>OY284480.1:34621549-37531854 GCA_958336345.1 Dorcus parallelipipedus
TCAGGCGGCGCAGGTTCGAATCCTGCCTTTGCCATGGATGTTTGTGGTGTCTAATGACTTTGACCCAGCTTTAAGATATATCTTCGTGATTGTCTGGAATGGCTTATATGGTCGAAAGACATTAATTGCAGCATTGCTGCGCAAAGCAAACAAACAAACAACTTAAGCTACCTACTCAGTTAAGCGGATAGCGTTTTGCGACTCTCGTGGGGCATTTGTGATTGGCTCATTCAATATCGTTTAAAATTATAGCCAATCACAAATGCTGCACGAAAGCCGCAAGCCGCTAACCGCTTAACTGAGTAGGTAGCGCTCGTGACGCCGTTTGCTACCCGCCTATAGTAAATAACTTAGTACAGTCAATGAATTGCTTGTACTGTAATTTATTATTAATAATAAAACAGTTAGGTTAGGATAAAATACAGTATAATACACGTAGGGCTACAGAAAATAATAAAATGAATACCGTATTTTACATCACTCCCCAATCCCCATGATGCACTCGAACGCACCCCTGAGTTGGAAAGAGAATTATGCTGGCATGTGGCAACACTGATTCAGTCATTCGGTGATTTCCTCCATTCTCTCATTTATGGGCGTGAAGCTGAAGTTAACCATTAGTCGTGCGTTTAATCTTCATTGTAATTAAAGACGAGTGGTTACAGGTGAGAAAGATATTGTTTCTTTTTAAATATTATACGAACTGTAGCGTTAGTAAGTAAAGTGTGATTATAGATATGTCGCAAAAATACCAAAAATTAACCATCATCCCGGAGGACGTTAATATTCTTCTGGTAGGTGAAAACAACGCTGGAAAATCAACTTTCGCCCATGCGTTTGCAAACTACATAAAATATGGCCAATTTAGTATGGCAGAAGAGAACAAAGTTTCTTATCTACCCCCATTTTCTTTAAACGGAACTAGTTACAAAGGATATTCAGCAAATGTCAACAAAAACTCCCATGGCCAGCAAAAAGACAATAAAAATGTTGACTTATTTCCCACTAAAATTATTTGTTCGTATAGCTTTCCTCTTCTCAAATATGGCAGAAGAATACATCTAATAGACACACCCGGATTTGGTGATGTTTTCAATGATATTAACAATTTCGAATCTATTTTAACTTACATCAGCCAGATAGAAAACTTACATGCTGTGTGTTTTGTTCTGAAGCCAAGCAGCCTGACAGAAACTTTAAGGCTGCAATACCACATTAAATTTTTGCTCTCAAAGCTAGAGAAGACCGCCAGCAAGAATATAATGTTTTTGTTTACTCATTCAAGGGATGAGTATTACAGCCCTGAATATGCAAACTCTGTGCTCAAAAATATTCTTGATCAGATTAAGAGCAGTCCTTCACAGGCCGATATTAAGCGTAGAAAAGAAAATGTGTTTTGTTTAGATAATGAGGCATTTCACTTTTTGGTATCAGCCAAGGATGCCGCAAGTCACAGCAATACAATTAGGAAAACTTATTCGGAAATTTGGGAGCATTCAGTGGCAGAATGCTGGAGGTATTTATTCATATTTTAAGTCTAATTTTATCTGGAAAACCAGATGTTATCTGAATATTGTCGATTACTGAACACATTAAAGTTAATTTGTAAATAGGAAGATAAAGTCACAGCCAGTTTAATTATTTACGAAAACTACTTTGCTTTCAGAATGATCGCATATATCTTGGGTAAGAGTGATGGTTTTGAAGAAATAACACCACACAAAGTGAAAAATACTGTCTTGTTATATAATGCAAGAAAAATTATCAGTCAAACATCTCAGTTTTTTGTAGATATCGCAGATATTATTGAACATTTGGATTGTGGCTTTGTATTAACAGATAATATATTGTCAGGACACTCAGGACAAGTAAGAACTAAAAATAAATTGTATAATTAAATTTAATTGTTTGTCTTTTAGGGGTTCGTTAATATGTATTCTAAACAAGCACAAGAACTTATTGCTAAAATTGAACAGGAAAAATTGATTTATGTAAATGACAAACAGGCTATTGAATCTGTTCTGCGAAACTTGGCGCTGTTTGTGAGACTCACTGCAATGTTATCATCTAATGACTCACATGAGCCTTACATCAAATATTTAATTAATCAGTAAGTTTTTATCATTTTTGAATTCAGGAAGTGTACTTTAGAATTGCAGGAAGGTATGGCAAGCAGCTGAGAAGGACACAGATGCGCAAACAGTAATTAACTATCATGGTTTGTTAAAACAATATGCTGAAGAAATACGTATCATAAACAAGAATGTTCTCAGTACTTCACCAATATTCACCGCAACTAATTTATTGGAAGGCATGGAGAAGCTAAAGACACTTGAAATGGTTAAGCAAAAATTTCAAGTACTGCATAGAGAAGTAATTACAACAAGAACAAAATAATTACATCATTAATAGCTTTCACCGAAAGCTTATTCTTTAAAGGCGCCCAATCAAACAAAAAGCAATTACTATTTTAGTTCTCTAAAATTATAAGAGAAAGTAATCTTTGTAAAGCATTATAAAAAGAAACTGCATGAAATGGATTGTTTAGTTTTTTAATATTTTATAATACTGGGGTTGAAAATTATAAGCGTATTTTCTGATTCAATATTTCAATACACCTTTCCACATCTTATAATACTTATAAACTATACAGAAAAAATTCTACAAATGGGTGAATACAATCAAATGGGTTTGTATGAGATCATATTTGACTATCCCCCTATTCTGTAACTCATAAAGACATCGTTAGATACCGATATTCGTTAGGTGGTATATTTTGACCAATCAGTACTTAGATACAAAGATATAATAGGGGGGTAAGAGGAGGTCCCGGGCCCCGTTATTTAGGAGGGCCGGCCCTGAAGTAAAATTAAATAAATTTCGTTGCTTATTTATTACTGTTAATTCGGTTTAAAGCATTTATTATTATTGTTTTCCTTGCCCGCTAATAATAATAGTAAACTGTGTGTTAGTTTAATAATAATTTCGATTTTCTATACAAGAGTTTCTTGGTTTTTTTGTTAGTAAGTTGGTAACCCCACCTTGCGTAACAGCGTGTTAGCAGGGGGGCGTTCAAGTTTTACGCCGAACGTTACCGGACGTTGTGTTTGTCGTTCACAAATCAACGCCGACTATTTTGTCAAGCGTTCATATTTAATGCCAGACGTCGTCGGACAGAGCAACTTTTTACCTATCTTTAACAGATGGGTAAAAATTGTCCCGCATGCGCAAAAGTATGTTTTGTGTTATTGCACGTGTTGTTGTCTGTCGTGCTAACCTACGTATCCGTTAAAAAACAACACCACAAAACAAATAGCAATATTGAATATAATGGAAAATAATAGATTGCTATCTCTATTTGATGCAAGTTCTGGCGAGACATACAATGTGCTTATATCTGTCCATGATTATAATAAAGCCATTGCAGGTACTTAAAGAGATTAATTATTTTAATACAAAGGACATATTTTGAATATTTTGCCATAATTGTGGATCTAATATTCAACGCTATACCAGTGCTATACTTTAATTACCCGACCTTTGCACATAACCTATAATGTAAATACGAATGAATACTGCTATCAGCTGTTTTGAAGCGTTTTGGGCGTTCACAAATCAACTACGTCCGGTACGTTACCCGACGCTTTTCCTAAAACAACCAGTTGTGAAACTTGAACGCCCCCCAGAAGTATATCTCACGTACGTAAAATAAAAGTCCGCGCCACAAATCACTTATATACCTCGTGATAAATCTGAATTTTTCAAACGTAGCTTTAGTTATCAAATTGCTAATGTTATTAATAATTTACCTCAGGGGTGTCTGAATTTATCGACATCTGAGCTTTATACTAAAATTAAACGTATGCTGTTGCGTGGAGACTGGAGAGTACTGGTAATACTAATACTTCTATACCTTTTTATTTTTTACTTGCTTTCATTTGATCTTTAATTTTCACTATACAGAGCGATCAATAAAGGTTGTCTGAAAAAAATTACTTTCCAAGAAGGGTCATATCAATATTCATGTCCGATTTACGTAAACTGTATAACCTGAAGTTAGAACATGGGGAATTCTGGGTAGATCTAGGGAATTTTGTTTGCCTCAATCCATTTGTTCTTCATTGACATTCGTGAGCGATTTATTTACATTTGTTTATTTTCGTCATTGTACTACTAAGTTATTTTGATCGGATTAGCCTTTTTGAAAGCTACATTACATTAAAAAATTGTTGTTTAGGTAAGAAAAAGCATATTTAGTAGTTTGATATAAATTGTAATGATATTTTAATTTCTAGGTTAAGCGTATTGCAATGCCCTATTCTCTGGAACAAGAATCGTTTATTTTGGAATCATATTTCCGAAACGGTCATCGTAATGAAAACGGTGTGTGGAATTATCCAATACAACTCTGTGTGGAAGAATTTCGAGACAAATTTCCAGATGTTATATTTGACTACGATAATTTTACACGACATGTCCACAGGATTGTTGACAGATTTCGTAAAACAGGAACCGTAAATAAAGGCAAATCTCCTGGTCGCCCTAAAATGCTTACTGAAGAAGTTGTAGAAGACATACGTGATCGTCTTGAGCAAAGTCCCCGAAAATCACTACGCAAGTTATCACAGCAAACCGGTTTATCTTATGGAACTTGTCACACTGCTGTTAAACGTTCACTTCACTTTCACCCATATAAATTTTCTGTCGTACAACAGCTTCTTGCACCTGATTATGAAAAGCGAGTACAATATTGCAACTGGTTCAATGAAAATCTTAGGGAAGATTATACGTTAGATCTGAGTTTCTTCTCAGACGAAGCATGGTTTTACTTGAGTGGTTATGTAAACTCACAAAACTATCGTATTTGGAGTGCAGACAATCCTCATGTTTTCGAAGAAACTCAGTTACACCCTTTAAAAATTGGAGTATGGGTAGCAATGTCTAGGCGACGTATTATTGGACCCATATTTTTTGAAGGCACAGTTAATGCTCAACGTTATCAAAATATATTGAATGATTTTATTGAAAACTTACATGACGATGAAATTCAAGAGGGTTATTTTCAACATGATAATGCTCCAGCACATACAGCAGCTCAAACTCGTGAATACCTTCAGCAATTTTATGATGAAAGATTAATAGGTCGAGAACTGTGGCCCCCAAGATCACCTGACCTCACCCCCCTCGACTTTTTTCTCTTTGGATACTTAAAAAATACAATTTACTC
Organism: Dorcus parallelipipedus; assembly: GCA_958336345.1. Classification (NCBI taxonomy): domain Eukaryota; kingdom Metazoa; phylum Arthropoda; class Insecta; order Coleoptera; family Lucanidae; genus Dorcus; species Dorcus parallelipipedus. The sequence goes on from OY284480.1 coordinate 34,626,777, forward strand.
GAGACGCATGCACACTATAAATGAATTAAAGCAATCAATAACAGATGCTGTAAATGAAATTACTGTAGAGACACTTCTAAATGTTTTTGAAAATATGAAGAAGAGAGTGGATGCAACCATCGCTGCTGCTGGTGGTCACTTTGAACACCTTTTATAAATGCCGAACAAGAGCTATAAATAAATACTATTTGAATTTTTATTTTAAGTTCGTGTGGTTACAATAATGTTCTGCATTCTTTGATAATAAAGGAAATCTCTTTGAAGTATTTGTGCTTTCGTTAAACACCTTTTTAGATTTTAGTACCATGCGATTTATTGAAAACAGGCCAGAGTGGGGTATGAAATGTGCAAACTTACATCTTAAATAAGATTATTTTAAAATAAACGTCAAAATAATTCAACCTATTTTAATGTCAAAACATCACAATAAATGCTTGACATGTTGTCCTTCACTTGCAAAACAATTGCTTCTATTTTTGTTCATTAGAAAGCATTCTGGTCACAATTTTAAGAATATTTTAATGTTTGTTCGTTGACATACCTGGATATTAATTGTCATAAGTAAATTTATTTAAGACAAACGTTTGGAACTCTAGCCTGTTTTCAAAAAATGGCACGGTATAATCACATAACATTTCCAACGTTCGCTTGTCACATGTACTGACACTGACGCAGTGACGCCACTGTCATAACGCAGTTCAGTATTATGTAGAAGGCGGCACGTCGTAGTAAGTATCCATATGTAACACTAGCGGCACGGACAACCTTTATTGATCACACTGTATTTGATTTATGTTGCACTATTTGGTAGTGTTGTTCAAAATTGTTCACTTAGCGCGCCAGTTTGTTTGTTTATTTGTTATTTGCAATTCTTTACAGGTATAAGGGGAAGATCAGGGATCTAAGATTTTAGACCATCTGACCTTATACCTATTAAGCCTATCATGTATCTTATAATTATATACTTGTTTTGTTTATTTTCTATTTTGGGCTTAATAAAATTATTATTATTATTATTATCCATAGATGCTTATCGCACATAGTAGGCGGCTGGATTTGTTACTCTGATGGTTGGAAGCGAAAGTATGGACTTAGCGCGCGAAATTTAAATTTCAGCTTTCTTTCTTCTTATATAGATTTAATGGTTCAAACATTCATAAAAATAATCATTCGTTAATAGAAAAGTAAGTCATTTTGTCAAATAACTTGATGGTTTGTTAAAAATTATTGTTTTAGAAGTTACGTATTTAGATTGTGGTAGCAGTGGTAACAATTGTCTTTGATGAATTTTTGTGTCACGTTTTGGCATTAGTAAAAGCCGCAATAGACGATCATAAATAAAAACTCTTCTTGTGCTTTCTTATCATAAAAATATACGTTTCAATTTACGTTTTGTCAAAAAATACATGTAAATTACATCTATTTTATGCGACCTTTGCGACCTTTATGAGTTATTAAAAGCAGAAGACTAAGCAAATAACTAAAACGTAATAACACGGAAACAAAGAAAATACCGAGAACACATTTACCTTTATATTTAGCTAAATAATTGCGTCTTATTTGGTGTGTAATAACTTTGACACATGATTCACAAATTTTATTTGAAATTTTCCATGGAAACGGAATAAAACAAGATCCTTTACCGTACTACCAACTTTACATCAATTGTGAATTGTGGCAATCTGACATCTCGTGTTTGGAAGCGCAGTAATTTCTTGGTCCGTGAGGCTGTCATTTAACTTAAACGTCTATAGTAACTTATTTGAATTTAAAAACATATTAGGTCCGTTCCATTCGTCAGGATTTCGAGTTCTGAGTTCTGAACCGTTCAAAATCGTACCGAGCATGAGCAGTGCATAAAATTGGATATAAATTTCATACTGCGCATGATCTGAACGATTCAGAACTTGAAATTCGGTCAAATGGAACAGACCTATTAGGCGTTTACAATAATTGGAGCGGTACATGTATCGAGGTAGAAGAGTGAGATAGAACGAATGCGTTTAATGCTTGTAAGAGTGAGAAAATATACTAACCAGTATAGACCGCTACAATTATCGTAAACGCCTATTATCAGACACATTTGTAGAGCCAAAATTTGAGCAATGAAATGTGGAAGGGAAGATTTTAATGAATCCGCAACATTTAAATAAATGTCATTTATACAGGAGCTATCGAGTGTGCGATTTAAGGAACCGATTGTAAAGATTGTCAGTGGTAGTTATGTTGATATTTTTTTATAATAATTTGAAAATATTTACACTAACAATTAACCCTGTATATCTATAACTTCTTTTAATGAAAAATATGAAAATCATTAAATACGTTTCCGATTTTTAGCATTTTAGTTTTAGTCCAGTCCTGCGTTCTAGCCCAAGAAAATGGCCGCCAATTCTAACAACGGATTTTAGATATCAAAGGTACCGACACTGAAGGCGTTTTCGGAAATTATGATCCGATTAATCCGAATTAATCCGATTAGTAAGTTCAGTGATCTTGACGTTCGAAATAGAAATTTTACACATTTACTTGTATGAACCGTGAGTGATCCAATTGATCAAACTGACCCGAGATCATAATTTCCGAAAATGCCTTGAGAGTCACTTCTGTTTAGCTGTTTAGTATCATATGGCGTTTTCGATTTACCTGCACTGGTTGCACTCAGTGTATTTGCATCTTCTTTTAACCTCATGTAATAACACGAGATGAAAATATTCTGAGTGCGCACTAGTGCGGTCAATCGAAAACGCTAATAGGTGTATTCTGTGGTGTTAGCCAGTGTTGTCAGATGTGGCACTTTAGCGCCAAAGTGGCGCTGTCATTTCAAAATTGGCGTCATACAAATTCGGTTTGGCGCTTGGCGCAAAAAATGGCGCTATCCTATTTTAAAACATAAAAATTACGGCGCTTGTTGACAGTTGATGATTTCATTTTGCTGATATCTGTGTTGGTATCCCTGTTCGTAAAAAATAACAAACGTCAAGTTACAACACAAACTCAACAATTTATCTGAAACACCGTAATCAGTTGTAAAATCGTTGAAGTAACATGGAACGAAGTGAGACACTTAGAAAATTTAATAAAAAGTGGCTAGAAGAAGACTAGGCAAAAGATACATACGACTTTCTGTTGAAATTATAACGTGATAAATATCTTTTCTAATCAAGTGACCTATGGAAATAAAATCATGTGTCTTTGATTAGTTCATTATTTCAAATGCCACTTGAATTACATATTTATATTGCATTCCTATACAAAACGATAGGAATGCAATAAAAATAATTCAAATGGCATTTGAAATAATGAACCAAACAAACACATAATTTTTTTCCATAGGTCACTTGATTAGAAAACGCAAACATGTTAGCTAAATTTAATAGTAAGCAAATGTATAATAACCAAACTGAAGAAAGTAACAATAATGAAGAATATGAAGAACTAATAGAAATCTGTGAGGAAGTAGTTAATGAAAAATGTAACAAATAAATATATAAATAAGTGAATGAATTTTGCTTTTATTTATTTACTCATTATTTTGCTTTATTTGGCGCCAGGTAGCACTTTAGCTAGTTACTTTAAATTTGGCGCCAAGTGGCGCTTCGAGTTAGAATAGGTGCTTTCCATTTGAGAGCGTAATGTCCGTGGTGCTTAGAACCCAGCCCTGGGCTTCTCGGAGCTACTCTGAATAGTTCGGAAATGAAACACTAAATTTTGCGCGCGAATAACTGTCACCTTCAACATAATCAGTTTGATCAATCACGTCGCATTTTTTAATGGAATAAAGGGCGTCGTGTCACAGAGCAGCTCGGAGCTACCCAGGCAGGAAAATGGAAAGCACCTACTATTTGGCGCAATCTCTTCTTATTCATCTGGCAACACTAGGTAAGTTCGGCAATGCGCTCGACGATTCGAGCAGAGCTAGTGAGATTTTAATCAGCTGATCACAGAACGCTCCACGTGAGCAAACTTAATGACGAACGATTTCGAGCAGTTGGCGTGTAGATTCTGACAGTTGAGTTTGCAAATAAACAGAATTTTATTAATTCTTCTCTTGAAAACAATCTTAATATTTGAAATACTCTATTTTCTTCCAACAGTCACTTTTATTATTCACTTTTAGAAATTGGTTGTATTCCTCATCATCAAACACTATTTCTTGAAATTAATTATGCTCATTATAAAGTTGAAATTCGTCTTAATTTCGTTATTTTACACTGTACAAACACTTATCGTTTAAATTAAACAACGATTACTCTTAATTCATGACAATATATAAACATGACCTACTTGACAAGTTCTAAATCTGAGAGCTCCTCCAAAATATTCCGAGTTGAGCGAGCGCGATATTTTTCATCTGATCTATATTTGCCGAACGTTCCAGATCTGTCAAAGTAAGCTCGACTCTTCATTACCGAACGATTCTGAGGTGATTGATGAAAAAGATCGCATTGCCGAACTCAGCTACCAGTGTTAGCAGCTAAATAATTCAGCTAATTTCAGATCTTCATCCTCTAACCCAGAGATAACTCTAACCTCAAAAAAGATGTCGACAAGAACCCGTAAGAAATGGGACGAATTGAACGTGAAACTGAACGACGGCCTAAAGCAGGCCATCCGTGCGCTCAATTTCGAAACTGCAACCCCAGTGCAAACCGCCACGATCCCTCTTCTCTTAAGTATGAAAGACGTTGCAGCAGAGGCCGTCACAGGTTATGTCTGAATTGCAATATTTCGACAAAATTTTTAAATCAATTAATTCCTTAGGGTCTGGTAAGACGTTGGCCTTCTTAATACCATTGCTTGAGTTATTGTTGAGAAGGTCCGCTGATGAACCGTGGAAGAAAGACGAGGTCGGGGCAATCGTTATATCGCCAACAAGAGAACTCGCAATTCAGACCAACGACGTTTTAAAACAGCTTTTAGATTATATACAGGTAAAATAATCAATTAATTTTTTTTTTGTAATCATTCAATTTTATGCCAGGATGTAACTCAAATACTATTGGTCGGTGGTAATAGTGTTGAAGACGATGTAAAAGCCCTCAAACGCAACGGTGGTAACATTGTAATATGTACACCTGGAAGACTGGAAGATTTACTGAGGCGTAAGCAAGATTTAAATTTACCGCTCGCAGTAAAAAGCTTGGTAAGCACTCGTACAATTTTCCACCACTTATAATTACTTTCTGTTTTCTTTTGCCAGGAAATTTTAATATTAGATGAGGCCGACCGACTTCTAGATTTAGGTTTTCGAAACTGCCTTGACACGATTCTGAGTTATTTGCCGAGGCAGAGACGAACTGCTTTATTTTCGGCTACACAGACGAAAGAAGTCGAGGCGTTAATACGAGCGGGACTAAGAAACCCTGTGCTAATCACCATCACTGAAAAGGCAGCTGAAAGCACCCCGATGCTGCTCAGTAATTATTACGTTGTTGTGAAAGACGATGGTAAATTAGCAACTCTAATAACGTTCCTTGAGGAACGTGCTGTAAAGAAGGCTATGATTTTTTTCCCTACGTGCGCGACCGTGGATTATTGGGCTTCGATGTTTCCATTTGTGCTTCCGAAAGATACTACAGTACTAGCTATACACGGCAAAATGAAAGAGAAACGCAAAAAAGTGTTGAGCAAATTCTGTAATGCATCTGAAGCACTTTTATTGTGTACTGATGTGATGGCTCGGGGTATAGACATCCCTGAAGTATGGCGATACTGAAACAGCGCTGAATTTTGGGTGACAATAATTTTACTTGCAGGTAGATTGGGTGATACAATGGGACCCACCTGCTAGTGCAAGTTCATTCGTTCACCGAGTTGGAAGAACTGCCAGGCAAGGAAATGAAGGTTCTGCATTGATATTATTGCTTGAAACTGAAGAATCATATGTGACATTCCTTGAGCGTAATCAGAGAGTGAAATTGATTGCGTTGGAAGATTCTGCAACTGAAGATAAGGCATGTGTTTCTCAATTCACGGAAATAAAGAATATTTCTGAAGATGATTTTTGATGAAAAATTGTGTTTTTAGGTCAATAAACTGCGAGAAATTTTGAGAACCAATGAAATGAAAGACCGTGCTTTAATGGAAAAGGCAACAAGAGCCTTTGTGTCTCACATCAGAGCATATTCGAAGCATGAATGTTCTCTTCTACTTAGAGTTAAAGTAATGTAAGATTTTTTTTTAATGTACTTAATTTAGACTGTCAACTTTCTACAGGATCTACCATTGGCAGCAACAGCATCATGCTATGGGTTATTGCAGTTACCAAAAATGCCCGAACTCAAAAATCAAGACGTCTCTGATTTTCCTCAAATTCAAAATTTCGATATTAATTCCATTCCATACAAGAATAAACAACGTGAAGCACTGAGGCAGAACAAATTGGAAAAATTTAAATTTACAGGTACACATGATTTGTTCAACAATGTGATTCCGTACAAGTTAATTATTAATTTATTGTGTTTTTATAGGTATTTGGCCTAATCAGAAGAAGCTAAAAATTAAACCAAAAGCCACTGAGCCATGGTCAAAATCAAAACAGAAGAAGGAAGTGAAGAAGGAGAGACGATTGAAGAGAAAGCAGAAAAAGGAAGCAGAAAGTCACGAGAGTAAAGTCTCTGGCAAGAGGAAACACAAAGGTATGACTTGATTCCTCGAGCAAGTGTTTACAATACAAAGTTAATTGCGTTAATGCAGGACAAATATCTGAAGCTGACATGGCTGAATTAACAAGAGACATTCAACTATTTAAGAAGCTGAAGAGGAAAAAGATTAGCAATGAAGAATTTGAAAAAGAAATTGGAATAAATTAGAAAAATTGTGTAGTTTATTAAAAATTTGATAAAATATATTTTTAAAGACAAAACTTGTTTCAATAGCCGTCCTCCATTTACATTCACTTCACTCAAAATCAAATCGATTTGATTTTGAACTGAATTGATTTTAAAGTGAACAGAGCTCTTAAAGGAATGACGTTTTGGAAGTAAAATTAACATAACCTCAAAATACGTATAAAATCACATGAAACTGATAACTGATTTAGAAAACCAGCTTGATCAGTACGGGGTGCGGGAAGGGAAACTCAATCACTTCGTTATCACTGATCGCCAATTGAATAACTGTAAATGGAATGTAATCAGTAATTTTTAAGTGAATTTGAATCGATTCGCGTTCAAATAGGCTGTAAATGGAGGACGGCTAATGTTGGTAATTGACTAATTGAGCAGTAACGACTACAAGTTACGATTGGTAACATTGACATAACCTCACTTTTGACTTGTCAAGTCTTGTGAGCGATGGGTATAATAGCAAGCAACGCATACGTTGCAGTATTTTCCGCCGGCACAATATTCGGTGCAACGTCTGCATACTGGCTCTTCAAGCTAAGGTCGAGAATAGAAATCCCTACAGCAACTCCGTTGGAAGAAAGATATGAGGTTAGGTCGCCGACGACTATACCCGCAAGCACTTTGTAATTATGCATTTTTCACCCGTTGAAAATAACTAAAACGCATTTTGCAGTTCCCAGACTTGAAAAACGAATACAGGCTCATCATGGCTGTGCGTAATGATCTAAAAATGCAGAAGGGAAAAGTTGCTGCGCAATGCGGGCATGCCTCAGTCGCTGCTTATGCCAAGGCTTTAAAGATGAAGCCGCAGACTCTAAAACGCTGGCTACAATTCGGTATTACTCACGAGAATCCGAATTGTTTAACAGAATGATTTCCTGGGGTGATGTTTCAGGAGGAACGAAAATTGCTGTGCGAATTGATTCAGAAGCAGAATTGCTTGAACTGGAAAAGTCCGCAAAGAATGCTGATGTCTTGACCTCTGTGGTGAGAGATGCAGGACAAACACAGGTCGCAAGAGGAAGTCGAACCGTCATTGCGATTGGTCCAGCACCGAAAAGTGAACTGGATGAGCTAACAGGGCATTTAAAGTTATATTAATGGGAATAGATATTTGAATTGTTTATTTATTTCGATTTTCTGCTGTGTATGAAAATGAATTGCATTTGCAGTTTCCTTAAAATATTTTATATTGAAAATGAAAAAGAAAATTTGACAAAAAAATTCTTTAGTTAAATATAAATCAACTACCGAGTGACTTTTAATGATTGAGAATTATTTTATTAGATTGGCAACACTTTTCAATTTTTATGTTGGTGTGCTGGATTTTCAAATTCAAAATTTAGATTTAGGTTAGTGCACGAAAAATTATAAATAACCTACAATAAAACATTAACAAGTTATTAGAAAAAAAGACCTCGTGCGGAATTGTGCGATTTAATTTAAATCTTTAATAATAGTTTATTTCCTTTTATTAATATAGTGAATACAAATAACCGTTAATTGCAGATCTTACAAGTGAGTAATATTTAATTTTGTTCGCTTTGTTGCTTATTAGAATTGCTTGGTGCATCACCTTTCCTTTAACCTAGCAGCCTAATATTAACATTTTTCTACAGTATGAGTGATGATTCCCCTGGAGGGAGTCCCTCCAGGTGTATGTCTCCAGAATATATTACCCCTATTGTAGTCTCTCTTAACACACATACTAAAATTCAAAATGCAATTGATAAAGCTACACGAGAAAATTTTGATATGGAAACGGTACCTATTGTTTCTCTTTCTGTAAAGAAACTTAACACTTTCAATAATAAGTCCTTAGGGCCATTTACAGTATACCTTCAATATAAAGAAACAATTCCTGGTAAGGGAATTGGAGCCATTCACCCTATGACTATCGGCAAAATTCTTATGGAAGGTCAAGTGTCTGGAATTAAGAATATAGTCAGTAAAGGCAAAAATCGATTAGCTATTACTTTCAGTTGTGGTAAAAGTGCCAATAATTTCTTAGAAAATAAAATTTTAGACAAGCATAATCTACATGCTTTTATTCCGACTCATTTAATTTCTTGTCAAGGGGTCATTCGCGGTGTTCATCCTTCCATACCAGAGGACTTAATCTTGAAAAATTTGCACTCTCCTTGTAAAGTCGTAAAAGTGAGAAGACTCAACAGAAAAGCGGTCAAAAATAACAATTCAACTGATTTATCTGACGAGGAAAACTCTAGATCAATTGAATATGTTCCCACACAATCTGTAGCTATTACTTTTGAAGGCACTGTGTTGCCTAAGAAAGTTTACTTATATTTCACTCCGGTGGATGTTGAGGTATTTCAGTATCCTGTGACTCAATGTTATCAGTGTTTAAGTTATGGTCACACTATAAAGCAATGCAAAGGTAAAGAAAAATGCAGAAATTGTGGTGAGCAACATAGTAGTGTCTCCTGTACCAACACTAGAACAATTTGTGCAAATTGTAAGGGTAACCATTGTGCTACAGATCACGATTGTCCTGTATTCATTAAACAAAAACAAATCAAAGAGATTATGGCATTTCAAAACTTAACCTTCTTTGATGCTGCGAAATTGGTTAATGACACGAAATCCCAAAATACATTGTCTAAGCCCCAAGATTTTCCACGTTTAAATGTCGATGATGATGACAATTTTGTGCCTTCTCAGGTTAATTCTCGTACTAGAAGAACATTTTCGCAGGTTGCTTCTTCCCCCGTTAAAAGGAAGAAAGTAACCTTAGTTAACACTTTTGACAAACATTCACATAACGAATGTCTTTCGTATGCCAACGGGAACCCCGTGGCTGGCCCTTCTCGTCCAATATATAATTTCAGATCCAATGGCAATCCAGCTTCTTCTTCTTCCTCGTCTTCTCTACCCAGCTTTCAAAATGGAAAAGGTTTTTTGACCCAGCTAGATGAACTAAAATCTAAACTTCAGCTTTCCCTAAAAGGGAGCCCTTTTATGGAACCACTGATTAATCTTTTACAGTCAGCTATAACTATTCTTACTTCTGCCATACAAGTTAATCTTGGAAACACATCTAGTGATAATGGAGCTTAACGTACTTCAATGGAATATTCGTTCTGTGACCAGTAATAAAGAAGACCTTCTTGCACTTCTAAGCGATACAAATATACATGTGGCATGTTTACAGGAAACTTGGTTCAAGCAAAATCAGAAATGTCATATCAGCAGATATAAGATAGTAAGAAGTGATAGAATTGATGGCAAAGGTGGATGCGCCATTTTGGTACGTCAAGATATTCCTTTTGATACGGTTAATTGTTCCATTAACAATGAATTACTTCAGGTTGTTATAATTAAACTAAAAAACATCTATGTTGGTTGTGTTTACATATCTCCAAGCTGTTCTCCCACATATCAAGAGTTGTCTCATATAATAGACTGTTGCAAAGGTCCTTTTATCCTATGTGGTGACTTTAATGGGTTGCACCCTTCTTGGGGCTGTCCTATTTCAAATAACAAAGGTGAGATTTTGGCTTCTCTATTAGAGAATTATGGACTTAACCTGCTTAATGATTTTTCTCCCACTCGTGTAGAGTTTCCAGGTAGACGTAGCAACATTATAGATCTGACAATATGTTCTCCTCATATTCACCCAAACTGTTTTTGGCGATTATTAGAGGATTGCCATGGTAGTGACCATCTTCCTATCATCATTAAATTTGTACTGCATGACAGTCCTATGAATGTTGTCAATCGTAGTCATATGAGTTTCTGTCCTGAAAATTTAATAAAATTTAAGGAACTTGTTAAGACATATATAAATAACATACCTGACAACTCTGATACATCGGGTAAGATGCTTCAGGAATTGATTATGGCTGCTGCTGAAAAGTGTTTAGTTAAAGGTAAAGTCAGTTCTCAAAACAGACCTTCGCCTCCTTGGTGGGATAATCAATGTTCTTCTGCTATAAACGAAAGAAAAGCTGCCATTAGGGAGTACAAATCTAATCCTGGTATAGAAAATTTTATTGTTCTGAAGAGAAAATGTGCCGAAGTCAAGAGATTTTTAAAATGTAAAAAAAGGTCCAGCTTTATTGATTACTGCAATTCCCTCAATCCAGATACTCCAGTATCTCTTATTTGGAAAAAGATCAGACAGTTTCGGGGTATTTTCAATGATCCTGAAAATCATAAAACTGCTTCATCTGAATGGGTGGAGAATTTTATGGCCTCACTTACCCCAGATTTTGTGGAACTGCCACTAAATTTTGGTGAGGTTAATTTCAACCGAAATGTTTTTTTATCCTCTCCCTTTACTTTGGACGAACTCGCTGGAGTTGTTAATTCTTCTAAAACTTCGGCTCCCGGACCGGATAATATTCATTGGAAGATGATTTCGAACCTTCCCTGGAATGCCAAAGGCTTTTTGACAGTTATCTTTAACAACTTCTTAGAAGGTATAAAGATTCCTCCTAGTTGGAAAGAATGTAAAATTGTACCTCTTTTAAAACCGGGGAAAACTATTGGTGTTGCTTCCTCCTATAGGCCCATTTGTCTATCCTCTTGTTTACTGAAAACACTTGAACATATCGTGAAAAATAGACTTGAATGGTGGCTGGAAAATAAAAAAAATTTACCGGCTAGTCAGTTCGGCTTTAGAAAGGGTTTAAGTTGCAGAGATTGTCTTCTGTACTTGCTTTCGGATATATATAAAGCTTTTAGTGAGAAAAAATTCCTGGTTGCATGTTTTCTGGATATCAAATCAGCATACGATAATGTTAACTGGAACATACTATTGGAACGTATGAGGGAGATTGGAATTCCTCTTGAATTGTGTAGATTAATTATGGATATAATTACTCACCGCTTCTTCATCTCTTTTCACAATGATAAGGCTGTAGGCCCCAGAACTTCGAGTAAAGGTCTCCCTCAAGGTTCGGTTTTGAGTCCTCTGTTATATATCATATATACTACTACTTTAGAGAATGTAATTCCTCAACATTCTACAATATTGCAATATGCGGACGATGTCGTTATATATAGTTCGGGCAAGATATTGATTGATACGATTGACCTTCTCAAGGTTTCTGTCATGTCGGTTATGGATTGGATGGACGAAAGCAATTTAGAATTGTCTCCAAGTAAATCACAAGCGATTATTTTCTCAAGAAGAAGGATTCCCAATCTCCTGCAAGATATTTTAATTAATCAAGAAGTCATTCCAATAGTTGGAGTAGTCAAATTCTTGGGAGTAGTGTTGGACAGAAAACTTACATTCAACCCGGAAGTCAACAGTCTAATTAGTAAGTGCTGTAGTAGTATGAGGATTCTTCAGTTTTTGAGAAGAACCTGGTGGGGCGCTCATCCAAGTACTCTTCTCTGTCTATATAAATCTGTAATTAGATCGTATATTGATTACTCAGGTTTCTTGATTTACCCTCTACATAAAACCTCGGATATTAGACTTAGCAGAATTCAATATCAGGCTATTCGTCTGTGTATTGGAGCAATGAAGTCAACTCCCTCTCAGGCCTTATTAGTTGAAGCTGCTGTTCCCCCTATTGAAGTGCGCTGTAAATGGCTTGCTAACAAGTACATATTAAATTTAATGAAAATTGATGGTAATCCTTTATTGAACAAGGTAGAATTATTAAGTGAAATAGTTAGGCGTCCTTCATCTAATCTTTGGAGACGTTTTCCTGCTCCTTTTATGGTGCAGTCCTTCAATGAATTATCTCAGTTGCAAGTGAAGATTCATTCTACTCAACTATTACCTTGTTTTATTTTTGGTTATCACTGCCAAGTCAGGTCGATCCAGACGGATTCAACATTTGGGAGTAAAAATAACCTACATATACTTCCTCCACAATTAACCGAACAGACATTTCAAGCGATTATTAAAGCCAAATGGTCAAATTATGTTTGTATATTTACGGATGCATCTGTTAATTCTGATCCCAACAGCGTTGGAATCGGCATATATATAAAAAACTTCATTTGCGTAAAAAAGAAATTATTTCCTGATACGAACATTTACCGAGCTGAAACTTATGCCATCCTAGAAGCACTTAGACTTGTGCTAGAATACAACATTAAAGCTGTCATTATATGCTCTGACTCGCAAAGTGCTTTGTCTGCTATAGGTACATCTAGAATATCTCCTAAAACTGATCCGATCCTATTAGAATTGAAGGAATTATATTTTCAATTGTGGGATTCAGGTGTATCTATTGTTTTCTTGTGGGTTCCAGGTCACCGAGGTATTTTGGGGAATGAGACTGCTGACAAGTTAGCCAAATCAGCATGTTCTTCTAATCTTCAGACTACAAATAGCTCAACTATTTCAAGTGATTTTTTGACAGTTAGTAAAAAAGAATTATTGAGATCTTGGCAGATATTATGGGAAGATTTTACTCAAACTAAGGCTAAATTTTACTTTGGTTTTAATTCCCATGTTGTTAGACAATCTTGGTTTCATAATATGAATCTTCCACGAAGACTTATTACCACTACATGCAGATTACGGTTTAACCATTGTCTTGCTTATACTCATTTGTTTAAGATCAGAATAGTGAATAATCCTAACTGTTCGTGTGGTGCTTTGGGTGATGTTAATCATATCTTATTTGAATGCCCTCTTTATAAGGATAAATCAAATACTCTCTATATAAATCTTACGAAAGTTGGTATTAAAGCCCCCATCAATATTACAAATATTATCTCTTGTCCGGAAAAGAAATCAATAGAAGTATTGGGAAAATTTTTGTCAGAATGTAATATAAAACTCTAGTACTCTGCATGTTATTTTTTATTTTAGTTGCTTAATGCTTTTGTAGTGTAGCTTATTTTGCTGTATTTACAAACTTTTGAATTAACTACTACTTCTCTTTTATAGCCTTGTGTTCACCTTCCGTGGCCCATTTCTGTGTCGCTGCAAAGGGCCCTGCAGCTAGAAGAGTCCATCCTAATATCTCCATAATACATCCTAAAACTTTTTTCTAAATACTTTTTAAGCAACACAAGATAAGCGAACCAGTGACGTAAAATTGACAATTAAAAAAAAAAAAAAAAAAAAGTGTATAGTATCTAGTGTTTATTGTACTGTCTTTCGTGTATGTGAGACTGGCTGATATGGGATAACCAAAAGCCAAACAAAATGATTTAGAAGAAGAAGAAGAAGGTTAGTGCACTAGATTGTCAAACTCAAATAAATTCGTTTATTGTCGAATCAAGAAAACCAAATAAATAAGATATTTAATTATCACAATTTATTACCAAAATGGTTTTGAGCACAGAATAAAATACATTTTTAGTAATGGCTTATTTTCGAAGCGGAGTACAAAATGAAAATGGGCACATTCAGCAGACCCGAAAGTTGTGCAACTGTTGACCAAATTTCTGCTGAATGTGACCTCTCATAAGTTCATGAGTTGGAGGGGTCGCCATTTCTTGTAGCGTAACTTCTCCGCTACCTGACTGGAACATGTTATGATGAGTGAACTTCATTCAGCAGAAATGAGTGCTCAGTCTCAACTGAACAACAAATTGAGTTTTGCCTCTTTTCACAACACTGTTTTAGAATAGCCGTCCTTCATTTACAACGAACACGAATCGATTCAAATTCACTTAAAAATCGTTGATTGCATTCCATTTACAGTTATTCAGTTGGCGACCAGTGATGAGGAAGTGATTGAATTTCCCCTCCGACACACCGTACTGATCAAGCTGGTTTTCTAAATCAGTTATCAGTTTCATCTGATTTCATACGTATTTTGAGGTTATGTTAATTTTAGTTCCAAAACATCATTCCTTTTATGAGTCTCTCTATTCACTTTAAAGTCAGTTCAGTTCAAAATCAGTTAATAAATGAACGTTTCTTGCAAACCAGTAATGTAGAAAAAGGAAAATTCACTGGTCGCTCCACTATTGCTGTGTTCGGTAATTCCTCCGTGCTTGCTTTATTCACTCCTCGAGCACTTTTGTCTCACTTTTACGTATATCAAAACAGCTGTGTTCTCACTCTACTTTTCACTCCGAGCTTGCACCGCATGAATTTCCGAACTTAACATATAATAACACTCGATATTGTAGAAAATGTTAATGATACTGTACAACAGAATCCTCATGTTTCCTATACGAATCCACTCGGAAGATCTTGAAAAAACACCTTCATTTTCAATCATACAAATTTTCAATGTTTCGACAACTTCACCCACTCGATTTTCTTCAACAAATTCAGTTTTGTCAGTGGTATAACAATAATCTGCTAAATAATAGTGACTAACAAGATATAACTTTCTTTTCTGATAAAGCCTGATTTCATCTCTCTGGGTTTATCAATTCACAAAATTTCAGGGCTTGGTCAGAACATAATCCCTTTAATGTGATTGATGTAAAGGCACTACATCCACTTAAAATTGGTGTTTGGTTGGCAATGTCTTGGAGAAGAATTATTGGACCAATATTTTTCCGGGAAACAATTAACGCCTATAGATATCAGAGACTTATATTGAATCCATTTATAAACCAGTTAGACGACACTGAAATAGCAAATGGCTACTTTCACAGCACGAACCACAATAAATTATTTAGAGGAGTTTTTCCCAGGATGTTTAATCAGTGCTGGTTGGTGGCCTAGTTGCTCTAATATTCAATTAAATCCGAACTTCTTACTTCCTTATTTCAATAACTTGATGTTTAGAATACGTATTAAACAATTTGGAAGAATTGCAGCAGGCAATTGCAAATATCGGACAACCTAAAACGTTAATGTTTTCAATAACATATTTCAAAGGATTCGGTACTGCTTACGCAAAGAGGGGCTTGAAGATGTGCTCTAATATTCAATTAAATTTGGACTTCTTATTTCCTCATTTCAATAATGTGGTGTTCAGAATACGTATTAAACAATTTGGATGAATTGTGCAGCAGGCAATTGCAAATATCGGACAACCTAAAACGTTAATAATGTCTTCAATAACTTATCTCAAAGGATTCGGTGCTGCTTACGCAAAGGGGGTTAACATTTCCAGGTCTTGAATAATAATAATAATCTGTTACACAGTTTTCATCATAAATGTAAACATCAACTCTAACCTATAGCTACGCATTCCCGCAAAATTAACGAACTTTCAAGTAATGCCAATTCCTCAGTGTTCCCAACATACTAATTTGCTTCACTCATTAAAAGTCACTCGGTAGATTCTTGTCTGTTGAAAATTTATATAACAGGGTTGTGTTCATAAATTACACTCTAGGGTCACTCTCGGGTAATATTGTGATCTCTCTCGCATAAATGTATTTATACATTTTGCTTCTCACATAAGAATCATGAAGTACTAAATCAGGCGTGTGTTTCCATAGCAACAAACACATTTTCTTTACCCTACTTAAAAGTGGGACGTGAAAAGTGATCTCGTTGTCATGGAAATCATGTAAACACTAGACTTCTTAAAACTGATGAGCGAGACGCAAAATAACTAAAAACTTGTGAGTGAGAAATATGCGATTATACACCCGAAGGTGTAGTTTATGAACACAACCCAGTTTCGTTATAATTTGTTTCCGAACCCAATCGAATAAATTGTCAATTTTGACAAAGCAAGTTGGTAACACTGACTAACATAACCTTAAAAAAGCAAGAATTTTAAAAATTCCTATGTCGGAATTAAAAAAGTATTTTTAAAAAAATATCTTCATTAACATTTGAAGTAAATAATATTTTTCTCTTCAGAAAGGAATACTACTTAACCGAGTTAACAACAGAGATACTTGCTGAAGCTGAGACGTACTGTAATAAACATGGAAAATGTAATTGCCTTTTTCAGCTTTATATTTAATGTGTATCTACAATTTAAAGACTGAATAATAGCTTCTGAATATCATTTAAAATTAATATAATATACACAAGGTTACACAGTGATCTGTTTTATAATAAAAAAAATTTTAATTTACTAGCTACTTCAAATGATTTAGTTAATTGAATCTAAGTATTAGTTTCAGATGAACTCTTATTGGCTTTACATTCGATATACGGGGCAGTGCTTGAACGTGCAACAGAATTCTTAGACACCAATAAAGTGGTTGAATACAAAAGCAGAGATCAGATGAGAAAGTTATATATGATGGGAAATACGAGAGGACAAGTCGTACTTTTCGACCGCATCAACTTCTGTCCCTGTCATGCTTTCAAGTGTCAGGTGCTCGACGCACAAGATTTAAAAACATGCAAGCATGTGCTAGCTCTGAGACTGGCTCAAATCACCAAGCAGATAAAGTCGGAGGTGGTAACAGAGTCTCAGTTCATTGAGTTATTAAACAATCAAGTATCTACGGTCTGTGACGCAGATTGATTTGGTAATAATTAACAGTTTTTGAATGTATGTAGATAATATTTATTTTTAATACTGTTACTACATGAGAGAACATTAAAAGTAAAGACGTTTCACAAAAATAAACTCTGAAACTTTAAATAACAGTAAAGTAAAGAATGTTTACATTATACTGGGTTGACATTATTTTATTGATCGATAAAAGGTAGATACTTAAATAAGGGAAAAGTTGTGTTGTTTGAAAATTTCATCTGCACAATCCCGAAACGTTTTGAAACGACTTCTTTTTATTAAACATAGAACAGTAGCTGATTTTAACTTGTTTTTTTTTTTTTCAAGATATTTCAGGATTTTCAGAGATTAAAGTCGTGCAATTTTTTCTTTATTTAATAAACTCTCTAATAAGATCAGATGTAATGCCCACCCAGTATTCTCTGCCTTACATATAAAAGAATTTAACATTAATTGGCACGGTTCTGTATACATGAACAATTCTGAGGGGAGCGGGGTTGGCTTTCAGTGATAAAAAAATGCAGGAACTTCCAGCTAAATCATCTGTGAGAATGGAATTTATGATTTCAAGTTCATGAAGAGTGGAGTCACTATGACCAACATAATTCTAATCGTAATTTTTCTTTTAACGACATAACTGGCATGGATATCTGGTCCGTTTATTATTATTACAAATTAACAAAATTATTTAAATTGAAAGAATAGTATTAGAAATTATATTATTTACATTAAAAAAGTCATGAGTCAAAACAAATCAAATTGTTAATAAAGTTAAGCCTATATATAATATTCTTGATAATGAACAGACTTAAAACTAGGGATTATTGTTATTATTTTCAGTTTATGCAAAACATGTTACTTTTTGAAAGCAGAGGTATATAAAATTTTACAATTTTTGAAGAATTAGAATATTTTTAAGTTATTTTAAATGATATGTATAATATCATGAAGGCGATTCTAAATTTGTAAAAACTAGCAAACATTAAAATTTAAGCAAGGCCTGCTTAAGCATGGATAATTTGTACCTATGGGCCAGTTGTACAAAGTAGGTTTAAACTGACGCTCTTAATGACATATGGCAATTAATTCATTCATAAATAAAATTTGATGCGATTTTGTTCACTTTGAACCTGGTTCAGTTGAGCGTCAGTTTAAACCTCCTTTGTACAACTCACCCTATGTAAAACAAATCCAAGGGGTGCATAGGGAAAAAAGTATTAAAGAGTTAAAACCTTAAAATTTAAATGAAAAGGTGAAGAAGACTGGACGTAACAAAGAGGGAAGAATAACAATACAAACAATATAAGAGCAAGCTAAGCAAGTACAAACGATAAGGCCATCTCTGATGTATTTGAGATATTAAGTGAAACTATAACAGAATCAACAAGATCCTTCCTCCTCCACCACTCCACAAGACAAGAATCATCAAACATCAACTCTTTTATAAATGAAATCAGGCCAAGGACTGAAAGTTAGACGAAGAGACCATGACTTTCTGATTCATCAAATACATTTGGCTTTAACTTTAACTCTTGCCCTATCTTTATGATTAAAATTTATCAACTCTTTTATAAACAAAATCAGGGCAAGGACTAAAAGTTAGACGAACGGCCATGGCTTTCAGAAAGGGTGGATAAAGCAGTGTCCAACGCAAAAGTATCCCCATAACGTCATCAAATTAAAATTAATAAATCGGTCGCGATCTAAACTATTTAATAAACCCCTTATTTATCTCGACTTCGATACGCTTTCGTAGGGATGTCCAGGGGGCCTTATGTGATGAGACTGCATCCTCAAAACTTTGAAATGTTTACAAAAAGGCAAAATACACGAAAGGGCTGTGCAGTAGATAACGAAGAGTCGTAGGGCTGCGCAGTTGATTTTCGTCAGTGGGCGATGCCAGTCGGATAAAAAAATAGCTCTTTCAATTGGGACCCTCAAAATCGTTCCTAAGGCCTCAAATAAATCACAATCTTGTCGAAAGTCAAATAAACAGATTAGGACTTGCAAAAACAAGTGAAAAGAGTAAAGAGGAATCAAAAGCAGTCAAGAACAAGGTGAGCAAGACAAAGGAAGAAGACTTAAAGGTGATAAGTGAATCGCTCATCCTGTCAAAAGTCAAGTAAACACATCAGGACTAGAGAACTTGCTGGAAGGAGTTAAGAGATCAGAGATGGATTATCATTAGACCACGGTCTCAAAGGACAGATTGTCAAAAAGAAGAAAATTACAAAACAAATCAATCAACTTAGACCTAATTAAAGTTTTTCCAAAAAAACCAAACGCCACGATAAGTTACCTCTTGGAAACATCAGATTGATTAGTACCATTCTAAATTGGGAAATACCGGCTAATATTATAAGTTATCATCCTGGTTATGCATTTCTTTGATGACCTAGCATTTTATGAATCTCTTACATCATTATGGTTTCGAGCTTATGACTTCCAGTTGAACAGTGCCTTCCAAGGTACTATTTATCTATCTCATGTTTGGTTTACTTTGTTTCCTCTTACATATGAATTCATTGTTGGAAACCCTTCTATTTAATGGGATTACATTCACTGGGGCTCAGTTACTTATGTATCCTGCCCATCACAGTCTGTTCAGTGTGACACCGTTGTTATAATTATTATATTTCTGGATTCTGGATTTGATGTGGGGGGTGAATGAAAATCCACGTGCACTTAGGCCACAATTTGGGCCCATTGTACTACCCCCATGTTCAGCAGTGTTTAACTGTCAGCATTCCTCGAGCCATCCCATAATTATTATAATAATTAGATAAGATTATTTGGTATTCAATATTTTTAAATAAGTTACATGCTTTTAAATTATTTTTGGAACTTATCCAATTCAGATATCCATGCCTAGTGAGTTTACATGCACCATATTTATTAACTTAAACATCTTTCAATAATTTCAACAACAAACATACATACGTACACACATGTCCTACCTGAACATGCCCTATTTTACTTAATTAAAAATAAATACATTGCGTTAACGCGCAAATCTATAAATAACGTTTCAACAAAAAAAGTTTTTTATTTACATTTCGTTCTGCAGCTGCGTTTGCCTCAGTGATAGGTCAAAGATACCTGATGTTGTTCATAATAATACAGCTGGATGTGAATGTAATACTTACCTGCATACAGGACAGTTCCATTATACGAAACTGTACTGGTTCTCTATGGCTCTATATGAAGCTTCGTTGATCTGTTCGAGTGTCGTCTCTAGCGTCCGGACGCTACCGTTGTGCGTCTGCACCTGAAATAAACATGCCCAGGTTTGTCTTGGTTTGTGATGGGGTCAACATCGAAAACACAAACACACACAGCACACCTTGTAGCTTTACAGCAGATTCATTTTCAAACACAGTGGAATTTTTGTAAGTTACTCTAGAAAAATTATTTATTAGTTTGATTCTTGATGTGCGTTTATTTATTAATCTTCTTCTCTCATTTCTGAATGCCAAGTGACTAAAGAAATAGAGCCTTTATACTTATGAGTTTTAGTTTTTTTTATTATCGTTTATAATTTTAAAAAAATATTAAACACAAGGGTCCCTTAATTTGATTTTATTAACTTAATATTTAATTACAAATCGTATAATTTTTTATGCATTTGCGTTTTACTTTTAAAACAATTTATACGTATTTTTTTTACAGAAATAAGTATCCCATGTAAATTGCACAAAGAAAATAAGAATAATTGTTTAATATAAACGTCCAAAGCACACATTTGCTAACGTCCATTGCACGCGAAGACGACGAAAACATAAATTAGGATTAAGAATCACGACGACGGTTGGACCGAAGTAGCTAAATTGTGCAGTGGAATCTTAATTAAGAATCTTGTTACATTTACGAATATTTTTTTAACTGCCTATCGATTAATTTACATTTACAAAACAGTATATCGAATAAATATTAACACTATTTACACTATTAAATAATAATAATAAATCTTAATGCGAAATAATTAATAGCACACAGCATTCACAAAAAAATCACAAAAAGCAAGCACTTCAGCTAAGAGAAATTTACAACTCACACAGATGATCGTACGCAGACTATTTACAAAAAAAAAAAAAGGAAAATAATATAAATTAAAAATTCACTAGTAAAAGTACAGAAAAATATGCAAGGAAACGATTAAGGCAGACAGACATACAGGGCCGTTTAATTTTAATCAATCAAATGTTTCTTTTACTGAATTAATTGAACAAAATCTCTTGGAATGATTCGGGGCAAAAATTAAAGCTGCACATCGCACATCCTGTATATCTGAAGCATTAATATTAATTTAAAAAAAAGAAAACGAGAAGAAAACAACACGTATTAATTAATTATTATCTCACATGTCGAATCTCTGGAATGGGCGGAACTCTGCGATCTTGGGTGCCTGTTGCTTGCGTGCTGTGATGACCATTTCCTCTACTTAAGGAACCTTGCAATTGACTTCGTGCATTTGGATTGACTACATAGTCTGTAAGAGTAACATCCGAATTTCCACCACTCTCTAATGGGATCGGCTGCTGCCTGAAGTGTTCCAACATTTCGTAGATCGATTGAAACCAAAAATGTTGAACCCTGCATTGACCTTGTTCATTTATAGTCATTCTTAAGTGCTTAGCTCTACCCTGTAATTAAACGAAAACAAATTGGGGTTTTTAATTGAATAATCTGAATATTTAAAATCAAAAATATCAGTACCAATCAAATTCTTAATAATTAGACTCATTAAAACATTGACTACCTGAAAATTGAAAGTAAGAACAAATTCACCAGTTCTCGTCTCGCTCTGCCTAACCAGGAATAAGCCGTGACCAGCGGCTCCTTCATGCAAAACGAGATTGGCCGCTTCAGACCTGCCAAGCGTCCCGTGAAACCACAACTCCTTCCGTAAAGTCTGACCGATGTCAGCCTCTAGACCTACAGTAAAAATCAATCAATGCACGACACAAAACGCTAATACGATACTTAATCCTACAGTTAATTCTTTTTTTTTTTTGAAAGCGTGGTCGAATTCGGCAGTGAATTATTTCGTTCTGACATGTAGGCCGACGAAATTAAGAACTCACCACCGTTCATATCTGATTGAGGTGATATTTCAAAATTACTACTAGAAGATAGCCTATCACCACCCCTACCGCCTGGTATATGCCTAGGAGGCAGTTCTGGAGCATCACCGTGGTAGTCCTGCTTATTGGAGTAGTCGCCCAAGCCAGGAGTTCCATCGGCCCCCGGAGTTGAACGCATGCAGTATTTTATTGTTGCAAGCCAAGACCTACAATTGAAAACCACAATGCCTTATGTTGCACCTTTTTAATCAACACAAGTAATTAATACATTTTTGTTTAGTTGTAGAGCTTTTACTTTTATCGTTAGAGAAGAAGGCTACACTCATACTTATACTAACCTCATATCGTCAGTATCATGTGCCTCTATAACAAATTCCATATTGTTAACGGCTTTCAAAACAAACGTATTTTCGTGGTCTGGCATCTCTAAAGCTGTAGTCTCACGTGCTTCGGTTATTAAAGCGCAAAACACCCCACTTCTTGGCTGCCAAAATCATAAGAAATAAAGTCGTTTGACTTTAAAATTGATTTCTTTTACCTTTGTACTTTTAGGTGGCGAATAAAACTCGAGCATATATCCTCCGACTGCTTTCACCAGGGCCAACCGACAGCGTTCCCACTTGGGTGGTCCACCAGGTTGATCGAGACTTTCCGGCGTCGAGTAATTTACAATGCCCTCTTTCCTGCACTCAACAACAATTTTGGCTAGCTTCGTCTTACTGTGCGAGCCACCCAAATCGACGTCGTCCGAATGCTGCTTGTGAAACAAGTCCTTACCTTTTCGCAACACTTTAAAACTTAACCTTAAAAGGAAGTAAGTGTATGTAAAAATCGCTGAGCGAGGTTTTAGGTGGTACCTTCGGAAAAATGGTTTGTGGTACATCCTCGGAGACCCATCGTCGGTGTCTAAAGCGCAATCGTTCTCTTCACTGTGACGATTTGTGCCGTTAACCAATTTGTTACTCTGCAGCTTGCGCTTGCAAAAATCCACCTCGAATTGCTCTGTGAAACAGTCCATGAACTTTCTTAGGAAATCCTTGTGGTTGATGCTGGCCCTTGTGTTTTCCGGTAAATTCATGGAAATGAATTGAACACAACTTTTGGAGAAATCTTGGGCTGCTGCAGTCGCATGTCTCTCACAGAACTCTACCCAGGCGCCGTCGCTCGACGGCGATTCCGAAGCCGTAGCCATTCAAAAACGTTTCAAACTAATAACCTGAGACGTTCACCAAACATTTTCACGGTTTTATTATTGTTTTGACGTCTTTGCCGATTTTTTTGACAGACATGACGCCATATTCTTTAAATACACTGCGCTAGTCAAGTGTGTGACGTAAGTCAAACTCATAAATTGCTGTTATAAGATTTTTTCAATTATAACCTAAACAATTACAGAGAAATTTAATGACTTTAAAAATCAGTTTTAATTAATATTAAAATTATAAACGAAAAGTAACTTTTTACGTATTTAAATATACAGGGTTTGTAAAGCTGGGTACACATTAAGCGAACCAACACCCAACGTCGAATGAACGAACACGTTTATAGCGTTTTCGTTTCACCTGCACCGGTTGCACTCAGTGTATTTGCATCTTCTTTTAACCTCATTCAATAACATGAGATAAAGATACTCTGAGTGCGCACTAGTGCGATCACTCGAAAACGCTATTAGTCAATGTACATATACGCCAAGACGAAGGTAAGCGCAACGTTCGGTTCGTTTACGCTGTGTTCGCTCCCTAAGTACGCCGATTTGCGCGTATACACTAAAGTAAACGAACACCGAACGAATATTTTAAAAACCGAAGGCGAATTTGGCCAGTGTGATCGATTAAACAAAGGCAAAAGGAACGATTGGTTGGCCTTCGATTGCGTTCGCTCCAAGAGCGGTACATCAAAGTGTCAGCTGCAGTGCTGCAGTCTTTGAAAATAAGTCGCAAGTCGGAACCCACTTTCTTTTATGCAGTCCGACGTAAATTTACTTTACGTTGTAATTTAATTAAAACTGTTTCGTGTACAACAAAATTTCGCAAATAAATTTTACTGTTATCCTTATCTGTTACATGAAGTTAAAATGTTTATGACACTCCGAATGGTTTACGAACTGACAGCAAACGTTTGCTCTTCGGCGATCGTTCGTCATTCGGTGTTCGTTCGCTTAATGTGTACAGCCATACGCAGCTTAAGTGCTACAATTTGACAATTCTGTGAGCCTTGTACCTCAAGGTTTTAAGGGTGAGGTTTGCGTGCAGGCGGTGCATTTTAGATGCGTATGAGTGTACCCAGCTTTATAAAAGTACCTACTCGAACAAGTGTACCGACCTCATCAATACACGTTTCTATTCTCATCAAATCACAATTAATTTATTATTAAATTAATAATTATTCAAAAGTACGCTATATTGAAAAGTTTTTGAATTATATTTAATAAGTTTTCTTGTGCGTTCTAGAATGAATGTAAAACAAACATACAAGCGGCTAGAACCTCCATATTATAGTTGATGATAGTTGCGTTCATTACGCGGCCGCTAAAAATCGGTGTGGCGGTTATTTTAAATTCATGGCGCGCAAGCAATTCTTTTCATATTTTTGCATTTCCCTAAATTTTCGTGTTTAAGGTCATTGTTTTACTTGTTTACTTCATTTGCATCGTTGAATTAATTTTTTGCAAGGTCGAATTAATTTTGTTCTTAAGAAAAGCATGATCAAAAAACAAAACAAAATCGATAATTAATAGGCGGATCGTTGGAACAAAAAAGAACCTGCTGAAGCCATGCAACGTATAAATTCAAATAAGTCGAACAAAAAAGTAAAAGAAGATCCACGTTTCTACAGCAAAGTGTAAGAAAATCAAATCGCCAACAGGAAACAAAAAAAGACAAATTAATGTGACATGAAAATTAAATGTAAACAAATGAAAGCTTATTGATTTGATTTTTAAAAACTTCGCGCCGGAATTAGTCTTCAATTTTTCATTTGTTCTCAGCTTCTTTTTTACCTACCGAGTTTTTCGATTTTCTATCGTTCCCAGTCGAACGAAAATCGGTTTTTCGTTCATCCAGTTCTGCGATTCGTTGTTTGTTTGAGTTTTCTCTTGTTTCTATTTATCAAATTATTCTTGTATTGCATTTCTCCGTTAATTAATTGACTTTTAAATTATTAAGGAAACTTCCGAGTTGTATTAATTTCGTTTTTCTAAAATTCTTATTTCTAAAGAACTGTAATAGGTTGTCATATTTAATTTTAAGTTTTTTCGCTAATTTCTGTTATTTATTTATTTGTTGCATAGGTTAACTTTTACTAAATTTTGGAAATTCAATTACAATTATAATCAGATGTCAAATATTTTTTGTTTTTTCTTTAAATTTAAAAGACTGAAGATCACTAAATGAGTCATTTGTTTAATGTAAAACGAATTCATGGTTGTGGTTGAAATAAGTATGTGTCACAATTTTAATTATTCCACTAATTCGTCATTGTTTAGAGAAATTATGTAACAGTTGCTAATACTTCAAAAAGCACTCGAGGAAAGAAAAATTCACGAAGAAAGTTAAACTCTTTATTACTGAAAAAAGTAAATAGTAATGAAATAATTGAACATAAAAATGAAAATTGTATTTACAAAAATGTCATTCTAAGAACAACTGTTTTACGATACTTCTTAAATTAGCAACACTGCACATCATGAACGTATTAAAAAAAAAAAGAAACGCACATTTTAACATAAATAAATACTATCCGCTATATAAATAAAGAAAATTGTTTAAAATACCTATTAGTAAGTGCACTGCGTATCAAACAGTACAGACAGATGAAACTACAGCAAATGTTAATTTTTCATGTGCATATAATAATTTAAATCATAAATCAGTTTGATAGTTAATAGTTTTTAATATTTTTGCTATTACTATCTATGCTATACATACATTATTTGATACACAATGTACATAATAAAAAGGCAGTGTTACCAAATTAAAAAATTTTGAACTCTTTTTGTATACATTGATCTACATTAATTTAAGTTAATCGTAAATAAAAATTGTACTCGTTATAAAAAAATAGTTTAATTTATAATAATCGTACACTTTTTCTCAAAGTTTATTTTGTATAGGTGGGGTGGAGGGGAAGTTGATGAGAATACAAAAATAAACAACAAAAACTCCATACTGTCTATCTATATACCTGAAAAAACGAAACGTTGTGTACACAGCACTTAAAATAATATAGATCATAAGTCGATTGCAAAACCGCACTTCCGTGACGGATTTTACCAACACGACCGTTAATAAAAACTTAAAAACTTCCGAAACTACTCGGCAAAATGGTACGGAAACGATCAAATTTATTCCAGGGAAAAACGTGTAATACCTATCCTAATCCTAGTCTATGAATAACTTAGTTCACTTCTTTTTGTTTTTATTGGTTGTACCCCTAGGAGGTGTGACCGGACGACCCGCATTCAAGCCACCGTATTGGAATTTCCTCTTATCTGCAGGCTTCAATATTTGGAAACTGCACATTAACGTTTCATCTACAGACATCATTGCACCTGCATTATCAAATTCCCCTGTGACACAAAACACAACTTAGGTCTCAATCAAAACACTACCAGAGCCAAAAAGAGCTTACCACAATAATTCGGGGCACTGAAAAGTGTTACCAGTTGGCGTTTCGCGAAAAATTCATAACCATCCTCGACTACTTGGTGAGCACGGCATATCAGATCAAAATCATGTTTGTGTAAAAATTTACCCACAACCTGCAATGGGGGGAAAAAATTAATAATTTTCTCTGTATCAATTTCAGAATTAAATTATTTCTATTTAAATTCGTATCAATTACAACACATAGACACAATTAATTAACAAAGCGCAATAATTTATTAATTACTTCAAAATTAATTTAAAACCCGGATTTGCAATGTAAGGGTCATAGACAATTCCAGATTTTTTAATATGAAAATAAGCGTTTTTCCAATATTACCATAAAATTGAGCATGCAGGTCAAGGAATTTTTTCTAAATTAATCGACTCTAGGAAAGTTCAAATGAAAATGTTCGTTATTAACACCAAGACTTAAACGATATTTTGAAGCTGTGATTTATTTCTAACATTCTAATGTAATGTTAAAAAATAGGGACAGTGTTCCATTATGAAAACTTGTGTAATCATGCTCAATGGAATTCAAGAGATGGTAGATCTTGACGTATTTTAAAAGAAAAAATCATTTCATAAGTTAGTGACCCCTGTTTCAAAGTAAGTTATTTGAAATGTAAGAAAAATTTTCTCTAGTAACCATTATTTTAAGACGAACTTGAAAACAAAAATTGCTACTCTATAATTGTAATAGTAGACTCTGTAATTATTAAATCACATTATAAACTGTATAGTATGCATAAACAGTGAAAGTCTAAAGTTTAAAACTAACCTCTGCACCGAAAGTGAAACTAACACCTCGATCATTTTCTCCCCATCCTGTGGTATCTTTATCAGGATCAGACCAAAGAAGATCACACAGTAAACCTTGATCTGGAACATCTGTGGGTCTCATAATCCGCCTTATCTGTTCCATTGACTGTAAGTCGGGACTCAATCCACCATGACAACAAAATATTTTTTCATCGACGATTGCGGCTACTGGCAGGCAATTGAAACAATCAGTAAACGTCTTCCATAATTTTATGTTATACCTACGAATACAACTTCGTTTTTAACTGTGCCCGTATGTGGGCTAATGAGGTTACCTTCGTTTACATTCATCGTAGAAACCATAAATACGGTTAATAGACGCACACTCATGGTTTCCACGTAAGAGGAAGAAGTTCTCAGGATATTTAATTTTATACGCCAACAAAAGGCAGATGGTCTCGAGCGATTGCTTTCCACGATCTACGTAATCACCAAGGAATAAGTAATTCGATTCTGGAGGGAATCCGCCATATTCAAATAAACGTAATAAATCATAGTACTGTCCGTGTATATCACCTGAAACAGGGCAGGTTTAATTGGTGGTTGCGACGATGCATCGATGGTATACCGCATATTTTTAAGGGTGCTTCGAGTTCCAGCAAGATAGGTTGCGATAAGAAAATTTCCCTGGATTTTAAACACAAGCCTTTAATTTCGCTTTCGGTTAACTGCACGTTTTTTCCTGGCCTTGCTCCGCGTACTGAAACACAAGCGAACACAGTTCACGTCGGCTAAGTTTTGACGTTTGTTAGGCGTTTCCGACGCCATTTGACAACATAACTTGACCTTCAATTGCAAAGACAATTACCTTCTAAAAGACGGGCTATAATACTGTCAATGTTTAATTTGTCGGCTTCAGCCATTTGAAGGGCCGTCACTACGCACTCCTCTTCACTTTACGCCGGTTAAAAATCACTGATGGCTCGGATTCTCTGCGATTTGCTCCGAGCCTATAAGACATAAACACTATTTTTTGCTTGACGGGGCAGCGGAGGATTCCTTGTCCATACCAACTTAAAGACTTCACTAAAAGCGATCCACAGTTGTTAACGATGCAATTTATTAATCACTATTTTCGGGGAACGTGAACGGAGAATTTACACGGATTAATTTATACAAATGACAAATTGCGGTGTTAACCTAAATTTAATGTTTTCTCATCACTGTCACGTTTGTGTTGGTAACACAAATATGGCATTCCTCTCATCCTCAGAGATACTGACCATAGATGGCGCCACCAGATTAATCTTTCGATTTAATTTTAAATTATAAATAAATAATAATTAATTGACGAAGCTGTCAAACGACGGTGAAACGTTAAGTGTCTTGTGCGCGATTTAGTGTCCGGTTAAAAGATTTTGTAATTTAATTAGTAAGTATAAAATGAAATAAATAAACTAAAAAGTTTATTTAACAGTATCATTAATACAATTGCTATAATTTTTAACTTTTAAGTATGGGTCATATTCACACTTCATCGTTTTTTATTTAGCACCAATCATAAAACATTCTAACTAAATATTTAAACTTTTTTTTTATTAAAATTGAATTACAGCTGAATTAAAAAAAACGGGAAATGAAATTTTTCCAATTGTAAATTTGGTTGCATTTGTCAATTGTCCACTTGACAACAGGGACTTGACAATACATACCTTTTAAGAAACTCTAACCTACAATATTTAGAAACTGACGTAGCGTCAGATAATTCTAACCTCTTTCTAATAAAGTCATTTTCACACTATTTTACGATTAGGTGGATTAGGTGACTAATTATTTGATTGAGCTAAAAATACCCGTTGCCATGGTTTAACAATTTGATTTCTATGGCAACATGAATGAATGAATTTTAAGCTCAATCAAGTACATAATGGTAATTAAAGATTTGATTTCCTTTCTGTATACCCACCCTTAATCAGTAGTTAAAATTAAAGACGTAATCTCTCATTCGTCTGCATCTTATACAGGTGATTCTTGAAAGAAAGAGAAAACGTTGAAACAACAGACGTCACAAAACACGGGAAAAATGTTATGTATTTTGGTTTTCTAGAAATAATTAATGAAAAATTATCTCCAAACTGACACGTCCCTGATTAAGAAAGAGCATCAAATGAACGAAATAAATAAATAAATGTGCGGAGTCGGGCGTGAACTTGACTTTTAAACCGAATTGACGTGATCAGCTGAAATACTAACTCCAAAATATTTACTTGACAACTACATGCAAATCACCCGAAGTAAATTATTCCGTACAAAACACTACAACACGAAAACAATTCAAAGTTCCGTGTTAAGAATTCCTACTAATTTTCTGCATATAATTTTAATTTAAATTGCATTGTAAATAAAGTTTATTCCCACAAGCAACGAGTCCGTCATAAACATTTCGGCATCTTTTTATGCCCCAATATTACGCGACTCTTTCCTTGCATTTGAATCACTTTTCTTTATGTCGATTATTCGGTTTATCGCTGATGTTTGAATAATAATACGCTTTGCTAATAACAAAGAAACGGTGATGACAACTATAACTAACTAATGTTTTTTTTTTATTTGGCATCGAAGTTGGCCGTGAGAAGGTGCTTGTGGTGAACGCACCACAATTTTGATTATTTGTTGTAAATTTTATTTTTTTATTGTCTGTTTTCATCGTTACAACAAACCTCATTCTTATTGTCGTTTTTCGTTTATTACAATAGATTACATTCTTGTGTTGTCCTATCGTACTGTTGAGTTCGAAACCTAGAAAGCAAGGTTAGGAATTGCAAGTTCAAACGTCAAATTGACAACTGATGGTTCACAATGAAATATTCATGGTCAACTTCGACGCCAGATTTAAAAAAAAACACATTCGTAATCTGTTTGGTTTGTTAATTATTAAAATTTCGTTTTACGTGCGACTTTCAATGAGAAACAAATTCTATTATTATAAAAGACGAATTATTATTAACGCAAATTTATACAAAGTCTAACAAATTCAATACGTGCGTCATAATAGTGATTATAGTTATGACGTAGAGTCGGGCGTGAACTTGACCTTCAAACGGAATTGACGTGACATTAGCTCAAATATGAATTACTTGTAACAAATGCGAGCAAATCACCTGAAGTAAATTATTCCATACAAATTGTGTAAAATGAGGATAACACTTTGAACACATGCTTTGACAGGTAAACAAATACATCACTACGACAAGAAAAACTTACATATTTCAAATCTCTGTGTTAAGAATCATCCTGAATGTAATTATGTATAACTAAAATTTCATATTTTTAATAAATATTTTTACCATAAATTAAATTTTGCCATTGAGTCATCGAATTGTTTTGATTTTTTAAACAAAAGGAAAATCGTTTCTTTTGGGTTTCTTCCTTGGGCCCTTTAAAAATGACTGTCGATAATCACTTTGATACATTTGCAATTCAAATTGTGCCAGAGAATCGACAATGCAGTAGTAAAAGGTGAGTGAAACGCGGGAGCTAGGTCAAATAAATTGTTGCGTTTTATATAATTGAACAACTCGCTTTAGAGAGTAGTCGCACACATAACAGGCAATTGCTCGGGCGAAACATGTCTGTGATATACGGCTTCAAAGCTGAAGATGTCATCGCAGATGGCAGGATAACGCACCAGCAAATTGCAGCCATCCACAAGTGGATGAGGTCCGAAAACGTCCCCGAATTGACCGACGAGCAAATCGTGAACTTCGTCTTATCCTGCGATGGAGATTTGGAATTCACCATGAAGACGATCAAGGAGTTTTACAAAGCTAGGGCAGGTGCACCGGAATTATTCAATGATAGGGATGTTGCTAGAGAAGACTTGCAATTACAACTTCGAACAGTGTAAGTTTATAAATACTTTTCGTTTAAAAAGAAAATTTAAAAGCCTATTCTGAATTAGTCGTGACAATATTATTTTGAAAATCAATTGAAAATAGAAGAATTTTGAATGATCCTTCTGTGTAGTTTACTTCATTAACACATATTTAAATAATTCAAACTTTCCTTGCCTCTGTAATAATATATTCCGTTCCTTTTTTTTAGCTTGCTATGTTGATGAATTATATGTATTTTTTTTTATAAACAACAGATTAGTAATTTGCATAGTTAAATAAATGTGTACCTATTTGCATTTTGTTTTGAAAGGTTTTAAAAAATCATTATTAATGACGCAAGTATAAAATTGTGAAAGAGTTTCGATTTTAACTAAAATCATTTGCACTTTTTAAATTGTTGGATTTAAATGCTTGTAATCCAATGTCTTCTTTTATTATGTTAGTCATGCAGTTTGCGTAATTAATCGAAAGAATAATGCATTTGTAATTAATTGTGCATTAATCATGACAAACTCTAAAGAATAAGTACAATGTTGGACAAAAGGAACCAAACACATTAATTTAGCAGCTAATTATTTTTTAATGCTTTGTTTGTAATTGTAAAATGGCTTCTTTTTTATCCTGGTTACTTTTAAAATTTAAAATTTTGTTTTAGTTTGCAACATTTTATTTGCCCTTCAATTGGTGGCTATTTTTTACTAATATTGTTATTCTTATTTACAAGATTCGGTTGACTTTGCGATGAAAATTTATTTCATTATCTAGCTTAAGTACCCATAGCGAAATGAAACTGTTAGTTTATTTTTGTGCAACAGTGTACGCATACATTGATTTTTTGCAGTAATAAATTTAAAACATTCCACTTGTTTTCAGGTTTCACTTATAAGAGGCATTAACGTCAACTAAGCAATTTACATAATTAAATGGAAATCTAGGTACTTAATATAAAAATACGAATAATTCCATAGCGTGCTAAAGTAAGGTTCAATTAATAAAAAAAAACTTGTCATTTGATATAAGTTGTTTATTATATGTACATTATTTATGCTATTAATTAAACGTATTCTTTCTTGTTCGGTGATAATTTATGAGACAGTAATATACTTTTTAATTTACTTTGTAATCAACGTTGCGCTATATGAACTGACAGAAAATGATCTTGACATATACAGGGTGATTCTTGAATAGACCGACAAAGAAAAATTTTGAAAGAATAGATCTCACAAAACATGGGAAAACTTTTATGTATTTTAGTATTTAAGAAATAATCAATGAAAAATTATCACCTTGTACGTGTATTACAGGAAGAGCTTTCTTAAGGCAAAGTTAAAATCGACTTTTACTAATTTTTTATTTGCAAAAAAATTATTGGAAGTAATATCAAAAGTAAGTAAATAAAAAAGTTAAACAAATAAACAAAGAAAAGTTGAAAAACCAAAATACCTACATTATCATTGAAAGAGAAACAACTAAATAGAAATCTTCCCATTTTTATTTTTTCCAGAGAAACTTCACTTTGAAATGGTTTTAACCCTTTGCTTTTAATTTCAGGGAATTTTGTGTAATGCCCAACAGGACAGATGATGGATGTGCAGTCATATACCACAAACTGTATGACCACACTTATTCCAACTACAATATGGGGCCGTCCATGAAACTGCTCTTTATGACTCTGGATTCCGCCATACACGCGAACCCACCGACGGGTTTAATTATTTTATTCGACATGAAAGGAGTAAGTAAACAAAATGATTTTAATAAAAGTTATACACTTAACAATAATAATTTTTATAAAAGTAAAATGAAATTAGTAACTAAACTTCAGTATGTAAATAGACTTTTTGTGTTTTGATAATTAACTAATTTAAATTATGCATTTGGTGACAGGTTGGACTTAGGCATTTAACGAAAGTCCGAATTAATTTGATAAGCACATTCTGCCATTATTTGCAAGAAGGGCTCCCCGTCAAACTCAAGGCGATCCACGTGCTGAATTCCGTCTATTTCATGGACAAAGTCATGGTGATTCTGAAGCCGTTCCTGAACAAGAAAATGTACGAAATGGTGAGGGCTAAATAAATTTTTCACGTGGCAATTTGAAAAGACGGAAACCATTTTGTGCAGCTCTTCTTTCACAGTCCAAACATCGATATGGAAACGTTCCAGGAGAAGTACATTCCGAAGAAATGTTTGCCTGTCGATTACGCCGGTGAATTACCTAACACCAGGACTCTACACAAGGAGAATACGAAAGAGCTTGAGGAACTGAAGCCATTTTTCGATGCTGAAGAAAAACAGCGAAAAATGTGCTGATTTGGGACAAGAAAATAGTGGGGCCAATTTTTTTTAAATATTGTGTACACACGTAGGCAAGTACATACATATACCGGGTGTTTGTAGAACGGTAGCCAGTCGATAATTCCGTTAATAATAGAGATATTTTAGTAAACTTTTTTTTTGTTTTGTTTGACAGAAGGTAGCCTATATGGCAATATGCATTGCTCTTTTCCTAGGCCTACTATGATTGAGTTATAATATAAAACTTTGTTTTTCCAAATGGAACACCCGGTATATTTTCTGATATAAAAAAAACTACTCTAAAAACTATCCAATAGCAAAGTTTCGACAAAATCAAAGGCATGGTTTAATTTTTTCAATAATTTTTTAATTGTGTACAATTGGCCGTGAATTGTTTAAAACTGTCAAAAATGCTCTTATAATATACTGATATAATAAATAAAATTAAGTCAATAAAATGCTTTACTAAGGAATTATTGCATCTTAAAACATAAAAAAATATAATTAATAAAAGAAACTCTTTTTTTTTAATGGAAACATATGAGTTTCGGTGCATATTTGACAAGTGCATAAAATTAGCTTTCCAACGGTATAAGATACTTATTATTTACTGTACCCTAATTATTTAAATATCAGTTAAAAAATTATTGAAAAAATTAAACCATGTCTTTGATTTTGTCGAAACTTTGCTATTGAATAGAGTTTTTAGAGTAGATTCCAAATATCACAAAATATACCGGGTGTTCCATTTGGAAAAACAAAGTTATGTATAACAACTCAATCACAGTAGGCCTAGGAAAAGAGCAATGCATACTGCCATATAGGCTGCCTTCTCTCAAACAAAACAAAAAAAGTTTACTAAAATATCTTTATTATTAACGGAGTCATCAACTGGCTACCGTTCTACAAACACCCTGTATATTCGATATAATGAAGGAGATACAGAGGACTGTTATAAATAAATGTTTTCGTAATATTCTAATCGTTTCTGGGGTTCCCCTCTCCCTCTTCACATTTTTTTAATCAAAATTTGCGCAAGTGATCAACTTTCTCTTTTTTGTACTATATAATTTTATTTAAAAAGTAATCTCTAGACGTTATACAGCGTTGCTACAAGGGTGTGCAAAAAGTGTGATTTCTGTGCTGGTATCCTGAGTTAAGGATACGATATTATCAACCCTATACATACCTTTCAGTAAGGATCCTAAGATCTGTTCGTTTCTTCTGCACCTTTATACACATTTTGCAGTAACCGTTCCTAAGAGAGTGCGATGTTTGTAATAGAATGTAAGTAGGAGTGAGAAAAGTAAAGTAAAGGAATTAAATGTGTAGAAAGTGCAGAAACCTCTAGGCTTTAGTTGGCTATGCAGTGACGTAACAATCCGGGGTACAACGGATGAAAACAAACTGGGGGCTCAAAGGGCACAAATACAATTTCTTTTTCTTTTGCAAAAACATATAAAAGAACATTAAAATAAACAATAATAATGTTTTAAGAATAACATGAATGAAAAACGAATAAATATCCACGATTTTCCTTTGGTGGGGAATAAAGAAGAAAACTGCAGAATAAAATAATAATTCGACAAGAATAATAAAAGAAAATTGGAAGGCTCAAAAAAAGCAAAATGCCAAATATAAGATACAGTGATGTAATAGGAGAATTAATTCCACGCAAAGAAACGAAAGATAATTGTAATAACCAACAACTAAATATAGAATAAGATGACAAGAGACATGAAGAAGATGGACGATTCTTTTTTAGCATGGAGTGATTTAAAATCATAGGATTATGAGTGAAGAAAAATAAAACTAAATATGAAACATAGGTGAAAAATTAATTTCAAGCAAAAACGAAAGAGAACTGAAGCAAAAACGAAAAAGAACTTAAGCAAACAACAACAAAATACATAGTTACAATGACAGAAAACAAATGATAGACGATTTCATATGGCGGAGGATGAATATAAAGAAGAATTTGATAGAAAAAAGACGAAAATTTAATAGATTGAACGAAAAAACAAATTAATGTCAATTTAGTCGCCTCTTATCATTTTATTATTGCCACTTCTTCAAGTTAACTTTCTGCCAGACTTCATTTTTCATTGTTTTTATTTTGTCGTATTATTATTATTTTTTTAAATAACATTTGTTTTTTATGCAGTTTCTTCTTTTGCGTTACGTGGGTTTTTTAATTTTCTTACACTTCTTTGAGAAACCGTCGATCTTACTTTGTTTTTGGACCATGTTTTGTTTTGGACCATATTCTGCATACCTATATTCATGTCCTCTGTTGTTTTTTTTCGTCGAATACTTTTTCATGTTTCATAGACTCTTTTCACTTTTGCTTTCTTTTGAGTCTTATACCATCTGGCGTAATTAGTTTCTCGTTCACCTTTTCCATCGTATTTCATTGTTTCTTCTTTGACTACTCTTTACATCATTATTGTAAAATTTATTTTATTTATTTTATCGATTCGCCGAAATCTATTACAATTTTTTTTTCAATTTCAAATTTGTGTTTTTTAAACTTCAGGTACTTTTCTAGTTTTAGTTTGACTTCGAGGACCCATTCGAACTGGGAACCTCTGCAAGTCCTACCGGTCCTGTAAATATCTTGAATACAACGACAAAGAAAAGAATCACAGGATATGGGAAAAATGTTACGAATAATTAATGAAAAATTATCCCCAAAATGACGATTCGTCCCAGATTAAGAAGGAGTAGGAGATGAACGGAATAAGTAAAAATACGGCGTCAGGCATGAACTTGACCTTTAAACGGAATTGTCACGATCAGCGGAAATACGAGCTCCAAAATATTCACCTGGCAAATGCCTGCAAATCACCTAAAGTAAATTATTGCGCACAAATTGTATAAATAAGGATAACAACGGTCCCACTTTGAACACATGCTTTGAAGGGAAAACAAATAAATCACTACAACACGAAAACAATTCAAATCTCCGTGTTGAGATTTCATGTGTTTTCTTTAATTTAACTTAAATTGTATTGTAAATAAAGTTCATTCCCACAAGCAAAGTGTCCGTCATAAACATTTCGGCATCTTTTTTGTGGATCAAAATTACGCGTTATCGTTATTGTAAGTTCGAAACAACAAGATCCAAGTGGCAAGGACATAATAATAATTGCGATTAAAAACTTTCCCTTTCTAGATAAGAGAATAAACAAGAACCAAGGACGTGTTTAAAAATGAAAAATTTCTTCCGAGACGACGCGACGTTAAATAAAATCCAAGGACGTATTTGCGAAGGAACTAAAGGGCCACAAAAATTTCTGACGAGTGGACAACAAAGTTTAAAATAAACAACAAATTTAAAACAAAAAGATTCAAGAGATAGGGTCGTAGTTAATTAATCGCGATCTTTTTTTAACGAGGATTAACACGGATGTTCTTTATGTAGGAACTCAAGAACCATAAAGATTTCGTGAAATAGTCAAGCGTAACAACAGAGTTCAAAACAAAACGATCCAAAAGACAGAATTGGAGTTGAATAATCACAAAGTTGATTAAGTTGGTTGAAGTAAACAAACTTTTCTTCAAAACAAGAACGAACAAGGTCCAAGGACATCATTTGGGTGGAATTGTATAAAATTTTGCAAGCTACGAGCAAGAAATGGAATCCTAAACACAAGGACCAAAGGCATTGATGTTCTTGACCAATTAATTGTAGAAAGGAAACAAGAACGAATAAGATTCAAGGACAGTAGTCGGATAGAGTG
This sequence comes from Dorcus parallelipipedus, assembly GCA_958336345.1. Lineage (NCBI taxonomy): Eukaryota > Metazoa > Arthropoda > Insecta > Coleoptera > Lucanidae > Dorcus > Dorcus parallelipipedus. Next base: position 34,664,385 of record OY284480.1, read on the forward strand.
ACAAAAAATTCTACGAATTTCTAAGAGCAACCGGTAAGGTTCAAAATGTACAGACAGATGTAATTTATTAATTAAATTGCAGAAGTGGTTTTGGTACGACAACTAGAATTTAAAACATTATAATCAGTAAACACATTCGTAATTTGTTTGGTTTGTTAATTATTATAATTTCGTTTTGTGTGCGCCGTTCAATATGAACCAAATTCTGTTCTTATAAAAGACAGATTATTTATTAACACAAATCTGTACAAAGTTTAACAAAATTCAATACGTGAGTTCGGTATGTTATTTTTTAAAGCGACGGAATTACCTGTTGTATATTATTGTTAATGTCATAGCAGTTAATACGCTTGTACGTCGCATTCATCATCAGCTGTGCAACTGCATGTTATTAGTTCACGGTCAAGTTTTACGATTGAACAACTCTGATTCTCTGCATCACACCATAAACGTTTATTGCATACTCTTAAGGATGTATACTTCTGGATCTCGTTTTATGTAAGGGCAATTGTTAGGTATTAGCATTTTTTTAACAAGTTACGTTTCTATCTTCTTTAAAATCTGACGAAAAGAGATGAACATCAGACGATTCACTTAGGAATACTGAATAAATTAAAAATTCTCCAGAAATAATTTGAGCTGCGTATTAAACGGTAATTTTCCAACTTCCTTCTTCCCTTTTTTTTATCATAATCGATGCAATGACGTACTCCAAACAAATACACAATAGCGATTTCATTTACATGTTTTAACCGTGTAAGGTGACTTTTCTGTTAGCGTATTGTTCTCGAATAATAAATTTACTTGAGTCCTTAATTATGGAGGTGATATACGATTTTAAAGCAGAAGACGTGATCAAAGAATGCAGAATCACCAGGGGCGAAATCAACGCAATTCGCAGATGGACAGAATTTCAGAAGCGAATTCCTCGCTTAATCGACGAACAGATCGTGAATTTTGTTTTGTCTTGCGATAGAGACCTGGAGTTCACGAAGAAGACAATCACTGAATACTACAAACTACGTAGAGATAACCCGGAAATTTTTAACGGTCGAAATATTGCCCGACCCGAATTGCAATTGCAGTTGCAAGTACTGTAAGTAAGCATCAAAATTTTCAGTCCGAAATATTTATCGAAATTTATTTCAAGAGAGTACATAGAGCTCCCAAAGAGAACTCCAGATGGTAGTGTTATTATATATCACAAGTTGCACGACCATACGTACTCCAAGTACAATATGGGTCCGTCCATGAGGCTTTTAATTATGACTTTGGATGCTGCTTTACGTGCACACCCTCCAACGGGGTTGATCATATTGTTTGACATGAAAGGTGTGAGTATTGTCAAAAATTTGATGCATGTGGTTTATCTAAAGTCCTAGGTGTAATGTGATGTGATGTTTTTAGGTGGGGCTTGCACACTTGACGAGGGTGAAGATTTCTTTGGTAAGGGCATTCATCCACTACGGACAGAAAGGGCTCCCCATAAAACTGAAATCCATACATGTTATGAACACGGTCTATTTCATAGATAAAGTCATGTCGATAGCAAAGCCATTTTTGGATCCTAAATTATTAGAAATGGTATGTTTAAAATAAAATGTACTTCGTTTGAATGAAATTTGTTTTAGACATATTTTCACCGTGCAAATGTTGATATGGGAGAGTTTTACAAGAAGTACATTCCTAAAGAGTGCTTACCAAAAGATTACGGTGGCGATTTGCCTGATACTAGGACGTTGCATGCAGAGAATACCAAGAGGTTGGAGGAACTGACAGACTTTTTTGATGCAGAGGAACAACAACGAATGAAATTTTGATAATAAAGACAATTAAAGAATTTTTCTTTTTGCTTTTGTCCCAATTGAAACGTTTTTGATGATAACTTTGTTTCCCTGCGGTTCTTCATAGGAAGTATAATCACGCATCCTCCAGTAAAAACCAGCTGTAATCATGCTATGTTTAAGGACAACTTGACCAAAATGCGAGGTATTATTATAAGCGCCAGAGTGAACAATTACCCAGCTGAAAATGTTAATGCGGAATAGTGTTCAATAGATTCGAAGTTAACAGTTTCATTAACTTGGTGTTTGAAACACAATGGCAATTTGGTGAGGAGAATATCTTCTGGTTTATACCAAGCAAAGATTTCATGAAATGCTTTTAACTTGTGACTGTGTGTGTGTGTGTGTGTGTGTGTGCGCGCGTAGCTGCCGAAATACCTATCTACGGATATAAATTGATTGTGATATATTTATTATAAATTGAAAACAAAAGGAGTTGCAATCCGGATGCATCACAGTCATATTTCTTTCTCCTAATAACGTTTCATCCTACACCTTCAGTGTTCTTGTTAGAAAAAATAAACGTTTGAACCATAATTTCGGTTCAACTCTACAAGTACAACAAGAACAAGAATAAAAAATAAATAACTGTGATATCGTAGTAGTACAGAATTTAAATTAAAAATTATTAAGCACTTGGAAATTAGCATAATTCAGTGAATGATGAATATTTCAAATAACAATTTAATTTCCTCATATATTAGCATGACACGTGATATACAATGCAATTCTGTGCAAATTACTATAGAAATAGGAAAATAATAACCAATCTATAGCATTATACTTCGATTGCTTTACGTTTCAAGTATGGCTTTAACATACGGCTTCAAAGCAGACGACATCATCAAAGAAAACAGAATAACAAGGGGAGAAATCGAATTAATACGTAGATGGGTCGCTTCCCAGAAAGGAATTCCTCAATTGATTGATGAGCAGATTGTAAATTTCGTGTTGTCGTGCGACAGAGATTTGGAGTTTGCGAAAAAAACTATAGTTGAATATTATAGGTCGCGCAGGGAAACCCCCGAATTTTTCAATGACCGAGACCTAGCGCGGGAAGACGTTCAACTCCAACTTAGAACTTTGTAAGAATTTTTTTTATTGAAAATTTTGCTGGTGTGATATAGTTTCTTTTCAGATTATATTCAGTCCTTCCCAAGAGGACCCCTGATGGAAGCATGGTGTTATTTCATAAGTTTCAAGAGTATACGTATTCTAATTACGACATCGGTGCCTCCAAGAAATTAATAATCATGACTATGGATGTTGCTTTATATACTTATCCACCCACAGGGCTGATACTTTTACTCGACCTGGAAGGCGTAAGTACATTTGAATAAAATAATTACGTGCATATTAAAAAGAAAACAAAAGACGAAAATTTTATAGAAAAAAAAATAATGAATTTTTAAAAAAAGAAATAATATTATAATTAATCAAGGTGAATCGTAAGTCTGGACTTAACCATTATTCTTAACCTTTTACCTTTCCGTTTCAAACACAATACGTATTAAATTTAATTCCCATTTAAATATTGTTTTCATTTAAATATATTCATTTTTTTAGCTAAAGCTTCTACATTTAACTCGATTTAAAATCTCCATGCTGAGGGCTTTCTTCCATTATATACAAGAAGGCCTCCCGGTCAAGCTAAAGGCGATACACATGCTGAACACCGTTTCCTTCATAAATAAAGTTATGTTGCTGTTTAAACCGTTCTTAAAACCGCATATATACAATTTGGTAAGTTTCGGAATAGTCGAAAGTTAAGACGGACCCCGAATTTATTTTTAGTTGCACTTTCATGACACGAACGTAAACATGGAAGAGTTTTATGAAAAGTACATTCCCAAGGAGTGCTTGCCCAGTAACTATGGTGGGGTACTCCAGGACATCAAAACTTTGCATGAAGAGAACACCGTGAAATTGAAGGAGATGAAGGATTTCTTTGATGCGGAGGAACGTCAAAGCCAAAACATCTTGAAAAGTTGTTGACACAAAACCATCTCTAACAATGTTAATATCATAAATTAATATTTAATTTACATCATGATTATATATCTTGTTAAGTAGGTACTGAAACGTGTATTGAGCAATTTTTGTACATTTTATCATGTAGGTATTTTACATGTAACTATTGAAGAATATTGATGAATACATATTTTATACTAACTTAATTTCCTGGTACATTATCATGAAGAACAATGCAATTCTGTGCAAATTACTAGGTATGGAGTTAGGAGAATAATAACCAATCTATAACATTATACCTTGATTGCTATAAGTTTCAAGTATGGCTTTAACCTACGGTTTCAAATCACACGACATTATCAAAGAAAACAGAATAGATTTAAACAGAAAACAGATTTCATGAAATGCTTTTAACTTGTGACTGTGAGTGTGTGTATGCACACACACGTGTGTGTGTGCGCGCGTAACTGCCGAAATACCTATCTACGGATATAAATTGTGATATATTTATTATAAATTGAAAACAAAAGGAAAGTAGTTTCAATCCGCATTCATCACAGTCATATTTCTTTCTCCTAACAACGTTTCGTCCTACACCTTCAGTGTTCTTGTTAGAAAAAATAAACGTTTGAAGCATAATTTCGGTTCAACTCTAAAAGTACAACAAGAACAAGAATAAAAAATAAATAAGTGTGATATCGTAGTAGTACAGAAATAAAAATTATTAAGCACTTGGAAATTAGCATAATTCAGTGAATGATGAATATTTCAAATAACAATTTAATTTCCTCATATATTAGCATGAGACGTGATATACAATGCAATTCTGTGCAAATTACTATAGAAATAGGAAAATAATAACCAATCTATAACATTATACTTCGATTGCTTTACGTTTCAAGTATGGGTTTAACATACGGTTTCAAAGCAGACGACATTATCAAAGAAAACAGAATAACAAGAGGAGAAATCGAATTAATACGTAGATGGGTCGCTTCCCAGAAAGGAATTCCTGAATTAGTTGATGAGCAAATCGTAAATTTCGTGTTGTCGTGCGACAGAGATTTGGAGTTTACGAAAAAAACTGTAGTCGAGTTTTATAAGTCACGCAGGGAAACCCCCAAATTTTTCAGCGACCGAAATCTAGCAAGGGAAGATGTGCAATTTCAACTGAGAAGTTTGTAAGAACTTTTAATGTTTTTCGAAAAATTTACTGATGCGATGTAAGCTGGTTTCAGATCATACGCGGTTCTTCCCAAAAGGACACCAGATGGAAGCTTGGTGTTATTGCAGAAGTTCGAAGAAGACACGTGTTATAATTTTGATATTAATGCTTCCATGAAAATACTGATTATGACAATGGATTCTGCTTTATACACATACCCACCCACAGGATTGGTATTTTTATTCGACTTGGAAGGGGTGAGTATTTTCAAAAATTGAAGAAAGTGTCACGTGTGAATATTTGGATATTTATTGAATTAAACAAATTATAAATTCGTAGGAAAAGAAAAACATTCTGCATATAAAATTACTTTGATATTCATTATTTAATTTTTTTTAAATAAATTTATTACCACCAAAGAAATTCGTATTATAAAAAGTTTAATAATAAAAATTAACTACTCTCTTTTTTTCTTTGTAGCTGACACTTTCACATTTAATTCGATTTAAAATATCTGGGGTGAGGGCTTTCTTCCATTACCTACAAGAAGGTCTCCCGGTGAAACTGAAGGCGATACATACCCTAAACACCGTCTCCTTCATGAATAAATTTATGCTGTTGTTCAAACCGTTCCTAAAACCGCACATTTATAATTTGGTGAGTTTCGGAGCAGTCGAGAGTTAAGAAGGCCTCAGAATTTATTTTTAGTTGCACTTTCATGACTCAAAGCTAAACATGGAAGAGTTTTATGAAAAGTACATTCCAAAGGAGTGCTTGCCCAGTAACTATGGCGGGGAACTATCCGACATCAAAACATTACACGAGGAGAACATCGTGAAATTGAAAGAGATGAAAGAATTCTTTGATGCGGAGGAACGACAAAAGCAAAACATCTAGAATAGTTGTTCATAGAACAATTGATTTAATAGTGCTTTATAGAAATAAGAAGTATTTGTTGAACAGACTGTATATACTGAAGGCAGTGAAGGTCTAAGGTCCGTATTCATAAACAAAACTTACGCTATGCGTTCACTAAAACGTTGTGAATATCTGTTTATGTACTACAAAGATTTCTTTTACGGAAAGTAATTCTTAAACTGGACTTAAATTCTTGTTGGTTGTGCGTCCGCAACGCGTTGAAATGCGTACAGATCATGAATTACTAGCGAATTATTATCGAGCGCATAGCCTAAGTTTTGTATATGAATACGGGCCTAAGACTTGTTTGATTATTGATTTCCATTTCTTTCTATCCGTTACATATTTCTATCAATTAGTCTTTTTAGATTCTCTTCTATAATGGCTATCCATTTTTTCGCTTGATTTTTCCTTTTCTCTCTTTCCATCTACCTTCCTCATAGGTTTATTTTCTGATGGCCTTACGCCTTAATTGTATCTAGAACTAGAGACAAACTCTGTATGCAGGATTTTTTCTGTAGCTCCTAAAATAAGAGAAACCCTGTATAAACATGTATCCTAATAATGTAAAATCTTGTATAAAATATAATATGAGGAAGTAATTTGGTAATAATATGAGGATGTAATCATGGCCCTCTCATACTAAATATCTTATTTGACTGGGGGGGTTGTATAATACTACTAATAAGTAAATAAATAGTCTAGGGGACACCTGTATACTAAATTCAAAACATCTAACATTTTTAAAAAAATACTTGAAGCACATCAACTTTATATTATTTGTCAATTTGTTTACAGAAATAGCTATTTTTCAATATCTCTTTATATTTTCAAAGAAGTTTAGAACGTCTTTATTTTAAGCGCTGATCTAATCGATGTCATAAGCTGGGATGCGTCCGCTACCACTTTTCTAGTTTTGTTAAATTCCATTGGTTATTAAATTTATCTACACATATAAAACTCTCCGTGTTTTGCAAAAGCGAAAAATTTTGAAGAATATTTCAAAATAATAATTCTACTATCGCCGGAGTTAACCTGTTTATCAGAAAAATAGAGCGAATTTAATTTAAAGTCACTCGAAGAGTCAAAATTTAAATGCAGTTTTCACTACTACATTATTAAAATGAAGTATTATGCCTTTAACGTATTCTTGAATAAATTTAAACTGTGGACAACGAATTCGGTTAAATTTTTGAATTCAAAATAATTCCCTCGCCCTACTCGACCAATCAAAAGAGACCTGTCGTGATCCTATTGGCCGGTCCGTAACGCATAAGTGTCACACGCAAATGTCAACAAAATTCGAAGGATATTGCTTCGTGCTCTTGTGATTTTTTTAACTAAAAGCCATTGTGCTTACCGTTATTTTCGTTAAATTAATTACTTGAACAATATGTCTGAAGTACTCGTAAGTATTCTCCACGAACACCTGTTAGATCACGAAATAATATTCACCAACATGTTGGTTATGTTTTACCATGTTTCTTGCGTTTGCCAGGACGCCGGTGATAGAAATCGCAGCGTGAGCGAAGGCTCCGAGAGCGAGTGCGAACCCAATTTCACTCCCGTTATTACGTTACCGGAAGTACCGATTACGACGAATGAGGAAGACGAGGAAGTCATGCTCAAGCTGCGGGCCAAACTGTATCGTTTTGATACAAAAGGCGATGATCCCGAGTGGAAAGTAAGTTAGTTACGTACTGATCGCTAAATTTGTATATGTGACGGTTTCATGTTCTAAGGAAAGAGGAACTGGCGAAGTTAAACTATTAAAACATAAAGAGAATAAAACAGTGAGAATTGTGATGCGGAGAGACAAGACTCTTAAGGTGTGTGCCAATCATTTCATTACACCTTTCATGGAGTTGAAGCCGAACGTTGGATCTGAGAAAGCTTTTGTTTATACCGTCATAGCCGACTTTGCCGATGAACAAGTCAAATCGGAGTGTCTTGCAATTCGGTTTGGAACCGTCGAATGTGAGTCAAATACTCTTCGTTAGTAAAGTGATTTAATCGCAATTAATTTCAGTTGCAAATCTCTTCAAGGAAAAATTTAATGAAGCGAAAGAGTTTGTTCTTAAAGAATGTACGCTGTACAGTGAGATGTTAAATTTAAGCGACAGCAATATTGGGAGCGGTGATAAAGAGAATGTTGACGATAGTGAAGATGAAAGTTCTAAGGCTGCCGAATTGTCAAAGAAGTTATCAGAATTGGACGTTCACAAGGAAGATGAACCTTCAAAAAAGTAGTCTTACATTCTTAGCTGTTAGGCTTTTGTTACATGTTAATTTCTGTATCTTCCAAAAACTGGAATATATTTTGTATTAATAATATGAGGTGGTTTTAAAATATTGCAGTCCTCTCCATGGTTTTAGATAGTGTAGTTCTCTCCACTAATTTTTAACTTTTTTTAATCATTCTTTTATCATCGCATTAATGCCACTGCTTCTTTTACATTATATTTGTTATTTATTTAAATAAGACACGGCCGCCAATTACGATCGCACGTCGATATTTGGAAAAAAATGTAAACTTAATTATGTATTTGTTAATTTGTGATAACAATTCCTCACGTAAAATTCGGTGGAGAAGTGGGCCTAAAAACATTGATTTCAAAGAGATAAAGGGAGTCCAACTTCGACTATGAAGCTATCATTTAATTAATATAAGAAATGAATAAAATTTTCGAAAAATGCGTAAGTGACAAAGTATAGAAATTTTTGAAAATACGTGCAAGTACAATATTTTTTTAGTATGTATAGTCGCCAGCATTAAAAACGAAATGTATTAAGGCCATAGCCGCAGGTAGGTAGTAAATAAGGTTCACTTTCGAACGAGTTTCTTTTCACAGATTTTGAAAAAATCATAAATAAAGTTATGTCCGATTTTTGAAAATCGCAATTTTTCGTTTTTCTTCGATTGTGAAGAAACCTTTCGAGACATTTCAAATTTTTTAACAGATAATTAATCACCATTGAAATTTGGCAACATTGCCTCCATTTAACCGATTCTCTATCTCTTATAATAAGCGAGATCCCCATGCTGGCCCTCGAATTTCAATCACCCTGTATAGTCAAAGATTAAACGTCAGAATTTTAGTGACATTTTGTATTAAACTTCAAAAATATTAGAGTGAGGTTTACATTGTACAAATGGTGTGCCCGGATTTTATTGTCCACTACTGTACAGGGATTTTGTTTATATTTTGAACGGTACCTACACATTTTATTATTAGACATATAAAAAAATGTTAAATATAAAAGTTTTAGGGATTTACCTGAACCGCCAGAATTTATTAAAAAAGAAACAAATGACGATTGGGCACCTAACAATTTATTTCCTAATTCCAAAAATATATAGTTTGTCTATATTTGGTTTCATACTTCTTGCGATATTTAAGTTTAAAATTAAAAAAAAAATGCATTTACTTTGATTAATAACAAGTTTATTGTGTGTGACAAGTCTTTTCTATTTTTAGTTTTAAGCCTTATACTAATTAAAAGTCATTTTATAAGTCAAAACGCTAACATCTAAGAGAAATTTACATATTGTATAAAATAAATTAATAAAAATATACCAAAACAATAATAATTTCAAACTTAAATATCACAAAAAGTATGAAACCAAAAATAGACAAACTATATATTTTTGGAATTAGGAGAAAAATGTCTTTCCGATTGTCATTTGTTTCTTTTTAAAGTAAACTCTGGCGGTTCAGGTATATCCCTAAAACTTCTATATTTAACATTTTTTGATATGTCTAATAATAAAATGTGTAGGTACCTCTAGACGCCTCTAGTGAAGTAATGAAATGTTATTATTAGGTCTGTTCCATTCGTCAGGATTTGGAGTTGTGAACCGTTCAAAATTTACTGAGCATGAGCAGTGCACAAAATTGGATATAAATTTCATACTACGCATGATTTGAACGGTTCAGAACTTGAAATTCTGTCAAATGGAACAGACCTATTATTATTATATTATTAATTTAATATGATTACATGTTTCTTTGCTTCTGAGCATTGTGTATTTAATTAATTATGGCACAAATACGTTCTTGTTTTTGAAAAAATTGCATCTTCAACTTCTGTCACAGTTCTGTCTTGTTCAGTTGTGAAGTTGGCAGCCCTTTCTTTCTTTTCGTACGATTTTCATGCGAATTGGAATTTGAGTGAGGGACGAAATTTTTAGATTTTTGCCTAAATTTCTCTTATATTTCTCATGGAAACGGACTTGCAGGTCCTTTTTCAGACTGTGTATTAGATATTACATGTGTAAATGTTTACACAGGTAAGTATAAACCAACAGTTTTCCTTTCATATAGGTATAAGTATTACATTAACTGCTATTTTATTATTTGTAAAATCAAGAGTTCGGTAATGAAAAATCAAAGTTTTTAAATTAAATTTAAATTGTTTGAATATTAAAACGTTTTTTTCTTGTATTTTTTAACGTAATGAGGTTATTACAGTAATTTTTTTTGTAACCGTTTTTTGCGCGTGACTCACGGGCTCCAGTTTGAAAATATGGCGATTTGTGTTGTGTTCCGTTTCCTTTTGGGTTTCTTTTTTTACCAGTGTTAGGAGGTGGTGTGTGATTATATTGTTTAAACTAAATTAACAAATGAGGTAAATGTTTATTTAAACAACTTTTAACTCTCAAAAATGCGGATTTTATTAGTATTGTACAATTTTTTTTTTGCTCTCAGATCTCAGATGTTTTTCATCCAACGTTGTCAGATTTTCTATTCGCATTTTCCACGTTGCCGTTCTCAAATTTAAATTATCCCACGAACTTTTTCGCCTTAACACAGAAGAGTACATATTTTTGAAAAATTCAGAAGCGAGTGAGAGACAAATCGATGTACGATAATGCAAGAAATCTCAAACTTTTGGATTACTTGAAATTATTTTTAAAAAATGTATGAACCAATTTGTTTTCTGTCTTCTTATAGGCGCCATGCACATCTCTGCGTTCAGCGCCGCCTGGCGTGGTGATTTGTGAATTAGTGATATGAAAATAATTGTTGAGAGTCATTGCATGGGAATAATAAAAAGTGAGCAAATAAAAATCAGATTAGAGTAGGCGGTGCAAAGAAAATGTATGTCTGTGATTAACTGAATTAATTAATGTAATACATTCACGGACTGTCAAATTTATTGACTTTTCATTTAATCACAGACATACATTTTCTTTGCACCGCCTGCTCTAATCTGATTTTTATTTGCTCACAGGTTATCACTCTTATGACAATTTACGATTGTAGTACATAATACTTGAGCTTCCTGGTATTGAAATACATTACAATATTCAAGTTCAAATGTACACTAACAATTTGAAACAACTCGTATTTTCATACCACTAATGCACAATATGGTCATTGCTAGCGCTGGCTTCGCGTGTGCATGGTTCCTATAAGATATCTAGAGGAGAAGAGTGTTGAAATTTCAGGTGAAAAGGCCAAGAAAAATAATAACGTTTATGATACTGTTAGGCTGCGCTCACACTGATGAAGCAAAACGTTTTCAGATAAAAAACACAACAGTAACTGTTTTAGCATGGTTTAAACTTTACAATAACTGTTTTAGCGTATTTTAAAATGTTTTTTGTTTTGATATATCAGTGTGTGCCTAATCCTATTTAAAGCATAAAAAAAACGCTTTCTAACAAAATTAGCCAAAAATGCTTTGTCCGAAAACGTTTTTGCTTCATCAGTGTGAGCGTAGCCTTAAACTCAACGTTTCACTCTTGATTGATAATAATCTTTAATCTGCAGCAGAATATAGATTTTAAGGCCCGATTTTACAATCGTCGAATAAGCATAATTCTTAGAATAACGTGACGTAGGGGTGACGTAGATATGGAGGAATATTAAAGGATATTCTGTGAACAGTTATTCCGTCCTTATTCCAGGACTGTAAAACTGGGCCTAAATATGCCATGTTGTCCAGAGTAATTAGTAATTACAAATTTGTTTCACACATTTTTAACGGACAAGAAACTGCAACAATTTTGTAGAATAATTAAATAAAAGAAAATAGAGAGATTTCGTTGACTCTAACATACATGTGCTTTATGTTTACTGTGTTAGTGTTACTGTAAACTGACATTGTAAGAGTTAATTAATTGTTACAAAAAAGGTACGTGACGGTTTTTATATTATTTGTTACTATTTGATCTTTGCTACTGTGGACATTGTGGCTCATTTTCAGTTTGTTCGTACAGACGTTCATACGTTCTACAGACTTACATCAAGGAAATAAGAACTCATTTTGACGATTGAGTTGTTACTTCAAGCGACAATAACCCGCTGAATTTTATTTAAAAACACATGCTTTAAACTGATCATCAAATTAATGAAAACCCTTAAAATAACAGTATTTACGGTGATTTTTGAATTTTGCAAATTTAAATTGTGTTTTTTTTAAATTAAATGGCAACGTGTATTTTTTTTTAACTTTAAATATTAAACAAGCTATTTTTTTTGTAGAATACAATTGTGAGAACTATGTAAAATAAAATACCTTTCATTTAAAGTAATAGCTTAAAAGTAAAAGTGTTATTACAACTCTTACTGCAACTTTCCGTTGAGAGTAAAATTTTTTTTTTTTATTCTAGTTAATTTTTTTGTACCTTTTCAAATCAATCGCTTTAACCCCCTAATCAGTAGAACCTTGCAGTTCCACGTCTTTTTTTTTTCAAATTGTACAAATTTCAAGGGCAATTTAAAGTTAGCATAATTTAAACTAATTTGGCGTTTTGTTAAATGTAGAAATGTTGTAATTTACAAGTATGTACATATTTTCTCATGGTGTGTTTCTGTAAAATATAACATCCTGTATATTATGTTGCTATCTGGGGTGAAACATTTTGAAAAGTTGGCGCTCCTTATGACATCAGCATAGCCAACCCAAACTAAGAAATTTATCATCCTAACCTCAAACGTCAAAATAATAAAGGGCTTAATGTTATCCCGAAATAGATTATTTACGTAACAGATGTACGGTGTATCTATTTTTAAATACAAAACCAGACTGAAATGAGCCAAGAGTTGCCTTGGCAGGAGTACAGCAAGAGACAGATTTTTTCAGGAGTGTTTTGGAAGGACCTATTTACTTCTTTTAAGATTTACACCGAAGACGCCGTGGAGCATCTAATACTAGCGTCGGTGCTTTACATTACGGTATGTTTCCTTCTGTACCTGCTGGTGACCAGATGGCACACACTAGAATTCAATCGAGACGTAAGAAACGCAGGAAGGGTTTTGATAGTCATAGCGCATCCTGACGATGAGTGCATGTTTTTTGGACCAACCATACACAATTTTGTAAAGAAAAGAAACTGCTTAATTTATTTGTTATGTTTGTCTACAGGTATGGGTCAGATTACTTTTAAAAAGGAGAATCGAAAAAATTTAAGATGTTATTACTTTTAGGCAAAAACTATGGATTGGATAAGGTGAGGAAAAAGGAATTGTATGAGTCGTGTAAGGTGCTTGGAATAGACGAGAACTGTATCACAGTACAAAGTCACACACTACTGCCAGATTCCCTAAAGGAAAAGTGGCCAGCCGAATTAGTAGCTAAGTTAATTCTGCATCAAATTGAAGTGTATGACATAGACACTTTGATTACGTTCGACAAACACGGTGTCAGCAATCACCTAAATCATTGCAGCATATACTATGCAATTGCACACCTTAGTATAGAAAGAATTCTGCCCAAAAGTAAGTTGTAATTTTATTTTTTTAGTACTTGTAAATTGTGAAGCACGAAGGATAATTCAGAAATTTATTTTATCATATAATGACTCACACTTAATTTAAATCTTATCTACAAGTTATCACAGTTAAACTATATACAGGATGTATGAAAATGTTATAGAATTTCATGTATAAAAATTGCCTTGGCATCCCCGATAAATTTGTATTAGAAATTTTATTTTGAAAGGAAAGGTCACATGGGACTTTGAAATTGTTGAAAGCGCAGTATATTTTTGATTTTAATTAAACTTAAAATAAATTGACTTACATTGCGTTTGTGACCGAGTTAATGAAATTGATTTCTTTTTCTTTTCAGGTTGCAAAGTATATGTTTTAGAGTCTGTTAATAAACTTAGGAAATATTGGTTAATATTAGATATGCCATTGTGTTTCTTACTTTCTAGATATAGGTAGGTGAGAATTTTTCCAATTATTATTCAGTGGGAAAAAATCATTATTTATATCTATTTTCACTGAAAATTACTTTACTTATGTATTTTGTTAGCTTCATAAACCAAATGAATATTTTCTAGGTATATTTTAACAGGTGAAGAGAGAAAAGTGGTATTTGCAGCTATGAAAAAGCACCGATCTCAGCTGGTCTGGTTCAGGAGATTATATTTGATTTTTTCCACGTACACTATAATAAACACTTTACAGCAAATGGACTTGACAGATATCGAGCTAGACTTAGAAATAGACGATTGAGTGCATGATGTCCTAGTGCAATAATTCTATATTAATTCCACATACTTGTAGTGTTCATATCTACTCTAAAGAAAATCAAACTGTACATTTCTTGTACTATAAGAGAAATATTTTGTACCTTGCTCAAAACTATGTACATATAGCAAACGCAGTAATAATTATAATCTCTTTGAATTATTTCTATTTTGAGTTCAAAATTCTTCAAAAGCTGCTTCGTTAATCACATTAAAAACTGTGATATACAAGAAGAAGTTATTACTTGCATTTTGACTTCGAAGGGAAGTGAATTTTATAATCAAGAGAAACAGTCTTCTGGAAATTTTTATTTTAAAAGTCGTTTAAAGTACAAAACATTTTTTACTTGTCGCTCTAGACAGTAATATCCGATTTCTTCATCGCCTTATCGTAAGGTTAAATTTATCTGTTAGTTAGAATGTGACACATAGTATGTGTACAGCGAAGTGTATAAAACAATCCAATTGACAGATAAATTAACCTCAGGATAAACCTGGTGAAGAAATCGGCCATTAATCATATTAAGTGTGTAAATAAAAATCAAAATAAAAAATTGCACATGCTACTTTGAATATGTAAAACAATTAAGACATCGAAATATTCACTTTTGCTTTAACACTATAGTTAAGTATTAGAGACCTATTGTGCCCTACACATTTCCATTTTATTATTAAAATTAGAACAGTGTTTTTTTAAAATTAATGTTTTATCTAACGTTTTTTTTAAAACTTATGTAATCGTGTATTTATCTACCTCTTTGTGTTGTATTTATATCATTTTATTCGCCATTTATTTTGAGTGCCAAAGCTTCCTTGTCCTTAGAATATTTGTATTTACTGTTTTGTAAATTTGTATGACTTAATAAATATTTGTTATGATTGAGGTATTTTTCCTTTAATTAGGACTTAGGACCCCGTTGGGCAACCACCACAGATAAAAAAAAATTAAAACATTGAAATTTAGATTATCGCAGTTACATAATTTGCATTTATTTAAAATGATTTTTAATTTTAAAAGGATGTATCTGTATCTTTGACGTGGTAGGCAACAAATAATTTTATTAAAACTTTATGTTGACTTTAGAACAAAGTAAAATGTCTATTAGTGACAACCGAAGTAAAAGGCGTGTAGTAAGTGTTTTTGAAGGTGGTGAGACATCAAGAAAATCCCTTACAGAGGCACAGTTGCAAAATTTTTGGGAACATTTTGATGGATTCTCTGATGATGATAATAGTGAAGAGCCATTTCAGGATAGTGGTAGCGAATACTGTGCTCTACTGAAAGTTCGTCTGAAGAATCTGCTTTTGATGATTCTGAAAGCGTTGAAGAAGAAGATAATGAGCCAGTTAATCTGACAAGCCACGACACATGGACTAGATGTTCGAAATAGAGCACAAAATATTCCATGTACAACTACAGGCAATTTTTTTTAAAATTCAATAAATAGTATTTAACACTAATGAGCACTATTTCTTTGTCTACCCGTATGGGTTGCTTATGTGAAAGTCATTGTCAACCCAATTGGGTTGACGGACGAAACGCTGTTTGTGCAGTAGAAAAGTAAGTATAAGCAAAATTTTTCTGGAACCTATACAAACTAAAATATGTCCCTGGCAGTAAGGTGAAAGTTCGCTAAAAATCATTCTAGTGTAAATTTGAAGTCAAGTATCAACCCTTTCGTGTAGACACGGCAGCCAACGTGTTAAATACTGATATCAGTCGATGGCTTACAAAAAATTACATTGGAAGGCGCTTATATTTGTTTTTACAAAAATATGACTTAGGCCCTTTTTTGCATTGGACCTTTTAATCAACATTCGAAATATTGTAATGTATTTTATTATTAGTGGAGTAATATTATTGAAATAAGCACTTTCTCATTAGAAAAATATGTAATAAAATTAATGCGTTCATTGGTTTTTCTTGTACATTTCAAAAGTATATTGTGGAATGGAACAATATGTAAACTTACAAATATTAGAATATTATTACAACTTATTCTTATTTTTGGCCTATAAATTCGAGTTTATACCTGCTTAAGCAGGTAAATTAATTTAGTCTCACAAATTCGAGCTTAAACTTATATAATTATTAGTGATTAAGTTCTGATGAATGATAAAAATGAGTGTGAAAATGAAGCAAGCATTAAATACTAACATTCCAAGCCTTTTTCTTACTTATATATATGAATAATGATCTAAATATACTTCACTAACGTTGAATATTACTGGAATCGTCATTTTCTTTATTATCGACGTAACCATTTCTGTTGCCAATGAAATTCAAGTATTTGAATTCCGAACTTCTAGTAC
The DNA here is from genome assembly GCA_958336345.1 of Dorcus parallelipipedus. Taxonomy (NCBI): domain Eukaryota; kingdom Metazoa; phylum Arthropoda; class Insecta; order Coleoptera; family Lucanidae; genus Dorcus; species Dorcus parallelipipedus. Next base: position 34,681,081 of record OY284480.1, read on the forward strand.
ATTTGATTACTTCCAATGATTTTTTTAGTATCACACCTTGTATAACATCTTTTTTGCCTTCAGCATTTATCTTGCTGAACTGATGCTGATCTGCCAACTTATTATATTCTTCCAAAACTCGAAGCTGTGTAGCAGCATTCTCATATCGTTCATTACCAAAACCGGGGCGTCGCTTCATCTCCTCAGAAGACAAAGTAAGCAGGAAAACGACATCAGGGGCCAGGAGTCCCGTTTCTGGTGATTTACACCATTCAATATCCATGCCTGATAATCATGAAATGAAAATATTTCAGTCTTTGAGCGCAATGATTACTAACGTACCCTTTTTAACTGCTGAAAACACGATTCCTGAATAGGAGTATCGATCCACGATCACGTTGACTCCGTTGGTGAGCAACTTCTTCATTTTGGACATGTTTTCGAATCGGTTTGCCGTGAACAGCAAGTGAATGGCCTTGTCGTTTAACTCGTAGTTCTCGTTGGATAGATATTCACTGATGATTTTGCCTATGGGGGTCGTTCTGTCCGGAAACACCATTCGCTCTGCTTGCTTCCCTAATTTCCTCAGAGATTCCACTAGCATTTTCGATTGTGTTGATTTTCCTGATCTGTCTACACCTTCAAACACTATTAGTGCGCCTCTTTGCATGGTACTCATTTTTGAAAATTTGTATTTGTCGAGTGCAACTGATAAAAACGCGCGAAAAGTGACATTAATTATCTTAGAGGTTATGTTTGTATAATAACTGGATAATAACATATTTTGATAATTTATTCTGAAATTTTAATAATAGAATTTCATCACGTTAACGAATTATAAATCTTTTTTATTTATTTCGTAATTTTGTTAGAAAGAATTTTGAATTTTTGATGCCCAATATATTGAGGCAGTTGGCGACACTGAAGGAGCATTAATTTTTGTCACAGGTCACAGATTAAGAACACGCAGATAAGACAATCGATCGGACACGTATTTGATTTTTATATCATTCGTTTTCAGTAACGTTAGTATGCTGCTAGGGTTGAAAAGTAATAAAATATAATATGCAATAGTAATAATTTGCTTTCAATTTTGTTTTCATGTTTTCTCAAATTGATGTCCATATTCATAGGGCCAGTATTTCAGTTACAGTTTAACTTTAATCTTTAGCTTATTTCCATGGGGACGATTGTTCTTATAATTGTTACTACGGGAATAAACTAAAGATTAAAGTTAAACTGTTAGTGAAATATCGGGCCATAGTGTTTCCTTGAGGTTTCCGTCAATGAGGGACCCCTTAGAATGAGACTGTAGGAAGGCAGTGGCAACACAGTATAAGAATCTACACAGTAGCGTCACTCGAGTATAACTGTCATATTTGCCATTTTGTTTGACACCTACTGATTTGCAAATTACGTTACATATGAAAACATTACATTTCCATAAGGGCATCAAACAGTATGGATGCTTTATTTGACATTGACGCTTAAGTGACGCTACTGGGTAATTACTTATACTGTGGTATCAATATAACAGTACCCATTGTAAGGAATCCCCTATTGAAGGAGCCTCAAGGAAGTTCTACATAATATGTAGTTATAAATATGGGCATTAGCTATACAGGCGTTAAATTTGTTGGCGAAACTGACAGGCTGGCACAGTGTTGCCAGAGGTGCTGATTTATCATCAGTTTTGATGTTGAATTATAACTTGGTGATTATTTTTAAAAAATCTGAATTTTCTAGTGCTTTTTCACAAAATCTAGATACTAAGAAAAATTTTATAACAATTCATATATGTATTATTTATTTATTTAAATTTATTAATCTATTAACATTGTGTTGTAAGTTGTAAAATCGATTGTCTTTTGTTTTTATTATTATTATTTTATAATTGGATTTGTTTGGATTTTTATTATATAATATTTTGTCTTTGTTCGGTCATCATTCTTTTCAATTTTTCAAAAAATTTGTTAACTTATTGTAATGTAAATTTGTACCTAAATATTTCACATAATTTTTAAAGCTCAAATAATGTTAAAATTTAAAGTAAATCACAAAATGGGCCGCCATCTTATCTCATGTTTAATTTAACAAGTGTTTATTTCTGGTAACGCCCTCCGTCACTCTCTTTCACATTACATTGACATAAAGCTATATCATTTCTTGCTTATTTTAATCACGACTTTAATCATAAGATGAAATGAAAATTCGGGATTTCGGGCTATTTTGAGCAGAAGAATTTATATTTTACTGATGCTTTTCGGTTGGTAAATGGTGGCTTTTATCAACAGATCAGTGACCACCCCTATAGATAAGAAAGTCTGTGTACAAGACAGAGGGCAGAGTTTCAGCGCTCGCGGTGGATGACGACAGAACTACATCGAATTACCGCGTTATTTGAATTTGGAAAAACTCCATGAAGACAAAATTACTTCTTATTTTTATAACATTTTCATTTGTAAAGCTTATTATGACAAGATGCAATTTTTTTTTATGAAGTTGTTTTGTTTCACAAAAATCTTTCATCATATAGCCCTTGAACAATATACATGTGCAATTTCACGTTTTGTATTCAATATGAAATTACACGCAAATTGTCCATTATACAAATGAAAATGCTACAAAAAAAAAAATACAAAATAATATTATGTGGTAAGGAATATTTTTATTTTATTTATTTTATTTTTAACAATATTTTTATAATCAAACCTCAGTAACTGAGAAATCATTAACATTTATAAAAAATATCACAAATTCTACTTACCTTCGGGGTAATGGACGGTTTCTGCATTTTCTCCACTTGTATGTTCATGTTGGTCATCACCAAAACCTAAAATAAAATTTTGATCAAAAAGTGGCTTACCAGTGTGTCCCAGGATTGCGATTTTTTTAAATATATAAAAGTTTAAAATTGTCAATTTTTGTTATTTCAATATTTTTGTTCAAATGAATGAATTTTGGCATAGCTATGGCCATAATTTCAAATTTAGAACATTTTGTGTAAAAGCAACAGAAAAGCCACTTTACCTACAATGCTTTATGGTTTTCTTAGAATAACTATGCCAACTAGATACCATTTGCACTAATATTTGATGAAAATCCATTCTCAGTCAAGCAAAACTTGTTTTTAAAAAAATTTTTGTCGTTATACCTATTCCGAAGTCAATCCTGGGACACACTGTATACAGTGAGTATTCCTTCACGTAGAGCATATTTATGCATCCTGACTACAATAGTGACTCTATACTTACATACCTGATAAAAACATTGTTGGTATAGCATCTCTTCTAAGTCCTCGCTTAGTACCAGGCACTATGTATTTTTGGGAAAAATGTTTGTCACAAACATAATATGTTCCATAAATTTGTTGAGATGTTAGTTGAATAAAACGAGGATGAGCAATATTTTCAATCCATACTTTCATCAGTTTTTCATTGTACTTAGGAAAACGGTGCCTTTTATTCACCCGATCTTTACATCCAGGCACACAACATGGACATTTTGGTCTACTTTCCATTGCAAATTACAGCTGCTGTGAAACAATAAGTCATTTGTCAATTAAATTAATTTAGCCAGTCCTATTTGTGTTGTTAAAACTCAAGACATGCATTACACGCTCGTTAGGTGTGGCCCGGAGTACAAGATAACGAACTTACCTAATTAACAAAGACGCAAAGGTAGTCCACAAAAACAAGAGAAGCAGTTTATAAAACACTATAATCACAGGAACACCAAATTTAATCTGAATTTCTAAAGCTGAAAACAGAAATCTGTGATAAACTGTTGGGTAAGTCAGGTGAATTACTCAAAACTCACGCAGATTGACCAACTTGACATTTGACACTTTTGCATCAGTTCCAACAACCTTTAAAATTTCTTGTACCAGCGTCATACAATGGATTAAGTTACTACCCCCTGTCAGTGACTTAAATTTTAATCGTCTGGCAACACTGGGCTGACAGCGGAGGTTCTTAACTTCGTTTTTTTTGATGTTTTGATGTGTACGTTCAGTAAAACTTCATTCTGCGTTATATTTAATTAACTTTACTTAAAATACGAATCAACAAATAAAATGGCTCTCAGAACGTTTGGTGACAAACCAATAAGTTTTCAGTTGGAGGAAAATGGTGAATATTACTGCGTCGGTTCGGAGGTTAGTTTGATGATTGATACAATTTGAAATCCTCAACGAGCTTGAGTTGTAGGTGGGTAATTACTTACGCCTCTTTAGGGGCTCGCTATACAAGCGTTACCCTGGCATGTACAGGAGATCGATTACCAACGAAGAGCGTAAACGTTTGATAGATTTGGGTTTGAGTCAGCACGTGTTGGCAAGCAGCGTGTCCTTGCTTAGAGCATCTGAAGTTGAGGACATCATTGAAGGAAATGACGAAAAGTAAATTGGAGAACACTTGTTAATTAAGCCTGAACATAATGTCAAGTTTTAGATATAAGGCGGTTTCAGTGCATACTTCCGATCCGCCTCTACCTCGGGAAGGTAAAACAAAAAAGTCCATGCAATGGGTTCCTTCTTTGCCCAACTCGAGTCACCTTGACGCTGTTCCACAGGCCACGCCAATCAACAGAAATAGGGTGGCTAATAAAAAGGCAATTTTGAAATGTAGCAGTGTAGCACGGGGCAGACTTGAACTTTCTTCTTTAGGTGAGAACGTTTCCCTTGTGCTTTGATGATACGGACCCGCAAATAAATACAGAAAACGCTGCCCAATTAGAAGTTTTGGTGCCGATTCGTCTTGACATGGAAATCGAAGGACAAAAATTGAGGGACACGTTCACATGGAATAAAAACGGTAATTGAAATGATGGAAATATTCACATTCAGACCTTGAGTGATGGTTTTGTAGAAAGCTTGATTGCGCCAGAGCAGTTTGCGGAAGTTTTGTGTGACGATTTGGATTTGAATCCACTGACGTTTGTGCCTGCAATCGCACAGGCCATTCGACAGCAGTTAGATGCATTTCCTGCTGAACCACCGGGCATTATCGAAGAGTCTTGCGATCAGAGGGTTATTATAAAATTGAATATTCATGTTGGAAATACATCGCTTGTTGATCAGGTAGTACAAAACAAATAAAGTTTAAGAACAACATAAGTGTGGAGAAACTTTGGTTTAGAAAAAATCTACCGATTAGTTTAGAAACTGAGAATTAAATATTTTCTTTTTAAGGTCGAGTGGGATATGTCTGAGAAAGATAACAATCCAGAGTCTTTCGCTATTAAATTATGCTCAGAGTTGGGCCTGGGTGGTGAATTTGTAACGGCAATTGCGTATTCAATAAGGGGCCAACTATCTTGGCATCAGAGAACGTATGCTTTCAGTGAGGCCCCACTGCCCACTGTGGAGGTGCCGTTTCGCCCTCCCAGTGAGGCCGATCAGTGGGCGCCTTTCTTAGAGACGCTCACTGACGCAGAAATGGAGAAAAAGATAAGAGATCAGGATCGTAATACACGTAGAATCAGACGACTTGCTAACACGACGCCGGGATGGTAAATTAATTTTTTGCACTTTCTATGTATGTGTATGTTCTTATGTTGGGGTTTTGTCTACTGTTGTTCCTCAAAGAATAAAATGCGTTTTGTTTTAGGGTGAATACACGTCCGTTGTAATGCTGGGGGGCTGGTTTAGGTAAACAATGTACTGTCAGTTTGATGTATTAAGCTTACTAGCGCAACGTAACTTGTACTTTTAGGATGCAAATGTTCTTTTATAATTTAATTTGTAATAGATTACAAAGGAAGGTGTAATTTTGAAATTTTATTTTAAAAAAATATACATATATTTTTTTCTCATGTTTCGAGAAACTTCCAAGCGAAAATTGAATATAATTTTGCCGTGCTTACATTTGACTTTGCCATGTCTTTTTTTTTTATTCATAATGAAATATTATGAAGTAATTAATTACTGTAAGGTAATTTAGTATTTCTTGTCTTTTAGGATCTCTTAGGATATTGTAATCAGTATTGGCTCAATAAAATGAATAATTAATATTGCAATTGTTTAACAAATAAAAAAGAGGTTGATATTGAAATCGTTAAAATGCTCAACGTTTATTAAACAAATCAATATACAACACGTTTTACAAAAGAATATATATTATACAAAACTTTATACATTTTACACAATTAAAAAGAGGTAAAATAATGACTACACTTACTTAAGATAGATGCAGAACAGAATGCATTTAATTTTCTTTGGACGAAAACCATCAGTCTTCGAAATTAAGTACATTCACTTTTGACCTTGGCACAAATTATGTACGAAAAGTAAAATAATATAAAATAAAATCTCGAATTGCCCTGTCATTAAGCTGCGCAGTTTTATTACGAGATAATACTATTTTTATTGCGATTTCATTTGGGTGTATTGTAGTAAGTGTGAAGCAAAATGTTTATTTTAATTAAGTTAGCAAAGGACCAGTAAGAAGCTAAAAGATTTTAACCGTAGCTCGCAAGCAAATTGCTATGTACATGAATGTTAGATTGATGAAGTGCTGGGCCAATTTCATTTCATACTCTCAGATGTTTCATGCGGTGTTTGGAAGTGCATCAATCAACCTGGTCTTTTGTTATCATACTATGCAATTTTGCTTTTTGATGTTTTTGTTTCATAATACTACACAGACTTGAGTAAATTCAGTCGAAGTTACTAGAACGATCCGCAAAGCCTTGTCGTATAATATTTACATCTTGTCTTTGACTGAATTATAAAAGAGACGCCCAAAAATAAATACGACTTGCAAGGCTACTCATCGCAATCGCATTTCTCTTTGCACTTGGCTTAATCGCATTCACTTACTTTTCTTTTTACCGCTGGCAAGGGTAAGATTTCTTTTTTGGTTCTGAAGTAGGAGTTAAGTCTTGAAACTCCATATTCCTGCAGAATAACAAAGTTTAAACTTTTAAATATCATTAATAAGAAAAATACTTACCCAATAACCAAAGGGAATTTTGGATGTTTCGGCATTCACGATACTCCAGAGCGCCCAGAAGAAGTGCGAAGCAAGCGAAAACACTTGCACTTCTTTGAGTATTCGCCTCGGATTCTCTGTTGAGCCTGTTTCATTTAAGTACGTCTGAATGAACGTCAGTCTCTGTGCTTCTGTGGGATAATCTTCTAAAGTTTCGGTGTAATAGGGATACTCTGAGGATGTGTAATCGTACGTCCACTCTATGAAATGATTCGCCAGATCGAATGAGCGGTAGTTATATGAGCAATATTCGAAATCTGAAATCAGAGCAATTAAAGAAATGAAAGAAAAACTGTTTCGGATAATTTACCAATGAGAACTAATTTGGGTCCGTTCTCGTTGTTATCGTTCTCATCCTGGCAGATAAGAATGTTTCCCTCTTGCATGTCGTTGTGGCAGAAGGCAACGGGACACTTCTCCTCTTCCAGCCTTTGCCTTAGCCAAGCTGCTTCCTCATTTAAGTTAACGTGCAGTAATGACCTGGCACGTTCGGGCACGCGTTCGGTTAATCTGCTGCACGATTTTAGCCAGCGTTCGATGGTGTCCCATAGCCAGCCTGGCTCTTTATGCAAAGGGACCTAAAATTCATTAATTTTTTGTTTAGTGAAGAAGAATGCGAAGCGTGAAATTTGTATATTAGAGATACTTGTTTTTTGCCAGTTTATCAATTCCAAATTAACTGATTGATACCATTAGTATCTCACTTTTACTAGACTTATACCATCCATAACTGAGTTTTATTTACGATCATTGAAATATGACATTCTTTAATTTTGAAATGTTTTTATGGGATTTGTTCATCTCAAACAATCCAGCGCTGAATAGGAAACTCTAGAAATTTCTGGAAATTTGTACGCAATTCTAGCAGGTCTCTTCCCATGTTGCTTGAGTCTCCAGGAAAAAGAAAAAAAACACAAATATGGGAACGAAATTTAACTTGAAGACTTCTGCGGCCGTCGTCCATATTTGAATTGGCTTCCGGTTGGAACCGCGTCACGTTGACTTCTTCTACTGCCGACGTTTCGTTCTCCATTGCAGAAGAACTTCCTCAGGGCTGCTGCTGCTGGTGGTGTTGCTGCTGCTGCTTCTCGTTAGTCGTTGAGATTGACCAGTCTCCGGAAGCCAATTCAAACATGGGAACGAAAGATTCTGAGACAAATTTATGTTCTCCTTGGTCTATTCCCTTTCTTCTTTATTTACTTGGTTTCATGAACTTTCTTGTTCAAATTGCGTTCAATCGTTGTATTTTTAGCGTTTTTCCTAAATAGTTTATCATTTCTTTGGCTATCATTGGCTTTTGACCATTTCCTTCTTCCAGTTGTCTATGGTATATCTTCTCTTTTCAATTTTGCATTTCATCATTTCGTAAAGTATTGAAACGTAACAAAATATAACACGTTTGTTTTATAATAGGCCTAATGTATTTTTAAATGTGACTGTATTTTTATCTCTATGTTTTTTTAATTAATTATTATTTTGTCTCTCTTTTTCTGAGGGTTTCTCTCTTCAGATCCTACTTCTTGAAAGCATACATGTATATCTCTGTTTGTTCTTGTTTAATTGTTTTTGTTTCCTTTATTTTTCAAGCTATCTTTTGTAAAATAGTCTGCAAGATGTTAAGGCCGTTTTAGACTACGTTTTAGAACATGTTCTATTTTTCCAAATAGTTTTTAATTCAATTTAAATTTTGATACATTTACTGCACAAATTAAATTGTTTAAGTAGTTGAACCAAATCTGATATAAAAAATAGAAATAACATTCAACGATGAAAGCTTACTATTTGAGAGTGTATACTAATGTAATATTATAAATTTTTCTCAGAAAAATGTGTCGTCTTCTATGGCCCACTCTTAAAAGGAATTAATTTACTTATCATAAAATTTTTTGACATGATTATTTTCTTTCTATTTGCAGTGTTATCGTTTTCCAGTAATAAAGAAGTGATTTAAATTTTTTAGAATACGTTAATAAATTTGCTGCTTGTTTCACATAACTTATTTATCAGGTTCCCAAGCAAACATATTGTTAAATATCGAAACGAGTAGGTATGTTAGTACCAACATGCATAATTGATTTCGCAATCATTATTAATTGGAGATCAGCCAAAATTTATGGATATTCCTAAAAAGATGGATCATTAGGTATATTTAGATTCAAAAAAATTTGAAGCACTGATTTTTTCAAGCAAATGAACTGGCAGAAAACAAGCTCGTATAATGAATAAAAATCCTACGATTTGCAGGGCTCTGGCAGACGACAGAAACAAACAATACATCGGGTCAGAAAGGTCCGCAACCGGTAGTGTTTGTTCCACCCACCGCAATGACGCTAAAACATTAACAATACACCCCATATGTGTGAGATGATAGAATTTGGTGTTAGCCCATGTTATTACTGAAAGCACCTGACTCCACTTTCCCAGTGCTTCGCCTTCTGAATTTAAGCTCCAGACCTTCAAGGCACACGTTAAGATTCTTCAATTCGGAAACAAGACAAATTAGAAAAGAGTATACCTACATGTAACTTCCGGGTTATAAATAAAGCGTACAGTACATAAACACTGATACAGAAATATCCGTTTACTAATCAATTATATCAACAATAATTAAAATAATTCATTTTATCGCGTGCCTCATGTCAAGGTCTAGCTTTATCTTCTTCTTTTGCGTACTTTGGCATGAATCTTATCATTACATTGTAATTAATTTGTAACAAAATCCGAATGAAATTGAAGCACTACAAAAGCAGTTGGTGTCTCACATATAATCATACACTTAATTATTATTGTCAGGTGTGAATTGATCATTTCTGGTCGTAATAATAATTCACCAGTTAATAATGTCACAGTTATTTCATTTCCGTTAGTCTAAATTATGTAAAACATGATAAAAATTGAGTTTTTTTTTTATAGAAACTTTCATATATTGTTTATTATGATGACATGAAACCAAAAGCACTTTAGTCGAGCTTTAGTTAACAGATTGCGACTTCCCATTAAATTTTCAAAAGTCCTAAAAACGAACATAGCTTTGTTTATAAAATTTGTTTCTTGATCATAAGCGATTAGAAGATGATGAAAATGACCATCTAAGACAATTTCCAGTAATTAAAATCGCCCTGTATGTACAGTGGCGATCATAGGAAAAGGGACACTTAGATAGGTAGTATCCAATAAACTTCTATAAAGATTTTAATAGATATAATAACTTCAGTAACAGTTTAAAAAATAAATATAACGCAGATACAATTGTATTTAAGTTGCCATCGATCACATAATGACAGTTCAAGGGTGGCTAGACTTTGGGCATTCTTTAAGAGTCGCCACTGTACATATCAAAGATGCACTCTGCAACTTACATTATTTTGTTCATTACAATCACATTGAACGGCAAATTAAATTAATTAAGGGCCGACTTTGTTCTGCTTTTTCACTGATTGCTTATCTCTCGTCAACATGATGGGGCAGTTGTAAACATTTAATTTCGCTATTTCTAGTTGTTGACGTGGTTTATACGAACTTCAAGATTTTATTTATTTTTGAAATTCATTATTGTTAAGAAGAAAATGATTGTAAAGGTTCATTTCCACCGAGGCAACATTTGATATACAACTAATAAGCTGATCTATAGGCACATTTGGTAAGTTAAATCAAATTATAATAAATTTCAAGTTTTAGTTTTGTTTATCGTCTTTGGTTATTCTTTGAGTTTTGTTAGTGAAATTTCAATAATACGTATGAATTGAACGGTTTAAACAAATTTAGCTGATTTGATTAGTTTAATTGACCAATAACAACAGTTTGACGTGAGTTGAATTGTTGGAGCTAGAACAGAATTTATTTTGAATGCAACATAGAATAACCGGAGAAGAAATAAGAAGTGAGGTGAGACGTTCATTTATTAATATAAAAAATTACGCAATTCAATTGCGTAGATAGAGAAACCTTGTCCAGTTGCTTGCGACATGTCGCCTCAGTGGAATTACGTCTTTAAACTAATCAATCTCTTTTGTAATATTACAGCTCGTTCTAAAATAAAATTATAACTGTGTGAATTGTAAAAATGAATAGTATGTACCAGTTTCACACCTAAATTAAATAAAAATTGTAGAAACCTTGATCAGTCGCATCGATATGTCGCCTCAGTGGAATCGCGCTTTAATAACTTGGTCAAACAATTGAGAATTATTCAGATTTCGTAATGAAAGTTTAAGATATAAAAGTATTCTAATTTTAGCGCCGGTTTTAAATAATTTATTACCTTTTGAACTTTAATAAAATGTTTAATTTTTCAACGGAAAAGAGTAAAAGAATCATGCAAGTGTAATCTGTAGCAGCAGATGCAACCGAAATTATTACATAACTAAATTAATAACTAAAAAAGGAAATTTATGAATTATTTCTCATTCAATATCTTCTCATGACATAAAAAAATAATAAAAAAATTAAAAACAAATCGAGAAAAAATTTAAATAACTTTAAAATGTAATTAGAATAAGCAAACAACTAATAAGAGATAATAAATTACATTGGCCCATTATATTCGAACAATGGCAATGTGCGTATTAATTCGAATCTATTTTTGGAAAGAATGCAGAGAAATTAGAATTTTTTCAAGGATTTTGTAAAATGTTAAAGGATGACCTACGAATGAAACGAAACGGCTTACAACGACTGTGTTTATTATTAATAAACTTAGCAGGTGATTGAGGTGAAATCGTTCACAATCACTTTAAAAGATTTGCATTTCATTAAATTGTGAATTGGCGGAATATACACAACACATACATACATGATTACGTTATCGTGAACGCCAGTGTTACTCGATCGAACTGGTTCTGCTTTCTGCTTATTTACACAAAACATACCCAGATACTACACACCAGGCTTCTTCAACAAAGGATATATTTGTAAATAAACTATCCTACTTCGCAGCAGTTGATTTACCAAATTTATAAAAGGGTACAAACAAAATTCCATTAATGATATTTTCAACACATTTTGGTTTCAAGATCCAAAATATTTTCGTTATTTTTGGTACGTGTTTTAGTCAATAAGTGCGTCTTTTCTACACGTAAAAGAAGACGCAAAAGTTCGTGTTCTACCGACTAACATGGGCTAACATGTAAATAGAAAAAAGAAAAAATAAAACGAAATACCAATTTTCCTGTAATAAAAATGAAATGTCAAGTCGAAAAGATGTGTATGTATTAAAAATGTGTTACCTCCATGCTGTGGATTGCCGCCATTTTTTGGGCAATCAACATCGACAATGTGTCGTCTGATAACTCCCTGGTTAAGAGTGGCCTGGCGTTGATGTACTGTTCGATCCTTCCTCCGGGAAAAACGCCATACAATTTCGGTCCAAGCCCACGTTCCGATAATAACGTGAAGATCACACTTTCGGTTATGATTGATTCCAATTGCCTTTCACCGTGGGTCTGTCCGTACACCCGGATGAGAACTTGCGATGGTTCATTTTCATTTTTCTTCTCACTAGCGAACGTTTCTGGCAAGGATATATAGTACAAGAGATTTGATAATCCACCACTGAAACAAATTATTAACAACTCAATATTTTACTACCTACATCCTTTTTATTATTAAATGATGAGGTACGGGTCTTTGATTTCTACCCATTTAGTAGATAACATATTTTCATTCGATGGAAGCTCCGGTTAAGTAAGTGTTTGTTGTTTTTTTCATAAGCACAATGATTTGTACAGAAATGTAATTAATTCATGACTTCGCGACGCGTAAAAGTCACAGTTCATTCATAATTTGCTTAACAAATTAGGCTGGAATTTTCCACTCGTAATTGAAGCAGTAATCTTTGTCGGTCATGTCATGACATGTCATAAAAATGTTTTAATCTGCTTTCAAAGCATCACTTACACAGAGGTTACGTAAAAAACGTTACGAATAAGCTCGATAAATACAACCAAACAAAGTATACATGCAAGGTCTAAAATAATCTAAAGAACACAGTGAATAATAAATCAGTTTAGAGGCAATGGTAAATACACATTACAAATTATATTTGCCGTCTGTATGAGATAGTATAATAGAGGAGTTATCATATGTACGTTTTAATCCTTTAGCGGAATGAGATGGCATGATTTGATTTAAAATTTATAATTGGCGCATTCGCATACAAACTGTACATTTTTGATATTTACTGTTAAGCACTTAATTCATTGAAAAGAACGCAACGTTTTGTATTTCTTGTTGTTTGTAAAATTAGCACTAGAATGCAGCTTATACAGGGGTGATTCTGCTAAACTTCTCAAGTTTAACAGTCAAGTTTAAGTAAACCTATTATTTTTGTTTTGCTCAGATCTACTGGTGTTATGAGGAGTACAACCTTACACACAAAGTACACGTGTGAAGTTGAATGACAAACTGGACAATTAACATTGACAACAATTATTTCTTCAAGTTTTAAATAACCAACACCAAAATTTTAAGACGCACAAGGCATATTTACCTTGTAATTTTTTTAGTCAATAATTACGTAACATCGTTTATATTGTTTTGACGGAGATTATCGACGCTCCTGTATCGAGAACAATTATCGTTGGACTAATTAAAACCGCTAAGGTACTAACAGCACTGATTATCTTAAAATTTTAAACAAACATTTGGATGTTGTGTGGTTTACGCCGTGCTTTTTGGATAAGAAGTCCACATTGTATTAAGAAATTTCCATCATCTTTTTTGAAACACTCAGCATTTAGAGTTAACGATTAACGATGTATTTGAAATGTTAGGAAATTATAAAAGATCCGAAAGAAAGGAAAAAGATAGAAGATATCTGACAAATCAAAATACATTATCGTTCGTTTGTGGCGTGTTTCGATAATTGCATTTATCCTTTTTATTGTCATTAATTTTTCTATAAAAATTATAATCATCGATAACCTATCATTGTAAAACACTGTTTGACAAGGCTCCATGATATATTAATAGGTGGATTACCAAAATTTCACGAAGTTAATTAAAATTACATACCATCACGATGAGTCCCTGCGATAAAATCGAACTTAATCACATCGTTTCATCGATATCACGCCTTGTTTATTTACGTCACCATTTGCATTCTCAAATACACGTAAAAGTTTACGTAAAACATGCGACGAGGCATAAATCAAAGTGTTTTATTGCGGTTCTAAAATTAAAATAGGGCTCGCGATGATAAAAGAGAATACATCCTGTGACAAGCACGGAGCTCCGCTTCATAAATTTGAATTTCGAATTAAATTGTCACAAAAAAAAATGTCTATTGATCAAACTCTTTTATTATGGGGTCTCCAGACACTAGTGCTTGTTCACAGTTCACATTATTTATGCGACTGTGTAAATGATCAAAAATAGACCTCGTGCAAGTTTTTGTTCAGCTTGGTATCCAATAAAAGCATACCGAATCTGTATGTAAAAAAATAATTGGAATGATACCGGAGCACGGAAGTCCAAATAATCTACTTAAAAATAAAAAAAGAAGATCAACTACTCGATTTTATGACACCGCGTAAGTACATACATACATGTTAGCAAACGTCTGCGGGCGTTTGGATGTCCATTTAGTTTAACATTCGAAATACACCTATATTACTAATAAAAAGATCAATTAGCACAATTTGCATCATCGATATTTACCTACAAATAGAATTTATAAAATTAAACTTATTATATTGCTTAATTATCATAAACGGAATGTTTGCGTTTTAAATTAGAATTTTGGTGTTAAACGCCATGTCGTGCAGACAAAATTCTATAAGTATCCAAAGCATGATGTGTTTGTTTGTTTATTGATTCTGTTTTACATAAAATATTCTTGGCATGTTTAAAAATTGATGATTCACTAATCTGCAGCGATACGCATAAATAAAATTGCCTCATCTCATGATCTCTTGAATTAAGTTTGGATTATCAATATCATCATCAGTCTTCAAGTACTACGTCAAGAAAAGTAGGTCATAAATATTCCATTCAATGCACATACACTTATCGTAGATAGTAAGGTGTTTTTCCGTCGTTCTGTTGTATCTAAATAGTACGTTGTTGTTGAGGTTAAAACGCAGATAGTATGTTGTTTACAAAAAAAAAAAAAAATAGTGCCATGGAAATGTTGGCACAGATTTGCTATGAATTGAACGAGGAAAAAGTTTATTTACGTAAAACTGGTTGAGAACAGTTTGGTATATGCATCATTAATTAATGACGCAAAATGAACCCGTAATAACGGTAATTGAATTTCTTTGGAAGGTTTCTCTTTGTCTTGAACTTGTTAACTTTCTTATATGTATCTCTTTTGGTTTCTGAATGCATTTTATGGTCGTAATTAAAAAGGAGTAGGATTCCAAAAATTATTATATTTTTGTAGTTGTACCAAATTTAAACTCGTAACTGAAGGTTTATATATTTTATTTTTTACTTTCATTAATTCTCCTACAAATCGGTTTTTGAAAATATTAGATTTGCGATATAGAATATGTATATGTATATTAGTATTATAAACTATGTGTTAATTAATGTTCTGATATGCAGGGTAAGTTTTTAAGCGCGCCTTCTTCCATAGCTCATTTATAGAACGAGATAGATTTTTTCTTTCACAAGGACATTCTACCTATTGATCACTATAATCTAAAATTATTTTGATACATACAGTGGGTTACGTAAAAGAATGGCAGCATGCAGCAGTATGTCTTTAAATGATAAAATGGTATAAATCATTTTCTGTTTTATAACTTTTTAAATTTGATATAAAATTGTTTTTAAAATAAGTTGCTAAAAATAATTTATACGTCAAATATTCAAACATTCTGAATTCTGTAACAAAATTCTAAGTACATACATAAGTCACCTGTTAATCGACGCTTCTCTGTGTGACTGACAGTTTTTCAAGATTAAATATTAAGATTAAAAAGATAAATTTGTGTCATTTATCCTTTTTTTTAATTCAAGATTGTAAAAAGCTGCCAACAGTACTGTGAGAAAACGTCATTAGAAGTTCTTTATACATATTTACAATGTCGTTGCATAAATTCTCAGTGAACCATCAGAGACCACATTAATAATTCAATATTGTCGGATGGCTGATCGTTAATAAACATCTAAAGTTGAGTTTTTTATTATATGCCGACCAATCGATTGATGAAATAACTTTAAGAGCTTTTATATACGTAGCTATCTCCCGTTAACAGCTTTGTTACTATTAACAGTCGCAGGTCACGTTATAATTCTTAACTCAGATAATCCATTATTTTTATGTTTTCTGCAAAAACTTGTAATCATACCATAACCAGTATATTTAACTAAAAATGTGAGTTGATTTTTCTCTAAAAAGCAATATAATTACTGTGGAAAACATGTTCCTTGATTAGGTTAATCCGGTAATTATTAGAATTAGTGGTCAACCGAATCTTTGTAATTGCAAATAGCATCTATTCCACTTCCAGGAATCATTAGATGAATTATAATTTATAATCACGTACAGATACAGATACTTCATAATATCAGATTCACGGAACTTGAGCTCTGCATCATCAATCGCCATATATGTATTTCAGTATTATTTCTTTGTTAACGGGGAATAAGAAAGAAGGATAGAGTTTTGCTTTTTATGTCTGATTATGCAACGCCAGGCACGTTTTATTTATGACGCAGAGATCTTCTCTTATGAAAAATTCTATAATAATGTAGATTAAAATGTAGTTTTAAAATAATGATGTGCATAACTTATTGTCATACATTTCTTAATATACGGTGCGGATTAAGTTAAGTCGCATTTTCGATGTAATATAATATTTAACATTACAGTACTTGAAGCTTTAGTGAATTACAGAATAGTAATAAGCAACACGCAAATGTGACCTTAAAATTCATCAAAAGACATCAAATAACTGAATCTGGAAAACGATGGATTATTGTTCAATTCATGAAAAAATACATGCACGTCATCAATGTACTGTTAAAGTTTAGACTCACGTTGTTTAGTTTCTAAACGTATTAGACAAACATAACCCTAAATATAAAATAAACAACGTGGTCTAAACTTTAACAACACATTGCATTGATGACGCGCATTGATACGTGCATGTGTTCTTTCATGAATTAAACAGTACTTGAAGCATTTGAAATATACTGACGTCGCGTCGTGCCTTCGATTGGAAAAAACTACAAACAGTAATATATGAAGCCTCACAACAGCGAAGCTTTAAAAATGAACTTGTCTAAAGCACAAATAACGAATAGTTTGTATGTACGATCAGCAAATAATAGTTAATATATGTAAGACGTTGGTTATAATTGAAGCATGGTATTCCCAAAGGGTCTAAGTGCCAAAAACGGAATTCCTAGAAAATTAAGAAAAATGATCCTTGTTGTTGAAGGCGCACGAGAGAGATAGTCATCTATGTATAATTATATAAAATATTTCCACATCAGATAGACACTTAGAACCTTTTCTAATGCGTGCAGCAAGGCACATAGATCCCTTTTATAGAAAAATACGAATTTAGCAATATTTGGCACTTAGACCCTTTGGAATACCACGCTTCAATTTATTTTTAATGTCTAGGCATAAAAATTTTAGCCAGACTTATGGTCACATGTTTTACTAAATAATCATCAATATAAGAAGAATGTTTTCAATTAAATACACATGTGCATGCAAACTTAACAACATTCTTTCTCGATATTCGCGTTCTATTAGAATTCTATTTTATGTCTTCTGTACGTTTGAATTCCCAAAGGGAGTTGGAGTTGATTTATTATACCACGTAATTCCGTTATGTATTATTTTGTTGTGTTTTATAGAAATTATCAAAAGGTACACAAAGCTGTGATTGGATCCCAGTGTTGAATTACCACACAAAGATAACGTTGAATAAACAATTATTCACGGCGTAGTTGCAGGTGTATCATCGCCATCATATCATAATGCAATAATTGCAAATTCCGAGAACATAACCGATCATGGGCAGAAATATTATAAGGTTGCGGTTTACCCAGTCTAAATAATAACAATAAATTGTCGGGTTATGTAAAGGCGGCTCGCGGAATTCCCCAGTTTTGAAATGAGTTTTTCGCAGAAGGTTTTCCTAATCATAATTATTTATGAGCAAAAAATTGCAATTATTATTAAATTGTTTACTTGAATTGAACTACGCAGAAGTTATACATATATTTTTTATTTTGACAACATGTTTATATTTTTCACTTCTGACGAAGCTGTCGAACGACTGCGAAACGTCGTGACTATTGTTTATGCGCCATTTAGTGTCCGTCTAAAAGAGTTTGTGATACAATTTTCATCGGACAAGAAACAGCTTTAATTATATTTTTTTTAAGTAAAATTATTTGGAGTTTTGAACAGCGTAAAATTAACTTTTTTTTGGCACTGAAAAATGATTGGTTCGAATTTTAATGGTAAATTCGAATGTCTCAGGAAATGAGAACGATTTGGGAATACTACAATTAGGTATTATAAGGAATTCTTTGTAGTTTGCTGGAAGATACACAAATACATAAACTGGAATTGGCGAGCTATTTCGAGACAAGCATCGTGGTTCATGCTATTATCGTTCACCAAATAAAATCAAAACGTTAATTAACAGTCGGAAATAACGTATCTAATAATAACCGACGAAGCAGAGAAAGTTACATCGATTCCGCTCACGTTCGAGGTTGCTTTACCTCAACTCATGACAAGAGACTATGGTTAAACTAAGACGAAGTAAATAATGGAAACTTTTGATAACGAACGTGTAATTGGTTACGGCTGCGATAAGGCAGAAATAGTTTCTTATCTTTTAACCGCTTTGTATGTGTACTTACGGAGCGAGTTCGTTATGGCAAACGTTAAAGACTTAATTGTGAGTTGATAAGTTCTGGCGAATTGACCAAAAACAGTCGCATTCTTTTTAAATAATCTGAGTATTTCGTTGGACGGAAATACTTTCAGTAGATATTTGTTACGCTGATAAAATTCAAGTACATATTTTCAAACTGCAGTGAAAGCAATATCTAATACGTAATGGAAAAAATGCGGAATTGCATTATTCGTTCCCTCAATTTTATCAGCATTTCATTGCAAAATAATAGCAGGAATTTTTTTATGCCTTTCACAATACTGATACATTCATATTTTGATGATTAATCATAATCAGTATTGTAGTATCATTAAATCAATTCTTAAACATTATAAATATGTACTGTGCCAAATGAAAACGTTTTCGTAGGCAGCTAAAGTTGTAAGGGCCAGTTTCATAATCAAATTTAAAGGAGACTTTAAAATTAAAGTCACATTCAGATGTGTAAACAAATGTGTTTTCATATTTGTTTTGACATCTGAAAGTGACTTTAATTTAAAGTCTCCTTTAAATTCGATTATGAAACTGGCCCTTAATCATGCATTAGTACAACAAATTCTTTTTAATCTTTAATGGACACTTTAAAAATCTCACAATCGTTCAACGTTTCACTATCGGGTTGATAACTTCGTCAGGAACGTTGTTTGGCAGTTCAATTGTTTTGAATCGAAAATGATGATTTTTTAGCTTCATCATATTAATCCTGTTATAAAATTATATTTATCCTAAACTTTATGCAACTTTGCAGATATACATAGTTTGAAATAATTGATTTTTTTTGTTGGTTCAAAGATATAGAAATTTTGCATTCCTTTTTAAAATATCTTGCCTTACGTTTCTTTGATTATTTCAAACTTACATTGCGCTTGTTTTGTTTTATGGTCCGTTTTCACGCTCAAGCAATTTGCGCAAATGTGCTCGTGCACACAAGGAAGTCGTTGCATGAAAACGTATTTTTTTGCCTGCACAAGCTAAAAAGGTTGGCAAACTGCATGCATTTGCGCAAGCAAATTTGTATGCGCAAATGCTTGCACAAATCCATTTGCGCAAATTGCTTGAGCGTGAAAACGGACCATTAAAAAGCTCTTTTTAAATTCGATAATTTCATTTATTATGTTTACTGTTGTCAAAATTAAAAAAAAATCGGAATATATTATTAATTTATAATAATCTATAGCATTTTTTAATCATTTTTTAATAATTAATAATTTCTACTGCCGACCTTTCGTTCTCCATTGCAGAAGAAGAGTCTCGATGATTAACGAGAAGCAGCTGCAACAACACCAGCAGCAGCAGCCCTGAGGAAGTTCTTCTGCAATGGAGAACGAAACGTCGGCAGTAGAAGAAGTCAACGTGACGCGGTTCCAACCGGAAGACAATTCAAACATGGACGACGGACTACTAGGTCCAATGAATACTAGGATAAAATGTACAAAAATGTGAAAAATAAACAAAAAAGTTTATTTTCATTGGCATTTCTGAAACTCCTGATACAACTGAAATAGTTAAAACGTGCCCCGTACATTTTTTTTACTTTTCATCTGTAATTTTAAATTCCGAAGATTTCGAAATCTGAAAATTCGTCAAGCAAAGTGATTCATTCATTCGTTTATTTCAAATTTTCATTTGTTTATTTCAAATTTCATCAGAAATTTTGAAATTACAGTTTTCCTTTATTTCTTTGAATTTTGATTATTTTACAATCGCTGGAGTATTTTTTTTCGCTTTTATGTGTCCAAAATTGGAATTTCAAAAGATTCCGTCATACTTTTCTGATTTTTTAACATGA
The DNA here is from genome assembly GCA_958336345.1 of Dorcus parallelipipedus. Classification (NCBI taxonomy): domain Eukaryota; kingdom Metazoa; phylum Arthropoda; class Insecta; order Coleoptera; family Lucanidae; genus Dorcus; species Dorcus parallelipipedus. The sequence goes on from OY284480.1 coordinate 34,701,714, forward strand.
AACTTTAGTAATTAATAACTCTTGGACTATTATTATTTTTTGGAAAAAGAGACTCCAATTATATGTATGTAGTATGTATATTTTTAAAGGGCTTCATTCGCTTATTGTGCAAGATTTGGTTCTTAAATAATTTAATTTACACAGTAAATTGTATCAAAATTTAAATTGAATCAAGAACTGTCTTGAAAAGTAGAATGTGTTCTATCTCCAAATTGTATCTGCAGCCCAAAAATTTCTTGTATTATATTTATTTATATTTGTATTATATTTGTATTATATTTTATATATACTTTATATTATATTATTATTTATTTTTATTGTAGAAATTTAACTAAATCTTGTATGTATACAAGAAATTGGGAATTTTTTTAGCCTTTTTTAGGATTCAAATTGTTGCTAGTAAAATGTTCGTTTTTATTTTAATTGGACTTAGTTTTGTCTTTTGAAAACCTGAGCCAAATAAAATAATTTAATAAGTTCGCAATATTTTGTGCAATTGTATCATGTTTATCACCGGTAACCATAAACCGAGCCACTCCAAGGTCGACGATGTTTTCACAATTCCATACCTCATTTGCATTGCAAATACCGGCACGTTTTTAATAAGAAACACAAGCACAAATACCTGATGTGTTTAAACCCGATGTTCTGGGCCGTGACTTTCTTCCAGGCTCCGTTGAGGTAGTCTCGGCAGATCCTCGCGGCCAGTTCCTTCATTTCAGCGTTTTCAGGCCTCATCTGTTTACAAAATAAATGAATCCAGTTAGATAGGTATTTGGTTTGCATTTGTTTTTGCTAAAATCAATTTTTTTCCCGCCGCAGAAAAGGCACTGTTCAGTCTTAGCTTGGGCTATGTTCTTGTGACACACTACCGAAAGAAAATCCTGTGAACTAGAACGTCTGGGTATTTAGGGTATTAAATTTGTAAGTTCGATCGATAAAGATACGCAGTCGCTTTGATGTGCGGCTTAGGGCAAGGTAAACAACACGACTGATAAGTGTAGTATATACGAGTGTTTGGAATTATGCCCTCGTCGATGCAAAAAAAGGAAATTTACTCTAGTGTATACCTTTGTTTGTGACATTTTTTAAGTTGGGTCTGGTCTTTTGATTTGTTTCTTTTCTTGGAATTCCTCAGCTTTTGCCGTGCTAGGCGCCGTGGTAAGTTGCAGCGTGAGAGCTATTTATATACACTAGCGTTACACCGACGCCGGTGAATTCACTACTGTACAAGCGTGGGTCTGTGTGCCAACGTTTTGGTTGGGTTTGTTGAAAGTTGCAGTACCCGATCGACGAATGAGTCATTACCATCCAATCGACCTGACGTTCTATTGGTCTAACTGGATCCACACCATACGTTTTGCTGCTTACGACACGTATACTACGTGGACTTTGATACATGCGATTCTGAAAATAATCCGATCGAAAGATTTTGAAAATATTTCAGGTTTGCGTTAGTGGTGAAGAAATGAGCGAAAGTGGGAATTCTATGTGGTCAGATTCTATTTTGGGGAAAATGATTAAATTTCTTCTTTGAAGAGTTAAAAAAAAACATGGAATTTTCTAGGTCTCAGTTGGGGGTAAATTAACGAAGAACGTCCTTTAATTTTTTTAGGACACTGTATATTGCGAAGGTTGATAATCAGAGAGGAGTCAGTTCTAAGTATCAGAAGTAGGGATAGGGCATAAAATAAAAAAATTTCAAGATGTTGAATAAATGTGAATAAGTAAATATAAAATAAATTTTGATTCAATGATTATGGTTTCGATGACCTTACGTAAAAAACCTAAGGTCATCCGCTGATAACTTCTATTGAAGTCTTTTTAAGTGTACTAGGAAATCCAATTATACCAAGTGTTTTTTTATCAACTCTTGCCATGAAATCAGGATGGCATGTCTTAGCCTAAGTGAAAAGTAAGTTATTGCACTCCTTTATGCTGTTTTACAGCAAAGCTAAGATGTGCCGTCCAAATTCCATGGCAAGAGTTGATAAAAAATTTAAAAAATCACTCGGTATACTTTTATGTGGCGCCATTTATCATATAGGGATTCTTAACAGTTCTGATGAAATAAAATTGATGTCAGATGTCACAGATACAGACTAATTATTCTACGGCACTGTGAAAAACAACATTTTGCATATACAATGATAAAACTGTACCATAAACCTTTTTGGTTATTAGCTACATTAAAGCGTGGCAACCCAAATTGGGATTTCATCATTACAGAAAATGAAAAAAAAAAAAACAAGGTATCGATGATCTTTCTGTGAAATAATTATTTACAATCCCGACGTGTGCATCATCATAATTATCAGTAGTAAACGTTTAACTACATATATTGATTGTTAAGGTATTATGCCAACACGACATTAACAGAGTGCATTTCGCTTTAATCGTTGGCATACCAGCAAGAAGAGGACTCATTCTTACGTAGTAAATTACACACTGCAAAACAAACATGTTTCTTTAATCTCATGATCACTGGGCGAACCATAACTTTTCAAAAATAAAGTGGTCTTACAGCTTGCCAATTCGCACCTTGAAATTTATTCGAAAATATAAAGAATAACATTTTATTAGATACTCCTACATTTTGTGATTTGCATTAATTCTCGTTTTGCTCAAAATCCAGTGAAGTTTTATTGTGTTGGATACAATTTTTATCAATCATGTTTCGAAAACTATGAAATATAGAATTGTTTTCATTTTCTATTAGGAATCACCCTGTATATGGTGAAACATCTTAATTACAGAAGCGACATTTTTTGTAACAATTTTTCTGTATGGTGAATGTTTGATGCTTTCACCGCGACCAACACTGAAAGTAATTAAACGCAGAAACAACTTTTTAAATAAAATTTGCATGCTATATCTACAGGGTGTCCCATAATTATTCCGAAAAACTGAGAGGGGTTATAGAAGACACCAAAATAAGCCCTGTCGATTGATAAACTTATGTCCAGAAATAAGGGCCCTTTGGCGAATCAAAAAAAGACAGAATTTGTTTGAATAAATTTATAGACTGTTGAAAATGACGCCCGTTCTGTTCAATGCATATAGTTAAGATGTTCGTGTTCTATGCAATATTCCTGGAATGTCTTGTACTTGTGCACAACTTGTCACAATCCTTGCTGGTAGTTTTTCATGTTTCTAGACACAACCATGAAGGAATGGGCAATTACAACCAATATCACTCCCATTGACAAACTGCAAATAATTCAAAGGTGGCTTTTTATAATCATTTTTGAAATAGGAGGCTGTAATTTTGTATTTTGCTGTAACTTTTCATTCTAAACATCATTTTCTTTCTTGTATCTTTAAAATAAGGGCACCTTACTCTTAAGTCGTCTTCACTTTTCGGTGTCCTCGCTGTATATCGTAAAAGATAAATTTCATCTGACATTTCCCAGTTTGACTTGAAGGAATGCAGAAGCTTTCTGCTTCAATAAAATTTTACAAAAATCGATAATAAAGAAAAATCTCATTTAATGTTGAAATTCTCCATGCTGTTTATAGATTCTGTTATAAATATTTAAGAAAGATATTCTTTTCTATAATTTCCAAATGTTCTTTTATTGCAAACTAGTTTCACCTATAAAGGCATCGTCAGTGCATCAAACATTTACAAAAAAAACATTTTACAAAAAATACATACAACTTACATCTATTCTACACATAATTTAAAATCTTAATTTTATAAAATACCCGTTTGATGCACTGACGATGCCTTTATAGGTGAAACTAGTTTGCAATAAAAGAACATTTGGAAATTATAGAAAAGAATATCTTTCTTAAATATTTAAAAATGCCATTTGTCAAATAATAAATAAATCTGATAAACACTGTATATATATTTTAAATTGTGACCCCTGAACGATTAGGAAGGCGAATACTTTGTTTAAATAAGGATGTTTAATTAATTTCTAAAATAGGCAACCCTTCAATCAAATCAGAAATAACTTCGTGTTTTCATAATGTACTAAAAACACGGTAGTAGAATGTGCTGCCTATTTTCTAATTTCAAGAGGTCACGATTTAAAATGGGCACTCTGTATAATCTTTAAGCGCTCAGTTTGCCAGTGAGTATTTAGCTTATAGAGGGCGCTACGTACGATATCATTCTAACTTTTAAATCGCAATATTTTGATGTCAGGAATTCACTGTTGCTCTGTGCTCCACTACTTTAGGACCAGCTTGTATACTTTTTTAATTTTAAAAATTGAGAAATTGGTTCGTTCTTTAATTTTGTATTTTATTTTCATAAACACTTTAATAGTTATGCATATTTCTGTCGATTGACTTCCATTTTGATACATCTTAATTAATTTTGATTTGAATGATGATTAGTTTCTGAAACAAAGAAAAAATTTATGTGCATTATTTTAACAGGCTAGTATTGTGTGAGTGATTATCAAGGTAGCAAAATGAAACGATGTAGTTGTATATTATAATATAATTAACTATAATAATATATAAATACATAGCACTAATTTTTATCAAGAACAAACAAATATACAATAAAAACAAAATAAAAATGTGTACAGCGGTCTAAAAATTACGCAATAAATCATAACAAATTTTTAATAGCTAATCTTTGTATATCATTTATACAGAGTATTTATAATTGTTTACGAATGGCAAAAGTAAGTGACTAGATAATGTCTGTCGTTACGAACAAAACCATAACGAACGTGTCGACGAAAATAATTTAAGTATCTCCATAATATAATTTCACCTCGAGATTTGCAAAAATAATCTCGTTCTCTATATTTATATTTGTATAATATATATATTTTTATAAATTAATACACAGCTGCCCCGTAAATTAATTGCGTGTAAATAAATAGAACTTTGTTCGTGGACACCCGTAAAAGTACATACAATCAATTTTCATTTTTTAAATCCTTATCAATTTTTTTTTGTCTACACTACAATTAAATATTTTTTCGTTTCAGAAACAAATTTCCTAAATTTGAGTAACTAGCATCAACAGTTTTCTAAAATTGATCTCATCTTATTTAAAACTTAAAAAACGACGCTCACCATGACGACGTAAAACTTTAATAATAATTATCATAATAAAACACAAAATAAAACGTAAAAATAGAACGGCACAATAAATAAATAAATATGTAGAGGTAAATCACAATATCATTAAATTATATCTACACTGAGAGAAAATGAGATGATTCCGCTGAACCAATTTGAATGAATTTTAACGAGACTTACTTGGCAAGGACAAAATTGACAACAAATAAATCGACGCGTCTCCGGGTAACAGCGAAGCTCTAGTCTTTAGTATTCGTTAGATTTTTTTTTGTATCTCATGAACCTCGATGTAAATATAACCTATTCGCATTAAAAACGTGTTGTTTTACATTCCTTTATTGTATTATGTGACAGGACGAAACCGTCTGCAACGCACAGTACTCTCTTGAGGGGGCTCACCTTCTGGTGGAGGCGGAGGTGCCTCCGCCGACGTGTCCGGAGAACTTTCCGGCGCTCCTATAAGACATGTTGGCACTCCTCTTATACCACGAACACCTTACATAAAATCACATGTTATTAAAAGAAAAAATCGAATTAACAGCGAATTTCTTTTGGCTAACAAAACATGGAAACTGCATTTACGCCCCCATACAAATAAGTAAAATCACACGTACAAAAGAAAATGTAACTAACTGTGCTTGTTAAATTGATGACTTTTGTTATTATATCGTGGAATTTCTAGCTTCACTAATATTAGACTTGCAAAACCTTGTAATAAAGACCAGTTTCTAGCATGAAATGTAAGTAAATGAATGAAAGAAGAAGGTCTCATGTTTCGAAAAAAAAAAAGTGTGATGGGCGCTTGAGACTTATTAAAAGCGACGTAAAGCAAATGTCGATGGTCTAAACAGCGACATAGAATGGGGGTGGAGCTGGAAACTGGTCGTCATTATCAACCAGTAAGCAACCAAATAAGACTCTAATATTAGTACTTGGACAGAAACAGGAGATAAAACCAAAAGATTCGCTTCGTATACCTCCGGCGGTCGAATGCCGTTTAAATCTGAGATTTAACTGGCTAGGGTCAGTTACATATTTCTCGGTCAGCCTTCGCCTTCTTAAGCCCGGAGTTAAGTCTCCTGACCAAGACATACATTTTGCTAATCGCTGTCCCGCGCCGACGGCCACCGGTATCCTGGAGATCTTGCTCCCGTCTACGCCTGGACTCGTCTGCAAAAAAATCGATGATCATTTACCTACCAAGGGAAGTTTGAGACACTTACGGAACTCTCTCGCAAGATCTGACTGGCGTTGTCCACGCCGCTGTCTTCATCGTCTTGTTCTTGCTTCCTATCCTTGAAGAGCGGATTCTCGGTGGCATCGAAGTATTCTGACTGCTCTTCAACACCTGGGCTTAATCCATTGGCTACCGATCGCTTTTCTTTACTGCAAAATGTTTTTTATGCAAGAAAAATCCACAAACAGCAAGACTTTTTCGAAAATTGTTCTCAAAACCGAAGCACTGTCAACTAGATACCAAAGAAGTCAAAAATCTGAGACCTTCTACAGGATAGGCAGAAAAGTGGTTTGGTACTTGTTCATAAATCTTCAAATTTGTGAAAATTCTTTCCAAAATCGAAGGTTCCTGAACACCAGTTATTATAGAAGTAACAAATCTAAAATCTCGTATAAAATTAAGGATCAAAATACATGGAGCACTTTTAGCAGCGTGGAGGCGGACCTCTAAAAGTGGTTCGGCAGTGATCGATGTGGACTTCAACTTCTGCTGGTTGTTTTGTCGCAGGAGGAAGTAGGTAGTTGGCCAAAGTGCAAGTAGTAAATTCGACTTGGATTGTTAAAATAGGTCCTTAAGACATATCTGAACTTTGAGTATCCAATTTTGCAAAAAGGACTTCCGATCCTAGTGATAATTTGAGCATCTTCAAAGAAATGTCGAGTGCATCACGATACGAAGTTCTAAAACTAGTATCAAAAGTGGTAAAATCTTGGAGACATCAAATATAAAATGAATCTTAACTGAAAGAATTCAAACTAATCAATTTGGAGAAGAGAAACTGCAAAAGAGTGCTGAAATTTAACTTTCACTGAAAGAATCAACCTAATAAAAAATGAAAAGAATCATGAACTAAATTAAACAACAGCCAAGCCAAAATCAACCCCTGAACCCGGCAAAAAGTGGGCTTCTTTCCAAGCAAAAAATTAAATTCAAGACAATCCAATTCAAAACATATAAACCTAAGCCAAGTAAATCCTCAGCCAAAAAGCCCAATCAAGTTCATTCAAACGCAGTATGATATCAAAGGACAACTGTTTCAAGGACAAACGCGTGATGGCCAAATTACTAGCGGTCGCGAGCCTTCCTAATGACCACTCGCTGTTTCTTAAAAAAAAAGAAATTCAAGCCAAGAAAGCCCAAGCAAAGTAATCAAATTCAAGAGGGTCCAAATAAACCCAATCCAAGAAAAGTAAACCTAAACATTAATTTAAAAAGCTGCCAAAAGGAGTGTCCAAAATTTATCCAAACATTGAAAACATCTTCAAAATTGATGAAGATTTAATTTAATAGTAAGAAGACCAAAAAACATCTTATTTGGCTATAATAAACTAGAAACTGGATAATTTAAGGATTTAAATACAAAAAAAATTTGATTTTTGAATGAGTAGAAAATATCCTCAATTTTTGAAAAAATTCGATTTTTGAAGTTCATAAGTAGAAGCAATAGGTAAAAATATGTACTTACTGTTGATCTCTTAAACTGGTAGTCGTAACAAAGGTAACAGCTGGATTCGTACTCAGGTCTACGGAAGGTGAACACTGGTGTATGTAAGTCCTCACTGGATTTTCCACGACACACTTCTTCTGCAGGTGATTTTTCACTTTATCCGATTTAGTCTTTTCTTGCGTACTAGAACTACTGTCTGATTTCGACTCTAAATTTATCTTAATTCTGTCTAACGGTTTTGGAATTGCTTTTAGTGAACTACTTCTATTGAGGGCTTCGATCGCCTCGAAGTTCAAGTGAGCATTCGAGTCACTCGGGACGATGGACTTCTTCCTCGGAGACTCGATGCTCGTCCGCCTTTCAAGGTTATTGAGATCCGTTTTGGTTTTCTTGTCGCCGGAATCGCCGCTCGACGATTCCGTCTCGCTTTTACTGGTTTTCCTCTTGTTTTCCGCCTGGGTTTCCTTTGGAACGATGATTTCTTCGCTTGCTTCTTTTACTTCTTCCTTAACTTTCTCCTTTTCCACGTCGATTACTTCTTCCGGCTTCTCTGGTTTCTCCGCCTTGATTTCGATGCTTATTCTTTTCTCTGGCTTCTCCGCATCTATTTCTATGCTTATTCTCTTCTCTGGCTTCCTTTCTTTTTCGATGTTGCGTACCGTTTCGATTTGGGGCGCGAAAGTAATCGATTCGCGTTTTGGACTCTGCAACTCCTGCGTTTCGTGTTTCTCTTTGCTGGTTTGTTTAAGTATGCTCTTGGTTCGTTCTAGTTTTACTTTCGGAGAACCTTGCTCTGGATTTTGTGCTGGAACATCCTTATTGCTTTGTTGCACCTTTGTGTTTTCATCGGGCACCTGTTTGGGGGGCGAGGAGAGGGTTTGCGGTCTAGGAACGTTTTCTTTGACTTCTTTTGGCACTACTCGAATTTCTAATTTGCCTGCCACCTAAACAAATACTCGTAATCAAATTGATTCTTTTTTTTTTGAATTTCCAAACTCACTTCTTGCAAACCTTCATCTCCGTTTTGTGCATCTTCTTCTTCGGCGTTGCTTTTCTGTTCTTCTTTTTCTAAGATATTCAAAACTGGCAGGCTACCCCATTTTGGAGATTGCATTGATTTGTTGGCTTCGTCTTCCTCGACGTTGTGGATGTGTCTGGAGGCGACGTTCCTCATCACGTCCACCTTGAATACGAGATCGTCGAAGGCGGCCTGTTGGAGGAGAGGAGGTTTCAGTCCTGTTCTGACGAAAGGCCCGAGCGACGGACTGGACCACGCCCTTGGAAGACCCCCTGCACAAAACACCATTCATCAGGCAATTAAAAATGAAAGAGTGAACCAAGGCAAATTTGCTCGGACTACCTTGATCACTTACGTTTTTCTTCTTCGACAATTGGATAACACTCGCTTTTCTTTGCGTTATCTCTATGTATTTTAGGTTTTAATTTACCAGTATGGGGTATCCTTTTAACTAAAAATAAACGAGGCGTTTAAGAACAATCAATCTCTCCGATTAAATGTCCCTGATCTGATAAAATAATCGATCTTCTTTTGATGAAGTGTATCCGTCTCGATGAATATGCGTTGTTTTGCACGTTTCATTTTTTTTTGAGTCATCCACATTAAATCTGTCCTTACCGACTAATTCCGGATAGTCTTCGATTCCAGCGATATTGACGTACTTCCTATGACTAGTTCTTGAATCTTCGCTGATTCTGCTGAGCGCTGGTGGTAACATCGCGTTAGCCTCGGATGCGGCGGCGAGTGCAGCCCTGTGTTCAGGGCTTTCCGGTTTCCACTCGTTATCCGTGGTTTCTTCACTATCGTCAAATTGAGACTTCCACTGGCTGGCTAGTGTCAGAGCACCACCTCTAGTAACCTTTAACAAGAAAAGCCGACGGTTAGATAACCGAAATTAGAAGATCGTGATTTTTATTTAAACGATGACGTTAAAGCAAATCGCTATTTTTTTATTATTGGTTTTTTAAATTAACACACCTTAATCATTGTGCGCCAAGTCTCCGAAGCGTGACCAAATAAACGACGTATCAAATGCTTTTGAATAAACGTGGGAAGGCGACTGGTTGGTTGCCTGCCAACTTCTAAGTCAATAAGAGATAGCTCAAGAACGCTTATCTTCGCGAAAAGTATAATAAGTGCATGGGACTTGAGAATGGTGCTATTAATATGTCAAAGTAGAGCGGCGGGCTTCTTTTTTTAGAGCGGCGAGTTTTTTTCGTTCTTCACAGTTTCATTGGAGCCCGCAATATTTCCTGACGTTTATGCGACTTGCCTTTCATAAATTTCGCGAAATATCAAATTTTATGGCTTCACATTCTGAATTTATTTCATAAGGGAACGAATAAGCTGACGGATAACGAGGAATAACGATCGGAGGGATCAAATTGGAGAACCGACTTTTCTAGCTGTAACATTCTAATTTCTGGCACGCCGAATCGATTTTAATTTTAAATTTTAATTTATTTCTTAAAATTATGTCAAACACGTACATGAATTATTTCAGTTAATCTTGAACACAAACGGTGGACAACAAATTCACGAGCACTCTTCAGAGTGTAGATTTTAGTACTTTTAATAAACCTTGTGTCTTGTGCTGTTTTGAGTGTAATTGTGTCGCTTGTGTCAAAAGAAAACTCTCACTGGTACCTTAAGAATTTACCCCTAAGCATCCGTATACAACAAACATACACACTAGCGACGCACACAGTCTTTAACAAACAGTTGCTAAAGTAAGGGGGTTGATGCTAGTCATAACTCCGTCGGATCACGAAGTCGAAGTTTGTTGCGAGGTGGCCTTCAAAAAATCGTTCGAGTGAGAAACGCCTCGCACCCAAGTGAGCAGACATTTAGTGGATGTTAAAGATTTTCGAGGGTAAACGGAAATGGGGCTCACCTGTTGACTGACGTTTTCGTCGTCGATAACGGCGAATTGTGTCAGGCTCTGGTCTCTAACTCCGGACCTGGCGCTTCTGGCGGCCGAGGGCTGGCGTCGTCTTGGTCTTTCCTGTTCGGGGGTTGCCGGAGATTCCACGACGCTACCACCTTGTTGGGGCGATGGCGCCACACGTAATCTACCCAAAGTAGCGACGCCCGATTGACTTTTCCTCAGAGGGAGAGGTTTCTGGTTAGCGTCGGAAGTTGAACGAGCGGAAGCAGCCGTTTCGTTATCCAGTCTTTCAGGAGGTTGTTCTAAGTGTGAGGTAGCTCTTCGCCGAGGAGCTATCAAAAATAATTTGTATACGGACTTCAAACACCCAAATTTCATTTAAATACCTTGAACTATTGGTTCTACAGGAGTCGCGTTGCAGTTCTTGTCGACGGTGGGACGAGGTCCGTTTGTCTGTGTGTCCGTTACCAGAGGAGCGGTGTTTTCGGTTTCGATGCGTCTTCTTCTGGCTTCAATTTGTGCCTGTAACAGAACGAAGGGAATACATACAAGAGTATCAAAACACTTGATCCAAATAAACAACTTTCGAGATGTTCGCCCTAATATAACCATTGTAGATAAGGATTTACATTTGTATCAGTGGAAACCATATCTAATCTTTGTTTAAATTTACATTTTAACTTTGATGCTACCGTTCTCCTGTTCATCGAGAGTTCATGTGATGGATAAATATTTAATGAAAAGTTCAAATAATGGTAATAACCTCGGTCATAGGCAGAGGCGGTGTTACAGCCCAATTTTTGTATCTTCGTTTACGTCGAATCTTCAAATTTATAGAAATGCGTATATTCTGAGCTGTTACATCTTCAATTCCAAGCGCGCAACTCGCTCTAAAATCGGTGTAGGATGTTCCGAAACGTTCTGCAATGTTTTTATTCTATGATTTTCCACATCTTTTTGGATGCCCTCATTTGTCCTCAGTATTTATTAATTGATTTAAGTAGTGTTACAATTACAAAAATAAAAAGAACACCACTGTGATTTTATTGTTTAGGTCTATTTAGGAAAAGTCATAATGATTTATTGTAGATCGTAAATGATGCAATGGCGTTTACAATTCTCAAGCTAAATTACTTCCAACGCAGATTCTTGGAAGAAGTCAATGAGGTTGAAAATTGTGAACCCCGTTTGGCTGAAAATGATGGTGAGAAGATATGTTACAATCAAGGCTTAATTCTTTTAGAAAATAAATACACCTACCATGAAAAGTTCGACTCCATAGAAAACTAATTCAAATTGGTTCTAAGGCCGCGTAAGGCAGTATTTACTTTTCGGTCGCTTTTTAGTTAAAGCGACGTCAACCAAAGGCCTTGACTGCACAACGAAAGGACATTTTCTCTTTTTAGTCTATGATAATAATGGCAAGTTTTTATAAAGGAAGCTGAGGTGGGATAAGCGGCCGTTCTCACCTCCTTATTATCGGTGGGTTCTATGTTCTCCTGGTTGTTATCCGTTGGAGCGTGCTTGGTGTGTCTCGGCAGGGTGGTAGGAGGCACGGGCTGTTGCACCTGCGGTGGCGTTATGGTGGTAACGTTATCACCAGCCGGAGCCTTCTCCCAATCGTAAGGATCCGACTCCTTGACTCCCCTTCGTTTCATGCATCGCTCAAACAGTGACACCAACATCTGAAACGAACTGATTAGAGGAAACAAAATCGAAGACGTTAAAACGCCACACCTGGTAATCAGGCTTGTCAGCATACTCCAAGCTTTGTATGTGATCAAGAAACTGCTTCAAATCGGACGGCAAATGTTTAAGTAACAACCTATGATCATATTTCTCTTTCATTAATCCTACTTGCTCCTTGTCTTTGACTTTTCGCCAAGGTAATTGTCCGTTCACGAATTCGACTAACATATAAAACAGACTCCAGAGATCATCGTGTCTTCCCATTTCTATAAAGAAACTGAAAGTATAGGGTGTCCTTATGCGCGTACGACTTGTTTAATTACCTCTATTTCTATGTGCATTGATGCTGGCATACCGTACGGTTCCCCTAAAACCTGCAGCCGCTCTTGGTGCCCTAACTTCCCCAGTCCCGGTGGTATATTGCCTGGCCAATCCAAAATCTAACATGTACACGCGCCTGCAGTTGTACGGCAGCCTCCCCATTGAAAAATTACTCTGCAAAAGGCGCTCAAGAAAACAGGACCTAGCCGAAAAATCGAAGGACTTACAGGTTTAATATCACGGTGTAGAAATCCGACCGAGTGGATGCTTTCGATCGCCTTGAGTATTTGCAGGCCTAACCTTAGGGTGGTAGACAAACTGAAAGCAGCCCTAGGTTGCGCCCGCCTCAGTTCGGCCAAGTTGCGACCCTGAAGTTGCATAACCACGTAATTAAATCTGTCATTGCGTCCGCATCCGATAAATCTATAAATTAGGTGAAGTACACTGGAGGAACGTGAGGGTAAATCGGGTTTACCTGCAGACGTGCTCTTTTCCTTGGAGCTTCTTCAGCACAGCCACTTCCATTTTCAGTACTTGCTTTGGTTGCCTTGCGGATTCTACTTTTAAAGCTACTTGTTCTCTTGTTATGAGATCCAGACCCTCGTATATTTCTCCGAACCCACCACCACCGATTTTTTTCACCACCTGCAACCAAATATAGGTAGAAGGCAAAAATATTCATATTCAGATTCTTGCAAGTAACCCCATTCTCATCTACTCGGAGTTAATTAACTAATTAATTAATTAAATGCCTGTCATTAACTCAACACGAGAAAAACAAGAACGGCGTGTAAAGTTGCGACTATCGATTAACCCGTAGGTGTGTTCTGTCTGTTTCCGTTGGTTGTGGAGTGTGCTGATTTTGCTTCTTTTGATGAAAATATACAAAAGCGAATGGTATGAGAAGCACTTCAAAGCCTTGAAGATTGCAGCTACGCGTGTACACAAGAAAAGGGCCGGAAGGCGAACATTTTTAATATCTAGCGCGCGCTCTATGCCGTGGATGATTCACCTGGGTTTCCCGAGGGGGTTGTTTTGTAATACCGCAAGTATCTCGGGTGTAGCTAAAAATTTTAGCTAAATAAGAAGGCATTCGATTTCATTTTCAGTACGTTTCGTTAATTTTGTTACTCGAAAGCCATTTTGCCATTTATAATAATAATCATTGATTTTAATCTTTGGTTTATTCCTATAGAAACAATTGTAGGCATGGGAATAAACGAAAGGTTAAAGTTAATCAGTGATGAAAGTACCGGCCCTTAATCATACAAAACATATTATTGAGAACACATCATTTTTTTAAAATAATTGTTATGCAATTAAATGCCTCTATTTACGTGCGTTACGCTCTGATATGCTTGGGTAATTTATTTCTGGTTAACTATAAAGGGGAGAATTCTTTGTTAATTTAATAAATAGAAACGTCGGTGTTAATTTAAAAATAAACAGAGCAGAAATGTTATCTATGTATGTTTAATTTTATTCGAGTTGTAGGTTTTTTTTATGTACAGAGTTTCTTTGATCAATCTTGAGATGGCGTTTGATTTTATTTATTTACGATTATCTTTAAAATAAAATAGGTACGTTTTCTTCTCAGAATAAATAAATAAATTAAATTCAGTTTTAAGGAACATCTGTTGTTCGCAGCTAACTTTTAATTTTGTTTTAAAACCGATGGTGGTTTACGTTCAGGCCCTGATTAAAGGTGCTTGAGGCCCTAGGCTAGAGCCGTTGCTGTCCTTATTTTATACAATTTTCTGCAGGTGATTCACATGCAGTTAATGTTTTGGAGCTCGTATTTCAGCTGATCACAATAATTCCGTTTAAAGGCTAAGTTAACGTCCAACGTCGTAATATCAAATTCACGGAACTTGAGCTCTGCGATTTTACAACCGACAGATATTTCAGTATTATTTCTTTGTCAACAGTGAATAAGAAAAAAGGATTGAGTTATGCTTTTTGTCTGATTATGCAACGCCAGACGCATTTTATTTATGACGCAGAGCTCTTCTCTTATGAAAAATTCTATAACAATCATAGAACTATAAAACACTTTTATAACTGTATTGCGTTTATCTGCTGCTCTTTCTTAACCAGCGACGAATCGTCGTTTTGGGTATAATTTTTGATTATTTCTCGAAAACTAGAGTACATAGAATTTTTTAACATTTTTCCCATACTCTGGGACATCGCTTCTCTGCGTATTTTTTTTTTGCGAAACAATTGTCAGTCACCTTGTATATACTTACTTAACTAAAGTACTTTGATAAAAATTAATTCTGCTGAAATAAAGTTTACAAACAAGGTGCTATGTTTTAACCGCTATTGATTTTTAGTTATATCTATTTACAGACAATTTGGCGCCCCTTTGCTTAAGCGCCCTTGTGCGTTGCACAATGGGCAGCACTGGGCCTGCAAGTTGTATCTGGTATGTAAAATTAATTACGTAGTATCAAAACTGTTCACTGTGTATACAGATAGCTAAAACCTGCAGCTTTTAAAAAATAAAAAATTTAATAAACAAACGGTTTACAAAAACTTAAAAATGATTTTCTCTACATTTCACTGAAGTAAAATCTTCCAAAATGGTTTCAAATTCAATTGATTTTAACAATTACGAATTTATCTGATCAAACACGGCAGGTTTTTTCTTTTTAGTTTTGTATACGTATATCAAATTTCGTATCGGCAGTTTCTTTAAAATCAAACATTATTTATACTTACTGTTTCCCCATTTGGGGCCCCCATTTGCTTGGGGCTTCTAGGCTATAGCCTAGTCGGCCTAATGGATAATCCGGGCCTGTTAACGTTACTGCGGCGGTTTATTTTTTTGAAATTTTCGAAATATAAAAATATTAACAATAGTAAAACATTTTATTTTTCACTTAAAAAAATAATTTTATTTTGTATTTAATTTTCGGTCATTTCATGAGCATTTTTAAAATTAAATAAGTTCATTTTTCCGTCAGAATTTTTCGCTTTCTATTTAATTTTGATCCCAATTTTATTTGACGTTCTAGTTGTGTCAATGCGAGCATTGAACTTGAACCCTTGAACTTTCTGTAATCGAATTCAGAAACTTTTAGGTACCTACCCATTGTTAGGATTCATTGTTCAATGTTCACAAAATAACGTACGAGCTATGCTTTTTTAACGAAAAGTCTATTAATTCATTTTTTGATTGGAAATGAAATTTCAATGAGATTTGTTTACGAGAGTTTTCAAGATATTCGAAATTTATACATTTTTTACATTTCAATCCACGCATACACATACAATATGTAAACAGATTTCTGTGACACGATGGTCAATACAAAGGAGAAAATGTATTGGAGTAAACATGGTAAAGACAAAGACCGTAGTTTTAACACAGTCTTTGTCCTTAAAACACTTTCAATTTGTTTCGTGCTCTATCTCATTCAGTATCAAATTGCTACGTTACAGAAATCGTTTGAGAGATTGTATGAAGATCTCGTTAATAAAAGTTTAGACCTTTAGACCATGGTATATATGACCCAAAGATTTCTCGAAGTGCTTTTAACTGAAGATGTCAGCGTAACTGCCGAAATCGTATCTACGGATATAAACTATTGTGGTAAGAGATCATTTCTTGATTTATTATTTCCAAACCACTGTCTCCTTTATTATTCTTAAAATTATTTTTATTATTATTTGATTATTTATGATCAAAGAATTAAGAAAAATTAAATTGGGGCTTTTACGTGGCAGATTATTGCTCCATGAGTGTAATTTTGTTTAGAGCATTTGTTGAAAATAAGCTGTCGGACAAGAGTACTCTTTCTTGGGATTGGCGACTGAAATGACTTCGAATCTATTCAGCTATTTTCGTTTATAATGAACTCTTACGGTGTTTCTGAATTGTCTGAGTAGCCTCATTACTTCGACAAATCAATGTATACTCACATTAGACCAATAAGCATGAAATAAAACTGATTTTGCATCTTTACAATTTACGAGACATCGAAACTGAAGATATTAAGGCCAGTATAGTAGTACAATGCCAGTTTAAATTTAAGCTGAGGCTTAAACCCACAGCAACGATTATTTCAACAATTGTTGTTAAGGGTTTAAACTTTAGCTTAAAATTAAACTGGCATTGTACAACTGGGCCTAAATGATTCATTTAGTTTAGAATTCAAAAATCCACTTATATATTAATATACCCAAAATTACTCTGCGTATTTCCACGAGCCTTATAATTCCTTTACTTTATAATACATGTTATATCCTTTAATCTACGTCCACCTTTTTCCAAGTTTCATTGAAAAAATCGATATCTATAACGAAGGCTCCAGTAAATAAATACAAACTTAAAAAATTGGAATTTTCAATGTGCTTTTGTTCAAGCACTTACGTATCCACTCTCGAACTTATACCAACTTTTCCTCAGTTCATTTTAATCAATTATTTAAATTTTTCTGAATCAAAAGACAATAAGAGGAGTTGTGATGGATTATATTCTAGATGGCAAAACGAAGATAAGTTAAAGAAAGCGATCACTCATTCTCATTCAGCGGTTTAAAGTCGCTTGAGTATTATTGAGAATTTTGTGCCGACTGATAAATAAAATAAAAATTATCTTTTTAAATCGATCTTCAAATTGAGCTGACAATGAACATTTCAAAGTCTTAAACGAAAAGAAAGCTTTTTCCAACAGCAAGCAGTTCCTTACTTTTCGATGATAGAGCTGTCAATATCGATCATTACTTCCGTGAGTATCTGATTCTGACCATTGCGAATTGCGAATTTGTCAGAAACGCAACATTTTTTTTGGAAAAAGGCAATTGAAGTAGTAACTTGTACAATGAGGACGAGTTCAATTTTGGAACTTTGAATTTTATGATTCAGTTATCCTTTCTGCATAATTGTTGAAATAAATCATCTTAATCTTATCACTTTAAACTTAAAGGATGAAAAAAATGAGATAAAGTAATAATTCATTTGCAAAAGAACTTTCTTATTTCCTTTTTTTCTAATTTCATTTCAATTGTGAGTTTCTCAGTAGTCCTCAACATTTTGTTTTAAATTTTACCGCGACCTCTATACCTCTACTTTAGGATGCAAGATATCGAAAGCTCCGTTCAGATGGCGTTAAGAAAAACTGTTTCCATCCTGTCACTGACCTCTGGTAATCAGGTGGTCTTTGTGACGCCATCAAATGCGTCATAATACCGATTTCCGCAAGGCAATTTTTTATTTATTTTTTTCAAAAAATGCACTCACCTTCCACCGTTCCTTCACGACATGTCCGGGCTGCAGGAGATCCTCCGACGTCATAGTTATGTTATTGTTTTGGTCGGTCGAGTCCAAGTGGTGTTCCCAACTTATATTTTGGGGCCTACAAAAAAAAGCAAATTTGGTCTTTAGAAAAAAAGTCGCGTGAATCCGGAAGGAAGGGGGGGGGTCAATTAAAAATTAAATTGGAATCGATCTTGCCCGTATGACCATAAGAGGGAAGTGTTGATTTACCTTTAGGTGAATGAAAGCCGGTGCATTGTGTTAAAATCGGCGCCCGTTCATAGAAACTAAACAATGGACCGCAACCAACATAACGTTATTATTTAAGGAATTGCCTACGACATCGGGGCAATGGGAGTCTTAAACCAGCTGATTCTGAAGGGCGCATGCGCGAGCGGTGGATAATTCTACCGTCCTTGGTTGTACGTAACGCCCGAAGATTATTGATTTTTAAATAAACTTTTCAAAAACAAAGGCCTACGACCATCCTCTTCGATGGATTAGCAAACAAACATAATTAGGGCGAATGCGTTCCTGCAACTACGGCAAGTAGAGCTGCACGCAACAAAATATTAGTCACAAACTTTGCGATGAGTTCCAAGCGAATGCAGAGATTCGGAAACACTTGCGATTATTTTTCTTTTGATTCTTGCTAAAGGAACGTGTTCGATAATTCCAAAAATATCGAAAGATAATTTTAGAATTAGCTGACTAGCAGAGTATTCCAGGTGAAAAACTGCCTCGAGCGCGACGTCGAAATCTTGCAGTTTTTCAGCGAGCTGGGGCATATTTTGCAAAAGAAATTGCACGGGCGTGTAAAGCAGGAAATGTACTCGTGAAGAGAAGCTGAGGAGAGGAGAGTTTTATTAAAAAATTCTAACAAAACAGAACAAAAATATTACGAATGACATTTAGATGACGAATCGAAAATGTTAGGCGTTAGAAGCGAAAAAAATTGTGTCAAACTCACAAACAACATGCACAAACCTAAGGTCAATCGTTCGCTAGTAAATATAAAGTATAATATGCTATATTTTTGAATTTTCTTACGATTTTGTGTGGTAATAATCAATACAGACGCCATTTTTTACACCACCATGATATTAGCCACATACTTTGCCGTTTTCAGCAGTCCAAACTCTACTTTTCTGAATTACGCGCGCGAATTTATTTCTGAGCCAGAAATGAGCGCAATTTAACGAATGTGACAATGCGAACACTTTAAATTTTGACAAGTACACTTCATGACTAACTCCCGCACCCGTTGCTATGGATTTGAAATGCGCGCTTTTCCCTATGTTTCACAGAATTCGAATAGAATGCCGTGAATGCTGCGAAACAGACTCGTTTCGAACGAGCGCAATTTTTACGCGAAATTAAACAATTCGGTCCTGCTTTTGATATTACGTTCAAGTTATTTTGTCTGGTCTTAAATTAGACCGGCCTTATGTTAATTTTGCGACTGTAAGAATAGGTGGGTTGGCACCTAAATTCCAAAACCGTTTCTGAAAATTTTTGTATACATTCTTTTTTTTGATTTTGCGCAGGTAAAACTTCAGACTGTTCAGGGAGTAATTTATTTATTTATTATTTATTATAAGTTAATCAGCAACTGCTAGGTAGATGTTAAATACTCCTAGTTATTAATGTTACAACTTTGATATAAACATTACAACGAAAGGAGTGTGTATTTTGCACGCTTGCCTTATTGCCTCGTGTGCAAAAACCGACGAGATTCATTATGATGTCATACCAAAAACCAAACAAATATTTTATCTACGGAGCTTACAAATTCGTATATCTATGAGTTATTCTTAAAGGGCGCAATGAGCCTTGTTAGGCCAAACCAAATTGTCTTGATTTTCTTGAGATCTTTCTGAGGTCGCAGTCTCCACATCATCTTTTCAAAGAATGCAAATTAGAAATTTAAAGGAAACATAACATCTACCATTTGCTCAGGCAAAGTGTTACCTCTAAGTTCATCTTAAGCTCAAAAAATAATCTGGTACTGGCAAGTCGCTTTGAATTGACCGGGTTTCTTCTGGGTTCTGGTCTTTCATGTTGGCTCACGCAAGCTTTCATGGCATTTTCTAGGACGACAGATTATTAAGAAGTTGAAGGGAAAGGTAACATCACCTACGACTGTTTGAGTCAATGGAACTCCTCGGCAAGTCACTTTGACCTTTCTTGAAGTCATCCTTTGATTTTAGTCTTCGCTCATATAAATTTCCATGGTCTCTTTAAAGATGGTAAAATAAAAATACTGCTAGTCTAATCGATCCCTTCTCAAATCCAACTGAAGTGGCAAGTCTTTCTGCCATTTTCTCATATAACTTTCTTCAGCGTAATTTGTGGTATCGATCCATACGAGCTTCCGCGAAGGAAAAGTTACTGCCTCGAGACAGTTTTGTTTACCTTTGAGCTTACAGTGAAACTCCTCAAGCCTATCCAAACTCGCCTTGAGCTTTCTTGAGGTCTTCTTCTTCCTTTTAATTACTGCCATTTACCCAATGGTAAAGGTCACCCTTATAGTGACTCTTATCAAATCTCTTCAAAAAATTGTTTCTGGTAAGTTGCCCTGACTTTACATGAGATGTCGTGTTGGTTGTGATCTTTGCTACGCAAGATTCCACGACCTTTTTAAAGGTGGCAGACTATGAGGAAGTTGAGGGAAAAGTTATTGCCTTTAACTATGGCTCGAACAATCATCCCTTCAAGCTTAAAGTTCTTGTTTATAGCAAGTTTCCCACATCCTACATGAGTTTTTTTTGCTGGTTCTGATTTCAGGTATGACGCAACACAAGCTTCCATGACCTCTTTAAAGATGGCAGACCATTAGGAAGTTGAGGGAAGAGTTATTGATTTATTGCCTTTAGCTGAAATAGTGATTCCTTCGAGCTTATAGTAAGATTTGTTGAAGCCTAACCAAAGAATATCTGTTTCTTGCAAAGTCGCCTTGACTAAGATTCCATTAGTCTCTTCAAACATGGCAAGCTTCGACACTTATCATTTGATTTTTATGAAATTATTCTATGGATAGCTTTTAAAGACGTTTTAAATTTCTACGTTTCTCTTCAAAATTTCTTTCTGGTAAGTTTTCCACATCTCGCTGATTCTGATCCCCGGGATGATGAACCAAAAGCTTCCATGACTTTTTTAAAGGGTACTTTTAGCTGAAACAAGCTTATAGTAAGACTTCTGAAGCCTAATCAAAAAATCGAGTTCTCGCAAGTTGCCTTTGGCCTTTCTTGAGGTCTCATCTAGTTTTAATCTCTGCTATTAACCTACATAAGCTTCCATTAGACTCTTCAAACGTGGCAAGCTCTAGCAGTTAAAGGAAAAATTACTATCTATCATTTGCTTAAGTTTAACTTGATCGTCAAATTATTCTGTGGATAGCTTTTAAATGCGTTTCAAGTATCTACTGTTTATATTTCCTACTACTGCAGTTTTGGATTTTATGGAAATATTCCTGAGCGTTTCTCCTTTCTTTGAAGGAAACAGGCAATGGTTTAAATAACTTTTTTTATTTTACCAAATCCCTTTTTAATCGATTGTTTGATATATTTAACTGAATGTTTGTAAAGTATGGATTGCTATTGAATGGCTTTAATGAACTGCGAAGAAACACAAACACAAAAGTCAATGAGTTGTTAATTGACAAGTCGATTAGTCTATAAATCACTCATTAATTTAGAGATAAGTATCCAACTTTGAAGTTAGTGATACAGATGATTACAGTTTCGGGTTAAATAGATTTACTAATGCCAATTGCTATTTGATTACATCTACTGGTAATCTTGAATTTTGATTTACCTTCAACTTGTACCAAGTAAAATTAAAAGAAAATATTTCATTCGAAGACATAAATCTTAAAAAAAAAGTCCTTCGCGACACACGCTTGGCACCGACTCGTTATTGTTTCTCGTGAAGAGCTTCAGTTTGAATTTCGCCTGTTTTCACATAGGCGTTTCAGCATCCTGAAAAATAAATAGTCCCGGACTCTGAGTCGTTAACTTCGCCGACAGCCGTGAAGTATAATTATGTTTCGACTTATTTTATTTTCGGTCGTGCGGAGGCTAAAAACGGTCGCCCGAAATATTTATTTACATCGAGAAAAGTTTTCGAAGGAATTCTGATTTAGTAATAAACGGCGTACGCGCGTTTATCTGGCGCGCCGAGTGATGCACATCGCCTGAAAATCGCGCAGCGATTGTTCTATTTGCGCCAAAACTTTAATTACCCTTGGAAATTGGGGTTTATTTTTGGGGAAAGAGTTAATTGCGAAGTTTATCAGTGAAGAATTGTTTAATTGTTGCCTCAGATCGATTAGGGAAGAAAAAATGAAGCGCCTCACGAACATGCCCACATACGGGGTGTTCATTTAACATGTCCTTGCACTTGACACCTAAATACTTCCGGAACAAAAAAGATACGACTTTGAAATAGAGTTGCAATGTACCTACTTCCTTCCGTCTTTGAATTTTCATCCCTTACTTTAAATTTTCTACAGAACGCCGAGTGTGCATTTTAAAAAAGTTCAAAAATTGTGTTCAATTGAGTTTCCTAACAAATGAATGTTTTAAAGAAATTATTTTTTATTTTGTTGGAATGAAATTTATGATGAAAATGGGAATTCTACAACTTGTTATTGAAAAGGAATATAATGCTCGGATATTTGGCAACACAGTTCTTTTGTTCGCTGATACATTCATTCATTTCTGAACGGCCCAAAAGAAAGAAAAAAATTAAAACCAAATTAATATAGCTAGTAAAAAAGGATCAAATTAAAATTTGACCTAATTATTTTTTCTTGGATTTACCGACTATACACTTTACACTTACCTAGCCTGCTGCTCAGCAGGAATTTCTTCGTCGGGCGTTACGCGCTTGACTTTCCCTACTTTCCTCTTCCTGAAGACGCCCAGTATTTTAATTTTACGCACCAAAATGATGAATACAGCTACTGTCATGACTTTCAGGGACGATGTGCAATCGGCTTCCGTGCGGATTCCCTTTTCGACAATTATAGATTTGTTTAGTCGATAGTATAAGACGTAGTCTAATTTCGGATCCAATCTACGCTTATTACGCCCGAATCGATGGAATGCTGTTACGACACGATGCAAAACAATAGCTATTAAATCATGCAAGACACTTGTATAACCAGAAGAAAAAAATAAACTTTTTGCGCACGGCAAAAAGAATTCCCATTAATTACGGCGATCGAAATGTTTGACTTGTAATATCATTGTTAATATTAACTTCTTTTATGTAGTTTACTTTGTGCTTTATGTCTGGCGCGTTCGTGTGCAATCTACGGCCCTGCCAATTGGTCTGAAAAAAATAATATTTTCCCATCCACGTGCCACATAATTCAAGTGACGTGCGAAAGTGTGAGGAACGTCTGGGTGACGACAAATGTCCGAGTCCTAAATTATATTAAATAACCGTGAATCATTTTATCGATGTGAAACAACAAAACCTGCGTCAAAAGAGTTAATTACAGGGCACTAAAAATACAAACTCGTCGCCAATTGTTGTCGAGTTGTTCTGGAAGAGAAACGCAAATTGCGAAGGAGCTTTCGATTCCGGTGAAGAAACGTTTGCTGAAAGTTTTATTTTTGAATCGCAAGCCTTATGCGCACGTCTCACAATGTCGTCATGAAATAATTATCCAATCGGACAATTGCCAAAATAAACGATACAAAAATTAGGAGAATCTGTTCTGCAGCTGCTTGACCATTCATTGTTGTTTGTAACATAACAGAGATTTACTATTGTTAACAAGATTCGATGACAGGCATTAAATACAAACATAAAGTGATCGAAACAAATTAAACATTGTGTTTATGACTTACGATCTGCTACAATAATTTTGTTCTATTTGTGTTGGATACAACTCAAAAAAAAAACCTGTTGAATTTTTAAAATGTCTTGCACTGATTCAAAGATTTCGTTGATTTGCTCGAATAAGTATTTGTTTAAATTGCTGAGTGCTTTGCTAAAGTCGTTTGGGTTTGTCCCAGATTGCGTAACAATCAAAACCAATAAATATTGTATATATTTGTGTCGAGGCCCGGAAGAAGTGAACCGTTTTATTTTTGTGCGGACACATGAGACGAGTCAACGAACTGGTTGCAACACAGACCGATGCAACTGACACTTGTAGCCTCATTCTTCGCCTCATTTGTAGATTTCTGCACGATTGCAGGAGGCCACTGAGAACAGGAAGTTAAAGAAAGACCTGTTTTCAAAGTATTAACGCGGCCATATACAATGAAATTGAGATCTGCATGAATATAATTTTCTATTTTGTTGCCTACGTCTTGCTTATTACATTTTCATCTTTAACAATGTAATCAATTTTTTACATACGGAATCTGTAGGTATGTGACGATTCGACAATGTACAGGGTGCGTCAGGAGGAGAGGCACATGTTTTGCAAAGCTTCTGCCTCATCCTGTACATTCCAAGATAAGTATATATTTTAACTACTGCTACATACAGTTACAGTGTTGTTGGTGATTGTAGTGTTTATTATTTGATTTGAAGAAAAAGGAGCACTCTGTTTTTGGTGAACCAATGGAGAGTTCTAATTAACAAATACATTTCGCATTTGTTCATAACGAATAAAAATAACCAAGTTGGTATCGTGTGCATAATTAAGTATTATGTGACGAGATTCAATCAATGCCATCCATAAATATTCAGAATAACAAAGGATCCAAAATCCACTTTCAATCGAACAATTTTTTTCCTGTTGGAAAGATAAGTTTGAAACCAAACAGTTACCTCAAGATAATTCAAATTTTTAATTATCCTCAATGGAAATGAACATGATTTTTGGAGGAGGCATGTCTCTCTATAAGTTGACATTTAATAGTTCATCGACGTCCAAGAGACCCCTAAAGATTCATCGACCCCCTACCGATCCTTATAAGTTCATCGACTCATTTCGAGTTTTTATCGAACTCAAGGGGTGGATACCAAAAACTCCGTTGGGAACCCCTGGCCAAGCATCTAAAAAGTATCTAGACCATTCTTAAGTAATGTTTTTCTTTTCCAACACTTCAATAGCCATGTTATAAAACGGTAAAGGAAGAAATAAACAAAATCAAAAGCGGCAGTTCCGTTAGTTACATCATCGAAGCTCATCGCAAACATCACAGAGTAAATAAATTGCTAAGTGAGGCAGCGCAGGTTTATTTTTAACGTACTCTCAACGGCGATCACGACAGATTTCGATTTATCGATGCTTTAGCGTGCCACGCACGAAAACCGGAAGCGGCTGCGCCCGTAACTTCCGCTTTGAAGAATTTTGAAGGATTGGGTGCCCGGATGACTAGACGAGAGCAGGGAATCGCAACCTTGAAACTAATTTTGAATCGATCTGTTTGGCCTTGATTTGCAAATTAAACTATCGAGTGGATTCTTGAGAACCGCGACTGAATACATAGAGCGTTTTGGCATTGATCACAAACACTTCAAGCGTGACTAATTTTCAGGTGCTGAAGTAGGAAGTGCTTTGGTTTTGCCAATAAATTGTTGTACATGAAAAAGTTTCTAGGTTACATGACCAAAGTCTTTGTTTACATACATAATTCAGCAATGTAGATGAAATTTTGAGAATGTGAAGAATAGGTCACATTTCACTTCTTTGTAATTCAAACAAAATAGAATTCTAAAAGAACGTGTATGTATATTTTGAGGGTTTTTGCAAAAGAGCAAAATATAGAATTCTAAAAGGACGGTGAAATAACTACCTATGTATCTAAAGACATTGAAAATGTTCTTCTCTACAAATACGCAAGTAATAAAAAATTTACTTGCGAATTTTTTTCCTCTAACTCACTCAGTGTAAGCAATCATTAAAACGGGGAATAAATTTCGGTCGATTACATCCACATGTTTGGATACATGTATTTTACTGTCCGATAACTTTCCGCATATTTAACCTCCATTCAATTTTATAGATTCCTCAAAACGTACAAAGTATTTGCATAAACAATGAAATTATCGAGCGTACAATGCATCTTGAAACAGAGCCAAAATTTTCGAATTTGATTTATTTAAAATACATATGTAGCTAAGTACATACTCGATGTCATTAAACTCGATTTGAAACCCGCTCCTAAATTTTTAGTTTTGATTTCTGTACATACGTGATTTTAATATTTTGGTTGGGGAGTAATAAGTGAAATTGAAATCTGATTTTGAAAAGGTCCTTCTTTGAACCCATTAAAAAATATCGCCGTCGTTTGCTCGCGCGACCGCGAATTCTGTGAAGGCTTCAGAGTTGCCAAAACGAAAACATCGTGAATTTGTTGTGTCAAAACAACGTGCTTGAAATGGGCGGGATTTCTGTCGTTCAAAGTTTGGCGTCTGTTTATTTTACAGACAGTTCGAAAATGAAGTCGAAAAACAAATGGTAAGCGTAAAACATTGTGAATAAATATTGTTGTGAAGTATCAGATGAGTTTGAAGTTTTTAATATTTTTGAGATGATATTCGAACATAATATTTTAATGTTATCTTTTAATACTAATTAGATTTAAGCTGTCAACATTTTTTTACATAACTATTTAATGCTTGAAAATTGCGCAGGGATTTATTCTTAATACTAGATCGACGTCTTTCAAATCATCCTGTATATGCTTGGAACTGGTAAGTCTCCCTATAGTCACTTGATTTTCTTAGAAATTCGAAACCACTTCTCACTCTAAATTGTGTTTCTTAATATTGTTACGTTCCAATGTAATTCCCTTGTAGTTGGATACGCGTCCACTTTTCTAATCTAATATTTCTTATAATATTCATATTTTAACTTAATGTTATTCTCTCATTTCATTCTTCTTTTTCTGTTCCCCCAATTCCTCCATGCTCTCCATTTATTGTTCCTCTAATTCCTCTCTTTCACCTTCTTTAGTTCCTTTTTTCTTTTCATCTGCTGTCTATAGCCATTCTAATTATTGTATTTGGCATCTTTCTCACGTGACTAAACTAGCTTAATTATTTTGTTTTTGTTTTTGGAGACTAGGCTTTTTAGCTTATTATTTGTAATATTTCTTTGTCTTCTTTAGTCTTTCCTGTTAGATAGAAACAGAAAGGAAATTAAAAAAAAAAGAAAACGTTGAAGAGAACGTTGAAATTGGAGGGGAAAGTGTCCGAGTAAATACTTAAAGTAAATATGAAATATATGTTAAAGTACAGTGAAGATATCCTGGAGGATCGAGGAAGTGAAAGAGAAGGTGGAAAAAGGAACAAAGTAGAGAGGAATATATAAGAATAAGGCCTAGAGAAGAGGAGCGTTTAAAAAATGATTAAGGTTTAGAAATACAATTATGTCTCCCAAAGGAAATAAAAAAACATACTGCTATAATAAAGGACAATGAGAATAGATTAAAAATTAAAGCGGGAGAGGTACGAAAGGTATTAAAAAGTGAAGAGGTGAGAAGAAGAGTACTATGGAAAAACTGGAGGAACAAAAAATAAAGAGGGAAAAGGAAGTTGTAGATTCAGAGATGTTTATACATGCATTTAGAATGAAAAGGAAGAATATGCAAGAACATGCAACACGAAAGACAACAAAGAAGCCTGAATTGATAGGGTTGATGCGATCGAAAAAAGGAAAGACTACATTTTAGGGCAGCGAATTAATTAATACAAGTATCATTTCGAAATACATATATAAAAATTTGGAAACGCTCAGAGAGTAAAAGGAGCAACTGGGGTAAAGGTCGAGCTTGTTTAAAATGTATAGAAAAACAATAATTAGAAGCCATGCTGGTTACCTGCAAAAGGAAAACTTAAAATGCTTGAAAGTTAAATCGAAAATCAAAAGAAATATCACAGATTCATAACGTGAAGCTTCCGGCTTCTGGTTTCTGCTTTGCCCAAATCGATGTACAGATACGATCAGTTATCAATAAGTACTATTCAATGAGTAGCCCCCCAAAAATTAATAAGTGCGGAACCTTAAAAGATAAACTTATCAAAAGATCTTCTGTATTACGAGACTAGTGCTGGGTTTCATAAAAGCCAATTAAATTTAATCATTGATTAAGAATAATCATGCCTATACCTTCAGCACATGTAACCATGGCAGCGTTTACGTTTAAGGCATGATTAAATTTAATTGGCTTTGATGAAACCCAGCATAATTTTTGTAATCTTTTAACGTACTGGGAGTATGTTTTCAATTCCTCTAGCCACCTACATAGTAACACTTATAATATACAAATTGTCCATCACTTTCAACAGAAGTAACTCGATAATCTGTGAAGTATGGTAATTAATTACTGATGCATGAGAGATAAAATAGACGAAGATTTAGGTAGATAGAATTAAAGGAAAAAAAAACATTATTATGCAAAAGTAAGAAAGAAATAAACAAAGAAACCAGAGTGAACGACTATAACGTAACAGGTAGCGTTATCGTTATCAGTGATTGAGGAAATGTAGAGGGAAATTTGTTATCGTGTTGCAGGAAGTTATTTTGGCGATTAACTTTTTCGTTGACATTTAAAAACTGGCATAAAATAAAGTGCCTGTTCTAAATTTTGCCAAATTAATGAAGCAGCTCATGCGCAAATCTGCTGGAATTTATTCCACCGTTATCCTTGAATTAAACGGCGAATCCTTTAGTTAAGTACCTGAACACCGCCAACAATATATCAAAACTTATATTTACAGTGTGCATACATGTTGCATCGTCTATTTCGGAGTGTGCAAGAACATCGAGGTCACCAGATACATTTCACTTCCGGATGTCTTTCGGAAGTTCAAAGCTAATAAAAGAATTAGGTGCGTCATTCACAATAAAACTGTTGCCGCCTGTTGCATTTAAATTTAGGCGCTTTGGACATACCCCAGGGGCAGCAGCGATTATTTTGTCAACATTGGACTTTGGTTTGGCCGAGCCAAATGGTTCGCTCAAATTAAGACAATATTGCAGTCAGAGCAAATAAATCGCCTGAATTATTTCTAATGCCAGTGGCTAAACGATTCGCTTCACTTGTAAGGATGAAGGTTGTTTTACAAAAAAGGAAAACAGCTATGTACATTAAATTAGAAATAGGAAACTTATTATAATTCGTGGAAGCGTTACGATAAAATATGCGGAATAGTGCGGTGTTAAAGTACGGTATTTCTTAATTAAAAACGATCCTTCAGTATCAAATTATACAGTAATGTAATAACTGTTCTTGTATTTTGTGCACTTATTACACAAATTTTAAGAATAGTAATAAAATAGTTAAATACTTAGTTGCTTTTAAATTCGTAGAAAGAACTGATGAAGGGAATATGTAC
Organism: Dorcus parallelipipedus; assembly: GCA_958336345.1. Taxonomy (NCBI): domain Eukaryota; kingdom Metazoa; phylum Arthropoda; class Insecta; order Coleoptera; family Lucanidae; genus Dorcus; species Dorcus parallelipipedus. The sequence continues at coordinate 34,730,938 of OY284480.1, forward strand.
TTTAAAAAAGAATAACTATAGAAATCAAAATATTTAAGAAAGTAAGTAAGAAAGCTAAAATGTTTTTAAGGGACGAGAAGACCCTATAGAATTTTATAATTTTTTTTAGATTGTGTTTTTGGTTTAGTTGATGTGATTTAGAAAAACTTAATTTGTTGGGGTGATGGAAAAATTTAATAAACTTTTTTTAGTGTTTTTAAAATATTAGAATTGAAATACCTACATATAAAAATTCATTTGCTTAGAATTGCCCCATTTTAAGTTTAAGAAATATGTAAGCTTTAATGCAAAGTAAAAATTACTTCATAATTCTGACAGTTATTAATAATTATAACAATTTTTATAATACTTTTTATCCGACTTTCGCTTTCTCAAATGTAGAAGAAAAACAACTTAATCTAGGAAGCTTAAAATTAGGACAGTGAAAGGAAAACGGGCCTTAGCTTTAATAAAAAACACTAAGCTAAAATTTGCAACAAATTCTCTCAATTTTAGATATCTTATTATAGTTAATATATACAATATGCATATTGCTACGTTATTCGTCATTGAGATTTTAATTTGTTTATTTTTCAATAACGTACGTATTCGTCTATAATATGAAATTCTTTCAGATTCAGGGCGTAATCTTTTTCTTTCGTTTTAATTTAATAAAATCTATGAACGCTTTTGGGGTCTTTGCACACTTGTAGATAATTTTTTATGTTCATAAATTATTAAAATACGTTCAAACTCGTGTATTTTGCTTGACTCTGACACATTCAACCACTTAGCTTTTATTCGACTCCTCCGAAATTTAACGTTCCTCGTATTTATAAACTGTTTAAAAAAAAACTGTAACGCGTCATACAATGATGAATATGGAACAACTATTTTTTGTGACAACGCGAATTAAATTTTGACATAAAAAATTACTTCCTTATTATTAATCTCACATATTCGTGCTTGATCTTAAATGAATCGCCATGTAATTCTGATTTTAGTTGTAAAACAAATGAAACGTACATGTTGTTAAATTGCCTAAATTGGACTTCTGGTCTGAGAAGTCTGGCTTCGAAGATGCCTTCAAAGAACTGCTAATCATCCATGTTGTTGTAACATCGGAACTGCTTTTAGACTGGTGTGTGTGTGTCAGTCTGGTGATGACGATTGCATCTTTTATTTGTTTCCCTCATGTTTGTTTTTCTTAACAAAAATTTATATTTCAGTAATAGCAATATTTATGTTGAAATATCTTGTGATCACAATTCTTCTTTTAAATACGCAAAACTTAATTGATGTATGACAGTGTTGTAACATATCTAGTTACGAGTATTTAGATACAACATCTAGATACTTTCAGTGTATCTGTATCTGTAACTAGTTACATTGTAGTACTTGGTATCTGTATCTGTATTTAGTTACATTTATGTATGTATCTGAGCATTTAGATACGCAGATACATTTTTAAATAAAAATAAAAATATTTATTTTATGCCATCTCACCCGAAGTTACAAGGAATTAAAAGTACAGTTTTCAATACACAGGCTAAACGGTAATGGAAAGATCTTCTTTAAATTGTGCAATGCCTTTTTATAATAAACTTCCACAACCGATAAATCAGTAAAACTACCTACTCAGCTAAGCGGATACCGTTTTATGGTTCTCGTGAGCATTTGTGATTGGCTATAATTTTAAATGATTTTGAATAAGCCAATATCAAATGCTGCACGAAAGCAGCAAAACGCTATCTGCTTAACTGAGTACGTAGCAACAGTAGAAGTTTTCGTACGGAAATACATATATCGACTACTATTAACTTATAACTTATAACTTATACCACGATAAGAAGCGATGTCCGAGAGAAAAAATGGGAAAATGGGAAAATGTTTATAAATTCTTTCTACTTTAGTTACTGGTAAAAAATTCGAGAAGCAGATGAACGAAATAAATGCTGTCATAAAAGTTTTATGATACTGCAGCTTGGCTTCGTGAACTTGACTTTTAAGTGGAATTTCACAACTCCGTTTTTAGGTCAACGCCCGACGCGAATGCGAACTCGAAAATATTTACTTGACTTGACTTGAATGCATGCAGCAAATTACCTGAAATAGATTATGCCACGCAAAGAATAACAATACTTGAAGACCTGGTAAACAAATAAATCATTAAACTCATTCGTAATTTGTTTCGAATATTAATTATTATAATTTCGTTTTGTGTATGAGGAATTATTAACACAAATCTATTAAAACTTTAACAAATTCTTAATTCATTTTGAACTATTTCTCAGAATTTTTTAAACGTGATCACGTAATCTATTACATTCATAAAGTTTTTATAGTCGGCGATAACTTCTAACGTCTAATAAAGCTTTTCACATTTTCGGAGGAAACTGATTCGTTTAAGCAATACTTTGCAACTGTAATCAAGTAATCATTCGTTTGTAGTGATAATTATTTTATTACCAATTAGTATCTTACATAATACTAGCGACGCGACGTTTAAAACAACAGATTGTATCCTAATAGTTTTTTTTTACTATGGTGGTACATTTCGCTGTAGTAAATAATCCGCAAGAATTAACAAACAATTACTTACACAATTATTTGCGAATTTATTATTCGTATTTCGTACGCAATTTTAGAAATTACTAATAATTAAGTCGCGTAAAAGAAACTTGCCTTCCTCAGCTGTTAAACGAGTAATAAAATAAATTGAAATGTTTGTCAAGGTCGCATTGTGTGCAAGCGAGAGTCAGTAAAAAAATGTATAGTCCTATTATACAGCCGCATTTATAATACGTGGCCGCCGTATTTCGTACGCAATTTTTTAGTTAATTATAAACTGTTTACAAGAATCTTTCCAACATTCTTCCCGTAATCTGTAACATCGAATCTCTTATGCTTTTTTTTTGTCGGTACAATTGTCATTCACCCTGTATGCAGTGTAATCTATTTTGAACTTGTGAATTTGTTCATTTTATGTCTTGGACTACTTTTGAGTGTAATTTTATTATTGTCACAAAATAATAATTTCTCTTTCTGTTTACATGTTTCAATTTCAAACTTTGATGCTTTGTCAGTTTTTTATTGAAATAAAGAACATTATTATTTTTATTATTATGTAACACATTTATGTGGTATGTATCTAAAAGTATCTAAAAGGTATCTACAGTTCCTCCGCTCGATCTTTGCAGTTACGTCAGAAAATTATCGACGCAAAATGACAAATCATTGTTTTAACATACGTATTAGATAAGGATAAAAGAATATGTTGATTTTGTTTCTCGAATCGGTAAAGTGTGACGTGACTGCAAAGATCGAGCGGAAGAACTGTAGGTACATTTATACTATATCTGGATCTAGTTACTTTTAAAAAAGAAGTATAAAAGAAGAAATTAGGGTAAGTATCTGTATCTGAATCTAGATACTTTGAAAAATGTATCTGTTACAACACTGATGTATGATAAATTAATAAATACCTACATCGAAATCATAAATACAAATAATATTACTACCACAATTTTCAAACTTCAAAACTAAAATAACATAGCAATATGTATACGACGTTTCTTTTGTATTAAGGTGAGGTGTTACTTTTGTCCTCAGTTACGTTTTTCTATTTTTCTAATATACGGCTCTTTTCCTTTTAAAAATATTATACCGAGTGACTTTTAATGATTGAAGCAAATTAGTATGTTGGGAACACTGAGGAATTGGCATTACTTGAAAGTTCGTTAATTTTGCGGGAATGCGTAGCTATAGGTTAGAGTTGATGTTTACATTGATGATGAAAACTGTTTAACAGATTATTATTATTATTCAAGACCTGGAAATGTTAGCCCCCTTTGCGTAAGCAGCACCGAATCCTTTGAGATAAGTTATTGAAGACATTATTAACGTTTTAGGTTGTCTGATATTTGCAATTGCCTCTTCAATTGCCAGCTGCACAATTCATCCAAATTGTTTAATACGTATTCTGAACATCACATTATTGAAATGAGGAAATAAGAAGTTCAAATTTAATTGAATATTAGAGCAAATCATCAAGCCCCATTTGCGTAAGCAGTACCGAATCCTTTGAGATATGTTATTGAAGACATTATTAACGTTTTAGGTTGTCCGATATTTGCAGTTGCCTGCTGTAATTCTTCCAAATTGTTTAATACGTATTCTGAATACCAAATTATTGAAATAAGGAAGTAAGAAGTCCGGATTTAATTGAATATTAGAGCAATTAGGCCACCAACCAGCACTGATTAAACATCCTGGGAAAAACTCCTCTAAATAATTTATTGTGGTTCGTGCTGTGTGAGCAGTGGCGGAATCTTGTTGAAAGTAGCCATTTGCTAATTCAGTGTCGTCTAACTGGTTTATAAATGTATCCAATATAAGTCTCTGATATCTATAGGGGTTGTTTCCCGGAAGAATATTGGTCCAATAATTCTCCAAGACATTGCCACCCAAACACCAATTTTAAGTGGATGTAGTGCCTTTACATCAATCACATTAAAGGGTTATGTTCCGACCAAGTCCTGAAATTTTGTGAATTGATAAACCCAGAGAGATGAAACCAGGATTTATCAGCAAAGAAAGTTGTATCTTGTTGGTCACTATTATTTAGCAGATTATTGTTATACCACTGACAAAACTGAATTTATTGAAGAAAATCGAGTGGGTGAAGTTGTCGAACCATTGAAAATTTATACGATTGGAAATGAAGGTGTTTTTTCAAGATCTTCCGAGTGGATTCGTATAGGAAACATGAGGATTCTGTTATGCAGTATCATTAACATTTTGTACAATATCGAGTGTTATTATAGTGGGGCGATCAGTGAATTTTCCTTTTTTTACATTACCGGTTTGCAAGAAACGTTCATTTATTAACCGATTTTGAACTGAACTGACTTTAAAGTGAATAGAGAGACTCATAAAAGGAATGATGTTTTGGAACTAAAATTAACATAACCTCAAAATACGTATGAAATCACATGAAACTGATAACTGATTTAGAAAACCAGCTTGATCAGTACGGTGGGCGGGAGGGGAAATTCAATCACTTCCTTATCATTGGTCGCCAACTGAATAACTAGATGGAATGCAATCAATGATTTTTAAGTGAATTTGAATCGATTCGTGTTTGTTGTAAATGGAGGACGGCTATTCTAAAACAGTGTTGTGAAAAAAGACTAAACTCAATTTGTTGTTCAGGGTATATTTCAATGAAATCGTCATAGGCATGCTGCTGTGAATAAATTCAATTACTATTGGGCTGATTCAGCAGAACATATCAGTAACAGTTCCTGATCCAACAGTTGAGACTGAACACTTATTTCTGCTGAATGAAGTTCACTCATCGTAACATGTTCCAGTCAGGTAGCGGAGAAGTTACGCTATAAAAAATGGCGAACCCTCCAACTCATCAATCTCATGAGGTCGCATTCAGCAGAAATTTGTTCAACAGTTACACAACTTTCGGGTCTGCTGAATGTGCCCATTTTCATTTTGTACTCCGCTTCGAAAATAAGCCATTACTAAAAATGTATTTTATTCTGTGCTCAAAACCATTTTGGTAATAAATTGTGATAATTAAATATCTTATTTATTTGGTTTTCTTGATTCGACAATAAACGAATTTATTTGAGTTTGACAATCTAGTGCACTAACCTAAATCTATATTTTGAATTTGAAAATCCAGCACACCAACATAAAAATTGAAAAGTGTTGCCAATCTAATAAAATAAGTCTCAATCATTAAAAGTCACTCGGTATTATAGTATCTAATGGTGTGAACAAGTTCCCTCTTCTTATAAACAATATGTCAAAGAAATGGCATTTACTGATTCTTCCTGATCTTATCTATGAGCAAACCTTAATTGTACTTGATAAAATTAATAATAATTTTCACATTGTAGGAAAAGACAAAAAGAAAACATTTTTAGTTTAAAAAAAATTGATAAAACAGCTTCTCACACTATTTTCATCATAGAAGTTCTGCTAATTAAAAAAAGAAACTTATTGCCATTAGTTTCCTTTGCCAATAGTATATCATCTGTGATCATTTGTAACTGACACTTTTGTGACATGTATAAATTATGGAAAGATTTAAATTTTAGTTATGTTAAGTAATGTAGTTCTAATTCTAAAACTATCAGTTTGCCCAACAATCAAATCATTTCGGCCAAATCGAATGCTTGGCGAACAATTTTTTTGGCTCTAGCATCTGTCCACATCGCAAAGATTTTAAAGCAATGAACTCATAACTTTTCTCCTTTCGTGTTTAACACATTATAGAATTGAGCCGTGCAACAAGTTGTTCCGCATCGAAACGCATTTAAAAAAAGAGATCGCCGCAAGAGCGCCGCGACGTCACCGCGTCTGAAAATATAAATTTTTATTTTTATTTCGACGCAAAGCTCTAAATTATTACGAACGCCTTGTTGTCTTCGGTGTACACGTTAGCGGGATTTTTTTCTTTTGATTAACTGATCACATGTTTGCTCGCGACGACTAAAAATAAAAGCCCTCTCGGACTCTTTGATCTGTTTATTAGCAATTTGTAGAAAATCGGCCTGTGTTTTTACGCTAAACATGAGAAAAAACGATATTTTCTAAACTAAAGAATTCCCATTTCGTTACTCAACGTTAAGCAAAGACGCAGACGTGGAGTTGCGCTTGGAATTACAAACATTTGATACCTATTTAAAGAATGTACTAATTAACAAGATACCAAGTATTAATAATTAGGTTATTTAAAATTCTCATAATTGAACATTCCGATGACAAATGGAATTTAATGAGAACCCCTGGGAAGCGCTAATATTTTATTTAATTAATTGCGAATATAAAAGCTCTTGCGAATTCAAAGTCAAAAATATTTATTACGTAAATTGTGTTCTATTGTCTGGGTGAGTCGAGGAACTATTTCTATTGGAAATAAATCACGCAGATAAATAAATAACTGTAAACCTTGATGTAACGAGCGCACGGTTAATAACAAAACAAAACTTTAGTGCTATTGTTAGCTTCGCTCTTTACCTACCACTTCATGTTTAGCGCCTTCCGTTTTTCGATTTTCTAATTGAATTATCACTTGATCGGCACCACGGAAACAATACCAGCGCACCTAGAAACTTAGCACAGCACTAAAACCCGCAAGCCCGAAACGATTATTAATTTTTGCAGGTTACCTGCAGGAGCGGAGAACGATTCTAATCCGAGCCGTAAATTCACCTGCTCAAGTCCGATTTTCGTTCGCCGCAGCAGTCTCCGCATTTACATCAACTTTATCTTCTCCCACCTAGCTTTATTTTTAGAAGAACATTGTAGTTTCTTAAACTATCAGCCGCAGTCTTCGGTTTTTTCTTCTTCAGCTTTTGGTTTTCCGATTTTAATTTTTCAATTAATCCGTTATAATCCCCATTACATAATAAGTTCGATCGCTTAAGCTTCAACACACATTGAAACTCAAATTTAAGGACCAAACATTTTCTTTGTTATTATAGTGTGCTAAAAACGTCACTTTTCAATATAGTTCTTTATAGAAAGAATAAAAAAAATTAGAAGTGGCAATTTGGAATATAATGGTGGAATAAACGGTTGATCAATCAAAAGCGAACTGCTCTCTTTATAAATGGATTTAGTTCCTTGTCCAGCTGTCTATTCTACCATTAATCTTTCAAACTGCCACTTACTCTCTCTACAAAGGACTCTACTTTCCAAGAAAGGCGACAGACATCTAATGGATAATTACCATCCTAAATCGATCATCAAAGAATTTTTCTACAATATTTGAAAAATAAACGAATTCAGGTAATCTATCGATTGATGCACAATTTGGCTTCCTTAGTGGCAAATCAACTTGTACAATGGAATGCACAGATATTCTGAAGTATGTTTACGTATCACTCGATTAAAAGAGGCTTGTCGCGGGTGTATATTTTGATCTTGGACAAGCTTTTGATAACATTCAGTCAAGTTGTTTGATGATCACAGCCCCACAAAAAAAATTGTTTTTCAGATCTGGAGGTCAGACTATGTCTACTACATGTTTTCGGGGTCGCTGAATCCGAATCCGCTGATCCATTTAACTCCCTCACGTCAGGTTTTACCAATAACTCCATATAACCCTATAACCCAAGCTGTCAAGTCCTATTACACACAACGATCCTCTAAAGGGATCTGTGCACCCACACTAACCCTATAACCCCATAATCGATAACTCCAATAACCACGTTACTCAGTAGTTTGACTTGATCTCTCATCGCGGAATTTATCAAGCCTCTATAAACAGAATCATCCAACACCTAACTCCATAATCCTCTAACTCCATACCTAATACCATAACCCCGTAACCTCGTAAAAAATAACCTCATAATCTCATGACCACGTAACCAATAACCCTATACCTATTCTTTAAGGCTGGGTTTCTCAGTCCTAGTTTAACTTTAAACTCCTATTTATTTTCATAGAAACAATTGTTTTTATAATTGCTACCATGGGAATAAACAGGAGTTTAAAGTTAAACTAGGACTGAGAAACCCAGCCTAAATGTTGATCGTTTGTTTTCGATAAAAAAAAATAGGACCGTGCGTCGTCATTAGAGTTACCCGATGTACACCACGAGGAAGTTGCGCGAACTGATTTTGTACATCATTCAGCCCTTAAAGAGGCTGTTTGTAATATAGAGTAAATACGGGGATAAACATTTTTCACTCATTTTCTTTTTTACAGCTATAACGAGTTCCTTTTTCTTCGAATGATCTGTGTAAAGGATTTCTTTTACGTTTCTTTTCTTCTTTTGGTACATCAAACAATCGAACTACTGCGTAACGTGGTTAATGGAGTTAAAGATTATGGGGTCAGGGGATTATAGGGTTTAATATATTCTATTTATAGAGGCCTCTTATATCCCGCGATAAGAGATCAAGTCAAACTAGTGAGAAACGTGGTTATTGGAGTTATCGGTTATTGGGTTATGGGGTTAGGGAGTTCGGGGTTAAATGTATAGGGTTATAGGGTTATCGTGGGTGCACAGCCCCCTTTATAGGATCATTGTGTGTAATAGGACTTGACAGCTTGGGTTATAGGGGTATATGGGGTTATTGGTAAAACCTGACGTGTTGGAGTTAAATGGATCGCGGATTCGGATTCAGCAACCTCGAAGACATGTAGTAAACATAGTCTGACCCCCAGATCTGAAAATTTTTTTTTGTGGGGCTATGTGATCAAAGGAAATTTTTAAGGATGGTTAAGATCGTATCTCAATAATAGGTGGTCAAGGTTCAACATTCAAGATCAGTTTTTCAGCAAGATGAACATAGACCTCGATGTCCCGCAGGAATCTATCCTGCACCCTCTGTTATTCCTAATATTCATAATTGAGAAGACATTAGTGAAAGAGGGGGATGAAAAAGAAGACAAACTGAAAAGAAAAGAAAACATTGTTTGATTGAAGCACAAAAGGTATTAAAAAAAAATGTTGACAGATATCGTTTGGTTGAATTCGACATGTCCTTAAGTAGAAGACATGGAAATAGAAAAATTATCATACATTTTACGGTTCGTTATGTAAGCAGAAAATCCCCTGATCGTTAAAAAATAACCTGGTGCCGAAGAGACCGCCCAAGACATTAATGTCCGGTTGCACCGACATCGATTAATATCGATAATTTCGAATTAAAGGAAAGACAGTCTTATGTTTAATCTACGATTAGTTAACAACGACGTTGATACAGTAGCGGACAATAAATCCGGGAAAGAATTTGACATACCGTGCGTATTTTGACAAATTTGGTAAATCAAGATTTTATTGAGGTTATATTTCTGTCAAAATAAATAAATAAATAAAATTTGTATTAAACGTCACAATTACGAGTGACCTTTTTTTAGGCCTTTTCGAAAACTCGCTCGGAGCACAACTCGGGTAGAAATATGAGAAACAACGACTCGGTTTCCCGTGCATGTAAGAGTGAGAAAATAAATTAACCAGAGTAACCCGAGCGAGTTTCCGAAAAGGCCTTTTGTATACGTATTAAACGTCAAAAATATTAAAGTGACGTTTACATTCTACAAATGACGTGCCCGGATTTTATTGTTCGCTACTGTACAACTCAGTCTAATTCTCATGTTATTCGTTTGTCAATATTTTTTTCTGCGTATCATCTAACTACCAATATTAAAGAGGTTCCAGTAATCCAGATTTTTCACTATTTCGGATTGCCTAGGTTTTAATTAGTCTGGATTACCGAAGCTTTTTACTGTAATAGAAAGAATTAAGAAAAAAGATTAAAGTGAATATGAAAATAATGCCAAAAGAAAGGTGGTGTCAAAAGCTTTGGGAATGACAACTGGTAAGAAGAAGGTAAATGGGGGGAGGGCACAAATATCAGGGAAGAATAGAATGAAGCCAGACAATGGAATACAGAAATCAACAGGAAAAAGACTTTAGGAAGAGGGCACAATGCCATTTTGCATATTTTTGGGCTTTTTTTGTTCTGTTTTTATTTTTTTCCTCAAAGCATCTTTCTGAAGGCTGAAGATAATTGGTAAGTCTCGAAGTTTTAATTAAATTAATTTTTTTGATAAATCATTAATATGTAATTCCTTTTACGAAAATTGTTACTAATCATGATGAATATGGTGAATTTTCTGGCGGCACACTTGCTCAAGAATATATATAATTTTTTTTTTATTTCGTGGCACACAATTTCGACGACTTATGTATCCACTCTAAAATCTCAAAAATGGTGCCATAAAGCGAGCAAAATGCGTCATTGTCAAAGAATTCGTGTTGAAAAACAACAACAAAAGAACTGCCTGCCCTAAGCCAAATCGCTTTTACGTGTGTGCCTAAATCCGCCGTAATTTACGTTTGCGCCGGCTGAAACTATTTCATCTTCACATTGTCAGAATTATTTGTTTTCATTAAGCGTAATTAACACAGTTCCGAGTTTTTCTCGAGTTTCGACCTACTTTTCGGACCCGCAAAAATAAACTCTTAAGTATGTTGTACTGTAGAATAATTACCGGAGGTTCTTTTTTTTAATTCTTTCAAGAAACGCCCCTGTGAAAACAAAGAAGAGAATTCAGGCGTGGATCGTCAGCAGAAGAAGTTCGTGATAATGCCTGCCATTAAAAACGGTGGCCCGCATAATTATGAAATAGGTCACCAGGTGTGGCAGGTGGCCAATTTAGTTTGGCCTAAAAATGAAATTACCTTGATTCCTTTCAGCGAGTTTATGTGGGTTAAACGCTCCAAGGACACGCTTGATAAGGTCGATGCATTTTTCAGTTATTCACATCACGTAGATGATGCGCAATGATGGACGAGAGTCATGCGACACGAAACTGGAACAATCAGTGAAAGTGCTTTCATTTCCTTTTTTTTTAATTTTATTTTTAAATATGCAGCTAAGATTTAACTGTTTCACTACGAGAAACTTAATTACGTAATGAATTCTTTAAGGAAGATATTTTTCCTTTTGTGCTTAGAGCAATCTTTTCCAAATTATTTGAAAACTTTGGATAGTTTAATTAATTTTTTTGATATTAACAAAATTTTTAAATCAGGTTGATGTCGGAGAAGGCCTATGTAAGTATGTACAGCAATCATATTCAAACGGTTAACTGATTACGATTAGGCGCGGCAGCATCTAAAACCACTGAAGTTCATCACGGTGTTCTACAGGGTAGTAATTTTGAGCCGTTTCTCTTTATTACTTAGTTTAATATTTTTAAAATTTTGTTGCAAGTCGGTTTTGATTGCAATGAATTCCTCGAGCATCCTCTGTACAGCTGTTTCGGCCCTATTTGGAGCCTCGTCAGCAGAAGCGTAGCTCGAGAATTCCACTGCAAATCAAACCGACCTGTTCTAGATTATTCGCATTTGCGTTACGAAAATAATGAAAAGTTTAACCAGCGACATCCTACGATCGCTCTTTGACCTGACCTTGCATTAGTATGGCCAGCTACATTAACATTCACTGACATGTATGTATGGCCGTTTCAATTCGACTTTTAAAAATTTTGATGGGTACTCGTACGGGTATATACGGGTACTCCCCTCAGCGCCTCTTGTGAGTTTTTAAGTAATTCCAGTTGTCATTGGGCGCGATTTATTGGCACCATTCTGATTACGGAATGATCATTCTATACGTTTTATTGTGAAATTCTGCACCCTTCACTCCAGATTTCCACTCCTTCCCTAATGGTGGAGTGAAAAGCAGAGTCAAAAAATATTTGGTTAGGTTCAAACAGTCATAAAAGTGACAAGTACCAGCTCCTCCCCATCATCCAGGATATATCTGCTACAATAAATTTGTTAAAGGTTGTCACGGGCAGGGGTATTTTTTTCTGTCCTTTTGCAAAATTGTAATTTCAGCGCCAACTTGTCTTGTCATATCCACTCTTATCCAGCAAAACGTTTTATTGGTTAAACGATTCTACTTGTTCTAGATCGAGTAAGACTTTTGCAATAAAACACACCCAAATATAAAGACAGTCGAGGGTCCTTTGAATTTGAACACTACTTTCAACAAATACTTTTTCGTAGATGAAGACATTAAATTGGGTGACTGGAATGGACTAGATAAGTGTGACGTATTTCATCGGCCTAATTTCAAAATCTCGTAAGTCATGTAATGGTCGTTTTACAGGGGAGCATAAAAACCATCTCATTTTCCAATAAACTGCCGACTTACGAGTTTTGATTAGAGTCTTACAGATGTTGCTACGATCAAAGACAACTTACGAAATTTTAACATACTTCCAAGTCCGGGAATTTTGAAAGTATCCCCCAATCCTTTGGAACGACTTGCAATTAAAATTTAAACCTGCTGTGTTGTTGAACGTTCAAATTTGCGTGTGAGCAGTTCGTAATGTACTGTAAAAATATTTTGAATGGCAATGAACAAGTCAATATTTATTTTACAACCTATATTGAGCATTTTTGATGATAAGGTTTCGCTTTATCTATAAGATAAGATAAAATAGTAAATTTCTAACAGTCAATGAGTACACAGTCGTTTGAGGCACGAAAAGAAAAGAGCCTAAGGAAAGAGGCCCTACATCTCTAACTGTTTATAATGTAAGTACATCTTTTGCTCCAGTATAGGTGCAGATTTTACTTGTGTATTTATTTCACTTCATATAAATTATAATTTACTAATCATGAGTATGTGTTATTCTATGTAGTGTTGTGTTACTTTCATATAAATTATAATTTACTAATCATGAGTATGTGTTATTCTATGTAGTGTTGTGTTACTTTCAATCAATCGCTAATATGCAAACGGGCACAAGAAATTAGGTATTTTTAAACTGCTTTTCTTAGAAATGGGCGTAGAACGGTTAGTGTAAAAGGATCAGCGCTTGTTATGTTGGTTGCCTGACAATTGGGCCTAAAATTCTATAAAATGAGAGATTATCAAAATTATTACTGTGAAATATTTTGCCGTTAATCACGTATCTATGTCAGTTTACAAAAAATGGTTTCTTTCTGTGTCATGTTCTCTTGTGAAACCTACATGTTTCAACTTTAACAGAAATTGAAGATAACAAGACAGTTTCATGAATGCGCATTTCGCATTTCACCACTATAGTTGAATTGATTTTGGACAAATTGTTTTTATTTATCGATAGATTTTTAAATATATTCATAAATAAAAAAAACTGTCAATTCTCTTGGTTGTTACGAATGTTTTAATTTAAGAACATGTTTGTGTCTTTACTTTTTTCAGTGGTACGTAACAGAATAATATACATTTATAGGAATTTTGTTGACTTTTATTACATAATTTTTTTTCAACCGAACATTTTCATTTGAAATTTGATTATACAATTTTTCTTTTAACTTCGCGCGATCAATACATACATGATTGCTCATTATTTGTGTGCATTGCTATTTTCTTGTTTATCAGCAGGAAGTACTGGCGACAATGTCCGCTTCGCCAGCTGCTTGCTGACACAACACAAGAATTTGTCCACAAGGCCCCGAAGTTAAAATTGCAAGAATTTAGTAATAAATTTACGGTCATGACTTACTCGGTTTTACTGTAATGGACTGTAATTGTACAGTTATTAGAAGTACAATGTACGGCGCGTTGAACCTTATTTGTTCCATCATAACTAACTCGAATTAAATAGTAAAAAATAAACAAGAAAGTTCTCATTGTAATTATTAAATATTAAATCATTACAGTAGGTATGTATTGCAAGAAGTTATATTATTAAAAAGATGCACAGGGTGAGTCACTAAGTGCACTATGGGATTACATACAGAAAACTTACAAACGAATTGAAGGGGAATGTGAATTCTATTCGTGAAAAGTGGAGTATTGCTTAAAAAAAGAAAAACGATTGCAAAGGCATGGACATTTGAAAAAACAAATAAAATTAGAGGTAGATTATCTCTCATACTTTCATTTATAACATTATTGATTTTTGATGTTGCACTATAAAAAGTAACGTTTAAAAAAGAAAATCCACAAAACGTTAATTGACTCTGAATTACTTAAATGGGTTTTCCGTTAAAATTAATATGCTACCTGCTGCATTATTTTGTGGAACACTCTATGTGTCAAAATAATTTTGGGCACGCAATAAAAATGGTTGAACTTTGTAGTGTACATAAAGAATAAATGTTTAAGATTCTATGTGAATTGTTAGTCCATACCTACATATATTGAATGATTAGACCAAACATAAACTTTGATCAGTTATTTAAAGTATTTTATTGATTGCAATTAAATTAGTTTATTCTTTATTGTATTTTGTATACAAACAAAGAATATCAGAATAGTTTTAAAAACGATTTTCATGAGAGGAAACGTCCAAAACTGGTTTCCAAGTTGTTAAAAGAATTATTTGCAGATAACTTGTCCTCAACCGGTTAATACATTCTTTTTTATTTTTGTTTATGAATTTAGCACTATTTCTATTCCACATGTCAAGTATTTTTGCAATTTGTAAGTGTTTAGTTCTGTATTTTGGCGTATCCTTTTATAAAATATAACAAATATTTCAAATTAAAGATATACTGACAATATTATACCGTTTATTGTATCATAAATTTCCGAAGAGAATAAATCTGAAAGCTGAGCCAAATTATTTGCAAACAACCCGAAAATAATTTTGCCTCTAAAAATAATAATTTATTTATAAAGTGTTTCTGGTAATTGTTTTTGTCAATGTTTGGTAATTATTTTAAACTCGGAATGAATTTTTGTATTTTTTTACTCAAGAGTTACTTAATAAATTCCTTCTAAATCTTCTAGAATTTTTTTAATCTGTGGAAGGACTTTTCTTGCAAAACTCGTTGCAATTTGATAAGCCGCGTGCACATTGAGCAAATGAACACAATGAGTATTGAACGAACACAAGAAACAGAAAGTGATGAAATAATGCGATTCGAATGTAAACTGAACACTCGGTTGTATACATTGAAAGAAATTGATTTTCCTCATAAAGAAGATACTTTCAATTTGCTGTTCGTTTGTTTAATTTATCCGAATCGCCAGCGAATGAACAAGCTCAATGAACAAGCTCAAAACTCAAAATGCTTATAAAAATATGTTTTTGTGACGTTTCAGTCAGATTCGCTTTTATTCAATTAGCTTTGAGTAAACACGTAACTTGGCTTTTGCTGCTCAAGTGAAGCGATGAAATGATGACACGAAACTTAACGTATACTAGGCCCAGGCAGGTAAAGTTGCACCTCATCTATCCCGTTTCACTGTGTCACTGCTTAAACATAATGCAGATATTTCTTCTTTATTTATTAACAGAGCAGGTGAACCATGTTTTATAAACAAGGAAAAAATAAATAAATTACGTTTGTAAATCCTCCACGCTCATCTGAACTGTATGAATATTTCCCCAATTTTGTCCCAATTCTGTTTCTCATGTTTATATGTTTATATGTGTGTAAGTGACAAAACTTTTGGAAACATCTAAAGAACATCTTCAAACAGATATTAGACTTCAATTGGAGCTCTTTGCATGTGGTTCGAAATCTATATTTTCCCCCTCAAATTAAGCATTTTCTTTACATGCATTTAGCGTTTTCTGAGGGCTGCTTGCGTTGATAGTGGTTTGGTCGTTCTATTTACTGCGTGTATACAGAAAAACATTGTTGTCTTGTTTTTAAAAAGTTTTTCCGAGATTTACTCAGCCCGTCATATTTGTATAGACAGAAACGAAACGGAAAAAGATAAAAGTGAAGACCTAAAGAAACAACTCGATAAAGCCCTGTCAGAAAAAGAGGAAGCCCTCGCAAAGCTGGCTATCATGGAAGGTAGGGCCGGCGGCGCTGTTAGCAGCGGAAAATTAGATCCTTCTATGGTGAATAACATCGATAAGGTGTTGAATAGTGTACCACCTCCACCTCCGATACCCGGGATGGGCCCACCACCGCCTCCTCCTATTCCTGGTGGTCCGCCACCTCCGCCAATGCCCGGTATGGGTCCACCGCCACCTCCGATGCCTGGAACGGTGGGTCCTCCACCTCCGCCCATGCCCGGTGCAGGCTTTCCGCCACCTCCTCCCATGCCAGGTATGGGTCCACCACCACCTCCTATGCCTGGTATGGGTGGAGTATTGCTTAAAAAAAGAAAAACGATTGCAAAGGCATGGACATTTGAAAAAACAAATAAAATTAGAGGTAGATTATCTCTCATACTTTCATTTATAACATTATTGATTTTTGATGTTGCACTATAAAAAGTAACGTTTAAAAAAGAAAATCCACAAAACGTTAATTGACTCTGAATTACTTAAATGGGTTTTCCGTTAAAATTAATATGCTACCTGCTGCATTATTTTGTGGAACACTCTATGTGTCAAAATAATTTTGGGCACGCAATAAAAATGGTTGAACTTTGTAGTGTACATAAAGAATAAATGTTTAAGATTCTATGTGAATTGTTAGTCCATACCTACATATATTGAATGATTAGACCAAACATAAACTTTGATCAGTTATTTAAAGTATTTTATTGATTGCAATTAAATTAGTTTATTCTTTATTGTATTTTGTATACAAACAAAGAATAACAGAATAGTTTTAAAAACGATTTTCATGAGAGGAAACGTCCAAAACTGGTTTCCAAGTTGTTAAAAGAATTATTTGCAGATAACTTGTCCTCAACCGGTTAATACATTCTTTTTTATTTTTGTTTATGAATTTAGCACTATTTCTATTTCACATGTCAAGTATTTTTGCAATTTGTAAGTGTTTAGTTCTGTATTTTGGCGTATCCTTTTATAAAATATAACAAATATTTCAAATTAAAGATATACTGACAATATTATACCGTTTATTGTATCATAAATTTCCGAAGAGAATAAATCTGAAAGCTGAGCCAAATTATTTGCAAACAACCCGAAAATAATTTTGCCTCTAAAAATAATAATTTATTTATAAAGTGTTTCTGGTAATTGTTTTTGTCAATGTTTGGTAATTATTTTAAACTCGGAATGAATTTTTGTATTTTTTTACTCAAGAGTTACTTAATAAATTCCTTCTAAATCTTCTAGAATTTTTTTAATCTGTGGAAGGACTTTTCTTGCAAAACTCGTTGCAATTTGATAAGCCGCGTGCACATTGAGCAAATGAACACAATGAGTATTGAACGAACACAAGAAACAGAAAGTGATGAAATAAAGCGATTCGAATGTAAACTGAACACTCGGTTGTATACATTGAAAGAAATTGATTTTCCTTATAAAGAAGATACTTTCAATTTGCTGTTCGTTTGTTTAATTTATCCGAATCGCCAGCGAATGAACAAGCGAGTATTACTGGGCGTTCGTTCACCAATCGGCGTTTGAAATGACGATGTTGACAAAAGGTATGAATACACAGGGAATATTGAATCATGGTTACATCATTTTTATTTAGAAATTTTATTAGAAGTGTGGGAAGGCTTAATTGTTTTTTTTTTTGTTTGGGTTGATTTTCTTGGGAAGTCCTGGACGTGTTATGAATATTGTAATTGATTCAATGCAGTTACTATAATTAAATTCTTTTATTATAAGTGACTATATGAGTACTTACCTTAAGACTGATTGCAAACTGGTGTGACTTGTAGAAGGAATGAATGTGTGAAATATATACATGGTGATTCTTAAATATGGAAATGCAAATAACGAAATGCTATAAAACTATGCCTATTTTATCTTTATTAAATAAATTTACGAGAGTACCATGATTATAAATATTGTAATATTTGTAACGGGAAAGGAATTTTTATAAATGTTATAGCTTAAATTGAAAAGTGTAATTTCGGACAAATTGTAGTTTGTTTGTCCGTTCTCTTACAGCTGGAATCATGGTTCCAAAAAGGTGGGAAAAGGGGTGGGACGGCACCCTTCCCGGCTCTCAAAATTTGACCCGCCCTACAGCAGAATCCGACTTCGGAGATGTAGACGAGAACGCCACCATTGCTTACGAGCAAAGCTTGGACAGTTTGAGCGAGGAAGAGATAAATCAAAAACTTGAATCACTTTTGGTAAGTGTTGGTTTTCACGTGAGTCATTTGGATATAGGCCAATCTATTCCCGTAGAATGACATGAATTTGAATGAGGACAAGAAAAAACCACTTCGTCTCACCCCGCTGGACAACAAGAAGAAGATGCTGGTGATGCATTACAGGGGAGTGAACCAGGAAAGCAAGAGCAAATTCGATAAACCACATCAATACATTGACTACTTAAACCGATACTTACACCCAGATTTTATGAGCCCCAATAAAATACTGTCCTGCGTCGAATCTTTGAGGGTGGCGCTCACGAATAACACTTTGCCTTGGGATAACGAATTTGTTACTCCAGGAATGGAGATGATCTACAAAGTGTTAGATCAGGCGACCATCAAGTAGGTATTTGCGATGATTTCGATGCGGTCTCCTTGTATTAAAAACATTTCAGCCGTTTTAACGACAAATCAGAGAAAATTCAATACGAATGTCTTCGATGTATTCTTAAATTCACGAACAACACGGAGGGTATAAAGTCGTTTCTGAAGCACGAACTCTTCCATGAATTGGTGGCGAAATGCGTGGATTACCGGAAACCCAACGTGTCGATTTGCGCTATACAGGTACGTACTAAGTCAGAATCGGGTTTTCATTTTCTCATATTCTATTATATCTATAGATTTTATCAGTCCTCTGTTTCTTGAACGACGGCAAATCGAGTACGCAGGGGCCGGAGAAAGCTTTATCGGCTATCACTAAAATGTCGGAAGAAAGAAAATGTGATCGTTTCAAACCAATTACAGACTGCATTTCGTTTTCAGATAACATAGAATTATGGGTAGGTATATATTTTGGTTTAAATGAAAGAAAAGAGGGTCGCTCATTTTTGCTTTTTTTTAGAGTATATGTTTGCAATTAATAAATTCTATATTATCACAAACGGACGACTTTGAATTTAGGATGCACTTGAGGAATGAAATCGTCAGAACGGGGTTGCACGATAATTTAGGTGAGGCTCGCTGATTTATGAAGTTTTTAAATTTGCGTAACATCTTCTTTTACTTAGAAAAACTTGAGAAAAACCCTTCCGCAATGGTCGAAACCCAATACAAAGTGTTCGCTAACGAAAAAGAGGAAGACGCCGATGAATTGCATTCCAGGTTCGAAAACGTGCGCATCGACATGGATGATTTGCACGAATGCTTCGAAGTGCTCAAGAACATAACGCTGGATACACCCGCAGAGCCATATTTCTTGAGTATTTTACAGCACTTGCTTTTCATAAGGGACGATTACTACATTAGGTAGAGACTGACTTATACTTACATAGATTGCTTCATGCCTTCTGTTATGCAAAAAGGGATTCGTTTTAGGCCCGCTTATTATAAAATAATTGAGGAATGCGTTTCGCAAATTGTACTTCAGAAATCCGAATTGGATCCAGACTTTAGGAAAAAACATATAGACTTGGATTTGCAACCTTTATTAGAAGAGCTTGTTAAAGGTGAGGAAGGTATTATATTATACTTTAAAGTCTCCTTTAGGCTCAGTTGTACAATGCCAGTTTAAACTTAAGTTGAAGTTTAAACCCATGACAACGATTATTTCAACAATTGTTGTTAAGGCTTAAAGTTAAACTGAAATTGTGCAACTGGGCCTTAGTCCTATTTTAAAAGCAGCCCTCAATCTTTAATCTCCGAACTTGAATTTTATTTTTAATTTAGAGATCATGCTCTCCAGTATTGAAGAACAAGTAACAATTTCATTTTCTGTCTTATACAGTTCTGTGGGGGAGTATATCTCAATTTTTCTGGAATTATCTAGGTTCAAGTGATAACAGAAATCATTGTGGTGTGTGTATCCCCTATCTATCAACTCAGTGTTCCTTAACTTAAAGGGGCGCTTCCTCTTAATAATATGAAGTGATTACTCTGATAGTCCTAGGGCGTGGAAATCATGAAATTAATGTTACATTTAATAAACTCAAAAAAGTATGTGCTTACAAAGTACTATCGTGTAAGAATTAGTCAAGGACGATCAATATCGCAGGAATGTGTTTGTTAACATAAACTTAATGCCTTTGGAATGTGCATACATTTTTCTGATAAATTAATTGTCAAACGAATACTTAGATTTACACTAACACGACTTTCTGTTCCGGAACATTGCAAATAAACACATCGTATCTCTTAAAATAAACGAATTTTCCATTAAGCTGCTTGTGAGATAAAAGTGAAACTCGTTTTCAGGAGTCATCACAGGAAATGATTTTATGTTATAAAATAAAACCGATCCGGAAGACAAGCATGCATAGATAAGCAAGAAACATTGTTTTGCAGTTTCGTACATACAATTATCAATGAATCAGCGAAATTCATTTCTGATATCTTCTATGTTTCAAATAAAAAACAACAGTTGTTACAGTTTTTCTTTAAAACGGCTGAATTGAAAAAAAAAAGGTTAGTCGTCTGTGACTGCCGATAGTTCGTTTGCCAAAACTTGTGATACTTAGCATGTTGGTGTTGATGCTTAGATTTTTTTTAGTACTCACTTAACTTTGTCGCTTTGTCGTTTTTTCTACGTATTGCCTACACTAATTATGTTTAACGCCAAATTTAACAAGTGCAAGGCCCAAGCACGTACCAAAACTCAAAATGCTTATAAAAATATGTTTTTGTGACGTTTCAGTCAGATTCGCTTTTATTCAATTAGCTTTGAGTAAACACGTAACTTGGCTTTTGCTGCTCAAGTGAAGCGATGAAATGATGACACGAAACTTAACGTATACTAGGCCCAGGCAGGTAAAGTTGCACCTCATCTATCCCGTTTCACTGTGTCACTGCTTAAACATAATGCAGATATTTCTTCTTTATTTATTAACAGAGCAGGTGAACCATGTTTTATAAACAAGGAAAAAATAAATAAATTACGTTTGTAAATCCTCCACGCTCATCTGAACTGTATGAATATTTCCCCAATTTTGTCCCAATTCTGTTTCTCATGTTTATATGTTTATATGTGTGTAAGTGACAAAACTTTTGGAAACATCTAAAGAACATCTTCAAACAGATATTAGACTTCAATTGGAGCTCTTTGCATGTGGTTCGAAATCTATATTTTCCCCCTCAAATTAAGCATTTTCTTTACATGCATTTAGCGTTTTCTGAGGGCTGCTTGCGTTGATAGTGGTTTGGTCGTTCTATTTACTGCGTGTATACAGAAAAACATTGTTGTCTTGTTTTTAAAAAGTTTTTCCGAGATTTACTCAGCCCGTCATATTTGTATAGACAGAAACGAAACGGAAAAAGATAAAAGTGAAGACCTAAAGAAACAACTCGATAAAGCCCTGTCAGAAAAAGAGGAAGCCCTCGCAAAGCTGGCTATCATGGAAGGTAGGGCCGGCGGCGCTGTTAGCAGCGGAAAATTAGATCCTTCTATGGTGAATAACATCGATAAGGTGTTGAATAGTGTACCACCTCCACCTCCGATACCCGGGATGGGCCCACCACCGCCTCCTCCTATTCCTGGTGGTCCGCCACCTCCGCCAATGCCCGGTATGGGTCCACCGCCACCTCCGATGCCTGGAACGGTGGGTCCTCCACCTCCGCCCATGCCCGGTGCAGGCTTTCCGCCACCTCCTCCCATGCCAGGTATGGGTCCACCACCACCTCCTATGCCTGGTATGGGTGGAGGGCCTCCACCACCCCCGCCGTTCGGCGCGCCTCCACCTCCAATGCCGGGCATGATACCGTTGCCCGGAATGGTCCAATCGAACGCGCTTCCTTTCGGGCTTAAACCTAAAAAGAAATGGGAAGTTAACGGCCCCCTCAAGAAAGCCAACTGGAAGAGTGTAAGTCATTACGCTTTTAAAGCCCTGGTCCGAATTAAACGAATTTATTGCAGATTGTGCCGCAAAAAATGTCGGAAAAGTCGTTCTGGGTGAAGGTCCAGGAGGAAACGCTTGCTTCGGATGGTATTTTGGAAGGCCTGGCGGAACGTTTCAGTTCGAAACCTGTGACCAAAAAAATTACCGACACCGTTGATAAGTACGTATCAACTTCATCGTTGTAAACAAGTTAAGACAACAGAAATGTTGCAGGAATAGCCACGTAGGTGGAACTTTGAAGAAATCTAAAGAACTGAAGGTACTCGACGGTAAATCTGCTCAAAATATATTAATATTAATTGGGGGTAGCTTGAAGCATCTTCCCTATGTAATGGTCGTTTTACAGGGGAGCATAAAAACCATCTCATTTTCCAATAAACTGCCGACTTACGAGTTTTGATTAGAGTCTTACAGATGTTCCTACGATCGAAGACAACTTACGAAATTTTAACATACTGTTGTAGCCTTGAATCACCTTAACAATAAAATTATCATAACTCAATTTTGTCCATTTTGGGGCTTACGAGGTTTTGAAATTAGGCCGACGATTTGTAATTAGGAGTGGGGAACTATTCCAAACAAACAAAACGTGGATTTGACATTTGTTTTCATTGCCACGTAACAATAAAATAGAGCAGAACTTGAATTGATTTAATCATGTTAAGATTCTAATTTAAACATTAATATACCTAGTACGAATGAATTAGGCATGATTTTTTACTTATTTTAGGCGTACCATCATGTTCACACAAACCTAACCTCAAACGTCAAGAACCGTAGCAGGGTGACCAGAGAGGTTAATCATACTGTCGCCAGAAAATGGCGCTTCAGTAGCCAGGAATCGCCAGTAGCGGAAAAGTAGTGTTTTATGAATTTTAATAAACTTGAAATACATTATATACTCCGCGACAACCGATTAGCCTCATATTACTTTTCGACGACACTTGATTTTTATAAGGTAATTTTATCATTGCCGATTTATTAGGTAAATACTACACTATTCTGTCTAGTTTTATTCTGATTGTTATTAAAATCAAGAATTACAGTTATTAAAAACTTGACATGCAAATTTAAAAAGTGTAAAAACTGACGTGAGGTTAATCAGTTATTGCAGAGTGTACAGTTTCGGACAGAAAATTTCGGATGTCAGTGTCACTCTCTGACGTATACATATAGGAATTTCTTAACTTTTACGTCAGTGGAATGACACTGACATCCGAAATTTTCTGTTCGCGACTGTACAAGCAAAGATTAAGGAATTATTACAAATAGTACAATTATTTAATTTTAACAATATGCATCATTTACAGGTATTTGTATGAAATTGTATAAAAATAAAAAATGTTATAACAGTCTACAATTATTTATTTTTATTTTGTTGCAATGTTAAGTCAAAAAAAAGATCGTAGGATGTCGCAATTTAAATTTTTGTATGAAAACCTCACTCCAGATGTCAAATGTTGATTGATAAATAACAATAGCGTTCAACGGCTACAACTTGTTTAAACGTAACATAAATGAAATATGTTTTTGGTTTTAGTCAACTGTTGCGTCTGCTGAACGCGTCCATTGCAATCATTTGCATTGCAATTGTTTGTTTGTTTATATTCAGAAATACATTAATTTCCATCAAATTTAAAATGGAACATATTCACTTGGAGGTACCAACAAAAATGTCACCCTAACATGGCCTACTCTGATGCCTGAATGCGCACAGACAAATCTCAAGGTAGACTTGAGGAAAGGTAACACTTAAAGCTAATTTCATATCAATTTTGCGTCGTATAGTTACATTGTTCAAAGTAAAGGTTTACTTTGGCTTAAGTCTAAAGACTGTTTTAGATTATCCTTTTTTCGTCTAGAAACTTTGACAAGTTCAATACTAGAATCAGGGGTGCGTTTAGAAAAGTGGTAGAGTATGGTTAGAGTGTACGCAAACCGTTTATGAAAGGAGATGAATAATTACCGGTTAGATTTGTTTCACATTTCTAAACACCGGAGCGTGCACATTGGGTAAACCCAAGTTCCCGTGCTCTGAGACTGCAGGAAAAGTTACCTTGTGAGGTTAGGTTTATGTTTTCAAATCTGAAAGTAGTGTTTACGCATCTAGAATTATAAAAATTAAAATGAATAGTGACAAAAATGTAATTGTAACTTCGTGTAGTCATTATTTATTGACCGATGAAAACGGAGAAATCATAATTCACAAGAAAATACTGTTGTGTAATAGAAAAAGTAAGATCAAAATATTGGCGGGAAATTTAAATGTCTAACGCTAACAACGACACATTAGGGCATTGTAAACATTTATTTGACGGGCGTTAAATTTGATTAAACTTGCCGGAAACAAAATCACTAGACATGTCGGCCATTTAAACTTGCTGGAAAGAAAATCACTGGAAAAGTCCGCCATTTTAGTGCAAAATGCTTATCTTACACATTTAAGCATATGGATTGCGGTACGGTATTTATTTAGTGACTGTAGTCAATAGATACCTGGGGTGCGTTTAGAAAAGAGTTTAGAGTATTGTCAGTGTGTACCCAAACCGTTTATAAAAGGAGATGAATAATTACCGGTTAGATTTGTTCCACGTTTCTAAACACCGGAGCGTGCACACTGTGTAAACCCAAGTTCCCGTGCTCAGAGACTGCGGGAAAAGTTACCTTGTGAGGTTAGGTTTATGTTTTCGAATCTGAAAGTAGTGTTTACGCATCTAGAATTATAAAAATTAAAATGAATAGTGACAAAAATGTAATTGTAACTTCGTGTAGTCATTATTTATTGACCGATGAAAACGGAGAAATCATAATTCACAAGAAAATACTGTTGTGTAATAGAAAAAGTAAGATCAAAACTCATCATTTTTAAGATCTATTTAACAAAAGTAATGTATGTTTTAGCATTAGCTTGCGTGTAGGTACCAGCAACTGAGAACATTATAAAAATATTCGGAATTTTCCCCTAATCTAACGTCAACCGTTTAAAAACTCATATGTAGGTAATCGTCACGTGATCTCCCCGCACATTCCCTCTGTTGACTTTTTGTAAACGTACTCCAGGGGGTATAATCTTCAATGGCCAAGATCATGTCGCAATATAGTTACCCTACTACTCTCATAGGTGGCGGAACAATATTACAATCTTAATAATCAAAACGCGCATGAGAAAAATTGTGAAGTTTGTTTCCATTTTATGTGGTGACCATATTACTGACGTTTATATTTCATTTTTGTAAGTACGTTTTTTTAGTGCTTTGTATGTCCTTTTGCTTGCGGTTTTTTTTTCTTGCGGATTTTTTGTATTGTAAATTAGTTTTCGATCACTCCAATGCCACGGCCAGATATACATTGATTTAATGTAACGCCTAACGTGATTTTTAACATGTAATTTGACATAAATCTGCGGTTGCATTTAAGTTTAATATCAAATTACTCGTTATAAATTTGTTTTCTTTTCCACATTATCACATCCTAAGTAAAAACTACATCAAACTTTATAGTCAAATTAGACTTTGAAAATCACGTTAGGCGTTACGTTAAACGTAAATGTGGTCGCACCACAACAAAGTAAATTACTGACGCTGTCATTAATGCGATGGATCATTTTTTGGCCGCGGTTTACTCTTTGCTTCCTTCTTTTTTATAGTTTTCCGTATTTTTTGTAGTTTCCGTTAGACATGGCCAGTAAATGTTATTGTTATTACAAAGCTCCTGGTTGCAATAATTCAACAATTCGTCAGCAACAGAATTTACCTTTTCATTTTTTTCCTGTTGAGGATCAACGTTTGAAGAAATCCTATTATATTCATATCACACGCTAATGTAAATTAAACGACAAAAATAGATAATTTTTAAATTAAAATGAGCATAACTTTTTATTGGAACGTTGCACACCAGAATTTCTTGCAGATTATGAAAGAGGACGTTCAAATCTATCGATCTGAACCAACCTCGAGTTCTGGCCGGACCTTTCTCTATAGAAAACGGCCGCGGAGTCGACTATAAATGAGCATAACTTTTTATTGGAACGTTGCACATCAGAATTGGTGTAACATGTATACCGTGATTTTATTTTAATGTGAAACATTGCTGTTCATATTACTATGGAAACTAATTCCAATTTTTGCATGATCCTCGCCGTCGTCGTTGTCCATTTCAATTTGGAACATCTGTCAGGTGAAGAAAGTTAGTGAAAATGTATCAGGAAGAAACATCCTTGGACAAGTAACTTTATGCAATTAACAACTTTTATAATCGTTTAGGATATTGCATGGAGGTAAATGAAATTTTTGAAAACTTGTCGTAGAGTTTGTTTCGAATTAAAAAAATTCTGTTTTCCTTATGTTCTAAGTTTACTTATTTTAAACAAGAATAAACTTATCTAGTGTAATTGAAAGAGTCGCTATTATTTTGTAGTACGAGTATATCGAAATCACTAATAACAGAACAGATTCATGACAGCTGCCATCTCATGTTCTATTTTAAAAAGGACAGTTTAATTTACAAATTGTAAATGTTGCTATGGATATAAGGTTCGTACGTAACAGCAATGTTTTATGTTAAAATGAATTCACGGTATATAATTTTAATTGTGAAACTAAGTGCCGATTGTACAATTATGGTTTGACTTTAAACTTTGCTTAGTTACTTGAATTTACAATTGATGCTATGGGAGTAAAGCGAAGCTTAAAGCTAAACCATAATTGCACAAACGGAACTTAGTATTGTTATTCTTGAAAATTGTAAATTCCTCAGGCGAAAAAGGAATACAATTTTATAAATCCCGCCTTTAGCAACTGTTTACTCTACTACTCTACCAGGTGGCGCTGAAGATTGTGTTGTCAGTAGGTACTATAGACTTTCTAATCTATTTTGTTGATCTGTGACTAGAATTAACTTGAATAACGTAAATCAGAAAAAAGTCTAGAAATTTATTTCCAAACTAGTTCTCAACCTATTTTTCGTCGAAGTTTACAAACTAGATTTGCGCATAAGTACACGTCGCAGTATTACCCACACCCTAAAAGATAAACATAACTGTGATTGAAAATAAGAAAATATAACCTCAAAGCACCTCCGCAATAACCCAGTCCTGACTCCAAATTCTAGGTTTCTTATTTTGTTTTTGCAAATCATAAATTTGCAGAATTTTTGAAATTTTCTGAACTCTGGTTTGCTTTCTTTTATAAAAATTCATTTTTCCACGTTTAAACTTTCCACACTACGACGCCAGCGATCGGTTTATGAACTAATATTTAAAACAACCTTGAATTTAGATATTAGATTCTAGTATTCAAACTAACAAAAACAGCCTTAAGATTTGTCTGTGCATACGGGCATGTGTCTGAAAAGATCGTGAATACAGTACCGCAATCAGCCGCCATTTTAGTGGAAAATATTGGCGGGAAATTTAAATGTCTAACGCTAACAACGACACATTAGGGCATTGTAAACATTTATTTGACGGGCGTTAAATTTGATTAAACTTGCCGGAAACAAAATCACTAGAAATGTCGGCCATTTAAACTTGCTGGAAAGAAAATCACTGGAAAAGTCCGCCATTTTAGTGCAAAATGCTTATCTTACACATTTAAGCATATGGATTGCGGTACGGTATTTATTTAGTGACTGTAGTCAATAGATACCTGGGGTGCGTTTAGAAAAGAGTTTAGAGTATTGTCAGTGTGTACCCAAACCGTTTATAAAAGGAGATGAATAATTACCGGTTAGATTTGTTCCACGTTTCTAAACACCGGAGCGTGCACACTGTGTAAACCCAAGTTCCCGTGCTCAGAGACTGCGGGAAAAGTTACCTTGTGAGGTTAGGTTTATGTTTTCGATTCTGAAAGTAGTGTTACACATCTAGAATTATACAAATTAAAATGAGTAGTGACAAAAATGTAATTGTAACTTCGTGTAGTCATAATTTATTGATCGATGAAAACGGAGAAATCATAAATCACAACAAAATACTGTTGTGTAATAGAAAAAGTAAGATCAAAACTCATCAGTTTTAAGATCTATGTAACAAAAGTAATGTATGTTTTAGCACTAGCTTGCGTGTAGGTGCTAGCAACTCAAAACATTATAAAAATATTCGGAATTTTCCCCTAATCTAACGTTAACCGTTTAAAAACTCATATGAAGGTAATCGTCACGTGATCTCCCCTCACGCTTCCTCTGCCCAAGCTCTGCCGACTTTTTCTAAACGCACCCCTGAAGTCAGTTTGGAGGTAATTTTTGTAATTTGAAATATCGACAAATGTCGCTGTATATTCTATCGCCAACCTAATAAAGTAATAATAATAGAAAAAATTAAATAGAACAACTGTACAGGCAAAGAACTATATTTTTTTAAATAAAAATTCATGAAAATATTTCTTCTTAGAATAGGTGAGTACGCGCAAATTTAGGAACATAAAGTGCAGTTTTAGTTACCGAAGTTCGAATGCAAATATATGGAATTTTCTTGAATATCGATGTGAATGTTTTTTCCGAATTGTTGTTCCGTTTTAATAAATCTTATGGTGTCAGCATGCAAGATGCAAAACTTGTGGTATCCAGCTACCTTCACGCAAGTCTTGACCGCAACTTCAGGAAATGATAGATTTCGTCCGTTGGCAATTAGTCAGCATTTCCAATCGCCCAGTGCAATCACATTCGACCACCAACAACTCGCCTACCTTAATCAAGTCCACCACTTGATATATTCAGATGGAACGCCAACGTTCAACAAGTCGGATAATGCAAAAGTCGGACTAGATCGACTTAAACAATTATGTAAAGTGTTAATAACTCGAGTTCCAAATCTGTGATAGAAACGTACGTATTTCGTCCCCTTTTCACTCACATTTGCCCACTTTTGATTTTTGTAAATAAAGAAGTGAGGTTAGTTTCACCCTTCAAAGTGATTTAAAAAATTGTACTCACAGAAAGTTCTCAAAGGCCTTTACTTTTTCAGATTCCGCGTGTACAGTACAAGTGTTTGTATAAATGAATGTCAAAGGATGTCCAGGCAGGATAAAACTAAGTCCGGGAATTTTGTAAGTATCCCACAATCCTTTGGAACGACTTGCAATTCAAACTTAAACCTGCTGTGTTGTTGAACGTTCAAATTTGCGTGTGAGCAGTTCGTAACGTACTGTAAAAATATTTTGAATGACAATCAACAAGTGAATATTTATTTTACAATCTACGTTGAGCATTTTTGATGATAAGGTTTCGCTTTATCTATAAGATAAGATAAAATAGTAAATTTCTAACAATCGTGAGTGCACAGTCGTTTGAGGCATGAAAAGAAAAGAGCCTAAGGAAAGAGGCCCTAGATCTCTAACTGTTTATAATGTAAGTAAATCTTTTGCTCCAGTATAGGTATGCAGATTTTACTTATGTATTTATTTCACTTCATATAAATTATAATTTACTAATCATGAGTATGTGTTATTCTATGTAGTGTTGTG
The DNA here is from genome assembly GCA_958336345.1 of Dorcus parallelipipedus. Classification (NCBI taxonomy): domain Eukaryota; kingdom Metazoa; phylum Arthropoda; class Insecta; order Coleoptera; family Lucanidae; genus Dorcus; species Dorcus parallelipipedus. Next base: position 34,760,743 of record OY284480.1, read on the forward strand.
TTACTTTCAATCAACCGCTAATATGCAAACGGGCACAAGAAATTAGGTATTTTTAAACTACTTTTCAATTTAGAAATGGGCGTAGAACGGTTGGTGTAAAAGGATCAGCGCTTGTTATGTTGGTTGCCTGACAATTGGGCGTAAAATTCTATAAAATGAGAGATTATCAAAATTATTTCTGTGAAATATTTTGCCGTTAATCACGTCAGTTAACAAAAAATGGTTTCTTTCTGTGTCATGTTTTCTTGTGAAATCTACATGTTTCAACTTTAACAGAAATTGAAAATAACAAGACAGTTTCATTAATGCGCATTTCGCATTTCACCACTATAGTTAAATTGATTTTGGATAAATTGTTTTTATTTATCGATAGATTTTTAAATATATTCATACATAAAAAAACTGTCAATTCTCTTGGTTGTTACGAATGTTTTAATTTAAGAACATGTTTGTGTATTTACTTTTTTCAGTGGTACGTAATAGAATAATATACATTTATAGGAATTTTATTGACTTTTATTACATAATTTTTTTTCAACCGAACATTTTCATTTGAAATTTGATTATACAATTTTTCTTTTAACTTCGCGCGATCAATATATACATGATAGCTCATTATTTATTTGCATTGCTATTTTCTTGTTTATCAGCAGGAAGTACTGGCGACAATGTCTGCTTCGCCAGCTGCTTGCTGACACAACACAAGAATTTGTCCACAAGGCCCCGAAGTTAAAATTGCAAGAATTTAGTAATAAATTTACGGTCATGACTTACTCGGTTTTACCGTAATGGACTTTAATTGTACAGTTATTAGAAGTACAATGTACGGCGCGTTGAACCTTATTTGTTCCATCATAACTAACTCGAATTAAATAGTAAAAAATAAACAAGAAAGTTCTCATTGTAATTATTAAATATTAAATCATTACAGTAGGTATGTATTGCAAGAAGTTATGTTATTAAAAAAATGCACAGGGTGAGTCACTAAGTGCACTACGGGATTACATACAGAAAACTTACAAGCGAATTGAAGGGGAACGTGAACTCTATTCGTGAAAAGTGAAGTATTGCTTAAAAAAAGAAAAACAATTGCAGAGGCATGGACATTTGAAAAAACAAATAAAATTAGAGGTAGATTATCTCTCATACCTTCAATTATAACATTATTGATTTTTGATGTTGGACTACAAAAAGTAACGTTTAAAAAAGAAAATCCACAAAACGTTAATTGACTCTGAATTACTTAAAGGGTTTTCCGTTAAAATTAATATGCTACCTGCTGCATTATTTTGCGGAACACTCTATGTGTCAAAATAATTTTGGGCACGCAATAAAAATGTTGAACTTTGTAGTGTACATAAAGAATAAATTATTAAGATTCTAAGTGAATTGTTAGTCCATACCTACATATATTGAATGATTAGACCAAACATAAACTTTGATCAGTTATTTAAAGCATTGTGTTGATTGCAATTAAATTAGTTTATTCTTTATTGTATTTTGTATACAAACAAAGAATAACAGAATAGTTTGAAAAACGATCTTCATGAAAAGAAATGTCCAAAACTGGTTTCCAAGTTGTTAAAAGAATTATTTGGAGATAACTCGTCCTCAACCGGTTAATACATTCTTTTTTATTTTTGTTTATGAATTTAGCACTATTTCTTACATGGCAAGTATTTTTGTAATTTGTAAGTGTTTAGTTCTGTATTTTGGCGTATCCTTTTATAAAATGTAACAAATATTTCAAATTAAAGATATACTGACAATATTATACCGTTTATTGTATCATAAATTTCCGAAGAGAATAAATCTGAAAGCGGAGCCAAATTATTTGCAAACAACCCGAAAATAATTTTGCCTCTAAAAATAATAATTTATTTATAAAATGTTTCTGGTAATATTTTTTTGTCAATGTTTGGTAATTATTTTAAACTCGGAATGAATTTTTGTATTTTTTTAAATTACTCAAGAGTTACTTAATAAATTCTCTCTAAGGGCCGGTATTATAGCATTAGTTTAAACTGCAGTTTGACAGTTAAACTTCAGATTTTAACATATTCCCGTTTTATACCTGCCGATGACAATAGCTTCTAAGTTTAAACGTCAATCGGTGGTTGAAGAGAAGCTTAAACTTACTGTTAATATAAGTGAGGTTAGTTTGATCAAGTTTTTTTCAATTTATTGTCTAATTTGTGTTTAATTTCACACATTATTCTGAAAATATTATACTGATCTGAAGTTTTACCTTTAGATTAAACTGCCATTTTAAACCCATGCTATAATACCGGCCCTAAATCTTCTAGAATTTTTTTAATCTGTGGAAGCAATACTCGTTGCAATTTGATAAGCCGCGTGCACATTGAGCAAATGAACACAATGAGTATTGAACGAACACAAAAAGCGGAAAGCGATGAAATAAAGCGATTCGAATATAAACTGAACACTCGGTTGTATACATTGAAAGAAATTGATTTTCCTTATAAAGAAGATACTTTCAATTTGCTATTCGTTTGTTTAATTTATCCGAATCGCCAGCGAATGAACAAGCGAGTATTACTGGGCGTTCGTTCACCAATCGGCGTTTGTTCACACAGTGTATACGGGGCTTTAGAAAACTTCGACAAAATGTCTGTAATGGTAGAGCGAATTTCTTGGTATTTGTCTCACATTTGTTTGGAATTTATTTGTTAACTTCCACAGCCTGAATTTTAGTGACTTTTTTTTAAACGGGTATTGAATATGTTCTGATCAATTTCTAGTAAGTACTTTAAAAGGTCCATACTGAACGAATCATTATACAATGTAATGCGTACTGCACGAGCAATTAACATTTATTTTTCGTGGCCGTAATCCATGTATTTATTAGTTTGAGAAATGATGATGTTGACAAAAGGTATTAATACACAGGGAATGTTGAATCATGGTTACATCATTTTTATTTAGAAATTTTATTAGAAGTGTGGGAAGGCTTAATTGTTTTTTTTTTGTTTGGGTTGATTTTCTTGGGAAGTCCTGGACGTGTTATGAATATTTTAATTGATTCAATGCAGTTACTATAATTAAGTTCTTTTATTATAAGTGACTATATGAGTACTTACCTTAAGACGCATTGCAAACGGGTGTGACTGGTGTAGAAGGAATGAATGTGTGAAATATATACATGGTGATTCTTAAATATCCAGTCACAGATTATGGGAAAGTGATAAAAAAGTTATGAACCGTATTAAGACAACATATACAATTACAATAATGTCGTTATCTGTGGCTTGCAATATTTAGCTTCTTTTTACATTATGACCAATGGAGTATCAAGGATATTTAGGTACAATTTCTGATCATATTTGACCGTCTAAATAAAGCTATGAAAATAAAAAGCAAATAAGGTTTAGGAATTTTATTCAAAATTTTTCCGAATTATCCATCCTATTGCATAGATCATAAATACAAAGGCATAAGAATTTTACTGAGGACTAGAACCTACCAATTCATGAATCCTTGAAGATGACAAATTAAGAACTTATTATAAAATAATATCTTGATAAAGATGAATAAGTAAGTAAATAGATTTAAATAATAGATCATCCACATCTTCGTTGTTTGATTTAAGCTATGTTACACTCGCAGGTTGTTTACATGCACTTGAAACTGTTTACAGTGTCGGTGGCGACCACCTTACGTTGTTTACAAAAATAAACATTAACAAAGGCGTTCACATGCGCACACATCGTCCTCGTCCCAATGAGACGAAAAGAAAAAGCGAGAGCGTGAGTAACAACATGTGGACATGACATCATCACGCCTGATTAATTTGTAATAGTGATCTAACAAACCTCGTCCAGTTTGTCTATAACCTCCGGCCTTACAGACACAAGCGCGAGGTTCTAAAATAGAATGCCATCTCCGGATTCGCGTGTTTATATTTAATATTTTTTGTGCGGTACTCCTCAGTTGTTGGTAATGTTTTGTCGTGTTTGTTCGGTGGAAGGATCTGTTGTTTGTGATTGTTTTTCGTGTTGAACATGTACAGTTATGTATGTTTTGTTTTGTTCTGTTCTTGTATTTTTGAATTTGTTTCTATTTTCATTCTATTTTGTGTCATCTTTCATTTTCTTGTAATTCTTAAATTTCCGCCTGTGATTGATAGTAACACTTTTACTTTTCGTTTAAATAACGCAATGGAAACCTGATATTTATTCGTTCGTTTCGTAAGATTTGCTTTGACGACCTTAACGATTTGAGGACGCGATCGCTATCTTTAAGGTATTATTAGTAATAATTCTTTAAGCAAATTGTCCAAGGTTGCGTCAACCCATTAACACTCGTGAGAAATATTTGCATTGCTAAAACGCGCGCCTCACTGCACAAAACAAGTTTCTGGTGGTCTTTCATATAGCTGTGAAATGCAGTGATGTCACCCACACTGTCCCTGATGAAACTCCGAATTTTTTACATTCTTGTTTACGAAACGTAAGCGAATCGAAAGGCTGGAGAGATAACTATTTTTTTACAGTTTTGTACCACATGGGCTAAAAAAAGAGATCAAATTTCTACTACATTTTAAATTTCTCTGTTGCTCTGTGTGTCTTTTTGTAATAGATACTCTGTTTCATTTCTTATTTTTTTTTATTTTTTATTAAATATCTTTGAAGTATCAGTAACAAAATTGTCTTTAAAATAACAAATTTCTAAAGGTTGTTTAACTTTGCTCTTTAAATATCGTGCGAACATTGATTCAGTATAGAGTTATAAACACTGACATTACAATATCGTCAATTAGGTAATCACTTTTTATTTGATCTCACGATATTTTTAAAATTCAAGCAATTGATTGGAAACTAACCTTTCACATTATGATTTAGCTTAAACTAATAACTGCAAGTAAATTGTCAGTTTGACGTAAATGACAAGTGCCATTAAATTTATGTTATTTAACAATATGGCTATTGTTGTTAAGTCTGCCGGAGAAATAACGAGAGAAACATAACATTTGAAAGATAAAATACAGCAAATAGAATTTTGAAGCAGTGGATATAAAAGCAACGTTTTCGATCTTTTTTAAGTCAACATGTGTCATGTTCATACTCATTGCAATCTGCCAATTCTGAATTACTTTATTGCATACAGTGCTAATCTCAGAAATAGTATACAATAATATGTTCTTCAATAATATGATGAGTGTATTCGTCAATCCTGTTATTTAACCTTACATGGGACAGCTTTGACCAATAGCAAAGTAAATAGAGCAGGAAACTTACTGTATAAAGCCTTGAAGGGATGAAATCAGTTACGTTTCGGAAAAAATAGCAGAGCCAACAAAAGAATTACAAATATGTCAAAGTATATAAGTGTTGAATGTGAGTTATGAGTATGAAAGTAGGGTATAGGCAGAAGTGCAATTTTCAGTCACCCTGTATGTGCAGATACATAAGAGGCGTAGATAATGAATTTGAAGAAAGTTTTGGAAATACTCCATTGGTAGAAACGAACCGAGAATATGGAAGGAGAACTAATGAAGAAATGTACATAATTCAAAAATTAGTAGAAGTAATGAAAGCACGGAGATTGTAGTGGTTGGAACACTTAATATAGAATGACGGATAACAGAACAGCTAAAAAGAAATGAAAATTAAGCGAAAGATGGAGGTCAATTATCCTCGATAGAGATAGGGAGAAGAAAGTTGGGAGTATGAAGCAATCAAAGGAGAAAATTCAGCTATTGGCACAATAGCTAAAATTGTCAAAATTCACGTCACAAAAAATACAAATATTAGGTTATATAAAACAATGATTCAATTACAACCAGTAGTTTGATATTATATGCAAAATGAATAAATTATCTCAGAAAAGTATTTTTAAGGCGGGAAAGAAAGGTTTTGTGAAAAAAAGAACTATCAACGAATGCAAAATCACAGAAATTGGTGAATGTCGAAAGAGAAATTAGTCAAATAGCGGATGATAGGAGAAGAAAGGTAGATGAAGTAGAAGAGAAGGATGGAACAAAAAAGCTAGGAATGGGAAGCAATGAAAGGAGAAGTTCAAGATAATGACTCACGTCAAGAATTACGTACATTAGACTATGAGACAGCTTACGATCAACAGTTTTTTTCAGAAGTGAATAATGAATAAAATATCTCAAGAAAAACTGCTAACTGGCAACGAAAGATTTTGATAAGATTAAATAGTGAGGAAAAAAATAGATCAAGGTTTTGTAAATTTTAAAAGACAGTCCAAGAAGCAACGTGATAAAAAGGGACGTGATACTAGAGAGAAGAAAATTACAGATTGGTAAAATAAACGCAGGAATATAAGACTGGAATAACTTTTGAATTTATTGCCAATTAGTCAATCACTGAGCGACTCTTTTAAGCGGAAATTGTTAATAGGAACTTATGGGTATGGCCCACACATGTGGTATTGTTTATGTATTTTAATTTTTTTGCCATAATTTTTCATTAAAAGATATTTTCAGAAGATTATTATTAACTTCCTACAACGTACGAAGAAAATTTTTTCTCATAATATTACTGAAATGATATAGCATTTCGGTTTTTAGTCCGCTTTGCAGTTTGTGTTTTTGTAACGTTTATTTTCGATGTGGTGACACCTACTTCAAACTGAACCACAAGAAAATGATATTTTCTTTGCGTATGTACGTATGCTGGAACTTGTTCAAGTTAATGCCTCCCACTTCGAATTGCGCACATTTGCAAGAAATAAGAATTACTTCAAAGGTATAAATAACACTAGCAAAAATAACACTCTTGTAATAACGCTTGCTTCACAATTAAATTGCAATTTCATATTTGAAATATGAATTGGCCAATTCTTATTGCAGTTGTTATCACATTGTAAACCCGTAATAAATGATGATTGTTCGTAGAATGGGGGACAGAACTTTATTTTTTGAAAGTGCAGACCGATTTTTTAGGGTTAGTCTTCACAACATCAAACAAGTTGACAAACATCTCATCAAGTATTCGGGTCGAGTCAGAGGACCTCCTTTCGCATAAACTCAGTGATTCGTGTGAAGAGTATGAAGTGTGAACGCTCTAATTAATGTTAATATGTTATTTAATAATAGTACAATGACACAATTGCTAACTCACAACATCATATCTACACGCTTGGGGCGAAAATAAATCACGTCCGATTTTCCTAATCTAATCCTGTGAAAAAAAAAAAATAAAGAAAATGTTCAGCGAATTGCTTAATATACTATAAAAATGTTTTGATAAACACTTAAATATGTCTACCTTCTTTTTAGCAACAGTTCTGCTGGATAGTTAAAAGAGAACGAAATGCTATAAAACTATGCCAAATTTGATCTTATCTTTATTAAGTAAATTTACGAAAGTACCATGATTGTAAATATTGTAATATTTGTAACGGGAAAGGAATTTTTATAAATGTTATAGCCTAAATTGAAAAGTGTAATTTGGGATAGATTGTAGTTTGTTTGTCCGTTTTCTTACAGCTGGAATCATGGTTCCAAAGAGGTGGGAAAAGAGGTGGGACGGCACCCCGTCCCGGCTCTCAAAATTTGACCCGCCCTACATCAGAATCCGACTTCGGAGATGTAGACGAGAACGCCACCATTGCTTACGAGCAAAGCTTGGACAGTTTGAGCGAGAAAGAGATAAATCAAAAATTTGAATCACTTTTGGTAAGTGTTGGTTTTCACGTGAGTCATTTGGATATGGGCCAATCTATTCCCGTAGAATGACATGAATTTGAATGAGGACAAGAAAAAACCACTTCGTCTCACCCCGCTGGACAACAAGAAGAAGATGCTGGTGATGCATTACAGGGGAGTGAACCAGGAAAGCAAGAGCAAATTCGATAAACCACATCAATACATTGACTACTTAAACCGATACTTACACCCGGATTTTATGAGCCCCAATAAAATACTGTCCTGCGTCGAATCTTTGAGGGTGGCGCTCACGAATAACACATTGCCTTGGGTTAACGAATTTGGTACTCCAGGAATGGAGATGATCTACAAAGTGTTAGATCAGGCGACCATCAAGTAGGTATTTGCGATGATTTCGTTGCGGTCTCCTTGTATTAAAAACATTTCAGCCGTTTTAACGACAAATCAGAGAAAATTCAATACGAATGTCTTCGATGTATTCTTAAATTCACGAACAACACGGAGGGTATAAAGTCGTTTCTGAAGCACGAACTCTTCCATGAATTGGTGGCGAAATGCGTGGATTACCGGAAACCCAACGTGTCGATTTGCGCTATACAGGTACGTACTAAGTCAGAATCGGGTTTTCATTTTCTCGTATTCTATTATATCTATAGATTTTAGCAGCCCTCTGCTTCTTGAACGACGGCAAATCGAGTACGCAGGGGCCGGAGAAAGCTTTATCGGCTATCACTAAAATGTCGGAAGAAAGAAAATGTGATCGTTTCAAACCAATTACAGACTGCATTTCGTTTTCAGATAACATAGAATTATGGGTAGGTATACATTTTGGTTTAAATGAAAGAAAAGAGGGTCGCTCATTTTTGCTTTTTTTTCAGAGTATATGTTTGCAATTAATAAATTCTATATTATCACAAACGGACGACTTTGAATTTAGGATGCACTTAAGGAATGAAATCGTCAGAACGGGGTTGCACGATAATTTAGGTGAGGTTCGCTGATTTATGAAGTTTTTAAATTTGCGTAACATCTTCTTTTAATTAGAAAAACTTGAGAAAAACCCTTCAGCAATGGTCGAAACCCAGTACAAAGTGTTCGCTAGCGAAAAAGAGGAAGACGCCGATGAATTGCATTCCAGGTTCGAAAACGTGCGCATCGACATGGATGATTTGCACGAATGCTTCGAAGTGCTCAAGAACATAACGCTGGATACACCCGCAGAGCCATATTTCTTGAGTATTTTACAGCATTTGCTTTTCATAAGGGACGATTACTACATTAGGTAGAGACTGACTTATACTTACATAGATTGCTTCATGCCTTCTGTTATGCAAAAAGGGATTCGTTTTAGGCCCGCTTATTATAAAATAATTGAGGAATGCGTTTCGCAAATTGTACTTCAGAAATCCGGATTGGATCCAGACTTTAGGAAAAAACATATAGACTTGGATTTGCAACCTTTATTAGAAGAGCTTGTTAAAGGTGAGGAAGGTATTATATTATATTTTAAAGTCTCCTTTAGTCCTCTTTTAAAAGCAGCCCTCAATCTTTAATCTCCGAAGTTGAATTTTATTTTTAACTTGGAGATCATGCTCTCCAGTATTGAAGAACAAATAACAATTTCATTTTCTGTCTTATACAGTTCTGTGGGGGAGTATATCTCAATTTTTCTGGAATTATCTAGGTTCAAGTGATAACAGAAATCATTGTGGTGTGTGTATCCCCTATCTATCAACTCAGTGTTCCTTAACTTAAAGGAGTGATAAGTGGGGCGCTTCCTCTTAATCATATGTAGTGATTACTCTGATAGTCCTAGGGCGTGGAAATCATGAAATTAATGTTACATTTAATAAACTCAAAAAAGTATGTGCTTACAAAGTACTGACGTGTAAGAACTAGTCAAGGACGATCAATATCGCAGGAATGTGTTTGTTAACATAAACTTAATACCTTTGGAATGTGCATACATTTTTCTGATAAATTAATTGTCAAACGAATACTTAGATTTACACTAACACGATTTTTTGTTCCGGAACATTGCAAATAAACACATCGTATCTCTTAAAATAAACGAATTTTCCATTAAGCTGCTTGTGAGATAAAAGTGAAACTCGTTTTCAGGAGTCATCACAGGAAATGATTTTATGTTATAAAATAAAACCGATCCGGAAGACAAGCATAGATAAGCAAAAAACATTGTTTTGCAGTTTTGTACATACAATTCTCAATGAATCAGCGAAATTCATTTCTGATATCTTCTCTGTTTCAAATAAAAAACAACAGTTGTTACAGTTTTTCTTTAAAACGGCTGAATTAAAAAAAAGGTTAGTCGTCTGTGACTGCCGATAGTTCGTTTGCCAAAACTTGTGATACTTAGCATGTTGGTGTTGATGCTTAGATTTTTTTTTTAGTACTCACTTAACTTTGTCGCTTTGTCGTTTTTTCTACGTATTGCCGACACTAATTATGTTTAACGCCAAATTTAACAGGTGCAAGGCCCAGGCACGTACCAAAACTCAAAATGCTTCTCGCAGTTACGCCGCTGTTCGTGGGCGTGATTAAAAAAGTTTCAAAGTAAAATAAAAATATGTTTTTGTGACGTTTCAGTCAGATTCGCTTTTATTCAATTAGCTTTGAGTAAACACGTAACTTGGCTTTCGCTGCTCAAGTGAAGCGATGAAATGATGACACGAAACTTAACGTATACTAGGCCCAGGCAGGTAAAGTTGCACCTCATCTATCCCGTTTCACTGTTTAAACATAATGCAGATATTTCTTCTTTATTTATTAACAGAGCAGGTGAACCATGTTTTATAAACAAGGAATAAATAAATTACGTTTGTGAATCCTCCACGCTCATCTGAACTGTATGAATATTTCCCCAATTTTGTCCCAATTCTGTTTCTCATGTTTAACAACTGTTTATATGTGTGTAAGTGACAGAACTTTTGGAAACATCTAAAGAACATCTCCAAGCAGATATTAGACTTCAATTGGAGCTCTTTGCATGTGGTTCGAAATCTATATTTTCCCCCTCAAATTAAGCATTTTCTTTACATGCATTTAGCGTTTTCTGAGGGCTGCTTGCGTTGATAGTGGTTTGGTCGTTCTATTTACTGCGTATATACAGAAAAACATTGTTGTTTTGTTTTTAAAAAGTTTTTCCGAGATTTACTCAGCCCGTCATATTTGTATAGACAGAAACGAAACGGAAAAAGATAAAAGTGAAGACCTAAAGAAACAACTCGATAAAGCCCTGTCAGAAAAAGAGGAAGCCCTCGCAAAGCTGGCTATCATGGAAGGTAGGGCCGGCGGCGCTGTTAGCAGTGGAAAATTAGATCCTTCTATGGTGAATAACATCGATAAGGTGTTGAATAGTGCACCACCTCCACCACCGATACCCGGGATGGGCCCACCACCGCCTCCTCCTATTCCTGGTGGTCCGCCACCTCCGCCAATGCCCGGTATGGGTCCACCGCCACCTCCGATGCCTGGAACGGTGGGTCCTCCACCTCCGCCCATGCCTGGTGCAGGCTTTCCGCCACCTCCTCCCATGCCAGGTATGGGTCCACCACCACCTCCTATGCCTGGTATGGGTGGAGGGCCTCCACCACCCCCGCCGTTCGGCGCGCCACCACCTCCAATGCCGGGCATGATACCGTTGCCCGGAATGGTCCAATCGAACGCGCTTCCTTTCGGGCTTAAGCCTAAAAAGAAATGGGAAGTTAACGGCCCCCTCAAGAAAGCCAACTGGAAGAGTGTAAGTCATTACGCTTTTAAAGCCCTGGTCCGAATTAAACGAATTTATTGCAGATTGTGCCGCAAAAAATGTCGGAAAAGTCGTTCTGGGTGAAGGTCCAGGAGGAAACGCTTGCTTCGGATGGTATTTTGGAAGGCCTGGCGGAACGTTTCAGTTCGAAACCTGTGACCAAAAAAATTACCGATACCGTTGATAAGTACGTATCAACTTCATCGTTGTAAACAAGTTAAGACAACAGAAATGTTGCAGGAATAGCCACGTAGGTGGAACTTTGAAGAAATCTAAAGAACTGAAGGTACTCGACGGTAAATCTGCTCAAAATATATTAATATTAATTGGGGGTAGCTTGAAGCATCTTCCCTATGACGATATTAAGAAGTGCTTGTTGAGGTGTGATGAAACTATTTTAACAGAAAATGTCTTAGAACAACTTATACAGGTACTTACCTAAATTTTGCAGTAGGACTTGGAACAGTTCTAGGGTGTGTTTTTAGCATCTTCCACCTCCAGACCAGTTATCTAAATTGCAACAGTACAAGGAGTCCTATAATGATCTGACGGAGGCCGAACAGTTTTGCGTCAAAATTTCCGAAGTCAAACGTCTACTCCCCCGGTTGAAGTCTTTACGTTTTAAGCAACAATATGCCGAAATGGTTAACGACGTTCAACCCGTAAGCTCTCGCATTTTCGTTCTTTTTTACCAACATGCAGTTTGGTGGTACTTTCAGGATATTGTGGCGGCGACTCTGGCGTGTGAAGAAGTCAAAACGAGCAAGAAATTCGCCAAAGTTTTAGAATTGATTTTGCTTTTGGGCAATTACATGAACACCGGTAGTAGAAACGCGCAGGCTTTTGGTTTCGAAATTAGCTTCCTGACCAAGGTTCGCATCATGACATATTGAGTTTGGAATTTTTAATTATACTTGATTGCTTCAGTTAAATGGCACAAAAGATGTTTATAATAAGAGCACGCTCATGCACTACATCGTCGAAACCGCAGAGAAGAATTTCCCGGACATCCTCAATTTTTACGACGAATTGTCACACATAGACAGGTGATTCTATTCAATTCTATTTTGTTGGTGGTGAGCGTCGAAATTTTGATTTCAGAGCAAGTCGCGTTCCTCTGGACCAAATTCAGAAGACTTTGAAGCAGATGGACAGCAGCATCAAGAACTTGCAGACGGACATAGCGAACAACAGGGTCTCCCAGAACGAGGACGACCGTTTCATCGAAGTAATGGAAGTATCCTTTTGTTTTTATGGCAAACACTAAACGACGTCATTGCATTTATTTTCCGTTAACAAACACGCTCAGCAATTTGCAAATGAAGCGAGGGATAAGTGCGACGTGATGCAAAAAATGTTGAAGAAAGTCGAGAATTTATACAGCGATCTTTCAGAGTATTACGTTTTTGATAAGCAGAAGTATACGCTGGAGGAATTTTTTACGGATCTTAAAACGTTCAAAGACAATTTTATAGTACGTATATACCACGTATCTTAAATCTCTTGAGTTTGAGAGAGTATAGTCATTTTTGTTTTACCTCCGACTTTTCTCAAGTATGATTAAAGTATGTAACTTGCGTGTTCTTACAGGAAGCCAAGAAAGATAACGAGCGTGAAAGAGAAATCGAAGAAAAAAATAGGAAAGCCAAGTTAGCCAAGGAGCAAGCAGAAAAAGAAAAACAAGAGCGAGAAGCCAGAAAGAGGGCCCTCATTGACATGAATCCAGAACAGACGCAAGAAGGTGTAATGGACAGGTATGATTGATTGATTATCAGAATTGTTTGGTTAGACTAAGGTGATTCAATTTTTTGCAGCTTGCTGGAAGCTTTGCAGACTGGTAGCGCTTTCAATCGTGACCAGAAAAGGAAAAGAGGTGTAAGACCAGCTGGAGGTAAATCTCTTTTTTTTACAAAAATCTTCAATTTAGTATAATAATCAAACTGATTTGTTTAAGATTGCTTATTGGAGAGTTTTCTTGGTAAGACGTAGTAGGTGTTGTTTGAAACTTTCCATTTTTTGTATTGACTCTGATAACTCACTTTGAAATTTTCAATTTACAATTTTTTCTTCCAGCTGAAAGACGTGCTCAACTGGTTCGATCGCGGTCAAGAACGAACGTGATCGCAGGCAGAGAATTACGTGGGTAAGTGCAAAACCATTTTTTTTGTCACATGATTCACGAGTGGTTTGCAGGGAAATAGCGGCATAGTACTAGCTCGAGGGCAAATTCGAAGGACAACGAAACTTACGCGTGTACATTTATTTTGCAAATTATTGTTTTTATATTTCTGTCTTCCGTTTGTAAATAATTATATAATGTATATTTGATATATGTATACTTTTTTATAATTGCGTTTTTACACATGAATCAAGATATATTTATGTATGAACAACTTTTACGAACAGTGCTGTATAAGTAAGACGATAAATAATTTCAGATTGTGTTCAGGTTTTGTGTTTTTTTTTTTTAAATTAATGTTCAGAGTGTGTACCTTTGGTTGAGTATAATCGTTGTTACAGTTTTATTTTTTTTGCTTTGTCAGGTAATTATTTAATTTTGAATTTTAAAATGCCCTGTGGTATCTTCAATTTAAATGCTTTCACCAACTTTAAAATTGAAGACTATTACATGTATAGGCCAGCAAAGGTGTTGTATCATCAGCTACATCTGCCCCGAATAATTTTCATTATGTATAAATAAATAACTAAAGGCCAAATAATCATCGCATATTAGAAATGAGCATATCAAACCAAGTCATTTAACAGATCACCTATGTATTGATGCTGTGGGAATATTAGTGACGGATCTACATTTTTGGGGCCTTGAACAGATTCAGTCGGCTATGTTTGTAAGGACCTGGAGTCCAAAGGACTGAAAACAAGGTGATGGGGCCATGTTTTTGAAAAAAAGGTAACAATTTCTTTAAAAAAAAAACGTTGTATTGGGTTCTCACATGTTTGTAATTGACTGGCTTTTTGGGGCTACTTCGGGATAAGGGATAAGGACCACGAAGCTAAAGCTCCATTAGCTTCAGAGTAGATCCGCCACTGCGATATATTCAATGGATTGCACACGCTAATAGAACACCTGATATGTATGTACTTATGTTTTTTTTTTGTCGCTTAGAATATCCAACAGTGCGTGATTTCTAAGAAGCTTAACGGCATTAAAAAATTAATTTTCCGCAATCCATTTTTTAAACATTTCTTTTAATGCCCTGTATATAATTTTTAGCACCTCCTCGAAGCATGTAATCAAAAGTATGTGATTGAATAGTTACGTAAGGCATTCTGATTGTATAATTATTTTATTACTAAATAAATAACTTATTTCAGTTGCGTTGAGTTTTATTGTATACAAAAGTACTTGAGTGAATGAATGATTAAAAAAAAATTATCTAATTATATTAAATAGTTTCGTTTTGTGCTGCAAGAACTAAAGGTAAGATAAAGACGAGCGGCGAACGGTTTTAAATCTTTATTAATCTTTCTTCTTTCTTTGTACATATATTTGAGATATAATAGTGATTTATTTTTAATATTTTACACGTATGTTCTTATGTACATTTTGGACACGGTCTTCCCATATTCAGTGCTTTCTTAAAGTATAGAGAAACTAACCTGTACAAAGAAATTTCGCGTTAAGTACCGAGCGATCGAACAATTTAATATTCGAAACAATTCGATTTCGCTCAGTTCTAACTTTTTTTTAGACCAAATTATACCAAGAAAAAATGGTTTGCTTGCGTATCTATGAAAAGTGATAGAGTGCGTGAGTTATGAGTTATGCGTTAATTTGGACTAATAATAAAAGATGATATTATTATTATTATTATCCTTATTTATTCGTCCAAATTCATTTATAACGAGCGTCTAAATAAAAACCTGGTCAAGTAGCTTGTGATTGAGAATTTATCCATTGCATTTACATTACAGAATTACTAAATGTAGCCTACTTGACCAGGTTTTTATTTAGACACGAGTTACTACTTGTATGCACAAATACTATATCATTATATCTCCTGCAGCGTTACGTATACTCTATAATATATTAGATATAGTTTTGAATAACACACGTTCAAAAAATGAGAGACTTCAATAAGTTAAATTTTTATCATTTATCACGTAACATAACAGTAAACAGTGAACGTTGCAGTAGACATGATTTCAAAACAATAATCTAAAATGGGAATGCTTGATAGACTGATCGTTGGAAGGCAAGATGATTGTACGATACACGTTCGGATTAAAAATATGATATAATATATCTAGAATGATTGTTTCCTTGCGTTTTGTACTTGGACAATTTATACCTTGAGAGAGTTTCCTATCCACCCGAATGTCAATTTTGGCTGGATGTGAATTGTTTCAAGACAGGTCCAAGTAGAAAATTCCCTGAACTCATACATGATTGATCTCGGTTGATGATTATGATGAACGATGTGTGAAAGTAATGCGAGTATGTGTATGAAGTCAGTTTGGTGTTTGATGTTAATTTTATACTGCTTTGACTAGCTGTACACCCTAATTAGTATAAGTTGACGTGCGTTATTTATTTATTTATTTTTTTTAGAGTGCAGTTTGTCGTACATCTACGTAATTTTAAGTTCAAGAGCTACGTTTACTTATTAGTTAGGTGGGCAGGCAACAAAATTACGATTTTTTGTTCTCTTAATGTTTTTGTTGTATGCAATACATTTTGTCCTTTGTCTCGACCATCATGTAAACTGTTATGTATCACAAAATAGTTTCCATGTTGTATAATTGATTGGTTTACTTATTAATAATTTAAATATATTTTTTTTGAAGGTATAAAGATATTTAATAGCTGATTTCGTGCTTTTGCTTATCAAATACAAGGACAAATCCCTAAATTTCATAATTTCAAATTAAATTTACTCATTATTGCCGTAGTAACAATTGTTTTTTCACAATTGTTCCTGTGGGAATAAATCGAGAGTTAAGTTTAACTTGCGTCTGTAAAATTAGACCAAAGTGTTTACAGTTTTATTTCGGGTAAGTTCTCAGGACATTTCTTACGAAATTTTAATTCTCCTTTGTTTCTAGGTGAAACTGAAAAATATCAACAAAAAAAATTTAAATATAAAAGAACCCAATTGTTACTTGCTTTTCGGGTAAGTCCTTTTATTTTATTTTTAGTTCTTTGTACACCAATTTTTTTTTAAATTTTAGGTGAATGCAAAGGATTCCTATAAACAATTATATACCTAGATACTTAGATACAACAAGATACTTCGCCTAGAAGCAAAATAATTTCTCAGATAAAGAATGCGATATTCAAATCTTGAGTTGATTAAAAGAATTCCTGTTTCAGATGAATTTTCCATTTCGATTTTGATTACAATTGGTTTACATTTTTATTTTTATGGTGTTAAAGAGCCTGGGGGAATTCTAAAATTCTATTTTCCTAGTGATACTACTTACAATAAGTAACACTCTCATGTACTTTCTTTTAACACTAATGACATCTAAGAAAAAGTCCCTTTTAATATTCATAATTTTTTTACTTCATTTTCACTTTTATTACTCTGGTATTGCAAAGAAAAATATAATCGATGTTAATTTCAAAACAACCTTTGCTTTAAGGAGTAGAAATGAAAAGGGCGTTAAGTTGGTAGGATCTTATCAGTATCAGAAAATGACAATACATTTGTATAAGCCATTCTAACCGTTTGTTATCGTTATTGTAATACTTAATTTGGGCCACGCTGTATATTAAAATTAACACTTTTTTTTTTAAATTATGTCTCGAAGTTTTCCGTTAGATATACGCAGGATTTTAAGGATTTATCAACTTTTCGAGGCTATGTAAGAATTTTTAATACCACATAAGGCCCTGAGATTATGATTACATTAAATTCGTTAATATACCGTCTGTTTCAGACTATCCGTCCCAGTTGGGAAATTGCGAAAAAAATGTAATAACATATGACGCATTTTCATGGCGATATAAATATCTTTTACAGCCAACCGGAAGTAGATGCAATAGTTTAAGTTATTTATTTATCCAATATCTGTTTAATCCTATAAATAATATTAAACGCTTAGGGAACCTGAAATTACATCAAGTTCATTCTGAGTAGTAATGGGTGTTTCATGCCATAAAGCTGATGATATTATTTTATTTTTTTTCCCAATAATTTCATTAGTTTATTACCTTTTTCGGCGGAGAAAATTTCGTCAGTTCTCTTTTCTTTTAATCATGTGTCATAAAAATAAATATATGTTCTATCAGTTTCCTTTTTTCCTACAAGTTACAAGAAGTTATTAATATTTAACATTGACTGTAGGGAAAGTACATTTGTCCAAAATTTGATGAAAGTGCTTATACTCTGTAAGGATCGCTCACCGAATAGAGGACTCACTGTTATTCGAGTTTCTTTTCTATTTCTTTGCTTCTTTTTGCTTAATTTGTGTTTGACTTTGACTTGTTTGCTTTTTTGTCCGATTTTCCTTTGGCTAGATTTACTTGAGTTGGATCTTTTTACTTTTTTTGCTTGGGTAAGTTTTCCTTGGGCGTTTTCTTGCCTTTGCTTTTTTTGCTTGGGTTGTATTTGTTTGCAGTTTTTGCTTGGCTTGGATTTCTCGAGATTTTTCAAAAACTTTTTGAAATATGTGCTTTATTAAGGAAATAGGAAGTTTTTCGAAATGATACGAGACTCTTTAAACAAACCCTTAACAGCTTAAGTTCGTTAATACATTTTTTTCATGTAAACGTTCTTATGGAATTCTATTTGGGATCGGGACAATGTTTTTTTATCGTTCATTTAATGTCTGGTTTGAATTTTGATTCTGTCTGTTCTAATCGTATGGAATATTCTACTTCGATTCTATGCAACAAAATTGCAGAATTAAATATCTATTGGTTTAAATCAACCAAGTTAATTGGCGGTCGTATTCAACGATAAAACGATCAGTATCGGTACCTGAGTAGCGCGTAATAAAAAGATCTATTCGTAGGACTAAAGTGTAAATAGCAGATGTTGAAAATTGTTCGATTACTAATGAATAAGAATTTCAATAAACTAGTTTGGGGTTTCTTGTTGCCCGCTCACCCTCATAAGTCTACACAGTGTGAATTTGTTGAACTATCTATGTACTACATAAGATTCAATAAAAACCCAAACTCGTGTCAGAGAACCTGTAAGAGCAGACTAATGATTGTTCGTCGAGATGTATTCCTTGTTAGAAACGAAGAAACTAAATCTACACATAATCGGAAGAGTGTACTGGAAGAAACGCTTAAGATGATTCTTGAGCATCTTGTTCATTGACTGTTCGCGAAGGAAGAGGCGCCCGTCTTACACCGAGCTGGTCGCCTGATGGGAAGTACAATGACTATCCGAAGAACACACTGAGAGAGGAATTGGACTGTACGTACTGTTGTAGTCGTTGCAGTTCAAGTACAGCCTGGAGCTCATGACTTTGTCGCATTCAGGACAGGCGCGTTTCTTCTTCTTGTTCTTTCCTCTGAGTATCTCATAGGCGCATCTGAAACACCAATCATAAAATCATAGGGCGAAACACTCTGGGCGTTATTCACCTGGCGTGCAAAATATGAGCGCAAGGTAGTGCTTCTAACGTATCTCTTTCGTAGCCATACGGCGAACCGCACCCTCCACAATTCAGGTCCAAATCTTGCTGCAATCGTAACGCCACCCTCTCGTGATGGAGTTTTTGGTCTTCGTCACCTAAAGACCGGTATATCCGCGAGAGGCGCAGGCGAACCGTCCTCACCAATAACTAAAACCTCAGAGTCAATAATACCAAAGTGCACCAGCCGAATGATTCGCCATACTTTTGCGCCTACGGAGCTGGCGACTTCCAAAAGCCTCGTGTTGAATTCGAGTGGCCTACAGTTGCATATTTTATGTTGCAGTCTCAAGGCTTCTAGGCAACGAGCTGCGCCATCCATGGATTCCATCTGGATGACTCGATCGCCCATTGCTGCGGCCGAACCCATGGCAGTTTCATATTGGCGAAATGCTTTCTAATAAAAATCAATAATGAGCCACTCCGAAGGATCAATCGGTAAGGGTCAGTAAGGATACTCACGTTTATGTCCGATTTTTTTCGGTAAATATCACCCATGATTCGTATGCTACGTGCGTATGTCGCTTGGTCTCCGGATACTAACGCAAGTCTGGTGGCTTCCTGCAATTCAGGGTTGCCCAAAATCATCGATTTAAATAAAGAAATTAAAAAATCATGATTTTTTTTGGTTCTCGCCTTATGCATGCATTTTTTTTAACATTTTTCCCACGTTTTTCAGTCGGTATTTTTTGTCGGTCTCTTCAAGAAGAACTCCTTATGTTCCCAAAGTTGAGATAAAATATTTTATCCTTTGTAAGCACTTTGGATGAACATTCTCCTGAACGAGTCGAAGTCGTGCAAAACGTTTTTTTTTTTAACATTTTATTTGCTTTGTGATTTGTTTTATGTTTGAAAATAAATCAATATGGTCTGATTGATTTTAATTTGTAAAATGAAAGTCAATGAATCAATATACATGGGGGGTTTGCATAACACGCCTAAATTTGGTTGTCTCTTGACTTCTTCTGGGAATTGGGATTAGAACCGTATTGGGAGAGACAAAGACGTTCTACTAAATGTGCCTAAAAACTCGTTGCATAAATTTATCGGTTATTTCTGATAATTTCTGGTTTTATCCAGTCCTGCAGTATTTGATTACATGAGTACTTCATTTTTGGTCCTTGCAGGTTCACTTCTAAGAAGCTTCCGACGAAAGTAACCAGGAGTTAAAGGTGACCTGATACTAAATACAAATGTGACATAAAATTTTCTGTTGGATGGTGGAGGTAAAGGTAGGTAATTGTTAGCAACATTAAGTTTGTGGAAATTAAATTTAAAAAAAAAACGTGTACGTTGTTTATTCTTAATTCTACACCTATTTATTTCCATGATATCAATTTAGAAGCAAATTTGTATTCTTTCTGAAGCAGCTATTATTTTTGAAGTGCCTAATTTTTCCTTGTAAACGGGACCCACGCAAGCTTTCTGCCCTTGCGTCATTTGTTGCTGACGTAACTTGGTTGTAAGGGGCTCATTTATAACACGCCCGTTTCAGATAACGCAGTATATTACCTCTCACTTTTACCCTTGCATTATTTTAAGGCAGGTATAATTTCGTAATAAGGGATGTAAATTGGCGAGCTGTATAATCTTGTTTGGATAAATACGAGTATTTTAGCTTTTGTATACGCAGTAGATTTAAGAGTGACAGGGGAGAAGAGAAACTTACCGAGCAATAATCCTGTGCATCTCCCAGCTCCCCTTGTTTCCGCAAGGCTGACGCCATTTGTAACAGAGCGGCCCTTGGGGGGTGAAATGAACGTTAAACTGGGGAAGGACAACGTGACGGTGGCTCACCTGTGATGCCTTGAATTTAGGTCGCCAAGTTGCAGGGATCTGGACAGGTCGTATGCTTTGGACGCGTACTTTGCGCTTTTGTCAGCATCCTGAAGTCTGCTGAATAATTCGGACAGTCCCACGTAGACCTGAAAATGCTGAAGGATATGACAAGTGCAAATTTAAATTAGCTCGAAAATTTTGCCTTAACTATCACTGCTATGTGATAGAAATCGATTTCCAAATTGTATATTCGAGAACGACATATTTTGTAATACCTCATTCGCTGATATTCCAGGGTATTTCCCGTGAATTTCCAATAAAGTTGTTTACCCACCTGTAATTCCAGCGAGGAGTCGTGCACCGCTTGCGCTATCCGGTGTGCATGCTGAAAGCTATCGAGGGCTTTGTTGAATCCTGCTAATTCTAGGTAAACAGATCCTACCGTGAGATGAACATGACCGGCGGTGGCGCATTGTTCGCATTCGTTGTAAAGCGAATGCCTGGCGTAAGCCAGCGCTCTGAAATATTTACACTACTATTAAATTAGATTTTCGGTTTAATAGTTAGTTATTTGCGGTGCAGTTAAATTCAGATGCAGTTTAGCTAGGCGAGGGGTGTTTTTGTCTTTCTCTTTCGATGACCCAGTTGCGTTTAATTAATTCAGATGCTCTGGTCTAGAACGTAATTTCAAATGCCGTGTACAGTTTACACAATAATACATATTATAGCAAACGTTTAATTGAGAACGGCTTTAATATAAACTCTGCTTTTCAAATCCTTTTTTCTTTTTTGAGAGGCTGTGTATTTTTGGCACGCCTATTGTTCTTATCGAAAACAAACATAAATTTCACACACAAACCCTCGTGATTCAAGACCGAGTCCTCTTCATTAAAACCCCGAAGTAATTCAATTTAATCGAAACGCGGCTCGCGTCCCGAATTTGCACTTCGCCCGGGCCTGTATAATTGCGTCGGGAAATCTCCAAATTCGATTATCTCCGCGGAGTTTTGGGGGCTTTGTGAGCGACGCCGTGCTTACCGGCCATCGACGTAACCGTTGGAAACGAAAAAGGCGTGCGAAGGGGCGATAAAGCAAAACGTATGGCCACTTCCATTAAACTTTCAAACTGGGTCGTGAGAAGTTTTCTCACCTTTTAAATAAAAACCTTCGATTCGACCGGGAGCTCGGAGAGAACGAGATTTTCGGACTTACGTACTTTTCGCCGAGGATTTCGATGTCGAATCAATCTTATCAGAGAAATGTGAAAAAGTGAACGAAATTGTCAATTTTATACTTATTGAAAAGTACTTAAATTCTTTTTGGGATTAAATATGGTGAATACATTACTTGATCTATAAAATTTGAACATGAAGAGTACTTAAATCTTCATTAAAGAATAAGAAAAAGATAACAGGATATCAAAATTAGAATAACCATTTAGACTTTTTTTTATAACTGTGGAGATGTTGCAGGGTTGTCATAGAATTTGGGAGACTGTAATTGGGAGCTCTTGTTTCGTCCCTCTTATTATCCAGACATTCCCTTAAGTGATTTTAATTTATTTCTGGCTCTTCAGTTTTTTTGCCAGACTAAAAATGAATTAGCAACAAAAGTTCCAACTTTTCTACATCAAAACCGAACAAGAAATTATCTCAGTTGACTACAAGTTGGCGATGACGAATGAAAATATTGATTAAAATAAAAATTTCTTTTCGAATCCTTTTCCTTATTCTTTTAATTTCACCTCCTTTTCAGAAATCTAACTTGTTCGCAAATGCAACGATTTTCATAAAGCCGACCCTGCGTCCATAATCAATCAGTACGAATTGGCCCGTCGTGATTCAATTAATTTTCCATTCGCACGGACGCGTTTTTCCGTAAACCAACCCCACGTCGTCGATCATTGCAGTTCGCCCGCAGAATCGTTTTAGAACTTGATCAGGCGCCCGCAACTTTCCGGCGGCGCAAATAAAATAGACGCCTAATTAATTTAAAGCCAGATCGATACCTTTCTAATCCTCCTAGTCTTTGGTGGGCCCTCGCCAAATTCAAATAGGATTCCGCTCTCATATTGGGGTTGTCCAATTCCTCCGAGATGTACAGCTGCTTGTGGGCGTACTCCAGAGCGTCTCTGGAAAGAAATTTCTCAAACTGAAAGCCCAATAAATTAATCAATCGAATGTGGACGGAAGGCAAAACCTAGCAAACTGCGGGCGACATATTTTCAGTATCGATTCATCAATTGAAGTGATCGGCCGTTAATTAAAGAACATAATACTAACGAATGCTGCAGCTGTCGGCCATCGACTCTGTGATTTATGACATGTTTCGGCGGCGTACGTCGGAGTAATTACGACGGAAATGAATTGGAAACTTCTAAATTGTTTTATATTATGTAGTTTACGGACTATTATATTTAACGGACACCTCAAATTAGCCCGGAGGGAGATTAATTAACGGCTAGGATTTGCGGCCAATAGGTAAATGGCTTTTCATTACGATACACGAAATGCCAGTCATCCATTAATTCGGGTCAAAGAGCCCTGACATATTTATTTAGAGGTGTCCGAAGATACGCATCATCTTTTTTTACTACGCACTTCATTAAAAACAATTTGCACTTAAATTATAGCCACTACGGTTTTCTCTTTGGGTGTGGTAATAATTTGTACCTACCTCTTTGAATTGCCCCATCAGAATATATTTTAAATTATTTGAGGTCTTAAGTTTTAATTGCCACCCTATGAAAATATTTGCTGGATCTCGGAGAGAAGTTTCAGTTTCAACTCGAGCAACCGACTAACTTACCGATACTTTCCCCAGTCGATGTAAGCCTGATATAAATAGCCGAGCAGTTCGAACTTGTCCTCCCTCTTCCTAATCGCTTTTAAGGCGGATTTCCATTTCCTAACCGCCTGTTGCTGCTTGTGCTGGTTGTACAATTTCAAGCCCTGCTCCACCTGCAACCGTACGAAAATAATTGCACCCCTAATGAGGGCACGCGGATTGCTATTTATGCCACGAAAGAATTTTTCGCTACAAACTTTGTTTTTGCAAAGTTACGTGCAAAGTTGTAACCTTTCTTTTTGCTAAACTGTGGTGTAGTTTCGCCCTGCACGCCCTGAAACAGCCCCAAGTGAATATCGCGGGCCTCGCCGCGGAACGCACTTCCATGTACGTGTCCCTGTGGAGGCTTGAAAATGAGTCTCCGCCCCATGTCCATGTTCTCTCGAAGCCGTCCAAGGGATGTCTCGATCCTTCTGGTGACGACAGGAGACGCGTCGCGGAAAGTTGATGGCTTACGCCTCCGCTGTAACAAAACATCATTTGCTAATGTGTCACTTCCAGTTTTTGTCATAAAGTCAACCAATGTGCTTTAAAGTGAGATGTTTGCATAAAAGTATATATTTAATTTAATAACTTTACTTTTTCAAGAACTATCTTTACTTATCCAAGTCCCCTTACTTTGTCTAAAGACGTTCGAGTTTCTTCAGTTCCTTCCTTAAAATGAATTCCATCAAGTGTCCCAAAATATTAATTTACTAATCCTTTCACCTTCCAGCAAAAAATTTGTTTAAATTTAAATTTAAGTTTTTTACAAATCTTGTCCTTCACGCGTGAAATTATAGGAATCATGAAGAGATCGCCGAAAATGGAGGAAAACTGTTGAGTTCGCAATGGAGATGGAAACAAATTATTTTTTCCCAAGAGCAATTTTTCCAATAGCTTTTAACATACACTTACATTGTTAATCTTTAAAAATTTCCTTTATTTAGGGTGTTCATAGTTTTAATGTAAAACGGAGGATTGAGATAAGGCGACCCGCTATCTATTACTATGTTTAACACGACACTTAAAATTGTAATCACGGAAAGTGGGGTAGGAAGGAGCAGAACGCTATTCAATTATAAGAACCAGGACTCTCATAGCACGTGCAGATGACATGACTATAATAATACGAACAAAGGAAAACTTAATAGATGCACTGCGCGAGCTGGAACATGCAGTTAAAGATAAGGATTGAGAAATAAAGAAGACAAAACAAACAGCAAACAGACACCAAAGCAATAATGGAATAAATGAAATACGACTTGGTGCAAAAGATGCTTGTTTGCCCTTCCTTTTTTTTGCTATGTTAATTATTTTCTTTTCCTGGTGTTCTTTAATTCTTGAATATTACTTTTTTTGCATTGAATTTTTATACCCAATTATCTTTGACCAATAAAAAAATATTTCTAGTGTGACAACAACAATAAATTTAATTCATTTGTACATGTACATATTTTGAAATTTATTTTTTTTATCTCATAAGTTTTTCCATAATGATAATTCATTACCAATTTCATTTTATCGAATCTCTTTGAAATGGCATAAAACGGGGGTTCCCAATGAGATCTAAACTGAATCCTTGGGAGTCGATGAAAACTTGAAAGGTAGGGATCGGTTGGGAGTTGATAAACTTTTAGGTAGCTTCTGGAAGTCAATGAGCTATTAGTTGTTCAAATCTTTCTATTTCTAATCTATTTCATTTATTATTAATATTGTTCAGAAGTCTCCTTGAGATTTTCAGTAATGTAGTACGGGTCCTTCAGGAGCCCACCTACTGTTTAACCTGTTTCATGGAATTTTTTTTCCCTTGCTTATGAAGATTTGCAACCTCTGGTTTGAGAAGTAATTTTTCGATGAAACAATTTTTGCGAAAAAATTATCGAATACATTTTTTCTCATTTCTTTGGCAAGTAAAAATAAACCTCGCCTGTGTGAGCATTGCAGTTGATTGGATGTGTCTGATAGATACGGCCCTTCTTCGATTACCACCCATAAACAGTAACGACATATTGCAAGCGTAATGTCTGTCTCCTTAGCGACGAGGCACAGGAGTTGGCCGAGTTCCAAGCAAGCTGCGCGTCCCCGGTGGATTCGAGACAGTTTCTTCGGTGTCGGAGGCTCACAAATCTGACGTGACAGGGCCTCATCTGTCTGTCTTTGGGAATCATTTTGTTTGAAATGTGTGCGGTGGAGAAGTAATACAGAAAAGAACGAGCCTTCCCCTTAAAAGAAAAATCCGAATTATTTTCTCCTGTCATCCAACCAAAAGGAGAATTTTGCTTTATAAATGAAGGGCATTTTGGAATAAAATACAAAAGAGAAAAAACAAAAATAAACAGATCACTATGTAAATGTAAATGAGGAAAATAAAAGGAAAGAAAGAGGAAGGAAACAAGTTTAAAAAATAAGGACCACGAAGACTTGTGGGGAGGATGATAAATTGAAACCGGATGGATCATAGAATGAATGGAAGATGATAGTTTCACGTACCAATAGCTACCAATTTATAGAATAGGAAAGCGAAAAGGATGTGTTAATTATAGAGCAATCTGCCTCTCTTGAATATGACTTAAGAAATACACAAGAGGAATGGAAGGAGAAAATAGAACGTAAAATGGGGATCCCTAAATTTTTTTATCAACGCCATGGAGTTTGGACGGCATGGCATGTCTTAGCTTTACTGTAAACAGCATCAAGGAGTGCAATGACATACTTTTCACTTAAGCTAAGACATGCCGTCCAGTTCATGGCAATAATTGATAAAATATTTAAAAAATCACTCGTACAATTAGCTAATAAAAACAAGTGGTACAGAATAGCAAAAACGTAAGAGAACGTCAGAGACATCTTGAATCAGCAATCGAAGTTAAGAACGGTAGGAAAGAAGTATCTGAAAATAAGTAAAACGGAGAATGAAGTGAAAATATTATCCAGGAGATTGAACAATGGCAATAGTGAGTAGAAGACACAAAAACCTAAATTTAAAAGTCAGAAGAATTTAAGCTAAAGAAGAAAAGAAGCTCTATTGTAAAATTAATTATAGTATAAAGTTTTTATTTACTACTTTGAACAATCATTAGCTCTTGTAATTGTCCTAACCGTTTTCTTTGGTCTTCTCTTGCGTCTTCTATCAAAACTACATACGTTTCACCTTTCACCTGGAGAAGGTACATAAGTGCCCTTTTCTAAAGCCTATTAAACTTAGTCCCGTAAAGATGTTAGTTGTTTATGTGATCCTGATACAAAATAAATGCGTTTAAATCCGTCGAGAGTTTGAAATATTTCGATTATAAAAAAGTTTGAGAATCGCTGTCAGCGATCCAAACTTTTGCTATCAAAAAAAAAAAACGAAATAAGTTAGATTAAAATTGCTATTTAAAATCAACTTATTTATTTGAAAATTTTCAATGCATACAAAACTTGATTGTCTCATAAACCCCTCACCGGGTTGAGTCCTCGGGGAATCAATAAGGCTTTGTATCTTCCGGTTCGCGCTGCGGCAAGAAATTTCTGCAGAAAATAAAAAGGAGTCTTCCTCGTACTACGAACATGATTTATTCACCGTGCACTGGATATTACAGGACGCGAAGGTAGAAACGTCGTACACGTCCGAATTTATGTTTATCGATTCTCATTCCGGCGCGGGGCAATAAAACTTTATTTCATGCCCGAATAAGCATAGGAACGTCACACCGAATGGACCACAAATATCATACCCCCCCGTCTAATTTTGTTTGTTGGTAGTAAAACGTTTTGTTTCGAAAGGAATACGTCCGGGGGGATGATGGAAGTCTGTCGGTTTATATCGGCTGTGAGTTTACATGACAAAAAACGAATGGGTTTCCATGTCGTGCTTTCGATTATTTTCGATCGGCATGGAAGTCAGAATTTTTGATCGAATAAGGAGCTGGTAAGGTGGAAATAAAAGTTATTCCTCAGCCGAAAGGATTGTCTTACATCCCCCTTATTTGGCTTACAGAAAAATTTCCTTTTTTTTTAATGTAAAACAAGTACGGAGAAAATCTCACGGTAAATGAAAAGCCTACCTCTTGACTAATGATTGTTGAAGAAGAATTTTACGCACTACATTAAAACAGTTAAAAAGAGAAATTTCCAATAAAATTAAGCAAATAATTTCCGAAAATTTCATAAAGGAATCTGTTATAACTTGCAGTTTTTAATTAACGTCAAAACAGTAGTGTTAGGAAGGATTTATAGATTGTACTAGTAGAAAAGTAGCGCCAAAAGTAATGTGTTTATAGAATACATATTCGCAGTAGATTGTAAGCAATATTTTCAGAAATTGGGGAAGAACTAGTACGTTTACGATTATATTTTGGTTCCTGCGGTTATAAAAATTTATAAATCCAACTAAGACAGACGAATGTCGCTACTTACAACAGCAGTATTTTGTACTTATTTGTTTTTAAGTAGAAATTGACGTAATCATTGTCATAAAACTATTTAACATAATTACATTATAAGTTTATTACAACAGTAAAAAGTATTTTGAAAGATTCAGATTTATACACAAAATCAACCTTTGATTTTCGAAACGAAATAATTTATAGATTGTCATAACCGTGTTTGTAGAATTTAAATTCAAAATTGACTGTCGGTAAAATTTTTAGAACGTCGACTACGACTATATTGCCATTGCCCGTGGCTACAGCAATTTATAAAATCGACCTAAGACCTATTGATATTGTTGCCGGTTGTGGCGACAGCAATTTATAAATTGGGATTAATAATACAGAGCGTGCGGCGACGACTAGTAATGTTATTGCTGCCTCACACGTTGCAGTACAATTTATCCTTATTCAGAAACAGATCGAACCCTCTTTTTGATTAATTCAATTTAATAAGAGTTTTTCTTTATTCTTTCGATTTCTGTTCTGGAAAGCGAAGGAATAAACACATTATAATCTGTTGTAATGAAAAGAAGAAAAAAAAAAGAACAACTTAATTTAAGTATTGGCTTTCGTAATCTTTTTTTAATGGGGAATTACTTTCACTTTATAATTTGCCACACATTCCTAAATTAAGTTCCTTGCAACTTTACTCATATGGAAAACTTTTCTGTAAGTAATACCCTAATTTTGCAACACCTGTTTGAATAGTTTGTTAGTTTCCGTTGTTACTCCTAGCGTTTGAGTAATTCAGAAAATCTTACCTAATGAACTCGTGCGAATTCAGTGATTCCCAAGACATATTTGGGGCGAAGACTATAATTAATTAATTAACTTATAGTCACAGGCTCGGGCGTCCTTGTTCCGTCCATTTAAATACGAATTTGCCTTCGCACTTGCAACCACTTGGTTAACGAGCTTTCAATTTAAACGAATTGATCAAGTCCGACGAGCGAATGTTGTCGTTAATAACCGCGTTAGGCCTTCGTCCGCCTCCGAAGGGCTCCTGCACATTTTTGCACTGGGTACGGGGGATTCTTCGACGACGGAATAGGCGACCGGTTTGTACAAAAGGCCTAAACTAAACGTAAGCACCGTTCGATCGTTTCGGAATATAAAAATACAAAAATAACCTAGTTAAACGCGAAAAGCTCGACGTCCGACATCGCCACCCTAGCGTTTCTCAGCATCCCCTGGTCCACTGACAAACCCCGGCGTCGAGTATTCTCGTTTCTCGTCGTCGCGGGTCGACGCCGAAAGCTTCAGGATAAAATCGAACTTTCGTAGTTTTTTGGTGGCGGGATTTGGTAATTCGCGCGCGTCCCCCGAAAATAGGTTTATTTTCCTTAAAATAATGACGTCTTTAGGGTTGCGTTTGTCTCGTTCGTGATGAGGGGGATTGATGTTGCCTAGCGCAATGGAGATGTTGATGAAAATAAACGAGCTTTTTATGTCGTTTCTATTCCGAGTTATTCGTTACTTCGCCCCGTCCTAAATTGCTGATGAATAGCATTTACTAACAATCGCTTTGTGTTGAAACCGTATTGTATTTTGGTTGGGATTAAGCATTTCTGTGCAACGCGCGCAATAATATGCACATTGCAACTGAAACATCAATAACAACTGCAATGCAAATTTCTCTTCTAAAAGAATTAAAAAAGAATTACCTGTTTAAAATTGCCTGCGTTTTTACAGAAAGTTGGGTTTCTAATCAATCTAAGAATTATTGTCATGTTTTGTAATGATAATTCCTAATTCTTGAATACCCTTAATTTTAAAAAATTAACTCGTGTTTATTAAAAAAAAATTCAGATAGTTATTCATTGTTCATTTTATAAAAAATTACGATGTAACGTTTGGCATAATTAACACATTTTATAGTAGTTCTTGACTTTCTAAGTAATTAGAACTTCGTGTTATTTTTTTGGGGGATAATTGCCCACTATTAATAAAAAAGATTGACCCTTAAACGGGCAATATTTATAAATTTCAAAATTGTTGTTAAGTCTACCAAATTTTTTTCATCCTTTACCAGACAATTGTTGTTAAGCGATTAACAATGTGACGAGTGATACTATTGACAACTGCAAAGTTTTTTCTTTTTCTATAAAATGTAAACAAATGTAAATGTAATTTTCGTTCATATAGCTTTATTGTTTTCAGTAGTTAGAACCATTTCAAGCGAATTTTTGTTTGTTTCTTTATCTAGTATGAACTTATTGTAAAGGTATTTGTATTATTATATTCCAGAGCCAAATGGATTGAGTTCTTTGACAAAGGATTCGACGCTTGATTGTAAACTATCAGTGTGATCTTCTCCTGGTTAAATGAAACACGACAAACGTCAAAGCTACTAGAAGATTCTGAATACCATCTCAGCTGCGCGTATACAACTCGGAAACGGATTTGTAATACATAGTTTGCATAATAGTCATAACAACAAAGAAGGAATATGTCACGTTTATTCCAACAAATTTCTTCCTTTGTCTTGATGATTATGCCAGCTGCTATGTGATACAAATTGGTTTCGAAGTTCAATAAATCGGAAATTCAAAAAGTCTTTCGGTTTTTGGCTGCTGACGACTCATAAGGGCATATCTTTGCTTTAGTCATGTTTAAAAGATTAAAGAGACATAACATGTATTAGCGAAAAAATAAAGCATTTATTTGGGGGGATAACAATTTCAATATTTCCTGGTGCTTTGCTTTTGTTAAAAAATGCGAAACTGTAAACATCATTAAAGGCTTTCGCAGCCGTCGCCCATTCACAATTGTTTTTTTTTGCCTACGTTTTGTTATTTCTTACAAAAGGACTTTCTCAGGGATACTGCTACTGCTGTAGCTGTAGAGTTTCGGCACCACGAAACGTCGTGTCGTTAAGAAAAATTGTGACACGGTTCAAGCTAAAATTAGAAGAAGAAAGTCATCCTAAGGCTGAGTTGCACCAACGTCGCTGTCGCTAGGTAATCCTAGATTAAACGTAGAACTTTCTTTGCTTTAATCCGAGATTAACTTTAATTACATCGATACAACTGGACATTAGTGTCGTCTTGTATGAGGAGACATTGTGTCAAAAAAATAAAACGCACGTTTTACAATCCAGAACTGAAAAGATGTTTTAAATTCTCCTTATATGCGGATATAAAATAATCGAAAATCGAACGGCGAATAATAAACAAGGTCTTATATTGAAAATAAAAAAGTTCGTATGAATTTTCCCGTAGAACCGGAAATGCGCCATTTCCGTTATCTGAATAATTCATCTTCGAGTATATCCGTATGTAAATCCAGAACTCTGTTATGCACAATATTTATCAAATCACTTACCGAGAATGATTCGATATAAAAAGGTAAATCTCATTGGTTTTTTAGTTTTTTGAAAATCGAAATCTTCATATTACATTATTTTTTCCAAATCCACTTCAGACTGCAAAATTGTAGACGCCTGTTTTCTCTGCTTTCTTTTTGATTGATATTTGTTTTTAGTAGCCCTGAATAATTTCCTTGAATTTTATTTCTTACTTCTAGGCTCATCCTCGATATGGGTAGGTCATGTAATCAATTTCCAAAACCAAACAGACATAACTCATTTTAAACCACTCTGTATTATAAGTATTATGATGAATTTATTATTTAAAATATTAAATGAAAATTTATTTGGTTATTTTCTTTTTTTAGTAACTCATTAACATCGAGTCTTTTATTTCGATTTGTTTTAGCTTTCTGAATCGAATCCAAAAGCCTAAACTCGTTCTTTTGAGACACTCGGTATATTCCGAAATGTTTCGTTTGAAAATGTTCTACTTAGAAACTTCGATTTTTAGAAGCAACCGCTTTTTATTATGTTGCTTTTAATTAATATAAAAAAAAACAGATCCTTCAGAAAGTTGATTTAATTAATCGTTCAACGATTTTAATTTCTGATATTCTGTTCTATTTACAAAATGAACTTTTTAATAGATGATGTAGTTCTTATTCCTGGTATTAAAATATGGACAATGAAACAAATTTATATCGAGTAAAAGTATATTTAAAGAAAATTCAATGGCGACAGCTACATAAGAACAGAGGACAGCTATATAATTACATACCTGGTCGGTTGGTTATCTAGCCTATTCTGAAGTAAGGTGTGATATGTTTATGCTAGTTTTAAATATTATTCATTTACGATGTTTTTGTAGACAGATAAAATAGGTTTTATTGCGTCAGGTTACCTTTGGTATATATCAAGTGAACAATTAAATTTCAGCTCTAATTATGCATGAAAATTGCATGTCTTTGTTTAATCTACATAAATAAAAGCAAAGTTACAAAGTTCAAATCAAAATGTCGCGGTAATTGCACATCTCACCACTTGCGGTGGTTTTATTAATTTTTCGACTTAAATACATGTCATCAATGTAAATCAACCACGCACTTACTTATGTCAATGTTTATTTTAATGTGTTCTACAATTATTACTCGTGTTAAGTCCCGTTTACAACTTGTTTATCACATGTGACAAAAATTATTGGTTGGATTTGTTCTTCCATTTGCCAGAAATGCATTTATCTTACTTGTAACTTCACAATTGTAAGTATTCCTCTAAACTGAGTTTGTGACCCCTTTTGGTATTAAAGAAAAAAATATATTACAGCGTCCTGATGAAGGGAATAACCTTTCTCGAAAGCTCGACATAAATTAAAGAAGTTTTATTAAACCTTACTGACTGCATCCCCAATAATACTTCACTCATAATACTACCAGTCAAGACATCAAAAATTCATTAAATAAAAGCATGTATTGTATTTATGAACGCTCACTAATATCTATTAAACATCAATTATTTGATTAATGATCTATTAAACATCAGTTATTTTATTAACAAAATACACGAAAGTTTTCATTGTACATGTCAAATATGTATAACAATTTGTTTTTAATCTTTAATGGACAATAAAAAATCGCACAATTGCACAACGTTTCACTGTCGGTTGACAGCTTTGTCAGAAGTGAAAAATAAATTTGTATTTGGGCGTCACTTGGAGTCGCATTGAATTTGAAAACGTTTAGCAAAACGAGAGTACCAAATGGCACGTACCTACTCAGTTCTCAATAAATCAATGTATGACATAAAAGCTTATAATCTACTGTACCATCACGGTGTACCTATATCGTTATTCGCTGTGAGACAAAATCCTGTAAGAAACTGCGAAAAAGCAATGATGTATTACAAAATAGATTTTAGAAAACAAAGGCAGCAAGAACTTTTTTGATCGTCTCCAAAAAGGAGATTACCAAGGGAAGTGATGGAAACAAACGTAAACGAAGAAGATCGAGGAAAACATGATTGAATGAAATTGCAAAATCAGAAAGCCGAGATAGATGAGCGAAAGAGATTCAATAATGAAAACAGAAACAAAAACGAAAGAATCGGATATCCATTAAGGTCATAAGGGAAAAGGAAACAAGAACCAAGAAGTTTCTTGATGTTTTTGATTTAATACATCTCAAGTTATTAGATAGTTGAAACATTCAATACCATTGTAATAAATTTATTGAAGGCGTGACATCAAGGGCGAAACATAAAAAGGTTAAGAAAATAAAGAGTTGACCACTCAAGATCCTTCCTTTATAAACGACGAATTCATAGTGGCGCACTTTTACTTGATTTATTCATTCCTAGGTAACATGATGGATCGCTTCGTGCATAAAGTAAGTCGACAGAATAAAATGAGAGCCTTTTTACGGCCAGCGAGCTAAAGAAATACAGCCTCTCGGCAGGATCCTCTCCGCGATGAGCTTTTATGTGACAATCTTGTAATATTTAATGCAGATATGTATAAAAAAGAGCCGGGCATTCTCGCAAGAAGAGGTTCTGAGGGTCTATTGCCAACTTAGCGGAAAGAAAATTCATCACTTTTCCTTCGCATTACGTGAGGCGGAGATGAATTATAGATTAATCAATCTCGACTCATTCTTATGAAAAATTCGGGAGAGTTTCGCACCGGAACGAAATTAAAAAGAATTCCACTTTCTAATTTGGACTTGGAGAAGATTTAATAGTTCGTTTTAAGATAAGATAAGATAAGCAGATGAAGAAAATCTATTTACAACGACTGACGAGTTGCAAGGTTGAAATTATTCATAATCCTGTTGGTAATGATGAAATCTCTATCCACCCCCTGATTAAATCACCAAGTAATTTACAACTTTCTAATACAGCATACAGCTCGCAAAGACGACAAGTTCCTCGCAAGGAAGCGACCTGCGTAATTCATAATTGGGACAAGAAAGACGCCCCCTTTGCGTGTGCACGTAAATTTAAAATTTTAATAGAATTAAGTTTTTGGAAAGTTTACGAGGGGGTGGCGCTTTAAAGGTTCGGACTTGGTGAAGAGTTATGCTGCTATGGCCTTAATGTAACGGTCTAATTTTCCGGAATTTATGATGTGCTTCTTCGTGTGGATGGAAACTGTCACCGAGAAAATTATGCCTTAATTACTCTTCAGGTTCAATTTAGCAATTTACAAAAATGTAGGTACCACATTTCCTGTATAGAACTTTTTAAAACAAAAAAAAGTTAAAAGAAATTAAATTTTGTGTTTACTGAAAAATCACGTGCGTGTGGGGCTTTTTTCTTAAAGTGGCCTTACCCCAATTTTGTTCAATGCGATTCTGTCTTTATTACTAATATAGCAAGCCCGAGCCAGCTAAGAAATTGCTCGATTTGATCACTAATCTTTGATTAAATTTCTCATTAGGCCAGATAATCCACAAACAGAAATTGCCTCTTCAAATAGCAAAGTCAAAGCAGTCCTTTATTTACAACAGGGTGGTCTATGGAAGCACCGCACAAAGATAAGGGCCAAAGAGTGGAAGGTTTAATTTTAATAGACAAGTAGCTGAAGGTTTCTTGAGTGGTGGAAGAAATAAGCAGGCCGACAGATATACGAGTAGTTTCGAAAAGAATTCATGAGTATTTGGGTATATCAAAGAACAGAACATTTCCGAAGTATATTCGCTGCTGGAATCGCGCTGGAATCAGCCAATTTATCATCATTTGGTGACAGAAGATGAGGCATGAACTTATTCTAAAGATCCTGCATCAAAAATGCTATCTATACTATGGAAAGATAAGATTTTCCCACCCTTGAAAGATTCAGTGCTCAAAAAGTGATAGCGATGGATTTCTGGGATAAAGAAGGTGGAATACATGCCATACAGGGAAAAAGATGGCTTTGCCAAAGTCGATCAAGAAGGAACGTACGAATATACGAATATGTTTGAGAAAGCTATAAGTTTCTAAACCAAGGGGCTTGTCCATGATATTAGTGACTATTTAAATTTTGAAAAAATAATTATCGAAAAGAAGCCTCGAGTCACTATAAATTATAGGTTAAATTTCAAATCTGTCTATTAATCAATCATCCCATTAACAAACTTGACTAAAGTTGACTAGTTGACATGTTTCGGAACAAACTATAAGTTTCTTATTTCCTGTTTCATTTTTCAAGCCATGAAGACAAGATAGTGACGACTTAGTTTACGAAAGATCAAAGATTTTTTCAAAGAGGTATTTAATTTTTTCTTGGGGATAAAAATGTTCAGCAATAGAAAATAAATTAATTACAGAATTATTTGTTAATGAAATTGTCTACGTTGTACATATATGTTTATATATTTTTTTTCTGATAATAGATTATAATTTATATTTTATTGATATAGATGAAATTTGCAATTAAAAAAGGTTCATCAATAATTTTCCAAGATAAATCAAAAATCGTTGAAGGAAGTGAAAGGAAAAATAAAAATTCTTAATTCCTGTATTAGCAGCAGCAGCTCCTAGACCAGTATTAGCAAATATACTAAACAAAGTTGTTGATGCATTAGAAATTCCTGGTCAACCATAAATTCCTTTAAATAAAATATTATCCTAAAAAGACCCAATAGAAAAAAAATATTAGAGCTCTTATGAAAACGTATAACTAACAAAGATGATTTAGATTGTGATGATGATATCCCATTATTATGTTTTGATAAAAATGAATCCGATAATAAAATATTTAATCCAAGTGATGAAATTAAAAGTTTATGAAATATACCAGATCCTAGATTATTCGAAACAAAATCATAATTTGTGAACATCAATTATTATAATGTAAATAACATGTATATTATTATATAGGCTATACATTCCTGACAGAATTGGAGCCGCTCAAAGATTGAATTACTCTTAGTGGGTGCTATGCCACTCCTCTCCACTTTTTTCCTTCTACAAATTTTTATAAATTTCTATAAATTTTTGTGCTTCTTTGCTTCTTCTATTATCTTCTTCCATTCCTTCCTGTTGATTATCTTTTTTCTCCATTCTACAATTTCCATTCTTTTAATGTCCCTAATAACCTGGTCTTCCCATCTCATTTTCGACCTCCCCTTTGGTCTATCTTCAGGTGGTTTCCATTTTGTTATTTTCTTTATTATGGTATTTTCTTCTCTTCTATATATGTGACTGTACCAACTTAATCAACATGTATATAAAAATATATTTATTATTTTTATATACATTTTTTTATAACATGTATATAAAAATAATAAATATCGCCAACCATAATTTATATTTATATTTATATATATTAAAATTTTGAAATTATAATTACTATGCTTGACAGTATAATTTTTTAGAATTATAATTCTATAATACTTGATTTATTAATATTAGGGAGTTTTTGGCAATAGGTTCCGTTAAAATTTACGTACGTTAAACGTTAAAACTCTGTTTGTGATTGGCTAGATCCATAAGATTGCTAAGCAACATAGCCTTTAACGTAACGATATTTTTATCGTAATGTGTTGCAAAAACTCCCTATTATCTGTATACGTAGTTACCCAGTGTGTTCCAATATTTCAATCTAAATTAAAAATATTATATTTATGGCCGATATTATAAAGATAATTAATGAAAATCAGCATGTAATCAAATTTTGTTGACAACTAATTAATGGACACCGTATTATAAAAGAAATCTCTCGATTAAATAACTATTCAAAGATTGCAAGCGTAGGAAAATATGGCAACATCGTAATTAATGATTTTAACCTGACTTTTTGAAAGGGTTTGTGTTCCTCTAGAGCAGTGTTTCTCAAAGTGGGCGCTAGAGGCCTACAGGGGGGCGGTAAAGGGCACAGAGAAAATTGGGGGAATCAAGATAAGACTCATATATGGCAGGCTATAATTTAACTAATGTTATTAAAGTAATTATTGCGATTGTGATTTTTAAGATGAGTAAAGTTAAAAATTTTAGGGGGCGCTAGAAAATTATTGATTCTCAAAGTGGGCGGTAGACGAAATTAGTTTGAGAACCTATGCTGTAGAGATAGGCGGTCCGGGACCGACACGGGATTAGTTCCATATGGATCCACTATTATTAATAATTAATTATGTGAAATTGTAACTGAACGTAGAATGACTACAATACCTGTTTTATAATAGGTACTCAAAAATAATATTTATGTAAACTTTATTTATGATTACTTTTTTCATTACTGCCTCATTCCATAATATTTTACATTTACAAAATTACAATTCCAGCTTAACAATAAACCGAGTTTAAATTCCTTAACAACAATTGTTGAAATGGGTAGCTTAAATTTAAACTGGCATTGTACCATTGGGCCTAAATGTACTTACGAGCCACCATTTCAATTGGGTTATGTGTTCAACAAGACTTTCCGTTTTTCGGACACACGTAATTTGTGGTTAGAGCAGTTAGTTGAAGTTCAGTTTAGATAAGTTACATTTTCAAAAGAATACGACTTTTCTTCATCATCTGATGAAATATTTTCAAACTCTGTAGAAGAAAATCTCGAAAACAGAAAAAATAGATGAAATAGAAGACTTTATTTAGCATAAGTACATTTCTCGTAGTTCATTTTCTGAGAACTGGACACTAGCACATTAAAAATGCATATTTGTCACACTGTAGCAGCTATTCTCTTCATTTATATTTTTAAAATAATCGACGATTAAAATTTAGTTGGTAGAGAATCTAGGAATTAATTTAATTGACAGATTTAAGCCAGCAACTTTTTAAACTTCTGTTTATAATACGGAGGTTGTACACAAAGTCGAAAATCGATAGATTTTATTCTTAACTAATGTTTATAGGTCATTATTTAACAAACAAATATTTATTTCTTCATTAGCTATTAATTTAAAAATATTTTGTAAAACCAATATTTGTTAATTCTATTCCATTATCATTTTTACATTTATCAGTTAAGAAATGTAAACTTATGCTTATCGTATAGAAACTATTAAACTATTAAATAATAACAATATTACTAGGATTATCTTCTGTTATGATAATTGTTTTATATGCTTTGTATATAATATTTGTATCCTTTATATTGTTTTTATATTCCTCTTCAATATTTTTACCAACTGCTCTCAGTCTATTATTATATTTTATAAATGATTTGCAACCACATAACTTTGTTGGAAAACAACTATTTTTATTAATCGTATAAAATCCAGTTTTACTATAATTATTCAAAGATACATTAATAATTTTATCATCAATAGTAATGTAATAAATCGTTTATGGAAAAGTTGTAAATTCTAGCAGGATAGCAGTCTGACTGTTATCCTGCTACAACTTTTCCTTAATT
This sequence comes from Dorcus parallelipipedus, assembly GCA_958336345.1. NCBI lineage: Eukaryota > Metazoa > Arthropoda > Insecta > Coleoptera > Lucanidae > Dorcus > Dorcus parallelipipedus. Next base: position 34,799,449 of record OY284480.1, read on the forward strand.
TCGCAGTCGCGATCAAAAGCCGTTTTACTAAATCGTTTATTATACTTTTATGATGAGGCCCAATAAGGCCGAAATAATTCACGTGATTTATAAGATATTCTTTCTCTAATACTGCCAATTAAACAAATCAATTTAATTTACAATTTTCATTTGGCAAGAACTACAGCTGTCATTATACTTTTATGAATAATTATTTCACTATAACTTGATTTCATTCCAGTTGGTACAGATGTCCCTGTTTGTTGAATATAAATTATATGTTGTTGTCTGACTTCCATCTTTAAATAATTTTTCTACTAAGGCCCAGTTTGATAATCGTGGAATAAGGACGGAATAACTGTTCGCCGAATATCCCTTAATGTTCCTCCATATCTTGTCACACCTACGTCACGTTATTCTAAGAATAATGCTTATCCGACGATTGTAAAATCGGGCCTATATCTGCTATCGCACTTTTCATATGTGCGTCATCTAATATATTAAGACCATGTGTTCTTAATTCACTTGGAATCCTATCTTTTTGATATCTGTATTATATATAGATATAAAATATATTTATATTTTTTGTTTTTTTTGTTCTACTGACACTTTCTACAATTTTTGCTTTCTCACATCAGTCGATTTTCGAAAGGCCACTGCAGAGTTACATTTTTGGTTTATTTTTTTCTTGATATTTCATTGTTATTTATGTTTTCTTTTGCTTCTTGTGGAGATGAGGTCTTTTGATTATAACCCCATTTTGACGAAAATAACTGAACATTTTCATTTTCGCACATTTCATACGGGTGCATTTGTTAAATCACTCATTACATCATTTCATTACAATCTCTGCATGCGGAACAATTTCTTTTAATCACACGGTGTAAGTGGCACTTGAAAATTCGTACGAAAATCGCACATGTAAAAGGAAAAGAGTAGCAGAAAGCAAAAAGAATTGCGACAAAGCTCCATGCAAGCTTCAAACTAAGTATAAGACACAGAGATATCTATCTATCCAGAACCGAACGAAAAAGATAAGTGCTTCAAATTTAAAAACGCTAACAATGTACAAGTTGAATTAAAAAAATGATATTACAATTGTTTGAATTGGCTTCCGGTTGGAACCGCGTCACGTTGACTTCTACTGCCGACGTTTCGTTCTTCATTGCTAGTTATTGTTAGTCTCAACGACTAACCAGAAGCAGCAGCAACACCACCAGCAGCAGCAGCCCTGAAGAAGTTCTTCTGCAATGAAGAACGAAACGTCGGCAGTAGAAGTCAATGTGACGCAGTTACAACCGGAAGCCAATTCAAACATGGACGACGGCCGCGGAAGCCTTCAAGTTAAATTGATCTTACAATTGATTCTTCAATTCAGTACCTTACGTCTTGACACAAAAATGAGTGAAACTGAAATAAACAGAGTATTAAAAAAATCCAAAATTTCCAAATTTAACACCACGCAATGGAAGATAAAAGAAAAAGTTGATGCATAAAATAATAGCATCAGGGAAAATTTATTACATTCGTTTTTCTGTAATAATTAACTTGGACGTTCCAAAAAATAATTTAGTAAATCAAAGATAATAAATTGCCTGTAAACTCTGTTTTGAATTGAAAGTTTTCAAATGAAATGGATGAGCAGTTACAATAATAATGAATAAATAATTAATTATATGCGCTAGTAAATAATACTTCGTTTCAACACGTAAATATACATCACAAAGCCAATAAATATTAATGATTTCAAAAATAATTCCATCCATTTAATATGTCGATGCTTTTCCATTGCAGTTTTATACTATGTAACCGTAAAATTATAAATGCGAACACGCAAAATGGAATCCAGAGTAGAATGTGTACGTCAAAGCGAGCTGCTGCAGGTGGTATGTGAATTCAAAGAGAAATTTATGTCACGCCGAACAAAAAATGAGGAAAATTGTTTGCGTTAAAATGCGCTCGGAGAGACAATGCAAATGTGTGATATTTTGATTTTACAAATTATGAAATTCGTTGTAGTTATAAATCACTCTGTTTCAAATCTACCGATTCACTTTTAATTAACATGCAAATTTTAGATTTTCATACATTGTTATTTTTTTGGCAGTGCACTATTGAATAGTTTCATTTATCATTTTCTTATTTTCGGCATTTTTAAAAAGAACCTTTTTATTTACTTAAATTAAAAATCTATTTGTTCTCTTGGTTTTATGAATAAAGTTTTTATGTTAAGTACGCTTTGTTTTTCCTAAAAACAAATTAGTGCTCTTGACGAACATGGGCAAGTTAAATACGTGTTACCTAAGCCGAGAAGACATCAAAAATATCCAGTTATGCAACAATGTGCATTTAACAAAACGCGTAAAACAAAAGGCTTCTTCTCCCAAGATAAAGCGTTTAGAGCTGAAACGCCGAGCGCATCCATAATGTACTGCCAACCCTTTGGACAGCAAAGGAGAGATCGAGTTGTAGTACAATTCCTGGACACTTGCCCACATTGCTTGCTGTAAGTTTCTTGCCGACTTATTTACGTAATAAATTCCCCAGGACAATGTGCAGCGACGGATAAGTCGTCTGGCCAAAGAGGAGGTCGCCGGACGTAATTCACTCTTGCACTACACAGCTTTCAAAAAAAAAAAAGAAAACCAAACCAGCAGCAACTGGGCGAATCGAATTGCTCACGTGTATCTTAAACAAACTTAAAAAATGGATATGACACATCACATTAAAAAAAAACGTTCTGGTATAGTCGTCCCAGTTTGGTAGCGGTTTTATGGCCTTCCCAAAAAAAAGGCGACCCCAGGCCGGTCTCTTTGAAGCTGATCATAGCAAGATCATAAAACCGATACGAAATTTGGACGACTATAATACAACTCCACACATAGTGTGAAGATGGCAGAAGATAAGCACTAGTGGCCCTAAAGTATGAAATTGATGGGGTTGTACTGAAATCCTCAAAATGATTGACACATGAATAGTTTCAGAACCAAGAAGACAGGAAGTGACTTAAACAATTAAATAGATATCATTACGAATTCGGATTTAAAAGCAATTATAATTTATATATATTGTTTATAGTTACTGACCACAATACAATAATCAACAAATTTAACATTAACATTTAAGATATTTCACAGTTCGCTGCTCGCTATATCAGTTCGCACACTCAGAGTTTGAATATTAAAATATCTTATTCTTTATTATTATTGTTAAATATTTATTAATGTACCTGTGGTTGTATTCGTTTAGTAAAATTGGAAGACGAAAACATTTTTAATAATCCATTTTCGAAAGTCCCTCTCATAGAAACAATACGAGTTCGAGTTCACGGGAAGTGGGAACAGATGTCCCGTAAATTCCGTATGGGATATTAATGGGCTCGAATTCGCAAAGTGCGTGCTAATTAGGAGCGTTATGTCACGTCTTGAACTCGAGTCGCGTACTCATTTAATTTTCATCTGATTTTACGCAACTTTCCGCCCCAGACGCACGTTGCTACAACCTCACCCTTAGTTTGACCCGTTTTCGCTCTCTCTCTCTCTCCGGCCGCTAAGGTCGGGCGACGGGAAAATCAGGACTCGTCGTGATAAATCGTTACTGGATGGTTAACGGGTTTTTCCTTTTGCGACAATGGAAAATGCTAATGCGGAAAATTATCGACCAAATCATCAGCGATTTTATTACTTGATTAATGAATTTTGTATTTAAAAGAGTCTCATTAAATTTGCATAAAATTTTTCAATTGGAGTTAAATGAAAACAAAGTAGAACTGACGAAGAGAGTGCAAAATTTATAAAACTGTGAAAATTTATGAAAGTGTGGAGAAAAAATAAAGACACATTATAATCAACTAATGGCACGATGGTAAAAATTTGAGACTTTCCTTCAATTATTCAGGGACAACGATAGGACAAACAGAAAAAGACAAAGTAAGAGAAATGATTCAAAAAGGAACGTAAGCATATGGTTTAAATAAAAAAACTACCGAAGAGTAAAAGTATTAGTAAATAAACAAACATAAGACACTCAGAAGATCAGTTATCTTAGGACAAAATAAAATAATAAAGAGGGAGATGACTTAAAGACAATGGAGAGAAAAATAATGAGAACAATACTACGATAAAGGACAGAGTAAGAAGAGAAAAAGGAATAAAGAAATGGATGATTTGAGAGGAAGAAACAATGTGAGTATATGAAAGCACAGCGTTTGAATTGAGCAGGACATGTATTGAGAAGAAAAATAATGATTCAGAAAAAAAATGGTATAAATGATTAGATGAATAACACAATGGATTCCATTATTGTTAAGAAATAAAAGAAGATTGAGAAAGAGATGGAGAGGTGAAGCGATTGGAAAGAAATAACGAATGTAGCCAAACCCACTAGAGTTTTAACAACAACTGAAAGGAAATGAGAAGTAAATGGTTTAAACGCCTAAAACAAACATCGTACCACTCTGGACTTGGTTCTATTACTATGGCAACAATATAAAGGGATGTGTTGTCAAAGCAATAGAACCAAATTCAGAGTTGAACGAAATTTGTGCAACAGACTCTAAGGCCCAGTTGTACCATTGCAGCTTAAGCCGAAGCTTAAAACTTTAACAACAATTGTTGAAATAATCGTTGTTATGGCGTTAAGCCTCAGCTTAAATTTAAACTTGCATTGCACAATTGGCCCTGAGGGTCGGTTTTTGAATAACTCCCCGACCAGCTCATAGAGAGCTTGGGACTTGTATGGTGTTAAAAAAATACAATTAGTTCAAACTTTTAAATTTTCAATTAAACAACAAATTAGTTTGTTTCGTTTGAGAACTGAGATTATGAGATGAACTGAGTTAACTTGAACTGGAGTTTAAACCAATATTGAAAAGCCATTGACTTGATGATTTATGCAAAAAAATTGTACCTATATTATTTTCCGTTTTAATTTTCTATTCTAAAAACGTTAATATTGGTTAAAATTTGTAAAACTTTTTAAATTTTGACAGATTTATGACGAAAAAGATTGCAAGTAAATTACGAGCGTTAAAAGTAAAATACGTATGCAAAAATAATAAAATATTTCAGGTTCATTTCGACCGTATTCGATTCCTTGTGAAAAAATTAATTAAATTAATTAAATTAATAAAATAAATGCGTATTTGATTAAGAAAGCTGCGACGTAAAAGTTAATTGAAAATAAGAAATCGGGAAAATGTTGCAGTAAAAATAAATAAGGGTAATGGATTTTAAAGGTCAGAAACTACTGAAGTACAACGTACAGATTGTTTCATTAAAACTTGAAAAAAGGCGGAAAGAGAAAAGAGATGATAATATTCTATACCATATACAGGATGTTTGTTAAAGATGTTTCGTAAATTGGGATACAGATTCAGCGATGAAAGCCACACATAAAAGTTTATGTAATCACGTGAGCTCAGATGTCGTTTTAAGAAGATACTCAGCATTTTATTTCTTTACTTTATATTGTGAACATAATTTGACATTTAAGTAAAAAAAAAATTAGGTAACAACAAACAATTCTTGTTACAATGATTGCTCAAAGTGACCTCCGCCCACTTGAAGACACACATGCGCTCTTAGTTCTAAGAAACGGAAAACTCTCTCCGGGACTTCAAGTGTCCTAAAAGTTTCACTAACATTCTATACCATTTGAAGAAGTATTTACAGTGCAACCTTAAACTATACCTTTTTCATAATTAAAGCTGATTCTTGTCCGATGAAAATTGTATCACAAACGTAACGTTTCGCAGTCGTTCTGACGAAGCTGTCGAACGACTGCGAAACGTTAAGTGTTTGTGCGCCATTTAATGTCCGTTTAAAAGAGTTTGTGATATACCTTTTTCGTTCCAAAATAAATTAAGAAAACGATGGTGGTTGTTGTCAACTGGTACTATAAGTTCTTAAAGTGAAATGAACGCAATTGCTACTCAAGCACCACACTCCATGCTGCGAAAGTAACTGTAGAAATTCGTAGTTTGCTTATTTCAGGATTTTCTTCTTCAACATCAGACTTTGGCGAACAAGTCACATTGTGTTTAGTTTCATGGAGAATAAAGTTTTAGATTTTATACCTGTAGTATTTCAGTCTTGAACCACATACTGTTAATACCATTAGCGATCAATCATACTTTCATTTATTCATTATTTTTGTGATAATACTTTTAAGTATAATTAGTGTGATCATTAATTATATTACCTGTGCTCGGAACTTTTCTGACAGGCTTAAAAAGGATATGATTTTTTGCGAAGATGCGGCAATCGAGTGCACACGTTAATAAAACATACGTTTGTGGTTGAATTTTTGCTGACTTTTATAAATACTAGTATCAATTACTAGATAACGACTACAAGAAAAAAATGACTAAGGCAGACCAGTGAAAAAGTGATGCTTCCAATCACTATACGTAACATATTGCAGTGCAATTGTTTTAATCCTCGGCGAAAAAATAAACGAGTTCACAGCAGACTTTATGAGCGTCGCATGGGAAAATATGAAATCGGTTTATATTTTAAGATAAATTAATTCATTGGTATACTGTCGCATCTTTTATATTCAAATTTATAATAAAATATTTAATTCTTACAATATGCATAAGTAAAATATGGCGTTTCAAGATTGGTACTCGTAGAGAGTTTTGTCCAAACTAATAGAATGCTTTTCGCTATTAATAAAATAAAAAAAAAACGGATGTTTATTGATTCAGTATAAAAATGTTTTACATAAGATTTTGAAATGTGTTTCTCAGTCGCATTGGCCCTTAGAGTCAATCCGATCCCGATTTAAACATTTTCACTGCACAAATATAACCCAGAACTATAAATATTGTATAGCGTGCATCATTAAAAATCCGAAAATAAACGTTCAAAAGATTTTATTGTACGGCTCTTTAAAAAATAGGAATCTCCGGAGAGGCATAATTAATGGCCCCTTTTATACATCCGACACGTATTTATTGCATATTTATATGCGGTAAAATTGACACGCTCCATAAACATTCGCTTTGATCGCCTAAAAATTATTTATATTTGGCAAGGGGCGTTCCGGCCCGCCATCCTCGTCCCCATTGGCTAAGTGCTTACGAGGGGGGCGTCCCGAACGCCGGCGATGCGTCTTAATCACGGCGAAATAAATCGCGTTTCATTAAAAAGACATAAAAATTATATTCACATATTTATATACTCGGAAACTGATGCGCGCTATTTATAAGCGCTTAAAATTAATGATGTCTACGCACAAAAACTATTTCGTTTTTATATCGTGCACGTGTGTGTCGGAGAGAGACGGACGCATGTGTGTAAAATTCTTCAGATGATCCGTTTAAGTTTGAATTTAGTAAGGGCTTGACATTCGACATAGTTAAAGTTAGTGGATAACGAGGACTTGAACGTGAAGAAGTGACAGTCGCGATGATGCTCCTTTTGTCGACTTATCGTGTCTGGTTAACGTATTGATTTTCCACGTGTAAAACACATGTGTGCTGTGCGCCTTTTATCACAACATGCAGTGTATTAGTTAACTAATTTTAACTTCTCACATTGCAATTGTGCCTAAAACCTTCAACCAATAAGTGAGTCATAACCATAAGTGAAGACAAAGAACAAATTTTTGGTAATTATTTCAGTTCAACCACCCCCATCAACTTCCTATCAAAATTGAAAGAATAATTCTCAACTTACCTGAATTACTGCAAGGTGAAGAGATCATGTTATTTTACTTTTTGATAATCCTTTCTCATTATGTCGATCAAAGTCATCGAACAGTTTGCTTTGCAAAAACTCCCATACCTTCATCCTTGAGAAAATAAAATGACGCAGGAATGATCCATATTACAATTTTGCTCGATGCCTTCAATCTTGTGAAAAAAGAACTGCAAATTCTTTAACATTTCCTCTTTACTTGAAGTGAAGGTCATGATGCGTCCCTCTTGCTGATCGAAAGTGTGTTTTCCAAAAAACTTCTTTACGTCCTTCTTTGAGTGATTACGGGAAGAATAGTTAGATTCGACGTTTTTAGGCCACAATATAACTTGTTTGTTTGTAATTCAATAATTAACAAGAAGCATTTCCGTATATTGAAATTCCGTCCTTCTCTCTTTCAATTATTATTTGTTTATATTAATAGTATTTACCATTATTGAATTTATGTCATTTTACATTACATTTTGTTTTGTTCATTGTCTAAAATTTCATTTTTATTTGATATCATATACTGTCGCAATTTTAGAAGTTTTAATGTGGTAATGTAATTTTTTTTTTCTTTATCTTGAATGTACACTGTGTAAATGAAATGTGGCACCAAAAATGCACCACACTGATGAAAATGCCAAAATCGAAAAAATTAGTGTGCATTCTGCTTTAGGTTTGAAAGTGCAGACTGTTAAAGTTAGCACCTGTTACTGCAAAATGTGACGATTTTAAGTAACCTTCCTTAACAAAAATGTCGCCAACATTATTAACAATATCACTCTAATTTTTTATGAGGTATAAAATCGAGACATAAAGGGGGAGCTTTATGTTTCGATAAGATCTTATTTTTACAACCATTAAGTCCAGATCTTACAATTCAATTCTAAAGTTTTAAGAAAAAATACTATAGCTTACCAAAATTTTATGAGAATTGTATCTAATGCATTTATGTAGGTCTGCTTTTTATTGCGGAGGCTTATTATATTTTTGGTAGCTTCTTTATTCCATGGAAAATTTCACGAAATTCTATTTAATCCAACTCTAAGGCCTCAGAAAAAATAAAAAATTACAGCTTACCAAAATTGTAAATTTAATGAAAGTTGTATCTAACGCATTCAGATTTGCTTTTTATGTGCAGGCTTATTATATTTTTAGTAGTCATTTTATTTTAATTTAAACCAACTCTAAGGCCTCAGAAAAAATAAAATAATATGGTTTAGCAAAATTATAATTTAATGAAAGTTATATCTAATGTACTCAAGAAACTTTTTACTGCGGAGGCTTGTTATATTTTTAGTTGCCATTTTATTTCAAATAAAATTTCAATTCTATTTAATCCAACTTTAAAGCATTAGAAAAAAAATTTGGCTTACCAAAATTGTAACGTAATGAAAGTTATTACATTCTTATGTCCACTTTCTATCAACATACCATAAGTATACCATATTTATGGGTCAATTCTGCGCATATCTGTAAGGACCGTAAGATCTGTAAGCCTGTAACTCAATTATTAAAATATAGAATTTTGAAGTTCTCTGTAAGGTATGATTTCTCCTAGTTCTCTAGGATTACTCACAAGTCTCTGCGACATTATCTTAGAGACTTACAAGAAACCATATCATACTAAGAACTTCAGAATTCCATTTTTTAATAACTTACAGACTTACAGGCTAACAGATCTTACGGTCCTTACAGATATGCGCAGAATTGACCCATTAATTCGAGAAGACATGAAATCTGATCCAGTTATTAAAGAACTTAAAACTGTTCACTTTATATGCAAAATATTATATCAAAAGCAGCATAAAACGAGCTGTTTTATTTTTCTGCGCTACATTAGACTTTCATTAACCTGAAATAATTTCTAGCGATATGAAACAACTTGAACATTCAAACGTTTATGATATTATTTAATTAAAGTCATACCGCAGTAATTTATACCTATAGAAATACAGTGTATTCAGAAATGTTTGAATTTCCCGCTCGCTAGATTATTTTGAAAAGTTGGAAGTAAATTCAGTACTGTTATACCATAGGCGACGCATGGGATAATTTATTTATTATGTTATCGTTTCTACATGTTTATCGCTTACCATAAAAAAATATACGGCCGGCGGTAAAAGTGATAATACGAGAAATCTTTTTTGATAATAACAATAATAGTGAAATAAGGAAATCAAAATGTAAACAATATTAGATTGATGAAATTTAGGTTGAATTCATTATACTCAGCGGGAACACCAACATTGTGAGTTGAAAATTACTAATACATACGACAGCGCGATAAATTCAAACTCCCTTCAATCATTTCTGAACACACTGTATTTACGTGTACACTTTCAAACCAAACAAGAAAAGACACGCGATACTTTATGATCACATGGTATGAACCGAAAATAATATTTTTTTTTAAATATAAAGTAAACCGCGTTTGAATAATCGAATAATAAAATTAGTTAAAGTTAAAAATAAATAATAAATAAATGAATGAATGAAAAGTATATACGTATATAAGAAGTGTTAAGAATTAGGAAGTAAGAAATTAAAAATTAATACCAAATAATAAATACACGCAAGGAAATCCCTTTCACAGCTAAACCAGAAACTTAAACTGCGAGCATATTTCCACCCCCTATGTGCACTGTAATTTCTTTAACTTTTCGCCTAAGATTATTTTTCATTATTTTGTTTTAATACCGACGGAATTTTTAAATCACGTTTTTAATATTTTAGAATTTGATTTTCTGAGGACAATGGTGTAACGTTTACGTCAATAAAAATCATAAGTAACAGTAACAATGGAAAATAAATTAAAAAAGAAACATTCTTAATCTCCCATCTTAGATTTAGTTGTGTCACCATTTTTCGTTAAAGTTCCTTTTACTTTAATTCTGAAAGTTCACATTTTCTTTCCTAACACAATTTTCCGATCTTTGGCCTTCCTTGCCTCACCGTTTTCTGTTAGAGTTTCTTTTACTCTAACTCTTAAAGTTTCTACCATTAAATTGTATTACCATTCGTATGATAATAAAATTCTTAGATACTTGGCCGGCCCTTCTTGCCTCATCATTTTAAATTAGAGTTTCTTTTATTCTCACCTTGAAAGTTTTTTTTTTTACCTCTCCCATAACATTCACATTTTAACACAGTTATTAGATCTTTGTCCCTCCTTTTTTGGTTAGCAGTAGTAGTAAGGGGGCCTATCTAATTTGCATCATATAAATATTTGTTTCTTTCAAAATTGCTCAATCTGAAGATCTAGTTTTGTTTTAGTGTAGAATTAAGTTTGTTCCACATGTTCTTCCTTTGTTCTTCATATCTTCTCCTCTGTTCTTCATACTTCATGTGCTTTTTGTTTTTGTTTTTCTTTTTCTTGAAAGAAACATAATATTGGCGATTCACTGTTCTAATTTCATATTACAACTGTATCGTTCATGTTTTAATTGTGCCTAAAGACCTACTTGTTTGCTTCAGTAAGTGACGTGAAATCTTTGGTAATTATTGCAGCCTAACTTAATCAGTTTCTGTTCAAAAATAAGGAAGTAATTTTCCATTTATTATCAAAATTATTCCATTTATCCTTGGCGAAGCCTATTTGGTAATCCTTCCTTATTATATCGTTTCAAGCATAACGTTACAAAGGAAATAAATCTGTTTGCCTACTTTTTGGAAGCTTTAGAAAGCTTGAGAAATTCCAATGTTGCAATTAACTACTTCAATTCCATAATAGAATTTGTTTAAAGCTTTCAACATCTTGGTCTGTCTTAATGCCAAATGCAGCTTCTACGTTTATTAATTAATATAAATTTTCTTTGGTTATTTTCTTGACTGATTTCAGATGTGTTTTCAGCCTTTATTTGTTATAATAATAGGTGTATAAACGTTTTATAAAATTATACACTGAAGAAGCAACAAAACCGTTATGAAACGTTTGTACATCTATTATTATAACAAATAAAGGCTGAAAACACAAAGAATTTATATAAATAATTAGTATAAAATTCACAGAAATCTCAAAGTGCCTTACTTGGTATATTTCGACAGTAATCGATTGTAACTGGAACAAACTTATCAACATTAATCCTTACCTATTCACTGCTGCGTGTAAAAAAATATTTAGTTATTATCGTGTGTACTTCAGCTAAATCCACAGAAATAAACTGTCAAAAAGTAGCTGAAATTATCTACTGTGCGATCCAATACTTTTTAGATAAAGGGAGGCTATGAAGAGTGAAGTCTTAGCTTGATTCAAAACTTTGAATCTGACATTTGCTTTCTGACTTCTGTCAAAGCTGTTAGTTATTTAACCGCTCTCGAACACTCCCGCGGCATTTGCATTGGTCGTTATCATATTAAAGAGTTTTAACAAATCCTTATGTATATTCAATTAAAAGATTTAGGAGATGTACCTTGACATATCAGTTTTGACAGATGGTCAATAGGTTAATTGTATCAATTAAGCTAAGACTCCTATGGTGGATTTCACAAACGTTACTTAAATTTAATCAAGCGTTAAAAGTAAACGTTGTTATGGTTACATGTGCTGAAGGCATAGGAATGATTATTCTTAACCAATGATTAAATTTAATTGGCTTTTATGAAACCCAGCAATAGCCTTCCATAGTTATCCCCTTATCTAAAAAAATATTGGATCGCACAGTACATACATCTACTTAGGAAAACTAAAAGGAAAAGTGATTTTTAATTTTAACGAAAAATTCCTGATGCAATAAATTTTGAGAAAATCGCAGAAAGAAAATTTGAAATCGTATTAATTATATGCTTATTCTATTTAAAAATTAGTTTTACTTTTAATTAAATTAAGGCTTAAAATTGGTCAAAGTCTCTTTTCTTTATTGCCCTAAAGTACCTAATATTATTCAGATATTGCGATTTCTGGCCCTCCTAGATTGTTTCGGCCAAATCTTTGAGATCAGAACTTCCTGTTTTTTGTTCATGTGGTTTATTTAATTTTTATTACTGGTATTTGTTACATTTTTTGGAAAGAATCTTCTTTGATTTTAATCTTTTGATGAAAAATCTGTTGCCACTTTTAGTAAAATTGCGTATACTTATTTGTTTCGCTTCATTCCATTTTGTTTTGTATTAATTAACTGTATTTTCTTTTTCTATTTAATTGATTTCTTAAGTAACAACGTAAAACAAATGGGACAGCAGCAACATTAGAGTCGGAATTTCAAGTACATCACTTTTTTAAAATTATGCTGTACTTTACTTTTACAAATTGTTTTTTGTGCATTTTATTTTAAACAAACTGTTTTACGATTCTTATTCTGATTTTATTAAGATCCGTTTACTTTTAAAAATTAATACAAATATATACGGGGCGTTTGTAAAATGCGAAAGTTGAGAAATCGTTTAGTAAAGAATAAATTGAAATTTATTTCTTGTTTCTGAGGTCCGTATTCCTAGTCGACACTTAAGTAAGTGCTTAAGACCGACTTTCGTAAGATCGTCTTTTACGTTCAAGATTGTCTGAAGTTGGTACCGTATGATTTTTAAAATTTTAGATAAAGGGAGGCCGTGAAGAGGAAAACATACAGCTTAAATTAACTCATACGTACGTTTTGGTTAACATCACTGCGAAAATATGGTTCAATGATGAATGCCTCTTGAAGTTTTGTAAATATTATTTTGAATAAATTGTTGCATTTGCTAGTTTTACGCCATACGTGTTGCTTTCACGGCCTCCCTTTATCTAAAATTTTAAAAATCATACGGTATAATATATTAATAGAGGTGAGCTTTGAACACATTTGAGAACAGTGAGGTTGGTTTTTAAGTGAATCGTTTTTAACTAACATCGCTTTACGTAACTTAACATTATAAGCAAATACTTAAGTCTTTTTTAAAAGCTGCTACTTAAGATTTTCTTAAGTATAAGAACTGACTATGAATACGGCCTAAGACACTATTGTCTTTAATCTAAGCTCACTGCGTATTGATACAAAAATTTCCATCCTATGCATTTTAAATATTTTTATTTGTTTTCGTGCTGTATAGAGCAATCTTTTAGTCTGTATCATTACTGAAAGGAACAGACTTACAAACTGCATTCTCTAATTGAAATTTAAAACAAGAACTTTCCCAGATATCTCCACTTGTCACGGATTTAGCGATTCACTACTATTCTACAAACACCCAGTATATATATCTTGACTGCCTTGGATAGTATAGTAACCTCCCTCTTGGACCACGTACATTTATTTCCATTTGGTTAACGCAAGCTCCTATCTAAACGATCTAAATGTAGAGTTGGCAACACTGCTCCCTCATTACTTTTCAATCAATTAATGAAAATACGCGCATCTTTTATTGACTCTGTAGTTCTTTTTTAATTCGTTAAGAAAGTACATCGTGATAAATTATAAAGATTAAGAGGCGCTTCTTCTTTGTCTTTATATTTATGTTTCGATGAATTACGTGAGAAAAATTGAAATTTTGAAAATGTTACGTTATTTTTTTTAATAGTCAAAATAGCTTGAGAATTAAATCGACTTCATTCATTTAACTTCCTTGGAAATAATAATGTGATATGGCTGTTGAAAAGCAGGAATTTTGATACCTAAATTATTTATCACTTTCTTTAAGTTTCTAGCCTCCTTAGTTTCTGTAATTCATTTTCTCGAGCTAAGGCATTTCCCTAAATTTTCCCGAACACTGATACGCATTTTGAATATCGCCAGACTTTCAAGTGAAAAGCTTTCCTTCTGTATGTATAAAAAGAGGGGAATTAAATTGATTCCTTTCAGAGCTAATTTTAGACTCGTGCAACACCTAACAGCATTGAAAGTGATAAAAAATCGTGTGAAATACAACCGTAAGAAAATGGACGTGAATTTCGTGCCGAAATTCGAACAAAACGGCTTCGCGTACGGAAATTACTACGACGACAAAAGCTGTCACCAGAAAAAGCAACAAATAAATCACGCGAACGTGTGCTACGGCAATTGCAATCAACCGAACAGAATTCCAAAACAATGGCCGGCGAAAAACTCCATCGCCGGGCCGGAATTTCCTCCGGGCAAGTACCTGCACAAAAACCCGGAGCCCGAAGAGGCGGCCGACAATGAGTTTGTTAATATTAAAAGCGGCGATGCGGTTAAGAGCGAAAAGAAAACCGAAGAGAATCGACGCGCGAAGGAGAGGAGCAGGAGGATTTACGACGGCGGGCAAACAATTCAAGAAAGCGAGGACAGCAAATGTAATTTAAGGCCGGATACTGGCTACGGAAGTGCGGAGAGTTCTTTCGATAGCGAAGACGAAAAGGACCTAAATCACATCCTCGAGCCTCAGAGTAGTGCTTGTGGTGCGAACGGACCGCGCAAGTGTTTAGCCTGGGCTTGTAAGGCGTGCAAAAGGAAAACTGTGTCGATTGATAGGAGGAAAGCCGCTACCCTGAGAGAGAGAAGACGATTAAGAAAGGTAATCGATTTTATTAGGATTTAAGAAAGACATAGGATGCAATTTAGAATCCAAATTTAACTGCCTTTAAAAAATTAAAAAATTCCTCTGTTAATACCTCCAATTGGTACTTGAAGAATGATTGAAATGAATGATTGATTGAAATTCGCAACTTTATTCTTGATATATGGTAATATATGACTTATTTTCACCAAGCTTCCTTTCCTCCCCCCTTCTTTCATACCAACACCACCATAACATTTAAAGAAAACGACTTTGGACGGCAATGTTTCTTTTTTTATATTAAATTTGACATAATCTTATACGAGTAGTTTGATTACAATATGTAGAAACACTTTGTATATTTCTAGGCTCAATACTGAAGTTACTAAAATATTACAACACCCGAAGAGCTCAGTATTTTTTCTTTTAGTTGTGCTCTTTGTTAATTTCCTATTCCTTATATCCATCTCTCTGCATTTGTTTCTTCAACCTCATGGTTTTCTTCATCTTTTCCTTTTATTTATATGCTTTAACTGGGACCCAATCAACTTCTTTCTGTTAAACTAGTTCTTAACAGTTTCTTAATTTCCTCTTTCCTAGCTTTAACTTTCCTGGTTTCTCGCGCTGGTGTCTTATAACTATCACTGTTTTACTAGTACATTAACTTTCTACTGTTATCAGGTCTTTAGCTTCGTGCGTTTTCCAGCTAGCTTTAACTTTCCTGGTTTCTCGCGCTGGTGTCTTATAACTATCACTGTTTTACTAGTACATTAACTTTCCACTGTTATCAGTGGAAAACTTCTTTCATTTTCCAGCTTTCCACTCTATAACTTAGAATCTTTTCCCCGATTCGTTCTATGATTTTTGGATTCAAGAAAACTAAAGAGGACGTAATGCACATCCTTGTTTTAAGCCTGTTTTGAAATGATACTCTTTGAACTTTTCGGTTTGGGTTGTTGTTATTGTAAAAGCCGGACAGGGTTGCAAAGCAGTGATCAAAAAGATAGAAGTTCAAATAAATTTCTGATTTCATACAAAACTTTTACTCAATAAACAACAATTTCCTTTCCCTTTCTCTCACTCTTTTTACCAGAATCTTGGCAAAACCACAAATAACCCAAATTGCAATTCTTTTGTTTTAGCATTTCTGGATTACCCTCAGTGCCGTTTTTACATGGAATAAATTTTGGCCCCTTTTTACCGTATTGTTACTGTATAAATAATTTTGGGATCGATGAAATTTCTACCTGTCCTTCTCTTACTTATTTATGTGTTACGAATTATAACATTCAATAAAATATGTAGGTACTAGAATTTCTTAAAACAAATTGATTCAAATAAAACACTGTATATAAATTTTAGAAATGAAATAATATGAAGAATTTATAATATTAATAGTGAACATAGCAAATAATACTAAATACAAACAAAAATAAAAACACAATCAATCAATGCAATCAAAAATTCAATTCGAAGAGAGGAGAAACGGCATTCTGTACCTTATTTAAGCTTTTGTTAATATCTGAATTCTAAGCAGATAAATTGATTTTAGCTCAACAAACGTTGAACCCAAATTATTTTCTCGAAATCCGAATAACGACTACGCTTATGATTTACTTAGACTAGTTAAAACAAAAGTAAAAGCATTGGTGAAAAGATTTTATTTCTTTTCTATTTAATAAAATGAAATTAATTAATTCTTTTGCGAAATCGAACTTATAGAAGAATTCGCGACGAGAAACAAACATGCACAGAGAAAAATGGAAATTACTTACGAGTTACAACGCGCAACGCGACGAAAAAAATTAAATTAGGAACGCAGTTTTCTTTTGGGATTACCCTATTTAAATAATCACTCCTACCGTCTGTAAAGTGGCATCACCGTAACTGATATCCATAACGTTTGTTTTTCTTTTTATTTTCTCAAGGTTTTACATCTGCAATTCTTAAGGTTCGTTCGTTTGTCTGTTCTAATCAGGTTAGAGCAAACCGAGTAACGAGTAAGGCGTTCGTTTGTATTCGAGCAAATGATCTAAGATTGTTCGTTTGTTCAGAGCAAGTAACTTGAGATCACATCGAGCACGAAAAGTTGCTCGGGCTCGGAGTAAGAAGAGTAGAGCAGGAAACATAACCTCTGAATTTAATTTTGGCGCAAGTGGCAGCAAATTGCCAATAATAAAAGATGTGCAAAATATTTATTATATTTTAGAAAGATCTGGAAAGCGAACCGCATAATCAGTAAACGTATCATAAAGATGGGTCGTTTGTTTTAGATGATTTAATATTTTTTGAAGTTATGTCAATGACAATCAGCTGTTTCTAGTTGAGATTTTTATACTTGATTGATGTTCGTTTGTGAAATACTTCAAACGTTCGAACTTACTCTTGTAGTCACGTCATCATGATCTGATTGCCCTACTTGAGCAATCTAGATCACACAAACGAACAAACCTTTAGAAAGAATACGATAAGAGTAACAGTTGTTCGAGTTAGTTGCAAATCTTTGCTCAATGTGATATGTTTTGCTTTAACTTGATAATAAATCTGTCCCTTTGTTCCTTGAGACTACTACGTTTGAATTTTGAATCTTATGATTGTGACATTTTGCATATTTCGTTTTTCTAATTTGGAAATAAAAAAATTTTATTTACGACCGGGAATAGACAGCAGTTTCTATGACACCAAAATCGTGACAGAAATAACATAATTATTCACTCCCTTGGGAGGGAAATGCAATTTCTCTCCCACGGGAGTGAATTTTGAAGGCAGTAAATTTAACATCGCTCTACTCGCTGTGTTCAGAATTTCTTACAGTACTTGTTCTTCTCTTTTCGCTAATATTTATATCTAGTAATACGCTTAAATTAGTTTTAAACGTATAAAGCTCAATTTAGACGTTGCGATTTTTCTTACGAATATTTTTTCCACAGCGCCATTCTACAAAATGTCAACGTGTAATATGCAATTATTTTTCTCATGGACGTATTACACGTTGACATTTTGTAAAATTGCGCTGCGAAAAAAATATTTATAAGAAAAATTGCAATGTCTAAATTGAGCTTCAGTTTCTGTTGTCAAATAATGAATGTTAGCGACCATAATTTTTCAAAATTAATTGATTGTCAAAGTGACACTCGGATTTATTACAATTTTTTAATCCTAAAAGTTTGGATTCTTATTCATTCTTCTATTCTCGATCGTGAATAAAATAGTTTTTTTTTAAATCAGTTGTTAATTTGACGTTTGAACTTGCTATTCCTAACCTTGCTTTCGAGGTTTCGAACTCAACATTACGATAGAAAAACACAAGAATGTAATATATTGCAATAAACGGAAAACGACAATAAGAATGAGATCTGTTGAAACAATGAAAACAGATAATAACAAAATAAGATTTACAACAAATAATCAAAATTGTGGTGCGTTCACAATAAGCACCTTGTCACGGCCAACTTCGAGGCCAAATTAAAAAAAGAAAAACTCGTTATATAGTGATCGCCAGATTAGTCGGGCCATATGGGAAATTTTTTTATTATTGATTTCTCAGAAAAAATTATTCTTTATGAAAGTCCCTACATCTTCCCAAACTCAACATACACTTATCAAAATTTGAATACCTGTTGTCATATACCGAGGAGATCAAAATATTTGAAATCGACATAAGAGTAAAGTTCCTTTATTTTTCAAAATACGCGGAAATATTATTATATAAAATCAATAATATTATTAAAATAATAAATAAATCAATAAATAAAATAATAAAAATAATTTTAACGTTACTTTTTTTTACAGGCACATCTTTTTGTTTTACATTGTATTTTGGTATAAATTATTTTTTATATCTTCCCAAAATGTTATTTCCATCTAATGGCCCTCTATCTACCTTAGGTACATACACCAAAACTGTGAAATCCACTTTAAATTTCGTCAAAGAAACTTCCTTCATTTTTTTCAGGTGTCGTGCAGCATTTTCCCTTTGATCTTTAACGCTCTCTTCTTTTTGGCATAAATAGCATAGAATTTTCGATCCATATCCTTCTTCTCCTACGGTATTCCCACATATTGCGTGCACCGGACTTTTACAAATGTCACATGAATGGGCTCCAGTAGATTCCATTCCACAAACAACACAACATGTTTTACTGTCGCCGACAGCTACTTCCCCTTCTGATGCAAGTAACACTACAGATGTTTTAACTGTTGAAGCAGGAGTTGAAGTAGAGTTGTTAATTGGCTCGAGTTGTCTTGTTGTCGATAAAGAAATTGATTCAATTTCTGGAGGATCCTCTAAATTTAAAGCATTTTTGGTGAGTAAATCAGCTGCCGGTAGATCGTGTGACATTGAAGTGTTATTGTTGGTAAAAGGGGAGTGGTAACAAGCAAAACATAGAGCTGTGCGAGTCCTGACTTGTTTATTTCATCTTTTCACTAAAACAGTTAAGGGATTTGATCAAATCACTTACTTTTTTTTAGGGAAATCACCCCACAGAGTTGTTATTTTAACATCTTCCGTGAATTGATCATCTACCTTAGGGATTTGATCAAATCTCCGTTGTCATCATTTCCCTGCGACATAGGGGATACCCGGGCAAAGTGAATACCTTAATATTTAGTTGGTTATTCCAGGAAAAATAGTAGGTTAACGTCGAAGTAGCTGCGAGGTACTCTGGAATAACTTAGAGTTACTCCGGTATACATAGCTCAGGGCCACTCCGACGCTAACCTGAAAATAATAATAAAAGAAAGAAAAGTGAGGTTATGATTTACGTCAATTTATTAAGTTTCAAGCAAGACTAGTTCACAACTAACAATTCACGGCCAACTGCGAGGAGAAATTTAAAAAAGTCATGTTATTATTTGTACAGAATGCCTTTATTATGTGAGCGTTCCTTTCGTACGCCTTTAAAAAAAAAACTACAGAGGATTTAATACACATCTCTGTTTTAACCTTATTTTGAACTAAAATTCTTCGAACGTTTTTTTGCCTTCTTGTAACGCCTCTGTTAACTGAATTTCCTTTTCCGTCTTTGATAGGTTTCCCTTTTTTGAACCTCTGTTAAACACGGTCGGCTCTGCCGAATGCCATGCGAAAGCAAAATCAAAACGTGCTTGGAATTTTCTGTTTTGTGTCGTAATATAAATAATATTTCTTATCTGTGAATACTGAAGTGATTTTTCTATCGTTCTTCTTTCACTCTTTTAATCGTCTCGTATGTGACTCACTTGCTTTGCTTTTAATTGTTATAGTTGAGCCGTTTCATGCTCTTTATTTTGTTCTTTCTTCACACCTTTACATGAAACCATGTGAAGTACAAAGTAGAAAAGACGAAGTAGGAAAAGCCTTAGCAGAAGAAGGACTTGCATTGAGGAGCGTTATTTCAAAAGTCAACAAATCCACATTCTTACATTTTACAGGAAGCACTATTCTATTTTTATTTTCTAGGTTTAAGAAAACGCACTGGATTTGTCTCATTTTGAAAGATATTCTGAAGGATATTTGTTAAGTTTTGTTCCATAAAAGTATGTATATCTTTTTCACATTAAGGATTTGTTCAGTATGGAAAAAAAACATGGATTTCAGCATCTTATAAAATAGGACTTTTATTAAAAACTAGTTATTTTATCTTGTAGTAGCCAGCGAATACTACCTGAATCTATATGTATCTAACATATAAACTGTCAAAAGCGGATTTGTTAACTTTTGAAATAACGCTCGTGCTTTTTTAAAAATTAACAGAACAATAGGACTGAAATCCGTTAGATCTTGAAAATGTTGTACGAGTATCTCCCTTTTTCCCTCTGTTAAGATGTGTTTAGACCGTTTTAGACTAGCCTATTTCTTGTAGAATTGGTTCAATTTATACAATAAAAATTTAGAACAGCTGCAGATTCGATTTTGGACTTCCCCAAATACTTGTGAATGTAAATTTTGATGCTATTTACTGCATAAATAAAATTGTGTAAGAAAGTGAACCAAATTTTGTACAAGAAATAGGGTAGTATAAAACGGCCTTTCTAAAATAATTTTTGGAAAATTTCTGTTCATAAATATTTGGACATTCCGTTAAGTCAATATAAAAGTCGTTTCGCTGTACATTCAGGATTAATATTTTTATTTATTATTTATCCTCAATTAGCTGTCAACTTACATACACTGAGAAAAATGGAATTTTGCGATTTCGATAAAACATGATTCCTATCGATGAAATGAAAGTATAATGTAAAAGTGTAATGCTGTCATGTTATAAGATCCATCTTACTCTAAATTAATCATGATTCTTAGCACAATGAAAATGTCTAAATTTAAGAATGTAAAATTATCATTCTACATAATACGTATTGTTAAAATAATAAACCATGTAATGAAATATTATGCTGAATAAATTAGTAATAAAATGTCATGTCTGACTTTTTGTTAATTATTCCGGTAATTTTATCATGCCGGGAAATCATACTCTAAACAACAAACCACGTAGTGTTAATTTTGCAGGAATACGCTGAGTCGTTTTTTAACGCAAATCCGAATAAAATGTTCGGAATTCTTGTTAATATAAACGTACTCCTTTGTGCCATTTTTCTCAGTGTACAGTGAAACGTCGACATTTATATTGATTTTTATTTTTGTTCTTTTAACCACGAAGTATTTTTCACATTTCCTCTATTTTTCTTTTATATTTTTGCTTCAACACCGTAATATGAATTTGTTTTTTTTTACCTCGCAATGAAAACTTTGGGCCTCTCGCGATTCCAAACATTTTTCATTGCGAATTAGACATAGACATTCACTGAAACTTGTTATGATCCATCAGTTTTGTGCTTTACACGAGGTTGAATATGAGTTACTGGAATCCTCTTGTTACGTGCGCGCAAAACTTGTGGGCGAAAATTATAAATGAGGACCGCTAGCTTGCTTTAATGTTCTCGCTGGCTGACTACAAATTAGCAAGTTAAGATAAATCTGCATCAACTGGCGTCTTAGTAAATTAATTAAATATAATAAAGCCCTACCTACTTTTCATAATAATTAGTTTTGGCATCAGAATGGCTTTTCTTTCGCACTTAAGAAGAAATACTACTACATTTAACGTGCAGATATACATATTTTATGAAACATTACGAACTGCATTCATTATAAAGTTATTCCTGATTTTATTTCCCAAAAATCTGTGTACTTTAGTTACTGTTGTTTTACAATATAATTTATTTATTATCAATTTATGTAGAAAAATAAATTTGTCAAATAAAAATGTCAATAAGTCTTGGAAAATCTGCCTTTATTGAAATTGAATGTTTCATAAGTCTCTTGTCGTTGAATTATGAAATTACTTGAACTGTAGATGACCTTCTGAATTTGAATTTCAATAAAACTTCTTAAATGAAGCTTCTTTTGCTATTACATTTGTCTTGAATGCCTAATTCCTCATAAATCAAAGTACAACAGATTTTTGGCGTTCAAAATTAGGCGAATATAGTTGGTCAAGTGTCATCTTGTAGACACACACCATTTACTCATTGCTGATGTAAAATAAAAATAGTAGGGGCGATAGTATTCCACCTTGAGGAACTCCTGATTCCAAATTTAGGCATGAACACCTGAAGCAGGTATCAACAATAAGTTGCTTACAATGGCCGAGATATTACGAAAACCATTTTGGGGCTCGCCAAGCCTCATAGGTAATTCAATTTCTCTCAGATTTTTCTTGCTTGTATTTTATCTTTCCTATTTGTCTCTTTCACTTTCTTTTCTTGGGCCTTCTTGTTTTCCTACTCTCTCCTTTTCATGTCTCCACAAATTTTCTGAATTTATCTTACTTACGTAACCCTTTCTTCATCTTTCTTGTTTTTGCACACTTTATATCCCCATTTAAATTTAATCTCCTTAATACTCTTCTACAAACTAGAATACTTTTAGAATACTACCTAATCTTTAAAGGCGTAAATTCCCTAAGATGGTAAGTACAATTAAAAGGCAAATACTAGAGCGTTAGGAGTTAACCCCCCCATTTTTAAACCATATTTTGTTAGAGAAACTGCCAGGTAAATTAATTTTTTAAAATTCATTTTCCAGGTGAACGAGGCTTTCGAACTGCTGAAGCGAAGAACCTGCAACAATCCGGGGCAAAGGCTACCGAAAGTGGAAATCTTGCGAAGCGCCATAGAATACATAGAATATCTAGAGGAGGTCTTGCAGGGATCAAAGTCGTCGTCGGACGGATCATCCGTTATGAATTCTTCCGCCGAATACATTGTGAGTAATTCATGCCTGCTTGAGTTCGTTCCCACGACGTGTTTGTGGAGGAACGATTTTGAATATGATGTTTACGTCTGTGAAATATAAAATGGCAAACGTTTTGAAATCAAAGCAGTATTTTTTAAATTAATTATTTTACGTTATCTATGCATATAATATTTAAATACGGTATAGATGCAATATCAGGGTTTGAAACACTTACATTTAAACCTGTTCTATTTCTATTCTGTTTCTGGAAATGTTGCTCCTTTTTTTAAATTGGAAAGTGAATTTATTTTGCAATTTGTCACTCGTCCCTGCAGAACTCCGACTTTTCCTAAATTGACGTAGTAAACTTGAAAACTTAAAAAGACGATAAATACTTGTCTAAATCCGTGCCTCTTGTGCGTATATAACACGGCGCGTAAACATTAAGTTCCTCATGGTGACGCTAATATTGTAACTATTACACCTAAGTTGTCTGTATTTATGCATCCTTCCCGCATAAATTTCCAGGGACACTAAATGCGCCATTAGCTAAGTGGATAGAGCAGTAAAAATAAAGGCGGAGGTCCTCATCTCATCTCGTCCGCCATTGCTATTTTCGTTTTTCTTCAAGTACGCGCGATGTTTTCGGCAAATAAAAAAGAACGTAATATCGTTAAATAAAATTGCATTGCGGTTATATTTGTGTTTCAAAGATGCGACAGGAGGGCATTACCTCATTGAAAACACTGCAAAAGAACTAACTGGAACATGAACGATAAATGAAAAATAGTGACAATTGAATACATTGTATTCGTACAGGATTCTTTTTTTTTTAAATAATTGGTGGAGGCGCTGGTTTTACGTAGCTAAAGTTATCTATGTAGGTATCTCATAAGGGGATGGTCTCTGTAACTAGTTAGCCTCAAGAAGCGATTGATATTAGTCACAGAGTTCCACCCCAGATTAGCTTTGCTTGATCCGCGACATTTTCGAAAATTACAAACGTTATGAAAATGCAAAATGATTGATGAGGAGTAAACAGTGTTTATGCAAAGCTTATGAAAGGGACGTACTGTTATAAATTTTGATATTTCCTAAAAAACGAAAAAGATTTTTTTAGATTTCTATTTATTTTGAACTTCTACTTAAGATTAATTTGACTTTAATAGATCAATTAATTAATAAAATTGCTTACGTAGGTAAACACGTGTTTGTTGTTATCTCCACGTTGTAGGTGATTGTACAATAGCAATAAATAAGAGCCTAATTACAAGAGCAGCTTAACATGTGCGATCCATCTGTTTATCCACATAATTTTCTGCTATCGCAAGCAACACTTAACTCTCACTGATAATTAAAACTTACGATGAATTTTAAACTCGGTAGGAGAGCCCTTTTTTCTCATCACGAACTCTTTATTGTATCACATTCGTCACCGAAACGCTCTTTGCTGTTCCTTTTGTGTTCTGTAATTAAAAGAGAAAATCAATTGGGTAAAGGCGACAGTGCCTCGCTGTATTTTTAACTGAAGAATGCGTTATTTTTCGACGAATGCGTAATTCGATACGCGAAGTTGGCACTCTCGTAATATATTCTCGATTTTATTTGACGGTTTTAATACCGATACGTTTTATGGGGGCTGCATACGGACACGAGGAAATGCGAGTAATGGATTAATAAACGTAAACGAAAACAGAGTCTCTTCTGGAAATTGTAATAAAATGTTTTTTATTTTAAAAGCTTTTCGCTTTACTTTACATCTTTTTAAATCTGTAATTTATTTTTTAACTACCGGTACAATGCCTCTCTTATCTTTACTATTTTTTTAAATGTTTTGTTATTGCTCGTTTTTGGTGTAAATTGCGTCTTGAAGCATCTGCGACACACTAATTTTAAGGATTGAATTCCACAAGTGGATGGTGTACGTATTATTAGAAAACTGTCATTGACATAGTTCTCATTAGTTGTCTTCCGAAACACATATGTTGTGCCGAAATAAAAAAGAAATGTACAAATTAATTAGTTTAGTGAAAAATGTCGAAATTTGTCTTGTCTTTATCTGATCTTGTTTTACTGAAAGCCAGTTTTACAATCGTGGAATAAGGACGGAATAACTGTTCGCTGAATATCCTTTAACGTTCCTCCATATCTACGTCACACCTACGTCACGTTATTCTAAGAATGATGCTTACCCGGCGATTGTAAAATCGGACTTCTTAAACTTTTGTGACATTTAATATTTCATATTTCTTAAAGTTGCGTTGGATGTCATAAATTTTCAGGACGTCTCATGTAAGGCTTTTCGAAACTGAAACTTCTATTATCGTATTATGTATGTAAAGAGTCTTCCATTAAGGCTCAGTTTTACAATCGTGGAATAACTGTTCGCCGAATATCCTTTAATATTCCTCCATATCTATGTCACAACGGCTTGACATATCAATTCAGTTTTTGCTTTCTTTTGAAGCTTGGACAATGCAGTTATATTCGAAACAAGATGTTGCTCCACCACGGCTTTGTTTACACTGACGCACCCGATCGCTCCAATTTTTGATCGCCCTGTCCAACATTTGCGGCTGTATGCCGGCGATAGTTTGACGAATGTTGGCTTCCAAATGATCCAAAGTCTGTGGATTGTCGGCATAGACTTGTGCTTTGACGTAGCCCCAAAGAAAATAATCTAGTGGTGTCAAATCATATTATGTCAGCGGCCAATTCACAAATCCTCATCGTGAGATGATCCAATCGCCAAAATTATCCTTCAGCAAATCGAGCGTAGCATTAGCTGTATGGCACGTAGCGCCGTCTTATTGGAAACACATCTCTTCAATATCGATGTTCTCAAGTTCTTGCCACAGAAACTCGAATAACATTTCTGAAGAAATAAGGTCCGACAATGCCGCCGTGCCATAAACCGCACCGCAAAGTGAGTTTTTCGGTATGCAACGGATTTTCATGTAACACTTGTGGGTTGTTCTCGCACCAATAATGGCAATTTTGTTTGTTAACAAAGCCATTCATCCAAAAATGCGCCTCGTCTGAGAAGATGATTTCTTGGCCGAAATCAGGATCATTTTCCAAGTGCTCAAGGGCCCAATCAGCAAACTCCCGACGCAATCTGTGATCGTTTGGTTTCAGTTCTTGAGTCAATAAGACTTCGTAAGGATCTAGGACCAAATCCTTACGCAAAATTCTCCAAGTTGACGTCTGAGAAAGCGTTCAAATTTTTCCACAGTGGGGCTTTTAGCCTACGCAGAGTAACGATGACGGCGACCCAATTCTCTGGTGAAGAAACGTTGAGCATCCACAATTGACCTCGAACTTTGGTAATATTTTTTAATAATTTCTAAATGGTCGGAAGCGACAAACGCTGCATGATGAAACTACGAACTATACTGAATATTTTGACAGCTGGAAGTAAAACAAATATATCGGGAACCAAGAAGTCTCTATTGAAAAAACTATCACCTCTATTGAAAGAAACACTGAAAGATTCTTAGTACTGATTATGATTAAAAATAAAATTCTATATTAACTTAACATGTTTTAAATTTGGCGTAATGCTACTACGGACAGTTATGTACAATTCTACCACCTTTGGTTTGGGTAATGTTCAATACGTTCTGTATTCACCTGTAATCTCTGGCTAACAGAAACTTAGGTTAAGTAGTCTTTAAAAATATTACGTCGTTGCTGTTTATTGATATTATTTTAGCAATACAGTCTCTTCTTAAAAAAAGAAAATCAAAGACATCAAATCTGATTTTGTTTTTTTATTGTTAGGTCTCAAGTTCACTGATATTATTTTGGCAATACAATCTTTCTTTTTTCCTTAGAATCAACAACATAAAATCTATCAACTGTTATCTCGATTATTTCAACTAATTTTTTTTGTACTGTCAATTCTTTCCTTTCTAGCTTCATTTTGTGAGTGTGAGGGACGTTTTGTTAAAAATGATAAAAGAAAGGGGATGAATTATCTTTACTTTCAAATACTTTCAAGGACCCAAGTAGTAATTTCTTTGTTTCTTGTTTGAGCTTTTAGTTAGAGATTGATCTCAATGTCCCCTTTATATTGAGCCCTTGTCCACCACTACATACATATATTATTCGGGATTCACGAAATTACGTTTTTTCTTCTAAATGAAACTTATTGTTAGTTAAAAATAAAGAAAAAACATGTATAAATGTATATGTTCAAAGTAGTTAAAAACAATTACAAAACAATTCAAGAAATTTGGCATAAAGCGAAATTCTCAAACTGTATTAAAACAATAACTCAGAGTCATGTATTATCGATTAACAATTATTAAGACAATACATACATTCAGTCAAATTATTAAAAAGCACAATTTAGACACATATATTATGTAATTACAGATTAATTCAATGTTATATAACGCAAAGTCAAAGCAATATCATACGGAACAATGCAAATCAAATTCAAAATAAGTTTATAACGAGTAGAAACAGCATTTTGTAAATCAATTAACGCAGTTATTAGTTTCTAATAACATAATTAATTGGCAAATGAATGTTTTTTCACCCAAACCATGGTACTAGATACAGAGAGACTGACAGATTTTCGGAGTTTGGTCACACTCGGCTTCGGTTAATACTACATTCGACCATACTACATGTAGTTATGTGGTACCTCTGCCCGAAACGCAGTCGTCTTTTATATGGTTTATACCGGAAATTCTGATTACGAGGAACTTTGCATGTGGGCCACTTGCCTTGTGCAGCTGATATTCTCCGAATGCAGTTTTATTGCATTGCAAAGGTCAGTCGTGACATATGACGGCGAATCCCTTGAAAAAGCAAGTCGTTTGTTTGATTTCTTACATGATCTTACAAGATCACTTTCTCTCTCTTCTGCTTCGCCACTTTTACTGCTGTTTCACCTTCAATTTCATTTTCACTATCAGAGAAAATTTTCGCAGTTTCTCCTTGACCTTTTGCGAATACCGCGTCAATACGATTTTTGCTTTGTTCGCTGTTGCAGATCTGCATTCAATAAAAAAAAAACTGGACATTTTTGTTCTCTAAAGTGAAACTATTAGACTGGGATAACTTAGAGCACCCATTCAAGGTATCCCCAACAATTAGGATAACTTAGAATAACTGTCTAAAGTATTAAAAAAAATCATTTGGAGTTATAAATTCACAATATATAAATTTCATGTTCATTCGGACATATTACAAGAAATTTTTTTGTTATGGCAAAGACAGAAAATAGTGGCGATCGAAATGTGATCGGCTTAAAATAAAGCATCAGATATTTTGCTTCAGTTTCAATTAACGCTTCTTTAGAGTCCAATACGTTTCAATTAGGTGGAGTTCTCATGGAGTGTGGGGGACGTTGAAAGATGTTAGTACAACTATGGCATTGCTTTTATTTCATTTTATGGCACTTTTGTTACAGTGCCAGATCTAGGCAAAAATTATAGAGACGTTATGATTTCTTATATGTATAAACAGAGAACGGCCAGTTTATTAGATGTTGAATGAGTGTGAATAAATAAATATAAAAGAAATTCGTAAAAACAATTTTGATTTAATGATTATGGTTTGGATGGTCTTAGGTAAAACATAAGGTTATTCGCTCTCTGTTTATAAAAGATAAGGACGTTATTAACATAAATTTTCCGTGGAAATAAGTCTCTAACCATAAGGACAGCCGGATGTCCATCACTAGGCAAGCATGTTTTGTCAGGATCTGATCATAAAGTTTCTGAACCCAGACTTTATTATAAGGATGACATTTTGTTTATCGTTACGATTTAGAGCTACTTGCACTTCAAAAACTTTCGATTCGGTTCTCTTTTTGACTTTTTAAACCTACTACATGTCAATTTTCTTTGATACGCCAAGTTTGAATTTCTTTGAAATGCCTCCATTTTTTTGCCCGTTTTTAGACTTTCGGGTTTGCTTTCTTGTAACTCATTTTTTTTTAAATGTTAGTCATACTTCAATGCGACTGTTGAAAAGTGTTTCATGCGTTTTTTTCTCTTTTAATGACATTTTGATTTCAGCAAAGAAACTACATAATTGTAAACCACTGTTATTAAAGTAACTCTTATTTGAATTTGAAGATGATATCTTGTCTGTTGCCAAATTTTATCATGCGCAATCTTTATTGGCATATGGCCTAAAATATTTTCAAAGCAGTTTTTTTTAATAATTGTTGAATCCTCTTTGTAAGCTAAGGGGAAACAACAGTTCTTCCTGCATCAAAGCTCCGTCCGAAAATAATTTTTTATTCAAATGTTCCCAATTTGTAGGAATTACATAATTTAATCACGAATCATTCAACCTTCCAAGTTATAATTCAATTTTGTTTTAAATTTATTTGGCTTTTTCCCTCTTCAACGTCGAAAAGCCGGCCTGCAATTTCACTGTATTATCTGAAGCGTTTCTTTCCAGCGCGGGAATAAATCAAGCTCGATTTGCAAATTAAATTCTACACTTTCGCGTTTTCCAAACTTTGCCTCCGAAAATTGGTTTAAACTTCAGAAATTACCTTCACTTCACGTGGCTCCCTCAAACAAACGGGAAATCGATGGGACCTGACGAGGAGAGCCCCTAATAACGGATTGCCCCCCCAACTCTGAAGACGTCACGGATAATTTCTTGCGGCCGGCGATCCCGTGTTAATGATTGCGCGTTTCCGTTTTAAACTTGCGCGTGTTCATTAGGAGTCGCATTATTGCTGGGGAAATTAGTGTAATAGCTAATTTTGCAACATCCTCTCGGGCAGTTAAAATAAGAAAGCACCTGGAAAAAAAAACGACGCAAACGACGAGTTCATTATCGCAAAAATATAGCAGACCGCACACACATGCTAGAAAATACACATTGAATAATCTTTAAGAATTTCAATTGTGAAAACAATAATAATAATAATAGAAAATATACGGGGTGTGTATAAATAAGTGATAAGACTTTAACCTTGTCTTCTCGTTGAGTGAGTTGAACCGTATTTAAAATCGAATGTATTATATTTATTAAATGATTATATTTTATGGAGTTATTTTTGCGTATGGCAAACCAAAAAAAGAAAACGAGTCACGGTCTCATAAATTTGGCACGAATTAATATCATTATGAAAGAGGAAGAATTTAATCTGTATCTTGTCTCTGGGGCTCTGCGATTAATAAAGTGTCTGTCTCGGTGCTGCTGAAGGAGGGCCAAACCTAAAATATTTCAGCCACGGAGCGGCGAGTACTTCGGAAACAAGTCAAAAAAAGAGAACACAATGCATTACTTTCAGTGCGGTAGGTTAGGGTTTATATGCGTCGGGTTAATTAAAGGTCGATAAATTACCGGGGGGGTAAAGATCTGGATCGTTTGTTTGTAGGGCGACAGATTGAAAACTAATTGCTGAAATATGGACTTTTATTGAGTTTTTACATACAGGGTGTTCCTTCCGCGTTCTAAAGTAGAAAGTCGCAATTAGATTTTGATTTGAATATTTTGGCTCTCCTTTGTGGTGGGCAAGTACGCAAATCATTTCGCTCGTGTGTTAGTTATGAAACCGTCCTAACCGTTATGAAATATACGCGCAAGTAATGATATTTGACACAAATGTAACCTCACTTGTCAGATTAATCAAGATTATTTGGCAACAATTTCGGTTTCCGCACGCTGTTGTGTCAAAGAAATTAATAACGACGAATAAATATCGCTCACTTCGTTCTTCATAATTACAAACAGGTATTTTTGGAAGACTCTTGTTAATTTGACTCCATCAACTGTGAAAGGACGAGACGCTTGGATATCACTACGTTCCATTTTCTTTTAAATATTTTTCGAACTTTGTAGTATTGCACCTGATGAGCTGTAATCATAACGGAACAATCTTTATCTCTTTATTATATTACAACGAAGTACATGGTAAAGCTTTAGGAGTGACTGAATTTCCAGTTAAAAGCAAATTATTCCCGACAACGTTTCGCTGTGTTACGTCGATAATTATTATCGAGCATCATCCGTAACTAATTCACATAGAACACGTTCGTTCGGTCGTTCAATTAAGCGCGCGTTACTTCCACCGAAACGGTTCTCGCGCACGTCCTCAACACTCCGAAGAATCAAATATTTAAAATTCCGCAGAAAACCCCGGCTAATATAATTCATGATTTCAGCACTCTGTTAGACGAACAGGGACTATTGGCGTTATTTCAACGACCGTTTAGAAAACTATATCTGCAAGCGTTTATGCTCGCAGGAACTGTCAACGTCGGCGGGTCCTCCTTTTGTAAACAGGGCCGTATAGCTTTCAACTCGAGCTAAGGTAATTATAAATTACAGCGGAATTAAATTCCCATCTCGGTGCGAATGTTAAGATAGATTTAAACACTCCGAAGTATGTATGTGCGGACGAAAGGGGAGACGACGAAGTGCAAAAAACACTTTGTTGTAAGAACCGCAAATATTCAGATACGCTTTTAAGGAATTTCTTAAGAGTGCCAGTAAAATTTGGGTATACACAGTAGATAAGTGAAAGAATCAAGAAAAATTGTGTAGTGTCACAATTAAAAAGTCATAATTTTATTAAAATATAAAAATATTATTACCATAAGTATAGAGAATATAGAAAGATAATAAATAACTTTTTAATTATCTAAAAATATTCTCACAAAATTTTTCATTTGTAATACTTCGTCGGACAGATTGTAAAATAAACATCGACGTTTCGCTGTATTTTGACAGCTTCTTCAGGATAAATATACGTTGACTTTTAAATTCATTTTATACCCTGTCCCACAAGTTGTAATTACAAGTTTTGTTTAATTTTCAACGGACTAGGACTAGAATGTGCTTTAATTAAAATTACCAGGTTACGAACATTTAATTTAAACACTCCGTTAATAAATAAAATGAAAGATTACAAATTGCTATTATGTGGAGATTTTAATGTAAACTTTCAAAATGAGACGGATACAAAAATTAAATTATTAATAGACATCACTAAAACTTTTGGATTAGTGCAAACAATACGGGAACCCATAAGAATAACTACTAGATCATCCACTATAATTGACAACATTTTTACAAATCTTCTAAAATATAATACTTTACTACATAAATCTTGTCTGTCAGACCATTACGGACAAGAAATATTTTTTGATAACACAACGGAAACGAAAGCAGAAGAGTATGTTATGAGACGACAATTTAGTAACACAAAATTAATGGAAATTAATAGCAGCTTAGAAAAAATATCTTGGAATGAGATCTTCAATTGTAACGGTCCAAATGATAATACAAATACGTTCTTAAGAATACTTCAAAAAATTAAGTATGACAGTTGTCCAAAAATAAAAACATCGACCAAACCAAAACGGAATCGTTGGCTAAGTGAGGAGTTGGAAGAAAAGTTAAAAATTAAATGTAAATTATATGAAGGTGTAATTAATGGAAAAATTGCAAAAGAGGATTACGTACGGTACTGTCGACATGTTAAAAAATGTATTGCAAACGCAAAAAGGACCTATAATTCTGAATTTATAACAACTTCGAACAATAAAACAAAGGCTACGTGGGAACTGGTAAAAAACATAACTAAAAAACAAAGTACCTCGAAATTTGACATAAATAATTTCAAAAATGCATCTGAAGAGAGTGATGAAACATTAGACAATATAAATGATTTCTTTATAAACATAGGACAGAATAAAAACATTATGCCAAGCTTCAAGCACAGTGATGCTCGAGTTTGTAATACAAATATGTTTTTATGCCCAACAAACAGCACGGAATTACGGAACACAATTCTCAACTTGAAGGATACATCTTCAGTAGGATTTGATGAAATCCCTACAAAACTGTTAAAATTTTGTGCTGATACATTGAGTCATCCATTGTGCCAACTGATAAACCAATGTTTTAACTCTGGAGTTTTTCCCGATCAGCTCAAAATAACGGTAATAAAACCATTGCACAAACAAGGTAACAAAGAAGACATTAGTAATTACAGACCTATCGCACTGATCTCTATAGTAGCTAAAGTATTTGAAAAGATCCTTACTTGTCGCATAATGTACTATATTAGTGAACATAATATAATTACAGACAACCAAAATGCATACATGAAAGGCAGATCTACTGTAAGAGCCATCTACACAGCCATTTGTACGATTTTGGAAGGTCTCTCTGAAAAAGAAAAAGTTGCAGCAGTTCTCTTGGATTTATCAAAAGCCTTCGACTGCGTCGACCATAATATATTGATGCATAAACTTCACAATCCAGGATGCAGAGGCATAGTAAATGATATTATTAGGTCGTATCTAAGTAACCGTAAACAGTGTATTCAAACGAGTGATCCCAATGGATGTGTGATTCGATCTAAGTTAAAATTCAAAACTCAGGGAATACCACAAGGTTCGGTTTTAGGTTTTAATATGTATATGTATTATGTGTATTTACATTATTGACGTGTTCCATGCTCATTGACATTATGCGAATAAATGTGATATTATTATTATTATTATTTACTTTTCATTTAGACTGTTTACAACTTACAATATTTATATAGTTTTTTTTGTAAGTAAATTCTCACCTGTTTGGTTGCCATAGCTCAATTTAGTCGGAGGCTGAGGTGGATTCGGAAGGATAATTCTTTGAACTATATTCTTTAAAACATAACTTGCGTAATCCATATAAAAAATAATAAACGTTCGGTGACAAAAACGAAAGCTGTTGAGCGCCAAGTAATCTCTGTAATTACTCAAATTACTGTAATTACTAAAACAGTCCGGAAACATAACAAATGAACTCGAAACAGATTATTAAGTTACGCAAATTTATTTTAAAGAAACTGCTCTTTAATCGTATCAGTAAATGAAAAAGAATGTTTGAGAATGAAAAATAATATAATTGAAAATTATATAACGATTTAACATAAATGGTAATTTCACCAAGGAATAAAGGAATTTGAATAAAGGACGAAACGTCGGCAGAAGATTTGTGACGCGGTGCTACTGGAAGTCAAAAAGATCTCCCTCTCAGTTGCTGTCATTTTAATTATTGAGAAAAGGAAAATAATTTTACACTAGAACTTCCTTCTGCCCACTTCTATTATTAACACACAATGATAGGTGGTAGGTGATTGCTTTCAAGAACTCGACTAGGTACTACTAATCCAACTTAAAATTAATCGTCAATTTCTAATATGAATATGTACTTATATTTCAATTTTCAAGAAAACGAACGAACGAATTTAAATGAGATGTAAACGTCTTGCACTTATACAATTCAGTAAAAACATTTTTGCTTCGTTGAGCATGAAGTAATCTGAATCTTCAAAATTTTAGCATATTGAAATACTTTTAAACGCTAGAATTAAAACAACGTATGAAAAAAAAAGTATTAAAATTAAAAAAAGTTTTATTTTATGTATTATTTCGGCTCATTCGTTCTACGGATGTTCATGTGGAAAATCTGCCGCAACCAAATATTTATCTCGCAATGGTACATATTTAGAAATGAAAAGAGAATAACGGAATGTGCACAAAAAGTAAGAAGACGGACAAAGGGAAAGGATATCAGAGAGGTTCCTAATGGCATCGTCATCGACTCCTTGGAGATCGGTGAAAATTTGAAAGGGGTCGATAGATGTCCTCTGGGAATCTTTTGCCCACCTTAAGAACGCTTAAGATTGGGGACTCCTGATTTTTGGAGAAAACAGGACGGCTAACGGTAGCTTTTGCTTCAGCCTTCCGTAAACGTCCTCATTAATTGTGGACCCTTTTTTCGAATACATATTCAATAAGTAGTAAAAAAAACGATCGCCATCAACCTTCCAGAAGATAACTGTGTTTTCGTCTTCCCTATGAACCTATTGTATCGACTCTTGTTTCGTGGAAGGATCCCAATCGAACAACCAAACAAATCTCGTGGCCTGTGACAATTCGCAACAAATAACTCTCATCGCTCTCTTAGGCCCGGTTTTTCAATCGCAAGTTAACTTTAACCTTCAGTTTATTCCCATAAGAACACAATTGTCGCTATGGAAATAAACCGAAAGTTACAGCTAAACTTGACATTGAAAAACCGGGCCTAAAGCGGCCAAATGTTCTTGACAAATTTCCTTCCTCGCCAGTTTCTGCTCTGATGTAAGGAGTTTGGGAATCCAACTTTTTCCATCCCTATGTTTTCGTGCACAATCTTGTAAACTATAGTTTCGTATACTCCGACTTCTTTTGGAAGCACTGGGGTCTCCATTCGTCGATCTGACAGCAGAAATCTTCAACTAGACTGATGATTTTCTCATTTTTACGAGAGTCGATCTTCCTGATTTGAGTCGGGGCCCTTTCGAATTCAGAATTGAAGGAAGAAAGAAGAAGCGATTGAAGAACCAAGAGTTTGAAGCACATTGAAAACAACTTGGGTAAGGAAATAGGAAAAGGGATAAATGATAGGAGAGGTGAAGAGAGTGTCTCACCTGTATCACCGTTTTATTATTTGAGTCATTCGAAAGCAAATCCATTTCAGTTTCCAATAAAATAATAACAGCATGGCGAGATCAAACAAGTTCCTCTGTGATCTATTACCTTAAGTAATTGAAAAAGTTTAATAAATTCTAATTTAACATTCTTAGAAACCTATTTGGCATTAGCTGAAGACTTCGCAGTTTCAACTTTTCCTTTATAGAGATGCATGTGTATGTTTAGTCTTTGAAGTTTAAAAAAACGTTTGCCATTGCCATTTTGTGGTCAAAAGCCTGGAGATGTATTTCTCTTTTCAGAATGGCCAATCGTCACAGTTCACGTCCAATCGAGTCCAACAGTTCAGCAACGCGTTCAATCGCTTCGCATCCTCGAACGGTAAGTTCCCCGGTCCTCTTCTGAAAATGGAAGTAACTTGTACGCGTCAGGTCGCATCCTCGTTGTCCGGGAACGGGGCTAAAATAACCGTCGACAGGCACTTTGTAAGTTTAAGCAGCGGTATGTTAAGTGCCGAACGGGAGCCATCTCGAGGGACCGGCCGACTTTTATAACATCCGGTAAAGCGTGTATATTTAGGTGTTGCTACCCTAATATCCGAACGGATGGATGATGTATTGATATTCACTTTTAACTGTGCTCACTGTTCGCCCACTTAATTCATCATAAACTTTAAGTGGTCGTAAATTTTGTCCGAGGAAGGGACTTGAACTTACCAGAAAGGAAAAATTCGATTTGGAAATTATATCAAAATAATTTCAAGTCTTCTACTTCTTGAGTACGTTAGTTTGAAACGTTGAATATTGATTTTCTTTTGGGAAATGTAATTTAAGTCTTGTCGCATATACGTCGGACAAATTTATGCGCAGTCCCGTACGTACGATCTTGCGGGCCACTATTTCACGCCGACCGTAACACAGAAAATTTAAATGCATGCAGGATGGCATGCCATAGCGCGTATTACTCCGGCGTTGCTCCAACATGTATAACAAGGCGGTAATAATAGTAATACTCGTCGTTTTGCGTCGTTACGCCGGCTGCAACACAGAAAACTAACGCCATATCGCATCCATCATATAAACGACTTCACGAATCACTTCGAAATCGTCTTTTATGTCTACTTTGCGGCGGTTTATTATGCGCGTTTTTACGCGACCGAAATAAATCGCGCGATTTACACAAGCTATTGAACTTGTTTTCTTTTGTTTTTTTTTTTTCAAATCTTTCCAAGCTCATCATCTGAAAATATAAGTTGATACCAAACATCTTCAAGGACCAAAAGCGGCAAATAAAAACAGGAATATTTTAGTGCAAGAATCCTAGTTTTATTGGGCGACCTCAATAATATTAATTAGTCCCGGACTGACTCGTGTCTAGTCAGTTCTCCCAACACGACAGTGCGCAATTTTAATTAAAAATGTCTCCGCGCGAGTTTCGCAAACCGAGAGCCGAGAAATTCAAATTTAATGCCGACGTTTATTAATTAGACGGCGGCCAGGATCGAATGGTTTATGCAACGGGCGTCGTCCGTGCTTCCTTTCGGAACTGCCTAATCCTAAGAATTCGGAAAAAATCACGGATCCATTCTATAATTAGAAAACAAGATGATTCTAAATGCGTTCTATGCTGTTCTCCTATCTCCTTGCCCCCTAATATATATTTACGTCAATTTATATTTAATGATTTTGTCTCAGTGCAAAAGACATTTTCAGATATTTCAGATAAACTGTAAAGTGATACTTTATTTTGTTTTGCTTTGTTATATACAGTGTGTAATCGATTAAATTTCACTTATTAATACTGTAAAGAGCGATTTACACGAACAAGTTTTTCTTTTGAAGCGGCTTTAAAAGCGATGTTAAAAGTACACCTACATGTATAAGTTTTTCTTGTAAATTCTCTTGCTTGTGCAAAACTGCCAACTTTAAAACGAATGTAAATATAAACATGATAAGAAGCAAATAAGAACATAACCTTTGAAAGTGGAACTTAGTGGAAGGGACAGGACAGTCTTCGCATTTTATTTCATAAACAATAAAGATACAAACTTCTAATTGTCGGAATTAAAGGTTATAACGAATCACACGTTGTAAAGTTAAGTTGGTATATCGTGAAATCGGTAAATTGCGCTTGCGCAAACCGTCAACTTTTACAGAAACTTGTAGAAAATAGCGCTTGTTACAATTTTTCTGTAAAAGTTTTCTTGTACAAGTAAACTTTTAAGTAATTAGTTGCTTCTTTCTAATGCATACAAATATTAGAGAGAGGAAACTTTTAATGTCACTTGCAAAGAAAAACTTGTTCGTGTAAATCGCCCTTAAGGTTTTCATCATTGGTCTAGCTCAAAAATAAAGAAAACTGGCCTACCACAAATGCACATCATCTTTTAATAATAATAATAATAATAATAATAATAATATCTCTATATTTCGTTCCGGTACACATTACAAATATTAAAGAAAGAAAGATAATTCAACAGGAACAAAATAACTCAAGGCGGTGTTCAGAAACACTCTATGAAATACATAGAGATACTGATCTTCCACACAACCTTGACAAAAACAATCGATAGAATGCGCTGTAAACCGTGTTTAACAATAAATGAAAGTCATATAGGGTTAAGTAAACACTATCTATGAAAGTGAATTATAAACGTATACATATCAATGTATTACTACCGCTTTGGTGAAAACTTTTAGTTTGTTCTTGTAAGAGGCGCTTACGAATATGTGATTTAAACGATGATGGCGAAAGTTGCTTAAAATTAACATTAAGAGCGTTATATTGTTTGGCTATATTGTATGTAAAACTTCGTTCAAAGATTGCCGTTTTATGAGCTGGTGGAGTAAGAAGATCTCTAAATCGGACATGTACATTGTGAACATTAGTCCGAAATGTTATGTGAGTGAAAGAAAAGCTGAGTCAACTAGCAAGAATAACTTTATGCCCACAACCGGTTTCGCCACAACTGGCATTATCAAGTGGAAGAATCCTAAAAAAGTAAAAGGATGTCGCACAAATTAAAAGAAAATGTGATCTGTCAGCAGGGTTACCAGTTCCAATTGACAGATTTGAAAAAGTTGGTATTGGAAATGTTATCTTGTTATACAAATATTGAGGCGTTTTTGTAGTTATAATTTTATGATACAAGGTCAGACAGTGCAGTGCGTGCCGATTCGCCATATTCAACCAATTAAGATCGTGCAATTTGTGCGATACATGCTGTCCTTTTCTTATACCATAAATCAACCTAATACAACAATTTTGAATTAATTGAATTCTACGAGAGGTAACAGAATCTAAAGAATGATGAAAGACTATATCAGCGAAATTAAAGTGAGATAAAACTAATGTATCTGACAGTAAAGTTTTAGCTTTTGAGTTCAAAAAAGATCTGCAACCATATAACAATTTTAGCATTCCGTAGGACTTGCGAATTTTCTTTGAAATCTCTGTGGCTTTTATAACTATGTGAGGGACGGGTGGTTAATAAATGATAACAAAAAGGGGATGAATTATCCTTTACTTTTAACTTCATCCATTTTTACAAGGCCTCGTCGAGACACTATGCGACTCCAGATATCACGACGAGGGTGAGAGAGAAATTATAGTATTACGCTCAAACTCTATGTAGTAATTCACAAAATAATTACACCAGAATTTCCACTTTTTCTCCTCTCTCTTTTACTGAAATTTTAATCAGACCATAAAGGATCCAAGTAGCAATTTCTTTGTTTGTAGGTATCTGGTTAGAGCTTTTTAGCCAGATATTGCTATTACGCCCTCTTTATACCAAATGAGATTTTAGCCCTTGCCCACCACACATATATTTTTCGGGATTGACGAAATTGACGTCCCTTCTTTTTAAAAATGACATTTACTTAAAAATAAAGAGAAAATTATTATATAAATAAGTATATTCAGAATAAGTAATACAATTATAAATTGATTTAGACAATTTTAAAACTGATTACTCAATTCAAATATCTT
Organism: Dorcus parallelipipedus; assembly: GCA_958336345.1. Taxonomy (NCBI): domain Eukaryota; kingdom Metazoa; phylum Arthropoda; class Insecta; order Coleoptera; family Lucanidae; genus Dorcus; species Dorcus parallelipipedus. The sequence continues at coordinate 34,839,204 of OY284480.1, forward strand.
CGACCATTCTTCCTGTGCTTTCAAAATTCTAGAGAAGATTATAGCCTCAGCTTCGAGATTATGCAATCGCACATAATATTCTGCCGGATACTCAGTCTAGCTTTCGTCCTCGTCATAGTTGTGAGACGGTCCTGTTGGACATTAGTGATGACATACTGAGGGGAATTGATGACAAAAAGATTACTGTATTAACGTTATTGGACTTTTCTAAGGCGTTTGACACCATAAATCATCAGATTCTATTAGCCATCCTAAAGTTTATCGGTTTAACTGAACATGCAGTAAATTACTTTCGGAATTATTTACATAAGCGTACCTCTCAAGTTGAAATTGACAATCAGGTTTCCTCCCCTTTGGTGTCATCATATGGTGTCCCACAGGGATCTGTCCTAGGCCCTCTGTTGTACACCTTGTATACCTGTGACTTTATTAAAGTTATACGTCATTGTAAATTTCATTTATATGCTGATGATACCCAGCTTCTTTATTCTTTCCTGCCTAGTGATTTGCCGAATGCAATTTCTAACATTAATTCCGATTTACGTCGCCTTACTGATATATCTGAAAAACATGCATTACAATTAAATGCTGCTAAAACTTCTGTGCTTGTATTTGGTCCTCCGAAACTTCAGTGTCTTATGGAAACTCAAATTGTTCTAAATGTAGCAGGTCAGCGTATAGCACCTACCACATCTACTAAAAATTTGGGTTTGATATTTGATTCATCATTAAGATTTAAATTACACATTAATAATTGTATAAGAGAAGCATACTATAAATTGAAAATGATATATACAAATAGGCATTTTTTAAATAAAAAACTAAAAATTTTATTCTGTGATTTCCTAGTACGTACTATCGCGATTGAATTTTGCTGATGCTGTTTATGGTCCCAATCTGGATTCTGTGGATGTACGCAGAATTCAGACTCTTCAAAATTCTTGTTTGAGGCTGATTTTTGGAATAAGACGTCGTCAACACATTTCGTTCAAACTTAACGAGATAAAATGGCTTAATATGTCCAACAGGCGCTTGTTGCATGCTGCATGTCTTTATCATAGAATTATTGTTTACAAAGTACCTAAATACCTTTGTAAGAAAAGATCTTTAGAACGGACGTGCATACTGTTAATATACGTTTTAAAGGCACGATTACACCACCTGCGCATCACACTGAATCCTTTAAGCGTTCGTTTACATATCAAATTGGAAAGGTATATAACTCGATTCCTGAAGAGATCAAACACGGGTCGTATTTAATGTTTAAGGAATGCTTTAAAAATATGCTGCTTTTTCAACAGAACAAGCTCCCATAGCTAATTTTATTTTTGCTGATTGTTACTTGTACACATGCATAGTGCTTACGGTGTCAAATAAAATTATGTGAAATAGTTATTAATGTATACTCTATGATGTTAGCGTACTAAGCATTATTTTTGGTAATTGTTGCTATCTCATACTCTGTTGCCTATGTTCGTATTCTATTTTATTATATAGCCAAAGATGAAAAGCAGGGGTCTCCTACCTTTTTTGTGTAGGGGGCTATCTGATCTTTGGCTTTTTCCCAGCAAGTTTATATTATTCCTAAATTTTGTACACAAAGTTTATATGTAAATATCTGGGAAATAAATTATTATTATTATTATTATTATTATTATTATTACATACATACATACAACGCTCATGACAATAATTGTGATCTCTAGTAATTTGACTACAGGTTTTTGCAAAAAAAATCTTGAAGCTTTGAAGTTATAAAAGTGCTGTAAGAAAAATTTTAAAGCTCTCAAATCACAAAAGTGCCCCAAGAGATTTCTTGCAGCTTGAAGCCATTTTAAAACCAGGATTCTAGCTCGAAGATTCGAAAAGCTAACGGAAACTTCTCGAAGCTTCGAATCATAAAAACAATTTTAAATTTCTACATTTGTTTAAGCTTTGAAGCTTTTAGGACTTTAGGTCCTGAAAAAGTAAAGAATCTTAAATTCCTAAGAAACTTCAACGTAGCTTTAAACTCATAATATAAAATTGTCATAAAGATTTTAAGTCACAAAACCGCTTTGAAAAAAGTATTAAGTTAAGTTTCTTTTATAGCTTAAACTCTTGAACTATCAAAAGTCTAAATGAGGCATTAAACTCACAATATTAAAACGTCATAAAATCTTGAAGCTTTAAAGTTATGAAACTGCTCAGAGAAAAATCTTTAAGCTCCGAAGCAACAAAAGCGCTGAAACAGGTTTTATGAAGCTTGAAGTCATCAATGAGAGGATTTTTAGCTTGGAATTTTAAGAAGCTAAAACGAGGCCATAAAATCATACCTATTTCTTTTAAATGTTGCTATCGAAAGCTATCTTTAATCTTCGAAAGTCTAAGCTACTATGAATTTCCTAAATATTAAACTTAACTATAATTAAAGCTGGTTCTTGTCCGATGAAAATTGTATCACAAACTCTTTTAAACGGACACTAAATGGCGCATAAACACTTAACGTTTCGCAGTCGTTCTTCTTCTGACGAAGCTGTCGAACGACTGCGAAACGTTAAGTGCTTGTGCGCCATTTAGTGTCCGTTTAAAAGAGTTTGTGATACAATTAAACTTAACAGTAAACAAAGCTGGAATTAAATCATATTTCTTTTAAATGATGTTAACGAAAGCTTTGAAGGTCTATGCTTTGTCGATATAATATCTTGAAATTCTGTCATAAAATTGCAACGGAGACAATCTGAAAAATATAAAGTCCAAGAAGCTTTAAAGCATGAAAGCTGAAGCTGTTTGATAGAATTTATAATCTTCGTAATTCAATAAAGGTATCTTGAAATTTTGAAACCACAAAACTCCATAAAGTCATAAAGCTGCGAGAATGAGATCTTAAAGATGCTAGTAATTTTAGTTCTAAAGTTGAAACGACTCTTGGGTTGTTAGGAAGTCATAAAGCATTAAGCTCATCGTAAAACAAAACGTCATAAAATCTTGAAATATTAAAGTTAGTAAAACCTTGGATTGTTAATTTGAGGAAACAATACAGTTACAAAGGCATATTATACAAGCTCTTCAATCAGCACAATTTCAATTAAGAAAATGGCAATGTAATTGTACATTTTTATTAGAGTCTTCCAGCACTGAAGATTCATTAATAATAATCTGGCTCGAAGGACCAAAATGTTGAGTCCGTGATTTGTTTATTATTCGAAGCACCATATATTAATGCAGTACGACTGCTGCATGTTGCAGTGACCACAGTAAGAATTTGTTTAATTAATTTAATTACGTAAATCTTAAAGGTTTGAAGTTATAAAATAATAGTACTTTAACATCAACCTTTGAAGATATTAAACTATGAATTGTAAAGACTTGACGAGGCAGGAAATCTTGAATGATTATGAAATGTTCGATTTCTTACAAATACATCGTAAAACAACAAAGCTCTAGCAAAATTCACGGTCACTTGCCTTGTTTACTGAAACTCACCAAACAATTCATCATCAAACACCATGGACTTCTGTGTTTTGGATTAGATTTTGGTTCTTTCTTTCATTGAATTATTAACGTTCGTCAATAAATTTAGTATTTAATTTAAAAAGACCAGATCTTACCACACAAAGTAAAAGCTATTTAATTCCGATCATTCAAAAGTTTCCGGCTAATAAAAGCAAACTTTTTCCGACGGGGCACGTCGGCGTACAATCGTACAATTCGGGGAGGCCCTTTGTCTTTCACAAGCGAGTACGCGCAATTTGCGCCGCAAGCAGGGATTATCTCGGCAATTCGCTCTTTTTCCCCTTTATTCCGGCGAATAATTTCCGATGTAATCGAGTTCTTCAAACCGCGACGCGGGGAAAGTTTACCCGCCACCCCCGGGGTTCAAAACCGCCGGCCGAAAACGCAGAAATAATGAAAGTTTTACGGCAGTTGCACGGCGGCGGGTTAAAATTACCGCCACGAGCGGCGAAAAAAGACTTTCATAAATCTTGTGGAAAAGTTCGCGATTGGTTGATATAAATGACATAATCACAACCGTGATATTACGAGGACTTTCGAGGGTACTTTCTTTTAAAAGGGTAGTGAACAAGAGTTTACAATAAGAGGGACGGTTAATCGACAAAAACCGAAAACTTTTAGTAATAATAAGGGTATTGTTGTCGTCGTCTTTAAAAGTTTTAGTTACTTCTAAAGATGTTTTTTGACTAAATTTATTGTTTTGTGCAGAACCGAATTCGATCAAACAAAAGTTATTCGTGTTTCTTATTTTGCCCTGTAGATTTGTTGTGTACTGTAATTTTGTACGCGGTAAATGAAGTGGCAAAGTTTCATTCCGACATATCCCTAATATAAAATGCATACACGCCATGTCCCATAAAATCAGTCGTGCAGAAGAAGTAATCACCGTGGAGCCGTTGACTTATCGGTTGTTGGCGAGCGATAAAGCACGATACTTCTAATATTACAAGATGTTTCAGAAATTTTGAAGACTAAACAAAAACGTAAACAGCGGCAATTTGTCTATTTTCGTTCTTCATTTGGAACGGAGGGACGGGAGCGTTCCCGAGACACGATTACAGCATTAACTCGGAGGAGACATCTGGATTCCGACGTGCTCTCCACCTACAATAAATTACGCACGGTTTCTGCGTCCTTTATACACCCACCGAAACTGAGAATCTACTTAAAACCGATCCAGGATTCCGACGTTTAATCCCACGCTTTCGATAAGTCAATGGCGACAGTTTTGCAAAAAACATGGCAAACATCCATCAATTTCACATTTCTTAATTTTATTTTTAATTTGCTTTTTTTATTAAATGTCATTTATTATTCGTTTGTGGGATGCAGGAATAAAAAAAAACAGTTTTTCAACTCCTTCATTAGTTGATTCATGGATAGAGAAAAGTAAGGATATCATTTATGGAATCAATTCTTTTATAGCGTAACTGTAAACACGTTCGTTTAATTTGGTGAAAACCTTCAGTCATAAATGGACAGCTTACGACTCGTTTAGTGTCCGGGAAAAACGACGTTTACGGCCCTTGTTCACGACGGAGACTCCTTTGTAGGTTTTACGATCGGCCCGATAAATTAGGCAAATAATAACTTTCCGCCTCCGAGGTTAATACCGCAGTAAAATGTGTGAATTAGGCGACTGTAAAATTATTTTCGAAACGTCAGCGCTCCGCGAATAGGCGACACTTTTTGACCTCCGAAATTTACGACCTGACTTCTGGATTACGTAAATAAGCACTTCGAAAACACATTAGGAAGTGGACGTTGACCTCCAAGGATAATATCGGTTTCAGGTTTTGGAAGGATCGACGAATTTGCTTCGCGAGAGCTTTTGATTGGGTTAGCGTAACATGATCTGATCATCTTCAAGGAGATAGAACACTTTTATAACACAAATAAAGCATTTCTTTGTTTTACTTCAAGTCCTTGCCTTTTTAATTTTCTTTTCTATTACTTATTTATATTTTAGGAAAAACTATTGTTTTTATTTTTAATTCTGACATTCTGTACAATATGCTTATCTTGAATGTTCTTTTTAGATTCTAAAAGAAAAACTCTCACAGTCGCATGAGCGTAAGCGCGCCTCTTACTTTTGTGAATAAAAAAAGTTTGGGAACGCGCCATAATTTTTTGATGTTTTTATATTAATGATATTTTATAATAATGATGCTTTAAGACAGTGATTTATAATCTCACTTAGAATTTCAGATATTTCTAAAAGAATTCGTTCAATCTCTTGTGTGTGTAAAAATTTGTTTTTAAAAAAGGTAGATAAGCACCGAAGTATATTTCCGCTGTCACAGCTTTGCAGTGGAAAATATCATTTATTCGTTGTAAAACCGCAAGCTTTAAGCGCGAGGCTTAGCCGAAAGAAGCTCCCCGTTATAAATCCACTGAGAAAGATTTTATAAAATCTTTCAGCTGCTATTTTGAAAGGGCCGTAAACGTCAACGCATCCCGAAATACGAATCAACGGTGAGGCGATATTTTACGCTTATAAATAAACCGACTTTGTAAATTGTATCATTACAAGATTCGCTCTGTCAAAGACATCTAGATGGCAACGTCTAAGATTAGACGCCGTCGTCGGAACGACGCGGACGCCGCCGCGAAATATGCGAATCGAACTCGAAAACGTGCGATTGAATTTGCCGCTCGCCTGAATTGCGGCCGCTTACTAGTGATTTATACGGCCCATTAAAATAACGAGTTTTTCGAAAATAAATATCTTAATTCAGGTGTTTTCGTGAGCATCTACAAAGTGAAATGATTTGTTGCCTGACGTTTTATTGGCCGCCCGATGTGCGCGAGAAAAAAACGAAATTGATGCTAATTTTTTGACACTAGAAGGACCGAAACCGATGTCGTTTTTATTTAACGATGATAACTTGTGTTTTAAATCGTCTCATAATTTTCAACGCCGAAACTGATGGAAACTTACAGCCTGCGGAAATATAGAAAAATATCGCCTTACATTGTCTCATTTATCAGAATTATAAATCGCATTATTAGTCTCGTAAAGTATCTTGTATTATGTTTAAATAAAATTGTATAATTATGATACTATTTGTCTTTTCTTTTTATTAAGTTTTCTGGAAAATAATAACATAATTATAGAAAAACGAAACAGAGTTGTTTAGAATGACTAGGTACAGAAACTGAAAAATTAAATATAGAAAGTGAAAAAAATAAAGAATATCGATCAACACAAGATTGACATAGACATTTTAAAGATCAGAATAAAAATTACAAACAGGCGAAAAAGTACGATAGAAATAATTGCAGAAAAAAGCAAGCTACGAAAATGTTTGCAAAAATTTCAGAAGCAAATGAATAACGAACAAAACAAAAGTCAATAATAATGATATTAATGATATTGAGAGAAGAATTTTTTTTCCAATATAAATGAATATAGAAAAGAATTAATCTTGAAATTATCGATGAAATAGGAGGAGAGAATTATTACTTACATAAAAGTACAAAGGCTTACACATACAGGGTGTCAGGAATTCGAATGCAATAATTCCACAAGGTGATAGCTTGAATCAAAACAATAAAAAGCGTTTTCGAGTTATGAAAAAAAAAAATAAATAAATTCTCGAAACTTGGCAGCAACGCCAATATATAGGGTGAATGACAAAAAAAAGCATAAGAGAATCGATGTCACAGATTACGGGAAAAATGTTTAAATTCTTTTGAACAGTTTATAATTAATTAAAAAATTACACTAAAATCAAGCTGCGGCACTGCGTACGAAATATGACAGGAATTTTGATTGAATAATTCCGCAGACTAAATTAATTAAACACAACTTATTTATTAAGAAGTAGAAAAATGTACAGTATACAAAAGGTCTGCATTTGTGTGATTTCGGCACGGCTACTACGAGAGAACTGCACGCACTTGTAAGACTACCTGACCCTTTTTCCAGGAATACTTGTTGACGCACTTTTCAATACATTTCGTCATGTATTCGATGCTATTATATTAACGCATTTCCAACAAAATACGACGCCACGTTCTATAAATATGGCTGTATAAGTTTTTTATTGACTACTCGCTTGCACACAATACGACCTTGCGACACATCTCAATTCATTTTATTACACGTTTAACAGCTGGGAACGGAAGTCTGAATTGTTTCTTTTACGCGACGTAATTAGTAATTTCCAAAATAACTAGAATTGCGTATGAAATAAGGGTAACAAATTCGCAAATAATTGTGTAAATAATTGGTTGTTAATTTTTGCAGATTAATTACTGGAGCGGAATGTACCACCTGCTTCATCCACAAAAAAATCGCAAGGATTTAAATCTGGCAATCGCGGGGTTCAATGCACGGCCTGTAACGTCCGAGGGCGCACATTATATTGTGTGTTCTTTGTTTATGTGTGTTGGAAAAAGCTCCCCCAAATTTCACTTGTACCAGTTGTCGCCGTCGGAGCCACATACCTACTTGTTTTAAACGTCGCTGCTGTTACAAGTTTTGATCAGATCGCGTACATGAATGCATGTCAAAGATTACGAGTAAATATAAATTGCTGGGGTTACTTGAAAAATGTGAAACGATTTATTAGACCTGAAATCATCGCCGACAAGTTTTTGTTTTGTTTATTAGGCTATAGAGACTCTATTATGTGCAGGTCTTTTAAACATCGCTAGTGCTAGTACAGTTTTTAATCAAATCGCATACGTGAATAAAAATAACAGATTACGGGATCAAATTTAAAAATTTTATAGACTAGTTTATAATTAATTAAGAATTTAATTCAAAGTGAAAAGACTGCGTACGGTGGGACGAGTAACGTTTTACAACCAGTGCGCCAAAAACACAGGATAGAAAAATGTTTACTTAACTACTCAGTTATTATCACCTTCTCAATTTGGATTCCTACCTAATAAATAGACTTTAATGACTTTTCATAATTTCCTTTATTACATTTACGAGGGTTTAGATATAAATAAATCTGCCACAGGTATATTCTTTGACAATAGTAGCGCTTTCGATACTGTTGATCACAATAAGCTACTAAAAAAAAATGAGACGCATATGGTGTTCTGCGTTGCAGTGGTTTCGATCTTACCTCTCAAATCAGACTCAAATAGTTTCTGCCAATAAGGCCCATTCAACAGCGCTTAATATTAGGTCTGGAGTTCCACAAGGATCAATCCTTGGCCCTCTTTTATATGTCATGTTTGTCAATGATATAAGCGCTTCATTTCAGAATGCTGTTACATGTAAGTTTGCAGATGACACGTCTTCAGCCACTACTAGCAATTCCATAAATACTCTCGTCCAATATGCTTCTGATGCAGCTAACAACATGTCGAAATATTGTCAAGGAAACTCATTGATTTTGAATCCAAACAAAGCACACATGATCCATTTCAAAGTTAGTAAATCTATACCCATGAGCTTACTAGTACGTAAGTGTCTGTAAAGCAGGTTGAGGTGGTAAAATTCTTGGGCCTGCATGTCGATGAATATCTTAAATGGATCATATAGATGATCTTTCAAATGAATTATGTTCACTAAACCATCTCATATTTAAAATAAAAAGCATTGTAGATTTGAATGGTGTTAAATTATTTTATTTTGCTAATATTAGGTAGGCGTACACCAGCAATCAATCATGCCATTCTTTCCTTCGACAATCTTTCCCTTCAAGAAATTGAAACGAAACAAATCCTGTTCTAACCCACTAACACAAACCGAATCTTGGAAATAGTGGAGGTATAAACAAGTCTACACGAAACTAAGTATTCATCGTATCGGTTAGGAACATTGGAACATCCCTAACATGATTCTTGAAGGAAGTAAGAACGTTGGCTAGTCATCTCGTATTTCACTCACACACGTTCTTTCCTTCACGATTGCAGTTTCCTGCGGGAATGAAAGCTCTTATATGCTTAGCTATTGAATCGCGAATGAGATACGGATTAATGTGCTGGTGTGCATCTGTATATGTAAATCCCATATTTCTTATCCAAAAGCGAATTTTACGCAACATCTTAAATGTAAGCTTTCATGCTCACTGTAAACCCCTATTTCAGAAACTTGCTGTATTAATTGTTTTTGACTTATTTATTTATCATTATTTATCATTAATGAAGACATACAGCAACGATCGAGTAAAAACTTAACCTTTCCTCTTCATAGTCTGTCACTGTTTGAAAAAGGACCACAATATAGTTGCATCTTTTCCATCTTTTTTAAGGGAAACTTCTAAACTTTCTACGTTTAAAAATAAACTTTAATTATGGCTGATTGATAAATGTTTTTACTCATTGGCTGAATACTTTAAGGAGTGCCAGAATTAGTTAAGTCTAGCGTAATTTGTCTTTTATGATATGTTGTATTATGTGTTCTTTGTCTTATCTATTACTTTCTAATTTAATTAGACTTTTATTCATACATATTTGAATTTGTTAATTGATAACATGTGACATGTTCTATATCGCTTGCGCGATCAATCCAACAAATAAAGTTATTATTATTGTTATTAAATATTTTGTAGTTCGTATTCCACGGCGTCGGGCGTTGACCTAAAAATGACGAACCTGAAGCCGGAGCTTCCACGTGGGCCTTGAGGAGTCATAAATGTACAAAATATATAAAAAAAATTTGGATTGAGTTTTGCGAAGCACAGTTTAGATAAAACTTTATTATGGGTTTTTTAGTGCTAAAAATGAAGTTGTCAATGAAGGTCAAGTTCACGATCGATATTACGCCTACCATAAAACTTTTATGAGGGCATTTATTTCGTTCATTTGCACCTCTGTTTTTTAATCAGATTTGCATCGTCGTTTTGGGGCTAATTTTTAATTAATTATTTCTCGAAAGCTAAAGTAGAAAGAGTTTTTTTAACATTTTTCCCATACTCTTGGACATCACTTCTTATCGTAGTTTTTTTTTGTCAGAACAATTGTCAATCGCCCTGTATGTAATGCCATTGACTTTGTCTAATATTTATACGTAGGCAGTAAAGACTTCGACGTTACATGATCGGGGCAGTGTGTTTTAACAAGAAAGTTAACAATTTAAATAATTACCACATAATGACAATTCGATCTAATTTGCTTGAAGTAGAGATTTATGTTTCAGCAAGATTTTAACTTGATTCTCTTTTTTAAGTTTAATTTCAAGATTGTATTGATCGCAGTGATACATCTGCGAACATTGATTTTACAACTACATTGAAAATTCCCGCAATTATTTCTGTTACTATACGTACATAAACAGCAAAGGAAACACTGACGTAGTCACTGATTGAGTTTTATGAAATGTAAAAGTTTACATGATTGAAATGGAGGAGTGTACATTTCCTAAAAACATACATAACTAAACATTAAACAAACTAAATTCAAAAGTGGAGTATGATCTCTTTTTCATAGACTACCATTAGCGACGATTTATTATTTATGCTCTACGTGTTTACAAATCAGATTTGTCAATAAATCAGGCCATGAATTTAATTAAAATGTTTATTTTAGAAATGATGAGAAAACATTTTTTCTTCATTCCTTGTTACAAAATTGATGATGACATCGAATTGGTGAAATTCTTATGGAACACGATAAAAAATGATATTGTCCGAATGCAAATTTATCTCTAGAAAATAGTCCGGTTTTGAAATTCACAAGCCGTTGGCGTGCGCCAAATAAACACGGAATAAATTTTGGCTGGCGCGAAAAATAAAACAAGCGATATACACAAAAACAAAAAAAGCGGCGGTTAATTATGTCGTGCCATTTGAAATAAAATAAACGATCTTTTTTTATTATAAGTTGGACTGTCTCATATATTTTCGGATGGAAATTAATAAATAATGAGATGTCGCTTCTAATTTGCGATTTGTACGACGTGCAAGAGAGCGCTTGTTTGATATAGTTACTGATTCAGCGATTAATCTCTCGATTAATTTGGAAATGTCAGCTGTTCGTCATAAATATTATTTTACAATTTGAATTACGTCCTATATTTTTAACAGTAAAGTACTCTTCGATATTTTGCTGTCTGCGTTAAGAAACTTTTAATTTAGTTCACCCTGTATACCTACGCATCGTCATTGATTTTTTTTATTATTAGAAAAAAAAGAAAGATTTCCCAAATATTTCATTTTAATTAAAAATATCAATAAATTACTACAATAAAATAAATGGCACGTCCAGCGTTTATAAAACTAAACGCTCACCGGCGACTTTTTGGGGCTTTATTCATGACGATCCTGCGCCCTATTCCTTATCATGTAGCGCATGAAGGACATCATGAAGGGGTTCCGCGCGTAAATATGCTGTATTTCCCGCCACCGTCTGCGGTAATTTTCATCTACTTCCCTTTTGACGATCCTTCCTTCGCCCTCTAAAGTACGCCGTCTTATCAAATCAAGTGAAATTAGCCTGTTTCCAACTTCCTTTCCAGTTACCTCGTTGCTTCCTTGAACGTAAAGGGTAACTAACAGTGTGATCGACAAAAACAAAACGAAAACTGCAGTCATCTGTAAATAAGTGCATATAAAAATTATTCGAATTTTTGAAAACTTTTACTTACAATTTTCAATTTGGCCCCAAATCTCGGTATCAACTGAGGCAAATCAAAATTCCACGCGGCTTTTATACCAGTCGCGTCGCACCCTGCGTCACATCTGCAAATATTTGATTCGCACAACGTCTCATTTGATTTAACTTATCGCCCATAATGGATCTAAACGACCCAATTAGACGGTTCTAATTGGACGAGCACACAAACGTAGATGTTCTAACCGGCGGTTACCGGAGATTCAAGTGCGCCCCCTAGCAGATCGACGACATCACAAGCAATTAACACGCACCTGTGATCGATTTGACGATGTCCGAAACGTTGTGGCGATTAAACGAATGCTAATTGAAACATGACGCGCGGTGCCTTACTTCTCCAGTGGGGTCGCATATTTGGATCTTGTAGTAAAATTAATCAAAGTGGAAGGAATTCCTTTGAAATGGTATTTTTGGTTCGGAAGCTCCAATAAGCAACTGCTCTATGATTTATGAGTCGTGTAGACCGGAAGTTATATTTTTCAGTGTCATAGTATACACATTTAAAAATGGAATTCAAATTGTATCGGATTTTATGTACCAATTTGTTTGATAAAATCTGAATTGAAACATATTACTTTCGTTGGTTATACCGGAAGTTATCAAATCGAGGATTTCATGTAACCCATTGTGATTTACGGCTTATACGATCTTTTGCCATGAAATCTTTGAAATGATCCGAACTACTACTTGTTTCAAAATTTTAGCTGTCATCATTTTTTTTATTCAGAAGGTTTTATTTAAATTATCTTTAAGTTGAATTCAGTATCTGAGGTGTGTCAAATAGGGCTTAAGCCATTTGGAGGAGGTGCCGGATTTTAACTGGAGATTAATTTTAAGTCATAAGCGGTGTACCGACAGTTATTGTTTAAACTCGTTTTAATATAGGTTTAACATTTAATCTTAATCGTTGCAACTTCACTTTAAGTTAACTTGAAAGTTACCAAACAATTTTGAAAAAGTTTACAAAAACTTTTACCCTTGACTGAAACGATTTAATCTTGCAATCGTCTTTTAGTTTTTGCTTAGAGATGTAGGTATGCCAAGATTTGTACTTGAAATAGCGAAATTTATTTATTTTTGCGAATTACATCTAATACGACCTTATATCTACATGATAATTGACGATATCACACGTCACGCAAAGATCGTCAGGAGTTTATTGTCACTTGTCATGTACTCGTTAATGAAATCTCCAGGATGTGCTGAGTCCCTCAGTAATCGATGGCATTTTAATATTATTGTTGTTTTCTTGCAGGTTACGATATAAACGCGGCCGCATCGAGCCTGGACTGCCTGAGTATGATAGTACAAAATATTCCAAACAACAAGAAGAGTGACAGTGGTGAGCCTACGTGATATTCCTACGAAACAGGAAGGCCTACGAAGACAAGAGTACATATATCGTTTAAACGTCGACACGTTAGAAGGAGATTCAATAATTTTTTCGGCAATATAAATAAATCATATTTTTGTGTGGCTCTTCTTCTTTCCTCCAGTCAAAAGTTACCTACCTTATTCCCTGCGTTGCTTAGATGTTCTTTTATCTAAAATTTTAGTCGTTTTTAGAAATAATTAAGAAACCTTCGTTTTTGCAAAATTCTCTCTTTATATTTATCCTTCCAATTATTGCCGTGTTGATAAATGACTATGGAATAACACAGAGAAGGAATGTTTTATTACGTAACGTTACAATTATTATTTGAGTTATGTAGAGCGTTTCATTCTTAAATTGTTCGACAGATTCCTATTTATTCTTTTCATTAATATATTTAGTTCTAATAAACGGAAGCAGAATATAATTACGGTTTAATAAATACCAGCAACGATCTATTTATTCTAAATATTTTCAGTAGTGTTAATGTTGTGAAACGTACAATTGTACCTTAAACTCCTATGGTTATGGACAAATTAAAACAAATACCTATGCATGAAAGTTAAATACATTTATACAACTATGAAAATTTTTTAAAACAAAAATCTAAAAACTGGACGTACAGTTGCGGACAATAAAATCCGGGCAAGAATTTGACATGTCGTGCGTATTTCGACAAATTTGATAAATCAGGCTTTTATCGAGGTTATATTTCTGTCAAAATAAATAAATAAAATTTCAATTAAACGTCAGAATTACTAGCGACATGCATTAAACGTCAAAAATATTAAAGTGAGGTTTACATTGTGCAAATGACGTGCCCGGATTTTATTGTCCGCTACTGTACTAAAAAATGAGAACGAAAACAAACAGCGAATCAAACGAAAGAGAAGGGGAAGGATTCCAAAGGCGTACTGCAAAAAGGGCCAATCGGAAATTTTGTTAGAGGAAGTTCATTCTATTTTGTTTCTAAAACAATCTGTATACGTAAATATAATATTTCACCAATGAAGAAAATCGGTAGTTTTTAGTTTCCGAGCTGAAACCGCGTTAGTCTTCTTTCTTCTACCGACGTTTCATCCTCACTCGTACGGGACATTTTCAAGTCTGAGTGTTCGTAATGCTAGTTATAAAGATGTCCCTTGCAATCGGAGATAAAACATCGGCAAAAGAAAGAGCAATGCTTTAAAGCCCAGGAAGAGCAGAATATAACTTTCAATAGTACCTGAATGTTCTATCTTTGTTAGACATAATATATTCCCTATCTTTGGGCACACTACATCGTCTGGAAATGCAAAGACTGTAAAGTGTTTAACAGGGCGATTATATTTTAATCGCATGAACGTGGGGGAGGATATCATGCACCCTATTAAAAAAAGGATAACATTGATTAAACAAAAATTAGTACTCTGTGTGCATAGAACCAGTCTTGGGGGATTACCAATGTTGACATTGGCCATCTTGTGTGAAATAGCTTATGAGACAGCAGTATTTGTTGTTATTCCCGAACAGTTTCTATTTAGGTCAAAAGCCGGTCGTGCGATGTCGCGTGGTTTTTGTCAGCCAACCAATTTTTTTTCTTTTGACATTGTTTTTTCTTCTTCTCTCCAATGATGGTTGATTACATTTTAAATATTATTTTTTTGACAAAGATATAATATCGAAACCGTGGTTATAAAACATTTTTAAAACAAATTAGGAAATACCTTTATTACCGCTTAATTTTTGTTTGACTTTGCAGTAAACCACGATCACAACTTGCCTTTACAAATCCTAGTCATTGATTTAAGCGGGCTTACTTCTCAGTTAAAAGGAGGAAATTACTACAAGCGATGAAAAGCTTCCAAATACCTAGTAAATTAATAAGACTAATAACTAGGAGCGACCGTATTAAGACGTCAGGAGGGCCAAACATCCTAATAATTTGAAATGAATCAAGGATTGAAACAAGGTGATTCGATGTCGATGGTACCAAACCAATCAATCTTGTACTGGGAAAAGTGTTAAGAGAAAGTAAGTTCCACACCAAAGGGACCTTATTTCAGCACAACCATAATGTGTTGCTTATGGATGGTCTTGCCTTACTTGCCCGTACTAAGGAAGAACGAAGAGCAATTTACAAAGATTAGAGAAGAACGCAAGAGAGGTTGGACTTACAAAGACAGAATATTTGGAAACAACAAAAAACAAAGAAGTGTATTTAAGACACAACACGAGGTAGGGGAGAGAGGGGGAATGACGACCATCAAAAATTTTAGGAAATGAAAATAAATATGCAAATTGTATCAATAATGCCATCTAGTATGAAGTTGTGCAAGCTAATTTCTGTATCCCCCATAATTGGTATATCACCGATTTACGTAAAAGTGGCCGTTTCGTGTTGCAGCTTAAGTGCATGTAATTTTATCGAACAGTAAAATAAATTTTATAGACTTCTGCATTTGCTGCATTTGGGTAAATTACATTTATATAATCACCTACAAAGAACGTACTTCAGAATCCTCCACTGTTTAACTTTAAAAAATTTAATGTAGATTTTAAATTTTTTTAACACTTAGGGAAATCCCAACCAAATTCGACGGGAATTGACGACCAGTGGTCGTGATCACCCCTTATGGAATTTCGATATTCATGTTTTTCTTTAAATGACTAGATGTTGAGATGCCCAAAAATTGATCCAAACCATTGCATTGTCTGGAATTCTTTTTAAAAATTTATGTTTTTTGTTTTGAATTTCATCATCATTAAGATGAAATAAAATAACATTGTATTTCTGAATTGCAATGTCTATTTATTTCGAAAAATTTGTTGTGGAAAGTACTAACTTTTTACACCACCATTTTGCTGACAAGAACGATTATCAAAAACTGCAAAAAAATTTAGGTCTGCCATTTAAAAAAAATTAATAATGACGTCACAGCGCAAGAACAAATTCCTATCAAGGAAAGATTTTTGCACTAAACTGTGTCTTCGTAAAATTAAAAATTGACCGGTTTCAAGATTTTGCAAAAAAACATTAAATAAACAAATTTTGAGCTTGGTGTAGAACTTTATCGCCACCGTATAGAACAAAAGACTAGCACTTGTTTTCGAGAAAGAGCCAATAGATGTAAAGAAAACGAGGAAATCGAAATGAATTTGAAATGATTTGTGAAGAAAAAGGAAATCGAAATGAATTTGATCCTACGATTTTCGGAGAAAAAGAAAATTAACAGAAACAATCGCTTTTAAACAAAAACTACAAATATTAAAACAACAGCAAACTTACGAATTGGTTGTAAGGGGACGCTAAACAATAAAAAAAAACAACGAAATAACTTTTAACTTTAGAGAACGGTTTCCGTGAATCATCCCGTACAATATTCACCTTCGAATGTATTGATTTTAAAGAGGACGGTTTCCTTGAATCACCCTGTACAATATTCACCTTTGAAGATATTGATTTGAAATATTTTTTAAATTGAATTAAGAAGCTAACATTCCAGGGTTGAGACAAATGCCGTCCCCCATCTAGTAATGTTTTTGAAGAATTTGCCCCTAATAAATTATTCCACATACTGTAACACAAAAATAAATATTTGCACCCCTTTAATTTGGCTGAGTTAATTGTAGCCCCCTCTCGGTTGTATTTTTCAGAAAATTTTGTTGCATCTTATTGCACCCTTGAACAGCACTGTTTTTCTCTTTTGCCCCCTTCAGATCTCAGGAAAAACAGTCATTTAGAATTGAAATGTATTTTATAAATTTTTCTCGGATATTTGCGGGAGGCAAAAGATAAAATTAGTGGCACGTAAGGGGGTACAACTAATGCAGTATGATATTTAAAAAAAACGTAGGCTAACTAATTTTTTTTTAATTATAAAATTTTTTCTCAATTAATCGAGAGATGTACAAGATAAAAATAGTTGTAATATTACAAACAATCAAACAAATTGGACCCAAGATGATCTAAGGCATGCTTTGGAATTCTTAGAAAATGGTGGAAAGATTTGACTTGCAGCACAGCAGTTCAGAATTCCTTACGGTTCCTTACAAATAAGAATTAAAAAATTGAAGGAAGAAATGATAGTCCACGACTAGGACGGCGATCAATTTTTTCCCCGCAGCAGGAAGAAGCTATTGCAGAACATCTCAAATTGTTATCCAAAATGTTCTACGGCTTAACAGCAAAGGAACTTGGAAGAATAGTATACGAATATCCAAAAAAGAATAATATCAAGAATAATTTTAATAAAAATACACGACTGGCTGGGAAGGACTGGTATTACGATTTCTTGCAGAGAAATCCCACAGTTACTGCCCGAAAGCTCGAAGCTACCAATATTAACAGAATAACGCCATTTAACAGAGAAGAAATGGAACTATTTTTTGGAAATGTTCAAGATCTCATGGAAAAATTCCAATAAAATATTTAACGTGGATGAAACGGGCGTAAACAACAGCCTCTAAATCAGGGATGCACAGACTTGTTAAGACCAAGAGCTACAAAAATTTACTGTGACTTATGTGAGGGTCGCTAAAAAAAACCTGACACTAATCTATTTCATAGGGATCGTGTAACTTGTTGAACTTAAAATAACATGGTGATGATTTAGTGCCAATTTTCAACAAAGCCTATTCATCTGTAGCAGTAATTAACAAGGGTGTTAATAGATTTCAAGCTACCGGAATTTATCCGATAAATCCTGCAGTTTTTACAGATGATACATTGCTTCGAACACCACAACCAACTAACGAAGAAAATGATGATATTATTGACCACAATAATAACAACGATGTGGCTGTTCCTGGACCATCACATTCTCCCAAGGCCTCTCATTTAAAAACAAGCAATAGAGACATGGAGAATCCGCAACCAGGTACTTCACAACTCAATAGTGGAAAAGTGTCATTTGAAGAAATCTTTCCAGTTCCTACGGCTCCAAGTGCTTCTAAGCAAAAGCGATCCCGTAAGCAGCATTCAGAAGTCCTCACAGGTACTCCCAAGAAATATGTTTTAATGGAAAAAGATAAAGTGAAAGCGCCCAAATTGAAAAAGAAATTCGTCTTGAGTACAAAAGTTGTACAAAAAAAAAGGAATGCCTACATCTATTAATTATTATAGTTATTTTTTTCTTCGAAATAATAAATAACCTTTCAATTAGTTCTGGTTGTGATTACCCGCACCAAGGTCGTCATTACCCCAGTAGTTGGACACAATCGCAACCAAATGCATGATTCCAAATTTTGATTTTTAAATGAAAACAAAAGAATATTTAGCTTTCTACCTAAAGCATAATAAATCTACATAGCCCAGTCTATTAGGAACGTATTTTAGATAGTTTAGTAACTCTTTTACACCCAATTTCCCTTAGGTGGTCGTCATTCCCTCACTTTCCCCTAAGCTCCACATGCAGTGACCTTACTTACTCGAATTAAGAAAGATCTAATAGGAATTCCCAAAAGATTAAATTTAAAAACGTATCAGCTAGGTGTATAGTAAGAGAAGGGTACAACCATCAGTTTTACATGACTGTCAAAGTTGGATTTTAAATAAAAATATGAAGTATGCGCACGTAAAATATTGAGAAGTTGAGGTAGATAAGAAGAAGTGTAACAACGAGTTATACGCACAATCAAATACAGTCGAGAAATCAAAACATTAAGATTGGAATGAGTGGGTCTGGTCTACAAGCAGCCTGAAGAAAGTCTGACCAAAGCAGTGGTGGAAGGAAGGAGGATCAAAAAGAAAATGGAAGCAGATTTGAGAAGGCTGAATAAATACTACTCGTAGTATATGACGTATAGAGGAATTGGGAAACGGTGGTTGCGAATTGGGAGAGGTGGAGGTGGGCAGAATAAAATATGTTACACTGAATTGAATGCACATTTATAATAAAGTAAATGTAATCTGGACAATTTTATTAAATTTTTTGTCGCTTGTTTCGACAATTACGATGTATTTGACACTGTGTTCTTTTCATAACTCGTAGTTATCCCAAAATATGTGCATAAATTTCACTAATTGTAAGACAAAACAGCTTACGCCCATCAGCCTTTTATAGAAAGTGTGAATGTATTCTGCAAAGCAAGAAATTTCATGTTGTGTGTTGTTTCAAAAATTCTTGCATTATTTTATCCACATAGCAATGAATTCTATGTTTTTTTCTTTAATGTCCTGCGTCTTTCTATAAGAATTCCTCTCATTGAAACGAATGTCGTTTTGCACTAACAAAAGCTGTAAAATAACAGAAACAGTTTACGTTTTATTGAAAACGATATGTACAAAAAAAAACTTATCATCTAACTACATCTAAAAAAAATAGTGCATTCAAAACTTAATACTCTCAAAATTTTTGTGAGTTTCTTTACTAATTTATATTTATTTACCCAATTAGGTAGTGATTAAATACAATTCAATTAAATCGAAATTACAGAAGGTAACATCACAGTTAACAATATATCCACGCGGTCAAAAGATTTAACCAAAGAAACGTATTTTTAAGGCTAACCGCTAGGAGCGCTTCTGTCTACAGCATCCTGCACTTACATTAGGTTTCTACAATCACTCAGATGTACCGATATTTCCTAACATCGACAGAGGGAAGTATAAGTTCTGAATTATCAGATTTCAGACATTTAATACTTCTTTCAAAAAATTGTTATTACTTAATGTTAGAAGTCTCGCCGAAATTTTTTATTGCCTTGCAAAAGTTATAAATTGTAAACTTTTTTATAACTCAGTTTTTGCTTTGTCCTCCGAGTTTTACAGTGCCGTATTTACAAACTCTTCAATCGTCGATAGCACTGAAAAATTACATCAAAGAAGCTTTTAGTACTTATCGGCTGCTAAGTATCATCAATTTTGTCACTCGACTTATTTTAAAGTTCACTTAACATTAAAAGATAAATTACTGATAATTTATATCGTCTTTTAACTGACGCAGAGTATTGTTTATTTACAACATTAAAACATGTCGAATGTTTTTTTTTTCTCTTCTAAAACTACAAATTTGTACATCACTTGTCACATTCGAGCGGCGATTAAAATGATTTTCGCAGTGCTTAATGTTAATACCTAACGTTATTGTAACAACAAAACAACAAAATTATCAACTTTTTTACAATCGACTGTTTTCAGTGCTGGACTTGTGAAGCCTTCCGTTTGATATCGTCGAAATGGCTTGCAATGTGGTTTCGTCTGCCGTCGTGCATACATTGTTATCATGACCGTAATCTTTCGGCTCTTGCGTGTCTTTGGGGCCGTCCATCAAGAACAGCGTGAAGAAAAACATTATGGAACCTGAGAACAAAAAAAAAACGACCACATATTTATTAATAAGCAGCGTTCTGCTTAAGGTTGAAACAGACGTCACGAATTTGAATAAAACCATAAAAATCCCGAGATTCCAGCAAACACGTAATTTGCGACGAAGGTGAAACTCGTTAGGTCTCGTAATCATAAGTTTTAATTAAATTAACTTACTGATGCCGTATGCTCCGGCGTAAAAAACGTACAGGCTCTCCCTGTACCCGATGTGTTTCGAAACCGGATCCACGGCGATTGGTAGATTTCCTCCGATGTTGTTCATGACGAACAAGAAGAGACCGACGGTTGTAGATCGTACTTTCAACGGGACGATTTCCACGAGGATGGCGAAGAGAATGCCAAACCACATTTCAGCTACGAAATCATAATTTGCATCTTACAATTCACGAAAGAAAGGCTACTCACCGAAAAAGTATGAAATTCCCAGGGTGATCATGGCCCAGGTGGGGTCGAAATAGACGCTACCGAAGGCGAAAGGGGTTGATATCAGCTGACTTATAGATAACACCGCCACTCTGGATCGGATACCCATTTTAGCGACGAATTTATCTGATACAATCCCTCCGATTACTACTCCTATGCTTCCAATGACGATCGTCACGGCGAACAACCACCAGCCAAGGTCATAGTCGGGGTAGTATAAGTCATAGTAAAGCTCGCAATTGTAGGCGAAGCACATACCACCTGTAAACATATTGAAACATGTCCAATCATGCTCTTGGCCTAAAGTACATCATCCTAAAGAAAACAAGCTAGTTACCACAGTGCCTGATGGAAGCGGCCAAACACAACATGATAATGCGTGGTTCCATGACAACTTTCCAAACTGACACCTTCTCTCTCTCAATGGAGGCCGCATCTTCACCTATCGACTGCCTTTTCGGTTCCCTTAAGGTCAAAGCAGTTAAAATCCCTATGATCAGAGCTATCACACCTGCTCCATAGTATGTGATCCTCCAACCCTGAAAGTCACATCAGCACTGAACAACCGCACATCCAAAACCTTACCACACTTCTTACCAAGTCCCAAATATTGAGGTGTGGAATGTATTTACCAACTGGAAAAGCGATGCCGTATCCACCGTAAATGCCCCAGTTGAACAACGACATGACCAGCGCCCGTTTATCTTCTGGAAAAATGTCCGAGAGTATACCCGTTGCTAAAGGATTGCATCCAGATTCCCTAAAAACCATCGAATTAGCTTTGGGGGGGCTACTAAGAAGCACAACGGACTTACCCTGCCGCCATGATCATACGCAGTATGGCGAGTTGCCAGTATTCGTTGACCGATCCGCATAGAAAAATGGCGATGGAAAACACCACCGTGCAAACCGCTAACATTCTAACCCTGTTGTATTTATCAGCGGCGAAGCCGAGTATGACGCCAACGATGGTGAAAATCGCGATGAAACAGGGGCCTGCCAAAATCTGATAATCCCAACCCAACCCGTTGTAGTTCCATTCGCAGTAGAACGAGCCGTTCGAGTTGAACGCCAGGCAACTTTAGAAGGAAGAAAAATACGTCAAGGAGATAATAAATGGGATTAAA
The DNA here is from genome assembly GCA_958336345.1 of Dorcus parallelipipedus. Classification (NCBI taxonomy): domain Eukaryota; kingdom Metazoa; phylum Arthropoda; class Insecta; order Coleoptera; family Lucanidae; genus Dorcus; species Dorcus parallelipipedus. Next base: position 34,861,507 of record OY284480.1, read on the forward strand.
TTAGGGCTGCTTACTCCTCGGAATTATTGGCCAGGCGACAGTTCCTTTTTATCCCCGTCAGTTTGTATGTCGTGTGGTTTAATTGGCAAGAGACGTCTCCGTAGTGTAAGTCCATGGCTATGGCCTTGGAGGTGACTCCTATCAAGTAATGACCCAATTCACCCACGACGTATCCTATGCAGACGATGCCCAGGACGTAGGGCTCGTAGAGGAAACGTAGTTTTTCATAAACGGCCAACATATCTGGAAAAAATAAAATTAAGATGTCATTAGGATTTCCCAACTGGGGTTGAATTTCTGAAAAACTTTGGTTTTCAGGAATTAATTTAATTCCATTCGTAGTCCGAATGTGGGCAGTCTTTAGTTGGCTTAATTGGTACCAGGCTTATAGTACTTCTTAGACAATTTTGCCTTTTTGAAATAATCTATGATCTGAATGAATTTTAGAATATGGCGTGATTCCCAGGGGGGTTTCGCAACTTCTGCACATCATCGGGTCAAATATAAGAGTTAGATTGTTGGGAAATTGGTTGTCTTATTATAGTATGCATTATTATGAACTCTAGAGAAGAAATAATGAGAATAAAAATACCTCAACACCACTCGACTTTAGAATTGACCACTATATATGTATATATATAATTGACCCATATATATGGGCCCAACACATTCATCCGGAGTAAAGGCCGCTCAGGAACGGTGGATTGGTACACAGATTTCCTTAATGTCCTTTCTTCTATTATTTTGGTCATAGATTGTTGTCTTGCTCCATTCATTCTTGTCTTTCACGTTTTTCCTCCAACCCTTTATTTCCTTTGTCTTCATATATTTGGTCTTCCCATCTATATTTAGATCTTCTTGTAGGTCTTTTTCTACGAGTCTCCAATAGGTGATCTCCTCTCCTTTGATATGTCCGAACGATCTCAATCTTTGGGCTTGACTACATCCTTTCCATTATGTTTTTTTTTATTTCGTAGTTTAATAGGGGTCTGTGTTTTCCTTCGTCTGTTTTCTCTATTCTTCTCAGTATCTTTCATTCTAGAATTCTTAGTTTTTCTTCGTCTTTGTTTGATAGATACTTTGTTTCCGCTCCGTAAGTTACTACTGGTCAGATTTCTGCCTTGTAAATTCGTTACTTTAAATTTCTGACCACTAATTAAGGGATGGGGGGAGTGTATTTGAAGAGGTAGAAGAGGTTGGATACTTTAATTCCAAAATATCAAACAAATTAGGAGATAAGAGACCAATAAAGACAAATAAAGAAACATCATATTGCTACGTTATAAAACGGCGCTTAGGCTGCAAAACCAAGAATATTAGAGAGATTGCGAAGAAAGGAGAGGAAAATAAAGAGAAGAATGTTGGGAAGAAGAAAAACAAGACGAACATGAGAGAAGAACAAATAGAAAGATCTGTGAGATCCAGCAATAGGCTTATTATGGATAACATGCCAAATTACAAACAAGGAAGAGGAGACCAAGAGGAAGTGATGGTGAAAAGTTGCCTTATTACTCAATGGATTACAGGAGCAGAAAGTACATTGATGTCAAGGCCGAAAAGCAGCACGTGTTTGAAACCCAAATGAATGAACAAAGAAATTCATCAAATACGAGTGGCAAAAATCAAAGCAACTGCTATGTGACTCCTGTTGCATGCCACTTGACATTTAAAATATTCACATGCATGTGTAAATCAGAATAATAAGGTCACCCTTATTCCGCAATGACAGAACACTTTCTATTTTACACTGTGTGCCATTCAATGTCAAGATCGGTCACCATTAGAAATTCACATTCAACAATCGTTCGTTGATGATTACATCGATTAATTAATTATGCATTCTACGGCACGCCGCAATGCCCGCAATTTATGTGGTTTGTGTTAACGTTTTTTATGATTAATTGGTGCGGAGATTTATTACAGCATGAGTATGAGGACAGAAGTATCAATAGCCGATTGTGTAAATCGGGAAAGCTGATCCTATTAAATGCAAACAATATAAAAAATGTAAACACAAGCTGATCTGAACTTCTTATGGATGTCGATGACCAAGTCCCCAGAGATGGCCATTTCCTCTTTGGTGGCCGATTTATTCCTTCAATGTCGATTTCTGTTTTCTTCTGTTCGTTTCTGTCCAAGTTCCAAAAATGTACAAATGAAACAAGAACCAACCTTACATAACAACAGCAAACTCAGGATATTGTAATTCCAGATTGCACGTAACATTCCAGACATGGTTTACGTGTGTTACCTACACACTTTAACTAATGTATTCACGAAGAGCAATTATTTTGTTTTATTTAATTATTGTGAACGGATAATGCGACTCTATTAGAAAGGAAACAACTGATATTATAATTAATTTGTTACGTTTATTCTTTCACGCACGTTACTAATTGCTTGATATTACATAAACGAATTATGAATTCTAATTATAATAAATAATAAAACCTAATTACCTGCTCACTTGCACAGTTGGTGGCTATCCTTGAAAAATGTGCAATTTTATATCAACTTTATCAATTACTATCTGGAGGCTTTAGTCATCATATATTTTGCTTTTATTAAATCATCTTACGGTGTCCTTGAAAACCAACAAGAACATGAAACGTTTAATAATAATTCAATCAATAAAAGTCAACAGCCAACATTAAACCAAACTGTAAAACTTTTATGTTTTCATTTAACTGAATGAGTGGAACGTACAGCTCTCTGCAGTTCTACTTACGAGTTCAATCTTGATTTGATTTACCTACTTTCATTAAATTTCAATTTAATCATACTTTTACCTGCATCTTGTGTCTCGACGTTTTCTTTTATTACAAATTTAAAAAAAATGACTCGCAGGATCAACAACCGAATCATTTGATGTACCACCAAATAAAATATTTATTGCTACTGTAAAATATAATTACAATATATTTTGTTCCAGTTAACCGAACGCAATGAATTTTTTTGTGTTGAGGCTGAACAATTTGGTTAATTCAACCAAATTGAAGCAATTGCATTGGTCGAAAATTTCATCGTTTTGTTTTCGATCAACATAATTGCTTTAATTTGGTTGAATCAACCAAATTGAACCGTGCATTTCCGCCTTTAGACATTCGATTTTATCTTCGAACGTTCCAAAGTGATGTGTTGACCAAATTCAGAATGTGTTTCATAAATGAACATTTATTAAATATATTTCCTCATAAAGTAAATTGCGGATGTTTTATTTTCAAAATGCGGAGCTTGTTGACAAACACTTGGGCGTCGTATAAAAAAAAGCCAAATGTTTTCTTGAATTATAAATAGGAATGAATTTGCCAGGCGATTTTCGAGTTCGAGGCTCCAGCAAAGTGCAAAGACACCCAAGGCCGAATATCTAAAATGTTTCTGCACTGCGGTCAAGTTGGACTTCGTTCTGGCTCCAAGGTTTGCGGTTAAACTTTCGAACGGTCAACGTTTTTAATTGAACCACTTAGCGAGGCATCCTGAATATACACAGAAACAACTATCAGAGGTTACTTACTCGAATCCAATTAGAATCAGACAAAAAAATTGAAAGGAAACGAAAGCATTCTTTTGCCAAAAATTATTTGTTCGTTTCATGAGCAAAGTACGAGGGCGTCTACATAGCCATGAAAATGACGTCATACAAAAATTGGATGTTCTTTTGGGATCCTCTCACGAAGCAGGAGTCGATGCATTGGGTTCATAAAGGCTCCCTACTTCCAAAGAAGGAGAAAACTCAGTTGTCTTCTGGATGGAACTGCGAAGGTATTCTACTTATTGAATATATGGAAAAGGGCCCACAATTAATAGAGAGGTTTACGGAAGGACGATCTAAATCCTGATTCAGGCCATTAGAGAAAAACGTCCGAATTCATAGAGAACTAAAACTTTACTTTCAGTTGTCTTCTGGATGGAACTGCGAAGGTATTCTACTTATTGAATATATGGAAAAGGGCCCACAATTAATAGAGAGGTTTACGGAAGGACGATCTAAATCCTGATTCAGGCCATTATAGAAAAACGTCCGAATTCATAGAGAACCTAAACTTTGCCGTTGCAGGACAACTGCAGGCTCTACAAGGCTCGCACACTTCAAGCCATTATCGAAAGCTGATTTAACGCCCTACAACACTGAAGACCTCAGGAGTCGAAAATTTTCCTCAGATGTCATCAGTGATGATCAGTGAGCACGATGGAGAAAATGACAGGTTCTTTCTAAACCCCATCAAATAAGTTAAATGACAATCAAATCTATGAACCCTAAAGACGACAAATCGCAATAAGAGTGAGCAAGCAGTGACAGAAAAAAAATGATATTAAAGTATCTCCTCCGGCAGGAATGTACGAAGATGTTATTGAATTAATTACCCACTCCTTACAAACAAGAATAAATTAAACGTAATTTCTGACCCCCTTCTGAGCAATTGTGTAAATCTATACGTAATTCTATTATTAATGTTGAATAGCATCGAGCAAAATAAATGCAAATTATTTTCCACAAATCAAAACGAGCTGATCATTAACGATTCAGATGATTTACAAGTGTACACGTAATTAGAGATTGCGTTGATGAAAAGAACGGGTGTTCTTCACCTTGACAAGGCTTGAACTTGTTCGATTATTCAACGGCCTTGTAAAAATTGCTAATCCGCATCGATCGAAGCAAATCGCCGATTCCATTGTTAATTTTTTGCGTTGTTTTACCTGCGACATTTGAGATTCCGGTTTCGCAATGTCCCTGGAATTTTTGGTTAGCAATTTACATGTCTTCGGCAAGGCTAGAAAGCGCGATGTGATAATTTTTTCTCGGCCTCGTGCTAATCTATGCATTGCGGAAAAAGAGTTTCTTTCGTGCACCGGATTTCTTCCGGAGCCTTGAACTTGATTCGCTTGCTTTCCGCTCGGTAAAAATATAATACGGTTTTGTAACGCTAGATTTTATTTTTATGCGTCAAGGTTGAATCTATTTACCTAGTTCTTTTGTTCTATTTATTAAGGAAGGTTACAAGTTATAGTAAAAGTGTACATATCTTGATTAAAATTTTAGAAATATTGGCGTTGAATTCGTTTTTGTTTGAGCTAAATTGATAAGAACTTACGAAGCAGTATAAACACCACACAGACAATACTCAACAGAAAACATTAATGTTTATGGCATTTTTAGACTACCCTATTTCTTGCTGTACAAGATTTAGTTCAATTTCTGCATCAAAAGTTGAAGATAGAACCTGTTCTATTTTTCGAGATTTAAATTTTGATACAGTTAAAATTAAATTGCTTAAGAAATGGAACCGAATCTTGTTCAAGAAATAGGCTAGATAGAAATAATTCTATTAAATATTATTTTTAATTTTGCAGTATTATTCATAGCGTTGTCATCAGTGATTTTAAAAGCCCGGCATCCGTTTCAATAAATAACGAAGGCGATTTGAGCTATTACTTCAACGGTGTTTGACTAGCTTATGAATAGTGATGATTTGTAAATATTGATGGTTTTAATATTTATGAGGTTATTACTTTTTTTCATCGAAGAACTTTTATTATTTAAGAATGATTTTTACAAATTATAGTTTACGTTAAATTACAAAATTAAATCAAATGGAAAAGAAAGAGCTCCTAAATATAGGAGGAATGAAGGGCATTGTGCATTGTTTATTTTAACTCAATTGGAAAGATGCCTGCTGCAATTATATGCGTCCGCAAACCAAGAAATTATTTCTTGTTTGCTTGAATCGTTCGCTATTAAAACCTTCCAGCATTGGAAAGCAGCTCACGAACGTAATTATCTCCTCGAACTTTCTTGCAGAATAAATTGCAGAGTTAATTATGATCGTCGGCTTTTACGTCTCGAAACTGTTGTTGGTCTTCTTCCAGGTAAAGAAAGAAGGCGTCAACAAACTCGGATTCAGGCTGCGTTGTTTTGCATCACTCGGTTTCTTAAATTGCGATGCGTAAGGAATACATTTTTAATTTCTTCATAACTTGCTCTATCATGTCGACATACCTTACAACTGCATACGTTACTTTCCACAAAATGTGAATAGAATAGAATTAGATTAGAATGAGGATTATTAATTTTGTGCTACAAACACGAAATCTGGCAACTTAAAGGAAATAAAGGTCACGGTTTATTAATAGCCGAAGTATATAGGAGTGAATTTGCAAATATTTCGATTCTTCAACAGGTTTGTCGACTTCCTAGTAAAAAGAAAACAATTCAACAACAAACAGCTCGTCACTCTACGGTGGGAAAGGAAAAGTTTACTTAACGTAAAATACACGTGATTGTGAAAAATGCTTCTCCTAATTACTAAGACGCATTTAATAATTTTTTTTTTCTAAATAATACTTCTGCATTCGTATGACTTAAAGCTTAAACATTTGTGCATCGTTACGTTCTTTGTGATGCCTAAAATAACAAGTTTATAATACGAGCCAGCTGCTTGCATCAAAATCGCTGCAGCATGAAGAGCTGTCCTTCCACATTCCTGAAGTCACGCTGAGCTAAAGCTGAATGCTGAAGAAACCGTTAATTATGTAGATCAATTGGGGGAAAACCAAACGTCGGACGTTGAAGAGTCCAAGATGCAATCTTAAAAGTCGCAAATTGCTGACAATATTGAAAAACATAATATTGGATGGCTATAATGTTTTCAAAGAAGAATAAAGAGTATTGTATGCTTCTCCGTACTTGATACACGAGAACATTGCAGAAGAACATCATACAGAACTTTTTTTTAAATTACATCCAGTGATCAAATTTACAAACGTCTTGATTTTCTTCTCAAAATCAACATTCCTTTCGAGGTGTTTCAAAGTGATTATTAAATTTTTCTTTTCGAAAACTCATTAACTCTTTCGATTAGTTTCTGTTCATGCTGATTTAAAAAGGATCGTACCGGCAGTTTCTTTCAATCTTGGAAAAAGGCGGAGACAGAACAGAAATAAAAGACATAACATTTGTTTGTACGGTAAACACTGTGTTCCTCGTTCGCTTTACTTTCTGGGCAAAAGAGAAATTAGGGAATTTAAGTGTGTACGAGATGTAAGTGTACCCAGCCAACTTAAAACTAAACATACTGTACATGAAAGACGAGAAATTCCAGTTACTTTCTCAAGGAGGGATTATCACCATTCATTTTTTGCCAACCTTTTTTTTTTAATCAAAATAATTTGTCCGCAAATCAAAAAGATATTGAGTAGCTTTGCAAAACTGTTTTGTTGATTTAAATTGACCAATAGTTTGTGTCAATTTTGAAGGAACAACACTTTCTTTGCGAATAAAATTCAAAGGCCCAGCAAAACAAAAACTAACACGTTCCGACCCTAGGTTCTTACCTGCTTTCTACCATTCATTGCCATCATTTCATTAAAAGAACAAATAAAGTAAGCGTTCTCTTAAAAAAGTTTTCGTTGTTGAGAAATAAATTAATCAAAATACAAATCGTTCTTGCAAAATTAATTCTATTATTAAAATCGTAAACGTTGAATAGCGTATTATTATAAATGGTGAAGGATAATTGAATTTTCTTTTTAATGAAATCAAATTACTCAACTTTCTATGTTACTTTTTAATTACAAGAATTGCTTACAATAAACTATATTATTTACATGAACAGAAACAATTTGCCCAGAAACTTTTTCTTGAAATATCTTTTCGTTTATAACTGCCATGCAACATTTTGTCGACTCAACAAAAAATTATATGCAATTATTTGTTATAGAAATAGCTTTGCAGATGTCGCTTATACACTTGAATAAACACAAGCATTCTTATCACAGTTTGAGAGGTGATTATCCTGTTAGTCCTGGGACGAGTTTTAACGTTAAATAAAAAAAAGGTGCGTGGGTACTTACTTGATTCAGACTAAAAATACTCAAAACATTCACTATTCGAAACGAAAAATTAAATATCACAGAGGGTTACTACCAGAACGGTTCACGGAATTAACGGTCGCGGGGCGTTTCGGAAAAATGGAGCATCTTCGGCCTCAGCGGCGGCGAGGGCAGACGCTTGCCATTTGGTAAATTGGAACCAACTGAGCCAAACCTGCGAAGGAAGCGAACTTTTCTTGGCGGTGCAACCTTCTCAGCATCACCCGTTCTTTTCCGGCGACTTTTGCGATGTCTTACTCCCACTCGGGCTGCTGGAGATGGAGAAATAAGGAGCTTTGGAACAGGTTCCAAGCATGAATCTTCGTATGGGACTTGTTGTGCTTCATGCCTGCAAAATTCATGAAGTGATACATTTCTTGCAGGAAGAAAATGGCAGCTGGAAACATATGTGTAATAATGCAGAATTGAAACCTTATATCATTCCCACGGTGTAGAATTTAATGTATCGGTATTCGTCCCAGGTGAACGCTAATGACTGCTTTCTTATCATATTATGTCCAGAAGGTCAGCCATCTCATCAAATGATTAAGTTTGCACAATGAGGGGTCCAAAATATCGCGAACTTAATTGAAGTTTATTTATTTTTAACCTTGTGCGAGTACACCTTGTTTACTTTTCATTTAATATTTTATTTTTAAACCAAATTAGTAATGCATGATAAAATTGAGGAAATCGTTAACTTTCTCATTACAGCGTGAAAAAACTGAATTAATTTGGTTTATCTACATAAATAGAACGTGTTTTACATAAGTATAAATTAGGAAGTTTCGACTAAATAATAGGTTTATATCATCGAGAAACTTTAATTGTAGTAAATAGTTAGAGGAGGTAAGATCTTTCCCGTCTATTTCTTCTGAAGCATTCCTGAACTTTTTTGTAAATTCAGCACGAGTATTTAAGTATTCATTGACGTACTCATCAAGGTGATGCTTGACTCACGATTCCGAGATCTCACGAAAAAGTACTTTACCTACTACATGATGTGGGTAATATTGGATGTAACGATTTGCAAATAAGTTATAATTTTGAATGGCATAGTGTTTATTAGCGTGAAACAAAGGAACAGAAATTTAAAAAAAAAATGCCATACGCTGACTTAATATGGAGAGAACGGGCGAATTGATCATCGCGTGTTATTATTAACCATGTACTATAGTTTTTATTTACTTGGAGGACGTATTGTTTTACATCGTTTTAATTTGTTATATAGGAATGATTGCCGCTCTGTTAATGATAAATTCACGCCCGTGTTAATCTTAAATGGAAAAAGGCGGTCGGCGTACACTAACTAATTACTGTAATTGAACAACTTCGAAAAAAGTTATTACAAGTTATTATCACGCGCTTTTCCAGTGAATTTATTTATACATATACATGGTTGGATTTATTAAATTATTAAATACTCTATGGATAAAAATGCATACATCACAATACGTAACTTCATACAATAATCTTTAATGAAAAGTCAATTGAATTTTCTTTATTTTTTAATTTCATCTCAAGCTCAAGGAGTCAAACTTTCCCTAATGGCTAGCTCAATAATGAATCCTTTCTGCGGAGATTTTTTCTCGAAATTATTGCAATTTGTTACCACTATTGTTATGAGAAACTACGTAAACAAATGTACTCTAGAAATAATACGAAAAGTATGATGTTTCATAACAGGTAATAACAAAATGATATCATGCTGAATTATGTGCACTATGCGAGATTAACTTACACGTATGTATGTATGTGTAATAGCCGTTTTGGTTTCAATGAAAATCCAATTGTTTCCAGTCGCTTTTCAGATTTACAGAAGGGCGAATAACAAAGGCATTGTTCTAAAGCTCTGGTTGACAGTTACCTTATACTACGAGTATAATGACATTCTCACTGCTTTTTGCATTGTATTGTTACATAAATGCAACACGTTAGTTTTCCGATACCTGCGTTCTAGATAGAATTATTTTAGAACTATGTAAAACAACGAAAATGAATGAATCTGAAAGATGTTACGTTTACACTTGATAAAGGCGTGCGTGGAACACTTCGAACGATGGACAAATAACAGTAAATGTCGATGATCTAAACAAAGCACAGAGAAATACATAATATCAAACATGCTGAAGGAACGAATAGTGGGAGTAAATGATTGGAACTAAGAATCAATGAAAGCAAAGGAAAATGGGATTCGATAGGAAAACAAAAACTAGGAGGATCATCAAACACAGAATTGTTTTTACATTCTCCCCCATAATCTGCGACATCGATTCTCTTACTGTTCTTCTTTCGAAACAACAAAGAACAAGAAAAGAATCAATGTATAGTGAGGACACGATGGGAGGAAAAGGAGAGAAAGACTCAGGCTCAAATGATTACGTCGACTGGCAAATGAAGTTTAGGGGAAAAAAGTATATGTATAAATAGTGAATAATGGCAAAGTTGATGTAGAGAGTTTTATAAGTGTTGTAACCTGTGATATTTAGGCATGTATGTTATACATAGGTACAGTCGTAAACTTTATTAGAAACTTTTATAATTATTTTGCCATTTGTACAATCATACAGTTTATTCTGTTTTATAATAAATTTATATTGCATATGATTTGGCCCTTGATACGTCAGTTTAGTTACGAAACAAATGCATATTACAATACTGCTGAAAATAACTTGCAGGAAACGTTCCGATGGTACCATCAATAATTTCGCACCCACTCGCACGTGACAGTTTAAAATATTCAACCCCCCCCTGAATATTTAAAACATTTTTGAGAGCTGTTCCTATTTCAGGTAATTTCGAGTAATTGAAATAATGTAATCATTCAGAATTCATTGACGTCAGAGTCAACATGATTGTTAGTAATTAAGCTCAGGTGAAAGTTACTCTGAGAAAAGGTTCAGTCTGGTTTATTGCAAGTATCGATTAATAAATAATTCTCGTTTATAAAACTCACCTTTACGGCAGTTCTGGTGTTATTTATTTTGACCTGAAATTTAATAGGAAGATATATTTTTGTAACTGTAAGTGATAAATGCGTTCATTGTTTGTTGACATTGTTGAATTAATTAAGAAGCAAAAAATAAACGCTTTGTTCGTAAATCGATTTCTGTAGAGTGTAGACAAAAGTTTATTGTTAAAGTTTGTGACCTTGGTTTTTAAGGTTGCTCAAGTGTTGTAGTATGTACAGCCAGCCAGAATATTGTATAATTATTGCACATACATGAAAGTTACATCTGTGCTAAATTTTGTACGTAAATGTTACTGTCAGAAACATTTCTAAAATCAATCATTTTTTTGCTTATTAAAAACCTAACCTACTGTAGTTCTGAACTTCTACCCCCAGAAGGTGATTCCGTATTGGCGAAACTTCAATTCTTTTTTAAAAGTTATGGAAGAAAAATGAACTTTGAAATCCCATCGGTCACCGACTTCAATTAATTTCTTTCACCAATGGTGGGTTTATACAGTAACTAACACTAACAACTAACGTTTAGTAATTAATAATTACTTAACTGTTAACTCTTAGTTAGCTGTAGAAACCCACCTCAAGAGTCAGTTCCAACTCCGGAACAACTCCTTTGAATCCTTGCCTCGCGCGGTAAAATTTTCTTTCCCTCAAAACTTGCACAGCCCCAAACCAGCATTAATTAGACTTTTCTTCCGCCTCCGGTCAAGGTTTAATTAAAAGTTCGTAAACAAAACGGCATGCGTCATAGCTTCAGATTCTGAATTTCAAATGCGCAACGGTAGCGAAACGCTACGTTATAATTAAGTTGTAAATATTAATGGAACCGTTAATTAAGCTCATTAGAAAAAATTACTCGGTAATTTTTTAATGAACCACTGCAAGTATTGTAATACTCATACTTTCACGCTTGGAGTAGGCGATTACAAAAGGCACAATTAGCTTTTGGTTTGCAAAAAAAATTGTATTGTACTAACCTTACAAAACTGAACTATTTCTTGATCTTTCCTAGAAATTCAACTTTCCTTGTAAACTTCACACATTTCCCTTATACTAACATTTATCTGTCTGAAATTTGATTGATACAAGCAGGTTTGACATCGATTTCATTCTAAATTTAGCACGGCAATAAAAACCTAAACTGTAGTGAGTAATGGTACTTTTTTTTGACTTATTGCAAATTACACATGTTTTTCCTTGAATTCAACGAGCTTTTCAACGCCACACAAATAACAGTCAAACATAAAAAAATTAACGTTAGTTTTCTAGAATCCAAAAAAAAATTTACGTCTTGGTTTGGCCTTGGCTCGAAACCGCAGTTTTTCTCTCAACTCAAAATACTACGAAGCTGGAGATTTTACCGCGTTCATGAATATCGAATGAGAGTTAATTACGTCGGTGTTGAGCGTAAACGCCGTAGTAACAAAAAACTAGTAGATTTAAATAAAATGGCGATTAGAAAGCCGTACATTTCCCCTGCAAGCATATGAGACATTCCTGGGGGAATTCCATCGACGACGTGGGAAAAACCAATCGAGTTTTGGTCTCTTTCTGGTTGCTAAAAAACTTACGTACTCCACAAAGCTGAAATCTCTGCACCTCTATTATCCTGCGTCAACCTTGAACGACGAGCGTAAGTGGATTTTTGCATTAAACATTAAGCAACTTGGTTACAATAGAGCCTTTCGTTTTAATGGAAAATTTAATAATAATTACCTGCTTATTTATTTGAACTGAAATAAGCATACAATGATTATTTATAATTTAATTAATTACTGCCTGGTGAATGCGTAAAAAGCGGAAATTTCTGGACCTGATCAACAATAATTGTTGATGTGGGTGTGAGAACTCTGCGGGGCCAAAAATGAACCTTGAACAACTTATTGCGTAAAATAAACTGAAACGAAGGGTTCCATTTACCGGTTACAGTCTCTTGTACCTCATCTGTAGGTTTTGTATTTTTGGGGAACACTTATCTGACTTATTCAGTGTTAAATTAGAACTGTTTGAGAACTCGAGTCCATTTTTTATTATATACCGATCGGATCAATCTGAGTTAAGAATGCCTCCGACTGCAAGCGGCGAAGCTGCTTCACGAAAGTTAAAAGGAGATAGCTTTAGAAAAGTTCTCAAACTTATCAATCGATCGATCGGCGTATAATAAAAAAATTAACTGTATAATACGCGCCTACATTTTCGTGGTGTGGTTTACCACGGTGACCTTATTTGCGTGTCCCGAATTTATTAAATGTAAATAAATTTAACCACAACGACTGTTTTGATGTTTGGGTTTTTATACTGCCTCCTGTTTTTAAATTTCTTATGGATTATTTCAACTATCTACAACACGTTTGCTGTTCTTCGTATCTGTAGAATTCATTAATCAATACATTTCATAATTTAGAGACTCTAACCTTAACTAATTCGAACTCGAATTAAATCACAACGCAGTAGCCAAACTGTTTTTTTTTTTCGTTTAATCATTTCTCTATCTCTTATAGTTTGAATTGATTGTAACCCTGTACTAACCCTACATTAATTTATTCTCATCTACGTGTAGTAATCAGACGGATTAAATAAAATTTATATAGAAGTTCAGAGCCAATAAAAATCAATGTTGTACATTATATTTCCAGAAATTATATTAGGGATATGAATGAACTGTGATTTGCCGAATTCTTTCATCTTTAACTTTCACCTTCGAAAAACATAAGTGAATTTGATCCGAGTCAATTTTCAGGAACAAAAGAGTAATCGAATTTCTCCTTCTGCGGGGAAAACTGAGCTCAGATGAGGGGAGAAACAGAAGAATCCCGAAGAAGTGTCGACGCCTTTTTCAGCGTTTAAATCCGTTTGTTTGGGTGCGCTCTCGTCGCGAAGCAGGGCCCCAGCGGTGACGGCCACCGGCGTCGATATTGATTCCCTGCGTCTTTCATCCCTGCGCGTCGTACTATGACCATGAACTAAATACGCTCGCAACCCTGAAAACACTGAATATGCCCTGCTACGTTCGCAGATAGTAAGCCGATTGCGTGCTGTGACACACCGTGCGAGGACCCTTCGCGAAAAAACGCCACCTAAAAAGCTGTGAATCAAACTAATCTTTTTTTTTAAACTGAGGTTCTAATTAGAAGAAAATTAAACGGGGAATTCAATTGTGAAACCATAGTTTCTGTGAGAAATGCGAAATTCAAAAAGGGTAAGGCTCTATCATCAGTTCTATTTTTCTTCTATTTGTTGTACTCAATTGACGGAAGAATTTATTTGCATGAATTTTATACCCACTTAACTAATCTAATATTTTGGAATAGTCTAATTTTTCATTACCCCAAAAATTATTATTATCATTTTATTATTCCTTGAACTAATTGCTATTACAAATAGAAAAACTACTTCTCATTATTTAACAATTCCGATTATGCATAATTGCCTTCATTATCTTCGCAATTAATTCCCTTTGTGTTGAATCTCTTCGTTTTTTTTTTTTTTTTGAGATCAATTTAAAAAATAATTGGCAATTTGCATCTGCAAATGAAGACAAAGCGAGTATGATGAGAGCGTATTTTGCGTTCGTGACGGGGGGTTCTTAACGAAAAGAAAAACTTCACGAGCAGAAGAGTAAATCAGCCCTTCGACGATTTCGTATTCGCGAACTAAATTGCGGGGCAGAAGGAAACGGACGAGCGCTCGAACGCATGCTTCAAATTACAAACACAGCGGGTGTCGACATGGAAATGAGGGAGACTTCGAAAACAGCTTTTGTTTAGAGGCCGGGGGTAAACAGGTTTAACAGAGAATCTTTCTTTTTTTTAGAAAACGTTCGCTTTGCGAATGACATGCAATTAAAAACGTAATACAATCACAAAAGTGAAATATTTAATTGTGAAAAGAATGCAAAATAAGAAGTTAAAAGGTACATTGGCTTTGAAAATGTATTACAATCAGAAATATGAAATTTTTATTTAATGGCGAGAATTAGCAGACAAATAGAAGTAAAGGGAAAATTTAAAAAAACGTTGGGAAAATAAGAATTGAAGAGCAAAATTATACTGTATAAAAATTAGCTCTTTAAGGCATTTTGATCTATTGGGAAACAACTCTGAGAATAAGTCGCATTGAGAAAAGGCAAAGGCCTCGACCAAATGGCCATTTCATTTATAGCGTGCAAAGCACTGATGGACAAGATTTTCACTGCTGTAGAGAGAGGGATCAAGCTCTTTTTAAAAGCCACTCTCAAAGAGAAGATACAACATTGTTTTCTTATTTACGACCTGATGAATGATAGAATATAGGAAAGGGTTGCAAGATACAATCGTTGCAAAGCTTTGATAAAGTTGGGAAGCAATGATTATGTCTAGGAAACAGTCAAAGATAAAATTGAGATATTGTCAAAGACCGTTGACGTTGCCAGGATGGTTAAATATATTTCTTTTCGTGACTGTAAACAATCGATTCTAAACCACCCTAGGTTACTGGACCGTCTGGGCAAGTGACTTCTGTCGGGGTTAGCAGTGGATGGTTTATAAGTAAGTACATTTTGAAATGTTGAAGGAATTTAAAGTAAAAATTCCTCTGCCGATTGTAGTTCGATCATCAGAACTAAAATGAGTTATAAAAATCGAACTATAAAGGTCCAGGATACCACATTTAAAAGATATTTTTATGGAAAAGTTTTGACCTACAATTAAAAATATATTACAATTATGAAAAATGAACGAGGATTAAAAAAAACGTTATTCCAAATGCAAAATAGGAAATGAAGGACGAAGCTATACCAAGTATAAATTAGTGCTCTTAAGACATTTCGAGTTAGTAAAAAAATATTGAAAGATATACTGTGCAGAAAAACGAACCAGAAGAATCAAATTTAGTTTACGTAAGCGTTCAGATGAATCTCCACAAATTTATCAAATAAGAATAAGAACTGAACTGAACTAAAGTAGAGCAAAAGAACATTGTGGCGATATTTCGAAAACGGGGAACAGAAAAGAAAAGAAGGAGCCCGGTTTCCAAATTTCGCAGGATTTGCTAAAGTATCGAAAAATGCGAGAATGAAAATTAAATCTAACTCATTGAGTTAGATAGAAAAAGAAGGAAATGCTGAAAAAAAAACTAGCCAAAAAAACGTCAATGGGTGAAATAGAAAGATTACGAAAAAAAGATTCAACAAAAGTTGAAGGAGAAATTGAATATATTGAGACAAACTCATAATTAAAAAAATTTAAAACAATGATACGTTGGACAGTAGCAAAAATCGTATAAAAATTAAATAGAAACATTAACTGATGCCGGTTATATACAGGAGATGTTGCTTAAGTTTTTCTCACCTGAGAAAAGAGAATCTAATATAAAAAGAGCTGTAGAAATGATACTTTCATGCTTAAGCTCCAACAAGTGGCCAATATCAAAGCTCTTCATTTAAAGACACTGATTACGAAAGCTTGACTTTAATTAAACTGCGACAAGTGGAAAAAAGAAAGAGGTTAATAAAAAATGATATCGGGAAGGTGATACAACATAAAACCTACATTTGTTTAAACTGTAAGGCAGGGTTTAATCAAAACATTAAAGATAATATTATCAAAATCATGCTTCTGTAAAAGCTCTGTACTGCTAAACGAATCAAAATTACACATTATTTATTGAGATCTTCATTGACGATTTTACTAAAAACGGTTATCATCATTTATTATTAATTATTTAATATAATTAATTATTATCAGTTCTATTTACATTTCTTATTTACGCTTAGCGTATATACAAGGTGTTTCAGGAGGAAGCTTTATACTTTAGTGTGTTATGAGGAAGTTGGCTAAAATAACTTACAAGTCTTTGGTTTTTACAAGATTAACAAATATTTTTAATAGTATACTGAATGGTATTTGTTTACTTTACTTTTGCCTTTTACTGCTTATCGAGAATACCAGAAACGGTTGCCTAATCGCAGACAATCGACACCAGAAGTTCAAAAGTGCATTGAAATCGGTAGTGGAATTTTTTAACACAAACTTTGAACTATTGCTAATTATTCGTGTGTATTATATCATTCAAATAATCAGTAAATCAATATCGTTTGCACTTCCTTAACGACTTTTGTGAGTTTTTCTTTATTAGTGGTATTCAAATAGCAGTATCTTCGTATCCATTGAGTATAGGATAGGAAATATATTTAAATATATTTTTTAATCAAAATGATCGCTACTATCACCTCCTAAAGTATTAAAGCTTCCGTCCGAACACCCTATATTTCGTAGAATAAAAAAAAAACATGTCACATGTTCATTGGTGAAATATGTACAGGGTGTAATCAAGGTGAAACTTACTCGATTACATCCTGTATATACAAATAGTTATAGCCAAACATTTATGGTGTTTTAAAAATGTACACTTATACTTCAAATTAATTAATAATTAATTAGTTCAGTCTTTCGTTAATGGAATTTGATTCTCTCAGCACGATGATTTAAAGAGAATAATGAATGAGGATAAGTACCATAGGTTTGTGATTGCATAAGACAATTCAATTTTTATAACCTTAACAAATTCAAAGACAAAATCTCTGATGATAATAACTCTGAGGCAAAATTTAATTTCCACTCTTGCCTTCGTCAACAAAAAATTATATTTTGATACGACGATAAGAATTACATCCGCTATTAAAAAGCCGATTACGTACTACGTTCACAAATTAATGACTACGATTAAAGAAATTTGTCTGTCACAAGTGCAAAAACGAGCCAAGGTTGCCCGATCGCGTTTTTCCGTTTTTGCTGCCTTAATTTCCAGAGGACAACTAATATAACATGATAATTACACGTTCATGCAAGCATTAAAAACGGACAAGAATTCGCCCACATTCCACGTAAGCAGAGATACTGACTGCAGCGACAAAGAAAAATCCCTGTTAGCTGAAAATGCTGAATTCCGAGCGCGTTTCTCGGTGACACTTCATTATCACCACTCATATGCAAACGCGGACTTGTTTGGTTTTTGCATTCATTTCAATAAATTATGCTTGAGGAAAATGAATAATCGCTGACTCAATGGCAAGATTAATAAGTACGTGCGAAACGGATTATCCGCGTTCACTACTGTGAAACTATTATCACTTTCACTATCTTTTCTCTCTTATTTGCATTTACAAAATTTGGCTGAAGTTAATACAGTTTACGTTCAAAATATTTGAAGAATAAAAAGAATAAAATTGCTCTGACAAATCAAAAATGGAACATATATCTTACGGTTTAAGTTTAACAGTCCGTAGTTATAGCACATCTATGTACGATTTATTTTTAAACGGAAGACAGTTTCCGAGTAGAGACGTCCAATTGTTAATTTTAATTAAATCATTTTTGTTATGGACAAGTGCACCATCTGCATAAGCATGTACATTCCTATGAACTCGACTTCCATTAAACAAAATATTAAGTAATAAAGGTTCGAGTATTTACTTAACCCTGACCAACAGTTCATTCCACAATTTTAAAATATAGAGTGAACCATGAAGGGACCACACAGAAAAAAAAAGCAATGGTATTTGTTAACACAATTGTAGAGACCTTGTCTTGATAGTCGTTAATGATTTAATCATTTTCAAATTGTCGAAAACTTTTCATTGCGATTCTATTATAGTTTTACTTTATACAACAAAATGTGAAAATAAAATCTTCACAGTCTGTTGTAGTAAATTTTTATATAAGATGTAGAATTTTATACAACAAAGTGTTGAAACTTTATCCTTCACACTTACGAGAATTTATTGTGGTATAAAATCCAAATTAGTATGGAACTTTTTACTCCAAAATGGAGCAATAATTTTGCTACAAACAAATGTAAACTCTTTTAAGGTAAAGGTGGAAATATATCTGAATAATGCCTGCACCCCCATTTTACACAATACTGTGCAAAATCTCACTTTGTCATTTCTCTCTGTGCGGTCTTGCCGCATTCTCATTCTGCATTTTTTAATAACTTGTTAGATATGTGTATTGAAATTCGACGAAAAATTTTTCGAGCATCCCACGTATTGAAAAAAAATTAATAAAGCGAAACTTGTATGACCTCATTCCACTTGTCTTCCAATACATTCCTTATACAACCTGTTTGCGTGCCATTCTCAATTTTAAACTCGAATTAATATAATATTTTTCGACAACATTTTTAAGTTCGTCTCGTACTTCCATAATTTTTGAAACAATGCCACGTAAAGAAGAAGTGATAAAACTCAAAAGAAATAAGAGAAATACTTGAACTGAAACAAAATTTTTATACGAAACGCAACATTGTCGCTAATTTGATTAATACCTGTTCCATTTGATTTCTGGTTATAAAAAGATCTGTAATAGTTGCGAACATTGACTAGAATTTGGACTTTATAATTGCGTGTTTCATTACATTTGTTATTTTTGGAATGAAATAATATTCACAAAATATTTAGGCTTTTTTTTACTTTATAATTCACTTATCCTTTTTACATATATTTTTTTCCTATGATTGCAAAAGTTAACCAGAACGGTAATTCATATAGTTAATAATAATACGATTAATTGATTTAATTGTAAATAATAAATTTAATTACAATATACACGAATATATGTATACATAGGTACATTTTCTGTTTATAAAACTTGCCACTTTTGCAGTTTTCTATAATTAGAGTCCTTAAGATCACTTTGAGTCAGCCTTGGTAATAAGTAATAACATTTAGTTAGATAAACATTTAATTTATGTATTAAAACGCATGCCAAACATTTTTAAATATTATTTATAGAAATATAACGCATGAACATACTCTTTATTATTACTAGCCTTGCGTGTTAAATAGTTAATAGAGTGTGTTGTCGTTTATACAAAAAAAAATGGAAATATTGTGACAAATAGAATTATGGCAGACCTCACATTTTTTTTTTTTGAATAAAATAATATTAACTCTTAAATTCCAGAACTAAGTTTGATTCGACGTACCAAAACCTAATTAGCAGTAAATAATAATTTTTAATTTAAACTTCCGACATGGTTATTATTATTCAGTAATTATAAGTTTCGACGCCAGCTTTGACAAGCTTTTTGTTAACAAAACTGACAAGCAATCAAGAAAACATCTGGTGTTGTGATTTAATAAGAGATAATTAAATTGAGTAAAAAAAAGCTGAATCTCATTGTAACAATGTTCATGAATCATAAATTATTCTTACGTAATCGAATTATTTTTAGCAAAGTAAGGAGTTATTTGTATCATGGTATAATAACGAGCTTACAAAGTTATTCATTCGCCATCGGTTTTAGTAAATTTTATACTTTATTATTTTGATTAAATATTCAATTGAAGACTTTTTTGAAAAAATGAAAAAGGATGCTCGAGTTATTTAATTTCTTCTAATTCTTTGATACCACACAGATGTCCTTGCTTACATTTTTTTATAAAATAGAGCGAACAGAACTGAGAAATTTTTTGACATTAACAAGAGTGGATTACACCACGTTTAATAATTTTTTGCATTTTGTAAATATTACCAAAACCTTTCTCTTATAAATGTCAAAATTACCTATTTATGTCGTACCTTGAAATATAAGTTATTGCTTGAGACCGAAGATATTTATTAAATTAGGAATCCTATGGTGATTTGAAAGGTTATTGAATCTCGTGCTGATGTGAAAAACATAGAATGAAGGCACGAACTGAAGGGATGACAGAGCTATCGACGAAGAAGATTGGAGTTTTTGTTTTAGAAATTGAAGAAAAATATGCTAAAACTAACCAGGCCTGATTGAGACCCAAGGCTCTCCATTATTTTCTGGTTGTAAAAGAGCTTGCTACCAACTGGAAACAAGCAGTCAAGTTTAATCATTTGCCGTTCGGTTTTTTCTCCACCCTTCTACCTCTGCTGTTTGCTACTAAGCCATTTTTTATTAACCCCTGTGATTTATTTCTCGACACCAGCTTACCTCCTGATCAAAACTCGTTCCACATTTATATCCTTTGAAACCACATCCAAAAAGGCTCTACTCCTTATAGTTTCTATATAACGCTCCATGGTCCTTTCTACTATATACTGAAGACAATATCGTCTCTGGGCCACCTCTAGGATATTTCTTCCAAAATTGTTTGTATTTTTATCTACTAAACCATCCCTCCTTCATTTTTAGGAGCTTCGTCAGTCTCTCTTCTTTTGTCGTCCCTTATTTTCAATCCTTTAACTGCTGCCTCGGTTTTAGAACATGCGAGTCATTAGCCTTTCAATTTTTTTTTTCTAAAATATTCAGATATAAAAAAAATGTACATGTTGGTTTTTTACTTTTTTAACGAATTAGGGTGAATGTGGGAATAAGCAACAATTTCTTTACTAATTCAAAATATCTTCTAAGGTTAATGTTATCTTTAAAAAAAAGGAACTTAATGTCACACACACGTGCCAAGATAAAACACGCGCAAACCTTAATGACTTATAGTAGCAAGGCGCCCATTAAATTCTCCTCAGACCATACAAATAAACTGAAAATCAAATCAATTTTCAAAGACTCTAAATTTTTATATCGTCTTTTAACGTGAACTATGTGGCACACGTGTCAAGGTAAAACAAACATAAATCTTTACAATGTGTCTCGTAAAGTGTGATGTGATGTGCTCACTAAACTCTCGTCAGGCAAACGATATAGGTATGAAATCTAAACCAATTGGATTTCCTAGAGACTTTGAAATTTAATATTGGCTTTTAAGAACGGGCTTTACGGTCAGATATGCGAAGGTAAAACACACATGTGACTCGTAACGTCGTAACACTAAGTGCCCATTAAATTCTCGCCAGACAATAAGAAACAGAGCGAAACCGCCTTGATAAAACGTATCAAGCTGTGAATTCACCACGCCAGAGGTTCCGTATTCCTTTCTACATCCGTTCCATATCTTTATTAACCTTCGCCAAATCCTAAACGCCCACCTCAACGTGAAATTTACTTGCACAGGTCAAAACCATTTCGAGAAAGCTCCAGGCCAATTCTTGCGTTTGAATAGGAAGAATTGACTTGCGCTAATTGTAACGACCATAAAATTTATGGCGATTTTAATTAATTGCTGATTAATAAAGAACGTGATCGCAGTGTTAACCTTGAGTTTCCACTTTTTTGCAGACATCTGGTGGTAAAAGTATTCGTTTCATGGCGGCTGCAGTAATGATACAGTTCAATTTAATGACGGCTCAATTACACGGCATCAGATTACATTGTAAACGTTGCTTGTGAGTTTTGATCTCGCAAATTGTCACTGAGAGTGTTCCTGTTAACTCCAATATTGGCTAGGGGGAGAGATTAATGTAAACGCCTTTCAGTGATCACGATCGGTTCTAATTTTTCTTATAAGTTTCCTCCAAATCTTTATCTACATCCTTAACATTCTGAAATGACTATTTAGTGTTCAAAATACAATTTATAAATAATATTCTTCCATTGAACATTTTTTTATGGTATGAAATGTAGCATGTGTAAGTCACGTTGTAACAAATTTTTCTATTGCCTCTCTATTTAATTTAAAAAAAAAACTGGCTGTTAATTATAGTAATTTCTGCATAACACCAGATCTATTGTGTAAACATGTGACTACTCGATTTGTTTGAGAAGTGACAAGACACGTTTTTCTAATTTAATCATTGGTCCTGGGACGTATACGAACCTAAGAGTAAAGAGTAAAAGTCAATCCAAAGAGTGGCACCCAGTAGCTCAATTCGTCCAGAAAAATTCAAATCAACAGATGTGTTTAGACAAAGAGCTTTGGGGCACACTAACTTAAATCGGCTGTAAAATTAAGAGTTGGCATTGTCAGCAAGATATTTTCAGTTCAGCTATTATTATTCTTCTACAAGTTGCCTTTCACAAAGTTCCATTAAGGTATTAGATCATGTAGTTGGTAGCAACGACCATTGGACGTTGCTTTAACAAGAAATGATGAGAAAAATGCAGTGATTTCGATGGTCGTTTGGCTTGTGGCGCATTTTGTTAAAATCACAGATGGTGCACAACCTGAATCATTAAAATTACTTTAAATTTCCTCACAATGATGGGCGTTCTGAACTCTGTCGGAATTTCATAATGAATTTACACGTTTTGAATGCGTCGTTGCATAGTGTATCCTTTCTCTATGGAAAAGGATTACAAACAAACACTGCACGGTGCAATACTTATGAAAGGACCCTCAAAGAAAATCGAGTTCTACTTAAACGATTAATGTCTTCTTTCTTCTGCATTATCATTGTTTGATCAAAAAATCGAATTAATTAAATTTGTTTACAAAACAATTAGAATTTTCGACAACAGAAAATTTTTGCCATCAGTATATTTCGAACTAATTCGTTTTTAAATGGCGTTCAGACATATTTCAAACACGTCCGCAAACATTTGCGAAAAGGAAGCTCGCTCTGTTTTAAAATTAATGTGTACTTTGAGTTTAGCTCAGTTAATGAAGCCACAAGTTTCTAACGGAACGTTAATTAAACCACAAATAAAGTTTTCTCGTGTTGAATCAGATATTCAACTATTGCATTACTTCAATTAGTTACGCTTCAATAATTTTCACCTTTTAAATAAATTGTTGGTTAACTTTGTTTCTTAACATCAGTTTGTTTAGTAGAAGTGTACTTAACGATTGTTTGTTATCGAATAGAATGGATATTGTTACGAATTCGGACTCAAAATAATCATTTGAATGCAAATAATTAATCACAAACTCTTTTAAACGTTTAAAAGAGTTTGTGATACAATTTTCATCGGACAAGAACCAGCTTTAATTGCAAATAATTAAATTGAAAGGCTTTAACATTATATTATGCAAATGTAAAAATGTGGAAGGAAAGTTTTGTTTAATACAGTGGGAATAAATTGAATACGTAATAGCTAAAACACGTAAATAAACAAAATAAATACGTAAAAAATTATATCTTGTTTCAACAAAAACTAGATAACATATAAAACCGCAAACGCATTTGCATATTTCACGCTATTATTACATTGTTTTTTTGATGCAAATAAACAAGGATATTAACGAGTATTATTATGTTACACAAATATACTTGTAAAACTTTATTCAACATTTATCTGCAACTGCAGGGGGTTTCTAAAGAAGTTCTCTCTCAATTTTGAAAAGTCACTTTGAAGTAGTTTTCTTAATCTTGTGCAAATTTAAAATAACTTCGAAGTGGTATCCAATTCTATACTACTTACTTCACTTTAATAATAACAATTAGCAAACAAAATCAGTAATCAATTTGTTAATTTTATTTTTATTGGAAATAGCTTCTTGTGTCCCTTTTTAAAAATTTGAATATTATGTTATGCGGGAGTTTAAATTAAATGCTGTATTCTAAAGATAGATAAGATGAGTAAATCAGTTAAAATGAATTAGCTTTTTTTTTCTATAAAACAGCTGCCGGATGAATTTTACGTAAGCTGAAATTAATGAAGGAGAACCGAAAACTTTGTAATATATTTTCTTGCCTAACAAGTTTCAAACAACAAAGGATGAATTTCTTTGTTAAGTCTGCCCTTGACCGCCTGAGACCTTAACCTTGAGTTCGAAACCTGCTTCGTTCATAAAATTGATTTACTTCAAAGAAACGGGGAAAAGAAAAAAACGTTCGCGATTAGTAAGTTGGGGCACGTGCGATTCCGGAATTAATTTAAATGCAAGATCAAGACAGATCTGTAGCGTTATTAAAAGCTTCCTGTAGGTATCCTTTAAATCACCGCACGTATTTGACTTACAGATTACAATCTGTCCTGTTGTTGCTAATTAATCTGCTCTAGATCGATCTGGAGGACTAGGACACCAAGCAATTTGACATTGACTTTCGTTTTGCTCCAAGGTCTTTTGTTTACCTGAATAAGCGGAGCGAGTATTTCAATCAGAAGGCGTTTTTTATTGCCTATTCCCTCGCCCCATGAATATTTAAGAGCTAGCAGATAAAATAAATAAATTAAAACTGCGGTCGTGTAATGAGTGAGCATATTTTTTCTCTTAGCTCCATTTGCACGTTGTTGCTTAACTAAGCAGGAGAATTTTGCAAAATCACATACACATGAATATGTAACATAAAATGCTATTTACTTGACACGAGAAATTATTTAGAAACATACCAATTTGTTTTTTAATCGGCGGCCATGGAGTTTGTGTTTAGTTTAAGGTAGGCCTTGTATGTTGTGGAAACATCATTTAAATATTTCAGAGAAAAACCGGAATTTATTATTTTAATTCGGCTTAAAAAATGACTAATTTCAAGGAGTTTCAAGGTAAATTACGGTGATTATTATTTGTAAAGTAAACAAAACTGTCTCGCAGAGGACAACGAATGTTTGCGGCAAAAATTTTTTTTTTTCTTGTAACGGATTAAATGATCATATTATGGTACTGTGTCGCTACTAAGTGAAACTTAATCGATTACACCCTGTATAAAGTCAGTGTATAATGCACAATCGCGTGCGGTTAAATTACAATTACAATTTAAAATTAATCAATTTAATAATAATTAACTAAAGTTAAAAATTCATTGCAAATAATTAAAGATTAAATGTTTAAATAATACAAGATTATTTTTTATCCTGAAGAACTACAAACGTACAGCGAAACGTCCGACAAATTGTTGAAATTATTCTTAATCAAATCATCGTAGGTACTCCAAGTTATTAATACAATATACACAATAGCAATTTCATTAACAGTAATGGGACAATTTTCCCGTACGAACTCATCAACATGTAACTGGTTGCATCCTATAACCAACTTCTTGGTTTGCCTTTGATTTCATTTTACCGTCAGAGACTCTGTTCATTTAAATAACAAAACCACAAGCTAAAAAAACCAAGGAAAACGTAAAGTAAAGCTTGAGCCAGAATAGAAATGTCGAATAATTTTGAAACAGAACGGAATTGAGGAAACGTCACAGACAATAATCTGGACAGAAACGGTTACTAAATCATCAAGTGATAATTTACGTGAATGATGTGGCACTTGAGAATTACGTCACATGAAGAATTACACAGACCGTACACGATGCAACGACCCGGAAATGCTGAAAGGAAAATTTAAATTAAAAGTCAAAGAAATTAAGTTCCCACGAAAAGAATTGGAACAAAGGAGGCTCTACCTTAGAAAATGTTAAAACGAAACGGAAATCTCAGGTTGCAGAGATAAAAATTCCGACGTCATTTAGAAATGTATCGAATATAGAGTTACGCGGGAAAAAGCTTCGCTTTTATCTCCACTGACGCCGGCAGAAACCGATGAATCAACAATTCAGTACTTTTCTTGCAGAATCATCAAATGGAGAGGAGAGCACCTTAGAATGCTTCCATTGCACGGAAAAAAATAAAAAAACTATACCTATAACTCAATTTACTTGACATCCGCACTGTCAAACTGATAGTACGTTGGCATCACTGTACGCTTGTGACATTTTCTGTTTTAATTAATTAACAGAATTTTTAAATTTATTCATAATAATTTAACACATTTTAGACCAGCGTTGTTAATTTTGAGAGCAAACAAATATTTTGTAACGTTAATTATACGCCATACCATATCTATACAAGTACACTCAAAATCATGATTTTTGTTCACATTTTAATACTGACAGTGCTGATACAGTATAAGAATCACACAGTAGCGTCACTCTAGTACAACTGTCACGTTTGTTCTTTTGTTTGATACCTTATGATTTACAAATTACATTACATTTCCATAAGGGTATCAAATAGAATGGCACTTTTTTTGACACTGACGTTTAAGTGACGCTACTGGGTAATTACTTATACTGTGATGCTGATGTCTAAAGTAAACGGATAATATTTGCCATCTCATGGAAGCTACTTGTCGATAAGAAGCTTCGCACCGGGATAGAAATTTCGAATTTAATTGGCTTACGTGATGCTAACCATCTCTCCCAAAATTGATACGTAAGACTTTAAAAGCCTCCGCAAGAAGGAAGAACGATACTTCCGTTCTCGGTAAGTCTTTTTCAAATTGACTTTGTGCGTTGCTCTCGTCGCTGATTTTTCTTTTCAAAGCCCCGTCTATTTTTCGTGAATTATCAATTAATCTATCCCTTTTCAGTAGAAAAGAATAAAAATTCTTTCCGCGGGTGTTTTTTAGTTGTTTTAATAATTTTTTTAAGGAACGGCCTTCTTTGTTCCAATTCTTTTCGTGGGATCCACAGAACATACTTAATAAAGAAGCGACATCCAATGTTATGAAAGTGCAAGTGAATTAATTGCGCCGTCTATGAATGGTTGCGTAAACTAATCGCTTAAACGCGCCAGGTTTGAATTTATTTATAGCTTACTATGGTAATGTTAAATGAGCCAAAGATATAACATTAACAGACTTTACATTTCTCAGCTTATTTGGTAGTTTTATGAGAAAGTGAACGATAAAATAGCCAAACAAACTGTGAAATGCTAAGCGTGTTAAAATTATATAGACTCATGCATTCTTAATTAGAAAATTTTTTAATTGTGGATTATTTATAATTTCCAACCACAATGCACCCTTTTTTACATTTCTTGGAAATAGGAAATACTGCACATTTGAATTGTTGGGGCAAGATCGTACTGCACATATTTTATATAAAACCGCCCTTGGTGAAAAGGTTTTATCCTGTAATTTATTAAGCCCTCAATTATTACAACTAATTAAGGCTGCATTTAAGTGATAATCCATTAAATGATAAAAAAATTAACAACATATAATTTATGATCTCTTAGGTATCTAGATTTACACAGATTGACATCAGAATAACCTTTACAACATGCTGAGGAGGTCTTAGAGCTTAGATGCGTCTGGACACGCAACATATTTATTGCGGATCGTTTCCTGATAGATTCGTTATTAATAACATAATAACCAACCAATCTGGAAAATATTCGCAATAAATATTTTGCGTATCCGGATACATTTACCGCTTTACAGTTTGCTTTGAACTGCCGACAACAGTGACATCTATGGGCCAGTTGTACAAAGTAGGTTTAAACTGACGCTCAACTGAACGAGGTTCAAAGTAAACAAATTCGCATAGGATCTTAATGACATATGGCAATTAATGCATTCATAAATAAAATTTGATGCGATTTTGTTCACTTTGAACCTGGTTCAGTCGAGCGTCAGTTTAAACCTCCTTTGTACAACTGGCCCTATGAATGGTTGCGGTATTTGCTAAAGGCAATGCAAACCGTCCATAAGGTGTCATGGGACTTGTGGGAACTTAAGGCGAGTTTTCGCGATAGTAAAGTTTATTTCTATAACTTTTAATTTAAAAACAAAATGAATTTTCCTTGCAGCGTTTCCGGGTCCAACAACATGGGGCTATAAATAAAGCAGAAGAAAAGCTAACTGATACGAATAGCAAAAAGCAGTTGAGGAATTAAATCCAGTGGTAAAAAACTGGGCGAAATTAAATTTGGAAAAGTAGAGAAATTCGAATACCTGAAAACCTAGAAGCAATTCTGTACCTTAGAGGTAAAGAATCGTATATCCAGTTTTTGGTTAAATGCGTTTACATATTTCTTATCCGGTAGAACATGTTACTGCTAGTTGTAATGTAAAACATGTTAGTTAAATTAGGTACTTAATAAAATAATGCAGAAATTACATTGCTATTTTATTTCATTATTGTAAAAAATACTGCATTTTAAAACTTTAAACTTCGTTTTCTCTAAATCTGTGATAATGGAGATACGATTCTTTACCTCTGAGGTACAGAATTATAATGAAGTAAAAGAATCAACGCAAATAGAAGTGCAAGTATGGCAAGTCCTTGATTTAAGATCATCGTTAAAAACCTTGACAGGCCACTAGACCTATTGCCTAGTGACTTTACTCCATTCTTCTTTCGTCTCTACAATCGCCTGTTTCTTTTTTCTTCTACATAAATCCCCGGCTACCGCTTCACTCCATTCTCCCTTGGTTTGTCCCTTTTTAAGAAGATCAACGTTAAAGACCTTGATAGGCCACTAGACCTATTGCCTAGTGACTTTACTCCATTCTTCTTTCGTCTCTATAATCGCCTGTTTCTTTTTTCTTCTACATAAATCCCCGGCTACCGCTTCACTCCATTCTTCCTTGGTTTGCCCCTTTTCCTCTTTCCATGCGATACTTTTAATTGTCCTGTTGTTATCCATTGCTTTAGGTGATCGAGCCACTGTAACCTTTTCGCTTTAATAACCTCGATGATAATTGATTTCTTTCCCAACCCGCTTCGGTTGACTTCCCTCCAAATATTCTTCCTTCCCAGGTTCCTAATTTCAACTGATTTTTCTTGCTTATAATCCACATTTCACAGTCATGTATCAGCAACGTCGGTCTTAAGATGACCAACCCTCTTAAAAGACAAGAAGAACGATTTATAAAACCATGCTTACATGGTTGTGAAAGATGGGACCTAAGCAGGAAATCACAAGAGAGATTATTGAGGTGGAGAAGGAAAAAGTTTAAAATATTGCAAAAGAGAGAAAATTAATGAAGAGGTTTAATAACCTAAAACAAACGCAGTAGTACAATAAAATACATGCTAAACACCAGAAAGAATTGCGTGTGCTAGACTATAAAGGATTTGGCGTGGAGACAACCGAACTGTAAGAAAGAAAAGACAGAAAGAAATTTATATGCCAACAAATTTGTTATGGATTTTTGATTCATTCATTCTTTACATTTTTGATTATTTTCCTAATCTTCCTTTTATTTGCGTTTACAAAAAAATTCCAGAATGCGTCAATATGGTTAGGTCATGAATTATTAAGAAATTGTTTTCGCTTTTTTCTTCGCGACTTAAAAAAAATCCAGAGTACGTCAATATGGTTAGGTTATGAATTAAAAATTTGTTTTCGCTTTTTGCTTCGCGACTAAAAAAAATACACATGGAAGTTTCGTTTCGCAAAATCCACGGATCACCGCTCTAAAATCCGGAAAACCACAACGGAATTTTACACCGGAGCAAAGTCACTGTGTCAATTGTGGTCACTGCCAACGCCATGGCTAAAAACCGACTTTTGCTTCGGCCTTGGAAAAAGAATTTCGTTCTAATTACCATGTTTCCCCAGAATTTGCAATGCAGTTCGCGCCGAGTTCCTTTCGTCTGTGGGCGCTTATCTCAATCGCCATCTGAACTGAACGGAACAACAAAAATAGGAAACGTTATTTATTTAGCGCTGGGCACGCCCGTAATTGACGGTTGTGATATTTAAATAACCGTGAGCAAATATTGCTTGCTGTTTAGTTTGCTTTCGCTATCATACACTGAAGGCTTCGAAAGGGACACAGTACCATATGTTGCAGAAACAAATAGACCCGCGGTTTTGTCAAAGTTCAAGATGATATCTGTTTATGAGAAAAACTACCAACGTTCATCATCGACCAAATATCTCATCAATCGTCTTCTCAAACAAATACGCATCTTTCTAATATGTGTTCATTTCACAATCCGGTAGCATTACCTTTAGATATATTCTGTTGTTGATGTGCCTTTACGAAACAAAATATTTCCATAGTCAATGCTACCGGAATAATCAATGAACACGATTGCAAAAAAGACCGCATTTCGATTTGATCAAACATTTTACCAAGTATCAAATCAATCATCTCTACTGTCTAGTCGGTAACGGAGCAGTAAAGAAATTCAATACCGATTGAAATAAAAGACAAGAGAAATATATTTCCGTCATCACTTTGATAACTTATCACTCCTAGTTTGTTCTAATACGAATGCCAATACAAACTCGACCGTGATTGTCAACTGAATTTATGTTCGTTCCAAGCCCCCGTTTGTCAACAAGCGTATAATTTCGATTTCGTTTCGAGGATAACTGCAGTTAATTTGTAGTTCGAGATCTTGTAAATCGCCGTTAACGATTGTAAATTTTATTGGTACGGTTATTGTGCAGGTCCAACCTTCTCGGAATCAGGGCAGTATTGAGTTTTATTGTTGTCACTATCACGACGACGTGTGAATGTCGAAATCACACGTCTCAATAAGGCGAAAAAAGGAAATGTATAGGTTTGAATAAAAATTGGACTTTGTAGTCTCGTAGAATTCGAAAAGGATTCTGTATAAAATAAATTACGTAAAAAATCCTTTTTAGTTTCTAATAAACGTCGCAAATTAAGTCACGCTTATCTATCAGGTATTATGAATTAATTTCCCGTAAAAAAGTGAGGTGTGTCTTAACTGTCTATTTCGGCTGACTTAATGTTTCTGCTTGTGTCATGGTCATGGGATTTGCATTTTGAGAATAATTAATTCTATTTCTAATTAGAAAAGCTCTAACCTGAAGAATATCTAATAATTGTAAATAAATCAAGGCTACATGCAAATATAACACATTATTATTATATTAATTATTTAGAATGTTAGGACAGGATATATACTTTTATATTAATAAATAAAAAGATTAATTAAATCTTTTGCAAAATTATAAATTGAAATAAATAGTTATGTAAATCAGAAGCAAACGGTATTAAGTTCGTAACTTATCGTTACTTACCTTCACAATTATTATTGAGTAGTTAACCACATGTTAACCGCAACATAACGCAATAAAAATAAAAATTCCCCAACTGAACACGTTTCGCAATTACACAGGAGCGAAATTGCGCCACGGTCTATCACATATAAAGGAAATAATTTATTAATTTCATTACAGGTGTTCGGAGGAACTGTCGTGTTGAGATGTTCCTCAAAAACCAATTTACTTCCTCTTCTCTTTTCGAACAAGTTATATCCTTTTAGCGTTTTGTGAATTGCCAAGGAATAAACGAACGAATTTCGATAGATAATAACATAATTGTGTAATACATAGTTTAGAGTCCAACATAAATCATACGATTATTAAATAATTCATGCGCTTTGCATAATGCATAGGATCAAATAAATAATTATAGTGTTTCATACAATGTTACTTAATAATAATATTAATAAGGACTTGTTTATGCTCATAAGAAGCAAACGGATTTTTCTGCTGCCTCGTGAAAGTCAGTTAAATGAGTAAGCAGTTTTTCTTTTTGAAAATGCGTTTTCCTTAATACTTCAAAACACGAATAAATAAATGTTTACTAAAGTTGTTTGAATTGGCTTCTGGTTAAAACCGCGTCACGTTGACTTCTTCTACTGCCGACGTTTCGTTCTCCTTTGCAGAAGAACTCAGGGCTGCTGCTGCTGCTGGTGGTGTTGCTACTGCTTCTCGTTATTCGTTGAGACTGAGCAGGTAAGTTTGTTGTCGTAGTATTTATAGTGGTCGTTGGGGGTAGTGAGCGGGGATTGGTCTGTTGGGGCGTGACGGATCCCTAGCGACAACAGACCAATCCCCGCTCACCGTTCCGACCCCCACCGACCAGTATAAATACCACGACAACAGACATACCTGCTCAGTCTCAACGACTAACGAGAGGAAGTTCTTCTGCAATGGAGAACAAAGCGTCAGCTGTAGAAGAAGTCAACGTAACGCGGTTCCAAACAGAAGCCAATTCAAACATGGATGACGGCCGCGGAAGCCTTCAAATTAAGTTTATTAAAGTTGTTTCGACTCCTTCTTAAAGCAAAAAAATATTATGGCGAATATGTCTTATTATTTTTGATCATGCATGACCATAAATTTCTCTTCTTTCTAAAAGAAACTAGGTTTATTTCAAGTTAGTTAGTAAACCAACAAGTGGTAGTCCTTCTTAAGTTTTTCATTCTCATATCCCTATTGGTTTTTAGTTTAGTGCAATTTTGCTTCTTTTTGGTTTCTTTAAATATAATTTGTTCGATTTATTCAATCGTCCTATTTCGTGTTAGATCCGAAATTCCATAAGTCAAGACGATCTGCATGTGGTAAGCAAGATAAGGATGCAGATGCACACTTACAGCTGAAGACCTCAACGGGAAAATAATGGGTAGCTTGCCGAACCTAAGCGAACTAGGCAGAGAAGTACAACATCCCTTCGCGTATAAAATCGGCTCCGTCACCGTGCAATCCCAACATGGACAGGGCATGCTCACCTACGAAGAAAAAAACAAGATTCTACACAGGCATTCTGGATACTGTCGAGGTTCCAGGATCAAAAATAACGCTCAACATACGAACATCGTTTACGACGATTTCATGCTTGAGGTTCGTTATTAGCACTGTTAGTTTCCGTTTCGCGTCACTTTTTTAAAATCTGTTTCCAGCAAATGGCTGCCTATTCACCGATCTCTAGTAGATCGACGAGGAACTTATCCCACAGCGTCAGAAGAAGAGACTCGATGAGTAGTTCGATTGGCGCAACATCCGTAAGACGTTTGATCGCTGTCGTCAGAAACACCAGCGGACGTTGTGGTCCTGTGTACAGCAGAAAAATGCTAATAAAAAACCTCCTCGTCCTGTGTATAACGCACCTTTTCATCACTTCCACTTACCTCCCCTTCCTAGCTTTGCAAGGGAGTGTTTCCGTGTGGATTCTACCCGTCGAAACCCATTTCTTGTCTGTGGATATCAACGTAGGTTCTCTCTTGTTAACCGTATTACATGTCTTTGCCGCCGTGTCAATTACATCAGGACTTTCCCTGGTGCAGAGACGAGGAGCCAAAGACATCATCATAATCTCCCACGTGGTTTTCGTCGTTTTCTACGCATGTCATCTCTACCCGTTGATATACATGCTCTTCCCCGTGTATCTCCTCCTAGGTTTAACCCTCGGACCTTACACGATGGCGAGAGTAACCTTCATGATGACGTTATCGGCGAAACTCAGCTATATATTCTCCGAGGACGACGAAGACTCGAAAGTCCTCAGGAAAACCTGCATCGTAAGGAGGATGTCCAGGGCCTTTCAGGCCGCACACGACACCGGTTTTATCCTCGGCTCCATCTTATCAGCGGCCGTTATTACTTACAGCTTTCGATTAAGCGCTTTTTCTTTCAACCCTCCGCAAAATCGAAGTTTGGCGGAGCTCCCTTTGGGGGAGTTCCCTTTGGAGAACGACACTGACGCCAACTGTAGTCTTAGAATCAATTGCAACGCTAGTTTCGTCTTTCAGGATCAAAGGCAGAATTATAACGATTTCCTGGACGCCATCTTCGACGTGGACGAGTTAGGTGATAGGTTGTGCGGTTCGCACGCGTGCCCCTCCAAATTTCTTTTGCGATCCAATAGTTCAGAGAACATTTACCCCAACGTACTGTCTGAAACTACTGCCAATGTTTTGATAAGCATGTACATCAGTATTTGTATTCTCTCGTTAATATGTTCCATCGCCGGTCTCGACAGGATCAAAATGTTCGTCCATCAGGATCCTCTCGAGCGATCTGAAGGTCTTGCTGCTATTAGAGCGGTTAAAGAGTCCTTTAGGGATGTTAAACTTCAACTAGCTGCACCACTTGCCTTCTTCATCGGTTTGGAACAAGCGTTCATGTATTCGGATTTTAGCAAGGTAACGTTGGTGATGTCGATGACTTTTGGAAACGTGGTGAAAATTGTGTATTTTTTCAGTCGTATGTCGTGTGTACGCTGGGGATACACCGATTGAATTTGGTGTTCTTGTGTATGGGTCTTTTACAGTCGATCGCTGCCTGTACGCTCAGTATGCTCTTGAGGAGTATTCGACGTTATTACGTCATTGGTTTGTAGCTTTTTTTTACGTGAAATGAATTGATAAAGAGCAAACAACATTAACATGCCGTATTTTGACTAATTGATTTATTAAACAATATGTCTCAAAAGTGATGTATGATCTGTCATGGTTATTTCATTTTGTGCAATCTTTTGCCCTTGCACAAGTACGGGAGCGGCTTGAGTTTACGTTGTTTGACTATGACCACTCTATTTAGTGCGCAAACTAAATTCGCAATCAAAGATATTGTCACAGGGAAATTTCACGCTATACAGGGTGTCATCGAATAAATTTGAAACTTAATGGATTACACCCTGTGACATAAATTTTTGATTAGGGTTGTACACTTTCTAAAGTAAACTTTTCAGCTGTGGGTTTCATTTTTCACACGTGTTTGTTGCTGGTGCAAATGCTGTGGAAACCTATCAGTGACGATCCGGCCCTGTTCTATGTCATTTCGGCGGCCTGGGGCGTGTGCAATGCCATCTGGGAAATGCTCAATTTCAGTAAGTAGAGTCGAGCTCTTCGAATTTACTTTTTACTTCTTTTTTATCGTCATTTGATGTTACAAAGAGATATTTTATTTTTACTGTTGGATTCCTTATCGTTATCGCTTTTCTACGCCTTTTGTGTTTAAAGCAAAATAAAATATATTTTTGTTTCAAATAACTGAATGATGTCTTTTCGCAGCTTTTTTGACCGGCCTTTACATGGACAACTGGGAAGCCCCGTTCGCGAACTCCACTTTTTTCAGGTTTCTGGGCCTTGCCGTCGCGTTCAGCTTCCACGGCGTCCTCTGTAACTGGGTGAAAGTTTACATGCTTGCGTTCTTCATGGTCATCGCGATCATCCCGTACACTTGGCTGGAGGTCAAGTTAGAAAACATGAGGAAGATAAAGAACATCAGCAGGTTATGACCCAAGTTCAACGCCTGGTGACTTCACGCACATATCATGGGATAAACGTCGATTTTCAGAAAAGAAAAACGAAAACGGCCAAAGATGATAATCAGAACTCGCGGTTCATAAATAAAGCAAACAGAGTTCAGAGCGAAATAATTCCCATGCGAATTTTATGTGATACCAAAGAGATTGTATATTTATTTAGGTACATATTTAGGATATCAATAAAGTATTAAAATGCACAATTTTGGGGCATATAAAAACCTTCAGGACTGGGTTATGCCAAACTCGAAACAACGGTTGTCAACATTGTCTTGTCTATATATAGAGTTAGAAGACTTCGGGTATCAGTGCGTACATGTAATGTTGTGGAAATCAGGTTGTTCTATAAACAAATATAAAAATAAATGATGAATACAATAAATGTTGATGGACATAATAATTTATTAAATGATTTTTGCACGTTCTCTGCCCTTTTTCTCTCTGCCTACCATGATCT
The DNA here is from genome assembly GCA_958336345.1 of Dorcus parallelipipedus. Taxonomy (NCBI): domain Eukaryota; kingdom Metazoa; phylum Arthropoda; class Insecta; order Coleoptera; family Lucanidae; genus Dorcus; species Dorcus parallelipipedus. The sequence continues at coordinate 34,897,351 of OY284480.1, forward strand.
AATATAAGGTTTTTGCCAAAATTCTTCTAATCATATTGTGGTCATAATCACATCAGCGTCAAAGCATGTAACACTGAATTATGAACTCACTTTATTTATCAATGTGTGTAAGTGATCTCTTGACAATGGCTGCACAAGAGGTGTGGTAGTGCTTCTGACAATGGCTGCACAGAAAGCTTCCATATAGAGTTAACATTTTAAATCGATTTTAAATAATATCAAATAAATATTAAATGTAGGACGAAGTATTTTAACCTTACGCACATTCGGGTCTTCTTACTTTTTTATTTTATATTTTCTCTGAATAAATAGAATTTAGAAAAAAAACTAAGCTTCGTTTAAAAGCCAAATTAGGAAAGCACTTTTCATGTCTGAGGAAGTAGGTACAACTCAAGGGTCTACTTTAGTAATTCTTTTTAAATAAGCCTTATGAATATGCGCAACTTTTGCTTACTACAATTTTTTATCATTTCTTTGAATTATATAATTGAGAATATTCATTATAACAATGACAGGTCATTTTGAAAGTTGACGATTAAGTCAAGTCATTCATCGCTTGTTAACCTATTTTCTTTTTTATGTTTATTCCATTAAGCATTATTATCTCTTGATTCCATGAGCCCCCCAAAGCAGGCAAGCGATTAAATCCACACTCCTCTTGCATCGCCTCATAATTTTGTTTGTATCTTGGACCTAAAACATTGGAGGAACTTCAAGAGTCTCAGCTTTTGGCATTTCAATTACGACTCATTTCGTAATGGAACCTATTTGTTCACTAACATCCCTGGACGTTTACGATTGGGTCTCCGACTTAAAGCAAATCAACCTGACTGAGGTGCACAAGACTCGGCGTTGTGAACTACTTTTAGTTGCAGAAAAATCCTTCACCGCTTCAGTTCGCATGAAAGTGATCGAACACTGTTCCCCCGAAAACCGGCCACGTGATGTCTACATTATAACGCTGAGTGACGTATACGCCTTCGTGGAAAACCACGAGTTTTCGAAAATTTACATCGATGAAGCGCTCGAGCGAATTGCAAAAGCCGCATGTCGCGAAGCCGTAGCATATTTATCAACGAGCGAGCCCGTACCCACCGACTTACTCGTCATGTTGGTGAAACTCAGAATCATCTACACCATAAAGAAGGATGTCCACGACGCTCAAAGGGACGTGGTGTTTGACCAGACGAACAGGCTTTATGAGAATCCGATTACTACAGGCGTTAAAGAAAAGAAAGGCAAAAAAGGCAAAAAGAAAAAGGGTAAGTCAAAATCATCAAAGTCGAAGGCATCAAAGAAATCCAAGAAGAAGGGTAAAAAAGGAAAGAAATCAGCCATCAAAGAAGATATTTGTTTGCCGTATTTAATCCCGAAACCGGAAGAAAACGCTTTGCCCCCTGATAGCGTAACCATACCAGACAAAGTTCTTTACATTGTATTAATGGGGTTTTACATGGCCGACATCTTCCAGTACCTAATTTCCAATGAGATGACTCTGAGTTGCGTTATTGAAATCTGTGAAAGGTCGGGCCCTCATGCATCCGGCTCAACTGAATCGGTACACCACGTGTTATCCCACAAGCACTACAACAGCCGACAGTTTAGAAACAAAAATGACACCTTGTACACATTCTGGTATAGTCTGTACGATGTATTCTTTCAAAACAAAAGCCCGCAGATGTGCAATTCTTTCATCGTCACGTACACCCCAATGATCATAATCAAAGGCAGAAGTACTAGTGCTGAAACGAACAGTCAGCAAATGTTTGAGCACTTCGCCGAAGCAATCCACAAAATCGACGACTATAGGATGTGGCATAGAAATTACTTAGAGAAATTGAAGGTGCTTAGCTTGGGGGAAACCCCCCAGGTAATTCCAGTTTATTGCATGGATGTGTACAACGATTCACTTAATGAATTGCCTGTTGAATGCGTCAATGTAGGTGTTGTGCTGGAAAGTCTTTTAAATGAAGTTTGCCATCGATGTGACAACTTAGACCAACGCAAACCTACCCAAATTTTTGAAAAAAAATTCAAAAAAGTCGGTGACTTCCGAGACCAGTTAAAAAAACTGTTTGTTTACTTGAAATCAAAAAATGCAAAAATTCCAAACAGGGATTTCGAACTACTACCGTCTATCAAGTACACTTTGAAGGATAAAAGCCCCATCGTTCACGAGAAGAATCATTTAGAGAGAAACTTACACTGTTACAACAATTTACACAAGACACTCCTTAGTGTATACGAAAATTACCTGAAGATGAACGCGTGTGTGAAACTTTGGGAAAAATACGTCTCCTCCGACGTCGCAAATGATGATTTGGCAAACTTTAACAAACAGCTCAAGGAATTAAGTTCGGATACGTTGAACCCCAACGAATTGCTCTCTTGCATCATCGTGTTTTTATTTGGGAAAATCAAATGCACCTCTGAATTCGATGGAAATAAAACGTCCCATGAAACAACCGAAATGGAAAAATGCTTCCCAAACAGGAACAACGATCTGCAAACGTTGTTGAAGCCCGAACCCGAAATCACCGGTTGCAAAGATGGAACCGAAACAGATAATATCAACGTATACGAACAACTGCTTTTCCACAAATTCACCTGGATCGAAGACCTACCCACCATCGTATTCCTGCAGGAATTAAACGAAGCCCTAAACGAGTTCGAATGCGTCGACCATATACACGTGCCCGTCTTCGACTCCGTCCATCTCCATTTCCACCACAACGCTGACAAATTCGGAATCACCTTGAACAAGTGGAGCGCAACGATTAGATCGCGGGTTGATTTAAATAGCTTCCTCACTTTCGTGCTGCACGAGGACGGTGAGTTTGTGAAGGGAGAACAGAAGAGGCAGGAGGAGTTGAATACGTTACATGAGGACATAGTTCTGAAGGAGATGCGTCGGATTAATGAGATTGAAATCAATGAAGAAGAGGACTTTATATTGAAAGGTTCCATTAAGGACCAATTTAGGCAGGCGAGTTTGCAGGTTGACGAGAAAGAAGTCGAAGGGAAAAAGAAGAAGAAAGCTGGAAAAGGTAGGTTCATTGATGCAGTAATTTTGAAATAGATTACTTTTTTCGATTTTTGTTAAAATTGCTTGGCCTTTACACCAGGTTGTCGTCAATTAATGAATTAGTTAATTAATTAACATTGCCCTCTACATGTAAAGTCCTTAATTTGATTATTTTTTGTTAGAATTCTAAACTTTTACAATTTGGTTTAGCTTTTATCACTTCCCCATATCTTATAGGGAAAAAATCTAAGAAAAGTGGCAAGAAAACTAAATCTACAAGCTCGAAGAAATCTAAGAAGTCTAAAAAACCTAAAGGCTCAACTAAGGCAATGGCTATAGATGTTCGTTCAATTGTGGAAAGCAATACGTTTCCGATACAAATTGATAAGCAAGAGGTAGAAAATCTCGTGGATCTAAAATTCCCTCCAAAATATTTAAACGCGTACGACTTTGAAGAGCGCGTTGCAATGAATGGATCCACCACAACATTTTACAGTTTAGACCCCATGAAAGTAGTCGTGGATAGACACATGCTAACGGGGAAATCGCCGAGAATTTCCGTAAACCTAACCATGAATGATCACTCCATGATGATGCACCCGTACCTACACGAAGGATTCGAATTTCACTACAACCTTAAAAATGACATCACCATAGCATTCGGGAAAGAACCTGGCCTAAACAGTGACAAAAAAGAAGTGAAGAAGTTGCAGGATTTGTATTTACTGAACGAGAAACGCATTCGCTCTATCAAGTGCATCGATCAGACTCTATTGCTGAAGCGAAAGTTGCTAGTTAAAGCTCAGTACCTAAAGCAAATTATTGACATGATGAAGAAAGTCGGGAAGGACGAAAATCAACAAACACCTCAGGCTACCAGCTTCATGAAATCTCTACCATCTAATCAATCAACTGTTAAAAGTGAGTCAGTCGATTTTAGAATCAACAGAAAGCAATTCTTGGAAGAACTCAAACAACTGAAAGCCACCTCATCAGTTTTCGATCCCCGTTTCAAAATATGTTCCACTCGTTTGCATAAGTACTCCCAAGTAAAACGGGTTATCTCACCCATGGCATTGCAACTGCAACAAATATGTAAGTTCTTGAAATGCAGCGACGACTGCGAAAACTTCAAGCTCGTACAAGTCAAGAAGTGCTTCCCAATACCAGGCAGATCAAACCTGTTAAAGAGCCAACCTGGTTATGACTTGCGGATCACCTTAGGAAACGGTCTTCACATCCGTAACATCCCAGGAATTGCCCCCAAACTCTACTACATTCATCAGTTCTTCATTAAAAAGAGACCTCAACATGCAAACATCGCAACTGAAGAAAGCAGGACGTTCTTGCGGTGCGGTTTCGTCGCAGTCAGGCACTTAGATGGTACCCTCATATTATACGCAGGGAATGGGCGCATAATAAAGTTCGATGTTCCCTTAGTAAAACGCAGAAGAAACAAATTCGAACTTAACAACGTATTCCAGAAGAAGGCCAATCAAAGTGAGCGCACTCGGAGGTTCTTCAACGCCTTAAGGCATCAGCTAAACCGATTGGATAGGCAGGCGAAAAACGGGCGCGATTCACAATTTACAACCAGTCGAGACAAGTACGATTGCATCTCCAAGAAGATTCGGTACAATGCAGAGCTTTCATTATTAACGTTGACTGACGATGGTGAAATGAGCTTCGTCCTCGTCATGACCGACGGAAAGAGGATTAAATTCAAAAAGGGGAAAATAATAGCGAACAATTGCTACTACATTTCCAAGGAAGAAAAAATACGCGAGCAGAAATCTGAATATCGAAGGGAAGACGGGACTGAAATCGTCTTGACTCAAGAAGGATACACACAGACTACGTACGTGGATGGTACCAGAATCACCACCTGGTTTGAAGTGAGTTCCGAAACGATTAAGATTGATCTCACTCGTTATTTTGGAACGGAAGTCGAAGATATGGGGATGTGGGTTATCATCGATTTGTTTTACCAATTCGAACACCCTAATTATGCAACGGTAACGTGCAGCAGTACCAATAATAGTATGAAGCTACAAATGCCAGGCGAAGTTATTTTGGACCACAAGTACGATAACGAATACGTCTTGAAGATGGATGAATCTACGGTTGCTAAAATTTCGACCGACAAGATACAAGTTGAATCACTCCCCTGTGTGAGATGCGAAAAACGATACTGGTGTCTGTTTAACATAACCCAATTATATCAACTTCAGGAAAATATTTCAGGTAATATTTTATTATAGTTGCATAATTCACGCAAACACAACAAGGACACAAGAACCAAATAGACACTTTTCGTATTAGGTCATTCAGTTTCAGTGCAATGAAAAGATCTACTTTCAAATTACACATTACCCTACATGAAAATATATTTACCAAATCACATCCATTTTTTTATGTAGGAGATGAAACTTTGTTGATGGCCTCAGACACAAACAACAAGACTTTTATAGTAAATTATGACGGAACCTGTACCAGAAATGACGATTACGACCGTAATGAAACAAACTGCGGTCATATGTTACACAAAAAGCATATTCCGCAGGCCTTCCTTGTCATGAAACGAGACTGCAGTGGTCAGATATTATGGACAGACGACATGTACAAGAAACGACTAGTTGAGTCTCAGTTAGCCCCAAACCAGTCTGCCCTTTTTTACACGGAGCAAGAACACTCAGTTGTTGAAACGGCAGAATTCCGAGTGTACGAAAAAGAACGATACTCTAACAGGTTTACCATGCCCTACTTACCAACGATCATCCCTTATTATAAAGAGCCGCCCTTCGATTTTAACTCCGCAACTTTCGCTACCCAGAGATTGCTAAATAGCATTCCGGATTTCAGCGTGACTGCTCCTTTTTACATGACTCTGATAAATCAGTTGTTGATGAATGATGATGCAACACCAACAATCGAGAACAGCCATCTCCATTTACTCAGTATGTATCTGGCAACGCAGTCCGATTTGATGTCTGTGACCGAGGAAGCCATGCCAATACAAAAGAAAAATGCCCGCAACATATTTGCCAAAAAAATCGCCAAGTGGAAAAAGCACTATGAACAGGGGCGTCAGGCCATCGAGGATTTCTACACGAAACCAAAGAGGCTTTACGACTTCGATTTCACCCACGAACCGAGCGATAGGTTTTCCATCAGCATAGACTCTACATCTAGTCAAACCAAAGCAGAACAATTACTTGAGACCGAAGAACAACTACCTGAGGTCGAAGGACAATTATTTGAGTCCGAAAAAATATTACTTGAGGTCGAAGAACAGAATTTTAGGTCGATGGGGACGAATACACTGATACCATTTTGTTTTGAAATTGAGCCAAGAGTACAACGAAAGCAAGAACAAGAAGAAACGGCGGTGCTTTCTTCTTCTTCTTCTTCTGAGGCAGACGAAAGAGAAAAAGCACAACATATTTCCGAAGGTCTCAAAAACAAATTGCTGGATTACATTTCTGATATTCTTCAAGAAAACTACGACATTACAGTAGACGAAGACAGTGAATCGACTTTCACAGAAGAAAAATTAGAAGAGCAGTCCGAAACTTTGAAGTCTGCAAGCGATGAAGGTAACCCCGTCGATATTAAAATTCGTTCTTTTTCAAATAAAAGTCGTTTTCAGGAAACGAAAGTGATGCGTCTTCGGTCCCTGAATTTCGCAAGGGCGAAACTTACCGGAAAGTTTTTAAACTGTTTATAACACCCGCTGCGGAAAAACCACCCCCTCGTTGCCACAAAGATTCCCTGAAGAAGCCAACTACTACCGCTCTTTGTGACATAGACTCGATCTTTACACAAGCCGACTCCTGGATTGCCCCCAGACAAGATGAGGTCTTTCCTTTAGAAAAGACGTTAAGTCTGAAAGTTCTCAGCTCGAAAGTAATGCACCATCCAAGTTATAGTGATGCTGAGTTGATACTGAAAGTAAAATCCTCTGAGATGCACAAGTTTAGACAATCTAAAGAAGTGATGGATTGGAGGGAAGAAATGTCTTTGAATGATCTCTCGGACAAGCAACATCATTGCCGTGATTGTTTGGGCGTTCCTTTCATCGCGCAAGCCGGGTCACTTTATAAAAGGGAAAACTTTCTTGATTGATAATGCAAGAATTAACACAACGTATATTTATTTCTTAACAAAAATTTACACAAATAAATAAATTACACATCACTGTCCGAGTCACTGTTTGGGGCGAGCACGTCATTTAAATCCACTGCCGAGGGACGAAAAGTCGTTTCAAAACACCTAGCAAAAATAACGTTAATATTTCTTCCGTACTGAGACGGCTCTACGCGGTCATCAAAGTCGGCACATTTACTTAAATTTGTTCGTTTACTTACACCGTTAACGCCGCACTTACTGGTAACACCAACACTCGCAAGTTCGTTATTTTTCTGTCGTTTACCACCGACTCGGTATTCGTCCGCCTCAAAATCGTCGTCCCAGTTGAAGCTCTTCAAGACGTCGTGGTCTTGACTCGACAAATTCAAACGCTCCGTCCTTTTCGGAGTTGCAACTTTGGTTAGAGAAGGGGCGTGGGTTGTTGAAGATTGAGTTGCATTCTCGGGGTTTATTGTTGCTAAGACGAAGTCAACTTCGAAGGTTGAACTTTTGATCAAGAGGATTGCAGGTCTGAAAAGGTTTTACTTTGAAAAATTATTTAATATCCAGTAATTACCCAAATTTAATTTACATTTGCTCACCCTGTATGTGTATTTGCAATTGACGTTGTAACTTCTAGTTTAACAATTAGGCATTACGCGAAACTAAAATTTTATTAATACAGTGGCCCGTATTCTGATTTTACGATTAAACACGTATTTAATTAAAGTCGTGATTAAAGTAAATAAAAAACGAGATAGCTTTATGTAAATTTAATGTGTAAGAAAGTGACGGACAGGCGTTAAATTAATCATAGGATGAGAATACGGGCCCATATGTTTAAAAGTATTCCTGGGATCAAGCTGTTCATACTTTTTTCATAACTAGTAGTTGTTTTCTGTCATCTGTCAATTGCAAAAGTCATTGACCTGCTTGTCACTGGCTAAAATTTGTTGTGTTTTTGCATATTTTCACTTTCTATTTTTCAAGTAAAATTGTTCTTGTTTTGTGTCTATGTAATCGTAGATATCACATCACAACACACTTGACTTAGAAACATTTATAAACGCTCTGTATATTACCTTATTAGGCAGATGCAATGATGTTTACTTTTAGAACAAAACATTAAAATCTGATGAATGGATATTGCGACCACTGAAAGCCCTTTCCAAAATGCAGAAATTACCCTATTGACAACTCCCTAACTCAAAATTCTAAATTTTATTTGATCGCACTGTATTTGAGCAATACACAATGCCAACATAAATTGAACATAACAGAAACTAAAAAAAATAAATAAAAAAAACTTACTTCCCTCCAGTTTCAACATTGAGCACCAAATTCAAATTAAAAGCTTCAGAAAATTGTACTGCAGCTCGAAAAGGCTTAAAAGACAGCGTAATATTTGTCTCCTCGTCTATCCTATAAATATTAAATTCATTTGAATTTAAAATTACTTGTGACCTAATACATCTAATCGCATTTGCAGCTGGAAATAATAACACAAAATACTTAAACTCTCTCTAAATAATTATCGCTCAACCAATACCTGTGTCATAGTTTTTCGCTGTCAGTTTGTTCCTTGTAAGTTCAAGGCTTAAGTCGTCATCACTTAACTGAAAGTTTCCCAGAATTTGTGCGAAGAAATGCCCCCCAGAACAAATCTGATTCGTCGGGTTTTGTTTACTATAGGAAACGACTGCGAATTCAGAGTCTATTAAACGAAGCGAATGCACAATCGTTATTTCTTGCTTGTACTTTATCTTGAAGACTATTTTATTTGCGTCACCCTCCAATTCTATCTTGCAGAATTCGATCTTAAAGAAAACGACCATATCGTTGGTGGACACGAAGTGCAATTAGCAGTAAATACCTTTTTTTCTTTGTCTCTGGGGCCCTTGAACTTGAAAACACCCAACATTGCTTTCATGTGTATTTTGCACGTGACTGTTTGGGCATCTCCTGTGTTAGCTTCGACGTCCTCAACATTGTACGATGTAAAGAACATGTTGTTGAAGTTGAACGTCGTGTAGACCGTTTTATTTAAGTTGATTGCAGCTAATTGAAGGCAATCCTTTTTGGCTTCTAGGTACAATTCGTCTCCTATTTTTGCTAAAGTGTGCACTGCTTTGCTGATTACTAAAAAGTATTGTTTACAAAATCGGTAGGACATAACCTCAACTTACTTTTCATATTGCCTCCGGGTATTATGCAGTTCATTTTTAGGCTTACTTTTAAAAATTAACTTAATTACTACTAGTAATACGCGAATTAACTATAAAAAAAAAGTATAATTGAAATATTTTTGACAAATTTCAAACGGCCATTTTGGTTCCAGGGTGACCAACAAATGTCAACGTAAACATAAACAAGAAATTTCCCCCCCGCCAATCTTAATTTGTTAAGCATTTAATACTATTTATCACATTAAAAACTAGTTTATTAATTAATTTAGATTACCACTTTATTTCAAATTCACTTTTGTACTACCTACTTAGGGTGCGTTTCTTTTGCGCGCTCATACACTTTAAGCACTCACGCTACAAGCGCTATTTTCTGTTGTTTCATTTGGCGTTCAGTCGCTTAAGTCATTATACGCAGACGTTTTTCTTTTGACTATTGTTTGCACAACGAATTCATAACCTTAAAAATATAACTTCAATAGTGAAATTAATCCCAGCATAGCTGCTGCAGCTATTTATTGGGTGCGTTTCATTTGCGCGCTTAAATGATTTGAGCGCTAATAAGCGTTGCTTAAACCATTCCGTTTGGGTTTGCAAACGCTTACAAAGCGCCAGCTGACGAAATGATAACGTTATATGACGTCATAGTTTTCGCTCACGATTGCTTATTCCATGGAGGTAGGGCAGCAAAAGCGTAAGCGCTTATGCCCCTAACGGAACGTATGAGACGTGTATGAGAAGATCAGCTAATCATAGTCAGATTATAAACAAATATTACACTTCAGAAGCAGCTGCAGCAGCTTTGATTAGATCAATTTCACTACTAAAATTATATTTTTAAGGTTATGAATTCGTTGTGCGAACAAAAGTCAAAAGAAACACCTTTGCGTATAACGGCATAAGCGACTAAATGCCAAAGGAAACAACAGAAAACAGCGCTTATAAGCGTGAGCGCTTAAAGCGTGTGAGCGTGCAAAAGAAACGCACCCTTAAAGTGTAATCTTTGTCTGTAACCTGACTATGATCAGCTGAGCTCCTTGTACGCATCTCATACATTTCGTTTGGAACATAAGCGCTTACGCTTTTGCTGCCCTACCTCGATGGAATACGCGATTGTGAGCGAAGACTATGACGTCATAATGACGTTACCATTTCGTCAGCTGGAGCTTTGTGAGCGTTTGCAAAGCCAAAGTGAATGGTTTAAGCACTGCTTATGAGCGCTCAAAGCATGTAAGCGCGCTAATGAAACGCACCGTTAAACTCGTGGAACTTACTTCCCAGTTCCCAATCTATTGGTAACACTGCGTGTCAGATTGAAACTTGATGATTATGAATTGAGGTTAAGTTTTTTTGTAAAGCCCAAAATTTCTTTGTAAACCACGATTTATATTCAACATTAAAATGGTGAGTTCCAAAAATATTCCTTTACAGATTAACTCAGTCTGATCTTTTTAGCTCGTCTTAGTATTAGGTGATTTGCACATCCCCCACAGATGCAGCAGCCTCCCTGCAAAATTTAAAAAGCTCCTGGTCCCAGGTCGAATTCAACACATTTTATGCACTGGGAATCTCTGCACGAAAGAGTCTTACGATTACTTGAAGTCTTTGGCGAGTGACGTGCACGTAGTACGCGGTGATTTCGATGATGTATGTATTTAATTGAAGGGGTCAGTGGAAAAGGTGCCTATTCCACTTTGATGTAGATTCGAGAACAAAACGTTAAAAGTTGAGAATAAAATGTAAAATAGATGGTTATAAAGAGAACATAAAATGGGTTATTAGCAGCACCTAATATACTGTATTAAATGATTAGAAAATGTCGGATACAAATATTTGTATTTATAATATAATGGGCAGGGTAATGTATGGCGATTTTGTCAAATTTGAGGAATAGGCAACTTTTCCACTGACCCCTTCAATTGTCTTTGCAAGGAGTGAGTAAAATAATTGCAGAATTTGAACTACCCCGAACAAAAAGTGGTCACCGTGGGTCAATTCAGGATAGGCTTATCACATGGTCACCAGGTCGTCCCGTGGGGAGACCCTGAGTCGTTGGCTTTGATTCAAAGACAGTTGGATGTAGATATACTTATATCGGGTCATACTCATAAATTCGAGGCTTATGAACATGAGAATAAGTTTTATATAAACCCTGGTTCGGCTACTGGATCGTATAATGCATTAGACACGTAAGCTCTTTCGCTGTCTTTATTTAAGAGCGAAATTGACTGATCAATTGCAGGACGATTATTCCCTCTTTCGTTCTGATGGACATCCAAAATACAACTGTCGTGACGTACGTTTATCAGTTAGTCGGGGATGAAGTTAAGGTGGAAAGAATCGAATATAAGAAGAATTAATTAAGCACCTAAATTCCTTATTATTTAAGTAATTAATTGATTTATCAAGTTTGTTTATACGACTTATATATTTTCTTTTTGTTATTTTTGCAATATTAATGGTTTTATATTGTCATTAATTATCACTATTTTATACCTACATATTTATTATTGATTATATATGAACTCTGTTTAGTATGTTTGATTTAATGTGGTAAGAAGAGTAAAATGTATGTGTTACTTTGATGCATTTGGGTCTTTCCAGGCACGAATATATTATTGTGCATGTGAATGTCCCACATGAAATGTCTTGTTCATTCCAATTACTTTAAAAAGAGAGCAGGAAAATGAATTCGTCTTGGCCGTGGACATGGGCACTCATAAATAGCTGATAAGATCGAGTTTTATTATAAAAATGTGTTTTGAAAGTGATTGCGAGTTATTAAGAAATTAAAGGCCACCAACATTTACCAGAAAATTGTGTTAAATATTTTATTCTATATTTTTTCGTTGTTGATTTAAATAGGACAAAATAATGCGTAGATAAACCATTTATTAATAAAATTGTTCCCACATAATAAATGCAAACAAATCCTAGTAATCAATCAATACATACATACAAAAATCAGATCGAACGAAACTTAAGCACTTAAACAAAATCATAATAAATAGAAACACCAGTCTGAGGGCAACTTAAAATTACAAAAAACTGAATAAGATGTAAGCAATAGGAACGACAGCAGATGATTTCACCATGCTCACGCCCAAAATGCAGGAAACGATGAACCAAACGAGCGAGAGTATGCCGGCCTGCAACATCAAATGTAACACCAACAATCTGAAATATAAAAAGAACGTAAAATTCGGTGAGGGTAGGTGAAGTTGAATCATCTTCTTACAGGGTGTCTTTGCCTCTAGCAGCCTCGATGTTCTTCATTTTTTCCTTGCTCAAATACACCCTCGCTCCTCTAGTTAAATCATCAAAGTAATCTGCCCAATTCAGAGTGTCAAGATCGAGGAAGAAGTCTTTCTGATCGGATGGTTGCAACCACTTACTCAATTTGGTTGTTTCATCGGCGGGAAATTCCCACTCTGTGAAAATGAACTTTTCTAACCGATCGAGCGAGGCGTTCACATTCCTATGAAGCTTCATTAAACTGCAACATAGATTTTTTAAAAATGCACCAATAATTGTATGGTCTTACATAGGCCTTCCTCCGCATAATTTAGTGATGGTGTCCAAAATTAGTGCGGGAATTAAATGCAAAAAGATCGCAGAAAACTTGAACCACTTCACACTGGGCAAAAATTTGAGGTGCGGATACCAAACGGCAGACTTCAAAGGATACTTGTGAAGGTATGCGTTGACTTGATCGTCGACACCGGACCAACGAAATTGCTGTCTTGTGCTTGACGTGCAATGGAAGATTTTAACTTTATCAGTTTTCGTCACACCTAACATAGCATTTGATTAAAACGACTTGGTTGACCACAATACTGGTGAACTCACCTGCATGGAATCCGGCCACCAAAAGCTGATTTACAACTACGTCTACTGGTATGTAATCGTAAACCAGGTCTTTTCCTACTGGCAAACGGCGTATGACCCCCTTGGAGGCCCCCATTAGGAAACCCTGTGGGCCGTTCTTGCTGATGGTCCAACCAGGAACCGGTTCCTTCCAAGCCCCAATTACTGAATCAAATCAATTATATTGTTGCAAAATCAATATTTCAAACTGACTCACTCATACTAGGCCGAACGATCGTGCAAGGAAAATTTTCCTCCCTCTTCTGCACCTCATGCTCGGCCATTTGTTTTGTAAACGTGTACGAATTCGGGTGATCCCCCAGTAATTCCGGGACCATTTTCTCCAGGTCTTCCGGCGATAGTTTCGCGGCGAGTGCAATTACTTTCTCGGGGTCCTCAGAGAGGGGGTAGATGATCTACAAATCGAAAGTTACTTTTGCGTTTTGTTGATTTTGATGTTTATACGTACCTCTTCAGCTTTAAGGCGCCATGAATTAACATAGGCGCTACTGACGTGAACGAAAGCCTTCAAGTTCTTGCACTCCCTCGCCAATTGAAGACACCTTCGAGTTCCTAACAGATTAATATCGACCGTCGATTTTAGAGTCTCTGCGAAATCGAGCGTGGCCGCTGAGTGGAAGATGACGTTGACTTTTTCGATGAGCTCATCCCGATCGGCTACCTTTATTCCCAAGTCAGGTTCGCCAACGTCCCCTGCGATTGCTTTAAGTTTATCGAAAACCTAAAATCATAGGTAGTTGTCCGTGAATAATCTAGAAGAAAAAAAATTGGGGTGTGCTGCGTTACTTGTTCTCGCGTTTTGTCTTCGAGGAATTTTTCAAAAACGCTGTTGCTCTTGATCTCCTCCAGACGCTCGTTTATCTCCTTACCCTTTTTGGGGCGGAGGAGCAGGTAAATGTCGCCCACGTCGGGGATGCACCGGAGTAGCTTTTCGATGAGACATACTCCGACGAATCCGGTGCCGCCTGTGATGAAGATGTTTTTGCCGGCGTAGAATTCTCGGACTCCTGATTCGGCGGGCATCTAAAAAGTTTTTGGCAAAAAAGAAAATCAGGCAAACAAAGAAATTTTAAACTAAACCTTAAATTATGTCATTGGCCCAGTCGTACAATTTCAGTTAACAACAATTGTTAAAATAATCGTTGTCATGGGTTTAAGCTTTCGCTTAAATTTAAACTGGAATTGTACAGTTTAAATTTAATATAATGCAATATTTTTATTATTCTTCGCTAGTTTATAATCGCTTAATAACTATTTCGATGGTATTTATTAAAAAAACACTCAAGGTTAATCTTACAATTATATTATAGTTTTTTTTTCTGCAAAAGAAGATGATATTCAATAAACTACTGAATGTTAATTAGGTAATTAAATTACGTGTGCGCAACTAGTTAAGTGTTTAAGAATTATAAATGTAATTAATGTCAGTATGCTAATTGCTTTTAAACGTATACACTTGTATAATTTCAATAGAAGTACCATGAGCTATGAATGTGTATAAAAAAAATGTACAAGTGTATAAGATGATAGATGCCTTCTGAGAGTACCATTTTCACTTTTGACCCGCATATTTTTTTAAGTCAAACCACACGGTTCAATAGGTCAAAGAATACGCGTGCAATAACAAATTCTGCTTGAATTAAAAACTGCTTTAAGCTGGCCTTACACTGGAGGTTACATTGTTAATAAAGTGTTAATAGCAATGCTGTTAACAAATCTTAAAAACTGGGCCAAAAATGTTCTGTTATTAACACTGTTATCTACATTGTTGATAACATTGTTATGCATCCTTAAAATTCATTACAGCTTTACATTGCAACAATGTTAATATCAAATTGTTATCTACGTTTTCAATGCCAATCAAATGAATGTTATACACATATTTGTTACTAGCATTTTTGCTATTAACATGTTTTTGTTATTGTTTCGGTGTAAACATTGCAAGTACATACATGTAAGTACAATTGTCACTCAGATAGGGTTGCTGTGTTTTTATTGGCAGTTTATTAATTTCCATAACATTTTTTCATTTCACGACGTATTTAGGCTGCGTTTAGTTCATGGGCGACGTTGTCGATTTCGTTTAGTCTGTAGTTATTTTACGTTGTCTGACTAATCAGCTGAGTGGTCACGGTGGTCGCGATTTGAGATGCGACCATTAGGCAACCACGGTGGGTATGAGTTCCGTTTAGAAAACAGTCCGCCCGAGCTCGTTAAACTTTGACGGTTCGTCTATCAACTAAACGCAGCCCTACACTACCGCTCATAAAAGTAGGGACACTTTATTTAACTCATAATGTTTGAATATGAAACACAGAATTATTTTATTATTCAGTGAAGTTAATTTGATAGATATGCAAAATGCTAAAATATTTTAGAAATAATTGGATGTTACTAAATTTTTTTATTGTAGGAGTATTTCTGAGTAGAGATTTTTAACCCTATTAAATATTATGTTCATAAACAAATATCCTCAACAATGATTCTTAGTTAGTCGTCGTTAAGTACCGTTACACATAGAGCACGTAACCCGTGCGTGTTAACAACAATTCAATTATGGTGTAAAGATACACCGCGGAAAACCGTTCGTTGTAAGTGTGACAACGTGATCAGCAATATTCACACATCAGCAAGAAAGCTGCTCCGTAAGAAATTGTTGGAATATGCGCTCACAGCAGTTTCTCCATCTAGTATCTAGTGTGTGTTTTTACAAATAAATGAAGTTGTTATTTTTCACGATTCTAAAAATCCATCCATTAAAATTAGTTCACAAAAATTGTGTATCGAAAACCGTAAATAAAACTGATTCACATATTGTGCTAACCACATTATTATTCAAGAGGTTATGGGCCCAGACTCTGCGGATCTGTGCCAATAAAGAAGATTTGCCATTTGCGTGAGCTTTTTCAAGAAGTCCTTTTTTAACTGATCAGACTGTTTGCGGGCAGTCAAAATTCGAAATGACAGACAATTTAAAATTGTCAGTTTCCTTGCTAAATGGAGGAAATTATGTATTTTGGAAAACCAAATTACATGCAATTTTAGTACGTGATGAACTGTGGGACATAGTAGATAAACCCAAGCCCAAAGAAGTAGACGACAAGTGGAAAAAGGACAATAATAAAGCCATGGCGTACATTATTTTAAGTGTAAAAGACAATCAATTGATTCATATCGCACATTTGGAAGACGCTCATAGTATGTGGAATGCGTTGTCGAAAAAGTATGAAAGATCTACTTTTGGAAGCAGATTATATTTGAGACGCAAGTTGTACAGCATTCAGTACAACGGCGCGGCGGTTCGATGAGTGAACACATTGATTCGATTATGCAAGTGATTGGATTATTACGTGGATCAGGAAAATCACTCGATGATGAAGAAGTTGTCGCAATTTTGTTAGTGAGTCTTCCGGAGTCATACTCAGGACTTGTTACTGCATTAGAGGGTCGTGGCGAAACAGATTTGACAATCGAGTATGTCACTGGCAAAATGCTGGACGAATACCAGAGACGTTTGGAAATTGGTATTTCAGAGGTAGCCTTACAATCATCGGCTGCAGCCGCGTCCATTAGCAAAAGCAAGAAAAATATTCAATTTGGGAATTTTAAAAATAATAAGGAAAAGAGAAAAGAAGTTAATAAAGAAACAAGAACGTGTTTTCATTGTAATAAAATTGGACATCTTAAAGCAGACTGCTACTTGCTGAAGAAGTCTGCGCAGCAGATACCAAGAAGTAAATCAGCAAAATTTTTGGTTGCGGCCAGAGGGGGCAATGCTATTGAAAATTCCACATTCGAGGTATGTGCTGGCGCACGCATACAATCCAGAAATTGGTATATTGATTCTGGTGCAACAAACCACATGACTCACGATCGGGAATTTTTCTCAAAACTTCAAGAAGATGATACCACAGTATATCTTGCAAACGGTTCATCGGTCAAGGCAAAAGGAGTTGGAAGCGGATGGTTGAACTGCATTTTACCAGGTGGTAAAATTCAAAAGATTCAATTGGAAAACGTGTTGTATGTTCCTGAGCTGGATGGTGGATTAATTTCTGTACAAAGAGTTACTCATCATGGGCATCAGGTGTTATTTGAAAATGACAACTGTACGTTCTATAACGGAAAAGAAATTATCGCAAAAGCCAAAGTTGATGGCAGCCTGTTTAAACTGGAAGTTGCGACATCGGATGCATCTGTTTGCGTTGTAAATGCCGCAGTTTGTCTTCATCAGTGGCATCGTAGACTTGGACATAGAGATCCAGTAGCTATTAGACGTCTGGTAAACGAAGGATTGGCAAATGGTATCAAGATTAAGTCTTGTTTTGACGAAATCATTTGCGAGTACTGTATCAAGGGAAAATTGGCGCAGACAAAATTTCCAACAAGTACAACGAGGGAAAAGGAGCCAACAAGAATGATTCATTCAGATTTATGCGGTCCCATGCAGACAGCAACTCCAAGTGGTAACAAATATTTTTTGACACTTATAGATGACTATTCACTATTTTACAGTTTTACGATTGTTGAAGTCTAAAGAAGAAGTCACTGAAGTGATAAAGGAATTCATTGCAGCCTTAACAACGAGGTTTGGCAGAAAACCAGTTGTGCTACGCACAGATAATGGTAAGGAATACGTTACTCGAGAGCTGGAACAATTTTTGCGCAAAGAGGGTATTCAGCATCAATACACTGTTGTGTATACTCCTCAACAAAATGGAGTTGCGGAGCGTAAAAATAGAACATTGACAGAATCAGCTAAGTGTATGCTCCTAGATGCTGGTTTAGATAATCGTTTTTGGGGAGAAGCAGTTTTAACAGCGGCGTATCTACAAAATAGAATGCCAAGCCGCAGTATTGAGAAAACTCCTCTTGAACTATTCATCGGGAAGGAACCAGATCTTAGCCATGTTAGAATATTTGGATCAAAAAACTTATTCTTTCATTCCCAAACAGAAAAGAAAGAAGTGGGATGATAAAGCTGAAGAAGGAGTGTTAGTTGGCTATGACGATAACGTGAAAGGATATCGCATTTTAGATCATAAAACAAATGGTGTGAGAATCTGCAGATCTGTGAAAATTATCGAAATGAAAGCAAAACAATCAAGTAATGGTTTAGAATGCAATAGTACGACGAATGAAATTCCCCGAGAAGTATCAGAAAGAAAAGTTTATTTTGATTTGAAGAAGAATAGTAGATCTCCGGTTGTTGTGGAAGAAGATAATTCAGAAGATGAAGAATCTAATGAAAATTGTCAGACGCAAGAAATTTCTCTGCCAATTGAGTTACCAAACAAGCGTATTTCGCAACGAATCAACAAAGGAATCCCACCAGATCGTTTTGTATATAAAGTACAGACAGACTTTGTAACAGAACCAAAATCTTGGGACGAAATGCTCGAGTTACCAATTAAAGAGCAACGTAAATGGATAACAGCTGCCAAGGAAGAAATTAAGTCTTTGAATGAACACCAGGTCTGGAAGTTAGTAGATCTTCCTACAGGAAAGAATACAGTAAGTTGCAAATGGGTATTTAAAACGAAATTAGATGAAGAAGGACGGATAAACACTTACAAGGCACGTTTAGTGGCAAGAGGTTTTTCACAACGCTACGGAGAAGATTATGATGATACGTTTGCTCCAGTTGTGAAACATGAAACAATCAGAGTTCTTCTTATGGTTGCAGCTTCGAGAAAACTATATGTTCGTCATTTAGATGTTAAGAGTGCTTACCTTAACGGAAATCTTGATGAGGAGATTTATATGGAGCAACCACCTGGATTCGAAGACCCCGAACAAAAGACGAAAGTATTGAAACTTTACAAAAGTCTTTATGGTTTAAAGCAGTCAGCACGAGCTTGGAATAAGAGGGCAACAGAAATATTGAATAAGTTGGGTTTCAGACAAGGAAATGCCGACCAGTGTTTGTATTTCAGAAAAGAAAAAGATGGAAGCACCACTTATGTGTTATTATACGTCGATGATATGCTCGTAGCTGGCAAATCGGCAGACAGCACAAGAGAAGTAGGTGAAGAATTAAATCAGCACTTTAGAATAAAAGACTTGGGACAAGTTAAGCATTACCTAGGCATTGAAGTTAGACGTGAACAAGATGGAACTTTCCTCACCAGTCAAAAGAGAAAAATCGTGAATCTGCTGGAGAAGCATAATATGCTTGAATCGAAACCGGTAGCAACGCCAATGGAGATAGGGTTCTTAGGAACAGTAGAACAGGATAGTCCAAAGTTACCGAACAATACTGTCTATCGACAAGTTATCGGATCCTTGTTGTACATTGCTACAGTGTCCAGACCGGACATTACATTAGCAGTTAATTTTCTCGCGAGACGAATGGAAAAGCCAACTGAGGCTGATTGGAAAGCTGTAAAACGAGTAATGCGGTATCTAGTGTCAACCACTGAGAAACCATTGCGGTTATCTTCAGCTGGAGGAACCGAATTGAAATGTTTTGTAGACGCGGACTGGGCTGGAGATAAAACCGACCGTAAATCAACATGTGGTTACATTTTTCAACTGGGAGACAGCAGCATTGCATGGTCAAGTCGGAAACAAACGTCCGTTGCCCTGTCATCAACTGAAGCAGAATATGTGGCTGCTTCATATGCTAGTCGTGAACTACTATGGTTAAGAAGGCTGTTGTCAGATATGGGAGAATTGACAGAAGGCCCACCTATTATTTACGAAGACAACCAAGGGTGTATTCGTTTAATAGAATCAGATAAATTTGGAGCACAAATGAAATGATTGCTGACATAATGACAAAGCCACTGTCAAAAGAGTCATTTCTAAATTTTTCTAAATGTTTAGGTCTTGAGTGAAGAATGGTAGAAACTTACTACAGCGAGAGGGGGTGTTGGAATATGCGCTCACAGCAGTTTCTCCATCTAGTATCTAGTGTGTGTTTTTACAAATAAATGAAGTTGTTATTTTTCACGATTCTAAAAATCCATCCATTAAAATTAGTTCACAAAAATTGTGTATCGAAAACCGTAAATAAAACTGATTCACATATTGTGCTAACCACATTATTATTCAAGAGAAATATTTTCGAATTAGTAAATACAAAAAAAGCACACTACAAGAAATTTAACTATCCGTCTTTTTGAACACAGATGATCGGAAGATCCTGAGCAACATGAACACACGAATTAAATTAATCGAAATAAAAAGTTATCTGTTAATAATGAAACGATGCTTAAAAGAGTAGACTGCATTTAATTGGCAATAATTTTATATTTATCTTTGTAGATACATGATAAACGACTCACTGCTGTGGAAAAATTATCTCAAAGGCGCACAAAGGAAGGAATACAAATAATAACGCGGCCACCTCAGAGACCAGACATTAATTTGATTAAACTCACATGTCCAACATAAAAAATTAACTCTGGACGACATTTTAGAGAGAAAAATATTTCCCAATTAATAAAAAGAATGCAAAGAATATTGCGGGCGGTGATTACATGCAAAAGGCAGATTTTTCATGAACGAAAAGTTTAAATAATCTGTAGTATTTAAATATTAAACCGGTAACCAGCAGAGATAAAGGCTCGTCGTCAAACCGATGAAGCTAGAAAAGGCATACTAATTTGCGTACGGGCAACTGTTTATTATACATAAGACAAAGATAAAAACTTATTTATACTTCTGCCGCACCTTAAAACGTTCACATGTGATTTATGACGAGCTTTGATCTCTGCTGGTTACGGGTATACTTAAGGCCATTGTAGACTACCCTATTTCTTGTACAATTTCTATTTGATACAAGAATTTTTTAGACTGCAGATATGGTTTGGCTTAGAACACGTTCTATTTGTTCAGAAAGTTTTTGATTCAATTTAATTTTTGATACAGTTTTTGATACATCATGGAGTGATGTGTGTCCAATCTATAACACAAAGCAGTTTTTGAAGTTAGTGACACATCAAGCTGTAAAATGTGGCAAATTAAACTTCCATTTTGCTTAACTACTCAAGAACTAGGTAATATTTTAATGTAAATAATGTAATATATATTCCATGACCTACCTTTATCAAAAATTTATTCGGTCATATGGTACGCAGTATGTATGTAGTACTTGTATTTTTTTATGTTACCTTCAAATTGTGTATATGATAAAAAGTGTTACATACGTTTTTGAGCGGCAGTGTAGATTCAATAAAAGTTTCGTTAAATTTAATACTACCGGCCATGTGGCCTTGTCAAAATAAAACGCGTTTAAGAACACAAGATGATAATATTTACTTTCATGTAAATATCTAGTAACATATAGAGGTTCTGCTTAAATTAGGAATGATTCGGTGTCAAGGATTTTTCCAAACATTAGCTTAGAAACTATTTGTGTAGTTGCGCCCAAAGTATACACATGCATTTTTTTCTACTACATCTGTAAAAATCATCAAAAACTTTTTTTAAATCTAATTTTCAAAATTACAGCTCGACAAACGAATGAAGGAACATTTGTGTACTCATCTTCTTTTTCAAGAGAAAATGAAGAGTTGTGTGTATTCTCCATAGATATCCTGGAAAATATAATTTTTTCTTGCATTTTCAACGAAATAATTTGAAGCGAATTTAAAGAAAAAACAATGTAATACATAAGGAGCCTAAAAATGGTGTCATGTGGCGATATTTGAAGTCTACTTTTGATACGAAATATTTACATTGACATACAGGCTGCGCCAGAAGATGGTATAATTACCCATAATATCGTCCCTCAAAATATTTCGTTCTTCACCTGACTCACTCTGTATAATTTAATTTGTAAATTTGTAACAAGTGTCCAATGTCTATGTGTTTAATAATGAAAATGAAAACGCCCACTAATTTTGATGTACCTACGTCAAAAAAAAAGTACTTAGAAATGACTCAAACCAAGAGATTCTAAAATCGCCCAGGGCCGAAAGACTTTCTGGATACTTGTTATACAGGGTGTCCCGTAAATAAGGGGCCATAATGCGAGGGCTAACACAATGGTGTATATAGATTCCGCGAATGTAAATGAAAGTGGTCTGCTTCAGTAATTTTTTTAGTAAATTTTTCAAAGAAATTACGATCGGAATACGGTCCTGTTTTGCTTATAAACTCTATACGTCATAGATAAGCGGATGTGATTCAAAGCGAAGAAAATTCGATAATAAAACTGACCTGCTCAACATAATGACACATATTGCTGAGGTCTTTTGAACTGCGATTGTTATGTCATTAGTTACCATGATGTCTATAGCAAGTATTCGAAATGCCCTCCGTTGCGCAGGTCAGGGAAGGCAAGTTCGTACTCAGTATTATACTTTAGCATATCTCCCAAACGATGCTGTTTTCGAAATTTTATTAGAAGAAAAAAAGTTATTGTATATGGTCATCTATCCATTGCTACCGTATGGCCCCTTATTTATGGGACACCCTGTATAATGTTTCTGTGGAAGCTAATCAACAATGACTGGAAACTAATTAATATAGAAAGTATTCATTATTCAATAGTATAATTTTGAATAAACAAATGTCGTTTCCAGACGTGCTATTGAAAAGTCAGAAAAGTAACTTCACAACATATTAAACTGTTTCTATGTGGAATGTTTGTTACAGCAAATTTAACTTGATAATTATCACGTCCTAATGGAGGTTTCATTTCTTTAAAATAAAATTTCCTAGCAATCATATTTAAAAAGAAAATTAATGAACGCAATCTATGTTCATTGAATAAGTAACGTGCGCAATAATACCAAAAAGTAATTACATAAGACTTGATCTTGGAAAGCTCTTCCAATAATTTGTATGTAGATAAATATAAGTAATTTCTTTGATTCTATAATAAGCGCTAAATTGAACTTGGAACTTAATTTCTTTAATGGTAATTCCTTGACACAGTTCAAGATAATTACAAATAATAAATGGCGTCGTATTTTATAATAAGTGAAGGAGTTGCGTCTAATTTGACGTAACATCTGCAGTCCGCCTGAACAAAAATAAACCAAAGAATCGACGTCAATCACATAAAAAGATGGAAAAAACCTCGCCAGACGAGGTTTTCTCTGCAGCCTTTACCAGAACTGGATCCTCAAAGTAATTGCAAACAAACAAATATTTGCTCTTTACTTATGCTTAGCAGCTAGCTATCAGGCAATTTAATTATAAACGCACGTATATAGATACTTAACAATGATGATTTATGTTCTGTACTCGTGTATGTTATGAATAACGGAAAACAAAATGAACAGTTGCTATTAAACAAATACAAAGCGATCGAATAAAAAAAAAATCAAAGGTCAATCATCTTAAAATTATTTAACAAATGTCAAATTGGTGTTGTATGTAGATACACTAAACTAACATGCTTATCGTTTCTACTCGAAATATGAAGCGTTGTCTTCGGAAAATAATGAATAACATTGTCAGCACCATCTGTGATCTATACCTAAATATTTTTTTTATTTAATGAGGATGCTACTTAGTTTATATCTCTTCTTTTATTTATTTTGAAAATGGGTTTTAAGTTCGACTTTATTTCATTTTGACAGTATGTACTATCGCGGCCTTAAAATTTCGCACGATTTTTTATAAAGTAGCCAGAATTTCTCTAAATTATACAGGGATATTCATATAAACCGTTCGTTAAAAGTTTTCAAGGTTGCAGTTCACGTAGATATTTGAAATTTAAGGAGCAAGGGTTTTCCGTAAAGATCTCTTTAAATAAAATAAAATTGTCTTTGTACCACTTCCGGTTGTACCGGAAGTGATACAAAGACAATTTTATTTTATTTAAAGAGATCTCTACGGAAAACCCTTGCTCCTTAAATTTCAAATATCTACGTGAACTGCAACCTTGAAAACTTTTAACGAACGGTTTATGTGGATATCCCTGTAGTTTTGTAGAACAGGTTCTGGGTCTGGTAAAGAATATGTCCATAAACGTTCAACATTTCCTGTGACATAAATAGTTAATTTACCTTATATTGAACGTATTTCTGCAATAAAATTTGCGGATTATCCGTAAATTTTGAAATTATCACCTTTTAAAAGTTACGATTTCTAGGTTATGTTTGATGTTCCATATCAATATTTTCGAATAAGTTATTCTTAAAAAGTGCTGTTAAAGAGAAGGAAAGCCTTTTTCGTGTATATACATTTGAAGGGAAGAGAAACTTTGCGAAAAAGTATGCATTGGTGTACACCAGTGCAGGATAACAAACAGACCTTCTATTGCAATAGCCGGTAACGCATGATAAATCTATTCTAGATTTACAGATTTTATTTTGCAATTTTCTATTTAGCTTTTTTTCCGAAATTGAAAGATTATGAATGTTGGGAAGTAGAGAAATTAAATTTGAACCTTCGTAAAAACTCCAAAATTTCACTAATCATAAAATTTCAGGCGCTATTTCTTCTTAAAGGGGCTACAGTGGCACATTTGGCGATGGATGGATTTGGGATCTGTATATGTTAGTTAAAATGAGCTGGCCCATCGGGTGTTGGTCATGAAAATGTACCTTTAGTTCTAGTTATTTGGGCATTACACAAATAATTTTTATGAGGTTGGCTTTCAGGGGTAGTGTGTTAGGTGTATTTAAATGAGCAGCGAATTTTAAGGTAAGGGAAACCTTTATGTGTAAATATATTTTAAGGGAAGGGAAACTTTTGTGGGTAAATTTTAAGGGAAGGGAAACTTTTGTATGTAAGTTTTAAGGGAAGGGAAACTTTTGTGTGTAAGTTTTCAGGGAAGGGAAACTTTTGTATGTAAGTTTTAAGGGAAGGGAAACTTTTGTATGTAAGTTTTAAGGGAAGGGAAACTTTTGTGTGTAAATTTTAAGGGAAATAAAACCCTTGTTATAAATTTACACCTAAATGCTAAATTTGAAAAGACAAAGTAGTACACTACCCCTGAAAGTCTATCGCACAAAAATTATTTGTGTATTGCTCGTCAAGTAGTAGGTGCTATTAAAAAATATTTATGTGCAATGGTTTCTCTCTCTTGAAATACACTTACTCAAAAAAAGGCTTTCCTTCTCTTATCAGCACGTTTTAAGAATAACCCATTCGAAGATATCTATAAAAAAGTTCGAACATAACCTAAAACCGTCACTTTTAAAAGGCAATAATTCCGAAATTTACGGATAATCTGCAAATTTTATTGTAGAAATACATTCAGTTTAAGCTAAATTAACTATTTTTGTCATAGAAAATGTTCAGCACTTATGGACATATTCTTTACCAGAACCCAGGTTCTTTCCTCAATTTTGACACTAAAGACATTTAACTAAAAGTCAGATTGTTTGGTTATATTTTAAGAACAGCAAGATAATAAAATATTAGAACTGAAATAACAGAATAAAAGTAGCGACCAACCATCTCCTAATTTTGCGAATGAAAAATCCTTGTCTCCTTCAGAGAGCATGACTTGGCATTGTGTTGCTACAACTTTAGCATTACATTTGAAATCTGACGTTTAAAACTATTATTTTTGACAAGCCTTCAAAGAAAGCCATATTTACAGCGGAAAATCAAATCGTGCGAAATTATAAGTCCGCGATAGTACATCCACGAACGATAAGGCCGATGAGGTAATCTGAACGTGAGTTAACTTACTATCACAGTATAAAGATTACACAGTAGCGTGACTCTCATGAAAATATTAAATTCGCGCATAACATCCCGCGCAAGGTCTGAGACACAATCTCTGGATGCAGAGCTCATTCATTCACAGCTCAGGTGCCGAATGGATCTTTATAATTATGTTAATATACATTATTTATGCCTTGTTTTTTTTTACTACGTCCACTAAACGCTACAATCCGGCCTTGGTGTGTGAACACGTGTGAGTTCACAATTTACAACAAAATCGCTCACACAGAACAAACAGTTCGACACATCACCTTTATAATTTCGAGGTCAATGAAAATCCAGTAAAGAGATCAAAGTGCCAACAAGCGAGTTGCGCTACTGTATTCTTTATACTGTGTTACTATGATGATAATTAAAATAAACAAATTTACGTGTTATGTAAATAATAAATGATTGGCTTACAACTTACATCGAATGAACAAGATGGGTACAGGTGAAAACGCAGTACACTCACGAGCACGAGCGTGTGTGTTGTTGAAACAAACAGAGGTGTGCACGAAGTCACCAAAGTAGATGCAGAACACCTTTTTAAACGCACTTATTATTCATTGCTGGAAATTTACATGCGCGTTTTTACGTCGATGAAAGACGTATGATGTCGTTTCAAATTGTTTTTCGTGTTAAATGAATTATCATGTTTGTTTACAATGAAAAATTTAATTTTCTTAAAAAAATTAACAGATAACAGTAGCATTTACTTGTTCCGGTGGAAATCAAAGTTGTGTGTTTTGTGTTTAATTATTAATTGTCTTCTATTATTTCACTTCATTGCGCAGTTACCTTGCATTTACTCCAATTAAGGCACTTTCCCTTGCTTAATTTAATTGTGCTCAATTGCTATCATGTCGTGCAAGATCGACTGCAATTTGCGTCTGTAATTTTTTTACTTAAATTTCACTTGTACATACTTGATCGTTTGCGATCAAGATATAAAGATTTGTGAAATATTTAAATACAGGCTGTGCTTCATAAATTGTACAGCAGATATTTAAAAGAACAAGGTCATGGCTAAAGGATGCTAAATTTTCCTCAAAAATTTAATTTTCTTTTAATATTGTTTTAATATTCTTTAAATATTTCGAGAATGCATGGACGAATTAAACTATTTTTCACGTTTTCATATTTATTTAGACATAAGGTTTTATATAGAGTTATCTTTTTCAAGATAATTATGTTATGCAATTGTTTACTAAAAAAAAGGCATTCCTAGAAAATTTTTCTTGAGATATTAAGTTTTGGAGCAAAACATTAAGATTAATTACCGTTCAGCACATAGTACCTACTCTTATTTTGCATATTCCATACTGACTATCAGGATGAGGCCCATTTCTAGCAATGTTGGGATTTTTAATTTTTATAATAACCAGTATTATGGACCCTAACTAAAGAAAGTGAAAAGAAATTGGAGGTGCGGAAGAGAAAAATGTTAAGAAGGATTTTTGGGGGGAAGAAAGGGAAGGGGGCATGGCAAAGGAGACGTAATAAAGAGCTCTATGACCTTTGTGAAGAACCAGTAATGACCAGAAATATCAAAGCGCAAAGGATACGATGGTTTAGTCATGTACTGAGGATAAAAGAAGGGTGCATTATTAATAAAATGACGGACAGAAGACCGTTAAGAAACAGAAGAAGAGAAAGCTGAATGACGGACAGAAGACCGTTAAGTAACAGAAGAAGAGGAAGCTGGAAGAGTTGAATAGAAGTTGGGAGAAGACTGTCAGTAATAGGAAGGGATGAAGAAAATTTAAGATAGAAGGCGGACAGGAGACCATTAAGTAACAGAAAAAGAAGAAGGTCGAGAGTTGAAAAGACACGACAAATAGAGGAAGACATAAAGGAAATTTGATGTAGATGGGAGAAGACCGACAGAATAGGAAGGAATAGAGAAAAATTATAAAGAGCTTTCTAGGTTCATAGATCTAGGTTCTTTTGTAGTCTTGGACTTGTAGGCCTACAGCGCTACGCCTACATAACCTATATAAGTAGAAACAAGAAATGCCCACAGGTGAGTCGTTCACGAACGAATTGTTCCTTTGTAACGACTCCTCGTATGGAATCGTAGGAATCGATTCACCTATTTAGTTCCAATTCGTTCCTAAAGGAATCGTACCGCAGGAACGTAGAAACTTGTCGAGTTCTCAAGAATGGTAGGATTGGATAGGACTAGGAACTATAATCGAGAATACTTCATTCTTAACATGTTATTAACACATGATGTTGCACATCTTTCGTTTAAATTCTATAGGGACCATGCACATGCGAAGCCAGCGCCACCAATGACCATATTCTGCATTAGTGGTATGAAAATACGAGTTGTTTCAAATTATTAATGTACATTTGAACTTGAATATTGTAATGTATTTCAATACCAGGAAGCTCAAGTATTTTGTACTACAATCGTAAGTTATCATAAGAGTGATATTATTCCCATGCAATGAGTCTCAAGAAATATTTTCATATCACTAATTTACAAATCACCACGCCAGGCGGCGCTGAACGCAGAGATGTGCATGGCGCCTATTATCACAAGCAAAATTCGACCATATTGACTTAATAGGTTTTATGATTGGAGTTTTTAGTGTAAAATAAATTCGTAAATATAAGTATGAACGAAATACGTTTAAACTGTTGAAAAAGAACTCTAAACGGTTTTATTTATTTGAAATAAATGTCCCATCTTAAACTAATGTTCCGCGCAAATATTGGGTATAATAAACGAAATATTTCCTTTTGGTAAATTATATTTTAAAATTATCGAAACAATTTAGTTCCGAAAAATTTCACTTATTCGTTCGAGTTCGATTCACTGCGTACGTTTGTCGTCAAGCCAAAGGAACGAAGGAACGAGAACGAATCGAAGGAATCGATTCATATTGCGGAATTGAATCGAAGGAATCGATTCACAAAAAGGAATCGGATCGCCCAGCTCTAAGAAATGGGGTAGGCTAAAACAGTCTCAAACAAAGTCGCTATAAGTAAGGTACCTATTTGATTGGTTAAAATAACTGAGATTTTAACAAAAAGTTGAAAATCATCATGAAAATGCTCTAGAATTATCGAGTCTATAAAGGCCATCGCAGAACTCTAAATAATTCTAGATTCCTCATTGCTTAAAATCACTTATGCCCAGTTGTACCAACTTTTTAAGCAGAGCTTAAATTTAAGTTATGTTTAGAATATGACATTTACGTATGGTCAGTATAAGGTCAAATGCAGTCTGATTGACGTTTAAGCTTCAACTTAAGTATCAATTAGATTGTGAGTAACATTTTGTTAAATCTATAAATAATGTCATAGTCTAAACACCACTTACATTTAAGCTCTGCTTAAAAGTTGGTGCAACTGGGCATTATACTTTCAGAGATTGTGACGTCTTAAGAGAAGCTTAGATTAACGAAACAACTCTGGATTAAAATTTAAAAAAAAATTAGTAAATCTTTCACGAATCTCCTTTAGACACAGGAAGTACACCCGCTTCCCCTTTAGAGTCGTCGAATCACGCCGCAAGAATTTCATTCACCACAAAGACTCTTGAGAGCCACACCGCAAAACCACGGTTTTAGCGTAAAAAGCACGCAAACTGACTCTTAATAATGACCTCTATTGACACATCGAATGCAACTGTGGAATGCAATGACATAATGTCAAGAGGCTTGCGCAAATAACGAGTAAAGTAAGCAATTATTACAACTCACCTTAACGTAATAAGTTCGCACACAATCCACGTTTACCGCAAACAAACTAACCGCAAATGTTGACTTTTTAAACGTCAAAGTACTTTGGTGGAAAGATGAGGGGGATGGAGGACCGGTCGATAAAAAAGATTACCTCAGTTCTTCCTAAAAAAAAGTGTTATTTAAAGGAAACGATAAAGGGACATTCTTTTCAAATAATAAGTTATTTTAAAGAAAGATAACGGCAGGCGACAGAGAAGTACTGGAAAAGAAAATAGAAGTTATTTAAAGGAAGCGATAGGAGAAAGTTACTTCAATTGTTTGTAGGAATAATAGAAAACTGTATCACCAATAAGAGTGGTCTATATTATGCCGGTTGGTTTATAATTAAACTGTAATTATAGCTGACTTGAAGAAAAATGCAATATTACTGAGAAGGAAGATTGCTGTAGGAGTGGAGGGGCTAGTATTGTGGCGTCATCTACACGATCTTAATCTTAATTAACTGTAGCAATCTGCAATCTCTGTAATATTAGTAAAATTGTTTGGTTTTGCTGGTATAAGATGGCGTTGTTGCGGTCGCATGCCACTTTAATTCAACATCGCCCATTGCGAGCACGATGTGCGGCGTGAAATTATATTGATTTTTTCACAAAACTACTAAAAACACATATAAAGTCCGCATATTTCGTCGAAATAGTTAATTAGTATAGAAGGCGTAAGCCGCGAGTGGTCCGAAGTAAATTGAGTTGCGTGCCTGTGTGGTGAAATTTAAAATTGAGCGGATTTTCTAGCTCGTCCCTCCCATATATGTATTAGGTAAGTGGAATAATGTTTTAATCTCTAGGTGGGGGTTTACGCCACTATTTGGCCTTAATAATTCGGGCGTTAGGTCTACGCGTTCGTAATAGTTCCAATTGGATTTAGCCCCTCAAGATTTGCTCTCCCGAGACCGGCCTGACATAACCTGTAAATTAATTCGGGAGAAGAACAAGAAGCATCCCCGTTATACCGGCCCTATTAGGTCACCGTTCTTATTTTAACATGGTAACGAAATCGGCGTTCCCCAATTATGAGTATGACACAGATCAACTTATCTTAAATTCGCAGATAAAAGCAAAGATTTAGACACTTTTATCATTCCAGCGCTCACGCAATGTTTGCTTAGGCCTCAGATAAGTCTCAGTTCTAATTAGATTTTTTTCAAACTCGTTATTCAAATTTAATTATCGCAGTTTCGCTGAGAGAAAAGATTCCGCTAATTATGTTAACGTGTGAATGTGATACTCGAAATTGACTTATATAAACAAAATCGAATCTGAAATGCCCGGATTTGATTGGCCCTTGAAGTAGTTTACCCAATTCGGTTTAGTTTATTTGATGTCTTATTCGCTTTTAAAACATTTGTTTCGATTTCTATTCGATTTTATTTTAAAAGAGTGTTAGGATTCAAATCTATGTATCTGCATCGATTTAATAACTGTATCACCGAATCGTTAGATTCAATTGAATCTAAAGAGTAGAATATTTGACTACCAACTGTCAAGTCGTACTATAATTAAAAGGCAATTCTATATTTGTCCTCAAAGTAGCAGTTTTAATTCGATTTGATTATTAGTCCTTAAGGACTATTACTATTAAGGCTTTGTTAGCATAAGTCGATTTTGTTTAAAAAAAAGAGGCGTTAATACATAAACAAAATTGAATCTAAGCTATCAAAATAGGATTTTATTGACGCCTTCTATTCGATTTTGTTTATTTAAAGTCGCGCTGAGTCCTTACTCTGATTTATTGAAAAGAAACGGTGCAAGATTAAATCGATTTATATCATATCAAGCGCGATACAACATTTTTATTGTTATCAGCTGTTTCGCTTAAAGTTTTGATTCGAATTTTATTTTAAAAAGGAGTGTCGGAATATATTTTTTTTAATCAATAGATCTATCAAGCTTATTTAATTTGGGTTTTCCTGATGGAACGAGTGCGTGTAATTTATTCTTAAACGTCAGTGATAAAATCACTACTTAGCAATTATTTTATTAACGAGGAAATTTATATGTATTATCTCTTGAGAGTTCCTGGGAAAATTTAATGCGTGAACATGTGTTAGTTTTGGCGTTTACTTATGATCATTGATATGAGGTATGAGGATTATACAAGTACAGGGTGTCCCACGACATAGGTCATTTTAAATCAAAAATATCTAATGAACATATGTCGTAAA
This sequence comes from Dorcus parallelipipedus, assembly GCA_958336345.1. Classification (NCBI taxonomy): domain Eukaryota; kingdom Metazoa; phylum Arthropoda; class Insecta; order Coleoptera; family Lucanidae; genus Dorcus; species Dorcus parallelipipedus. The sequence goes on from OY284480.1 coordinate 34,929,112, forward strand.
CTACGTAAGCTACGGCAATTTTAAGTAAAAAGTCTGATAGAAAGAAGAGTTAATTTTTTTTTAATTTAATTAAAATAACTTGGCAAACGTACTGAGGCAAGAGCTAATTTGGTATTAAATCTGTGCCTATTACGACAGAAGTAAGTCTTCCGAGAGTATTGTGATCAGCAACAATTTTGTTTCTTGGCTAAGTAGGTGACATAAAAATACGCCCTCGTATAATAACAAAACAAATTATATTGCGGCAGTTAACACGTGACGCAAATGTCCGATATGGACAAACCTATAATAATTTACGTTCGTATATCCCCCGCACTTTATGCATCTTTAACAAAAGTCAATAGAATAAAAGGAGCGATAATGGGGTTATAAAAGTGGATTGCGTGTCCAACATGCATAAATATTTCTGTTCTCATTCGGTTTTTATCGCAGTGGTCGTTCAAATTGTTTTCGATGCAACGGGATTTAATTCTAACATGTATAATTAAAAATTAAAAAAACTTGGTAAATATTTATTTTTTAGCACGCATTAGTTGACTGTTTATGCATCAATATTCGGTGGCTATTAATTTTTTAAGCGGCATTCAACGGTATTTTATTTGTCATGCAAATTGATTTCGACGAATGCAAATTCCGTTTAAAGCGCGATAATTGCATTTCTTCGCATAATTAACGGCCCAGCGGAAATTAAATTAAAAGAGCGAATTTGAGTACAGTAGTATTAGTGCATTGAACCATCCAACTTTTTTTTTGCATACCATCTACCCAGTTAAATTATCCGGGAAGAAGGAAATGGTTATTTTACCTTTTTTTGGTAATGGTTTAATGAAGTACGTCATAAAGCAAATTCATGTAAACCAAACGTTCCTAAATAAGAAAGTTAATTTTATTGATCGGTGTAAATAACGAATAGAAAAATTAAGAGTACAATACAGACCACATCCGTAAGTTTTAACAACAGAAGAAAGATTTACAAAAGAAATCATTGAGCACGACTCATTTAGACATATCAAACTATCAAACTGTCGATATCTGAATCTTCGGTCCCACCTTCCGATTTTGCCTTTCTTCACTTGCATTTTTATCTTCATCTTCGTTCTCCTCGTCATTTTCGTCTTCCTCTTCATTTGCAACTTCAACACCATCTTCATTTTCCTTATCTTCATCTTTATTTTCCACTTCATATTCATCTTTATTTTCTTTTTAATCTTCATTCATTCATCTTCAATGTCGCCTTCATTTTCTGGAATTATTTCGTCAGATCTTCGATTCAACTTTGCCTCCACGTTTCTGCAGAATTAGCTTCATCCATTTTTTTCTATGAATTTTTTCTATTCAACTGTTGCTTGTACATAATTATTTACTTACGCCTTAACACTTTGAGCCTTGATTTATACCTTTTCATAATTCCAGTTAGTTTAGTCCTCACAATCAACGGTTTCTCTCGTTAAGAATAATTAATGAATATTATGCCTTGTTTATCTGTTGTGAATAAATTACCCATTTCTTTATTGTTTTGAATATAATAATAAATCGACAAAGAAAATTTGAGGAATAGGCAGCGAAACCTGGAAGGAAATGTAAGAAATTTTATAATTAAATGACTTTATTAACTAAGGATAATAATTAAGAACGACAAAGAATATAGTCAGCCGAAATTATATTTCTATGAAAAATTAAAGAATGTACATTTAGAAATCAGTTAAGAAATGCAGACGAAAAGGTGTTGTCTAAAAGAAATTGTATTAGTAAGAAGTCATAGTTGCTTTTATCAAATAATATACTTATAAACTCAAAAGAAGACACGATGTAGATTGTCCAAGGAAAAGATACTCAAAGTAAAGACAAAATGATTTACAAACCGACAACTTTAAAAATAGAAGAAACATACTGCCGAAATTAAGGCAGAAAAAATAAAGATAAAGGAATTGGAAATCTTGGGAGCGAAATTAGGACAGAAGGAACAAAGCCAAAACAACTGAAAATTATGGAAACGTCGACGTTAAAGTAAACAAAACGAGAAGAGGGTTGGTGAAAAGTAAAAAAAAATATGAATTAAGTTGAAATTTGAAACAGTAATGGCCAGTTGCACCAAGCACTTAATCTCTGCTTAACTTTAAGCGTCACTTAGAATATGAATTATCCTACGTTGTGTAACCTCAAATATCAAATTCTAAACGTCTCCTAAATTTAAGCTCAGCTTACGTGTTTGATGCAACTGACCATTAGAGTTTAGGTGAGGTAGAGAAGAAAAGAAAAAATGGAGCTTGACTTCAGAATAAAAGAACGAATCAGAAAAAAGTAAGACAGAGTTTTTCCTCAAGAAATTTGTTTAAGAAGAAAGTAAAATTTACATTTGTTATTATAAAACAATTTATACAACGATTACGTAGTAAAAATCTAAGATCGAACAAACAAAAATTAAGTTAAAAAATTAATTCGTTTATAATTGACTGGAAATTAAAAAAAAAAATATGACGCCAAAGCAATCAAGTAAAACTAAATCATTTTTTTTTCTTTTCTTTCGTCTTTAAGGATAATACCCCGTTCACAATCACTTAACGTAACGTAAATTAATAATTTGAATACACTGTTTGTTAATGTAAACGAAATAATTCTAAATTTGAATGATTTACTGTTTACATAATTAAACACATTAATTAGTTTCAGTTTAGAATTTTAAGTATTTACATTAAAACAAAACGCTTCAAACCTGTATTTAGAGGTTCATTTTGTTACGTTAAGTCATTGTGAACGCTGTTTAATTCTCAACTAATTAATCTGCATGATTTGATAAAGAAGGTTACTTTATAATCGACGACGGTCGCTTTTCATTCAAAATATGAGTATGTTACAACAAACATCTTTTGAAGAAAAAATCTCTAAACGAACCATCCGTTGTATTTCGTACAAAAATGTTATTACAACTTAATTTCATTAAACACTTTTTATTTTATTTTTTATTATTTTTTATTTAAGAAAAGTACTTCTAGCTTTTCGTTTCATTAACAAAGTGAGCCCGCTAAGTATTAAAACTTTCTTTTTTTATATCATTCAGCAATGTTCCGAAGAGTGCTATTCAAATAATGATCAATGCTTTGAATTAATGTAAATCACGTGCAAACTGATATCGCAAAACATTCGGCTTATGAAGAATTATTTATTTCTATATGTGGATCGACCGACGTCTAACTCCGAAGTCCACCTGGATCCTGTAAATGTCGATCAATTTTAACTTAATACTTTCATAACAAAATGAACGCAACTAAAATTAGATCTTTATTTAAAAATAATAATTCTTATCATTGAGACATTTAAAGTTTCTCTTCGAAATCAGAATGCATCTGCGTCTTTTACAATATAAATTAAACAGTAAAAACAAAATGAATAGAAAAAAAAACTAAAAACTTAACAATTTTTTGGGGCCTTAATTTCCTAATGGTCCGTTTTCACGCTCAAGCAATTTGCGCAAATGTGCTTGTGCACACAAGGAACTCGTTGCATGAAAACGTATTTTTTTGCTTGCACAAGCTAAAAAGGTTGGCAAACTGCATGCATTTGCGCAAGCAAATTTGTATGCGCAAATTGCTTGAGCGTGAAAACGGACCATAAGAGAAGTACAATGGTGGCCATTAAAATCGTTATCCCTGCATGCTAACTTCGCCCTTGTTGATCTGCAATGAAAACAACAACTATCGTCCCCCCATTCAAATTGTAGCTAAGGATTACATGTCCTTTGAGTTGTAACATATTCATATTCGAATTCTTTATTTGTTGCATTTGACATACATACATTTAATAAAATAAATTTATAAATAAAATACACATAATATGTCGACAACACGTCAGAAAAAGCAGTCTAGGGGATAATATACAGTGTGCATACATTAACACAACACTAACATTTGTAGTTCAGGTATTCCTCAATATTATAAAAGCTCTCGCTAATCAGATATCGCTTCACATCCCTTTTGAATGTATTTATACTTAGACACATAAAATTCAAAGGTAGTTTATTATAACACGTGATCAATATCTTTTATAATCAAGTGACCTATGGAAAAAATTATGTCCTTGTTTGGTTCATTATTTTGAATTATTTTTATCGCATTCCTATCGTTATGTATAGGTCACTTGATTAGGAAAGATATTGATCACCTGTTACATTTACTATGAATATCATTTATTTTGGTTTTTAATAATTTGTTTAATGGTTCAACAAGTTTATGTTATAAGAAAGTAAGTCATTATGTTTTTGCATACCAATTTTATGTTTGTGTACATGAATTAAACTGGAATATAAGAAAGCACATGGAAACGTCAATAATCGATGTAATTTAAAGATTTCCTTACATGAATCTCGCGACTAGCAGTATAAAGATTCTATTGGAGGATTTTGCGTCACCCCAGACCAAAATTTCATATGACATAATTGAAAAAAATTAGCAAATAATATGCTGCATCCTTACCAGATACCAGTAAACGTTTTCTTATGGCCTGTATGGCGTTTCCAAGTTTGGGACACAAATTGTTAATATGAGATTCCCAAGAAATAGCGGTGTCGCTGTAAATACCCAATGATATCATTAGGTTTTTTGTTTGCAAAATTTAGTTTCATAGTTTTATTTGTATTTAGCTTTAATTTATTTGTTGAAAACCAGCACAATGCTTGTTGCTCAGTGTCTACAGTTTTTGTTTTTAATTCTTCGTCGTTAATATATATAAAATGAAAAGTAGAGGCCCTAATATAGACCCCTGAGGCACTCCTATCTTCACATCTACTCGCTCACTTATTTTATTATTGTAAGTCACAATTTGTCTTCTGTTACTAATATATGATTTTATTAGTTTAAATACACAACCTCTAAGACCATACATCTGTAACTTTTCCAAAAGTATCTCGTGATATACACAATCAAAGGCCTTCGCAAGATCACAAAACAAGCCAGTCATTCTTTGCGATCCTTCGAAAACTGTTATTATCCTTCCGACGAAGCTCAGTACAGCCTCTGCTGTGGATTTGTTTTTAACGAAGCCAAACTGTGAGTCATTGAAATATTGGTTTTTAGTGAAGTATTCTAAGATTCGGTTAAACAGATTTTTTTCAAAAATGTTTGAGATCACAGGGAGTATGGCTATTGGTCTGTAACAATTAACTTAGCCACCAGAGTACAACATACATAGTTCTTCTTTTGAAACAATTTTAAATTTTTCTGGTTTTTCAGAAAGCACTACAAGAAATAATGTTTTATTACAACTGTAGAACGTAGATAGGTACTTTTTCATTATTTTTCTAAATGTTTTTAACAATTCCTCGTCATCGAAAGACACATACATCCTGGACTCAATGCCGCGCCGCGCCCTTAAAGGATTTAGGGTTGACAGATTGCAGTACGTCTAAATCTTGTGAAGATCCAGACGAGGACTACGGTTTGGTACACATTGAAAATAAAAATTTCATAAACTATGAACTTTTTAGATTCCCAATTTCAAAATGCCGGTTCTTGTGTTACCAGTTTCAAAAGGTTTGTTTTCCTCATTTCTTTTTCCAGTAAACTTTGGACTTACATTAAGGCAAAGTAAATCAACAACCCTGGCTTACCACAAACTGACAAGGAACTAAGAAGTGATATGTATAGGACTATAGGTATAGTTGCGTATCGTCTCCTTGTCCTGGTCTTTTTTCCATTTATTTTCACATACCCGTTTTTTTTTCTGGGTTCTTGCTAATATTATAATGTCGTACGCATTTACTTCTGGTTGGACAGTTTTATTTAATATTCCTTCCAGATAAGACGACTTTTATGGCTCTTTCAATCTCGTACTAAATAATACTGCCAGTAGCCATCGGCTCTTTCCATGTCTCTTCTATTAGTTGTCATATTGTCAAAAAACAGTAGTTTTTCTTAAATAAAGAAAAGTTTTTTTTTTTAGTTCTTGGAGGTGATCAACTAGACTGACTGGAATGTATAATATGTATCGTGGAACTCCATGCTTTTGCGGCTGGGAAAGTTGAAATTTTTTCTTTTTTCCATATTTTCGTCACCAGTTCTTCCTTTTTGGTCATTTCCTGGTCCAGCATTAATAACCAGGTAGTCGTTTAGCTCAGTTTGATTTATCATGCCGTCTCCATTTGGTCGACTATCGCACATAAAAAAAGCTGAGCTAAATGTAGACTCTTTAGTAATAACATTACATGACATACAAGAAAAAAAGTACCAAAAACAAATAAAAATAAATTCGTATTTTTATTATGATTTTATCTAATCTATAACAACAAATAATAAGAATAATTAATTAAGATTATTAACGTTTCAGTACACAGTTTTTTTTTGTAAATAAGGCTTTCTGTGTGTTACTATCATTAAGTACTCTATTGACACATCCTAAACAATGGAAATAAAATATTGATTGATTGATTGAGTTGCGTTTGTTGCCTTCCTCATTTTACTCAACAATAAAATTAAATTTGAACGAAACTATAAAACCAAATTAATTCATAAAGCTGAGCTTTTGTAAATCAAACTTTAATTTTTTTCTTTGTATTTCATTTTTTTTTTGTGAGCAAGAAAACAAATAAATCAAGCTTTCATTTGTTTGTTTGCATTACATAATTTTTGTTGTCTTTCAATATGTATTGTTATGTTTTTTAAATTTTAAATGTTTACTATGTATTATTTCAACGGTTTATTTTTGGTTTTAATGAATTAAGTTTAAACGAATTTTATAAAATCATGATTTTAAAAGATAAAAATCGCTTGATTAAAATCAGTGATTTTAAACGTGATTTTAATCAAATGATTTAAATCAGCTCAACCCTGCATAAAATATTTTAACAAACAAGATCAGAAGAACTCATATTTAAAAAAAAATTAAAGAATATAAAAGACGAACATACAAACAAAGCGAGAATGGAATTTTCCTTCTTAATTTCATTTTCGTAGTAATATCATCGGACCTTATGTATGTTGCGTACTGAACAGGTTTGTATCCATAACCAGGAAGGAATTGTTGCATTGGATACTCCACGTATATAGACTGTGTTTTTAATTTTTTTTACAGTACAAGAACGTCTGGACTAAATTTTAAAAAAGTTACCAAACTTCGAGGCTAACTTCATACTTTTATTAAAATTTTCTTTGTACTGTATATTTCATTTTTTCTTATTTTTAGCTTGTGGAATTTAAACCTTGTACTAACTTAGTGGTTATTATTAAGAGACATTTGCAATTTTAAAAATTAATCTTCTTAAATTATGCCAGTAACAATGTTCTGACGATTTTAGTATTCTTTCAGTTTTCAGATAAATTTAATTTTACGAAAAAAAAGTGTAGATGAAATAAGTTTTTGAATAATATATTTTTTTTTCTAGTTCTATATACCATCGTGGAATAAGGACGGAATAACTGTTCGCTGAATATCCTTTAACGTTCTTCCATATCTACGTCACACCTACGTCACGTTATTCTAAGAATAATGCGTATCCGACGATTGTAAAATCGGGCCTTAATGTAATGTAATCAGATAAGTTTTTTTTTTTTTTTAGTTTAAGAAAATTTAAATAAATCAGATATGACGTGATTACCATTATCAGCTTTTAGCATTTTATAAAACGAGTGTAATCTGAATACCTGTTGCATATAAAATTGTGTTTTACAATGAAAATCGCGGAACTTGAGTGCTGCGTAATCAATCGCCGAAGCAAGAACCGACAATTATTTCAGTATTATTTCTTTGTTAACGGTGAATGAGAAAAAAGGACCAAGTTATGATTCATAAGTCTGTTGATGCAACACCAGACAATGACGCAACGGTCTTCTCCTGTAAATAATACTTGTATGTGAGACTTTGAATATAATCCTGTTTACATTTTTAAAGAAAAGGAAATGAATTTTTAATTTGATGAAAGATTAATATAAAAAAAAATATAATTTTATAATTTGCATTATACCCTATTCTGAAACTTAAATAAAGAATATAACATGAATAGAAGCATAGGAAAGCAAGAAAGACGTCCGTATACCTTTTGTCTAGTAAATTACTTGAAAAATGTTCTAGGCTTTTATACTTCAATTATCTTTTTATTTCTGTTTTTCTCATCTAATTAATTTAATGGCATTTATTTTAGAAAATTAAATTAATTGAGAATAAGTTGTTTTCAAATAGTTTCTTAATTGAGGCAATCTGTAAACGTTTTGATTTTAATATTCTTTGCCTTGCATTTTAATACCAATTCTTAGTAGATAATAATCAATAATAATTTTTCACTATCGTGAAATTAATGTAATTTATTACATGTATAATAATATAATAAAAGAAGGAGTTTTATGACGTCTTTTAGAATTCTCAGTACATTTTAAATTCTCATTACGCGCAAGTGTTTTAATTAACGTGCAAATAATTCCAATTATAAAGCTGGCAGATATTAACTGAATTACACGCGAATGTTTACTTTTTTGCAAGTAATTTAATAAATATTTTCATTACAAAAGCACTGTTTCGAGGCCTTCTAATTTAAATGCTGGCAGGGATTATAACTCGATTTGAAATTTCTAAACAGCGTCTGACGCAGGTCTTATTTTCGAAAACGTTCTTCTATTAATAGGCCACCAGCAGAATGCGAGTCTTCTTCGTCCTCGTCTTCGTCAGGTTCACTGTTCTTGGGCCGACGAATGTCAAGGTCATCTTTCATGCCGAATTTCTCCGGTTACGTTCCATCCGCGAAATGCTAAAAGCGTTTGATGTTCGTAAACATCATAAGTGGGACACATACATTAAGAACGTATTAAAAAGATTTTAGCATCTTACTGTTAGGAAATACACTTTTCCTAGTTTGGAAGTTATAAAGGCCGCTTTACAGTTCGCAAAATTGCAGCGATTTGTATTGCACGAATGCGCGGTATTTGCATTTTGTATAAAAATACAACATTGCGCATGCGTGCAATACAAATCGCCGCAATTTTCATTGCCGGCGATAAATAATTGCGAACTGTAAACCGGCCTCAAGGTCTACTTCTATATCACTTCCTGACCATTTCTAAACTTTACAGAATCAGTAGCTTGGAAGGTCTGTTCCCATACCAGTTTCTGACCGTTCCAAAACTTTTCAGAATCAGTTGCCCACCGAAATGATGATCGGTCTTGACAACTTTATCAAGTGTAAAACTCTGATGAGTTTCTAAATACTGACAGAATGAATCAGAATGTGAAAATTAAGAAATTTAAGAATAATAATGAGCTAGCCCTAAACCAGGGGTCCCAGCCTTTTTTTAAGCATTGATCCCTTATGGGGAAAACATTCCATCGACCCTCTCTCAAACTTCTTTTTTATTATAAATAGCTCTAAAGCGATTTGTCTAGGATTAAATAAATAGTAGGAGTGTTCAACAGTGTTCACGTGAACAGGAGGAGGCAATGGTAGGGGTGTCCTGAACGATTCGGATTACATAGCATTTTTTTTTAATAAATGATTTCCAATCGACCATTCTCAAGTTCACCGCCTCCAACTAACCCCTATACTCCCAAGTGACTCCTTGAGTTTCATCGATCCCTTTCAAGTTTTCATCGATCCCATACCATCGCAAACCGTACAAGCACATTTAAATAATTTAATTAATAATCAATAATTAAAATAAAACACATTTTCTAAACAGAAAGTTTTTGATATACTTGCCCAGTTTTACAATCGTGGAATAAAGAACTGTTCGCTCCATATCTCCATATCTACCTCACACGTTATTCTAAGAATAATGCTTATCCGACGATTGTAAAATCGGGCCTAAGTGTGTTTGATAACCGTACAAATATATATCCAACGTGCACTCGAAGGAATACAGTTTGTTCCACCAACAATTTCATTATAGTAATACATAGTTCGGGTCAGTCAAAAGTTTGCATCGATCAGGTGATTAACCTGTTAAAAAGAATTATTACTTCGATGGGCAGCTGATTTCAATAGTTCGGAATTAGACTGTAATTTGCAGACGCAACTGTAACTCGGGGACTCTTGGATCAATTCCTCAATTCGTGCAGGTGCACTAATCCCCTTAAGGGGTCTAATCCATGATTCCCCATTAACCTCAGCTGTCCTCAATTCGAAGTGTCCTGGTTAGACTCTTGGCGTCTGGTTAATTATTTCGGACCGAATTCGGATTCAAAACGGCTTCTTCAAAATAAATTTCCTGCGTTTGTAAGCCGATTACCGGAGGCGACAAGAACACCTAAGAAATCAACCGCAACCAGATTGGACGGTACAAAAAAACCTAATCCCAACAAACTTAGTAAACTTAGGACCCTGTGCAAGTGTACGACAAAAAGGTAAGAACAGAAACATTATTTCTCCTCATTTTCTGTACATTTCCATTTATGGGATAATAATTATTATACGTTCCCCATTAATTAATTCAAATATTTCCACTTAAAAAGAAAATTGTCGTTAAAGAATATTAGAAAATACTTAATTACTTGTCGTTAATAGTTTTAATTTATGTTCAATTTCCAGAGAATTTACAAAATCGCCTGACTCATTGAAATACGTATTTTCTTTCTGTTTTGTAACTTTGTTTTCCGAGCTAATAATTTTCATATGTTCCCCCTTCCAAGGTGTAAATCAAACTTTACTGATATAAATTTTTCCTCATGATCAGTCGAATATTTGCGGCCTTAGATTACGGGTCCGTTATGAATCCCAATGATAAGCAGAGAATTATTTAAAAGAAATCTATCCTTACCGTACCTCGCAAACTACTCAGTGTGTTCTTAGGAAACTTGCCTTTGTTTACTTTATTCCTTTTATCAGGTAAGCGTTACTATTTATTTTAAACCAATTTCGTAATGTTCTGTTTTTTTTTCTTGTACGTTTTCGTGTTTGAATTTTCAATTTTATAAGAAAAAAATAATCAAGATGGAAGGATGCACACAGTTTATGTGGTCATCATCCAACAGTACCTTCCATTTACATTTAAATGATTGCATTGCCACTTCAACATATTATTTCATAAACTGATAAAATGTTAATTCGATTTTTTTATACAATGTACATAGCAGGTACTTACAGTAAGTGAGTACTTAAAAGTGTTACGAGATGCGTTCGATTGATGATAGATAGTTAATGTTTGATCAAATTTTGTCCAGATACAATCGACAATATTAGTTTACTTAGTAACTTTGATTTTATCTAATTGCAAATTAACGAGACCACCTAGTTATTATCATCTCTTATCAGATATTCGCTTTCAGCAAAATTTTATTACGTGTAGGTATTTTAACGCCTAGTAAAGAAATATTGACCTTTCGTAATTCTTGTAGTGTTTTCGATTTTTTCTCTTGCAAGGAAGTTTGCCAAGTTAATAAAAATCAAATGAGTTATGTGCTCTGGGAATTTCGTTATCTTTGAATCATTTTGTGTGTGTCTTTCTCGGCCTTTAATAAATAGAACGGAATAAGAACGTGTGCGTTACCAACTCGGCGTGAAGTGATGCAGGTCGCTTATGCACTCTAATTTTATTATTCCACACAGGAATTGGGTTAAGTAGGGAAAGTCGAATTCGTTTTTCGTTTGAAAACAATAAACGATGTCGACGATGAAGTGAGAGCGATGTCGGTGTTTTTTCAATTTAAAAAGACCTATCGTATTCATTTTTGAATTGCAGCTAAACATATTATTGAAACGCGATTAAAAATACATAATTCGTTTTTCTTTAGGCGTAGAGGATTTTCAAGAGCTGATTCTTCACGTTTAACATTTTATGTTGCCATTATTTTTTGGCCCTTGATTTAGGCACTCTGTTTAATTGTTTACGTATAATGTTGTTCTAAGTGTATTCCAATTTTCTGTTTTCTTTTTCCTTTAATTTGAAGTATTCAATACCACGGCTAATTTTCTTCCCACTCTTCGCTGCCTTGGCGTAATTAAATCATACTTTGTGTTTAAATCTAACATTTAATTATAAATTGTATTTTAATACTGGTTTGTTATGTTATGACATGAATGTCGTAAACAGTTATTTATAAAATTGCATTGCCTACTGCAAACGCAAGGTTAAGAAGAAGCAAAAAACATAACTTTCTAGCTCATCCTAAAAATAGAGTTGATTCCGCTTCCATTGTAGTTTTATATTGTTAATAATTTTTACCGTTACTTGCCGTGAACCACCTGGAGTTAAGGTAATAAAATAATCCTCCTTCCTACTTTATTTGAAATTTTTTAAAGACTTTGTTGATGAATTCGAAGGTGGAGCGAAAAGTCATAAATTTATTAACTGGAAATTAATTAACTAAATGTGACTTCTACACAAAAATGTATTTATTTTTATAAAATTGACCTTGCTGATTGTCATTAGAAATTCATACAGTGAAGATCAGTTTGGAAGTATCCTTGATGTGCATTCAATTCTAACAAGGTTAAGGCAGTGTGTAATTTTTCGATCCACAACAACAGAATTAATGAGTTTCTCTTTTCTACTGAATTACCTATTATTGCTACTGTTATATATATAATGTTATATAATGTAATATATAATAATAAATGTTATATAATGTAATATAATAAAACATTAAAATGTTCAAGTTTTCAATCATTGCTTTTTCGTATAGAGTATAGACCACAAAAGAAATTATTTTTCTAACAGGTTTACGAACTTTACATTCCATTTTTTCTTACTTGTTTCCATAGTTAGAATATAATGAAAGCTTTCTCCGTGTTGATAGTTTAATATCACTCATTTGCTTTAGAAAAAGGTTGTGGTAAATGAAGAAAGTTTAATGATGGCATTTTGCAACCTAAATTGCTATAGATTTTCAAAAGGTTCTTCATTGAAAGCTGGTACTTTAATTTCCTTTCATTTTCAAAAATAAACAAATAAATACATATATAACCTTTTAGTCCTTCGCCATTCATTTCGAAAAAATAAAGAACCTACTTTTTCGAGGTGATAATTTATAAACAGGGACGTATTGTTGTAATCAATATTATAAAAAAAACATTGTTGCCTTGTGTAATAGTTAAATGCTAATTTCTTTATTATCTAAAAGTCGTTGAGTTTTGCAATATAGGTACATATACAGTGTGATTTTTAATGATTGAAGATACTTTGAATTTGGCACCGTAGTTTTTGGTGTATTTCACGATGAACAAATATTGATTGTTCAGTGTTAAATTTCTATTCTCTACTCTTCTTATATCAGAAGAAAAATGACAGAAGTGGATGTTTCCGACGTAATAACCAGACAACGGACGGAATGATGGAATTCAATGTCATTCGCATAAGCGGCACGCCCTGCGCGGTAACTGGTCGTCTTAATATCTCGAGCGTAAAATTTGGTGTTCGCATCACTACAGTTTAAATTCTAAATAAATATAGTAATCCTTTCAAAATAAGAAATTTTAATTTACGGATTATAACTTTATGTTTATTATAGCATATTAATCACTTTTTTGAAAGTAATATATTAATATATTGACTCGGCTTCTGTCCGACTTGCTACTTTACGTACGCGTTGAGTCCTCGAGGCGAAGTGACCGTGAACAGTCATACAAATGTCCGTCCTTTGGTAATAACTATTTAGTAAATAGTAAATTCATATAATTCTCAGTCATTAAGCCTTAATTATCCTACTAAAAATATCATCATCATCTTCATACCCTATTTTTATCAGCTTTGGATTGTTTTTATTTAGGTTCAAGGTCGTCTTACGACTGTTAGATTAGAATCAATCAAGATTACAAACGCATTACAATATATGTAAGATTTTTCTTACATAATGAAAATACACTTGTTCAGCATTTTTTTCCTTTTGTTTTCTTACTCCTTTAAAAAAGTTAATTTTTTTCTTAGAACGTAATGTTTACACTTTTAATGTATTTGCACCACTTCAGATTTTTCTGTAGTTTTTCTTCTGGGAAGAAGAGAAGGTCATTTATTACGTAACATTGTCCGCAAACACCGAGTGTACTTAACACAACACTTACGATATGCCCTATTATATAGAAAAAAGTTAGGTTTTTCTTTTAAAATAACAATATTGCAGAATTTAATAAAATCGAATAAAAGGTAACTTTTAACATTTTACCTGCTTAGCCATAATAATTGCAGAAAATAAAAAAAAGTAGAAAATAGAAAAGGCCAAAAGTTGAAGACGATTAAGACACAAGCAAGCTACTGGCGACGCTTGAACGCAGATAGAAATAAAAGTAAAATTATATACAAACAGAAGTCATAACAGTTAAATACTAACTAAATATAAAACCAATAAGAAGAATAATAGAAGAGAAACACACTGTTTGATAAACTAAACTATTTATTGCATTTTTTTGTGATAGTTGTTTTTTTTTTTTCTGGAATGTTTAATGAATGAAATTTAATAGTAAATATGTCCTAGCCATTTCAACAGATGTCTAGGACACGATCACATAATTGGAGAAGAGCGAATAATAAAAAATATATGAGATTAAAAATCAAGTTCTTTTCAGTTCAATTTTAAATTTATTCTTATTTGAATTGTTGTAGTTGCTTTTTTGATATGTTTGGTATTTTATATTTTCTACATTTCTTTCTTAGCTTCTCCGATGATTATTTTCAACAGTTTCTGAAACATCTTCAGTGTATCTACTTACATTACTTAATACGAAAGTTAGTTAAAAAGTGCGTAGAATGAAATAGTTTCAATTGTTTGAAACTGTTCGGACTAGAAGACGTAGAAAGTAATATTAAAAAAAAAAAAAAAGATTGACGTGAAATGACGTACTTAGTTACTGGTAAAAGGACCTAAGATTAAACAAAGTATAAAAATCTCAAATTAAGTTCTCTTCAAAAGGTCATTTCTTGGATTTTCTTATTTGTCGTTGCTATTTTTAATGTGTTTGGTATTTTTTATATCTTCGACATTTTTTTCTTAATCTTCTCAACTATTGTTATTTTTAATAGTTTCTGAAGTATTCTTTTATTACATTACTTAATATACATAGGAAGGTTGGTTAAAAAGTGCGCAGAATGAAAATGAAGAACAAGTTTAAACTGTTTGAAATTTCTCGGACAAGACGTAGGAAATGATTTAAATAATTTTAAAAAATCATTGACGTGCAATAACTATAAAATCAATGGTTAACGGTAAAAGGACCTAAGATTAATTAAATAATATAAAAAACGCACGCAGAAGATCCTTTTTTGGTTTTTCCTTTTGTTATTGCTATTTTTTATGTTTGATATTTTCTTAAATTTTGTATTCTCCACATTTCTTTCTTAGTTTTCCTAATTATTTTTTTCAGCAGTTATTCTTCAGTGTGTTTGTTACTTAACTTAATTTTTACTCGAGGGTTGGATCTTTCTCTGCTGATGAGAATAGCTGTGCCTTTTTTTTGGAAAGCTTCAAGAAACTTTTCAGTATACATCACTTGCTTTTCATGAAAACTTAATCTCCAGTGAAAATGTATGTTACTACCTACCTTGCAGGTTTTTTGAAAATGTTTACTGCTTTAGCTCTCAAGTATCTTTACTTCTTTAGGTGTTAAATCCAATTCTATTTACGTTTTTATCGTATTTGTTTTACATTTTTCTACTGGACCTTTTCTTGTAAATCCTTTTTGTATGGCGTAGATGAGAGATATTTACCTTGCATAATCTAATATGTAATGCGTTTTGTAACTTAATTATGCTTCCCCTTTTGTATCCTTTGTACTTTTCGTTTTTTTATGTACTGGGTGGATTCTTTCTTAGAAAAAAGTTTCCTGATGCACCCTTCGTATTTATTACGTTTTCGGGTCGAATTTATTGCTAAAAGCTTTTTTTAAGTGTTGTTTTTGGTTGGTATATTTGGTTTGCTTGTACATAAAAATTATTCCTCATTTTTACTACAACCTGTAATTTAAAAACAATCGAGTGAAACCTATTAGCAATGATATCATAAGATTTCACTGTGTACCCGAAGAGACTTTCTCCATGTGAAAATTTTCTATCAGATGTCACCTTATTATTATTATTATTATCAATATATTAATCTGCACACGATACGTGCTACCTGTACCTAACTGTGATCTTATCTGTAACTCGAATTATATTCTATCTACCTCTCTCTTGGAATCCCGTACAAAATCACCCCCATTAGCATGTGAATCCGGCTTTGTCTAAGCACGTCTCCATCATCCGTGAGGTGCTTGTAACGGTATGCCATTGAACTCTTTCTCGATTCACTGCTGACCCAAATCTCCTACCCTACTAACCAACTGCGTACTCGAAGTATCTAGAATCACCTCCTTCTATCGACGTCGAGGATTGTTCCACCAGAAGTTCCTTTTCCAACGACCCGAGTGAGACGGTCATCAAGGATATATCCGTATCATCTGAGGTTTGATAGCAGACAGTGTTTAGTGGACAGGGAAAGGTGCGAATGTGTTTGTTTGGTTTGTTAGCTTCGCCGTTTATGAAGATTCAATGCCGAAATGCATCACGAATTTGGTACGTACAACGTACAATTTGATTAATTAATTAATTAAATAGAATGCGTTTCCTCGATTTAATTAATTAATTAATTCGTTCCTCGCGTGTTTTTTTTATGTAAATAGAACAACTTTTTCGGTTGTTGTTTGTTGCTGGAAAAGCCGTATGTATTTTGTTTTAATCTTGCATTATTACACAAGTCAAATTCCGATAACATTTTCTGTTGTTAGTAATAAACAAAAATTATAATGTTCTTTTTTTGGTCGTGTTATTTATAAAATAGTTCTTTTGTTTATTCAGTTTCATTGCTGCTTTTTTTAAAATAAAAACTGACGTTCCTAATTGAATTTAAAAACGTGGTTATGTGGTTAAACGTACTTCGATCAGCTAGTTTCATCAAGTCTAGAAGAATTGTTTGGTTAAAGGGCGAAATATCCAAAGTACGAGTTGGTCAAATACCAATTTTATTATAAATTATATTATATTATATATTATATTATATTATAAATACAAATTTTGGAAATTTTTGCTTCTATCTTTAGAATCAAAAATTTTCAAAATTCATTAGGTATTTGACCAAGAATGAACACATTCTTATGTATTCATTCTTGCTTTATAAAAAAAAGTGAACCTTCAATATTTTTATTTAAATTTCTGTTGTTGTTTAAGAATATTTATTCAGAAATGCATTACAATATATGTAAGTTTTTTTTTTTTTTTGGTAAGTTATTGTTTTATTTATTTTTGCTTTGTTAAAAAATTGGCAGCTCTATATTTTTATTTAATGTTCTGTTGTTCTTTTCAAGAATACTCAAAAATGCGTTACAGTTTATTTATTATTTTCATTCGTTACAAATGAAATTTTTTCTTGTTTTTATTAAATCTAATGAAAAATAGTAAAAAATCCTAAAATACTAATACAATAAATAACTACATAGTAGTATTATTTTTTCTTCTACTTCATACCTTTTTATTGTTTCTTTTTAATTGAATTTTTTCTTTGTGATTGTGACACCTTTTTCTCATTCTCTTCGTGGACAATTTTTAAATTTTCTATTTTTTTATCATTTCTAATCCTTAATTCATTAATTTCCGAAATACTCAAACGATTGAAATTGTTGAATTATTTATTCATGTTCACTTACAGTGGAAAGCAAAAAATAGTAGACAAAAACAGTTTCCTGTAATTGTTCTTTCTCAAAATGGTATTGTTTAAGCACGACTTCACAGATGACATATAAGAAGTTTGAGAGCTTTCAAATTTAACAAACTTAAAACTCTGCAAAATCTGCAAAATGTTGGTTGCAGCGGTAATGTTGCTATTTCCTTTCACGACACGATTATAAGTCGGAAAATAGTTGTGCTGCGGCGCACTTGTTTCACTTCTACAAAATCATTTTAAAATGCCTTTTATAAAATGAAAAATGAGAAAGAACAATTACAGGAAACTGTTTCTGTCTACTATTATTATAACTGCTTATTTTTCTTGTTTGTAAATTTGTTTGTTTTCTAAATTTGTTTACTAACGTTTTAATTAACGCTGCCGCCTTCTGGATTGACGACAGTTGTGGATATGTTACTGAGTTTAACATAATCTTAAACTATGTACAGGGTGAACCCCTTCTTTCAATAACTCAGTTGTAAATCGAAACAGAATTTCTTACTTTTCACACAACGTTTCTGCCTATTGGGACTATAACCAAAGAACGGCCAGTTTTAGGTTTTTATTTTAATGTCAGGCAGATTCTTGTCTCTTACGAGAAAAATATGGTTACGTAATCCAAAGTGTGAGAGCTACTTTTGTACAAATATGGAATCAGTTTTCGTCACTGTCAATATTTAACCTTTTGCAAAGCCATCACCATCTTGTCCAGAAGGAAGTAATTAATTTAAGAATACCGACGGGCAACTCAGGGTCAGTTTCATAAAACATAGTTAACCACTCGATCAAGTTAATCAAGTGATTAAGCAATATCATTGGAGGAAAGTTTAAATTTCCTCCAATGATATTGCTTAATCACACGATTAACTTGATCGAGTGGTTAACTACGTTTTATGAAACTGGACTTATAAGATGTCTAACCAAACCAGGATTATAAGAAGTAGGAACCCGTTCGAAAAGATTCGTATGCGAAAATGACGTCAAAATGACGTAGACTCTCGTACAAAACTATTGTACACAAATCGTTTCGAAAATTACGTCATTTTGATGTCACTTTCGCATATGGATCTTTTCGAATGGGTTGAGAATGGGGCCCCTGGATACCAATAGTTATCTATCTTTACTTCAAATTCCTTGTATTTCGAAAAACTGTGTTGCAATACGTTCTTGATCAAGTTCTCCTTATTCCTCTAATATCTTGTTTATCCGCTGACAGCTGACACTGAAAACTTCAAAAAGAAAATATCTCCTAACATATGCTGCTCCCTTTCAGATATCGGGTAGAAATTCGAAACGAAGACGATGAAGAATTCGAACGTACAAGCCATCTTCCAGAGATCTTAACCGCGAAAGAAAACTAGGAACTTCCTTTCCGCACAAATTGTGATAGCTGAATTAGTTTCGTAAACTCCGCGTTCCGTTCATTCCCCCCTCGTTACTCTTAAGCGACTGGATTTAATTTGTGATCGAAGTTCGAAAACACGTGAGCGCGCTTCGAAACTTTGAGGATTTCAATTGAACCAAACGCCTTATTAGGAGCTTAATGGTTGCAAACACACCATCGACCTGTAGTAAAATGGCTGCTCTCGAGGTACAGAACGCCGTGCCGACGATCCAAATGCCCGTCAGCGACTTCTACAACGGGAAGGCGGTGTTCATCACCGGAGGAACCGGATTCATGGGGAAGGTCCTCCTGGAGAAATTGCTCAGGTCTTGCCCTGGTGTTTCGCAGATTTTCTTGCTCATCAGGCCAAGGCGGGGGCAAGAAGCCAGAGAGAGGTTGCAACAGTTGTTATGCTCGCCAGTAAGGAATCTAAAAACCCCCCTCACCGATCAGAATTTTACAAGATTTACTTTCAGTTGTTCGATGTGTTGAGAAAAGAAAGACCTAACGATCTTCAAAAAGTGCACGCCATCGAAGGTGACATCACTCAACCGGAGCTCGCAATCAGTGAAACCGACAGGGCGATGTTGATCAGGACTATTAATATAGTGTTTCACAGTGCAGCAACCGTAAAGTTCGATGAGAAACTAAAACTATCCGTCACCATTAACATGTTAGGCACGTCTCGATTGGTCGAACTGTGTAAGAGGATGACGTATTTAGAAGCCATGGTGAGTTTCGTCCCCCCCGGGATGGATCATCATCCTCATCCACAAATTTTTGTGCTTTTTTTCTTCTAGATACACGTGTCCACTGCTTATTGTAACTGTGATCGGAAAATCGTAAAGGAAATCATTTATCCTCCGTCGATCGGGCCGGACCAGATTATATCACTGGTGGAGACCCTCGACGAGCAGATAGTTGATAATCTGACACCTCAACTAGTGGGGAGTCGGCCAAATACGTACACCTTCACGAAGGCATTAGCCGAGTGTTGGCTTAAAGAGAATAAAGGTGATCTTCCCTTAGTTATAGTTAGGCCTAGCATCGTTCTCTGCAGCATCCATGGTCCACATAAAGGATGGGTCGATAATTGGAATGGTCCAACTGGTACGTACATGATGATTTGTTATCTATAATAAATTGAACATATATGATCAGATAATACATATCGAAACCCTTTCATTTGGAAAGTGAACTTAAGCGTCTAACATTTCAATCAAAATTGTTAACTGTCACTTCGTTCAGAATTTTGGAAATTGTACACTAACAACGTCAACAACACACTGTATCCAAAGTAAACTGTAATATCACAACCCCACCTATTTATCGTATACAGTGCTTACCACTGTATACGATGTAATAATACCAAAACTGTTTGTTTATGTTGGATTGTGCCTATGTGTTTTCGCAGGTATTATAGCAGCCTCCGGCAAGGGCATATTCAGGACTATGCTGTGCGATCCGGACAAAATAGCCGACATTGTCCCTGTAGATATGGTTATTAATTTAATGTTAGTGTCCGCTTGGAAAATGGGAACTAACAAAATTAGAGAAATACCTGTGTACAACTGCGTGACAGGTATGTGTTTTATCAACTGCATTTGTCACATTTTTCTTGGTACTGTTTCAACTTGATTAGATGGGGATTTGATTTAACGAAACAAGTGTTTGTTCACTTCTTCTCTCCGATTTTCTAAGAGGAGGGGTATGTTAAATACAGTACACCCTGTATGTTTCTGAATTTTGCGTTTAATTAATTGCAGCCTGATTCCATATTATAACACTATCACATTGTAGATTCATATAAAAGATTTTTGAGTTGTCTGTTGGAAACTTACTGATGCTAACGAGGACCGCCCCCCTCCATATTAATTGTTTTTAAAGTTATAAAAGAATGTTAAATACGAAAGTTGTAACTAGTATGTATTTTCTATATTTCATATTAACATCGTGTTTTTTTTAAACGATACACGCTGTATATCATTGCATTATAGAATTTTATGTTAAATTATGAATTATTAGACTTTCGAATTGCGTTTACGAAAAAATTAATAGAACCTAAAGCAATGCTCAGTTATGCTAAAATAAAAAAATTGGAGGAAGTTGATTTTGTAATTGTTTCTAATAAAAAAAGCAGAGAAGAGAGATAATGGGAGTGGAAACATTCATGTTGCGGTCACTCTGTATTTTATGTGGTTATCACCCTGTATATTCATGTTGTTGTCATTTTGTATAACGGACTAGTTTTTCCAAGAAGTTACCCTTGGTGACGTATTCGAATTAAAAAATTGAAAAAGAAATCATATGAGCAATACCAAGAAGGTGTAAAATTTTTAACAATTAAATAATTGAGAAAAACTTCAATCAGCCAATCAAAATAGAGTAACCTCAAATCAACCAACCAAAAAAGAGCGACTTCAAAAATTGAAATGTCGATGATATTTCTTTTAAATGCAGAAGTTAATTGAAAAAGTTGAACCCAATAAAAACCATTGATTTTTTTTCTTGACGGAAATCCATTATATGTAGTGCAGATAATGTTTTCAAATGAAAATATTTGTCTTATATTTGAAAAAACTTAATAGCGTTTTCGATTCACTGCTCTAGAGCACTCTCAGTGTATTCTCATCTTATTTTAACCTCTTGAAAGGATGGAGATATTCTGAAAGTGCTCTAGAACGGTCAATCGAAACCGTTATTAATTATTAAAGCAATCCAGATATGTATTCTCAAGTAGTTGAGAAATTTTTAAACCAAGACGACCCGAGTCAAGTGAATCAAACTTAACCCAAACTCGACCCAAGGAAATCCAAACAAATTCAACTTAGGCGAATCAAACTCGACCCAAACAAATCTTAAGCCAGAGAAACCAATCAAACCCAAATTGTTGTATGCTTGCTTCAAAAGTAACGCAACTCAAAAAATTTGATCAAACAGAAAAAGTGAACAAATTTAACTACACATCCCAACTCTGAAAATGATCATCAAACCTTCAAGATTGACCCATAACCACTTTGCTATGAATCTCATGTACCACCTGCATCAATCAATCAATGTTTTCTTTCTCTTCTTGAAAATTTGGTTTTTTGAGTTAGATTACACTTGAAGCAAAGATGCTATGTTATTGCTAAAGAAAAGAACTTTCAAGGATAAACATGATTATTGCAGTTAATCCTTAGTTAATTCCAAGATGGCTGAGTTCCTTGCACTCTATTTTTCTTTTCTATTGTACTCTGTGCACGTATCTTCCTTTAGGTCGGCCATCAGTAGTGTGAAAAAAGCTAAGAAGAAAGAAAGGCGATCACTTCTTCCTTTTCTCTCTCTGTATTGAAATATTTATATGACCAACGTCCATTTTAAAGTGCAGTTAATGCTTTTGGAAGCTATTTGAAAAGCAAACGAAATAACCATGTTATAGGGTAACAGAAACACTTAGTGGGGAGAAGTTCATAGAGTTGGATTTGATTGGTTATTCCATTCACATACCGAGTGGTCCAATTTAAAGTCATCCCCGAAAAGCAAACCCATGTCTTAGCTAGATTCAGAAAATTTGAAATCCCAATATTTTATGAATCTAACTGGGGATGACTTTAAATTGGATCATTCTGTGATGACCATCCTAGTGTCAAAACAAGAAAGCTACAAAAGGCGACCTCCCTTTGTCTCACCTGTCTGCATTAAATAAATTCTTAGACGAAATTAAGCCACCACTGCGATTTTTCATCTTTTCTTTTGTATTACCTTCAACATTTTATTTCACAATTAACTTAAATGGGCTTGAATTCTGTTACAATATCAACATAAAATAATTAGGAATATCTGGAAGTCGTCAGATGTTGGCTTTCAATCACTTACCTGTGCAGAGTACACAGATATGATTGTGATTGAACGTTACTATTGCTACTCAAGGGGTAATAAGAGGAACGATTCCTCAAAAGGTTACGCGTTTCAGTAAGTAGAAAGCTGGAAGAAGTCGTCGTAATTTAATTTTTATCGTTATCAATATTCTTTACTATTTTATTTTTATTGTTTTCTCTCAATTTCAGTCAGTTTCCATCATATGTACAATGTATAATCAGTTTACAAATACAAAGGGGTGCGTTAAATTTTTATTTATATTATCATTATCAACATTTATTTGAAGTGTAAATAGAAACGGTCGTCCTCATACACATGGAGAGGCTCTCAACAACGTTTTATAAAATTTTTGATTCTGAATTTTAAACGCCGAAAAAATTTTTTGAAAAGCAAACTATTTTACAGGACAACAGAAACCAATTAGTTGGCAGAAATTCATAGGGTTGTGCTTCAAATTCCTAAGGAAACATCCGATTTCGAACGTTTCCTGGTATCCGGATGGTACAGTGACTGCATCGGTAGTCCACAACAAAATCAATCAGTTTTTGCTACACCTAATCCCCGCGTACATACTCGACTCTTGTGTTTGGTTGCTCGGAGGAAAACCAATGTAAGTGTGCATCGTCCTAATTTCAGCTCGAGTTAAAAACGTTGCGGTTTCAGAATGGCCAAAATGCAAGATAGATTATTCAAGGCTGCTAAATGTCTGGAGTATTTCACAACGCACGAGTGGCAGTTCGAGGACGACAACGTTAGGATTCTGTCCATGTCCTTGAGCGAACATGATAGAAAAGAATTTTGTTTCGATGTTAAGCAAATTAATTGGGAGGAGTACATAGAGAATTATGTCCTCGGTATTCGAAGGTGAGGGCTCTAGTTTGCTTCGACTTCAAATATCACTTGTAATTGTATTGCAGATATATTTTTAAAGAAAATTCGGATACGTTGCCAGATGCTAGAAAGCAAATCTCAAAGCTTTACTGGACGTATCGCATTCTGCAAGTTACGGCTGTTCTATCGTTGTGGCACTTTCTGACACTTCGATATGCTCCTTTAAGACGATTATGGATTAACGCACTACGTTTACTGATACACATAGCTCGAATGCTGCCATTTATATAAAGCGAAAGTATATTATTATACATAATGTAAATAATTTTCTGTTTTTATTCACGAGGTGGCATTTTTTTATGGTTTTTAAGAGTTCTAGATGCATTAATTGAACTTTTAGTGCTGAGATAAACTCATGTTTCTTTATTGATAATAAAATGGTAATAGTAACAACTTTGTCTACGAACTTAATTCAATGTTTCTTTTTCCGTTTTTATTATTTTTGTTATTATTACTTTTTGTATGTATGATGTCACTATTTAAATTGTTGCTTTAAAAAAAGGAAACCTTCACGAGAACGGTACATTTTCTTATGTGTGTGAGCCAGTTGCAATGATTTTGTATATTTATTTATTAAAGTAAATTTTAATGATAAGTAATAAGTATTAATAAGACTTTTTATATTAGAGCAAACCAACAGGTCTTATTATTTTTTCTTTTCGTTGTTTTCATAGAAACGCCTGCTTTCAATACAAACGCATTTGTTTTAATATAATCTGCAGTATTCGTCTTGTTTATTCACGCATACATTCAATGACAGTTATTAGTTAGTTTTCCTATGTATCCAAATATTCGCAAAGTAAATTTTCTTGTCCAAATGTGTGTTAATATTTAATTTACAAACGTTGTATACATCAATATTTAATATATTTTAGAATTAATGCACTGGAGCAACAAAAAATTAAAAATACTTCACAGAATCTACGTCACCCAAAATCTATTTGAAAAATAAAGTGATAATAAAGATTTTGATTTGAGGTAAACATAACTGTCATTGAAATTAATATTATTTTACAGCTACCAGTTTGTTGTTGATAGTTTTACTTTTTCACAAAAAAAATTTGATAGTTTGTTTCTCTTTAGCTGTAGAAGTGTGAATCACTGCCCTTATTTATAGACTGTTTTTCTCTAGTACTTCTAAGCTGAAGTGCAATGAACGAGTTGAGCTATTTA
Source organism: Dorcus parallelipipedus (assembly GCA_958336345.1). NCBI lineage: Eukaryota > Metazoa > Arthropoda > Insecta > Coleoptera > Lucanidae > Dorcus > Dorcus parallelipipedus. The sequence goes on from OY284480.1 coordinate 34,954,016, forward strand.
CCCCAAAAACCTCATTTTATTATTAGTCATAAAACTCCCTGCCTATTCTCATTAATTGTTTTTTATTGCAGCATCTCATAAACCTTAATAAGAAACAACGAACTCTTCAACTGTATGTATGTATATTTTATAAATCTGAGCGATAGCTTTTGAAAATCAAAGTGAATTCTGCATTTTTAATTTACAGTACGCACGGAAGTTAAGTATCTCGAACAAACTATAAAACTATCAACAACGAATAAACTTTGCATTTTAATTACCTGTATTGATACTATTTTTTACGCAGTTGTATGTATTTTTCACATTAACATTTACCAATAAACTAGTCTGTATTTATTGTTATAAGTGCATTTTGATTCTCCTCTGGTTGCAAACATAAATAAATAAATGAATGAATGGAAAAGAAGCTAAATCTAATATATTACGGAGCAATTTACATAATTACATTGAACTCTACCAAGGTCTGACTTTGCTCTGCGTTGCATGGCTCAACATCCAAGTATTGCGCTCGTCTTTCACCATCGACATCTGTTTGTGCCTCGGGTGCGTCTTACAGATTACGTACAATCTCTGCTCCCTCATCACAAAGTAACAGTCCTTGCAACGCCGTCTCAAGTGCCCTTTCACTTTGAATCCGCACGTTTGCGTGACGCTGACATTCGGGGCTAGAAGTAATTTACTTTGGAGGTTTGAAGCAAACGCATTGGACTGCGATAGGGTGTGAAAGCCGTTCGAAATACCCTGGTGGAAGATACGTTGGAGCAGCCGAGTGTTCCACAAAGAGGGTAGTAGACTTCTTAACACAGACATGATTTATGCTGCAATAATAGTTTATTTACAAAATAAATCAGTTTTAATAAATGAACAAATTACCTTGAGGCTTTTAACACATCTTTTATCGACGCACAGCTTTTAATTCTTAAACATTTAGGTTAGAAATCATAAATTATAGGTTAGAAGTTGACGAACAGGATTGCCAAATGTCAAATAAAGAGGCATATACGGCCAAGAATATTTAAGTAGGGAAGTTCGGTCTAAATACCTATAAAAATAAAATAAATCAATCAAAGCAACTAATGTAAAGGACATAAAATGCGTCCGAATGCAAGTTAATAAAAAAAATTAGAAATTTATGAGAAAATTAAATGCATTGATATAACATTTTCTTTTTGTTGTGAATGAAAATGTTGATTACACTAAAATTTTTGTTAAATAGGTATATATATACACATGTTACTGCAACAAAAATATCATTTTAATTTTGTGTGGTTACTTTAAATAAAATTTATTATTACATTATTACAGAAATGTAACAAATGTTACAATGTAATGTTACAAATTACAATGTAATGTTACAAATGTAACAACTAAATATTTGGTTTATTGTAAACAAAGTATTTGTGTAATATAACAGTAAGCTATTTGATTTACTTGTTTTGACATAGTAATCTGATTAATACAAAATAAAATTAATGACATTTATATAAATGTTAAATTATAAAAAAAAATTGTTTGAACGTATTGAAACGAAATGTTTTGTTGGATTAACAGTTTTTTGGTTGGATTAACACATCTTGTTTTCTCAGTGTACCCGAGGCTAGGCCCGCCCCCGCCCGCCCGTCAAAGACTTGTCAGGACCTCAGGAGCGGTAGTGTATTTTGAGTATGTGTAAAGTGTTCCATGGCTTTGTTACTTCCAACCTTCTCGCCGTTTAAGGGATGGCGAACCTTTTTTTAACAGTGGGTCAAATTTAAGTTAAAAATTTTGTAGTAATGGACCGCGGGTCAGGTATTTTAAAGCTAGGTTCACATGCATTGCGGATACGCAAAGTTTCTATTGCGGATCGTTTCTAATTGGTTCATTATGTACATTTCAATCAAAATCAACCAATTAGAAACGATCCGCAATAAAAATTTTGCGTATCCGCAATGCATGTGAACTTAGCTTAAGTCATTAAAAAGTACATCATTTTCTTCTCTGATTCTGACGTATTATACTTATATAGAACGCGACAATTACATACAAGGGTCATTCTAAATATTCTGACGGGTCATGCGTTCGCCATCACTGCTAGGTGCTGCTAGGGCACAATTAGCACAGTTTAAAGTTTAAGTAGTTGGGCTAGGGTCCCTAAATTTGATTGTTAAATTAACTGGTAGCGTTCGGAAATAACTTGTTAAGGTTAAGCTATAAATATATTTTGGCTGTGTCCGACTTGTTTACAAATAAATTGAATTTGTCCGACTCATTGTCTGACTCCTGATCAGACGATGGGCACCGTGGGCACATGTTACCTTTGAGTGCAACTTGGGGGTGCAATAGCATCTTGCTCACTCACGATTTTTAACATATTTGCATCTCGCTCATCTGTTTTAAGAACTCTCGTGTTTATATCATTTCCATGACAACAGGCGAACTTGTCACACTCCACTTTTAAATAGGGTGTGAGAAGTTGTCACGGAAATAACGCAAACACAAGACTTCTTGAAACTCTCCAAGCAAGCTATTATTTCTAAAGTCCGCAAATTGGCGGCAAATTTAAAAATTGTAATTTCACTGTAGGTAAAGGTATGGTGCATTATCTAACAACTTATTTTTAAATTAATTAAAGTTAGGAGATATTTAAAAATGTATACAGTGCACTCGCGCTGACGTGAACTAATTAAAACCGACTGTGTTCATGTTTCCGAGATGAGGTCTTCATCTCTTAAAAACAGTTAAAAACATGATACATTACTTTCAACCTTTATTTATGTACTACATATTATGTATTTTTGGAAAAAAATGAAGTAAGAAGTGATTGTTTGGACTTATGTTGTAAATTTCTGTAGTAAGACATAAAGTAGCTGTTCATGTTAGCGAGATGCACCGTTCACGTTAGATAGTGGACAATCTAAAATTTAGATGTTCACGTTATACAGGAGTTTATGTTAAGCAGTGTTCATTTGCATTTTCTTTGCATGCATCTTTGCGAACATAGTTCACTATCTATGGCAGGTATAATGGGACAAAAAACTAATTTTTTGTGCGCGTTCTCGCTTCGGGTCAGCTTAAAATGTGTAAACAAGTACCTGCCTATCTGAAACAAAGACAATTGCGTAAAAAAGTGGTGGTACGTAACAAAAAATTGAAAATAGCTGCACGCACTGAACGCAGTCATGAACGCTCGCCGAAGGTGTAGTTCGCTTTGTTAATTTAAAATTTTCGCGTTCGGAAAACTTGTGTTAGAAAAACGATTTGTTTAGGTGCCATCGCGCCCATCGCATATGTGTTTGTGACTTCGTACGAAGGGTCAGAAGTCGGCGGTTGGAATAAAGCGGAAACGTAACGATGAAAATGTAAGTTGTTATTTTATTGCCTGAAAATGCTTTTCGATTTTCCTTGGAAAGGTTTTTCCACATACGTCTGGTGACTTTTGATTAAAGATTGCTTTGCTCGGTAATGCGAAGATCTATGTTTTTTGTTTCCGCGCTTACTTTGTTTGTTGTATGTAAACTTAAGGTATGTTCGTTTGTGTTGCTCCGAGTTACTCTAGAAGCTGTCAAATGAAGTTTTCAGTTAAATTCGAAGTTTCTTTCGGCGCGAGAGAAACGAATGTGACTAAAAACTACATTTGACAACTTTTAGAGTAACTCCGAGCAATACAAACGAACATACCTTAAATAAAATCTTATATGTAAAGCCCGTGTGACACCATGCAAGATTTGATAACATTTTTGTTACAAAGTGAGGGAAATGAGCTACCACAGTGAATTCACAGTGAATTTTGATTGGTTGAATTGGCACTTCTCGCTCACTTCGTAACAAATCTTGCACAAAAAATATCATAGTGTCACACGGGCCTAAAACAGAGAATACACGATCCCACATGTCTTAACACATGTGCGCGCGTACATGTTCGCCGAACATCAACGTGCGTGTGTTGGCCCGAAAAACGCTTCGAACATGTACATACATACAGGGTGAGTCGGGAGGAATGAACCAAACTGCAGGAGTATATTCCACCCGTCAATATAAGAGAAAAGAACTCAAAAGTTGTAGTCCGATTTTCATTTGTTTTCGAGTTGAAACGTTTTGACAAAATACCTTACATAATATTCTTTTCTCAATTGAAGTATTCAGAACAAAAGATTCGCTAGTATACAAATGCAGTTTTTACGAATTTTGAACATTTCAGAGTAGTGTGTATTTAGGTAATGCAGAACTACAAAATCAAAATATCTAAGGAACATTTGAAAGCAAACTTAAGTTGATCTGAATACTTCAATTGAGAAAAAAATATTATGTAAGGTATTTTAATAAAACGTTACAACTCGAAAACAAATGAAAATCGGATTACAACTTTTGGGTTTTTTTCTCTTATATTGATGGGTAGAATATACTCCTGCAGTTTGGTTCATACCTCCCGACTCAACCTGTATAAAAAGTCCGTCGAACTTGTTTTCTGGTTTTCCTGGATACAAGTGCGTGCGTTGATGTTTGTGCGTACATGTTCGATTGAACGTTACTGGGTACCTTTACGGCAACCTTTTACCTTTTCTTTCTGGGCATGTTTGAATAATCTGTTTTTTTTTTAATTTAATATGAATAAAAAAGTGCAAAACATTCCTTGTATCTTTCAGCGTCTATTCCACATACCACGACTTCCCCTCAACGGCTACCATCCTCGTCTAAAGAGGAGAGGCGTCGGGAAGCCCACCAACACAAGGACCTGTCGCGGTCCTCTTTTCTTCGGTATCGTGGTATGCGTGTGGAACTGAGATGTCAACCAAACGCAGGGAATGTTTTGGCTACTATGGACCTCCTGATCTCAAAGGTTGGAGGAGAGGTTTGAACTTGATGCCCTATGGCCACTCAAACACCGGTCTCACAACTGCATAACCCCTTCCCTTCGAGACTAATAACCGAGAGGTCTTCTCCTACTGGTAATTATTAGGTTGAAGTGATAAATCCTTGGGGGATTTTTCTAAAACGAGGTGGTGTTTGCAGCACCCTATTCAGTACGAAAACTGCATCTCTACGTTGGCGTCCCTGACCCTGACCCTCGAGTACTACAAGATTATGTATAAATGTATTACCTGCTGATGCACAGAATACCAGCAAATTTTTCAAGTTGATTGGTGTAAAATATGGCCGGAATTTCTGTGCGCCACCGTCGTCATCAAAGAACGGGAAAATTACAACTTTCAATTCAAGGTAAACGTAATCCTTCAGTAGTTGCACCATGCCGGTTTGGCACAATTCTCTTAAAGAGACTTTACATTGATGTATCAAACTCTCATGTATGGTTGCCGATCGTCATTTTTGCTAGGAGTTGGCGGTAGCGAGTCATAGGAGGGGGCAATTTCCTGAAAAGAGTGACTCCGAATCGGCTTAAAAATCAAAAACTGACTACTTACCAGTGAGTATATACACTATCGGACGAAAGTAGAGCAACACTTTTGAAAAAAGTATGTTTTTTAATTTTACAAATTCCTGAGTTTATTATTCTATGTCACTATATTACATTTTCAAACATCATAGTGTGCTGTTGTCACCAACGACAATTAACTGCTTATAACCTTTAAACAAAAAAATTAAGCGCCCGTAAATTTGAATATACACAAAATTAGCGCGACAAAAGTAAAGCAACGTTTTCAGTTTCTTTCCAAAATAACATTTCTGTTGTGTAGGTAAGCTGAATTGTGCGTTTGTGTAGTATTCTGGCCATTTTCAATCAATTCTGTACAGGTCTAGCCATGCCAAGAGGTATTCCAGTCTGCAAGGACTTAAAGCAGATGGTGATAAATGCCTTTTTAGAAGGTAAAAAGCAGGCGGATATTTCGCGACAGTTTAATGTGCCGAAATACACTATTTCAAGGATAATTTCGTCTTTTAATGAAAGAGGACATTTGGATCACATGCCAAAATCAGGAAGACCCAGGAAAACCACAATTTGGATGGATAGACGGATCAAAAGAATTTCTCAAAACGATCCTTGGAAGTCTGCATCGCGAATTATAGCAGAAATTCCTGAAATAAATATTGCTGCAAGAACAGTTCAAAGACGATTAGTAGAAGCAAAACTATTTAGTAGACGTCCGGCTAAAAAGCCGCTCATATCAAGAAGAAATAGACTTGCTAGGATTGAATTCGCACGAGAACATTTAAACTGGACCGTTCAAGATTGCCAGCTTGTTAAGGAATGATTTGAACAGAATAACATTAGAGTTTTGAAGTGGCCGGCACAATCTCCTGATATAAACCCCATAGAAAATCTATGGGAAGAAATAGAAAGACGTATCCGCACGACATCATTTCCAAATAAACAGTCACTTATTAATAAAATCAATGAAGTATGGACAAACCTCCCGGACGATATTCTTCAAAAATTAATTGCTTCTATGCCGCGACGTTGTCAAAAAATTATAAGAAATAATGGATATGCTATTAATTATTAACTATATGTTACTTTTCTATCGTTTTGTTTTAGTCAGATAATATTAAAAAAAAAATTCCAATGTTGCTCTACTTTTGTCGTACATACTTTTGCTAATTTTATTTAATTTCAAACTTTTTACAACTGAATCGTATCTGAATTGTTTCAAAATTTTATGATATAATATTGAAATGATTACAATTCAAAATCAATTAAATAACACAGCTTCTTTATTCAATTTTTAAAAGATACAAAGAAAAAATGGCTTCTGACACTTTGTTGCTCTACTTTTGTCCGATAGTGTAGGTACTAATAAGAGAGATCACGACGGGTTAAAAATGCGTATACCTAAAAGTGAGTCGCTGGATAGATGGCTCTTCGTGAACTCTTCTGTTAGTTGAGTCGTTATATAGATGGCGTGTCGCTATGAGAGTCTGTAAGAGTCTAGTACCATCTAGTACAGTTGGTGATTACAGATTACTATTATGCGTGGTGCCCTCTAGTGTCAAACGTAAAAATGTTAGTTATTAAAAATGATTATAAATTAATTATTGGCGTACATGCCCAGTAAATGCCGTAGCCGTAAATAAAGTAACTGATGCACGGTTTGCGAAACTGTAGAATTAGGTGAACAAAAGTCGAAATAATCAAATCAAACTTGTTGCCACATAAGGCTGCGCAAATAAGCTCCGCCCACAGGTCCTTATATTCGGATCATATGACAGTAAAATAGTATTTTGAGATTAAGGGGCCCGACTTCCTTCCCGATATACGCCTAAAAGCCCTAAAACACACTCAATAAACAATCAAATCAAATTTTTTTCTACGTATAGTAAACATCATAATCTACACGGGACTGCAGCATTTGTAGCAAAATTTGACAGGAATTCAACATTGTTTTTCTAAATAAATTGGATCCTTTTATGAATAATGACGACAGCCCCATGTCATATAATTTTGCTTTTACAATAAATTTACGTTAGACAATAAGAGAATCGAAAAGTTATAGGCATGCGCGTAACGCATGACGAATCACATTCCTTTATTTAAGGCATAGGTACCGTTTATTTATAAGCTCTTTAAAAATATGTATGTAAGTGCCAGTAGGTATATGTATATGTCAAAACTGTAATATAATGGTAACAGGAAATAAAGAATCGGGTTTTTCGTTTTGTCCAAAGAAACTAAGGCAAATCTTGACAATTTCAGGGAAAAAGCGTAAAAGAGAATTTTTGTCTCAAAAACGACGCACTTTTCACATCCCACTTGTAAGTACCACGCGATCATTTAAATTAATAATTAAAGTAGGCGGGATTTTTTATATACGGTTGTGCACCTTACCAATCGACTCGCTGTGTAGATTAGAGGTTATGTAAATGTTTTGACGTTTATAGGATTCTCATCGGGTTCAATCGCTTTAATTTAAAGGAAGTGAAACCGTTTTAGTGACAACCATAGAAAATGTTCAAAGTGTTCGCCCCCGGCAATTAATTAAACATTTTGAAGCATCACTTTGACAATTCAAACTCAAATAAAGCTGTCAATAATTAGTGTTGCCAAACTAATTCAAAATTCATAGCCTACTCTAATTATAAATTTAAATGATCGCGTGGTACCATCGCTGCCTTAAAATTTCGCACGAATGGTTAACTCATTTTATACATCTGGCCCTATGACATACAGCGACTGTATTTAGTGACCAGTTTGGACGAGAAACTACTGAAAACTTTAAGTTTGATCGAGTGGTTAACTCGTTTTATACGTAGAACTGGCCCTATGACACACAGCGACCATATTTAATGACCAGTTTGGACGACAAACTACTGTTAGTGTAGCTCTCCTGTTATTCTTAACTCGTTAGTCAACACTGAATGCACATGGAAAATTTCAATGGCGACAGAATACATGCATTTGTCTTCGTAAAAATTTTTGGTGAGGGTTCATCAGCGACACGCCTACTGACAGTTCCTTCCCCTCACCCTTTAACCCCTCAGAAACGCGTATCATCTATCGGTGAAATGTGATACTCGTGATTCTCGTCATCCAACAAGTGATGCATCAAACCCAAACATAGCAGTTCAAAACTGTCCGACAGCGGCAGCATTTTACATACACACTCTCTTCACGTTGTTTTCCTCTCGCCTACATTTTACTACGTACGTTGAAACCTATCGCACGATCTCTCTTAATAGTACCTATATACTCACTGCTTAAATGTTTTATCAACATGTCATAGTTTAAGTGAAAAATACGTCATTGCACTCCTTGATGGTGTTTCACGACATGTCGTCTAAATGCCGTTTGCTTTTTCAGTGTCTGCATCATGAACCAAAAAACTTGAGACCATTACAGATCCAGATGTCGAATGTGCATTCCGATGATATGATGGAACACCTGATGGACATAAACGGTTCTTCTCAGAGCCACCAAAAAAATCACCTAAGAATTTGTCATTCTGTCAGACACAAAACATGGAATCCAGCGATTTAAAAAAAGACACATTTTGAATTCCTGAAGCTAAGAAACTTATAGACGTACCTATTAATAATTACATAAAAAAAGTAGTCGTAGACGAGTTCATTAACAAAGCGAAAGCAGATAATTTTTTTTTTAATTCGAAAAATGAATTGGTAACTTTTATTAACAAACATGTAAAACAGGCGAAAACCACCAGTGTATCTACCGGCCGTAAGATGGCGCTGCAAACCTGTCACTAAAAATTTTGACAAGGCTTGTCTATTTAAGGCCGACAAGCTCCTGGTAGATGGTGGGTGGGCCTCATACACATTTCACACTCGATTAACAAGATCCAAAATTGCGTAAAGTTTTAAGATTGACATTCTTCAATAAAGCATGAAGGGGGATGGAAGTTCCCCAAGGGAAATAAATCCCCCTCGGAAAATAAAAAATCTTTCGCGTGTTTATTATAAAACGTAGGGTAATATAAAGTAATCCATTGATTTTTATATACACGCCACTTTAGCTATTGGTCGTAAGAAGGCGCTAGTTGTTCTAAGTCGATCGCAATTTTTCTAACTGAAAAGAAATTTTCTGACAAGGAATTTGTCATTCCATCTGACACATGGAATTTAGCGATTAAAGAAAAACATTTTAAATTCTTGAAGCTAAGAAATTTATATACGTTAACTATGAAATGAAAAACTGGCGAAAATCACCAGTGTATCTACCGACCGTAAGATGGCGTTGCAAACTTGTCATTAAAAAATTTGACAAGGCTTCTCTATATAAGGCCGACAATCTCCTGGGAAGGTGGGTGGGCCTCATACATATTTCACACTCGATTAACAAGATCCAAAAATTGCGTAAAGTTTTAAGATTGACATTCTTCAATAAAGCTTGAAGGGGGATGGAAGTTCCTCCGGGGAAAGGAATCCCTTTGGGAAAATAAAAAATCTGGTATGTTTATTATAAATCGTAGGGTAATATAAAATAATCCATTAATTTTTATTTACGCGCCGCGTTAGCAATTTTACAGATACCTGTAAAATTGCTAACACTTTAGCTATTGGTCGTAAGATGGCGCTAGTTGTTCTAAGTCAATCGCAATTTTTCTAACTGAAGAGAAATTTTCTAAGGAATTTGTCATTCCGTCAGACACAAAACATGGAATCTAGCGATTAAAAAAAAACATTTTCAATTCTTGAAGCTAAGAAATTTATATGAAGCTTGTTAACAAAAATGAAAAACAGGTGAAAACCACCAGTGTATCTACCGGCCGTAAGATGACGCTGCAAACCTGTCACTAAAAAATTTGACAAGGCTTGACTATATAAGGCCGACAAGTTCATGGGTTGGTGGGTGGGCCTCATACACATTTCACACTCGATTAAGAAGATCCAAAAATTGCGTAAAGATTTAAGATTGACATTCTTCAATAAAGCTTGAAGGGGGATGGAAGTTCCCCCGGGGAAAGGAATGCCTTTGGGAAAATAAAAAATCTTTGGTATGGTTATTATAAAACGTAGGATAATATAAAATAATCCATTAATTTTTATTTACGCGCCGCGTTAGCAATTTTACAGATACCTGTAAAATTGCTAACACTTTAGCTACTGGTCGTAAGATGGCGCTAGTTGTTCTAAGTCGATCGCAATTTTTCTAACTGAAGAGAAATTTTCTGACAAGGAATTTGTCATTCCGTCTGACACTTGGAATTTAGCGATTAAAGAAAAACATTTTAAATTCTTGAAGCTAAGAAATTTATATACGTTAACTATGAAATGAAAAACTGGCGAAAATCACCAGTGTATCTACCGACCGTAAGATGGCGTTGCAAACTTGTCATTAAAAAAATTGACAAGGCTTGTCTATATAAGGCCGACAATCTCCTGGGAAGGTGGGTGGGCCTCATACATATTTCACACTCGATTAACAAGATCTAAAAATTGCGTAAGATTGACATTCTTTAATAAAGCTTGAAGGGGGATGGAAGTTCCCCCGGGGAAAGAAATCCCTCTGGGAAAATAAAAAATCTTTGGTGTGTTTATATAAAACGTCGGGTAATTATAAAATAATCCATTAATTTTTATATACGCGCCGGGTACAGGTATACAGGTACCTGTAAAATTGTTAACACTTTAGCTATTGGTAGTAAGATGGCGCTAGTTATTCTAAGTCGTAATCGCATTTTTCTAAGTTGACTGAAAATAAATTTTCTAACAAAGAATTTGTTATTCTGTCAGACAGAAAACATGGAATCTAGCGATTAATCCCTTTGGGAAGTAGGTAAGTCCCACTAAGATACCTTCCAATGTTGTATCAATTCTTGCCATGAGATCTGGGCGGCGTGAAAAGTACGTCATTATGCCGTTTTATTATGCAGAGTTGGTAAAAATTTTTAAAAATCACCCACTATAATTAAGAGTTTGGATGAAGAAGTATTTTGTACATTGTGTCTACAGGATTTACGAAATCTCGGGGTAATAAACTGGTGGTTCTAAAAAGAACCATTTTTGTTTGTAAATTTGTGCCAGTCGGTAAGATTGATCTCAATTGAAACGTCCCGTTGTACGATGGATGGTTGGTTGGTCTTCTTAAAAATAATCTGAAATTAGATGAAAGAAAATTATAAACAATTAAAATTGAAATGTTAAATTAGAATCGGGAAAAAAGTTATATTCAATCTCAAAGCTATGAAATTGAATAACTCGATTTTCTCTTTGTATCAGTGATACTTAAAAAACTGATACGTAGGCGCACAATTTAAATGAGCGTACTGATGCATCAGTAGATTTTCTAATACGTACAGATTTTTCAAGATTGCCTTTTATTGCACAATCACGTTGTTTTATATATCCGTCAACTTATTACAGTTTGAGTGGGAATTCAAATACAAAAATTCGACTTTTTATTATTTATTGTATGTGAGAATTATTTACAATGTTAGTCAGATACATATGAATTGATTTTACATGATATAGGGAAATCATGTCTTAAATTAAGAAATAATTACTTCAGGAACAACTGCGCTGACCTTCTTTTTATAATTTTTTCAATTATGTATGTTATGGGCCAAGTGATTAATAGATCATCATGAATAACGAATATAATACTAATAATAATAATAATTAAGTCGGCACTATTACTAACTTCTTTATTATATTTAAAGTTGGTTCTTGTCCGATGAAATTTGTATCACAAAATCTTTTAATCTTTTATAGAAGCTACAAAGTCGGTTAAATTAGCAAACTAGTAGTACTTTTTACGCTGACTGCAATGACGTAGTCAAAAAAAACAATTGAAAGTTACGTTTATGAGATAAAGACAAAAATATACTTTTTTTAAATGGAACCCAGTATATTACTTGACCAATGGATAGAGAATAGAATTCTTAATTAAAATTGCCCTGTGTTTTAGAAACAAAACATTTGCAAATCGTAGTATGTAATCAAATTATCCTGTTGACAGACTATTCTTTTTGAAGTTTGTGGTTTATTTCTTGCCAAAAAATGATTTCTCCGCGTCTAGAAAGAATTTACAAAAATTGTCATAATTTTTTATCATTTTCCTAGATGTGTATAAAAATCACAAAAAATGTAAAAAATTGTCATAATTATTGTTCATTTTTCTAGTAGCGTGAAAAAATCATAAAAAAATGTTTCAAAATTGTCATAATTTTTTTCGGTTTTCGGGATGCGTGTAAAACAACTTTTTAGCAAGAAATAAATCACAAACTTCGAAAACAATACTCTGTCAACTGAAAAACTTGATTACGGCGATTTGCAAATGTTTTGTTTCCAAAGCACAGGCATCTTTGATGATTTAGTAAAAATCAAAATATCTCCTTTATTTATTAATCTACGAAAAAATGACAAAGAATAACTTTCATTAAGAATTTTATTCTCTATCGATTGGTAATATAATGTACAGGATGTTCCATTAAAAAAAAGTGTCTTTTTGACTTTATCTCATAAACGCGACGCTCAATTGTTTTTTCGACTACAGCATTGTAATCAGCTTGAAAATTACTACTAGTTTGCTAATTTAACCGAATTTGTAGCTTTTATAATAACAAAGTTAGCAATAGTGCCGACTTAAGTTTGAACAGGCTGTATATATATTTCTTAAATATTAAAAAAAAACTTTAATCAACTACATCTTCTACGCTGATTTCATTATAAATAAGGCACATTTTAATAACTTGGTCCATAACGTATAGGTACGATAATTAATAACAATAAAATTGTTAACAGTGTTTTAAGAAAATAATTTTGTTTAGATGAATCGAATCTGACACTGATTTACAAAATTAAAATTGCATCAGATAAGAATCGTTCAAGAACTCAAATTTAGAGAAAAATGTTTTACTAAAACTTACACTTTTACTGTTTTCTCTTAGCCCTACGGGATGTATTATGCAACGATGCTGCTTTCGCCTTGATACTCCTTCGTTTACTCCCAATATCATCCTTTTTCTTTTTCTCAATTTGCACGGGCGTGTTCCCAATTCCTTTCTTGAATATTGAATTCAGTTCCTCCAAAATGTTTGTATTAAACGTCATCAAGTGAGTTTCACCGCTGCTTGCTGGAGAATAACACGTTTTGTAATTTAATTAAAGAGAAAAGTGCGATATGATATTTACATGCGTACTCCTGCACAGCTTTTCTGTATTGTTCACCTATCTTGGTCATGTCTTCGTTGTGTATGATGCCTTTCAATTGAGATTCAATTTCACTGACTGGTTTGGAAGGGAAGAGATCATCCTTCATGGTGAAGGTTTCTGCGAAGTGGTTTAAGTCAGGAGCCGTGTGCGTTTGTGTGTATACGTGATGAAATACGTTATCACATTTCATTTTGGCGAAGACGTATAATGCATCCATTTGTCGATGTGCTTTCATCTCCTCGATTAACTTCAGCAATAAAGTGTACTCAGACTTAGTCATTCGAATCTTCACAAATCCCCTATCAAGATGTTTTTATTTTTTAAAAGTAAATTAAATTTTACAGACTTACTTTAAGGGTTGTTTGTAATACAAGCCATACAAGAGATACAGTGTCCCAGTTTTCATGTAAACATCATCCGAGTAAATGAGGAATTTTTTTGCTGTGAAAAAGCAGACTTCTGTGAACAGTCTCAATTCCTCGTAGCTTGATTTTCCACTAAGAAAAAAAATGTCTCGTGAGACAGATTGAGGTGTGTGTGTGTTAACTTAGCACTTACGAGAATATCAGGCTGAAGGACATACCAGTCCATACTTTGGAAAACGCTGTGTACGAGAGATCACGCAGCTTGGAAAATTCGCTGAGTAATTTCTCGCAGTCGGTCCTGAAGGCACATTGAACGTGCAGGTTTTTCTTTTCATCATTTCTCTTTTGCATCGTCTCAATTTATGAACCTATAAAATATAAAACGGTTTACATTTGAAGGCATTTAACAACTTAAGTGATGCCGATAAGCATTTTAATTTCTGCGACTGATCTGAATTTAAATTGATCTAATCCCATTTGATTCTGTATTATTACTCGGTGCTACTCAGAACTACTTCACTCGTTGAAACAAAACGCCTATCATTATTTAATAATAAACAATAATAAAATGTAACATAACCTCACTTTACTAAAGTTATTATTTTTACTTACTGCCGAAAAACGTTGCTGTCTGCTAACTTGCTTAATCTTCAAGTAACTTCACTTATACCAAGGAAAGCCTAATCAGTAACTAGAATAATCAATTAATTATACACGTATTCAAAACAGCTACAATTAAAATTATAACCAAGCTGTCATGTCATCGAAACCAGGCTCGCCAACTATTGAAAGTTTGAAAGTCGGTCAATTCCACTATCCTATTTACTTACGAAAAATGGATTAAAAGAAAAAAAAAGTCTTGTTTTAGTACAGCTAAAGGATAATTTAAATTAATATAATAATAAAAATCAATACTAAAGTAACTTACCATACGTTTCTATTTTCACCGATTACTAATCGATTTGCTTAAGTATTAACGTAAATTTCCTATTTTACTTTTGATTAAGATTAAAACATTACTGGTAAATTTCAATGCTATTTTTAATTAATTACGTTTATAAAAATAAATACTTAAAAATGCTCTCGTACTTTTGACGACATCGCTTAATGGGTGCGTTTCATTTGCGCGCTCACATGCTTTGAGCGCTCATAAGCATTGCTTAAATCGTTCCCTTTGGCTTTGCAAACGCTCACAAAGCGCCAGCTGACGAAATACTAACGTCATTATGACGTCATAGTCTTCGCTCACAATCGCTTATTCCATCGAGGTAGAGCAGCAAAAGCGTAAGCGCTTATGCTCCAAATGGAACGTGTGAGATGCGTATGAGGAGATCAGCTAATCATAATCAGATTATAAACAAACATTACACTTTAGAAATAGCTACAGCAGCTATGATTGAATCAATTTCACTATTGAAGTTATATTTTTGAGGTTATGAATTCGTTGTGCAAACAAAAGTCAAAAGAAACACCTGTGCGTATAACGGCTTAAGCGATTAAACCCTAAAGAAAACAACAGAAAACAGAGCTTGTAAGCGTGAGCGTTTAAAGCGTGTTAGCACTCAAACGAAACGCACCCAATAATTCGATGAATATGACGTATCGATAGCAACATTAGCAACGCCATGTGGCATCATGCAGAACTAAATTTAAATCTTCTGTTGTCATGGCAACCGATTGTTTGCTCGTTTTACTCTAAACTCTAATAGGATTTGTCATTTTAGATCGAGTGAAAATGCGACCTGCACAACAAACGTCCGTAGAAAACTCCTGCTGCTGCGCCCTTCGCCTTATCGGAATCAGTGAGCCCTCTATCTCTTCTTCATAGTAATCCAAAAATTCAAGTCGAGTTTCACACGCAGTTTTGCTAATCGCGTTCTTCTTCCACCTTCGCCAGCTGCAAGTGCAGATTTTCCACCAGCTCAAGGTGAACGAAGACACCACTCAGAGGGTAGGTACGCGAGTCCATCGTCCAAAACTTATTGAATTAATTAGATTCTTCATATTTACAGAACCTCGCGCGCATTCAAGAAATCGAAAGGAGACTTGGCGACGTCTTAGGATCATCAGGGGAAAACAATAGGACAGTCAGGTATAAATATAAGACAGTTGGAGGAGGAGGAGGTCAGAATCGAGTCGATGATTGTAAGACGAGAGTCTTCGATGCTGTAAAGCAGTATTATTTGGAAGATGAGATGGGACAGGCAGATTACGCACTCGAATCTGCTGGTGAGGAAGTTGGCCTTTGTTTTGTAGAGTGATACCAGTGTTGCCAACTCGTCCGCTACACGTTCGACTGAAATTGGAATAGGGGCAATTGACGGTCTTCGCAGCTTATAGAGGCAGGTGTAGCGGAATTTTTACAACCCGGTTGGCAGTACTGAGTGATACACAAATCGCAGTATAAGTAATTACCCGGGGTCGTCGGGTGGCTTAGCGGTCTAGCCTAGCCGACTTGCAAGTCGTGTCGCTCGGCGGTGTAGGTTCGAATCCTACCATTTAGCCATGGATGTTTGTGGTGTTTAATGACTTTGACCCAGCTATATTATCTTCGTGACTGTCTGGAACGGCTTATATGGCCGAAAGACATTAATTGCATCATTGCTGCGCAAAGCAAACAAACAATTACCCAGTAGCGTCACTTAAACGTCAGTGTCAAAAAAATACTGAGGCCCGTATGGAAATGTAATAAATAGTAATTTGCAAATCGGTAGATATCAAACAAAATGTGACAGTTATATTCGAGCGACGCTAATATGCAGATTCTTATACTGTGCACCATGGCCTTCTAAATGAATAACGAGTTCTATCTGGCATAGGGCAAAAGTGCAGTTCAAGCGTGCTCCGCTAAGCACTGGTTACCGGGCGCTTTCTTAACCTAAAATTTTGACAGTTTTGTCACATGTGAATGGTGGATGAGTTCGTGCAAGAACAAGGTTATTGTTGTAACAATTTGAGCATACTAAATATTATTTTCGTTGGAATAAGGGGGAGTATTTATGTCCAATTTATATTAAAATCTTACCTGCATATATGTATGTACTCAGAATGTCTGTGGTAAGTTACAACATGTACAATAAAACTTCTTTCGTCATTGTGCGTAATTATCAACTCCCTTTTTAACACGAAAGCTTTCTAAAATGACAGTCTTTCTCTACTGCGCAAGCGTACTTCACTCCAAAGCGATCAAATGATTTGTGCATAAATCTATCAAGTTTATATCATAGGTACAAATTATGATGACTTACGGTAATTACAATAGGGGCATTCAACAAACAAATCGATTTATTACAATCAGATTGAATCGATTTAAATCGATTTAAATGAAAACACTGAACGGTAGCGTGACTGGTATAACGCTATTTTCTATACAGGGATATCCACATAAACCGTTCGTTAAAAGTTTTCAAGGTTGCAGTTCACGTAGATATTTGAAATTTAAGGAGCAAGGGTTTTCCGTAGAGATCTCTTTAAATAAAATAAAATTGTCTTTGTACCACTACCGGTTGTACCGGAAGTCGCTATCAACTCGCTTATTTTAAATGGAATGCTATATTTTTTATCACGTTTAATAATCACCTAATAAATGTAAA
Source organism: Dorcus parallelipipedus (assembly GCA_958336345.1). Taxonomy (NCBI): domain Eukaryota; kingdom Metazoa; phylum Arthropoda; class Insecta; order Coleoptera; family Lucanidae; genus Dorcus; species Dorcus parallelipipedus. The sequence goes on from OY284480.1 coordinate 34,971,516, forward strand.
TTTTTATATATTAAACCAAAAATATCTTATAATTGAAAAACTGTTAAAGTTAGGTATAGGGAATGCTAGTACAGTTCGACGCAGCATTTGATTCCACATACAATGGTGCATTAAAATATCGGCCATTCCATTTGAAAAAAAGTATTTTTCTGTGTTTGAATATCTTCGAGTGGAGCGGTGCGTTTTAGACACCCTGTAGCTTAATAGATTATGCTGATGGAATTTTTAAGAACCTTAAAGCTTCAACTACAATATTAGCTATTACAAATAAAATTGCTTCAATAACAGCTGTGTTATAATTTTTTGAAAATCAGATTGCAGAATCCAAATTTCTAAGAAAATTCAAAATATCTCAAAAATGATGCATTTTAGAGATAGGGAAATGTATTGCAACTTAACATATTTTTATATGTAGAATTCAAAAACGTGATAAAAAATATAGCATTCCATTTAAAATAAGCGAGTTGATAGCGACTTCCGGTACAACCGGTAGTGGTACAAAGACAATTTTATTTTATTTAAAGAGATCTCTACGGAAAACCCTTGCTCCTTAAATTTCTAATATCTACGTGAACTGCAACCTTGAAAACTTTTAACGAACGGTTTATGTGGATATCCCTGTATTTGGTATTTAACTTTTCAACAATAGCAATATCACAATATATTAGCAGTGCGGTTAAGTTAATTCTCAAATATATCCCTGAACTAGACAATACACTTGTAAAGAACTCGCACACAAGACACAAACTGCAACGCCATATTTAATCGCAGTTGAATCGTAAAATTTTTACAATGGATAATTTCATGATCGATGTTGAATCGATTTAGATGCGTTGAACGCTAAACCGTATGCAATCATAAATAGATTGCGTCTGTTGAATGCCCCTTACATTAATTAATTTTGTGTGAACTCGCTTTGATTGACAGTAATGACAGCGCCACTCGGCGTCCGGTAACCAGCGCCAAAGTGTCGACTTTTGGCGTTTTCTCGAGCACAAAAATTCAATGTAAATTTTTAGAACTCGCTCTTTATTTAGAAGGCCATGCTGTGCACAAATTGTTGCTCGCTTTTGACAGTGCATTTAATACGCAATGTCAATGTCAATCTGTCAGTTATTAAATGTGTGTACAAATTGAAATTATAATATATTCCAGGAGGACGTATTTTGGGGGTGTATGACACTGAAAACTTGATGGAACCGAAAACGTACTTCTGGAGTCCTATATGCGATGGTTCACATGGGCCCAGAGAGATTATAAATGTATGTATGTAGCACGGCTCACTAGATTAATAAACGACAAAGTTCTTTATTCGGCTGGTTGCGTTCTTAGTTCAGAGCCATTTTACCCCTGTTAAGGGCCCCACACAATTCGACGAAGAAAGAAAGACATACGAAGAAAGAAAGACGAAGGAAGAATAATATCTCAAATTAATTTTATTACATGTAACTTAAAACATTGTTTCCCCATTTGTCCCCCAAGGAAATCAAAATGCTCCAAAAATAGGGAAAAAATACCCTAATCAATCCTGCAATCAATCAAGCCGTGTATGAAATTAAAGACTTTAGAAAGCTTTGATCCCCATAAACACCTATCTTTTTGTTTTTGATTACTTACTAATAAATTATTTGATGTAAGTTATGATCAAAAATGTACCGAAAATCGAAGGCCAACACGGAAATCATTTTCACCATACGAGTTAGAAACTGCTTTAAAGCAAAGCAAAGTTGCCAAAGCCCAGTTGCACAATTCCAGCTTAACTTTAAGCCAAAGCTTTAACCCTTAACAATTGTTGAAATAATTTAAACACATTGAACAGCTTGGCCTTAATATTATAATTCTTGATTATAACATTTTAATACTCCTAATAATTTATTGATTTTAGCCTGGATTGTTACCTGGACAGTGCTGGGCCTTCAAAGGATGTCACGGTGCTGTCCTCATACAACTCACAACAAAAATCAGAGTAACCAGCGTGAGCGTGCAACACGTCTCCAAAGCAATATCGCACGTGAACGACATCAAATCTGCACCACGTGATTTCAGCATTTGGGTAATTCAAAACACTGTCTTCGCCATTTTTAAAGCTCGCTTCGTGATTTAGGGTTTAACCTCGAACGACGACAAGGGAGAAAACCTTGGCAATTTTGTTTACGACGCTGAAGGACCTGCGTTGCAAGTGTTCAACGTGTCGTCTTCGAAGGCCTACGACAAGATCAAGTTTGTGGTTGCTTCCAACCATGGAAATACTCGGTTTACTTGCGTGTACAGGTATTGAATGGAGTTCTTCCCCTTGGTAAACCTCTTTAATCAAAATTTTTTTTTGACAGGTTGAGAGTGCATGGAATCCGAGCTTGTGATAAATAGGCGAAATTATGTGAATTAGTTTTGTATTATTTTGATTGGTTTGTTGTTTATATTTACTTCTTGCAACATGTATTTTATTAAAAGTTGCATTTGGAACAGGTCTCGATTCTTATTCTAAAAGTACAACTACCATTTAAAAAGATGTAGTGTACAGAGTGTTCCAGAGTTAGGGTTAAAGAGCCAGTAAGAAGGGCTGTCCACTTATGTAATAATACAGGGTTACAACTAATTAAAGGTTCACCAGGGGGATTTCGTAAACTATAAGAGACGGTTAAATTACAAAAAAGTGGCGCTATTTTGGGGACTATATAAATGTGCAAATAAATCTCTTCTATCTTCATTCGTTCCTTAAATATCTTCAAAAAGCTGAAAATTCTCAATTTCTACATTTTTATGGACCCCAAAATAGCGCAACCTTTTTGTAATTTAATTGCCTTTGTATCTTTTATAGTTTACGAGATTTCCTTGGTGAGCTTTTAATTAGTTGTTGAAATTCTAAATGGCTGGATACAGATACGGTAACTGTTACTGTTGCATTGCATAAGTTTGATTATGTAGAGTAACGCAAGCCTGTAAGGAAACTCGTTTGAGTCTTCGCTCAAAAGAGAGCGCTTCAATTTGTTAATTAGAAATGTTCAAAGTATTATATTACGACAAGGCCCTAATCATTTCAGAATTATTTTTTTTTGCTTTCGATGACTTCTTACTTTAATTAATGTATTATTTTTGTTTAAAAGAATAGAATATACCAGTTTGGTCTTTGTGTTAACAAAATTCAAAGCTCCATCAATCTGCTTGTTTATCTAACAGCAATAAATTCGAAGCCTTGCATGCGTATGACGTAAGGCGTCTGCAAAATCGAAGGTAGGGTTCAAGGTGAGTAAGTTTTCGGACAATTAAAAAATTACCAACGCCGCAACCGAATTCCCTCTAACGAGAAACAAACGTGGAAAAAAGAACGAACATGTTCGCGCTCTCCTCTGCTACCGTCCGTCCGCTGCAAAACGCGCTAAATATTTATGTCGGCGACGTTTTTGTCCGCGCATAAATAAATGTGCGGTCCGTTCCTTTCTAATGTTTAGAGAAAAGAAGAAAAAAAAGAACCGATCGCTCGGAACCGGCCGGCCGCTGCCTTTCTCAAATATTTGTTTGACAAACGCGTCGAAATTTTAACGCTGGAGTAAACAAATAGGATACAGTAGCGATTTTTGTTCGCCGCGAGCAATAAAACGCACGGAAATAAATTCTCTGAAACAAATTAAACATAACTGCAGTATACAGGATGTTTGCTCAACAATCACTGTTCCGTGTGGCTTATTCATAAACACACATATTTCAAAACTTTTCTCTCCAGTTCAAAACGACATGCATTTTGATTTGTTTGAAATGTAAATTGTTTAACTCCGTCATATTCAGCCTTTTCAAGGTCTCCAAACCAATTTTGATCTCGAACGCAAGACAAAAATTAATATCGAATTTTGCTCTACTCAGAAGTCGACAAATCGATCGAAACTTCTTGCTTTCAACTTTGGATAAAAATTGTTTAAATGTCGAATTCTTTGCTTTGGTTATGAATATTTGAAGAACTAGAAAGACCCGGGACAATGTAATTGAATATGTGAGATTAAAAGGGGCCCAAGTCCAGATTGTATATGTCTATTATTTTGGTAAAATTTAAATAACGTGTTGATCTGGTTATGTGATCTAAACACAAAGAAATTTAATATAGTAACAGGTGAAAGAAAAAGTTTACATATTAAAAAAAAAAACAACTTTCAAACACCTTTTTTCTTCAATTTCTCATAATCATTCGAGCAGGACTTGGGCTCCTTTTAATCTCACATATTCAATTGCAAAAATGTTGACGAAGAAGAAGAGAAAGGCATCAAATAAAACATAGAATTTTATATTATTTATATTTTATATTTTATATTATTTATTTTATTATATAAATCAACGTTTAAAACTGCAGTTGTGTGATGCTCTAGTGCTATCCAAATTCAATTTTTGTGATATCTTATATCACCCTTGCTTAGATTCTGTGGATGTGGGTAGAGTGCAAAGGGTACAAAACTCTTGCCTTCGTTTCGTTTATGGCATTAGAAGATATGAACATATCTCTCATACACTTAAATTGACTTCCTGGCTAAATATGCTTAATCGACGCAGACTTCATTCTGCAACATTGTTCTACTCAGCAAAATTATCAGCAAAAAACCTCCGTACTTATATAATAAAATCAGTTTTAGGACGGACATTCACAACATAAATATTAGATATAAGCATGTTATAACAGTACCATGTCATAAAACCGAATTTTACAAGCGGGGATTTTCCTATAACATTGCCAACATTTTAAATTGTATCCCATCTAATCTGAAGAGAGGCAGTGTAGTTTCATTCAAATACAACCTAAAACGGCTTTTGGTCAAAGAGCAGAACACCTGAACATCTAATCATGTTTCCAATGTCAGGAGTGATGAATTTATATATCTATTATTGTTGTGTGCATATGTATTTACAGAATTTGATATGTGCGTTTACAGTATAATTATTGATTTTCTGGGGCGGATGGAAGAGCAAGTATCTTTGGCTTTCTCAAAGATATTTTGAATTCGCCCCCTTTGGCTAATTGTCTTTAAATTATGTTATCTACACTTATGTATGTATTATGGATTAGCCAATAAAAACATTTATTATTATTATTATTATATTATTATAACATAGAGTTTTATATTATCTACCTATCTATGAAAAAAACAAGAGACAGTTGCAATTTTTACTGTCAAGTAGCTATGGCATTTTGATGCATAGTGCATACTGACCAAGTTTGGTTCAGATCACGTTCAGATCAAAGGAGTTCTGTTGTTTTTACAAAGTCTTACCACAGATAATAGAACTAGACACACGGGCTCATCAAGTGTTCTAAATTTGATGCTCCAATTTGGAGACAAAGTCAGTTTAGTTTGGAGGCAGCTCACCAAGTAATTAGTGGCGCTACTGTTACAGTAACAGAGTGGAAAACCGAAATCTGTAAATAAAAGTAACATTCAGCCCTATGATGTATCGCTCCATGTTATCTTAACATGCATGTTATGGACTTTTTCATGTTATGTTAACACATCGGAAATATGTATCTTCTTATCATGTTATATGTTATGTTATTACAACATAATATGTTATTTGGCCATGTTAAAATAATTTCTAGTGTGGAGGTCCTGTTATGCCATTAACATGGATGTTAAAACGCGTCCTACTGAGGGATTTCGCATTAAGAAATAATTAATTTGATTGGTAATATCACAGCTTAAATGGAACCAGTTATGGGTGAATTATTACATCTAAACTTATTGCAACAATTGGAAATCTTAAATGAAAGGTAAAGATTAATTAAAACAATTACTATAACTTCCCCTGCTTTCCAGGGACCTGTTCCTCAAAAGTAAGGACTTGTAAATTATTAGTTACAAGTTCCTTTTCTTTGTAAAATTGTGCTGTAAAATTGTATTCCTCAAAGAAAAAGACCTTACTAATAATTAAAATTGTAATTAGCTTGCAACAATAATTTACTAGTCCACACTTTTCAGAAATAGCCTCAGAGTTTTAATAGCAATCTATACGTTTAGATTTTAAGAAAATATTCATATTAGATTTTACAATCGTCGGATAAGCATTATTCTTAGAGTAACGTGACGTAGGTGTAGCGTAGATATGGAGGAACGTTAAAGGATATTAAGCGAATAGTTATTCCGTCCTTATTCCACGATTGTAAAACTGGGCCTAAGAGATACAAATAGGTAATCCGTTTGAACTTCGAGAGGAAGTATTTATTCGATACTTCAGGTTTTCAAGCCCAGTTTTTCCTGATTATGCTTTTTTTCATTTTAACTGCGCGACACATTCACAATAATAACTGAAAAACGAAATCTTTAGTAATGCGAGGATGCAATATTAACATTTCATTATTTATTAACACTGATAAAGTAAAAATTCGCAATTCAGGCAGATTTTGACGTTTGCCGTCATCTGAAGCGTAGCGCGCGACTTGTTGTGCAGGTCGTTCGCCTTCCTTGTTGCACTTTTAGTTTTCTCCGTAAGTCTGTCTCGTTTTAGTCTGTACCAAACCTTTTTTCTATTTTAACAGATAAACGCAGGTTAACATAACAGAGCCTTTAACAGACCAAGCTTTATGTTTGATACATCATACGAGATTGTACATTTCATGTTATAACGCATGTTATAATTATGTGTTGTTTTGTCATGTTATTTTAACATGGAGCGATACATCATAAGGCTGATTAAAGCCCGATTTTACAATTGTCGGATAAGCATTATTATTGGTATAACATGACGTAGGTGTTACGTAGATATGGAGGATATTTGACGAACAGTTATTCCATTCTTATTCCACGATTGTAAAAATGGGCCTTAAATAAATTTTATAACTGTGAGGTGTGATGTGTGTGTGTCCTGGCTCCACTTTAAACTTATTTTTCTGTTAACTTAAAAATGACATCTGGTAAATGAGCCAATTGAGCTTCGGAAATAGCAAATGGTTTGTGACAAACGTTCAGTTTTCGAATTTGTACTGTCACTAAATAATTACAGTACGGCAATCAACCGCCATTTTAGTGCAAAATATTGGCGGAAAATTTAAATGTCTAAAGCCGCGTCCAGACATATAACAAAACTTTGTAACACAACACGTTCGCGAACGAGTTTGACGGTACTGTACGGTGCTGTGTAACGCTGTTGTGAAACATCGCTCTGCAACAAATGTGTTCTCGACGGCGTTCGCTCAAATGTCGGTATTTTGACGACACATCAAAGAAAGATATATTTCATCGTAATTCCTTTTATTAATTCGGAATATATTTATTTCTCTCTTATTATTAAAAAAAATAGGTATGTAATTACATTTTTGAAAATTGTACAAATTATGAGATTTTGTTTAACTGACAAAATTGTATTATTAAAGAATTTAAAAAGGTTTTTGAATATTCTTCACAGAAATAGCCGTAAATAGCGAACGCATGGCTAACGTTGCACTTTCCAGATACGCAAGCAAAACAGGGACGCCTAATGGATTGCGTTCTCGATTTTTGCAAAAATACAAATTAATTATAACTCTTGAATCACTTACTAAATATTATGTGGATCATTTGTTTAAAATTTGTTAATAATTTATAAATTGTTACCTATTTAATTACATAATGCCGTAGTTATTTCGTTTTTTTCTCATTTAGTCTAAGTTTAATACAGATTTTTTTAAAGTGGTCCAGTTCGTTTCTCGAGCAGTGATTCAGAATTGTCTCCCGATATCTTCAGGGTGAATAGAACATCAAAAAATAAGGTCACCTTTTTATATAATTTTTTTTCCCAAAAGTCAATAATAAGGGAGTTATAATCCCCTGAAAGAGGGATGAAACGTATTTTTCTTTTGGCAACATCTTTTGGATCCTTTAAGTTGTCAAACTAATATTTGATACTCAGATATAAGGTACCTAACTGGGTATTTACAACGTATTTGTCAGATCCTCCCTCCTTTTCTAAGGGGTAGTTTAACGGATGATCTTCGGTACTGTATAGTAACGTAATGCAATAAGTGTATGCTAACTTTTAGCGTTGCACACCAGAATTTCTTGCAGAATATGAAAGAGGACATCAAAATCTATCGATCTGAGGTGGTCACGAGTTTTGGCCGGACCGTTCTCTATAGAAAACGGGCGCTGAGTCAACTATAAATGAGCGTAACTTTTTATTGGAGAGTTGCACACCAGAATTTCTTGCAGAATATGAAAGAGGACATCAAAATCTATCGATCTGAGGCGGTCACGAGTTTTGGCCGGACCATTCCCTATAGAAAACGGCCACTGAGTCAACTATAAATGAGCGTAACTTTTTATTGGAGCGTTGCACACCAGAATTTCTTGCAGAATATGAAAGATGATATCAAAATCTATCGATCTCGTCCTGAGTTTTGCTCAGATTCAAAATTTTTTAGAAAGATTCAGTAACCAAATTCAATTTATATCAAACTACCAGCACGGCCTTTATCAGTGAATGTTAAAATGAATGACTGGAAAACATCAAAGTAATCTGACTTTATTTCTATCAAATTTAATTGTTCAGCGTTCATCAATACAGCGCCCTGTATATAAACGTCATACAATGAAAATGAAATAAAAAAAGGAAATAGTGGAGATAAAAACTAATGGAATATAACAACGATGAACACGAAAGACATTAAATTCAAAGTTACTAGGTTGACCAAATAGACAGTAGAAAGAAGAAAATAGTGAAGATGTAGGAACTGTACCTCAAGAAAGAAAACTAGAACAAATCACCAGAAAAATGGAAAGCTATAGAATAAACGTATTAGGAATAAATGAAGCAAGGTGGAAAAGCAAAAAAGAGGAAATATTAGAGAGGCAGAAAATGATAACAATAATAACATAGAATGCGCTGATAATATCTAGTTGATGACGTAATTACCAAGGCAAGAGTAAACCTAAATGAAAACAAACCCGCAATAATCCAATGCTTTGCCTCACAGTAGCCGAGTTTGAAGATTTATATGAATAGTGTTATGAACATCCAGTTAAAAAAAACACATCATAATAATTGGAGATCTCAATGCTAAGGTTAGTTCTAATAACGATGGACTTGAAAGAATAATTGGAAAAAATGGCATAGGAGAAAGAAATTCAGTGTGTATCTACCAGCTTAAAAATAACTTTCTCAAGAACAAATTATAAAATATTTTATTTGTGACGAAAGCAGCATCACAAGAATTAGGCGTTTTCAAACGTATAGGTACTGTAAATAAAAGAATATAATAAAATGGACAAAACAAACATTTAAGTAAAAACTATTTACAATTTTGCCAAATAAATAGGTGACAATTAACATTTTTTAATGAGTTATTTTAGATATTATACAAGCAAATCGTTAGTGAAGTTCGTACTAATAAGTTTTACAAATTCAAAGTTGATATGAAGGCAGAAGTATACATTTCAACATAAAATTTTTACTATAAACTTGTTCGTAATTTACATTCAAAACGAGTTTTATTGAAAGCAAAATTTAAATTTAAAAATTTGCACTTTATTAAAAATATGAGAATGGCTCATAATTTTAAATAATAAGAAAAATTAGGCTGCATTTAAATAATGAGTTCTGTAGGAAATATGTTAATTACTGTTTTTTTTTTTTTTTGTTTTCAGTATTTTAGTTAGTTAGTTTCAGTGTTCTGTAAAATAATAAATCAGATTTAACTGATATATTTAATTATTTAAAACAATTAAAAATTTTCACCCATTGGGTGGATTCGGGGTCATTTCGCAGTTCTAAACAACTTTTCTTTAATAACTTTTTTGATCAAACAAGGCCTAAATTTTTGAAATTTGTTTTCAACCGTAGTAGGTCATGGCTTGCAATACAAAATGTTTTAAAATTGAATAACATCTGTTTAAAGAGAATTTACATACAACTGGCGAAAGCTTAAAATCGATCCGTTAATAAATACAAAAAAATACGGGGATATGTAGATGAGAAATGAACCATACTGTATTTTCCTTTGATGTGTCGTCAAAATACCGACATTGAATGGATCGCAGTGAACGCCGTTGCTAACGCGTTTGTTGCAGAGCGATGTTTCACAACAGCGTTACACAGTACCGTCTAATTTGTTCGCGAACGCGTTGTTTACGATGTTTTGATATATATGTGGACGGTGATTTTCAATTTTCTTTGTAACATTTGAGCGTAATTTTTTATCGAATATGAATATTTGTTACTTTACGAAGTTCTGTTATATGTGTGAACGCGCCTTAACACTAACAACGACACACCTGGGCATTTTAAACTTTTATTTGACAGACGTTAAACTTGATTAAACTTGCCAGAAAGAAAATTACTAGAAAATCGGCCATTTAAAACTTGCCGGAAAGAACTAGAAGCACTAGAAATGTCGGCCATTTAAACTTACCGGAAAGAATATCACTAGAAAACTCGGCCATTTTAGTGCAAAAACGTAGTTTCTTCGTCTTACAGATTAAGCGTATGGATTGCGGTACTGTTGTAAGATACTAAATCAACACTCCGTACAGGTAACGCAATCCCATTCCTCTCGTGAGAGGATTGAGAAACAAAGATAACTAATATAATTGTCGCAAGTGCAATAAGGAAGACAACTGTTTTGGGGAATTCTGTTTACCGCAATGTCACTGGTTTCAATTTAAAAGTGTATTAGGTTATGTCTAGTTAAGTTATTTACCAATTGAAAAGTTGTAATTTTGAGAAGTGCAGAATGTTTCTTTTACGAAAAAGGCGGAATCATTAAATGTCATGCGATGCGATATTTAAACTCAATTTTCTTAACCACTTTGTAACTTTGACAAACGTCACTTCAAATAATATTTCCAACTGTTTTTTATCCCTAGATGAGAGGAATGTGCGACAAGGATAGATATAAAAAAAATCACTAAATGCGTTACCTCTATACGTATCAGAGCACTGCGCGATGCGGGTCGAGACCGCGGCGGCCCGCACTCCGCAAGACCGCGGTGCGCGGTTTGCGGGCTTGCGGTTAAAGCGGGCTTTGCGGGCTGCCGCTAAGCCCGCAATATATAAAAAAATATGAACAAATTTAATTTACAGGTCGATTCGCTAAGTTCGTAAAGACGTAACGATTATCGTAAACCAACAAGTTGTTTTTTTGTATCTTTTACTAAATAATTCCATACAAAACCTTACTTATCCAGGCGAAACCAATAATAAACTTTTTTTGGAGCTCAATGAATTAATGCTAAAATCGGCCAGGAGGATACGTATCCGAAGGAGATACCCGGTGTTTGAGAGAGTTTTAAAAAAATTACTGCAGCCCGTTTTCGAAAAGTTCAAAAATCGGTTTCGAGATCCCGTCCAAATCGGGTCGATGATCATATTCAAGGTAGAGCTCATTTCGATGAAAAGTACGGGCTACCGAGTACGCTCCGAATTCAAACCGATTCGAGATCGGCATTTTTGCGAGTACAGATCACAGTTTAATTAAAGGATGGTTAAAAGAAAGATTTTAGCACTTTTTATCGTAAAGATACAGAATACGGGCTTAGTGTTTTATTTTAAGAAATATATTACATGTTATAGTACGATAAGTAGATCCTTTTGCGTGTTGAGAAACTGCGGGTACGACCCGAAAGCCCGTATCCGCGGGTTTGCGGTGCAAGCCCGCACCGCAAAAAGCGGTGCGGGTTTGCGGGCTCAAACCCGCACAGGGCAGTGTTCGGCGGATTGCGGTGTAAGCCCGCACCGCAAAAAAAGCGGTGCGGGCTTGCGGTCTTAAATCCGCGTTGCGCAGTGCTCTGATACGTATGTATGTTGATTTAGTACCTCATACTGTTGTGCATACAAGTGACATCTATTGAGTGTTTAATAAATTATTTTTAGAGTGTCCATCCGTTCCTATGTCCTGGGCTATCTGCACAGATATATTATCTGTGGTCTTACCCAAAAACAAGTGTGAAATTCAGCTGGAATAGAGTGATCAAGTTTTTAACGAAGAAAGGAAATGGTTCCAAGGATATTCAAATAATCAGAGGATGACTAATGTGTGCAGGGAAGATATGCCGCGTCATCATATTTTATTAGCCTAAGAAATTTCGTGGGGTAGAGGAATCAATTCAAGATGATCCAAGGCTCGTTGAAGCAAGAATCGACGAAAACATCAGGAAAGTTGAGGAGTTAGTCTTAGCAAATCGAAGAATAAGGGTTTCAATGATATCCGCTGAAGTAGGGATATCAGAAGTTACAGTATCAAAAATTTTACTCGAAGATTTAGGAATAAATAGGGTGTCAGTAGGTTGGTTTCTCAAATTGCTAACTTTCATAAGCAAAAAATTTATTAAGGAAAACTTGCTGACAACAGAGACCCCTTTTCGAAAATTATAACAGGTGATGAGAGGGTGGGTGTATCACTGGGATCCACCTCAAAACAAGAATCCATGCAGTTGGTTCCACAAGGGATCACCGCTGTGCCGTCCAAAAACAGCAATACAGATTTCAACAGGGAAATTGATGGCGACGGCGTTTTGGGATACGGAAGGAATCTTACTAATTGAATACTTGAAAAAAAAAGGCTCTAGGATAACAGGAGAAGTGCATAAAGAAAATTCAAAACTGTCATCAGCAGAAAAGGCCGTAGAACTGCTGCTTCATGACAATTGCAAAATCCACAAAGCTTGCCAAGCTAGAGCTCGAACTTGGTACTAAAGTGACTATTATCTCTTTAATGTTTCTAAGAAAGTGGTAAATGAAGCTCATCAGAAGTTGACGACGTTTGGACGACTACGTTCAAAGAAATTGCCACCAAGAGCCGGGCCAATTCGAAAGAGGTGAAGGCCCTAGAGATGTCAAGAACAACGAGAAAACTCTTAGGCCCGATTTTACAATCGTTGGATAAGCATTATTCTTAGAATATCGTGACGTAGGTGTGACGTAGGTGTGACGTAGATATGGAGGAATATTAAAAGATATTCGGCGAACAGTTATTCCGTCCTTATTCCACGATTGTAAAACTGGGCCTTAATGACGCAACTGTCACCATTAAAAAAATATCAACAGTATAAAGGATGACAAACAAACCATGTAATATAAACAATAAATTAAAAAAGCACTTGCGTGGACGACGTCTTTTTTTTCGGATGAATACTTAAAAGAAAGGACTTTTTTTGGAAGCTAAAGCCTTATTGGAAAAACATTGGAATAAGTGTGTGGCTGTCAGTAGAACACGTCGAAAAATAAAATATAACTCTTCTTCTAATTCCGTCGTAGCTGGGCAGATAATTTAAAAATTTCCCTTCGTATAAATACTGAATAAACAACCTGCATACACGATGTACATTTTTATAATGATCAAGAACGTGATCTAGAGAGGACCTAACATGAAAACTAATATGAACCAAGAGATTAAGGAAATATCAAAATGTTACTTCTAATATTTTGATATTTATAAAAGAACTTGAGAAAAGAAGAGAGGAAGGACCTAGAGGAACCCGGGAATAGCCAAAATGTTGAAGAAGAAAAGAGAGAGAGGAACACAACCTAAAGGTTTTATACTGAACAAAGAGTCTGTATACAGGTGGACCTTCTTACAATCACCAGTCAAGATCATATTTCAGAGAGGCCTAACATGAAAACTAGTGTGAACCAAGCGGTTTACAATCGAAGTTTTAATATCTATTAGCGAATAGCCAAGTTATTTTTGTCGTCGACGAAATGGAACAGACGTTTTCCAAAACATTCACCAACCAAATTGTTAAAAACCAGTAATTTTAATGAGCTTCGGACTTTTCGTTAATCATTGACAAACAAAAGATGACTTTCTTCCACGGCTAGATATGCTAAAGAGCACGCTAATTTTTAATTTGTTGTTTATCGTTAGCACCTTTTTATGCAAAAACGTCTGGCAGCTTTAATTCCATGAACTTGATCTTACATAACTCTCGCCCGTTCCCCGGCCGCCTTAAGGTCAGTCGTGTAATTAATCGAGGCGACTCCGACGACGACGTCAATCTTTGTTTTCTTTTCTTCTTAACAATTCGTTAGTCTTTGGATTCGTCATTTCGTTAATTGCTGAAACGCGCTTTTTCCATGCTCGCATCGGTTGTCGCGTCGGATCTATGTTGTATATCACGTGGAAAAAAAAAGATTCGAATGGGATTGTTTCGCTTGGCCTTCGGAATTTATTGGTTGCTAAAGTTCAACAATCTAAGCGTGTGAGCAACAATTACTCATCATTATTTATTGACTGCGCGCGGACGCTTTCATGCGCGCCAAATCGAAATTTTCGGGATACGGACCGGTCCGGTTTCAAAATGTAAATTACCACGTGCAATTTAGTCAGGTGATCCCCGGGTCCCCAGATATGTTTCCATTGGGAATTCCCCTGTGAAAACTGAGTTGTTTACAGAATTTGATATCCGCTTTGATTATTATTTATTAATTGCACAAGAAGGAAGCTAGATTTCTTCTGAGATTTTTAGGAAGAGACGTATAAAGGATAAAAAAGCGATAAATTTGTATTAGAATATAGATTTGTATTAGAATGTAAATGTACTAAAAGAAAAACCAAAAGTGAAAATTCATTAAAGGAAATCTACAGTGTGATTTTTAATAATTGAGGACACTTTGATTTTGGCGACATAGTTTTTGGTGTATTTCACGTTTTAAACGAGGCTACGATGAGCAAATACATACTGATTATTGATTGAGTCGACACGTTATTTTGTTTGGGTTTTCACAGACGCATCTTTGATGTTTTCCTTTTTTTTATTTTACTATTACTACTCTTGTATGGGAAGAAAAATGACAAATGTGAGTGATAGAACCGGGTGTTGCCAACGTAATAATAATTTAGTATGGCGGTAAACTCAAATCTTCCTCACAGTCATTAAAAAGGAAATCGAAAGAAGTAACAACGTTTTACGTTCGTATTAAAAGAACGAAAACGACACAAAAAGTTAAAAATTAATTAATTTAAAATTCAAAAATAGACCCCACAAACCATATCTACATTTTTGCACATGTGCCAAAATGGGAACGTTAAGTTCCTTCCGTCAAAAAATGTAATTGCTTGGCTTGATACATAATTTTTCCTTATCAAGTAAAGTATGAAACGTAACATGTAACATTTCTACAAAAATACCATAAAGATTTAATAATAAAAAAAAAATAAAATGAAAGTTACCATAATAATAAAAACCACTGTGAAGAATCATCATAAAATAATTGCAGACTAATAAAAAAAAATATCAAAAAATATTTAACTTTGCAAAAAGAATATTTGGACATTGAAAGCTGAAACATATTCAACTGATTTCCATTCCAAGGGAGGTCCGAGGGTCCTGAATGAACCAAATTGCTGTTTGCTTTATGCTCTGTGATATACAATGACCAATACTTTTCTTTGTGGTACACTTGTATCTTTTGTGGATATATGTTCTTAAAAGAAATGAACAAGTTGGATTATTTAAATCTTCTCAGGTTAGTGCAAAGTCCCGAAACGGTCGAATAACTTTGTTATTTGAGAAGTATACTTTCTGAAATTTAGTTTGTGGATATACAGTTAAAAGTAACAAATTTATGACATTTCCACTTTTTCTTTCGTTTCTGGTTTGACAGGAAATGTTTACTATTTTCCTTTTTTAAATGGGACACTCAATTCGTATTTATTTGCATGCTCGGATGCAGAATAAAAAACTACCCTCAGAAATATCAACGTCTTTACTTTTAATTTAAAAAAAAATGAAAAAATTTACAATTACATTTGCAATTTAACTCCATTATGAGCCTAACATGAGGTATACTTCGATATATCTTTATTTTTATTCACGAGAAGGCAATTACATTTACTTTACATTACATTACTTGGCAGTGATGTAGTCGATCAATGAAATGTCTCAGTGAATTTTCAAAGATATTTTGATTTTACGTTTATCTGTAGTGTTTTAAATTCTTTGTATTGCCTTCGTAATAATAAAAATAAACATGTTGATATTTCTGAAGTGAGATTTTTATTTTGCATCCGAAAATTTAAAGATATATTGAGTGTCATTAAAAAAAAAAAGTTAGAAGCATTTTCTGTCAAATTTCAAAAATATTACTTCTCAAATAACAAATTTATTCGATCGTTCCGGGACTTTGTACTAACTCTGAATATTCTCTTTATTTTGAAGGCTTATTTTTTGTATAAGATATGGTTCAATTTCTTTAACAATTTATGATGATTTTTAGGCTGTTCGCATCTAAAATTATTTGAAAAAATAGAACGTGTTGTATCTCCAAACCGTATCTACGTAGCCAAAGTTTTTCTCTTTCTAGATATTATTCTGGAAATTGAACCAAATCTTGTACAAGAAATAGGGTAATGTGAAACGGTCTCAATAAAGAAGGAAATAACTAAAATTGGAACAAACTGGTCATTTTAATTTCAATCCACTTGCCTGTATAGGTTGCAATAAGAAAGTTCTTTGTATATGTCGTAGCCGCTTGCCGTAAATTAGCACTTCCTGTAAAGTCTAGACACTTCACGAAATGCAGACAGATAGCGTAATGCCCACCTTTAAACGATTTTTTACAGCAACTGCCTAAAATATTTAGCCTCTTCATGAACTGCTACCAGCCATTAGGTTTATGCTGTAACGCCGAACAATTACGCTACCGGTCTAATAATTTTAGACGCTTCATGAAGTGACTAAAGCTATTTACGCCACTGCTGAAAAAGCTGCAGATTGGCATTGTACTGGAGAAAATAGTATTCCTATTTATTCATATTATACCGAGAGATAATTAAACTGAACACTGAATAAGACTGGCATTGTACTGGAGAAAATAGTACTCCTATTTATTCATATTATACCGAGAGATAATTAAACTGAACACTGAATAAGACAAGTTAATGAATAATAAAAATATAAATAGATTATGCATTTATTTATTTATTAGGTAACACATGGAAAACTTGTATTGCACAAATTATTATGTACTGGGCGTTTCCGAAGGAAGTGCAGAAACTTTCTTAAGTTTAATGTATTTTGACCAATGATATTCTTATATCATTGGTCAAAATACATTTTGAACATTACAATGAATATTTTGTTAAATGTTTAGGAGGCGACTTTTCATTAAAATCAAAGTGTACTTACAATTTATTTTTGGCAATCTTAATTTCCTCCACAATGTTTGCCATCTTTTCTTTTGCATAAGGCTTTTTATTCGGTTTTTGCAAGTAATGTCGATCAAGTTTCTCATAAAAAGTTTTCTGCGTATAACCATGTTCTTGATCAATTCCAGACATTTTGTTAAATATCGTTCACAAAATAAGTACATACTTTATCTACGACCACTACTGTAAATGAATTACGTACAATACATAAATTAAGCAAGCGGGTGTTTACAAACGTCGTGCGTAAAGTAAGAGAAATACACAGCGAGGGCATTTGCACCTACTTTACGCACGCTTGTAGTTAGATCTACGTAGCCGCATCACATTAGATTGACAGTCGTCGAAATTGCAAGTGTCATAGCTGATTATTTTAAATTTGAATAATAAGGTAATTTTTGTGATCGTAGATAAAGTGTAGTACAAAACTCGAGTTGTAAAGCAATTACGCACTTGTGGAATTACTTGCATTCGCCGCTGCGCGGCTCATGCGCGACTTTTCCTCCGTGCGTAATATGCTATTTACAACTCTCGTTATGTAATATACTATTACACACTAACAAAGAGGAAAAGCAGAGAGAGCCAGGAGAAATATGTTTCTACAAGTTCGTGCACGATCCACTCACTTTTCAATTACGCTATCCGCATAGACAACTCTAGTCACTTCATCAAGCGACTAAAATTATTAGACCGATAGCGTAATTGCTCGGCGTTACAACATAAACCTAATGGCTGATAGCAGTTCATGAAGAGGCTAAATATTTTAGACAGTTGCTGTAAAAAATCGTTTAAAGGTGGGCATTACGTTATCTGTCCGCATTTCGTGAAGTGTCTAGACTTTACACGAAGTGCTAATTTACGGCAAGCGGCTACGACATATACATACATGATGTTACATTGAAAAATATTTCTTGTTTAATGTTATTATATTGTCTTATGTCAAGTGGTACACTTTCTAGAAACTTTGATACGTTCATGGCCTTATATTTATATCACATCCTTTTTTTCCTGATTGATATGCCTCCTATACATTGTTATTACATCAAGCTTTCCATAAATTTTGAATACAAACAACAATTTCGTAATCATCAATTCTTCCACAGAGTAAGTCTGAGATTGAATACGCTGATAAAGTACTGTGCAATCGAGGTGGGACACTCTGTATTATACAATCGAATTGAATTGAATCAAATTTGTTATAAAATCCATACAGAATTTTATTTAATTTTAACAACATTTAAATCGACAAAACCGTTAATTTTTTAAGTCAATGAAATCTGTATTTTATGTAACGCTAAGGTGATACCATTTTTTTGTATTTTTGAGCAAGTGATTGACGTGAAACATCTGAAAGAGTTACTGCGCTGACGAGCGTAAACAATAAGACCGAAACGTCGATAATATTTGCCAAGTTGTTTTCATTAATTTGTAAGTGTTAACAAACGAGACTTTTGTTTCTGTTTCGGTACAGATCGAGGTATCGCAAATCAAAACAATAAATAAACGTACTTACCACAACAGGTCTTCTAAAACCACCCACCATCAGTTGTTTTCAAGTAAACGCAAAAAACGCGATCAAAGAAAAACTGATTAAAAAAAATTTGCACTTTAAATTTTATTCAATTTAATTAATAATGTTAAAGAAAGTCCACAATAAAGTTGAAATAAATTGCCCAAGATGAACCGTCATTACCGTGACGAGCACAATACTGATTAGAGAGTGTTTAACATAAATACAATCGTACGAGTTCGTAAATGCACGATGAACAAATGAATGATGATATAACATTTATAGTGAGTGAGCGATTTCGAATTTTTTACGCGTGAATGTCCGAATTTAAAATTATGATTAAACGGCGATTACGTCTCGGTTGAGTAAGAGGAGAAGCAATAAATTAAACAAAGCTTAATTTTAATAATTTATTTATACATACAGTAACATACTAACATTAATCGTTAATATAATTGTATTTTTTTTAAAGACACCAATGAATTTAATTACGCCCTAAGAGTGCTTCAAAAGGAATACGTCTTTAGTCGTCATGTTGTTCCACGAACACAAAATCCGAAATTTCGTTGTTTTTTTACTTTTTTTTTAGCTTTGCCGCCGGCGAGTAGTAGAATGGAAACGAAAAACGAGACCGAGATGATAACAATAATAATCATAATCTAAAAGTGTGTTATACATTATACAACATCGACTTATTTGTTTATACACTTTTTCTTCTTCGAGACATATACATAGACTATTTTTGTCTTTTTTTTTCTGAACGGACCGCTTGCTCACGCGCCCGCGATTTTGAATCGCGCGCCTTTTCGAGTGGAACTGCAATTGTGCTATCTTATGTACAAATTGACTAAATTACTCCTTAAACTTTAAATATTCTCAGTACGAAATTATCACAGTTAACATTTATGTGTAAAAGACGACCGAAATCAACGACGACACAACGCCGTGCGCAAGACAAAGCGACCGAAACTTTTCAAACGTTCCTCGTATGTGTGTACATATAAGTTTCCAATAATTTACTTTGAAGGCAACTTGATTGTATTATGTAGTGGTTAAATTAATGTTACGGCGGTGTTGGGGGTTAGATAAAATGAGAGATGAATACATACGGGGTTCACATCGAAAGTTTCGGGTCTAATTTTAGTTTTTGTGATTGCGCGCGACGCGGTGCAAGAAAACAATTTTACACATATTCTGTGGACAGGATGTCTTTAATATACATATTATTACGAACCGCGAGGCGTAAAAGGAAACACAAAAATAAATAAAAATCAAAATAATTTTTATTCAAATAATACATAACAAAAACCGATATTTTCCTAAAAATACATACAACATTTTTTTATTCATCACAAGCTAATTAATTAATCAATAATCGAAGCTACAATAGATTCATTTTTTACAAAAAAAAAAAATAATAATAAAATAATAAAGAAAACTTAACGATAATATGCTAGGATGATGTACAAAACAGGAAAAAATTAAAGCTTGTATTTTCTAAGTGAGACGAGCCGCGATGCGGCGGCGTAAACGCAAAAAAATACTCAACGCGTAGAATTTGACCAATTTAACTCAACTCAACAATTATCAATCAATCAATCAATCGATCATTAACGTTCGGACGTATACTCTGAATTATTTAACGTATACCGCTGACGGATATGCTGCTACTTTTCAAAAATTCAAACACAACGGGAACCCTTAAAAACTCCTTAAGATCTAACTACGCCTACTGGATTTCAATAGAATTTGCACTGGATTCAACGGAAAACAACTCTATAACGAACAGTGGCGGGAAAACAGGGAGGGGGGGGGGAGAACGGACTAAACGGGATGAGTTTAATTAATTAATTAATTTCCGCATCAAACTTAAAACTTGAGCTCCTTAAACGTAATGAGAATTTTCATCTCATATCACAAAATGAGATTTAATTTTTTTTTTATTAATTATACTCTAAATAAATTAAAAATATATTGCAAGTAACAGAAAGAAAGAGGAATTAAATCAGAAGGAAAAAGAAGTACGACGTTATAAATAAGTTAACTAAATTAAAAAAAAAATTGAGCTTGCTTCGGGTTTTGCGGGCAAACATCACTTACACCGGTCGAAAGTTAAAAAAATAAAAGATAAAACAAAAAATAAAATAAAACTCAAACAAGGGGGGGGGTCATGAATTTTGCCCGCGAAACTTTTAATATACTATACACTTTAATCCTCTTTTTTTTTAACTAAATATGTCATTATTCTGCTCATAATATTCACATATATGCATCAGTTTTTTTCGTGAAAGCAAAAAGAAAATGGTGGCGAATAATTTTTTTTTTTTACATATATTACAGGGGAGTCGCCGGCCATTTCATTTTTGCCTTCCGCACTTTATATCTGTATTTATATGTACACAGGACTCGCGCCGACGTAAACGCAATAAATTACAAAAGAATGTTATATTTAAATTATTTGATATACGGGGAGTAATCTATAAGAAACGTAACGGAAATTAAATGCGATTCGTTTGTGTGTGTGTGTTTGTTTGTTTGTTTTTTTTTTTTTGAGGAATTAAAAATGCTCCGCGCGCTTGGCTGCCGACGATGTGGAATAACAACTAATTTAATATCACATTCAAGTTGTATAATAAAAAAATTAATTAATTAAAAATTAAAAGGAATAATTTTGCGTGGCTTTACGAATGTGGAAAAAATTGGCTTATTTATCTTTGAGTCCTAGCAGGGAATGTTCCATGAGGCTGGAATTTGGTTGGTAGTTCCTGATTTGGTGCAGGGATATCAGCTGGTTGGGGAAGCCGTTCGACGGTTGGGCCTTCGGCAGTTCCAAGCTGTTCTGTTTTTGGAAGCTGAGGGCATCGTAGATGTACGGCCTGTTCGGCGCCAGCTGATTGTGGTGCAAATTCAAATGCCCCGTCATCGAGTTGATGGGGGTGAAGGCCGAACTCGTCGCGTTCTTCGATATCGATGTGTCGTAAGTGTTGGCCAGGTTGTTCGCGTTCGGCGTGCTCGGGGGTGCCGGAGGGTTCTGTCCACTCAACTGTTGCCTGATGATGACCAAATCCTCGTTCTGGTCAAGAATCTGGCGGGGAATGTCACCGGGATAGTCGTGCATGTTCTCCGCGCTATCCGGACTCACTTTCGGCCAATAGGGGTGCTCCAAAGCTCGGTGGTTCAGACCAAGAGTTGCCCCAATCGGTGGCCGTTTATCCGTTCGCTCCGCATGCTTCTGCATGTGTTTGCTTAAGTACGTTTCTTGCGTATAGCTTTTGCCGCAGTATTGGCAGATGTGCGTCTTCAGGTGCTTGCTTTCCTTGTGTTTGGGGATGTGCTCCAGGAGGGAGGGTTCGTCGCTGAAACACTTATAGCACGAGTTGCATTTGTACGGTTTGTCTGTCTGATGGCACCGAGAGTGGGACTGGAGGTTGCTCAATTGAGAAAAAGCTTTTTGACAACCGGGATGTCTGCACCTATAAAGAAATTGAGAAAAAACAATGACGACAGAACTACATTAAAATTAAACCGAAGTCTAAACTACAGTTAGTGCAAAAATAGAACGAATAATAGAAATTAATCAGAAAAGTTAAAACAATTACCCAGCAAAAGCTCAAGCGTTCGAGAAGAAAAAAAATTATCGACTTTAACACATAAACAAGAAAAAAAAGTAATCAAGGAGATGAATTACGATTAAAAGTGGAAATGATTTGGAAATGTTGTTAACAAAAAGAAAATAATGAAAGGTTGGAATCTGTCAGGGGGGAACTTTCCAAAAACGCTGTAAAAATCGAAAAACCGAAAGAAAACTTTAGTTTCATTTATAATTTCACGTCTAAATCCAATACTTAGAATAAGTTAATACAATTTTATAAATAGACGTTACGCCAGACACTCGCATAAACTACCAATTAATATGTAAGATTAATATCGATGAAGTGAAAAACGAATTAGTGACAATTTTTTATTAAGTAATAAAGCCGAGGAAATCCTTGAGGAGTAGTTCTGTAACCATCAGCAATATTTTTATGCACGAATCACGAAAAGCCACTACATCTTCCTTAAATTGACGACAATTTCAAACCGGGTGTGCTCAAAATTAAATTTATTTTAACCTTTGCCAATTTATTCTGGACCTAATTGTCATCAATAAAGTTTTTTAAGCGAATAAATTAATGATGCCGCAGACTAGGAAAACCTGCCATAAATTGCACTAGGCATTCATTCTAACGGATTTTGTTTTAGTTACTTGAAAACATTCATCGATTTTATCGTTGGTTGTTTAATACCTGGCGAACAAAAAAAAAAAACTTGCTAGACGTCTGCGCTTATATTTGGCAGAGATATATGATTTGCAAAAGTCATTTGCATTTTCCTAACTAAAGCGGCAAAATAAATGGCTCAAAACGAATGTCAATGACTTGTAATTATATTTGGTAAAATCTATTAATGAATCTACTTAAAGCAGTGGTGGACCTACATATATTATTTGGGTCCCCTCGTAATTAGTCACAATAGAATAACATCCAAAAGAAAAACCTTGCGACTACTATGAGAACTTTGAGGTTTAAAGTCTGGAAATGACGTAGATAGGGTGGAATCCTTGAAATAATTTTAATTCTTTAATAACTTGTGATTTAATAAATTTAATAAATTAATTGATGTGAATCTCATCAATTTTGTAATTTCCTGAAAGTTTATGGAATCTTTAGGTTCGAAGGACCTGGTCGCTCCTTTTGCAAAAACGTCGAGGTTCAAAGGGCGGAAATGAAATAGATTTGGTTGAAATCCTTAAAAATAGAGTTAGCTCTTTTCCATTCCCATTCCTACTTAGAAGTCTTTTTGTTACGTTTGATAAATCAGTTGATTGACAATTACTTCTTTTTTTTAAATAATGAATAAATTCTTCACTTAAAGCAATGCTATGCCCAATTTAAATATGGAATCCCTTTGCAATCAGGGACAATAGAGCAACATCCAATAAGGTTCGAAGGACCTGGACGCTCCTGCTGCAAAAACGTCGAGGCTCAAAGGGTGGAAATAAAGCAGATTTGGGTGGAATCCTTGAAAATAGAGTTAGCCATTTCCCATTAAGTCATTGGTTATCTTCTTCGAAATCTTTTTGTTATATTTGATAAATCAATTGATTAGAAACTATTTCTTTTCTTGAAGTAATGAATAAAGTGAAAATTTGAAAATTGAAGTTTTATGGAGTAATCAGCGACAATAGAGCATCATATTCGATGAACCATATTGCTTCTACAAGAACCTCTCAGTGAATTGTATAATGTTAGTAAATATATGGAAGAAAACTATTTTCAATAGATTGAACATATAGTGCGTATGTGATTGGGCATAGGGTTCAACCCGAGGGTAGTCCTCTACAAGAACTTAATGACGTCCATTATTAGATTACAAAGATTAAAGGAAATCAATTTTCTGTACAAAATATTCCACCATTCCACGCATCCAATTAGATACTTCTTCTGGTACAGTAGATCTCTGATGTGAGTTGAAATAGTCAAAGTTTGGCGCTTCTTCCTCTTCTGAAATCAAACTATTTTCTATCTTCTAGGTAAGACAGGACGATAACATATTACCATTCGAAGAAGAGGATAACGCAAAAGATGTTAAATTCGCCAGAAAGAGAGGAATCCAGGATTTATCTAACGGTCCAGATTTAGTACGAGTAGGAGAAAGTCCATTTCCTAATCTTGTGATCTTGTTCCGTACACACATGAAAGGGGAACGAGGACAATTTATAATTTTTTTGATGAGTTTCTTTGTATTTTAGTTATTTCTTGTTTTTCTGCAAGTAAACTTAGGTTGTGAGATTTATCTTCTTGTGGTATTGATAAGGAAATGCTTGTAATAATTGATCAGCGTCAGGACCTAAGATAACCTTCTGATAACTTTCTTTGGAGAAGGACGACCAATATCCAAATTTTAAATTCCAACCAAAAGCAATTGAGAGCAGACTGGACTCTGGACCAAAGGTGTCGTTAATTTGAGACAATGTCCATTTTCCTACTTCTATCGAACAAATTTGACATCCTTGGATTGTGTTGGTAATTGGATTAAAAGTGATATTCTTCATGGTCCTCCAAATCCATCAAAACTGTCGGTTAAATTTGCTTATACTGTAATGTGCTTTAAATCATGTTTCGCTTATGCAAATTTATCTTGATATAGAAAGAATCAAGAATTTTCAACAATGTTCAAAGGGAGGAGATAAAGTAGAACACCTTCCCATCAAACACGAACGAGATCAAAATTTTTCTTTATTATATCTCGTATACTATATGTATGTGAAATTGCTATACAGGGCAAGTCAAAATCGATAAAAATTCTTACGTAGCTTCTAAGTTCCCTTCGGAATTAGAGATCCCTTCATTAGTTTTATTCACTATGACTTAAAGTAAATTAGAAATTTCTATAACTTTGATTCTTCTTGTTATTAAGCTTTAGTATTTTCATAACCTGATGGACAAACGGAAATTGTGCAATAAAAATATGGGAAAAGAAAATTTTCTAGTGAAGGCGAGAGTCCTAAACGTTAATAAAAGGCAGCAAGTAGGAATCCAATTGTTAAATTAAAAATTAAAAAAGAAATGAACCAATCACAGTAAGCGACACAATGCAATCAAATTCTAACGGGCACTTACTTGTACGGTTTATCCCCCGTGTGCGTCCTGATGTGCTGCTGGAGGTGTGACAGCTGGGTGAACTTTCTCTGGCAGATTTCGCACCGATAGGGTTTGATACCGAGGTGGATCCTCGTGTGCTGTGATAAATAGGAACTGTTCGCGAACGCCTTGCAGCACTGGGAACATTTGTACGGTTTGGCTTCGCGCATATGCGCCTGTGTATGAAGTTGTAACTCCGCTTTCGATCCGAACACCTGAAACAAACGAAAGCAGTCCTGTTGATTGATGATCGGCCCTTAAATGCAAGTTGTAAGATTCAATTTAAGACATCTTCAAGTTTTCATTAACCTGAAGCAAGTTTTCTGATCACTGTCAATCATAATAAGATAAGAAATAATAATGGTCCAGACGTTCGTCCTTGCGGCAAATAAATTGAAAAGCATGTACTTCGTACACGTAATTGTACAGTATCAATACATTACACGTGCGAATTTTTTCAATGGAAATTGTTATAATCCGTTAAAGCACTTGGCGAATAGGTGACCTTCCGTAATTTCAATGGCCCCGTCATATTACACCTGCACAATGGGCAGGTAGGAAGCGCAATTATCACGTGTCGAAACACAAAAAAAATAAAATAAACGATGGCGTGATTTCTTTACCAATCTCGCGCCGTATTCATGCAAAAGCATGTGGGATTACATAAAACGCATTACAAAAAAAAATTACTGGCGTGTAGACCAATTCTAAAATTGGATTTCAGATTGCGCAACAGTATTAAAAAAAATACCACGAAGATGTTAGTCAGGATTGCATCTGTTTTCCGTAACTAAC
Organism: Dorcus parallelipipedus; assembly: GCA_958336345.1. Lineage (NCBI taxonomy): Eukaryota > Metazoa > Arthropoda > Insecta > Coleoptera > Lucanidae > Dorcus > Dorcus parallelipipedus. The sequence goes on from OY284480.1 coordinate 34,997,593, forward strand.
CTCAGACAATGGCAAAACATGTTGAAACAGGCCTGATACCACAAACGGTTAGAGAGGAAGTACGAACAAACACTAGGAGGCGAAATGACGAAGAAACAGTTAAAACCGAAAGAAAAAGAAGTAAAAACGAGAGAGAACAGTAGGAATGGTATAAGACAAAAGGGATAGGCCAGCCTGCTAATTTACCTTCAAAAATAAAGAGCTGTAGGTCAATTTTTACAGCACGCCGATTAACTGATCGATAAGTCAAAGAACTTTTATATAACTATCTCTTTCTACCTTTCGTGAAGCAGCCTTGTGGCTTTTGTCATGTTATCTCATTTTGTCGAATATTTTCTTAACTCAGATCTATACGATCTAACAAATGAACTACTTATGTATTTGATTTATACTATTGAAAATTGAAAATAAAAAATGAGAAACAGACATTTGAAGAGAAAGAAAGGAGGCGAGAGCAAAGAAGAGAAAAGAGAAGAATGAATATGGTCCAAGCACAGAAAAAAGGGCATAGAAGGTCAAACAAATATGTGTACTTACAGGTCATTTTTTTACTATATGCCGTTCGATGATCGATAAGTCATAGAACTTTCATGAAACTAACTTTCGTGAAACAGCCTTGCGACTTGTCATGTCCGTGTCATTCGTCGTACATTTTCTTAACTCAAATCTATACTACACTTTAATTTTGATTTCGTGTTAAAATCTAACTCAGCGGTTCTCTAACTGTGGGGCGCGCCCCCTTGGGATGGCGCCGAAGCTATACCTATAGGGGGGGGGGGGTCGTTTAAATGAACAAGACATCAAAATTAAATTTTTACATTTTTATTACCCAATTCCAGTCACCCAATTTTAATGTCTTCATCTGCGAAAGTATTTGTTGAAGGTAGTGTTCAAATTTTCTACTGTCTTTATATTATGCAGGAGGGCACAGAAATATCCAAGATAGGAAAGCTTGAGAACCGCTGATCTATCTACAGATTATTTTTTTTGCGTTATTTGCCAATCGTACAGATATGACTTAAGGAAATATGCAACGAAATGATATAATATGACAGAAGCCGCAAGGCTTTTTCAGGAAAGTTAGACGGAGATAGCTGTATAAAAGTTCTTTAACTTACCGACCGATCGATAGGCAAGTTATAAAATAATAATGATGATGATCATGTGTTTTTTTGTAAATACGAAACAAAGCCGAAAGCAGATTGAGAAAAAAATACCCAAAGTCAATACAATTAATTTCACAAACTGACACATTTATTATTTTCGATGTCTTTCAATTTTTAGAAACATAAGATACGAGGTGAAAGACGAAATAAGGAGGTACATAGAAAGTGAAATGAAAATAAATAAAAAATAGAAAATGAAAAAGGTTTAGAAAGAAAAGAAAAACAAATAGAGTGAAATGATAGAGAGAAAGAAAGAATGAGTGTAAGAATCGTCTTCATTTTTTCCCCTATTGTTTTCATAATTTCGTTATATTTTTTGTCTATTGCGATTGAGAAACGAAAGGTCAATGTCAACTGTTACGGGTGAAAATTTCGATGAAATCATTTTCAGTCTTTCGAGTCACCCTGCATTGCGTAGGAACACGAAAAGACCGTTATTTGCCAACGTGCGTTTTAACATGATGCGTCATTAAACAAAAGCCTTCACTTCGCATCACGGAAGTGTTTTGTCTCCCTCATTTCCCCTGTGAGTCAACTGTCTTCTTTTACTAACCCCCTTCCTTAATTGGCCCGTCGATCTTTAGATGCGTCGATACTCTGTACGGCCGTCAGTTCTCAGATCGAATGCATCGACTGTGGTGTCGGAGTGTGTTTCGATAAAAGTCAACAGTCCTAGTTGGATGTTGAACGGTAATCGTAATCAAGATACCGGATTTTGAAATCGTCACCCCTTGCATTTATAAACGTTTGTTAACGTTTTTCGAAGTCTAATCCCGACAATTTCGATTAGGCTTTGCTGATGTTATTATTGTTGCTATTGCTGCTATTACTGCTGCTGTTTTTAGCTACTGTTACCGGTGTTACTGTTATTGCTATTTTCGTGTACGATCATCCCCCTTGGCTACTCAAACCTTCGTGGTGATATTTGGGGCCAACCAACTTCGTATTATCGCAAGGTCAGTTTCGTCCACGACGGTTACTTCGCCGCCATACTCCCCTATCTGTCCGGACTTGAAATCGCCCAACCGCTAGTGGTGACTTTCGAAGAGAGGTCACTGGGAATAGCGACACGCCTTTTTCGCTTCAGCGATCCTCCACCGAATTCGATACTCGTTGGACGTCATCGATGACTCGACAGCTGACGTGCGGGGGCGCTGACGATGTAATCAAGGTAGGAATTTTGCGTGGCTTTGCGGTAATGCAAGTATTTAATTCAATTAATTTTTAAATTAAGCAAACCTTTGTTGTCCGAGGTTAGAAAATTACGTTGACTTCGTAGTCGTACGAAAGTCGGATCCGGATTTCGGGATTTTATATTTGACAACCTCGTTGTGTTACCTTTTAGTTTGAGTTAAATTTGTTTCAACCTGTCCTGTTCTTTAAATGTCTATGGTCAAGGTCAAAGGGACCTGAGCGAAAATTCATCGTCGGTCGAGTCTCTAGGTGCCGCGAGCCCTCCATATGGGGAGCGGCGCTTTCTCATCGCTCTCTCAAAAAATGATAACGTCGAAAAAAGAAGAAAAGGACCGATGAAACAACGTGTGAATAAAAAACTAAAACCTAAAAAAAAATAAACTTCACATAATTTTCTTCCCTTATTGCTCAGAATTTTTAAATATTTTATGTTTAGTTTATTCATGAGACTATTTCATTATTCGTAAGGCCTTTTCTTGATATTGATAAGAAAATAGAATAAAAAAGGAGGGAATATAGCATTTGGAATATCGATGTTTTGCTGTGCATAGATAATAGTTATTTATGTATCAATAGCATAATTACGATAATTATAGCCCAAGAGTATGACCCGAAGCGGGCTATTATCTACAATTATGCCCGTGGTATATACAACATTTTATTTTATTTTGGCCAAAATTTTAGAATTCAATATTTCGAAAATTATGCTCCGCAATTGAGTGCCAATAAACAAGATTATGGTTCCAAAATAAAATAAACAAATAAATGTCATACATTTAATTTTACGTAATCAATAAATTATTTATTATAATATTAGAACAGCAACTAGTTATGTGAACAATAAATTACAAAATAAATACTGTTGCTGACTTTTCTGAAGTTATTTCACCGAATTTGGCATTTGCTTGTATAAACAAAACAAAATAAAATAAAAGGCAGGAAGAAGGTCGAATTTATAACATCTGAACGTAAACCAAGTATATTCACAAGCACACTCACTTAGGAGAAAGTCGAGTTCTTCAAGAAAAAACTCAAATAAATCAAAATAGAATAAAAAGAAATTGATGAATGAAACACAAACACTTATTATATAATCAGGAGCCAAGATTGCAATTATTACTTGTGCCTGTTTTGTTTTAAACCAGTTGCGAAAATTAGAACTTTGGAGGAATTGATATTTCCCATTCAGGATCAGCAGTTTTCCACCTCAGCATCTCAAAATACTTATTCGCCAAAAATTTTAATTAAATTTTTAATTTGCTCCATAAACTCTGGACTTTTAATGTTTGGCCCCTACAGATTCCATTGGCGGAGGATGATGATATCTAATTATTTTCGATTTTGATACAGATGTAACTTTTACGACCCCGATGATTCATGTGCCAACGGCTACCGATTCGCCGCTGCAATAATTAGAATTCTAAGTCCTGAATTAGAATACCGGAATGTTCGCTTTCTCGGCGGAGACCGGCGAAAAATTCGGCCGCTCACCGGCGATAAGGTGTCGAATTATGCGAGGACCACCAAAAAAAAAGCGCCCGCGGCCCGGCTTCAGAAATTCAAAGCTGCCTGCCTATCATTTAACTGTCTAATCTCGCGCACAGCCATCACGTCACCATTAACAACAATTTTTAATGTTTTATTACTGAAAGCGCGAAACTTCCGCCTTGGAAGTTGCGCCTGCGCGGACACGTTCAAATTTCGCCGCCGACTTAATCAAAATATGGTCATCACGATTACTTAAGTTTTTAAAATGTCGCTACCGGAAAGTCAACGTGTGTGATGGCGTTTACGGGAATCACACGTGCGTCATTTGGTTTGTTTGATCTCCTTGGCGTCGGAAATAAATTTTATAAATACGAGTCGTAGAAATTAACAAACAGAATTTTTCGTTCATTTCGCTTGACTTAATGTAAAAATTTGACAATTAAGAAGAAGAAAGATTCTAATTGTTTCCTTTCTTACTCCTTATATCACATGAAGGAATTTAAAAAGAAAAATAAACAGTTGGAGTTTGTGTATGGTCTTTTAAATTCTGAAATTCGAAATTTGCTAAAAAAAAATTCGGCAAGACCAAATTAATTTCCGTTTTACACGAGTGGAAACGTGCGCTAATTTTAACCGATTTTTTACGAGCGTGTAAACGTCGCTGTAAAATTTTGTTTGTGTAAATGATATCCAACATGTAACGACTGTCGTTTAGCCAGCTCAAACATTAAACATTCGTGTATCCGTCCAGATCAAGTAATCTCCTGCTCCGTCGGATCGTTCTTCCTTCTCTTCTGAAGCCCGAGGTGGACTTCACCATTCTTTCACGTTTACTTCCAATCGAACGCATCGCGAAACATTTGTTGTCTGCGTGCGTTTGTTTTTCTTCGAAAAATGCGTCCGCCTGTTATCTGTGATGGGGGCGAAGGACGAGACGCGACGCGACGCCGCCGACGTGTGCGAAAATAAAGCGCGAGCAAGTCACACTTGACTTTTGCTTAGAACGGGTTATTAATCACTCGAAATTAACTTTTAACATGTTCTCCGCAGCTATGTTTATTGCGTTTAATTGTGCGCCGGACGCGAACTCGATATTCCCGCTCGAAATCTTTGTGGGGCCTTTACCGAAATCTTGGGGGACAAGGGAGGGGGAAGCGGGATCAACGAGAACAGAGAGGCCGACCAAAGTGAACTGTAGTAGTTCTCTTAACAAGTTACTACCGTGGTCCATTTACGTATTTAAAATCCATGGGATTGCACGTGCAAGACAGGACCGGACTAAAACACACAAACCACACAAAGACGAGCAATTCAAAATCTATATAATATATTATTATATTATATTTGTATATATCTATACAAATACAATATTTGTATTATGTAAAAGAAACCACGGAGTTTTTTCCGTATTCAGGCGAAACTAAATATTCGATGTGAGATCCCACATCGAAAACAGGAGCGAACTGACAACCGTTTCAGCAAGTCGAGTTCGACCATACAAGCTGTTCGAAAATTGAACAACATTGAAAACATGTCAAAATCGATTACTACCCAACATCTTTTATAATCGAGATCCTGAGATCCTTAGGATCAGCGTCAAAAGTCGAAATCGACTGCAAAAGTTATTCAGTCATGGTCACAACATCAAAACCACAAATAGTCCAAAGTATGCAATTCATATTTACATTTAAAAGTGATCTGTGTGTTTAGACCTTAAGTATACAAGAATATAGTCCGGTTCTTCATCTATGTAGATGCAACTGCTTACGATGATGATTTTGGTATTCAGATTATACAAATCGGAAGATGCAAATATTCGGATTAAGTATCCGATTACGACAAAATAAGTCTCAGAAAAGAAAAATAGAAGTTAACAGGAGAAAAACTATCTAAACAAGTTATAGTTGTTTAGTAATTGCAAACAAGTTGGAATTTGGCAATAAAAAGAAGAAAACCGCTCATAATCTATGCACATCAGCTGGAGAGAGAAAGATAATTATTTGGATTTACATTCAAGCAGTAATAATAATACCAGTTCAACAGATGCAAAATTATTTAAAAAAAAATAAGTTTCATAGAACTTTTTTGATTCCTTCGACGTTCCCCAAAGAGAGTTGGACAAAACTGCTAGTTTTTGAAGCGACGTTTGTTTTGAATAATCTGAAAATAGAAAATCAAGAGAAGCTATAATCCAACTGTTACCTCTAATTCTAATTCTACAAGTTCTTCAGAATATAGCTCGTACGAAAAATTTGGTATTTTTTATGTTATGCACATTCTCTAATTCTTCATTTTTTACTTTGGCCCGTCTTCTGATCTTATTATTAAAGACGTAATTAAAATAGGCTGAAAACAGTATAGCTTTATGTCAATTTAATGTACATATAAGAGAGTAACGGACGAGCATGGGAATTAAACACGTTATTAAATTAATCATAGAATGAAAATACGGGAATCAAAGTTCACGTTAGCTTAAAAAATTAAATAGAAGCTAACAAGGAGAGTGTACAAAGTCAAGGTGGGAGCCTCAAATAAGAATAGTCTCCCATCTTAAGGAATGGAAAACGCTGAAGTCCTAGGGGAGCAATTTTTCTTCGGTCAAATTATAAGCTATGTAAGAAATCCGCAATTTGTTCATTGCGGAAGTTAAATTCGATACAACATCGCCTACGCAACTGCGAAAAATTCACCCACCTTAAAATTATGTAAACAAACGACTTGCTTTGTCGTCATGAATACTGACTGACCTATACAATAAAACTGCATTCGGAGAATTTCAGTTGCATAGGTGACTCATCAAAAAAGCCAAGAGCCGACGATGACTCATAGGGCAAGTAGCCCACATGCCCGTTTTCGGAATTTCCGGTGTAAACGATATAAAAGGCGACGATAGGTGTCATAGAGCTAGTAGTCGTATGGTCATCACCAGAGTCCGAAGACGCAATCAACATTCACCGAATGTCACAGTGCGTGGTCAAACTCCGAAAATCCGTCCGTCTCTCTGTATCTAGTACCATGGTTTGGGAGAGAAAACATTAATTCATTGGTCAGTTAGTTATGTCGTTAGAAATTAACAACTGCTTTAATTGATACGATATCGTTCTGAAGTAATCTTCAATTACATTCGAATCTTACATATTGTGTTCTAAATTGTGCTCTTTAATCATTTGACTGAATTATTGTATTGTCTTAATTGTTAATCGATAATACATGACTTTGAGTTATTGTTTTAGTACTGTTTGAGAATTCCTTAACTCGATTTGTAATTGTTTTTAACTATTTTGAATATATACATTTATATTTCTCTTTATTTTTGACTAACTTTCATTTAAAAGAAAGAACGTAATCTCGTCAATCCCGAAAAATATTTGTAGTGGCGGGTAAGAGCTTAAAAGTTCATTCCATATAAAGGGGAGCAAGCTCTGGCTAAAAGCTCAAACCAGATACGCGCAAACAAAGAAGTTGCTACTTGGGTCCTTTGTGGTTTGATTAAAATTTTGGTAAAAGAGTTAGAAGAAGTGGAAATTGTTGATTAAAGTGAATTAAGGTATAAAGTTGGGAGTAGTAATAGAACCTTTCTGTTACTGTCGTCGTGATATCTGGAGAAACATAGTGTCTCGACAGGGCCCCGTAAAATTGATAAAGTTGAAAGTAAACGATCTCCTTTCTTTTATCATTTTTAACCACCCAGTCCCTCACAGCTATTTTATCGAGTAAGTAAGTTCGATAACTCAACAGGTTGTGATGGAGAAAGAAAAATTAATTAGTTACTTAATCACTGACAGCGTTATCGAGTTCGTGTTCCTTATTTCGATAAAATGGCTTAGATTTAAAAAAAACGCGCTCAAAGAATTGCGTTTCTTACCAATAAAAAAGTTATTGCGCAAAAAGGGACTTCAGATTCGGAATCAGCGTCTTTGATTCTCTATTCTTTTTGTCGCTTCCATCTTGATTCCATGCACCTCCCTTGTAAGTTATTTTTTTCTACTCATTTTTCGTATTTTGTTAAATTACATACATTTCACGATTATATTCTAAGTTCTAGTAACTTTTACTTAGTGAAATTAAAAAAAAATGTTTTTTCTATTTCGTTTTCGACCTATTTACTTATTGTTTAATTGGCGTTTTTAGTTTTTGTAATTGCATTAATTGGTAATTTTATTGAGAGTATTTTTTATCAGGAAAGCGTAACGATCACATTTTGGGATACGTATTTTGACAATTTCTAAATTTGACAATTTGGACAACACTAACAAACTTTTTCGCACAATTTTTTTCCATTCAAATTCACACGTAAACATTCCGAAAAATTTTAAAATATTTAAGTTACTCAAACTTACCTTTGAGTACTTATTTAAGTTTTCTTTTTTCTTTTTAACTCTTATTAAATATTCCACTCAAAACCACAAATCCAGCTGGCAACCCTTTAAATGCCCAACTTTAAGAAATAATTTAAATTTTTAATTAACTTTCAAAATGTTAATAATTTTTTGAAATTTAAACTGTATGTATACAGAGAGACATCCTACGTCATAGAGGACTTTAAGGAATTACAAATATTTTATGGAGTGTGGAAGATACGAAAAGAAACCTCAACATTGTGGACACTGATTTTGGCGAATGGCCAATGGGTCACATGCCAAACAATAAATAAACAAGACGCATGTAAATGATAAAACACTACATACAGAAACAATTTTTAATATGATGAAATAAGGGAGGGGGTGACAAACTCTAAAATATATCTATTAAATAGATTCCAAGTACTTAAGAAGGCTGACTCACAAAAAGAAAGAAGAAAGGAATAGAAAAATAAAAATTGCTTGGTTTCAAAACGTATTTCAAAAGGTCGACTTACGGATGAATCAGTAAGGGGGGAGGTTTGAAGGTGTGGACCGGATCTATCAAACATACATATTTACAAATCCCTGATCTGTATCAACAGTTTGATTTAAATAAAGAATTATCACAAAGTTCATGAGTTCACATGAGAATGAAGTGTGGGGGATTCATAGAAGAAAAGATGATGTATGTACGATCTGCTTGTAGGTATTAAGCAGGGTTAAATTAAGGGTGTTTTCACTTTGTTTTTTCAAGTTACGAAAATGAGTTCCTTCTCTTTTCGATCGTGTTTTTTTAAACACGTACCTATGTAAGTTACGCAATAGTATTCGTCAGAGCAAGACCTTGACATTCATCTGTGCGTGTTCGAATTATAGAATTTGATTATTATCTCAAAGTTAACAATTTCTTCGCGGTTGCTGGTGGTGTCTCTTAGCTTGGTTATACAACGAATATTTCAAATTCCAGCTTCAATTTTTCACACTTCTTTAATTTAGGTATTTATGCAGAATATATCTGGGTGTTAATTGGTTTTAGAACTTTCAATAATAAAAAAAATTGAGTTTTGAATTTTATGCTCTTTCTCTTCTTCTTTGTTTAACTGAAATCCGCAATTTGAGTTTACATTTAATTCGAATGTTTCATAATTTATTGAAAAGTATTTTTTTAAATTTTTTGAATTGTTTCATTTCGTGGGATTGGCTTCTATTTTTTTCTCTCTTTTTTAATTGCTGGTTTGTGCTGGCTGCAAAAGTTTTATGAAAAATGTGAAGAACAGGACTTCAGGATATCTTGAAAAGTTGTTTGTGGAAAGGCTTTGATAAAATGTTATAACATTGAAGATTTTTAGCATACAACACACAAAATAATATTAATGTCTTTTGCTAAAAGATTATTACTATTATTCGAAAATAGCAATCTTTGAAAGATTACATGTACGATTCTAGCTTGTTACTTCAATTACTATTCGTTTAACAGTCAAGTACTCAAGCTATTTTTCTTATTTGTGAAAATAAATTCAAAACCGAACAACGTGCAGCAATCATCAATTCTTGAAAGACTTATTAACACATAAAGAAATTATTAAGTGTTCTTTGCTGTTTCCTATATCTAAAAAATAATACCCAGCTGTCAAATTCCCAAAGGATTCTGAAGTCATAGCAGAAACTGATGCTTACTTTGAAAACAAAGACAAACCGTTCTGTATTGAAGGCTTTAAGCTATTATTATAAACACCGTTGAAATAATACATTAGGAGAATGTCTTAAAAAATAAAAAGAAAATTTGGATGAAAAGTTTTAATTCCTTTTGCATTTAGTTATGATGTAGCCTTCGGAATAAGGATTGTGGAGGTAATGTACACATGTGAAAGGGATAAAAAAAGATTATTTCTTATTTGAAGATAGATTATTAATCAGCATAAAATTCTGCAAGTGTCAAATTTAAACCTATATCCTATCTCTTATAATAAGTGAGATCCCAATGGTGAGACTCGAATTTGAATCACCCTGTACAGTTTATCAACACTGTCCGCTCCTTTAGCTTTCCTATTTTGAAATATAGAAAGAATGTTTAATACAAAACTTATATAGGCTGTCCCATAAATAAGGGGCCATAGTGGAAAACGGCATCGTTTGGGAGATAGGCTAAACTATAATACTGAATACGAACCTGGCTTCCTTGACCTCTATTGTGCCGCAAGGCGAAAGCTTTCAGTGAATCACAAAGTTTAATCAGTTCATTTGTGACATTGTGTAAATGTAGAAGTAATTATCGCAGCATGTTTACGACTGTAGAATATGCGGATGTGTTTCTAATTATAATAAAATAATATTAATAATCCAAGGCGCAGTACACAAAAAAGTGCCACGTACTGTTGTGCACTGTATCCCGAGAGAAAATTTGTTACATCCCTAGCGCGTGCAACGTGTGCAGCACTTGATAGAAAATGTTTACAAACAACAAGAACTGGCAGCAGTAAACTTTAGTGCAAGCAAATTTTCGTCGCCGTTTGGACGCCAACGGAGGGCATTTCGAGCACTTGTTGTAAACATCGCTGTAAGTAATGACAAGATAGGAAACCAAAAACTCCAGCAATACACAGACTGTCCCAAGTTGGAATATATTCTATGTCTATGTCATGTCTTTGATGGTTCTCAGTTAATATTGAGAATAGAAGAAAACCAAATAAGCTAATTGAGTCGACTTTTCAAGCTGGCTTCAATGGCCCAACCAAAAATCTAAAAAATGCCCTTTTTTATCGTGGCAGAACCAACTGTGATTTCTGTTTAAAAACATGTGTTTGTTCTATATTTGTTTGTTCTCTATTTGAGTAGAAAATCACGACCTAACTCCAAAAATAAAAAAGTTATTTGGATTTGAAAAATTTACCGCTCTATATTTTTTCGAGTGTACCACGAAAACGGCAACAGTAGCTAAATTTTGGTTGAATCATTGACTAAGTTTATCTCACACATTCAATCTGATTGAGATTTCAGGTGGATTCGTGAATCTGTTTTTGATCTCAATCCGCTTGAAATATAATTTCAATCCTAAAGAGAAAGAACCACATAGTAGTAAAAAGAAATGCATTGAGTTGCTAACTTAACATTGGATATGCATTACATGCTTACAACTGACAACCAATGATAATTGTCAACCATCAGCTGTAACTTTGTGTTTATTATATTAAGTTGAAATGGATAATTTAGAAATAAATTAATGGTTGTGCTAGTAATTTGGTGTTATAACATGTTTATATCAGCCAGCATCAATAATAATTGAATCGGTCATTTCAAAAACTACATAGGTCGCAGAATCAAACATTTTCAAGAATCGATTAAAACTTTGCTACACATAAATACCAGATTTTTTGAGAACTTTTTTGTGTACATTATATTTTTTAGATCTTGAACTTTGTAAGTTACTTAACAGTTATTTATTTTATGATTATTAAAATTAAAAAAAACTTTTTTGACTTATGCAGTTTTTGAAATGACCGATTCAATTTGAATCTGTGTTTATATCGCTATTTTTCAAGCGGCTTTGTCAATCCAATTCCCCTTTTCAGGTGGATTGAGCTAAGTTCTCAATCGGATTGAAATGACAAATTAGATAAGTTTATGTCGCGGTTCAAACATTATTATTTCAATCGGATTGAATGCGCGAGATAAACGTAGTCATTGAAACCAGCTTGAAAGTTGACCCCATAATGCTTGTTTGTTTTCTACCAAATTTAAATCGACCAATCGCATTGCTCTGTTGCATTTATTTAAAAACAAAACAAGCTTTTCAGAAGAAAGAAGCATAGTAAAATCATTTGCAAGAGATTCGCCACGAAACAAATTTTCATTAAAAAAAAGTATTGTTACATTCCGTGAAGTAAATTCTACTTTTAGACTGGTCGCGCCACCTATGATGCAGACAAGTATTATATACTGTATTCCAGACTCGCACCGAATGGTAGTAGAATTTACTGGAATGTTCGATCTTCTTTCGCCGCTATTCTAGAATAGCGTGACTTGCTATATAACCCCGAGGCAGCGGGATATTTAAATCAGTTTTATTTAGAAAGCGATGTGTGCAGTGGCTAGCGAATTAATAACGATTAAGTTAGAGAAGTGTTATTTTGTTAGACAAGTATACAGCTCGATATTATTGTGCTTTCACTGTGTTCAATGATCGTAGACATTAAAGTGTTTTTAAAACAATTTGTGAACCCCGAAGTCGTAACAATATTGTTTTTTTTGTGAGTGAGTATAACGTGCAACAACCCATTTCGGGGGATTTATTAAAACAAAATAACTTTTCCTTTTCCTTTCAGAAAGAAATAAGATCACCCTAAGGGGCAAAAAAAGCATTTGGGATGGATCTCCGCATTTGAGAAAACGAGATTCAGTTCAATTGTTATTTAAAAAATGTTGTTTTATAGAACGACTTTATAAAATGCACTTGAACATAGAACCTGAAGTTACGCCAATGGTTAGAAGATTAAAACTTGAACGAGTTTATGGATTGTAATTATCTCAATGAGTGGAGAATTTTATTTTATTTTATTTTTAATGGTTTTCCTCCTCAAATTCAGAAGTGATTTCCGGTTAACCGTCTTAGACCTTGACCTTCCATCGATTTCGCGCGCAGGTTCGATTTGCCTGGAACTTTGGCGAGTGCAGCCCACACGTTTGTATCTCAGGGTAAGTGGTCTTACGTAATTATGATTTCCGTTACTCAACTTTTTCAGAATAAATGTGGTAATTCGTATTTTCCAGGCACGCTAGATAAATACATATTTACAGCGTTACGAGTGAGCGAGTCTCTGTATACCTAGAGTGTTTGTATGTGTGGATGGATTAAAAAAAAAGCCACCACCGTGTTATTAATTTCTGTCGTTTTATTAGGCGGACTGCGAGTATCGTTTTGAATTTTATTGGGTTTACGGTGGCAGTGGCGGCGTTTGCAAAAAGGCGAGAGAAAAAGAGCCCGACGTAATTATTGAGGAAGGTCAATCGAGAGATATTTTACACTCGAATAAACAAACTACCGCTCCGTACGAATAACAGTTCGAGCACCGTGTGTTTCGAGTTTTGCCATTTCGACTCGGTCCGTAATGATCAGTTTCCGCTGAAAAAGTTCGACGAACATCTAGGCGAATCTAAGCAGGCTTTGCCCGGTGAAAATTAACAAATATCACCTCTAAGCCGGCCGGCGATGCATGCAATTTTTTTACTCCGCTGCACGAAACGATGGAGTCTCCGCCGCCACCGCCGCGTTCGGTTTTTTGGGCATGGCTGACCTTGTGGATAAAAAGAGGTTTGACAGGTGACCTAGGCTATGAGTTCCTAGTTCAGTTTTTAGCTCGCCCGTATCTCTCTCTTGCCTCCCAATGTTATTTATTAGCTTCTCCGTGCCGCTGTGAAATTATTTCGTTTTTCCTAGACTTTCAGCCACGCACGACACAGGCCAAGTCTGCAATTATTTTATGATTTATTTAATAGTTAAAGCAGCTGTACAGTTATTCGACGTGCACCGATCGAACCTTTCGCGATTTTATTTTTAATCGTTTCGTAATCGCTTCATTAAATATTTATTTTCGCTCGTTCGCCTGTGGTTTTCAGCTTCCAAATGGTTTTCCATCACTTGAATGAACAGTACATTCAGTAGAAGCCCAATAAGAAATAATTTCGACTCATGAGTAATTCTTACTTCTCTCAAATCTGTATTTCTAACTCGGTTGGGTAGTGTTCTATTTACATTCTATTTTTCTGGTTTCAAAGTTAGTGCATCTTTTGAATCTATTTCTTCAATTCCCAAATTACTTCTTCAAGATTCTTCATGTTTTCACTTTACATTTTGGTCTTTAGTGAATAATTTAATGCTTAAAATAGTTTTGTTCAATATGCATCGAACCTTTCGTGACTCTATTTTTAATCATTTCGTAATTGTTCTTTCTCTTGAATTTCCAATTTCTTCAAGATTATTTAGGTTTTTATTACGCATTTTGAATCTTGGAGTTACAACAGCTTTCTTCAGCATAAACTAATCTCTTTCGAGATTCTACCCTATTTTTAAGCGTGTCGTTACGGCCTCGATGAATTCATCTTCGTTCGTTTCTTGCGGTTGCAGCTTCTATATCGTTTTATATACTTGAACAAATCACTAAGCACAAGCCGTTGTTGTTGTTGTTTCTCCAGATGTGATTATACCTGTTTCTGTTCGTTGTGCTTCTGATTAATTCCAGCATTTTATTTCAAATCTATACTTCTAACTTTGTTCTAATTGCAATATATCAAGTCTTCAAGTGAAAAATTCATAAGGTGCTTTCCTTTTACCACAAATCTTACCTCAGATCACATCATTTCCGTTAGCACGAATAAGAGAGATTGAATTGAGATTTTGACCTCCCACCTTGCCGCTCCAGTTAGTTGCTAGGTTGAAATATCCGTTCAAACTTACTTGTTCGTGTTAACGGAATTGACATTAATGTGATCTGAGGTAAGGCAAAAGGTACGCAAAGTCTTGAATAAAATTTTAGCGAAATCTTACTTTAGGTTATGCCACGTTAGGTTATAAGCAAATCACTTGACAACTGCCATCCGTCAAATGTCAATTTTGACGTTTAGGAAGTCATACCTTTTTCGCTCCCTCTTCTTTCGTCAAAAAATCAAAACTAACTTGATGACCACACAAATTGAACACATGTTACTTTGTGGGTTCCGAAATTGGCGCAAACTTTGATTTATTCTTCAATTTACAATTCACTTCTCCAAGATTTTTTTAGGTTTATACCATGAATTTTGGTCTTTGGTGATAAATTAAACGCTTAACGAACCTTTCGTGATTCTATTTCATTTTGTAATCGTCATGTTATATTTCAACTCGTTCTTGTGATTGGAGCTTCAAAACGATTTTCCATCACGTGAACACAATGTTTCTCACCCAAAAAAGAATTGACTATCCAAATATGTACCTAGATAACCTAATAACCTAACCTAGAATACTCGTGTCTTGTGCCCTTTGTATCTTCAAATTTTTCGTCTAATGATTATGGCCTAAATTTCATTTTCTTTTCTCAAATCTGTACTTCTAACAACTCAATCGTGTAATGTTCCAATTACATCTTACTTTGCTGATTCCAAAATTAGCGCATCTTCTGAATTTTTTTCGTGAATCTATCTTCAATTGTTTCGTAATCGTCTTGTTATACTTTATTAATTTCCGCTCATTCGCCTGCGGTTGATGTTTCAAAACGGTGTACCATCACTTGAACAAGAGGACTCGGTGAAACCCAGAATGGTTTCTCAACAAAAAAAAAACAATACTAGCGTTAAAATGTATAGGCCTCTTTGTTACTGCCTTCCATTTGCATGTTTGTTCTAATATTTTCTTCTTGTTTTCACTCATATGATTAACTTGTGCACTAGCGGATCTTTATTTCTAATTTTGTCGTGTAGGCTCTCAGTTACATTGTACTTTGTTGTTTCCAAAATCAGTAGTGTTCGATTTTTTAAAAAATATTTAGTTTATTTTCTCTACTCGTAGTTTCTTTGAGGTTTTCACCATGCACTTTGTTTTTCCTTTTTGATCGTACAGCTGCTCAACAAGCACTAATCCGAACTTTTGCGGTTCTATTTTTAATCGATTAGTTGAACCGCTTAAATTTCATTCTAGCTCGTTTGCTTATTGTTTAAACATTGAAACGGTTTGTTTACTATAGATTAGAACACTCTTATCGGTAAATACGACCGTGTCGTATAACCCGTTCCCCTTCCGCACTACAGAGCGAAGCGTAGGTATGACGTTAGAAGACGTCCGCGTACTGTATACGTAATACAATGTAATCTGTGTTTGTTAGAAGTAGAACCGAGGAAAATATCTTTTTTTTCCATATGATTTCTTAACCTTTTCAAATCTTTTTTCTTATCCTTATCATCATCTTACAAGTTCTTAAATACGGATACATCTTACAAGTTCTTAAGCTATTATTATGTCGATGGGATTCAGATGCTTTGCCTTCTGCTCCTAATTCTTTTAATGCCGCAGTTGAATAATTTAAAAAAATGCATTACTTCTTTCCCCTTTTATAAAATGAAAAAAAATCTCACTCCAACTAAGGAAACAGAAAATAATAAATATGTGAGAATAGTATTTTTTAAAAATTAATTCACAGTTGAAAACAATTTCCGCTAAATGTTATACGTTTGTTATTAAACAATAAACATAAATAAAGATATTTTTAAAATTACATTTTCGTCAGTTATATTCGATTATCATTGTATAATTATTATTGTCGCTTATGATCATGAACTGCAAAGGGATAGTGACACATTAAAAAAAAAAAAATTAACACAGTTAAAACGAACACATTAGAAAAAAAGCTGCTTGAGGTTTGTCAAAATCGATTAAATTTTTGTTACGTGTTAATTAGAAATTAATTAGACTTATTAGACAGCAGTTTACAGTCCAAGGGCAAACTGTCTATTTTTTGCATTTTTTTTTAATATTCGTGCATAAAATTACAAAAGTATACAAGAGAGCCGGAAAAATGTAAGAAATTCACCAACCCTAATATTTAAGCTGCGTTTGTTTATTCAACTCCGTTCGCTCTATTTACTCTTTTCGCATTCTAAAGAGTGAGAGCGAATAAGCTTTAAGATAAGTAAGAGTGAGACAAAAGTGTGAAAAGAATAAATTGAGTGAACGGAGTTGAATAGACGAACACAGCAGCGTTAATTTAGAATATTTGATGGGTGTAGGGTAAATCCACTTTTATTCGAAATTGAGATTTTGGTGCCATCTGGTGAAGCTTAAAGAGAGCTTTCGAACAGTAATATTATTGAAGCGGGGAAAACGAGGTCAGTCGTAGGAAAAATAATATTTTGAAAAAGTATATCAGCAACAAATAGGAAGAAACTTTTCTTTTTAGTTTTCCGAAAATTTTATGTAATGGACTTTACCCTGTTTTCACCCAACACCCTTCATTTTGTTTCAATCTTAATATTTAATTAATATCTGTTTCTGATTTTTTTCCTAATGCCTTTATTAAACAATCAATAACATACAGGCATACAATATTACGTTTAGGCCCAATTGTACAATTCCAGCTTAACTTTAAGCCAAAGTTTAAACTCTTAACAACAATTGTTGAAATAGTCGTTGTCATGGGTTTAAGCTTCAGCTTAAATTTAAACTGGCATTGCACAACTGGGCCTTAGTAATCATTCTTAGGCTCAGTTGTACAATTCCAGTTTAACTTTAAGCCGAAGTTGTACAACTGGGCCTCAATCGAACCATAGTTAATTGAATCAATAACCGAGTGATTAAAACTTTATTATTCATTGAATTTTTTACTTTTCATCAAAAGGCAATAACGCCCATTTTTAAAACGTTTTCAAATTTCTTTTTCCATGCTTCTCAAGTTTGGATTCACAAACAAACAAAATTATGCGTCCATTAACTCCATGTGAATCCCAAAAAGTAATGGGAGTTTTCAGTTTCTACGTCAATTTAGATGCTGCCTAGCACCAACATTATTTAAGGTTTATTTAAAACAAATTCCGCTTGTATGAAATCGAGAATGTAAAAGTATCGAACGATGCATGCTTAAAAAGTTATAAAATAAATATGTCAAATGGGGGCTTCAGAACAACAACAAGATATACGTCTATTATTATATTATATTATATTATTATTATATACTAATATATTTCAGAGGAATGGAAGTGAAAGAAAATTTCACATATACATACAATATGACCTATCTAATATGATCGGTTAAATTAAAATTTTTTCTTTTTTTTTTACTGGGCTGCAGTCAAGTGGGCCTATTAACCAGTGAAGATAGCTTATTGTTGAAAGAGGCCCATTGTTTTAGGAGTCTGCAAATGTGTGCTACATAATGATATTTTATATCTTGGTAAAATCCCATATCTATATTATCAAATATGATCATTTGACTGCAACTCAGTGAAAGAAAAAAATTTAATTTAACCGATCAGTCGTGATCATATTAGGTAATATATTTAGATACGGGATTTTACCAAGATATAAAACATGATTATGGAGCACATACCAAAACAATGGGCCTCTTTCAACAATAAGCTATTTTCACTGCAGCCCAGTAAAAGAATTTTTTTTTTATACAATAAGACTACGTAAAAAGAAAGCAAAATGTAACGTGGCCAAAAAGGATACTAGAATGAGTTCCAAACTGGAAGAAAGAACGCGGGCGACTAAAACTAAGGCTGTAAGGAGTAACTCAAATTATGATAAATAGAGGTCAAGATGACGACTGGAGGGATCGAAGTGAGCCTCCATGACCGTATTCCATCCAAACTTATGACGCCCAGAGCTTTTCATACAGTTCGGAATTACTTGAGATAGTTGTTCAGTATTTTTGAGGAGGACGAAGAAAATAAAACAGGAGACACATCTGGTTTTCAACCATCAGCGTTTCTATTCTATTATTTCAAGAATAAACATGCCAGGGTCGGTCAAGTATGTTCATCGAATAACAGATATCATAGAATAATGTCTTGAAGAAGAGAACATAATATGTTTAACCATTTTTCTGGATGTGGCCCAAGCATTCAACAAAGTCTGGCATGAAGGATTAATAATGAAATTAAATTAAAAAGATGCTAATATCAAAGGATTATCTATGATATTAGTGAGTAGCAAATTTTTTTCTGAATAAAATAAGCCTCGAGTCACTATAAAATATAGGTTAGGTTTCAAAATCTATTTATTCATCGGTCATCACAGCAATAAAGGTCGACTAGTTGACATGTTTCGCAATAATTTCCATTTTCAAAACTAATTAAGTCGAAAACGCAAACGCAGCCATTTCTAAACTATAAACTTAGTTTAGAAATGGCTAGAAATGGTTTAGAAACCGCAAACGCAGCCATTTCTAAACTAAGTTTAGAAACGGCTGCGTTTGCGGTTTCGATCTAATTAGTTTTGAAAATGGACATTATTCCGAAACCTGTCAACTAGTCAACTTTTATTCCTGTGATGACAGATGAATAAATAGATTCTGAAACCTAACCTATATCTTTATAGTGGACTCGAGGCTTATTATTTTCGACGAATTTTATTTAAAAAAAAAGATGCTAATATGTTTAGCTTTTGAAATCGTACATAACAATAATTCATTTTCTTGTTATGTTTCTCAGAGTTGAAAACAATAAATGCAGGGGTGCATATAGACATGTGACATTTCAGTTGTAGAAAACATTAAACTAGCCACATTTGTTGAAGATACGAGTATTAGCGGTAGGAAACCTCATACAGGAAACAACTGCTAATCTTCAGTAGATAATAGGCAATTTAAATGCATACTCTAAAAATAAATGAAAACAAAAATGGTCAATTTTACAAAGAGAAAAATAAACTACCACCCAGAAGAATTGAATAACAACACAATTCCATGCTCAGAGTGTTCTCATCTTGTTTTAACCTCAAGTAATAACAAGAGATGGAGATACTCCGAGTATCTCAAGCACTGAAAACGCCGTAGAGCGGTGAATCAAGAAAACAATAAGTTTATAAATGATTAGTCGGTTAGCTAAATGTATGGAATTTCTTGAATTAGAAGTCACTTTGAACATAAATATAAATAAGTGATAAAAAGGGTCAATGAGGTGATATCAATCATAACCTCAGAATGTTGGGAAGAAAACTTAGTTGTTGGTCTCTTCGAAGGGTGAAAGGAGAGGGTGCTCTCGTGAAAACGAACGTGGAGATTAAAGCCTCTAGACATTCTTTTATGTGAAAGGAAAACGACTAATACAAAACAGATACAGATACACTTGACACTGTGATATGCGACTGCTGTCGCAGATTAACACCTGTCAAATTTAACGAAATTCTACTGTATAAAATAGACAATAGTCTTTCTCTATTGTCACGAGACATGACTAACATTCAACTCGTACAGCAGGGTTTGGAAACACACTCATCTTTGTTAGTAATGACGTGAAAAGAAATAAATCGAAGACAAAGTTACAGAAAATGAAAATCTTGTTAAATAGAAATGAGTTCTGACGGTCGCAAAATAAAAATTAGGTTACGCCGTTACTGCACCTTCTCACTAAGTTACTGAATTAGGCCCAGTTTAACTTTAAGCCAAAGCTTAAACCCTTAATAACAATTGTTGAAATAATCGTTGTTAAGGGTTTAAGCTTTAGCTTAAATTTAAACTAACATTGCACAACGGGGTCTTAGAAAGAATAAAATGTAGTATAGCTGCTTCATAAGCACGAGGTCAAAAGAGACACTAAATGTTAATCTTTCTTTTTTTAAGAAGGAATTCCTATATTATCTTCTTTTTTTGACAATACTACTTTGATAGTGTGTCCTAATTGAGGACCTCTGCACGTGCAGAAACCGTTTTGGTTATAGCAAAAGTTTCTTCTTATCTCACTTGCACGTGATATGCAAGTAAACTTGCGAGGTAAGAGTATCTTCTTTCTTTATTGCTCTTTATGAAATTTCACAACCAAAAGGAACTGTACGAGTATACGGAATAGGGCTTGCGAGAAACCTCACTTTTTTTCACGAGAAAATATAATTAAATGAAAATGAAAAATACTTTATGACGGACTCAAGATCAACCTTTAGTTAATTGCGAAATAAGTAGATTCGTTAAAACAGTCTTAATTATAACCCAATCCTTTAGGTTAGATAAACTTTGCTTTTAGTTCTGAGCACCTGTTGAATGACAAGGTTATTAATGTATGAATGCTACGATCAGTTTAAAAGGACGAAGAACAAATCGCTTCTCATTATGAACTGCACATATGCATTTGTAATAGCCGCGTCCAACTAAATCAGTACTCCTGTTGTATGTTAATCATCTGTTATTGATGAATGGTGTTGAGTTACCCGGACCCGAATATTTCACTCTGACTTTAGAAATGAAAAATTTGCAATTTCGTATTTATAGGATAAAAATCTTACTGTGTTGGGGAGGGGGGGTTGTCGATCTACATCTATTTATCGTTATTGAAATATTTTTGGTAAAATAATGAACTGATTTGGAAACAAATGGGCAGCATTAAAAATATGGTGTACTGGAAGTATGTAGCTACTAAAATCGAAGATGGGGTCAAAAATATTTTTCTCTATGTATCTCTTTTGCGTGGAACAATGGGTAGTAAGGTGTAAAGTCGCCGGAATAGAAAACCTTCATATAATCTAACGCGTATCTGTATTTTCAACATCCAAGGTCTTAATAAATTACAGCATTACTAACGCTTGTAACTTTTTCTTTTCGTATTAAAAAATTTATGCAATTTTTAGGGCGTGGTCGGTCGACTGACACTCGATGTCGTAATCGAGCGCCTTTTTTCCGCCGTTTCAATAAAACGTACTAAATAATAACACCGCGGCCGCCTTTAAAATAACGTATAATTAATGAAAGTTGATAATAACAAGCAAAGAGAGGTTATTGGTATTTGTTAGATCTAGATGTAAAATTCAAGGTCGCCTTTGATAAGTTGCCCTCTCTCTTTCTCCTTCTCTCTCTCGCGGACGAGCTCCTCTCGGAACTGTTCCGAAAAAGTTTCGACCCAAACTCTTCAATAAATAAATCGATGAATGAATAAATAAAACGAGCGCGAGTGTTCCCGGATAAGAAAAAGATTACCGTGATATAATGCGATGTATTTATGCGAGCTACAGAATATACATATGTAATTACACGTAATGTAAGACTTGGCTTGCTTAGATTTACAGTTAATTATCTCTCTGCCGGTTCTGCCCGAGACATCTATCTGATTTCACACGCGTCAAAAAGAGAACTTCAAAGCTAGGAAAAAATCTTGTTAATCTCTTATCGAACCAATACGAAACAGGAAAGAAGAGATTACCTATTTTGCTTGAATAACAACAAAAAAAAAGGATCTCCAATCGTTACCATTAAGCTCCGAAACGTTTTCTATCACTTTCAATTATAATGCAAAAATGACCACGGTTAGAATCTTCCAAAGAGAATTTTGAAGGTGTGTTATTTTAGTTTTGAAGTTTGAAAATTGTTGTAAAAAATGTTTTTGTACTTATGATTTTGATGTATTAATAGTAATTAGTTCGTGATTTGTCATAAATCAATTAAATTTTGCATATTACAGAAAAATTATGATCCCAAGGTATTTCAACACAAATCTTCCCATTAGATACTAAAACACACCAGTCTCAAAGCAATTCTGATGTACACCATCGTGAAGGTTTTTGCAGTTTGGAGGCAACTCCGAAGCCAAACTTCTTAGACCAGAAGTCTAAGGTGCCAAGTCCAATTTGCCCGATTTAAGGACATGTACGGTTTCATTTTTTTAACAACTAAAATCAGAATTACATGGGGATTCATTTAAGACCCAGCACGAACGTGTGAGACAAAGGATTACAAAGTTATTTTTTATATTAGATTTAAATTTGCATTTTCACAATAATAATAATAATAATAATAAAAAATAAATAACTAATAATAAAACACACGGATTTGAACGTAGGAAGCGACACAAAATATTTACTTGCAATGATCACGAATCAATTTCAATTACAGAAGGTGAAGTGACAGTGAACATTAGTCTGGTGTATAAAATCGTAAGAAATTGAACAGATTATTAATTTCATTGTAAATAAACAATTTGGAACTTGCTCTTAAATAACAATAATAATTATTATGCCTTTAATTGTTATCAACTGTTCTGTGATATACGTATTTAAACAAATGGCCATTATAGGAGCCTAATTTATACAGGGTGTTCATCAAAAATCCTACACACGTTGACAGGTAATAGTAGAGATCAAAACAAGAAATTTCTTTTAATAAACTCAAGTCCAATTCTCAACGTCATCATATAATAAGAGAGTCTTAAGCAAAAAGTACACTCTCGGAGCAACCACGCTCTTATTTGCAGGAATGTCGAAAAATGATCCGAGTAAATCCGAAAAGAGAAAGAAAAGACCCGAGAAACCGACGGCGGGGTCGATTTTGCGGTCGGACGCCGGGGAGGTGGGAAATATTTTGTATGGGGGTTTTCGAAAATAACTGTTTTTGACCGTTCAAAAAACTCCACCGTCCCTATTTACGGACCTAATCGAACCAAGCTCGGAACGTAGGTACAGGGCAGTAATATCTTTATATCTGCGGAAGCAGCTGGATTTTAGTTATGGCCCGAAAATCGCCATTTTTACACATTTTCGAAAATTTCTCGAAAACCTGATCTTAAAATTTTTTTAAACTCTCTCACACGCAAGAAGGCCTCCCCGGGTACCTAACCTATGGGGCCTATAACCCGGGAAAATGCGTTTTTTTGAGATATGATTTTTTGAAATTTGTCGAATTTGCAAGCTTTTCTTCCGGAATTTTTTACGGTACTTTAGGGGGCTCGGATCGAATCGAGCTGCACGTCATCGTATGGCAGAAAATGACGAGGAACGCGATGCCGCCGCTCGTTTGAAGATCGGGCGTCCGGGAGGGCTGCTACAGGGCCGTACTCCCCGAAAAGGGTCGGGCGACTTTCAAAATTTCAAAGTCCCACATTTCGAAAACCATTGAAATTTTTTTCTTATTTTGGTCTCTACTATCAGCCGTAAACGCGTGTAGGTTTTTTTTTTATTAACACCCAGTATTAAATTCAACTAAACAAACAAACAGTTACACAACAAACAGTTAAAGAATTTTAATTGATTTATTTATAAGCATAAGTAATTATTTACCAACGTGCAAAGAACCCGAAAGGGTTCATAGATTTCTATTAATTTAAAACAAAAGAAAAAGGTTACGCCCAGAACCTAAAAGAATTTCATATACAGGGTGTTTCATAACAGGTGAAAAAAAATGAAACCTCATGTACATAATCTCATTTTAAGAATAAAAAAAAATTCAAATTTTGCTTAGTTTCGGAGTTACGTGAATTTAAAGTTAGATAACCAGAAATAGTTATTTATGCAACTAGTGTGTAAAGTAGGTCTTTCTAATCGAGTTCGAAACTTTTCGCACTCGAGGCGTCAGCCGAGTGCGCAAATAACAGCACGATATAAAAAAAATACATTTACACACGTGTTGCATAAAATATTTTTTCTACAACCAAACAGATTTTATATTTTTTATCAACTGCTTTGTTTATGTTATAAATGAATTATTTCAGTTTTTCTTTTCACACTCAGATAACTCCGAAACTAATTTAAATTTTTTTTATTCTTTCATTTCAACGTAAAATTCTGTACATGAGATTTCATTTTTTGTCTCGCCTGTTATGAAACACCCTGTATACAGACAAATATATAGGTACGTTATTGAAGTATAAACAAGCAAAATTTGCCAATAGCGAATAACGTAGCAATATGCATAATTAATAGTGTTTTTAAATATCATCTGCCTGTTTGGTTTGAATTTTTTTTTATTCTCGAAATACAAGGTTTGTCAAAGAGAGGGGCATATACGTATTTTCAGAAATTAGAGTACAGGTCAGATATAAATTTTTTAATGAAACTGGTTATTATTCGCAGTAGTTTTTGAGATAAGAGCTGTTCGATGGCACCTCGTTCTTTTGTCCTTTCTCAACAATAGTTGCAAAATGAATTATCAGGACTTCTTCTTATTTCTTTGGTTGTATCATTAGGTTCTCTTCTGCATCATTCAAGGAATATCGTCCCAAAAGTCATGACAATACAATTTGCAGAAATTGTATGAGAAAAAGAATACTTCTGTATTGAAGCCGCTTTACCTCTCAGAGTACTTCCCTCTTCTTTTGATTCACCCTATACACCTCTTAGATATTATAATTTTATGCCCCGAGAGTAAATGTGATTAGAATCAAAATTTAATAAAATAAAACAAAAAAATAACAAACATTCAACTGAAGAAATAACTGTTGCAAGTAAGGTTAAATTTCAATTGAGTTCTCGAGCTACTCTTCTGCTGAAGAGGCCTCAAATAGGACCGAAACAGTTGTCCAGAGGATGCTCGGGGAATCAATCTAAACCGACTAGGAACAAATGCCTAAAGTATCAAACTTGCGGTCAAAGTATATTTGGCCGCCTGTGTGATATGGACTTATTAGGGTCAGTTGTTCACACATTTGAACCATGGTTTAACTCTGAACTTGGTTCTATAACCATAGCAATATTTGTAAAGGCATATGTTCCCGTAATGATAGAACCTAGTTCAGACTTAAACGATGTTTGGGCAACTGGCCCTAAAGGTGGAAATACACGATTCAAATTGAAGCACAATTATTGTATTGGCGAAAACTTCGTCGTTTTGCTTTCGACCAATACATTTGCTTCAATTTAGTTGAACCAACCAAATTGTTCAACCACCACCTTTAAGGTGGAAATACATGATTCAATTCGGTTCAACAATTTGGTTGATTCAACCAAGACGAAAGGAGACAAATGTATACACGTTTCGTTTATTGGAAAAAATACACCAAACTGAATCATGCATTTCTACCTACCACCAAATTGAATCATGTATTTCTATCTTTAAGCAGCAAACTATTTATCAATTCTCACACAGTATTAGGTCAAAAAATAGCCGTAGGATGTCGCGACCTAAAGTATCGAAGGAATAACATTCAAATATTAGTCTAAAAGAGAGAAAATGTAGAAGAATTGTTACCGATTTTGTCAAAAAAAGCAGACGATAAAAACGCAAAACTATTGTGAAGAGTTACATGTAAAAATTTGCAATGAAACAAGTTTAATAATTCATAAAATATAAAACGTAAATTAAAAATAAAATTAGGAACAAATGAACTTGAAATAAACTATTTTGCACCAAAATTAAATAAAAATCATTTAATCATAATCTTTATACTAAGAAAGACAAGAAGAAACTAAATAAAAATAAGTATCATAAACGAAACATAACGGCAATACAAAATAAATAACTATAAAAAAATTAGAGAAGTTACTGAAAGATAAAAAAAGTCACATGCTCAAAAGAAGAAAGAAAAAAAAACTGACAAAGAATGATAAAATAATTGATAATCAGGAATAAACTTCAGTATCTAAAATTAAAGTTTATTAAAGAAACAGTACATTATACAAAATGTACTGATCAAATTATCAAACAACCGCATAAGAAACAAAACGAGAATTTAAAGGAATGCTTAAATTGAAAGTAAAGTTGGAATAAATAAAGCTGAGGTTTTCAACGCGACTCAAAACAATTATAAGAATATGTTCATAATGGTAATGTAAGGACAGGCGACGCCAACTCCTGTAAGGAGGATCACGAAGCATCAAAGTAAATTTGGGTTTTTGTATTTCCTTTTAGTGTCACGTTAGGTTTTTGTATTTCCTTTTAGTTCATCAATGAGAATAACAGGACGATAGGACGACAGGATCATAGAAATCGAAAAGCTTTCGACAAGCAACACGAGTGACTAAATTTTGAAAACCTGTTAAATAATTTGAATTTGGCAAATTAAAAAATAATAATAGAGGAAAAAAAAGAAGAATCGAAAGACAGAAGTTTCCCAAAAAATAGAACATCTGCCGAATAAATTCGTGAAAGTCTTTTCTAATGACGGACAGGATACAACCGAAGAGAATTGGCCGTCGCTCCGCTCGATATAAATGAAGGACAGCGTTATTTATATAACAGCAGACAAATGTGGCATAAGTAGCTCTTAACGGCAACGGCGAGCGAGAAACACGTCGGAGGAGAGTGAGAGGGCCGAAGATCGAATGAAACGTGAAAAAAATCGCCGGACGGGAAGTCGCGCAGCTACAAAATAGTCCAAATCGACCGGCCACTGTTTTTCAGGCGAAAAAGAAACCCCAGCTGCCGGTCGCACGTAATTTCCCTGCCGGAAGGGCGTTAGGCGCGCTTTGGCGCTTTACGACGTTAGAGGGTGCGCGCTGTCACTTATTCCAATTCTTATTACAACTTATTAAATAAATTACAATCGATAATAATAATTCAGTGAGTTTTAAGTGGTAAAAGGTATTTAAAAATGTCGTGGCTCAGAGGGTGGTTAAACACTAAAAACATTTTCAAGCTTACATTTTTCTTCCATATCCTAAACAAATTAAAAAAACAATACAAAGATTGAATACATTTGTATTTGTATGAACTCCCAATTTATGAGTCGAATTTGTTGTATGCTGGTGGGGCACAATTTTGTTTGCGATACAAATTTCGATTGCAAAACAATCATTTTCAACACTGGGGCTTGTATCCACTCGTACGTACATAAAATTATGTGGAAAGGAATGTTTAACCATTTATGACTTTTGTGTTATAAGAAGAAAGAAAAAGAGAGCAGTTTAGGATAAGAATTTTCTAAGACGCAAAAGAATTTCAAGTCAAAACTAAGTTGCAAAAGGATATTAAGAAATTAGGCACAGATTGGGAAGAAAGTTAAAAATGTAATATTAATAAAGAACGCGCAGCAGCGGTGGCAAACAAGTAGGACAGCAACAGAAGTAGCCCTGAGGAAATCCTTTTGTAAGAAAGGGCGAAACGTCGGCAGAAAGAAGAACGCCATAAAAGACGAGTAAAGTAGAGATAAAAAAAAACTAGCAAGAGAAAACAGGAAGGACGGAATGCGAAAGACTAAGAGGAAAAGAATGGAACACAAAGAAATTAACAATTAGTAAGGAATATGGCAAAACGCATGAAGTAATTGCATTAAACAAAAATAATCTTTACAGTGCATGAAAAAGAGAAATAAATTGTTATTGATCTGTCCAAAAAACAAAATGAAAATGAAAAATGCCCAAATAATAAAATGACGAAAAATAACGAAAACAAGTTTAATAAAGAAATGTATTTTACAGCAAACATCTTACAAAGGGGTCAAATAATTGCACAGAAAATAAATAAATTTAAATGTGAAGAAGTTCAAAAATTGAAAGAAAGAATTGAAATTGCATCAAGTAATTATAACTACATATTAAATAAAAAACATAATCTTTACATCTATAGACAAGAAGAAATAACATAAAGGGACAAAAAATAAATGTGGAGTAAATCTCTAACACAAATTAGCGCAATAAAAAATGTAACTAAAAAAAAAAAAATAGAAAAGTGAGTATTATAAACAAAAATTTTCAACGAAAAACAAGCTTATTCAATAAAAGCAAATTATTAAGGATAAAGTACTGAACAAAATGTGAAAGATTGCACAGAAAAGAAAGTTTGGAATAAATTTAATCGACACCGCTTAATACAATTACATTACAATTACAAGTATCACGAGTGTGCTGAAGAAGACAAAAAAGAAAACAAAACAAGGAGAAAGCATATAGTAAATGAAGTAATAAAACAAAACAAAATTAGTGTAGTAAGAGAAAGAAGTGAAGAACAAGAAAAAAAAAACAGCAAATGACTACTAATACGTTCAAAAGAAAAAAAAGAAAGCAGTTTAGATAAGAATTTTCTAAGACGCAAAAGAATTTCAAGTCAAAACTAAGTTGCAAAAGGATATTAAGAAATTAGGCACAGATTGGGAAGAAAGTTAAAAATGTAATATTAATAAAGAACGCGCAGCAGCGGTGGCAAACAAGTAGGACAGCAACAGAAGTAGCCCTGAGGAAATCCTTTTGTAAGAAAGGGCGAAACGTCGGCAGAAAGAAGAACGCCATAAAAGACGAGTAAAGTAGAGATAAAAAAAAACTAGCAAGAGAAAACAGGAAGGACGGAATGCGAAAGACTAAGAGGAAAAGAATGGAACACAAAGAAATT
Organism: Dorcus parallelipipedus; assembly: GCA_958336345.1. Classification (NCBI taxonomy): domain Eukaryota; kingdom Metazoa; phylum Arthropoda; class Insecta; order Coleoptera; family Lucanidae; genus Dorcus; species Dorcus parallelipipedus. Next base: position 35,026,483 of record OY284480.1, read on the forward strand.
AACAATTAGTAAGGAATATGGCAAAACGCATGAAGTAATTGAATTAAACAAAAATAATCTTTACAGTGCATGAAAAAGAGAAATAAATTGTTATTGATCTGTCCAAAAAACAAAATGAAAATGAAAAATGCCCAAATAATAAAATGACGAAAAATAACGAAAACAAGTTTAATAAAGAAATGTATTTTACAGCAAACATCTTACAAAGGGGTCAAATAATTGCACAGAAAATAAATAAATTTAAATGTGAAGAAGTTCAAAAATTGAAAGAAAGAATTGAAATTGCATCAAGTAATTATAACTACATATTAAATAAAAAACATAATCTTTACATCTATAGACAAGAAGAAATAACATAAAGGGACAAAAAATAAATGTGGAGTAAATCTCTAACACAAATTAGCGCAATAAAAAATGTAACTAAAAAAAAAAAAAAAATAGAAAAGTGAGTATTATAAACAAAAATTTTCAACGAAAAACAAGCTTATTCAATAAAAGCAAATTATTAAGGATAAAGTACTGAACAAAATGTGAAAGATTGCACAGAAAAGAAAGTTTGGAATAAATTTAATCGACACCGCTTAATACAATTACATTACAATTACAAGTATCACGAGTGTGCTGAAGAAGACAAAAAAGAAAACAAAACAAGGAGAAAGCATATAGTAAATGAAGTAATAAAACAAAACAAAATTAGTGTAGTAAGAGAAAGAAGTGAAGAACAAGAAAAAAAAAACAGCAAATGACTACTAATACGTTCAAAAGAAAAAAAAGAAAAATTACATGATATTTATTTATTGTTTAATTACATGGTGCGTAAGTAAGAAAATAAAAATTACTTATTACTAGGAGTAAGCTTCATACGTAAAAGTTTTAAACGAGAAGCAAATCTATAGATTTGTTGGTTCTGATCAGTTCAGAACCGTTCGAATCAGTTGGCCTTCGAAGTAGTGAATTGTTTTTGACAGCTCTTTGAGAAGTACAACTCTGATGAAGTGCATGTCTTGAACAGTTCGGAATTAGTCAGAACTCGCGGTTCGAACAAATCTTTTCACAGAAATGCATATTACAAAGAAACAATTGACTGTTGAAAATAATATTTATATACAAAAACGAAAAGCCAGTTGAAAAGCCGCAGGAAATAAAATTAAAATTTAAAGAATTTCAAAAATTGAAATAAATGAAACTTGCGGCAAGCAATTATCAATATTAAATAAAAAGCAACTATGTATTCATAATTTTGACAGTAATACAGATAAGGAAAAAACAAAATGCAGACAAGAAAAATAAATGAAGTAAAAATTTAACAAAAATTAGCGCAAAAAAATGTAACTAAAAAAAGTAATCACAAGTTTAAGAAAAAAGATTAAAAAAAGGTAAAGGATAAACAGCAAAAATTGCAAATAAATTAAATTGAGGTAATCAACAAAATAAATGTTACGTTATGAAAGTATGCTAAAGAAGGCATACAAAAAAACAAAAAAGAATACATCAACAAATTAGGGAATAATATAAACAGTGAAGAACAAGAAAAAAATAAGCAAATGACTACATAATACGTTCAAAAGAAAAAGCGTAAGTAAGAAAATAAAAAGTGACAAAAAAATAATAACTTGTGTTAAACGAGAAGTTAAATTTATGACAGAAATACATTTAACTACATTTTAACTAGTGCAAACGAAAAGCAATTAAAAATTTTGAAAAATCAAAAATAGAAATGAAATATTTTCAAAGACAATAAATAAATGTAACGTGGTAATAATTTGTTTTAAATTTTAGCTTCCGTTTCGATATCTTTATCAGAAAAAATTGTTAAAACTGAAATCAACTTTCATTGCAAAGAGGAAGGGGGAATGATATTGGTATTCCTCCTTCTTATTTCAATTTAAACAATTCAACAAATGATATGGATATTCCTCCTTCTTCTTTTCAATGATATTTCATTTGAATTTTAACAATTCTCCCTTGTGAAGATATAATATCGAAACCGGAAGCTATACTAAAATTTAAAACAAATTATTAAGTACCTTTATTACCGCGATACAATTAATTATAAACCTAATTATGGACAAACAATATCAAATACAATAATTTTTTTTGGATTTTATGGAACTTAAGATGTTAACAAAAAAAACTCAAACTGTTGCACAGGAAAGGTATCGAAATTTTTTTAAATTCCAATAATTGTAAACAATTAGGTACCAATTCCAAAATTGATAAATAAAAAACATGTGCACGTAGTCTTCAAGTACGTACTAAGTAATTACTGACAATTTGGCAACTGGAGATTCAACTAAATAGTACCATTGCTATAAAAAAAAAAACTAGGACAAGTTTTTTTAGGTTGTGTAAAACTGCTACCGACCATAAATTTAAAATTATTTGATCATTGTCAATCATACCTACAGTAAATATTGTTTTAAAAGCTAGCATAGCTGTTTGCATAGAAAAGGATGTCACAGTTAGACAAATCGCTCAGAATTTCAGCGTTAACAAGAACACAGTTCCTGATTTGACAACAAAGTAAGATTCAATATAATGGCTACTAGATTTAAAAGTTTTCCTAGCTTTTTTATGATATCGATAGTATATTGTACAACGTACAACAAATATACCTACATTAAAGTGTCTAGGATGTGAGGTGTTTATGTCAACCTAGTTATTATGCATATTTGTGCTTGTAACGCTACTGGTATTGCACATTCATATTACGCAAAGAGAAGTGAACAGGAGTAAAAAGAAGATGGCAAAAGTGGCCTGTCGTCTGTCTTCTACTAAAAAAAAAGAAGAAAAACTTACGAGGAATTGTTACAATTTGGCGCCCCACGTTGGGCGCCAAATTGGATTTACTTAACGTAAAGCTTTACATCTAGCCTACATATTCGATGATATTATTGTTTACTCAAAAATGTTCATCCATTATTTCCCTTATTAATATTTTTTACGAGTTAAACAACACGTTTTTACCGCGCCGCGGTAACAACAGTGCGAGTCAATATTTGATCGATTTTTTTTTATCTGAAGCAACAGAGGGAACCGTCCGTCGACTGTAAACGAAGCGTTTCCGGTACCGAACAATAAACAATTCTTACACGTGGGGAATCTCGAACGTCGCGGAGGCGACGTCTTCGGCGACGTCGTAACGCAATCCGGCTTAACCCCTCGATAAACTCTTGCGATTCCGGTATGGCCAACCGGACTCATTAGCGAACCGCTATGCCGATAAGGAGGCCCGTATGTAGATGGACAGCCTGGCGAAATTGTCCTGACATACGTACGTCACGATGCCCGACTCGATGATAACAGAGTTTTGTATACAAAGCCGAAATTTGTTTTATGTAATTCGGCGGCGATAAGATTCGGAAACTACGTGATATTTTTTTAGATTCAGATTGTATTTTACCATGATATTTTCAAAGATGATGTTTTCCTTTCAGATTTTTGACACCAACTTGAACTGTTTTAACTGAATATTGTTTTAAAGACTTAGAGAGAAAACAATAAAGGAATAGAAAATTATTACTTTCGGTGATGAATACTAGAACCAGAATGGTCGGTTTTAAGTTAATAGGGTACAAGGAAATCACCTGGAATAATGATGATTTCCATTCAAATCACCTGCGGTCAGTTCAAGGAAAAACAACGTAAACCAAGAACGCTTGTTGAAATTCTGAAAATAACACGGTTTTTCCTAGCTATTAGTAGTGCTTTTTAAGAGAGCAAACAGAACACGAAATTATATTAAACTGTAACGACGCGATGTCCAAAATAAAGCCCCAACACAAAAAAAAACACCTGTGCGAGGTGAGGTAATTTTCGCAAACTTCTGCTCTGGCCTTGATGGATCTAGTAACTTGTAAATTGTTGTTTTGCGGATGACCTTGTCGAAAAAAAAAACCTAATTTTTGGCATTTTCGGCAAGTCTTGCTGCGATCGTGGAAAATATAAAACGAAACGTGCTAATGTCTTCGAAATTAAAACGTGTTAATTGCGATGAATATTCTTAAATTTTGATGTTTGGTAATAATTTTTTTTGCAAACAGTTCATTTGGACGTCTGAGATTGTATTTTTCAACAACGCCGGGATTCTACTAAAGTTACGAATTTCAAGAGTTCTTATTTATTTCTAACATTTTATATTTTAATTTCACTTGTATTACCTACTTTCTTATTTTAGAATTTGCTACAAATGTCGCAATTAATGTGAGATTAATTATCAATACCTTAATACTTGCTAATGTTATTTAATAGTAGATATCATCCTGAGTGTACTTGTTAACAATAACTGATGTTCCTAACAAAAGCCAGAATAAATGTGGAGCAGTTATTGAATTGCATTTTATTTAAAATTCAATGTTACGTACGTGATATTTTGTGTCGTTTTCGTTAATAATTTGTTATTGTTAACACAGTTAAGCTCCAGTTGTTTATATTTAGTGGAATTTATTAGGTCCTCTCCAGCGGTTTCCGAAAATAAATTAATTATCGTCAGTATTTAAAATTAAAAATAAATAATTTTTTTATGTTAAACATCAAAGTCACATTCCTTGCAACTTTGCAACTAACCGCCATCATAAAAACATATCACAAACAATTAAATAATCAAAATAAATAAAATCAAAAACACAAATACAAACAATCAATTAATGAACATGAATAAAATGAAAACAAAAACAGCGTTGCGTTTGAAAAGAAAAAGCAGTCACGTTTATAAATCGATAAAATCTATTTACTTATTGTTAAGCGGTTTTAAAAACAGACATTGCAGCGATGAAACTGTTAAAGAAACTCTAATTAAATAAACAACAATTATAAGGATTATTTAAATATCGAAGATGCAAGAACAGACTTAATTTCAAACTAAAGAAAATTAATCAAATTTTGCCCTGCGCATTTTATTAGTGGTTATTCAAATATGTTATACAGGGTGTGAGGATGCTTAAATGTTCCATCGTACGTTTCGCTATTAACTAGAGAGCGACATGATTAGGTTCTTCATGTCAGAATTACTATTAAGCAAATTATTTTTGTATGCAGTTACTACAGTAAATTAATGAAGTAGTTGGATGACCTAAAACAAAAAAAAAATGCCGAGTAGTCTTAATTAATCCCTATCTACTTGGAGACCCCGAAAATTTTATCCCAGCCAACCCTCTTGTATCGCTCCTTAAAAAATTTAATCTTTAATATTCTAAAAACAAGAAAACTTAATTAATTATAGGAAGGTTGAAGTTAACAAGTGACTAAAAAATGACTTTCACAAGTGGCCTAAATGCAAGTAATTCACTTTAGAAACGATAAGAACTTTACTCTCTCCTTTGGTAATATCCAAATACAGGATGTGTCCCAAACTTTGGAGGGTATTAGAGGGTTACAAATAAATAAGTTTCCGGTAGACTTTTTTTCTAGAGTGTTAATGTGAGACTGCAGTTTGGCATACCGCTGGCATATCAAGTATAATTTATTTCATCTATTTATTCTACAATGAAAATGAAAATAAAATTGAAAATATAGGTATCGCAATATGATACGAAGTACAGAATAGAACAATAGCTTTTTGAAATTCAACAATATTAACAATAATTCTATATGAGCTATAGACACGCGAAAAACTAACTAAATTAATATGGAAACTAATTTATATCGAGTAGAAGTATATTTAAAGTAAAAATAGATTAAAAAGTATATTTAAAGTAAAAAATTATCAATAATAACACAACTTGTTAAATTCGAATTACGTAATTGAATTTAACAAGTTGTATAATTACTGATAATTTTTTAACATCATTTTCTTCACAAAAAAACAACAATTAAATTCTCGAAACATCGAGTACTTTAAGTATACTTTTACTTGATATACATTTGTTTTCTTTTCCACACATATTATAATATCACGAGTAAAAGCTGCTGCTTCTCGTTAGTCGTTGAAACTGAGGAAGTTCTTCTACAATGGAGACTTCTACTACCGACGTTTCGTTCTTCATTGTAGAAGAACTTCCTCAGTTTCAACGACTAACGAGAAGTAGCAGCAACAGCTGCCCTGAGGATCTTCTTCTGCAATGCAGAACGAAACGTCGGCAGTAGAAGAAGTCAAGTGACGCGGTTCCAACCAATTTAAATATGGATGACAGCCTTCAAGTGAAACAAAACTTAACTAAATTAAATTTTTGTTTAGCTTACAATTTAACTTAATTACATCAGAAACTACAATATAAAGAAAATTGCATTTTTTAATACTTAACCTGATTCTCTGAAAAAAGAAAAAGAAAAAGTTTCTGCACTTGTTAAATTCTTAACTTACAAACTTAGGTATCCTCGTTCATCAATACTTCTAAGTATAACTTTTAATCTTCTTGATCTCAGTAATCGAGCTAGCTCACTTACTTCTAATTTATTTCTTAATCGTCGTTTTGACGCTATTTTACATTATTATGCCCCTATCCACGATTATTTCTTGCAGCTTGTTGAAATAAATTTGCTCTATAAATGTGAGGATACTTTGTATATTAAATATTGTTTTGTTTTGAAACTGAATAAAACTGAACATCCTCCAAGAATACGCAAGGTTATTAAATAGTATTTGTTCTAAAAGTATTTATTTTACAAACTTTGATTGACTAGATGTATGCACAGGTAGTGACTTTATTTGAATGCTCTTGGCTGATGTTCTTTTTCATGTATAACAATTGTTCGTATGTATATGTACAGGGCTTCTATAAATGATTCTAACATCAAAGTTAGGCATTGAATATTGCGTTGCATATTCCACCTCCTTTTGAATGTGTATTCTACTATCTGAGATATGTCAGTGTCAAGACTGTCATAAACTTGACACTTTTAGTTTATGAAGTGGATTAGTAAAACTTCGTTTACACAAAATTAAAAAAAACTAAAAATTTACTTAAATTATTTAATGTTTTGAAATTTACAATACCTGCTTTACTGCTGCTATAAAATGTTTCAATATGAGTTTACAACTTATTCCTTAAATTGATGATGTTGCACTAAATAAGCTTCTGAAAAAGATGTTTGATTATTTAAGACAAATGAAAACCGATAAATGAAAAGAATACCAATTTCTTAAACAATAACAAATTATAGATTTATAGAAGCCCTGTATAAGCTATACGCTTATTATTTCCTATCGTGTCTTCAAAAAGTATATTATGGAAAACGGAAATTAAATATATGCTAAAATAATGTGAATGCTAAACTGGTCTGAAAATTACATAGAGGCAGAGGTTACAAGGTTACAACCATCAGCCATTATTTTTTTAATGGCTATTTCTAGCATAACAATATTTCGGAGATGGTACCATAACCAACATACCCATTGCTATGTAATGCTTGCATTAATTCACCTAATTTTGAACATAAAGCAAAAATAAACGTCTCTAGAAGCACCTTCCATAATTCAAATTGCATTTATTAAAATGGTTTAATGTGCATTTTTTGGTAAAGGTAGCTTTAGCTTTTATTTCAGGAATGCGCCTTTAACGTTCTCGGTTTATTTTCAAAAAAGATATAGATACCCCTCCAAATATAACTCATTGCTAAGTAACTAATGCCAGTAAAGTAATAGTCATTCTTTCTGGGATATCCTGTATGTTATTTTTAATATTAATTGCTTATTTATTTCTCTGAAAAATCTTTTCAAAACCTCGTGAATAGAATCAGATTAAATTATTATCGTTCCTTTATGACATTTTATATGTTGCTTAACATTTTAAGCACAATTATTTTTTTAAATAAAATTCCAAGCTTTTTTTTTAAAATTATAGTACTGTTTCATTTATAGGTTTCACTCAGAGTATACTTAATTAATATTCTTTAATTGGTTCTCAAATCTCAGGATTTAAATTTCTAAATTAGATTTAGCTATTAACATTAACATCATAGGATCTTCCATATAAATAGAACCAAAAAAATAATCTCAGATACGTTACATGCTTTTTAAAAACTTTAACAGATAGCGAGATGGACAAAGAAATTTAAATTATTTCGCCTAATCCGCCCAAGAAAGGAAACGCATAAGTTTCAAAATAACACAAAACATTTCGAAAATATAATTGTATCAAGACCTACAGGTTGGGAATGAAAAAAGAACGACAATTGGGATTTTATTATTTGGACGACCTTGAAACCCCCTCCTCCCCCTCTTCATCCGAATGAACGCGTAAATAATTAAAATCTTAATGCACTAATGCACCTGCTTCCTTATTTAAAACCATTTTATGTGTAAAAGGCAACACTTTGTAAAGGGCGTCATGAAATATGGAACGTCTCGGACTTGGCTGTCGCAAGATTTTTTTTTGTATTTTTTTTTCGCATTAATAAATACATCCTTTGTTATGTATTCTTCAGATTAATTATTTTAGAGTTCGTTCTTGTATGTATATGCAAGAGTAAAAGGCGTGTTCTTTTATAATTCTTTTTTGCGTGCGCTTTAGTTTTGTTATGAATTTTGCTTTAGTTTTACTTGTGGTAATAGTTGATCATGTGACATTTCTGAATAGTGTGCGTCAAGTTCGAGCTGAACGGCGGCGGCAACTTTTCAGGGTCGTGGCGAGGCTAATTTCGTGAGAGCAGTCGAAATTGCTATTCACGCTGCGGCTGGAAACTTTCTGCACGAATTTATAAATTATAAAAGGCGTCCGTCCTCTTATCGGCCGTCGTTTTTCCGACGCGCGCGTCTTGTTTAAACAAAATTACGAAAGCCGCAGACGGGGCGAAAATAATGAATGGAAAACGAAAATGATAAAATACCTTCTCTTCTTGAAAATTTTCCCCTACCGACAGTGGAGTGGGCGGCGTAGACGACGTTCCCCTCTCGTCGTCGTTCCTGCCACCCTCCAACGACCTTGAACTTCCGTTGTTTCTTAAACTATCTAAATGAGCCTTGTATTCCCTGTATTTCAGATCGGTAATCTCGTTTTGCATATCGTAGCCGCCCCTGTCGTTTCTGTCCGATGTGTTTAATATTCTATCGACGTTATTCAAGTTTCGATCAGTTAAGGCCCGGTCAACACTCTGTTGTTGCAGCGATCTTTCCAAATTCAACCTCTCCAAGCTCAGGCTGTGCTCTAAACCGATCCTGTCATTGAGGTTTCTATGATCTAAGTTCCTCTCGCCGATGATACGCTCCAAATTTAAATTCCTCTCTTGCTGAAGCCTCTCCTGTTGAAGTCGCTCTTGCTGCATCCTTTCCTGTAACATGCTTCTTTCGGAGTTTAAACTCAGATTGAGCTCCAGGTCATTGCTGACGCGGTCAGGTGCGCTGAGTCCGTTCCTGTCCGGGTTTAAACGATCGCACCGCATGTCCGCGCTGTTTCTGAAATCCTGGTGGAGATTGAGCCTTAAATCTACATTACGCTCGCCCAGTCTGTCACCCAAAGTTCTGAGATGGTCAATCGACCTCTGCAACTGTGAATAATTGGGGTTGGTTTCGAAGAGCACAGGGTTGGGCTGGAATTCCAGCCCACCCGAACGGTATTCCACGCGACGCTCCAGTTTGACCGTTTCTTTATCTGCGACCACTAGAATAATACGAAAATCAAAGAAAGAAAAAAATAAAGTTTGACGGTCACTGGGTTTCTATTTTACATATGTAAGTAGGGTTCGCGCACTTTGTAAATTTTCTTTTCGGGGGGGAATTTTATCTATCGATTTGATTTGATTAAGTTCCGGCGCGCACTTTCTTGGATCTGTTAATTAAATATTGGAACGCGCCGCGGTGCGGTCGGTTAACAACAAATCCATCGTTGGCGTTAATCTCGTTGAGTTATTCGTTTGTTTTGCGTTCGCACTGCGATCCAGATCGCGGATGATTAATTCGATCGAAACAAAACAAAAAACAAAAAACGCACAGGAAAAAAAACGGGGAACGGCCTGAAAAAACAAGCGAGCTCTAACGTAGCAAAAACTACACTAGTCTTGAGATTAGAAAAACTCAGCATCCCGTCGTGGTGTGCCTTGGCCGCGCGGTGGGGGTAATATTTGGTAGTAGGGGTTACGAATATTACATAACAACATAATACAGACGCAAAAGGCCTTATTATATTGACATTAACACTGAATTTCTGAGGGACGGACGCGCCGCTGCCGAGCTCTCTTAACAGTTCGTCGGACGTCGTCGTCCTCAACGACCGCGACGGCGGCGGCGTCGACGCTGGCGGCGGCGAAAAGGGAATGACGAAAACTCACCGTGGGGTAGCGAAAGTACAGAATGTTTTCAGTCGGCACGGCTGAAAAAATATAAACCGCTTTCGCTGCGCAAAACCGTTAATTTTAAATCGCTTTTTAATCGCTTAAGTTCCAACGAACTCTCCCCCAAAACACCGTACGCACACGGGGTGTCATTTCGAACCGCCCCCTTTAATGCAGAAAAATTCGAACAATACAAACATGTTTCAAGGTTAGCCTTGAAAACCACATCAAAAAGCTCAACATGAAACAAACAGTTCAAAACTATTTAAAACAAATAAAATAAAATTCAAATATAGGATATTTTCATCCCCCTTACACACTTCTTTTATTACTAAAATACAAATCTACGAGTAGCAAAAATAATTTTCTACTGTAATAAAAATAACGAACAAAAAATTCAACTCTAATTATAAAAAAAAAAAAATAGGGGAAGTTGTACAGGTTACGAATTGAAATATTTTTTTGTAATTGTAATTAACACTTTCTTTTTCAAAACTTGAAACTTTTAAGTCATCAATGCCCAAATTAATTTTTAAACTGATTTAATTTGCGACTTCGAAACCAATTTATATTTTTGAAATAAAATTTTAAGGTATTTTAATTATAGCGATTGCTTCATTGAATACTGAAAAAAGGTGGAGACAGAACAGAAATGTACTACAAATAAAAGACAAAAAAAAACGATCGCTAGGCCACATCTGGACGCTTGTATGAAATCAAATGGTTTGAGACAGGTTCACACAAGTTATGCCCATATGTTATATACGGTATATACATATAACAATTTTAGGTAGTTTCTTGTGTGTTATTAAACAAATCTATTATACTCCGGACTGCTTTTAATAATACTCGTACATTGTTCAATGAAACAATCTTAAGTTGAATGTTGGATACAGTCGAACCTCCATAACTCGAATCTCAAGGGACCGGAAAATTACTTCGAGTTATAGAAATTTCGAGTTAAAGAAAGAGATTTCAGTTACACACATTGTACAGGGACATCAGTAAATTTCGACTTACAGAAAGTTTCGAGTTGTGGAGGTTCGAGTTATAGAGGTGCGACTGTATTCAATAAAAGTTATCTATCTGGAGATTATTTTTCTTTTCCTCGTTTCGTCTTATTGCCTTGTTTCTTTGGTTTGGTTTCCAATTCTGCCTAACAAAAAATCGAAAAGAACTGGAAACTAAACTAGAAAGTGTGACTGAACATAAACAGTAGAATGAAAAAAGAATTATCTAAGAAAGCAGGATCATTATTTAAATAAATTGAAAATTGTCCCCCTCACACCATTCAAATTATAATCGTAACGCACCTGTTCTCTTTTCTTTAAAATCATTTTACAACTAAAAGCGAGGACTGTAAAGGAAGGACCTCATCATCTTTTTTTTTAACTGTTAAAGTAACGAAAATAAAACGTTACGTTTCCATTAAGGTGCCTACAGACTGTGCGTGAATTCGCGATTCGTGATTTGTCAAGTTCTTTGTAATTCGTTGAATATTTCTTTTTAATTACTTCAGCAGTTACTCCGTACTTCTTGGCCAAACCTTTGAAGGCGTCGTTTTTCCTATTTTTCTTTTTCATATCTTCATCCCTTGGACCCCACAAATGACGTAATTATTCAGTGTCATATATTAGGTCAAGGACGCGGCCATCAGACCACTCGTATTCTTGTTGGGTCTCTGAATATTCTTAAACCATTGTTAAAATAACAAAAATACTTCATTACACGCGGGACGCTAGAATAAAATGAAGAATCACGAACGCATTTAAACACGAATAAGCAAACTAGCATGAATCAAGCGCGAGTTTCGTTGCATCTGTGGTTCGCGGAAATGCGCAGCCTTTGATGTTCGTCAACTTACCGCCTTCAAGAGCGAATCACTGAGAACACACGAACCACGTTGTTTACGAATCGATTTTAAACGAATAAGTACCTACACACTATTCACGAATTGTCCACGAATTACGAATCGTGCATCACGAATCGCGAATTCGCGAATAGTCTGTAGCCACCTTTACAGAATTTAAAACTAAAAAACGTTTTTCAAAACCATTTAATTGTATTAAAATTTGTCGAATTTGTTACAAACAGCCGAATGTTTTTGTTCAAAGTTTGGTGAAATCAAAAATGTCCTTGAAAATTAAATTTGACATAAATTGATTATCAAAAGTAAGAAAAACAGAATAACGAAGGCAAAGAGAGAAAAGAAGGAGGAGAGACACATACATTTTATTAATAGAGCATGAAAAATTATTTTGGATTTAAAATACAGGAAAAAAAGTAGCGTTAATTGTGACGGAAAGAAAATGCAGAGTAAATTATAACACATAGTAATATATGATCAATTTCAAATATAAAAAAACAAAACAAATTGTTCTTTAAATTAAAAAAAAGACATGAACTGTGAAATAGATTTAATATAATGAAACTGAGATTAATTGTATTATACTAGTCAAAAGAAAAAATTGTATTTGCGAAACGTCAGTAAGTAAAGTTAAACATACAGGATGCTGGATTGGTGAACACAACATAGGAAATCCCATGTTAATTTAGAGATCCTAATTACTTTTCAGCAAAATTCCATTTAGGTTTTTTAAAGTACTCTTCAAGATGAATCTGTCTGTGCAGTTTGCTCAGTTTCTAAATATTTTAAAAAGATTCAGTAACCAATTTCAAACTATCAGCAAGTTGTACTTTAAAAAAGTTTATTTTAACGATAAACAGCTTTTTCTATCAATCTTTTACAAAAATCATCAATCTGTCAAGTTTTCACATTCACTGATCAAGGCCGTGCTAATAGTTTGGAATTTTGCTGTAAAATAATTAGTGAAGCCAATATTTGAATACTTATTAATTAACGTGGGATTTCCTACGTTGCGACTATCAATGCTGCACCCTGTATTCAGGGTGATTTATTATATTAGCTCACCGACGAGCTCCATATGAAAGCTTACGTAATTAAAAAAAAAATTATTTAGACATATGTCCGATTTCATTTATTTAAGGAAATAGGAAACTTCAAAGTTTTGATGCTAATTATTTTAATGTTGCAAAATAATAGGGAATTTAATAATAATAATTAGTACAAACCATATCTATGATTTATTAATAACATATAATTTAATTATTAATTATAATTATGCATTTACATTATTTTGAATTTTGAGCAATTTATGTAAATATTTAAGCGGTTTTCAAACATTAAAATACTTACGAATCAAAACTTTGAATTCTTTTATTTCTTTAAATAAATGAAATCGGACATAATGTGATATCAGAGTATTTTGCAAATTTTCCGATATGCCCCACGTTTTGGGTGTCAATTTTATGCTGTGTTATGCCGTCATTTTGAGCGACAATTTATTTTCTGTGTTATCTCTTTTGTTTTGGACAATTCAGTTTTTTTATTATTTTACTTTCTTACTTTGTCAATTTTCCTTTCGGAGGCTCTTCTTCGACGATGAATCTTGCAGTGTATCTCGTAGACCAATTTCTTTGTTGTAGAGTGTATTTTATGCGATCATTTTTGGATGTAGATGGCACTCACGAGCCTTCACATTCAAAAATATCTAATGTCAGAGTTGTGTGTGTGTGTGTGGGTGTATAATAAAAAAATTTCGTAGAAGAAAAACGTACAACATAGTTTATTGTATCATTCCAAATAATTAATTTTCACAAACTAATCATTCCGCAAGAAGAAGTTCGGGTTTTTAAAATGAAATTTATTAATATTAGGTCGGGTTTTTCACAAAACCTTCCCCAAAGTTTTACTCAAATTTCTTCCTTACGTTGATCCAGCAAAGATTTTTATTGCATCCATCGGATTCCGCGCGTCGGCGGTTTTATAAGCGTGACGGGCCATAAGTTCACGCGATAACTAACACAGCGCCCTCACTTGTTTATTCTCCGAACTTACTTACTATAACCTACAGTTTCCTTTACACATTGAATTATTTTAATTATCCTAATATTTACAATATACTTACAATAAACCTAATTCCTACGTATTTACACTTTAAAAAATCTAAATAATTTATTTATACTAAATAATTAATTTTTAATTGATTATTTATAAAAATATTTAAAATATGGCAAATAAATCACCCTCTATAATTCGATTAAAATCTGTTTCCCTTTCTTAAATAATAAGTAACGATATACAGTGTGTCTCAAAAAGTTTTATACAAATGGAGAAAAAGTTTATCTTACATTTCACAAAAAAAACTATTCTTTATAAAAAGCTCTGCATGACTTGTAGATCCATAATTAGGTACAAAATTTTTAAAAAATTGGCTGGAATACAGGGAAAATAAAAAATAATGATTTGGACGGAGAGCAAAATACGTTCAAACTGTAGTGGAGAAGCAAAATGTTCATTGAAATTGTAATTAAATAGCAAAAAATTATGCACACTTGTATATTATTGATATTCCCAGATAAAAATTGATAAAGAAGGTTATCAATGTTTTATAAAAATAAATTATCTAACAATTGCTGAGGTGTTTATTTTTTAATTTTTATCTGGGAATATCAATAATCTACAAGTGTGCATAATTTTTTGCTATTTAATTACAATTTCAATGAACATTTTGCTTCTCCACTACAGTTTGAACGTATTTTTCTCTCCGTCCAAATCATTATTTTTTATTTTCCCTGTATTCCAGCCAATTTTTTAAAAAATTTATACCTGATTATGGATCTACAAGTCATGCAGAGCTTTTTATAAAGAATAATTTTTTTTGTGAAATGTAAGATAAACTTTTTCTCCATTTGTATAAAACTTTTTGGGACACACTGTATAAAAATGTAATATTCAATTATCAAAATCAAACAAAAACATATTTTAAATAACTAAATGAAAGCGTAAAATAAAATTTAAAAAATATTAAAAAACAATTTAAAAATAACCTGAATAATCATATAATATTAAATCGGAAAAAAGTCTAATTGGATAAATTAAAACTAATATTATGGTTTAGAAAAATGAACAAAACAAACAAGAAACTGTTTTTTTTTTTGTTCTGGCGAACATAGATTTGAATTAGTTTCGGCTTTTGCCACCTTCAGTCGAGACGAAAATCCAAATCTATGTTCGTCAGAACAAGAAAAAATATTAGCTTAAGTAAACAGTGCAGTCGACCAAACAAGGCAACAAAATCAATTAAGAATTTAAGAAAATTTGCATTTCCGGTAAGAGTAGCTAAACTATCAATAATAAAAGCATTGTCTAAAAAGAAAAATATAAAAACATTAAAAAAATGAAAGTACAAAACTTATCGAGTTTGTAAGTGTCAAAAAATATCAGTTGATATTTTGCTTGAAATTTACAAAATTATTGTTCAGTTCAGTATTATACAATGTGTTTTAGAATGAACTGAACAAGAGGTTACGTTTTTTTTTTTAATTTAGGAAGAAATATCGTACTTTGTAAAAGTTTTTAACAGTTTTGAAATTCAGAGAAATTAAAAAAACCTTTCACAAACATTTTAAACAAAAGTTGCTTCAAATAACATGTTTTAACATTAAATTGTTTCAGTGTTATACTGCGTTATAGTAAATCAATCCCCTTTGCGAAGAAGTAAAGTATTTTGAAACATAACGAAAAATGTGTTCAGAATGAAGGGTACCATCTGAATAAAATAAAAATATTTTTTTTCGATTTGTTCCTTTACACTTATAATTGACAATTTTTCGGTACCAAATATAAAATATTTATATTTTTGATTGAAAAATTGGTTTGAGAACAAACAAAAATTAAATTAAATTAAATTAATGTAAATGCAAAGTTAATTTATAAATTTATTTAATCTTTAAAAGAAGAAACACATAAATAATTAAATAAATTGTTTAATCTAATCGAGATTTAATAATTTGGTTGAGGAAGTGCTGATAAAATCTCGAAGATATTTTAGGAGACAAATTAATAAGAGACAAACTAATTAATCATATTATGTATACGTTTACTTTTATCTATCCTTTTTTTACTTTCATCCGTATGTCATTTATGATTTCAGGATTAAGACAAGTTTTATAATTTTCAGTTTTTTCTTTATATCTCCTTCCATATTGACTTACGACGTCTTGCTCTCTTCCTCCTAATTTTATAAATTTCTTTCTCGCTTTACATTTTGGATCATCGTCTTTTTTCTTCTACTTGTTTTCATTTCACTTCATATTTATTTTTATGACTGATCTGCCCTCACTCATTTCTTTACACGGCCGAAACGTCGCAATTGTGATTCCATATTTTATTCGATGAATTTTGAGTTCAAGTGCCTTCTATTTTTGCTTTGGTTTATTTAAGCACTTGTCTTTCAATTATTATTTAGTTTAATTTGCCAAATAAGTATTGCCTCCTTTCCATTGTAAATTGTCCTTAGAATTACTTTTTTTGTTATTATTTTTTCTCTCTTCTTGAGTCTTCGTTTGTTTTGTATCTAATTATTACCTTTTACTCTTCATTTATCATCTCCTACTACTTAAAGGTTATTTATCGATAGGTTTTAAACTTTCCTTCGCTCGTCCTTATCACTCCAGTTTTATCATCTACTCCAGACTAACGTATCTAGTGTACCTTTGATATCTTCTTTTTGCCTTTACTTATCGTTTTCTTATTAGACTTGAGAGTTTCAGTTTTCTATTTTCCTGATTTTCTGAAACTACTTTCTCTATTTTATCTTTTTTTCTCCATTGGACGGATGTTAACAATGTAAGAGTTGATTATCTTTTATGTAGTTCTTGACTGTAGATCCAAACTTTTTTTGGTTAATGATCAAAATCATTGATCACATTTTTTTTCTCGTAAATTTTACAAAAAGAAAAAGAAATCTGTGTAAAGAACAGACACAATCAAAATTAATATCCCATAAAATAGGAAAATTAATAAAGTATTCTTATGGGACTTCATGAATGTACACTCTGAAACCGTCAAGAATTCTTTATGGTTTCTGAAGACCATGATAGCACATAGCATTGGGCGCAGAATTTAGGTTGAATTGAATTGTAATTATTCTCAGATGCCCAAGAATACTTTCTGTTCTAATTTTGTTCATCCACGAATATGAGGGTTGCATATCTTCTGTAACTACCGCAGGGTATAAATTTGTGGTCTCTATTGTTTGTCGAGTTTTCAAAGCCATTACTAAACGAGCCCTGTCTTGCATTTTTGTTCATTAATACTTTTTAAGAGTTAAAATGTTTCTTTTGTCTTTTAAAGACTCGCGTTTAGCGGAATTGTTTCTATGCATTCGAAAAAATAATTGCGGTCTTATGCGCTCACTTCTGCGGGATGAGCCTCGTAACTAATTTCGACTTGGCGTGAGCAATTTAGAATCGAATCTTCTAGGAACAAATTCAACATCGTAATTATAGTTTTTAGGAGCGCAAGAGAAACGGGACGCCGTTAGTAAATACGAACGTGGCACGCACACGTGTCTCTCGGAAAGTTCGAAAATCCATTCTTACGTAACGCATTTCGCGTTTTTGATCGGACGAGAAAATTCACGGTAGGTTGCGCCGCTGACGAATTCCGACGACAATGGCCCCGCACCTAACTGTAAGAGTAATTTGTTTTATTTAGTTTTCATTTTTTGCATCCATAAACAACCCTTTCGTTCCGTCATTTAAAAATTCTGGCGTCCGTAAAACGCACCACGACGTCGTTGCCCAACGTTTCGTAAGCGTTCGCATTCAGAGCTTTACGATTGTTTACCATTACGGAAGTTTTTTTTTTCCGCCTCCTCTTTAAAAGGACTCGCTTGTAATAAAGGACAGCTCCCGAATACATTTCAGGCAATAAACCCATAAACTCCCGACAAAAAAATCTTTGTCGGCCCAAAACGAGCCGCAATATACAAATAAGATTCGAAGCTGCGCGCCCGTTTATGACGGCCGATCACTCAACCCTTCCTTTTTCGGATCGACCACCACCAAATCGCCTTGTCTTCTCTCTAGTTTGGAGTCCAGATTTTGAACAACTTGCGCAAGCAAGAGAAAATCGGCCACCAGCAAAAAATATGTCAATGTACTTCTACGATTTTGGGTCAAAATATTGTACGCTCATAAAATCCATGGAATTATGCATGTTTACCCCGTGTTACCTACCCACATTTAGGGGTACGTTACCATAAAAATACCTTACGAATTATTCTCTTAATTTAAACAAATTTCTACACGACTGCCATAGACACAAATGATAAGTTATCGCCTGTGATAACTTTCCTTATTTATTACCAATAATATCTTATCGCTTTTACTAGTGCTTATATGTAGAATAGGGCATATCAAATTTGAGTTAATTAAACGCTGTCAAGAAAGTTGCTTTACAGTTCAAAGATTTCGAAAAATTCTTTGCACACAGTATAAAGGAAAGGGAGAAGTGATAAAAAAAACAGGATGAAGTTGTAATAATAATTATATAAACAAACTCACGTTCTATCACACAACTGAAAGTACACGTAAGAATTTTCCGTCGTTAATTATTTTGCAAATTACGCTCGTAGATTGTGGCAAAAATCAATTTTAATTAATTTTTAGAATTAATAACGTCAGTTGACAGTTGCTGAACAACAAATTAATTATTATAACGTTGAAGAACGAGTCTAATAAATAATTATTTAACTCTGAGTGAAAATGGATTGAAAATTAATAAGACAGAAATAATAAGTGACATATACAATGATTATTTTTAAATGACATACTCATTTAACAACATCAATTTACAGACTCTGGAATGTTAAGTTATTTCTTGCATTGTCTGCAATCACGGAAATCAATCAATCAACTCACTTATGGTTTAAGCAAAAGCAGTTCTCTTGTGATTAAAAGAAATACTGAAGTTATCCAAGAACTACAAACAACAAATTAAAATAATGCGTGAAATGATGAAGCCTACTCAGGAATTACATACTACATTTAAGAACTAAACACTGAAATTATTTAGGAATTGCAGACGTTATATTACAAAATCAAATTATATTATCGAAAGAATTTAAATGTTAAAAAAAATTGGAATTCTTAGTTACTCAGGAACTATGTAGGACTTATGTTACGTTAAACTATATTTTTGAAAAAAATATTGAACTTGCTTAGGAATTACAAGCAAAAATTATAAAAAAAAATATTAAAGTCGAACTACAACATTGAAGTTACTCAGGAGCGTGCTGCAGTGAAAACATAAAATTTACTCAGGAAATAGGAACCACGCATCTCAAAACCTAATTATTATTAAAAGAATGATTTAAATAATCGAACTACAAACAACAGTGTAAAAATTACTAAAAGAATTATCAAAGTTTTCGAGTTTTCATTGTGTCGAAGAAACTAAGCCACTCAGAAAAGCATTCTTCATTTCAGAAACATTTAAATTTCGATAAATTAGTTGCAATTCCCGAGTTATTTTAATGTTTCTAGAATGTACTATGCAGTAATTATATTATAACTACATACAGTTAAAAAAAACTTTGAAGTTACTCAGAACTGTACACTTCATTGAAGAAACATTTAAATTTCGATATATTAGTTGTAATTCCTGAGTCATGTTATTGTTTCTAGTATGCAGTATGCAATTCCTGAGTATTACATTATAACTACATATAGCATTGGAAAAAATTTGAAGTACTCAGAACTGCATACTTCATTGAAGAAACATTTAAATTTCGATATATTGGTTGTAATTCCCGAGACATTTTAATATTTCCGTAACGTTGTATGCAGTTCATGAGTAATTACATTATAACTAAATATAGTGTTGAAAAAAATTTGAAGTTACTCAGACCTGCATACTTCATTGAAGAAACAGTAAATTTTCGATATAATGGTTGTCATTCCTGAGTCATTTTAATGTTCTGGAATGTAGGATGCAGTTCCTGAATATTACATTATAACTACATATAGTGTTGAAAAAACTTTGAAGTTACTCAGAATTGCATGCTTCATTGAAGAAACATTTAAATTTCGATATATTGGTTGCAATTCCTGAGTAATTGAAATTACTCAAGAACTACAAACAAATATTTAAAGTATTAAAAGAATCTTTGAGGTTCTTTAAGCTACTCAGGAACTATGTATTACGTTGAAGAAACATTAAAGTTATTCAGGAACTACAAGGCACGTACTGCATGCAGTATCAGAAAACCTTAATGTTTTCAAACTTACTCAGGAATTACAAACTGTAATATTACAAAATATGAAAAGAAGTGAAATTATACGCCCTATTAAAAAAAATGAAGCTACTCAGGAACTGTAGAAATTACTTACAAATTACAGACTAAAGAATTGTTGAAATTGCTCAACAATTTAAAATATCGAAAGAAACTTTACATTTTTTTAAAATTACTCAGGAACTGCATTGAAAGAGCTCTGAAATTACGCAGGAACTACAAATTACGAATAATAATATGAATCTACATTACTCAAAGAAAAAAATATTGCAGTATAAATTATAATATTACAAGAATTATTGAAGAAACTTTGAAATGACTCAGGAACTGAACACAACAATGAAGGAACGTTGAATTACAAACTAAACATCACAATATCAAATTACATCACTAAAAGAATTATTCAAATTACTCAGAACTAGGAACAATTTAGAATATGTTATTCAGGAACTGCATGTTATATTGAAGAAACATGCAGAAATTACAAACCACGTATCAAAAGACAAAATTATGCTCAAAATGTTCAAAAACTACAAATGATGCTCTTTGAGTTACTCAGGAACTGCATAGTACGTGTTCGATGAAGAAACACTGAAGATAATCACAAACTACATATTGAAGTTACTCAGCACACAGAACTTAGGAACTTCATATCATATTGAGGAAATACTGAAGTTATTCAGGAACTATACATTACACTGAAAAAATTTTGAGGTTGATCAAGAACCTTGATCACATTATTATTATTACAAAACTCAATGGCAAAATACAATACAAAATTGAAGTTGAAGAAGCGTAAATTTGGCACCGTACCAACTTTTTCTACAAGTGTAAGTTGTGTTTAGAATTCGATATATTCTCATACACTATCTCATACGTTCGGTACAAGTTGAAACACTGCGAAAAAAATTTGAATTTCCCTTTTAGAAACAAAGTATAGGATGCTTCAAACTCACAAAATACTTGAACTTAATCTTGAGCTGATAAATTTCTTAAAGTTTCTACTACTTCAAGTATTTTATAAGTTACAAACAGTTTGAAATGTTCTATAATCACACTGACATGTCCAATCCAATTGTTCGTCAAAATAAAAGCCCAAAATGTTTTGGCATCTTACCAAAAAGAATACATTTCGAATCTTTTGCAGAACGAATTCAATTATCAAATCCAGAATTTGTTGTTGTTGAATGCAGAATGAAAAAGAAAAAAAATAGTAATAATAGAGTGACTACTGACCATGAATCGACTGAAGATAGAAGTAAAAATGTTTAATGAGAAACGACGACGGTCGATTAAATTTTACCAATTTTTCACGGCCGTCTCAGATTTCTTTCTACTTCTTTAAAATCCTCAAGAGCCTGCGGTTTGCCGCGATAATTACGGATCACGTCGTGAGGAAAGGAGAGAAAAAAAAAGCGGAATCGTAGAAACAACTCGCCGTCGTAAAAATAAGCAGCGGGCGGTGCGTTTCATTCATACGCGCACGCCAGAAGAATCTGTACAAAAAACGGAAGAGATCCAAAATAACCACAAGGCACGCGCTGAAAACTGCATAAAAACGCGCACAAAAAAAGACGTTACACGGCCAGAAAAACATAACGGAAAAAAACGTATTTTTAACTTGCGACACAATGGGGGCACATGACAAAACGAGAAAAAAATGGGAATTTCTAAAAAGGTCTCTCACAACCCTGACCCCTGTCCACGTCCGTCTAGAATGTGAAGGGCTCGGGTGTGCTACGCAATAGGGCCCTTCACATTCTATCGCAAAAACACCCCAGTTTTTTCGAATTCAAATTTATCCTATTCAAAAATTTGACCATTTACCCAGTCGCCCCCTTCGAATACAAACCTTGCCTGACTGGAATTCCCGTTGAAATTTATCTGGGCCGGCGTTATTTAAATAGGGGGAATCCGTACCACGAAATGATCACACTGAGCCCGTCGCCTGCCGCAAAGGCCCCGCGCCCTTTACGCAAGTGTATAGCGATCGTGGTAGGCCGTGGATCTTTGGGAATTTGCATACAGTCGTGAGAAAAAAGTCGCAGTTAACTGCGATCGTTACACGTATGCTAAAATGCCGATTAGTCTAATCAGGCTTCTCCTTGCTGCTCGCCCGACACCGCACCGGTTGCCCGGCGGTATTAAAATAAAAAATCAATTAGGCGCAAAAGGGTGATTGATGCTTGCGATTTTTTTTAAGCTGGCAAACGTGTGATCTGTCACATTTTAGCGTGTAATTCCTGCGCACCAAATTAATAACGTTTGAATGTGCGATGGATGCATTTAAGGGTTGTTCACACAGACACAGACACAGACACCAACCTCGTTGAGGTTGCTGAGAATTTCTTTTTTTATACACGACCGTTTGTTTCTTTCAATTGCAAATGAAAATCAGAACCGAAAACATTATAGAAAGTAATAAAAATCATATTTGTCCTAAAATCAGAAACTGAAAAGGAAGAAAGCAGCAATTGCCGTTTGCCATTGCTATTACGTAATTAAATGTCGTCAGAAACCGAAGAAGAAAACGAATCTATTCAATTTAAATTTCCTTAAATTATAGGAGTATTATTTCATACAACGTGTTAAATCATTTCAATAAATTTAAAGAAAAAAAATCGCGCTTTACTTTAAGTTTGTGCACAATAGAAAACTTTGACTAGGTTTATAAAGTGTAGTAGGTAAGAGTTGCTCTAATTATATTTAATTTTATTCAGTGATAATTTCGCCTCTGCATTTAATTACGTACCAGTTTGACCCACATATATGCACTTTAAATAAATCTGGCTCCAGGTTGTTTCACCGTGGCAAATTAACAGCTCCACCGTTGAATCTCCGAGAGTGAATTACAATAATTATTTATTAAAAAAAAAATTGTAATGATAATGAGACCGATAATGCGTTCGCTGTGACAAAAAAAGAGGATTGCGACACATCTCCGAGTGTTGCATGCACGCCGCTTCCTTTCTTTCTCCTTTCGACCGGGCGCTCGTCATTACGGCCTAGCGGAGTGTGTACATTTTTCCGTTTTTTTTTTTGGCGGCCGCGGGCTACTTATATCCACCTGGCCTAACGACGCATTCAGGCTTCGCTTAAATAGCGAAGTGACTGCTTTATCTCCGCTGACGTGTAGCAACGCTCGCTTTTTGATTACAGCAAGCGGGTTGCTGAAGAAGACCGTCCGTTTCGATGCAAGATCGCCGAGGAAATGAATTCTTTCCCCCTGATAACTTTCAGGTTCATTGTTTTTGGAAACGCCTTTGAAAAAAGTAAAGTGAAATGGCCCAGGTTTATTAAAAATAGAAACGGTGCCAAGTACGAGGGCGTATTTCATGTTAAAAATACGCCCTCGTATTTTAAGTTTGGATTTAATTTTAATATGAATTCAATAAGTATTCCCGTCTGGTATTAATCCTTAGATTTACACTTGGATATTGAAAAAATCTACTGCAAAGTTGCCAGGGACACTCTGTATGTACTCACAGTCTTAAGAAAACTGGCAACTTACAGCAAACCGTCCATGTTTCAAATGTTATAAAACGAACAAGAAATTACTTTTAATAATTAAAATATAATTTATTTGCAAATAATTTAATAACTAGATGTGATCAGAGTTTAGATGGTAACACTTTATAAAGGAAAAGAAACTATGAAGTTGAAACGTTGATAAATAATTAATAGGCAGATTCAATTCTATTGTACTAGAATCGAGTACCAAGTATAATCAAGTATACCAGAATCAATTTTTTTGTAACAATTTTAACTTATTTTTTAGCATAATTAGAGACAGGTTTAGCAGCGAAAAGGTTGAAATAAAGAAAAAAAAATGCTTCGGGAAGCGAGAACAGATTTAATATTTTTATGTGAGACATGCTTTTGTCTTCATTTTTTGAAAATCTTGTTAATCGTGTCACAAAACATTATGAATTTTTATTGCATTTACAGATAGACTTAAAGAATATCAGAAGGACACTGTAAGAAGAGCGGGTTCAAAGAAGATTTTTCCAGTCCGATTGATACAAAGTGAATAAACACATGAACAAAGGCGTCTTTTACATGCTGTTAACAGACTTTAAGCAAGCGTATAATTTATTTAAAAGAGAAGAGGTATAACAGGTGATGAGAAAACTGGGAATCCCGAATAAGATTATAAAACTGATAAAAATGACATTATAAAGAACTGACAACAATAATAGCGAAGGGAAGCGAACAACTTTCAAGTTGCTAAGAGAATCCAGTACCACCACAGTGTTTTCTAATTTGGTTATACAAAAGATAATCCGGGAGAGCAATACAATTACAAGCATCAAATCGCGAAAGAAATTGTGAGAAAGAGGGCGGAAATAGCAAGGACATTCACCAGGACAACAACAGAAGATAGGAATTTTCAGGTTCATTATGCTATCAACGGAGCAAGTCTAACGCATCACAATTAGTTCCCAAGAAGTAGCAGCAACGACAAGGAAGACTTAAGGAAAAATGGTAAGTGAGGATTGGCAGGAAACAGCAGAAGATAGGAATCAATGGAATGTTCCGGTTCATTATTCTATAAACGGAACAAGTCTAACGCATCACAATTAGTTCCCAAGAAGCAGTAGCAGCGACTTTTGCAAGAAAAGACAGAACGTCGGCAGGAAGAATTTGTGACATGGTACATCCAGAAGCTAGAAGAAGAAGAGCAACGACCGCAGAAGTCTTCAAGTTTATTTATCAATGGAGAACAGAAGTGGAAGGATTTGAAATCTTGGCCCAACAAGGTCAGTAGAGCTTTTTTTACAATTCTTGAAAGCTACTTTCTACCTAAGATCTAAAATCAATGATTTGGTTAAAAGTTCCATTAACAATTAAACGTCCACAAAATAAAGAGAAAATAAAACAATTCAAATTAGAGAAAAAAACATATTGTCTTTTATGCGCAAAATAAATGAACTTCATTTTCTGTAAGGATTTTATTTTATTTAATTCACGACAATGAAAGGAACACCATAAATTTTTAATCCCCTTTCCAAAACAAAACTTCAAGAAAAAGAAATATCATTAAAATCATGAAGTTTTATTCAAGCCATTTAGCATGAAAATCATCAAATTAATGTCTTGCAATCATTCGCCAATTGTTATTAATTGTCTCAAGAATAATACAAATCCTACCACATTGCAACAAGATTACGAAATGGAATGAATTTTCCCTAAAGAAAGACTAGACTAAGTACATTACAACAAAAATCTAGAAGAGATAGAGACAGCCATCAAGAATCTTACCAGATTTACTCAAAATGCAGCCTGATATTCACATCAAGATGACCCATGCGATTACGAAGGATATAATAAAACACAAGAACAGATAGTCTTTTATATCAAATCGGTAATTAATTAATCATCAATAATTATCTTGAATCACTGAACCCTTCCGAAGATATTAGGTTTGTTTCATTAGGAGGTTATGACTAGTTCGGAACCATCAAAATCAGTTGCCCGCCAAAGTAATGATTTCAACAGCGCCATCAAATGCGCAACTTTGATGCTTTTGACGGTTCCGAACTATTCAAAACTTCCTAATGGAACAAACCTATGAAGTACTCGCTATGGAAAGCATTAGACAAGAGAAGACCACAGCAAACATCTCTGTTAGTAAGAGAAGCAAATAAAAAAATGGGTCACTGTCTTTCAAGTAAACATCAATGATGTGCTGAGAATTCTCTAAAAGTACCATTACAGTTAGATTTACTCACCACTGCCACTGGTGAGATAAAAAAAAAACTGAAACTACAAAAAACAACCACAAGAAAGGCGCCAGGTTTTGATCTTATAACAGGAAACAAGTTACCTATAAGAATTGTCACTTATAAAAGGCTTTACAGCAAGTATTTAATGTGAATCTCGGACTATTTTCCGAGCCAATGAAAGGTAATCAAAGTAAGTATAATACCAAAGTCAGGAAAAAGACTTGAGTTAATATCAAGTAGGCCAATAAGTCTGTTACCCATTGTATCAAAGGTGTTTGGAAAATACGACCATTGCCCATATTAGAAGACAAACCCCAGCTATCAATTCAGTTTTCATAAACTTTAAAGAAGTATCACCAGCGTTTTTGGATATTGCACAAGTTTTTGATAAGTTTTCCATTGTAGTACATCTTGTTAAGATCCTATCTCCCGGACAGAAATTTCTATATGAAGCCACAATGTAGTGAAATGGTCCTGACCCCTGTCGTGGGAAGGCGACACCATGTGAGGGTGGTCTAGATGGGCTAGATGATAGCCTTCTTGGGACAGTCAAGAACAAATCAAGGGGAAGAAAGTGTTGGAACAGTTCGCAGTGCAGTTGTTCTTTCCTCTTTTTGTTTAAATGCTAAATTTCTATACATTGTGTTTGTGTAATTGATCGCCTTCTTGATTGAGTAAATTTAAATACATATAAGAACTGACCCTTTTGTATTATTAATTAACATCATTTAATCGCCCTGAAGACGTAAAACTCATGCTACAACAATTAAATCTGGTGTGCCTTAAGGAAGTATGTTAAGACCAATACTTTCTATCCTACATAAAATTAAACAAAATAAAAGCTGCGTTCAAAAAATGGAGGATGAAGATTAATGAATCGAAGCCATGGGGTTAACGGCGCCAGGTTCAATAAAAATAGAAATGGTGCCAACTATTCTAAATTTTGTTTTGACTTTATTAGGAATTCATTGTATATTCCCTGTCTTCATCAACAAAGCCAAAAAGCAGAAACTAAGTGCGTTTAAAAAAGAAGAAAACTAGGCAGAAAGAAGAATTGAAGACGTCGGTGCAACAATCGTCTATATGCACTAGAGTTAGTTTTGAGTAAATCGAAAAAAAAAGTTTTATGACGAGCTATTGGGAATAACAACAAGCTATGTATGACAACTAATGCGCTATATAGACGATTTATGTTCCCATCGATAAATAATAGGAGTATTTTTTAACGCAAGAATAAAACACTAACTCATTTTAGCCAAAAATGCATTTAGACGGTTGTTGCACCAAACCCTTCAATTTTAGACACGGTATATTCGGAAACCAGAAGAGGATAGAAAACTTTAATATTTTGGACAATCGCTGGATACTCGAAGAACTTTAAAGTAAGGCAAGCAGAAAAATTCAAAAGATTTCGTTGGGTAGACAAAATAGGGGTAAAAATCTAAAAAATAAATAAATATAATTCTTTTAGAATCTATTTCGAAACTAAACCCGAGTGGTAATAACGAGTTCATCAAGTCATTCAATAGAGTTTAAAGAAAGTAAACTTCTTAAATTGGGGGTACATCGAAAATGAAGGGGCGTTTCAAAAATCAACATGCAAATAAAGCGCCTGCCTGCATTTCGAAACTAATAACGAGATCAAATTTTATTACGTTCTTCGCTAACAATGTCCACGGGTGGAACACGCGAAAATGTTTAGAGCTCGGATTCATTGTGAGGCGCAACCGATACAATGCCATTATGCACGAATATAGATCGGATCTTGTGTCACGATTAGTCTGCAGCATTTGGGCCCGACTTCGAACCCTTTTTTCGCGAACGGCGCGGCTAAAACCTCCTAGTGGTACGATCCGTCATTCAAGCATTGTATCGAAAATAATCGAATTGTTATGAGGGTAGTTCGGTTTTTCTCTACCCCCTTCGGGCCGCAGTTTCGTGTGCTGTTGACAGAATTATTAGTATTAAGTTACGATCTTCGCCTAAGCAGATCGGATCGGTTTGCATTGTATTGGCTTCTGTTTGTCTGAAGGATAAATAAAAGTATTCAGTTCGTGAAGTAATGAGGATGTCAACTGTAAATCCCACTTATTAGTTGCGAAGGAAAATAAGAGGACTACGCATTATACCTTGCGGTACTCCCCGAACCCATTACGTACTCACGCAATGGGTTGCATGTGTGGCGCGATCCAGCACGTATTTTAGAACTGAGTTATTGCGGCCGCCGACTGGTGGTAGTCGATGTGGGAGGGTGAGAGTAGGACGGAAAATGGGGTAATTTCGAGTGCCCTTGAATTCTTAAGGGTCTGTATCAAATCTCTATCGACGGCATTTCAACGAAAGAAAGAAATATTGATGAGCAGCTGCGCTTCGTTTTTACACTTTCGCTTTTTTTATGGTTGGTGCACCAAAATAAAAAGGAACATTTTTTTTTATCTTAGAAAAACTGAAACAATTAATTTTTTTAAACACACGTTCGATTTCTATTTAAAAAACAAATAAGACTAAAACAAAATGTTTCTTTAATATGAGAAAGAAACCAATTTTTTTAAATCAATTTCTAGAGAAAGAAGTTATTTTTAGAAAAAATAAATTAATTTAAAATGAGCATAAACCCCGGTCTTTCGGTTAGAAAGTACCCAGGGCTTGTTTCGTTAAATAAAGTACTTTAGCATATTCCGAATGATTTATTGTAAAAGGAATCAAATCATAATTATTTTCTATTTTATAGAAGGAAAAAAAAATGTATGTGGTTCTGATAATGCAAATAATTATAACATGTTGGCTTTTTTTTGCTTGAAAGTCTAGAGGAGAAAGTTCCTTTTGTTTCTTAATGCGATTAAAATGATCCGGGAACTGTTCGGAACGCGACCGCAAAGACAGAGCCGAATCAGGAGGAACCAGTTTGTTTTTTTCCTGGGTTTCGCCTCTCGGGAGGTGTAACTCAGTAGCGCGCTCGCTAAACACCACATGATTAAGAAAGTCAACAAAAACACGTCGAAAAACCATAAATATTTGATTTTTTGTGCGGCATTGTTCAAACAGTCTCCGGAGCGAAAAAAATTGCCACGCGCACTCATTCAGGTCGCCTCAATTTTTTTTTGCTGCTTCTTTTTCGTCCGAGGCCACGACACTTTTAGAGACAAAAACGAAGGAAAAAACGATCGACTCGCCGATCTCTTACTGGAATGTTCATGAAAGGAGAACAAGAATCTCGAAGAAGAAGAAAAAAAGAACCTCACTTTTACTTTTAATATTCAATGGAACACATGTGCTCGAAAAACTCCCTCAATCTCGGTGTGTTTACATGTATTTTTTACCTACGATACACCAGCCACATGGGGTACAATCGCCCAGATGTGCGACGAACCCTCGAGTCACAGGCTTTCGCAAGAAAGTTTCGTCGCGAACGGGGCATTTGCAAGGATCGCCCCTCGCCGAACAGGACTCGCGCGTTCCTAAGAACACGTCGCCTGTTTAATCCCGAAAACAAAAGCAGACGCAAATCCAGTGAATGCTTGGACGAACGCAGCCCTCAGACCGTGTGAACTGTCTAGCTAGGCCTAGCCTAGGTTATGTCATGTGTTCGTTGCACGAGGGTAGTTTTCGGAAAGCAGTTTTGATCGTTTGCCGGCCGTAAATCAGCGTCGAAAGTGAAATTTACATATTGTTTCTCCGGTTAAACACAGGTGGTGTACGTAGGGCTACTTTTTTTTTTGGGGCACAGACGCACTGTTTGTTTCTTTGTTTTACAAATTGATGCACTGAAAACATGCTTTATGATAGACAGTAAAAAACATGTTTTTTACTAAATTTTTTAGAGAAGAAATTATAATACCCAGGGCTTTTTTTTAAGAAAGAGAGCGTACAAACCAATTTGATTTTTTTATGTG
Source organism: Dorcus parallelipipedus (assembly GCA_958336345.1). Classification (NCBI taxonomy): domain Eukaryota; kingdom Metazoa; phylum Arthropoda; class Insecta; order Coleoptera; family Lucanidae; genus Dorcus; species Dorcus parallelipipedus. Next base: position 35,056,471 of record OY284480.1, read on the forward strand.
AAAATATTCCCCGCAACATTTATGTATTTTGTTAATTCTATTATATATTATTTAATTAAAAAAAAACAGATTCATAAATTAATTTTTAATAATTTTCGTTTTCCTTGGTCCCCTCTGTATGTAATGAGAATAGAATTTATTTATTTTTTGTTCATTTTGTTATTTAAAGTAACTTGGATTTTCATATGCTATATTGTCTTTTTATTAATACTGTAGAAATTAATTTTTACGTTTTTGCCTGAAATTGACCCTTTGCTTCCTTGTTTTTACCGAATCAACAATTTACGCAGTTAGTGTTTAGTAATTTTCGATCAACTTTAAATTAAAAATTAAACACATTTGAAAATAAAAGGGAAACACAATCCTGTTCCTTAAAAAATAATTTGAAAATTTTTCATTTAACTTCATCTTGACTTAAAGTATTTTTTCTACTTCTGTCTCTTTTTCTTATCAAAGAAGGAAACGGTAATGGTTCCTTCAAACCGGAAGTCCCGGTGAAGACCATAAACCCCTGGTGTTGAAAAAATAAAGAAATTTGCATGTGGGTAGCAAAAAAATTGAAATTCAAATAAAATTAACATATTTAAGGATGTCTAGCTGTCACAACAAAAGAAGAGAAGTAACGCCGTAGAAAGAAAAGAAGAATAAGAAAGCGATTGAAGGTATTTACTACTACTAATTACTACTACTGCTAAGTTGATTAAATAAAAAAAGTTATTCTTAGAGTAACATACTCGTATCAAAGTTAATGCAGAAAAAGAAGAAAAATTAGAATTGTTTATGTCCTTGAAAATTCAATTTTTTTGAAGAAAGATGACGAGAAAGAAAATGTGAATTAAAGTTTTCGGTAATGATAAAAAATATTACAAAAAAATTAAAAATAATAACCGACAAGCTTCAGAAGCTTGGGACTATTGTAGACAGGGTGTTAGACAAAAAACAAATTCTTTTAGCATCAATATAATTTTTAATTAAAAATGTTTGAGGAAAGTGGAAATAAATTTGGAAAATTAAATTCACAGGAAAGTGCAAATATAAAAATAAATAAATCGTGTCTTAAAGATGCACCGCAAATGAAATTCTCTCATGTACAGGCCGGTTCTATAGATTATAAATTTTTAATTAATTTTAAATTACGAGAAGAAGATTAAAAAAATTTGTTAATTTCAAAGTTCACTAAAAATAAATTCTATTATATTTAAATTAGCTTTAAATTTGGTTTCATGTCGTATTTAACTTCGCGTTTTTCTTTATGGGTTTTATGTGAAAAAAAGTGCCATTCGAAATTGTATCGAGTTAATATTTAAAGGCCATTAATATTTTTGAATTTATACTATTTATTTGATCATTACATTCTTCGTACAAAGAAAGACGACAATCAAAATTTAAATTACAAGATGGAGTAATGATCAAGGAATCCGAATCAGCCTTTCCCAAGTGAAAAACTGCTCTTCCTTCGGATCCCTTTAACTAACTAAGGCCGAGTTGCTCAGTGTCTGGTTAAACCAGTAATTTGTTAACTTTTGGTTAAATATCAAACCACAGTTTTCTTTCAAACTGTTGTTCGGTCATTTTTAACCAATTGATTTATTAACTAAGGTTTAGTGGAATGTTGGCAGCTTTGAAGTGCTTTAGTATCTAATTTCGCTGTGTAAATTTTAACTTTATTATTCGTAACAGTAGTTATCACGTGTGTTAGAAGGTATAAGTACGAACTTGTATGTTAACGAATTATCAGTAGTAATGAGAGTAATAATAATAAATAAAAATAAGTAAAAATTATTGTAATAGTGAGTCTTAGTTCATGTTCTCTTCACGTATAAATTTAGTTTAGTTTTTTCCGTTATTCACTTTGAAAAAGCCAAAAATATATTTAGTGAAACGTCAGCAAACATAAATAATAATTGCTTGTTACTAAAAAGTCTTAGTTTTAATACTCCCAAGAGGAAGAAAACCCCTGCAGTTTATTGCAAATACTTACCAAGCAACCGAATGTAGAACTTTTCTCGTGTTTAAAGTTTTTCTTCAAGTTATTTTTACGTTAATTATAGTTTAAACGACCGAATTTCATGGTTTAGCAAATGTTAGAGTTAAACTTCGTTTTACCTCTTAATCACTGTCTGAACAACCAAAAAGAAAAATTAAGCTCTAGTTAACGTTAAACAAGGTTTAAACCTTCAGTGAGCAACTCAGCCTATGTAACACTAGCTACAAACTATTCTGTATCAAACTGTACAGTATAAAGTAATAGAAATTCAAAGTTTTTACTTTGTTTTCTTTTTGATATTAAAAAGAAAATTGGAGAGAAAGATTATTATTAATCATGTGAGAAGAACCAGCGAAACACATGAAGGGAAGCTATGAGAAACTGACAGGAAGAAGATAATGATAATTATTATTATAATAAACAGGTAGAAAATAAAGACGACAAAGACAAATATACACAACAGATCGCTTCAATTAGGTGAGAAAAACGAGCACAAAAGTAAAAAGACGTGTTCACGAATGACTGTGCTACAAAGAGGTACGCATCAAATGTCTAAAAGTGTGAATAGAAACAGATTTAAATGTATTCGGTAGCTTGCTGAAAAATTTAACAATATTATAAGTAAATGATCTCTGAAATCTGGCCGTGTGATGCAGGGGAGGTGTGAGTATAGCTTTGTTTCTAATATTAATATTGTGTACATCTGTTCTGTATGAGATTTTATTGTATAGATAAGGATATTTCAGTGTAATATTATAAAAAAATAAGGCGGAATGCAATTCGCTTCTTTGAGACATGTTAAGCCATTTTGCTTTTGTAAAAGTATTTAAAAGAGTTTTGTTCTAAATCAGGGCCGAGCAACGGTAGGGGAACAGTATTGTTCTAAATAGTCAAAAATGAACCTGACGGAGAGGGCCTAGTATACTCCCCTGTGCGACGCCAAAAGAAAGATCTAGGGCATCCGAAACACAATTATTTAAGAAAAACCTTTGTGTCCTATTAGACAGACAGTTCTTAAAAAAGTTGATAACTGTACTATTGAATCCAACGTAATGTAAAATAGTGCAAAGAAGTTTATGGTTGACGGTATCGAAAGCCCTAGAAAAATCTAATAACACTAAGAATGTCATTTTGTTATCATCTACTGCACGAAGGATGTCGTCCATGATAAGAGACAACGCAGTAGTGCAACTGAATCCCTGTCTAAATCCAGACTGAAAAGAAGACAGAAGATTGTGTTCTTGATTTGACTCTCCACACATTTTTCGACTAATTTAGAAAATATAGGTAACAAACTAATTGGTCCGACGTCTTTAAAATCTGCTGGCTTAGCCGTTTTCGGAACGGGTATTACGAGTGCTTCCTTTCGGCAGCTCGGAAAAACGCCATGAATTAGATAGAAATTAGTGATGTAGGTTATATATTGTAACAGTGTCGCTACAATCACACAGAATAATAACCGATTCAAATTACCCGCCAAGTTCGACATTTATAGTAAAAATTCCTTCTTTCACGAATTTTCTAGCAAACGTCTGGAACCATCTAGCGCTTGAATCGAAACTTACTGAATTAACCAAGAAGATAGATGGCGTGACCGGACCTTCGACCTTTCTGGTAAGGTTTTTAATTTGATGTAAACGTTCAATCCAATTATACGTAATAAGCTTTAACGATGCATGATACAATTACTTCTTTTTTTTAATCTTAAGCAAGCATTAAGTAAAACTTTAGTAAACATACTTCTTTTAAAGAAAAAAACAACACAACAAAAACTTGTATTTTATAAATAAAACATGTATTTAATTTTCCTAATTTTGTTTATTATGTTTTACTTAAATGAAAACTTAACTCACAATGTTTTCTTTTTAACCGAACATTATTAATATTACTTATAGAATCGAGTTTAAGTATGGTTCCTGGCCCTAATTTTTTCTAGGTCCAGGTTATTAATTTTCTTTGACAAATTTGAGTTCTTACATTATTCAATTAACAAATTATTTAAATATTGTCGTTTGTTAAAAAAGGAAAATCGGGTTCCCTTCTTTGAGAATGTAATCTACGGTTACGTATTCTATGTTAAGGGGAAACGTATATGTATATGCTTATATATAGATCAGGAGAAACATCAATTTCAACCCCTTCTATTGTGCGAAACAGCAGCCGACACCTGACATAAAGACCTCATTTCGTCGTTTAAGCGTCGATAAGTGGCCCCCTTTCGATACCTAACCTATATCCGAATTGATTTCGACCGCAATTGGCACACGACTTCGCCCAAGTCCTTCAATACAAATAACAGTGGGGACGTCGCCGTGCCTTCGCCACCCTTTCGATCGAACGAGAGAGATTACGCGCGTTTAAATAAATAATTTTAAAGGACGGGGGAAGGGGAGGGGGAGCTTCAGATTTCGACGCCGGCGGAACAATTAAGAGGCCTAAAAATGTCCGTCTATTTTTAAAGCACCACGAAATTCCTAAAGAATCGTTTAAATCTGGGCTTCCGCCAAATGCATCTATTTCCTGTTCGAGGGGAGGGTGCGAAATTAGCTTTTTTTCGGCTGTTCCTTCGCCGTGAAACGAGATATTTTTAGGGACCACGCCGACGCCCCCGCACCGCCGAATTTGTCCAATGTTATGGGAAAACTTTTCTCTAGGAGAGTAGATTCAACCCCCCTTAAAGATCGAATAGGATCGGTACACCTGTTCCCCCACTCACCTTGAGCGACGGTAATGAAAGGGAGATCATTAATAGATTCTGTTTCGTTTGTTTTGTTTGCTGGTCGTCTTCGGTGAGGGCCTTCTCGCCACCACGTTAATAAGAGCCGCCGAGAGAGAAGAAGGAGGGCAAACCAACGCTTTTTTTCTCATTTACATTATTACGCTTAACGTTATTAATACTAAGCTAATTAAAAACATGAGTCTTAAATTTAGAAATGCTGGTAGTCGTCGACAAAAAACGACACAGAAAACTGGCGCAGATGCGAGCACTATAAGTTTCAAGTTTCGAGACTACGGACAAATTATCGCATCAAGTCCACTATCTGGCCTACATAGAACCATAGAAGCGAATAGTCCACGAAAAACAAATTGATTTAAAACCCTGATATACTAACATTCACAATTCCTAAGGAACAGACACGAAAAGCATCGCCGCCGGTCTATCTCGAAAATCTGAAGGAATCCATAAAAAAGTAAAAACTTGCAAAGTTACAGCATGGTGGAACGAAAGCGCACCCCATTATTTTATGTAATTTTTTGAAAAACATTCTATTATTAAGAAAACCGAAAGAAACTATACCTATTTTTAAATTCAAATAAGGTTTAGCTCGCCACTAATGTATATGGAAAACAATAGTCAATAAATACATTCGTTACTGTTCTACTTTCGCCGACGCGACGTTTCATCTTTTGATATAGAAAAACATTATCAGGGCCATTGCTACCCTTCTTCTTCGTACTACTCTCGCTGCCCACCTTTTCGTTGCTGTTGTTTTGTAGAAAAGAAAAAGAAAAGCAGCAACAGGTCCTAAAAAATGGTTCTTCTGCAATGAAGGACCAAACGCCGATAGAAGAAGGAATACTGATGCGAAGCCAAAAAGAAAATTAACAACGACTGCGGAAGCCTTCATGTTAATCCAAGAATTGGTTGTACATGTAATGAGCAAAAAGTTTAAAATTGGCGAATATTGTAGAGACCTCAAATTTTCGGCGAAAAGAGAGTGGATTTCTCTAAAATAATGTGATAGTACAATGCGTTAATATATTTTTTAGATTAGAGGAGTCTATGACAAGTAAAACCTAAATCGTAGCTTAAATGAAATTAACTTATGTCAAAATTGAAATGTACATGAAAGATACATTTGACGATAGTAGAAAAAATCTTCTAGTTAAAACTCTTTAACATGATTACGACCAATTTCAAATGCCGTTGGATTGCTTGCTGACCCATGACTATAGTGTTCAAAAGCGTTTAAACAATTAACAGATTTGACAGGAGTCAGGAAGCAAAATAAGAATAAAAGTTTCGAATGAAGCTAAGACTCTGATTTTGTTTTTCATAGCCTCCCCTTATCTAAAAAATATATTAACGCATAGCAAAAGTAACATAAAACGTGTAATCCTTGAAAGGATAATTCCGTGCCCATTGACTTCCGGTTTAAACCGCGTTACTGTTTTCTTCTTTCTTTATTTGATTCCCTTAAAGAAAATAGAGATGGTTCAAACCGAAAGCTCCGAAGAAAATGTACAATTCTTGATTTTGAAAAAAAAATAAAATATTTTCTGCGGATTTCCTCGCGCCGTTGGGCAGTTGCTGCTGTTATCAGCAACTACAGTTATCAGCAACTGCAGTTTTTCATGTTGCAGCAACAAAACTGGAAGAAGTTCTTCTGTAACAAAGAACGAAACGTCGCGTCGGTGGAGGAAGAATAGTAACGTGTGCCTCACCCGAAGCCATGAACACGGTGGACAAGAATTCCGGAGGCCTTCAGGTTTACAAAAAAAAATTGCGAGCGAATAGAAAAAACGTGAAATTTCAAATTACAAATATAAAATGTTAATGCTGTCAAGAATTTAAAAAAAAGAAAAACAAAAACGTACTGCTGTTCTTTATTTTTTTTCGAGGCTGTTATACTTTACTTTAAAAATAACCTAAATTCTTTTTTCTTTAGTACGAAAGAAATAAATCCTAAACTTAAAACATAATAATAATAATAATAACTGATTTGGTTCCTGGAACGTTCTTCTCTCAAAAAAATGCACTAAAATGCCAACCAATTTACTGAAATTATTTTTAATTAATTAAGTGGATGCTGTGGATTAATTTTTAGTTTCGAACATTTAGTTTTGTTGAAGAAAGTCGCCATAAGAAAATGCAGTAAAAATGGATAAAATCTTCAAGAATACTGGCAACATAAAAGAAATTCGACAAAGTGGAAATAAAATAATTTAGAAAAATTGAAGATTAAATTTAATACCAAATGCATTATTAGATAAAAATTTGAAATGCCATTCAAGCGGAAAACTAAACTGCGACAATTAAATCAAGTGCCGAGTAAAAATGGTTATGTACAGGCAGGTTCTAAATATGTACAATATTTACATTAAGAATGATTTACTGAAACAGAACTATATTGAGCTCTGTGACGTCGATTGACAAATCACAGTTATTTTAATAGAGCGATGATAACGTGAAGGATTTTTTAAACGAAAATTAAAATAGTTCTAAAAAAAATACTTTAGGAGACCAGAAAATAGTAAATTTCCTTTATATGCTTCTGTAAAACTATTACATATATTACAATTCAAATAACAAACTAAAGTACTGAAATTATTTCAAATTTTATAATAAAAAAGAAATATAAAGTTAACGAAACAAAGGCAGAAACAAACATTAGGTATTTTTTATCACGTGTGTTTTTTTCGAGGGATATAAGAATATAGAGCCTTAGCTATATGCCACGAAAAAAAAACACACGTGATAAAAAATACGTTTTTTTATTTTACGATTATAATGATATCAGAAACAGTTTCATAATTGAAGTTATTTTTGATGAAATTTTGATTTCTGAGAGTGATTGCATGCGTCAAGTTATTAACCATTAACCATTGTTTTAAACAACAGCTAGCTACCTAGTTCACAGTATAAGTAATTATCCAATAGCAAAACTTAAACGTCAGTGTCAAAAAAGTCGCCATATTGTTTGATGCCTATGTGGAAATGTAACGTAATTTGCAAATCGATAGGTATCAGACAAAATTTCAAATATGACAGTTATCTCGAGTGACGCTACTGTGTAGATTCTTATACTGTGCCCAGTGTTGCCAGGTGTAGCGCTTTAGCGCCAAAGTGGCGCCTTTGAATGAACAAATTGCGCTTGAACATTTAACTTTGGCGCTTGGCGCTAAAAGAGGCGCTTTTAAACAACAAATTTGGCGAATTTTGGCGCCTTGCAATCAACCTAAAAAAGCTACATATGCATATTTCATACTGTACTTGGGGAATTATTGATCTTCCATTATTAACTTATAGCGTTTTCGACTGACTGCTCCAGAGCACTCTGAGAATATCTCCATCACTTGTTATTACATGAGGTTAAAGCAAGATGGAGATACTCTGAGAGCACCCTAGAGCAGTCAATTGAAAACGCTATTAGATTATTCTAGTTATAGCTTTTCATCCCGTTTTGCTCAGTAGTTGGTAGACGTGAATACGCATGACACATGACACTTGACGTTTTATTAGCTCTGTTTAAAATTATTTGTAAAGTTTCTCGCGCCAAAAAAGTTCATAGACAAAATAACACATAATTTCACTCTGTTAAAAATACTTTGCTAGAATTTAATAACAATATGTATTTAAAAATTATCCTACCTAAAGTCCTAAAGAAGAAGAACAATTGAACGAAATTTTTTATTATATGCCAATCGATCGATCGATAAGTCAAAGAACTTCTATATAGCTATCTCCTTTTAACATTCGTGAAATGGCATTGCGGCTTTTGTCATGTCATGTCGTTTCGTCGTATATTTTCTTAAGTCAGATTTATTAAAAAAGTGAATATTATATGTGAAGTACATTTTTTCTTTATATGCCGATCGTATAGATCTGACTTAAGAAAATGTGCGACGAAACGACATGACATAACAAAAGCCGCAAGGCCATTTCACGAATGTTAAAAGTAGATAGCTATATAGAAGTTCTTTGACTTATCGATCGATCGGTATATAAAGAAAAAATGAACCGTAGTTTGTTCTTCTTATGAGAATTTACGTTACGTTATTATATTAAAGAGTGAATATCTGTTATGTATTTGTTTAAATTTTAGTAAAAAATCGAAAAAAGTCTAGATAATTACAAAAAGTACTTTGAATGAATATTGGAAATTAAAAAAAATGCTATAAATTACAACATTTTCAAATTTTGGCGCCAAGTGGCGCTTTAGAATATTTCTTTTGGCGCTATTAGCGTTTACCAAGCTGGCAACCCTGATTGTGCCTAGTTCGAAGGTACTGTCACATGTTACAATCAAAACTCGCTAAATATTAAGGAGTTCATTAACAAGAAACTAATTTTTATATTATTATTAAATAAGTAACGTTACACAAAACAAAATATATTATATTATACTCGCTGAAAAGAGGCATTGTAGCACGAGTTAACAGAACGAATGCTACAATAAGCCTTCTTATTCAACTTGTATATTAAAACACAACTTTATACTATCTATGTATAAAGATATCGACAGTTATGTGAGGAAGGACTTACAATATTAATAAGGCCCGATTTTACAATGTCGGATAAGCATTATGCTTAGAATAACGTGACGTAAGTGTAACGTAGATATGGAGGAACATTAAAGGATATTCGGCGCACAGTTATTCTGTCCTTATTCCCTTGATTGTAAAACTGGGCCTAAGTAAAACTTAATCGTTTATACTCTGTATATAATTAGAAATGAGAAGCAATTGAGAATTTCTTCAAATAGTGAAGAATATAAAAAACGAAAATATGAAATAATAACCGCGTTATTTTAGAAGCTGACGCCACACAAAAAGCCTAATAAAATTAACATAGTAATTATCGAAATTAGCGTAAACTTATTGCTCATAACCCAGCAGAAAGCAGTAATAAAACGTTCATTTAATCATTAAAACGAGAATAAAATTTGAACAAATTAGGTAACCCATCATAAAAGCGTACGAGTACGTATATGGAATCAAACCTCATTCTTATTTTACGAATTTAAATAAATTTAAATACTATTTTGAATAAATGGGTGTCCGTTCCGTCCTGCGCTTTAACCCAAAATTCAATAAAATAGATTCGGTGTAATTAAAGGCAGCAGGTTCACGAACGGACTGCCCGATTTTCAATAGAAAGAATAAGAGAAGATCCTTAAAAATGCGTGCGTATAGTGTCCACAAACTACTTCCTTTCAATCTTCAATCACTGTGACGGGGGGGCACAGAGTGCGGCCGGCATCCCGCCGAACGAGGACCCTGCGCTTTTCACCCCGTCTCGCTCTCACTCGAGGACTTTAGAAAAGGACGAGGCGATATCCGAAGGTGCGGATCGGCGTTTCATCGGGAGAAGGTTTGATTATTAGGTAAGATCAGGTAGATTATGCTTTTTTTCCTCCTCCGGGGTCCGAAAAAATCTCTCACACACACGCACGCAGGTATAAAAAGCGAGGTCCACTTTAAAAAAGTCGACCGACCGACCGCCTTCTTTGAGAAAAAATATTACTACTACGACTACCGGACGAGAGAAAGTGAAATGTATTATTTGGTTTTTTGTAATAATTCATTAAACGGCCGGCCCCGGAGTATTTGGGTCGATATTTTTTTCTCGTTTCGGAAATATGGGTCAGACGTTCTTTTTTTGTTCTACTCGTCCTACAATATCTCTTGTTAAATATAAGATTAAACTAATTAGAATTTTTACATGCGAAGGAAGTTTTATTTTATCTGTAACATATACAGTGTTAGACAAAAGTAATGCGACAGAACAGAAATAGAACATTGACTCATCAAACTAGATGTTAATTCAACCCCCAAAATAATGTGTTAATAAAGTGTTAATTCGAGTTTGTTGAATGTTGTTAAGCTGGAGACGAGTTGATAAAAGTAGCAATAATTCAATGCGTTAACAATTCAGTTGTTCAGTGAACAAGAAAATAGCGTTTTAAAGTTGACCCAAAAAGATTTCATCGTCATTCTAAATATTTACTTTCTTCAACATATCAAGCAAGTTTTAGTACTTCATTCACTTTCGCATTTCGTTTTTATTTCTTTTTTAATTCCAGCTGAAAAAAATGTAAGCAAATTTGGTATCTGCAGGCTATCGAAACCTGAAGATGTCTGGCTATGAAACGATGTAATATTAAAAAAGTATAAAAGTCAACTTACACCACTTACCTGTGGGCACATTTTGCACTGGTATTTCCTGGGTTGAGGACCGCCGTTTTGCATTCCGCCCATTTTCGTGGCGTTAATCGGCTGCGGCACGACGAGCAGGGCCGGACTCGAACCCGCGACTCCGGGACTTGAACTACTCGAGGTCGAGCGTCCGCTCGTGTAGATACCCGGCGTGCCCGCCATGTGGTGATCTTCCATCCCTTAAAACAAACAAAAACGACCGCGTTTATATCACAACAAAATCACAATGGAAAAAAACCCATAAACCCAATCAATAACTACAACAACAAAGTTAGTAATTTCTTGTATCATTACAATTACAAAAAGAAAAGGAAAATCAAAACTAACTTTAACGTTTTTTTTTGGCTGTCAATAATAAACAGTGGTACAGGGAACAGTTAAATGTTTGTGGTCGGTTTCAGCGGAAGCAAGTGAGTATTCGCCGCTCGTAAAGTTACGTCATTTTTAATTGAGTTTTTAATTTTTTTTTATTAGCCTAAGTCACGCTTAAACGCATTCCGTTCCTTGCTGACGAATTTATGTGTTTCGCCCGACGCAATTGCCTCAAATTCGCGCTAATGCTGCTTGATTCGTCATCGTCGTTTTGCTCCTTTCAGAGACGGCTTTAGTCGAATCGATTTATACAAAATTGAATTAAAAAAAATTGAAAATCCAAAAACACGCAACAAAAAAGCTTGAAGTCTTTGAACCAAAACTTTTAAAGCAACTTTAACGTGTTATTATGAAAACGACCTTGACAGGTAAAGTATCTGCATATTTGGAAAATAATTCTTCTCGTTAATGTTACGAAAACAATGGGGAGATCTTACCATTACCATAACATCGACCGTGGACGAATTTGAAAACCATATCGCATGCGATTGCAAAAACGAAGGCGCAAAACAAACAACTAAGCAATTTTGCAGTTTAAGTGAAACTAACGACACGAACGCAGCAAAAACTCACAACGAGTTAAAAAAAAAATAGAAGAAAAACGGCATCCAGAGGCGACGGCGACTGTGGCCGTGCATCTATAGAAGGAAGACCATCTATTATTAGACGAATTTGAATGCCAAAACATGCAGTTTTTTTCCTTGTATAGGACATGCAGATGCGATGATAATTTCAAATACCATTGTCATTAGTATTATACTTAAATCTTTTTCTTTTAACAGAATCAGAATCGAAACTGAATAATATGCAAATGAAAGAAGTAAAAGTGTCCGTTTTTGAATGACGTTTCCGCAGGACGACTTTGACGAATTTATGTTCGCAGATGAAATGATGCAGAAAAATATTCTGAAGCCGGGGCTCGTAACCGCTGATGACGTTACGTAACACCACAACGCCGGAGAAAATATTCCGTTAATCGATGCACGAACGCAACGGTGATGACGAGAGATCGCTTCATCGGAGGACGCATTTCGGACGAGGTCATCGTTGTTCGCTCCAAGAGAGGATCAAGTCGGTTTAAACACGCTGGGTATGCACGTGGAAGCGATTGGCAAAAAAGATCAAAATAGGTATAAATGTGACATGTTTGAGGACTGCAGAGATAATCTAAAAATTTTGGATTAAATCATGAAAATAATGAGCTACAAGAGAAAAGAGAAAATACGTTTTCTTCATACTTGTACAGCATCTTCTAAATGTATTAAAGCACCAAAATAAAACTTTATTACGAAGCGGACAAATTTGTTTGGAAAAGAGGGCACTTTAGGTGAAGATCTGAGTATGTGTGAAACAAAATGATGTGATATCTGGAAAGATAATACTGGTAGAACACAATGCATAAAGTACCATGTATTTATATTAAATATAGTTTGAATTGGTTATTTGAGAAACCTCATAAATCAATTGTATTCGAAATTTATTATTTATTCCTGTACATCATGCTCGTCATGGTAGAACATGAGGTGGAACGTGTATCCTGGCATTGGACTAAGGGAAATTTGCCGAAAAGATGTATGTCTTGTCCCACGACTGACTGATCAGCATTGATCTAGTTTTTTTTTTAGTTTTCCAAAAAATACTGACAATCAACTTGTGGGGTTTCTCAAATAACCTATTCATTTACTTTGTTTGAAAGATTTGTTGTAAAAGATGGATCAAATATGTTTTAGATTAAGGGTCGACATGTCCATCTCCTATTAAAGTTATTCGACGAATAACTTGATTTTTCTGAATTGTTGATTGATTTTTTATGAATTGTTTCCATGGTAGTTATTCGTCTAATAGCTATTAGCCAATTTATTAATGCCCGGTTTCTGGAACGTTAGATAAAATTAACTATCTGATAAAAGTAAATATTCCTATAGTTCTAACATGGGTAACCATAGCAACGTTTACATTTATCGGACTGTTCAAACCGCGCATAAGAGGTGGATATCTCCGCTCTAATTGTAATTGCCTCTTTACTCTACTATCATTTCAATTTAAAGACATTTTTCATAGGAATGAATATTCTACTTCGTGTAGTTAAAGAAACCTAACATTTTTGGAATTGTTACGGGAATCTCGAATGAATCCTCACCATGTCCATGTGGTGGGGGTTCACTCGAGACATTGAGAACAAAAAAATAAGGAAGAGAAGATACGTGGGGAAAAAGGGGATAGAATTGAGGAATTATTTAGACAAGTAATAAAATTCATATATAAAAATTAAATCAAAACCGATTTGCACAAATATTATAAAAATTAACGTTAACATAATGACAAATAAATACAATTAAAATTAAAAAAACTGTAACAAAAGAAAGGTAATATATTAGATGGATACACAAAAGAAATGAAGAAAAAATGAAAAGCTAAAACTCGGACATTGCAAAATGGAAAAAACTAAATTAACAGAGACGACAAGCAGTGTTGGGGGAATATGATACTGTACCTACCGAATATAATTTGTAGGAATATTGTATACCTATTCAAGTTTTTACGAGGGATATGTATATTGTATATTATGTACTTTTACAAATTGAGGAATTTAGATAAATATCCTTTTCGGGCCACGTAAAACACAGTTTGACGTATATTATAAAGATGTATGCATTTTTATGCTCGATTTTTAAGTTCCTTTGTATTGACCATCATGCAAACGATTATGTTGCAAAATTTTTTTACGGATCGTATAATATTTTGAATATAATATACACATTTATACATATACTCTTTAAATAAGTATATTGTATATGTACCATATACCCATTTTTCCCAAGTATATTGTATATGTATATTAGATCCAAAAATAAGGTATATTATAAGGATGTGCCGAACCATCGATTCGGCTTCGGTATTCGGCCGCTTCCGCCTATTTTTTCACTATTCGGCTTCGGCCGAAGCAGTTGTTCGGTTCGGGCGAAGCAACGTGGCGAAAAATTTCATAGCGTTTTTCCAAACAGAAAGTATTGAGTATGTCAAACAAGTTATAATAGATGAGTATTCTTATCCAATACAAGAACAATCATGCGACTCGAAAGATCTCATCAAGAATGAACCTGTCAGAAAAAAATGAAAGAGTGAAGAAACAGGGAAAACAGAAAATAAATTATGGCAATGCAAAATGGCGTTGAAGTTTAGTTTAGCTCCTGCTTCCAGAGTTTACAGTGATTTTTTTTTTCTGAGGCTGAAAATATTGTTCCTCCACCATGATCTATCCTTAATAGAATAATAGAATAAAAAGAATAATAGACTGTACTGTAAATAAGAATCCTAATTTATTATTTTCTTTTTTTTTGTTACTTGATTTGTAGTGATATGTATTATATTTCCTCTTTAAAGAATTATTGTTTCGATTTTACTATGGAAGTTTAGTGTTATTTAGGACTATTCTGTTTTGCTAAACTTTTGAATGAGAATTGCTTCTTTTTCATAGCATTTGCATGTTTTTGTATTATGTGTATTTTTCTGTTGCTGTGATTTGGCCGAAGAATCGGCCGAATCGAAAAAAAAAAAGCTACTTCGGCGCATCCCTAGTATGTATATTACAGATTTAAAAAATAGTCTACAATACAATCTAGTAACACAGAACAGAGAATTAGGAGGATGGATATGATAGATAAAACAAAAATCGTAATAATTTCAACTGAGAGTAAAACGCTTGACAAAAGAATACGAAACAAAGATGTGGGCATTACAGGATAACAAAAAAATAAAATAAACTTAACAGACCAAAAACGGAGAGAATGTTTATTATGATGGGAACAATGTTTCTCGGGGAAAAAATAAATTAATAATAATAATAATATTTGTATTTCATATAAAGTAACACAACACTCCGCACAATTTAAATGTATATAATAACAGGTAACAGTGTGATCGAACCAACACCCGTGCAATCCAGATCAACAATAATACTTATAATGCCCGAGGATATTGAATCGAATAACTCTAAAAAAGTATTCGGACCAAAACATGTAGCAGCTAATTTAAAATTTTAAAAATAAGGATAAATACATAATGGAAATGAGTTCCTGATAAAAAAAAAATCCAAGGCAAGATGAAAAAATAAATAAGACAACTAATTGTAAGTATGAAATCCAGGAAAGGAACAAATAAATGATTTCGGCAGGTACACCGCATGCCAGATAAGAAACTTACTAAGAATGCGATGAACTGAAAGTATCAGGAAAAACAAAAAGAGGAGTCCATGGAACGACACCCTAGAGGAGGAGATCCAGAGGAGGTGCGTAAGGCGGAAAGGAATGGAGGATTAACTCAAGAGAGAAAACTGTGAAAGAGAAAAAGAAGAAAATACACCATCCTGTAGAGAGGTACAGGATTAAATAAGTAAAAGGGGTCGTCTTTTGCCTTCTACAACGCTCAAATGGACCTTTGCACTTTTTCTCTACAATATCTCTCGACCGTGCAATCATTTTGATAATATAACGTCTTCGTTATAATTTGGTAAACTATTCACGTAGGTAATTATGATAAAGGCAATAATTATAGAAGAGGAAAAAGGCTTTGTATTGAATTTAATATATTTCGAATGGTTCTGAAACTTTTCAAAGCTGAAAACAACCCCTTTGATAAAAAAAAAACATTCTGGCGAACCTTTATTTTTAGCATTTAGTTTTAGGGACTCTACTTGGGAAAACGAGTGCCAAAAAGGGGATTATTACGTCGTGAGAGACCACAAGTATCCACAGTTATTTCGTCACCGAAATTTTTCACGAAAAATTGACAAGACAATTGAAGGAATAACAGAAACATGGATACTTAAGTATGTTTAAAAATAATTTTCCATTTGCTTCTTACGTTCACTTCATATTTAATATCTTCGTTTAAAAAATGTAAATTTGATTTGAATTGCTTTTAGAATGCTTTCTAATCGATGTTTCGCTGTATCGCTAGACTAATTTTTCAAGATACAATGAAGCGTAGATTAGAAAGCATTCTAAAAGCAATCCGAACAATAATAGTTTAGAAAAATTTGCAAATTAAGGCCCGATTTTACAATCGTCCTTCGAATAATGTCACGTAGATAGGGAAGTATGTTAAAGGACATTCGGCGAATAGTTATTATTCTGCAAATAGAGTTTATTCCATGATTGTAAAAACTGGGTCTAAATCACAATGTTTTATGTATCGAGCGTTCATAAATCATTGAAGGACTAGATTATTTTAAAAAGTTAAAACTGATTGAAACTCTATGACTTTTATTAATTTGTTAAGCTCAGTTAAATTAGGATCACTGATCTTGGACTATATTTTCGGAAACTCGGACTAGGACTTTTTTTCACTCTTTTTGTTTCTAATTAAGTTCTGGTACAAAAATTCCTCTAGGACCAACTCTTACGTCATCAATCACATAATGAGTATCTACAATCATTCCGTAATTATTTTTTAATTTACCGAAACTATCTATTAGCAAAATACATTGGTTAACAGCGATTTGGGTTAGAATAATTTTAGGCAACTTTTACAATTTTGGGAGCGCTCCGCGAAAATCTAGAAAGAGACGCCGGCGCTCAGACTGCCGGCGAAAGACAGGGACGGAATGAGCGTGTGTGTACCCTGTCACCTGCGTCCTTGATTCGGTGAGTCAATTTTTTCCGTGCCGCCCCAAGCTACAAGTCTGTGTTCGCATGCAAGCGGTAACATTTTGGCCGGCCAGCAGCGTTTCGCCAAATCAATCGGACGCTAGATTTCCTGTCGGGCAAGTTTTCAAGCGCTCACTGTCGAAACTAGTTTCCGCCGACGGATTTTCAATATTGTTGTTATGTGCGCAATTAAAACGCGATTTTTCGAAGCGAGCAACGAACGAGGCAAGGACAAGAAATTCGCGCTCGTAATGAACGTTGCCAAAATTGTCCAAAGCATTTGAGTCCTCTTGATTCGCAGAAAACTTTCAAGTCTGTCCTTCAATAATCATTCAAGTTCAAAAGAAATTAACGCCGAATATATGTATACAGAATTCGAGGGGACAAGGCCACGAACCTTCTAAATAAATCTTTATTTGTCCTTTAATGTCCTTTGGTCGAGTACCCTCAAGACAAATAAGACATTAGAAATAAAAATGATAGAAAATCATCATATTAAACGATTATATTTTGTTTCTATTCCCAAATTATGGCAGAGCCATGTACCCCAAGGAATATTAGTCAAATAACCAATTCAAAATTTCCGTTGAACCACACTTGGATTTTCAAATTAATGATTTGCGCTTTTTTTTACGGTTTTCAATATTTTCTTGTTTCTTGATTTTTTTTAGGCGTTATAAAACCCTAAGTATAATATCGGTCATACATTAGATGTACATATAGATTCTTTGATCATAAGCTTTGCCAATCTCATCAGATTTTATTCTGTATTTAGTTTTATAAAAAAAAAATACATTGATTTGTACATTAGTCATTATCACGAAGAATGCAAGCAGCAAATTCTCGTCATCAAATGGTTGCAGAAATGCAAGCACGCTCTACTAATTATTAAAAAAAAAATACTTTCGCCTTGAACTTTTCATGACAGCGTGTTTTGGTGTATGTTCCTATTTCCATAACAAAACAAAGAGTCATGTGTAGACCATTAATAAATGATTGAAACGCGTTTGAACTTCGCTAGATTATTTTTAAAACTTACTACTAAATAATATGTTACCACGGGCGACGATACAAGAAATTTATTTATTAAGTACATAATTTATTAAAAGAATATTTTAAACAAATACTTAGTTTAGTGAGGACTAAAGCCCGGATTTAGGTGCATTTTAGGTCATGAGTAGGGGCCGGATTTTAGGTTGTTTAGTTCTTAAGGTTTTAAAAACTTTTTAAAGATATCTCTTCGTTTTATTAGAAATGGAGTCAACTGACTCGAAAGAGACGAAACGTAGAGATATCTTTAAAAAATCTTTAAAACCTTAAGAACTAAATAAAGACTTTTCATCTAAAATCCGGCCTTTAGTCATGAGTCCTTACTCCACAACTCGTTCGCTGACTTACGACCTAAAAATGCTCCTAACGTGCAACAATATCGTCATAAAAAGCAAAATTACTAAAATGACAGCGCGCTAAATTCAAATGTCTCTCAATCACTTATGAACATAACATACAACATCCATAAAGTGTCATTGAAATTATAGTGATTAAGTTAAAAGGTGATATATGTATTTCTGGCTAGTGCTGAATATGTAAATGATAATAACGAAATATTCTTGCCAAGACAGGGCCGGGCTAAGTTTTCCCGTCCAAAGGCGTCCACATTTTTATTAAAACATGCATTCAAGTGGCACGATATTATTAATAATATTGAAGAAAAAAAGACTAAGGGTGGGTGTACAGAAAGAAAATCAAATATTTAATTACGATGAACTATTTGATTGAGCTTAAAATTCGCGTTGCCATGGTTTAACAATTTGATTTCAATGGCATCACGAATTTTAAACTCAATCAAATACTTAATCGTAATTAAATATACTGATTTCTTTTCTGTAAATCGACTCTTAAGATAGGAAACATAAAAGAAACTCTGCATGGATTTACAAGCTATAGACAGAAGAATAAAAAAAGATTATAAAACTTTAAATAATAAATTAATTAATAATAAAGAAATATTTAATAAACTTTTCACGAAAGACTGAGAAGTGTACGATTTTTAAGCTATCCCTGAAAAGTTCTTCCTTTCCTTTTTTTAACAAATTTATACATATTACGCTTTTCGAATTACTACATTCTAAATCGCTAGAAACAAAATAAATAAAGTGGACATACCACAACGATATAGGAGTGGACCTTTTACTAAGAACGTTATTAGAAATTAAAAGAAGCGAAAGGAGGAGCGCTGCGGGGAGAGCAACAGCAAAAGAGCAACTAGAAATGAAAACAGAATGTCCAGAAAGGGATGGAAAGAATCCATTCCATATCGGGGACCTAATAAGATCGAAAGAAATTTTCTATGTATCTAGTATCTTTTTCTTTTTTTTGAATTATCCCTTGAATTAAATAACCCGTGTCTTGAAACCTCCAGGGGGACCAAGGGGTCCGAAAAGATAAAAGTTCCTCATTCTAAATAGCAACTCTTATTTTGTTTGAAATTATTCTTGAATTGATTTGTTCAAATGAAAAGGTTTTAATGAGTTGTTCAAATTCATTCCAAAGGAACATTCGCAACAGCACGATTTTATTGCCAATTTATCATTTTGGGGCCTTTCGCCTACCAACATATTTTTGATAAAATCCAGAACTTGATTCTATTTTGATTTTGAAAAATGAACGCCTACATTTTTTTATAAGTTTTATCATTTTGAGCCTTTTGCCTTCCAAAATATTCTTCATAAGATCCAGAATTTGATTATGTTGTACCTGCCTTTGAAAAACAATCGCCTACATATTTTTAGAAGTGATCCACAGGTTTTTCTCCTTTTTTCTTCAACATTTGAATTAATGAATTGGTCCAATTGTTCATTAAACAAATTCATTCTAAATGATTCGTGAAGAGCACGATTGTATTGTCATATTTTATAAATTTTATCATTTGGGGCCTTTCGCCTCCCCAAATATTTTTGATAAGATGCAGAATTCGATTCTATTTTGATTCTGTTTTACCTGCCCTTGAAAAATAAACGCCTACATTTTTTTTAGAAGTGATCCACAAGTTTTTTTTTCAACATTTGAATGAATGAATGAATTGGTCCAATTGTTCATTGAACAAATTCATTCTAAATGAATCGTGAACAGCACGATTGTATTATCATTTTTTATAAATGTTATCATTTGGGGCCTTTCGCCTGCCAAAATATTTTTGAAAAGATCAAGAATTTGATTCTGTTTGTCTGCCTCTGAAAAACAAACGCCTACATCTTTTTAGAAGTGATCCATAGGTTTTTTCTTTTTTCAACAATTCAATGAATGAATTGGTCCAATTGTTCGTTAAACAAATTCATTCCGAATGATTCGTGAACAGTACGATTGTATTGTCACCTTTTATAAGTTTTATCATTTGCGACATCTCGCCTGCCAAAATATTTCTGATAAGATCCAGAATTTGATTCTATTTTGATTCTGTTTTACGTGCCTTTGAAAAATAAAAACCCAAATTTTTTTTTTTTTTTGAAGTGGCCCTTCTTTTTTCTTTATTAAAGGAACAAATTCTATATTTTTCTTGAAATATTTTTAAGTAATTCCTCCTCCAATGAGACGTGAATTTCAAAAGTGAAACAATTTATATTTAAAAACAAATTTTAATACGACCAAGACGAAATTTATTGCACCATAAAACTCCAAGGTTTCTCACTTTCATTAGCTGCACATAAAATTCAACATCCGATTTTTAAAAATACCTACACAACCGGGGGCCAATTTAAAACAAATTTAAAAGATAATTTAATTTTGACCGCGCTTTAAAAAAAATTGATTTGCCGCTCTCGCCAGACCCCGCCCCCAACTATGTTATATAACGACGATCCCCGCGCAGATATCAGCGGCCGAACTTTGCAATTTTTCAGGTCCCACCTGATTACAGGTGTTAGATGTCTCGGTTTGTGTGAGTGTGTGGGCACCATATAACTGCACATGTCTCGCGAGGAGTGAATAAACTTGCACCGCCACAAATTGGTCGGATCGGTTACGTAGCGAAAAAAAAATTGTTTTACGTGTCGACCGCCTGGGGCCTTAGAATTTGTTTTAATCGCGGCAATCCTTGTTGCTAGGTGTACGAAATGCATGGGACTTAAACCGGTATCCTCCTCTCAGCCGAAATTACCGGAAAATCTTAATTCAATAAGTTCTTTCCCTTTTTTGGGTTTAGACATAGCTTCGGTTAATGACCGGAATAATTCAGTTATTGAGTTTCGAAGAAAGGAAAGTAGCTAACAAGATTGCCACGAATCAGATGGTTTTAGATTCATAACGAATCTAAAACTGAGTCATGAACTGAATATATTACTCAGTTATTCAGCTAACGACCTGAGTAAATCCCAAATAAATTTTTGATAAAAATAGAGCAAGGAAGTCAAAAACATAGTTAGTTTTGATTTTTTTTTTGTTAGTCTGTTAGAATGTTAGCATAAAAGTAAGCCGCGGATCTGTTTTGCGGTGTTGCCATTTGGGACTTGGTGCAAACAGATCCGCGGGGTTTGCGTGAGTACAAAACTTGAATATAAAATTTAAGATGACTTACAGAAATTAAAGTTACCTTTCTGCATTTGGTTCTGGTGCTCGTTCATTTTGGCCTCATAGCCCTGCTTGTTGATACCCATCGAGTTTCGCGTCCAATTGGGGTAATCGTCTTTACCGTGTTGGCCGCATTGCTGCAACAAAATAATTCTGGAATCAGTAAGGAATTTATTTCCGATGGGATTAGATTCATTTTCTATCTAGAATACTTTTCAAAAACCAAGTTTCATGAAAGACAATATAAATTATTCCAAATTTTTTAATTTGTAAATAAATAGTTGAATGACACAACATAACTCATTTATTTACTACCAGCAGATCAAATGAATTTATAATTAGAGTAGGCCATGACTATTTTGACTGTTATAGATTTAGTGTTAAGTAACTGATATCAAATTTGAATAGCTGTTGAATTATTTTGAAAATGTCGTAAAATAAGGAGATGGCAAACATCGGCGCCTTGTACATTATCTAAAGGTGCAATATATAGTCAAATTTCTCAACACTAAGTGATACCAACTCACTGTCTACTCCAGTTAGGTACATATTCAGTTGATCTCATGCATGATATAATAACAGACAGCAGCAGATATGCTGTTTACGATATGTGTCTCTCGTAACTGTTATTGTATTAGCTGTAATATATTCTTAATAAACGAATTTCTTGGGATGTCTGGCTTCTGAGGCTATTTTAGGAGCATCCCACGCGAAGTCCTTGCGAGACGAATTGTGTCCTGAAAATCTGTTCACCGAAGGCGTGCACTAATTTTGGTAAAAATTTGCTTATAAAATTGACTGCTCGATTAATATACTACGATCGGGAACGTAAGTCATTCGGAGGGCATTAGTCTCCACTTCACTTCACACTTCATGCTTTACGTCTGATTATCGTGTTTTGAAATTCTTTCGTGAAAAGTCCGATAAAAAAAACCAGCACATCAAGTATTGCCAAAGTTATTTTCTTTAAATAAATTTGATGACAATCTAGATGAAACTTGTCACGTGATACTCGACTGCTAAATTCTGAATATTAAATTTTATTTAATGTTTTAAACTACTCTTGTCACATCATCTTTTAGTGTCAGTGTGTCAGTTCTTTTTTTCTTTAAATATTTTTCACTCTACATAGTGGCTTCATTTTAGGAACCAAATACAAAAGCTGAATGGTTTTTATACGTATTACCTTTTAGAGTTATCACAAAAACAAAAGCGAATCGCACACCGGATACAAAAAATACAATATTTGATTTTTTTTAATGAAACAGTCAACTCCTTGGAGCTATTTATCACTGGAGTGGGCCGAACAAAATGATGTTCGTTTATGAAACGGCTGTACAGATCATTTTTTTAAATTATATGTCGATCGTATAAATCTAAGTTGAGAAAATATACGACGAAATGACGTGACATGACAAACAAGCCGCAAGACTGTTTCATGAAAGTTAGAAGGAAATAGCTACATAAAAGTTGTGTGACTTATCGATCAGTCGGCATATATGTAGTAAAAAAATGAACTGCAGTTTTAAATTCTGCTCAAAAACAAAAGCAGAGTACAAAAATTTTCTTTTCAGTAACTTGGAACTTATATTTTAGAAAGTACAGTAAAAAAAAGTGAAAGGAAGTGAAGAGAACGAGATCTGTATTTTTTGTCTGGATGAATAAAGCACTTAAGAAAGACATGGTTTGACATTGCTCGTCACACGATGTTAAATGTTAAGTAGCAATTTGGGATGTCATTGATCGCGCCTAGTGTGCGGAAGGCTTAACCGTAAATGTTATACTTCTAGGCCCTCGAACACTGAGCGGTCAAACCGTGCGGCCAAATAGCTGCCCGTGGCAAATAAAAGCAAAACATAACACTTTCTAAGTATTATGTGTAACACGCTTTTTGCATTTTAATTTTTGTTCATTTGTTGCAGTTGCAATAAATAATGCACCGTTAAATTGGATAAAGACAAAAAAAGTTTATTACATATTATTATTAAATGATTGCAAAACTGTCTGGCAATTCCTAAAAATAGTTGAGTAGCAAAAAGCAAAAATACCACGGGGGCAGAAGTAGCAGCAAAATAAAGCTGACCTACGACAAACAAAAACAACTTTTTGCCGTCGATTTTTCGCCCGTGACATTCTCGTTTATGCACAAGATGGATACTTATGAATTTATTTATAGCCAAGATCAGGCGCAATCGATGATGATTCGACGTGGCAAATATTCGGCTATAGGTATTCCTAGATGAACTTAAGTGCGCATATGTCTGTAACATTCAAATTATTAGTGGAGGCGATCGATTTGCCACCTCGTCCCATAAAATTACAATCTACATGTTAATTAACAATATTTTCCGAAAATATTTCGGCAATTTCGTAATGAGAATGGGACTGGGAATAGGAGAGCTAAATGTCAAGGACGGCTCGCCGCCGTCGTCGACGTTGTAGGTTAAAATTATACGAGTTAGGGTAGGCTATGTTCCACCATTAATATTCAGAAAGTGTCATTTGTGCGACATCGATTTTCGTTTCTCAATATTTCGGCTCGAATCGATGCTGTTCCTTACACTGGAAGGCATCTTCTAATGTATTCATAGAGCTCGCTGTAAGAAAGAGACAGATGATGTTCAAGTATTCAAATCGCGCCGGCAAAAAAATGACCACCTATAGGTCATTACCAATGACCTAAGGATTGAGATGACGACTGCGAAAAAAAGTCGATAAAAAGGAACAAAAAATCCATAAAACTAATAAAAAGTCTCTGTGTATAAATTAAGTGATGCAAATGTTATGGACAGGAGTGCAGACATTGCATTATTATAAATGTGGAATTAACTTCTGGTAATTTGTTGACCAACTTGTTAAGCAATTTGTTAATTTTTTTAATAATTTTCATTAATCTATAGGATTTATAAAAGTAAAGATAAAAATACATTCTATTTGAATTCTGGGCCGAATAAAAAGAAAGAAACTCGGAACAAATAAAATGGGAGAACCGTGGCTCAATAAAAGAAAGGCCGAGCTAGTTGGGGAATATAGGAAATACCATTTTTCCGAAAAGTCTCAACAAGTTTCTACTTTAGATTGGCCTTAAAAAATAGCTCATTTCATTAACGCTGTGTCAAATCATTATGAAAGGTAAACGAGTTTTCCAATTATTTTCGAATTAAAGCTGTTTAGGTAATTTTTTGTTCTTGACCAAAGCACTATAATTACATAATTTGTTCTATAAACGCCGGTAGTGACAGTTCGTTAATTTATAAATTAAATTAACACTTGCTGTTAATTGTGGGTTGCAACATTCAGTGGTATTTTTTTTTTTAATTTCCTGATATTTTTTGAATTTTACAAATGCCAGAAGAAATTAAATTAAAAAGACGAATAAGTTGTTTTATGGAAATTATGTATTAAGAATGTATTTGCGGTTACGTGGGGCTAACAAAAAGAGGGATCTAGTGTTGCGTCAGTTTATTCATCTCAACTAGGATTTCTTGTACCCTAGGTGGTCGCCCTGACATGTATTATTTTAAGGCATGAGAAATGTGTAGCAAGTTTTTGGACAACAGGGGGTGCTGACGTTCCTGTTTCTTTTACGCAGGACTGTCATAAATGTCCCAAGTTCTTGTCAATATTACTAGGGTTCAATTCTTTGCAATACGCAAATGACAGATTTTAATGGAGGCCATATTGATGCCATTTCATTTCGCTAGAATTGGTACAAAACTTATTGAATTGAGCAAATAGATGACTGTTGCCTACCCCCTTAACGAAAATTATGAAATATTAGCATCCAATCGCTTTCTCGAATTCTTTCATCCGTTACCCATCCCCCGAGTCAAACTCAGTCCACCTCTCTCTCCCCCTAATAATAATTTCTTATTTATTTCACGTTTAATACAGTGTCGTCGGCGAAAAATCGTGACGCGCAAGAATTTGAATAATGCAATATTAAATTTCTATAGATATTTTTTCCCAGGTTAAAGAAACCGGTGGGGGTAAGCGTTGTCTCGTTACCTTGGCGACGGCAAGGTCGCAGTCTGACCCCCCATTCCACCCCCGCCCACGAGTAGACGCTGTTTAGCCGTCTTGATTATTATTGATAACATGAATTTTTTAAGAGCACCGTCTACATTTTCGTCCGACCGTTATTATTTATATTCGGGAGGGTGGGGGGTGGGGGCAGGCGGTCGGCGGCGGCGGTGGGTGCGCTCGGGGCTGCGTATCCTAGCTCTAATGCGGTATTGATCCGCCTTAACATGTAAAAAGTTATGTCACAATTACCGCATTATTTTACATTATGTTTTCGTGTAGTTCTCTATTTTTTTTTCTCCCTGGGGTTGCTTCGTTAACGGCGGATGCACAGCCAACTCTGATGAGGCTTAATGACGAATCGTTACCAGACGCGGTCAATACACGTTAAAAAAACACCCAAATATCTGGAGAGCGCCTGCACAAAATTTAAAAGCAGATCTGCCCTTACCAGTGGCGTAGATTCATCCCTTCACTCTATACACAACAAAAAGAAATACTGTTGAAATCCACTGGTGCACGTTGGTGCAAGGACAACTCAACAACTGGTTTCGAAAGCAATTAAGAGAATGAGACCAGGGGCCCAATTCTTGAGATCATTCGACATGACGCAATTCCCGGCAGTTTTGTATGAAGGTCTACGTCATTTTGACGTCATGTCACATACGACATTATTTCTCGAGTGATTTCAAGAATTGGGTCCCTGGTTCATTTTGCACTTTTTCCATTTAAAAGTATTTCACTTATTTTTTTCTGGATTAATATGGATAGAGCACTACTTATTTCTTGTTAGATGTTTAGGAGGGGTGCCTTAAATTTGCTAAACCTACCAAAGAAAATTAGAATCAAGATGGTGAAAATCAACTGAAAGAACTGTAAGGATCAATGGAAAGGGATTAGGGCAAGAGTGAAGGGCATTGGAAATGGTGACACGCATCAAATAAGGTTCCATCTAGCGGCGCAGTGGCGCCACATGTGGCTTAAAAAATAGACATGAAAGGACTTGGAAGATCTCTTAGTGGCTGGGTCCGGGTTTAAGAAGAATGACGGAACCTGCGTTATGGGAAAAAACTTACAAGTATCAACGATAAAAAAGACTATGAGACACTTCATCTTGAGAAATAGGCTTAGAGTCGATAATATAAAGATAAAATCAAAAGTGTTTGACGTAATCCAACAAAGAGAGGTAACAACGCAAGAATCCTATCACATGGGCAAAAGGAAGCGCCCACGAACCTTAAACAAATTTCAGGAGAAACTAATATTAACTGGTATTAAACGCACAGAAGAATTTTTAAGGGGTCTAATCTAGCTGAGGATGAGGCCAACTTAAGAAGGAGGTGCATTTCAGCGTAAGCAAGACCAAAACAATAAATAAGTAACAAAAGCAGTAACGGAAAAACAGGAAGGCATTTTAATATGAACAGTATAAAAGTAAAACACTGCGCTTTCGAGAGAGACGGATCTAGATTTATGAAAGACATCAAATAAAGGGATCAATCTTTACAAAGGCTTTCGTTTGAATCGAGTCACTAAATTCTTCTTTTGTCGACGTTTCATTACGGAAGAACTTCCTCAGAGCGAAAGCTGATGTTCTTTTTTGCTACTGATCCTCTCGCTTCTGCTCCACATTAACATGACATACGAGGTAAAAAACTAAATGCCAAATAAAAAATGCTCCAAAGGAGACAAAGTAAAGAAGGAGATGTAACTGAACTCCAGAAAAGAAAATAATTTCAGACGAGAAGAAGAAGGAATCATACCTTGTTAGGTATGGTCAAGTCAGAAGAGCAAAATCTGAATGACGATGGATTACTTGTATTATAGGAATGAAGAAGTGAAGAAGACCGAAGCGAACTTATTATGTATGCGTAAGTCATTTTTGAAATTTGGCAGTAATTTGGAACTGGAAAAACCACATAGTTACTTTTTCATACTTTGAGATTTTTCGTAGTTCCTTTGCTCATGGTATATTTGAATAATTCCGATAGTATTTTCAAACGTTTCTTTTAGCGTCGTGGTTTTATGCCCACGATCAAGGAATTAAGAGGAGGCTTTAGTTTTTCATTAAAGATCCAATAAACGTGTGCAGGGAAATTCGCGACCTCTTAAACTCGAGACGGGATCGCTTTGTGTAGGTGTGCTTTTTTTTCTCTCTAAAGCTCGTTCGTCTCGTCTCGTCCTCGCGAGTTAACAGCAGCTCCAGCAGCAACAACAGCAGCAACACCAGAGAATCCTCCGCGGTTCGAACGATGGGGGGAAAAAAACGGGCCGAGCATAAAGCTCCGCGTCAGAAATAAATGTTTAATAAAAGTGGAATAAGAAGGGCGAGCGAAACATGTAAACAACGGCGAAAAAAGGATGGGGGCGAAAATCGATGTCCTGGCGAACAAGTTTCGACGTATCGGAGGTCAGGAACGAACCTAGACGGAGAGGGATGATACGAAAATCAATATTGTTAGACAGAGAGGGGTGGAGGGAGGGAGGCTGGTTTCTTAACACGCTTGCGCCGCCGGTTTTTTATGCGGCGCAAAAAAAGTCGCGATTTTTTGCACGTTTTTTCTGGGCGTTTTTTCAACCTGCAGTCTCCCGATATTTCAGATGTTTTTTTGCCGTTGGTCTGGGCGAAAAAAATTATGATGGCCTGCACCGTTTTATGTCTGCGATATTCAAATATTTTTTAATTGCGCCCGGCCCTCTCTCTCTTTAATAAGAAATTCTTATGTTTGTTAGAGCGCCAATCAAGTTTTTGGCATTAAGCTCCTGCTTAATTAGAAGGAGCATTTATGGCTCGCGAGAGTTTCACTGGAAGAAACGACTGTTTCCTCGTTACGCAGATCCGTTGCAGTTTCATTAATTTTTTAATTAAAACAAACTCGTAAACTCAAACTAATATTTTCTTTCGTCTTTCACACTCGGACCGACGAGACTATATAAAAAAAAATATGTTTCCTGCTGATGTCTTTAGAATTTTCTCTTCTGATTCTATGAATCGGTTTCTGACACATTCGATACTTCTTCGATACAAAAAACAACAAACTTCATATGGCTATGCTACAAGTGTCAATTTCTATGATTCTTTAGGAACTTTGACATTTTCAACTTGTTTCGTTTGGTATTTCTATCGTTCTTTTGGTTGGTATCTCGATCGATCTAATTTATGAGTCGAAAGCTATTTGGTTTTCATTCAATAGTTTACTTTACATAGACATTTTTTTGAAGAGATGAACTTAAGGTTTCTCTTCTGTTTTAGACCAGGATCATCATTCTTATATTTTCTCCGCCACCAAATTTGTTCTCTTCCCTATAAGGTCTATTATAAGTGTCTCATAACTATCAAGTGTAAATTTTATTCATTTGCCAAGTTTATAATTCTTCACTATAGAAGGAAGTCGCCATAATATTGGGGAAGTGTTTGGTTCAGCTTTCCTTTGAAGTCCTGGTACTTGACCAAAATCGTATCATAATAATCATAAGTCCAGTAAGTCTCAAATTTTGATACAGTTTTCACCGAATTCGGAGAAGGATCGCTATAAAATTGGGGACGTGTTGTTCCAGGATGTCTCTGATGTATTAGCAGTTGATCAAAATCGTATCATACTGATCCTGTGGTCCAATGAGTCTCAGCATTTTAAAACCGGTATACCCACTTCTAAATTTTGGAAACATTAAGCATCCATCAAGTAAAACGAACTTTTTTTCAGGGAATAGTCTACAAACAGGCATTCTGCCTTTTCTCCTTGTATTCTTTAATGAACTTATCACCATCACCGAGTAAGGAATTCAATGTTTCTTTCTCTGTCCTTTTTTTATTATCCATCTTCTTGGTCTTACTCAGCAAACGCTAAAGCCTCTTCATTATTCATCTTCATGGTCTTATTCAGAAAGCTTTTCTCGAAGGCTGAAGCAGTTTACCTCTGAACACCCCTTCACTTCTCTTTTGGTTTTAGTGATTGTGAGTGCAAGTGGTAAATGAATATCTCCGAATTTAATTGGACCAGCCTGTTTAATTCTCGATAAGTTCTGTTTCAGTTGCTAACATATCACTGGGGCAAAATGTGATGATCTTCGTTGCAATTTTTCGGAAAGCACAACGTGTTTTTTTCAAAGGAAAGTCTTTCGAACTGGGCTGGTTTCTTCAAAACAACCTGACAAGAGAGTGAACAAGAAGAAAATGTCATATACACATACCGTATGTTTCATTTTTAGTTGGAAACGTATTCACGTGAGCATAAACGTGGTAAGTGAAAAAAGTTTAGTCATCATCAAGATCCATATACATATTGTAAGTGAGATTAGGTCCTCGAACTTCAACAGTTTCTTATACGAAGAACAATCTAGTTGGTTTTATGTAGAGTTTCAGTGTCAAACAAGTGAAACAATTGCTGTATATCAAATTGAAGAAGAAAAAAATTTAATAACCCTTGGCATAAAAAAAATTGAAATTCTGAAAATATACGTGGTATATTCAAAAAATTCCGAAAGTATCGTCATTTAACACATTCGGCTCAAAAAAAAGTTGCAAATTGTGATAATTTATGTGGTATGTTTGGAAACTACTACCGTTGTACAATATATCCAGCTGTTAATGAAAAAGAAGAACCTCTTGGCTTAAGAAATTGAAAATTATGAAAATGTACATGGTGTGCTCGAAAAATTTCGGAAAGTATCGTTGTACACGTACGAGTCAGTGTTTGTTTGTGCACATTTCTTTCGAGTTCCTCTTTTTAAAAAGCTTTTCACTTCGTCGGTATTCCGTTGTTGATAATGATGTAACTCTTACGCGCGCTTTCAATCGAGAACAAAACCGGACGAAATCCGAGGGTACATCCGAAAATAAAATTCGAAAATCATCGCGTACCTCCGCCCCTTTGTACCGAACAAATGCCGGCGACAAAATACTTTGACACAAATTAATTTGTGCGTTACGTAATAAATCACCGGCATCTGACGAGGGACCAAGTCTTTCCGCCCCGTCCTCTCGCGTCTCGTTTGATACAAGTCGAAGGACTTGGTCGTCCCCCTTAGCTTAAAAGATTGGCGTTTGATTTAATGCGATATTTGAGGAACACATGAAAATATTTTAATAAATTCCATGTATGTACTAAGAACTACAAAATAAAAATTGGATTTGCGTTTCTTATTCGGACTCGTTAATTAGTTTTAAATTAAAAAACATATACATTATGATACAATATTGTTCCCCTTATTTGTCACTGCCAATATAATACTATTGAATAAATAATTAGATAGCCTTCTAGAGGGTAAAAGTATTCGATCAAATTATTCTGATGTTCTACATACATGTTACCAATTTTTCATTTTCATACCATATGTCCAAATAAATTTTTGATAAAGGTAGGTCATGGAGTGTAAAAATCTACAACATCAAGTAGTTTTTGAAGTTAGTGACATATCAAGCTGTAAGATATGGCCAATTAAACTTCAATTTTACTTAACTACCCAAGAACTGGACAATATTTTAATGTAAATAATATAACAATTTCACTTCCATGGCCTAGCTTTATCAGAAATTTATTTGCACATATTGCTGTGTTATGGCCCCTAGTTGGGTGAAGTCAATTTTATGCGGTGAAATGGGATATTTTTCAAAGTTTCTGACAATTGTTGCAAATTTTTCATTCATTGTGTAAATAAAGAAAAATGCTCGTAGAAAGTGATAGAAACAACGGTTTATTAAGTCGATTATTCATGAAATCATACAAACAAATACTGATCATTCAAAGAGTCGAAGTTTTATTTAGTCAGTCGGTTTTTCACAAAACCGCTGATATTACTTACATTAGATCCGATCAACGTTCTTAACGTGAATGAATGTAAACAACACGGAGCCAGTTTGTATGCGCACTGGTTGCTTTAGTTAAAATAGCTCAGATGCAGCGCCCTCACTGATCCAATTTCCTAACTCCGCGCTGCCGCTTACAGTTTCCAACAACGTCCGGTTGTCAATTGCATTGAAAAATCGATTATTCTAATTATTACAATTCTGGCTTTAAATCCTACCTTTTTACATTTCAAAAATTCTAAATAATTTACTTATTATATACAAGTAATTTAAAATCGACTAGTTCTATAAATATTTACACAAACTTAATATATCTGATAAAAACGCTTGAATTTAATAATTGTAAACAAATAAATCCTGTAAAACATAACTTATACATTACTCTAAATTTCTCTTTACTATTTACAAATTATTTCATTGGAAAAGTCTTTCGTTTAGCTTATAAACATCGCAATATGTTATAACAGTTTAATGATGAAATCAAAAATTTACTCATTATTACAATTGAATGCATGTGCGCTATGCGTAAGTTCTCGAACTTTTGGGATACACCATGTATATTAAAGCGAACTAATTTTTATGATGAAATTGATACACATAAAACAAGTCTTTTCACATTAGCTTAATTAAGGGTACTTTTAAAGCTAATTAATTGACACTGATAAGAATTTGGTAACAAACTGTCAAATTTTCTGCTTTTTTAACACTGCGGTTACTTAGAAATTGACTAAGGGCCTGTGCTTTCATCGCTGATTAACTTAATGAAAAGCGTGAAATTTTGCAAACACTGGAGACGACGTTGTTCGGCATTTATTTAAAGCAGGGCCGCCTATACAATCCTTTCTGAAAAGCAATAGGTAGTTTTGACTGATTACGCGAGATGGCGCTCATCTTCACACATCACAATTCTAGACAGCGATTTCCAATACTTTTGGAAACACTGGACATTATTTGTTATTAATTTTTTTATTTAAGGCGCTGGGCGCAATCTTTGAACCGCCATTTATTTTTCTGCAAGGCAAAAGGTAGTTCTGATTGAAACAGTGAGGTGGCGCTCATCTTCATCCATCACAACTTTAGACAACTTCAAATATTTTGCACAGCTCGGGAATTTCCTCGTCTTTTACCATTTATTTAAAACAACTACGTCTCAGGTCACTGAAGCTGCCGTTTACATTTATGCAAAGCATATTTCTGATTGATTACGCGAGATGGCGCTCATCATTATGCTGTCACAAGCCATCTACATTTGCAACGAAGAAATTTAATAATGGAACATACATAAGTATTTGCCATGCATGATCAGATTTAGTATTTGAAGACGATCATTGGCTTTGACGTTTGGTTGGAAAAAATCTGTCTGCTTTGACGCTCTGTAGATCGGCGTTTTTTGAATATTTTCGTTTCAACTTTGGTAGATACTTTGTTTATCTTTTTGACAACAGAAATTTGCTCCTCGATTGGGGGTTACTCTGATATAACATACAGGCTGATACATCTTATTTTCGTCTTTTCTAATGGCATATTTGCTCGATTTTTAACTTGTACTTTACTAGAAAAGCTTCGATTTGTGAAATGATAAAAAAAACAGTGTCGGAGCGGGAGCAACCTTTGGTTTATTCCCATGCCTACAATTGTAAAGGCAATTGTTTCTATAGCAAAGTTAATCAGTGATAAAAGTACTTGGTATTGGTATTACCAACGTGTTAAGGAGACCTTAAATTTAAGTCGTGTTTAGATTGTGATATTTCTGCTTGGTTTGTATACAATCAATCACGTTCTAAACACGAATTAAATTTAAGGTCTCCTTAAAACGTTGGTAACACCGGCCGTAAATCAATTAAAATATGTAAAATCCAGAATTATTAAAGAAAACGTTTCTAAACCCCACGAAGCAAGTCAAATGACAAACTATTCTGTCCAAAATCACTAAAGCTTACAGTAACAATCATATAACAGAGAAACCAACCACAAAATTATGTAGCAAAGTTTAAATAACAGCTTCCTTTACTGCTTATTAGAGGAGGTATGGTTTGCAGTCCCGTAACTTTTCAAATCTTCCACGTATAAATCACAATTATTTACAGCAAACAATATTTTTTATAATGAAAGTGAACTCTTCAATTTGGTAACACAATAGTAATGGAGACAGTAATTTTAAGAATAATTAAAAATATAAATATGAAATAATTGTGGGAAGAGATCATTTTTTAATTACAACAATTGAAGATCCCTAGAGGTTCCCAAACTGTGAACAAGGAGTTTTTAGTTTCAGTATATTTATTTCTTTTTTGCCTACAACAATAATTTGGTGCTTTTTGAGTGTGCCTTGCGATTTAGAGCGAAAGCTAAATGATTCCTCTCTTCAAGTTGGGCAACTAGCTACACAAATACAGAAGAAAAACGGCACTGCTAGACTTGATTAATTTCAGCGATCCTCAAACCACAGAAAGGCAGTTACAGCTACTCACGTTTGAGGACCTCAAGTGCTGCTACATTTATTGTCCATTAAATTGTGCAGAACAAAAGTTCCAGAACATTTCGGATCTACCACGTATATTACGGCAAAGAAAATAAAACTGATTTTACGAGAGGAAACTGAGCTAAGTAACTGTCTTTCAATTTAGGGGCATAAAACAAATGGCTCTACAATTACAGAAAGAGAAAGAAGTCCTTAAGTACTGTAATATCTAAATTGTTCCAGCGAATCTCTAACCGTGATTAAGGCGATTTCATACATTTGAGAACCGTATATTTCAAGTTTACGGTACAATAAAATGTATAAAGTTGTAGAATTGAAATAAAAAATAAGTGGAATTACAGGAGTCGCTAGATTTAGCGAGCTTGAAGTTGTGAATAAAACTATTTGTATCAAGAACCGTATGCTTCAAGTTGCACTAACATGGATACAATTGGTAATTACAGTACATTCCAGCGACCCTCAAAATTTGGATGGTGGAACGAATTTAGTCGGAGCATTTTAGTACCGCTGGCTTTAATTTCTGGGGGCTGCTGTGTTCTTCACTTTATTTACGACTAAAAGTGTTCGGTGATGACTACAACGCCTCATTTATACAAAAAGTTTACTCATGGTGCACTCGAACCACTTGAAAGTTTGCGCTGGCGTATTTGGTTCTAATTGAACGCGTTTTTCTTATCGGCCAGCCAGGCGGCAACTTGCACGCACATAACCGATTTGAATTATTATTATTGTTGAAATTTCGTACGCCTAAAGCGCATTCCAATCTCGCGATAAGAATGATTTCAAGTAGAAGAAATAAAGGCGGCAGCAGCTCGACCTAAAACTGTCACTCGGTGAAGCGGTGAAGGAGATGGCGAATTTAATTGCTTAATTTTACAATACGTTCGGTCTTTTTCTTTTTGGTTGTTGGAGGGAAGTGAAGATTGAGTTTTTGGATTTTAATTCCCCCGGCTTTCGCGCGAATCGATTCTTCGTGGGGAGTTCAGCTGGGTTCTGCCCGAGAGTAATATTCATATGGGCCACTTCGAGACCACATGTGTTTTTTCTAGGAATTAAGTGGTGCGGTGTTAACAGACGCGCGCACAACCGTCAGATTACATATTTCAACGCCGGCTATACGGGAGATTTAAGGAGGAGAACGTGGCCGTCGAATTCTGGATACGTAGGAGGCAAAGCTAAAAAAAAAAAAATTATCCTCATGTCCAGATCGAAACTGAAAGAGATCTGTGAAATCCGGAGACCTCGACGACGACAAGAAAAAAAAATAGAATACTTTTAGAAATCGTATTCCCAAAGGTTTGTAAAAGTCCATAATAAAGATTACAAATGAATTTAGGATTGTATGCCATTGTATGTATTAAGAACAAATAAAAATATTCGGATGAATTTTGAGATATTTTCACGTTAGTGCAATGCGGATATTAAGTTTCTATTGCACGCAGAGGTCCTACCCCAATAAAATAAAGACAAAAACTCACACTTGACTGCGCCCGAATGGCACGACAAAGGATGTAAGTACATTGTAAAAACCAAAACACGTTTTCCGTATGATAATGGGGCGATTATGGAAATGCAACCCTTTCAGCGCGCCCCTGCTGCGTCCAGGGTGCAGCTTAAGACAACGTCGGAAGGGGTTAAATACCTACTACCACTTCAGCTAATCTGTTCCGGCTCCTCTTTTGCATAAGACGCCTGTTTCGGCCGCAATTTGAATTCGATGAGATTCTTTTTTTGCGACGACCATTTTTTCCCACCTCTCTACTACGTACTTGCCCGTACCTA
Organism: Dorcus parallelipipedus; assembly: GCA_958336345.1. Lineage (NCBI taxonomy): Eukaryota > Metazoa > Arthropoda > Insecta > Coleoptera > Lucanidae > Dorcus > Dorcus parallelipipedus. The sequence goes on from OY284480.1 coordinate 35,092,077, forward strand.
CGAACGGAAATTTTTTTCTTCAATGAGCAACTTTTCTTATTCCTTCCTAATCATCCCGTTTCAAAGGGAGGAAGAAAAAAAAGCGTGAATAATTTATCGGCGGGGGGAAAACACTCTCGGTTTGGTCTCTCGGAGTCGGTCACAAACTTCCAGTATTATGTTACACCCTCGACATCATTAAGTGTAACCGAAATAACTCAGCTTTTTTAATGCCTTTTTACGTCCTATCGTCGTCATTAACATGTGAGCACATATGGCTTTTATAAGTGTCAGTGCCGAGACGCCCAGAGGAGTTCTCGATCGCTTTAGGGGACCCGCCAGCGGCGTCGTCATCCTTCCAAAACACTCGCCGCGTGTTGAAATGTGTGTTTGTGTGCATTAAGAGAAATCGAATTAATGCCGAAACACCACCAAGCCGACTCGACTTTACCAAAAAATAAACGACGAAAGAAAAAAATACTTTTATAAACAAATAAATATTAATTTACATTTTCTTCTATTCTACTCAAAATCCAAAATTCATTTATGTAATTATGTTTTTCATAAACAATTCTCAATTTTATATAAATTACGCAAAGATTTTATTAAAATAGCAATAACAAAAAAATAAATGGGAGTAAAAAAATAACGAAATAGAAAAACAACAACAGACTGAATTCGGAAATGGCAACAGGAAACGCTCAAGTTATATTTAAAATTAAGAAGAAGTTAATTATATTAAACAAAAAACAAATAAATTTTCAAATAATTTAACTAAAAATTAATCAAAATACTTTAAACATTAAGGGGCTAAATGCATGAAACACACTTAAGGCCATTTTACATTACACAATTTATTGTACAAGAAATTTTTGAAACAATCTAAATTGTATAGCACCTTGAGTAGTTCCAAGATTTCTTGTTTGATATTCGCACTATTTCTTGCGCACAAGAAATGGTTATTCATTCTGCGCAGTTAATTGTCATTTGACAGATGTTTGGCTTTATCCACATGCTGTCCTTTAATTAAAATAAATAACGTAGAAACCGCGATTACCATTATTGACTGTGCAGCAAAGAGGACTAAACAGTACAACTGATACAAAGAAAGCTAGAAAAAAATAGCAAGCAACTTGGTTACAAATTGAAATGAGATTGCGTGAAAAATTGAGTTGATTGACATAATTCTTAAAGCAAGCAACATTTCACGCAATTTACTGTTTGAAACTACACAATTTAGATGATTTCAAAAACTGTACAATATCCTGTACTATAAATGGTAATATGGCCATTAGGTAAAATAAATGAGTGCAAACCAAAGATAAAAACATGTGTACCTATTTACAGGTTGAAGAAATAATATAAAAATAATCATAAAATAATGGAAGCATTTTTTGTGAGTTCACTCCTGACGAAGCTGTCAAACGACAGCGAAACGTTGACTTGTGAATTGATTTTACAACCTGTCCGTTCAACAGTAATTATATAATTTGGAATTTGAATTAAGCTTCGACTTGGATGAACTGTGGAGAAGTGCCAGACATTTGAACACTGTAAAAAAATGAAAATTTGTAACGTGCAGTTCGTGCCATTGGTCTTTACTTGTCTTCCATTCTTCACGTGTATAATAATTGCTTTCGTTCATTCTTTTATCTCAAGTATTATGTGCACCAAACTGACTGAAGATATCAACTGGTTTATACTTCCGCTGTTCCTATTTTTTTACTGATCGACTTCAAGGTATTTGAATTTATTTACTTGATTAATCAATTAAGGACTGTTCATTTTACTAAACGGACACTTTTAATCTTACGCTGAATTTCCAAATTGCAATTATTTTTTTAGTAGTAGGCCTTGATAGCTTTAGCCAAGTGACGATTGTCAATTGTTACTTTTGTTTGCAACAGTTGTCAAAGATTCGCAATAATGAAGCGAATTGATATCGAAGTCAGAAAACTAATTGTGCAAAAGTGGTGTTCAGAAAAGTTATCTATACGAAAACTCGCCAAAATTGCAAAATGTTCAAAGTCGGCGGTTTTTCAAATAATCAAAAAATTTGGGGAGCATCACACGCTTGATGATTTATCCAAATCGCGGCGCAGAAGAGGTCCGGCAAATGCGAAAGCCGAGAAAAACATTGTGAAGTTATTAAAATCAGAAAAATGTATGTCTGTACGTGGAATAGCTAAAAAGGAAGGTGTTAGCGTAGGTACTGTACAAAATATCAAAAAAAGGAATAACATACGAACTTATAAAAAACAAAAAATGCCGAAGAGAAGCGAAGAACAAAAAATTCGATCGAAGAAACGCTGCGGAAGGTTGTACAGGATTTTGATTCAAATCAAAACTCGTTGCGTCCTTATGGATGACGAAACGTACGTCAAAATGGACAGCAGTACGTTACCAGGGCCTCAATTTTATAATGCAGTTGTGGGAGAAGATGTACCTGATAATTTGAGAACAATTAAAACAGAAAAATTTGGGAAGAAAATTCTTGTATGGCAAGCCATATGTTCTTGTGGGCTTAAGAGTTCTACATTTTTTACGACCGGTACAATTGGAAGCGACGTCTATAAGAAAGAATGCATACAAAAACGTTTGCTACCCCTTTACCGTAGGCACAACATTCCACCATTATTTTGGCCCGATTTGGCATCTGCCCACTACTCTGGTACGACGTTGGAACTGTTGAACTCTAACAATGTTGATTTTGTAAAAAAACTGGATAATCCACCAAACTGTCCTGAGCTTCGCCCCATTGAGCGTTACTGGGCTATTATAAAAAGATACTTGAGAAAAGACGGCCGAGAAGCTAAAACAATTGAAGAATTTAAACAAATGTGGGGTGCAGCTAACCGAAAAATTTCAGCGGAGACTGTGCAAAGGCTTATGGCTGGTATTCCAGTAAAAGTTCGAAATTTCTATCGTTCTTGATTATATTTGATTTTTATATAATTACTATGAACTGATATAAGTTGTTTTATAATTTAGAAATGAAATAAAGTGAAATTCAGGAAAAAAATTAAAGCTTAGAACACTAATTTAGTGTCCGTTTAGTAAAATGAACAGTCCTTAATATTATTTTTGCATTCACCATCGTCTAATTGCTGGACTAATTAAATTGAGTAACAAAGGCAATAATTGTGAAAAAATAATGTAGTAGTCAGTAGAATGTGTCCACCGGAATTTTTAATAAAGACAATAGAAAAGCGAATGAATTTGTTTAGATTGTTTAAAAAAAAAGAAACAAGAAAACTGAAAATTACTATACTATACTATGTCCTAAACTTCTGAAACAGTCCAAAAATACGCTTTTATATACATTTTATCAAAAAAAAATTCTAAATGAAAGTTGTGTAGTTTTCCATTCCGCATAGTTTAAAATTATTTCCAATTATACAAGGTGGTTCATTTAAAAGTTACAGACCTAACTTATGATTTTTTAACGGAACACAATATATTTTATTACAATTTTGGTTAGCTCTTGCAGAGCTAATGTATTTACCGAGTTGTTTGTAATTTTACGCAAAAATTGTCTCATATTCGATCCGTTACCAAATTGCCACTTTTAATGATGCGACGCTCAATTTTGGACCGATATATTTTAAAATATTCAACATATTTGAAAATAGAACGACTATTAACTACAGTACGGTTCAGTTCACGTATTGCAAAATTAATCAATTTTTTCAAATGGAACAGCCCGTAGATTGTAACATGTATGGATAACCCTTTCTACGAGCTTTGCATTGATACCACATTTTATGGACTAGGATTGATGACAGTAACTCAGGAGTTTTCAATCATAAGCCCTTAAAATGTGGTGTAAATAGAAAGCTCGTAGAAAGGGCTATCCATACATGTTATAATATCAAGTGTTCAATTGAAAAGTTCATCAAGTAGCCTTTGAATTTTCCATAATACTGTGATGCAGGTCCTGAATTAAATTAAAGTGAAATGTCATTTGACGTTTAGTGTTTTCGTTTGCTGCACTAGTGTGCATTCAGAGTATTCGCATCTTGTTTTTACCTCACACATTAATACTATATGAAGATAGTGCGCACAAATGTGGCAAACGCTAATAAGTCACGTTATGTTTTAAGCAGAACGCAACAACCGTTAAACGTCAATCCGTTTAGGAAGTTCTGCCTTTCTCGCTCTATCTTTTTTCAACAAAAAATCAAAACCAACTTGATGAACACTCGTTATATAGGGCGTTCCATTTGGAAAAAATTACTAATTTGATAGTTGCTAGCCGCTCGATTTTCTAAAATGTTGAATATTTTAAGTACAGATATGCAGAAATATTAAAACTAAAAATAACTCAGCTAATACTCAAATAAGTAAATATAATGTGTTTTCATTTTCATTAGCTCTTCAAAGGCTAACCAAAACTGTAATAAACTTAGGTTTGTAACTTTTAAATGAAGCACACTGTATAGTTGGAAATAATTTTAAATTATGTAAAATGGAAACCTACACAACTTTCATACAGAAAATTTTTTGAATCTATAGAAAAGGGCATTTTCGCACTAACTCGGAGGTTTGGGACACCCTGTACAGTGTGAGTCTCTAAGCGCGCCTTCTTCGATAGTTCAGTTATAGAACGAGATAGAATTTTTTTTCTTTCACAAGGAGTTTCTGCCCATTGAGTACTATCTAAAAATATTTTGATATATACAGAGTCTTCCATAAAAGATTGGCAACATGCAGCAACATTTTTTTTAAATGGAATACCATGTGCATTTTCTTATAGAAAGGTGTAGTATTTGATCCTCTAAACAGTGGCAAAAGAAATATTTAAGAGTAAATTAATAGTTTGCTGAAAACGGTCTGTTTTTCTACTTCTTTTTAAATATTTATTATAAACGTCTAACACTAAAAATCGGTAGTATTATAAAATAAAGTATAAGGAATAACCTAAATATATTTTTTTAATTCACTTCAGTGTCCCCAACTGTCGTGGAAGGCGACTAGAAAAAACTTACAAACGAAATAAAACCAAAACCTAATGTTCAAACCTGTGCAATCGTCAGATATTCAAACTGCAGTTATTAATTTCTTTTAAAGTAACGCCCCCTTTCTCTTTCCACGAATTGATAGTCTTCATGTTCCTCTTTTTTTTTATGTGTGGTGGTTGCCCAACGGGGTCCTAAGTCAAAGACTTGTCAGGACCTCAGGAGCGGGAGTGTGTGGAAAGTGTTCCATGGCTTTGTTACTTCCAATCTTCTCGCCGTTTAAAGGGAAGCATTGTCGAATTTTATCCCCAACACTGAAGGGTGCCTGAAGTCGATACCGACCACCCCCAAGAAAAATCCCGAGTGCTGTTCGAACCGACGACCATGCCATTGCAAGGCCTCTTACCACTGGACCGTTCAGTACACCTCTATTTCAGAAGATAGACAAATAATAACAATAGGTCTCTTTGATATCCTGCACTGGTGTATACCAATGCATACTTTTTCGCAAAATACACTTTAATGCAACCTGAAATATTTATGTGGTATGTCGGTATGAATGTGTTTGATTCGTATCGACACATTATCAAAGAATTTAGGCTTCACTAAAGTACATTTCGTGAAAAAAGTGCACACTAGTGTACACCAGTTCAGGATAACAAACAGACCTAATATTTACATTTGATTACAGACTTTTCTTATACATATTATAATTATGGTAATTTTTTGTAAAACAATTTTTTAATTTTTTTATATAATGAACAATATTTTTGTAATGATTCAATGTAGTTCATAAATTTTAGTTAACAGTTGTTTAAAAAAATCTGAATACTGATACAAAAGAAATTCACCGTTTTTCATGTATTTGTTAGGTTCTTAATTTATTTGTATAATTTTTTTGGAGTAGAATAATTTTTACGTTGAGGTAAGGTAATTATTTATAGCACTGATGGAATATAAACTTAACTACTCTGAATACTTTCACTGAAATAATATCAATACATTTATAATTTTTTAAAAATAAATTTAGTATTTACTATTTTTACGCATTTTGCTTCACACTTCTCACCACTTTGATACAATTTCTTAATTTATTTCACATGCTTTTTTAATTTCAAAAAAGGATTTTTGATTGCCTTCTCCTTCCAGTTTTAATTCCACTTACTAAATGTACACTTTTTCTTAATTTTTTTACAGTATCTTGAAATTTGAATTATCGTTAATAATTTTTGCATTGATGTTTTGATCGTTACCGTCGCTGCACAAAATTCATCACTGATGCGTGCAGAACGCATTCGACCGCTGGTGGTTGATACTTAAGAGGCCCGTAATATGCAGGTTTATTTAATCCTTAATTATACAATTAACGTAATAAACAGGAAACGACCATTATGGTAATCGCAGCCTTAGCGGCGCTGCCTTCTCTTTTTTTCTTCCTGCAGGACGACCGTTTCGCAGGTGCCCTCAAGATGCAAATGCAAACACGCGTAATTAACTCATTACCGTCAATAACAATTAACGAAACGCTCGCATTAACAAAGTGACGTACTCTGACACCGACCGGACCGGGTATAATAATTACCACCACCCATCCTCGACCGCAAACGCATCAAGCAAGAACTTAGCTGGTAGCGAACGGACTTCCTCATTTTTTGCCCGGCCAACAAAAAAAAGGCATCTCCGAAGGGGTTAAGAACCGCACCTAGGCTAACGTACACGGAGCGTTCTTTTTTTGCGTCGATCTGAGAATGTTTTCACACACTTTGCATACGATGCTCATCCCCGTATTTAAAGGCTCTAATGAATATACCCTTAATCCGTCTTTTATTTCTGGTTGCGCTCAAAGGGTAGGGTACAATGTGCCGGTAATTACGTATGCGTTTTTTAAGCCCCCGGGCGCTGCATTAGACGTTACTCTGCCTATAAGAAACGCACACACTCAGTGCCTTTGATTTTATTTCGTTGTATTATTTGAGGGATGGGCCATTAATTAAGTACCTGGATGGATGTGAAAAAAATTACGGAAATAATTTTTTTTTTTTTGGTGCGTCAACGGAACCCCAACCGCATTTATTTATATCCTAATTAAATATAAATTCAGTTTATTAACCGTTTTATTGTAAAAAGAGAATTTGAATTCGTTTCAGAATATTTTTGTTTTGTTCGTTTATCTTTCGAATTTGTTCTTTATTAAAATAGAAAGAAATGCTGTAGCAAAACTCTTTAAATTCGTGAGTATTATATGTATATTTATTTTTAATTAACCCAATTAATATCAGTTACAGTTTGCAGAAAGAAAACTTTTTAGACAAAGTTATTAAAAGAAAGTAAATTTTTAGAACTAAACACACCGAAACAAACGAAATTTACAATTACAATAAATAAATAAATATCAAAATTTTGCAATCACTTGGAAATTGAAATAAAAAATTACAAGTAATGTTCTTGTCGATAATAAATAATTTAGTTTTGCTGTTCCAATATCACAGGTATTTTTATTAAGGCGTTTTAAAAAATTAATTAATTTCTATATTGTTGTAAGAGTCAAATAAAACAAATTATTTTGAAAATAAAATTTTAAGTAAAAAGAGGAAAAGAATAAAAGTGCACTTTATAATAAAAGTGTGTATACGAGGTCTGATGAAGAAGTTCTCCTCTACACTGGGGATTGGAAAAAAGTCGGCAGAGGCGAAATCAAGCGAGTACGAGGGATGAGTATGGACTGTCATCTTATCTTTTGTGCAAAACTCGTTAACACGTTGTTTTTCAATGGAATTAATCACAAAATCGCGGAACGCAAACAGTTGCAACACTATAACCAGATGACGTATTAACAATTAACGAAATGGAGATTACTCATAAGGTTTTCGCTAAACAGTGCCGCCAACCGCACGGCTCTACATCGACTGGCTGGCGCGAAATTCGAACAGTTCTGTGAAACTTTGTGATCAGACCTCGTATGTATTAAGAAAAACATGTTTAAACATTTTCTTGAAGGTTTTTGAATCTCGCTGTAATACTTTTAATTATATTTAATCCACTAGGTAATGATTTCTTAATAAATAAAATATTTTTTATTTGATCACAAGAACTTTATGAATTATTTTTTAAATAAAAATGTATACATGGTTTTTACCTTTTCATATTTAATTTATGGTTTTTAGTAAACAGGATAATTTTTTTTGTCTTTTACCTGTCAAATTTTATTTTAATTTTCTGGAAGCTAAAGTGAATTTAATCATATTAACCCGGGGCCAGTGACATGAAAATAGCAAAATATGCAGTAAAAAACGAGGGGGCATTAAAATAAATTAAGAGAATATAGGATCATTAAGAAAAAGAAAACTGTCAAGTAAAAATTAATACTACTTAACTTAAAAAGAAGGACCCCGTTGGGCAACAGATAAAAAAGAAAACAACAATAGTTAACAACGTTCATTGTTGAAAGTTACTTCAGAAATGATGAAAAACTGAATCACGGCCTACTCTGAATATTTAAAGGAGAATTATTTTAAACCCCTTCATTCACAATTCAATTTATTTAATAATTTTAATAACACTTGAACCCCGTGTTACCAACATGTAAAAAGCAGAAATCCCTTAAGGGTTGCCACAAAATCTCATTTCAACATAGAAAATTCTTCAATTTGTTGTTGTTAGATTCAGGAATAAATATAAAAAAAATACATAAAAATTCATTAAAAATATTTAAAGTTAAAGAAAACAAACAATTTTATAGTGCAATTCAGTTGATTAATATAACATGTAAATAAAAAAAAACTATTGAAAAGAATGGTGACAAAACAAAGCAAACAAAATTCAAAAATAAATAATAAAATTAAACTAATGATAATATAATAAAAACAATCGATTTTAAAACACAATAATAATAATAATAGTAATAATTAAAAAAATTTCATTATGTATTTCCTATTTTTTAAAATTCTATAATTCGTTTTTTTGCCCTCTCATCGTCCTTTCAATTAAAAAAAAATTATTAATCTATTAAATTGTGTTTTAAAATCGATTGTTTTTATTATTATTTATTTAATTTTATTAATTATTTTTAAATTTTGTTTTTCTTAATTTTTGTCACCATTCGTTTTAATTGTTTTAATTAATCAATTAAGAAAGAAACACATGTTTGGAAGGAAAGGTGACAAAATAACGAAAACAAATTTTTAAAAGTATACAGGCTGTTTCAAATTCGACCCTCACCATTGGAAATCTCGCTTATTTGAAGAGATAGACGGTAGGTTTAAATTTGGCAGAGTTGCTAAATTTTATGAGCATTAATAATCCGCAGAAAAATAATTTCTATGTTAACTCTTATTCGAAATAATTGTAAATTCATGTCAATGTCATTTTCTTATTTCTCCTCTATCTTCTTTATTTGAAGAGATATTAAAAAAATAAAAGTATTTTCTTAAGACACTTTTGAATTCTCTACAAACTCTACTGCTTTGTGGTGTAATATTTGTATCGACAGGATTCTCAACTTCTTTCTTAGCAAAATTATGAGCTTCATTGGCACATTCTCGAATCAAAGGATGATTTGATGTTTCTTCACTTTCAGCAAATTTTTAATTACTTTGAGCATTTTGGGAAGCTAATCGTAACTGTGCGCTCAGCTGATAGTCATCGTCATTACGTTCGACGTTGCCATGGTTTTGACGAATCTGATTCCGATGACGATGGTGAAGTCCACTACTTGATCGTATCAAGTACAAGTACATCATTTTTCCAATAGATTTAATGATTGTTCCTTTAAGCCAATGTTGTTGTGGTTTGAAGAACTTCATGAAAATGTGTTCGCCTCGAGAGACCTTCGGATTTCGAGAACTTGGTTGATATCCCGATGATGGTTTGGTTGGTTGTCTACCGTGAAGTAGTTCCGCAGGTGATTTATCTAAATTGGGATGCGGAGTTGTTCGGTAGGTAAGTAGAAGTTTTTCTAGGGCTTCCCTCTTACTACTTCCTCCCCACAATACTGTCTTAAAAGTACGAACGAATCGTTCAGCCTGTCCATTTGATGCTGGATGGAAGGGTGCTGTAGTGAGATGCTCGATCCCATTTTCCTGACAGAACTGTTTAAACTGGCCAGATGTAAACTGAGTACTATTATCAGAGACAATGGTACTTGGCAGACCTTCTATGACAAATATTTTTCCTAGAGCTGCAATGGTAGTTGTATACATGTATAGCAAAAGGATATTTTGAGAAGGCATCGATGCAGATTAACCACATTGAATTTATGTTTGGACCGGCGAAGTCAACTTGAATTCTGTCCCAAGGTTTGTTTGCTTGTGGCCATTGTTCAAATTCTCGTGGTGGATTGGGCCTGATGTGTTGGCAGGACTCACATTTCTTGAGCAAATCTTCAACATTTTTATCGATGTCGGGCCACCAACAATGACGTCGAGCAACCTGTTTCATCTCAACTACTCCCCAATGTCCCTCGTGTAGCATGTCCAAAATCTTGCGCTGCAGACTGGAAGGTATTACTACTCTTGAGTGTTCGTTAGTTTGATACAGCACAATGTTTTTTTTTTTAACGGAAAGAGTAAATCGGCGAGTGAAGTAAATTTTCTGTTTCGTTGGTCGCTGTTTCAGGCCATCCTTCAATGATAAACTTGCGAATTTGAGATAAAGTTTGATCGTGCGATGTGGCAGCTGCAATTCGTTCTGAAGTTATTGGAAAGCTTTCGATGATCTCGTTGGTTTTAAGATTAAGTTGTAAACAAGATTCTTCACTTTTGTCAAATGTGACGTCTGATCCAACTGGTAGTCGCGATAAAGCATCTGCATTAAAATGAGCTTTGGTTGCTCGATATCGAATGGTATAGTTGGAATCCATCAAAAATATTGCCCATCGTTGAACGCGCTGAATTGAGGTTGCCGGCAGCTTTTTATTTGGATTGAATATAGCAACTACCGGTATGTTTTAATAGATGGGGTTGTTAAATGTCTTACAACAATACGTCATTGTTTTGTTACCGTCCTGAAATGACTGTCAATTGAAACTTTACTCGATTGGTTTTCCAATATAGTAGAAACAAATGAAAAGAAGACTATCGGCAACAGATGGCGTTGCTGAAGGTATTACAATAACGCAGTAAATAAGTTTTAAAAGACATACACAAGAATTTTAAAATTCAGATTTGTTGCGCAACTTTTCGAAACTCTCGCGTCAAACTTTTTAATTATCATTAGCACACTTATTATCCAGTAATTAGTTAACTAATTTAGTTCAGCTCTAATCAAGAATATCAATATTTTGGATGAGATGCAAGCACCCAGGGAGAGCCATCACACAAAAACAAGAATCAACAGATGGCAATTAAAAAAAATACGGCGATAAAAAGTACGTTAGCCCCTTTCTTAACCCTATCTCTGGAGAGGAAAAAAACAGGAGAAAAACTCGGATTTTTTTCCCCGACTCGACCAGATGATCGAGGTGCAGAGTGCGGGCAAAAAAAGCGAGATGCACGCACTCGAACGTGCATACATGAATAAAATTAAAACGGCCCCGATAAAGGAATCCGGGAGAGATAAAGGCAAAGACTATGGGACTCATCTGCATACGGCTGGGGTGCAAACGTATGCAAATAATGACGCGACAGAAATGCCTATTAAGAAATAGACAAACGGAAGATAGATTATGGTCGGCATCATTCGAATCGTGAGAAACGCAAACGGGTTAAGAGGGCCGGAGATAAATAAAAAAAATTCGGGGTTCGTGTTTTTTGTTTACTGTTTTACGAGTGTGCGTAAGTATGCAAATCGTTTTCGGGACGAGCCTAATTTTTTTTTCTTGACGTATCGTTGGATTTTTTTGCATGTTTTTCGGTTAAACGTTTACGAAAAACGGAAGGGGGAACACATGTTTAATAGAAGTTAAATTTAATTTAAATTAATTCATATGCACTCGTTCTTTAAACCGTTACAGTAAGAATTAATTGTGCAAATTTTAAAACGTGGTAAATTGATAATAATACTTCCTAATTGTATTGATTTATAATTTTTCTTAGCTACCGATTTCGGCTATATTGCCCTTCATCAGGGTGCTGTTAAATGTCAAACATTTTGAATATTTCAACTTTAATCATTTTTAAAAGTACTTATGAAACATCAACAGGCAATATTTTATAGTGCGAGTTAAGACGGCATTTTATCAACAACTTTGTCGTGCTAGTGTGAAAAGTGTACTATTTTAAGATTAAAGTTTGACCGCTTTTGTGTCCCGAGACTTACCTCTTGGTTCCAAGACATATAATGCGAGACAGCTGGGTCCATGTGCTCGGCCATGACGCTCATCCAGTGCACCAGGCCCTGGGCGCCTTGCGAGCCGACGCCCCCAGATTGGGGCCCCGACGGGCTCCCTCCTGACTGGGAACCTTCCCAGCCGAAAGCCTTCTGCAACAAAGAGCGCCGAATTAATCAAATTAAATCATCATCGATTTTGGGACGGCGATGATGGGCGAAGGTCATCGTGATTTCAAATTAGTTGAATTCTATTGGTATTCTATACTGGTCCTAAAATTGTACGTGAAAGTGAATTGGACGGCAAGAACATTTTTTAAACAAAAATAATGAAATAATGGAAATGTAAACGCTGTGCGTAAGATTCCTCAAATTTTTAATGGACTATAAACTATAAGTAATTTATGGTGTTCATATGAAATTAGTAGAGAATTGTGTATTTATAACATTAAAAAGTTAGCAGGTAATTCAAATTTAAAAAATAAATATTGAGTGCCAAAACGATGTGAACTGTGTATTGTGTAAATAACTTTGTACAATAAAAAATAAAAAACTATTATTATTTCTTCAGTTTTGAGAACCCTGTACAGTAATGCCTGGTCTTATTTATACATTGTGGATTGTTCTAGGCTATTACGAAATTCAAAACTATTTTAGTTACTATCAAACGTCAGTCAATAAGAATTCTTCTAACTATAACTGCAAGAGCGAGATCCAGAAGAAGATGAGTGAGATGTTATCGAAACGTCGATCGTCCACCATCCATCCTTCACAACCCACGCAGTTCAACACTCAACAAACCTAACATTATATACCGTAGGATATTACATAGTACTATTATTTACTCACTTTATTAAAAAAGTATATACTTATCTTTTAAAATCTATCCATATTTTTATTTACTTGAATCCCCTTTCTGTGATATATTAGAAAAGAATACCGTTTAATACTTCTTATATAGCCCAAATTTCTGCGTTAATCAGTCAAAAGTATTAATTTATCGATAAGTGCTTAAGCCAATGTGCCTTATTCGATCGAAAAACGCATTTGTTTATAAAAAATTTATAAACAACATCTGGTGTTTCGATTTTTTAGTTCACTGACAACAACGGTTTGTTACATTTTACATGCCTCACCCTGTACATACTTTCATCACTTTATTTTATATGATTTATGCGTTTCTTGTTGAACCTTTTCGATCAGTTTTGGGCCAGATGAAGTTGAAATTAAGGCAAATGCAATATCGATTTATTTCATTAAAATTTAAAAAAAACTGCAAAAAGCATTGTACATGTTAAAAGCGCACCTTCAATGCAAAATTGTTATCTACGAAACGTTTTGCGTCAAACGTTGTTAAAAACATGTAGTTAGAAGTTTCACAAGAAAAAATGTTTTCGTTCATTTCATACTCATACGTTTATAAAACCGAAGCGCCATGGATTTTAGATTCTCATCATTTCATAACTAATAAATTTTTGATTTTCCGAAGGACATACAAATGCTACTTACTCAGTTTACTGTTTGAATGGCTCCTGCATTTATTGCAGTAGAATCAAGAGCGTGTTTAAAATCAATTTCCGGTTAAAACGGAAGTAACTTATCTTGATTAAAAATATATGCGAAATTTTCAGTCATATCTACCTTTACCTGGTCGAAATCCCTATCCTTATGAAATAACATATTTTTGTACACATTGCTTTTGTCGTCCCCGCTGGATAAGACGGCCTTAGCCAGCAGGGTCTTGTAGAATTGCGTCGGGAGCAACAGCTGGTTGTTGTTGTAAGTGTCCAGCTTGTTGACGAAATTATTGCATTTGAAAGCGGCCGTCCCTGGCTTGTACAGCGCCAGGCCCGTCTCGTTGTTGTTCGTCATCTGCGAGGAGGAATCGCTCGAGTCGGAGCTCTCCAGGACACTCTCCTGCACCTGTCTGACGGCCGTCATCTTCAGGTTTTCGATGAAGGTCCTGAGCACGTCCACGTTTGTCTTTTACAATTGCCTCCTTCGAAATATCAAAGTGCTTCCCGACGTAACAACGTTTTCGAGGCGAATGTTAGGCGGCATTTTACTTTCGATTACATGCATCAAAAAATTTAAAAAGTTTGGAAGGTTAAACAGTCAATAATATCTTGACACTTGCCCGAATTTAATTTTAACAGGAAAGAAAATTCAAATTTAAGCACAGGTTTCGTTCTTCAAAACAATTAAAAACACGTTAGGCACACATGAGCACTCCATAATTATTTTTTTTTAACATTTAGGGTTTGCAATTCTGTACATTAAACTTTCAAAAAATATTATTCTTCCTTCTTCTTTCTCCGTTTTAGCTTCTTACACTAATTCGCTTTTGGCCCCGACGTTTCAGTTTTCTGTCTGCTTTTTCTCCTTTTTCTTCTTTGTGGAACTTGTTCGACTTTTCTATATAAATCTATAAATCTCAATATTAAAATATCGGTCTTATCAGAAATATTTCTTTTCTCTATCTAATAGGAACTCAGTTAGCTTGAGGAACTTTCGATTTGGTTTCAACGGTGCTCTTCTTTTCCTGAAATGAAGAAATGAGAAGGTGTTTCCACGAAGATTGGGGAGGGGATGTTTCAAACTGCAGGAAAACTGAAATGGATGGAAAAAAATACGGGGAAAAATTGAGCTAAAATCACCACGAACTTTGGCACGACGTTTTGCAATAGTAAATAGATAAGGATACTTGCCACAATGTTGCAAGCCTTTGCAATTTTGTTTAAAAGTAAAAATAATAAAATATTAAACTTCATTTTAGACACAAGGACCATATTAATCTCATATAATAAAAGGGCACTCTGAGAGTGCTCGAGCCAAGTGAAGTCTGTTTGAAATCTTTTTGTATTTCAATTATCTTATAGGAAACAGCACTCAAGTTAGGTGATTTTCAGTTTTTTTTTCTTTTCGGTATTTCTGAACCCCAAGGCAAAATCACTTGAACACTCCACTTCAAAACTATTACTTAAGCAAAAAATATTGGTATTTTGAATGACTTCTTTTCAAATGCAGGTCAGATTTATTATAATAAACACCTGGGGCAAAATAACCTGAAGACACAGTGGCTGGACGCCTCATCTCAAAAACCATTTGCAACATTCCTTAATATTTAATAGCCAAACACATTGCATATTTTTTTGAAGAGCGAAAAAATCACAGGGGTTGAAGACGTCACTTTCAAAACCTTAAATCCTTAAACCTCTTAATATTGGCCATAATTATAAGTTTCTTTTTAAACAGATCAGAATTAAAAAGAAAAAACATGAATACGGAAGTAGCTGATATCGACTTTCACCGTATCACTATCGAATTGACTGGACTAATTTTACAGGGTGGTTTTCCCATTGTGAAAAAACAATTTACAATGTTTTTTTTATAAAATTTTTACGTCAGTTTCGCGAAAATAAATTTGTTTGTTGCTTTAAATTTCGAATAAATAAAGGAATAAAGGAAGAAATGAGCGTCTGACAACACTCCGCCAAAATCCACATATGGCCAAAAGTATTTTATGCCTTTATTTATTTCTTCATAATTCGAAAACGGTTATATTTATGACACAATATTACACAACAATTTTTGATCGTCCTGATCCAAGCTAGCACCCTGTGAAATTATTCCACTGAATTCGATAACACCCGTGAGCAATTTCCTGCGATTTCTTACCACCCTATAGTTTTTAATAGCAAAAATATCTTCACGTTTTCAACTCTTCGAGAATTTATTATGTTTAAGAATTAGTTAGCTAACCAATTTTCGACTCCTTGCATTAATTTGGTTTTGATCCACACTTACATGCGAAGAAATCGACTCACTTCATTTACTTTTGACGTTGTTTTATTTGTTTTTTTTATTGAAACAAGACAACGAATTAAAAAAAAGAACTATGTTGTTTGAAAACCTACTCGATGACCTTTAACATGAAGTTAAATTTATTAAAATTTCTTTAGTCTTCCGAAACGGACAGAGAAAAAAAACAATCAAGTGAAAAGTGTGAAGTGGGTCGATTTCTTTGCGCGAAAGTGTATTTGGAAGGCACAAAAGATTAGGAAAATAAATTAAAACGGCCCGGCGATCTTAAGAAATGCAGAAAAAAATAAAAAAAATTGAACTATGAGTAGAAAGAAATATCAAAGTGAATTCAACAATGAAAAATAATTAACGTCGATGATTCAATAAATACAAAAAGGAAATTAAAGAGGTGTCCAAAAACACACAGCCATTTTCTGAATGTGGAAACTACTAATTATATCATGGACCTTACTGTGCATAAAATGGTCATCACTTGGGTTTTGTTTTTACTGGTAACTCTATATATTTTTAATTGCTGATTTGTTTATGAATAACAAAATAAATGCATGCGAATGTACCGTATATTATGCGAGATTAAAAGTATTAAAAGTATTTAATGAATGAAACACAAAATAGTAGGTATTAGGATAATTAATTGAAGACAAGAAAAGACATTTATTGTGCTAACCACTTCTTGATCTTTTGCGACAATTTGATTTTGAATCACAAAGTTGAAATGCAAGTGAAATGATATGGAAGTCATTGTATAGGGTGGGCCAAATTTGACACTTTTAAAAGGAAACACCTGTTTTTAGAAGAGTTAAAGAAAAACTGACCTCGGTTTCAATTTTTAAGACAAAATTAATAGTGAAGATCCCATTTCGATATCTTATACCGTTTCGGAGCTACAGGGTGTTTTTCAAAATTCTACGATTTCTAAAAACCTCTATAACTTTCTTGTTTATAAAAATTCCTGATTTCTATAAAAACTTCTCGAGGTACTATTTCATGTAGAATTCATTGCTTCAAATTATTTTTTTATAGAGTGCTCAATACATGAGCTTTGATTTTTTATATGGAACACCCTATATATTTTTACATTTTTAAAAAGAGTATAAAATTCTATTTACAAAAATATAAAATACTTGATATTTTATTCAAAAAGTTTTTGAGATATAGAGTTTTCAAGTCTTAATTAAAATTTTAACGATTATTGTAGGTTCAAGTAGGCTATGGATTACGATAACTAAATATTTTTTTTAAAGATTCAATGAGCTATGAAAAAATATTGCTTTATGATTAATAAACATAACGTAATTATAACGAGTAAAGACTAATTTAATCGAAACTGCATAAAAATTGCTTAAAGTGTTCAAATTGTCGGCCATTTTGTTCTAAACATAAACGGCACCGTTTTTTTATGGTTTGAGCTGAGTTCACCAATACAAGGGCAGATAGTGGTGCATTTTTCTTATTCGATAAGGTCAGAATCTTTGTTCCTTTAAAATTCGTCTTGCAAAAGTTCTTGCTAAGCCCAGATGTTTGCTCCAACTGGCATGTGTTATTTTCGATTTCTCCCAAAACTATGACGTCCTCTAATTCTTTATTTCTGTTTTAAGATTCATAATTTTTGGGTTCTGGCAGTTTAAATGACTTAGATTTTATGAAATTGTTTTTAAATCTCAAGATGTTACAAAAACTTAAATTGTTTAGTTATCGTCATTCACAGCCTATTTGAATGCTGCAAAAACAATTAAACTTTTAATTAAAACTTTGAAGCTCTATACCTCAAAAATTATTTGTACAAAATGTAGTGTTTTACATTTTTGTAAATATAATTTTATGCGCTTTTCAAAAATACAAAAATATATGGGGTGTTCCATATAAAAAAATCGAAGATCTAGCTTATATCTCAACTACTTAGCACTCTAGAGTAGAGTGGCGAACCTTTTTTAACCAATGGGTCAAATTTAAGTTCAAAATTTTGTAGTAATGAACCGCGGGTCAGGTATTCTAAGTAATTAAAAAGTACATAATTTTTCTTCTCTGATTCTGACGTATTATATTTAGGACGCGACGACTATATTTACAAGGAATCGTTTAAACAAATCGATTTCTTCCAAAAGTGTGAAACGCTTCATTTTACCTGGAAATTTTTTTACTTTAATTAAAAAGCTATTATTTTAGGATTGGTCTTTCCACCTCTTAATAAACTGACTCTTATAGTTATTCAGCGAATAACTACCACGAAAATAATTCATAAAATCAAACAACCATAAAAATCAAGATATTCAATGAATGAAATGAAATACATAATAAAATAACAAGAGATAAAGCAATTGAAAATCAGGAGACTAACAAAAGGAATTAAAAAAACTAATGTAACATTTAAAAATGTAATAAACTTGATAACTTAATAAAAAAATATAAAAGAAAAATTGAAATAATTAACAAGAACCTAAATAAAATATATTTTTTCGTTTTTCTTGATTTTATTTCTGTTCATTCATTCATTTTCATTTCACTCTATCTGCTATAATATTAATTCGTGGCGTTGGCGTTGGGAAGTAACAGTTTTCAGTGATGCCAATTCAAATTACATAGCCATAAGAAAAAGAAAAATGTAACACCTATTATTGGGGTGAAAATTATAAATTTATAAATATCTACAAGGGTCACTATAAATATTCTGACGGGCCACTCTGTGACTCGTGTGTTATGGTAT
This sequence comes from Dorcus parallelipipedus, assembly GCA_958336345.1. NCBI lineage: Eukaryota > Metazoa > Arthropoda > Insecta > Coleoptera > Lucanidae > Dorcus > Dorcus parallelipipedus. The sequence goes on from OY284480.1 coordinate 35,110,806, forward strand.
CGCCATCACTGCCTATAGAACAGTAATTTAGAGCAATGAATTCTGCATGAAAAAGTGCCTTAAAGTTTTTACACAAATCAAAAATTTTCATAAACAAAAAAGTTATAAAGGTTTTTAGAAATCGTTAGAATTTTGAAAAACACCCTGTAGCTCCTAAGCGGTACAAGATATCGAAATGCGGTCTTCACCATTAATTTTGTCTTAAAAATTGAGCTCCAGAAGCCGGGGTCAATTTTTCTCTAACTTTTCTAAAAACAGGTGTTTCCTATTAAAAGTGCCTAATTTGGCTCACCCTGTACATCACAAGAGATTAAAAGATTACGTAAATTAATTAAAATGCGATACTAATTCGCTTAAAATTTAATAAAATAAAACACATAAGAAAAGAAAAGTGGAAAGAAAAATGAAAGTGAGTTCAACAATATAAAGCAAAGTGATGTGGAAATCACTGTACATCACAAGAGATAAATGGTTACATAAACTAATTAAAAATGGCGAAGCTTAAATCGCTTAAAATTTAAAAAAAAGTAGAAAGAAAAATGAAAGTGAGTTTAACAATGAAAAACGAGTTTAAATTAATTAAAAACGAAAAAAAAAGTTAAATAAAATATATTCAAAAACATGAATTTTTGTCAACAAGGCATAGACAAGATTTAATTTCATTTCCTGTTAGAATAAATAAACGTGCACTCTCTTACCTTGATTTTTTACATAAAATAACAATAAAAAGTGACAATGGCAAACCGTAGGTTACTTAACACCAGCGAAAATTAACATATTTTTGGGTACCTTTCAGAGTATAAAAACAGATATAAAACTGCTACTTGCTATACATTCGGTGTTTTCCTTTTTCTTTAGTTACAAAGAAAATGTGCGGCAGACGAGCATTGGAAGTCATAGAAGAAGACACCCACGACTTCTTGAACGATTCACAAACACCATTTGGATGTTAACTTAAACATCTACCTTCTTTGTTCCAAGAAAAAAAAAATGGAAATCTCAGTGAATTTTCTTTTTTATTTGGAATTTCATAACAGAGATGAGCGTTGGAATATAAAAATCTTCTGGCCACTTATAAATTATATGGATGTATAAAGTTTCAAAATGTGTTTAATTTTAAAATTTAATTTCGTCGTGCCATTTCTTTTTTTGAAGATTTGCGTCACTATTAGTTTTAAATGCAAGCGGAACGCACTGTATACATCACGAGATTTAAAATTAATTAAAGCGGGAGGAATTAAGTGCGGAGGATTACATCGTTAAGCGCAACGCAAAAAGGAAAAAAAAAAGAATCTCAGCGGGTCCATGATAAAACAAAGGTAGAACGCAAAAAGAAAGTGATCTTAACAATGAAAAACAATTATCAATGAATCTGGGTAAGAGCGGAGGTGGGGATAAGTGTTGTTTCTGTTTGCCCCCCACCACTTTTAAGATCTTTAGCAACACTTAGGTAATTTAGTCACATGTAAGAGAGAGTTAATTAACTCGGGCTCGTTAAGAGTGAGCGAGCGTATCGCGCATATTAGCGTCGGATCCGCGAGGACTGCAGCGAGCGGGCGGGCAGAAGAAAACGCATAGATGCACTTAGTTCACGAGTTTGCCGCAGACTGAAGACGGCGGCGCCTCCAGAACTGGGTTACAGAAATAAGAAAAAGAAGTGCACCGAGGAAAAAATGCTAAAAAAATGTATGTACATACACGCGGAAATAAGTATTGAGCAGAAGAAGCTTAATATTGATTGGGTATTTCGTCATCAGACGGGTGCATTTCCTATTCGACCGCCGCCGTTCGCTACTTCCACGACGCTCGCCGCCGGCTTGCTACGACGCCGCCGTCGCCGCCGCCGCCGACGGCAACGACGACGTCGCTTCCTTCAATTGTCTCGCGGACCTTACGGCATTTGCATCGCGTGGACGCTCCGGCAAAAAACAAACGCGCGCTGCTCCTTCCTTCCCCAGCCTGCTGCTCTTTTTCGCGCACTTAAACGCAGCTCCTCTCTTTTTCTCTTCGTGCTTCGCCTTGCTCCTTGCGCATCTTTATACCAAACTTTTTTCTAACGAGTTGAAAATTTTCGCCGATAGATAACGACTCACTCCCCATCATTAGCGGCGACTTCACAGAAAACACGCTCGTCATTACCATACAACCTAGGAAGCCGATGACTTTTTGATTAACGCAAATCAAATTAAGGAAATCATAAAATTTAATAAATTAAGAAAAAAAAAGAAAACAAGAGGCGAACGGTTTCCTTCATCGTCGTCATCTACCGAAGAAACAAAGTAACTAGTAGAAACGTGATATTGACGCGCTGAACGAAAGCTGTCCAACAGCTACTTGATTATATTAACGAGGCAATGAGTTTACTGATTAAGTTTACGGCGAAGAAAACGAAAATCAAACGGTTTGAATCATCTTTTTTTGTAATAACACTTGACGAGGACTTCAAGAACGAAACCAAAGATGATTTTTCCTAAACCGCCAACGAGATTGGCATACGCGTTGACTTATTGAAATGAGAAAGAAGAAACTCATTCACTTCACTTACATCCTCTCCGGGATTGAAATAGGGGGTAGGTGAAAGGAAGGGGGATGTATACAAGAAAAAAGAAACCCATCGTGTGACATATCAAATAAAAGTTCATAAAAAGAAAACTTCGACTACCATAGAGACGCCGTCGCGAAATTTAAGATGGCCGACTTACAATGAGAATGGTTTGTGAAAAAAGGGAAGCGTATCGTGTATTGCATGAAATGAAATGAAAGAGACGAGCGTGTGACATCATTTTAAAATTCAATTTAGTCGATATACAGATTCGGTAAATGTTCAACTGGACATCCTGTTATAATGCGTGCGACAGGGAACGCACTAGAAAAATAAAAAGAGAAGCTTGACTAAACACGCCCATTTATTTTCGATGTCGGCCACCGCCCGCTACGACACGCTCAGCCGAGCCGTTGCAATTAGTTCTCCGCGAACCGAATCGAAGCAAAATTGCTATGTCCAGTACACAAATTTCCGAATCTGTATAAGTAATCGATATTATTTATTGTCATCTTTGAAGTTCCAATAATGATTATCGCAGACCAAAACTAAAACTTAACAACTTTTTGGATTTTATTTTTGACAAAAATGAAGTCTTGAACGGATCACAATGCGTCGTTTTTCGATTTCTTTTCGTGCTAAAGAAATTGAGTTCAGATGAATTAGAAGAATCGTAAACTAACTCTTCAAATTATTCATAGAGAAAGAAGCACTTAAACTTTCAAACAAATGCCTTCCGGAAGAAGGTTTATCAAGCGATTTATTCCGGTGCTGGTTTGCTTGATATACTTAAGGAAGAAAAAGCTGGTTCACTTTGGACGCGTTTTTAAAAAATGAAATTTCTGAACAGACCACAACGCAACTTCTCCAATTCTTTTCAGCTTTCGAAAGGTGTCCCCCCATGTCAAAAGCAAAAAGTTCTTCAGCTGTTCATAAGGAAAAACGAACTTAACTTGCAAATGGACCAAAACTGTTATATTTTTTTTTCAGACGAGACATAATTATGATGAACAATTCAAGTTATATATACAAAAAAAAGACAAATTGATTTTCATGGTAATCAGCAATGAACAATGAAGTGTAGAGGAAGCACAAAGCTATTGCTTTGAAGTTGAATAAAAAAATCCATAATTGAAGCCCATTCAGTCCATAAATTCCAAAGAGGAACGACTTTCTTTTTAGTTAACGGATAAAATGAAGTTATAAAAGCAATAAAAAAAGACAAACGATTTTGGGAAATATAAGAAAACCAAAATATCCACACGATGAAATTAATCCTTTGAGAAACCACGTAGCCACACTTACCTTAAAGGCAGTGAGCAGCAATTCTTGAAAATGTTAAAAGATTATATTAGAAAGACGAACGATTCTCTGAACCAGTGAAAACTTAGGCATATGCCTTACAAAAATTTAAGGCATCGATGGGTATATTGACCAACATCTCCAGCACTGCAGCCTTTGAAAGAACCATGACATTGCACATCATGGGTATTACACTGGATTCAAACAAATAACGAATGAGTGAAATTTACCCAATTTGTGGAAGGGCTTGGATTTAACTAACTTCACAATTTTCTCACAAGAGACTGATTACTGTCTCAAAGAAGACACAATTCAGACAATCAACATAACACATATTGTTATGAAGTTTTTTTTTCCTGATTACTGGGGTCCAATTCTTGAAATCATGCGACATGACGTCAAAATGACGCAATTTCCGAATGATTTGTATAGTTTTGTATGAGAGTCTACGTCATTTTGACGTCATGTCGCATATGACATATTTTGTCGAGTGATTTCAAGAATTGGACCTCTGTCACGATACTGTCAGCTGTACATAACAATTTTTGATTGTTTCGCGAAACACTTCGCTGAGTCGACGGTATAGATGAGTGATTGACCGGGAGTCGATCGAGTTGGCAATTGCCTGGGTGGTGGCAACTCAGGAAGGTGTGCCTCAGAGGTCCCCCGGTGAAGTGTGCCTAATAAAGTTTTGGGAAAAAACGGTGGCGCATGGCGCTTCCCTTGGACCCAATCGTTTTCCAGCATGGGAGAAAATCAAGGAGGAGGTAAGTCCATCACGTTTTTTCCTAACCGTGATCTTCAGCTCAGAAAACGAAACGGCGCGGCGCCAGCTTCCGCACTGAGCTACCTACCCCTATTTAAACAAATCGCCGCTACCCTTCAGAGCGAGCGTGACAATACCATACCATCAAATTAACTGTTGTTTCTAACTTAGGAATAAAAAACAGTGAATTTTAAGATTCTGTTGAAGGTACTTCAGCAAATGTTGGATATCAAGGTTTCCCAAACATTGGTATTATTATTGGAACGACGCGACGTCGGTGCCTGAGGTATGCTTTTCCAAAAAGCATAAGCAAAAAAATTATTTACCTTACAATTAACGAACAAAACTTGTAAAATCTAAATTCTGGAAAAGCGCAGGGGTAGAAAGTGAACGAGGGAAAAGGGCAGAAGAGAATTGACGCAGTCAATTCATCTATCTACTTCTTAGCTATCGGTGGTACCGCCTCACAAGGTGTTGAAGCCTCCGATTTAAAAGATGGATAGGATTTTGAAGGAGAAAAAAGTTGACTAAATAACCAAAAATGTCTCGCGGATGCAGGATAACTCAACGAAAGCAAGAGTCTTCAATAAATACTGCTGAGACGAAATAACTGCAACGAAGGTAACAAAATAAATAAGAAAGATTAAAAAATGAAAATCAAACAAGAGAAGAAATGTCAATACAAACAGATGCACTGGTATAGACACCTCAAGAGAATGGGTTAGGAAAATTAGTAGAAGCAGGAATGAATTACGAAAGGAGGAACAGTAAAAAAGAGCAGCTTGATAAAATAGACGAGGTAAACTTAAAATGAAAGTTTTGAAGATGCCAAAATCTGATGTTCCTGATATTGAGAAGGAAGATAAAACTGGAACTCCTTCCTTTTTTTTTTTAATTAAGATTTAAGCCAACAAGTCAACACCCAAAACCTATTGGTAAGTTGGCAAGTTGAACAACTGGAACAACTGTCAAAATACATTATCAGATTAAGAAGTTGATGTTAGAACAGAGTTAGATTAAGAATTAATTGAAAAGTTGAAAATTCTTTGATTTAGCAAATTTTGCGATGCAGTGATTGGATGAATTTACGATGTAGTTCCGGTGTATGTCCAAAAAGTCCAGCGTACGAAAAATTTTCATAAATCAAGAAAGGTCGCCGATGATATCCAGCGACGACGACGAAAGCAGCGGTATTACGACGCGCCGCGCCGAGGAGAACAACATCAAAAAGACAATTTATATCCAAAGAAAAAAGCAGAAATAAAGTGCATCGGATGTTATATATTTTTATGTGTTTTCCTTCAAGTAAAGTTTTTGTGCTTTTTTCGAGCCGGCTCTTGCGCATTGCATTTTACAGCGCCCTCCCTGCGGAGCGCCGCCGCTCCGAACTCCCGCCCACCCAATAAATACACCTTCTTATATTTTCGTAGACTTCCGGTCGCAAGACCGACTCACACCGCGCTGTAATAAAATCACGATTCAATTGGAAAATTTTTATTACGTTCCCCACACCCTATATGTATGTGCACTACACACCCCCACATCGATTTACAATAATAGGCAATCTACTTCAGAAAAATCAATTATTCTTGGCATTTAATTTAAGACCAATCCCCTAAACCTAAGCGAAATTTCTCCTTTCGCAGAGAGGCAGACCCAAAGGAAAAACAAACAAGGGTTCCTCATGTACTAGTCTTTACAACCTTGTTATTTACTCTTTACTCAAAACAAGTAAATTTTAGTAATTAATCAATTTTATAAGTTTTTTCCTTACAGGTCGACTATGTGTTAGTAACAAGTTTGGAAAATCCTTTTTACGTGCTAGTAGCCTTGAAGATTTCCCATGTGATCGAGGAACAAATGGCTTCAGAATGAAGAAGTGGAAAATGAAGAAGTCGAATCCTTTAGACCATTCTTCATCTCGTTATGAATGTCGGTTGCTGATAAGCCTTTCAAGAAGAAGTATTTAGTGACAACACTATCCATTGTCAAGCATTCTGACACGGTCTTAAGCAGCTATCAAAACAAAACTAATAAACGTAGCGATCTAATATTTGACAGTTAACGATTTGAAGACGTGGACTTTCGCGCTTGCCACAAAAATGTGGTTGAAACAGCGCCATCTATTCGTTACCCTATGGACTTTTCAAGCCCACCATTGTACTACTTCGATTTGACTAATTTTTGCAGCAAATCTAGATGTAAACTTTAGTTATTGGCAGAGTTGACCAGTTATTTAGTGATGAAGGTGAAGCAGAGTTGAGAAATACAAGGTAAAAAAAAGAATAAATTGTACTTTCTTCTCGCAAACTAAAACTGTCGCAAGTTTCTTGAAAACATTTACCAGCGACACCTTAACCAACTTCATTTTGAAACAGTAAGTTATTATTCTTATTATTATTATTCTTTGTTGTATAAGGTATTCCTGAATAGAAATTTCTAGAGAGTCGGTTTTGATAGCAATGCATTCGTCCAGCATCCTCTGGACAGCTGTTTCGGTCCTAAACTGTTTATTATTCTTGTACCAAACAACTTTACCAGTGCATATTTAGGAATAAGTTATAATTTTCCTCTCATATGAATGAAGGCAAATGATTTTCGAAGAAGAGCAAAGCAAAAATGTTGGAAATACAGTTTATACCAGTATAAAAAAGCTGATCTTTACCCTATTCATATTAATTAACGAAGAAAATAAAAGTTTTGAATTCACTTTCGAATAAGAGCTACCAAAAGTAGCAGCGTTAGCTTACGTGTTGCGATTGAATGAAATGATAGAAAATCAAGGCAGAAAATCTGGGTGCTTCTGTAAAGGAAGTTTCGAAAAAAGAGATGTGGAAATGTGGAAGGAAATGAAAAACAAATCTGAAGGAGAAAAAAAACTTCGAAAGCCAAAGGAGGAATGGAGGAATGCAAACCATCCGGTAGTAAAGTAAGAGGTAACAAAGAAAAATGCACATCTCTGTCTTTTTCTTCTTTAACTTACCGAAGCTCATCTCCATATTCCTGAAGTTTCAAGTTCGCTACTCCGTTTCACTCAAAGTCTTTGATGATTCCTCAAAATTCTGTGCCAATCGGATCAGTCTCACTTGAAGGTCCCCTATCAATAGTCCTTCGCAAGGATAAACCAAAGTAACATCGAAGCAACGAGAAGTCACCCAAAGAAGAATAGAACAGCAAAGAGATCAACGCATTTAGAAGAAGATTGCGAGAGACAAATATAAAATGAGAAGAAATGGCAATCCTTAGACCTTTTAAATTCAATTTCCTTGTCTTCTCCTTTAGCTTCCCGAAGTGTTGGTTCTTCTACTACTTGCTCCTCTCCATATTCCTGGAGTTTAAAGTTTGCTGCTACTCAAGGTCTCTGATAATTCTTCGAAATTCTCTGGCAATCGGAATAGTCTAGCTTGAAGGTCCTCTACCAAGAGTCCTTCGTAAGAATAAACCAAAGTAAAATCTAAGCAGTGAAGAAGAGGGATGGAAAATCAAAGAAATAGAAGCATTAGAAGGAGACCTCAAAATATAACTTGTCAGTAACTGCGAGAAACAAAAAAAACGGATAATAATTTCAATTTCCTTGTCCTCTTCTTTTTAAATTTTCGGAAGCGTTGATTCTTGTACTTCTTGCTCCTCTTTATATTTCTCAACTTGAAGGTCTCCTACCAAAAATTCTTCTTTATGTTATTCCTTATTCATACGATCCTCATCGACTTACTTATTACTTCTATTTGCGTTTGCTTAGTTCAATCCTCGCTTGATTTCTCAATTCTAAGTTGGTCTGCAGTCTTCATCAACCTATTCTTTGTCTTGTTTCTCGCATTGCGTGGTTTGTGTTACCCTTCCCCATTCGTTTCTTTCTTGCTCTATTGTCAATTCCAATGTTATTTCTTTTTCTAATTCCTCAGGTCCCTTGTGGTTTTGTCGCACTAAAAAAAGATTAATTCGTGCAAAAACTGCAGCAAATACTTGCATCTCGTTTTTAGTTATACATAAAAGAAATCATCTGGTGATGGGAAGAAAACAAAGGAAAATGGAAATAAAAACAAAAGGAAGAATTTTGATGTGGAAGCAATAAAGAAGAAAGCAAAGGCAAGTTTGATTCTGAAGAAGGTGTTGAAAGTTCAGCTGCTTCAAGTGAAGAGTATTAACACTTTACATTGTGCAATGTACGTATGAATCAAGCGATAAAATATAGAAAAAGAAATCTTGTAGGGGTGTGAAAGTAGACATCAAATAAGACTGATACAAATGACAAGCAGAAGCTTTCCCATGTGCAAATCATAAAAAATCAAGTAAGTTCAAGAATCCTCTTAATCGTGCGTGGAAATTCAAGGTGTTTAGAACGGTCCTAATAATTGGAATAATTTATGAAGTAATGGGAAGAAAGGGCTCACAAAGACCTGGGTGCCCGCGTCCCACTCGAGCTGGAAATATGCGCCCCGATGAATTTAAATAAAATATTCAAATCGCGACCCCCATCTTCACCGCCGTCGGCATTGTTGCCCCGCGTCGACCGCAAACAGACCGTCGTCGTCGGTGTACGGTTGCACATTGTCGACGCACGAAAAGTGGGCAAATACTCGAAAATTTATTGTTCTGTTTGTTTTTTCGGGGCGTACATTTCTAATGGATTAGCGCGTGTACGTTTCCGTGCGAAACGTTCTGCGTATTTACATCATAAAGGTGCATCCCTTAAATTGGCTGGATATACCCCGAAACGACAGTTATTATTATTGCCATTACTGTGAGAAATGTCTGCGGCCGATTTATACATATTGCGATTGATTTCGATAATTACATGCCAACAGGAATGGATATCGAACGTCGAAAATGTATTATTTAAATTTAATGACAGAGTTGTGTCTACGAAAACGTTTATGTAGGTCAAACTTGCTATACTTACTAATCACCGCTTAGCTTAGTAACAAATAATTTTAGAAATTATACAAAAATTAGAAAACAAAAATTTAGTCGCGTTAGATTTAGATTCTGAAAACTAAAAAAAAATTATACACATGTAAAATTAATATAGGTAATCAAGTATAGATATAATTGAAAGCAGAAACACCTCATATTTCCCAATTTATTACACTTTAAATAGTAAAGTTCCGTTCAGTTAACCGCCAACTGCTAACTCAAGAACTGATTAAACGAATCTAATTTCGTCAGGAGTTTACATAATTTGGTTTACGAGTTCGTTTTACGTACTTGCTTCGGAACCAAGTTTATTGTCAAATTTCAAAAAATACCTTCAGCTCGCGCGAATTTAAATTCTTCGGGCTGCCTGAAATGGGCGTTATTTACGAAACTAATAAGATTATTTAAAAGAGCGCGATTTGCTTTATGGGAATAATAGAATTAACTTCGTTTTTGAGTCCTCATAATTAATTCAGACTTGCAGAAGTCGAGCGGCATTAATTAGTCTGCCTTTCTTCGTTTTTTTTTTTGAAAATACAACGAGTGCGATAATTATAACTTTTTTTTTTCAGATTTGTTTGTGTGGAGGCGGCGACGCAATGTAAAAATATATACATACATATAAGACCGATGAAAAAAGTTTGCGTATTATTAAATATATTGCACGGCGGCGTGAACCTGAGAAAGAGAACGCAAGGAGGAGATCGATAAATTCGGCTAGACGTTTCGCAGACGGGTATAAAAGAGAGCGAGACGTAAATAGGGTCGTGAGGTGGCGAAAAAAGGTGCGGGCGACCTCAAAATTTTTGAGTCGCTCGCGGTGGGGATGGAATCCTCTTTTTTTACTTTTGATTAGCACTTGCACGTTGTTGCTTTTCGCGGTCAGAAAACGCGCCCGTCTTAGTTTTGGAATTGGGTCAACGTCGGCGATGGGGGAGGGTACGAGCAAGGAGGGAGGCAGGGAAAATTTCAATTCGCATGATAAATTACTCATCCGACTTCTTATGAAACTTCGCATTAAGAAATAAATTGGAATTAAGGACGACGGTGAGCTTTGGGAAAAGAAAAGCGAACGGAATAAAACAGATGTGGCGGGTGTAATTAACTCGCCATTTTTTATTTAAGGATCTAGTATGAAAATAATCCATTCTTCAAAAAAAAAAAAAAAACTCAGTCGATTTAAACCAGAGTTTTCTTTTGGAAAGAACTTGAGCAATTCTGTACAGAATGTACAGAATGTACAGTATGTCCTCTCACTCTTAAAACCTTGTAGTACAAGGCTCACAGAACTGTTAAGTTGGAGTAGCACTTAAGCTGCGCATGACTATATTAACAAAAGCCTTGTTTGTTGTCTTGAGTCTACAAAGAAAAAGCAGCAACACTTTTGGGCCGATCAGAAGAAGAAAAGAGCTTCGGTAGGATTGTGGCTAATGCAAAGAACTAATATCTTAGTATCCAAGAAACATCCAGTCAATATCAAATTTGCTTGGAAAGTAAACTGAAGTACGAGTATTAGCATAGGGCTAGCCGCTCAGGTTAAACAAAATCTTTTTTTTTGTCACCTTTGATTCAAAGGCAGAAAAGCAGAGTTTTTCTTTAAAAAAACATATGCTTCAAATTCATATTCTCGTATATGAAATGCTGACACCTTACACACAAGAATATGAATTTAGAAAACAAGCTTTTTGGGAAAAAATTGCTCAAATTTCTCTTTTATCTCTAGCTAACACCAACAGGAATGAGCTGCTCTCTCAAGCAATACATTGATGTGGGTGGAAATCGATTACTACGAGCATTCACGATATGTTTCCGCTCCTCATATTTAATGGTAATATACCAAGCATAATGAGGATAGCAGTGCATCCTTGGTATCTCAGGATTTTCTTCCCTTAGTGCCGAACAACGGACTTTCTACAGATTTTTCTACACGATAGTCGACTGCCATTCAATACACAAATTCGGTTAAGGCCTACTTGTATAATTCCAACTAATCTTTAAGCCAAAGCTTAAACCCTTAACAACAATTATTATTGAATTAATCGTCGTTACGAGTTTTAATTTAAACTGGGCCTAAACGAATTTCTTTAATCTAACTGAAACCAGGACCAAGTTTCAAATCCTTTAGATTTTGGAGTAATCAGTGTTCAGAAAAGGCGAACTGATTCTTCTAAATCCAATAAAGCAAGTTTAACTCAGCTATGACCTCTTCAATTCAAGGTCCAAGGTGTTCAAATTGGACTTCAATGATGCTGTAACGATTTTGGAATTATTCTCGTTTATCACCAGGTCATATGATGGCCTCCGCATCAGTGTTCGCACTATCTTGGCAGACGTTAAGTTGGTGATGAAGTGGTGGACTTCACTTTGCTCTTGAGGACCATGCTGAACAGTAGTAAAGAAAGATCTTCTTTAAGGGCTCTGGTCTTGGCTAGAAACTCCTTATACAAAACGTGGGAGGAGTTTCACAATCTTCTAAGCCTCATTCTCCAATGGTTTCCACCGAGCTTGCCAAGCTATGCAATCAAAATGTCTAAACAACCTGATGACGTCGACATTCGTTTTTCCAGGAGTTTGACGATAGGCAAAACCTTTGCTTTGATTGAGCACTCTTCATAAAGATCTTGCTACCAATTATAAGAGGCTGATTCCACGGTAATTTTTGCTTTTTATGTTGATCTTTTTCTTACGAAGTAGCGCAATGACAGTGAAAGGCCAAAAACTCGCCTGTTCTTCGCAGCTCGTTTTTTCGTTGTATCTTTGATGGAGCACTCTTTATCTGCCAATTATAAGAGGCCGATTTCACGGTAATGATTGAATTCTATGTTGTTACTGAATCGGCACAATGATTTCCTCGTGATATCTTTAAAACTTGGACCGAGCGAGCACACCTCATGGAGACCTTGCTACCAATTGACAGGCTGATTCCATGATAATCCTTGCAGCTAGCGCCGCAGCAAGATGATGGTGAAAGGTGAATACCTTACGTTTTTTTTTTTCAGATAAGGTTTCCTCCTGATGCCTTTGGAATCTCGATCGAGTGCCCTTCATACAAATCTTGCTACGAATTGACAGGAGGATGATTTAACGGATGCTACGTCTTTTCTGTACTTATGAGTTGTCAATAGCCTACTTGGTTTCTTCGCTATGTCATTGGGGTCTTGATCGAACAGGTTTCAAAAAGATCTTGCAATCAATTGATAGGAGACTGATTCCAGGATAATCCTTACATTCTATATCCTTTCTCCTTTTTGATTAGTCTTCTGAGGTGAGCAAGACTTCATCTCCAGCTTTAGTTGCTTTAGCAATTACTTGATCTGTTCAGAGTGCTTTGCACTATTTCAGCAAACATATAGCTTTCTTCACTTCAATGGTGGGCGACGCGACGGTTCAATAGAAGTTCTTACGTGACTCATGTTTCCAGAATTTATTGGTAGATTTTTTTACCGCAGGCATCTAGAGGTCTTTTACATTCTGCACAGCTTTATCACAAGTGCTTGACTTACAAGTAGCCTCCTCAATGATTTAAAAAGGACTTTTATCCAAAGCAAGGAATCGATCGGTGCCTTTCAAGCTTAACTTTAGCCATAAAGTTGATGGTGAATGCCCTTCTGGAAGGCCTTGTAATTTGTACATATTTTTTTACTCTGTACATAAATTCTTATTTTTTTTAGTTCAGTTAATTTTAGTAAATGCTCCCTGTGGTAGGATCGGAGAATTGATTCGTTTTAATAAATATAATAAAGAACTAGGTACTTCGAGTACATCGATCAAAGAGTGCGAAGACTTTAATTTCGAACTCTTAACTTTAAACTTAACTCTCGGACTTTTTTTCCGTCCGACGATTTATAGGAGCAGTAACATTTTTCTAATTGCGTAATACTGAATAAATTAAAGTGTTTCCATGTCCCCCTTTTTTATTGAAATTGTTTATTTATAATCTTTCAACAATAACAGCGTTTCAGTGTAAGACTGTCACTCTTTTTTTTTTGTTTATTCAGTGCCAATAAGCGAAATCTAATATTTCATGGTTCACTTTGATGACGCAGAAGAATTGAAAATTCAGTTTAGTGAAGAAGTTTTAATTATCAAGAAATATAGTTGAAATTTTACCCGCAGGCGAAGTGTTGAGTTAAGGACATCCACATGAACTAAATATTTGGAGATGTTGGTGATGATTTGGTTTTCTTCTTCTGTCATAAAATTTGAAGAGTCCATTACATAAAAACTTGTGTTAAGTAGCAAGTCTTTGGTTTGTCTTTCCCCTCGTCGGTAATGCCATAAGCTGAAATCTGTTTTGGTGGTCCCATCTCTATGGTATCAAATGCCAACCACTTCCAAATCCTTTGTGTTCCAATTATGTGTGCTGTGTATTTTACTTTAATCTACGTTTGCTCTTTTCGTTTATTATTCTTCTACCTTCTTGTAATCTTAGTCTTTCTTGAGGCTTCCAATGTCTCTTTCTCTTTTTGATTCATGTAATTTCTTGCACGGTTATTCTTCATCCTTCTTCTAACTTGATGCGTTTAGTCTTCTTGTCGTTAATTTCAAAAACAAAGATGGTTGTGAAAATTATTATATATCTTTTTTGTTATTTTTACTGAACGAAAAGCAGTCAAACCTGCTTTCCGCGGCAACTTATGAAAATCAAATTCGCCCGGTCGGAGCGCAGCGCGGCGTTTCGAATTTCGACGGGAAAATAAGAAAATGTTATTTCAGCGAATAGAAAAACACGATTTTTTCCAGCGGATCGCGGCCGAACAGCGTCTGGCCTCGTCCCGGTCGGTGCCGGCGCTGCGGCGCGCTGTTATTTTTTCATTTTTTCGCGTGTTTTCAAAGAAAACACAGACGGATAACAGCGCGGGAGCGCGCAAGGGTGGCGGCCGCCAACCGAACGGGCGGCGGCGATCGCGATTCTCACCCTTAACGGCGCAAAGTGCCGCCGCCGCCGCATTCACATATAATTATCCGCGCGTATTTTTTCTGCGGTTGTTTTTTTTTCGTGCTTCGGCGCGGCGCGATGGACGGCGTCACAAGCGCGGCCGGACTAAATCGTCGAAATTAATTTGAATCCTTGAAAAAATAAACTGGTACAGACTATGACAGCATGTGAAATATAAAAGAACAACGACCAACATCAACTTCATCAGGCTCAACAAAGGATAATGTTAATGGACAAATAGTACTTTCAAAACAAAGTTGTAATTAAAGCATAGTTGTGGTGATCACTTGTTCAAAATAGAATATTTTTCGAATTCATATGCGAGATGTAATAAATGGGAAAATAATAACAATATCTACGGTTAGGTCGGGGCAAGCACGCACACATACATACGTACATACAAGCAGAAATATGATTTAAGCGTATCAGTATCATTAGATCGGGTTTTAGAACGCGAGCGAGGAACAGCAGCAGCAGCAGGTATTACGCGATAAAGAACGAGAACACGGGCTTAATTGCGGGTCGCCGGACAGAGACGGAGCGAGCGGCGAGGCCCGCAGGCACAAGGAAACGCTGTAAGGACAACTTGTTTATCGAATTACTCGTGTTGAGTTCGACATCATCTGGAAGCGGAGCAGCGGGACAGGTGGTTCTCGCTCTCGTTCTACCTCCGTTCTCTGGCTCGCTCTTTCTAAGTTCAAGTACACCTACATGATTTATTTAGAATTGTCGCTGTCGCAGCGTAGGTGCCGCTGAATCAATTAGAGCAATTAATGCATTACATTATCTCCCGCTAATTTATTACCTAATAAATAAGACTGAAATAAGCTTTACGTAATTACGTGCACCGCTACAGAACATGAAGCTCAACTGCAATCGCAAGAGATTTACATAAGAAAAACTAATTATTATCCAAGGAAATATAAATCTTTTCAGATCCGGGTATCAAATGTTTTGTCAGTAAATTTCGAAGAACTTTGAACTGGCGTTCAAACCTAATTTGGCTGAAAATTGAGTCAGTAGATCAAAGAGGAAGAATGAAAATAAAAGAATCTCGCCAAAGTTAATAAAAAAAGTATAGTTGAACCAAAAATTTTACTCAAGTCAGCTCTACTGAGGCGTAGAGAAGAATACAGAAGTTATCAAAAACTAAAAAAGACTAGTAAAGGAACTACTCACAATCAGAAGTTTCTGTTTGCAGAGTTGCTGTTTAAGTTCTAAATAAAGAATTCTAAGTTCTAAATCGTTGTCTGATGTTAAATGATCTATAAAGCTCCATAGATTTTAAGCCTACCTCTATCGCATGGTACATTTGATTTTTGTATTAAGCAGGAAAATTAAGTAAAAACTTTTCTCATTCAGAGCGCCATCTATTGACAGCTAGTTACAAAGCAAAGCATTAGTCAGGCCCAGTTTCATAAAACGTAGTTAAGCACTCGAGCAAGTTAATCCTGTGATCAAGCAATATCATCGGAGGAAATTTAAACTTTCCTCCAATGATACTGCTTAATCACACGATTAACTTGAACGAGTGGTTAACTACGTTTTATGAAACTGGGCCTCAGTGACTGAGAATTTTAGCAAAAGCTTTCGTCACACCGTAATGACCAACTTTTTGTTAAAACCAAAGGATTCAACAACAAAAGCAAAGATTTTTTCAAATCACTGATGCTTCGCGTCATCTTTTGAAGACTCATAAGAGCTGTTAGTATTTGTTTTTTTTTGGGTAGTGACATTTGAGGGTGATTAACTGAGAACTATAAAGTTGTATCAAAACAAAACGAAAAACTTTAATAAGTTAATGATTAAGGGCCGGCTTTTCAATATTGGTTTTAACTAAGTTCGGAGTTTAAACTGAGTTTATACTAAAAGTCATTTTTCAAATAGAGATCAAGCAGCTAATTTATATGACAGAGAACTGAGATCAAGTGATGAACTGAGTTCACTTGAACTGGATCTTGAAAAACCGGCCTTTAAAATGGTAAAGTTTCTACGTAGATAAAGTACCGCAATTACCGCCATTGTGAGTCAAACTAAGCGCGCCAGTCTGAAATCACGTTACCTGTTCCGTTGAATTTTAATTTTACGCGTTTAGTTTGACTCAAAATGGCGGTAATTGCGATACTTTATACAAATGGTTTACAAGCTTCACGGTTTTAAGACTATCTCTATCGCACGGTACCTTCGATTTTTGTATTAAGTCGAAAAATTAAGGTAAAGTATTCAGTAAAAAAGTTTTCTCATTCAGAGCGCCATCTATTGTCAGTTAGTTACGTCCAGTTGATTTCAGTAAAAGCTTTCGTCACATCGTAGTGCCCGACTTATTGTTAGAACCAAAGGGTTTAACAACAAAAGCAAAGATTGTTTCAAATCAATGATGCATCTTTTGAAGACTGACACACCTATTAGTATTTTTTTTTCTTTTGGTTGGTGACATTTGATAGCCATTAAGTGAGAACTATAACGTCTACAAACATGAAATCAAATCAAAACAAAATGATAGTATAGAGCGACATCTCTTGCTGATCGGAGAGGTAAATTTTACTGCGCTTTAAGTATGTGCATAATCAGTGATCCCCTTTACGATTCCTTGCTTATTAACGAGAGTCTATCATATTTCTTTGACGGTTTTCATTCAACAACATCCATAAATTTAGAGCCCGTGCATACTGCAAGTTTTCTATCGGCCGATAGTTTATTCTGAATCAAGCTACGACAAATGCGATAGGTCCATTAAATTATTATAGGCCACGTATCACATTTCTTGTAGCTTGATTCAGAATAAACTATAGAAAATCTACAGTGTGCGCGGGCATACAAATGAGGCGTTTAGTATAAAAACCATCTCGATCCACTTTTGTTCAAAAATAACTTTTTTCAGTTTTTTCAAAGTCTTGTGTCTATTCTTAAACCTCCTTGACCAATTCTGATCAAAAACCAGCTCCTTCCCGTTGATTTCGGTTTTTTTCAGAAAGCACCAAAATTATCTACCCAAATTCAAATGTCTGGATGTGGCATGTTTTTTGCCTTTCCTGTAAAATTTTTTAAAGTGGATTGAGTTGGTTCTGAAACTAAACGCCTCAAGTATCGAATGATACAATTTAAAGTCAATCCCAAAAGGTTATGGTATTAAAAATCTAGATTTCATAAATTTAAGATTGCAACTCTTAGGTCCAATTGGACAATTCCAGTTCAACTTTAAACCAAAGTTTAAACCCTTAACAACAATTGTTGAAATAATCGTCGTCATGGGCTTAAATTTAAAATGGCGCTATACGATTGGGCTTTATGAATTTAGTTAAGACATGATTTTAAATTCCATGGCTTTTTGAGGATGACTTTACATTGGATCACTTGATTGATAGTCGAAGTTCACAAGAATAATTAAAGGAACCAGATTAACACACCTTCTACGTATTTAGGTAACGCCATTAGTGACTCTTTATATCTATCCTTGTTGCACAATTTGCTTTTTTCTAGGTCGAAAGAGACACAGTCGTTGTTACTATTTGAAGTGATGTTTGTCGAAGTTACCGACAGTAACTAGAGCTTGCCTTTAAAGTTTCAATTTGTTAACTATCAAATTAAATGATTTCGTTTTTCTGGTAAAAGAACAACTTTTGGATTGATAAATAACTTAACTAGACATAACCTAATATTTTTTTTTTATTGAAGCTAGTGCCATTGTGGCAAATTGTTGTCTTCCTTGTTGCACTTGCGACATTTGCATTTGTTATTTTTGTTTTATAATTTGCTCACGAGAGGAATGGAATGGCGTTGATCCAATGCCTTTTGAATAATTCATGTCAAGCGCCCTCTTTTGGTGATCAGCAAAATTGTTCGTATTCCAAGTTTAAGCATTCTTTATTATAATCAGTAGAATAATTTTTGACGAATAAATTTTTTGCTTTATGAAAAAATTATAAGGAAAAGTAAAGTGCAGATAAGGAAAACCATGTGCGAAGTTATTAATGTTTGCGTATGTTTGTTAATAATGTTTATGGCATTATTCACAGAAAAACAGGAAACTGATGAAGACAACTTTGCTTTTCGGGAAAGAAGAAAATTTCATTAGGTCAAAATATTAATGATAAAAAAAACGCAAAGCTGTATAGAGTTGGGTTCACTGGGTTTTCGAAAGGAATCAGAGCGGAGTGAAGTAGGATCTTCAGGGTATTACCAAACATGAGACATTTATTGAAAGCATAAATAGTAGAAATAGAGAAAATAAGAAAAAAAATGAAACAATCATTGTTCAAATGTAAATAATAAAAAAGTAAAATATACAAAATTATCCGCTAATTAAAACTTAACTAGTTGTACCTAATTAAAAAAAAAAGATTTTAGTCCTAGATGGATGCAGACGTACTTAAATACATACATACATATATGTATGTACAGAGATAATAAAACAAAATACACAGTGAAGAGATTACAAGGTATTACTAAACTTGGGACATACCGAAACCATATGGTGAAAAAAAGATTTCAACAACCATTGGTCAAAAGTAAATAAATATAAAGCTAAATAACCAACTTCTTTTTTACAAAATTATCAGCTAACTAAAACATTTCAATTGCAAATTAAAGACGATTTAATCCTGATGATTGTATACATACACAACAAGTGTTCAGTAATAAAGTACCTTTACTTATCTTTGGAAAAAAATTATATGGCATTATCCATTTCTTACATGTCGAAAATTTATTAGCAATTCCTTCACATGACCTAAATTTTCTATTTTGACAGTTCCTGCGGTAATCACAACGCCTGCCTGTATAAATAGTTCAATCTACGATGCGTACTTTTGTTTCTATGGGTAACTACAGGTACTTTTTTGTTGAGCACTTGCTACTAAACAAAAAAAAATACAAAGAATCTTTGGAAAGGGAGGTGACACGAAAAGAGATGTGCTTAAAGTACTTGGAACTCAACGTTTTACTGAACTTGATTCCCTTTATGAAAAAGTACACAGTTTTTTAAAAAATAAGAAAATGATGTTAAAGAGAGGGTAAGGCGAGAACTCTGATAATAGAAAGTGATAAAAAAACTGAAGAAGCGGTTAGGGATGAAGAGGGTGAAGGGTTTAAAGTGTGTTAGTAACCTTGAATCGTTTATTAAAACAACAAATAATTAAGAAAATAAAAAAAAATGTTAAGGAGTTGTAAAACAAGAACACTAATATTGGAAAGTAATCAGAAAGAGGTTGAAGAGTTTAAAAGTACTTGGAACATGGCGTATTACTGAACTTGGGCCGTTTAGTAAAACGGTAAATAAAAAAGGAACAAAAATTGTTAAAGAGAGGTAAGGATATTAAGATATTGCAATGCAATCGGAAACTGAAGCAGTTAGAGGAAGTGAAGAGATTATAGTATGTACTTGGAACCTACAGGGTGTTACTAAACTACAGTTATTTAATAATAATAATTTTACAAGGCAATAAATTGTAACTGCTAATTTTTGGATAATTACTTCATTTGTAAATGCAATAATACGTATTTAGAAGCCAGAAAAACGGAAATTGAACCCGAGATAAGTAGGATACAGCACACACATCTTTCGCGTCCAGGTCTGGAGATGGTTTTTGAAGCTGAAAGTAGTTCTAAATAAAATTGTGATCAATAAACAGTCTTCCGAATCAAAACAGATTTTGAATTGGGTTAAATTTCTCTAAATATTACAAACCTTAACAACAAACTAGAATACCTCACTGAAGATCGAATTCCAGAACAAAAACACAATAAATTATTAAAAGACGGAAATCATCAAGACTCATCAATGTAAATATAAAGGCGTTAGAAATATATTGCCGACAGTTTTCAGAGATACACTTCGCTGATGAGAGCCGAAAAAAGCTCTAAACAGCTGTGGTTACTTTCAGTTTTTCAACTGTTTATCTCGTTATTTAAAGCACTTCAACAATTATTAATAATTGCCATATAGGAGAGCTTCGGATTACAGATTACAGAGGATTTAAAAGGAATTGCACATTAATTCTGCTTCTCTTATTATAAATACACAGAAAAATGATCACAGATCAAGGAAATGGATTTGCAAGTGTAATATATCTAATAATCCAGCAAATAAAAGAAAATCATGTAGTTATAAAGTTTTTTAAATAAGTTACCAAGAATGAAATGGGAATCAAAGAATTAGTCACAGTCGTCAGTGAAGCGGAGTTCATTATTCTTGCATGTTTAAAGTAATTTTGCTTAAGATGTCCTTAACAAAAATGGGAAAGAAGTAAAAACAAGAGACGAAAAGAAATGAGAATGCAGAATAAATTAGAAACAGAAGCTGTAGGGTAACGTTACATTTATCCGCCTCTATAAGATACGTATAATAACCCCAATCAACTGAGTGCACCAATAATTATTACTTCGGAGTCAGGAAGCAAACGGTAGCCGAGTTTCTTGTCCATCCGTCGCAAACGAAACCAACGAAAACCACCAACAAAAACTGGTACCCGCTAGGTACAACGCTTGCGAACTCCGCGATCCAAGAAGGCGTCGTCGTCTTCGAAACCGCGGTGCGAAAACGCAACGGCGGCCATTAAATGCAAAGCGAAAAGATAAAACAGATAGCGTATCCTGCTTAAGCCGTAATTGGCGAATTTATAAATAAATAATTCGCGGTAACGAGCTAATTAGTTCTCCGTTTATTAATGAAGTGTCGAAGAAGTCTGTGCCTGCTTTCCGCGTGATAGCCAAGCAAGCTGCACGCAGGATTGACCCGCATGTTGACGCAACGTGTCGGCCGGTGTTTTGATGCAGATTTCAATTTAACTAAAATAAATAAATAAATAAAATCCACCGAGAAAGAAATACCATCTTACTGAAGGAAAATTAGCAGACGCGAAAGGAACAGTTCAATACATCCCTGTATAAACTATTAAATAGTTTTTAAATTGAATAACTAAAAAAAAATGCAAATGGAAATAAAAAAAGGACTTTAAATTACAAATGTGTAAAAAAGACAGAAAAGATGGATAGAAATTAAGGACGTGATAGTGATAGGAAGAAATGGGGGAAAATATCAACCCAAATGCATACACAATTAAGAAGAATGTCACCGACAAAAGGAGACCAATTACCAAGAAGCTAATGAAGGTTCTTCTTTCATAACAAGAAACTTGATAAGATTATTACAGATGCGAAGAGAATGTGAGTTAATAAAGTAGAGTCATGTAATAAAAGGTGCAAAACGGAATGATTTTCATCATTAACCGTTCGGATAAAAATTTGCAAAATGTAAATTGCTTAAAAAATGATGATGAACCTTCAAAATCAAGAACGAAGAGATTTAGTAGAACCTTAGGAACACTGGATATATTAATTTTTCAAAAGAGAAAAGAATTCTACTTGTATTCTAACTTCATTGATGAGGATCATATTTCAGGATGACAAAGAATCATAAAATCGCAATAAGTAAGTTTTAAAATTTAACTAAAAGTCGTAAACTTACAATGAAACATGAAACCATGAGACGAAATAACTTATACTAAAATAAAACTGCAAACATGCAACAACTGCAACGATTGGCAAGCAAAGATGGTCGGATAGGAAAGCTGGAAGTGAAAATTGGATGGAATATGGCAAAGGTATACATGATTTGTTTCTAAAAAAAAAAAGAAAATCGGTTGTGAGGGAATTTGTGTTAAGTTAAACTCTGAATAAAATATAGAGCAGCTCAGTGCTTAAGGTAGAAACGTAAACTATTCCCCAGTTTCACGTGATCACCCAAATTAGGCAACTAAACTTACACTTACGGCAATAATTAAAATAAAGTACCCCCATCAGAATAATACAGGGAAAACACAAATTACTTCAACGCACGTGACCCCGCCGTATAGGCAACACATTGTACTCTGTTGGTAACAATGCAGTGCTATGTGTTAAATCATAATTTACAACAGTATCTAGGAATGCTTAAATACAATTGACAAATGACAAATACCAGCGTTGTCAGCGTACAGAAATGCAATGTACCAACCCTCAAGCAAAACACTACCAAATTTACCCAGAAGGTACCAATTTTGCTAGATTCATCATTTAGGTGTTTTGTTAATACATATAAAGTCCTTACAGTTTCAGATCCAAGGTCACATATGAACTTAAAAAAATTGTAATGTGGTAATAAAGGTTTAGGTTTCGCTATTGTATCTTCATCAGGTTGCTATCGTCCAAAAAATTGTTAAAATTGAAATCAACCGTCATTGGAAAGAAGAAGAAGGAATGTCAATCATGGTTGATTTCAATTTTAACAACTTTTTGACAATAGCAGCCTGATGATGAATATATAATATCGAAACCGGCAGCTATATCAAAATT
Organism: Dorcus parallelipipedus; assembly: GCA_958336345.1. Lineage (NCBI taxonomy): Eukaryota > Metazoa > Arthropoda > Insecta > Coleoptera > Lucanidae > Dorcus > Dorcus parallelipipedus. Next base: position 35,133,600 of record OY284480.1, read on the forward strand.
TAAAAAAAATTAGGAAGTACCTTTATTACCACGTTGCAATTAAACTTATACATAATTTTTAACAATTAACAATATTAAAAAAAACTTCTTTGATTTAAATTAATTCCATTCAGTCTTAATAATAATTATTATAGCTACTGCAATCGTCTTGCTTGAAGAAAAAAAGTACCAAAATGGACGCGGAAATACTTTGGTACCAATAACTTCTAAAAAGTATCAAAATGTTACCAAAGCACCATTTTTGGCAACACTGACAAATATACCACAGTATAAGTAATTACCCAGTAGCGTCACTTAAACGTCAGTGTCAAAAAAGCGGCCATACTGTTTGATACCCTTACGGGAAATGTAATGTAATTCTCAAATGGGTAGGTATCAAACAAAATGGCAAATGTGACAGTTATACTCGAGTGACGCTAATACACGCTAATTTGAAACAGAAATCTCACTTTTCTCAGTGTTGCCACTTCTAGAAAACAAAATCTAATTCAAATTGGTCACGTGTGTTGAAGTCATTTATGATGTCCCTGTAGGATAATCAGTAGCGTAAGAGAATTAATTTGGGCAAGAATGTAAAAAAAATAAAGTTCTAATGTAACGTAACGTCCGAAAATATTTCATAGTTATGAAATACCGTGCATTCAATTAAAATCCAAATTAAAGCAAACTCTGATGTCAATGTTTTATCTCCTCAGGATTTGGAGCACTGACAGTTGTCAAATTATTTTTTCGTGCTAACATAACCCCCCCGCCAACACTTGACAAACGCATCGAACTTTGAAAACATGAAGCGCAGGGGACGTGAGTGCATTCAAGCTGAAGGACAGCAATTTCAGTGTCTGTTTTAAGTTTTAGTGTTGTTTTGAAACAAATTAATTAAGTGTTTTGCGCTTACCTTGCACATTTTTAATGTGATGTTATGATCAGATAATATGACACTGACAGTTATTGACAGCTGCCCTCTCACTCTTGTATTGCGTACCGCCAACTTTATAACAAAAATCTCAGCTTACTTTAAATAGGAATTCATTTGAAGGCACGGTAGTTTAATGTTTGTTATCTAAACTTTATACAGGCTGTTCAACTTAAACGGACAACCATTTGTAACTTTTATTTTTAAAGATAGTAATTCGGTAAAATTACCGAAGATTAAGCGTTTTTCATGCTCATTCTGTATTTCTAATTAAATAATAATTACACATTTTAGTTGGTAACGTTGGAAACGTCATGGGCAATACTAAGATAAGTGAGATCCGTAATTAAGACGGATTTTATTTATATGAATACAGTTTAATGTCTTGTCGAGATTATATTAATGCAATATTTTATTAGGACCCACGAAATTATTTAAAAATTACCATGAATCGGGAAAATTCCCACGAATTGGCAACTCTGAGAGCAAGTAATGATACGAGAGCGTCATCTAAGTTGTCCCCCTTCCGCACTGCAAAACGAAGTATGGGTACGACCATTGCAGCGATTCGCAAGCTGTATACGTAAGTACTAAGGCAAAAATCTTTAAACTGGCTCGTCCTTGCTTATTGTTAATGTTTCGGTGGATCTTAAAAAATGTTACGTCACCAAGAAATAAAAAAGAAGTTACATCAGCTACTATTGATACCTTTGAGTTCAAACTTGTATAAATATGTTTGGTATTCTTACACGGGTTGCCCAATTTCATTACTTCACGGACGTGCTGCGTATATAAACAATATAAAACAAAGTGACTCCTTTTCTTTTGAAATTGAATATGTGAGATTAAAAAGGACCAGATTGTACATGTATATTATTTTGGTAAAATTTAAATAACGTTTTGATCTGGTTATGTGATATAAACACAAAGAAATTTAATACAGTAACAGGTGAAAGAAAAAGTTTACATATTAAAAAAAAACAATTTTCAAAAACCTTTTTTCTTCAATTTCTCATAATCATTCGAGCAGAACTTGGGCCCCTTTTAATCTCACATATTCAATTATCATAAGTGAATCTCCAAAATTTTCAAATTAATTCATTCCTCTCGTAGAGAGAACTCCTATGTAAAAGTCAAATCGAGAAAGTTAATCTTTTTTACACGCCGAATTTTTTCCCCCTAAAATCCAAATACCAAGCAGCTAAAACGCGAGCAGCGTGAAGTATTCAGCGCTTTTTTTTCTCTTTCTCTCTTTTCAAACAAATAATTTCTACATTCACCGCTCGTAAAATACGAATAATAAGAATGGCAATGCATTAAAAATTTTTCCAAGTTGCGCAACGCGTTCGTTTCTTTTCATAACTGTTCAAGTATTAAATTACATGTTTATTCAAAAAGGCTCGAGTATCTGGACGCATTTGCATATTACTGTAATTAGAGGTTGCGTCACAGCTCATTTAAATTGTCTCGCGTCCGCCGACGATACTTCTTCTTCTTCACGCCCTCCTCCATTTGGATTGTCCAAAACTCACCGGGCGTCTTCAAGTCTGTACGCGAAAGAAACCGAACTGACCCATATTTCAGTCGCTCTTATATAATCGTTATTAATTAATTAATCGAATTTAATCGATTTGCATTCATTAATATTCGCGACGAATCGATTTTTTAGGGCTAAGCATTGTTGGTATAACTAGAATTTTTCGCATTTTTTTCTGGTGAATTTGCTTGCAGACATTCCATGTTATAATCGATTAATTTTGCATAGCAATTATCCACGATAAGTTTAATCGATTGCGTATTCGAAATTAAGCTCGGCAGTCACAGCTGCAATAATACAAACAAATGAGCTTTATCAACACTTCCCTCCTCCTCACACATACGGATAATTTTGAGTCATTTCTGTTTCTCTTGTAGTTTAAAGACGTTCGTCAAAAATTGAAAATCACATAGAAATCGCATAGAATTACGTAAAGTCTAACTCTGCGAGGTAGAGCTTTTTTATTTGGTAACTCCGTATGCGCTCAGATCGCAGACTTATCATCAGATTAGCGCGTAGCTAGGCTATCAGATCATTGTCCGCGTTTTACTTCTTTCTGAATAGAAAATTATTATGCAGATGACGGATAACGACGACGAAGAGTACGGGAAAAAAATGGCGTAGATAAGAGGCAGTCATTGACACAATTCAAGAGCGAAGAACTCGGTGGTGCCGGTGTTAAGTTTGCGTAATAAAACACACAGAAATTGTACGCAAACGATTTTTTGAGTGCGCTAGCTGTTGTTTGAATTGATGAGTAAATAAGCTCACGCCCAAACACCTGAAGTGGGCCCTAGTCCGGCTCTGGACGCGGTCACGCTGCGAAATACTTTCATATTTTGTTGGAATTTCTTAAGGAAACGTCTTGTATGACAATATCAGTTGCTGTAAAGTTTCGTTAGTGGTCAATGTAGCTATACAGTCTGTTCGCGGAAAGTTTCCAATTCGTCCCCCAATTTATTCCCCAAAAATTGATGGGGTTTCGAAAAGAACACCTTTGGCGTCCGTTATTCCAGCATTTCTCTTTACAGGTACATATTTAATAGGCCTGAGATTTCCAAATTAATTAAGGAGACTAATATTCCATTTTTGGACTATTTTCTCTTCTTCTGCTTCCAGTTACAGTTACTTCAGTGAAAATCTGTAGCCTTGAGCTTCTCTTCTTCTTCTTTCAAGTGCAACAGTTGAAATCTCTCTGGTTCCCCCAGTTGCAGCTCTTTTCCCATGTCTTGACTCAAAGGCAAAAAAACGGCTTTGTTCTGATTAGTCTAGATTCAAGGCTGATGACAATTTGTAACTGTAACAATTTCTTAGTAACTTATCAACGACACCTTAGAAATTGCACTTCGCCAACGGTTGACACCTTCTGGGTGCACGCAAGCACAGACATTCCGTTGAAAGACTCCATAGCATTGCAGTGACAGACAGAATCCTTCAAACACATGAAGCTTAACTAATGGGATAAATGGCAGCCACTACAGATTGTTTCCCATACAAGTGACAGGCTTGTGCAGAGGTGGTAGTTCTGAGGCCCAGCCAGTTGCTGTAGCATCCGCAGCTCACCAGTATGGCCAACACAGTTGAATCAAGAAGACCTTGTACTTGAGAAATTAAACAGTTCCATTCAGTCTGACTTTGTTCTACGCCCAGGATTTAATGAAGTGATCCAGCAATTGAAAATTAGGATTAACGTTAGATCCAAAAAAGACCTTGATCCTTGAAGCACGTTTGTTTTTATAAAACATATTAAAGGTTCAGTATTATGCAAGCGTAAGAATGGTACTTCCAAGTAGCATTCAGCCTTTCATCCTTGTTCTTCTCTTACTATAATTTTTGTACATTTTTTCCTTCAAGAATTTCATCAATCTTATCTTCGCCATTGTTCTCTCTTCTTTAGGAACTTCATTGGGCCATCAAAACCAGGCCTCTTGCCTATCGTCGTCTTCTGTGATCTTTAACTTCCAAGATGGCAACGTCACGTGACCTCAGTTTTGAACTCGTGAGCACGAGAATGCTACGTTGAAAGCTTCCATCTTTGTTCTTCTCTTACTGTATCTCTTATACATCTGTATTTCTCCAGTTTAATTTTCCCCGTCGTTTATAGTGTCTTCATTGGGTGATCGAAACCAATTGTTTCACTTTATCTTTCGCCGGCCTTCGCCTCCTTTGACCTTTAACGTTCAAATACCTTCAGCCCTTCACTTGAACCTTTCTCTTATTGGACCTTCATGAATTTTCTTTGTCTTATCTTGAACATTACTGCCATATTCTCTCTCTTCTTTAAGGTTGTAATTCGAGAAATCTGAAACGATAATTGTTTTTCTCTTTGTTTCCTTTGGTCTAGCAAGCTTCCAAAGCTTGAACCTTTTTGTTTTTTTTTTCTTATTGAATCATCACTTCCATATACCTAAACCTTCTTGGGATGGATTTCTTTCGACAGAATCTTCAAAACTAAAATAGTGTTTCACATATCCTCGACCTTCACCTTTGTCTTTTGGATAGGTTTGCTGTCTTTCTTGGGCCTTTCTTTTATCTTTCTTCTTATTTTTCACTTCATCCTCTGCCAGAATTGACTCAAAATACACACTTTCTTATTAAATCTTCGTCCTTCGTCAGCTTTGCTCTTATTGGAGGTGTATGAGGTCCTTTTCTTCACTTCTTTTTACTTTGATACCTCTTTAACGATGGTCGGTTGAATTTGTTTGATATTTTCAGGCTATACGTTGTTGAGGTGGGTACCAAAGGACCGTCCTTTTTGTTCCAGCGCTTGCTAGTGATGAATGGCTGAATTAGTCTCCATCCTATCACTTCACACGTAAGCAGAGGACCTAAACTACCGCCCTCTTGATGACGATGGTAGGATTCCTTCACTTCATACGTTATTGAGACAAGCAGCAAAGATACTTTAACTAATACCCTTTCCAGTACTCACTGACGATGATTGGCTGAATTTGTCTCCATATGTCGTTAAGACAAACAGTTTAGTACCTAAAGATAATCACCCTTTTATGCTGTTAATTTTCAGTTCGCTTTTATGTTGCTGGTGGGAAATTTTTTCAAAGTAATTAAAAAAGTCCAGAAGTTTAAATTTGTTGTTCACAAAAATCAATCATTTATACATTAGTAAAAAATAATTGATCTAAATGCTCAAAAAGGAAAAGGTAAAAGAAAATGTTTAGTTCACTTTAGAAGTGAACGGAACGTCCGTTGCAAGTTAGCACCTTTGTCAATATTAAACGATCATCTTTGAAAAAGAGAATGATATGAGAAATTTTTCTGTATCATTGTAACCATTGTCATTCCTATTTTTGGTCACTGAATAGATCAGGAGAAATTTTCAAGTCGTCATCTTTCAATCTCATCTTACGGGTGTACAAGTAGATGACAATATAATAACAATTCCGCTAACGAACTTAATAATTGCGCGTGTGTGACCGATGACCTTCGCCGCAGTGTACGGTTTCCACCTGTTTCGACAGTGAGAAAAACAGGCGCAGGTATCACAGCGTTCCGATCGCACTTCCCACATCAATTGTCTCGCCAGTCTAATGGTAATTAATTTTATGCCCATGCCGGGGAAGAATACGCTACGCGAATCTCTTATTGTCACGCGATTAAAAAATTGCGAGAGCCGTAACATACTTAACTTGTCTAACTTGGGCAAGCGTAACCAGAGGGTACAGATTCCAGGGAATCACTTAATACCTAACTCTATCCTCCCCTACCTTTTATACAAAAATTAGAAAGAATTTGTCAGTAAATTATGTCCAAATATGCAATATGAGAAGACCCTTCAGAGTATACCAATGGACACCTCTCCCATAATGTTACCATTTATCGATAGTAGGAAATAGAGGTTTTCAGGACGATCATGTGAAAGATGAATACGAAGGAAATTTGACAAATGAAAACAGAAAGGTAGTCCCATGGAATGTAAAAGGAAAGGCTACAATTTAGTGGAAAAGTCAGAAAAGCGATGGAAAATAAAGTCTTCCAGAAAAAAAAATAATGAACACTATACAAACGAAATTATTGTATATCTACATGGAATGGAAGACGGAGATGAATTTTCAAAGAATGGTGTTGGATCTCCCATATGTAGTAAAACAGGCATTAACAGGTTAAGGAAAAGGTTAGATAAGTAATAGGAAGTAGAGATTTTGAGGATGACCATTGGCAGGACAAACACAGATGAAAGAAATTGAACGCGTATGAACATAGGAGAGAAATGGTTCCTCAAGGTATAGCCGCTTAACGAAGTAGTCAGAGAAATAGTGGGTCGTAGACCTCCAGAATGGGCAAGACAAACATGAAAATGAAAGTAATTAAGAAAATGATCTTCAAAGGATGATGTTGGATACACATATGCAGAAGATAGAGATCTTCAGGATGACCGTTGGCAGGACAAACACAGATGAAAGAAATACGACGACGCAATAGAAAGGAAATGCTATGCCTATATGGGAGAAAACCCCTCATTTACCGTAGCAGACAGAAAAGAAGTGTAATAAAAGTAATGAACATAATAGAAAGGAATTGACTTGAGGAGTATAGAGAAAAAAATTAGAGCAGAGTTTCATGTTTGAATTATGTACTTTGAAATTACAATCAATGAAGTTCACAGTGTCAAACTTTAAACAACACAATCACTTGCACAATTAACTCACAATCACACAGTTTGATTTACTTTCCACAAAATGATTCTGCAATTTCACCGAGCGCTTCACATTACTTTAGTCCGCTGCTGTGCGTATTAACTCGTTTTGTTATCGGGATTAAAGTGGCCAATTGCGAATTCATTCATTTACCAGCAAATAAAACTGTGCTGCAAAATAATTTGCAACATAACAGGCTGTCTAATCATTTATTCAAACTTATTTATTATTAATGAGGGTGGTCGGATTCGAAACTAAATTCCGACGTTCACATTTATTTTCAAATGTTAATGCACGTTTATAATTAGATGACATATTTATTATTGATGAACAAACATTACCAGCTTTAGTTACCAGCTTTAGGCTGTATTGTCCTCTAATGATTGATTAATTAAAACAATGTCTGTCAACAACTATCTGCCTTCAGCAATCACAGACACAAATGTTTCAGTATTTATTATGGTCACTTATTTTTAATATTTGTCATTTTTGCTGAATTTAGAATATGTGATGTGATCGTAACATGACTCGAAGGTAGATTAGGCCACCAGCAAAACGAAGAAGATTGACTTGCTTATATTTAATGTTACATTCTAGTAGCTTCGTCGGTAATCCTCGAAGAGCCGTTGCTTCGCAAATATTCCAGACCAAAGGATTGTAAAAGCAAAAAATAAAAGCAGACCTCTATTCCCGGACAAGTTAAGAAGTTTGGACAAGTACAGTTTCGATAAAGGACATTTTTCTTTGTCTCTCTCATTTAAGGCGCAAACATTTTCAGTTCTGCATTTAAAAAATGAAGGAAAGTATGAACTGGAAATATGTAACAATTTTGTAATATTATTCTTTGAAAGTCTTTTAATAACACTCTGTAACGTAATGGACGTTTCACTTCGATATCATTTCATCTCCAGGAAGCTGTCGGCCCTTCAATGAAACTCGCTTAAAAGACGTTTGACGAAAAATATTACGTACTTGTTACGGCCGCTTTACAAGATGCGATTTTTATAATCAGCTGGTGCAATATTTTTTATTGCATTGCCAGAAACAGAAGTTTAAGAAAGACCAAACTCAAATATAAAACTATAAAATAATAAATAAATAAAATATGTATTTATATGCAAGCGTTGGTGCCCTTTCATTGGAACTACATAGAGAATTTTCTTAAGCGGGCTTTACACAGAAGCAATGGAATGCAAGGAATATTTCTGCAATAAACGGCAAGAAAAAATTGCATATTGCTCGACACTTTAGACGATGGGAAGTTGTGTTGCACGTGCATTGGCAACAACAAATAAATAAATATTTCAATCTGATACTGTGCACTTAAAACGTAACACGCAAAGTAAAATAGTATTTTTCATTGTTGAAATTTCATGTTGGCAGTGTCAAAAATCACTGTCATTGAAAGTCCTAAAAACGTTCTGCAATACATTAAAAATGCCAGCAGAATGCAAGGGATGCAACGCAGGAAATGTTGCACCAGTTGATCTTAAGCAGGCTTTACGCCATGCAATTTGTATTGCAGCAATTTTTATCGTGCGCATGCGCATTGGCAAATGTGTGTGAAAAATAATTGTTAATTAACAGCAATAAGACCACTCAAATATGAGGCACCATAAATATTTACATTCAGAAATTTGTACCTTTCATTGCAAACTACTCAGAAATAGCTTAAATATAAAGCCGCGAGCAAATGCAATTTTTATGTGCAATGTTCTTTGCAATGCAATGCAACTTTCACTGCGTGCGTGCGCACAATAGAAATTGCGTCTTGCTGCAATACAAATTGCATCGTATAAAGTGGCCTTTAAATGTAAAGCTGCAAGCAAATGCATTTTTTGTGCAATTCTCTTTGCATCGCGTTGCATTAAAACTGACTTTACACGTACATGTTTTAATAATTAATATTTTAATTAATAAGATATAGTTTAATTAAAAGTACATAATATCTTTCGTATTCATTTTATCCATGGCTTGTTCTATAAAGTTTAGTTTAACTTAAGTCAAGAGAAGTGAGTCTCTGTTTTAATATTTTTTTCTGTTTGGTAATAGTAGTCTCAAAACTTATTTGTTTATTTTATTAAGTTATTATTATTATTATTGCAAAGTACTTTTACTTTTATTAGCTGATGAGAAAAATGAGATGATAGTTTAGATTTAAAAAAATCATATATTTGCTCACTATTATAATTACAAATTTTATAAATTTTTTTATTGCAATTTAATTTTTCCTTTTACATTTAAGAAGAAAATGCAAAACCAAAATGCGATTTATTGCTATCACTACCATGCGAAATCGAACTAAATTAAATAAATTTTGGTTTTGAATTAAGAAAGGTCAAAATCTTCTTTAAGATTCGAAAAAACCTACAGCTACAGTTCGCTTGTTTTAATTGCACTGATTTTCCTTTAATTTTCTTCGATTCATTCGAGAAAGTAAAAAATTAATTGTCCTTAAGAATAATATATTATTTTACGAGTTTCACAAGAATGCCTCTTGTGTAAAATATACTATTTTTTTCTACTTTGCGTCACTTATTGAACAAAAATATGTAAAATATGTAAAAAAAATTGGATCTCCTTAGTATATGGAGAATTTTAGTTGTAATGCGTGGCAACACTGACAGCCCTTCGTTTTAAACAAAAATCACATTGACAAGTTATTAATTTCTCTTATTCATCTTCATTGTGAGCACTCTGTTAAATAACAAATAAATAATGAATCATTTTGTAAAATCTATTAAATATTTTCAATTACAAATTGACTAAAATTTCCCCAAAAACAGCTTCACAATAAGCTTCATTGTGAAACTGTTTTGGTGTCACAATGAATTCATTGTGAACGCAAGGTAGATAATAGATATAAGGAAATTGAATTAAATTTATGAAACTTTTTAGATTCTTATATTCGTATTCTTTTTTAATTCTAAAAATTGCTCGCTCAGGAAAAAAAAAATTGGTAGCCATCGACTTCAACACGATGAAGCTGTTGAAGCTTGACGCGTCGTCATAAATAACCAATTAAGAAAATTGTGGCCATCTTGAAAAGTCAACGACAGAAACACCTGTGCCATCTTCACCGAAGGCGCCAAAGCACGTGCGGGCGCAACTCAAAAAGCAAGCAAAAAAAAGTTTTTACCTTGATGACCGTCGAGTAGCGTATTTTGGCGGTTGTTGAGGACCAAGGGGCGACGAAGAACTTTTACGAAGGCACATAAAAAAATTGCAAAATCGCGCTCAAATTTCACGTCCACATCGCAGCGACTATTTTGCAAAATTGGAGGGAGGACGCGCCTCTTTATCTAAATAAATTAATTTAAATATTATCTTAATCGCGTCACGCGAAACGACGATCCCGCTAATTGTTTATTATTTATTAATTTTTTTTTTGGGTACACGTTTTTAATTTAAAAATTAGCACGGCGCGCACACATAACACGTCGAAATCATTGTTGCCTTCACCGGCCAAAATCACTGTAATTATTCAATTAAGAACCGAACGAGTATTTGACTTTTTAATTATGAGTCCGCTGAGTTTTTACAGTTTTGCAATTAAGGCCACGTTCTCGCCCCCCACGTTAATTACACACTTGTCACGCACGTTTCGGTTAACACAAGCGACATCTTCCAGCACGTTTATTAATATTGGTCCTTCGAATTTCTCTTATTTTAATTATAGAGTGGGCTAACATATTTAAGCACACTTGTTAATATTAGCCCCCCCTCCTTCTTTTGTTGTTGTAACTTGTAAATCACGTTTCGTGTAACACAATCGACATCTTCAAGCACGTTTATTTTATATTGGTCCCCAATTTTCTTGTTGCTGTTGCACGCCGAGTTTCACATGTGGAAAATGTGTTGTTTGTTGGAAAGCTTCGTGTTGGGGAGCCCTCGGAAAAGACGTGCGGCCGGTGCGAATCGCACGACGACTTTTTGTTGGTTCGCGATTCACGTGCGTCGGTCAGCGCGCGCAATGTACACAAGACAGATCCTGATCACTTTGGTGGGGCATTAAAATTTCAACGTCTAGATCAAGCGTTTGACCGTCGCGTCGCCGGATGTGAATAATTCGTCGTTTTCGGTTTCGAACGAAATTAGAACGACGCCGCCGCCGCCGCAGGATTCGATCGCGAATCGATGCGATTAATTCGGCGGCGACGGCGATGGAACGGACACGGCAGCGATTTTGGGTACGGTCAGTTACGGCGGCGATTTGGGGTTTGCGCGCCTCGACGCCGGCCGGCGGCGCTGCTGTCTGACGTATCGCCGCCGAACTTTCGCTTTTGTAAGAAGTTTCCGACGTGGAGGGAAACGGACTTTGGATTAATACGATGAGAGCGACACGCTTGATTATTATTAAATTTTAAAGCATTTCGTCTTGCTTGCAGAAAAAGAACAGAAAAGGCAGCCTGAATGTTACGTGTCCTAAGTATGTAAATTGAAAAGTTAAAGTTAAACATAAAATTTAAAAAAAAAAAATTAAAACCAATTGAGAATCAATTGAGCAAACCACAGCCGTTTTCAAAGGAATTCATTTTGTGAAAATTTCTACTGATTTTTCCTAAATAAGAATTGGAATGTATTTGAAAACAATTAGACAAGCTTTAGGCTAACAGAGTACCTAAACAACTAGAGTGCGCCAAGATGTAAAGCGCTTTCAAGAGTATTTTTGCAGCAAGTTTTCTCTTCGAATGTTATTCCAAAAAAAAGCTACAATTAATTGAAACAAATTTATTATTTTTTTAGATTAGATTGTTCTGTTTACCTACACAGAGTGTTTATTATAAGCAGAGTCGGATCAAGGTTTCGACGACAATATAAAGCGCTTTCAAAAGAACCTTATTGCGGGTTTTACAGAATGTTCTACAAAAACGCTCCAACTAATTAAAAAAATAATTCGTTTGTTCTAAATACGTAGAAGATATCTGAGGCATAAATAATAAAAGCAAATTGACCTGTCTCCTCGATAAAAAGTTAAATGGCGGCCTAATCACTTCTGACCTCTATAACGAGTAGGCGGACAAACGGACGGGCACATATCCGAATTTTTGTCGATGTTTGCTTGGCCGTCTGCTTGTTATGGTGATCAGAACGGATAAAACACGCATTTACATTTTATTGGGGAGACATTACTTTTAATTCTGATTGTACCTATACATAACGAAATATCGGAAATAAACATTTATTTTGAACTATTGTGTGGAACTTAACAAATTCTTAAATATATTCTAAACAAGTAAATAAACCATTTCATCCAAAATGAAACAATGCACATAGAAACTCGTGTTTCTTTAATTAATTAAAATTATCTCTCAAAATAATTCTTGTCTAATTGTTATATTGCAACGAGCAATAACAATCATGAAAAATAAGTAATAAATACAGTGCTGAAATAAAAAAAAATTGATCCTGTTTTCAATTAATGTAGAAATGTTAGAAACAAATGGCCATGTACAGAAAATGTTCAATTAAAATTTAAGAATTTGTTTTGATTGCAATGGATTCTTTGAGCATCCTTTGGACAGCTGGTTCGGCCCTTTTTAACAGAAGAGTAGCTCGAGAACTCACTCCATTGCAATGAAACCGTTAGGTTAAAAATCGGTCGTAGGATGTCTATTCATTACTAAAATTTTAAAGAAAAGTTTAAATCGCGACATCCCTCGATCGCTTTTTGACCTAACATTGCATTAGGATTGACAAATTGAAGCCAGGTTTGCTATATAATAAGTCGGCTATGCAAGGCGGCCATGCGTGCTGTCAAAGCATAATAAATCCACTGCAATCAAAATCGACTTGTCAAATTTTTTTTTAATTTTAAAGTTTGCTGCAAGTCAACTAGATTTCAATGGAGCCCCTTCGAGCATCGTCTGCATGGATATTTCGGACCTAATTGGGACCTCATCAGCAGAAGAGTAGCTTGCAATCTCACCAACCAACCCGACCTATTCATTTACAGCATGCAATTGCAAACTACAGGTACATTGGAAGAAGAAGAAAGAAGAAATTGTTATAATTCAAAAGAATTTAAATATGACATTCTAATTAGGAAATTAAACGTAACCAAATAACATTTGGTTCAATTTCTTAAACAATTTAGTTTGTGCAGGGCATTTAAATTGAATTAAAAACTATCTGGAAAGTAGAACATGTTCTATCTCCAAACCAAAAATGTCTTGTTCTAAATTTTTATTGAAATTGAACCAAATCTTCTACACACAAGAAATACAAGTAGTACAATACAAGTTTAAAACGGCCTTAATACATGATTTTTAATTGCATGGTCTTCTGAAGGTGACTTTAAATTGGATCAAGTTTGTGATGTGGCTTACTGCGTTCGGAAATCTGGTTACCAAATGATAAAAGGAATCGAGTTATTCAGTTCAAGAATTTCTTGAAAATGACGAAAGCCGAAACCGATCGAGACAAAACAAACAAAAACGTTCGCCAGAAGAGAGAAAACCAAATAGACACACAACATCAAAAGGCATTGAGTCCTTGTGCATTTTCTTTTTTCGTTTCCTATACTTTTATACTTTAAATTTCATTTACCTATATTACACAAATATTTAAAAAGGTCAAGAAAATAAGGTTATAAGTGCAACTTTTTTAGTGAATTGACTTAAGTGCAAAAGGGGAGATTAATATGATGGCATAAAGAAACAATTGCTTTTACAACATGCAGTGCCATTTATAAACTGTCAAATATATCATAAATTTGCATAAATGTCATTATTCAAATTCAACTATTCACTATTCAAGTGAATAGTTGAATTGCACAAAGTGTCAGTTGAATAGTTTTGAAACTGGTATCTTTATGGTTCGAATCCATTCAATTGTAATCAATGTGTACACCGCAACCGTAAAAAACTCAAAACCCATTAAAAACCGAAAATTTTCTCCAACCTTAATCATAACCTGAATCGAAATTAATGTTCCGGAAGTAACTTTATTAATTTTTCGGTTAATTTCGGTACACTAACCTCATAATATTTCTATATTCTCATGAGCTTTAATGTCTACTATATTATGTGTGTTTGCATCAGCAATGCTTTTTAGAGCCTTGACATAAAATTTTACTATTTGCTTCGCAAATTGAATAAACTATTTCGGCACTGAGAGAAACTGTGTTTACATATTTTTTTACTTGACTGTGATCTTTAGATTTTTTCAATAGAATTCAAGATATTTGGGAAATGTTAGTGACACTGATGATGAATTTGGCAAATTATTGACACAAAAAGAAAGTGAAACATTTTTTGGACAATGTAAATGAAAGTATAAGAATTAAGCGGGACACACACTGAGGCAGTTGCGATAGCGGTGGCGATGAAAACTGTTCACATGCGTGCGACAAGATAGATCTGTCAATGAATTTACGTAACTTTTCTGTGATCGCTCGCATGTGAACGTTTGTAACCGCCACCGTCATCGCAAACGCTAGCGCAACCGCCTCAGTGTGTGTCTCGCTTTATACATATTTTATTAAAACATAATAATTGTCAAAGTAGAATACCTCGAAAATTTCATACTTTCCAATTTTCGGAAAATGAAAAGAAACTATTCAAATCGGCTGTTATTGTTGACATGGTTCAACACAAGTTATAGTTGAAAGATTGTTTCCAGGTGTAAAATTTATATTATCACTAAAGCAAGGATTTAAGTACATTTTCAGGTCATGAGTCATCATACGCCCGACGAAAAATATAACTCATGACGTAAAAATGTACTTAAATCCGTGCTTTAACTGTCAGCTTTAAGAAATAAGGAGTCTCCTTCATTGTTAGAGGACAAATACCTAACTATTCGTATGAATAGAATTTTTAAAAATAAAGTCTAGAAATAATGATGTTTTCTAAATGAGTACAGAATAATTTATAAAAACGAATTTAATTTAGGTATTTTCTGAAGTAAAGTATTGAAGAGTTCGAAGGATGAAATTTACTTTTTCAAAATTTTGTATAGATATTATTCTTAAAAATGTAAGTTTTATTTTATCATAATATATTTACTTCTTTTTCCCCTTGAAAACCTAAAATACCCTAACCCAAATTAATGGAAACCCGTAACCGAAATTAGCTTCAAATTCAAACCGAAACCTTAACCCTAAGATATGCGTGTACACCGCTGATTGTAATATAACACGTTTTTCCATAATGCCTTGTGTCGGTAATTAATTAAATATGAAATAATCAAGAAATTCAATTTTTGGTATAAAATGCGAGATCAAAATTTGTCATAATGAAATTCTGTTATTCTGTTAGATAAGGACTCCATTAATCTTTCTGAAGATATAACTGGTTGCTTGTTTGTCGCACATAATGCCATTTGTACTGCTTCAGACATAATGAGTTTAAATTCTTCAACAGTAAAATTCATCTTGCCTTTTTCTGTTTCTACCATAATATTCCTCTTGCGTAGTTCGAAAACTTCTCGTCGCCAATTGTTGTGTTGATGAAAGGGGCCGAGTTGCTTATTTTAGAAAGATTTATTTCTAATTCAAAAATGATACAAATTGTTTATATAACTGACATAACAACCTATTGTTTTTATGTATGTACAACGTTCATTCATGGGCTTCTGATATGTATACACGTACATAACACAGGAAAAGGTTTTTTTTTTTTTGGAAAAATGCTAAAACACGTGTGTATCAATTATCGTCATACGTCATCCCCATCCTTTTCACCTCTCTAACCAATAAGTAAGAATTATAGTCGTGCGCAGTGCTACAATTTGATAGTTCTGTGAGCCTTGTATCATAAGATTTTAAGGGTGAGGTTTGCGTACGCGAGGTGCATTTTAGGTGCGCGGAAATGTACATGAAAGTACTAAAATACTAAAACAAGAGTTTGAGGAAAAATGAATAAAAGAACATTTCAAAAAATTAAACCAAAGAATTCACAATCACGGATAAGATGTGGTGTTGTTTCTGAACCCTCTAAGTACTTCCACACTGCTGACTAAGAGGTCATATTGGATGCCGAAATCAAATTTCAAGGACAATCTGCGTTGAACTTTTTTTTATATCTCCTCTGTACTGAACTAAGCCCAGACTTTTTGAAAACTAAAGGAAGAATAAACGTGTAGAGAAAATGAGATCCAATATAGAAATAAAATAATATAATAAAATTTCTCTGGTAGAGCCCATTTGCATGCAAGTATTCTATCGAATTTACGACGAATGATCCAAGTGCTAGAATATGGAAGCTGGAGGTTTCTCCTCTGTTAATGTAGAGAGGAGAAGAATCAAACAGAAGCAGAGAAGAAGAATCACAGAGACAGAGAGAAGACTCTCTGCTTCTGTTTGATTCTTCTCCTCTCTACATTAACATTAAACAGAAACATTAGAAGAAGTAGAGAGAATTTCCTCAAAAACTCATTAACATCAAGCGGACAAATCATTTTCTGTGAAACATGGGTACATGCAACAAAAAGAAACTTTCAACACAGTAAATTATATACATATAAATATAAAATATAAAACGAAGAGACTTTCTGTGAATAATAATGTAAAAGGGAACAATGAATTGAAAGCTTACCTCACATCGTCCTCGCTAGTCAATTTTTACACTATACCGTCATGCATTATTTAAATTTTATATAAATAAAACAAAACTTGTTTAATGACCGATTTTTACATGAGAAATGAACCTCTTACCTTATTAACTTTTATTAAATGTAAATTTAGTATTTATATACGTACATACGCACACATACATATGCACAAACCTGGTGTAATTATGCATTTTATTGTCAGAGCTTTTTCCAATTTGTTATAAATGCAAGTTCCTGTGCAACTCGTTCACAAAGACAGGATTACATGTCGACTAATTAAAATTTATTTTATATTACATTGGCCAATGTATTGCAATTAAATTTCACAGTTCACATGGTTGTACAATTCATAAAATGTACATAAAATTCAAAAAGCCCGAATATCATCTGTTTTTTTTTAAATTTTATTTTTTCAGAGGGATATAAACCAAGGGCTTTTAGTTAAATAACTGTAGCTTTTTTGAACAACATCTCTTAGGTTCTGGAGACATTTAAAGTGAAGGAAAACCTCTTCCCGCTCTTATGCTCTAATTAGCATGGTGTCACTAGTTGGATCAAATCTCATGTTTTGTGACCTTTAATATCACTTAGGCCCAGTTGTATACAATTCCAGCTTCACTTTAAGCCAAAGTTTAAACCCTTAACAACAGTTCTGTTGTTATGGGTTTAAGCTTTAGCTTAAATTTAAACTGGCATTGTACAACTGCGCTTTAATGTAATGATTTACATCTTTCAATAATGTATGCATATATGTATATGAATACAATGATGAACAAATCGAGAATCTTTTGCTTTTCATAGTATTTATTTATATCCATTCATTTGCAAAGGATAATTTATTCTAAAATCAGTATCAATTGTATCTGTATCTATTATATTTTTTGATATAAACAGACATTTTCATATAGTCATCTTGAATCATCTTGTACAAACAATCTCGAGAGAAATTAGAAGTAATTACTACGTCAATTTAACGTTTATAGAAGCAATAAGATTAAAGTTAATAGAACTAATGTAATCAAGTTATTTTCTTGTATGATATAATCTCGAACGGATAAAACAAATGTCTTTCTCTGTTGCAACTAGAAGAATTACGATCCAATGAAGGACGTATTTATTTATAACGTACGTAAAATAGATGCAATTTAGAAAAAAAATAAAAGAAGTGATTTTCATCTGATAAATGAACCGTACAGGAAAGTTGCTTATAAACACAAACAGGCAAGCAAAATATGATATTTCTGTCATCAAAAGATTCTTTCTTTTCAATATGTATAAGTAAGGAGTGGTGTGCAGAGTGTATCATACAGAAATTGGGTTTTACACCCTGAAAATAAATTTACGATTCCCAGCAGGCGCTTTTTCAGGTAACGAGAATTAATCGCTCGGCAGCCGAAAAATATTTCAACAGAGGCGTCGGATAATTATGCGTCGGGACGGCGCACAGTGGTCAATTTTAATTATCTGGCGCGGAAAAATTATTTTATATTTTTGAGTTGTTCATATCAATTTTATAGATAAAGAAATATAGATACCAAGCAATATTCGGTATTTTTTCTAAACTTTTGCGGCATATTGAGATTTAGGGTATCAACAGGTTTCTTTGAATAATACACAAAAAATAATATGCCAGAAGTGAATAGTTTATTAAGTAATATACACAGCTAGGTATGTAGCTATGTAATTATAAACATAGAATGTAAAAACAGAGTACGTAAGAAACGCTGTATACAGTGTGTATAAAAATTTTGAACACCTTAAATATTTCCTAAAATATTTTCTTTTTGCAAAATGTTCTCACATGTCGAATATTACTATAAATTTGTCATATTTTACACTAGTTAATATACGTGTACAGCGGCGTACCGTTGGGGTACAAAAATAATTTTAATATTTTTAAATGGAAACCCCCATTTTTTATAATGAATTACAAAAATGTATATTTTTTTACGAATATCTACATAAAAATTTTATAGGATCACATAAGGAAAAGTCAAATATGGCACACCTAGTGATACCAGCTGCAACGTTGAAAAAAAGGTCATAACTTTGGAGATTGCAGGTTATTGCAAATTATTTCAGTGTACACTGAAAAGGCAATATATACTTGAGATAATACAGTGGTAATTATTACCAATACGCGCCAATAACATCATTTCTAGTCTGTCACATATGTACAACAAACACGGCTATAATTTCGTTGTGATTACGAATGTCACCGAAATTTTTTTTAACTACTCAAATTTAGAGTTACATCAAATTTTAAAAGGGAATACATATTTGACCGACCCATGTGGATTTCTGAAAGAAAACCACATAAAACTGAACAAAACGTAGGTTGACCACCGCACGCTTATTAAATCGATAAGATTATAATCCTTATCGGGACGGACTCTACGCTTGCGGATCAGTCGAATTCTTTTGGATACTATACTAGAGAGGTTGTAGGTTTACGTTTTCCTAGGTTTCAATTTTTAAATATGAAATTATATTTAGGGTTTTTGCCGCGCCATATAATGCAAATTGACCACTGTGCGGCGGCGGGGTCGTCGGAGGACGGCATTTTTTCGGCAGGTCCCGCTTTAAAAAAAAAGCTCTCCACAACATCACCTTTAAGTCGAGACGACGTGCATGTGTCTGTGGTGGAGGCGGGCGCGGGTACGAAACGCACGATTATTCGAATGTTAAACAAAATCGAGGCGGAAAAAATCAATCGGCGTCTGGGGGCGGACGGCGGCGGTAGTATTTTTCGCCGGTCAAAGTGTGTTAATCATCGCATTGATTTTTTTTCCCGATATATGAGCGCGTGTGCGCGTAAAGGTATTTATTGGAATAGACAATGAGAGGACCTACGAATGGCAGATTCTACAATATACAGGGGGCAATCAAAAATATAAATCCCAAAACTTCTAAAGTTTTCCCAGAACATTCAACCTTTCAAGAAAACAAAAAATTATATACTTGATGGATTTACAGAACTCCTTATGCTAGAAACATAAATAAATCGTGCAACACTGGCTCAAGGACTTTTCGTTTTGTAGGTACATGGAATTAAAGGAACTTGCTTTTTTTTTTGGTTGATGTGATGTAATGTATCGACGCGACGCGACGGATGTATATGAATTTTGTGTTTTCTGTACGGATATACAGGGAGTAATCGCAAAGTTTTTAGATGGAAATCACAGGAACGATCGCCATTAATTTTATGTGTTTCCACCATATAAGTGCAGCTTGTTATTTTCGTCGTGTATCGTTGGCAATCTGACTTCGACGGCGAAGCGAATTTTTCATCGTAAAACTCGTCAAGTGCGTATTTAAGAAGGCCTTCGACAAATGTCCATCGCAGCAGCTCTATTAAAAGCTTTCGGTCTGGACGTGGATTCGCGCTTGCAAAAAACGATTTTACCGAATCCGTCCTAACTGCCTAACGGCATCTCGGAGGCAGCACCACGAAGGACAGAAGCGGTGGCGGCGTTCTCTGGTCGGAGCGTGTCGAGTGCCTCCGCGCACGAAATTCTGAGACCACTTTTTACGAAGTTGACAACGGACGTCAATGTCAGGAGTTCGTCAGAAATGCAATCGCGTCCCTTTTGTCTCGCCGCCCGTCTTTTGTCTCGCTCGTCGTTTTGTACGCCTAAATATTTGCGATCTTATAATTTTGCAATTTATATTTCGGCTCAGAATTTTAGAAATACTTAGAGCCGCGCCAGACGGTTATTTGGGAGGCTAGGGTTCGTTTTTTAAAACGCCGCTCTTCTTTTGTCCCTTCTGCTCGCCGCCCTCTTTACGCTTTTTGCCTTCCGAGGCTACGACCGCCATCTCTACGTACTCCAAATTAATAAGCAGCAGTCGTAACAATTTTAAATTAGGACCGCCTGTACGTGTATCACACAACTATCAAATGCAGAAAGTTTATAACAATATTAAACATCGAAAATAATACAAAATTATTTTATTTTATGAAAAGTCATAAGGTCAAGTAAAAAAAGCATTTTACTTTTACAATTTTAACAATAAATTTAACAAACAATTTGGACGTTGCATAGCGAAACGCAGATATTTTAAACGATTAAAAGTTACAAGAAATAATTACTACCAAAGCAAGGTTTTAGGTGCATTGCATGAGTCACCTTTTTAATCGAGCATACGCACTGTGACGTGATGACTCATGACCTAAAAAAATGCATCTAAATCCTTGCTTTAATCATTACAAATTTGTTTTCAATAAGTTTTCAACAGGCAACAAACAAACAAAATACGTTTCTGTATCTGAATTAAGGTGACATCATTACTTCATACCCCGTAATTGGCAACAATTTTTAGGAATAAAATTTTGAATGATTGAAAATTGAAACAAAAATTTAAAAATAAGTCTCCCTCCCTCTATTATCGCCGGCGTTTGTCGAAATACGCGTTGGACGACGACGCATTCTTGCGGAGGGTAGGTGAACTAAATTTGGGGATGAAAAATTCGTCAACCCTGCGCATTAACCGCCACTAATTTTCGGCGGCGCTGCCAGAAACCTACCACCCAAACTCGAGCTCGTTTCTGCCCACACAACATCCCTCGGGGGACGCAAATCGATTGGGATTTTTCGGACATTTTCGTCGACGTCGTCCGCGAGATGGGGGTCGAATTTCCACGCGCCACCTGAACGGCGTTAATTACCCTCGACGGACACATGCCGCGACGCGCCAATTAAATACAATTGCGCTCGAGAGATAACAGCGTCCGTCAGCTGTCAATACAAATATGGATTAAACTTTTAATTATTGCCGGAGATGTTAATTTATGCGCTCTTAATAGCGGAGCGACTATTGAATATTTATAGCGATCGGCGATGGTGATAATAAAGGCGATTCTTTGAGGTATCAACAATTACCGAAAAACTGAAAATCTTCTTTTTCTCATTCGTTCGTTTTATTATCTTTTAAACTAATCTCTTGCTGCAACTTTTAGTTTTATTTCAAATTCATGCAAGAATGAAAAATAGAAACGCAAATTAATTAATGAAGAAGTAATATCTAGTAGTAAGTAAGTCGGTCGCAGCCAATCAATAAATCATAACCAATCTGTCTGATGTATGCTTAGAGTGATTTTAATAGTAACTTAAAATATTTTATTTTTTTTCACTTAGAAAGCTGCAACACTTCACTTGATAATAAAAAAATTCAAATAATTTTCACTTTTCTTTAAAAATAATAATAAATAATGTTAGAATGGAAAATCAAAGAAAATTCTTTTAGGTTACATATTATTTTTTATCGTCGATCAGAGAATTTGTTGTTTACAAAGCTCAGAGAACGAAGGAACGTTGTTGTACACGTATACGTGCGCGTGTGATGTGCAACAAATGGAAAAAAAATCTACTGCCTTTTTATGCAAATGCGTTCATTAACTTAATGAAGATATAACCGATAATGGATGTAATTAAAATAAATAAACATAATTAAAGGAAATTAAACGATTAAGTATGATTTTGTGCCAATCAATATCTTTGCACGAAACGAGTTCTACTCCCAAGCAAGCTCGCCGAGTGAAACATAATTGGGGTAGGCGTGTTTATTCGATTGTTTGTGGAAACAAATGTTCAGATTATACCCCCCTGCACCGTAAGCAACGTAAGCCAAGAACTACTACGAACATAATAAAGAAGAATTTACTATTACAGTTTTTCGCTTGTTAATTTTCAGTTCAAATTAAATTAAGTTTATTTTGTGCTTTTTTTTTTTACTAATAACAAGTTTCATTATAACATTTAATAAGGTTGCTTATATTTGTGTTCCAGTTTAAAGATTACACCTTGAACAGTTTTTACAGCATTGCGCGATATTGAATTTACAAATATTATTACAAGATTATATTTATTGCATTACGGAGTGAATTTTTTTCTCTTCGTTTTCAATCTGTTTCTAACTTTGTAAAATCAATTCCTCTCCTTAAAGAATAACTTTGTTTTCCAAGGACGACATTTTCAATTAATTATAAAGATTCTTTTTTATATTCTTTTCTTTATACGGGGTATAACAGTATAGGTAAAGAGACAAACCATAGAAATGAAATACCTCAGACGCGTAAGGAAAATAATAAAAAAAAGATAGAAATAGTAAAGAATTAGGAAAAAATTATCGAACGAAGGTTGGTGGGATCAAGAAAATATGGGACGTTAAGATCAGTCAAAGAAGAAAATGGAAAAAATGAAGACGACATGGAAAGGAAATTTTGGTAATATTTTGCAGCCCGACAAACCTATGGTCATCACCATTCAATAATTGCGAGGTTTTGAGTCAAGCAACACTAAACGTTGGATTGAAGCACGGGGATGTTGATTTAGTTGGACTCGCTTGTACACTCATAATTCCAATAAAATATAATGAGGCTTTTTGCAAAATAAATTCTTTGAAAGCTTCAAGATCCATTCTTTCTTTCCCCAGTTTGTGATCTCTGTCGTTAAATTTTTCTAATTTCAATAATATGGTTACAATTAAGTTAGAATATTAATAAAAAGGAAATGGAAAAACAAACACATCAAGTTCTGCTGTTAAAGCTTTAAATTTAATTTTTAATATTGTGAAGTTTTATTTTCGAATCTTCTATCTTCAGAAAAAATTGAGATAATTCTGAATTTAAGTACTGAAATACACAAAAGGATTGAAAATTAATACATGTAGAAGACAAAGGGTTGATGAAGAAAATGGAAAAAGCTACCAAAACTATGTTAAATTTTGAGCGTGAGCCTTGTTTCGTTATGATACTTTTGCTTTTCATGTTTCTCTTGTTCTCTCATACAATAATTATTTACCAAAACAGGAACAAGGAAAACGTAAAAATCAAAACGAGTTAGCAATAGCAATTGAAATAGATTGAGTATTTAGTTTAACTCTTACCAATATAATCGGTTACCGAAACTATGCCCCACACCCATATTGAATCGAATTGCTAGCAGAAGAATAAAATTTAAAAAAAAGTAAATTTAAAATAAACACGAGTGTGTTTTATGCAAAAAAAACTGATTTGAAATAGGAAGACGTGTCTGTTAATACAGAAGATGACAAAAGAAAAATAAATTTTAAAGAAATTGTAAACTTCGAAAAGAAATTGTTCAGAAATATTTTTTTTTGGGGCCTTCTATCTTAGATTTGGAAATAAAATAATAACTACCTATTACACATCGAACACTTTTATTGCAATTTTTAATAACGTTTCATTCTACATCGAGAGTGATAATCTCTTCAAAAAGAAATTGCAAATAAAATTTATAGATCAACTCAGAATCGAATTCAATTTTTAAGACCTCGGATAAAAACATCTTCACAGCAGAAGCCGAAACCTAAAATATTCATTCTTCAATTTATTTTAAATAGAAGAAGAGACTGTAGAACAAACTATTTTGTTTTTCTCTTATACTATGTAGATTGCAAGAGTTCCATTATCTCTTGAAGTTCAAGTATTTCCATCGCCCGTAAAAACTCTATAATTTCTTCTTCTTTTCATCTCATGTTTCATATTGCCCTCATACGCCCCTTTGTTTTCGTTTACTTATCATCAGTTCTTTGTTTTCATATTCTTATTCACAGTTTTTCTTATGTCACGGTTAATGGCAAAGGTATCCTGGTGAAAAATATAATTTCAGAGAACACTGTCCCGACGCTCATTCTCTTAGAGTCAGATTTTTGAAAACAATTGTAAGAGTTGAAACGAAGACAATCAGTGGAAAGGCGTTGCAGAATGAAACTCTATTTTCATTCATTGCATAACCCACTTTGACATATTTATAAATTTCCTTCCCTTCTGTCTTCACTTTATCATCAGTTCATCGTTTTCGGTTGAACTTCTCTTTCACATTCTCTCCTCCTCCTATTCTAATTAACAACAACAGAGATAGCTCAGAGTAAATTATGATTTCAGAACATTAACAATTCTTGAAAAAAAGACAATCAGTGGAAAAGGAAGCTAGACTTTCTCGTTTGAATTTTTATTTGGGATTGCAGGCGTTGCAGAATGAAATTCTATTTTCATTCCTTACCTAGCCCACTTTGACGTACGTATTTATAAATTTCCTTCCCCTTCTGTCTTCACTTTATCGTCAAGTCTTCGTTTTCGTTTAGACTTATCTTTCACATTCTTTCCTCATTTTGCAACTTTCTTCTCTTCTGATTAACAATAAATGAGACATCTCAGGGCAAATTATGATTTTAGAACATTCTTTAAAGCCCGTTCGGTTTTGTAGATATGCAACACCAATTGAGCAATTAAAAAGAAGACAATCAGCTGATGTGTAGGTGTAGATTTTGTTCCCGTTTTCGTTTCTTCGAGAATGTGTCAGCGGGAAATTCGAAAAACAACAGCAGTTCCGTAATGATTTCCGCTTTACATCCTGCAAACTGCAGCATAATTTACGATCAGCTGTGCACGCTAACGAGACCAGAACGACGAGGTTGACTTGAGAACACATGTAAATAGGTGTCGGGTGTCAAAGAGAATTAATAATAAATTCATTATGTAACCGCCATCGCCGTCAAGGCAACGCATAAAATTACCTGCATGCATGTGTGTGTACGTAGTACATACGTACGGTTAATTGTGAGCAGCAAGTTACTTATTAAAGTGACATTTAGCGCTATTTATACATAATTTCACCGTGTCTCACTTGTTTCACACGGTTACGTCGATCTATTTGTTGCTGGACTAACGCAACAATCGATTTAAATTTATACTAGTGATGTAAGTCACCGTGAAATTATGTAATCTCGCAGTAATAATACAGATTAATAATAGAGTATATTAATGGAAATTTCTCTTAATTTCGTGATTTGACACAAATTTCAGGCGCAATTGCGGAAACCGGGGTGCCCCCCCAAGGTCGAACGTTCGGACCCCTTCGGTTTTCACCAGATTTAAAACCTTGTAATTCGAAGCTGTGAAAGCGCAACAAAGTTGTTTCGCAATAAACGATCTTTTAACAGTTAAGACCTCTGACATTAATAATTAAACGTAATGGACTCGCGAGATGACATTAATAATACGCTTGGTAACGGCTATATTGTTTGAGGCGATTATAAAGTTTAGGCATAGATAATTAAACCATTGTTAGCGGACGCCACCTATCATTACTTACGGTACTAATGGCCTTTTATATTTTCATCGTTGCTCAACCTGTTAAAACGTTTACGATGCAAATTTCCTTCGATGAATTGCGCCGTCGAAGAAGACGTGACCGTCATTGCATAACGTTTGCAAAGATGAATATAGAATGTCTCAGGGAGGAAACTACCCTTCGATAAGTTGTTACTTTGGATGAATCACTTTTATTATATTCTGACATTCAAAAAAAATAATAAATAAAAAAACCACTGTCGTTCACCTATTACCCTAATTGTCTTCATTTAATTTGAAGATTTCTTAAATCTGTAAATAGCAAAAAAACAATGTGTAAGCAAGATTTGTTAAGTGACACACCTTCTTTTTCACCACCTTGTTGCTCTCTGTCTACGTTTTAATATTAAATGGACATTTCAACTTTGTTACTTTTTGTTTGAATTGGCTTCCGGTTGGAACCGCGTCACGTTGACTTCTACTGGCGACGTTTCGTTCTTCATTGCAGAAGAACTTCTTCAGGGCTACTGCTGCTGGTGGTGTTGCTGCTGCTTCTGGTTAGTCGTTGAGACTAACTTTGTTACTTTTTTATATTTCTCCTGGATTTGAAGGTATCGGTTTTAATACATGAAATAGATCGTAGGATTAGACAAATAGACAAAGAAGTATATTAACAGCATATGTATAAAATGTAACTTCTTAGATAGGTAATGGAAGTTACAAAAAAAAAGAGATCAGAAGACCACCGGCGTTGGAATCACATGGCTCAAATAGTTTTAAAAAAATAGGAGTCGGCGGGAACTTATGGTGAGAATGCTTAGAAGCAAGAGTGCCAAAAAATTATGGGAAACTAAACAAAGAAAAGGATTAACAAATGACAAAGACATTAATAGCTTGTAGGCATTGAGATCACAAAGGTGAATAAAGGCAAAAAGATTTTGTTAAAGAGAGTTCAAATTCAACTCCAAACCTTCAACACTGAAAGGAAGAAGAGGATCGAAAAATTAGAAAGTAAGTGTGCCCAATTACATCATTAAGGATAATCATTCAAAAATGGAGTCTGCTAAGACCATGTAGGTACACCACCAAGGAACCTGGACGCTAACGATGAGGAGAAAAATCACGAAAAATTTTACTAATATACCATTGACCACAATTATGGGGTTACATGAATTTGAGGGGATATCTTTAGCAAAAAAAAGAAGGTACACCCGATGCTTTATTTATTACATATTTTAATTACAAGTTTAATTATAGTTCAAGTTTATGTGTAGTGCTTTTTTATTTTCATGTTACAGTAAAAACACAACACATCTCTTATTCAGATCACATTTTTGAATTTAGAAAAACTGTTAAATATGACTGATATTATCGAGTAAGAACCGTAGATACTTTTAGTAAACTACACAACCTGTACATGATAATTATAATTATGTAACAATAACAAATAATAATTTACAGGGTGTCGACATGGCTTAACCCATTTACGGCCAAGTCAAGAAATACAGAGCAGTTACAATTTCTCTTTAGAAAAAGGTATTATTAGCAAATAAATTATGCAAAAATATTAACAATTTATTTATTTTTATTCATAGTTTGAGAAAACTGTTTGAAAAATGTTGCGATAACGCAACGCTGTTTATTTTGTCATCACTAAAAAAAAAGTAACCGTAAAAAAAAATTCTGAAGCGGATGGTAGATGAAGTTGTTATTTTTAAAGAGTACTATGCAAAGGTTTAACTAAAATTCTAATAAAAACGTAAATGAAAACAAAAAATTGTTATGCATGCTCAGATATAGAGAAAATCTATTAATTTGAATTACGTTTTCTTAAACTTTTTACTAATTAAATTGATAATTAAATTCTTTTTTGTAAAATGCTATCTAAATAACTGTTAGCAAACTTGAAACTGTGAAAAAATTAAATGTTAAAATTTAAAAAAAAAATTGGAAAATGGCGTTGCATTAACGCATCAGTGGCCGTAAATGGATTAACCACAGATTCCAGCGCTCAAACTAAGATGATTTATTCTGCTTCAAAATTGTTGAAAAAAAAGTATTTTTCTTATAACAAAGGAACGCTTGAATCAATTTGAATGATATTTGATGTGAGGATCAATAGCTTTTCACATCACCTGTCTACTTCAAATTGCTAAAACCATCTGTACCTCGTACAAAATGTGATACAAATTGGTTGAAGTGTTCTATTGTTACAAGAAAAAATAACTTTTTTTCAACGATTTTGAAGCGCTTTTGGATAAAGTTATAAATAGTATGTCAAAGCAAATGCGTAACATCCTGTATATAAATAAATTTCCAGGTCATAAATTAAATTCTGTTGTGAGCGAATATTGTACGTATTAGGTGTTTCGAAAGATATTTTCAGAAAGTAAATTGATTTGGTTTTTAGACACCCCCCACCCAAAATAAGAACTAAAATAGAACACACCCTGTACTGAAAACCAAATTTCCATGCGAACCCATAATGTATACGCTGTAGATTTATTTGACGTGATGAAAAAAGTGTTAAACTCTGATTTATCAGAAAACAATCGACCAGTGCTGTTTTTATCGGAAGACTCTGTATATTGTTGCCAAATTAAATGCTAAAGTAAACTCTCATCCCAAAATAATCGTGTTTTTTTGTTTTCTTACTTCTCGTCTTCTTCTTTTTCAAACTTGAAAAGGTGTTAAACTTAAAGATCTCTGAAATTTATTATACAGCGTGGGTCAAAAACGATGCATATATTAACCAACATGTTAATCTAGACACTTCAGAGGATACCAGAAACATGTCGAAAAAATTCTAAACATAACTTTTTAAAGTCAATTTTTTTGTAGTTATGTATAAACAATTTTTTATAAGTATTTAAGTTGCAATAAACTTCACGTAAAAATTCATTATTCAAGCTTTATTGTGTATTCTAAGAAGTTAAAACAAAACTTTGACTTCGTATGGTACTGGTACTCTCTTGTGTCTAGAATAACGTGCCTACTGGAGATATTATGCGCCATTTTCGATTCACCCTGTACAGGGTTAGGACAGGTTAAATAAGCAAGCTATAAGTAAGAGAGTCAAAGTTTACTGCTGTACAAGAATGTGCAGCAAAATCTTGAGGTAAACAAAAAAAGTATATAAAGCACGAATACATTTTTGATATAAGTGATACTCTGCAAAATTAATAGAATCTTAATGGTAAGGCGGAGTAGGCTGTTGTAATCACAATGATGCATGCCCCGACGTACGATTGTTTTTATTTATTGCATAATCAAGTTAATCGATGGCGAGTTATCATCGCAACGTCGCGAGCAGCAATCACACTAACGACATAAAGTTGCTTTTACGGGTCGGCGCAAAAAACGCAGCACTGTAATTAATAGCGTCAAAGGACGAGTCGAGTCCTGCGGACGGACGAACGGACGGACGGAGGCGAGCAGGCAACGGTGCAGCTCAACGGGATGCACTTTGTTGTTGAAATTCAATAATGTGAGATGGGTAGGGTTACTGGGCGGCACCTATTGTTTCTCACCACCCACACAGCCAATGGTAGGGAGTCCTGGAACACGCCCACTTCCTCTGTTCGTCCCCGTGACGTCAGACAGGTGCATGTTTACCTGCAATGCAACTACCGTTTTTTTTGTGCCCCGACAGCGCATTAAAACCGAGCGCGCTATCTGATCGCTCGTTCATCATGCGCCTTGATGTATGCGAAGAGGGTGGATATAGACCACACATACGTAGATAAGCAAGCAAACAGATGTAAAATAGTTTTGTTCAAATGGAAAAAAAAAACTGACTGTCTAATAAAGAACCAATCAAATTTACGAATATCTAAATACCTCCCGCGATATACAGACAATCCAGCCCTCTTCCTTCTCAAGTCTGTTGATTGATGGATAACTAAGCGGTTTATTAATAAATGACGTAAACCAATCAAAGATCTGATCCCATATAAATCTAGCATCGAATAATAAAAAGACACGAAATATTTTTTATGTCCTGCCCTAAGGTAATTAATCCAGCCCTCTGTGCTCAATAGAAACAGCGTAAAATTCTTTCTAAATATGTATGTGTATAGTCCAACCCCTTTTTAGTATTTAGTGTCATTTGACAAATTCCATGTCGTTTCACCTTTTTAGTAGTATCCAGTATGATTCAACAAATCTGTTTCAGTTTGCCCTATAATCGACGTTTCGCTTTCTTTTCAAGAATGACAGCGAAACGTCAATTTTAGACCCATTTAAAAAGTGTCAAGAAAATTTTGAAAAAACAAAAACCAATCACGTATTCTAATGCTTAATTACCTCCTGCCACTTGGCATGTCATTCAAATAGTTTCTACTAATTGAATTTGATTGATTATTATTATATGACATTAACAAAAAAAGTAACTTATCCATTATGTTTATATAAACCAATAATACATTTTTTTTTAATGTGGTATTAGTGTAGGACCTTGGGGTAGTCCAGTTCTTTACATTTTATGTTGCGCCGTTAGTAAATTGCATTCGGGCATGAAATAGTGTTGCTCAGTCATTAAAATAATAATAATAATAATAATTCGGAATGATTATGCGTATGTAATTACGGATAATTATGAACAATGTAAACAGGAATACCTGATCTAATTAACGAGAAGGCTGTGACGGGAATAATTGCAGCGTAATATCAATAAACATACCTATAAATATTCCACTAGGAAGTTTTTTTTTTAAAATAATTCTTGCGAATTCCTTTGTGAAAAGTGACTTCGGTAAAGCGAAGTGCTACACGGAGAGAAAATCTGGTTAAATAGGACCTACGAATTTATTTAATTGAATTAAAACTACTTTACTTTTAATTCAAAATAGACTTATTCAAGTTAAGCAAATCTCTTGTTGAATTAAATAAGTATTTGTTGAATCAAAAAAATATATTGTTCATTCAAATAAATAAATTCGTAGGTCCTATTTAACCACGAAAATGGTAAATTCAATGCAATTATTTTTCTCCATTTATTATCATACAAAAAATTAGAAATCAAATAAATAATAAATCAATAATAAAAAAGGAAATTAATTGGAATTTACGGCCTGCCAACGCAAGTAAAATTTAAAAAATCGATCTGGTTTTTTTGTTACGCATGTGCGGACTTAAAAACTAGAACTGGTCAAGCAGTAAATAAAACAAATTGACTCTAAAAAGTTTACTACTTTTTTTTTTCGAAAAAGTAAAATGGCGTAATTATTTACGGCAATGTAAATAATAAACCAGTATTTTTTAATAAAATGTAATAGTTCATTTTAATAACCTATTTTCTAACTGGAGGAGACCTAAAATAATTAATAAAAGTTTCAGGCTTGAATAGATGCTTAGGAAGTCCTTGTTAGAGGCAAAAGTAACGTGGTTCCAGTTTTAATTTAACTAATTTCTTATTTTTCGCTAATAACTTTCCTCCTGGGGCAAGTGGTAAAATAATTAATTATAAATACTTTATATTTTCGACGATATGTGTAATTATTAACTCCCACACCCACTCAAAGGAAGGTATACACGAGACACCCGTGTTAGTTTGGTGAGAGTGAGACATCCACTCGAAGGACGGTATACACGAGACTCCCGTTTCGAGAAAAGTGGAATGCGTTGCTTTTATTTAACAAAAAAGCTTTTCTAAAACATTTCACTAACTTTGAGGAAAATACCGGAACATTTGGTATTTCAAAATTAATTTACTTTTCTTAATCAAATTTCATGATCCGAAGAAAGTTGCTTGCTATAAGGAAATATCAAAATCAATATGAAATTTTCAGAAATGATGATAATATAAATGTGTCACGTCCACGTCAACATATTTAACAAATTTTAAAGTAAAGTGCAAATAAAAATGGAAAAGAAATTAAAATTCAGTAAAATAAAAATTCCACTGAATTCCTAATTCTGAAGAAAGGATAATTAATATATGAGAAAAAGTATTTTAAACAAATAAAAAATAAAATTACAGAGAAACCTAAGGGAAACCAAAACGGAAAATGCTGAGAGGTTATAAAATTTATTTTTACCTAAATTTGTGTCTCTAACATTCTCGCTTAAAATTTCTCGTTATAATAGTATCCTAAATTCTCATTTCTTTTACTTTAAAGAGATTTTTGTTAATCAAACGATTTTCTTTTTCTTTTGTCTTAAACAAACTTTTAGGATTGGCAGCGGTGGTGGTGACATAAAACGAACATCTGCTTTTAAAAAAAGGCACCAAAGAGACAAAATAATAAATAAATAAATTGGAAAATTCATCTTCTTTCTCGAATCCTGTTAATTTCAATATGATTTTCATCACTTTAGATCAGATCTATCCAACCCTTAACAACTGCCTTAGCGACAGTTTTTTTTTTTGAGTTTTTCCTCCCTTCTTTTACCGGCTAGAATCAACTGGTGATGTCTTTGTACGATTTTCTCCAATCCGTTACTATTTTCTCCTATTGAATCTTCTCGATTAGTTAATTTTCATCACCTGAGATGCAACCTGCTCATCAAATCTTATGAATTTCTTGGCCGCACGAGTTTCTAAGTCCCTATGCCACTGACAATGATTAAACTATATCCTCCTAAGCATCATAAATAATGTACGTGGAGGTTTTCGAATTGTTATATGTTATCTTATGCTCTTCCTGTCTATCGTAAACTGCAAGGAGTGTGAAAGTAATGTAATTTCTCTTTCGATGATTTCATTTCTATTGTGGTTAGCGTAGAGAATGAAATCAGAACCTACAAAAAACGTACATCCAATAATGGACAGCGCAAAGAGTACGAAGTAGATTTTAAGAGTGACCCCTGTACCAAAGAATTAGAAGTGAGGAAACTCCTTCCATATTTTGCT
Organism: Dorcus parallelipipedus; assembly: GCA_958336345.1. Lineage (NCBI taxonomy): Eukaryota > Metazoa > Arthropoda > Insecta > Coleoptera > Lucanidae > Dorcus > Dorcus parallelipipedus. The sequence continues at coordinate 35,166,210 of OY284480.1, forward strand.
TTTCCCTATGATTCAGAGGCGTATAGGTACAAAATCAATAAATAATTTGGTTCCGTTTAGTGCTTTCATCATTATATTCAATAACATTCGCGTCAACATTTCACCTGTATCAAAATAAATAAAAGTTATAGAAGACGTTCAAGGGCAATTGCAAAAAAGCAAAAAGCCTTAACTTTTAAAGAAAGAATTGTGGACACTTTTTACTCACGAAAATTATAGGAAAAACAAGCGGGGGCCATCAACAAGAAAAAAGAATCACTTAAGGGCCAGCCAATATAGTGGATGAAATGCAAGAAAACAGTAAGTGATTAAAATAAAAACGAACTAGAGTAGGCGTTGGAATTTATCTATGTCTTGGATAACGTCATACTAATATTAATTGTCAATCAATTGTGACATAAATAACACGCCGGTAAACATTACCGTGCTTAACGTTAGTCACGGAGTTGTTCGTAGAGTTCAAAAGTGCCTCGACGCAGGCGGTGGTCATTTTACGCATCTGCTTTAATTTTTTTTAAATAAAGCGCTTTTCAAATTAAGGTTAGGTTCGAATAAAAACGTCAAAAGTGATGAAGCTCCGATGAACTAAATGTACACATGCGTATTTGGTAGGATGACCAACTCTAATTTATTTTTCATTTGATCACTTGTTATAGTAATAGAAAGAGAAGAGGAAAAGTCATTCCACTTCAGGTACATTAATTATAATTCGTAAGTGTTTGGATTTATTGACACAGGACAATTCGACATTTTTGGGGGCGTTTTCGTAATAGTCTGATGAACGAAGTGTTGCAGTCATGCGTAAAAATTCCTTAAATTGTTCAACTGACTGATGACCTTTCAACTTGATTTTGCAGGAAATTGACCATTTCCAAACATAGCTCTTTAGTATATCACATTCTTGCCCTATTATGCTTTTCCTTCATTAAGAAGAATTACTAAGGATCGATGTTCTAGATGATGACATTCTCTTTGGCTCCTTCTAAAAATCTGACCAGATTTGTACTTTTTCGGAGAAATTCCAAAGAGTTTCTTGTTTCTGCGCAAGGACAGAATTGAATCTAGGAATCCTCTTCGAAGTAATTGTAAACTAAAAAAATTACTATTATCACTACCTACTTACTGATTATATTTTGGTTTTGACAAGCGATGACTTATGAAGCAGTCCTTTCTGTTAAAGTTAAAAGCGTTCTGTTTGGCATATGTTGGCAAAGAGAATTCATGTTTTATTAAGGAACACAGAAGTAGGCAATGGTCTCCAGATGGAAAGACGTTTTTTTTTCTAAATTAAAGATGGTGTCTATCCTATCGGCCTCAACCATTCTGAAGTATACTAAGCCAAACGCATTCTCCATTTTCACATCATTCGTTTATCGGCTGTTTTCTTTCGACTCTCCCCACATTGAAGACGTAATTATTTTTATTATATTAGTTGTTTCACTTTACATTGTGTGAAAAAGAATTTTATGATGCGACATAATTTTTGAGTTATCCTCGAGGCGAGGAATAATTTATCTTGCAGTTTTTGGATCGTTTAAATGATTACGAGTTGATAATAGTCTTCCTGGTCTGCCAGTGTAGATGTTTCCTTTTACATTTTTGAAGACAATTCGAAAAAATTTTCTTTGTTTTTCCTTCGGTCAAAGTGAACGTCGCGTGTCGAAAACGATTCCGGGACATTTATTTCCTCGTCGTAATCGGAAGGACGACATCGCAAGCCGCCGGTGCCTGCAAGTCTGTTCGCTTTCTTATCCGTCAGGGGCGGGTAGATGCCACCGATGCAAACTGCGGGACAGTAATGACCGATACTGATGACTGCGTCCGGGTGGAGGACGCCCGCGGGGCTAACGATAATGGTAGCCCACCCCCCGATCATTTGTACACGTCCTACCAACATATCAGCCGATAAATGCATTAGAGGAGGCCGTAATCTGCAGATTATCGGAGGACTTTTCGTGAAAAATTGAATGCGCTCTGCTAACGACCACCGGATGACGATTCGAACTGATTGTTGGCGGCTTGGAAGTGAACGCGGACGGGAATGGAAAAAGAACGCGTCTGACCTTGCGACTCGGCGCTTGCCGATGGAGAGGAGATCACACGATCTTCATGTGCGGTTTAAGCGACTGCGTTCACTGTCAGGGAATTGTTACGTACAATTACCTACGTGAAGGTTGCACAACACACACGGCGACATGTATTCTGCACTGCGTAATGACGTTATAATAATATCGCAGATTTGTATTATGCCGATCAGGAAGTTGTTTGCTCTGGCTACGGATGTAATTGCAACAGTGCGGGTCATTTGATTACTCGATAAATTTCACAAAAAAGTACCCTAATCGCTACTTTATTACAGAAAACATGTGTTCCGAAACTGAGAATGAAGATCGTACTGATAGGTGAAACAAGGCAATCAATCCATCGTTTAAAAACAAATTGAAGAAATCCTATTAGGAATGGAGAACGTCGATTGTTAAAATTTCTCAATGCGGCTTTGCTTTTATTAACCTGATCTCATATGCAAATTAAAACATCAAAGCCAGAGATTTGCACTCTGAAGTCACGAAACAATTTTTATCTTTCGATTATAATTCCTTGCACTAATTGATTGCTGCTTTGGATTATCTACGTAGTTCAGGCTGGAAGATTAGAAAGTACGACTTATTAGATAATTAAAGTCATAATTATATTAAATATGTTGAAGATTGTTAATACAATTCTGTTAAATATTTAAAAAAGGACAAGCTTAAGTTCAGATTAAAATTTTCTTTTCTATAAACTTATATTTAAAGTTGGTTCTTGTCCGATGAAAATTGTATCACAAAATCTTTAAACCGGACACTAAATAGCGTACAAAACACTTAACGTTTCGCCGTCGTTCGACAGCTTCGTCTGACGTGTTTTGTGCGCTATTTAGTGTCCGGTTTAAAGATTTTGTGATATAAACTAATAGTAACCTGATGGTTGGACTCTTATAAATTAATCCAGTGTTACTAAAGGAAAGTAATAAAATTGAGGGCTTCTAGTTTCTTCAGGTTAGTTTGGTGACACCTAGATTGAGGATCTAAAGCTTCCAGTGGTTAGACTGGTTAAACAAGTTATAGTTTGGTCGGTTAAGTTATTAACCAGATTGGTATTGGTAAGAAATAGAGTAAATTAACAATAGTTTACATTCTAAAGGTATTCTTTTAATGCCTTTAGCAAAGTCTTATCTATTCACCAAGAGTCTTGTTACCTTATTGCTTATTACCTACTCGTATTTATCAACTTTGACGAGAGAGGAAGTTGATGTTTTGAATACTGGTCTCTTGTACTTCGGTTTATTGCCATCATACAAAACTGACAAAAGCATGCTTTCATCAAAGTTGTACCCTTGATGGCGATGCTTTACTTCGGTGCTCAACTGATTCTGATGGTTCCGAACTAGACAGAAGCTACTGCTGGAACAAATACTTAGAAGGAAGAGTCTTAGCTGCCTCATGCAAGCCAAGCACTACACTATCGTAAGGAGAGTGATTTTCAGGACTTCTTGGAAAGCTTGGTTCAAGTCCATGACCTCACCAGTCGTGATTGGTGCAGAGGATACCAAATATCTTGGGTGCTTAGTTTTTCGCAACTTTTAAAGCCACAAAATGAAAAATCCCTCTTTGGGAAGAAGATGTCTTCTGGTTTGGTTGTATGTATCTCCAAAGAAGGCTTCGCAGTTGATGATAATATGTGAAGCTATTTCTTCCTTTTAATTATATCCATAGACATTCGTAATGTGCAGATAGACTAGTTTGAGCACTATGACTTGCCTCAATTAGTTCAACGAGTTGAATTTCATTGAACTTTTATCTAAATAAGTATTAATTTATCAATTATGCTTAACAATGAGTCTTGGACTTATTTACTTGAAATAATTTAAAAAAGCCATTTATATTGGTAAGTGGTGTGTCTTTGCTCCTAAAAAAAAAACCTACACAAAATCCATTCTTTCCAAAAAAGAAAGGTGTATAATGAAATCTACAAAGACTGTTTAAATTATTATAAAATTTAAAGGAAACTAGAATTGGGCATCAGCAATTCAATCTACAGAAATGAACTGGGTTGTCTAGAGTTACTTTTAGCATTGAGGGCAAGTACCCTACGGTCTGGGTACAATCGGATTGCATCCACGATAATAACGACTTTGAATACTGCATCGGGACTCTGGTTTCATCCTCCATGTGAAATCGGCATTCTTTTCTTTAAATGTCCAAACAAATGAGAGCCACTTGACACAGATCCAAAGGTTGCTAAATATTTGCAACAATTTGTTTAATATACGTTTCTGAGATATAAAAAATGAAAAAAAAAAACCGTGTGAAAAGCTAAACAAAAAAGGAATCTGATGATAACAGAAGAGGAAGGAAGAAGATCGGGAATAGTTGTGGTAGTTGAGTTGGGTTGAGACAAGCATCTGCCATTTAGGTATAGCAGGTTTGCGTCCGTATGTAACGACTTTGAATGTTTCTAGAACTTGCTTCGGGGAATTGTGATATTACAAAAAGAAGAATTTAATAGATAGATAGTAGATGGATAGATTTAGATTTGGGTATCTTGATGTCTAGTGATAATAATAATAATAATAATAATAATAATAAGTTTTGTGATGGAACCAGAGAGGGAGAAAGATAGCTTTTTATGTCAATGAGAAACTCTTGTCAAATCAAAATCTAACAAAAAAAAACGAAGGTAAACATCTATAAAAGTGTCGCTCCTTTTGCGAGTAACTATTGGCGAGCACCTCTCGAGGTGTGTCCACTGTGTACTGAGAGTACTATCAATAGCATCTCGAGAGGCACTCGGCAATAATTATTCTTAAATGGACGAGCACCTAAAGATTGTTTGTTATAAGACCACCTGTAATGATAATATATGCAGCAGAAACATTAAACATGACGAGAAAGGATGAGGAAAACCTAAGTACAGTAGAAAAGAGATTATTAAGAACAAAAACAGGATCAGTAAAGGTTTCAGAAAACGAATTAAGAAGAAGAATGAATCACGAACTCTACAATGAAGACACAGTAAAAAAATTAAATTAAACAACAGAGAGTACACTGGCTCGGACATCCATGGAGAGCAGGAATGGAAGCTACGACCAAATTATTATTGACATGGGAACCTAGTGCGAAGAGGCAAAGAGCGAGGCCTAAAACAACGAAGCTGGAGGTAGTAGAACAAGACCTGAATAAGGCAAGCTTCAGCAAGTGATAAGAAATTACGAAAAAAAAAATCAGATGGTTTGAGGAAGCATAAGGGGACCGACTCATCCTCTTCGAACAAGGATTTAGATAGCTTCTAAAAAACAGCGCCTATCGGGATGAAACTGTGTGAAATTTTGAATGATCTGAGATATTAAGAGAAGAGGAATCTGATGATGATAGAAACGGAAGGTAGAAGATCTGGAATAGTTGTGGTGGTTAGGTTGAATTGAGACGTCCACATATAACTTTGAATATTTTTTGCACTTGCTTGAGGACTTGGCTTCATCATTTACCTGTAATCGCTACTCTTTTTTTTTGAAATTATTACGAATATTACAAAAAGATAAATCTAGTGATGGAAAAGGAACAGAGAGAAGATCGAAAACTGCGGTGGTCGTTGGTGATGTAGATGCATTGTTACATTTATCCCTAAGTATTTTAAAAGTTGTATTTTTATTCATGCAATGTTAAACTAAACTATTATAGTTTATAGTCATCTGTAAAGTCTTGAAAATCGAGAGGTCATGAAACTCTTCTTATGAATGCAGCTTGTGCATCACTCTATTAATATTGGTCATATAATGCAAACTCATAACTACCTCAATTTTTCTTTTTGGTAGAAAATATTTATGTTCCATTAAGAATGGAAAAAGAACCATCACAAGCGATCAAACGTTAGGGTTTGACGAACATCAGAAAACGTTGATGTTCTCTTATTATAACAAGTTTCAAAATCTGTCCAAATCATCGCTGTTTACACTGGTAAGTTAATTCAAAGGGGGAAAAAAGCTTTAGACGGGCAAAAACGACCACCACGTTCACGAGCAAGCGGCTGGTGAACTAACGAGAAGAGAAACCTCAACTCTTGTTATTCCTACCCGCTCCTATTACTGATTTACAGCTGCACAATTAACTTTAATCAGTTTCACGGCGGCGTCGATTTGAATACGTTAATTAGGGCTAATTCTCTTTGGGAACGAAAGTAATGAGGAGAAAAAAAAGTGCGCCGATGCAATCGGATCGAAATACGCGCCTGTAATTTAGATATCTAAAACACAAGTAAAATGTCATGTTAAGTTGCATTAATTCCATGTCGATGCGAAATTAATAACAGCCAAATGCGGAGGTAGACAGAGACGGCCGAGGAGTAGCTCGAGTTGGATGGAGATGAGAAGCTCGCCGGTTTCTTTTCCCCAAGCCCGAAGACTCGTACTTTAAGTAAGGAGATTATTAAGTTTTTAGAACCTGTTTAAAAGGAAATGTATGCGGCGAATCTACACAGACGTCGTGCTGTTATGACAATATGTAAATATTAATATTATTAGTACTGTTAAACTCCCTGTCTGTGTTCATTGCTGACGTTAGCTATAAAGCCTGACAATAGTGAATTACATCAGAAACTACTTAAATCTAATTGTGTGGTAATTAATGACAATAAAACGAGGATGGACAGTTCTCTTATCTACAAATAACAAAGAAGAAAGAATATGCCTTTCCTTGTCCTTTCAACTAACACGAGAGGAATTTGAAAAATAAAAAGGAGCAGGAAGCAATAGTAAGTACAATTAAAAAATCATTTTTCTTTTTGTCGTTTTCAATTCGCTTCAAATCAGACGTGAAATAAAATAATTAATTAAGAATTAACAAAGTGCGTCTTAAGGTGCAGCACATTGAAAGGATTTGAGTCAAACGAAACTACGAGTGAAAGAAGAGGGAAAGTTTAAAATACCATCTTGAGGAACTCTTTCGCCAAAATTCACATTTAATAACGATGATAACGAAATAATAACGTGGAATTGAAATTTCGACCACTGCTTTGACGAGTGAGCTTTCAAAGGCGGAGAGTTATTTCTTTTTCTCATTTTTTGAAAAATCAGGAAATTATAGATAATCGAGTAATTCAGGACACTGCCATTAATTCAATTAAATCAAACGATGAGCGTACTAATTAAAACGGAAGGACAATTAATTACAGAGGTCACAGTTAATTATAACTTTGTGATAATAGGAACCTGAGGCTGCGCATTACCTGAACGATCTAAAATGGCGTTTCTTTTGACTTGAAATTTGCTATTCTTCTGGCAACAAAATAAAATAATAAATAAAACTCAGATTGCAGGATAACTACGAACTTGATAATTTTCTTTTTAATAAAATTAAATTAAAGGATGGTTCTTACTTAACATTTTTATCTACTCCTGTGTATATTAAAGAAAAAACTAACATTAAAACAAGATGCTTTTACACAGAATGTTCACAGAATGTTTCCCAAAACAAGTGGCCAAGTATCAGGCGTTCAAAAATCTTCACGTTTGGAGTTGGCCATGACTTGATATATAGCAAGAAACACGGTGTCTTTACTTATGTACTATGCCCGATAAAAAAATCAGGAACGTGTAATGTGTTATATTATAAATACGACGCATTAAGTTTTGTTAAAAAAATTCATCCGTTTGTTTATTTCTGTGTTTCTTTTACGTGACTTTTAAGTAATTGCAAAACGGCAGGAATCGCTGAAAATTCTAATGATCATCAATTATCAGGAGGATGCAGTATGACTTAATAGTAATAGTTTATTTGGCTTCTGGATCACTTTAGTGACATAAGCTAAGCCAATCTTTGGGGCGTAATACATATAATGTAAAAAGACAATATACTTAAAACATTGCATACAGTCAAACAAATAGAGAGTGAGTCAAATTTTTGATAATATAAATCATGTTGGGCATTTAAATAGGTATATTTGTATACGTCAAAGTAAGTGGCAACACTAACTAGATGCACGCAAAGTCCTTGACATCGTAAATGCAGCATTTTATTCAGGACACTTTAAATTCTTTCTTAAATATTTGTACATTTTTAGAGTATCCTGATGTATTCAGGTAACTTGTCATAGAGGGACAAGCAAGAGTATGCAGATGATTTCTCTTTCCCGTTAAGATAAGGCGATGTAATCACATTTTTTCCAAATTCCCGAATATGTATATTCATAGACGTATAAGCAGCATTTATACAGGGTGTCCCATAAACAAGGGGCCATAATGCAAGAGCTAACTCAATGATACTTATGGAATCCGCGAAGTTAAATGAAAATGGTCTGCTTCGGTAATTTTTTGTGAAAATTTTCGAAGGAACATACATTCTATACGTCACTGGACGTAGATGTGATTTAAAACGAAGGTAATTCGATTGTAAAACGATAATAAAACTCACCTGCTGAACATAATGATACATATTGCTGGGATGGGTCTTTGGACTCCGATTGTTATGTCTTCACTTATCGCGATGTATACAGCAAGTGTTCGAAATGCCCTCCGTTGCGCAGCTCAGGGAAGCCAAGTTCGTACTCAGTGTTATACTTTAGCATATCTCCCAAACGATGCCGTTTTCGCAATTTTGTTAGAGGAAAAAAAGTTTAGCCCCATTATGTATGAAATACCCAGTAGATGTATATGGAGTGGAATGTCATTATTCTATGTGCAATGAAGGTAGGTTTACAGGAATCCAGACACCTGATGTCAAATATGAAACTCAATATCCCTTTTTTGGGAGATAAACATTCGTTGTGTGTCTCCGCATCTTCCCCATATTACTACTGTTATATGACATGTGGCTGTATGCCATAACACACTTGTATAAGCCCCGATTTATTCATTACTCGTTTGGGTTTAAGTAAGCACAGTTAAGTTTGTTGACTACTTTATCCACATGTTCAGAGCCTTTCGTCGAGGACAATTTCTAAAAAAAAGCAGTACTTACGGATAGTGGAATGTTCAAATTAACTGACTGTTTTATTAATATTTAATATAATTCTGTTCTTCTCGCATCATACTGTAATACCTGTTTCCTTTTGCCACAAATCTTACCTCAGACCACTTAAACGTCATTTTCTTTAGCACGAACAAGTAAGTTTGAAAGGATATTTCAACTTAGCAACTAATGGGAGTGCTCGAGCAGCAAGGTGGAAGGTCGAAATCTCAATTCACGTATTCCTATTCATGCGAACGGGAATGTCATTTATCTGATTTGTGGTAAAAAGAAAGCACCACCTGTTGTCTCTTGAAATGTTGGAGATTTTATTTTCAACTACACTGGTTGTTTCCCCAGCTAGTACAAACGACGTATCATTAACGAAATTAATAAGAAATCCATCGGGAGCATGCTTACGGAGATCATTAATAAACAATAGGAATAGTAGGGGTCCAAGTGTTGATCCTTGAGCCATGTCCAAATCTAGATTGAGTGTACAAGATCTCACTCCATTTACATTTACGAAGGACTTCCCGTTTTCCAAGAATGAAATGATAAGGTTTAGGACACTTGCTCTTACTCCTAGAGCAATCATTTTCGCCCCAAGGATGTTACTGTCTATAGTACGAGGGTCAAGCTGAATTTATTGAGAATAAAAAACACGGTTAATATTTTCTAGGATTTTATTTTGAATATGCTCGAAGTAATTCCCTTCAGCAATGATACACTTGTCCATTCTTTCTTTCCACTGTTTAAAAGCTTCTTTCGGAATATCTTCAAAATAAGCGTGAACTGCGGCATCAATCTCTTCTTCAGACGAGAACCTACTTCGCAAATTCCTTTTAAGTCAAGAAAATAGCCAAAAGTCGCACATTGTTAAATTAGGTGAATACGGCGGATGTTCTGTTACTTTTATATTTTCTTCAGCCAAAAACTGGAGAGTTAAAGCTGTCGTATGGGTCCCTTGTCTGGAACTCTATTGAACACTTCAGGAAAACATTTCTCAGTGTACCATTTAGCTTTAACTGAAGAATACATAACTTTTTTCATAGCTCCGCTGCTTCTTGGTCATTGTTAAAGTTTCCTCATCTTCGTGAATTCATACACGACTCTCTTGGCGGGTAGGTACGTCGAAAAAGGGAATATAAGTTTCGTCACCTGTCACTATTTTGAAAAAAAATTTGTGTCCGTCATTATACTTAAGAAATTTAAAGTTTCATGGCAAATTCTTACACGGTCTGCTTTTTAGAAGTCAGAAAGGTGATACGGCACAAAACGACTAACCACTTTTTTTTTAATGCAGGTGATCGTGTATGATTGTTCTAATAGCTGAGGATCTAATCTTCAGTTGATGCTCTATTACCTCATAAGTGGCTTTATTGTCCTCTTCAGTAATTTTTTTAACAACAGCAATGTTTTTGTCGGTAACAGCTGTAGGAGGATGCCCTGCTCTTTTTTGATGCTGAACAGAATTCCTTTCGCGTTCGAATTCCTTATACCATCGGTAAAATGTAGTCAAGGAAGGTGCTTCTTCACTAAAAGCCGAATCTAAACTCTCTCTGCACTCATTAAACCTTTTTTAAAATCCTGATTTGAAAATGCTCTCTGGGTTAATTTCATTTTTTTTGCTTATAATGTCACTTTAAAAAATTAGTAACTTGAGTTATAACGAACGTAACTTCAACAACTAAACTTCAAATGACAGATAACGAGTTGCTCTACATAACACTGTATGTTTTGTTTTTCACGGCCTATTAGATTTTCTTATTCTCAATAAATTCAGCTTGACCCTCGTAACAAAGGTTCTGGTGAAGTGGTCCTGCATCTTATTCCCCTTCCATTAATCAGTTCATATTTCACCGAAATACTTTCAGAGTTCATTGCACAATAATTGGGAATATCTTTCCTCATAAGGCCCGTATTGCATACTATACCTATTGGCCTAGTTACTCCTTGAAGTATGACCTTTTTATCTATATGCATAAAACATGGTCAATCAACTCCCATTGACTTTGAACAGCCAATTCTTTTATCGTGGACATGGGGTCTCAGTTACTCCGAGATTTACAGGTAATTGAAAACCCCTATTATTATAAACGTCAGTATGTATAAAAAGGTCTCATGGTAACTGGGACATACCTTGACCACTTTTTACGCAGTCGCCATTAATAATCTCAATTGTCAATAAAGCAATCTAAAGTTAATTGTTTAATGTGGCCAACAAATTTAACAACTTTTCGAGAAGAAGAAGAACAAAAGAAATGTGAAAAAATATTCAAGCTATCACGGATAACTCTAATCCAGATTAGAAAGGTATCTGTTTTCTTGTTTTACTTTACACCCTAGTTTATGTAACAATTTATTTATTATTTGTAACTTCTATAAAGTTCGGTAATACTCTATATGTAGATTGTTATTAAAAATTGTCTACTTGTAGTTGGTATCTTCAAGAACGAGGCTTTGAAATCAGAAATTGCTTTTACACTGGTTTCAAACAGCAAGGCGTGATACGATGATTCCTTCTATATGTACTCAAAGCCTCAAAGGTGTTAATCTGCATAAATGCAATTACGACCTTATATCGGCAGATGTCTTCTCGCAACGAAAGGCGCAGATAATGCCCGTCCGATATTAAATACCCTAATTAACATCGACTTTATCGACGCTTTAGTGATGTAGATTAATTCGAAAATCAATTATGGTCATCACTTACTTAGAAGGCGAACGATAATATTAATGCTAGAGGGAGGGCGGGGATGGCCCGATATGACTTGAAATTTTTAAACATCCACAAAAGAAGTCAAACAGATCCAGAACCTTAATTACATTTAAAATGCAAGTCTAAATTTGATCTTTAATGATCATATAAGTTTCGATAAAGTAAGTAAAAGAAATGATTTAGAACTGAAAAGTTTGCTTTTAAATTGGTTTTGTTACAGCCAACAATAAAAGTTAAACTGTGGTGGAATATACATTTTTCAACTGAATTTCTTTTGTTTTCCACCACGGTTTCCAAAAAAATGTAAAGCTTTTAAAAGAATTAAACTATCGTTAGTGAGTTCGCTTTCTGCTTTGCTCTTGGCTTCCTGAGAAGCCTTTTGGTATTCGAAAAAAGAAGGGGAGCGCGAAAGAAAGTCGGCAATTATTATTGGGACTTTTATAAAACAAACACGACGCGCTTTGATGACGCAACAGTTTCGTCGAAACGGCCGACATTAAGCGGTCCGAACGGATAATCAAGGAATAATCTAAAATTCCTCCGGTCCGATCTTGAAGTGTAATCATCATTAGCGTTCGAAATTCGTCCGAGATGTGTGCCGGCTACCAGGAGGAGCGCTGCCGTAGCATCATCGGCAGCACAGGAAATGTACGTATTTAGGCGTAATGACGCGAAACAAAAGCAAAACGACCGACCTTGCCTCAATGGCCACTTACAAGTAACAAGATATATGAAGAATGAAATAACATGTTTTGATATGTACACGTCGACGTGGTCGTCGCCTTTTGTTTTTTCGCTGCCTGCCCGTTGCAGCGGCCTCTACAAAAAGACGTCCTGAAAATGTTATGTTAGGCATCAAAGTGCTTTCAGCTTCGTTTTATCGCAAGGTATTCATTAACGACGGCGCTCGTTTCTTTTTTTTTTCGTCCTGCTTTTAATTATTGTATTACGTCCAGTGTTTATCTTAATCGAATTAGACCGTGCGATAATGCGAGTTGAATAAATCAAAAGAAAACGTAAAGCCAACGAGAAAGAACATGTTCTTTTTACGTCTTACAAATGAAAAGGATCTTTCAAATCAGTGTCAATGTGAAGACGTAAAGTAAATAACTTCGATATTCATATTGTCACGATGTCATTATCTGGGAAAATAAGTAAATTTAAATTCGTTTCGTAATTATTATTGCAATTATGTGCATTTCAAAACTGTGCAGGATCAGCACCCATTGACGATTAGTAGCACAGCCGCGTTATCGTCCGTTTTCACGCTCAAGCAATTTGCGCAAATGTGCTTGTGTACACAAGGAAGTCGTTGCATGAAAAAGTATTTTTTTGCTTGCACAAGCTAAAAAGGTTGGCAAACTGCATGCATTTGCGCAAGCAAATTTCTATGCGCAAATGTTTGCACAAATCCATTTGCGCAAATTGCTTGAGCGCGAAAACGGACCATTACACATGCTCGCATTTACTTAAATTTACGTATACGCATTATCACATTTTAATAATACTGAAAAAAAATGCGTTAGTAATGTTGGCCTCCCTTACATTACATCATAACCAGAGGACATCAAAGTATGAGGATTTAGCATAATTTGCAGTAACCTCCTAAAGGTATAATTTCTTTCTTAAACATTTTCAGGTTTGAATTTCGTTTCGATTTTTTACATCCAAACTTTAACCTCTACATTAAATTATTCCAGAGATGGCGTTTTGAAACAGTTATTACACTACAGTTTCGTATACCTATCCTATAACAAAAACTTATGACAATTTGCTTTTAAGAGTGAAGGGAAATAGAGAAGGAGCTTAGTTATTACGGATATTTTCAGGAACTTTAACTTTAATTACATTTTTTTCCAAAAACTGTGATTAGCTAGAAGCTTAAGTAATTGTCAGTCAAATTTGTAATGCCTCAGGTTTTGAAATCTTATTAAAAATCCATTGTACCGACGTCGTTATTATTCCGTTAAGTTGCAAGTGTTCAATGAAGTGAATTTTAATTACGTTTTCAGTACGTTGCTCCTTTTGGCGGTCCACGTCCAAAAATAGCAATTACTACGATCGTCGAGTTTTTTCCAACTTTTACCTTAGCCTACTTTAGATCAAGCCGGTGGAACCGTAGTACGAACCGGCGCTGCCGGGTGTTTTATTCGCGTTTCAAAACCGAGCGTAAACAAATAAACGCAAGAAAAGCGTGAAAATTTCATTTGCCACATTTCATTGTTCCACGTCAAAGGCGTTTCGTCAAAGCGAATTTAGAAAATAACGAGCTGGTCCATTGTTCGATTGTTTTGCATGTCGGCGGGTTTTTGCCCGCGCGTTTGCTGTCACATAACGAACGGTCTTTTTGTACACATCTGCGGTCGATTACTTTCACCGTTTCGGAGGAGAAGAAAAAACGGCCGCAAGAAAAAGGACATTTGCATGCACCGATCGCCGAAATTTTCGGCCGACCCGAAAATAGCACCGCCTGGCCCTTATCTGGCCTAATTTTTATCTGCACGTGGCGGTCGGATTACAAAACAGTCGGCCGATAACCGGAGCCCGAAATCTTTGGAAGCGGGAATTGCGACGGTCAAAAGTCACGCGAGTCGCATAAAAATACGATCAGCGAATTGTGATAAGGAGCGCTTCTTCGCGTCATGCTTCTCCCTCGTTTCTGCTACAAAACAAATACAAATATGTCACTCGGTTTGATATGGGACGCGATAGTACAGGCCAAGTTCCATTTACACTAGGGCGACATGATCTGTGCCAATTACTCTTTAATGGCAGACGTGTACAAGCCAATTACTCAAAACTAATAATGACCCAATCACTACATATACAACCCTACATCATCAGCATCATCAAATCAAATCAAACTTTATTCAAACTTTACAGTTTTCGTTACATGCCTATTAGCAATCTGGGTGCCAATCGAATAGATAAATAGGTAACAATAACAATATGCCATAACTGGTGAGAGGCTAACATACAAGAGTATCCTCTAAATATCCGTTTACGCTATAGTAAGCCTTGTCAATTAATTGTAACTTCAATTTATTCTTAAACAGTCTTTTTGGGAGTTGGGTCCACACTGATGGAAGTTTATTGTACAAAAACAAATGTCTGGTTTGCACTGCCTAAGGCAAAATACGCAGTTATAGAGGCTTCTTTGCCTATAAGTTCTCCAATTCTTCTTATTGCGTATGTGGCTGACGCAAGTTTCTTAAGTATATCATCCGTGTGGGCTTTCTAAGTTAGCCGTGAGTCCAATGTAATGCCAAGAAATTTCGCAGAATTCCTGGTTGTCAAATCAGTTTTACGCTTAGTTGTAAATGGTATTTTTGATGATTTGTCGTTATTTAGATAAAGTTTGTTAGCAGCAAACCAATCTGCTGCTTTTTTGTTGGCAGTGTCCAGATTTATTTGAGTTTCACTGCAGGTACGGCCTTTGCATACTAACGTTGTGTCGTCAGCATACAATATCGTATGAGCTGATGTTTGATTGGGCAGATCATTGATGAAGATACTGAAAAAGAGAGGCGCGGTCAGTGAGCCTTGTGGTATACCACTATGAATAGGCAAGATGTTACTTTTTTGACCATCTAAATGAACAGCCTGCTTCCTGTTTTGAAGGTAGGATGTTATAAGTTGTAAAGGGACTCCTCTTACGCCGTAATGTTCTAGTTTGGATAAAAATATGTCATGTTGCATGCTGTCAAAAGCTTTACTCAGGTCACATAGTAGAGCTTCGCATTCACAGTGTTCCTCAAATGCATCCCAAATATAGTTTAGTAATGATAATACTGCATCCGTCGTGTTTTTGCCTTTCTTAAATCCATACTGATGAATAGTCATACAGTTATTTTTGGAAAGGAAATTTTCTAATCTGGTGTATAAGGCGGCTTCAAGAATCTTAGAAGGTACAGGAAGGATTGAGATGGGTCTATAATTATTTATGGAAGAGGGATTTCCTTTTTTGAATATGGGTACAACCTTCGCTACTTTCATTTCATCTGGGACGATACCTTCCTGGAAACAGGTGTTGATTATGTCAGCTAAAGGTCGAGCTATATATCTGGAACACTCCTTGATAAGTTTCGTATTTAGGCCATGAATATCTGTTGAAGGTTTTGATTTAAGTCCATCTATGATTGTTTTAATTTCCTCTGGAGTTACAGGGTTCAAGAAACATGTGGAGTGGTTACGTGGAAATTGCTCTAAGTAGTGTGATGAATTGTTGTTGCTTATTGGAATGTGTTGTAATGTGTTGCAGCCAATATTACAGAAAAACAGATTAAAATCCTCGCATGTGATGTTGTGTGATTTATTCGAAGAGTGCGGCAGTGTTTCTTTTTTTATTATATTCCACAGGGTTTTCTGTTTATTGGTCGTTCTTTAATATTTTTCTTTCTTTTCTCTTCTGTGACACATTTAAGATAGAACATTTTGTAGCTATTAAATATTTGTTTTAGGTCATCTCCTCCCTGTTATACATAAGTTTCATGTATTAAATCCAATGTTTCTTTCACATCACATCACATTTACGTTTAGCCCTTTTGATAGTGCACCGAGTAATTCACATACTTATGTAAATCGGACTTATACGCAAATTTTTATTTAGTCTAATAACCGTCAAGTCCTTGCGCATTTCAGATACTGCTGACCCAAAACTGTATTCACAATCAACGATTTTAGCAAATGTTAATCAACTTGTAACTTTACGCAGATTTAGAAAAATGTGGAGCATCTGCACTGCTCAAAAATAATTAGGAAATATGTATCTATCGTGTTCTTCATTGGTTATTTAGGTACACCATCTACCTAATTTAGTATACAGGTGTCCCAGCGAGACCTTTCATAGAAGTTTATGGGGTTCTGGCCAAAATAGAAACTTGAACATTTAGAATTAGATACAAGTGATTGCGTTCTCTTCAGCTAAAATATTTTCACACGTCTAGCACTTCCGGTTATACCGGAAGTCGCCATCTACTTTGTTATTTTAAATGGAACACCCTATTTATTTTTGCACTTTTAGATGGGAATCATAATTTTGAGTCTTTTTTATTCAAACCATACCAAGTCTGTCTATTACAGTTTTTGAGATAAAAATTATTTTCCGAAATCATGGCAGGTGGTTGACGTTTTCAAAATGGGCTGTAACTCTTATTTGAAACGAGATAGAAAATTGAAATCTAATTAAGTTTGTAGTTTAAAGATCCCTTTATCGTAGGTATTCTTTAAAATAAACATCTTTGCCTGAGAATAATTCTTTTATCTTTTATTAATTCGTTTCATCAAGAGTTAAAAATGTAAAAAGATCGATTTTTTCAAATGGAATGCCAGATTTTTCGTTGCGTAATCAAATTGGTGATAAAATTTGGCACAAAGTGGTATTACATGTTCCTATACCTAAATCAAACCGTCTTAGAGTTATTTCCAAAAAACGGAAAATTTAAACAAAGTAGATGGCGCCTACCGGTATAATCGAAAGTGCTAGACATCTGAAAATATTTTAGCTGAAGAGAACGCAATCACTTGTATCTAATTCTAAATGTTCAAGTTTCTATTTTGGCCAGAACCCCATAAACTTCTAATGGTCTCAGGTCTCGCTGGGACACCCATAATTTACAACAAAATTATGGTCAATGCTTACTCATTGATACATAAATATTTTAGTATATGGCCTTACCTCAGCGTTTGAATTAGTATTGTTAGTACGTAAAATACACATTTTTTATCGATTACTAGTGATGAGCGAGTTGTATGTGTAAACCGGGCTTAAAGACAGTTTCTGAAGAATAAGCTGATAAGACTTCTAATATACCTAGACCAAGTGAATGATCGTGTAGTAACTACATAGATTTTAAAATAATATAAACGAAAAAATAAGAGGAGATGTATTGCTAAGATTCCTACGCGAAAAAAAAAAAGGCCACGGATGAGAACTAGAACACCTGACGTATAAGGTCTGTTCGAATCGCGAGTTCTGACTAATTCCGAACCGTTCAAAACATGTACTCATCAGAGTTGTACTTCTCAAAGAGCTATCTAAATAATTCACTACTTCGAAGGCCAAGTGATTCGAACCGTTCCGAACTGGTCAGAACCTGAGGTTCGAACGAACCTATCTAAAACAACATAAATGACAATCCGTCAATTACAACTGACGTCAAAATCAGTTTTTAAAGTCAGTGCGAGCTGAATAACAGAATGCTTTAGGTTTCTCTAACAGTATTTGCTACGGTTTTAAAAACTCATTATAATTATTTTAGTATTTCGGGTCACCCTGTATTGTGTAGGAGTAGGAACCAAAATATGTTACCTGTTTTACTTCGTTTCATCAGATTTCAAAATATTGTACAACCAGACAACAAAAACCATAACTTGCGCTACACGGAAATGTTCTATTTCACTCATTACCCTGCGTAATTCGACTGCCATCTTTTAACAATCCTTTTTGCTTGTGTTTGCATTTCAGCAATCCTTTACGATCGCGCGAGTCTTTCTGCTCAATGCCTAGGGTGCACGTGATCGTTAGGCCCTCTGGCCATCTTGTATGTTCATCAGATTGGAACCTTTGATTGAGTAGTGAACGGAAGATATAATAAACGTGTGATTTGACAGAGTCATCTAGGCAGTTCAAGGCATTCCTTTATGCTTTTAGAAGCCTGATTTCTGCACTTAAATCAGGCTTTTATAGGAGGTTTCATTCCGGACGGTTTATCGAAGCTATTACCTTGCTGGTTTATCTTGATGCCGGTGTAGAAAACTCTTATGGTACCGGTGAGACCCGTCTTTAATTGGTCGATTTCGACTCCGACTTGTCCTGTTTCTTGACACCGTCGACGTAAGAGGGAGCCTATTCTTGAGGACGTATTGACGTCACATCCCCCCGCCAGACGTTGATATTTGGTTGACCTCCTCGACATTCTAATAGCTGACGCGAAGACAGAGCGAATGTCTTAAGGTCCGATCTATTTAGATTATTTCTAATAATATGATTGCGTTGAATTAAAACAAGCAACGTTTGTTGCGCGGAGTTAACTACGAGGGAGGTTCATGCCAAAACCGGAATTTATTGTTTTAAAGGATGTAATTCAAAACTATGTATGTATAGATTAAACCAGTTTTATTTTTCAATATAATCTCCATTAAGAACTACACATTTATTCCATCTTTGTACCAAAGCTTGAAATCCTGCAAAATAGAAACTTTCTTCCTGCTGTCTAAACCAATTTAGAACACACTTTTTAAGTGCGTCTCTTTCTTGAAATCGTTTGCCTCCTAGATGACTTTTAAGCGGTCCGAACAAATGAAAATCTGAGGGAGCCAAGTTAGGGCTACACGCAGGGTGCGGTAGAGTTTCCCATCCCAATTTGTACAAAAAATCCCGAATAATCGTAGCCGTATGTGGCCTCACATTGTCTTGTTGATAACAGTCCCTTTCGTCCCTCTTCGAATTGCTTGACGAACTTTGTCAAGGACGCTACAGTAATATTCACTGTTTATTGTCTGACCTGGTTGTAGAAAATCGACATGAAGAATGCCTTTGGAGTCCCAAAATACAGACGTCATCATCTTGCCAACGGACCGCACTAATTTGAATTTTTTGGTGGAGGCGAATCGAATGTTTCCATTGCATGCTTTGCCTCTTGGACTCAGGTGTACGGTAATGAATCCATGTTTCATCACATGTTACAATACGTTCCAAAAATGTCTGTCCTTCCTCCTGGAAACGGTGAAAAGGAGCTGAGAGGAAATGTGGAAGCGGGTCAGTTTCTGATCCTCAGAAAGATGATGTGGCACCCATCGAGCTGACAACTATAGTTGAGGTGTTTATGGATGACTTTTTGTATCGATCCAGTACTTAAAGTAGTTGTTTTCACTATTTCCGAAACAGTAAATCGCCGATTCTGCTTAATCAAATCGTCAACACGTTGAATAACGGCAGGAACGACTCTTGTTGCATTGGAACCTCCTCTTCCTGGATCATCATTTACACTTTCGCGGCCATTTTTGAACCGAGCAGCCCACTCAAACACTTGCGACTTCTTAAGTGTACTTTCAGCCTACGTAAAATTTCGGCAGGCTTAACGCCTTCATTGACAAGAAACTGAATAATAATGCGCTGCTTCAAAGTACCACTGACAGTGTTATCTGCCATGTTTAATAACAAATGAACGACTACTATAACAATAAGAGTATTTGATTACTTGTTTAGACTAAAGTACATTAAATATTGCATGTAATACAAAATCACGCTATCTAATCAATTTTTACTCTCGCAGAGAAAATTCCGGTTTTGGCGTTAACCTCTCTCGTATAATAATTATCGTTGATATTTATTGTCTTTGTGAGCGAAAAGTGGATCCGTGCTTCGTGTTTAATTTTAACTTAATTTGTTGTTCGGTTAACGTGCATTTAAATTAGATCTCACATTTTAATGCACAAATAAAAACAAGTGTGCGAGAACTGGTGACTTTTATTTATTTTTAATTTCTGTTCTTTGCTTCGGGGTTACGTATGACTTCGACCCGTCCCATTGAGTTTAACCGGCAATTTGGGACGAACTTAACTTGCCCGCCCAAGATTTGCAGCCTTCAGGTAGGTAGCGTACATTAACATCAAGTAAATTAACTGCGCAAAATGTATAAAGATAATTTAAAATAATGAAGTTTATTTATATGTAGGATGTTTCATTGCATTTGTTAACTTCGTGTAAATTTGTTCAAATAAATAACCAAAAACTGAAGCAAGAGCCAATGGACGAGGGCGCACTTGCAATCATAATAACTATTTTGGACGTGTGGAGAGGGGTATTTGGTAAAGCCCTATAGCAATTAAGAAAAATATTGTAAGAAAAAGAAGTATAAATGAATTGGTAAGACAAGTACATAAATGCATTATTATATTGGATTGGTTTAAGTATCACATAAATGACTTCTGCAAAATCGGTTCTTAAAGTTCATTAAAAAGAATTGTTAATTATATATCCAGATGTCTGACTTTAATTATCTTTCTCAGAGTAAATTTAAAATAAAACTTGCAAAGTTCACAAAATGAGTTAATGAAAACCTAATTTGTGTACAAGCTTTTTCGCTTTAGAGAACTGCACTTCGAAATCAATGTAAAAATAAGGATACAAGGAGGATTCGTTACCGACTTTTGATATAGTAAGTAAATTAACAATAAAATATACATTAATTAACAAATCAATTAACTTGCCAAACAGACTTTCGATTTTATTGGATAGTTTTGGATTTCGTTAGAAGAATAAACTCAAGAAATAATAAAAATATTTTTGAATATTCCACAGACACATTTTAATGTAGAAACATTCGAGTATAATGCCCTAATCAAAAACCAAAGAAACAAATGCATATACAAAAAAAATATTGTGGCAGTAATTTATGGATTTAAATGTTATTACAAATAATTACGCGCAAAAATGAAAATTACTATAATAGAATTAATAAAAATCGTTCCGATTAATTTTCTCTGACTGGCCTTTTTTTACAGCCGATTAGCGATTCTCGTTGTTAAATTTAATTATTTTAATGAAAATAAATGCTCTTACATAACTGGCATTAAATGTCGTTAAAGTCACATGTTTCAGATTATTTCACTGAATTACTTAATACCTTTAAATTTGTTCGTATAATCTTATGATTGCACTAACAAATTATTAACATTATTGTGAAGAAGCGAAAGTATTTCATTTTAATTTAGAAGTTTATGACGTTTGATATGGAGAATACTCAACGTTTTATTGGAATTATTGACTATATTATTAATAACCGTAAATGAAAAGAATAAAAATATTTTTATTTATGTTAGCATAGGCACACCATCACACAACAATTTTTGTATTTTTTTTAAGTAAAATTAGTTAAATAACTGATGTCCTTTGTCTGTTTTATTGTAACAATTTCTTTCCCTTTTCTTTCTTTCTTCTTTCTACGGTGCGGCGTTGGAGTTTCCGATTCTTACATCATTTTTTATCTACTGTCATTTGTTTCATTTCCCTTTTTTTCTCTCTTTTTTCCCGATTTTATTATTTATGTCATCCTTTGTTTTCCTTGTTCTCTCTACTTTGCGTTCCCTTTGAAACTAACGACAGTTAAAGCCTTCACATCCCTTTTGCTGTAAGCAAATTAACGTAACATAAAATCTCTTCTCATTTATTCTGCAAATGTGCCCCAAGCCATTCTTTGATTTTAACCATTCTATTCCCTTCCTGATACGCTTATTTCCACACATTACATTTTTGCTGCACTGGCAGAATATTTTTGTCTTTTTGTAATGCTGCTTAGGGCCCCTACATTGTTACCTTTTGCATAACCACTCCGTTGCATATTACTATTTCTTTTATTCGGCTAACTTCCACGTTTCTTCTTATTACGTTCATTATTTTATTTTTTTATTATTTTTCATTTCGAGGTTGCGATTTCTTTCACTCATTAAAGTTATACCGTTTATTAAAGTTATGTCTTCTGCAGACTTTGTATTTTAACTGGCTTCAGATTTCCAAACTCTTGTTATTGTATTCTTAGTAACTTTGCTACATATTCATTTGCACTCCAATAGTCTTTGTTAATTTGTCTCTAGTTCTAGTCATAAGATAATTATTTTCGATATACTGTTGAAAGCTGCTTTCAAATCTTCTTCCTGCTTCTTTTCGGTGATGCAAGTAAGAAATGAAGGTCATAATGTTAATAGATTTAAAATTCATCCTGTTCAAAGAAAGAGGTATGCAACCCAAAGTCACTTTTTGCTCCACCATTCAATTACACCATGTATAGAGAAATGAATGGAAGTTAATAATAATTCATTTTACACTCTTCCTTACCTCCAAAATCAATTGATGGCTTTGTAATGGACTTGGCTCTTATTTGGGACAAGAAATCAAAAATAAAACCTTGCAAAATTCTCTTAAAAGCAGAAAAAAATCGATAATTTGAATGCCTGCAAAAGTCACTTAGATTTTTTTTTTTTAAAGAGACCAAATTCTTTGAAGATGGTATATTAAAGCTATCCAGAAGAAGATGATAGACTAGAATTGAATGGTCATTACATTGTTACAGGAAGAAACTTTCTGGCCAACCTAATACATGATCCCTTAATTGTTTTGACCTTCTGTTTTCTTCTTGTATAAAAACGTCCTGTATAACGTAATGTAAATTAACGCAGAGTAGGTAAATGTAATTTTTCAGAATTTTAATTACACCTTGTAAACGGGTGACAGAATATTTAGTGCTTATTCATATTCAGTGTTTCAATGTTACGTTTTGAATTGAGAAAAAGTTTATGCAATTTGTCGGCATTGTAGAACAGATTCCGATATTTTTTTCCTTATTGTTCGCTTTGCCCTTCGTTAGTGTTTAGCTATTTCTGTAATTGGCGTTTTCACGCTACGCAACACGAAGTATGAAAGCGCGCAATTATTAGCAGCTACCGCACGGAATTCAAATTAATTGTAATAACTACTGTTACGACAAGGTAGTAAATTACCGAGCTCGCGAGCCGGTCGAAATTTCGTTGATAAATCCCTCACTTTCTACAAGCCGTTCGCCTCGAACAGAATTCGAATCGAATTCCATTAGATGCGATGTGTCGTCGTCGACGTCCGTCGTCATCGTCATCGTCGCGGAGATGGATGGAAGCGACGGCGAGGGGGGGAACGGTAAAAAGTGGCATTTCGTGATTTTAAAAAGTACGGCAAGCACGAGCTATTCCAATTAAAAAATCCGTAAAAATCAAATTACGGATGCTAAATGGAGCGGCAAGAAATTATTGATAGTCGGGTGAAAAAAAAAAAGAGGAAAAAGAGCGGCCAGGTATGACCGATCGAAACCGTCGGATTTCACGGTTTCGGGAAAGGAAACCTCCGGGAATTTCGACTTTTGGCCCACCGTCCGCCGCGAGCGTACATCGCCCGCGGCCCCCTCAAGAGGGGGGAAAGGGGGCGGAGGACGATGACGTACGGACACAACGGAGCTGGATGAAGAACTGGCTTCGACCTCCGATATGTACAGTTATGCATCGACGAGCACTCTCTGATTCATGCGAGTGAGGAAAAAAAGTCGAGCGAGCAGCACAGAAAAAAAGGAAGTTGTAAAACAAAACGTGCCCGCTTCCGAACAAGAACAAGTGAACGTCGATATACTTCAATAAATTTCATGATAGTCACTTCAAACTGTTTTCTATTAGGAATTAAATACACATACCATGTATTAGTCAAATAGCAGAAGAAATTTAGTTTCCTAATTTCAACAATACAGTCATTAGCAAGAATTTTGAGGTAACCCCAAATCTGTGACACACAAAAAATATACCTACGTTGAAAAAAAAAAAAAAACAAGGAATTTTCGATTCTAAAACTTCTGCATACAATCGAAACCACTTTCCAGTCATTATCAAGGACTGCGTTAAAGAACTTTATTAACACGTGGTACCTACACGCATTTGCAAGTTAAAGAACATGTTTGGTCTGACGTTACCGAAAAAAAAAAACGCAATTTAAATTACGAAGTGACGCAGAAAAGGAATTTACGTCTCCTTAAACAATATTCATATATTCGCAAGCTGTTTTAAACTTTAGGTCATTATCAAGGATGCTTAAAAAAACTGCAAATAACAAAATATAAAAATTTAGACGTCAAAAATTATTTTATGGGTGAAACAATTAAGGAATAAAAGGAATCCGGGACAGTTGTGGACCTGCATATTTGTGGACCCGTAACCTTTACAGATCTCATCGCGAATGCACCTTTGTAGGTACTGATTAGAGTGATAAAACATATTTGGCAACAATATTTTCAAAGACGGAAGAACCGCTTCCTTAAAGGAAGGGATAAAAGAAATTCAGGTCAGTAGAGGACCGGCATATTTTTGAACCCGTAACCTTTAAAGTCCCTTTTCACGCTCATGCAATTTGCGCAAATGTGCTTGTGCACGCAAATTTGCACAAGGAAGTCGTTGCATGTAAACGTATTTTTTTTGTTTGCACAAGCTAGAAAGTTTGGTAAACTGCATGCATTTGCACATGCATTTGCGCAAGCAAATTTGTATGCGCCATTGTTTGAACAAATCCATTTGCGCAAATTGCTTGAGCGTGAAAACGGACCATTACACATCCGTATGCAAATACATCTACCTCTATACATGCTGATTAAAATGATAAATTGCATTTACTTATTCATTTATTTGGCTACAACATTTTCAAAGATAGAAGAACCAGTTGTGGACCCGTGTACTTGTGGGCCTGTAAACTTTACAGTTCCGTACTCAAAATGCACCTCAGCAGATGTTGATTAAGGTGATAAATTGCATTTACTTATTCAAGTATTTGACGATAACATTTTTAAGGACGAAAGCAACATTTTTTATTTGATGATACAAAAAACTGTGGCTTATTACACACCATGTACGGACGCGCAAATATGAAATCTAAATTACTTCTGCTGATAAATTTCAAATAAATTGAAACACAAGTTCGCAAATGCTATAGCAGAGCGCGGGTGTGCGGGAGCACAACTGTCCCGACACCAATGAAAGGCGAGTATAACGTTCGTGTGATGAATAATAAAAGATGAAGATGGATACAAGTTGCTGAAAGAAATAGACAAATGAAAAAGGATAAGGATCCAAAAAAATTGATATCAAATTATAAAAGCAGGATTAATCGAATTAAAACGCTGTTATTCATAATGATTAGGTAATACAATGATTGTTCAGGTTGGGGAAAAAAGGAATACAAGCAGTAAAATAAAATACTGAATGACTCAGTAAAAAAATTAAAAAGAGCTTCGTCTTACTTTAAAAACTTTTGAATTTGTTAAGATACATTCTGATGGTTTTGAAGATACTATTTGCGTTGACTATTTTAATGTTTGCAATTTTAAATTTAATTTTGTTAAAATTGTCATTAATTTAAGTTTAAAATGTTTAATAAAATACTTAAAAGGAGTATTTGCAGAATTTATCCAGTCGTTTAAAAAGACGACGGATGTCGAGAAAATAATTCGTTCCAAGTATGCGGGCGGTAAATAAATAATAATATTAGCCGGATATAGTTATAGCTATAACAAAAATTATTAAATTATTAACCATTAATACGGAGATAACGTGTATCAAATCTAATCAGATCTACGATATAGAAATCGTAATTATAACATTTCCCGATAATAACAGTCATGGGCGCTTTAGATAGAAATTATACGTTCAATGTAAAGCAGCAGGTAACTGATCCCATTTGCATCCAACATACGAGTATGTATTTATTTCAAGTACTATGGATTTAACAACCTTGCCTTTTATTATTTGATCTTTGAAAACTGTCAAACCGTTCATTACTTGAGTATTTTAAAAGATGTGTTGAAAATTTTGACTACATGTGCAGTGGCACAATTTTGGGTGCCAATTTTTGTAATAGTATTTGTGGGCTGTCAAATTTTGCATTGTTGAAAATGTAAATTTTGTTTTAATTTGAGTTCCTTTTTATCAGAATGATCGCTTTCTCTCTCTTAAGTTTTTTTTTTTTTTAAGTTATGTTTTTCTTCGTGTATGTGGATGTTTACAAATGATTCTCGTATCAATAGTTATGAGCTAGTTCCTGTCGACTTTAACAAGTCCTACAATCTTGTTTATCGATAAGAATATTTTGAGTTTTTGTCGTTATTTTTTTTTTTTTTTTAATTAATTTGTGAGAATAGTCGTGTGCTACCCGAAATCACGTCTAAGTGGCTAAAACATTCTCTCAGTCTTTTATTAAGGGCACATATTTGAACGAATCTTAATTCTTGCGGTGAGCTTCGTTCCAAATGGGGCGTAAAAAGCAGCAGCATTCGTCTTACGGTTTTTATCCATTTTTTTTTTACTTTCACCATTGAATAAATAACTTAATACAGGCAAAAACCGTCGTCCCGTTGAGAATATAATACGTTCTACGACTTCGAATTCCACGGCCGTAAAAACGCGCTAATTATTATAAATTAAACACTCAATCAGAGCCGTTTAAAATTCGCGCATAATCACCGCTTGCATAGTTCCGCCGCATTTCCGCTCTTCTTCTTCTTGCCGCTTCACGGCTTCCTTCTCTTGGATTAATCTCATTCGTCTTAATAAATAAAAGCAGTAAGCGCATAATAACAACGAATAAAATAGTAACATTTACACGGCTGAAAACGCAGCGTAAATGCCGGCCAATTACTGAATTACTTTTACACAGTAATTGCGACAGCGCTGTTATTATTTGCATTGATTTTTACGCGTACGTAACGATAATTTTATAATAAATAATAAGAAAACTCGGTGATCTGACCAAGGTCGTGGAAGGAAGTATTGATATTCCTACCGGTTACGTAACTCACTCCGTAAGTGAGTGAGTGAGTGTGTCTGTTGTGTGTTTGTATGTGTGTGTGTGTGTAACGTCGGTACGTAAATGTCATGCAATGAATATTTAACGTGCGAAATACAAACAGAAAACCGCAACTGCTTACATATAATAAACCTGCGTTAGTTAAGTATATGCAGATGGATGAGCCGTTTTAATAAACAGCCTGTGTATAAGAAAAAATTAACGCGGTAAAAGGCGGGGGAAAAAAGCCTAACGTAGTCAGTTTTTTTAATTGAACGGCTCTTCTGTTACTTCGTATTTTGACTGAAAAGTTCAATAGAAATATTTTTTCCTTTCTTTAAAAACGTGAGAGCTTTAGGTAAGGAAAATATGAAGAATTTTAAATTAAGAATTGAAAATTTAAATGACTGACTGTTTTTTTTTAATTGATGTTGATTCTTTGAAACTTTGAAATATGTTCATTTTCTCAGCGGGGATTTATCGTTGCTTTGTTCTTATAATTTAGTAGGCCGCGTACTCATATCGCAGTATATCTTCATAATAAAGCCACCACCGCCGATGGAATTATGGCGGCATTACAGTGACAAATTGGCTAAAAATTTGCAAGTCGTCATTAATTCCGCTTCCCCCCGCACACCGATTGCCACCAGACTTCGTTCTCGTTCTCGTTCTCATTCTCCTTCCCTATTCCCCATTCTATTCTCATTCTCGGCAGATACACACTCGGCAGAAAAACAAATAATCTAAATGCACATTAGCTATAGATGATGTCACAGATAGTTAGTCTCCGGCGGAGCTAGGGGGCGCCACCGCCGCACCGGAAGTGGCAGCAGTGACGTCATGACAAATGAACCGGCGCCACCGTCTTTTGTTCGGACCAGATAATGTTTTTTTTGCGGTGCCTACGACGCTCCTTGTTCGATACGCGATTACGACGACAATGTCGACGGAATGTTGTTAATTATTTAAATATTGATTTCTTCCACTGTGTGTAATTACGACCTAAATGCGTTGGCGAGCGTTATACATATTACACAGTTGCGTGCATTTTTCGCATTCGTTTAACGTATCGATTCGACGCAGCTTTTATTTTCATTTTTAAGATTTATTCTTCCGGTGAGATTAAACTTCAAACTTAATAATTAAATTAGTAATCAACTGAAAAGGTGTGCTTTAAAGAAGAAGAAATTTCCGCAGGGCTCTTTTATTATCAGACAGCGATCCTTCTAGTTAACAAGTTGATTATAAACTATATCTATTAGTGTTACAGGTCGTCAAGGCCCATGTGGTAATTCTTTTTCTATTTCCTCCAGCAGTTTTCTCCACACCCACTTCTCTCCATCACGTCCAACCACTTTTTTCCTTGGCTTCCTTCTTTCCGTTTTTTTCCATATCCTTCCGTACAGTGTCTTTTCAGTTCCATCCTACTAATGCCCCCCAACTATCTTAACCTTTCCTTTATCAGTTTTCTCCACACCATTCTATTCTATGCTACTTCCTTTCAGTCTTAAACTCTCACTTCTCTCCATCACATAAATCACCTCCATCCACTTGTTTCCTTGGCCTCCCTCTTTCCATTTTATTCCATATCCTTCCGTACAGTGTGTTTTCAGTTCCATCCTACTAATGCGCCCCATCTGTCTTAACCTTTCCTTTACTAGTTTTCTCCACACCTTTCTATTCTATGCTACTTCCTTTCAGTCTTCAACTCCCATTTCCCTCCATCACGTACATCAAAATCACTTCCATCCACTTTTTTCCTTGGCCTTTCTCTTTCTGTTTTATTCCATATCCTTCCGTACAGTGTCTTTTCAGTTCCATCCTACTAATGCCCCCCAATTATCTTAACCTCTGTGCTTTCATGTATATCCATTTAATTCCTGATTAGTTTTCTCCTCCAAATGCTATTTCAGTTCTTCGAAAAATTTGAGTGTCTTCATCTCTAAAATCTCCAGCTAAAATTCATTGATTATCATTAGAACCCATGTTTCACATCCGTACGTCACTGTAAGTCTGATTTACTGTTCTGGTCTTTGCGGCTCTTGATATATGTATCTTCTTTGATCTTATCATTTTACTTAGGACTTCCATTGCCTTGCTCCCCTTTGTAATTCGCCTTTGTATTTCCTTATCTTCCTCGCTATTGCTTGTTACCACTATACCTAATGGCCGATTTCTTCACCATGTTTATCCTAAGGTTAATTTATCTGCCCAGTTGAAATGTGACGTACAGTTGACTGTACACAAACTATGTGTCACATTCTAACAGACAGTTAAATTTAACCTTTGGATAAGGCGGTGAAGAAATCGGACAGTATTCAAACTAGTTTAGCATTTCAAGAGAGTATCTGTTTTAAAATACGCATATCTTTGCAGTCTCTTCTTGTCTCATGCTCATACATTTATGTATATACTCATACTTATGTTCATTTACAGTCAATCCGAACCCTTTCGCCTCTTTCTACCTTTCTAAATACACTCTTCAGTTCTTACTTTATGGCTGCAGTTTCCGCATAGGCCGCTATCTAGTATCTCCGGTGGTAGATTATTCCTTGTGTCTGGATGTCGCCATCTCTAAATATTGCTTCTAGGACAAAATTAAAGAGCACTGTTGATAGTGGATCTTCTTGTTCCTTCATAATTAGGCGAGAGCATTCCTTCTATCATCATATCACCTTGGGGTGTGTCAATGTCATTCTTACTAAATTCCTAAGTTTCCTTGGAATTCCAAGTTTCTTCATGGCTTCATAAAACTCACTCCTTATTACTGAATCACATGCCCTCTTAAAATCGATAAGCAGGAGGATCTAAGTCCTAAGTATTGTTCATAGTTATTATTCTGTATTATCCTCAACGTGAAGAATTAATTGATCTGCCTTTCTTGAAGCCCTCTTGATTCTTGCCAGAACTTGCGTCATCTCTAATAACGTCATCCTTCCTTAATAATTTTGGCAGTCGCTTTTATCTTTTGCCTTATGGGGATAGAGCATTATTCCACTGTAGAAGCATTACGTATTTCCTTTCTCCCCATCTTTTTAATCAAAAAGTTGTTTTTTCTTGCCTACGTCTCCTATGCCGTTTTCCCCCTGTGCTTTTGTTATTCCTTAATTTTCACCAATCCTCTTGTACTTCTAGTTCTATTGGTTTCGGCCCCATCCTGTATCCTGGTTCTTCCAAATGTCTCTGGTTACACCCCCATTCTTTTCCCTTATTTAAAATCCCATCAAATTATTCCATCCATCCGTTTAACTTAACCTGAGCGTTACCAAACCTTTGTCTTTAAGCAGGGTTGAGTTGATTTAAAAAAAAAAAAAAAATTTTAATTAAATAAACAAAACTGGCTCCAAATTTCTAAAATTAAGATATATTTTAAAACATTTGACAAGTGGTCATGAAGTTTATCTAAAACGAAAGACGAAACATCGGCAAAAGAAGAATCGAAAACCTTTATGAAGATGGTGGTCAATGGCCACGGAAATTCTCAAATTAATGTTGTTTTTTTTTTCAGAAAGCTTTTACTTTAAGCATTTCTTTAAAAAAGAAAAAATTGTCTTCATGAAGTGGCAGGAATGAGAAAATCAGCTATTACAGTTTCAAGAGAAGCAGCAGTGGCCTTGAACTTTTTTATAACGAAAGACGAAACGTCAGCAAAAGTAGAATCAGTAACGCAACTCTAATGAAGATGGACAATGGACGCGGAAATCTTCGAATTAATGTTTTTATTTTATTCAGAAAGTTTATAGGCCCCAGGACTATCTTTTATTGACAAAACCAAGTAACTACTTCAACATGACCAAAATACTGCCTCTTCCAAATTCCTTTTGATATTCTACTGAGGGATGATTTGAACTTTACTTACAGATGATTTATGCATGATTTATGATTTAATCAAAATCGCACGACCTTTAATAAAAGCAAGAATAAATTAGTGGTTCCCAAACTTATTAGGTATGCCCACACGGACCTCTTCTCAATAATAAAAACTCCTTGTGAAATAATTCTGCACAACTGCATAAACCCAAAATTACAAATTTAACTTTGAAGTTTTGAATGGTGAATGGTGACGTAAAAATAAAATATAAATAAAACATTTTGACCCTCAGGGGTCCGTAGGAACCGCTGAATAAATGAATGCCATTAATTACAATCGTAAAAAAGCAATGATTTGGGTATTTAAACAATTTACTTCAGATGACTTGCATTCGTGTATTTTAAAAACAACGTGATTTCAATGAATAAATCTTGAACTGATTGCTGATTCAAACTAGAGCTGTTCAACATATTCAACTTGGAGGCTAGCTGAAGAAGAGACTCATTGCCCCTTTTTCCGATACTCACTCACGGGAGCCTCTAATAAATTTAATAATTTAATTATTCAGAATTTGATAGAATTCAAGGACGCCCCCGTCGATTTTCTGCACATTTCACTGGCTGCTCTTAAGCAAAAAGTGCAAACGAATCCGATTAATTAAACGTAAAATCAAACGAGCAAATATCGAAAGAAACGGGTGGAAAAAAGCAGGCGACGTTTCGACACCGGCCAATTTCTGGCTTTGACACGGTCTCTGCGGTATTGCAGTTTCCGGACGACGAAAACTTTATGAAAAAACGAGTTCCACGCTTGAGCAAGACCCGGCACGTGTTTTAAGAAATTACAATTAAGTTTAATAAAATCACAGATTTACAGCTTCAGTCTTGATTTAACAAAAAATTAACATGGTTAGTGGTTTAGCGGTACATTTTTATTAATTAAAAAACAATTTTGATGAATTTTGTTAAGCAGAACACTCACGGTACGTCCAGGACGCAAGATGTGATGCGTTCGGTTGAAGTCGTAGGCAGAATTTAATAAAATTTCGTGCCGAGGTTATACGAACGCATGACATCTGGCGTCCTGAACGTCACAATCAGTGTCGAACTTTAGATTTAGGAAGAGTCATAAAAAGGAAGAAAATAAATAAAGCCAAGTCCTTTGGAGAGCTTTTTACATTAGTGGTGAAGTAGATAACTGAATGATAAAGATGTAGGGATGAAGGGATGAAGTTATAAATGAATTAATGAATAGAGAAATAAAGAGCAAAAAATTAAATAATAATTTGAAAAGTGAAATGAATTGCATTCTTAAAGCAAATAAAGTGAACGTGTTAATTTTAGTAGATGTTACGAAAACTATCATCTTCGGATTTAATTACAAACCCATTCGAATTTAATGTAATTTCAAATCTACAGAAAAAAAGAAGATAAAACGAAAGAAACAGTTCTGTGTACAGCTGCAGGTTATACATGTACTTACTACAAGTGATAACTAATCACTGGATAATATTAATGCTATGTAACAAGCATATCATGACGGTGCCAACATCACTTCCTATATTAATTATGTTGTCATCGAATGCTTCACAACACTTTTTTAAAAAGAAAAATAAACAGAGCTTTTTTCAAAAAAGAGGAACAAACAAAACGAATCTGAGATAGTACCTACTGATAAAGAATCTTTCACAAGGAACTTGGGAAAAATAAAATCAGTCAATCTTACAAAAACAAATATTTAGAATGACAAGAACTTAAAAAAAAAACTAGTGGAGAAAGCGAATGACCTTGAAAACTACTCTGAAGAAAAAGGAAAGAAGAGTAAAAATCCACTGCAAATTGTGGACGCAGAAGGCAAGGAAGAAGAATGAGCAAGAAAGAAGCTCCAAATTCTCCACAATTAAATTAAAAATGATTTAAATAAAGAAATTATAAACATATTAGCAGATCTTAAAGACTTTCGTACCACGTTAAGCATCGCATCCAACAAATTTCCCGAAACGTTTCCTTCTGGAGGTAATTGACTGAAAGTGAGAACAGAGTGTGAGGGACGGGTGGTTAAAAATGATAACAGAAAGGGGATGAATTATCCTTTACTTTCAACTTTATCAATTTTACAAGGCCTCGTCGAGACACTATGCTCCTCTAGATATCATGACGAGAGTGAGAAGAAGTTCTATTACCACTCAAAATAATTAACAATTTCCACTTCTTCTCAGTCTTTTACTAAAATTTTAATCAAACCACAAAGGATCCAAGTACACGGAGAAACCGATTTTGTTAAATGAAACAAAATTGTGTCAACTAAACTAAAGTATTTGTTTAAATAGCAGCAAACAAATCTTCATTCATGTCAAATAAATATTTCAGTTACAAAAATTTAGTCAAGTCAACAAAACTTTACTTCAAGCAAAAGAACGATTGTGTGATATTCACAAAGAAATAAGCATTTTTGTTATTGTAAGTATATAATTTCATTGAAAAACCATTCAAAAAAGTAAATTTGTTGCTTTAAAAAAATATTCTAACCAAATTTTTTGCTTCTTTGAAAACATGCTTTTTCGATGAATTTTTTGAATGAACTAAATTGTTGTTTGAATGAAATAAATTAAGTTCAAGATATTAATTTATTTACGGTAAACAACATGGGTTTCTCCGTGTAGCAATTTCTTTGTTTGTAGGTATCTGATTTGAGCTTTTTAGTCAGAGATTGCTATGAATGCCCTCTTTATATGGTATGAGATTTTAGCCCTTGCCCGCCACTACATATAATTTTTGGGATTGACGAAATTACGTTCTTTCTTATAAAATGACATTTAATTAAAAATAAAGAGAAAATTTATATAAATGTTTATGTATATTCAGAATGAGTAAAAACAATTACGAATCAAATGAAGGAATTTGACATAACACGAAATTCTAAACAGTAGACAATAACTCAAAGTCATGCATCACCAAATAACAATTGAGACAATTTAAACAAGATACAAAATTGACTGCACATAACAATTTAGGCAAATTATTAACGGACACAATTTTAGACAAATGCAAAATTTAAATGTAATTACAGATTATTACTTCAGAGCGACATAAGGCAAAACAAATTCAAATCCAAAATTTTTGGAGAGCAACCACACACGACATTCTGTGAATGTTCATTACGCCCTCGGACTTGAAGAGTTGCACTGTCTTCTCTGTTGTGCTATGCCATGGCTTTTTATATGGATTTAGAAAGGTCATTTCGATGAGGTAATATTCTACATGTGTGCCAGTTCGCCCTATGATTCATCGTGATTTTCTGAAACCGTCTGCTCATACGCTTGCATAATACCCGGCTCTTTCAATGAGCCACCTATGCCGCTGCAATTCTTCGAATTTGCAAAGGTCAATCATGACTCCTATCGGAAAAGGCTTTTGATAAAGCGAGCCGCATAATCTTACATAATCTTTAGGTGGATGAATTTTCCGCGCTCGCGTAGGCGACATTGTATCGAATTTAATTTATGTAAGAAGCTTAATGATTTATGAAATTGCCGATTTCTTACATCAGGATATGCTTAGTATAGGAACGTAAAAGAGATGGAGGAGGACTTCGTCGGTTCTAGTCTCTGTCGGAGGCGTGGCACTTTATAAATTTCAATTCTCTGCGATACTTGCTTTCACTGAATTGCTATGATCTCAGTTTCAGTCAATCAGCGGTATATCACCGACTCATTCGTAGCGAAGTTTAATTATTTTTTCTCTACTGAAAGCATGAACAACGCAAACGTAAATCCTTCTGAAGGATCATTGACGAAATAAAATCAAGAGTATCAAAAATAAAAACGTCAGTAAAAAAATTGTACGGCATTTAATTTCACAATTAAATTGTAGTAATGGTTTTGAAAACTAAATAGAAATAATGAAATGTAATAAAATAGAGAAATTAATAAAATTATTAAACATATGACAATTTTTATATTTAATTAATTGATTTTCGTAGAGAAGACATTTATGTTCTTTACGTTATTTGTTGGCTAAGTCATACGTCCAAGCTGAAAACGCAAATACAAAAAAAATTCCTCTACGCATATATTTTACAGAGCAAAATATATAAATAATTCAGAAATCAGAGGTCTTTTAACGTTTCAAGAGCGATAACAGTGACATTGTTAAAAAAAGCACTCAAGTAAAAAAAAAACAGGCAGAATAAATAATTGTCAAGCAATTTTAAAAAGTGAAGACATGAAAAAAAATAACCGATTCGAATTAAATTTTTTTTTCTTTAAGTAACAGACAATTTTCTATTTCGTTATTAATTAAATTTCGAAGGCAATCTTGTATTATGCTCTTTAAGTACTTGCTTAAGTCATAATTTCAATCCAAAAATAGTGTTGCGTGCTCGTAAAATAGACATACATTTTACGAAGCATAAAAAATAAAATAAATTATTCGTCTGGAAAATGTTTCAGAGGCCTTTTAAAAACTTCAAGAATAAATTGTGATAACAGTGACATTATTAAAAAAAAACACTCAAATAAAAAAAAGTATTTCTAAAAAGCAAAAATATTAAAAAAATAATAGACTTCATATAAGAAAATTAGAAATCCCTCGTTTATAGTTTGCCAATTTTTCGAGTGCGGCATTTCCTTCTTTCGTCCTTTTTTTCGCGCAAACGTCCGAGCGACAATACAGAAAGCGTGCAACATCGCAATTAATTTCGAAATTATTAACCGGAAGCCATAATAATTAAAAAGCCGTAAAAAATTAAAAGCACGAAAACCTTGCTGCTTAATGAACCTCGACGAATCACCGGCCGCGCGAAGAGATATTTCGAGACCGGAACACCATCTACTGTGTGATAGGCGAACCGCCGAAAATTCGGTCCTTTCACCTAAGGAGATTTTCGACGCTCGACGCAGCGACGCCGGTTTCCCGGCGCTTCCTCCCCCCCTTCATTAATTTATTAAAGGTACGCGAAGACGGGAGGCAATAAATTAAGATTTATGTCTTTTAATTATTGTAATTAATAACATTATACAATAAATGGGTGTCGTAATTAGTTTTCTATCACAATGCGCCTGCATGTACGTGTCTTTTATTATTTATTTTCGCACGGACAATTTGTCATTGAAACAGCGCGCACGCGACCGCCGATTTCTTCTTTGTAAGCGGGCGTTGCGAAATAGTTTCCAAGCACTTTTAACCCACAAGTTACAACCGAAAAAGTTTCGATTTTAATTCTTTTAGAAAACTAAATACTGGTAACAAATGAACCTACATATGTTTCACGCGCAAAGAATAACATGACCTGAAAGTAAAGTACGAGGAATAGATTCGATTTGGATTCTTTTAGAATATAACGCTAGTAATAGCTATACGAAAGAGCGATTATTATTAAATGTGTTTGAAGCAAAAATCTGGGGGGTAGAACATACATACATATTAAAGCAAAAGCTTCCGCTTTTAATATTTTTTTAAAATTTTAAATATTATTTTGAACTACACAGGTGTACTTCAAAGAAAACTTGACTACAACTTTCATAACAACTATCATATTTTCATACATCCGCAAACTGAGAAAACATGAAATTAAATTCTCTCAAGAATTTGAAAGAAAGCAATAAATGCAGTGAAATAGTTCAGTGACTTGCTATTATTGGCCTTGCAATCAAAAGATATTTCAGCATCGATTTTTTTTAAATAAACAACATAATGAAGGAAAATTACCTGTTGTAGGCGTAATAGTAATAAATTAATAGTAATCGAGAATGATTGTGTAAGGCCGTGTGGAATTGTATTTAACAATACGCAGTAGCAAACTTCAATGTAAACAGATATGATAATAACTTGGCTAATATCAACAACGTATAGCCGTTCGAGTTAATTATTCATGCCCTGAAAATTGTAAATGTGAGACTAACTGCTTGTTTGGTAGATGCTGAACAAATCATAAACAGACACGGTTGCATTCATCAGCAACGAAGGCTTAATACAATTGTATGAAAGTCCGAAATAAATATTTCTCAAATAACTGCATCAAATTATTAATATAAAAAAATTACCATAGTACGAGAGGTAAGAAACAATTGGCAAGTGAAAATTGAGAATGAAATATTCGCTTGTATTAAAAAATAATAATAAGTCAGTTTTTTGATTCAAAAAGATTCAAGTGTCAAACGTCAGTCGCAATGTTACGTGCTGAAAAATTAAAAAAAAAACTCATCTTTGTCATTCTTGAGTTAGGTAAAGAATTGCTTACATTTGTGATTTACTTGGCTGCTACTCAACAGCCTCAACCATTTTTAGCGACTACTGATTGTGGTCTGTACCTTTGGATCCTAAATCAAAATGCAGCAGGGATTATTTAACAATAAATATTTTTCGTGTTAACAGTTTCATACTATTTCGTTTATATTTTATGTTCCGCCTCTGTACTTTATAGAAAATTTGCTTCTACTCGTAATATGTTTATTGAATATGTGTGTGTGTGTGTGTGTGTGTGTGTGTGTGTGTGTGGTGGTTGGCTTTGATAGCCACAAATATAATATGCTGAAATGTGACACTTTATGAAGTTAGAAAACAACAGTAAAAAAAACTGATAAATGACAAAACAAAAAATTGAGACTAAAATAGCACCATGATTATTACTGCACAACAATATTGCTAAAGAGAATGTACAAGTCATTATTAATTAAACATTTTATACAAAATTCAGGTCAACGTTACCCTGGCGTTCATTGCATTGAAATTATTAGTCAATAGAATAACTTAAGAGAAATAAAAAAGATAAGTCTGAACAACAATGTATAGGAAACAGAAATGTCATATACGAAATGGCACAAAATCCTCTTCAAAGTTATTACCAGTTCTCTCGTATTGAAAATTTAAAAAGTATAATTTAGTATTTGCATCATCAAGTCCACTTGTTATGTGTGGCAATTGAAAGGACTCTTAATGATGATGGAAATAAACATTTCCGAAAGCTTGACTTAAAATTAAAGGGAGTTTCTTTACCACCCTAATTGCCTGTACCCCCAAGCATTGAACGTTATTAATTCTACCAGTCAAGATATCAACAATTATGTTAGTTTTAAAGACATACTGTTTAGAAATAGGCGTTACGTCAATTCTTTAAAAATTCATTACATCAAAATTGAAGAGAAAAGTGTACACCGAATAAATTTTTTGGAAAATCAATTGTTATGCTATCAATCGTATCAAATAGCCCTCATACGTTACTTCTATACGTGAGAAAAGAAATTCTTTGATGGCGTTCGGATTCATGTTGGCTCCATTGAACCGGGTTTTCTTATTTGCTCAGGTTGTAGGAGAAGAGAAAAATATGTCGAAGTTAAATTGGACAATACAAAAAAGTGTATAACCCTTCCATGAGAAGTTTGAGGCTATAAGTGGTTTTGAAGGAAAATGGAACATAAAAAATACTAGTGGAAGATTAATTAAAAAAAAAAATGTTAATGTATAATGTGATTTCATAAAAGTAATAGTAATTTTAGACAAGAAAAGAAAATTTTCATATATTATTACCATGAATAGTAATGGCAAGGAATAGGTAAGGAGGAAGAAAAGTTAATAGAGTAGAATTAATAGCGAGAATGGGAAGTATATCACTTCCACGACAAGCTAAGACTAATTAATAAAAATATACTTTTATTTTCCGCCCTTAAATTGCTCAACGGCAGCTAAAAAGGGTATAAAGTTACTACCATTCTCATTTTTTCGAAATACAAGGTCCTCGAGCTAGAATTTTTTCGCGAGGGATACGACGACTCCTTATGAAGGTACAGATCCCCGAGAGGAAGCGTAACAATATTACAAAAAATAACAATTTTGTGTAAAACTCTTTAAAAATATTAAGTCACAAGTTACCAAATTTTATGTAATACTCTATGGCTTTTGAAATGTGCGATAATATTTAAAAAAATAATTTAATTAAAAATGTAATTAACATAAGTAAAAAAAAATGATAAGTCGACGCTACAATAAGTTTATTGCTCATTAACTCATGAGAGGTTTCGTTTGACAGGTAGACATTGTCAAATGTGTAACACAACGAGTTAAAAATTACAAAAGAAAAACAGTTCTCTCAGCCCAAGTGGCAGAGGACAACTCTGAGCTGGGCTGAGAGAACTGTTTCTCTTTTGTAAGTTTTAACTCGTGTTACACATTTGATAATGTCTGCCTGTTAGACGAAACCGGTCATGTGCTATTATGGGCAATAAACTTATTGTAGCATCGATTTATCATTTTTTCTCCTTACTTATTATATTATACGATTATTATATTATACGCTGCAAATATCGTGGAATTACTTCAATTTAATTAACATAATGTGAAGACCTCTTCTGAATTATTGACTGTTGATTTATTATCATTAGGAATAAAATGTCTAAAATTTGGAAAAAAATAAAAGCTTGATTCAGCATAATATTTAAAAAATGTGTCTACAGTTCATTTTTTATTAGATGCCAATCGATCGATAAGTCAAAGAACTTTTGTTAACAGCTAACCTTCATTAAACAGCTTTGCGGCACTTGTCATGTCACGTCATTTCGTCGTATATTTTCTTAACTCAGATCTACAGGGTGTCCCATAAATAAGGGCCATACGGTAGCAGTGGATAGGTGACCATATACAATAACTTTTTTTCTTCTAATAAAATTAGGAAGAGAGCATCGTTTGGAAGATATGCTAAAGTATAATACTGAGTACGAACCTGCCTTCCCTGACCTGCGCAACGGAGGGCATTTCGAACACTTGCTATAGACATCACGGTAACTAATGACATAACAATTGCAGTCCAAAAGACCTCAGCAATATGTGCCATTAAGTTGAGCAGGTCAGTTTTATTATCGAATTTTCTTCGCTTTGAATCACATCCGCTTACCTATGATGTATAGAATTTATAAGCAAAACAGGAGCGTATTCCAATCGTAATTTCTTTGAAAAATTTCCCAAAAAAATTACCGAAGCAGACCACTTTCATTTACATTCGCGGACTCTATATGCACCATTGTGTTACCCATTATGGCCCCTTATTTACGGGACAACTTGTATACGATGGGCGTATAATAAAAAATGATCTGTTCTCATAGAGCAAAGATTGAAAAATTTAAAAAGGAAAATGCTTATCACACACACCACATGAATTCAGTAAATTCTAGAAATACACGAAAGAAAATTTTTAAATAGTTATAGACAAAGTAAAGACAGCTATTGCACTACGTAAATCAATAAATGATGTCACCTCAAGGGACCATCAAAATCGGTTCGTTATATCCGAAGTCCGTAATAAGCGATAATGACACAAAAATGCAACATTATACAACGTGTCCCAAAAAGAAGTGCTCAAATGAAAATGGTAGAAAGTAGACGAGATTTCATCGATAAAAAGCCTATATTACCAAGTTTTTAAAGATTTTTGTTGCAAGTCGGTTTTGATTGCGGAAGATTCCTCGAGCAGCCTCTGTACAGTGCTGTTTTAGGCCTAATAATTGTTAGGTCAAAAAGTGATCACAGTGATCTAAACTTTTCATTATATTATCAAGGTCGGAAAGGCTTATTTTTTATGGGCATTTGCATTTTATTCAATTTTTTTTTATTATTTATTCAAAGAAAATGTTGTTTCAATCAAAATTGGCACATAGTTCATAAACTACAGTTAATATTTTTCTTTATATGCCGATCGATCGATAGACCAGTCAAGGAATCTTTATGTATCTATCTCCTTCTAACTTTTGTGAAACAGCCTTGTGGCTTTTGTCACGTCACATCATTTCGTCGTATATATTCTTAACCTATATTTTATACATATAGACCGGCATATAGTAAAAAAATAATCTGCATTTGGTCAATTTAAATCAACAAAACAGTTTTGCAAAGCTAATTAATACCTTTTTGATTTAAAAATAATACATCTTCCCGTACAAATTACTTTGGTAAAAAAAAATTATCAAAAAATTAACGAAAATGCAACTAACTTCTTCTTGTTAGTTTTCGCTCATATCTCGGGAAAAACACATAAAGGTACCGCTTTTTTAGCTTTAATGTAAAAACAAACCCACCGAATAAAAAAAGATTGCACCAATGTTTTAAACGGAACTTAAATTTAAGTAGTGTTTAGACTATGACATTATTTGTAGGTTTAACAAAACATTAGCCACATTCTAAATTGATACCTAAGGTGAAGTTTGGGTGTCAATTCAGAATGTGTTTGACATTATAATGACCATACGTAAATGTCATATTCTAAACGCAACTTAAATTTAAGCTCTGCCTAAAAAGTTGGTGCAACCTGGTATCAATGTTCTACCCTTGTTACTTTATGGCTCAATTTATTACTTTGTAATGCAAGTTCGTTATAACAGACAAAAGTTTCATCAACTTTGGCTTTTTCAGGTTTGTTATATCCGATGGTTCGTTATATACGAGTTCGGTATAACCGGTGAATTTTTACATTATTAAATAGAGAAAAATGACGGGGCTTGAAATGTAGTTCGTTGTAAGCGGTGGATCGTTATAATCGAGGCCGTTATAACCCAGGTCTACTCGGAAAAATAAAAATAAAAGAAAATCAAATAAAGAACGATGGAAGGCGAAGAATGAGATGGCTTTTTGGAGAAAAGCTTTTGAAAATGAAAGATTGGCAGAAAAAAAACTTGAAGAATGCAGACTACATGAAACAGAACAGTGCCACTCTTTTGATTTTTCTTCAGACCCCTCCGCAGAATAGTCAACATTCATTTGTTTCTTCCTTATTGTTTGGTTTTTCTTGTTTCTTTTCGTTCATCTTTTGTTTTGCGTTCATAATTTATTGTTTGTTTCAGTTCTCTTTAGTTTTTTCTTTGCATTACTTTTTCTTGTATTTCATACATTCGTACATTCAAAATTTTCTCCTGATATTTTCAGGGTGAACATCAGAACATCAAAATATAAAGTCACCTTTTTATACCAGATTTCTTCCAAAAGTGAATAATGAGGGAGTTGTAATCTCCTGAAATAGGGGTGGAAAATATTGTTTCTTTGGCAATATGTTCCTGATCCTTTAACCCTTTGACTACCAATTTTTTGTTTTCTTATTTATGTGTTCTTTTTTATAGAACTGTATTTCCATAAACAAATATATGTAATTTCTTTATTTTTCTTTTGTTTTATTTCGACGGGGGTGTACTACCTGCCTCCGGGACATATATGTCCCACTGGCATTACTACTTGGGACCAAATGTCCCACTGGTATTACTAGTTGAGACCACATGTGCCATTGGTTCTGCAATGAAGATACATAATTTTTTTGTTTTACAAAATATCTATTTTGTCGGTAATTGGATCATCTGATGAAAAATCATCTACGTCAACCAAATTTTCAACAATTTGTCTTAGTTCAACATCAGATAGTGGTCTTTTGCGGTTGATTGTAGGGTGTGACATTTTATCCTTCAAAAAAGATATGAAATTAGAATACTAAGTATCTAAATCAGATTACAGTTGAAAAAATTGGAATTATTTTCAATAAATCCCGCGATCTACACGATTACGAAGCAATAAACACTTTTATTTTACTTACCGAATGTATAATAACTGAGAGATGCAACAGTAGAGATTATAAGTAACACAGAATAAAATAAAACACAAGTTTAGAAAGATAACTGAAAAACACGAAGAACACGAGCTAAATGCAGCGATTCACTTGTTTGAAATACGTCTCTGTCCAGCAAATACTACCATCTAGCGGAAATATATAAATATAAAAA
The DNA here is from genome assembly GCA_958336345.1 of Dorcus parallelipipedus. NCBI lineage: Eukaryota > Metazoa > Arthropoda > Insecta > Coleoptera > Lucanidae > Dorcus > Dorcus parallelipipedus. The sequence goes on from OY284480.1 coordinate 35,208,819, forward strand.
AAAATTTCCTCTTGAGAACCAATGGGACAACACATAATACTAATATTAAGACTTAAGACCCAATAGTACATTTGAACTTTCTCGTGGGACATATGCATCCCGTTGGGAGTCAAAGGGTGGTATGAATAAAAACGAAGTAAATGCTACTGCTTCAAGCATTAGCATCTTCTACGTAGTATTTACTAACTTCCGGAAGAACTTACTTCGTTTTATAAAGAAGATACTTCATAGCGAAGTAAGTACTTCACCAGGTGTAATAGATGCTTCTGCGGTGTAGTATTTTCTCCGATGTGTAGCATTCTCTCCCACTTCCTTTTTAAAACATGTCAAAATTATATCAAAGTTTTGTGATTTCCTTAAACATTATAAAAGTTCTCGTTTAATATGCCTTCAGACAAGGAAATGACACAAGAAGACACGCAGTGAAAAATATATTTTTCACTTCTGACTTCTGACGAAGCTGTTGAACGACGGCGAAACGTTAAGTGTTAGTGCGCATATTCAGTTTCAAAGAATTTGTGATACAATTTTCATCGGACAAGAATCTACTTTAATGAAAATTTAAAAAATTATAGATATAAAAAAAACGGGAAATAAGAAAATCAAACTGAATGAGTGGCAACAAAATTTTAGAAACGGTAGTCTGATGAATGAAGTCTGAAGTCTGATGAACTCCTAAATGAATGCCAGCTCCCAGTTGCATTCCAGGGTCACCTTAATTAAAAAAACATCTTTAACTTGCTGTTTTTTCTTTCAAATTTCTTACATCTTCCTTACCTAAACTCCGTAAAAAAATCTCCATTCGTTTCATTGATTGGCTCCAGAAATTCGTTAGTCAACTAAACTACGTTATCTCGGTTAAACCTATAAAAATAACGAGTTCTGGCAATTGTATAAATAGATGTTTGGTAATTCTTTTATACATTTATGCTTACCTAAATATTTTATGATATAGGACATCATTTTCGTAATTTCGTCTATTGTAATAAACTTTTCAATTACGCATTTGTGCCATTTCTCGCAAATGTTACGAATGGAAGTACGCAAGGTGAAGCTGCGATGAGAGCAGCTTCGCTAACTTGAAGTAAATACTACATTTTTATGTTAAAACTGAAGCATTTAGTGGCCGAAGCAAATACTTCAGAGCGAAGTAAGTACTTCGATAGTTTCCACGTGAATGCTACTTATTGAAGCATCTTCCGGAAAATAAGAAGTACTTACTTCACAACGTAGTATCTACTCCAAAACTGAAGTAAATACTACGAAGAAGATACTTCAAAGTGTAGCAGTAGTATTTACTTCGTTTTTATTCATACCACCCAAAGGGAAATTATCAAGTTATACTGAAAGTCATCTATTGAAATTACCCCTTTCAAAGGAAGGAAGATCTGACAAATACGTTGTAAATGCGCAGTTAAGTGCGCTATACCCGAGTTTAAAATATAATTTTGATAACCTAGGCCCAATCACGGAATAAGGACTATTCGCCGAATAATAGCTATTCGTCCTTTAACATTCTTCCATATCTACATCACGTTATTCCTAGAATAGTGTAGTATGATTATAAAATTGGGCCGTAAAGGGTCCAGAAGGTATTGCCAAAAAAAAACCCAATATTTTTCATCCCTCTTTCAGAACTTATAATTCACTTTTGGAAAAAAAAATATATAAACAGGTGACTTTATTTTTTGATGTTCTGTTACTTCTAATTCTGTATTTAGTTGCTTCTTCCAGTTATGTTTTGATTTTCGAACGATTTGCTATTTTTTTTTATTTGTTTTTTCTTGGCATCTCGTCTTTTTTTTACGTATTCTGATTTTCCTTCATTATTTATTTTACTTTCTAATAAAAATGTTTCGCCGAAGGAAGGCCTCCGATATTTATTTGTTTTTCATTAATGTTATTCTTAAAATGCTGTTTATTTTCTCTTTTGCATATTTTTGTCGATTTTTTACAGATGCCTTCTGTTTGTCTTTTGTTTTTATTATCTAACTGTTTTATTTTGATGTAATTTTGAGTGTCATTAATTAAAAAAAAAAAAAATTGTACCCTTTAGGTCCTCTGACGTCTGACGTGCGCATGGCACTTCCGATTGTCACGCCACTGCTCTTCTTTCTCGAAGTATTAATTGAACAAGTGTCGACGTTTCACTTCTAAATGACTTGCTTTTTCAAGAAGCGTTTGGAGTTGAATAATTTTTTTTTCGGTTCATCCTTTTCACAGAAAGGATGAACCGAAAAATTAATCGAACTCAACACGCTTCTTGAAAAGTAACTCATTTAAAAGCGCACGTATGAAGCAAAAGTCAAATGTTCTTAGATAAGCAAAATCAGTCACTGCATTTTATTTAAAACTTCTCTGTTTTTCTGAGAAAAGTTACTTTGTTTTACTTTTTTTAGTAGTGTCAACGTTTCGTTCTCAGTTTTTCGATTCTTTTTTCGTTCCTGGATCGGTTTCGCGGCGCGATTCCACCGTCGGCGTCGGAAAGCGCGTTTTTCTTCCCCAAGCACGAACGCCAGCGATCGGAAATTGCGCCGGCCGGAGTTAATTATCGCATTTCAGAATTCCACAATCCGTTTATTACATCAGACACGCAGTCGATTATAAATTATAATGAATCTTTATCGACGGTTCGCTGGCATACGCTCAGATTCATTCCCGCGCGCCTTAATTAACATAATCATTAACCGTGTGTGTCTCCTTATTAATTAATTAATTGTAATCTCGTTCATTGTGAAGCGCGATGCATGCGCATACCGAGCGTTCTATGACTAGCTCGAAAGGGCAAAAAAGTGACTTACTATTTTTTAGATTCATAATATTACATTCTTCTAAACGTATTCATTCTTTCGATTCTATAATTTTCCGGAGATGTAGAGATGCCGGAGGATCGACGGTCCTGGCGGCGGCGGAGTAGATCTTCCTGCTAGTTGCTACGATCGGAAAGCCGTAGATGCCGCCACGATAAGGTCATAAATCTGCGGGGACAAGTAGAGCTGCGTCGCTGATTTCGGCCACCAGATAGCGCATCCTTTACATTATAATCGGCGGGCCGACGTCTCCCTGCGATCGTCGCCGTTAATAAATGTACAGCGCCGGATAAACGGCGATATATCGTCATCAAAGTCCGCGTCTGTGTTGAGGAGAGCAGAGAGAATTGCGTTTTATATGATCGTTCTGCCTTTTATGCACTCGCCGGGAGCGACGATTTATTGCCCTCCGATTGGTTTAGATACTGCCCTGATTGTTTGTCTCCTATGTCTTAGATGTACGACTTCAATTGTTTTTCCATTTTTTTCCTCTTAAGTGCACTTTGATTAAGCTGATTGTATTTAATTGCTTAGGAACGAGTCTGCATGGTAAACAACATCTGAGAAAAACAACGAACACACTTTTGGAATTTGGAACTAGAAATGGAAATGATCTAAAGCAACCTCATATACAGGAGGAAACAACATGGAACGATAAACATAGCTAATTTCTATATCGACCAAGAAAATCTAAATCATTGAGGAGTATGATTTTGAAGAAGAAAAGTTTTAAAGCAAAAGCATAACCCGGAGTAAGCAATCGTAGGTCTCTTCGGGGAAGGCGGCATCTTTGAAACCATCCGAACCGAAACCGCACATGTCGCCGTTCTTGTATCCCACACGAGTAATTAACGGCGTCGTTGTTAGGAACGAGCAATTAATTATGGGAGACGATGCGACATCGACGCGATCGATCGCTATCTCCGTCGATCTCCGGATCGCCGTGCGGCCAGAAGACGAAAAGAAAGAGCGCCCTTCCAGCGAGTCGCAGTGCAGCAAAATGTCAAGTGTTACACTGAACAGAATCAGGCATTCGCCACTGGTACTTAATAAGGTCAATTATGTTATGAAACAAGCGCTGTCTCGTAACTGACGGCGTAATAACAAACAAATGACTTAGTCATAAGTGAATGAAATAGAAGCAGGAAGTCACTTTTCATTTGAACGTACCATGTGATTCTATGTAGTCTGAGTGACAATGCAAAATGTACAACCGTGAATAAACCAAAATGAAGAACAGATACTGCCATCGATTTGTTTCGAGATTGGCGGAAACAAATCGAACTCCTTTTGATTTTGCAGAGGGGGAGTTTGAATTAGTTTCGGGGTTTAATGTAGAATACAATTAAGGAAGACAAGAAAATAAAATAAAGTGTCAATAAAACGCCCAATGTTCAACAAATAGTGCAAAATACGTTACAAAAGCGCGATTGTATTCAGTGAGAAAGCAGTGGCGGAACTACAATGCGCCGGACCCCGCGACGCGAGGGGCTCAGGGTTACAAAATCCTTCTCGTCTGTATTTTCTTTACCCATTTTTTAAATGATCAACATAATAAGAAGTGATCAAATGAAAAATGAATTAGAGTTGGCGATGCAACCAAATACGCATGTGTGCATTTAGTTCATTGAACGTTCCATCAATCACTTTTGACGTTTCTATTTGAACTTAACCTTAATTTGAAATTAAGACATCCAAAGCAAGAAAAACGTTATATTTAAAAAAAAATTAAAGCAGATGAGTAAAATGACCACTGCTTACATCAAGATACTTTTGAACTGTACGAACAACCGCGTGATTAACGTTAAACAACATTTCCGGCGTGTTATTTATGTCACAATTGATTGACAATTAGGATAATTATGACGTTATCTAAGACAAGCATTTATATTCCAACACGTACTCTAATTCATTTTTATATTGATCACTAGTTATAATAAACAGACTTTCAGTTTTTGAAGCTTTCTAGGAATATATCAAAACCCTTTTTCTTTTTAACTCGAATGACCGCTGTAAAGGAATCTCAATTGAATATCTAAAAGTTCAATTTTAATAAACATTTTTGCTCATATTATAGTTTGAGTAATGATGAACGAATTAGCTCTCAAGCATAATGAAAGGAATGTGCAGTTGCAATCACAATTCATGACATGAGCTTTACAGAAAAATTCATCGTGGACATTTCATTGTGATTTCCAATCCAAAAATAATTAATTTACGATTTCCCGGATTCACTTTTCAACAGTAGAATTTGGATGCATTCCACGTTCATAGATTTGAAGGAGATGGGCACGATGTTCTGTAAGCGTCATGAAGCGTGATGACTGCGACTATACATATACTTCAAGCCTACGAATATAAGGTAGCCCCATTCTTTAAAGCAGATGCAGTAGTATATGTAAGTCCTTGTTAGCATTTAGAAGTGTTTAAGAACATAGAAAAAAAATGTTGAAAATGCGGTTTAAGGTGCATATCGACGAACAGATAACTTAGGCCCGCAGTCGTATGAGGTAACTGGTTTAAGAATACTTGGACATGTAAATAAAATTAGGGTATACCAATCTAAGCGATGTTGTCATATCGAATCAATTGACACCGTACTCATGTCGTTGTTTCACGACAGTTTCAAATTACTTTTACAAGATTTTTTTCATGAAAATAAAACAATTCCAGAACTGGAACAAAGTATTTTGACAGTTTTAGATGCTTTTTAAAACAATATTTCAACAAAATAACTTCTGTTATCAAAACAAGTGTAATTCAGTTCTACAATAGAAATAATTAGGGTTTCTGACCTAGGAATTTTCGATATCGATTTTCCGGGAAATTTGCTAAATTTAATCCCGGGAAAAGACTGTCAAGAAATCGAGAAATTTTCGAAATCTGCGCCTCCCCTCAACGCTCGAAACAACTGTCCGCTGCTCCGCACATATTATTCTCTACGAGTGAATTTATACAGATTGAAGACTTTCACTTTAGCCAATAGTGATTTCATGCGACTCGCAGCCAACATTTACATGTTTGCGTTGACACGTTTTGTCCGCTTCGACTGCCATCTCGTGCGTGTTAGCTTTTGAGGCGACGGCATTGTTGCTATCTGCTTTCACGACACGAATTATAAGTCGGAAAATAATTGTGCCGCGGCGCAATTATTTCACATGTTTGCATTCACGCACTAAGCGTGCGTATATGCTGTTGGTCGTCGGGATTGCAGTGGAGTTCTCGAGCTACTGTTCTGCTGATGAAGCCCCAATTAGGGCCGAAATAGCTATACAGAATATGCTCGGGGGCCCCATTGCGATCCTGACGACTCGCAGCCAACATTTACATGTTTGCGTTGACACGTTTTGTCCGCTTCGACTGCCATCTCGTGCGTGTTAGCTTTTGAGGCGACGGCATCGTTGCTATCTGCTTTCACGACACGAATTATGAGTCGGAAAATAATTGTGCCGCGGCGCAATTATTTCACATGTTTGCATTTACGCGCTAAGCGTGCGTATATTGGTCGTCGGGGTTGCAGTGGAGTTCTCGAGCTACTGTTCTGCTGATGAAGCCCCAATTAGGGCCGAAATAGCTATACAGAATATGCTCGGGGGCCCCATTGCGATCCTGACGACTCGCAGCCACCATTTACAGCAACAAAGCGCATGCGATTCGTATGTACAGCCGTGCGCAGCTTAAGTGCTACATTTTGAGTGTTCTGTGAGCCTTGTACCACAAGGTTTTAAGGGTGAGGTTTGCGTGCACGCGGTGCATTTTAGATGCGCATGATTGTACAGCCCTTGCGTTCTTAATGTGAATAGTGGGACTGGGCAAGATGTAGTGGAGATTGTGTGTTATAGCGAAAACTGCAAATGTACGAATAGCAATCAGTGGATTGTAATATTTTCAAAAGCAGCAACAAATAAATTAATTGTTGCTTGTACAGAATTTCTGCTGTAATATAATTTAAAAATTTGAATCTTTCCGATGATATTAAGCAAATTGTTAATATTCATCTGTGGCTTAAATGCAACTGCATTAATGCCCGAACATACTGCCGAACAGTGAGTGGTGAAGTGAGGCCGCGTTCGGTGTACAAGGTATACCAACTTGATTTTTTTTTCAACAATTTCATCCAATTTTAGAGTAAAATTGAATAGGTGTACAATATTTTAGCTGTAGCCTACAACATAGAAATCCGGTATCTTTTTAGTGAATTAACCCATTAAGTACCAACTTATTTTTGTATTGAAATTTAAGAAAATTTTAGGCTAGTTTAATTTATTAGTGTTATTATAACTTAGATTCAGTATCTAAAGTTATCGAAAAAATGTCATTTTGAAAATATGACCTGTCCTATATATAGGACGCTGGGACTTACCAATATCAAATAGTATGAGATTACAAATGAAACCATGGAGCCCTGCAATGAGCATCTTAGGAAAATAGTTAACTATAAAATTTAAGTTGCACTGTGAAAGAACCTGTCTGTATAATTCTGTATAATATATTTCACATTATTGTAACAATAACGTTATTTTTATTTTAAAACGGCAATAATGTGGCACTTTTATGACTGTATAAGCGGCACAAAAGTTTTACTTCATTATCTAGATACATAAAGTAACTTTATGTGACTATTCTATATATGCCTAGGCACATAAAGTAACTTTTTCTGACTAGGCAGATAAAATATTCAACGTATCAAGACGTATATATTTATTTTAGAATAATAGTTACTTTACATGGTATTTCGGGAAGCACAGCGTACATAGAGTTACTTGACATTTTTCGCAGTACGTTAATGGCTTTGCTTTACAGTTTCCGCCTTGGCACCTTCGTTGTTTGTCACGTTTCTTCATATAATGTCCAACATTGTCAAATCTAACATCCGGAAAAACTTTCGATGTTGATGTTATTGATGGTCTTCCTATAACTGATTTCGCATTTAGTTTCATGTAGTAAACAGCAATATTTCTTTTGAAATTCAGTAAACTAATAGTCGAGTTTTCAGTCATTTTATATACAATCCACGAATTTACTACAGCCATGTCTATTAGCCTAGTAAACAGAACCCAGTACCATTTCTTCCCGCGTATTTGAGTAGCATATTTTCCCACATTCCAATCATGCTGGTCAACACCACCCATGTAGGAATTATAACTTTTCACAACATGAGGTTGCGTGATATATTTTTTCTGATGAACTTTCCTGTCCCACCTCGATGCATGACTAAGCGGTTCAATAGTATCACAGTTTGTTGCAAGAGTCACACATTTATTGTCATTCCATTTTACAAATAATACTTCTCCTGATTTGTCAAATCTGAAGTCAAATGTGCCTCGATTTTCTTTTGCTAAATTTTTTGAATTTTGAAGGGGACATTGACTCATTCGATTTTCTCGAAGTGTTCCTGTCGCACGAAATCCTTTTGTCTGTAAGAAAAGCAATAAATCTCTGCTTGTAAATAAATTATCAAAATACACGCAGTGACTCGAAGGATCTTTCACAGAGTCCAACATATTCAACACAACTCTTGTACCTAGAGACAGATCTTGATTTTTTGCTTCTGCTCCACAGTATAAATCAAATTTGAAACAATAGCCATTAGGAGAACAAAGTGCCCAAAACTTATATCCAAATCGAATGGGTTTACCGCGTATAAATTGTTTTAGTCCGTGTTTGCCAAAATATTTTATAATCATTTCATCAATTGAAAGTTGCTTTGAAAAAATCCCCCACTGTTGAAACTTTTCGTTTATTTTGGTAATTAGTGGACGAATTTTAAATCCTTTATCGCTTTTACGAATTTCGAATTCATCATTGTCGACAAAATGTATATATTTTTTAAGTTTCAAATATCGATTTCTTGATAAACATTTCTTTACAATGTCAACACCCAGATCCTCTTCTTCACTCCAATAATTTTTTTCTGATGGTAATTTATGATAACCGGACAGCATAAGTATTCCTACAAACGCTTTCAGTTCCAGTGAAGATAAAATAAATCCTGTATCGTTCTTTACTGTTGCAGCATACCGAACAGTTTCTTTTGTAATATAATCAAATATATCGGTATCAAATATCATTTCAAATATTTCAACTGGTGATTTACCACTTACTGAAGTTTCTAGGAAATTTATTTTTGTTTGAACATCATTGCCTTCCTGTGGCAATTTTGTATATACAGGAACAATCTTTTGCCAACTCGGAAGGCAATCGCTAAGAACTCTTTTCTTTGCAGACCTATTCGATGAATTTCCTTTGATATTAGGAACACTGGAAGTTTCCTCACTAGATTTGGTATCGTATTGTAAACTCCAATTCACCAGGAACATCGTTTACCTCAGTTTCTCCAAGTAAGTCGTCATCAATTTCATCCTCGTCCGTCAAATAATTTGACTCAGGAGGAAGAACAACTATATCGGCTGACTCCAAATCGTCGTAAAACGTAGGGTCGCTAATAATATCTTGAATTTCACTGAGCGTCAAAGCTTTTCTTGTCATTTTGATAGCACACGAATACCGCTAACAAACGAATGCATTCACATACAACTGAGAATATGACATATGCATTTGATACCGTAAAGTACCAGCGTCCTATAAATAGGACAGCATTATTTTGGATGCTATATTTCAAAAAATATGTTAGATAGACAACCTAAAGAGAAACAGTAGTGAAGTGCAAACCTTTCTTTGTCACATGATACAAAAAATTTGCCAGAAATAAATTCAAAAATATCCATATCATTAAAAAATGTATGACATGTTTTGGCGCCAAAAATATTGTCGAATATAAAAAAATATAACTGATGTAAGTGAGTGCAGACGTAAAAACAAAAAATAGTACAATAATGCACATACATTAGAGGACAGTATAGATATGAAATTTCTAACAAAAATGTAGTTGATTTTCTTAAATAAATTAATAAAACTACTGTCCTATAAATAGGACGCTGGAACTTAATGGGTTAACGTCTAACCTCAAATGTAATATATGGGCCCACGAAGACTGCACGAGTGGTACCAGCACATCAAGGGGATTTCTCTGTGATTTCTGTACTAATTAGACTATGTCCGTGATTACCCCACCGGATCACTAAGGTTTGTTTTTTTTTGTTAGAATTTGATTTTATTTTGAAAATTTATCTACGTTGATTATGGGAATTTAAGATTGATTAGTTTACGTAAACTTTCAGTAATAAATAGCATTCGTAACTTAATTTGGTCTTGTTTTATTTCAGTTCTCCCTTAAGTGTTCGCAATTACCCCACTCTCCCCTACTCAGTTTTGGTTTCAGCGTCTCGATTCAGAAGGAGAATTGTTGGAACTAGGATAACTAAGAGAACTGGAAACATAAGGATGTGTTTGTTACAATCACTTTTTTGCAGAATTGAAGTAACATTAAAAGTGTTTTGTTTTTTACGTTTTGGATCTTTTTAACACAGTTTTGTTGTTGAAATAATATTTACCTCCTCAAATTTGTAATATATTCATCGGTTCGGAAACATTTAACACACAGATATGTTAAATTAATTTTTAACAGCGTAAAAGTGTAATATTTCTCCGTTTCGTATATTAAACATTTTTAACTTCCGTGCAGATTGTTAAATATACATCGAAAAGAGTTACTTTGAAGAAATAAAGGAATAGTTTTTATTACATTAGGTGAAAATCTAACTTTTCTGTAGAAATATTTAACTACTTAATCTTTAAACTGCGCACAATTTTTATCTGTGTACTTTGAAAAAGTTGGTCTTAACTTTTGAGATGCCATCAAGAACTCTCAATTTATTGCTGAAATTAATTACAAAAATTATAATTTTATACTTAAAAATTTGAATTCGAGACGCGAAAATTTCGTAGATCTTTTTCGCCATTCCGTCAGCGTATCCATCCCTAAAGACAATCATAGAACTTTTGAAATGCTAACCAGAACTCAAAAAGTACACTATTGTAATTTGATAGAATTTCAATCAAGAACTCTTGAAGTTCGAAGATCCAAAGAAAGAAAAATTTTCTGGTGATTTTTCGAGACTCATTTGAAACTTAAAGTCAAAAGAGAAACTTTTCGCAATTTTTCGTAATTTCGGCCTTCCATCGAGAATTCTTATTGATTTTGACTCGAAGCTTTCAAACCAAACCTGAAAAATTTCTGATGATTTTTCTCGTTCTTATTTTTTATCCGATTACCTACGGGTGTACTTTTTTTGGGAAATTCAATGTTTCGTCGAAAGTTTAAAGTGTTTTGTGAAGCTAGTAATTCAAACATCGGTAATATTTTTCGCTGTTTAAATTGCCAGTGCTACTCCTAAATTTAATTTACAGCTACAAGATAAAAAACCTTGGGATTTGACAGTACCAGACTTAAAAAAACAAAGATATACTGAAGCCCAAGAAAGAATTTTCAACGAATGTTATAAATTGTTATTAAACTCAATTCCAAATTCAATTCTGAAGCCAATAATATTACTTTTTGAAATGCACGTGGTTTTCCTCAAATATCATGTGTTCATTTAATATTCCGGTAGCATTGGTTATGGAAATATTTTGTTCTCGTAAAGGCATGTCGTAGCTTAAGCTCGCTGCGAACAGAATTGTCACTAGTGTTAATTTGTGAGTAAGTAGTAATTGTTATTTTGTAATTTAATGTCATACTGACATTTAAAAGTCACGTTATGTTCAATTTTAACCCTGCGACATATGCAAGTTTACGATGAAACACTCTTGTCCGCTCTGGCCGCCATCTCGTGCGTGATAGCTCATGAGGCAGCAGTATTCGTTGCTATTTGCTATCCATGGCACAATGCGGCGCGATTATATGACACTGCGACATACGTTTTCCAAAACAAAATATTTCCACAGGTAATGCTACCGGATTATTAAACGAACACATGTGATATTGCGTGTGCCTTTAGTAAAAGTGCATATTTTTTTTAATTCCTCATATTTAGTTACTCCTGTTTACTGTATATTGAAATAATAACAACGCTATTTCTGTAGGATAACAATCAGTCCACTTCACCAGTGGTTTCTTTTTAAGAGCGAATACGTGTTTCATCCGCGATGCAGGCATCATCAGCGCTAGAGTGTATATTAATAAAGCACACACTTCAAAAGAGAGATATTTTATTGGTGTGAGGCAGTTGCGTAAAATGAATCTACTTCAAAGAGTTATTAAACAAGTAATAAATTACAGAGTACATTGGGTTAAATATGTATGGGTATGTGTGCCATGTGGTCAAAGCAAGATTTAAAAATCATCAGAATTATGTGATTTACGAAAGCATGAAGAGACAGAGTTTCATTTTTTGTTTAAATAAAATAAATAGCTTTTTGAATTTGTAGAAAATTTAAAATGTCAACATCTCCTTGCTGTTTCCATTAAAATGTATAACTCCTTAAATTTTTTGTACATATTACAAAATGTATTTAGAAATAATTGTAGGTATGATTATTTTTTTAAGATCCTATTATTTCATTTTCATTAAATGACGATGACTTTAAATCTCAAAAAAGAAACGTTTTCTGCGAACAATATTCCTATGGAATTACATATAAATGATTAGTAAATTAGGTAAGGTGTACCGCAGGGGAACATAAACAGACCTGCGCAGTTGATTAAAAAAAAATTAAATTTGTCATTTATTGAGGGTGCCTCTTGATCGATCATTGAAATTCTTTTAAAAAAATTACGAGTATCAGCGTGCAAGTAAATTATCGACAGAACGCGTCGTCCAATTAATTCCTCCAAAGTGGTCCCCGAACAAATGAATAAAACAAAGGCCGAAAAATCGCCGTCGTCCGTCGTCGTCGCCGATCGCAGCAAAAACGCCGAACGCCGAGTTATGTAATTCAATTGTTTCATATTTGACTGTGGGCGTGTTCGCGGCACGTCCCGATTGGCTCGACAATTGACAACTGTGACAGTTCGAGTATTTCATGAATTGCACGCTTGAATTTCAAATATCCGAGACGCCATTACTCGGCGTTTTTGCGCGCTGCCGCCGCCAGCCTTTTGCATTTTGCAACAAAACGAGAAAAACAATGAGTTACAACCAGTAATAAATTTATACGCTGCCCGTTGACAGTTACGAGCTGTTCTGGATGGATAATCTAGTAGCCTCCGAGAATACCTTTTACTTTAATTAAACATTAATTCGCTTTAATCATCGCAAATGAAATAATTAATTTTACGGGGGGGGGGGGACTGTCGGTTCGAATTATACGAACATAGAGTTTAGCGACTCGTCTTTTCTTTATTTATTAATTACAAAGATTATAATACTAAACATTCTAATCATCATCATTTTTGTATATTCAGGTTGTTCATTAAAAGTTAAGAATAAAAATCCTGAATTTCTTAGGAGTAAAATAGTACTGATGAAAACCAACAGGTAGCGTCTTGTTTCAATTTATTTCTTGTCACTCAAATCATTTTTTGGTCAAATTATCAATGATAAATATTTAAGTGCTTCTTTCGTTTTGACTAAATCCAACAATTATTACCGAGTGACTAAAAGGCTTCCAATCCTGTATTGCAATGAGCTCTGCCTCACAACTTTTGTACGTCACTGTACGCACGAGAAGGCAAAAACTCAAACAACTCTTGGAGGTCGAGCCTTATCTTTAAACTTCGTTCGAAAAGTGACTGGGGAAAACAACACGGGAGAAAAAATCGCGCGTGGCATTTTCGCGTTTTGCATACATAGGTGGCGTCGCTGTCGGGTTTTATGCGGGCTGAAATCGCGGCCGTGGCGGAAACACGTTGCGATATCACTGCCCGACATGGGGGATTGCGTATCACAGAAACAAATGAAACAACACCATAGGGGCGGCCGTTAAATCAGAAGAGTCACACGTAGTTAGTTCCTTGCGTACAAAAATTGCATAGAAATGGCGAAAACAAAACAAAACAACACGAAAAACTCTTCCTTTTTACTTTTATAATTAAAAAGAAACGTCTGGCGCAAATTAATTAAATATGAAGCGTAGAGCTTGCGCTACGGATTTTATTTTAATCAGAGTATCTCTAGGGAGATTCAAATGGTTGTTAAAGAAAGTGGCCCGAAATGTAATCGAATTTGTGGTTAAGTATTTATTTTGTATGTACTATTCTGTTAACGTTGAAAATAAACCGAAATTAGATGACGCCTCTGTTCTGTTCCGGGGAATCACCGGAATGCAAATCGAACATTTTCAAGGCAAAGAAAATTACGATGAATTTTACGTTTCAGACTTTTTCTGAAACAGTTTATTCAAAATAAATTAAGTTAGTTAAGAATACTCCATCAGCAAAAGAATTTAAGGACTTCCTCGGTAGCAACACTGAGGATTTAATAAATAGTATACGATAGCTCTGTTCCAACCGCGCTTTCTGACCGTTCAAGAAACCGTCATAATCAGTTGCCCATCGAAATAATGATCGATGTTGACAACTTTGTCGAGTGTAAAACTTTGATGAGTGCATGCTTGTGACTGTTTCTAAACGGTCACAAAGCGTGCTTGGAACAGACCTTATATGTCACAGCTTTTCCAGAATAATTATTATTAGCCAAGCACCCGGTGAACGAGCACTCGATTTATTTATCCCCGGTGTCACCAAATGACATTGAGAAGCATATCAACTCTCTAAAATCAAAAAATTCTACCGATTTTTTCGGCTTAGATGTAAGAACTGTGAAATTCGTGGCGAAAACTATTAGCACTCCTCTGGCTGACATCATTAACAGCTGTTTAACAAATGGAAAAGTTCCAAGCAAAAAGAAAATTGCTAAAGTAATTCTGGCGCATAAGAAAGGAAACACCACTGATCCTAATTTTAGACCCATATCGATATTACCTACCCATCTTCTCGAAGATCATGGAATCTGTAATTTTGCAAAAAATGGCGAGTTTCCTCGAGGAAAATGTCCAAATCGACGAGGACCAATATGGCTTCCGAAAAAACAAAGTACATACCACAGACGCTGGCATCTCCCTACTCTCCAACATCTACAAATCTTTCTAAAATCATGAGGAATGTATGATACAGTTTTGTGACCTATCCAAAGCGTTCGACTGAATGAGTGGCGAACTATTTTTACGCAAAATTGCTCATTACGGCATCTGAGGCATAAGCAACACTTGATCTTACAAGCTCTTATTTAACTTATCGTAAAGAAGTAATCTATCACAAATGCGAATACAGCGATCCCATAAATGTTAAACGTGGAATAGCACAGGGCTCCCTGTTGGGACCTTTATTCTTCCTATTATTCATTAACGATCTACCAAAGAATTTAAAATGCAGATGCATCCTTTACGCTGATGACACAACTCTTATCACTGCGGCCGGAAACGAAAATCTCTTGAATGGACTACTTAATCAAGCTAAAACTGACGCAGAAGCTTGGTTTGCCGCAAATAAACTGCACATAAATAAAAGTAAAACTACAGTGCACTTCTCCACAAGCAGAGTGAAAATTTTGAAAGAGAATTCAATGTTCCTGGGGTTCCACCTGGATTCTACGCTAAATTGGAAAGTTCACATAACCGAGCTGTCTATGTAATCAGACGTATTAAGCAAATTATCAACACAAGTGCAGCAAGAACAGCGTACTTTTCCTTCTTTCAATCAACAGCCTCCTATGGAATTCTCCTGTGGGTACACTCAGCAGGGATGAAGTCTGTCTTTCTACTCCAAAAATGGGCATTGCGAGCATTAATAGGGGTACCACCTTGGATCAGTTGTAAACTTGTGTTTAAATAACAATACCTTCCTTGTACATTATGGATGTCAAAAAATACATTGGTGAATGCAATTCCAGGTTCGATACACACAACCGTAACATTAGAAATGGTTCAGAGTTGTCAGTTCCCTCTAACCGACTTGTTACAACGGACCCCCTATCCATTGGAGTTAACCTTTTCAACAAAATTCCAGAGAAGTGGAAGGAGAGCACCTTAACCGCTTTGAAAACTCATCTAAAAGCTCATCTTATGGAGCACTCCTACTATTCTGTGTATTTTTTTGACTTAATTACTTTGTAATCAAATAAACATTATTACCCATGCATCGCCCTGTATAATCCTAAAAGAACACAATTCTTTTACGAACAACATATAATATTAATAATAGGAGTTGTATAAATTATTAATAGATTATGGCAGGGATCTTTCAATTAGTGTGAAAATTATTTAAAAGAAAAGAAGAAATGATGGCGATCTTAAATCAAAATCAAACGTATAAGACAAATTATTAAAATATTAAAAAGAAATTTTCAGATAAAAATAACTAAATGAGAATTTGACAAAAAAAAATTAATAATAATAATGGAAGTAATTGAATTATTAACAAAAATGCAATAACCTTTAATAACCTTTCAATTAAGGTAAAAGTTATTTTAATAAAAATAAAAAAGTGGTAGCGCATAAAATTATAGTCAAACATACAAGATCTAAAATGTTATTAAAATGAAATTTTTTGATTGAAAATAGTCAAATAAAGAAATGAATCAATTTGAAGAGAATGAAATGACGTCTCAATTTTATGCAGCATTTAATTTTAATAACGCCAGTGTTTTAAAAACGAAACATTTGCAAATC
Organism: Dorcus parallelipipedus; assembly: GCA_958336345.1. Lineage (NCBI taxonomy): Eukaryota > Metazoa > Arthropoda > Insecta > Coleoptera > Lucanidae > Dorcus > Dorcus parallelipipedus. Next base: position 35,225,198 of record OY284480.1, read on the forward strand.
AAATTATTCTGTTGACAGACTATTGCTTTTGAAGTTTGTGGTATACTTTTGGCAAAAAAATGGTTTTTACGCATCTAGAAAAATGAACAAAAATTATGACAATTTTTGTACATTTTTCGTGGTTTTTACACGCATCTAGAAAAATGAACAAAAATTGTCATAATTTTTGTACATTTTTCGTGGTTTTTACACGCATCTAGAAAAATGAACAAAAATTATGACAATTTTTGTACATTTTTCGTGGTTTTTACACGCATGCACAAAAATTGTCATAATTTTTGTTCATTTTTCTAGATGCGTAAAAACAATTTTGTAAAAACCACGAAAAATGTACAAAAATTGTCATAATTTTTGTTCATTTTTCTAGATGCGTGTGAAAACCACGAAAAATGTACAAAAATTGTCATAATTTTTGTTCATTTTTCTAGATGCGTAAAAACCATTTTTTTGCCAAAAGTATACCACAAACTTCAAAAGCAATAGTCTGTCAACAGAATAATTTGAGTTGCAAATGTTTCGTTTTTAAAACACTGGCACCATTTACGAAAAAATGACAAAGGACAATTTTAATTGAGAATTTTATTTATCGGTTGGTGAAATAATATACCAATTTAATTTATAATAAATAAGTCAGTTGTTTAAAATTATAATTAATTAACTTAACTTAATTTACCATTCCTGTTATTTTTTTCATTTTTTACCCTTACTCGTACTCGTAGCCATCCATTTGCTTATAACCAAAGTAAAGAATGATTACCGGGTAATCAATGAATTCCAAGTAACGAATTAGTTTCGAGTATCGAACCAGTATCGGGTAGCAAACGAGTACGGGTATCTAGTACCGAATACTAAAGTAACGAATACCGACTACCTAAAAGTAACGAAAGATCCGTCAATAGTATCGAGTATGGAACGGATACGGATACCAAGTAACGAATACTTGAAGTAACGAGGAGTACCGAATACTTAAAAGTAACGAAACTTCCCATCTCTACTAAGTATTCAAAACAAGATTCGATGTACAATGCCAGTTGTTCGTTGAACAATGCCAGATTAACTTTAAGCCAAAGCTTAAACCCTTAACAACAATTGTTGAAATAATCGTCGCTATGGGTTTAAGCTTCAGCTTAAAGTTAAACTGACATTTTACAACTGGGCCTTAGTCATATTGATCCAATTTAGGACAAGTCGTACATTGATTTGTTGAAAACAACAAGAAATCAACAAATCAGCAAGACAGAAAAGTTATTACATATGAGAGCACACATTATAATATTTTAAACAATATTAAAGTAAGTAGGGAAATCATAATTATTAATTGGTAGAAAATTTAGTACACGTCGAGATCACTAACGAATTCATACCATTTAATTAATTAATGTCCAACTTATTTCGGCTATAAAAATGGTCATCATCGGGGAGCTTAACGAGGACATGTTGAGATTTGTCAAATCTAACTCTTTACAACACAATTACAATGCAAAGGGTTAGAATTAACGAATTTTAACACGTTCCTTTATTAGTTAAGCTCCCCGATGATGGCCATTTTGTTGCCGAAACGTGTTGGACATAATTGATTAAATAACTCATTAAATAACTCATTCTTTAGTGACCTCGATATATTCTAAAATTTTTACGAATTAATTTTGGTCTCTATTATCAAATGAAAATCATAATTAGCTAAAAAGGAATACTTAATTCTTAATAGTAATGATTTCAATTTAGAAATAAAACAATATTGTATTACTTTAGAAAGAAATTAGAATGAAAATAGATGTGTCGCAGCCACTTGGCGTTAAGTAGAATTTCCTGTAAGTCTAGAGACTTCGTGAAATACAGATAGATTTAAGTGACTTTTTACACCGACTGTCTAAAATATTTAGCCTCTTCATGAAATGCTACCAGACATTAGGTTTATGCTGTAACGCCGAATCTTTATACTCTCGGTCCGGTAATTTTAGACACTTTAACAAGTGACTAAAGCTATTTAGGCCACTAGTGAAGAAGCTGCAGGTTGGTATCGTGATGAATAAAGTAGTATTTATTATTATTATATCCAGAGTCTAATTGAACTGAACACTGAATAAGACAAATTCTTGAATAATAAAAATATAAGTAGATTATGTATTTATTTATTGACACAAGACACAATACTTATGCCCGATTTCTTCATCGCGTTATCTTGAGGTTAAATTTATCTGTCAGTTAGAATGTGACACATAGTATACGTACGGGCAACTGTACGTCACATTCCAACTGTTAGATAAATTAACCTTAGGTTAAACATGGTAAAGAAATCAGTCATTTGTCACTTCCTAAAATCAATACCCTAAATAAAACTGTATTAAAATTGGTGAATAAATAAATAAAATAATAAAACTGTATTAAAATTAAAGTGTACTTACAGTTTACTTTCAGCATGTTTCATGCTTGTCATCTTTTCTTTTATATAAGGCTTTTTATTAGGTTTTTGAAAAAGTTCAAGTTTCTCATAAATTCTAGCATTTTGTTACTTTTAATAATTCTTTTCCAAATTGACAATTAACTTTACGCATTACGACGAGAGAAAGCAGAGTCGGAACAAACACGTTTGTGCACGATCGCGAACGAATCACTAGTCTATTACGCTATTCGCGTATACAACTCTAGTCACTTCATGAAGAGTCTAAAATGTACTTGGACTGATAGTGTAGTTGTGTGGCGGTTACAGCGTAAGCATAACGGCTAGTAGCACTTCATGAAGTTCAGTTCAGTTGGTGTCAAGAGCCGATTAAAGCTGGGTATTACGCTATCTGTCTGCATTTCGCAAAGTACCTAGACATTTCATGAAATGTTAGTTTACGTCAAGTGGCCACGACAGATGCATTTCGCTTTAAATTAAAATGAAATAGAACAATCAGTAAAATTGGAGTCGTTTGCTGTTTATTATTATAATTATTATTATTATCTTCTACCTGTCAGTTTCTCATAGCTTCCCTTCATGTGTTTCGCTGGTTCTTCTCACATGATTCAATTCTCTTTAATATCAAAAAGAAAACAAAATTTTACTTTAAATTTCTATTCCTTTTTACTGTACAGTTTGATACAAGGTTTGTTCCATTAGGAGGTTCTGACTAGTTCGGAACCGTCAAAATCAGTTGCCCACCAAAGTAATGACCGGTCTCAACAGAACTGTCAAGTGCACAACTTTGCTGAATGAATGATTTTGACGGTTCCGAACTATTCAGAATTTCCTAATGGAACAAACCTACAGAATAATTTGTAGATACATATAGTTAGTTAGTAGTTAAAGGGATCCGAAGGAAGAGCAGTTTTTCTCTTTGGGAACGCTGATTCGGATTCCTTGATGAATATTAATCTTCTCGGTAATTCTTATCGTCATTAGGATTATTAATTATTTCATCACAAAATTACTCCATCTTGTAATTTTAAATTTTGATTGTTGTCTTTGTACGAAGAATGTAATGATCAAATAAACAGTATAGTATAGAAGAAGAGTGTTATGAAAAATTAGATAGGAATTTTAAAAAATTACAGGAAACTACGTTTCCAATTTGACAAAGAATTGTAAAAATCACAAATTCTTTCTTTTTCCTCCAAATATTTTACATCAATTATAACATATTATATCGACGCAGCATACTTTTTGGACATTGCCTGTAAAATAATTGAGAAAAAGTCATCCAACCCAACCCATGACGTAGCATAATTTTGGGCTAAAAGTAAAAAAAAGCAATGAAGGTACAACTCACGATGGGAGGGTGAAGTTTGAGGAATTAGGCGCAACACATACGCAACACGATGTTGCATCTTCAAGCAACACAAAGCCAGTTAAAAATGAAATAACTTCGATTTAAATAGAACTATAATATCTAAAATATTCTAAAGAACGAAAATATAAAGATGCCAGGGCAAAATGGAAAAGCTTATAAAATAAAACTTGGTTTAAAAGAAGAAGAACTAAGATATAAATTTTTCCAGCTTAGAAATGAGGCAACAATGAAATCTGAAGAAAGAGATGAAACTGACTTAAAACTAAGTTCAAAAAACCAATTTACAAGATAAAGGAGAAGTGATTTTTTACGTGAAGTCTGGAAGCTTTAGAAATTTTCATAGCTTTCTATTTCAAAATTGTGAAGCTCAAACCCATCGATTCTACTTTGAGGAAGAATATTGATATGAATTAAGAGTTGGTTGCTGATATCAAATGTTTTATGAAATGGGAAACTCAGTTAATAATGAAGATATAAAAAATAGTTTTTTTATGTTCATCGACAAAATATAGTTTGTAATGTGCCATGAAGTACTCTTATCGTAAGCATACTGCACTGGAACAATGATTCTGATTTATAAAATGAAACACCCCGTAGGTATATTTCATAATATTCTAAACTCTGAGCTCAATGGTAGGCAGGGTGATTCTTGAAGACAAAGAAAAAACGTTGAAAGAATGGACATCATAGAACAGGGGAAAAATTTTTCAGTTTTCCAAAAACAAAAAGGACGATACGTCCGTCCCTGATTAAAAGAAAGAGCAGTTGATGAACGAAATAAATGCAGATGATGAAAAGTTTAAATCGAGACATCTTACGATCAAAACCGACTTGCAACAAAATTTTTAGAAATAATTACAGTCATAAAAGTGTTTTATAGTTTTATAATCGTTACGGCGCGGCGCGGCGTCGGGTGTGAACTTGACCTTTAAACGGAATTGATGTGATCACGAACTCCAGAATATTTATCACTTGAAGTAAATTATTCAATACCAATTGTATAAAATAAGGATAACAAATGGCCCTACTTTAATCATGTAAATGATGAAATAAGTATTCGAAAAAATTAAAACGGAAGGACCGCGATACAAATCTATTTTGGTTTATACAGGGTGTATTAAACCAAAATACATTTTTGCTTAGTGCATATAATTGTAGGGGAGATCCGGCCAAATCAATTTATATAGACAAATCGCCCAAGAAGCGGAAAAATGAACCAACATCTCAACCCAGCGTGGTTCTAATCAGGTTGCGTCGAATTAACGGAGCTCGTCCGTCCGCGTAGAGAAGACGCACCGCTGCCAACCTTTCATTACGTTAAGCGGGAATGTTGACCCGAGCGACCATATTTAGCTAGTCAGTAAGTGGACTTGTCTAGGTGTTGTTGGCGAATGCGAGTTATTCAACTTGAACTTGTCGTCGGTTAATTTATACGACGTCTGCATTAAAATTCCCCGGGACGTGGGCGCTCGAAAACAGAAGGAGGAAAAACGCCAGGACGAGCTTCGAGGGGTGGTGTGGTCAGCTCGGGTAAACACAAGGAGAAAACGTGAACGAGCTGATGTTTTAAAATCACTTGTGCAAACAGGGTGAATTACACGGCCCTAATCAAAAGGGTTGGAGAAGTTTAAGAACGTGCATACTAAATAAGTGTGCGTTAGCCCTGTCCCCCCCCCCCCCTTGGACAATCGCCCGTTCTAAAATCAGTATTTGGTGAAATTACACCGCAATTAAAAATAAACTGAAATAAAAAATAGAAAGTAACGCGTAGTACTTAATTAAATTTTATTTACGTAACTCGGTGACTAGCAGAGTATTAAAGGACATGCAATTTTTTTTTGGGTAAACCAGGATGCAAGAAACTGAAGGATATGTATAATTCACAATAATTAAAATTTTAGAGATAATATCATAATTTTGGCATAAAAATTAAAAGACACGAGACGCATTTCATACAGTATGTTCTAAGAATCTTTACATTGAACTCAAACAGAATTTGTTTTATAAATTTTTGTACGAAATATATTTTTCATAAAAGATATATGTATATTTTTTAAATATTTAATAATTCTTTTGCAAAGAAATCACAGAATCCCTTCCACATTTTTTTTACAAATAGTTTTTCAAAAGATTTTCCTGAATTTGAAGAATATGAATGAGTATTTCTTCTTTTTGTTTTCCTAAAGAGCTTCCAAACTCTATTTTTAGAGCAACACTGAGATAATCTTTAAATTAGAGTGAAATTAAACGCGCATGACTGAACAACGTTCAAAACTGAAGAAAAATTGGTTACAAAAATCCTACCTTGCTCTGCGCAGCATAGTCCAAGGCCAACATACAGTCGTTGTAGCCATTTTCAGTCTTTATGGTGGTGGCCATGGGTCCACAGAGCTGACCCAGCTGTCCGCCAACGGAATCTCGGTACCAAGGATACATTTTCGGCCTAAAACAAAGAAAAAAAAATATTCAAAATCAGCAGAACCAAAATTTAATTTTATGCCAGAATATTAAAAATTAGTGACAAATTTTAGCGCCCAAATTTTTGAAAAAAACTGCTTTATTTCAATGTTGTCAGTCAGTTATTTCAATAAAAATAAAATTCTAACATTTTGTAATTCCGCGTCCCGCAACAAAGAGACCTAAAAGCTGAAAGAAAGAAAACGAAAGAACAAGAACAAATCTTCAACAAAATCAAAGAAAAAGAAAAGGCAAGGATAGGGCGTAAATAGAAAGGCAAGAGAGAAAAGGGAGATCTTGAGGACGCAAAGAGAAAAAGTTAAGAAACCGTTGAGTACTTGAATAAGTACTAAAAAGCAAAGAAGAAGAGACGAAATTTCTATTATTCATCGCATCGTTTCTTCTTCAAACATATATTTTTCCTCGGTTCTCCTATTTTTCTATCTTTACATTCTGTTTTTTCTCGGAAACCTTTCCAGAAGAACTTTGGCAAGGACACATTTTTAGAGCGAAAGAGAATAAATGTTGCAAGAAAAGTTGAAGACAATATAGAACTCAAAGTAGTGAAAAATGCATTGAATAGATCAGGGTACTACACAAAAGAAGAGACGTCGAATGGAAGAATATATCCATCTTCCCCTTACTCAACGTCCCTTCTTTCTTTTTTTATTTTTCGTCATTCCTCTTATTCTCTCCGTCCCCGTTCTTTTTTTCTCAGAAACCTTCTCAACTTTTTACGAAAAGTCTGCTTTGATTACAGGATATTTTGAGAACCAAAAGAAATAACACAGAATAATAGAAGAAGAGAAAAAAACAAGACCTGATGAATGCATTAAAGAACTCCACAGAAGAAGGAATCGAATGGAAGAAGATCAATCTTTCTCTATCTTTTCCGTTCTTCTCTTCTCAGAAATCGTCGCAACAGTCTTTTTAGAAGACTACTTTGGCTGCAGCACATTCTTAAAGCGAAAAGCAATAACGCAGCGGCCTTTAAAAATAAAACGACGTGTGGCTAGAAGAAAGCTTCCATACTTTCCTTAGTCCTCTCCTCTTCTTTTTTCCATTTTCTAGTCTCTGTATTTTTACTCAAACAGTCCTTTTAGAAGAATACTGATAAAAGTCGGTTCATCTTTAGATTAAAAGAAAATAAAATTTCAAAAAACTTAAAAAATTCTTAAAGAAAGAAAATGCAAGGGCTAAGAATGTGAAAAGAAAATAAAGTCCCAAGGAGAGACGTCAAGTGAAGTCTTTTCTTCTTCTTCTCTGCCTTCTACTCTGTCTAAGAATCAGGCTTTCTTTTCTCACTGAAAACGTCTCTAGAACAGAAATGTGAGAAAACCTTTTCTTCTTGGTAAACGAGCATCATGTTCCGTTTAGTTTCTTTCTCCTCATTCAGATCCTTCTTGTTTCAGAAATATCTCTATCCTTCTTGAAGAAAACGGCTAGAGGCCGGTTCTTTTTAGAGCGACAGGAAAAATTGAATTTCTAAAAATTAAAAGGTCCTGCAGACAGAAAAGAGTAGAGTTTAGAAGGACAAAAAAAAACTAAAGAAGGGAATGCTGAATGGAACTAACTTACTTGCCCTTATTCAACTTCTTCTCCACTATCTAGTCTCTTTAAAAAAAAGTCTCTAGATATATTTGGTGTCGTTAAATGAGAGAAAGTGGTCGTTCTTTCTTCCATTCAACGCAGCATGCTCTCTTTCTTCCTTTCCGTCTTTCAAATCTGAATAATCTCTCTCTCGTTCTTGAAGAAGACTGTTACAAGTCCGCTTCTTGGAGGATGAGAGATAACAAGAAACTTTTAAAACTGATAAGAAAACAAAGTCTCAAGGAGAGATTTCAAGTGAAATCTTTTCTTCTTCTCCTTCTTTACTTTCTACTCTGTTTAAGAATCAGGCTTTCTTTTCTCACTGAAAACGTTTCTAAAATAGAAATGTGGGAAAACCTTTTCTTCTTGATAAAAAAATATCATGTTCCGTTTAGTTTCTTGCTCCTTCTTGTTTCAGCAAACTTTCTGTCCTTTTTAAAGAAAATTGTTAGAGCCCGGTTCTTTTTTAAAGCGACAGGAAAAATTGAATTTCTAAAAATTAAAAGGTCCTGAAGACAGAAAAGAATAGAACTAAAGAAGGGATGCTGATTGGAACTAACTTGCCCTCATTCAACTTCTTCTCTATTTTATAGTCTCATTAAAAAAAGTATCTAGGTGAATATGGGATAACCTCTTCGTGTCGTTAAATGAGAGAAAGTGGTCGTCTTTCTTCCATTAAACGCAGCATGCTCTCTTTCTTCCTTTCCGTCTTTCAAGTTTGAATAAGCTCTCTCTCTTTCTTGAAGAAGACTGCTAGAAGTCCGCTTTATTCAGAATGACAGATAACATGAAATTTTAAGAAAGAAAGGAGAAAATAAAAACACGGAGAAAACGAAGGATCACTGAATGCAAAAAGAATTGCACAGAATCAGAGATCGTAAACTGAAGAAAGTACCAACCTACCCCTTATTAAAAACTCTTTCGAATCTTGTAGTTCTTATGCTGGGTTTCATAAAAGCCAATTAAATTTAATCATTGGTTAAGAATAATCATTCCTAATTCCTATGCCTTCAGCACATGTAACCATAGCAAAGTTCACTTTTAAGGCATGATTAAATTTAAACGTTTGTGAAATCCACCAATAGAAGAAGAAATCTCCAAATATGGAAACATAGTACCTCTCCTTCTTTCGTTAATGAGAGAATGTGCTCATCTTTTTTCCACTCAACGCATCGCATGTTTTATTCGGTCTCTCTTTCTTACTCCTTCTTACCTTTTTTTTTAAATGTAACAATTTCTTATGTAAGAATTTCTCTATTCGACAAAAACAGAAACTATTAAGGTTGGATAGAGAAAAGGAAACAGATTAGGTGAGATAAGCTGTGGATGAAAACGTGACGAGATTTATAATGGTGAGAAAAAATGCAAAACATCAGCAGGAAATCAATGAATAGAAATATGTAAAAGAAAAGTAAACGCAAGAAAACTATCGGAAAGAAAATACCATTTCTCCAAAATAACAAGTTAAAGTGAATACACTGAGAACCTTATAAGACTGCACATAAATTATCAATGAAAGCTTTTTTACATTATTATTTACCAACTTTATTTCATTCGCCATGGTTATCGTGCGTTGTTAGTAATGACACTACTGATTTTAGATTGTCAGATTGAATTAAATTGTTTTTTTGATTTATTGTAAAATAATATATACAACCGCCGAAAAGGTAAAAATGTACAATTATTTCCAAATGGTGCTTCGTTGAGAGAATGAATGAATGAAATGCATGAATGAATGCAATGAAATAAACCTTCCTTAATACTTTCTATGTACAATAGTACAATCTAGGAACGTAATGTTAAAACCCCTATGTGCAGTTTCATATGACTCAGAAATGTATTATCTGATCACGTAATTTTCATCTATGTGCAGCGTTTCAGGATTCTCGCTGTATATTTAGCAATGTTTTATAAAATGCGAAAAGAACTGATTATTAGAGAATGGAATGTAAGCAATGGGAAGAAATGAATCAATTATATAAGAATTTAGTCAATTGTCAAGCCTTCGAACTGGAAGACTGGACAATATAAAGAAATAGAAGGACAATTGTAACAATCGATGGTGAATAAAGTTTTGGAATAAGGATAAGTTTTGACGAGGAAAGCAGAGATGTTTCTTCAGCGAACGCGAAGTAGGATGGACCGTTGATTCCTTAAAACCGCAAAGAGTATTGAAAACGAGAGTAAGCGAAAAGAAAAACGAAACGGCCAGACGGACAGATGGCGTTAAATGTTGAATTATGACTTCCGATGCTGCGCGCTTAACGACATTATTAACGGTCGATCAATTCAGGTTTTAATTTCTCGTTCCCAATTAAGGACGGTCCACTCCGCATCTTTTCGTTCGAAAGGAGAGAGAAAAAAAGGGATTTTCGTGACGCGCGCGCCGGGAGAGCGTTCCCGTCGACGTTCAGGTGTTTTACCTGTGCACGACGATCCAAATAGGAAACCCATTGTGACGATAAGTGGCGTGATTACATGTTATTACTGCGGTTGCACGCCACCATATCTCATTATTTTGGGCATTTTTTTACCTCCGGTAATAAGCGGTCGCTCGCTCGTCAGGTGAAGATCGCGTCGCTACTACACGAATTCCATTCAAAGCCGCCTGCGATGGTTCCATTCATCGCCGGCCGCATTTGCCTACGCTCCATTGTTTTCGTTCATTCATAATCATCGGGAGCTGGGGGGGCGACTTTATTCCGATCTTTTTTCGTCAATGGCCGAAAAACGATTGACGTACATAAATCTATGTTAGACTCAAAGAATTCGATAGATTTTTTGATTTGACCGTTGCAAATTCGTTCAGTTTTTCGAACCTTTGTTGGATTCAAATAACAACCTAATTAATAAATTGGTGTTGATCGAACATAACTTTCGTTCTCTCGTGTAATTCATTCATTGGCTCCTGTCTTGATTAAATTTCTATCAATATTCATCGCCCTGTCAGTTTCTTGATAATGGCGCAGACCGAAACGTAATTCACATCGTAGTTGAACAGAAGAGGATAGAGAATAAAGAAATAGCTCAGTAGAAATTCACTCTTTGTATTTTTTATGTTGCGTACAACCGCTTCGAACGTATTCAAATTATTTAATCCGCCGATTTTTTTTTTTCGAACAATACCGGATTCTCGATCGCAGGCGGCCAGGAAATCGGTCCGTTTCAAAGAAATTATCGTAACACGTCTTTCGGCGTGACAACCGAACAGTTAACCGATTCACGGAAATTCGTGTTGTGACAGGGGCACGACGAAGGAATTCAACGCATCGCCGACCGCCCAATTTCAATCACCTCGGATTCTACAGTTAGTAAATGTGGAAAAAATGAATGCGCCCGGTGATGATGACGATGATGACAATGAGGACGACGGAATAGAAATCGGTGTCTGTTTGTCAGTTCGTTGGCGGGCGCGCTTCGCTCGTTAATTGCGGTCACGAGGAACGATTTTCGATTGTGTCCGAGCAAACGACGAGATGTATCAAATCTGATACACAATGGAGAAAAAGTTAGCTCGTCAATCGGCGATCGGGTTGTAATAGAGACGGATGGTCTGATAATGAGAAACTTTTGCGGCGGAAAACTTCCGCCGAAGAAGTTTCGCACCCCGCTTTGCACTTTTCGAATGCTTTTCGAACGCTCTCCTTCCGGTCCATGTTTGTGTTTCGTTTTTGTATCGTAAACTGTTCGTTTTATTGTTTTTATCTCTATGTTCTTGCTTATACTTTCATCACATCTTCATCCCTCCAGAATTTTGGAACATAGAAGACATGTTTTGCATTACAAAATGAATGAACTTCGAACCACCTTGAAAAATGACTGAAAATAAGACATATTAAAGCGAGCGTTTTATAATACTTATTACATTTCCATGCAAATTGCGCACATATTAAGTAGATACGCCTGGTTGTTTCAAAACCGTTATTAAGGACCGAACTGAATCAACATGCGTTATCCGACGCATTTAAAGTACGACTGCACAGTTAGGATTCCTGAAGGAAAAATGGTGAGACTTGTTTTGGATGTAAAAATCCACTGAAATTCAACTTACTACATACTGGAGTGCGCCTGAGAAAATTACTATCACACATATGTAAGTGAGATCATGAACCACGTTATGATGTCTTCAAAGAAAAAGAGATTACTAATAATGTTAACAATTGAAATAAAAAATACAAGCACAAAATAAACAGTCGTCACTTTGAATACTTTTTATTTTAAATATTTCTACTGTACCTTTTTTTTGAAAAGTATTTACCTATATCATTTCATTTTGACATAATCGACCTCTCAAAGAAAGTAAGTACAAGCACGTTTTATATGTGCCCTGAATTCTTATGGAAAATACTTATTCAAGAAATGTCAGATATCGTTATCTACTAGTATTACGTAATTGCATACCAAAGTAACTATTTACGTATAAGTCAAATCCTGCAAAAGGAATAAATTTAATTGAAACTTCAGTTGATAAAAGCACAATCTTCACAGCATTCTTTTGCACGCGAGGAAAGTAAGTAATACAGTTTTACGCCGCTTTTTTCCATGCTAAAATAAAAATAACAATAAACGTTGTCCAAAATGACAACGTTACACTAAAGATAATGTTACTCTGCTGCCGAAATTGAAATGTCATTCACTCTGTGGTTTTGCCTGCCGTAAAGACGCTTTTTACTTCCATTTATTTTCTATTAGTGTCGAGATGCGTATTGTGTCTTCTAAGAATGAACTACAATAGAAACTGCTGTACATTTTAAGAATTAGAAACATTTGGTAAACTCCTATCATGCACTGTTAGTTCTAGCGAAATATAGAAGTGTGACAACGTTAATTAATTTTCTTAAGAAAAAAAGAATTTCGACATTTACTTTTTACAAAAAATGGTAATATTTTCAATTACACTATTTAATTAAACTGTGTTTGAAATTGCACAGATGCTAAATTTCAGAAGAAAAATTGAGTACATCTACCAAAAATAAGAGTTATAATTAATTTTTTTTATTGTAGAAATTATTGCAGAAACGTTTCACAATCTTATTTTTTGCATCGTCAACGCAAATTGTAAAATTTAACAAATAACAAAAATTTTATTAGAAATGCTACTGTTTTTGTTCTTTTTATACGGAAACAATAAAAGTATTAAAAAAACAAACTAAAAGTAGCATGAATATTTAATTTTTGACCTAAGTTTTGCAATGACTTTTAAAAACTTAGAAAGAGATTGATCAGCATCTCTGAAATACCAAATTCACTTACACGTAACTTTCAGTTGACGTCACAGTTTTTCAACTTAATTTGCCGCGGTTTAAAACAATTTTTTTCTTAATTAAAATAAATTAGAACACCGCCAGATGCATGACAAGTAGATTTTCATAATTTTTGTACGCGAATGATTTTGCATTAACCACCGCTTGTTGAAATCGAATGCATTCTGAACTGCATTTGCAAAGCAAACTAAAAAAATTGAAACATCAAAGCTTTCCCTGAAGCTATTTTTTGAAATTTAAATACGAATACAGGAAGAGGAATCTAATCTACAGCGATTTCATAATTTTAAATTCCCACATACGAGACAAAACAGATTCTCGCATCTGCTTTGGGGATTCCCTAATATTGAATTTCAGGACCTCTCTTTTTCTTCATAATTTTTTTCGTAATTTTGCATTTAAGATTCTCTGGTGAAATCACAAATAGTCTGGTGGGAATTTGACAACGGGAAATGTTGCTGCTCCTCCTATCAAAACGAACGCCATTTACCGTGCTTTCTTACTCGGTACTGTGCGAAAGGAAAACGTTGTAAGCAAGATGGAAATCGTGCCATGGTTCTGCTATCAACGCGGCCCGTTTTCTAAACGCGGTCGATTAGAGTTAGAAAGTTTTGTCCGGCTCACTCCGGTCGCATGAAAGAATTTTGTGACATCAGGAATAGCGGCACATTTAAAAAAGGACTCTCGAAATTAACAAAAATGGAATGGATTTAAAACCATTTTCGTTTTGTTTCTATATGAAAAAATAAATTGAAAATATAACATTCAATTTTAAGCAGTTCCTCCTTTTAAGTTATTTGGTTTGGCGGCGAATTTTGTTGTCTCGAAAACTGCAATCACGCCCTTTCGATTAAACCTGCGCTTTCTGAAAATGTTGAGAAAAAAAAAATCTCTGAGAAGCAGAGCGCGGTCCTAAATTGGAAACGATCATTTTCGGCCTTTTCAATCATAAGTGTGAATCATCTCGAAATAATTGCGAATGAGATAATCAATCACTGTGATGTGAAGAGTAGATTGCCCGGTTGGGTATTATATTCACGTTTTAGTTTATTTTTGCGAATTCAACAAAAAAATTGCGTGCTTGTACATTCCAACAAATTACTTTCCTAATTTTCTGTTCATGTATTGATGAATGGGTATGGTACACAAGGAGCACTGGGGTATACATATTTGAAACTCATAAAACACTTAGCGTGGTGTGATGTTTCAAATATTCTGAAACGTCCTATAGTTGCATCATCAAGCCGATTTTCATGTTGACTTTAACTGTAAAATTTTATTTCTCGATAAAGTTAAATATTAAAGTTGTTAGGTATATTTCCTTTTAACTTTGGATAAAATCTAAAAAAAAAATTAATTGTAAAGAGAAAAATTTTAGGGACTTAAATTCAACTCCTCCGTAATTTGCAATTAATATCTGTTTTTTGTTAGTTCTAATTCTAACTAAAAATTAATGTATTCGGATAGACCTTTTGGAAGTAGTTAAAATTAAGGTGGAATTATTTGACTCCGAGGAAATAAAAAATTCCACCACTCTAACACCGTATAAATAGTTAAGCTTCACATACTCGATTTGTATATACATAAAGTGGAAGTATATACCGAAATTTGTTAAACACCTTTGTAGAAGTTGATACAATTTTTCGTGATGATGTAACATCTTTTTGCAAAGTGTTAAAATAATCTTAAAATTTGTTAGGTTTGAACACCTGCTTCTTAGCGCGCGCATGTTACATCTTTGATAATGGAACACATACTGTATTTTCGAATTAAATATCAACACAAAAAAGTGGGAATTACCTACTTTACCTCCTTCTTGGAGTAACTACCTTAAATCTAACACCTTGCACGGATGGTCTCCAGGGAACTACCAAAGTGAGTTAAAAAGGAGTTCCGTATTTTTCCCTGTGTAGAATATTCTAGGGCATTTCATTTTTTAGAGTTTTGTAATTCTATGTCATTTACATTTTTATCATAACTGAATTGAAATTTCAAAGTAACATCAGTGCACAAAAAGTATGAAGACAGATGGACCTTTGTGAGCTCTATTTGTATTTGTCAAAGCAAGCTTTAAAACAAAATAATGCGTATAGTATCATAACCAGGGACAAAAAGGTTTACCCATGTTACAGTTTATTACTAAAAGCTAAAAGAATCACTACATTGCTGTTTAAAAGAAAATACGACTGTACAAATATTTTGACAATTAGTAGTGTAATTGTTTTTTCAATGGAAATTCAAAATGAACATGAAAAATATTGAATCTTTGCTAATTTAACCGAATCCTCTATCTTTGAAATTAAGAAGTTGGCGAACGGGGTATGCGCCAAGAGTATTTACATTTTCACTCTTGGAGAAGAGTTGTTTAAAATAATTTCGTTGTATGTGTGACATTCAAACCTATCCAAGCATTATTTAAAATTATAGAGAATGATTTGTCACCCAAATCATGACAGGTACATACCGTATGTTTCATTTTAAGTTCAATACGTACGCACACATTTTGCGCGGTCGTGTCTTAAATCATTTGAGTTTCATATGAACGTTGTGAGTAGAATGTACAGGGACGTAGCTTAGTGATCAAGCGAACGATTTTGTTTTATATTTTTATTTTACGAGCCCCGTCAACTATAAGTTTGGACACTCCGGTTTTAGTTATTTCTTGGGTAAAATGTGTTATAACTACTGAAAGCAAATTTATTTATTATTAAATAAGAAATGTCATCGTATACTTTCATCTTTACATAATTTTATTCTTCTCTGGACTGATTGCAAAACTTTCTTTGGTATCCTTGTTATCCTGGCTATCCTTTGTTGAACAACGTCCATATCATACATAGTTGGTAATAAGGCAAAATAGTTTTTAAAAACCAAAAATTGTTACTCCAATGAGCTCCGTCAGTTCAGACATTGCGGTTTTACTTATTTCTTGAGTAAAATATATTATAGCTACTGAAGCCAAATTTAGTTTCCTTTTTAATAATTTTTCTGTTGTAACGTACTTATATGATGTATACTTCCAATAGCATGTTAACACATATTTTCATTTTATTAAGAACTTGGCCAGTTACGTGGCTAAAAGACAAAAAGTTAAAATGTCCGAACCTATAGTTGACGGGGCTCGTATAATAGAGCCTATTCTATCTCTGCCGCTTTCCAAGTGTCAGGGAAACAATCGGTATACTATTCAAGTTCTTATCTATCAGTTATGTCTTTCTCACAAAATTTAGGAATCGTGTCACTTTGACGCCACCGACACAAATGTCTGAGGAATATAGAAATTCTGTATAATTAAAAGGATGAAGAGTAAACTCAACAATTTTCTAAGCTTCGATTCTCATTGTTTTGTATGTGAAAAAAAAAGTTGTGGGATGTATTTGATTGCGATCGTAATTTTCGTATGCGTGTGATGGAATTGACTTAAAAGAAGAAGAAACAAACTTTCCAAATTAACTCCTTCATTCTTATCGGTAGTTTTATAAAACATGGGTTAGTTATTCCATATTTCAAAATTTTGCTGAGGACACCATTTTGGATCAAGTTATTAGAAAATTATATTTGCATTTTTAAATAATGGAAACACTTTAACACTTTAAGTTTAAATAGAATTGTAAAAAAATGACGCATTTCCTTAAGTGAGCCAAAAACACCTACATTCTAAAATAGTAAAACCAAAGCAATTATTTTTATGCAAAATAGAATAAGACATAAGCATAACGTTAAAGTTAGTAACCGTCGGCACTGTTATGTAATTTTACTTAAATATGTTCACTGTAAGTTTACAGAAGAACAGAAGAAAGTGCAACTTTAAAACGAATACATGAGAAGCAATGATGAACAATTATAATAATTTTTTTAAACGAAGCTGCTTCAATTTTTCCGTTTAGTAAATAATGTTATTGGGCCATATGTTTGCAATTATAAAATTGTTAAAACAAAATCGTGATTATGTCTTCGGACCAGTGGCGCACCCAGAAATTTGTCTTGGAGGGGGACAATTATATAAGAATATACAAGGATATATTAAATAATAAACGTACATAATATGAATTTATTCGAAACTAACATTACAACACGAAATTTAAGTCGGAATGCTTCTTTTTTTGCAAAAAGTTATTAAAGATAAGTTAACTTAAAGTTATTAAATTCTAGTACCACGTATGAGGGGCCTAGTTCCAAAGTGTTCAATCTCCAGTAATTATGATTTTTAATTTCTCAGAAAACAGAAAACACGCATAACTTTTTAATTTTAGCATATTTGTGTTGTTGAGAGACATGTCAGTTTTCTTACTTAAAGCTATTAAGAAGGTATTATAAAAAAGGAATGGAGCTGCACGTGAAATTAAAAATGAAGATTGCTCACTTTGGAACTAGGCCCCTCACATCTGACTCTGGGGGGAGCTTCAGCTCCTTAGCCCTCCCTAATGAGCACGTCACTGCTCCGGATAAGTTTTAAAATCACACATTTCTTAACGTGTCATTGCACCGGGTGCAAGTGCAAGTTTTTTGAGAAATGTTCGACGTTAAAGCTTGAAATAATATCTTTGTTAAATTAGTAATTTTTGTTGTTATTTTAAGTGGATATCAAACAGTGTTGTGTGAAACAGTTGTCTTTTGTGAAGCTTGAATCATAATTTTGATAACTGTCAAACTATAAAATTAATTCTAACAATACTATTCATAGTCATCTCATTTTCTGCTCACTTAATTGACTTGAACATGTAAACTAAATAAAGAAAAATCTCATCATTTAGGCAACTGTAAAAGAATATGTAAGGGTTTTTGTGAAAGCAATTCATTAACAACAACTACTGTTGCTTAGATTTTAAGAAATACAAAAACATTTAAATTTCAATTTGCGCACTCAATCAAAACATGCAAGATCTACATTACCAATGAAAATTATAGCAGAGCAAACGTGAAATTATTAAAACGGACGATAATGTTGCAGGTATCTATTTTTAATAAAATATGTGTGCGTTGCAAGGTCAGGAAAGCTGTTTACATTTCTGTTAACATGACTAATCGGTAATCGCAGATCAAGATGTTAGATTACGTGGGGTAAAGTTTGGTTCTTACAACACAAAAAAAAATTAAAGAACATGTGTAGGTGCAAAGGAGGAAATAAATCGTAAGAAATTAGGAACGAAAAAAAGTACCAAAAAAAAGCAAATGACAGAGGGAAGTTTCGAAAAGAGTTCTGAAAAAAATGACAATAACTTGTAATTAGTTTAAAACATATTTCAATTAGTTGCATCTTATTAATGTGAATTTAAATTCTTCAGGAAAGCGAAGGTGAAAGGAGAAGTTCAACAGAAGTAGAAAAACGCATAAAAATGAGTAGGAAGAAATCTGCTAAGAAAAAAGCACGCACTAATTTTAATTTTTAATTAATTTTAATAAATTTACTATTTTTTAAATTTATTAGATAGAAAGGTTGCGTGCGCATAAAAGTCACGACTTTCTTTAATGAAACTTGAGTGCCCTGAATTTTTTTTTCTCTGCGCCACTGAACTGAAGGGATTTAATTTAAAGTTAAAGTCACGGAAATTTAAAAACGAGAAAGAAATTACTTTTCAATGAAACCATCTAAAATCGTTACGTTGTGGTATGGCAAATCTAAAAGTAAATTATTCAAAAACAGTGAGTACATATTTCAACTGCGAAACTGCCATCTTCATCGCTTTCGACTGACATTAATTCAGAGAAATATGTAATTTATTTCATCCAAATTTAGAATAAGTTACAAGGTGTTGTTAACTGTGCTATCCAAAATAACTACACAAACTAACAAAATTAATGGAAAAGAAAGTTGCCTTCATAAAGACGTTTAAAACTAAGCATTCTAGTTTTGGCATATTTAAAATCACTTGTAAGAACTGAAGATGACAACATTGCCGCAGAAATACGTATTCACTTTTTGTAATTTGTGTTGATGTCAGGGAGTATTTTTTTTCTCATTCATCCAGAACGTTGTTTATCTTCAACGGGGAAGGTTAAAAGGTTTGTTAGAAGTTTTTTAAAGAACTTAGTCTATTCAAATTAAAAAAAAAATTGTTGAGTATAAAATTAAAGAAAAAAAAAACGTGAAACAAGATTGTACTAGAAGAAGCAAACGACTTTAAATATAGTTTTATTAAATAACGCGTTCAAAGCAAAATAAATTACACAATGAGAATGCAATTTAGCTTAAAGAAAAACAAATTAAAACAAAACCAAATATTGTCTTTTTCTGTAAAATGAGAAATTTGCACGCTTTTTTTGTAGTACTGTGCAAAATTAATGCAGCAAAATTTTTACGACTCGCAAAAAAATAAATGCAGTTTAATCGAAGATTACAAGTTAAACGCATCCTTCTGGACTAATTAATAAAGGAAAAGGAAGATTAACTCGGAAAACGTTTCATGGGAAACTAAACGGTAATTAATTTTTTTAAACAAGTTAAGGTGAAGTTTAAGCTAAGCGGTTATTAATAAAAAAAAATTAAAGTGAAGTTTAAGAAAATGAATTCAAGTCGCTTTCAGTAAAACTATTTATGAATCTTCTTGCTCGTAATAAACCTTAATCAATTCAATTCCCAGATGGAAACGATGTGTTCAAATAAAAAAAGGGTTTCTCAAAATAGGTACAGTAAGAAACGAAATATTGTATAAAAAATATTTGGTTGAGATGTCTAACAAGAATGTCAAAGATCGAATAAGATGAAACACCAGAATGAGAAGCAAGCAACCCAGAGAAGAAAAGACCACAAAGAACATGTAACAACGTCGTGGAAGAAATTTTAAAAAACTCAAGATAGGAGAGTGGTTAAAATTAGCCAAAACTTCGATCCTTAAAGTATGTGAGAGCTATTAATAGACTCTAATAGACTGTAGTGAAAGGTAAAAAAAAAACTGTCGAACGTTTAAAATTACCAAACGTGAGAATGTTACAACGAAGACAATTAAACTGAACTGGATCGATCTAATCCGTTTCAAAAGGAAACGTGCAGTACTCAATTTCTTAAGGAAAAAAAAACAAGATTAAAAAAGGAATTGTCTCTGAGTGTAGTAGTAGTAAATTATGAAGAAATAAAGAAAAAATTATAACGCCGACATTGACACATAAAGAGGAAATGTGGACTCTAATAAAACAGAATAAAAGCTTCGGAAACAAAATCGCAGAGAGGAAGAGGAAGGCCAACAAAAATCTGACAAGAAAAAGAGCAAGAATCAGCAGAGCAGACAGACGTATGACGAAAAAAGTAAAAGAATCTGGAAAGAAAAAGGAACTCGACCCAACACGTAGTTTTAGACCTCCAAGGTAGAAAGAACCTAATCCTTATTCGATTAAAATTGCTGAATTGAATTTAATTGCGCGCCTTCATTTTGGGGCGGCATTACTGATATCATTACAAATTAAGAAAACGGAGTAAAGCAAAAAAAAGTTAAATTCTATTTCATGCTGGCACTTAATTGATCCGAAAACTCCAGAAATATCATGTCAAAAGGAAGAACTTATTTAAAGTCTTTTTTCACGTCTGTGGAAGTAAATTGGTTCTTCTTCTCATTATTTAAGAAAGTAATCAGCATTCAGCGAAACTCGATATTCGTGGTGTTTTCAAAGTGGTCCGAATAATAATTATTACAAATTTTTTAGATAAAAATGAAAACAGCTTTTAAGAAAAATAAAAGTCAGAGGTCCCAAAACCTCAGTGAAACTGTTTAAGACGGTTCTGATTTAAGGAAAGAAAAATGAAACACAGTAGGAAGCGAAACCGACGCGGATTCTGCACTAGAAACTGCGGAAAATAAACGAAACTCGACCTTTTTTTTTAAACGTGCTTCGCGACGACTTTCACCTACGAAACCACCGAAGAAAAGTAAACGTCCCACAACCTATACAATTTAACTGCAAAGACGTCGAAAAAGAAAAGAAAGAATGGAAAGTCTTCTGCGAAAAATGGGACAAACAACATATCCTTGTGCACTACATGTAAATAAAAGAATAAAAGAGACTGAAAAAGAAACGAAGGGGAAAAGAATGAAGGAAGTTCTACTTCCGTGGAACTCGAGAAAATAATTTTGTCCGTTTTATGGGGCTAGAATGTACTTGTATACATTTGGGGCTCAGTTTCCATGAAATCAAATTTTCGTGTACAAGCAAAATGAACGAAGTAAGAAAATACGAAACAAGGAGAAACGAAAAAATATTCTTCCACAGGATTCGCGGCGCCAACTTGAAAGCTTCGTTCAATGAAGTATTCTACATTCACATTCGAATACGAATACAAATATAAGACCTTTGTATGATTTCAACATAAATATTTAATACTTATTTGTAAAATTTGTTTTAGAAGGAAGCGAAATAAAAAATATTTGTCAGTTGTGGTAATAAGAAAATTGGTTTGTCTTCAATTCTTCGATTACTTTACTCGAAGCTACTAAATGCAGTGTTGAGTGCTTGGTTTTCAAATTTCAACACTTTACAAAAAAAATTAAAAAAGAAAACAGAAGTGAAAAGGATTTTTTAAGAACTAAATGGTGCCAATTTGAAAGCGCGATTTCCCCCAATCATAATTAATTCCATTAACGTTCGATTGTGGATACAACTTATGGCCATTTGCACCAAGCACTTAAGCTTAAACTTAAACGACTTAAACTTAACTTTAAGCGTCACTTAGAATATGACACGCAGTGCTGTGAAAAGTCAAAATTTCACATTATAAACACTTAAGAGTTTGGTGCAAATGGCCATTAGAAGACTTGATTATCACCTCTGTTTTAGATTCAGATATTAATAAAAATAAGAAAAATATCCAGGAGGAAGTGAAAGAAAAATTAACTGCATTTCTTTGGCTATTATGGTTTTCAAGAATTCCTCTTTTGATTCGAGTAATATTCGAAGTCGAATATAACATTGAAGGCCTGGTTTCTGGGTGTTGTATCATGCATGTTCACTTATAAAAAAAGGAATGAAAACAGGAAGAAACGGAACAAAAAATGTGATACATATGGGAAAATCAGGAAAACAATTTTGCCCCAATTTGAGAGCTTATAGTCTTCAAACCCAATTCAAATGTGAATACAAGTTACGAATTTGGATTTCACGTGTTGTGGGCCCAGGTTATTAACAAAATGCAAAAAATGACTCCAAAGAAAAGAATAAAAAGTCAATATCCAATATTCCTTTATTCAGAATGATGAATGAGCTAGGTTAAAAAAAATACTGGACTTTATTTACTAAACAGAAAGGAAAGAAAATCTACTCCAGAAAATAATTATGACATAGTCATATATGCAGAAACCAAAATTAAAAAGACTTAGTGCCAAATTTAGAAACATCACTCACGCTCCACCCACACTCAAATTGACAGTTTGATGTTAATTTGAAATTCAGAAAAGCTTTAATTTTCATTTTAATGATTTTCTAACTTCCCATCGTAAATCGCTGATGATGAAAGTACCTATACTGACCATAAATTTGATTATACGAGTAAGTAAGTAAAAGCAAATTCAATTTCAAATAACGTCGAAGATCACGTTTGAGTGTGAGTTGAGTGCGCACTCCACTAAGTGGCGTTTCTGAATTTGGGCCTTAACTTTCTGTAGAATTAATTCAAATAATATTCGAATATAATTTTAATAAACTTGGTTTTAAACGTACTTGTTTTCAATCAAACTTTAAATATTGAAGGCACCAGATTTTTTTGAGGGACGTTTTTTCCTCAAAGATAAGAAACCAGCGACGTCACGATACGTACAGAAAAATATTCACGCGAACGCAAATAAACGGGGCAAAAAATGTGGATAAAAAAACTTTGGGTTTTTAAACACTATACGCAGGCAACAGAAAAAAAAGTGAACGCATACCTTCAACACATCAACGTTGCACTGAAAAGAAAAACAAATGAGGCGCGCCTCCGTCCTCGAAGAAACACTATAGTCACCTATATGACACACGTCGATTCTAACTGGCGGTGCCCGGAAAATGCCTGGAAATTTTCGCACACACTTCCGGCGCACTCGTTTATTGTTTGAGCGTTGAAATCACCGCGCGCACAGATTTTACTTCCTCGGGGAATTGAGAGTGTGTCTTCTTCTGTTGGGGAGGTTCGGGGAAAATTTGAAAAGCACCCAAGTCACTTAAAATCCATTTTCAGGTGAAATTCGCGTCGGGAAAGTCGCCGGAAACAGGAAAGCGCGTGTCGGCGAGGAACGGCGCCCGCCGCCCGCAAGAAGTTCGGTGATGGCAGGTCGGGCCGCCAAAAAACGCGCTTCTTTTTTGCCTGGAAGTGACGTAGTACGCCGTTTTTTACGCATGGACCACGCCGTCCTTATGTTGCCAACACTATAACCGGACAAGCACTAGCATGTCTTGCTCCCAGCACGCCGCAGAGATAAATCGTGCGACTTCGTCCCAGCTCGACCCAACGCCACGCCCATCGTCCTGCAACAATTGCAGGAACGCTTGAATTCCTGCTGCTCCATACAAGCGCAAAGGAACACCGGATAGAGACCGCCACATACCGCCCCCCGCGTGACAGACAGAGACACCCTCAATCCAATACATAAAGTAAGTCGTATTACATACAAATTACAGAATTTAATTGTTAATTTCGCTTTTTATTGTTTAATAATGGGTTTTTCTGTTTAAGGTGTTAAATAGTTCATGTTTTTGGATTTTTAATTTATCGCTATGCCTTTTTGCCGCGGAGATTTTATGTTTACGACTTTTCTTCTAGTAAATTATACTCGCCGTTAATTATTATTAAGAAATTACGGGCCTTTCTTATGCCGGAGTCGTGCCCAAAAATGCTAAGCTATGCCTCGCACCGGGCATAATAAACATGTCGCGATATTTATATCCTGTTATCGGGCTGTTCGCGATCAGTGAAATCCATTAAGGGAAATCAAAACTATATTAACTAATGAAAAAATGTAACTGAAAATTTAAGAAAATTCAGAATTTTATTCGAACGGTTAAGCGACGACTTAATTTAATAAAATGAGGAAAAATTTGTAAAATAAATAAGGTACTTGGCAGAAAAATTAGTAAAATTAATTCCTAGTAAAATAAGGAACTCCACAGAAAAATGAATGAAATCCAAATTAATTTCTAGCAAAATTTGAGGAAAAATTTGCTAAATAAATAAGGCACTCCACAGAAAAATTAGTAAAATTAATTCCCAGCAAAGTAGGGGATTCCACAGAAAAAACGAATGAAATCCAAATAAATTCCTGGCAAAATTTCATGAATTGCCAAAAAATGTAAACAAAATTAATTCAGACTTATACAAGGTGACTATCATTGTTAATAATAATACATTTCTTGCTGTTTAGTACAAAAGCACATTAAGGCCCAGTTTTACAATCGTGGTATAAGTACGGAATAACTGTTCGCCGAATATCTTTTAATGTTCCTCCATATCTACGTCATACCTACGTCACGTTATTCTAAGAGTAATGCTTATCCGACGATTGTAAAATCGGGTCTACAGGCCGTATTTTGAATCCTCTCATTATATAATTTTTTAATTCAAAAGACTACAGCACGGAGAATTGCAAGAGATCTTCTAGATTCTAGTAACCTTTTTGTATTACAGGATATAATATTTTTTAAATTACATATTTAGATTAAGTAAACATTGTGTTTTGAATCTGGTGCAGTTATTGGAACAGTTTACGGTAGAACCACAACGAAATACTGGTATTCCTCACTATTTAAAAATTTTGACCACTTTATGTTTCCTTGGTCATGGTACCGAGTGACTTGTAATGATTGAAGCAAATTAGTATGTTGGGAACACTGAGGAATTGGCAGTACCTGAAAGTTCGTTAATTTTGCGGGAATGCATCGTTACAGGTTAGAGTTGATGTTTACATTAGGTTTGTTTGTTTGTATTGCTCGGAGTTACTCTAAAAGCAATCACGTGTAGTTTTCAGTCAAATTCGAAGTTTGTCAGCATGAGATAAACGAATTAGACTGAAAACTACACGTGATTGCTTTTAGAGTAACTCCGAGCAATACAAACAAACAGACCTATTGATGATGAAAACTGTTTCATTAGATTATTATTATTGAAGACCTGGAAACATTAGCCCCCTTTGCGTAAACAGCACTGAATCCTTTGAGATATGTTATTGAAGACATTACTAACGTTTTAGGTTGTCCGATATTTGCAATTACCTCTTCAATTGCCTGCTGCAGAATTCATCCAAATTGTTTAATAGGTATTCTGAACACCACATGATTGAAATAAGGAAATAAGAAGTTCAAATTAAATTGAATATTAGAGCAAACGTTCAAGGCCCCTTTGCGTAAGCAGTACCGAATCCTTTGAGATATGTTATTGAAGACATTACTAACGTTTTAGGTTGCCCGATATTTGCAACTGCCTGTTGCAATTCTTCCAAATTGTTTAATATGTATTCTGAACACCAAATTATTGAAATAAGGAAGTAAGAAGCTCGGATTTAATTGAATGTTAGAGCAATTGCTCAAAATGTTGGCCTTCTACATGTAAGCAGCACTGAACCCTTCGAGATAGATTATTGAATACATTAATTAACGTTTCAGGTGTGATATTTGCAATTGCCTGTTCAATTGCGTGCTGTAATTCTTCCAAATTGTTAATGTGATTACGGAACACCACATTTTTTAAATATGGAAATAAGAAGAAGTCCAGGGTTGTCAAATCGGGTGATCTACTAGGCCACAAACCAGCACTGATTAAACGACCTGGGAAAAATTCCTCTAAATAATTTATTGTGGCTCGTGCTGTGTGGGCGGTGGCAGAATCCTGTTGAAAGTAGCCGTTTGCTAATTCAATGTCGTCTAACTGGTTTATAAATGGTTCCAATAGAAGTCTTTAATATCTGTGGGCGTTAATTGTTTCCCGGAAGAATATTGGTCCAATAATTCTTCTTCGAGACATTGCCACCCAAACACCGATTTTAAGTGGATGTAAGGGTACTTCAATTACATTATGGGGATTATCTGCTGACCAAGTCCTGAAATTTTGCGAATTGATAAACTCAGAGAGATGAAACCAGGCTTCATCGGAGAAGAAAGTAATATTCTGTTGGTCAATATTATTCAGCAGATTATTGTTATACCACTAACAAAACTCAATTCGTCGAAGAAAATCGGATGGGTGAAGTTGTTGAACCATTGAAAATTTGTATGGTCGGAAATGAAGGTGTTTTTTCAAGATCTTCCGAGTGGATTCGTAAGAAGCTCCTAAATACAGGAAATTGAAATAGAAAAACTTAAAAGAACCAAATTGATTGCTAATCCATACCTATTTGTTGAGATGCACGACGTATGGAAACATGAGGATTCTGTTGTACAATGTCATTAACATTTTCTACAACATCGGGAGTTATTATAGTGGGGCGACCAGTGGATTTTCCTTTATCTACACTACCAGTTTGCAAGAAACGTTCAATTAATCTACCACAGTGTTGTGAAAAAGGACGAAACTCAATTTGTTGTTCAGGGTATAATTCAATAAAATCGTTATAGGCCTGCTTCCGTGAATAAATCCAATTACCATTTTCATTTCGCTCTCCGCTTCGAAAATAAGCCATTACTAAAAATGTATTCTGTTCTGTGCTCAAAGCCATTTTGATAATTAAATATCTGATTGTTTTCATTTTTTATTGAACAAATGAATTTATTCGAATTTGACAATCTGTACCAACCTATATTCTGAAATTTTGAAATTCAAGTTCACCAACATAAACATTGAAAAGTGTTGCCAATCTGATAAAATAAGTCTCAATCATTAAAAGTCACTCGGTAGTTATCAGCTCGATGTGGGATTTGGATACGCATTTCCTTTAAGTCGACCATTGCATCGCCGTTGCATCGATAGTTTTCAGAATTCTTAGTTAAAAAATTTATGCAATACCTGAATTACTCTTCCATATTCACAGCAAAAGGAGAACGAATTCAAAGTTGAATTTAATAGTAATCAATATTCAGACATTACTGGTGTGATAGATTGTTCACATAAAAATGTTATAGGTCCTCTTTTTAATCTTCCAATTATTCAGCTCTTAATCCAGCTCTATCTTATTATTGTAGAAGAATGGCGGCAATAGAAATTATTTAATAGATGGATATTCCTTGGAACCATGGTTGATGATACAGTAATAGAAGCTTCAAAAAACTCTGCAGGATTCGCTTTAATAAAAAGTGAGCAAATAGAAATCAGATTAGAGCAGGCGGTGCAAAGAAAATATATGTCTGTGATTAACTGAATTAATTAATGTAATACATTCATGGACTGTCAAATTTATTGACTTTTCATATAATCACAGACATACATTTCCTTTGCGCTGCCTGCTCTAATCTGATTTTTAGTTGCTCGCAGGTTACTAATTTATAAAGAATAAGAATTATTATTGAGCAAGTCTACAGCCACCTATCTGACACTGACAGACTCTCAATTTAAAGAATTTGCGTAGTTGCCATATAATTTTTAGCGACTCCGTTAAAATAATGGGAACTTAACAGGTCCTTTATTTTATGTGATTTGGCCCGATCTTTCCACTTCCTAATAAAGTTCCTGATAGCGTTATTTGGGAACTAACTTGATTTTTATGAATGGTTTCCATGGTGATTCGTAAAGTTGTTCATCGAATAAATTTATCAGGAAGTGGAAAGATCGGGCCACAGAATACCAAATAACGTTTCAAAATTTAAAGGATGGTTAAAAAGAAAGCTTTTACATTAAATAACAATAACAAAAAGAATAATATGTATATGTATTAGAGGTGCAACGGATAATATATTCGGCCCCAAACCGAATATCGAATATTCGGCCTATACACGCATCGACTAGCCAAATATTCGGTAGCATATTAGGTCTGTTCCAACCACGCTTTGTGACGGTTTCGAAAGTGTCACAAGCATACACTCATCAATGTTTTACACTTGACAAAGTTGTCAAAATCGATCATTATTTCGGTGGGCAACTGATTATGACGGTTTCGAAACCGTCACAAAGCGTGGTTGGAACAGAGCTATTAGTCTTGGTTATAAATCATAGTGGGGGT
This sequence comes from Dorcus parallelipipedus, assembly GCA_958336345.1. Taxonomy (NCBI): domain Eukaryota; kingdom Metazoa; phylum Arthropoda; class Insecta; order Coleoptera; family Lucanidae; genus Dorcus; species Dorcus parallelipipedus. The sequence goes on from OY284480.1 coordinate 35,253,326, forward strand.
GCAATGCATCCACTTGTGTTCCTTCATCATAATCTGAACTTTAAATATAATGAGAAAGCAAATATTAGAAACATAAAATATAATAACAACCTAGTATGTACTATGAAATCAAAACATTGTCCAAAAATTAGTATCTGATTACTTACTTTCTCGATTAAAAATTACGAAAAAGAACAACACGTCTTAATTTGAAACAATTGCTCACTGTTATTACTACGCATTGTTTTTTGCGATAAATGGATATTCCATGCGCCCTGGGCAGGAAGGAGTACTGCCTCACCAAATTTCTGTTTTTTTCATTTGTTAGTTATACCTAAACCAGGCTGGCTCTTATTGCCCGCAGGCTCTCATTATCCTAAATATGTTCCCCTACTTTTTATTTCTTCTTTTATTCCAAAAATGGATTTCAAGTTTAACTATCAGTGTCACTAGAAATTTAAGAACTAAAAAACGACATGTCCGTCGCCAAATTTGGCTAATTTTTTAATCGATCACATTGTATATACCGGGTGAGTTATATTACTGCATATCTGCAATAACTTTCTTATCAATAGAGATAGAGCAAGAAACTTTTAAGGATAAATGAAAAAGTTCTTGTTTATCTGAAAGTTTTTGTTATCTAAGTTCACAAAACTCTTAGACCATCAGAAAGAGAAAGAAATTTTCTATCAAAATCCATCGTTAGGCATATACCAAGTAATTAAACAAAAATGAAGGAGGCGTGGCTGCTCGAAAACAATTGAAGATCGACGTCAACTGATTTAACAGAGTTATAGTCCTCGACATGCCAAACAATTTTTCTTAAAAATATTTTGCTCTATCTCTATTGATAAGAAAGTTATTACAGAAATATGAATCACTCGGTATATTAATCTTTACATTTTTAAATGTTCAGTGTTTACGTCGAAATCATTTTGATTTAAAATGAAAAAAGTTTTATTTATTTACTAATACTATGTATAGAATTTAAACAGGGTAAACTGTTTATTTATTCTTTCACTAAATAATGATTTTAATATACACCTATTATACTGCGTTATTGAATGAACTAATTGAATAAGTTTGTTTGTTAATTACGCAATCAGATTATTCGGTACTTGGCGGAATGGTGAATAACTATTCGGTATTCGACCGAATAGTAAAAATGTTGCCGAATAGGCCGAATACCGAATATTCGGTGCATCCCTAAATATATAACAAAAATTCCCTTTAATATTACTCATCCGAAATCGTTATTTGGAATGAATATTAAATTAATATTAACATTAAATGAATCACTCAATAAAACTGGAGATGAGCAGTCTAGGTATATCAATACTACAAGTATTCTCTAAACTAATAGAAACTGCAGTGAAAGAAAGATTACTAAAATTCTTAAAATCTTATTATCGATTAATACAAAAGCAACACGGTTACATAGGATATAAATCAACAGTGTTGGCTATGGCAGAAATTATTGAAAACATCACAATAGTGTTTCAATCTAGAAATGAAGTGCAAGGAGCTTTCTGCGACCTGAGCAAAGTTTTCGACACAGTAGAAGACCATGATATACTTCTCCAAAAAATTACTCTGGCGTTAGAGGTAAACACTTAGAATTTTTTCAGTCCCACTTAGAGAAAAAAAAAAAAACACAGCAGCAAGGAATTTTTCCCAGAAACAACCTTTAAAATAAGGAGTACCACAAGGATCCGTCTGTGGTCCTTTACTATTTGATATATAATACATACTCAGAATAGAAATTTCCCAATGATATGTTCATACAATATCCATTTTCTAATTTTATTATACCGAGTGATTTCTTAAATTTTTTATCAGCTCTTGCCATGAGATCTGGTCGGCATGTCTTAGCTTAATTAAAAAGCACGTCATTGCACTTCTTTATGCTGTTTTACGACATGCCATGCCGTCCAAATTCCATGGCAAGATTTGATAAAAAATTTAAAATATCACGGGGTATTACTTATTCCGTTTTATTTTATCTATTATTGTATTGCGTAAGATTGTAACTAATAAATCTTACTCATTTTGTTCATGAAGGATAAATAAAGGTCATTATTATAAAAAAGGAGTTGCTCTATCTTGACGAAAAATGGTTTTTTAAGTTGCCCAACAATTTCTAAAAAAAAGTGAAAACTATAAATTACGCGCAACAAAATCTTAAAAATAAAATTTATATCCACAATGTGAGTGTAACCATAAAAAACAGACGGTTTATAGTAATTTGAAAAGAAATGAAGAATCTCTTCAAACTATAACTTCACAGAATAATCAAAGTCTAAAAATTATTCTACGACTATGTTCCATTAAAGAATTTCTTACATCCCTTTCACATTTTCTTTGTGATTTATTTTTAACTTCCATTCGCAGTTTGATTAGCTTAGTAGACCAATCTATGCTGTGTATGTTTTAATCGTTGAAAAAGCAAACATAATTCTTAGGGCTCTTTTTTGAAGTACCCCATAGTAATGTTGCCACAGTAAGGAACTGAGCGAAATATAATTTACTATTGGGCTAGTTCTTCCATTGTCAGTTTGCACACTCTTCTCATACGGTATGATGCAAAAGAGATTTTTGTTTGTTTGTTTTTTCTAATATGAGCATCCTAATTCAGCTGTGCTTCCAAATGTACTCCCAAAAACTTTATATCGAACCAATTTCTTATGTTCTCGCGAAAGTTAGATGTCGTTACCCTAATTCGCAAATTCATTTTTTGTCAAAATTGAGATTTTGATACCATTTCGTTAACAAACGACTAATCTTCCTACTAAAGAAATTGTAGCGCAGATACTACAGTTTTCTATTATTAAAGGCCATTTTAGAAAACAACGTGACTCCGGCACTTGACAATTTGAATAAGAAATTATCGCAAGTTCGTTAGTTTACATGGTCAAATCAATAGTGTATGAATCATTTCAAAATAATAAAAAAGTATTATTATATTACCTAATTCAACAACAACAAAATTACAGTTAATAGGTAAACTGTCATTACGGTTTTTATCGTCTCCTGTAAAATTAGTAAAAATGGAGTTACGACATTTGCGAATTAGGGTAACGATATACTTAATTTTCATTTATCTTCTTCAATTTACTCTTTCGAGAGCGCTATTTATATCTTGTACCTTGTGCTTTCTGTCACTAATAAGTTGGTGTCATCGGTATACACGCGCACTCCGCCTTTACTAACATGCTTTGGAAAATAATTTATATTTACTAAAAACAGGACAGGGCTCAGCGCTGCGCCTCGAGGAACTCCACAATCTACATTATGAAAAATTAACGCAGTAATTTTTAAGTTAAATAACTTTTACTGTATATTGTATGTATATAAGTTTTAAAACACGCTGCAGATGGTGTCGTGTTCAACTGTAAGGTATAATTAATAAGTGGGCAAATAATTATTGTGTCCAAAGGGCGCTCAGTGTCCGTTTGAGGGTTAATATGTACAACATTTGTATACATAGCATTAGCCTGAAACCAGCTGTTCAGGCAACTGAGTCGGTAAAGCGTTAATTTAGAAAAAAAAACAAGGTAAAATTAACTGCTAGACACACCAGCAATCTTCCACCATTAGTAACTTCCAAAATTAAGCAAACCACCACAGGAGCAAACCATCAAATCGTTCAATTGGTCTGTTGCCAATTATCTCTAAACTATTTGAAAAACTATTGACCATTAAACATTAACGGGTTATCCATGATGTTTGTGACTAATTGAAAATAATTTGGAAAACGAAGAAGGTCACCTTCGTTTTCCAAATTATATTGACTTAATACCTGACTACCAATTAGGTTTTAGAAGGAAGCCACGCTTTCGACAAGGTTTGAGGGATTTGCCTTTCAGGTTAAGTAAGAACTTACCGGAAGTAAAGTGCGTAATTTTAAAGTCACACCTGGAGGAAAAATATTTTACATATCACAATCCATCTAATAAAATATGGTATTCCGCAGGGTCGTGTGCTGAGCCCAAGCTTGTACTTTATTTTTACCATTAAGTGGCAATTTAATAACTACATATAACATTTGCTGACAACACTGTCATAGGACAGAGGACACCATAGAAGAATACAAAGAAATATTTTGGATATTGAAAACGGAACAGACGAATAAAAATCAACTCGGTATTTGTGGAGCACAATAGCGAAGTAAATTTAAGCCAAGCTTGTAGGAAGTAAGTTTCAGTGATTAATGCTTTCTCAACGATTTCCAATAATTTTTACGAAAGAAGTTTACTGGTTACTTGAGAGAATATCACAGTTCCGAATAAACTCCTGACATAATACTTAAGCCAATCTCGACATACGGCATTTATCTGTAAGGAACAACATCGAAGTCAAACGTTACCATAATGGGAAGATTCCAGTCAAAGCGTTACGGACCATGACAGAAGGTTCTTGGTTTGCGTCAAATCGAAATATATGCAATGATCTTGAAATGCCCACCACTAGTGATGTGTAGGATGACAGCTACAACGCCTTATTATTTATTATTATTAATTATCCAAATCCCATGGCCTTAAGTCTTTTAGACAACAGCTTACCCACAAACCTAATGCATAAATAAGTCATAGGCACTGCTTTTTGTATGCATGTTTATTTTATTTTATTTTCAATTTTCATAATTTAAAATATTTTCGTTAGATTTATCATTGGAGAAATCTCTCACATGTCATTAGTCTTACCAAAAATAAACTTACCGTTAGTTTAATTAATAGATTGCAGAATAAAAAATTCAATTAAACTTTGTTCGGAAAATTAAAAAAAAATATTGACTAAAAAGAAAGTGAGATTTCACAGATTTAAAATCCCTTCTTAATCCACTAAAAAGAAGTGAGTTAAATTTATTATTAGAAAAGGATGTAACGTTCCAACTTATTATCCCTTAGAAGTTCAATCTATACGGTTTTAATTACGCAAAAATTACTTGAAAGATAATAATTGAATCAAATTGAAGGAAATAGTTGTAACAACCCTCAGAGTTTGATTAATAAAATTCGGACTTTCATAATCGTTCGATTAATTTTATGTCACATTGGCCTGAAAGCCACAAAGTTTTTTTTTAATATTTGGATTCTCTGCTATTATCGAAATCATAAGAGCAGAGCCCTGCATCATAAATTATACGCGTCTGGCGTTGAATCATCAGACATAAAAAGCATAAGTCCAACCTTTTTCTTATTCACCGTTATCAAGGAAATATTACTGAAATATTTGTCGGTTATAACTTCGGTGATTGATGACGCAGGACTCAACTCTGGTGATTTTGGTAATATAGAGTGAGAAATTTTCTCGCTCCTGAGCAAAAAAATACTTTTAGTTCATGGAGTATAAGAATTGTCATAAAATGAGCCGTAAACAACTCAAAAGAAAAAAGGAACTGCAGGAGCACACTGAGCATAAATGACATTAAATGAATTTTTACATGACCTGAGCAGAAAGGTCAGGAGAATCAAATAAACTGGCTACATAAATAAAATGAAATTAAAAACTAAAAGAAACAAAAATATTCTTGAATCAGGTAAAATAAAACTGGACTAAAATCATAAACACTAAAATCAACTTCTTAGTAAAATTATTTAAGAATTGGTTAATATTTAGAATTGTACTGGCAGATTTCTTCAAGTAATTCGAGTTTAATTTAATCTTTTTTGAAACAAGAATAGTAAAGAATATTTTGGATAAGAAATTTCCAGACGGTTTTCGATGAGATGAGCAAGCAACAAGCGTCGAAAAGTGCAATCCGAACTTGACCTAGGCCAATGTTGAGCAAGAAGCGATCGTAAATAGTTGTGAGGAAGTGCGACCGGCGCAAAAAGCGCTCTATTTTGGTTTCTTATGTCGTGCTTTATGTTGTAGCTGGCGAAAAAGTCCGTGAAAAACGGCTCCGCTTATAAAAAGGGACATATTTTACTGGAGGGGTACCTTTTTGCGGGCGGCCGCTGCCGCGACGCGCGTTGCGATAGGTTAGGAATGGAAATGGCAAAAACGAACGCGATTTCCCGGCTCCGGCCGCGTCTAATTCCAAGACTGTATCGTCTTTAATTTCACTGCGAACTTGTCTTCCGGTTTTTCCCGCCAGTTTTTTTCTTTCTTCTCGCGCGTATTTAAAAGCGAAAACTTGACGCGTTTTTGCCTGTTTACACGTAACCTGATTACGCGAACGAGTTCTGCTTGTAATTTTAAACTGCGACTTCTCATTCACGCAGATGGTTTTGCGGAAAGATGCCAGATACCAATTTCTTTACTTCTTTTAATCACAGCAAACTTCACAGAATTCGTTTGAAATTTCAACGAAAATTTTAACTTGAATTTTCCTCGAATTTCCTAAAACCCAATTAAAAATAGTAGAAAAATTTTGTGCAAATCGGTTTTGATTACAGTTAGGTCAAAAAGCGATTGCAAGATGTCGCTACTTAAATTGTTTAAAAATAGTAGATTAAGTGAGAGAAATGCAAAATTATAGTGAGACAATTCTCACGAGTGTATAATTGCATTTCGCTCACGAGTGATATACGACGTTTGTCGAACAGTTGCACTTTTTAACAACAAATAATCTTGAAAAAATATTTTTGAAGTGACATTACTTAAAACGTCAAGCAGTCATGGTCGGTCGTCATGGATAATTGTTAATAAACACTATGGAGTGACTAAAATTAAATTTTAGTCGCTAGAGATTGAAATTTGATTTTAATCACGCAAAACTAACGTAAAAAACCTCTAAAAAGTGCAACTGCAAAATAATTAAGATTTTACAAAGGAAATTGGATTAATTAAAGAATTTTTTAGCAATAAGTACATATTGGCAATAATAATTCATTATACGAGGGTTGTAACGAGCGTCTAAATAAAAACCTGGTCAAGTGGGTTGTGATCGATAATTTATCCATAACAGCATTTACATTTACATTTACAAACCTCGTATAGGAAATAAGTGTAAAATAATACTGACTTTTGTAACATCAGAAACGAAATATTCTCGAGTTATAAATAGTTCTTTGGTGGGCGAGGCTTATGCCCTTAAGAAATTGACTTCCGAGCTTATTTTTTTATTTTTTAAGTATTAAGTATAACCCAAATCGCTAAAAGTTTGTCATTTAAAGGTTTTAATTGCTGTTCTTTTCGGCGGTTTAAAGTTCTCAGGATTTGAGGTTTTTTTTGCTAGACTCGCCTTTCTTCTTTCTAATAGCGCTTTCGATTGACTCCTCTAAAGCACTCTCAGAGTATTCTCATCTTATTTTAACTTCGTGTAATAATAAGAGATGGAGATACTCTAAGAGTGCTCTAAAGCAGTCAATCGGAAACATCAACCCATGAGAAATCTTCTTTTCATAAGGGCACGCTTTTTAAAACGTCCCTTAAAGGAATCTTTTCTTTCTAAAAACTCGAAATTTTTTATACCTACTTTAACTTCTGTTAAAAATTCATTCTGAAAATTGAAAATGGGGAAGATTTAAAAGAGTCGCAGTCACGCAACCAACTCCAAAAACGAAAGTCTATTTTGTTTAATTCAATAATAAATAATTAAGACACGGATTTAAGTACATTTTTAGATCATGAGTCATCTTTTTAGTCGGGCATGCGCGTTGTGGAGCGATGACTCATGATCTAAAAATGCACCTAAATCCGCCCTCAAGATAATAAAAACGTTCATTTCCATTGAACAAAAATGAACGTAGCATGTGTCCCGGCCGTTCTGAGCTATAGGAAATGAACATGGAATCTCAAAACATTGTTGATGTTTATGTTCCCAAGACAAAACACGACAAAAATTTACATTGCGTCTGCTAGTTCTCGATCGAGTACAACTTAATGTTTAAAATTATGAAAGATTATGCAAAAATTATTTAAATAATTAAAGAAAAACGTTTTCGAAGAATAACTTTAAGACTTCCATACCAAATGTTATAAAGGAAGTCTTAAGTGACACGTTTTTCTTTAATTATTTAAATAATTGTAGCATAATCCTTCATAATTTTAAACATTAAGTTGTATTCGATCGAGGATTAGCTGACGCATTGTGACTTTTTGTCATATTTTGTTTTGGGAAAATAAAAGTCAGTAATATTTGAAACCCCATATTAATTTCCTATAGCTCAGATGAGCCGGGACACTCGGTATACAAACGTACAGTAACGGACCATAAAATCCGGGCAAGAATTTGACATGTTGTGCATATTTAGACAAATTTTCATAAATCAGGCTTTTATCGAGGTTATGTTTCTGTCAAAATAAATAAATATAGGGCGAGTTAAGTGAACTACACAAAATCATCAAGTCAACGGTCAGACTACATCAATTGACCAATCAGCGATTGGGAAAATTGAACGCGTGGTTTAATCTGACCGCAGCCAAAATTTGTATTAAACGTCAGAATTACTAGTGACATTTTGTATATGTATTAAACGTCAAAAAGTAAGGTTTACGTTGCACAAATGACGTCGCCGGATTTTATTGTCGCTACCGTCCATGAAACAATAGATATAAACCAAACAAATGAAAAACAAACAATAGTCTAAATAATTTAAATAATTATAAATAAATTTCAAATAACACAGTAATACAACGGCTGTACAGTACGTTAGAAAAATCTGGAATAAATTCAGTATTTTTGGAAATGTGCACTTTCGACAAATATTTTTTTCTTGTTCAAATTTTCTTATAAAAATTTCATAAGTGAAGTTAGTGAAGTAAGGGATGTGACGTCATCGCTGATTTTTTTAAATAGAATCTAATATTTTTTTAATTTCTTTGACAAGATGCAATGACGTACTTGATAAGTACATGACTCTTTAGTTTGACTTATTATGTTGTAAAGCTAAATGTCGTTTTTTATTATTATTAATGGGAAAAGGTGGAGGAAGAAAAATAATATTTAATACAAGTTAAAGATTCAGACTTTTACTTTAATGTACTAGTTTAACAGCAGAATTACTAAATGTAAGTTTAAGACACGAGTTACTTATGTAATTGTTGCCTGTTGACCTGTAAAAGTCAAACAAAATAATCTATGGGGGCAATGCTCACTTTACGCTTTCTTATATCATTTGTGACTTAAATTAGGTCTTCATTTTTAATATGGACAGCAAATTAAAACATTGTTGTGATAGAGTCCTTGGAAGAATAAAGGTTGTTCAGCTTCAGAAATTTATTAAAGTCTTTCAAAAGTGTAGGGTGATTCGACAATTGTCATCAGCAATGTGCGTAGATGAGTAAACAAATTTAGGGCTGGTGAAACCGATATTTTTTATAAATCACGACCAGAAAGCAATGCTCACTTTACGCTTTCTTATATCATTTGTGACTTAAATTAGGTCTTCATTTTTAATATGGACAGCAAATTAAAACATTGTTGTGATAGAGTCCTTGGAAAAATAAAGGTTGTTCAGCTTCAGAAATTTATGAAAGTCTTTCAAAAGTGTAGGGTGATTCGACAATTGTCATCAGCAATGTGCGTAGATGAGTAAACACATTTAGGGCCGGTGAAACCGATATTTTTTATAAATCACGACCAGAAAGACCTATTACATTGGAATCGATGAAATAAAATTACGCATCGATGCAATGATTCGTGAAGAACGGAATAATATTGATGCTTTTGGGATGTGGACACAATGTTGTGGAGAAGATTACATGTGATCATTGATATTCTAAGGTATGTGCTGGATGAGGTCCACTTCAGTTAACCAATGAATAAATTTAAGGAAAAAAGAATGAGGATTTGCGCTGATCTCATAAACTCTCTCTCGAGGAACATGGACCATCTTTTTTTGACATTGTAGTTACTGGAGATGATCCAGAAACCAAAAATCAATTAAAGGAATGCCGTCACACATCATCATCCTGTCCAAAAAAATATAAAGCCAAACATCTAGGAAGAAAGTTTAAGACAACTGTAAACAACTATAAACACGCAGTACATATTGACGTTAAAAAAGCTAAAGAGACAATCCAGACAAGCTCAGTTTTTAGTCTCGATTTAGCCTCGTCGGATTTCCACTTGTTTGGGCTAACGAAAAAAAAAATTGAAAGGGATCAGATTTCACTCATTGCGGGATTTAAAACTGGCCGTAAAACAGAGGTTGAAAAAAACGGATAAATCTTTTTTCCAAAGTGTATTTGAGCGACGAGTTCAAAGATGGCACAAATGTTTCGAAAGGGAAGAAGATTATGTTGAAAAATTGTAATTTGTAGCTAGTGACTTTTTCATTTAAGGAAATTTTGGACCAACTGGCATTACTCGTAGTAACAGGACGAGGTTTAGAAGAGAATTTAGAACCTTTCAGATGCGATCGATGATCGGTTCTAACAGTGAAAACAAAGCACCCATGATCAGGACGCTGATGTACGCTTTCATGTGAAATTAAACAATACCCTCGACGGATCGTCAGGATTGACCATTGCATTGGTTGCATGTGAAACGGTCTTAAGCCTAAGCTAATTCAATGGGCACAAAATACCAGCATTTTACTGAAATTTCTTAATTCAAAACAAAATAAGAATGATTTATTGCCATAATCACGTTCACTAATGAGTATCAAAAAAGAAAGCAAGCGACTAAATCAAAATGAAACATAGCGTTCAGGAGCGGGGCGGGGGGGTTAGTCAGACACGAGTTATTAGGTTTATTAATGTAATAAATTAACTGAGGTAAGAAAAGAAATGTTTACAAAGTTGCATACAGAAGTGAGATAGTGCAGTAAGGGCTCCATTACATCATAGATTCAAATTGTGAACATCAGACCAATTGATGCAGTTTCTTAATTTATACTGTTTCTTACAAAACTGTCGACTAATATCAGTAAACCGAAGTCATACAGTCAACATTCAGAACAATGTGCATTTGATGCAAACGAAAAAGGAACGATTTTAGAACCTGAGAATTTTTTGAGACAAATCGCTAATCATGAGCTAGTTAGCTTAAATTATGTGATCAAAATTTAAATGGAAAAAAAATTAGTCCAGTGCAAATGTAATGCGGATTGCGGGGGTCCCCTAACAAATTAAGCAAGAAAGATTATGTATACATATTTGAATCGTTTTCTCTTTTTGAGAACAGATTAGTTTTCAAAAAGTATGGGGCCCGTTTGTGGGCAAAACCAAAACGACAGCACTGCTGAGGTCTACTGTTTCTTAATGTTTACATTCACATGACATTTTTCAAACCCAATCAGTTTTATGCTTGTTGCACAATCTAAAATATTTTCTTTTATTTACGTTTAAAGATAAAATTTTTTTACAGATTGTACGAACCGAACCAGATTTGAAAGGTGTAGGTTGTCAGTTTTATTTCTGAACGAGGAAATACAATGAGATACCAAAAATAATCAACTAAAAACATTAACTGAAACATACAAAAAAAAGAACAATAAAAAACAAATACCAAATTTTCGGTTAAATTAAAGCACGTGCTTTTATTTATTTATTTTTGCTTTAAAGGTTTGATTGTTTTCATTTTTGGAAGATATTAAAATACTCACAATTATTATTGGATTGATTGAATAGGTAACCAAGGTTTGACGCCTCTGTATTTGAAAAGTGAATAAGCTTAGTAATTCTGAAGTGGATTCGACCCGCTTTAATGATTGAGTTACAGGCTTACAGATCTTACGATCTTTAGAGATATGGACAGAATCAACACATAAATCCTATAAAATTTATTGACAATAAAAAAATTAGTCGTTAGCATAATTTATTAAATTGGATTAATAATGAAAGTGATGTTCTAAAGCCCCGAATTCAAGTAATATTTTTGGAAAATACACTGACATAAATAATAATTAGGAAACGAATGGGAAAAAATTCACAAGAGATTAAATCTAGATTAAACTAGATGTTTCTTGTATACGTCGATATCCTAAAGCAGTAATTATATGATGCTGTAACATTTTATACGGAGTCCAGTTCTGTATCCTGTATGACTTCTTAAAGCTCCTTATTTCGAGATCAGCGGTTACATAGATTACATCAATACCTGTTCGCAATGACATTCGCTCGGAATTAATTAAACTTATTGTAATCGTTCCCAGAGGTTGATGTATTGCAAATAAATGTAGAACTTGAAAAGCAAAGTGCAAGATAAATATTTTAGATTTTTTGCAAATGCAAATCCTTTCGGTAAGCAAAAAATAAATAAGGGCCGGTTATACAAAGGCAGTTTAAACTCAAGTTTAACTGAACCAGGTTCAAAGTAAACAAATTCGCATAGGATCTTAAGGACATATGGTAATTAATGCATTCATAAATAAAATTTGATGCGATTTTGTTCACTTTGAACCTGGTTCAGTTGAACGCCAGTTTAAACCTCCTTTGTACAATTGACCCTAAGAAAAAGACTAGGAAAACCAGCAGGTTTTCAGGGTATGAAATGAAGAATAATAGATTTGGTTTGTCTTTGATAAAAACAAAGGATATTCCTCCAAATATAGTCCAGAATATCCTAAAACATGTTACAAGTGGAGGTTCCAGTGGTTTTAAGTGCTTATTTTACAAGAGAAGCTACAATCTACTTTTCACAACACTTAACTCTAGTGCTAAGCAAATGGTAAATAAATTGACTGAAATCGAATGTGTTTAGAATCAAATCATATTGAAGTAAAGTGCGGACCGTAGTACGTTATGACTTATGCAAAAGTATTACTACTACCAAATAGGCTAAAACTAGAAGAACTGTTTAACAAATATCTAATTCGCAAAGCTATATACACAGTTGACAAATAATTTGCCTTGCACCTATTATTGAGAGACATTAAATAATTTTGTGAGTAAATCCTGATGGGTCCTATATTCTAAGCGTTTTCAAATTGTCAAAAAAATGATTATTATATTAAAAAAAAAATAATCTAATCAGATTACGTTTGATTTGGAAAATTTTCGGGGTTACCCTGTATGGCAAAACAATTTGAAATGGACTTTGGGGAATCTTTAGAGTATTTAAGTATGCAGGTATAAAGCAAAGTTTAGGAAAATTTTGAATTGCTTTAGCAGGAAAGTTAGTTAATTACAAAAGTGCTATCCAATTGGTTCCACTCTGATCGAGAGGAGCATTTAAAGTCTCTTATTACCGAGCTGTTGTGTATGCTAATGCCAACGAGTGAGCTTCTCTTAAAGGCAATTAAATTTTTTTCGGCGAGGCAGATAAAGTTTGCCGGCTCACGTACGCCTTTTGCCTGCCTCATTTTCGATCCTTCCGATAAAATCTCAATGGCAGCGACGAGCAAACAGCCAGGCAGCCACCAACAGGCGAACAAACCGGCGGATGAACGGACGGCGGCAGCGGCAGCAAAACGCCCGTACATTTCATTAACATCTAGCAAGCGTCGACTTATCTCGACTTGATATATGGCACTTGGCCGGGCAGACAAAAGAATAGTTTTTTTGCCACCGCAAAATACATTATACATAACATCGCGAGGGGGCGTGTTCACGTTTTTCAAGGTAGATACATGTATATACGATTTCCGGCCCGCCAATGACGAGCCGGCTGGCGCGTCAGTGCTGCCACCATTGGTCGATACTCGGCGCTGGCCTTCTACCTTTCGGACGAAGCTTGGACGGACGTCATAGAGCACCGGAATCGACCGCAGGCTTGGTTCGTTACACCGGCGAAGCTTGCGACCTCTACATTTTCTCAAATTTTTCGAAATTTATTTCTAAACACTAGGCTAGACAGTACTCAAAGAATAAATAGAGAACGTCTTCTTATCTAAACGAAAAATGATATTTTTCACAGACGAATGAATAGTTATATTGTAAAAGAGAAACGAAATAAAAATGAACCATTGAGCATTCAGGAAAATCATTCGTTCTCAAAATTTTCAAAAATTATTTTTAACCATTGGCAGCACTCAACGTGTTTTCACCTAAATATAGACGAATGAAGTAGATTTATTGTAAAAGAAAGGCGAAACAAAAATGAACCGTTCAGAAGCTTCAGAGCTTTCAGGAAAATCCCGTTCCTATTCGCCCTAATAATTTTCAAAAATTATTTTTAACCGTTGCACAGTGTAATGTATATATGGTAAACTAATTCAAAAGTCAATAAACGAAACCTAACAATTAAAATAATTTTTATGATCTGCAAAATTTTATATAAAACTAATTTGAACATTTAATAACAATTAAAAATAACAAGATAATAAAATATAAGAAAGTAAATAAATTATTCCGAACTTTCTGATTCTTCTGAGTCGACCACTTTTGAAATTAGCGTGAGCTTAAGTTGAATTTTCAGAAACGTCGGCTTCTATGAACTCCATAATATCGGTATCTGAGGAGGGTTTTTTTGTTGTGACATGACGTAAAGATGCAAGACCTGGATCCGTGGTAATTAGTAGCATTTTCATTAGGTCCGTATTTGTATGACAGCGAGAAGTTTTTCGTGTATGCTTTTTTCTAATATATCTAAATTCTTTGTGTCTCGCTTCTAATGCTTCTTCGGAAAGTTGTCCTATTGGTACTATAAATGATTGTATTACTGAAGGTCCATGAATTAATAGTTTGTGGAGTGAAATTGGCATATAGTACCATGAGTAGTGTAATAGATATAATTCCTTAGTTTCATCAATTAATTTACTAAAATTTACCAAATTAATTTTATTTCCTGATGATATTACTTTAAGTATTAAACCTAATTTTCGAATTAAAGACACATCAATTCCAGTTATTTCGCTGCTTAATTCTGGGTTATTAAAAAATCTCCTTGCAGTATTTCCATCATTAGTGGATCCGAATCCAGGCTTCGGCCTATCAACAAACAAACCCATCTTTTGTTTAAATTTTTGTTGAATAAACATTTTTCTTTCATTGAAAATTCTTTTAGCATTTTCGTTTCTTACTTGCCATACTTTTAATGGAAGTCTATACGATATGTGCAGTAAACATTTGAAAGTCCGAATCCAAGAATGCAGGGTAGATAACCCATACATATAAGCCGATTCATTAGGTGTTCGATTTTGAACTTGTTTTTGGTTCATTTGCTTTGGAGTGGCTCCACAAATATAACAAGTTTGTGATGAATTTGTCCCACTAAGAACATTGCAAATGCTACTATCAATCATTGTAAAAAGCATGTTGTGACTTACTTGAATAGATTTTCCATCTTTCATAACGTTACTCGGTACCAGATTTGTAATCAAATAGTTCATTCTTAATTTTTCTTCAGTAACTAACGATGCCGTTTCTTTTATAAATATAAATTTTATAGGGCGACAATAAAAAGTTGAAGATGGAGTTTCATTTTCCCAAATGATATTTTATCAACTAACATTATCAACTATACGAAGAGGTAAAGAGAAATTTTTGTTTATATCGACTATGCCCAGAGCTTCCATCGAATCCCCACTTGCAGATTAACGTCAAAGAGGAATTTTCCACTTTATTGCTATTAATAAAGTTTACTATAATTGAGTGAACCGTTATATTTAAAAGCTCCTGTAAATTTACTTCCGCTTGTATATCAGAAACACTGATCGCCGTAGGTAGCAATGTCTTTTTAAAATTTTCAATTGCATAATAGCTGGGTAAAATGTCAGCACATATGGAGTTCATTGTCGACCGTAATATATTATATTTTCTAAATGTGAGATCTAAATCTAAAAATATGGCTAACGCACGAATTGTTGATAACGACGATTTCTTGTTAGTTACAGTTTTATGACAAGACAATTCAGCTGCAAAAACTAATTCGTCTGATGTTTTAGTCGAAATGAGATCTGCTACTCGTCTCTTCTTTGTTATGATCGAAGCTTCTTTAAAAATTTTTTTCGATCTTCCAGTTACACTTCGTCTGGAGCCTGATCCAGGTTGCATATAATTAGTGATCTCTTTGGGTAATTTTATATCAGAATTCAGCCAAAATTCGTAATTCTTAAAAAATCTGACTGAATGCCGATTACAATTAGTCCATTTTCTTTGTATTTCCAGGCAAAGTAAACTTGCAAATCGGCGCAGAGCTTCTTTGATGTTATCTGGTGCAAGGTTGAGTTCAAATAGACCCATCAGATATTCATAAACCGATGAGTTTTTCTACTTTGGGCGCGTTCCTCCAAATTTCAAATACACTGAGATTGGAATGTGCTAATAAAAGATAAATTTTCTCATTAGTGCGTAGATAGGCGCAACCACCAAATATCAAAAATTAAACATGATAAAGTAAACTAAGTTTCAGCAAAAATTTGAAGAATCGATATTTATCGTTTTCTTTTAAACTGATTTTAATTTTATAGAAAACTATGAAGTGAGAGACGGACTACATGTAAAAGATTACTTACCCATGTTGACAGCTAAATCAAATGACAATTATTTTTAAATGAATGTAGGCAAAGGTAACTAAGATTTGGTGACACAAACAAATTACTACTATATCAATTGGAGGTTAAAAACGTGATAGAATTATTGCGTTGATGTTTAATTAATATTAGTGCATATTTCTCCATCGGGAAGAGATTGAGATTTCTCTGCTGTACACATTCGTTATTATTAATTTATCAACATTTTTGAAGAAGGCAGTTGTGTCTCTATATGCTGCCAAGAGAATAATTAAAAATAAATTTTATATTTTTTTTACTTTTGACTATAGGTCGTAACACTGTGCGTTGGCAACACTCGAAGAACGTGTTCTTACCTAAACGAAAACTGATATTTTTTGCAGACGATTGAATAGACACATTTAAAAGAAAAATGAACCGTTGAGCTTTAGAGCTTTCAAGGAAATCATGTTCTTATTCATTCCCATAATTTTCTAAAATTACTTTTAAATGTTGGCAGCACTCAAAGAATGAATACAGAATGTGTTCTTACCTGAATGAAGGACTGATATATTTTACAGACGAATGAATAGATATATTGTAAAAGAAAAACGAAACAAAAATGAACGGTTGAGCTTCAGAGCTTTCAAGAAAATCTTGTTCCTATTCGTTGTCATTATTTTCAAAAATTATTTTTAACCGTTAGCAGCACTCAAAGGATGAATATAGAACATGTTCTTACCTAAACGAAAACTGATGTATTTCACAGACGAATGAATAGATATAATGGTAAAAGAAAGTGAAATAAAAATGAACCGTTGAGCATCAGAGCTTTCAAGAAAATTATGTTCGTAATTGTTCTCATAATTTTCAAAAATTATTTTTAACCGTCAACACTCAAAGAATGAATATAGAACGTGTTCTTACCTCAACGAAAACTGATATTTTTCACAGACAAAGAAGCGAAATAAAAATGAAACGTTGAGTTTCAGAGCTTTCAGCAAAACCACGTTCCTATTCGTTCTCATAATCTTCTAATATTGTTTATTGGCAGCACTCAAAGAATGAATAGAACGTGTTCTCACACCTAAACGAAAAATGATATTTTTATATGATATATGATTCTACCATTCGTTTAATTACGTTTCCATTTCGACTATTGAATCCGCCTAAATACAGTGTAAGTATTAAGAAAGAATTATGCAAGTAATTACTGGTAGTTCAAGAAATAAAGGAATTGATCTAAGAAATTAATTGGAAAAATTAATTAATATCTCTGGTAACAGAATATGGACAGGAAAGAGATGAAATATAAAAATCGAAATCATATTTAATCAATCAATGTTAATCCCGGTAGTGATATCTTGGGTACCATAAACTTTCGAAAAGAGGAAAAAGCTTTGATTGTGAAAATCTAAAAGATCAAACAAACACACGTTTCCGTTTTGTTAATTTTGTTAATTGAATTCGCTCATTCTTTAAAGAAGATCTACGAGATTTAGTATAAAAAAGGTAATGATTTCAGATGCAAGTTAGTGATAGGAAGTAAAAATGAAGAAAAAACAAAATTCGAACATTGGATAATGGGTCTCCAACAATTATTGTAGGCCTGGGTGTTAGATCAAGCAGTTAGGATTTTAAAAAGATGAAGCTAAATCAAATTATGCATCTTTTTATTTAAAAAGAGCTCTAAAGGAGAAAAAATTTTCCTTTTTATTAACACTCACGCAAAATTTTCTGCTTTTATTAACACTCTTGCGCTCAAGTTAAAAATTAAATGCTCTTAAATGTCTCTAATTTACCGCTCAATTTAAGCTTCTCAGGGTTATTTTTTATTTTTAACTGAACCACTTATCTACAAAATGCGCTTTGTCTAATTATTAATTATATCACTGATAGGATCTAAAGATATGCGTAGCTTCTTTTTTAATTAACAAGGCGTAAACCTGCGCGCAATTATCACCGCTGCTTCGTTTACGTTTTTTCGGTTAATGAGAATTCACTTTTGTTACTATTATTTTTTTGTTGAGTTTATTACTCGACATTGTATATGCGATACGACGGCGAAAATTACCGGTTATTCCCGTTCTGATAAAAACTCTAATGAAAGCTTGAGGTTAGATTAATTAAATAAAAACCTGCAAGTACTCCTTTTTACGTGTGTTTTTGTATTCATTATAAATAATATTTCTCGTGCGTAACTATGAAAATGTTATTTATTTTAGAAATATTAATAAGATTTTAAGAATGTAATGCAAGTAATTAAAATGTGGCGCAAATTATAATTTATTAACTACATCATTAATAAATAATTAATTCCATTGGAAATTATTTTATACCTTCAAGTTACTAAGAAAATAATAATAAAGTTAGCATTTTTGAATGATGGATTGGATCAGTACCTAAATTATTGTTAACTTTTCCTAAAAAATCAGAACACTTCCTTAAATAAATGTTACAACCTAATGAGCAGGCAACCAGCAAAACAGAAAGGAATGTCTTATTAGCAGTTGCTGTCACATTTCAAAGACTCCTGTAATCGGTTCGAGATGAAGGGATCGGTTTATAAAAGCAGAAATGAGCGCAAAGTTAAAACGGTTTGAATAAAGCGAACAGTGAACTATGAAATATTTTAAACGCTGATGTTTGGTGAAGTTGATTGTTGTATGTATTGTACTCGATGAATGGTAACACATAATTAAATTATTTTTAATTTCTATTGGAAGCTATTAATTTGAATCCTATAATTCGTAACAATAAATAATTCGATTAAATAGAAGTAGCAGTTAAGAGGAGAATGCAGTTAAGTGATGGTTATTAAATGTTCTAGAGTGAAAAGTACCCATTCTACGAATTTGAAAACAACTATCTCATGGAATTGTAAAAGCTGGAGAAGCGCAAGCTGAAAAATCAGAAGAAGAAGCGCAGTTTTGTAAGCCATTGAGAATTTAAGAGAAAGAAGGATTTTCCTATCATAGAACTGGAATCAATATGAAGAAATTAACTTGAAGGATTATAAGAGACAAGAAGTATGATATTAATTATCTATGAAGGCCAATATTAGCCAAGGAAATTTTGGAACGTGTAGAAGAAAATTCTGGATGCAGAGAAGGGCCAAACCAAGATATTAATTGATGATCCACTTAAAACCCCTATCATTTGACGTCAATTCAGACACAAGTTCCACAACTAATCGAAGATATTGCGAGCTCATGAGAACTTGGGGCACTGTATGGTGCACTGATGAGAAAACTTTTACAGTCAAACGAAATAATTTTGATGAAAAATGATGTTTTTAATTTACCCAAGGTACCAACTTAGATTTAGCGTAAATATTTGGGCAGCAATTTTAGACAACGCCACTTATTTTAATCAACAGAATTCATGCAAATGATTACCAATTTCTTGTATTAATGAATTAACAAATCTTTTGGAATATCTACTTTTGGCCAGAAGCATTACAACAAGGTACCAATTTGGTGGCATTTCACCACATTATGGAATTCAGGCACGAAGCAATTTTCACAACAAAGGGTTGGATCGAGTTAGTCCAGTAATTGACCAATTAGATCACTTGGTTTCAATTCACAAGAAAAAGAGTTGAAAACACCAGATACTTCTATTGATTTAGTTTTCATTCTAGACTTTAATCAGAACCATTTTGAAAACCACGACCTTCGAGGACCTTCAGATTAATCAGAAGCACTCCAAATACAGAGGCTAAAGGCCGGTGACGTACTAAGTTGCTCTCGAACATGGTCAAAGATAGAAGCGACGACTCCTTGAAAAAGAAAGAAAAGGGAGATCAACATTAATGTAGAAACTTGCATAAAAGTTGCAGACAATAAGTTAGTGGGGGAAATGGAATTCGAAAACAGCTAACTCAAAACTAGAAAGCCAAAAAAAAATGGAAGAACAATTTGTAAATCGCGAAGATTGGAAAGGTGTTTATAGAAGAAGCATTCCATCAAGCTATTGAGGTTCAATTGAGGTTTTGACTTACAACAAAAACGTTTATGTTTCAGAAGCTTCAAAATCGAGAATCGATTCTACCTTCATGTATTTAAGGTGACATTCTTAGCTGCATTCGATGACTTATTCATCGGTTGTGACTTCAGAGGTGAAATCGCGTGGATCTTGTTTTGTAGGGTTTACTATAGCAATAGTATCCTTTTTCGTTGCAGAAGCTTCACGATTCAAAAGAATCGATTCTAGCTCCATTTATTTAAGGCGGCCGTTTTAAATGCACTCGGAAACATATGACATACCTAATTGGTATCTCTTGGCTTCCGGTTTGGAACCACGTAAATTTTCTTTGGCATATATTACTGCAGCAACAGAAGAATGGGCAATGCTCATTCCGAAGATATTTGGTTTATTTCATAAGCTTTAAGACATAAAAGAGTGGATTCTATCTCTATCTATCTTTTTAACTATACCTGAAGACTTATCCAATGGTATTTCTAGGCTTCGGTGTTACAATTTCATCTTTTTCTACATAGGCTACTATAACAGCAGAACAATCAGTCTGAAGATATCTCATATATTCGAAGATGAAACTTCGGCAGAAGAGAAAAAAATTGATGCGAATTCAGCCCGGAACTTGGAAGTATTAGCAGTTTTTCTTGTTTGTCTTCATTTCGACCATCTGATACTTTAATGGAAAAAAATTGCGAAGAAATCTCAATAATTTGACAAGAAAACTGACGAAAGATGCCCAAATTTACACAGTCGTGGTCCAAAAAAAGTAGCCTTACAATCTTCATTACTTAGAAAAATTCGGTGAACTTTGCAACTTTAGAAAAGAGAGCAAGACTTTCCAATGAAAAATATCACAAAAACGTAATCATAATAAACACAAATGCTTATTTGAAACGATCTTAAAGAAACAGTCGTCTATGTAAGAAATCGGCTATTTCATAATTCATTAAGCTCAATTAAATTCGATACAACGTCGCCTACGCGAACGCGTAAAATTTTACCTACATAAAAATTATGTAAGTTATGTAACATTACAACGACTCGCTTTATCATGAATCACGACTGACTTTTGCAAATTGCAAGAATTTCAGCTACATAGGTGACTCATCAAAAAATGCCATTATGCAAGTGTATGAGCAGACGGTTTCGGAAAACACGATGAATCATAGAGCAACTGGCACACATGTAACGTGTTACGTAATCGGAATTACCGCTATCATTCCATATAAAAAGAGATTGCTTTCCACGAGCGTACAGTTTCAAGTCGTATAGTCGTGAACACCTCCCCGAGTCCAAAAGTATGATCAGCATTCACACAAAGTCATAGTGTGTGTGAACAAAGTCTGAAAATTCGTCCATCTCTCTGTATCTAGTAACATGGTTTGGGTGAGAAAACGTTAGTTTGTTTGCCAATTAGTTATGTTATTAAAAACTAACAACTGCTTTATTTGATTTATGAAATGCTGTTTTTCTCGTTATAAAACTGTTTTGAATTTGTCTTGTATTCCCTCGTATATCGTTCGGAAGTAATATGTCATTACATTTAAACTTTGTATTTGTCTAGATTGTTACTTGTGAAAAGTTTTTCACTTCCGCCCGTGAGACTCCTCGCTACGAAAAAAAAATACATGAGAGAAATACTTGGCGCAGTTGTCGCATTAATAGCAACAACTAATAACAATAATAATGAATGCGTATGTAGGTGCACTAACGAGCGCCGGGCAATTAGCGGCATTGTTTTCCGCGCTTAATTGCGCCGCTTTGCGCTGCCAGAAAAACGACGGCGAAAATGAGCCATGTGGGTAATATGTAGGCACAATGCGCTCGCAATTACCCTAATTGATCGAAGGCGTATGCAAGACGTCGAAATGCGGCCGTAATTGCTGGAATTAACGATATTCGAAGCGTACCGGATGTCTGCGACGGCTCAATCAACGGACATCATCATAAAAAACCTAATTTTTCTCTACTTACGATAAAGGCAAGTCCGTTTAACCTATGCATGTGTGTCCCACACCTTCGAGTTTGGACGACCTCTCCTACAGCCGTTACAAAAGGATAATTTTATTATTGCTATAGATCGAAGGTTTCACTGTTTCTCTTCTTCTTTCTGCCGACGTGACGTTTCGTCCTTGCTTGCAGTACACGGAGCTACAACCGACATCATCAGCTGCAGTATTGAAGATGGCTCATGCGATCGAGGATAAGGAACAAAATCATCGCGAAAACATTGAAGTACCAATAAATAGCAGCCGTAGGTTTTTCAAGTGAAATCAGCGTCAATTTCTATGAGGAGGGAAATCCAGGAATTTCCTATTGGAAATCCAAGAATTTCCTATTGGAAATCCAAGAATTTCTTACTGGAAATCCAAGACTTTGATCTTCTTTCTTCTATCGATGTTTCGTTCTTAATCATACTACACAGTGCTGAAAAAGTAGCCCTAAACATGATTCATTCGAGCAAAGACGACATTCAGCAATTACGCCATTACAGCTTGAAAACCAAGAAATATTTCAGACCTCATGCTCTTTTTTTGTTTTTTTTTTTTTTGTGTAAGCAGTAACTTAAATCAGTCCATTGATACATTGATATAATGTTAATCAGTGCTACTTTCCTCTTCCTGCATTCTTAAACGTGTCAGATATGCTCTCATTCAAGAAAGGACAATAAAATACACAGGAAGTGACCTTGATTACTTCCTGTGCAGACCCTTCAACTACCTTTGGAATTATGTAGTGTACTGGGAACAAGCAGAAACCACGAGACGTTGTAATTCGCAAATTTTTTCGTAAAAATCATATAACCCATACATTTTCCCAATTATATTCCAATCGCCTAGAACGACCAGTCGCCATGCTACAACAGCAGCAGAACAACTCGCAGCAGCAGCAGCAACAATTCCTTGTGATCAAAATCGAAACACAAACAGAAGAAAGATCAGCGTTCTATTAACTTCCTGATGGTTTGCAACAATTTTATCTGCTACGAGTACATACAACATTAAGACTTTTATAGTGTTTGATACAATTCTTGCTTCGATTTCTATTCATTTATTATTACATTCAATTTCAAAACTATAAATCGTTTAGCCCTAATCGTCCTACTTTTTCTAATAAATGAACGAATGCATGTCATTTTATAATTAACAAATGCGTATATAAGATAAGCATTAATAATTCCAATTTCAGTGAGAATCGTCCTACTTTTTCTAATAAATGAACGAATGCATGTCATTTTATAATTAACAAATGCGTATATAAGATAAGCATTAATAATTCCAATTTCAGTGAGAAACGTGTATTTTTTGGTTTGTGAAGAGCAAAAGTGATAATCGTAAATAATTATTTAACAACAATAGCAGTTGGAAAAATAAAATTTCCAGCGAATGAAATATCTTATTAGAATTGATCGTTATTAAGTTATTTTGGTTATTTTTTTAATTTCGAAAGCTATGCATTATATTGATTATACTGTCGCGATGAAGGACGGCTGCCTCCACCATGTCACGCTAAGGGCCTTCACCATGTCGCGCTAAGCCTCCACTACGTCGCGACGGTGCGTCCTTAGTCTTCGGGGTTGATTGGGGTGCGTAGGTTTATCAAAGGGTAGAGCTTTAAGACAATGATTTAAAAAAAGCAATACCTCTTTATTACGTTAAATAATTAATTTAGTTGAGGGTGGTTTGTCCGTTAAAATTGGGGGTGCGGTCCTGGGGCGTTCGCGGCGACTGGGGTTGTTGATTCGTCCAAGACGGAACAGCGAGCGACGTTTCCTTAGACGGAGAAGACTGGCGAAGCTCGAGACCGCTCCGTGACTGGAGTGATGGGTCAAGGTCGGTCTCGGTGACAACGTTCCTTGGCTGGAGCACGACACGTCCTTGCTCAGTCTATGGGTGATCGGGTTGGAACAGCGTGGCCAGGGCAGGCTCCGGTGGTGTCTTCTCTTGGACAGCTGGCGAGCGAGATGGTCCTCGTTCTCTTAGGACGGGTTCGGCAATGTTGTCGGCGGCAGTGGCAGATGATGTGGCTGCAGCAACGCTGATGCTGGGGTGGCGCCGACGGCGATGCTGGGCGGCGGCGACAGCGTGGTTGAGGCGTCGGCGACGGCAATGTTGGGGGCCCCCTCGTGAGTTGGTACTAGTGCCCACTGAGTCGGTCCGGTGGCAATGACTACATGACTGCATCACTGGCTTCCCAATTTTGGCCCGCACTTTAAATACACGTTTTTTGCTTATTCGAGCGTTGCCTGTTTTCGTCACTTGCTTTGTGTCTGTTTGCGTCATACGTATTCGCTAGTATACGCGCGTGGCCCCGTTTGTAATAAATTCCGCTGATGTGTTATTATGAAATATGAACCTTTACGTTTTACGTTGTATCGGTTATCTCCTTATTGTGTTTACATTTCGACACGGTCGCAATTTGCCCTCAATTACACAAGTTCGCGTTTAAATACTTTTTATGCTTTTTATTCGCGGAACACAGAAAAAAAACCCTCGTGGTTTTTAGAAAATTCCCCCTCGTGACAATACCTTAGGTACATACTTCAAGAATCAAAATAATGTTCCAATTAATTACTGAGGTACTCCATGCTGTTGTAGATTAAGTGGTCAATCTACAAATTTTATTCATGACAAACACGACCGCGGTTTCGTCCAATTTAGAACATTATCAAGTGTATAAGCTAAAAAGAAGAAAACCTATTGTTAGTTAATTACACATTAAACATATTAAAAGCAGTAAAATCTTGTTGTTGTCAAGAGTAAACTTAATTTTAGGGTGTAAAGAATTGAATTCAGCTAGAAGAGTGTCTAGAGATGAAGGCGGTCCATCAAAAATGATAAAAATGTCATCAACATATCTACCGTAGAATTTGATGAAATGTTTTAACGGACTCAAGATTATTCATAAAAATATCAGCTAATACGGGTGACAGGTTACAGCCCATGGAAAGACCATCGACCTGTGAATAGTATTTATCATTGAAAACGAAGAAATACTGTTCTAAAGTTAATTTAAGTAGTGAAGTCTGGAAGGTGACGTTGTTGTAAGACAAATTAGAAGAACCCAGAAGAGCTTGGGCGAATTGAAGGCATTCAGAATATTGAAACTAGGAAGTAAATAAGTTAATTTGTTGTTAATTTTCAAAAAATGAAGACGGAAGAATTTAGCAGAATTGTAAAGAGAGGACCCTATAAAAGAAGCAACTGGTCGAATGGGGCAGTCGACTTTATGTGTTTTGTTCCAATTCCCATTCGTTTTGAAATGAAAAATATCGATGCCCATAATAAGTGATCTACTGTAAACTAACTCGTGTCTAAATAAAAATCTGGTCAAGTAGGCTACATTTAGTAATTCTGCTATGTAAATGCAATGGATAAATTCTCGATCACAACCCACTTGAGCAGGTTTTTATTTAGACACTTGTTACTTTGACTGTTTGATTTCGTTTTCGGTGCACCTTTTTTTGTGTTAAGGTTGATACTTAGCAATCATTGCGGTATTCGTTCTTTGTCAACCGAATTAACTATCATGCAGAAGAACCTATCTTAAAAACGAAATAGGATTGGAAGACTTTAAAAATTGTGAATGCCGAAATTTAGAGGTGAATTTTATTCAAAGGTTTTCTTCCTTTCGCGAATTAAATACTGATGAAGATGGAATACAGTAGACTCCTGGTTATCAGGAAACCGGATCATTCGAAACTCCGGATTATCCGAAACAAATGCCAAAACATACATATTTCTGCGTTTTATCCGAAACGCGGTTGCTTGAAACTCCCGATTATCCAAAACGAAAGGTCAACCCAATCGAAGGCAAGAAATTGGGAGAAAATCTTTTAAAAATTAAATATTCACGAACGATGGTTGGAAAAGGTCAATGGTCCAGGTCAACCCAACCCAAGGTAAAGAAAGCAAGAAAAATAATAGAAAAAAACAGGAGTCAAGTAAAACTAAGAGGTAATATTTTCCCAAAATTTGATGAATTTAAGGAAAGTGACGTCAAAATGTTAATCAGAACAAAAACTTGATTGTTAAAGAAAATGCAAATGAGAAGTTGACTACTTAATCGTTTTGCAATAAACACCGTAGATATCGAGTTTACAGCTAAGCTTTATAGGCGGAATAATTTCCATAAATTTTAAATAAGCATGATTTTAGAATTCCCAACGAGGACAGAAGTCTAGTAGCGGTATTAAAACGCTAAAAGGAGAAAATTTTCGATTACCCGGCTCGGAATCTGCGTTATCATTAATGAGCAATTATAAAACTTAATTGAGCATTTCATCGCAAATCCTCGATGCACGTGAATTTCAATCGTTCGCGATCGCGCTTAATCAGTTCTAAATATAAGCATCGCGTCGTTGCTCCTCAATTAGCCATTGTGGAGATCGACGGTGGAGAAGAAAAGGCCCCGACCAGTCGACCGACCGACCTTCGCCATGTAACCGTTATGGTCCGAAATCGGGAAACGGTAGCCGGAGAGCACCTTTCGATTCGTATTGTTGAGGGGAAAGTGGCCGACCGTTTGCTGGCCGCCCGTCTTTTTGTACGCACGCAAAAATGTCCAAATTAGAACCGCCGAGAAAGGCGCTGGGCTTTGTCGCCCGACAATGTTTCCGTACGGTATTCTTAATAATGGCTTTTTGAAGAGATTTTTTTTCTCATCGAGGTTATAAAAGACCGCATTCTATGAATTCACACCAAGTAAACACAAATCACGGATTGTGTGCCACTGAAACATTCGAAGAGGAAAAAAATTGGTACGGACGTTGCCCTCCCTCGCGGCGGTTTTAGACAGGTGCCTCTCCATTCTAAACTCCGACACTTCCGGAAAATATTTTTAACAAATCAACGACGTTCCATCGTTGCAGGATCTCATATATCCAAGTTTTCTCAAAACCCAGGGGGTTCCTTCTGATGCGAACTTTGAGGACGAATTTTATTTTATCGATTTTCGTTTCCTTTAAGCTGTCTGCGTTTGTATACGACACAGTATTTGATTTGTAATAGGCGAATGAAAATTGTAGGTATTTGCGAGGTTAATGTTGCGTTTTGATGTTCCTGTTCGCGAAGAGAGAGAGCTTAAGCTCAAAGCGACCGCGCAAAATTTTTACAAAACAAATTGGTTATTAATAAGTGTAACCTAACGATTATTAGCCGAGGCGTTGATTAGCGCCGATGTTGCGTAACGTCCGCGTGTTGTTTCGCGTTGATGACATCGCACCGTGGATTTCATTAAAATTTTATGTTAATGGAGAACGCAAAAAAAGGCGCGCGAGTGTCACCGTGGTGTATCTTCAATGGACGCGTGAAAAATCGCTTCGAAACGGCCGGAACCTGTGTACTAATAAGTTTTCGGTTCTTTTCCGCCGGCGTCATCCGTGCAAATAAGAAAAGCGATGAGAAAATTAAAATTTATTTATTGCCCATCGCATATTCCTCTTTATGTGTGTGTTTACGTTTGCACGGATCAACGTCGGCTTATCTCGAAGGCCGTGGGAGTTTGCGCCCTCGCCTTTCTTCTTTGTACATCATCTCGTGAAAGGTCACCGAAACGAAACAAAACAACATTTTGAAACCATCACCTCTATCCAGTTACCATAATACCTACAAACTTTTGATTATTTTCACAATCAACTTCTCCGAGACGTTTTGAGTTGCCTGTGTCAACAAAAAAAAAATCTTTTTAATTGTCAGTGCAAAACTGTCATTATTAATTTAATCATTGAAGAGAATAGTACTATGGGTGGGTTTACAGAAAGCAAATCAAATATTTAATTGGGAATTAAACTAATTACGATTAAGTTGCCATAAGAATTACATTGCGAAATGTCAAATTAACACGGTCATTAAAATTTGATTGCAATTAAAGTTTCTGTAAACTGGGCCTAAGTGTTTTTTTTTTAATGCCATAAGGGGTGGCTGTGGAAAAGAAAATTCATGTCTTAGCTCCATTCATTTACTTTAAATTCTCAGTTTTGGCATGTGTTACATGGCAAGCTACGACATGAGTTTTAATTTTCATGGCCAACCTTTATGGCATTTTTAAAAAAATACACCGTATATGTTGATTGTAGAGTCACTAAACGTCACTTCCTCTTATATGTCATCAGTTAAGTGTACCTGCATCATAATCCTACATGTGTAATAAGTCACAAAACTTGCTGCATCAGAAAAGAGTTATTTAGCATTCAATTGACGTTCGATTAAACAAACGGTGCGTGGAAATAATTACTGTTATTTATTAATGATTGAAGTTCTGCGACGTTCAAATTAAACACGTCAATCTGAAAATTTATATATAATGAAGAGATAATGGAAGTCGTTTGATAATTACGTTCTCTAAGTAGGCAGAAAAAATCATTGATTAAAATGATGAAGTAAATTGTATTTGATAAATAAATCAGGCGAGCAGTTATTGTTTATGATTTTTAAGGTCCGTCTGGTCTAAAGAGTTAAAACATCAAAATCATTTAATCAATAATCATTTTGCTGTAACCTTGACACAATTTTAAGCAGGTTTCAGAATCGAACTACACTGGTGATGAGAAATAATAAATAATTTGTTTTGTAAAAGAAAATAACTGAATGTAGCAAACAACTCTTAATTACCACCGAACAAGCCATAAAGCTCCCAAGTTTGGAGTTGACGTTGGTTGGGTAAACGTATGTCGAAGCTGTAGTCATAACCAGTAGATTTATTTGAGGTTTTAATATAAGGAAAGACATACCGTGTTTCTAAAGGTGCGTTTAGACTTGAGCACGCACGCACTGATCCACCGCGAATGCTCAAGTGTAAACGGTTATGCGCGCACGCTCACTATGTGTTTTTCTATGCGCGAACAGCAGCGAGCGCGATCCGCTTGGTGTCGGTCTCGGGTACACGCTCAAAAGAATTAATTGGTTCGCGAATGCTCAATTTGTACCACACTGAATTTGCAGCGTATGTTCGAGGTATCTTGTATCTTTTTTGACAATCTTTGGTGCTATCAAGCTGAGCAAATATTCGAAATCGGTTTTGGTCATTCTTGTAAAGTCTCTGAATTGGTCATAACGACACTCTGACACTAAATTGATTAATAAATTATTTTGTCTATTACAAAAAATTGGCGTTTGCCACCAACGACGACGTCTACGTTTTAGAACTTCCTTTTTTTTATGAAAGTATACATCACAATAAACGCGGCTATTTTGTCGTTGATTTTCAACGCACGTCTTTTAATTTAAACGCTCTTCGCGAGCGCGAACGAATACCATGCGCGTATGCTCAGTGCGTGCGTGCTCAAGTCTAAACGCACCTTTATACTATCAAGTCATGGCCAACTTCAAACGTGGAAGTTCTTGAATAGATGATATGTTTACCATTGCAGAAGAAAATGTTAGCTCATTAACTTAATTGGAAATCTCGTTTATTCTACTTTGTGTATCGAAAATATTAAAATTAAAATTATTTAAAGAATAAAATGTCTTCACGCAGCTAATATTTGAAGCATTCAGATATTGAAAATAAAGCAAGATCGCCTTCTGTGCACAGCACATTGGTCATAAGACATTTTAGACGCAAGCTAGGACCCTCTCTTTTGTGGGGATTCGTTTTAAAACAGTGGCGGCTCGTGACTTTCTGTGGGAGGACTTCGTAGAAGGACATCGAACGAGAGACAAGTAGGTAATATGATAATTGGCTAGCCTGAGAATGAAAGACGGGCTTTACGTTTTCAAAATTATTTTTAAATCTCAACATAATCTCCTAAACGTTCAATGCACTTGGTCCAGTGATGCTCTAAAGCTCTGATCCCATCGCGGACCTCTTCGTGCGTGCAAAATCTCTGTCCACCTAAGAAAACGTTGAGCTTGGGGAATAGGTGCAAGACATATGCAGCCAGATCAGGTGAGTAGGGTGGGTGTGGAAGCAAGTTGTACTTTAATTCAAGAATTTTGGCCGTAGCAATGACACTGGTGAGAGGTCTCATGAAAAATGGCTTTCTTATGCGCCAAACCGGACCCTTTTTCTTGAATGTTTAGTTGCAATTGGTCCAAAAGGTTAGCATTATATTCGCAATTTATTGTTTGTCCCTTTGGAAGATATAATCGATCATCAAAATTCCTTTTGCAACCCAAAATCAGGGTTGGAAAGTTTAAAACAAACTGTTTAAAACATTGTGTTTAAAACATGTTTAAAACACCCAATTAAAAACAAACCCTTTGTTTAAAACAAAGAGTTTGTTTTTAATTGGGTTTTAAACGTGTTTTGATGTTTTAAATTCATTTTTGTGGTTTTAAGCGTAGAAGAAACACTTCTGATGTAAGTGTTTTGTATTATTGATACATATAATATGTATATATTTAATAATAAAAAATTAGTTGTCTTATTAAGGGCCAGTTTGATAATGGGATTTAAAAGAGACTTTAAAATTAAAGTCACATTCGTGTAAACATCTTTCAGCATTTATTATTTAATTATTATTGTAAATTAGATGTACAGTATATAAATATACTTGGTGGTCTAATAATCAAAATAAATAACTACAAAATTATTAACAATACATAAAATTTGCTTTTAGAAAGTTGCATCTTAACTTTTACTTTCTTTCCACATTTTCTATTAATTTTATCAAATTTATTTCATTTAAATTATTTCATTCTTGAATTGTTCTAGGAAAAAAGAAAATTTATGAATATTTGTTTTCGAAAATGGTATTTTATATGTAAATTTATATTTTCTAGTACTTGAATCATTTACTTTTTATTTATTTATTATTCATTCCATTATATTTTGAAACATATATGTCGTTTGCATTTATTAAATATCAACAGATCAACATAAAAAAATTTAGGCAGCCTGTAGAAAATTGCCTGCAGCAAATGGCAGTATGAGTTCGAATATTTGTATTTTGTATTTTTATTGTCGCAATAACACAATCAAGTGTTTTACAAAAATCAAATATACAAATAAGTACAACTAATTGAGAAAGTAGTAGGGTGACCATAAGAAAAAACATGCGTGTGTTTCAAAAATTCTGAAAATTCGTCAGTAGAATAGAACGCATAATCTTTTAAAAACGACATTAATTTCATTTTAAATGTTTTGTAAGACCACTGTTTTACTATTATTGATAAATAATTGAATATAGAGTTTGGTCCGTTTCTCGATTTGCTTAACCTGAAAAATTGAGGACGTTTTTGAAACGTTATAGGTATAAAGAACATACCTTAGAACGTCTATTTAGTGCATTTCATTTTGTATATTCTAAATTAGAATATCATTAGAAGTAGAAAAGCTGGTAAACTAGTTACAATTTTCAAGGACGTAAATAAGGAATAAAAATAAAATTGAAATTAGAAATTGCATATGTAGAAAACATTTGTAGACGAAAATTGAAAGCCCACAACTGTTTTCTACTTTTTTCTATTTTCAACCCTAAAAACTGCAAAATGAATCTCTAGAATTTTTATCGTAAATATTTTTAAACTTTTATCATTTCGCAATACAACTAATAACTACTTTTTCCTTTGTACTATGTAATTTATATTTTTATTTTATTTTATTTGTTTATATTTTTCACTTCTGACGAAGCTGTCGAACGATTGCGAAACGTTAAGTGTTTATGCGCCATTTAGTGTCCGTTTAAAAGAGTTTGTGATATGTAATTTAGGTTGTGAGAGTATTTGAAGCAATTATAGAAGTGTAATAAATTTAAACAAAATATTTGTTTTATTTAATTTTAAACAGTTTTTTTTGTTTAAAACATGATTAATTTTAAGTCAATTTTAAACATGTTTTAAACAAAAAAAACTGTTTAAAATCAAATAAAACAAATGTTTTGTTTAAAAAAAAAAACAGTTTTTTTTCCAACCCTGCCCAAAATACTGATGCCATAACCTATCCAGCTGATTTTACTGTTATTGCTTTCTTTGGAGTCGAGCAACCAAATTCTGTCCATTGCTTTGATTGCAGTTTGGTTTCAGACGTGTAGTAATGAACTCAGGTTTCATCGGTGGTAAGAAATCGTCGCATAAATTCGGTTGGATTTCTCTTAAAACGATCCAGACTCTTGTGAAAATTGCATTCGAACGTGTTTTTTGAGATCTTTACAATATTGGCTATTTCACTCAATTTTAGTCTTGCGTTACCATTTCTGTTGTAGTGACACTTTTTGGGCGTCCAGAGCGGGGTTCATCTCCGTTACTCGTACGGCCCCGTTTAAACTCAGCAACCCATTTTTTTTATGGTTGCATGTGATGGAACACTTTCTCCTAATACATTTTTCATCTCACCAAAAATTTCTGAGCCTTTCAAACCCTTAATGAAAAGGAATTTGATAACAGCGCGATGCTCAATACTTTCCACTGTTAACAAAACACAAAACACGTGTTGCTTCAACAGCTGTTAACAAGAAACTACTTGACGAATTAATATAAAATTATCACTATTGACAACTTAATGGGAGATTTCACAAACGTTACTTAACTTTAATCATCCGTTAAAAGTAAACGTTGCCATGGTACATGTGTTGAAGGTAAAGGAATGATTATTCTTAATCGATGATTAAAGTTAAGTGACGTTTGTGAAATCCAGCGTAAGAGTTGAACTTCAAAATGTCTTGTTTATATTTTCTATACGAGCGCCATCTATGTGGAGACTATCCAATTATCATCCCACCCTCGTAGAATAGATATTAATCCGTTTTGTTGCTGTGGTCTTCATGTATGGTTAATCTCTCCTCTAGTTTTCACATAAACTCTACTAAACACTAATAAAAAGCAACTTATAGTCAAAATTGGACAAAAAAAGGAAGGAAACTTAACATATTTGAAAACATGGAAACATACGAGTACAAACTCAGGCCCAATCGTACACATGCAAAAAAGTAGCAACTCAAACCCGATTTTCACTCTCCACCAATTAATGTAAAATATAATGGGGCCCATACACGGTCAAACAATTTGCGCAAACTATTGTTATACAACACTGTGTTGTGCATTTAACTTTGTTCATACACGATACGACAGTTTGTGCAAACGTACAATAAAAAAACACTGACATTACTTCCCCCAAACAAAGCACTATGTGAGTTCCAACCTGTTGCGCAACTATAATTTCAAATAGATTTGAATTTACTCAAACTATTGCACAACAACTCAAACGCGAACATACACTATCAAAATGTTTGCACAAAACCCTTTGTTGCACAAATTGTTTGATCGTGTATGTGGCTTGTAAGGTCTGCTTCAAGACCGTCATGCACCCATCAAAGTTCTACACTTAGTGAAGCTTTTAAAACCAACATAAGAAATTAACTCAAAAGTCGGTCTCTTGAAAATGACCGAAAAGCCGAAACCAGACGAGAAGCAAAACGAGCAAGTAGGTGTTCGCTAGAACAAAACACTTCATATTCACTTAATATTTAGTAAAGAAACTTCTTTATTTCAAAGGGACCGTATAAAAAAGTTTTTAACATCAGTTCTGTTGCTTTAATAAAAACAGGACAACACAAAGTTAGACCTAATTGAATCACAAAGGAGACATCACAACATACTATCGCCCATCTCCTGCAAAACAGTGCAACTAGTCTCTTCATCAAAGTTCATAACTTATCGTCGAAAGCTGCAACGTCTTCAACTCTGCTCTTCTTTTATTGTGAACCCAATTCGCTCGAACATACTTTGCTTTAAATTTCCGATAAATGTCAAAATTTTTAGAATCCTATACATGTGTGTACCTATAGTTTGAAAGTAACTTAGTTCAAGAGCTTCTTAATCCATTTATATAGGGGCTGGGATCACTCCCTTTTTCTCTGTCATACCACTTGCGCCTTTTCCTCATCTCACTTCTCTCACAGCTAGAGCTGTGTGTGAGTGTTCGCCTTCTTTACTACCTTCTTCCACTTCCTTCTATCTTTTGGTTCTTCCTTTCAATTTTTTACGTCTACCGTTCTTAGATCCTCATCAACCATCTCGATTTTGGCCTCCCCCTTAATCAATCTCTTGTTGGTTTCCAATATGCTAGGGTTTTAATTATTTTGTCAGCTTATTTACTCCTATTATATCGTCTCCTCCCATTTCCTTCACTATCTCATAGTTAATTTTTTATCTTTATTTGACTGGTCCTAGAATATTTCTCATTATTTTCCTCTCGTTTCTTCTTATATACAGGGTGTAATCGAATAAGTTTCACTTATTAATACTGTAAGTTCTTCATCACATAAGGAATTAATTCTGCAAATATCAGTGGTTTTGCTCAAAAATTAAAAACTAACTGACCTACCACAAGAGCCTTTTGTTTGAAAACCTCTGCTCGTTCGTCAGTGCGTCTGCGGCTTTTATAAACTCATCGTAAAACGATAAATTCCGCAAATATCTCTGTCACAAGGTCAATGAAATCTTCATCCATCTATTTCATTAGATAATCGATAATAATTACATCATGATATTCCGTACTTTGTAATCAAATAACACACCACGTGATTTAATTTGTTAATTTCGCGTGTTAAAATGACGAATGCATGTTTTAGGTACATTGATTAGAAACAAGTTGGTGACAGTAGAATTTTGCGGATGCGAACATTTTTTTTTGTTCCGTCAAATAAATAAATGCATTGTCTGCACTTAATGTGTAGTTTAATGCTTTCCCTAAGTTTTGAGAAGAACATTCTTAAATCATTTACTGTAATGAAGTAATAAGATGCGATTTTTTCGCATCGAGTTTTAACAGTACGAACGTTTATTGTTTAATTCATGTATAAATCATTATTTGCTTTCAGAATATTAAATGATAAACTACGTCTAATAATTAAAATGCAAATTTCAACACAACACTTGAACTATCGTAATTAGCTGGAACTGTGAACAGACGTATACACAGTATTTCTGCGATCTTTCGGAATTTTGTTCGTTTAGTCTGAACGTAATAAAGAATCATAAATTAAGAGTTCCTATTATTTATTAAGATTACTGTTAAATTAAGACAATAAATTAATATGCTTTTCAATACAGTTGGGATGAGGAAATTAAACCATTACCATCGGTTTACTTAGAATGTATTCTATTTTACTATTAGATTATATATTTTAGAAACAGGAAGTCATCTAGTGTAGTTATACAATGTTATTGTACGTTTCTTACCATCTGTTTTGCAGCTTTTCGCTTATGTTAGGCAGTGAGCGTTTCTGCGTTGGGCGTTGTGTGCGCAAATAAAAGGAAAGCGGGCGGAAAAAAGCTCGACTTACATAACGCAAAGGCGGGCGAGGGCAAGCAAAACAGGTAGTTACGACGATATTGATTTAGAACAGAGTCAGGTAGCATAAAATTAAAACGGAGAAAAGTCATTGTCACCCTGCATAATTTAAACGAAACTCATTCTATCAACATTCTTCGTGACCAATGATCTATGATAGATACACTTCTAACTACTTTTAATTGAGTCTCCGCGCCTCGATCGCGCGACCGGCTCAAACTATTTATTATTACAATGCCTTCGCCTTGGCTCTTCGTTCGCTCGTTCGTTCTTCCTTCTTCGTTCTCACCGGTTCGGTTGAGCCGCTACACACGCCGCTAATTTGATTTGAATGCCTGAGCCGGCGGCTTCTGGGCTCGCCGGAGCTTAAACGGAAACAATGCGTTCGCTTTAAGACGAAACAAAAGAATCTTAATGTCACGTTTACCTGATCATTAATGTAAGATTGCTGTTTACAGTTTGCACTTAGTGGTAAATCGACGACTACCTTTAAATGGATGTTCAAATAAAAATAAAAATGTATGACAACCCTACGTGAATTTATAAAAGTATTTTCAATGACTGACTACAAGAAACACTTTTCTTAACCAGGGATATTATATCATCGCGTTGGGGATGATTTTTCATTAATTATTTATTTTCAGAAAACTAAAATCCATAACTGTATGTAACGTCTATCATATCAACATTGTCGGTCTATTCAAGAATCACCCTATACGTTGTGAAAAAGTCCTGCCTAATTGAATGTCACAACTTATTCTAGGAACCATTTTAAGCAGTAGCTACTTAGCAGTACTTTCAAAAAATCGGTTATTTAATAACAAAATCGAAATCGAAATTCGTCAGAATCGTTTAAGTATATTTTTTCCCTCAATTGATTGATTAGTGCCAAGAGAAAATTTGATTGGCGGCGATAAAACAATAAACGTCTCTGTAAAACAAAACGTAATCGCAGGTGCTCGCCGAAGAAGAAGAAAAAACGAAACCGAAGAAGTGATGCACGGCTCCTCGCAGAAGCTCTCTCTCCTCGAAGATCCGAAGACGGGAAAGAAAAAAATAAATAAATAAAAGATCGATACGGTCACGAAGCGGCCGTAAAAAAATACTCGTTACGTCAAATTAGCAACACTGCTCGGTATAATATTTAAATCCAATCATCTCGATAGAAAATAACGCGGCGGGCATTACGGTTCCCATGATGCGAGGGAATTGGAAATTAAATTAAAATATTACACGTTCGTAGAACAATGCGGCGGCTACGCCCTTATTACGCAACTGTTTATTCTGCTTATTAACGCACGTAGTAATTACGATTGCTCGGTCTAATTAATTGCCGTCGAGTTCCGTTCGCCATTTATTTAATGCACGCGAATGAAAAATATCGAGAGAGAAAAAAAAACGGTAAAAGTGACTATAAATGTACCGGTGTTTATAACTTCTACAAAAAGAAAATAAATACTAAATCGAATATTTATTCAATATTTACTAACTATTTCGTCCCTTTTAACTGATAACAAAAATATCGAAAAACATCTTTTACTTCATGGAAAAACTTTGGAATATACAGCTTGCGAATCGCTGCTAATATTTAGGTACTCATACCGTTCTGTAGTGCGGAAAGGGGACGGCTTAGGGGGCGTCCACAATTCCACATATTGCTGTATTATCTGGACCCTTCCCCTAATTTTAGCTTTTGTTCCAAATTTTCTCTTTCTGACCCCACGTTGGTGAAGCCAAATTTATGCAATGATATTGCCCGGCTTGAGTATTTGTTTTATTTTCTTTTGTGTATTAGTTTATTGCTCTGTTCTCTTAGGGTAATTTGTTATTTTCCTGCTCCGATGATGTAATTTACAGTGTATCTCGTAGACTGATTCTTGCTCGTAGAGTGTGATAAATTTTGGACGTAGATGGCACTCACGAGCCTCACATTCAAAATTATCCGTGTCAGTGTGTGTGCGTGTGTGGGTGAATAAATAAGAAAATATTTCGTAGAATCGAACGTAAAAACGACAATTTATTAATTCAATTTCAAAGAGGTGCACAAACAAATTTATATCATAAAGAAGTTCGGAGTTTTAAAGAGACGAAGTTTATACGTTTGGCGGTTTTGTGAAAAACTGACCAAACGTATAAACTTCGACCTTACTTACATTAGGTTCCGAATCGCGTGCTTGACTGACTCCGATTTTCCGGCGATCGCTTATGAATCGCGTCCGGGTGCCTTCCCCTAAAGCAGCTTCAATTTCCGAACTCCTTACTACCTACAGTTTCCTTCTAATATCGTCTTCACATTATTAAATTAATTATTGTAATATTTACAATTCTAGTCTTAATTTCTACGTATTTACATTTCAAAAATTCTAAGTAATTTATTTATAATAAACACAGTGATTTTAAATCGCTTATTTCTAAAAATATTTACATAAACTTAAAATATTCTGAAAAACAAACAACAACAACATGCGGTAAGGATAAAAGTTAAACGTAACAACTTGTGGTACGTTCTCATAGAAAGCACAATCTGCTGTGATAATTGTGATAAAAAACATAATTTTGTAGTTCAATAAATGTAAAAGAGATGAACCCGAAAATAACTTATTTTTGGATAAAACTAACAAACGACGCAAACAAAGACGAAAACACTTTCTCGACAGTTGACAGGACGAATGACACTAGTGACAATTCTGTTCGCGGCGAACTTAACTTAACTACGACATGCCTTTACGAAAACAAAATATGTATTTCCATAGCCAATGCTATTGGAATATTAAATGAACACATGATACTATACTATACTATACTATATATATAGTATATATATATATATATATATATATAGTATACCTAGTATAATATACTTAATGGAAAAATTTGTATTGTATAATTATAAGCCATTGTAATGTACCTTAATGTATACATTTCCTCAGTCCTTTTTATTTTTCCTTTTATCTTTTTGAAGAAGTCTAAAAAGCAGATGAAGCTGAAAACATCGGCTGTTTCCTCTTCATTTTTCATTCGCGCTTTTTCAATTTAGTTTCCTTTTGCTGTTATTTTATAAAATTACATTAACGTAAGCGGGATTAAATTTGATTGAATGAAAAACCCGTATGCTATGCATTCCATAAAATCTGCCCGTTTTTTTTCTCCCCTGAAATCGCGATCGTGCGGAGTATATTAGCGAGGAATTTCCTTCTTATATAGTTATTATGGAGGCGATCTGGTAAATAACTTATCTACGTGATTAGGCAGGCAAACAATAATTAATAACGCGGCAGCAAAACGACGTTAGAAATAAACGACGGAGAGAGTAATTTGATATCGGCTACTGGAGATGTTGTTTAAGAGAGAACGGACGCCCCGGGGGCTCCACGTTATGCGCCAGCTCTTCCACTGCTATCATTACAATGGCAAAAAAGGCGAACTGCTACTGGAATTTACACAGCCAGCCAGTGCAATTCTCGTTCGCACGCGGAACGCGAAAACCTCACCTCGTTCGGTATTTAAAAATCACCACCACAATTATTATTATTAACATTATGATTAAGGTTTCATTTTTCTATCGCGACTCGCTTAGAAAGGATGTGACGTAAATTTCACTCTGCCCCAATCAATTTCTTTGCTCGGAGTAAATGAGCGAGGAATTCTGAACGTTTTTAGCTGACGCTGGAAGAAAAATTGTCGTTTGTCGCTTGTTCAGGCTATTTCTTTACTTAACAATAAACCAAAAACCAAATATGCGCTAAAACGGTTATTTCCTTGAGTACCGTTGTCCATGGACTAGAATAAATTGCTACTTTGCTACAAGGGAATTCTGAAACTAATCTTCATATACAGCAAGCAGATTAGTAACTGCAAGAATATTCTACAAATTCACACAAGAAAACTGTGGGGAACCTAACTTAATCTCTCGTCTCCATCTGAAGAAATACATCAAAGTTTCGTCAAACTTTGAGACGTCTTTCCCAAGAAGACATGCAATTTATTTACGTTCAAATCGCATAAATAAATGCATCAGATAGTTAGGTGGTCTGCGTCAGCAAGAAAAAAGCCTCAACAATAATACAGTAAATACAGAACAAAGTAATAAACGCTCATTACGATGTAAATTCGATGTTAATGCTCGCACTTTAGCAAGGGCAGTCGCGATCGGGAGATTGAGATTTTTAATTGTATAAATATTAATAACATAACGTGCACCGGAATGAAGAAAGCATAAGCATGACGGGAATTTTTAAGTGCCCCCCCTCTCTAACGCGCGACGAGTTCATAAATCAAGTGCGCGTTGAAAAGACGAGGAAAAAAGGATAAGTGGAAAATTAATTCCTGGTAAAGTCGGGGACGTCAATTACCGGCGTTATTTTGGGAAACTTTCGTTTACTTTTATTTCTGATTGAAGACCGTTATTGACTTTGAAATTCTAAAGAATCAATTTAGAATCTTTTTTTATTCGAAGAAAAAAAAAACTACATATTTATCAATTCTTGACAAGAAAAATGTTTTAATTCAATTTAAGAAATACAATAACTGAATTAATCGAAACAAGAAGATGAATCAAAAATAATGTTACTGAGGAAATGACTTTATTTTATTGTAAAATTGAAAAAGATTGATGCAGATATTTTCGAAGCACCAAGAATGGTGCTAGACCAAAAAGAATTGCCCGAATAGACGACAAAGTTATTGAAATAAAGTAATGTATACACATATTTAATGAATTAGGCAAAAAGATTTCTAAAGTGCGGTTCAAAAATACTGCTAGCAGATGAAATTACAGAAGCAAGGAGAAGAGAAGCATATCATACCAATATAAAACAACATAATTAGCATAAAGATCTGAGAATGGGATTACTGAGAGACAGCACAGATTTCGAAAAGAAAATTATTTATAAAGGGCCAAGGAAAAATCCGAGTGGAAGAAAAACGTATTCAAATAAACCTAACCCAAATGAATGCCAATAAGTCACAATTGGACTCAATACGTGGTGTGTTATGGTTTCTTTGAGGACAAATCCTCATTAAAGAGACACACTTTATATGAGATCTATACGAAAGATTTAAGAAAAGCTAAATGAGTTCAGAAACCTTAACAAATTTAACCATAGCAAATCAAATCAAACCAAGTCAACTCCAGCAACATAAATCAAACTTAGATTGAATTTAACCAAGAAGTTGACTCAAGAAAAGCAACCTGTGGTTCGTTGAAGAAAAGACAAATACGACTCTAGTAGAGAATCTTTATTTAAGACATTCACCTACCCCATTTTATTCCAAAGGAAAAGTTTTAAAAAAGCTAAATAAGTAAACATCTAAGCAAACTAATTCCGAGAAGAACCAAAACAAATCTGAGAACATTTCAACAAGTTCAATTCAAACAAACCATGTTCTAATAAACTCAGGTTACAAAGTTAAAAAAAAAGTCTTTTCAAGGACAAATGGCCCATCCAATCAAACCAAGCAAAATAAATTCAAGGAAAAGACAGAAGGTCCAAATCATGTTCAAATAAATCCAACCTAAGCAAATCCCAAGCAGCTAAGTCCCAATCAGGTTCAACATGCAGCGTATTAAAGCGAGCTTTTTCAAGGACAAATACAACTCTTGTAGAGAATTCCTATTTATGAGACACACTTACGTCAAGTGAACCTAAGCAAAATAAATAAAACCTAAGGAAACTTAAATATGTTAAGTTCAATTTGAGGAATCTTGGCCCAAGAAACGCAAAACAAATCCAAGCTCAACAAGTTCAACCCAAGTAAATCATATGTAAATAAACCCAACCCAAGCGAATCTCAAGGCGACAAGTCCCAATCAGACTCTATAGGTGTTTGTAAACCTAGAGAAACTTAAGTAAGTATAACCTAAGGAAACTCGAACCAAGAAAAACGAAGCCAAGGAAACTTCAGCAAGTCCAACCCAAGATAATCACATCTAGATGAATCCAATACAAGGAGATCCCAAGCCATTAGTTCCTTAAAAAAAATTTCTGCCGATGAAAGTCCTCGACATGACGTGAGTAATATTTTCGTGCGTTTTTTTTTTCGCCTTTCTGTCTTAGTTCAGCGTTTAAAGGCAATGCCATCTTGGTAATTGCTGGTTGCCTGTATCAATAGATGTCACTTGTATCAATAGATGTCACTCTCTTTCGTGTTTGAAATTCTTTCTACCTTCCTTTTCTTCTTTGCATCAAGTATAGGGAGATTTATAACATTTAATAATAACTCACGTGTATTGTTTTTTCTTTGCCTTATCAATTTTCTTTTCTTTTTTATTTTCAGCACTCAACCTAAGTAAACTCGATCCAAGAAAAGCGAAACAAATTCAAGGACTTCAAGGAAATCCAAGTGAATTCTTTTCTATAATAACCAATCAATCATTAATTACATTGTTAGCTTTCTTTGACTATTAACAGCTTCGATTACATTAACAATAATTGTAACATATTGTAATGTCATGCTTAACTAGAGCAGTAATTTTTCTTGGAAAAAACGACGGCCCGTAACATTTAACGTTCCTTTAACAACGCGAGCATGATCCGCAGAAAAAATCACCGAAAACACAAAACTAATTAATTAATTAATGCAATAATATTAAAAGCGCCGCGTAATTAAGCCGGGGACGGTTTTTAATGATGACGATACCGAGAATAATGACGTATTGTTCACCGGCGAATTTCGAACCGTTTCGCGGACGCCAAGGAAAATAGATCGGCCGCTGTCAATTCGCTGAAAAAAACGCCCCAGAAAAAAAGTTAATTACGAATTTTAACGATGAGCCTTTAAGTGGAGTCGTAACGTAAAGCGGACTTTACGATCCCATTTAGCATTCGCAACTGCCGCGTATGATATTGACTTGTAAATTACCTCTTGCCTTGCCTTTTTAACTCTGATTGCTGCGCCAGAAGAAGTTTTGCATCTCAAGAAAGGGGCGAATTTTTGGACCCTTTATACATCAGGATCAGGATTTAAAGAAGTCACTTGTCGGCCAATCTGTGCAAGAGTTTGTATTGAATCAAATTCATTTCTTTTCCGAGAAGTAAATTACAGTAGTCATATCCCACTCCCACATTGAGGCCCGATTTTACAATCGTCGGATAAATTGAGTAGAGCCCTATTCTTGGAATAACGTGACGTAGATATGACGTAGATACGGAGGAAGATTATTCGGCGAATAGTTATTCTCTCCTTATTTCACGATTGTAAAACTGGGCCTAAATGTCTTTTTAGGAAATGCAATAACTCATTTACGTCATTCTCTATTTCTGAACAGTGCATATCGAAAGTATTTACAGGTAAGCAATATTTTCACAATCAAACATCTAAAATTTGAGCAACATTTAAAACCTCACACATTATAATTTTAAGTTTGGCGCCTGTTTTGTTTGACAGTGGATTATTCCTTGATCTTTGTATTTTATCTTCTTCTCCCGTTTTGGTCACTATTCACTACAGTTTATTTTTCCAATACATGCCCATCGTGTAGATCTGAATTAGCAAAATATACGATGAAACGACTTGACATGGCAGATGCCGCAAGTCTGTTTCGTGAAAGTTAGAAGGAGATAGCTATATAAAAATTCTTTGGCTTATCGATCGATCGATAGGCATATATTGGAAAAATGAACTGTACACAGTATTTAATAATAATGTCAAAAAGTTTATTTTGACGAATATGGTCCATCTAGGTAACTGCTGGTCGACTACATCATTAAATGTAACACCCTTTCATGTTCGTCTTACTTCACCATCCTTTACTACATCAGGTACAAGAACACATTTTGACATTTAATAATAACTCGTCTCAACGTGTATTGATTTTTTCTTTGTCTTTATTAGTTGTCGTTCATTTTGGTTTCAAAATTCAGCGTTTGATTGAGAAACAGGATTATCAAGAAGTCGTACAAATTAGAAATAGATTCCAATACAGAAACTGAAGACGAAGAAGTCGATAAGTTGGAGAAAAATGCTCAGGTATGATCTAGAGAAAATGAAAAATTGAATTCGAAATCAAAAGAATCTCCCGTCCGAAATAGAGAAATAGGGAAGGTTAAAACTGGAAAAGGAAGGGGATAAGCTCGGGAGCAAAACAAAGATCATTCGGAACTTGCAAATCAGAAACGGATTTCAGTACAGAAACTCTGATAATGAAGAAGACTTAAGGACTCACGATAGCTTGA
The DNA here is from genome assembly GCA_958336345.1 of Dorcus parallelipipedus. NCBI lineage: Eukaryota > Metazoa > Arthropoda > Insecta > Coleoptera > Lucanidae > Dorcus > Dorcus parallelipipedus. Next base: position 35,296,959 of record OY284480.1, read on the forward strand.
AGAAAAACGCAAAATTTGTTTTGAAGAAACTGGAAAATTGTGTTTTGCTTAAGAACTGTAGGAATGAAAATTTAAAAGATTTAGGTAACTTGAAGGAAACAACAATGAATGCGGAAAAAAGAAGTACGTAAGGTTAAAACTGGAAAACGTTTGAACAACAAATCTCAAAAGATCATTTGAAAAGTTTTACTTTCAAATTTTATATTCTTTCCCCAATAGTTCCCAATAGATTGAGAATTGAAAATTCTCGATAATTTGAAGAGTAATGCTTAGGGAATAGGGAAACAAGCTATAAGTGATTCTAAAATTAAATATCATAACTCACTCAAAGGTTTAAAGCAAAGACCAGAAGCATGGAATTATGGAAGGGACAAAGCTCAGAAGAAATAGAAATAAACAAAGACCAATAGAAATCTTTCAATATCGATTTCATTGTACCGATTCTTTTCCATTTTTTAAGCTCTTTCAAATTCACAATTCATAACAGAATGTAGGTTAAAAAATTATCGGTAATTTGAAGAAGAAAGCTTAGATAATATAGATAAACGATTTTAGAATTAGAATTCGAAATCTAATTGCTGCTCAAAATTTAATTCATTCAAATTCTTGATCTTTGATCTCGGCAGGATTGGGAAGAGAGTAACACCCGATTTTACAATCGTCGGATAAGCATTATTCTTAGAATAACGTGACGTAGGTGTGACATAGATATGGAGGAACGTTAACGGATATTCGGCGAACAGTTATTCCGTCCTTATTCCACGATTGTAAAACTGGGCCTAAAGAGACTTTCCTCCCGATTTCGCAAGGAACGAAACTTGAAGGAAATTCCCACACTGAAGATGAACCGTTTAAAGAAATGCTCGGAGGTTAATAAAAACAGGAAAAGTTAAAACAAAAAAAAGGCACTTGAGAGCTTGAATGGAAAAGCAAGCACAGAACATTGAAAATTTTTAGTTTCAGATTTCATTATTGTATTGAATTTTTTTTTGTCTTTTCAAGTTCTTCTAGTTTCAACTTTTATTTTAGTTCCACAATGTCTCAATTTTTCGCAGTTTTCAATTTCTTTATTAGTTCCTGATTGGCTTTGGCTTATGAAATTTACAGTACTTGTAATGAAACCAACTTTTCAGCTTCGAATAATTCACATGAATACTTAATTTTCAGTTTTGGAATTCAGAATTCGACTTTTCTTATTTCTACGTATTTCTGATGTTTAAAAGCCTTTTTTCCCGTTGTTCCAATATGTGGGAAGAATTAAAGAAAACTGAAGAAGAAGAAACGGTAGAGACACTGTTTCCAGGCAGCACCATCTATTGACGAGTACAGAAGTTCTGTTTTGTTCTTTGTTTTTGTCCTGCATTTCAAGCAAATGAATTCTAAACTAGTTTTCACTGTTGACCTGGAGATGGTGCTGTAAATTTGTTATTGGTTTATTTATTGGTTTATAAATTTTATTAGAAAAAAATTACGACTTTCTTTTGTCCTTGTTTGAATTGGCTTCCGGTTGGAACCGCTTCTACTGCCAACGTTTCGTTCTCCATTGCAGAAGAACTTTCTCAGTGCTGCTGTTGCTGAGACTCAGTCTCAACGACTAACGAGAAGCAGCAGCAGCAGCACAGTCTCAACGATTAATGAGAAGCAGCAGCAGCCTTGAGAACGAAACATCGGCAGTAGAAGAAGTCAACGTGACGCGGTTCCAACTAGAAGCCAATTTCAAACGTGTTTGTCGATATTACGATATTTTTGTATTACGAACGATTTTCAAATTTGGCCATTTCTGCTGAAGAGACGAAGTAAAGGCAGAAGGAGGTAGGCGAAAAATTTTAAATTTGTGACAAATATATTTTATGGACTATAATTAAAAGAAAGAAAAGGACTTTCTTACTTCTTCATTTTATTTTGTTTTTCAGGCGACACCTTCTAGTGGCGAGTAAAGAAACATCGTTTCACGTTTTTTCCTGCAATTTAGTTAAATTAAGTCAAGTTCAAAGGAACTTAGTTTTCACAGTTACCCTGAATGTGGCATTTTAAATTTCTCTTAAATGTAGTTTATTTTGTCAAATTCTTTTGGTAGAGTACATTTCTTTTCTACATTTCGGCGAAAGTAATCAGGTCTGTTCCAACACAGTTTCTGACTAGTTCGAAACTATCAAAAGCATGTACCCATCAAAGTGGTACACTTGATGACGCTGTTAAAATCTATCATTACTTCGATGAGCAATTGATTCTGACTGTTCCGAACTAATCAGAAATTGCTGCTGGAACAAACCTATTTAGTTAACATTTTAGTTTTCATAATTGGCTTCGATTCAAATTTTTCACTTAATGTAAAGACTGCCTCATCGATGGCATTCCTAAAATTACAAACTAACTCGTAAAATATTTTTATGACAAAGTGATGATGCTGATCGCTCTAGAGCACTCTCAGAATATTTCTATCCCTTATTATTATATGAAGCTAAAGTAAGATAAGAATACTCTGAGAGTGCTCCAGAGCAGTCAATCGAAGACGGTGTTGATTAATTAATTTCAAGCACATAATTTATATTGTTAGCCAAGAGATGGCGCCACAAATTTTCCACTTTTCATTAAGCAATTTCTTTGACCAGATGAGATGGTGCTCAAATACAAAAAGAAGAACAATTTAAAAGCAAAATGCAATAAATTACTGAAATTATTAATTAAGAATTTCTTCAAGCAGTTTCGTTTCCCCTTTATCTCACTTGAATTGAAGGTTTCAGTTTTGAAATTCGGTTTTTCATTTTTGGTTGATCATTCTTATTTTATGAATTTCTGAGGTTTTAAAGTCAAGATCCTAAAAGCCCTTGGTCTTACGATTTAATGACGATTGTGACATGTTTTCCCATTCTCCTAATTAAATAATTGAAATCTTTGTACTTCTACTTTAAAGCTCCCGAAGATCTTTAGATACTATAGTAATTTTTTCATTTTCGATTCTACTCTTCAACCTTTTGACTCTTTTGAATTTTCGGATTGACTGATTTGAACGACTTTTCAACTGTAAGCCATTATGGATGGAGTCTTGAAAGATTTTTTTACGTTACGCCAGCGTGCTTAATAGAGTACGATGAAAATGTATTGATTAAGTTTGTCGGTGTGTATAAAAGCAAATATTGATGGCCGTTACTCTCATGTCGGGGGGGCGACGAACGGACTCAGGTGGAGGCGGAAGGATTAGATACGCCGAAGGAGACGCGACACAAAGCGCGCCACAAAAATTGTACAACGTCGCGAATGTTGTCGTTTTACGAGCGCGCGCCTACGCGACCGCTAATGAGTTGTTAATTAAAGAAATAATTAATTTTCAAAGCGAGGCTTAGAAAGGTCTTTGATTTACTTCCGGGTGAAACCTCACAATTTTGCAAAAGAAAAAGAAAATAATTTACAAAAAAAAAGAAAAGGATATTTTAACATCAATATTTGGCTTCTTACTACAAAACTAAAACAAAAAGAAAAGAACAGAATTTTAATTGATGCGTATGGAAATTAAGAATCAATTCCAATAATAGCAATAACAATGGAGACTTCAATGGTAGATTAGGCAACAAACCTAATATTCAGTATTTAGTCGCTGTTTTGCTTTCTTGCGTAATTTCTTAACATATTGACTTGTTACTCATTGTCACCCATTCTAGTTAAGTTTTTAGAAACTTGAAGTAAAAAAATTGTTTACGTTAACTTTTCAATGATTAACGTGCGTACCTACATCCTACATACAACATCGCAGGAAATTGTTGAGTTTTTCGTCACACTTAAAGGGTTTAGATTTAGGGTCAACGTACCCTAATGTGTTCCATCCCGAAACTTCTAAATGATCACTCGAAAATGTAGTTCGGACGTAAATCGGAGCGGATTCGAAAAAGCGACGACTCCTCGAACGGTCAGCCGAGAAGAAGAGAATTTCTCATGGTGGACGAGGACAGCGCGAAGCCGAAATGCCCGCGAGAGCAGGAGGGCAGCCATGTTATAAATGCTGCATCATTATACTTTAATTAAATTACGTTGTTTTGTACCGAGTTTTTTACGCTGCCTTCGAAAATGAACTTTATTAATGATATGTGCGTTTACGTGGAGGCGAGTGCGCGTGTGTGCATGGTGCGGAAGAGTGAGGGCGGGTTTCCGCATTAACTCCAAACTTAAAACTTCTTCCAACACAAATTTATATGTAGAAAAGTAAATGGGAAACGAGAAGAGAACTGTCAATGAAAATGAGCTTTGCGTTACTCTTTTCCCCCAACTTTCTTTTTTTGAATTTGTTTAGTTCGATTATGCTTTAGACGAAGAAAGCAACAGGAAGAAGAACGAAATCTTGGCATGCAAATTTAATCAAAGAAAACCGCACAAGTAGCAATCTCGAAGAAAAGAAACAAAAAGTAACGTCTAATTGAAAACACTTTTTGAAAGTAAGTGCACTAACAAATTCGATGTTTTGCAACTTGTCTACTTCCTATAGATTATAATTTTCAAATTGTAAGAGTAATGATTCTAAAATTATTTAAACTAAAAGCTCATGCTTATTTTTAACAAATGTAAATTAGGCTTAAAGGTAATATGAAGAAAACTAATAAAAAATGTCATACTTTCACTAGGGGCTTCCTGGTCCTTTGTTGTAGAATCTCTACGAAAAGAGTGAGAAGATGAACAACAACAGCAGCTAGAAGCCCCGAAGAAGTCCTTTTGCAATGAAGATCGAACCATAGACGAACTAGTAACAATTTTCACCAGGGATTTCACATCCCTCGTTGAGAAGCACTTCTTCAATGTCACTAAGAAACAGCAGCGAAAAAAATAACAATATCAGCAACTAAGAATCTTGAAGAAGTCTTTTTCCAACGAGGTACGAAACATCAATAACTAAAGAGTAATAATTGGAAGCCTTCAAGTTTATCGAAGAGTCATCACGATTATTAAAAGAAGAACAGGCAGCCAAGAGGACATGCCAAAAAGACCGAAAGAAAAAGAAAAGGGGACATTAAGTCACAGAAAGCAAAAATTATTGGGCTAAAGAAGATTGTTGGAGTTGAATTTGGTTGAACATAGAACACTATTAATTTTTCTCGAAACTAAAGACTTCCAATCAAGTTTCTAAACGATTCAAAAAAGATAAAGTTATTACTTCTCTATCGCCGCCTCGTCCAGATGTTGGTCCGAAGAAATGCGTGGCACAGAAGCAATTGGAGAAACGGTAAAAAATAAAAGAGAATTAAAAACTAGAAATTACATCGGCGCACTTTTTGATCGTTTTCTAGTCCCGGCACGAAATGCAGTAGTTAAAAATGTATCAGCCTCGTTAGTTTATCCATTTCGGAGGTGAATCATTACATTTTCATCTTCGAACGGACGGACGGACGGTCCGCGCCGTGTAATTTCACGTCTCTCGACCTAATTAGATATTTTCGAAATACTTGTTTGTTCCTAATATTTCGACACGACACGTATGGCATCGCCTGTCGAAGTCGTTTTCTATGACACACGCTCGAGAAGAGAAAAAAAATTTTTTTTCTGAACACGAACAGACGGGTTCTATTAAATATTTCAACGTCAAATATCGAAACAAATAATCGAATCAAATGTTGCGATGAAACACTCAAAGCAGATGATCTAGAACTGCAGAAGAATCAATTATAAAGAGATGCATTTTTAATCAATTCTGAATTGACTTTAATTTTGCACGCTCTTGCAATAACAGCCCGGTTTTCGTTGCACCCTGTATATGATCAATATTTAATTTTGTATGATTGTTTCAATAACATTCTTATGACTTTAAGTGCAATTTTGCTAAACTTAAGGCCTCGTTACTCGCCCAAGTCAATTCGATTCAATTTCCTGTGCGTCTTCTTCGAGGGAATTGCCGGCGATCGCCGAGGACGACGACGTGAGATTAACAAATTAAAACTCGAAATCCTCGGCGAGAAACAAAAGCATCGCGAGCGAAAAAACAACGAAATCGAGCGAAACAAAAGCACGACGACATCATAAAGGCGGCGTGCGTTCTAAAACAACTACTTACTAATTATGGGAGCAATATAACATAAACTACTGGTCATTTTAGTATCCTATCTTACGAACATCATTAACGACCTAGTCGCGAACACCGTCGCTTCGAGCGGAGAACGTTACGACTCCGGCGAGCAACGTTTCCAAAGAATGTTAACCGAATGTTTACGTTTGCATAAATTGGTTACGCGATAGCAAAGTCTGAAAAGTTTTCGTGTTATATATAATTGGGTTAAAAAGGAAAACTTTTACAAGAATTCAGAACTATCAATTTACCCAATAAATTAAAACTTAGGTATTATTTTCATCATTAAGCATTTGCTTTTATAGCTTTTTAATATTTCAGAAGGAAACATGTTGAAATCCTTAAGAATCACTAAAAGGATAATGATAATAATAATAATGAACAATGCAGTGCACGTCAATTTAAAAAAGTAATAATGAATATGTTTAAGTAAAAAAAAAATTGGTTATGATATTCTTCAAGCGAATTGAAATCGTGTTATATTTAGAATTAAACTTGGCAACGTCGGTATATTTTCAGAAGCAACAAAAGAAACAGACGGCATAATGGAAGTAAGTAATAAGAAAAGGCAAAAACTAAAAGAAGAGAGGAAGAAGGATGGATTGGAACTATCAAATTTAAAAAGAAAAAAACACAAATGTTAAGAACATAATAAGAAAGAAAGAAAAAATGGGTTAAATTGAAAAGAAAATGAAACCCAAAAACAAAAGGTAAACCAAATATACGAATGGGAGAATCAACTCTAAATGCAAGAATAAACAACAAGGAAAAGTATTTGCTGACACAAGACAATGAATAACTGAGAGATAAAATTCACACTTTCAGGTGCTACGACGTATGGTATAAGAAGACAAAATTAATTGAAAACTAAGAAGATGAAGAATTTGGGCCGAAAACAATCGAAGAAATGACATTCAAGTTCGAAGATTAAAAAAAAGGAATTGGGTTGTCTTCCAAAAAAAACTTGAGGGAAAGTACCGTATCTGATATCTAACAAAGAGGGGCTGCAAATTAAACACAAACGATGTAAAAGCACGAAGAAGACATCAGAAACGGTAGAACTGAAAATGAAGCACGGAATAGAGCAAAATAATAATGCTAATCGAGGAACAAATATACAGATAATTCAAGTATCTAGGAGCGGCAGTTGGAGGCGAAATGGAAACCAAAATACCGGCATTAATGAAAGGAGAAGTAGCGGAAAGAATCGTATGATGAAATATTGACCTATTGCTACAAGACTTGGGTATACTCACGAGGTCAGTGTAATGATAAATGAGCAGTTATAAAACTATAGTAGAACGATTTCGAACCATGAAGATTAAACAAAATGGTAGAGAAGAAGTATGGGAAAGGAAAATACTAAGGCGAAGGATTTACAAAGAAGAAAAAGCTAGGGAAAAAGAGTAAATAAGAAACTAATGGTTCAATAGCAGCAGCGTCAGATCACAAAGAATTACTTGGCTGGATCAGTTCTGAGGCCAACGGAAGACAGAGTTATGAAAAATATCTATTAATAGGAGGAGTTTCAAGAAAAAAACAAAAAAATTCTGGACGGACGCAAGAGTTGAAGATTTAAATGTAAAAAAACAAGCCCATCGAGGACTGGCAAAATTAGCGAAGCAAAACTAAAAGTGGAAGAGATTAGCCAATCAAGCATTAGGTCTCCGAAAACTATAACTCTAAACATAAAAACGAAACAAAGAAACTAAAAAGGAAAAAGGAAACTAAGGAAATATGAGGTGTGCCTTATTAACCTGAGCCATTTACTTCTGAAAAAAATTGTAAAAACATATTTTTTGTTGTTCATGTGCATAAATACTTATTTGGCTCTATGGAGATTTTTTCGATATAGCGGCTATTTCACATCGGATGTTGGCTTTTCCAAGGCATGGAGAGAGCGTAGTTTATCGACATAGATCTTCGACATTAAATAATCCATCAGGAGGCGTCAAACCAGGCGAATGCGGTGGGCAAGTCAAAATCATAATTTTTCGAAATGATACGACCAGAGAACCAAAGGCTTCAATAATTCGGTTGTGGCTTGGACGATGTGGGCCTTGTTGAAACCAGAAGTGCCCCATGTCACTGTCATGAATAATGGGCATAAAAAATCCCTTATCATATTACACATTATTATACGTTATCATATGGCACATTACGCCATGCGAACCAAGGGCAACCACTTGGGCGATATCATATTTAAGAAGTGATGAGAACAAATCTCCATAGAACCAAATACATGCCTATTCGCTTGAACAATAAGAAATGTTTTTTTTTTACGATTTTTTTCGGAAATATATGGCGCACCCGTTATGTAGAACCAATTCTAGAAGAGGTGCACATGATCGCATCTTTAGAATAAACTATGCAGAACCGACCCTAGAAACGGCCTACAGTAGACTCGGAAGAGGCAAATAAACTATGTCGAACCAACTCTAGAAGAAGTCCAGAATAGATTCGGAGCAGAGAAGAAGAAGTTCAAAGTTGACTCCTAACATTTTCTTGCAGCCAAAACAAATAATGCAAAAAGGCGGCAGAGTGAAGAAATGAAAAAAAAAAGGAACAAGAGGTATAAATGACCAGAATTCCTTTTATATATTTTAGGGTATTTGTCATTAAACTTCTCAATAGCATATTGCAAAGAAACATCCCCCACATCGTAACACTGAACTAGGTACACTTTTTGAGGAAGGGTTAACATATTTTTATCTGTTATGTATACCATAGCAATGTAAAAACATATGATAGTTAGTACATAAATAAGAACTAAATACTAATGTTATAAAGTGTACCGATTTACATATTAATAAATTAATAACACCTGTCTAAATAAAAACCTGGTCAAGTAGGCTACATTTAGTAATTCTGCTATGTAAATGCAATGGATAAATTCTCGATCACAACCCACTTGACCAGGTTTTTATTTAGACGCTCGTTACTATTACGCACCATATTCGGCTCCCTCCTTTCAACATAACATTATCATTGATAATGCAAAACAAGAATCGAAAGTTTAACATGAAATGGAAATGACAAATACGTCAGATCTCTTTTTGTGTCTACTTGATCCGATTAAAAAAACAGAAATTTTTTTAAAGTCCAAAACTTTCGAAATTTGTGATTGGAAGTGTTAAATGACTACATGCAGGAAAAGTAAGATGAGAATTAAGATTTTCAAATACGGCAAAAATTATTGTAAAGAATAAAATTTTCTGAGAAATCAGTAATAAAAAAGTTTTTCCTCTTGTATCACCTATCCATAGACACACTGTATAATAGATATTATTCTGTCACCATTAACGAAACTAATCAATTTGTACAACTAATTCTATCTTTCCAGATTGAAGTCAGCTATAGTAATACCAATTTTCAAAAAAGATAACAAAAACGAACTATCTAATTATAGACCCATAGCACTGCTCCCTATATTTGCTAAAATATACGAAAAAATACTATTTATTCAACTGAACAACTTCTTAGAAAAGCTATTGCACGCATTTCAATATGGCTTCAGAAGGTGCCGTTCTACAATCTCAGCCATTCAAAATCTGACCAGCTTCATAAATGCTTCTTGGGCAGAAGGTGAAATGGCTGTTGTGTCATTCCTTGACCTACTCAAGGCCTGCGACTGCGTGTCACATAGTATTTTGTTTGACAAATTGCAAATGTATCCTCTGGATTCCTCAAGCCTAGATCTGCTAAAATCATATCTAGACAGCAGGTCCCAAATTGTAAAATTTAAGGGCGAGATCTGTCAGTCATGTACTGTAAAAAGGGGTGTGCCTCAAGGTTCGGTCCTCGGACCACTCCTATTTCTAATATTTATCAACGACTTACCACGGTCGTTGAACTCCCACCCCACATTATTTGCAAACGATACAACACTTGCAAATAAAGTCAACTCAATAAATGCGGCTATTACAGTCAATAAATGTGCGCGGTTGGAAGCATCGAAATAATGGTTCGTAAAGAACGAACTTAGCATGAATTCAAATAAATCAGTAAACATCCTATTTACTATGAAAAAAATCAACTACCCTGAAGATTTTCAACTATCCACAAATTTTCTTGGACTCCATATAGAAAACAAATTAAACTGGAATGCTCAAGTGGAGGCAATTGCACAAAAAATAGCAAAAAGTATATTTCTACTAAGAAATCTTCGAAACTGCGTTCCCCAACGGTCACACGTACATCTTATTTTTCTTTATGTGAAACTCATATTGCGTACAGTATACTAATCTGAGGACCTTCAGTTATTCGACATCGAATATTTAAGTTGCAGAGGCGAGCGATACGAATAGTGGATGGAATCAAATATAGGGAAGACTGCAAGTCTCACTTTATCAACTTAAATATACTTATATATACTTATAAAAAGTGAGCAAATAAAAATCAGATTAGAGCAGGCGGTGCAAAGAAAATGTATGTCTGTGATTAACTGAATTAATTAATGTAATACATTCGTGCGCTGTCAAATTTATTGACTTTTCATTTAATCACAGACATACATTTTCTTTGCACCGCCTGCTCTAATCTGATTTTTAGTTGCTCACAGGTTATATACTTGCATACATATACATTCTACACTGCTTAATTTACATAAAAGACAACACAAACCGGTATACGCAAAACAATGAGTTACACGATCATAACATAAAACAAAACGATAATATTCGCCCTCGCACAATCAAGCTAAAGAAATCTCAAACGAGAGCAGATTACTTTGCAATAAGCTCCCTACGTCTTAGACCCTGTTGTACAATTCCAGTTTAACTTTAAGTCAAAGTTTAAACCCTTAACGACAATTGTTGAAGTAACCGTTGTGGGTTTAAGCTTCAGCTTAAATTTAAACTGGCATTGTACAACTGGGCCTTACTAATTACAAAAAATCAATAAAAAAAACTTCCTCTAAAGAAAGCTTACTGCGATATAAACGAATTTTTGACAGATGTAGATGCTGTAAACATGTAACTCTTGCATTTTTATACTTATTTATATTAAACGTTTAGTACCAAGTCTTTCCTGTTTTTTATGTATTTTATTATGTTGTATAAAATCATTTATATGCTGCCTGACGTGTACAAAACTGTAAAGTACCACGTACCAATAAATATTATTTTATTATTATATTATATTACTATTATATCAAGATATCAAACCGAATACAAAGCAAGACAACGGAGATCACTGAATAGAGTTTCTGACCCGGGAATTCTCAATTTCGATTTCCCGAGAAATTTGATCTCGGGAAAGACTGTCAAGAAATCCAGAAATTTCCGAATTCTGCGCCTAACCTCTACGCACATCTTATTCTCTACGGGCGAATTTATACAGATTGAAGATGTTCACTTTAGCCAATAAGCAGTGGTTTTATGAAAAGCAACACAGCGCATGCGACTCGCATGTACAACAGTGAGCAGCTTAAGTGCTACAATTTGACAATTCTGTGAGCATTTTAGGTGGGAGGTAGGTGTGGGGTGTTAAGGGTGAGGTTTTCGTGCAGGCGGTGTATTTTAGATGCGCATGACTGTACAGCCCTTGCTTTCTTAACGCGAGTAGTGAGACTGGGCAAAATATAGTGGAGATTACATATTACAGCGAAAACTGAAAATATACGAATAACAATCAGTGGATTGTAACACTTTCAAAAACTGCAACAAATAAATTAATAGTTGCTTGTACAGAATTTCTGCTGTAACATCATTTCCGATGATATTAAGCAAAGATATTTTATTATTATTATATTCATCTGTGACTTAGATGCAACTGCATTAATGTTAATGCATTTGATCTTCAGTACTTATGGAGATATGGCCCGAGAACACACTGTATAATGTTGTTTCCAAAGTCAGAAATCAATTGTCTGATAAAACATTTAATGCTCTCATTTTTCGAACTAATATTTTAAGAAATTTAAAAATTTGTTGCAAGTCGGTTTTGATTACAATGAAATTTTAGGCCAAAAATTGGCCACGCGATCTAACCTGTTACTATTTTAAGAATATTTAATTTTCTTTTGTGCATTAGCCACTGTTTTTCAGAAGAGATTTATTTGTTTTGTTTTTATATTATGCTTTTTTTAATTACTTTTGTTAGCTTGTTTGTTAGTTCTAATGTTTCTTGTTAGAATTATTGTTTTGTTAAATTAATTAAAAAAAAGTTTGCTACTTAAAAGATGAAACCAAGAGGTTTTTAAAAGTAAATTATATGTTAACCCAAGTCCGAGATCAAAGACAAAGAGAGTGTTGAGTGTGAATACGAGTCTGATTTTTGTATACTTAATAAAGGTCGAATTCTAAATATTAAAGTTGATTGAAATGATACTTTTGTGTACTGACTGATTATTATTTACCCTTAATTAACGACTTTTAATTTTTTTTATATTTCTCGATTTCCCAAGAAATCAGAAACCCTGTCACTAAAGCACAGAAAACCAATGAGTAAAGTATAGAAAAGTAATGTCAATATTGATCAATTGCAGCTGACATGGAAACTGAAATGGTAAACGAAAGCGAAAATGCAAATATGAAATGAAATACGTACTTAATAGCCATAAAGAGAATCACACAACGAAATGGAATTAGAAACGTAAGACGCAAGAATTGAATTGATGAACAAGCAAGCAAGCAAGCAAGCAGAATTTCATAACTCCTTTTAAACTACATATTTAGGAATTATTTGCTAAAATATTACCGGTTAAATTTTTTTGTAGCCATATTCGAGAGGTAATCAATATATATATCACAATATTTGCCTAATTAAAAAAAGTGAACCTAAGGACTTTCACACAATTTGCAAGAAGTTGTCAAGGTACAACGAAACGTGGATACTTCTGATCAGTTTACAAGCTGTCCGACGAATTGTAGTTATAAATTTCAACAGATAAGAAAGTGCATTTTGAAACAGCCTATGGGCTGACCGAAAGGATCGATTATATTTTTCTTGATTTGTATGATTGCAGGTTTCTAATTCCCCTCATAAATACATGGTTCCCTCAATATAATTATCCTTATAATCGAAGAAAATATGAAGACTAGCTTTATCCTACAATTGTCCAATGTTAATGACTTAAAAAGTCACTTCGCTTACATATCAAAACTTAAAATTTTAATTATAAATAACAGTAAATAAACTATGTATTTTTGTTTTTAGTTAATAAGCGCTCAATGGAAATCATAATGAGTTACATAACGCCGCCGCTGCGAAAAACTGCGGAACTAAAAAGTTTTAAGTAATAACCATTATTATTACTAGCGCGCCGTAACTTGAGCGACGAAAAAATTGACTTTATGGTACATAATTAATGTCAGCGGCATGCAATTAGCGGCAAATCGTAATTACGGTTGTAGTGCCGGTCACAAAAATTGACATCACCATTGATTTTCACATCTGTGCAGGATGAACAAGCATTAAGAACAAATACCTTTGCATTAATCCGAGGATTTAATGAAACCGTTCAAAAAGAAACAAATCAGAACGTCGACGCGCAATATAATCCAAAAGGGTCGCAGATTCAAGTTTGCACCACAGTTATAGTTACTTTTTCTTATTCATTCGTTATACTTTTAGGTCACTAAAAATGATGCAAAACAAACCTGAAGGGTCGATACGTTAATTACCTGTACAAGGACTAATTTTTTTTTTTTTCTATTTCAGAAATGATGCTAATCAATAAGTAGTTTTTCCATTGTCTTCAACGACGTGATGATTGCAGCTTGCAAAAGATGATTGAGATGTAATTTCCTTTGTTTTCGTGGTTTACATCGCGTGACTGAACAGAATGCACAGATACTGTTACATCATTATGGGGTATACAGAGTGTCCCACTTCGTCTAATCTAGCGGCAAATTCGATCGCAAATTGAATATGTGTTTTCAGGATGAACGATGGGTATTGAGTTATTTGAGAGCCGGGAGTTTCAGCGAAACAAAGCGAGAGAGATCAGCCGGTCGGCTTTATTATTAATTCGGAAAAAAGCGAAATCGATCAGTTTACGCTCTGATATACAATTTAATAACAAACGCTGGTCGCCAGTCGCGTCTTCTAGGAAATTGCGACGCGATTAAATTCCGAACGCGATCAGCGATGCGACGCGTTGCGTTTCCGCCGTCTTCGGCTAACAAATGGGCCATCAGCCGACATCAATCCGCGATTCGTCAAGAGCCGTCCAACTAACGGACATACATTATGTGCATATTTTGAGGGGACTGTCGCCGCCGGATCGTTCCGACAAAAACGGACGTCTTTTGTTCGGCCGCACTTCTTTTGTCTTGCCGCCATGTAACTACTACCTAATTCAGAATTTTAACTTTGTCAATCCGCTAATGGCGCTTTTTGTTGGGCCCTTGTTTCAATTTCGCCATAGTCCGGCCTCTGCCCGATTTTATAATTAATTTCTATTATTTTTATGGTAATCACCCCCCCATCAATAACGACGCATCTAAACATCCATGGAATAGTTTCTATGCTCACTAGATTATGAATCAAAAAATGTGGGAAAATCTTCTAACCTATCCATCATCGATGTCAAAATATTTATAATTTGAAAGAATCCAATAAATTTAGCAAAATTATCAGATAGGATACTGTTTCGGTACAAAAGTAATTATCGAATTAAAAAGAATGCTCAAATCAAACTCAGTATTACATCATTCAATTTATTAAACCAATCGATCTTAACGTAAGGACTCGGTCTGTACTAGGGGGGGAAGGTCGTCATTTTTACTTGGGAGTTCTTAGGGGACGTGGGCGAGCGTAAGTTTGGTGAGGGCACGTTAGAAATTCATCATTTATCACTGCATGAGGCTGCGGAAGACGTGTACTTATATTATTATGAAGTGTTGTCCAACTTAACTTAGGGGTTAGCCGCTTACGGGGGATGCTTTCCTGACGTCGGCGGGCGCTAATACTCTTAGCCGTAGTTAACACGGACGCGGTTCGTTAGTGGCTGAAGATATTTAATAATTTACTAAGTTGGAGCGCCCGTTTCGCAGGTTTTGTTGTTCGAAGCCGGGGCTAAGGAGCTTTCCCGGAAATCGATAAGCTTCGGCTCCGCGTTTTGCAAACGGGAATACGTAATGCGAGTTAACGCGGAAGAATCAATTGGCGGTCGTTATTAGGCCGGACACGTATTAAATATAAGGGATGGAGAAATCTATCGGAAAGGGCCTGACTTGGACCGTGCCAGATTTTATCTGTGTTATCTATGGAGCTTTGGCTGCTCTATTAGTAAAATGGTCATTTCCACCATAAATAATTAAATTACATATGATCTAATATCAAAGAAAGACTCGGGAATAATTAAAATTTAATTATAATTAGTAAAATCTGACGACTGAAAATATTTTGGTGGAAAATATAACGAATACAGAGCAAAATCTAAAATGAAATTAAAACTAAATTTAAAAGAAAAATTCTTAATGTCGGAAAAGCAAATTTAAGGATATAAAGAATTAAAGAATCTTTAAACCTGGCACATACTGATTTGATGTAAAGTACGTCCACTAAGTTGTTTATTGCAAATTAACTCTTGAAGGCAGGATGGGATGCATCGATATTACTTATTCTATTTCTATTTTAATTTATAAGTTACAGTCTAAATCTAGAAGCTTCGTTTTTCCGATAAAAGATTTCCTTAATGTTGATATTAATATTAAGAAACGATTCTTAGTAAATAGTAAATTCATTTCCATTTGCTAAAGAACAAACAATTAAAAAGTACGACTTTTACTATTATGTATATAACAAATTGGTATTTGCTATTTGCAATTTGCCTGTTTTTCTAAAAACAAATGATACAGTGCGGAATTACAGGCTGTAATTAAAACATTTATTTAAAAAAAAACATAGTTTTAATATTCTGCACTGTTACATTTTTTTCCTTTCTTGAAGAAAACATAGTCAACATAACAATACAAAAAAATCTAATAGAGACGTAATACTTAATTTTTTGTTTAATAATTTGACTTATTTATTACAGGAATTGAGAGAACACCACGGATGAAAAAGTAAGAAAGTGAGTAAAATTAAAAACTAGCTAAAGACTAATATTAAAAAGAAAGTATTAAATCTAAAATTTAAGAATAAAAGTAAATAAAATTAAAAGGTATAAGAATAATTATGTATGATCTCTGAATAAAAGAAGACAAAAAAAATTACAACGAATTAAACAAGAATGAACCCAAATTGATTCAACGATGAAAATATGACACCAGGGGAAGATCAAGAAGAAGAAGAATTATTTTCAAGATGAATGCAAACAGTTCAAACAATTCTTAGTGCACCAATAAGAAGGGTGTTAGGTAGGAAAAACGAGGAAAAATTATTTGTAAAAGTTTCTTCAAGTTGTGAAGGTAATGAGAAGTAGTAATACAAGTCGAGGAGAAATAAAAAGTGCAGGATCAGAAAAGGAATGAGCATATGAACATAGAAAATAATGATCGGGTTGAGAACATCGTACATTCAGCTGAGATTCTCGGTTTATTTTTGACCTTCATCAGAGCATCTGCGGTTCCTAACGTAATAATGCGTCGCCTCAATCATGAAGTCTTGTTTAAATTAAGCATTGTAGTAAAAAGTTCCTTCGGTTTGGAAACTATGCAGGGTTTTAAGAAATGGATGTCGTTCATGTTAAAATTAGCTAGATGGGAAAACCGAAGGAATTTTTACTACAATGCTTAATTTTAACAAGCGACGTATTATTAATTAATCAATAATTAACCTTCAAAATCATACTTCTGACATTTACACTTGCAGAGAAAGAGCAAGAGAACATTATCAAGGCGCAAACTACGAAGAGAGACGAATAAGAGAATGACAAAAAGAAGGTAGCGCCTTTTTGGCGAACTAGTGAACCAAAAATGTTTATAAATGAGAAAGTGAATATTTTAAATAATTGTTAAACACTGACAATTTGATCTAATCTGTTGGGAAATGAAGTAGAAAATTATTATACAGTGCTCGTCCAAAAAGTCGGCATCAAATGGGAAAAATTTTTATTTCTCATTTTTTCGAAAAAAACTTTTTAGGACAATAATTTGTGGATATCTGAAAACTTATTTATCTCATTTAGGCAACTGTAAATGAATTTTTGTGAAAATAATTGGTTAACAGGAGTAGATTAGAGTTTTTAGAAGTCATTTGAATACATATTATTCATCAATGAAAAATATTTCTCCTAAAAAGCACCTTGGATCAAAAACGTAATATCTGAAGGAATAATTAATCTTTTTTATTATTTTTTTCCAATTATAAATCTTTGAAGTTTTCATAAAAAGTTTTTATAAAAAGTAATCAGCTGTCGTTACTTTTTATAAAAATCTTGATTGTCTATTACACTGTCATATTTTATAAAAAATATGACAGTGTAGTATTTTATAAAAAAATATGACAGTGTAATAGGCAATCTTTTATAAAATATTTAATAAAAATATAGAAATATTTTATAAAAGATTGCCTATTACACTGCCATATTTTTGTATAAAATATCTTTTATAAAAGATCTTTGTCAAAGATGTTGTACAGTGTAATATTGGCCTAAGTAAAAACGTTTTATCGTGTTTTGAACTGATTTTTGTTTTGATGTATCAGTGTGTTCTATTTAAAGCATTTAAAAAAACACGTCCTAACTAAATTAAAAAAAAAATTCGTAAAAAATTGTTTTTGTTTCAACAGTGTCAATGTAGTCTAAATGTTCACGTACGAACATGAAACACGTTTTTTTATGAGGGTAATATTGACTCTGAATTTTAAAAATTATATGCGCGACAATTTAAAGTAATAAACATATTTAAAAAAAAAAAAACTTGGGGAAGTGCGCTGTTATCAGATATTTCACCATTTATTCGAAATATTAATTCAACAAAAAAAAATTGCGAAATGCCGTATTATTTTAATAAGCAACGTCGTAAATCGTTTGTTTCTGATAGAATGCTGGAATGTTTTATTAATTGTTTGTTTTGTTAATTTTTGAGCTTGTGGAATGTAACGTTTTTGTCGAAAACAGGGCATTTTCTAACACCCTGTATATTACGCAACGTAATTAATATCAGATATTTTATTCAGCGTTGCACAGGGTTTTCCAATTTTGGGAAAGCTGTCGACAGCAATTTAAAATCACATTTGTTATATGCATGTTATAAATAGGCGAATAATAGTTATTTTTGGGATTGCTGAGATTAATACGACATTTATAAAAAAAAATTAAATAAAATACACAAATTAAAGAATTGGAGCTTAAAATAATTCGTTAGAGTCATCTTCTTCCAGACAAGTTAATACGAACCGTTTAATTTATTTCTTGGGTTCTGGTAAAGAATATGTCCATAAGCGCTGAACATTTTCTATGACAAAAATAGTAATAATAATTTGGCTTACACTGAACGTATTTCTACAATAAAATTTGCGGATTATCCGTAAATTTCGGAATTATTGTCTTTTAAAAGTGACGGTTTTAGGTTATATTCGAACGTTTTTTTATAGATGTCTTCGAATGGGTTATTCTTAAAACGTGCTGATAAGAGAAGGAAAGCCTTTTTTTGAGTAAGTGTATTTCAAGGGAGAGAAACCATTGCACATAAATATTTTTTAATAGCACCTACTACTTGACGAGCAATACACAAATAATTTTTGTGCGATAGACTTTCAGGGGTAGTGTACTACTTTGTCGTTTCAAATTTAGCATTTAGGTGTAAATTTATAACAAGGGTTTTCTTTCCCTTAAAATTTACACACAAAAGTTTCCCTTCCCTTAAAACTTACATACAAAAGTTTCCCTTCCCTTAAAACTTACATACAAAAGTTTCACTTCCCTTAAAACTTACACACAAAAGTTTCCCTTTCCTTAAAACTTACATACAAAAGTTTCCCTTCCCTTAAAATTTACCCACAAAAGTTTCCCTTCCCTTAAAATTTACCCACAAAAATTTCCCTTCCCTTAAAATATATTTACACATAAAGGTTTCCCTTACCTTAAAATTCGCTGCTCATTTAAATACACCTAACACACTACCCCTGAAAGCCAATCTCATAAAAATTATTTGTGTAATGCCCAAATAACTAGAACTATAGGTACATTTTCATGACCAACACCCGATGGGCCAGCTCACTTTAACTAACATTTACAGATCCCAAATCCATCCATCGCCAAATGTGCCACTGTAGCCCCTTTAAGAAGAAATAGCGCCTGAAATTTTATGATTAGTGCTGGCATGAAATTTTGGAGTTTTTACTCTAGGTTCAAATTTAATTTCTCTACTTCCCAACATTCATAATTTTTCAATTTCAGAAAAAAGCTAAATAGAAAATTGCAAAATAAAATCTGTAAATCTAGAATAGATTTATCATGCGTTACCGGCTATTGCAATAGAGTCTAATAATTTGCCGGGTATAATGGGCAACATAATATAATAAAATGTATTTATACAAAACTTTCTCTTCCCTTCAAACGTATATACACGAAAAAGGCTTTCCTTCTCTTTGACAGCACTTTTTAAGAATAACTTATTCGAAAATATTGATATGGAACATCAAACATAACCTAGAAATCGTAACTTTTAAAAGGTGATAATTTCAAAATTTGCGGATAATCCGCAAATTTTATTGCAGAAATACGTTCAATATAAGGTAAATTAACTATTTATGTCACAGAAAATGTTGAACGTTTATGGACATATTCTTTACCAGACCCATTTCTTGTGTTAAGGTTGAGAGTATTAGAGTCAACAATGGAATAATAAATGTGTAATTAGCAATTACAATAATTACAAAACAAATAGCACCAATACATACGTAATTAACAATAAAAAATGTGTGGCCAATTTAAAAATTAATTTATTAAAATTTATTAAAAAAATTATCCTACCTGTGAGGGGCTTACGTGCAAAAGAAAATTGGAATGCACTGTGCACTAGCACGATAAAATTTAACGTCAACGTATTCGGTTGATTATTTATTGAAATCAGTTTAATTATTCTTAATAAAAATTAGAAAAATTCACACAGATACAAAGACGACCGTCCATCTCCGCACTCCGCGGGTACTAATAAAACACGTCGGAAAACATAAATTTCCGGCTACATTTTAATTTGCCGATTTTTTGTGATCGAGACGATGAGACGATGACAAATCAGAGTGCGTGATATTTACTTTAAGCTAATTTTAACCTGCCCAAAAAACTTCCTTTGTTCCAACGCTAACTTAAAAAATCTGAATTTATGAACAATGTGAAAACATTGTGCTTACTTATCGATAGATTTAAAATAAGTACATACATGCACCGTGAAGAGAGAAACATTTAGTTCGGCCTAGAAAATTAGTAAAAGCTTATTTTCTTTCGTTTTCCTTTGAAAAAGGAAACAGCAAGATTATTAAAAACCCTTGTAAAGAATTATTATCTATAAGGATAAAATCAGATACTTATTTTGAATATATTAAAAAACGATCTTATGCTTCATGGCTTTTTAAACTTGAAAGTAAACTGGAGCACAGCTGTAGGCGTAAAGCTAAAGATAAATATATGATGTAAAAAGAGAACATTCATTCAGGTTGAAACTTAACATGTAATTTTCACAGGGACCGATCTGTGACCTTGAAAATTCGTCATCTTTCATCTTGAACGTAAATTTAAGCTTAAATGCTAAATTTTGCACTTGTTTTAAAACTACGTAACCTAAAGACACCTTCTTAGTGCTTAATTACTAAAATTAAGAAAACTGTGAAAATGCGGCATTACAAATTGGACTGTTATACAGCGTGTTTCATAAGTGGCGACGAAGAATGAAAAGGATTGTTGGAAATTGAATATTAAACAATTCTTTTCATATAAATATAGGGGAGATGGGGGAAATGAAAGCCCCTTAAAGATAAATCAACATATTTTAAAAATTTAAAGTGTATTCTCTCAACATGTTATGCTGTATCGTCTAAGGAAAAAATATTAAAATGATGTAACTATATCATTCCTATCATGAACAGAAATTGTAATATGTATATTTAGTTAAAATAAAAATGGAATTGGCTCCTATTGCTCACATGTTGGAGTATTGAGAACCATGAGGGAAGGTAAACCGACTGCTGCCTAAATAAACTTTTTATTATCCTGAAACTGTTACCCATTAAATTCGTACATAAATTATAAAATAATTCTATACCCATAACTTCTAAAGCAAGCAACAATGATTAGTAAATAAATATAAAAGTTAGATTAAAAAAAAATTGGAGGAAGTGTTTTTATTGTGGTTATGTGGCTGGCTAGTATGGGTTAACCAAAAGCCAAGAAAAGTTGAAATAACTGTTACAGTTAATAAGATAAATAATACACTTTTCTTTCACAACACAACATAAAAAGTAATACTGAGAAAAAAATGCGAAAACAACAATAAACGTACTTTAACATACTTGTTGAAGTATTTGGTGCAAAAATCACATATCCAATTAGTTTAGAGTGTTGTTCTTTTACGAGTCCTCGACATCTTCAACAACAAAACACACAGAGATAATAAGAGTCACCTGGGTAATAATAACATGTCTCTCATTACCCCAGATAGCACTAATATTTTAGGTATGAAAATTAGACAAGCATAGATAAACGAGAAACCAAATATTAGAAACAAAATATATTAACAACCTACATGAAATTAGGGTTTGAAGATATATATCAATGATATATGTATATCATTGATATATATCATGATATATAACAGGATTTTTATGATTGATATATATCAGGATATTTATTATTCACATTTGAAAATTGACAGAGTAAGTACAAGTACAGCTATTATGAAATATTATAAGAAAGCAAAATAAATTAGCTTTAATGTTCAAATATATGAATTCTGAAGCTCCAAAAAGCGAAATTTAAACTGGATGTGGGAAGATGGCAAACATTTTGGCGACGACCAAAACAATCATTCTGAATTTAAGTTGAGTTTAGTTTGTTTATTAATTTTGTTTGAGCCTGATACTGTTTTATCATGATAAAAATATGTAATAAGACGAACGGACAACTTTATTTGTAAACAATTACAAATGGAAAAATAGAATTATTGATTTATATTTTGATATACACGGTTATCCACATAAACCGTTCGTTAAAAGTTTTCAAGGTTGCAGTTCACGTAGATATTTGAAATTTAAGGAGCAAGAATTTTCCGTAGAGATCTCTCCATTTGAAAAAAAGTATTTTTGTTTATAGTTTGTATAGTTTGAATATCTTCGAGTGGAGCGGTGTGTTTTAGACACCCTGTAGCTTAATAGATTATGCTTATGGAATTTTTAAGAACCTTAAAGCTTCAGCTACAATATCAGATCATATCAAATAAAATTGTTTCAATCATAGCCGTGTTATAATTTTATGAATATCAGATTGCAAAATCCATATTTTAAAAAAAATTCAAAATATCTCAAAAATGATGCATTTTAGAGATAGGGAAATGTATTACAATTTAACATATTTTTACATGTAGAATTCAAAAACGTGATAAAAAATATAGCATTCCATTTAAAATAAGCGAGTTGATAGCGACTTCCGGTGCAACCGGCAGTGATACAAAGACAATTTTATTTTATTTAAAGAGATCTCGACGGAGAACCCTTGCTCCCTAAATTTCAAATATCTACATGAACTGCAACCTTGAAAACTTTTAACGAACGGTTTATGTGGATAATCCTGTATATCATGATCTATATCATAAAAATCCGATTTTTTATTTTTATATAAAAATCATGATTTTTTCAAACCCTACATGAAATCAAAACATTGTCCAAAAGATAGTGTCTTACCTTCTCGATTAAAAATTAGGAAAAATAACTATATAAGTCTTAATTTGAAACAAGTGATCACTGTTATTACTACGCATTGTTTTTTGCGGTAAATGGATATTCCATGCATCCTGGTCGGGATGAAAACTTGATTTCAATGGCGTGCGTGGTCATACATCATCATCATGGACGCATCTCACAGAGTCGGAGTGTTAGCCTTCTTGGACGTTCAAGTTAGTACCCACTACAGTTTCTGTATTTTAATGGAATCATGTTTTGGGGGATGGCTGGTGGAAGACTTACCACAAATCACGTCCAAAATACATAAGAGTAGACGTCGAAGGAAGCTTTACCTAGTTCCTTGCTCAGCTTTTGCACCAAGACGTCGCTCATTGAGTTGAAGATATCGAAATGTCGTTCAAAAATTTAGACGTAGAAAGCTGGGTTTAGGATCTTTCTAGTTTCTGAAACTGTTATTTTCTGCACAGGATTTAGCCGTTTGGCGAATGGCGGTTTGTTTGCGATTACGCGCTTTCTTTGCGCAAGTCATGTCGGTCGTCGGGATTGCAATGGTATTCTTGAGCTACTCTTTTGCTACTGGGGTCTCAATTAGGCTCCAAATTGCTATACGGATGATGGTCGGAGGGCCCATTGCAATCCAGCTGACCTACAGTCAAATTTTAAAACTAAAAGATGAAGAGATTTGGACACTCCAGTTGTAAATTCTTTTTTGTTTTAGTATTGTACATCACGAAAAATGTATTTGTTTTTGTTTATACTTCATTTGACTGTACCCAGTAAATATTGCCGTTTTTGTACCCAATATGTACAAAGTGTATTATTTGGTTGCGCTGTTTACAAACTGCGTTTCCAAAACTAACAAAAAAAATACATGGATGATAAAATCAATTTGAAAGTTTTAATTTGAGGAGAACATAATAATCAAAAAGTATTAGAGAAAAGGAGTAAAGCCCAAAGCTGAATGAAGGCCAAGCAAGTAAGAAGTTACACAATAAAGTGAGAAAGGATCATCGAGGATAACATTAAGGAAAGAACTAAATTTGCAAATGAAGGCAGATAGGACGATTGGAAACATCATGAAGGCTACAAAAAGCATGACGAAGAACTGTACTAGAATCTAAATACTTGAAAAAAAAATCTGACAGAAAACTTTAAAGAAAGGAAAGAGTTGGCGAGATTCTAGACATTGATGTGCAACTGAAGAAAGCAAACAATTAAAGAGCGGCCTTGGCATGGTTTTTGGCAAGGCAGGTACAGATTCTCGATATTGATGTCTAACTGAAGAGACCAAACAAAGGATGACTCTATTATAGTTTTCGGAAAGATAGGGACTCATCCAGAAAATTTTTAGATTTCTTCAAGGAAGTATGTCGTCGAAACCAAAAGGTGTTCTACGATCATTTCTCGTCAGGACTGTTAACTCCACAATAACCAAAAGCAAATTGAGGCCCATGAATGGTTTTCATATTCAGCATTCACCAATGTTCTGCCAATGGCCCCTGAATAAGTCATCTGAGGACCTTGGACTTA
The DNA here is from genome assembly GCA_958336345.1 of Dorcus parallelipipedus. Classification (NCBI taxonomy): domain Eukaryota; kingdom Metazoa; phylum Arthropoda; class Insecta; order Coleoptera; family Lucanidae; genus Dorcus; species Dorcus parallelipipedus. Next base: position 35,321,323 of record OY284480.1, read on the forward strand.
TCCTTATCCTATCAAAGAGACCTACACTCTCTTCATTTAGTCTCTCTGGATGAAAACCTACCACTAATATCCAGGAATATTTTGGCTACGATATCAGGCTTCCTATACGACATAAAGAGAAGTTCGAATTGTAAAAATTAAATAGAATAAAGAAGTATAGTTTTTCCTCAAGTAGGAATTACTCTGTACATTTTAATTTAATTAGAGATGCCTAGAATCATCGAATATTTTTGTTGGCGTCTTTGTGTCGTTTTTTGATTAGCAACTTGTAATTTCCAATTTATTTATCTGTAGGTATCTGCAATTACCGTATTTGAAGCACTTTTAATTCGTCGGTATTAAATCGGCGCATTTTTCTGCGAACGTATCCTTAACTGAGCATAATATTAGTCAAGATTAGAGTATCTGTCGACAACTGGGTAGGTATTAAGCTAAACGCTCACTAATGGTCTCATTTATCAATTTTTTCCGGGCCCCCGACACTGTTCAAATATGTCCCTAGATTTAGGTTTTTTGATTAATCGCGCGCGCCGTGACCATACGCGCTCGTGACGATTTGTAAGAATTATTCGCGTCGGTTTCCCGAAGAAAAAAATCGGTTTTAACGGCGCGGAGAGAGAGAGAGAGAGGTCGGCGGCGGCGGCATATAGAATTTACTCGAGATCAAAAATAATTGAATTTCCGACCTTCTCTCCTACCTGACGCTGGAAATCGGCCGATTTGTTACGCCGCTTTTTATTAATTTTTTTCTCACCTTGTCGCATCGATATTTAAGTTGTCACGTATCCCGTCCTTTTCTTTTTAAGGAAATTAGGTTTTTTTTCCTAGGACCCCTTTGTCGTGTAATGACCTTCGCTTAAATAGATTTGGTTCGGTCGGACGGGGGCAAGCGCCTCCGCCACCGCTCGACCGCCGGTTTCATTAACAATTGCTTCGTCGGATTAATTAAATAATTGTCCGAAGTCTATGTTATTAAGTGGTGGAGGTTTAGTTTGTTTAGTTTCAGTTGGACAAAGAAGTGATAAAAAATTATTTCTGTTAACCATTTCGTTCTTTCCGTGACCCTTTTTATCATTTTCGGGATTATGTTATATCATCATAATGTCTGTTCCTGGCACTTTCCTAGTTTTAACTTTTTAATGAACTATATTATTTCTTCCTCCTTTATCCCTTCTTTTTTCGGCACATCACTTACTTCTTCCAGTTCTTGCATGATACTTGCACCTTTACTTCTACCCTTTAATTCACCCTTTTAGTATTCTTGTATTTAGTTCTAAACAATCACTTTTTTAAGAAGAGAAATTTTGAATGTTTTTTAGAGAAGACCTGCGACGTGAAATGAGACAATCCACCAGATTGTAATTTCTTTTCTAAGTTTCAGCTTTTAATTATTCCTCTTGTGCCTGTCCTTATGTCAAGGCTATTGTTTGGTAGATCTAGAACAAAAACGCGTGATAATTCCCGTTTCATTACGAAAAATTAACAGTCCTCGTTAGCCAAATTAGACGTGACAGCGTTTCCTCCGGTGCGGCGTGGGGACCGGGGGGGTTTACGTCTTCCTGGCCACCGAATGTTCCCAGGTACATTAATAAGCGTGTAATTGTGCAGGGGGCGTTCCCCGCGATCTCACATGTGTCAAATTACACACTCGAAACGGGAGCATCGGCGGTTATCCTGATGAGTTCGCGGCGGTCCGGCGGCGTCGTCATCCGACGACCGGGCAATTTTAAAGCCATCAAGATGCCATTTTCACACCGCCGGCTTATTGTAATTCGACGTTTCCGTTTTTTATTAAATAGTCATTAAGCGACATCGACACTCGCGCGTATATGTCTCGTTCCGCCGTTAACGGCGTTCCGTTGGTGAGAAAACGGGTAATGGAGAGGAACCGGTGAGAAGTGCTCATCAGAGCTGGGTAGAACACGTTCGAATCAAATCGCAAAATTGCCTTCGCAAGTCAATTATAATTAATTTTATTATTTACTAACTTTATAATAAAAAAAAGAAAGGGTAGAAGTCCCAAATTAGATCCCTGAAGTACTTATATAAGAGCAAATTATATAATGAGATAAATTCCTTTCCAAAGGATTTAAAGTACATTTTTGTGGGTTTCTTGTATTGAGAATATCACCACACAAATTGAAGATACTAGGAAGAGACCTCACAGTGGTCGGTTGCAGTAGTTATTAGGTGCATCCGAGCCAATCGATATAATGGAAGATGCGAAAGCCATCATTTATAAAAGCAGATTAGCGTTGTCGTCAACAGAGCGAGATAAAAACCCAGGGAAAAGAGACGGGCACAGGGAGTCGGAGGATTTTGCCAGACACTTTGCTAACTATGCCCTAATACCCTTGTCTATCTCTCGTCCAAATCTACCTACCATCGATTATATCGGATTAAAGTTGTACGGGGCGTTCCGCTAAAGTCCGGTAACTTTGATACGAGAGGAGGCATTAGCACATAACGCGGTGTAAAATTGACGCGCAGAGATGGACTTGATTTTTCTCTAACGCGAGGCGCAAGAGGAAGAGAAAAAACGTGCGATTTTAATGTTTTCTGCAATTAAGTTTTTGCTTGCTTTGTTGCGAGCGCCGCCGTGAAAAATTCGAGCCCCACGCGTTCGTTCGCCTCCGATGAGATCGTAGTAGGCTGAGCGGAGAGATCAGCTGACGCGAAAATCGATAGGCCCGGGCCCCAAAAAAGTGACCTACATGCTCCCCTTCTACCAAATAATAAATCTTCACGGCGTTTAGGGCTCTGATTCATCTATTTCTTTATTACTTGCACTTTTCCCGCTACCCCTGTGTTTATTCAAAATTTTACGGCACGGCATCCCAACCTCGTTTTTTCCGCTTGGAAAAACCACGACCCAGAAAACCTTCTCAGTTGTTTTTACAAACACAGAAATTCTAGTCCCTAATTGTTATTTTATTTTTTTTTAATTACTTTTTTTTGAGGAATTGGATTGTGTAATAAATAATAAACAGATAAAGCACCTTTTCGCATCCTCTCTTCCACCCTTAACTTTATAGCATGGCTAATCGGCGTTTCACGATATTGGAAGCAGCATAAATACATTTAAAATCTAATTCTTATAAGTTTGTTTCATAAACAGGGAGAATTTGGGAAAGTAAAGGGCTCCTAAATAATCCATTTATTAAAGAGGTAGAGGATAGAGCAAGTGGTGATTAAAAAATAAAAAAGGAAGTCTGAAAAGCAATTTCGAAAAGATTATGTTAGGAAATTAATCAAAACTGTTACTAAATTAGTTTGCAGACAAATGTTTTTAAATTGAGAATAAATAACAAACAAAAAATTAACTGAAAATTTGCTTTGGGCGAACCATTCTCATAAATCAAAGAAAATCTCTTATCGGTAGATACGTAATTCGGCAGATATGTTACTATCTTCAGTACACACACACACCAAGTTCTCCGTGAGTAGAATATCTTCCAGATTAGAGCAAAGTACTTTTAATTTGTGAATGAGTGTGTGTGTGATGGCAGCATAACTGCCGAAATACGTATCTATGGATATAAACTAATAATAAGAGATAATTTTTTTTATTATTGCTAAACCACTCTCTCTTTTACTGTTATTAATGAACGATTCTCAGTCGAAACGAAATAAATAAAAACGTAAACGAAAGAAAGTTTGAATAAAGAATAAGCGAAGAAAAATCATCCCCGAGAGAAAAACAAAAGGCCATCATCGTCCCTAATGTAAACAATTCGAAAAACAAAATTCAAACTAAAAATTTTAAAGCAAATAAAGAAGACTTGGTTAGAAATATTTCTTTTGACTGGATGTATTGATGGAAGAAAAGCTAATTTTTTTATTTTGTTTTTGGAATTAACATTTTCGACAATTCAGACTGTAGACATTTTGAAATAGGGATTTTTTCTACTAAGATGTCGACGACACAAATTGCTTCGACACCATATATCCCAAGACTCGAAGAACCTTATATCTTTATTAGCAACCGCCAACCCACAACTGGTCAACAGAATTCATCATTTTAACAATAGGTTAGGATATCAGACTCTTAATTTTGAAATCAAAATAACATATTCAGATATCAATCAAATTTCTTATCAGATTACTAACATTATTTCTAAATTAGTCAATATTTTACCACGCGCTATATTTAGAGAATACAAATTCAGATTATAAACTGCCTTCAACAAAATTTTTGCAAATGTCAGGAACAACAACATTCATGGCGGATTTCACAAACGTTACTTAAATTTAATCATCCGTTAAAAGTAAACGTTGCCATGGTTACGTGTGTTGAAGGTATAGGAATGATTATTCTTAATCGATGATTAAAGCTAAGTGACGTTTGTGAAATCCAGCGTAACAGGTTCAACAGACTGAAATCTGAGTTTGTACAAACAAAATTATTTAACAATAATGAAAAATGGTTGATCAATCTCACCGACAAAGAAATTCCCAAAGAGATTTCGGAATTTCTATCTTTAGGCCCCAAATTTAGCATCAATATCACACCTTCTGAATTTAATAGTAATAGATTCCTTGCAGAAATAGAAAACATTCTACAAACTTTCCCTAACGAAATTTCAAACTCTCATAGACTTAGAATAACCAATGTTCTTACCAATTACGTTAACAATTTTAAAACCAACAACTATCATTCCAATCAGGTTTCACAATTTAGCAGTATTTTCAAAGAAACCAAGAAATTCTTAAAAGACAATCAAGATTTAATTCTAACCGAAGCGGATAAAGGTTCTGTCACTGTGCTAATGAGTAAAAACGATTATGAAACCAAATCTTTACAACTATTAGATGACCAAACATTCTACGAGGAAATTGATGGAAATCCGTTACTCTCGTTACAACAAAAAACTATTAAACTAGTCAAGTTTCTCTTTTCCAAAAATTACATTGATAAGTCGGTCAACTATAAGCTGGTCAACTACAATTCAGTTCTTCCAAAATACTATGATTTCCCAAAAATTCATAAAACAAACACTCCACTACGTCCCATTATCTCGTGTACTAACTCACCCACTTATCAGTTAGCTAAATACACATCTAATATCTTAACTGCCAGTTTCGCCAACAAAAACAACTATAACGTTAAGGATTCTTTCACTTTCTCTGAAATCATCCAGAATTTTAACCTCTCAGACAATCATCAATTGATATATCTTAATATGGTATCATTGTTCACAAACATCCCCCTCGAACTCTCTCTGGAAATCATTTCTAACAACTGGGATGATATTGAAAAGGAATGTAACATTCCCAAGATTAACGCCATCGAATTTATTTATAACAATTGTGTTATTTCACGTACAATAAAAAACGTACATTCAAATACAAAGTATACAAATGGGGTCCCCATAGTTCAAATTGTTATGGATTGTGTATTAGAAAACTGTTTTTCCAGATTATCTTTCCAACCACCCTTTATTTTTAAATATGTGGATGACCTAATTTGTTCTGTTCCGTCTGACAAAATCAACGAAACACTTACAATTTTCAACAACTTTAACACCAATATTCAGTTTACAATTGAAACCGAAACTGACAATAGTGTTCCTTTCCTTAATACTAAAGTAATCAGAACTAACAACAACTCTATAATTCTAGACTGATACCATAAACCCACCTTTTCAGGAGGATTCATCAATTTCCATTCTGGACATTGTCAAACAAACAAACAAAAAATCAACACAATTCGTGGAATGAGAAACCGCATGGACAGAATCTGCCATCCTTCACTTAAACTTGCGAATTTTAAGAAATTGGTTGCCATTTTATTAACAATGGTTATCTCAGAACTCTAGTCAAGAGAATCATATTTCATCCCCCTAATCCGATCAAGTGAACCGCAACACAAACGTTATTCACTCTTACAAAAAACTCTCTCTGATAAAACAATTCTTCCCATTCTTGATAATTTAAATATTGTCTCTTATAATGCAAAAACTACAAGACAACTTTTTACCAAACTCAAAGACTCCACGCCAGTTAACTCTAGTGTGGTATACAAAATTGATTGCAACCGATGGTTGCTGACTCAGTTGCTGACTCAGCAATCGTTTGTGATTGGCTATTATCTTAATGTGAGCCAATCACAAACGATTGCTGAGTTAGCAACTCAGCTGCTGTAGTCGTCTGAACGGGCCCAATGTTACATAGGTCAAACCGGTCAATGGTTAAAGAGTAGAATCGCTAAACATAAAAGTTTTAAACGTTTCATTACTTTTGATTGAGGCTGTACATATATCGTTAAAATGCACTGTAATATTGTCCCATCTACAATTATTCTTACACAACTTTATGACAAATTTTCTGATCTTCAAATTATCATTCTCAGAGGCTGATTATTACATAAACCTTGAACAATGATGGCTCGGTATTTAACTAATAGCAGTTCGATGCACATTGAGAAACTAAAGTAATGTCAATAATATCAAATGTTAAATTGTCTTCCCTTCGGACCACAATAACAGGTAAGCGGACAAGCAGGTAAAGTAACAGGCAATGAGTTATTTGTGTTTCAAAGAAAATAGATCGCAACTTATTGGGGAGACATTATTTTAGATTGTTAGTTTACCTACATATTGTTCGTTTAATATACCTTTGCCTCGTGTAATTTAATTTACCTGTATAATACGCAACCCCTATGTTAGTTTCTTTTTCATTAAATCATTTATAGTATAATAACTTTTTTGATCCAAAAATTATGTGCTATTCTTTCGCCCTTTAAATTTCTTATATTCCAAGTGTATGTATTTTTACACCTTATTGATTTTCTCATAGTACTTGCAGCTTTTTAAGAGAAATTAATATAGTAATACTAATTCTCTTATCTTCCTTACACGAATCTTCATTCTTTACTAACGATCTCCTTTCTTCTCCAGAATTAGGTAGGTACATACCTTGGAATTGAAATCCTAAAACCTTGTCAATTTTGAAACATTTATTACGTCGACAAATATTCGCCAAATGTAGCTACGAAAAAATAGTTTTTGTCAGCACTAAATAAATCCCTTAAATGAATATCTTGTAATAAAGTTAGCAAACGGTTTACGAAGAAAAGAAAATGAAGGGAATGTTACTTTCCCTTAAATTAAAATAACGATGGACCTCAATTAAGATTATCTGGAAATATTTGAGGTGACTCTCCTGCAGGAAAGCAGCAAAGGAGCTAGCTGCCTTCTTAGTAATTTCCATTTAACGGAGAAAAGGAAAATAGGAATTAAAATGCCAACCTGCGGCATGCCAATGACACTTGCGAGTCTAAATCTTCCTCGCTTCTTTTAGGACCTCTTTGAATTAATAATGAGAATTAGAATTTTAATATACATAAGTAGACGTGAAAGGGTAATTTTTTCCAGCATTTTCAACGTCTCCCTCATCATGTGCAACCGCCGTAACAACCCTTTTTAAAGATCATAATTCGGGGTTGCAACACGGCAGCTATCAAAACCGCATTAACCTATTTCTCAACGAGGGTGTACGAAAGGCCTAATCACCATGACCCGCCCCAAAACATTTTTTCCTCTTCGACACCTCGCCGTAAACGCCGCCGTTTTTAAAGAAAGCGTCCGGAAATATTCCTGGCGCTGAAGAAATTAACTTACATAGCTCGTGCGATGGACGGGGGTGTATAGGAGCAACCCTCGAAACTAATTCCGTCAGCCGCCCCCGAGCCTCCCCCGGCGCAGTTCGCGCAAAACTCGATTCTCTCTAGCTCGCTCGCTCCGAGTTTTTGCCGGGTAGTTTTTGCGGCACGTTTTTTGCCGTTGGGTTGTCGGATCCACAGTTAGCTAGTTTGTCATTGCTTGGCACCACTGTTCTCTCCGGCTTCTTTGTAAGACCGTTCCCTAAATATCTACACTGTTTATGAATTGTATTTATCCGAGGAGGGCGAGGATGGCCTTTTCTCTCTTCCTCTCTCGTTCTTCTACTGCAAGCGACGCGATATTAATGGTGTGTGTAATTATTTCGTTGTCTCATGCAAGCTCTAAGTGCACACTGATAGTCTTCTTTATGGGAGGACAAAGGATCCTTAGGTCTAATCCATTGAAGACGATTGTCTTCATTGCACAAACCATCGCATCAAATTCAAAAGAATATCAAAGAAAAAAGCCGATACTTTTCATTGGTCTACAAGAAATAACGATTGATGAATGATGATTACTGATTAGTTTCATGAGTTTAGACTTTGGCGTTGAATTGAATTTGAATGTACCAACATCGTTGTGGGTTTAAGGAAACACTAACCTTCCGATTTACATATTACTTTAAGATTTCTTGTAGTTGACGGTTTCCTAAGTCGTTTTTTTTTCGTACGTTTACAGTTCTAACAAGCCTCACACGCCCGTCATCCGACAACCAACAAATTACACCTCAATTAAAGTGCTAACACAATGATACATGCGTATCCACATCCGAATGATACGTACGTACAAGACATTAAAAGATAATATAAATATTTCTCACGATTCACGAGAACATGTGGCCGTAAATTTATCATAAATTCTACACATGTGGCCGCATGATATGTACCATGCATACTTCATGTGCTACGTACACACGACCGGGCCCTGTTACGTAACGACCGACGCAGATTCGAATTCTAATAGAATTCGGCCGACGCCGTCCCTAATTCGAGCTGACAGCGTCGTGCAAGTGTCCGCGCGGGAAATGATCCACTCCGTCGACAAATGACACCATTACCGATATAAAAGTTGACAAATGTCACCACTCGAATTGCTGGAGGAAGTCGGCGAAAGACGAATATCTTAATCAAATAATGCACCGACCTCTCTCTCACATTCTCCAGTTCACCATCCCCCCCTCGATGGTTCAGAAAATTTCCTGGCGACATTGTCTGCGGGCTTACGGAGTCAACAGCCTAGATGATGCTCACATACAACGCGGAAATTACATTATTTATATAACTTCCTATCACTTGTAAAAGTCTCCTTTGAGTACCCGGAATTAATTTTTGGATGGTCACAGATTGGTTTTAAACTGAACCAGTTTGCTTAAATTGCTTTCAGAATTATTAAGACTCTCTGTAAATGAAGATTACTATTTGCCAAGACTTTGTACTGGACATCCTTATTTATACATACGGCGAAGTCTTTGGTATAAAATAATAAAAGAAATATGTAGTATTTATTCCAAGAAGAAAAAACATGAAAAAGAAATACGGATTTAGGATTAAAAGCCAACAATTCCAAACAGGGCAATGTTCCAATTTGTGAAGGTGACTTAAAATAAAAAAAGATGAAGACAATTAAAAAATTACTTTTCAAGTCAAATAAATCCAAAACCCAAAACATTTGCTTCAATTTTTTTGGCGTAATCAAATTACGATTTGTAAGAGGGTGGCATAACGGATATCTTTGTCAAAAATTCGCGGAGCCCTGAATCTACCACTCCTGTTACCACTTGAAGGTGTTTCATTCATTGTTTCATCGTTGATTTTTAACTTGAATTTAAATTTCTTGAGTTTTGAGGAAATCTCTTATTCTCGTTGATCTAACAATGATCGTGACGAAAATAAAAAAGAAAAAACAAACAAAAGAATATTGCAACCTTTTCATCATCCATTGATTTTTAAATTGAATTTTGGTTTTCAATTTTGAGAGAACTACTTTTCCTCGTTGGTCGTGATAACGATCGTCTTTTATTTATGTTGTTTCATCGTTCTTTGCATACCTTGTTATTAAAGAACAATTTAAGTAGCGACATCTTGCGGTTCTGCTGACGAAGGCCCAATTAGACCTGAAAGAGTTGTATAGAGCATACTCGAGAAATCTGCTGTAATCAAAACCGATTTGCACAAAAAAATTTTCTTGTTATTAAAATTGCCCAGAAGAATCAGCGACAGAAAAAGCATCGGACAATTATGACAGGAAGAATCCGAACTAGCATGAAAGCGCAGAAAATACGGTGAAAGACGAAAGAGGGAAATTTTAACGACAAGAAATACAAAAAGCACAAAAAACAAAAGACGATCGGTGCTGCGACCAACAAGAGGAAGCGTTCTTTTCAAAATTCAAAATCTAATTTAAAAATTAAAGATGAAAAGAATAAACAAATGCAAAAGAAACAAAAATTTGATAAGTTTTCACTGACCAACGTTCTTTTGCTTTTTTTGTTTTGTCGTAGTCATTGTTACGACTAACCAGATGAAGCGATTTTCTGAAAATTTAAATCAACTTCAGTTATAAAATCAAAACTGAGAGCAATGAATGAACGAAAGGGAAACGCGAAACAAATTATTAAGTTTGCACTGACCGACCTTTTTTTTCTGTTTTCTCTCTTTTGCTTATTTTAGTTTTATCAACAAAACGGAATTACTGATTTCTCAGAAAATTTTATTCTTTATAAAAGTTTGTGCTTTATCTAAAATATTCTCAGAAAATTGCATTAATTAATTAATTATCACAAAATTATAAAGTATGAAATTTACAATGCATAGTTTATGTGGCGACATCCTGTGATCGATCCACAGTTTACTGCTTAATAGATCATCCCATGCAAAATTTAAAAAATTAGAAATGTTGTTGCAAGTCGGTTTAGATTGTAATGGATTCCTCGAGCATCCTCCTCTGTACAGCTGTTTCGGTCCTATTTAGGGTCTCGTCAGCTACGATTCTACTGACAAGGCCCCAAATAGGGCCGAAACAGCTAAACAAGTGATGCTAGAGGAATCCACTACAATCAAAACCGACTTGCAACAAAATTATGATATTTACGTTTAAATACTGAATCACTGCATTGTCGAAAAAAACATTACTTTCCTGTTCTGTTTGAATTTGTTTAATCTTCTTCACTCTCGCCTTTGCTCTAAATATATACAGTGTAACTGACTATTATTCCGCCAAAGAAAAACTACGATAAGAAGCGAAATCTGAGAGTATGGGAAAAATATTAAAAAAATTATGTAGGTACTTTAGTTTTCGAGAAATAAATAATTAAAAATTATCCCTAAAACGACGGTACTCCCATGGTAAAGAAATGGGAGCAGATGAATTAAATAAATACAGTCATAAAAGTGTTTTATAGTTTTATGAGTGTTAAAGCGCGGCGTCTGCCGTGAACTTGACCTTTAAACAGCTGAAATACGAGCTCCGAAATTATTGGCAAATGCATGCAAATCACCTGAAGCAAATTATTCCATACAAGTGTTTAACAACGGCTCACATTGAACATCTGCTTTGGGAGGTAAACAAATAAATTACTACAACACGAAAGCAATTTAAATGTTAAGAATTCCTAGTACTTTTCTTTAATTTTAATTTTAAATAGTATCGTAAATAAAATTTATTCCAACAAGCAACGTGTCCGTCATAAACATTTGACAACCAGAATTTAGTGTGCACCGTTCAATGAGAAACAAATTCTATTATTATAAAAGACGAATTATTAACAAAAATCTATTAAAAGCGTTTTCAACTCCATCCTCTGTTTTTAGCGCACTATTTGTAAATCGTTCCTCGTTTCACCGTAAGCACTCTTTTTACGACTTTGATTAATTTGTTAAAGTTTAAATAGCATAAGCGATTTTAATTAATTCATAGTTTATCGCACGTTATTTCATCAGCTGTTTAACAGTCTCTTATTGTCTCAAGATAAAGTTTTATTCTGAGTAAATATCATAAAACGTTCATGGCATAACGTACAGCTGTGAATTTTGGGTAAATTTCTAATTAATTAATTACAAACTGTTCCACATGATTTTTTATACATTTTCTCGTAATTTGTGATATTCATTCATGCATGCGTTTTTTTCTTTGTGGCAATGATAAAAAATTGTATGCATAGCATTAACGACGTTTAGAACTCGTGCATTCTACAGTTGTGTCTAATAAAGTTTTATTATTTTACGCCTCCGTGCGACATCGATGTGAAAGCTTTTACAATCGGTTGCCCGATTGTCAGATTTGTTAAATACTAACTAACCAATAAGTGGGTCGGATGTTACGAGCCTGAGGATTGGCTCCCGTGATCGCCAGATTTAAATCCTAGCGATTTTTTTTTTGTGAGGGTAGGTGAGTAAATACTCTGCCGTGTTTTGTTCATAATTTCATTTATGTACAGATTGGCAGAAGCAAATCATGTTAGCAGCTCCACCTTTCGATTTTCAATTTTTTTTTCACTTTGATTTTCTTTTACACGTTTTGACATTCATTTATTTACATCAATTTTTTTTCCAAGAAATAAAAAGTTTTAAATTAAAATCTGTTTTCTTCATTTTCATGTTAAGTGATTGGCCAATCTATTTCTAGTAGGCAAAAAAAAAAACTTAATTTGGCTCTCAGCCAATCGGAAGCTAAGGGGGCGTGGTCCAAAAAAATGTTAATTTTTTTGTCGATGATCAATAGAAATAACTCGATTGTATTTTACCTACGCCTCCTTCCTCTCGATTTTCAATTGTTTTTTTTTTTTCACCCTGATTTTCTTTAACACATTTTGACATACATTTATATACATCTATTTAGTCGATGATCAGTAGAAGTGACTCGATTGTATTTTACCTACACCTCCTTCTGATTGAGCTTACGATTTTCAATTGGTTTTTTTTTTGCTCTGAGTTTCTTTAATACGTTCTGACATTCATTTATTTACATCTATTTTTTTCCCAAGGAACAAGAAAACATTGAATTAAAATCTGTTTTCATCATCTTCTCATGTCGGGTGATTGGCCAATCGAATTTTAGTAGAAAAAAAAACTTGTTTCTCAGCCAGTCGGGAGCTAAAGGGACGTGATAGAAAAAATGCCCATTTTTTTTTAAATTTAATGGTTGACCAATAATTTGATTGTATTTTACCTACGCCTCCTTCTGATTGGGCGTTGTGTTGATCGGCCACCAATGAAAACGCCTTGCTCGTAGCACCTTAAATTCTGATTGAAGAGAGTTTATTAAAGTGAAACCAAATCATTGTTTCTTTATTTATTTCCAATACTCTGCTTTGATTCAAAACAATTCGCATCTTTTTCAACGAGAGACTATGGTAAGATGGGTTACAGCGTGTGTCGATAATAATAGCCTCCATTTTGAACACCTTCATTGACAAGACAGCGGTCAGTATAATAAATTGGTTTCGTTTTGTCGCTTTTCACAATTATTTGTTAATTCGTTACTCTACTAGCCCTTATTTCATACGCAATTCCGATTATTTTAGAAATTACTAATAATTATACCGCGTAACTCAAACGAAATTGATATGTGTCAAGGTGTATAGTCAAGTAGTCAATAAAATAATAATCATAAAACTTTATATTCCAATTTACTGCTGCATTTATAATGTGGTGTTGTATTTCGTACGTAGTACTGCAGCATGCTTTTAGAGTAAATTTTTAATTAACTATAAACTGTTCCGTAGAACATTTTCCCGTAATCTATAATGTCCATTTTCTTACTCTTTTTTTGACGGAACAATTGTCAGTCACTCTGTATAAAGAAAACCTGCTGCAGTTTTTAATTTTGTTCTATATTCTGCTGTTACAGTGTATACACTGTATCGCATCTCTAGTCAGAAAGATTTGAGTTGTAAGTTTTTGTAATTAAAGAAGGGTGGAGGGGCGCCAACTAAAATTTTGCACACAGGCACCGGAGTCTACTGGCGCGTCCCTGGACAAAGCTCCAACTTTTGTAAAAAGTAAAATTTTTTCGGAAATATTTTTGTTACATACTTCCTTGGACACGTGTATACCTAACCCCCAGTCAAACAAGATATTTGGTATTAGAAAGTTAGATTCGATTCAGTTTCGGTTCTCTTTTTCAGATATATATACACGGTGATTCAGAATTGTCTATTCAGGGTGAATAGAACATTAAAAAATAAGGTCACCTTTTAATATAAATTTTTTCCAAAAGTGAATAATAAGGGAGTTATGAGCCCTGACAGGGGGGTGAAAAACGTTGTTTTATTGGCAATATCTTCCGGATCCTTTAAGCTATTAAACTAGTATTTTAAACTCAAGTATAAGGCATCTAACTGCGCATTTACAACGTATTTGTTAGATCCTCCCTCCTTTTTAAAGGATAGTTTTAGGGGGTGACTTTTCGGTATTCTATCCCTAATTTTTTATTTTTTACATATTTCATCAAAAATTTACGATGGGAATATTCTTTAGACTATTTGGCACAAAAAGGCTCTTTCGTTGCATTTCGATAAACCGAACTGTTTTCGAGTAATTGAAGTTTAAAAGTTAGCATACACCTATTGCATTAAGTTACTATACAGTACCGAAAATCATCCCTTCAATCTATCCCTTTAAAAGGAGGGAGGATCTGACAAATAGGTTGTAAATACCCAGTTAGGTGCCTTGTATCTGAGTATCAAATATTAGTTTGACAACTTAAAGGATCCAAAAGATATTGCCAAAAGAAAAATACGTTTCATCCCTCTTTCAGGGGATTATAACTCCCTTATAATTGACTTTTGGAAAAAAATTATATAAAAAGGTGTCTTTATTTTTTGATGTTCTATTCATCCTGAAGATATCGGGAGACAATTCTGAATCACCGTGCATATTTTTTAATCTTAAGTTTCTCGCCTTTTCTTCTTGCTCCAACTCTTGTTCTTGTTTGATTATTTTGTTTCGTTCACTTGTGTAAACTTCGACTTTTAAGAACTTCCTTAAAAATGCTTTATCTATTTCTGTTTTCCTTGTTCAAGATCTAGCTCGCTCAAGATGTCTTCTATATCTTCTTCACCGCGTTGGATACATTTTTTCCCTTGGATTTTATCCAAGAAAGTCACCATTTAGTCTCAAATTGTTTCTAATTGCTGTATTTTTTAATGTTTTTATCAATCTCTGGTATTCTTCATCCTAATTGTCCTTTCCTTAAAGTTCTGAGCACTTTATAAATTTTGCTAACCGTCTTACTTTATAGAAATGTTTTTTTCATACACCAAATTTATTTTCTAACATGTTTCATTATAACTTAAACTCTTGTTAGTTACATTAGCTCTCTGTGTATTGAAATAGTTTCCCACTGAGATATTGAGTTTTTTGCAGACGAGTCCGTCATGTAAATGAAAATTTATTATTGCATTTACAGCGCAACACTTAAAGCGAAAGACCTTCCAGATAAACGTAATTAGACGATGCAACTCTTCATAAAACTAAATGGCAGAAACTTTATGTAATAACTACAAGTAGTGGTCTTTAAATTTATTCGGAAACTTAGAAATATCTTGAATATCTGCAATTGCAAATCGATCTGATTGTGAAGGCTAGCTACATGTAAAATCCACGCTTGATATATTTTGTTGGTTTCCTGCCTCTTCTGTGTTAAGATTGTTTATGTGAAACCTCTGAGAATTTGCGTGCAGAAAATCAGGCAAAAATCTTGAATAGAAACTTAATTGGATTTATACTCTTGCGCATTGACATAATTTCTCCGAGTAAAGTCCGTCAACGCGCATTAATTTGTACAGATCGTTAATTAACTTGATTAATTTAATATCGAACTCGGAGGATAAACAAGAAACAGCTAATTAGACGTTTGAGAGCACGAAAGGCGATCTGGGAAGAACGACCGCGGGCACTTCACAGATTCCTCTATTTGCAAGGGGAATCGATTCGATTAGATTTTCAAATTCGCGCGGCACTTCCGGAAGGCGACGCCGCCGCCACCGCCTTCGCCTGCGTTCTATTTTTAGTCCCGCTCCGAAACGTTCGAATTAATTACACACAGAAGATGATTTTTATAAGACAAGTGTTTAAGAAATTAATATTAAATATGTGTGTGCATGGCTGAGAGGCATGTGGTACGTGTTTTTTGTCGCGCTCGAACATGTGCGTTTCGTTTCAGGCGCTTTTTTGTGCCACCGCTGCACTACGCTCTCTTAATGACATGTAAGCTAAGAGATGGAATCACGCTGGGGAAATTTTTCCGAATGGAACCACCCAGCGAATCACTTTCTTTCCATCGAAAACTAGAGTAAAGAAACTACAAGGACGATTCGAAAAGAGTTCTATAAAAATTCAATCTTGTGGAATTTTGGGGCGTAACAACACCAGGCTATAATTTATCGATTTAAAAGAAAAACGAGGTGTCGGAAATCGAATGAAAATGACACAAGTTCGATTCGCGAAGAATCGAAACGAGCTGGCAAAGTGTCGTATGAAATACACGCACGTTCGCCCGAGAATTTACAAAAAGCGGAGGCATATCTAAAGCTGCGGAGGTGCCATACCGAACGTGCCATTCATAATGGTACCGCTTTTTCTTCTTGTCATTTTCGTTTCCTGTCCGGTTAAGTGTCACGTTTTTGGATTGTTCATAAGTACACTACTGTAGAAAATTTAATTTAATTCTACGCAAACACTTCTGCAGATCCACGACTCATGCATTTCTTTCTTTTTATTTATATCATTTTGCAAGTACTTCTATAACTTCTTTAAATCTTTGACAACGTTACCAAATAGAATAAAATTAATGTGCTTACACTTTTTAACTGTAAGTGTATATATTTTTAAATCATTGACAGGAAGATGAGGATTTCGCGCCACATCCTTCCGATTCAAACTCATTATTACGTAAATTAAGCAGGTAAGTGCCGTTCTTGCGTGGAAGGATTTTCGAATTACACTCATTCGTCCTCCGGATCGCTCCGTGTTAATTACCGTGAAGCGTCCAGGAAGTGTGTCATTAACGCGAACGCGCCGCAGGCGATCTCAGGAGTCAATAACATTTTATTATAAACATTGAAGATCGCGCATGTCGTTAATACGTACGAGTTTTTCTTTTGTTTGTTGATTTATAAGTCTTGATTACCGGCTCGGCGTTGACTTAATTCAATTCGAAAGTTCACTTTGCCATCCTTGAGTCCTTCGCTCAAACATTACGTAAATCATTTCGATAATGAAGTAATCTCTCGCGTTTAGTATTAATCCCTGCTTTTTAGTTCTTATCTTTACATCTAAAGAAAAACTGGTCAAGAAATGATTTAGTTTTCTGAAATTCATGGATGAATTTCAAAATTTTCTGAAAATTTTTCAAAAGACAAATATACAAATAGTTAATTCTATCAAAAACGTTTTAAATTGAAATACTATGAATAGCATGCATGTAATCATTGGCGATTGTCATTTGCAAACCCGTAATAGTGACAGACGCAATGGTAATAATCAAGAAGCGGCCAGTTTTGGGTTTTGTTATCAGAAGTAGGCAAGAAGTTGAATGAGTTGAATAAGTAAATATAAAATAAATGTACCACATTTCGTGAAAATAATTTTGATTCAATGGTTACGATTTGGATGACCTTAGCTAAAACTTAAGGTCATCCGCTATCTGGTAATAACAATAACGATGGTACTACTTCTGGATTTCAGTTTCACCCGCTTATAATTCGAATCTTCACCTTGTTTTCGAAGAAGCCATTAACAAAAGCAATTACCTTCCTGTTTCTGCCCTTTCTCTTCACCCTGCTACGTCCAAGTCTCTTTCCACTTTTGCCTGTCAGCTAATTCTTAGCCTCTCTTTCCTTCTTTTGCCTCACTCCATCACACATTTATTTATTCTTTGGCCTTCTCTCATTTATCACTCAACTCAGATGTCAATTCTGCTCGGAGTAATTTCTGTCTATTCCTTCCGGTCTTCTATTTTTTTTTTTCAACTTTTCACTACCGCCTTTTCGTCATCGTTGTCCGTCATCAATTTTAGTATGCCTTTCGATATCTATTCTGCCACCATCATTCTTATTCCGCTCTCTGGACTCCTCTCACTTATCACTGCTGCACTTTCGCTGCTTCTTTGTAAGTCTCTTTTTTTTACTTAACCTTTCTTCATTTCGTTTCGGTGGCCGTTCTTTTTTAATTAGTTTTATCACTTATTACATTCCTTTCATTTCTTCTTAATTTCTTCCCAATTTTGCTCATCTGTTTATCATTGTCTTTTGTAGTTACGTTTTTCTCTTCTCATATTAATAATAATAATAATTCATCTTTATTAGAATAATATAAGTACATATATAATGTAAATCATGCTCTAACCCCAAGGCGAGATTCAGCGGCATAAAATGCCCTGCTCTTCCATCTAAACCGTAATATTAGTTTTGCCTTTACACTATCCACATTGCATTTCCATCTCTTGAAGTTTTTCTTTTTCATTTGCTGCGCAGGCAATGGAAACTGAGAAGCAGCAGTGATAAAGAACATCAGCAGCAGCCCTGAAAAAGTTATTTGCAAGAAAGACGAAACGTCGGCAAAAAGGAGAAATTGTGACGCGGTACTTCGGAAATCAAAAACAAGGTGAATTCATTTTTTGATCTGGTTTTACGATTTTTTAATTTTTTTCCATCTAAGTCATTAACTTCATCGTTTTATCTTCATCTCTCGCTTTCATTTAGAGTTTTTGGAAAGTACCTAGTCTTTTTTTATTTTCTATAACCCACAATGACTTCACCATGTCGAGTTAATCTTCTCCACCCGAGTTAGGCTTAACAGACGTTATTCGACTCCCCCGGCAAATTCTAGCACTCAGGTTGGCCATCTCTCAACAGACCATCAAGTTCCTTGTCGGGTGGTCGCGATAACATTTGTTTGAGGAGGACATTGTCGGTATTAGTCATTTTCACTCCAGGCAACGGAAGTACTCCTCATTTATAAAGTACTTTTTGTAAATAAGGTTTATTTCCTGAAATACAGCGTGTACACTAAACTGATGACCAACGCATTTTTATAGTCAGCCTAGGTACATACGTCGACTATTAATACTTAATGAGAAGTTATTAGGAAACGTCATATTTATATTATTTTATAATAATAAATGAAATATTATACCCCGAACGTTGATACTTCTATGGCAAAAAAATAGTAGGCGATGAACGAAATAAATACTGTTATAAAAGAGTGTATTATAAAGTTTTATAACTGCATTGTAGAATCGAGTGGATTCGCAAACGTCTTTGTCGATGCTTACCTGAGGTAAGGCGCTTATAAATTTTAAGATATATCAAGTAAAATCTCCAACCTTCAGATGGCCTAGTGGTCCTGCTCTTGCAAGATTCAATAATTAGTTAAAAATGTACGCATTTTATACATTTTAAACAAAAAATTTATTAGGCAGAGAAGAAAGAAATTTGTTTAATTTATTTGTTTAGTTTAAGATACCGACAATCTTATAATAGCTATTTAATACAGCAATCTCACCAGATAATAAGATTTTTATTAATAATTTCCACCCACCAAAAATTCGTTTCACGAGTTTGCTTTTCTTATCGGAGATTTCTAGCTGTCAAAATCGAAACGCTAGCGACTTTCTAATAACAAACCAACTGCTCGCCTGCAATCATTCGATGCTGATTTATTCATCTCGGATCGCTAACGATCCGACGGTCGACTTTTTACGCGCTCAATTAGTCTAACGACGAGGAAATGAAAATGCCTCTCTTATGCAAATCGCGAGTCGCATACGAGAACGTCGAAAATGGTTATACCTTGACGCGATAATTAATCGCTTTTTGTCGGTCTGTGCACCGCCAGAAAAAGCCTCGCAGCCTTCAAGTCAGGGCCGGATTCTAAAATGTTCACGCCCAACAAACAATAACGGACACTTTTTAATTATGAATCGCCTCGGGGAAATATTGTTTGCCGCAAGGAGAAAAAGTTTAGCTGGTGCTTCACCGGCCTTAATTCAAATTTTACCGTGCTAATCTCTTATCGCGGTCGAATTTTGAAACGCGGCTCAAACCTTGCGCAACTGTTTCTAGTAGCTATATTTTCCGGTTCATTTGCGAAGTCAAACACAATTTTTTTTCTGAAAGCCAAAGATCGCATTGAGCAAGAGCTAGAATGAACAACAAACAAAAGTCCGTATCTAGTAACGTTGCCGTAATGTTTCGCGTCCAGCGCCTAAACAACCGTAGAAATCGTAGAGGGAACCAATCAGCGTGCGCGTACGTGCATAGAGAAGTCGACGACGAAATCGCGCTTTTTGCCTCAAAAAAAGGCGCATACCTCAAAACCGCTTAGGCGAGCGATCGAAAAACCTCGCAGAAAACGATTTCAGCCAGCGGACGCGCGCGCTGCCTCGAATCAGTCGGAAGATGGCGCTGACACGTGACTGGCAAGTGTCTTTTCGTGATGCGCTCTTTC
This sequence comes from Dorcus parallelipipedus, assembly GCA_958336345.1. Classification (NCBI taxonomy): domain Eukaryota; kingdom Metazoa; phylum Arthropoda; class Insecta; order Coleoptera; family Lucanidae; genus Dorcus; species Dorcus parallelipipedus. The sequence goes on from OY284480.1 coordinate 35,341,436, forward strand.
CCCTCGTCGCGCACCTTGCGCGCGCGCGGTTTTTTGAATGGTATTTTGTGCAATCGAACGGTTAACGGCGCTGGAATGGTTCAATTGCCGTGCTAAATGCGCTTCTGATTACATCAATTTTTTTCTCATCACAAATGCAAGAGAAAAGGCGAAACGCATGCACGCCTTTATAATAGCTGAGAAAAAGAATGCAAGTTTTCGTTTTCTTTTATTGTTCTATTTTAGCACGTGCTAAAATAGAACAATAAAAGAATTGTAACGTCGACACAACCTTTTCTTCTAATTTACCATTACCCTGCAAACAACACGGAGTTGCTTTCATATTTTCATTTCATGTTTAGTTGATTATCACCAGGTCAAGGTGTAGTTTAAAACTTCTAAAAGATATCTTGAAATAGCTACTCAGCAATTTATTTTACCATGAGTTTAATATTTTACAAAATTTTCCCCTAAACCGCACCCGCAACCGCCCCATAAAATTTATGGCGTCGCCTATTATGACGCTCACCGCACGTCACAGAAAGTACACGCAACTCGAACTATTCGCATGCACCCCACCCACCATGATAAATTGGCGCCGCTTTCGCCGTCGACTTAATTTATTTTATTAATTTTCAGACGCGCTCACCTCGTCGAGCACATAAATAAATAAATCTGGATGGCAGATATTTATTGTTGCGATTAGCATAAATGCAGAAATCGGCGTCCAGCGCGAGATCAATCAGAGGCGTATTTTTGATGAACGCTCAAGCCTTTGATTTACGGCTCGCCAGGTAAATTTATGGCTTGAAATTGCGCGAGCGGCGTCATAATTACGGCTAATTAAAACGGGCTTGATTTATTCGTATGGCGGTCACTTTCCTTTTTCGTCGCGACGCGTACTAAACATTTTTTTTGCGTTCGTAAACAATTATGTCCATTTCTAGTTCTTCAGATAATGAATTCCTTTGTGCATATCTTATCCATAAAATAAATAAAATTTAAACATACAAATTTTTGAAGCCTACAAAAAAAGCATGGATTTTTCATTTATCTTCATAGGGGCATCCTTTCCTTTTCCTTCCTCCTCCTTCGCCCAACTGTCGTCAGACAATGTCAGTTGTACTGAACAGACAGCAGCACTTCAACGTTGTTAAAAACGTCTAAACTTTAAAGCAGAATTCAGCTAAGCTAATTGGAAATAAAAATCGAATTCAGTTAAGAGCTGTGAATTCTGTGAATTTAATGAAACCACATACTTAGATATTATAGGGTTAGTAAACTTTTATTAAACATGACGTCGACTGTAACGTATAGTTCTTTGGAGGGAATTATTTGAGACGGAATTCAGTTAAGTGCTGCGGTTTCAGCAAGTTTTTAATAGAATTGTGTTTATGATACTGATTGGTCACTTAAGAAATTTACTGGTCCTGCAGTATTAACTGATATGCCTAGCATTCATAACGGATTTCAGCTAATTCATACAGATTTAGCAAACTCTCACTAAAAGCAAGTTGATGATACTGATCGGAATTTAAATAGCAATTATGAGGCAAATATTTCAAACGGAATTCAGGTAAGTACGGTAAATCTCTTTATAAGAGAATTAATTAAATGCTGAGAGTGTTGATGTTGACTGGATTTTCAATATACATTATATAAAGCGAAATTCTATTATGTGCCAGGAACTCAGCAAATTGTGTTCATTACACTGATCGTTTACTAATTATGAATTAAGATTTTCAGTAAAATGGAATATTCGGATTAGAATTCAGCTTATTTCATTATTAAGCTGTCATTTACTGATCTGTAATTTAGAGCAGGGTAGATTAATTCAATGTCAATTGGACGCTGAGAATGTTTTAGAACGGAATTTAGTTAAGTTTTTCAATTCAGTTAATAATAATAGGGTAATTAAGTTAACTGCTGAGAATGATGACACTGAGTAGACTTTAAGTACACATTACCACATATAAAGCGGAATTCAGCTAAATGCCATTAATTTAACAAATTGTGTTAATTACACTGATCATTCATTTAAGAATTTATTAAACTGGAATAGTCGGGTTGGAATTCATCAAATTTTATTATTATCCTGTAATTTATCAGTCTGTAATTTAAAACGGAATTTAGCTAAGCGCGGTAAATTAATTTCAAGTCAATTTGAAATGAGAAATTTTTAAAACGCACTTTAATTAAGACTTTTAATTCAATTAATAATAATAGGAAAATTCAGTTAGCGGAATTCAGTTAAGTGCCATGAATTAAAAAATTGTGTTCATTACACTGATCAGTTATTTAAGAATTTCAGTAAGCTGGAGCATTCAGATTGGAATTCAACTAATTTCAATATTAAGCTGTCATTTATTAATCTGTAATTTAGAACGGAATTCAGCTAAGCGCGATAGATTAATTCCATGTTAATTGGACACTGAGCAAATTTTAGAACGGAATTCAGTTAAGTCTTTTAATCCAGTTAATAATAATAATAATAGGGGAATAACTGCTGGGAATTATGACGCTGACTGGACTTTAAGTGCACATTTTATAAAGCGGCATTCAGTTAAGTGCCTTGAATTTAATAAATTGTGGTAATTACACTGATCAATTACTTAAGAATTTCAGTAAACTGGAATAGTCGGATCGGATTATAATTCAGCTAATTTCATTATTAACCTATCATTTATTAATCTGGAATTTAAAACGCAATTCAACTATGCTCGGTAGATTAATTCCAAGTCAATTAGACACTGAGAAACTTCTAAAACGGAATTTAGTTAAGTTTTTTATTTCAGTTAATAATAATAGGGAAATTCACTTAATGCTGAGAATGATGACGCTGACTGGACATTAAGTACATATTATATAAAGCAGAATTCAGTTAAGTGCCATGAATTTAACAAACCGTGCTCATTACACTGACCAGTTCTTTAAGAGTTTCATTAAACTGGAATAGTGGGTTTGGAATTCAACTAATTTCATTATTAATCTGTAATTTAAAACGGAATTCAGCTAAGCGCGGTAGATTAATTCCAAGTCAACTGGACACCGAGGAAGTTTTAAAACGGAATTCAGTTAAGTCTTTTAATTCAGTTAATAATAATAGTAATAGGGGAATTGAGTTAACTGCTGAGAATGATGACGCTGATTGCACTTTAAGTATACATTATACATATAAGGCGGAAGTCAGTTAACTGTAGAGGATGATGAAGCTAACTGGACTTTGTGATGTCCCAGCCATCTGGCTCTTTGCGCCCTAACTATTTGAGTAATGTTCGCTTTCTTAGAGAGTTCCTCCGATTCATTCTATACTCTCCATCTACTTTCTTTCTTCAGAAATCTTTCTTAACATTCTTCGCTCTCGTATTTTCAAGTTTCATTTCTTCCTTTTCGTTCATTATCCAGGTTTCGCATGCATAAGTAACAGTTAGTTTAATTATTGTTTGACAGAGTCTTATTTTTGCAGGTCTTAACATGTTATTCACTCTTAAAATGTCAGTTATGCTCCTTGCTCATTTTCTGGTCATCTTCATTTAGCAGCTTCTCAAAATACTGTGTAAATAGTAGGATTTTGAGTTGTGCCCTTTATTTCCTCGCAGGAGTTTCTTATTTCCTTGCTTTTATACGACCCTTCTGTTTTCTCTAGTTCTTGCTCCATATGGTTCCTATTCTTTGCTTTTACATACTCTTTTTACTGCATTTATTGTTTGTTCATATTGTTTCTTATTTTCTTCGTTATGTTCCTCCAACAATCTTAACCTGGCTTTGTTCCATTTGCTATTTCTCGTTTTTTTTTGTTTCTCCTAATATTTCTCGTGTGTCCTCTTTCATAAATGTTTTTATTTGTGCTTATTCTCCTTCTGTTCGTTCTTTACGTGGTTTGATTTTCAAGATCTTTGTCATTTCTTTCTCAAAGTGTATTGCCGTCGTCCTGTTCTTCAATTTCTCGGCATTATACTTCTTCCTTCTATTCCTGTCGATGTTTTTTATTCCTTGTTCCAGTTTCGTTAAAACTAATCTTTGATCACTGTCTGCATCAGCTCCTCTAAAGCCTTTCAGGTCCATTACAGTTTGTACAAGCTTTTTTTCAATCAGGACATGATCTATTTGATTGCTTATCTCTCCATTTGAAGTTACCCATGTTCCTTATGAATATTATAGTCAATTGTTTTTGACTTAGGACCCCGTTGGGCAACCACCACAGATATTAAAAAGAAAAAAATTATTTTCGTCTTATTCCATCAAAAATCGATTTAGGTTTTAAAAAACGTTATACGAGTATAGCGACCTAGCTATAAAGAAACTTCTATTTTTGGTCAAAGGATGGCGTTACAAACAATTCCAAGCTATTATGCATAGGTATCAAAAGATTTCTATCTATATTTATATGATACTCTTTATGTCGAAGAAATTGCAGGTATATTAATTCTTAATTCCCCGTTTGCACGTCGTTAAACGGGGCGCAAAAAAGTTCCACCCCAAAGCCAGCACATCGGCGTTCACGCCGCGCATCAGTAACTACTTATGTAATATTGAAAGCCCCGTTATGAATTCTTGCGGAGTAGATCATGGGGGATGCGTTTTTTCGGCCCCTGTCCATCGACCAGCGGTTCCGAACCCGTTTTCCCGCAAGACCCCGGCGTTTCGCCCCTTGTCCGCGCGAAACTGTTGGAAACCGGCGCTCTCTTGTTCGGCGGCCGCACTTTAATATAAAACTACATCCCCGAGTGGCCGTGCAACATCTGCGCGTCGCCACCCCGGAATATATGACCCATCAAAAACTATTCTGGTACATTGTCGAATTTACACCAGACTTGAGCGAATTAGGAAAAATTAAGGCGGCGGCGGCATGGCGAGTTTCAGGACGACTTGATTAAAACGGACTTAAAATTAGCAGGATGCGCCACCTGGATTGTGTTTGCGGCCAGAGTTAATTGTCCTTGATGATGAAGGGAGAAATGTAATTTGATTTGTTCTGTACGGAGGAAAGTCAGCAAATTATAGGAGGTCAGACGATTTACAAAAACAAAGATGTCATTCTGTATTGAGTACTGCAAAAAGCGCGGAAAAAAAAAACTAAAGTGCGCCGAAATCTAAGCAACACATTAAATTCTAGCGTCAGTGTTATTGATCTATGAAATTATAGTTATCTTTTAATATGAAATAGAAATTTGGCAGTGACTGTATTACCTAGAACTATTGTGTTCGCTTTCGGTAATTGCCCCCCCTGAACTAATCTCGTGGCCCGTCAATTTCGACGCCATCATTCATCGAGGCGCAAACTATCTTCCAGAGTCACTAATGATCCCGACGATGGTCATTAGCGAAAAAATACGCGAGTTCCTCGGAAAACCAAGAACATTATCCGTCCCGGTTCTCCCTAATTCATCAAGGGATAGATCGGCGCTTCTAATTTCCGCCGGATCATTAGCCCTGCTCGACGTTGTTGTGTCATCAGGGTAGGAACACACACGAGGAGGCCGAGAAAGAAATTGCCGTGGGCTTCCGCCGTCGGACTGCAATTTGCTAATGAGGATTCGGACTGCACCGCGAATGATAATTAAATTAATACTACGCGCCGCCCACAGATGTCCGAACGACAGGAAGGCAGCTGCGCTACCGACAATACCGGAGTATCCGCTTCCTCCAGAACCTGATTTGCGCCGTGGTATTATTTATCTAGCGCAATTAAATCAAGCAGGTTCGGTAACGACTTGCATAATTATGTCTATAACTAATTTTTTTCTGTTCCTACTGATCATAAACTTACGTTCGATTAAATCCCCTATTAATACAGGGGGATAAAAACTAAAATAATTTTCGCGTTTTATAGAAATCAGTAATTTTCAGAGGGGAGAGAAATATACACGTATTTGTTTGATTGTTAAGTCAAGAACTCGGCGGGGGTTTATTTGGCTCCGCCAAGAATCCCCTGGCCATATTTCTTCCCGCACCATGCGGTCTTCTGTGCTCTTAAAGGGGATGACGCCCTCGGAAAAACAAACGTTCTTTGACTGCGATCAGAAATAATCACGAGCAAACGGTGCGCAACATCAAAAGACGTAAATACACTTTTAACCCTCTTGCGGTTAATTACCCCAAAGCCGCTTCGCAGAACGGGCGCCGCCCGACGACGAAAGTTCGAGGCAAGAAAACGCGTTTTAGAACAAGTGAACGACGCCGTGTTATTAATTTGGGCGCGAAGTGGGCATTGTGTCGGAAGTGCTGATTAATTTCGGCGCGGGTTATGATAAGCCGCCCACCCTCGCCCCGGTCTGAGCGGTTTCTTTCCCGTGGACATGGGTCAACTATAATTAACGTCTATCGTTAATCATAGCGCAGACTTTACGGGTAAAAACCACCTTTGTTCAAGATTTCGAGGGCCGTCGCGACGCCGAATTCCACAGGACTAATTGTTAAAGGCAAGGAAATTATCCAAGTATTAGATGTGCACTTGAAAACTGATGAAGACGGATTCATCCAAAAGAATCGTTTTAGAATGACATTGTATGCGTACAATACGACCTTTTTGCTGTGCGCAAGCGTTTTAATTGTCTTGAAGCGAACTGGATGATTTAAAAGATGTAGAACTGGAACAAATTGAACGTGCAAGTACAAATTGAACCCTTGTCGGGCAAACTTGGGGACGCGGCGAGAGAATTCGCCAGATGAATGAACGAGAATAGGGGAAGAAGCCAAAACGAATATCTACACCCCTCATCCGTGCAGGGCATGAAGCAGATTATTGACAACACTAACACAGCAAACCGCCACGCGCAAAACTTCACCCACTCACTCATTGATTCATTTACTCTTTTATGGTGCAGAAGTTACCAGTCCGAAATAAGACCGGAATCGAAGCCACATAAAGAGACAATAAAATAAAACATAACAAACAAAGTTTTCGGTCGCTTTACGAAGGGCGTGATGACCGTAAACGCACCCTCGAGTCTAATTCCCGTTCAGATCTTGTTCAACACTTGCCTTCCACTTCGCCTTTATTGCTTTTATATTGCCGCCGCCGCCGCCGCTGCATGTATGCATTTATGACGATGACATCGACGAACCATCATCCACTTTAATCCACTTACTTCGCACTTATCGGTAATCTCTGCGAAACAAAAATAAAGTTAGCAGACATCGAACGCACGTAACGTTGTTGCGATGGTTATAATTAGATGTTATTAAATAAGACGTCGGCGATTTATCATTCTTACTGTCAATTAAGAGACGATAATGGAAAGGACGATTTTTGTTTAAAGAAAATTTAATAACACTCCTTTCAGTTTAAACTGGAAATATTGGGTTTTATTTAAGCATCTTATTCGACCGAGGTCTTGGGTTGATTTGAAAATTATTGTGCCAGGATGGAATTTAAAAATAAATTCATTTTATGTTCAGTTGAACGAACAGGAAGTAAAAGGAGAACATTCTCATTTTGTTTCCACCTCATATTATAACAAATGTTCGAACAAATAACGGAGAAACGGTATTCGGTGAGCTTTGACATAATTTTCTTGAATTTGTTAACAAGGAAGTTCTAAATTAAATATCACTAAAAATTTCATTATTTTCTAATCTCGAGATCTTCTCCTTAATTACACTTTCGATTTTATTTGATGATTTCGTGAGAAATTCTAAATTAAGAAGGACCTCTGGTCAAACACTCGAAGTAACTTCTAAACTTTGCAAGGCTTTAATCAAATTACAAAGAATATTCTGGAAGGTACCAATAGTTTCTAGCCTCTTCAACCTTCATAAATTCTAAGCTAAAGTCCTCTGCTCAAACACTCGGAATGACTTTTGTAAACTTTGCAAGTTCTAATCAATTTGAATTCCAATACTAGAATGTTCCAATAGTTTCTAACCTTGTCGTCTTCTGCTGGTTTGTCAACAAATTTCTCTTTTAACTTCCTTAATCCGTGTAGGTTCCTCTATGAAGATCTGACCTAATTTCTAGAAACTTTCGACAAAATCAAAGCAGTAAGGTCAGAATGTTTCTGTTAAAGGTGAACAGAATTCTAAAAATGTTCTATTTTTAAATCACTCGGTTCTATTTTCGATACACCTTATACGTTTGGGTGATAAAACTTGACCAGGATGTTTAAACTTGATTTTTCTTTTTGGAACAGATAATTCCAACACTTCCTTATTGTTAGGATCATAAACGCTGAACAGTAACAGTGAATTATGATATCTGCTTTTCCTTACAAGACGTCCGAATTGTAAAGCAAGTTGTTTGTCTGGCGCGAAGGGGATACGTCCCTAAAGGACTGTATTTAACTGTTTACCCCCCGCTGATAAGGACCACAGTAAATTTGTCTGCGATTGTCCCGGCTGAGTTATGTGAGCGCGGCGCGAGAGGGCAGCTCGAGCAAGAAATTTTAATTAATAAACGTTATCTGAGGCGGTCGTAAGAAGCACAACGGCCAGATTTATAACTTCAGTATCTCTGCTTGAGCTTGACCACTGGGTTTTGCTTCGGCTAATTCTATTAAGCCTTCAAAAATGCGCGCGCAAAAACAAAACATCAATTTCGCTGTTGTTTTGGCCGGCGAAAGAAAGGACGATAATCGAGTCGGCCGCGCGAAAACGTCGTCCATATATCAAATATTCATATTCTAAGTGGCCGGTCACCCCTTTTGTCCGGCGGTCTCTTTCACCCCTTCAGATAAGGGCCGGCCGTTTCTTATCGACGCGCCACCCTCTAATGTGCGTGTTTAACTTGATTCCGCTAAATGGGGCAGATTTTAAATTTGATTTGTCGAGACGCATTTGTTTCGGACGTTCGCTTTATTTATTATTTAAGGCCGGCGACGCACGCTTTTCTTATGATTAAATCACCGGACCGGACCACACTTGCCTAATTTCATCATCGCTGGTTTAGTTCGATGATAGCCGGAAGCAAAAAGCACACTGTTGACGGAAGAAACGCCATTAAAACTTTGGAAACTATAAAACAATCGGAAAAACTAATTTCGCTAAGCGAATTCAAATTTATGCTGAAACGCGGACGAGCGGACTTGTTCGCAAAGTGCTAATGACGTAATAATAATGGCTGTTCACAATTAATATCTCATGATGCTAAACGACAGCGTCATATTGTCTGATAATGGACGGAATTTGCATGCATTAACATAGCGATTTAAATATTAGTTGAGTCGCCTGTTATGGGGGGCGGGTGTGCTCTTGTTCCGTCCGAGAAATATTGCCGCTGTGAAAACATTATGCCTTCGACCGGAAACTGTAAATTCCAGTACACATTTCCTACAAAATTACCAACTACCAACAAATTAATAAGTAATGAGACTAAAGATCTACGGCCTATACAAAACCCAAAAAATGTTTAAGATTTTTAGGCAACATATATGTGTCACGCGCCTACAGTCACGTCGTTAATGTTTAACTAAGACTAAGATTAACGTGATATTGGTTACGTTATTTTTTGAATAAGTGACGTAGTCAGCTTAAATAGTACATTTATTAATATAAAAGTAAGACTTAAATGGTACATTACACTAAGTTACAAAAGAAGGGAACTTCCCTCTGGCAAAAAAAAACACCTGAATGTTTTATATATTAAATCGAGTATTTGTCAAGTATTTACAGGTTTGAATTCAGACAAGTTCGAACAGGATGGATGATGCAATGTGCGGATGTTCTTTTCGGCATCCTTTACGTGGGGCGACGGCGAAAATTCACGAAGTTGACCATAGGGTAGTGACACGTTCTGTACACGATTTAACAGTTACTGTAATGGATGAACTTAGCAGTGACGGTGGGTTGCAAATTTTATGGAAGAGAAAGCAATAATTTTTTTTTTATTAAATGCAAAAGGTAGGTCATGGAAGTGTAAATGTGTGTCTAATCTATATCACCAAGTAGTCTTTGAAGTTAGTGACACGTCAAGCAAAATGTAGCAAATTAAACTTCAATTTTATTTAATTACTCAAGAATTAGATAATATTTTAATGTAAATAATGTAATAATTTATCTTCCATGGCCTACCTTTACCAAAAATTTATTTGGACATATAGTAAGAAAAGAAGAAGAAAAAGGAAGAGGCAGTTGTACAAAAAAGTTTTGCAAATGGGAATCGAATGAAGAAAATTTTGAAGTGAGTTAGAAGCAGAAAAAAGTTTTGGGTCTATTGTTAGTAGAAGAAGTTTGTTTGGAACGATAGTAGGAGAAAGTTCATTTGGATTTAGAAGAAGATCTACTTAGTTGGAGGACTGAAAGCCAGAAATAAAAAAATGTGTTTCAATCTTTAGGGTTATTAAAGTTACACCAAACTGTTCATATTGTTTGATTTAAAAAAAAAACTTGATAATTTGTAAATAATAGTATCTAATATCAATGATGGTCGCTTTTTCTACACCTCTAAAAACCTGCATTAAAAAAATTACGTAGTGAGATACTGTGCTGTTGCACCTTTCTCTTTTATTTAACATTTTTCCAAAGAAAAACGCTTTGACGAATAAGAGATATTTAGAGAACAGTTCTTAACACAACCACGATTTTTTATGAAACAGGAAGTGACGAAGAATAGAAGAACAAATAAGGAGTAACGAAGAGTAACTCTATCCATCAAAAAGTGCAACAAATAAGAAAATATGATGAAGATTAACGCAGAGATTTGAAGTACAAGAAAGATAAAGCGAAAATATTAAACGTAAAGAACGACCAAAAGTGTCTATAGAAATTATAAGGAACTATCAAAATAAAATAATCAATTGCTGTCCTCAATAATAAGCGCAGCTTCTATACAGTATGGTCCTGAAAGAAAGAAATGGCATTTTGATTGAAAAATTGTATCAACACGGAACATAATGCTATTGCTTTATTTGTGCGTGGTTGCTTTTTCTTAGCCGGACACGTTGGTTGCCAAATTGCTACATTATTTGCTAGATGTGTGGTTGTAGTAGGTTCTTTGTATAATCATTTATTTATAATTTATTTTAGGTTTCAGGGTGATGGATTCTCCTTTTGTTTAGCCTTCAGAAAAGATCTTTCCATCTTTATTTATTTTTAATTTCTGTATATGTGTATGTGTCAGTAGTTCACCTCAGCTGGTTGAAATGAGTTGATTATGATCCTTGCAAATCATCGTCAATACATTCATTTGGTAAATGGACCCCTGTGTGTGTATCAGTAGTTCACGTCAGCTGATTTAAATGAATTGGTCATGATCCTTGCAAATCATCGTCAATCCATTCATTTGGTAAAATTGACCCTTATATGGGTGCGCGTGTGTGTGTAGGCGTGGCGTGCTCTAAATGAGAGATGTACTTGTCGTTTCTTCGGTGTTCTTGTTATCAAGGAAACTTTTGAATAAATAAGGAAACTTGCTGGGACATTTTCTTTGCAGGACTCTGGATATGGTTTTCACGTGCCCGAGAAACAGTAAATTTTCTTGTTCAGGAAAATAACACTTCATAAAATATTAAACTTCTTTCAATCAATCAAAAACTTATCACTATATATTTTTTTATTATATTATACAATAAAAACTTTAACCTGAACGGTTATGCAAAACACTGTGATTTTTGTTGCTTGAAGAGCTAATCGTGTAGCTCTCGTGTAGTACTCCTTCCAATTTATGCCGTCTTGCAATTCTTGTACCCAGGAAACCTCTACGTCCGGAATGTGAATAAGAATACCGTCTTCATTCCTTGATGTTTATTTAGTACATTTTTTGGTTATTTTGTTTTTGGTAAATGTTTAAAATGGTTTTGACCGTTTATTCTTGATAATCCTTTTTATTTTTACGGCTTGGTACTGTATGTGTGTGACCTTGATTGTATTCTGTATCTTCCCAGAAAGTTGTTTTGGTAGATGGAGTACTGTGATCTGTTCTCAAAGATATTTTTGAAGTGACTTTGTATCGGTGTTCAGCATACTTGTAGAAGAGGGATTTTTCAGGTTGCTGTATCCAACCGACTGTTTGAGTTCTTTCGGTAATATCACAGCAATACGGCGATACGTTTCTATATAGGATGAACATTTATAACACTACATCTTGCAAACAAATTTCACTGAAATTGATTGATTGATTCCACTCTAATTCCAAGGTCCTCTCGGAGATGAACGTACAACAAATTTCGCAATAGTTGGTGCTACTGGTATTGTACTCACGATAGTCTCTTTGGTTGGAACAAGTAACCTGTATATTACTGGCCATTTCTTCTTTTAACCGTGCCAAAGTGGTACTTACTACAAGCATTTTTTCAGTCTATCAATTTGACTCTCCAATTTCTTTTTTATTTCCGATTAGATCCTACATTACAATCCTTTTACACTTTGTTTCTTACCTTCCTCCCAATTTACTACTGTTTTCTCAACTCTCACTTCGCCTACCGTTGACTCACTATAGAATTCGCAGTGTTCTTTGCTGGTGCACCTTTCCTACCTCTCGTTTTCTTTTCCTCTATATAAATCGAAGAATTTTTCGTTTATACAGTTACATCCTTTGCTCTTTTTCATTCTACGTTGTTCTTCGATACAACTTTCTTGTTGACCAGGAGAACTCTTTTGATTTTAGATCTTTTGTAACGAACTTGTACATCTCACATATAACGCCTTTATTCTTAAACCTTTCTTCCATTTCTTCTTTTCTCTCTTTGTTCGTCTTCTTCATTCTTTTTCACACCTTTTATTCGTTGTCTAGTCGTTAGTTCCTCTTTTGCCTTTCTGATCGAGTGGCGGACTGACCAGGCTGATAGCCTTATGAGGCCCTGATGAAGTGGGTCCTCTTAAACATTAAGCAGTAAGTTAAAAATGTTAGGCCTTATAGGTATGGTGGGCTCTTCTCTTCTTTCTTGGCAATCAATATTTTTAGATCCAGTCTGCCGCTATCTCCATCGTTTTTTTTATTTCCTTGTTTTGTTTGAGTACAAGGACTACACCAAGTAAGTCTAAATAAAAAATGTGATTGATTGATTGATCATCATGTGAAAAAACAATTCTAGATAAATCTAAATCTGTAGCCAATTTTATTTCCGATAATAATTTTTGTCAGAAACGGAAACTTCATAAATTTTCTGTTGGAAAATGGGTGGGTAATAGTTTTTTGATTTTGTAATTAAGATTCCAAATCTGTAATAAATCATCAAAATTTGTCAGATTTGGTCATACGCGTCCGTTCCAAACTGGGAATGTTTGTTTTTCGATTTAAGAGAAGGAGAGAGCGCTCGCGCCAGCTATTTAAACTGCATATATTACCGATATATCTCAGATGTCAGTGCAATCGCATTAGGAATGCTAAAATATGCCATCTGGCGGATGATTTATGGACGTCGCGGGGCCTCGGATCTCTGCATGTGTATGCGAAATACTTCCGTTTTAATACTGTATTATGCGCTCTGGATTTATGCAAGCTAGGCGGCGCTCTCCTGAAACATTGTGACAAACTCGACTCTATCTTGATTGATGTCGCAAAAAATCAAAAGCCGACTCTGCGAACGCGTATGTAACGTACGTACGCGAACGCAAATATACGAACGGGATGGGAAAGGACGAGTCCGTTCTTTCCAGGTATTCGGGCATCCTTTACGTAAAACGCGAGGCTCGCTCTCCTTCGTCTTCATCTTCGGTCTCAAAACAGGTTGCGCCGCCCGACCATAGCGAATTTAAACAAATTGACTGTACTCATACTTTCAATTATTTGAAATTAGTTTTTTGTTCGGCCGGTGTTTATTTTATGAGAATATTCTCCTCGTCCTTTTTTTTGACGGGGCGATGCGTACGCCCATTCTTTAACTCGTCGGTTTGGTTCCACATACCGGGGAAAGTCCCGCGTTAATTTGGACGAGATTCGTTCGGGGGAATTCACGCCACTAACTCTTTTCGTTAAACGCCCACAACTTTCGGCTTGTCTTCATCCAAAGAACTACGAGGAACATACGAAAAATTATAAGCAGCCCTTAAGAGATACTTTGTTGCCTAGTTTGTTTGTTAGGATGATTACTAAACACAAAGTAATTCTTTCCTCTATTTCAAATTATGCGCCAATTGTACAAAGAAGGTTTAAACTGACGTTCAACTGAACCAGGTTCAAAGTGAACAAAATCGCATCAAATTTTATTTATGAATACATTAATTGCCATATGTTCTTAAAATCCTACACGAATTTGTTTACTTTGAACCTGGTTCAGTTAAACTTGAGTTTAAACCGCCTTTGTACAACTGGCCCTATGACGTACGTAAATAGTAAAAAGAAATCTGTAAGTGTGAGACTCACGGTATACAATTTGTAATTTGCATTCTCTTCCATTTATGTTGTTTTTTTTTATCTATTTTTATCCTAGACATAATCACAGTCAGGTTCAGAACTGATCAAGAATTATTTATTCAAAGTTTCAACTCGTTTCGATCAAGAAGCATTAAAAGAGTTATTATTGTTAGTATCGACCAACAGATGGCAGTTAATCCAACTTAAGAAATGTCATAGAATTTTATTGTGACCAAGAGGTGAGACTATGCGCCTATCAATAAACAATAGAAAGATGATGAATAGGCTACAATTTAAGACATCTTTAAACGGATGTAAATATTTGATGATATATTTTACAACATATTCTTCAATAATAATACAGTGTGATCAACAATGATCGACGACGGTTTGCATCTGAAATATTTCCAATATATTGCAAGTTAATAATTTCTCACTTTCAAACCGACACATTCTATTTTAGTTTAATCTACCTTAGATACCATCTATTAAGTGTCTCCTTCATCAGCAATTGAGCTGTGCAAAGACCAACCTAAATGCAGTTAACGAAAAAAGCGAATATAAATATATCGACTGTTTTATTGAAACCTGAAAAAAGGCGGAGACAAGACACAAACGGCTATTCATATTATACCTAAAACAAAAGATGTAAACGCGTTCGTTATTGGTCTGCCTCTTTACTAAGAACAAAACTCGTATACAATCAAAGTAAACGTAATGCCACACTCATCTTCATAAATAAGTGACAGATCACACTTTGTGAGACATTTTAAGACCGAGCTACTCTTAAATTAAATCCAATCTGTATTTAAATCAGCGCATTTGGTTCCCTAACTGCAAATTGCGTACAATTTTTTACGCTTTCCAACAGATGTCGCTGAGAGTAGCGAGAGGAGTTTTCGAGGAATTTTATGGAAGTGATCAAACCTGACCCACAGGTCAAGCAATTTAGCTTGATAGGCCGCGACGTCCGGCGGAACAAATTCTGTATTTAACGAGAAGCGAAGCTCATTTGCTTCTTAATGCGAAAAGTCTCCAAAAAAAAAAATCCTCCTTCATTTCGAACCCCTACAGAGAAGACTTAACAAGAACTACATTTTCCTTTTATACCTACCTACTTTGTTGAAATGTAGATGAGTATGAAGTAATAACTCCATCTATTAGGAGGAATGTACTTAATTGACAGTTTCCACAGAATTTTTCGATTGTACAAAATGTAGGGCAAGAAAAAATTAATTTACATTAACTTTATTAGAAACGACGTAATTTAGCAACGCCATCTGTTGAAACTGGGCAATAAGAACCTGGCTACACTTTCATCCTTATTTTTATTTTCTTTTAATCGGACGTCGCGTCGGTTGGTTTTTGTTATAAAAATTTGTTATTTCGAGATAAATGTCGTCGTCACAACGCGTTATCATCACCGTTGTCCAAAGCTCGTCGGCCCCATTCGAAAAAAAAAGTGACTGTCACATGAGCCAACAATGGATGCTCTCGGGCGGTCAATGTTATGTTGTGATGCGATTTTTCCACGTCACCACAAGGCGACGCTCCGTCTGATAAAGACGACGTCGGCCAGGGACAACAGCGGCGTCGCCCAAATTTGCAGAGAAAAAAATAATAATCCGGCGCTTTCCAGAAAGCCACCTTATCTGATGATGACCCGCCTGGCAGAAACTTTGGTCGTCGCGTCGTAACGAGCGCGTCGGTCTTTGTCACGTACGTTGCAGACTAGTTTTTCTTTTATTTGTCGACGAACAGCTACTGTACGTATTAGTCTATGGGAGGGTGTGTGCGATGATCTGACAAGGGGAGGCTGAAGCAAGGAATGCATAAGGGTTGAGAATGTCGGTGACATCGCATTAATCTCCTTGAATTAAGAAGCCGTCTCAATCATTACCGTCTCTCGCGCTCCGTCGCTCTCTCTTTTACTTTAATGTTTTCTTCTTTTCAGTGCTCGATGTAATAATTTTTACACAATATAATTTTTGCAAAATGCAGTTTACTTAAAAGACGTCTTCTCTCTTCTTTGAGATCAAAAAATAATAAAGTGTGAGGTGTAATGTATAGAAATAAAATTCTACCCTTAAGTGGAGGTTTGTTCAAAACTAATTTTTGCATTTAAGTGATTTTTGGTTAGATGTAAGGTTGTTTAACAAGTATATACATACATACACTCTTTCCTGATGTAGGTTAATCGACTCAATTGGCGACTTACAATTAGTAATTTACTAAAATTCGAAATGTAGGTTTTAAAATTGGATTTGCCTTTTAAAAACGAACCGGTTTAATTGTTGCGCGCATTTGCGAGCTTACTCTGCCGGTTTTCCGTACGTACACCCTATTAAGGGGTAATCTCCATGACGGACGTACTAATGCCGGCCGTCGCACTCTTTTGTGACACACGATTAAAACGAAACGTCGCCGGTAATCTTGGCTCCCGGAATTTACATACGGCGACATCCGTAATACCCTTCGGGCCGATACCTAAACAGATACGCGGGCGTATTTGGCGGACGCGCGAAGGATTAACGGCGTCGGCGTCGCCGGCGTCGTCGTCTCCTTGAGTCCGGGGCGAACTGGGGCGAACTCTGCTTCGTCGGCGAGGTGGGCAGAGCTACGGCCCGCAAAAAATACGTTCGCCGGAGGAAAAAAAAAAACGGAAAGGCGTGCTGATGGTTTTTTCGGGCGGTGAAAAATGAGCCGGAGCCTGTCCGGATCTCGGAGTCCCCGGAACACTCCGGGAAATTTACAACAGAACTGAATTAGAAAAATGCCATAACAAATTTATAACCACTGGGCATTCTATTTTTCGTCGCACTCCTCTTTCACTTTTATAATTACTTGTGCAGTACACGATCCATAAAACAACTACGTAATTAATTAATCGACAGAAAATTCTTCACTATACGGTTTTAAAAAATTGTACTGATTGAAGCCGTTGGAGGTTCACAGTGAAAAATAGCTCGAAGATTCAAAGACCACTGTTTTTAGAATAATTTCTCGAAACGACATGATGCTTCGAATAAGAAGAAAGGCACCAAAATATATTAGAAAAAATTCCTATATGTTGTCTTGCGCTAAGGCGCATCCATTTTGTCAATAAATTGATCGTAACAGATGATAAGAAACATCTCACTTTATCCTTTTCAAACATGAAGGGAAACGAAAACACGCCAGACAATGTCAAGTTCGAAGGTAAATTCAAATTTGAGGACAAAGCTTTATTATGGTGTACCGGATTTATCTCGCCGTCGTAAATTGGTCGTGTTTGAGGAAAGGCCTTGAGGAAACTGCACAACTTTATGTTTGAATTGCATTAGTCTCAACACCACCAGCAGCAGCAGCCCTAAAGAAGTTCTTCTGCAATGGAGAACGTAACGTCGGCAGTAATAGAAGAAATCAACGTAACGCGGTTCCAACCGGAAGCCAATTCAAACGTGGACGACGGCTGCGGAAGCCTTCAAGTTAAATGTACAACTTTATATTCAAAGATGTCACTTTAAACTGCTTCAGTTTTTAAACACACGTAATGCCAATGATGGTACAACCTTTGGCCTAGTCTAGCTTCATGTCATTATGCAAGAGTAACTAACGCAAAGAACAAAAACTATGTTCTACCTCAGGCTCGGCCAATAGAGGTATTTTGGTCAAAATATTGAGCAGAAGAGTGTACGACAAGGAATGGGAAGTTGAAAAATGAAGATCAATTACCACGTCACATTTCTCCAAACATTCCAGAAATTGATCCTGCTATTGTCCTGCAAGTCAGAAGATAAATGGCTTACTGTCAATAATTAGAATATTAAATATTTATAGTTGAATTTATTATTAATTGTTGCAACATGTAGTTTAAAAAGTAAAAGAGATTTGAAAAAGTTACCGGAGTCGATTTTTCTCCGAAAGCTTTGGGACCACACCTTATTGTTGCAACCAGGTCACCAGCGGTTCATTTATTTAATAAAATGGGCTGCAAAACAAACTCAATCAAGCCTTTCGCTCAAGAAGGTAGAATTCTTCAATTCACAGTGTCTGTTTGCTTCATACTCGCCCTCATACGGCGGAAGCAACAGTCCAAACTTTTCAAAGCCTTCACCGAGAATTTTTGCCACATCCGCCTTGTAACCTAAACTTGTCGCCATATGATTTTTATCTATTTGGTCACCTAAGCGGCAAGAAATTTTAGTCCACTGATGCTGTTATCAAAGCTATGCTTTTCTAGCTATAACAGCAATCAAAAAGCTTCTATCAGGAAGCTAGTGGAAAGATGGCAAAAGTTTTGTTTTTCTTAATAAAATAAAAATTCTGGTTATAAGTTGAATATCCCTCGTACGATTGGCCATCGATACTTTACCAACTTAGGAAACGTTACTGCTACCGGAGTAAAGACATTTTGAAAATTTATGGAAATACCAAGTCTCTAAAAGCAGTATTTTCAAGTGGAACTGTTGATTGGCTAGGATACATCAAGGATTGGAATTCCCCTTTTTAGCTACCGTATCGATTCAATCATTTAATTTTTCTTGAAATTGTCTTATAATTTTTACTGAAAAAATGTGACAGATGATATAGCTTATGCTAATAGTAATGTTCGGAGAATCATTTTGACAACTGATATTTCAAGCTTCATTAAAAAAAATTGGATCTGTCAAGTCGTTTCGGTTTGGCCAGCTTAAAGCATATCAAAAGCTAATATCCATCAAACAAATGTCTGTTTGATGGGTTTGGAAAGGAATGGTTTTCTTGAGTCGCTACCAAATAACTAAACAAATGTACTGTGGCATCAGATGGATAATCAATCAGAAGAGACAATTAGTGAACAGAAAAGGTGTCCATCATGACTACGCCAGACCTCACACAAGTTTGGTGATTCGTCAGAAGTTTGAATGAGATGTCTAATCCCAATCACCATATTTAACTGATTCCTGTGAGACGTTAATAATTCTTGAAACTTCTAGAACATTTCCCGATAGAGGGATATATTCATAAAAAGAATTAGAGTTAAAGTTAAGTTTAAACTATTGTAATTAAAGTAGGGTTCTTGTCCGATGAAAATTGTATCATAAATTCTTTAAAACCGACGCTAAAAATGCACACTTCCACTTAACGTTTCGCTATCGTTTGACAGCTTCGTCAGAAGTGAAAAAATATAAACAAGGTTATCAAAAACTATTGTAGTCGGAAAGCGAGTGTGCTGCTTAACAGCGAATGGAAAAGAGTGTATTTACCATATGAAGTAATTATGTTGAGTGGCGAGTATGTAAAGAATTAAATTAACTTCTATTGAAATAAACAGTGACTTATTTTGAACCCCAATTCATGACATATAATAGAAAAATTGGTAAATTTTCTTTCTTGTGGCATGGTTTTTGTTTGATTGCACGAGACATCTTCAGGACTCATGGTTGTGTCACAGCACTGCAGCAGTTACTAAACAATCAGTCACAGCATCAACCTTAATCACTTCCTACATAATGGAGGGCAAAATATCCATCGATAAAAGACCAAAGGGATTAACACAGTTTCAGTTTTTAGGTTGGGTTTGCAGATTATTCAAAGGCATGCTTAAAAATTCCAAAGATTACTGGAACTGATCTTTTTAACCACTTGGTATACAGATATAAACAGAGCTTTAAGGTCGATTACTTTCTGCTAGCCTTCAGATTTTGCGTCTTTTTTAAATACCTTTCTAATTCTTGTTTCTCTTCCAAACCTACCATAACCGCTTCCTCCCATTTTCATTTATCCAAACCCTCCATAACCGTTTCCTTCCATTTTCATTTATCCTTTTGATTTTCAATATCTTCCAGCTATATTGTTACCGTCCATTATGAACTGTATTTTCGCTGTTCTTTATTATTTCGTCTATTTCTTCTTTTAGTAACGTCCTGCTCTGCTATATATGTGTTCAACCATTCGTGGAATACTTCTTCAAAGTATGGTTACGATCTCTATTTTCTCTTCTGCTTCATCCTCACGTAAGGTTTCTTTCTTTACCTTTGTGTTATTACTTGATATCCCTTCCTTATCATCTTTACATATTTTTTCTATTATTTTTTTGTCGAGTCCCTAATTCTTTTATTTACTGCTTGTTTGAATGAACTTTTCGTGTTCTGCAATTTTCTTTTAGACTTAATTCACACGTACCACTTTGCTGCGATTTTTGTGTGATTTTGAATGGTTAGTTGTCGACGGTATCAACCACTCCATTTGAAATTGATCTCGACCACAAGGAACCACACAATAACCACACGAAACCACACAAAGATCGCAACAAGAGAGGTACGTGTGAATTAAGCCCTACTTTCTTTTTTTGTTCTTGGTGTTGTCTTCTGTCTTGTTCTTCAATCAAATTGTTACCATAAAACTTTGTCCCTTTCAAGAACAAAATATATTTTTGTGAATTTGATCATCAAGGACCGGCCCTTTTTAAGGTTTCAATATCCTCCTCCGAGAATTGCTCAACTTTTGATGGCTCAAATTTGAGAATCCAATTGTTTGATCTAGAATAATTTAAAAAACAGATTTGGATTTATGAAACCGCTCTTAAATTTCTTGAAAATTAATTCAATTTAAACTCACTCTCCCTCTCTATTTAGTAGTCAAGAAATTCGAGAAATATAACAGAACTTGATAAATTGTGACCATCAAACACTCAAGTAAATTAAGGGTGGCAAGTTTATTTCAATAAAAACAAACCAAAAACTGTTTATGTACTCAATAACACTTTTGCCTAATTTCTTAATTGACGGCCAGCTATTAATTCAAAACCGTTCACGAAAGTCAATTAAGCGCCGATGATGATTCGTGAGTTCCGTGCGTCCGGAACAAGCCGGATCGCTCTCCTGTACCCCCCCCCCCCCCGGAATTGCGACGCTCACCACTATATCGCTTCGGCTTCGCCCGCGAGGGGAGGTTTTGATTACGAAAGCAATCAAACGCATCGGGGCGTTGCGCCGCTAACTGTTGTTACAAAAAGCGTTTCCTCAAATATAGATTAATTAATAGGAAAAGTTCATTGTTTGCGTTGAGTAAATAGTTGAATGTTTGATATACTTTTACAAAATTTTATTTTAAATTCAGTTATTAAAGTACGTTTCGAATAAGTTTCAGAAAGTAATTCTTAATTATTATCGAGTACTTTTGAAGATGGAACCTTGCCGAAAGAAACAGTTATTTGGGAACTCCTAAGGTCTCCTAAAAAAGATAATTTTTTCGGTGTTTGATTTTGCAAAACTATTTTTTGTTAATTTAAAACCGTTACAAGGCATAACTGTGTGTTGCTGCGAGTCGAGTGACCACAAATCGAAATGAATGAAATAGAATCGATTTGAGAGATATGTTGGATAAGCTTTCGTATTGATGCAAATAAAATCACGTAAATGTTCAAATATGTTTCGAAAAGTGATTGTCCATGATTGTAAAGACCACATCAGAAAAGAAAAGAAAAAACATCTAATGTAACGAAAACATTCGAAAAAAAAATGAACAAACAATTATTTTTCCGGTGTTTGACTTCGAGAAATAATTTTTATTAAAAGGACACCGTTCTAAACGTAACTCTGCGGTTTCTCCGAGCCGGGTGTGTTAAATCGAGCTTCGTCCGGCGGCGAGCGCAAAAGCGGTCCCGAAAAATATCTGGAATTGTTCGCGGAGACGTCCGCCGCTATTAGCGCAAATGCATTTCGTCGTTCTTGTGCGGTTGGCAGGCCCGCGTGTAACAGAGGTAGCCCTATAGCTAATGACACGGTTATATCTCGGAGAGTGAGGGTCTAATCTGCTCTTCAGTCATGTGAAGCGGCAAAAACTCGTATTAGACCCGTCCTTAATTAAAGCAAAAAACCTGGCCGTAGTTCGGATCATTGTTCTCGGGGAGCGGCACTCGCAGGGGGCTGTCGCCCTCGACGTGAATGGAGGAGCGGGCGCGTCGGAAGCGGCACACATTGTTCGCATGTTTTATCGGTTTTTCTATTGTCTTCGTCAAAAACGCGCGGGCCCGTCTTCCGAACGATTATCGACCGTTTTCATTTCGATTATTTATGCGCTCGCATTTTTCGCTTTTGTCTTGAGAGGAATTCGAGATTCATTCATGCCTGGCCGCTGTTTTTCTATTGTTTTAAATATTCCACCCGCGAAGAAGAATAGCGAGTGATATATATTTCAGTGCAATGCGAACAGAACCGGACCTATCCCATATTGTTTCCCAACAATAACGCTACAAAATCGAATCAAGATCAGGAAGGGACTTGCTCCTTTTCCGTAACATACATCCTACAGTGATGAATGGTATCCAAAATGTGAAACTCTAAAACAGAATACGTTCTTAAATTTAATCCTGTTGTAGATTTAAATTAATTAAACCGAAGAATTAAGTGGGGGTGCAACCATCTTCAACTATCCTCGGCGATGATGATACTACTTAAAGCTACATTTACATTCAATTTCGTGCCAGCACGAATTCGTAACACGAAAGTTTGACGTGTGCTTTCTTATGATACCATTTACATTGGCCAATGTAAATGCTATCATAAGAAAGCAACTGCGGGCAGTTGAGTGAAGTTCTGGGAGCTTTTTAACACAGTTTCGGTCAGAGCTAGCTTATTAAATGTCGTGTCCGGGTGCGGACGCAGAGTAGAAGAGACCAGAGGTGAACTACGTGAAAAACCGATGGGTCGTTACATTCTCTACAACAAACATCACACTAAGTGACATTAAAAGGGTTTGTTCGCAAAACTTTCCGCGTTTCAACGATTTTCATTGTTTGCAAGAAATTCAAATGGCGTTGAAATCCATAGCGCAGATGAAGAAATAGAGTGGATCGAGCAATTCTCGAGCGAAGCAGCATAGATTGAATTGAGAACTACAAGAAACCTCAACATTCATTAACAGCTCTGTAGGACATGAAGAGCCCAAGGAAGCGAAGGCTGATTTATCTAGAAAAGATCGTAGGAGATTGAAGGTGAAAGCGTCTGTAGTGAATGATGTAGATATAGATTATTTGGAAATAATGAACAAAAATGAGGAAATGAGAGAATTTTATCTGTTGGGTTATTTTTGAACGAACTTAAGTGATGATCATGATAAAAAATGTTTATTGTTCAAGAACTTATTTAATTAGCGCGGTTATTTCATAGCGCTTACTTCATAGCACCCAGAGTATCTTCATTTTATTAGATGAGATAAGAGAAGAATACTCTGAGTGCATAAAGTGCACCCCAATCGAAAACACTATCAGTTAATTACCTAATTTGACATTTGTCGTAATTTATTTAAAGTTAAAATTTATTTTACATGTTTAAGAAGGTACTTTACCGAGAGTAGATTATTGTAAATAGTAATATTGTTTGATTATTATACTACATGTAAATTACTTATTTAAAATATGCATTTCCCTATCTTTAATCATCAAGTATTTTACTGGCCACTTACTCAGAGATGAAAAAACCGGGTCTAAATATAACTTTTGAAATATGGAGTAGTTGTTCGGTATAAGGACAAAACTTAATACGAAAGAATTAATTTATTCATTCATTCAGCTGCATCTCTAGCTGAATGAATTAATAAACTAATTCTTAATATGAAAGAATGAATGAATGAATAGCTGAATGAATTAATAAACTAATTCTTAATATGAAAGAATTAGTTTATTAATTCATTCAGCTAGAGATGCAGCTGAATGAATGAATAAACTAATTCTTAATATGAAAGAATTAGTTTATTAATTCATTCAGCTAGAGATGCAGCTGAATGAATGAATAAATTAATTCTTTCATATTAAGTTTTGTCCTGTTATTTATACGTGGTGCAGTCAAGAAGAAAAAAATGACGACTGAGGACAATATATTTGCTCCTGCGAGAAGTAACCACGTAGTGCCTAGAGCTGATATTTGCCTATTTTAATTAAAACCTTGAGCTGCAACAACACCCAATTCATCATACTATTCTTCACCTCAATATCCTGCCTAGGCAATCAACTTTTCAAACTTTTCAACTTTTCAACAATAATCAGATAACTGACAGTTACAACATGAATTATCCAGGTTACAGGATGGAATCCGGCCTATAGAAATAAAATATAATTGAGAATGACGATGTAAAGGTAAACGCTCCATCGCAATTAATTAGTTCGAGAACTCTTCACAATCACGTGCGATGGAAAATTTTCCGTAAGAATTGTAAATTTGAAGCAATGTTAATGTTACATGTTTAAAGAAGAAATTCGTGGTATATTTATTACATTTACCTTCGAAACTATAGGTATTTATTTATGTTAAGAATTTATTTATTGTTATGAAATCAACAAAGCAACTGAGTCCGTAATTGTTTGTCATTTGTTCAAATTTCATTTTCTCTTGTAATTTCAATTTTTGTATCAACTACGTACAATGTAATTTTTGCTTATCTAATGAATGACAGGAAGATCAAATACAATAAAAGAAGAGGAACAAGTATTGAACCCTGAGGTATCGCTGATATACAATATAAGATAATGGAAAGATAATGATTCACTGACGCCTTTTAAATTCAGGTTTTTAAACAAAAATATTAGAGTGTCTTCTACCTTCTCCCCTGCATTCTTTTTTTTATATATGTATGTAGTTCTATCATTTTCTTTTCGTTTACGTTTCTTTTTGCTTTGGTTCTAGAGACATCACTCCATTACTTTATGTTGAATTATTTTCCATTTCTTTTTTATTTTTGTGTGTTACGCTACAGTTCAACCTGATTCGCTGACTTTGAAGGAAATCGTTTGAAAAATCTTCGTCTTTTCAGCAGAAATTCTTTTTCTATTATTTACGAATTTGTCACATCATGAAGTAGTATACCTTTTGTGTTGGCCATTATTAATTACTTTCGCATTTGTACATTTCACGGCCTTAAACCGAAATGACGTCGGGTTCTGCCAGACTAAGGCCAAAAAAAGCCGGTGGCAAACTGCGAGAGGTGGAGGCGCGGGTTTTACTTATCAATGAAGATATTAATTATCCGCAGAATCAACACATCTTGGAGACACACATACAATAACCTCGTAACAATGGTTTGTTATTGTGCGGTGCGGATATAATTAATGATGGCGGGTGCGGGGAAGTGAGGAAGTTATTCACGGGCCTTTGTTTGTAATTACGCCGCCCCTAATGAGTCGAAAGTAGCCTTATCACAGCCGGGAACGATCTCCTACCAAATATTTACGTTTGCGGTGACAATGAAGCGTTCTGCTACTCGTGATGAATTTTTCACGAGGAAATTACAATTTTATTTAATTAAAAACATCTACACGGCCCTTGAATCACACTACTTCTCCTTCTAGAAAATTTTTACAAACTCTTGAAGTAACTATCTGTATAATATGTTTGAAGCTCAAAGATCTTAAGTAAACTTTTGTTATGTACAGTCTAATTCTAAAAGTCTAATATTTTGAATATAAATCTTTAAACTGTTCGTGTTGTTTTGATTAAGCACCGAAATTTGTTTGAAAGGGAACGAAAAAGAAAGGAACTAAATCAGGCGTCGACGACAATAAAACGATTTGTCGGCGAATGTAAAACAGGGTCTTAAGTGGAGACATTTGGCACAATATAAGAAGGTCTGCAGCACTGGGTGTAGATATGTTGGTCATATGAGTTATTGCCGGGCGCTGGTCAGCGTCCCCAAAGTCCCCAGTCCCGCGCCGGCTGAGATTTGTTTCTATAAATCAACTCTCCCCATATCTTAGGGCAGCGCAATGACAAAGTGGCTTTATATGACAAATCGAGCTCTTCCTTGTTTTCTCCTGCGGCTGGTGTGTCCTTTCCGAACATCGCTTTTTACGAATTAACAGGCGTATGCCTGAAAATATAACACTTTCTTCTCGGTAAAAATATTCGTTTTAAATATATTCCACATCTCACTTGAATTTATTTACATTCAAATAGTACTATGTGTTTTTTTAAAAATGCCATATGGAAAAGAAAATGCATGTCTTAGCTCCAATCATGTACTTTAAAATTGTCAGTTTTGGCATGTGTTAGATGCCAAGCTACGACATGAGTTTTAATTTTCATGGCCAACCTTTATGGCATTTTTAAAAAAATACACCGTACAATTCCAGTATGCATCAAATCTTCGGGAATTATAGGGAAACTCCTGGATGGTGTGACAATTTTGGAAAGGGTTGTCTTATTTACGACGTATGTTTTAAGAAACTTTGTGTATTCGTCGGGTCTTCGACGAACTCATGAACTTATCCCCGTTTTCAGAAAAAATAAGTCCAAAAAATTATCCGCATTTAATAGAGTACGGCACGTAAATCTTCATTATTAAAATTAAGCACCGCAGATAATGCGACCACAATTTTACGCAAACTACTTAAAAATAAATGAGCCCCGTTCGTTTCGTCGTCCGTCGAAAAAACGATTTTTCTCGGCCGGAGTATATGGCGTTTCTAAATTGCCCGCGTTCAACAAAAATCGACGTAAAAATCGCCGTACATGTAAAATAATCTATCAGTTTCCCATAAATTATGTGAAAAAACGCGCGGTACAAGCAAAATATTATTATTACTGGATCTCTGCGATATTATTACAGGCGACCTCGGGAGCGAACTCGAGGACGAGCTCGCGCTACGTCTTCGTCCTTCCAAAAGGACTCGCCATCTCACCAACCCTCTCGAAAGAAGACGTGCGGCAAATCGATCCCGACGCGACTTAAGTGCACCCATTCAAGATACTTGCTTTTCAATAAGTGATTATCTTATAAATAAAATAAAATAAGGCCGTAATTTCACGATACGGTGACTATACGGTAGTACAGGCAGACGGATCGAACTTGCTCGCCCCGATTTCCGTGGTAACCTCCAAGTCTTCGCCTGGTCGACTCTAAGTTACGAGCGCTCAAGCTTATCGCCTATCGGAGATTTTTAAGTAATTTACCTATGTACCGGCTTCTGGTCATTCGTATAAAGCGAAGACGTGAAATAAAACAACGGCGAGCTTTGAAATTTTTATTTCGGAAGCCAAGGCTGCGCCCGAAGGCGATCCACGCGTACTTTTTGTCGAAATTCAAATTCACTATTAAGCGGCTTCGGCCTTCCTTTGCTCTCTTTCTCGCCTCCGCAAACAGCAGCGTCATTACTTTAGATTAGCGTCGAGCGGGAAACGATGACGAATTCAGGCGATTCTGCCGAGCTCGGCCACGTATTTCGTCTTTTTTGAAAAAGGGAGACGGAGAAGAAATTTCAAGATTGCAACCAAC
Source organism: Dorcus parallelipipedus (assembly GCA_958336345.1). Classification (NCBI taxonomy): domain Eukaryota; kingdom Metazoa; phylum Arthropoda; class Insecta; order Coleoptera; family Lucanidae; genus Dorcus; species Dorcus parallelipipedus. The sequence continues at coordinate 35,368,875 of OY284480.1, forward strand.
TTGCAAGTTTCTTTTTTTTTTTTCAAATAAAATTATAACGCAACATTGAAGAAGAAAATTGAAAATAGAAAATCGAATAATTATAGAATTCGAGTTGCTGCTATAATAATAATAATATAATTAATATACAACCTATGTATATTATCGATGACATATTTTGGAGTTTCTTTTTTTGGAATTTTTAAGAGCCTTCCTTCGTACAGAATATAAGAGATGCAGTTTGCTTTTTACGAGAAAATTTCTATGATTAACATCTTTCCTTCTTTGTCTTATATCTGACGTAGAGTCCCTGGCGAAATTATTACGGTCACGCTTTATTTTTTACCAAATCGACTGGAACCCAAAAAATATACAATCGGTTCTAAATATTTATGACTGAATTTGACCGCAAATAATTGACCTGGCGATAATCATCACTGCAAAAACCATCACCCTAGTGGAAGAACGCGCGGAACTCTATTGGTAGAACGGTCAGTACGCCATGACCAAAGCAAAGAACTTGCTGGAAGAAAACGACCTGGAACTGGAAATCGCAAAGACATAAATGATCATACTTGCGGGCCCAAGCAAATTAAAAACGATGACTTTAGTTGTCGAAGGAACGGATATCACCTCGATATCGACAGAACCGGTCACTCGAACCTTTGCCACTTTTCATTTCACAATGACCCTCTATTGGATTCTGACACGGACCAGTCCAACAAACAGACATTACTGTTCTGGAAGAACTTTTTTGACGTTTCGGTGGATATCGCCAACAACAACATAACTGACGTTGATTTATTCACCGTAGACACCATACACGAATCTAAATAATCCTCGCCTGGGGCCCAATTCTTGAAATCACTCGACAAATGTCGTATGCGACATGACGTCGAAATGACGTAGACTCTCGTGCAAAACTATACAAATCATTCGAGAATTGCGTCATTTTGACGTCATGTCGCATACGACATGATGTCGAATGATTTCAAGAATTGGGCCCCTGGATAGTGTCGAACAAATTGCACGCGTTCGTCCAAGATCTGAACCAGTGATTCTTTCTGCAAAAGCCAGAGTATTTCGGCCATTTTTGAAATCAGAAGGGCCTCCTGCCTTTCAGTTCATCTTCCGAAAGCCTTCTTCTTCTTTCAGAGGCAGCTTCTGATTGTTTTTTGCAATTTTCTTAATGATCCAATATCCAATCTTCTCTCGCTGTTGTGCATTCTTTTCCATCTAGAATTTCCAACTCAGCTAGTCTCTGGTGGCACCCCTCTTAGCAATATCGCACACGGTACGTTTACTCACTTAATTTATATTTAAATGCGTCACGTTGCTACAGTTCAATACGTACATAATTTCTAAGACATTAATTACGAAAGTGCAAACTTCCTCTTTTTTAATTTACTGTACTCAACAGCAGAACCTCTTTAATCGAAAATCACTTTTCACTGAACCGCTAATTCCAACAGCAAATGCAGAATCATAATCGAAACTTACTTAAGAACTATCAATTTTTTTTCTATTTTTATCAGTAAATATGCATGTGTATTTTTTTTTCTTGTGTTGTTGTTGGCCATTACTTCATACGTATAATTGCAGTGGAATTCTCGAGCTATGCTTCTCCTGACGAGGCCCCAAATAGGGCCGAAACAACTGTACAGAGGATGCTCGAGGACTCCACTCCAATTAGAACCGATTTGCAACAAAATTTTTATAATTTCTTTGAAATGTTTCTATTTCTGAATCAAAAAGTGTTCACATTTTTAAATTTTCTGCTTTGTAATTAAAGGTAATTAAATTCTACTTATCACAACTTGGATACTAATATTTTGTAATTTTCCCGCTGATTATTTAAATTAAATTATATTAAATAAAAACGTCTGTTGCTTTTATTTTTTAACTCATGAATTACGTACAGTATGAGCGAAAATGATTGAGGAGGACAGTTTAAATTTCCCGCCTTTCAATTTTTTGTTAATGAAATGCATAGGCGCACACTAGGATACAAACGTGGCTAACGAGATTTATGCAATAATGATTCAATTAAGTAATCAATAAGATGATGTGATTCATGTAATGATATTTCTATTTCTATTTTTGCTTTGCGCAGCAATGCTGCTTGTCTTACGGTCGTAAGCCCTCCAGATAATTACGAAGTATGTTTTAAGCTGGGTCTTAACCTTTAAACAGCACAAACATCCATGGCTAATGGTAGGATTCGAACCTACGCCGCCGAGCGACACGACTTTCCAAGTCGGCTAGGCTTGACCGCTAAGCCACTCGGCGACCCTAATGATATTTCAAATCTGTAATATCAATTATTTTAATTAAAAACATACTAGTTGTCATTATTTTTCAGAAAGGCCACACACAAAGAATAAAAACGACTAGATAGAAACGCGGTAAATTCAGATTGTCTTCGACCATTTTGGTTCATACTGTATATTGGTGTGCGAAATAGGAAGAAAAGGATGAATAAGAAACAAAAGATTATTGACGTTTCTTCGGCAGATGATGTGAAAATCAAAAATTAAGCGACTAAGGAAATATTGAGAAAACTCTAAAAATCGTCAATAGAAAAGAAAAAAAACAATACGACGACAAACAGAAACAAAAGAAACCCGATGAAAACTCGATGTATATTCTACTTGCATTAAGGAAGATCAAAAAAAGGTAGATAGATAAGTCACAGTGTCGATAAAATGATAATAAATGGCCGACCCAGAAAAAATTTAAGAAATATAAAATAAGAAAATAAAGTTAGGAACTGAAGAAAAGCTCAAATTGAAAAAAAAAAACAAAAAAGAATTGTAATAAGATAAAATAGTTTGAGTATGCCTTTTTTTTTTTCCTTTAAGAATGCGACATCCTAAAGAAGTTTTTTGTTTTATTTGAAGTTGCTAAAACTAATCAACTTGGATGAAAAATTTTTCTAGAAAAAAGGTCGGTGCAACAACGCATTCAAAGCGACCAAGAGAGCTTACTTTCTACCGTCGATACGCAACGTGTACCTTTCCGTAGTGCTCATTTTTATCGGTTAAGGCTAAGTTAGTGGTCAACCGCAAAGATTGTGAACGAGCCACACATTTTCTTGCAGTAATGAGGTACGTGCGATAAAACGCGTAAAAAACGGCCGAGCTTCACGCTCCAGTACTTTTTAATTCCTCTGGAAGCCAATAAATGTGTATTACACGAGTATCTCCCGTCGGTCGTCTCGGCTCTTCGACCTGAAACTTATTTTAATCTCGAAAAATTTATGTGCCTCGGTAAAAATGCGTAACCGCATCTGGTTGCTGATGCTGCTGTTATTGTTGTTGTTTCTGTTGAGGTGCGCGCTATTTACAAGCGATTTAGCGGCCGGTCAGGATTTCAAATTATCTGAATTTAATGATAGAGTTTCAGAACGCCCTTGGAAACAAAACAGATATATCAGTTCGTACCTGGTAATTTATTCGAAAACTGTATTTACTCGAATACAGATTTATAACGAAATACTACCTACCTAACATAATCGATATAGGAACATAAACGTTTATTAACACAGAATTATTTTTCCTTAAAAGAATTAATATCTTTCATAGATAAAACACACCGTCTAATATGTTCATGAGGAGGTATTAGGGGAGGCGGTGGGAATGAGATCCCAATATATTTTGAAAAATATAAAGTGTATTCTCTCAACAATTTTATGCTGCTTCGTATAAGGAAAAACCATGACGTAACTATATCATTCCTGTCATTAACAGAAATTACAATATATTCATTTAAAATAAAAACGGAATTGGCTCTTATTACCCACTTGTTGGGGTAGAAGAAGAAAGAAAGAAATGAAAGAAGGCAAACCGTTTTAACAAATAACTGCTACAGTTAATAAAATAAATAATACACTTTTCTTTCATAACACAACTTAAAATGTAATACTGAGAAAAACCCGAAAACAATAATAGAAGCACTTTAACATACTTGTTGAAGTATTAAGTGCAGAAATCACATATCCATGAGACGTGAATTATGTTGGATACAACCCTTTAATTTCCAATACAACATTCACATTAATAATTCATTCACTTAATAATATTAATAACTTTAGAATCGTTTCAAATAATCTGAAACGTGTTATACATACAATATATCGGGTGTTCAACTTGAAAAGTTCACAATTGTTAACTTTTTTATTTTTGAAGATAGAAATATGGTTAAATAGGCAAAGGTTCTCTAATTTTTATGCTGATTATGCATTTCTAATCAAAAAAACAATTGCACTATTAGTTGTCAAAACACTTATACCACCCTACTTTTTTTTTAATACCAATGTGATAATTTTTGCAATTTATTCGGTAGATACTTTCTTTCTCTTTACAGCGACACCAGAATTTCTTAAATCTGCTTACAAAATAACTAAATGCAAGAAAATCATTTTCGAATGTTTATGTATAAAATAAAGTTGCCTAGATAACTGGCAAAAGTTGTCTATCAAATGTGCATGTAAGCAATAAGTATATAAAAGAAAGCATCACCGTTAGCAATTTCCTTTGAATTTATATTAATCAGAATGAATAATTTTCCATCTCATGGCTTATGCTGTGCATGCTATTTTCATTGAAAGCTCCGAAACCGTATTCCACCAAGGAAATTAGTTCAATTGGTTATAGTCAATCTGCCATAAACGTAGTCTATTCATTTGTAAATACATATACCTATTTTTAATCTGCATCATGTTCTTTAATAAAATTACATTTTAATTAGTATAAATAATTTGAAAAGAAAATTGCTAACGATAATGCATTTTTTCTTTATTTGTTGTTTACGTGCATAAGTAGATATCATTTTCCAATTGAAGAGTGTCAGGTTTAAATGAGCTAAGTGCCAAAACCTAATGTATGAGATATCTGTATATAAAACAACCTCAACGGAACTTATATCTAAAGCCCTCCTTGGAATTTTTTTCAGGATATATCTGAACACTTGTGGCACTTAGCACCTTTACGGGTTATGATCTTGTCACTTAGATTCTATTAACAACAAAATCTAAATTTTGCCAATTTTGGCATTTAGCTCATTTGAACCTGACACTCTTCAATTATTTGGACTTTAGATAACTTGATTTTATACATGAACGTGGCCTACTCATGTGGAAATGATTTTTTAATCATGTTATTATTTTGTAATCAAATTCAAGAAATTTCGGTATAAGATGCGGAAAATTGTTTACTTTAATTAATACAAATTCAAAAGAAATTAATAACGATGAAGTTTGCTTTCATTTATTTGTTGTTTACGTGCACAATAGCTAGATATCATCAGTCAGTCTATTATTTCCTTATTTTGTAAGCAGATTTAAGAAATTTTGGTATCTTTCCTAATTTAGCCGAATTTCTATAAAAATACAATACAATAAATAAAAGTTAATGGTGAACGGTTCAAATTGAACAGCCTGTATACCAGAGCTGTGCCAAGTACTGTATATAAATACAGCAAGTACGATGCGATCCAAAAATAATTAGTAATTAATAATGAATACATAAGAGTTTGTTAAAACTCTTTAATATGATAACGATCAATGACCAATGACCAATGGCCAATGACTACAGTGTTCGAGATCGTTTAAGCCAGCAACTAGGAGTAACAAATTTGACAGAAGTCAGAAAGTTTTGAATCAAGCTAAGACTCTGATTTTATTTTTCGTATAGCCTCCCCTCATTTAAATAATTTTGGATCGCACAGTACAAGTACAACAGAATATACCTAAGTACAAATACAAATGCCTTTCATATAACGCAGACAAAACAACTACAAGTCAATGGTCAATACTTAATTATAAGTACAAGTACATATTGTACTCAATTGTCATTAAGTATTAAGTAATTCTTTTAGTTAAGCTAAGGTCCGGTTTATTTTACTGAGATGAATAAACCGGGCCTAAGTCATGTTTTTCTAAGTTCATGGCAAGAATTTTCGTTCAATTCTTTACACATCTTTTGACACTTCGTGATACTTCTTAATAGCAAAATTGTTTGCTAGGGATAATTTAAGTAGTACGCATTGATAATAAACAAATATATATAATAAACAAATATATATATAAATAAATAAACAAAAATGCTAACGCCTAATGACAGTCTACTCATTTTGTATCTACAGATTATTTTTTTACTATATACCGATCGTATGAAATATAAGTTAAGAAAATATACGACGAAATGACGAGACTTGGCAAAACCCACGACGCTGTTTAAGAAAGTTAGAAAGAGATATAATCCATTAATTATCTATTTACCATTGTAGTATGCCGTGAAAGTCTAGTGAGAATGTGGTACTCATGTATGTAACTAAAATTTGACAATGAATGTCATGTCGATTTCAATTTTAAGGTTACTCCGAATCAGGTATTGTTGCGATTTTTCTTTTCATTACGAGGTGTATTCACGTTCAAATTTACATACAAAAATTGTAAAACGCTTCGTTTCACTTTTAATTTTGGTTGCGTTACTTTTCAAATTTGTTTCGTTGATCTATCTCACAGATCAACAAAAAAGATTAGTATGTCTATAGTACCTACTGACAACACAATCTTCAGCGCCACCTGGTAGAGTAGTAGAGTAAGCAGTTGCTAAAGGCGGGATTTATAAAATTGTATTCCTTTTTACCAGGAGCTTTGCAATAACAATAACATTTACTGTCCATGTCTAATGGAAACTACAAAAAATACGGAAAACTATAAAAAAGAAAGAAAGCAAAGAGTAAACCGCGACCAAAAAAATAATCCATCACATTAAAATAATGACAGAGTCAATAATTTACTTGTGGTGCGGTCACGTTTACGTTTAACGTAACGCCTAACGTGATTTTCAAAGTCTAATAATTTGACCAGTTTGGTGTAGTTTTTACTTGTGATATGATAATGGTCGCGTTCAGACGACCACAGCAGCTGAGATGCTGACTCAGCAATCGTTTGTGATTGGCTATTATCTTAATGTGAACCAATCACAAACGATTGCTGAGTTAGCAACTCAGCTGCTGAGGTCGTCTGAACGCGACCAATGTGGAAAAGAAAACAAATTTATAAAGAGCAATTTGATATTAAACTTAAGTGCAACCACAGATTTATGTCAAATTGGATGTAAAAAATTACGTTACGCGTTACATTAAATGCATATTTGACCACGGAATTGGATCACGGAGTGATCGAAAACTAATTTACAATATAAAAAATTCGCAAGAAAAAGAAGCCGCAAGCAAAAGGCACAAAGCACTTAGAAAATGTACTTACAAAAATTAAATATAAATATAAAATATATCTTTTAACCGGACACTAAATCTCGCACTATACACTTAACGTTTCACCGTCGTTCGACAGCTTCGTCAGAAATGAAAAATATAACACGTTGTCAAAATAAACAAGGTGGTCAACGGAAACTGAAAAGGTAAATTGATTTTTTTTTTTTATAAACATAATAAATAATTTATTTTAATAAATGTTAAAAATTGACAGATCTATATTCTATTTAATGAATCGAGAAAACATTTTTAACATTTATTGAAATAAATTATTTATTATGTTTATAAAAAAAAAAAATCAGTTTACCTTTTCAGTTTCCGTTGGCAACCTTGTTTATTTTGACAACGTGTTATATTTTTCACTTCTGACGAAGCTGTCGAAACGTTAAGTGTACAGTGCGAGATTTAGTGTCCGATTAAAAGATTTTGTGATACAAATTTCATCGGACAAGAACCAACTTTAAATAGTCAGTAATATGGTTGCCACATAAAATGGAAACAAACTTCACAATTTGCTTATGCGCGTTTTGATTATTAAGATTGTAATATTGTTCTGCCACCTATGAGAGTAGTAAAGTAATTACATTGCGAAATGACCTTGGCCATTGAAGATCATATCCCCTGATCTATCTGATGATTTGAATTGTCACAATTTGGCGTATCTTAAAATGACATCAAAATTAAGGCCGGGTTTCTGAAACGTTTCATAAAGTTAACTAATAGATAAAATAAAATATTCCTATAGTTCTAACATGTGTAGTCATAGCAACGTTTACTTTTATCGGACCGTTAACTTTATGTAACGTTCCAGAAACCGGGCATTTAATCTGTCTAATTTTACTATGATAGCCAACCTACTAACATAAAATAACGACCTATTACGATGGTAAATAGATAATGAATCAATTGTAGCTACATAAAAATTCTTTGACTTATCTATCGGTCGATCGGCATATCGAGAAAAAATGAACTCTACCTAATGTTGTTGCCATAAAAATTTTGGAACTGTTTAGAAAACCATTTCACAAACAGGTTTGAATCCCCTTACTGTCTCTGCAAGAATTGGAGACCAAAAGGATAGAAAGCGATATAATGGAGAATAATGTATGAAAATAGAGACTTTCAGTGAGCTCATTGCCCATCAAGGACGAGATCTGGATAACTATTGTTGCAAAGAGAAAAATTAAATTGATACCACTGCATCCCAGATTTTGATTAAAACTGTTAATCTGGATCATCTCATGATGATGTCAAAATCACAAGTTTGAACAAATAACTGTTATATTACTTCTGAAGTCCCTTCGGAATTAGGAATCCTTAAGCTTCGTAAACTTCTCAGTCGATTCATCACGTTGTATAGCTTTGATCTTTTCAAGACATATAATTAATTTGTCTCCTTTTGCCTTTTCTTTAGGTAAATTTCTTGTCTGATTAACACTGAGGTGATTTATGGGAACCCCATAAAAGATGCTTGGAGGTCGTTTGAAGGATGTTTCCAGGTAATGTCATATCGAAGAGTGGAGCCGTCAATTATCCCCCCAGAAGCCCAGATTTAATTCCTATGGATTTTTTTTTCTTGAGATTTCCTTAAATGGTCTACACACAATCAATTGAAGAATTGAAGCATTCGCCATGAGATTCGAGCAATTCCACAAGAGCTCTAACGCCGCATGTTGACTAATTTAACGGGTCGATTGGAGGAGAAGCGCACCTCGCATAATCTTTTGCAAATAAATTTCCATAATCTGTAATTAATTGTGGAAAAGAAAACAAAATTGTTATTAAACCTAAAACCTAATGAATTATGATTCGCTAAAACCTTTTCGGACACCCGGAATATAGACGTTTCATATTTTATACATTTTTTTTCGTTAGGCTTTTTTTGTTTTTATTTAAATTTTGTAGAACTCCCCGGACCCATGAAAAAAATCATCTCCGCATGGCAGCTTTGTTTGCTATAGATATATTTTTTCTCTAAAGGATATTAATGAATGTATAAAAAAAAACATTTTTGATTCAGAAGCCTTAAAAAGTTTACATTTATCTTTTTTTTACATTGAAGACTGGTGAGGTTTCTTGAAAATAAAAATCGAGGTTGTGATCATGATCACTGACTGCTATTACAGTTAAATAAAATATAATTACTTAAGTGGGTAAGCTTAAAATTTAAATTTAAAATATTTTTAAAAGCTTTAATTCGATTATTTATTATAATAATTTTTTTCCCTTTTTTAAGTGCTTGCGAAAGGTGAAGCAGCAAATTAAATTTGCGAAAACTACGAAAAATTGAAATATATTTTAAAAGTTTTTCAAAATAAGAAATGACTATGAATGAAATAAAATAGAAAGGGAAATAAAATAATGGGAGAAATAAGAAAAATGATTAGTCGATTACATATTTTAAATTAATTCTTCATCTATGAGAGATTCGACAACAATAAAAAGAAAATGAAATTAAGGACGCTATCTTAACCCGATTCTCCGCGCCAACTTTTTTCTGCCAATCGTTCTATCTTTTGCAATAATCCACCCGAAACGAAAAGAAAAAGAACAGAAATAGAATCTGAAAACTTTATCTACTGAAGTTTATTCAAATTAGCTAAAAATAAAAGCAAGAATATGTTTAAATTAAAAAAAAAGTAACTACTGAAATATAAATACAATAAATTGAATACATTCTCAATTATATTGAATTAATGATAATTAAATATTTAGTTTCATGTACTCTCAATGAATGAAGACTGTAAGCGAAATCGAATTCGTTTTTTAATTAAAAGCGCCATCGGATTGTAAGCCAGTGCCATCTACAAGTAGAGGTGGCAAGTTATAGCTCAGTTGTTAAGGCGTTCCCTTCTGCGTTTGTCTGGGATTGGTGCAGGCCTGCATGAACAACCGCCGATCGAAACGTAAATGGCGACCGCTAACATTCTGTAGATGGCGCTGCAATAACGACGCCCAACACAATACACTGTACTGGAGCCTGGACGAAATCAATAATAAGCAATTTATTTTTTACCTTTTGCATCTTTATCTATATAAAGTTGCACCTTCATTCGACAAAAACAAAGATAACTACAACGAACTTTTCATAGCAAATTGTTAATTGTAAACTCAAAACAGAAAAAAAGCAAAAGAGAAATACAAGCCAGTGAAAGTAATGACGTAATTAATCTTGATTAGCCTTTTGTTTCCTTGCAAAATTCGTTTGTAGCTTTTTTTGTGTTTCCTGGAATTCCAAGACGCCTAATTCAAACAAGACAATAATGAGGTCGTAAATCGGAATCGCGCGTCGGCCAATGGCGTGCAAGTCGCCTCGTCATTGGCTAAAATTCTCGGCCAACGGGTGGCGCGCTCGTCGTCCTTTTTCGTTCTCCGTGCGCTCTCCTGCTAGGTATTAGGCGCAATTTCTTCGTCTGCTCGGGGGTTCCTCTTGCGCCCTTCCAGGACTTGCCAGGACGTCGGTGTCGTGACGCCATCAACTGACACGGAAAGGACGTACGATACGTAGTGCGAAATTTTCCCGCGGCGTTAGATTGAGCGCGCGGATCGGGGTTGAACATTCTGGAGAGTTCAAGGTTAACTTGATTAAAGTTTTATGATCGAGAAGGCGAAACGGAAGTCTGAACTAATCTAAGACATTTTGAGCGAGGCGAACTGAAGCAAGTGGACCTTGAGTTCAACGATACCATGTTGGGTACCAAGGACGCTGATAAAAAAAAACTGAAGCAGTGAGCAAATGAAAATTAGGTGCGAAAGTTTGTCAGGTTCATTGCATCGTGTTTCAGTAACTGATAACTGAAGTACATTATTGTTTTTCAGGAGGAAAACCGTTATTGATTTTCATGTTTTCTTTCGCAAGCGCACATGCGCGTTTTGACCTCTTTAATTTTTAAAGGATAAACACCCAGTTTTACAATCGTGGAACAAGGACGGAATAACTGTTCGCTTAATATCCTTTAACGTTCCTCCATATCTACGTCACGTTATTCTAAGAATAATGCTTATCGGACGATTGTAAAATCGGGCCTATTACGAGTAAGTCTCGGGAGAGTTTTCGAATTTACTGAACAATTAAAACCAAAATAAACTTCGGTTGCAGGATTATAAAATTTGAGTTTTTTTTTTTTTAGAAAAAGGTAGAGGTAGTTCATACTGATTGTTCCATTGAAACTTGAAAAAGGTGATAGGACAAGACTAACTATATTATAAAATATAGTAGTAAGTTCTTGGAACAATTCAAAAAAATTTCATTTGGGACAGATTAGACCATGTTATGCGAACCTTACTTCGTACCAATTGAACTGATAGTTGACAGTTCAAGTTTAAACGAGACTTTTTTGAAAATATTTTGTATTTATTGTATTCCGGTCATAAGATCTAGTCAAGCGGTATAAAACAAATACACTCAAGTTATGAGTGTACCTTTTCAACTCAAAACGAAACATACGGTATAATTGAATACTGTTTGTTTATTTAGTTTAATTCTTCAAATAATTCTTAGCTGAATGGGGTAAATACCTACCAAACTATTACTTAAATTTAAATACAGAAGTAAATTATGACTTCTTCTTCATAGTCGAGCTGGGTAGATCTATTTTAACATTTGGCTGGGCAACTATAGCTGCGTTCGTTTATTCAACTCCGTTCACTCTATTTACTCTTTTCGCACTTTTGTCTCACTCTTACTTGTATTAAAACTTATTCGCTCTCACTCTTTAGAGTGGGAAAAGAGTAAATAGAGTGAACGGAGTTGAATAAACGAACGCAGCTTATACAATATGTCCCAGATAACTTTTCCAGTACGGAGATCTCGCTTATTATAAGAGATACGAATTTGGTTAAATGGGATGAATTATTCGTAAGTATTAGGGTAATCATAAACTATTTTGAAATTTAAGAAATTTCATGTGGTTCAGGAGTTATAGTCAAAAAACAAAAATTTTTAAATTCAAAACTCGAAAACGGAAGGTGAAAACAAAAATCTAAAAGCACATTTAAATTCCTTTTAAAAAAGTGCCTTAAGAAAGTACAAATAATGAAAACGTATCGATTACAATAAAGAAGTTATTCCAAGAAAAACGAAATTTGAAAATTCTTGTTTTTCGGCTATAACTCCTGAACCACAAGGAAATTCTTAAATTTCAAAATAGTTTATGATCACCCTAATGCTTTAGGAATAATTCATGCCAGATAACCGAATTCATATCTCTTATACATAATAACCGAGATCCCAATGCTGAAAAAGTTATCTGGGACATATTGTATAGCGTAATTGTAGTTACCCCAATTTTGCACTTGCCCCACCTTACTTTATTACTTATTTTTATTACTTTATTTATTATTATACTAAAAAAGAACTACAAATTTGATTTTATATGACATCGCTAAAAATGCAAAATAAACAATACAATTATAGTCCGTTTAGAAAATATCAGGAAAAAAGAAAATACCGCTGCTTTTTAATTTAAAATTTATGCTATTTTATTTTTTTCTTACATTTTCTGGTAGAAACAATTTTACAAATCCTTTTTCTTTGATTACGAACCCCTTTGTTGAAAATATGTTCTATCAGTTTTCGCTTTTCTCAAATTTGATACAATTACTCAAATTTTTCTGTTTGTTTAAAAGTGTTAACATTCAACATCTGTGGTCACTTTCTTTGCTAGATTCTTTGAAAAATATGATTTTGACAAAATTCTGTTCTCCTAAAAATATCATAAATATACAGTCTTTTTCTTTTGGTTTTCCCCTTTTGTCAATTATGTTTCCGAATTTGTCAAATGACTTTCCAATCCGCAGGCCTACCATACTTTGAAAGGAATTTGTCAAATGACTTTCCAATCCGCAGGCCTACCATACTTTGAAAGGATTGGAAAGTCATTTGACAAATTCGGAAACATATATGACAAAAGGGGAAGAGCAATAGAAAAAGACTGTAAAATAATATTTATAGTAAGCAATATATTGATAGAAATTTCAAAATTCCGGATACTTTCTAGACGGTCTATATTTCCTTCCATATGCCAAGCGCATCACATCATAAAGCTCGCGCGTTTAAGTTCAAATTCTGAATTCCGCGATTCCTTTGTCTTTGAACATGTTAACTATACTACTACTGTAAACACAAATCGGTTTATGTCTTTTAAAAATCCTCAGATTTCTGCGGAAAATCTCTTTGTCTCCAAATACGAGAAATATCACCAGATCTGGTGACAAATTCTCAAATCTGGCAACACTGGATTCGTTAGATGTCAAAAATGATGCAGTGATATAAAAAGTGAGCAAAAAAAATCAGATTAGAATAGGTAGGTGGTGCAAAGAAAATGTATGTCTGTGATTAATAGGCAGCGGACGGCCGTTGGGCAGGCGAGAGTGGGCTCGTGTCGAACGGGCGAAAAATACATCGCCTCTACGGCCGGGCGCAGACTGATCAAGCAAAAACGTCTTCAGGCAAAACGTTTTGTGGAACTGAAAAACATTTTGTTTTATCTTGCAAAATGCTGGATGCACCAAAACGCCTTACAACAAAACTGTTTCATTTTGTTTGGGTTTAATGCACATTGATGATGCAAAACGACTTTAGTTAAAACAGTCGGCTGAACGAACGTCAAACAAAAATTTATGTTTGCACTCCCAACACGCTGCATCTTGTTGTAACCTGTTGGATGGTGCCTGCTGGTATGCGCACACTGATTATACAAAAAACGTTTTTATACAAAGCAATTCGTTTTGTCGAACAACGTTTTGTTAGATATCCCTGCACACTGATTAAGCAAATTTGTATTTTCAAATTCAAACAACAATTTGTTTAACAGCGTTGTGTTTTGTTGGCAAGTATTGTTTCATCAGTGTGCGATGGTACCTATTTAATGCATGTAAAAAACAGGTGTTGGCAAGTTCAAACAAAAACGTTTTGCCTGAAGACGTTTTTGCTTGATCAATCTGCGGCCGGCCTACTAGTTATGTATTTTTCGCCCGTTCGACACGTCCCTGATTCTCGCCTGCCCAACGGCCGTCCGCTGCCTAGTGATTAAATAAAGTCAATAAATTTCACAGTTCCTGAATGTATAGTCGTCCCAGCTGTAGCGGTAGCGGTTTTATGGTCTTGGTATAAAAAAAGCGACAGAGAGGCGACAAAGACACCGCAGTGCCGGTTTCTTGGAAGCATTTTTTATAGCAAGATCATAAAACCGATACAAAACTTGGACGACTATATTGCATGAATTTATTAATTCTGTTAATCATAGACATACATTTTCTTTGCACCGCCTGCTCTAATCTGTCTTTTTTGCTCACTTTTTATAAATAGCTCCTTGAATGTGTGAATGTATGTGAAATAAGCTACGACATAAACTTTATTTTCCATAGCCGTCTTGTATTGTTCTGTATTGTTCTTTGGTTTTTTCTCTTCATCATGTGCAGTGTTGAATCGAAGAGGATGTCGGGGGAAGCGGGGAAGTTCCCCCAAAGAATTCAACACTACATGGGGCCCCCAAATTCGAATTTGCCTAAAGCCCCATGAACCTATAGTGTGCCCTACTTACCATTTTAAAGTTTAACTTATGAATTACAACAATTATTTTTTACCTACCCCTGCTGAAATTCATTATACGTATTTCTACGTCATCATTTATTTTCATTGTTTTTTTTTTTTTTTCGTTTTTTTACAAGTTTTCCGTTAATCATTGAAACGCTAAAACAAATGAAAGCGACAGAAAAATAACGGTTTTTCCTCGGAAAACGAAGCCCAAAATCCGTTTCTGGAAACTGACTCTACTACCCATTCCAACCCCCTCCCCCTAAGCCCCTTTGTTACGATTCTACAGCCTACGTCATGCAAAAATTATTTCCTGGCCACCCTGTCTTTAAATAAATAAAATTTAAAATTTAATAAATCGTAATTTGTTTAATAAAATGCTTTTTTTCTATCAAAAAAAGTTTTCCATTATGCACTGGAATGCTAAAACAAGTGACAACGGTAGCAAAAGTAACGGTTTTTTCCTCGGAAAATTAGTCAGAAATTTGTCCGTTCTGGAAACTTATACTAACACTTACCAGCTGGGCCAAGGGGCTGTTCTGGAAACGGGTTCTTGTCCTCCCGGGGCCTCCATCACTTTGTTTTAGGCCGATCGACGCCGCCAACTTTTTAACCGACACTACTCGAACACCCCCGCGATTTTTCTGCGAGTCCAACGCTCCGTGGAGCTTGCGGTTTTGGACGTTGTTTTTACGACGTCCCTGCCGGGCACTGAAATTAATCGACGGCGTCCCGACGCACTTACTTTCCGCAAAAATGCGGCGGCTCGGTGGAATTTTTGGCGAAAATTCGACGGAAAACGCGAGAAGCACGGCACAGTGCGTATCGCCCGCAAACTTTTGTTTCGAGTGCGCCACCTAGCGGGAGAAAATCGGGAGTACCGCATAGGGCCGCCATGTTTAAGACAAAATTGCTGCGAGTAACAAAATAAATGTAAAAGGCGATCTCCTCCTGATACATGTGATTTCTCTGAGGCAAATAGAACTCTCACGCCTCATACATGTTTTAAAAGATAAATATCGAAAGAGAAAGGACATACAGTAAGTCAGTCGTAGCCTCAACGGGCAACTTGAGGAACTACAAATGTCATTCCTACAAGTTCTGAGCTTGAATAAAGGAGAAAAAAATAATAAAGTTTAAAGCCACCTAACGTAAAATCGACTTTATTAGAAAAGAAAAATACTGCTCTATAGCAGTAAATTAGAGTTTGTTCCTAAGAAGAACAACTCTGAAACTGTTCGTTAATAATTTTTATTGAATTTTCAAATATTCCTCATTTGAGGCGAACCAATTTATTTAGGCTTCCTTTTCAAATAAATTTCAAATGATTATTGCTATTATTATTTTCTTTAAGATTCTTTACCTTTACATACCTACGTTTAACTACAAGTTTATTAATAAAATGGTGTTCATGATACCAGTGACTGCTTTTAGCTTCATGTCGGAAAACAAATGCTTTGTGTGGAACACTTATTCTTGAAGACGCAGTAAGTGAAGTCCTCCTAGAAACAGAATGGTGAGCGGAAAGCTTTGAAGAATTCTCGTTATGACTAGTTAAAATCTATTAGTTGTAAGTACACGGAACAGAATTTTATATTTTGTTCGGTTCATTTCGAACAAGGTAGCTTGTATTCGAACAAAATATAAAATTCCGATCCCTAGTTATAAGGAAATAACTAGTTTCACTCAACGAAGCACACAAAATTCTTAACATTCCTGGAACTTATTTTTCTAATAGTTTTTAGAATATACAGGGTGTAATCGATTAAGTTTCAAATTCAAATTCAAATTTATTTATTGTACGTAAGCCATTGTAACAGAGGATGTACACGTCAATTTAAGTATAATATGATTAAATAAGTAAACAAACACAAAACATATTAAAAACATTTAGTTCTAAGTCATGGTCTCAGCCAAAGAATTCGGCGACGAAGTGATTACAGAATAATATAATATAAATTGATAACAGATAAATTACACTTTTCACTTATTAATACTGTAAGTTCTTCGTCAAAGAAAAGAATTAGTTCTGCAGATCTGAATAGTCTAGCCTAGTCTAGTCTCGTTCGTGATATACGTGCGTTTGCGGTTTTTATAGACACATCGTAAGTTCCAGTAAAATTCACGGTCACTCTGTCAATGTCGCCCACATGTAATTCGATAACGGAAGCAACCTCTAAATATCCACTCGCGTTGTTTGCTGAATTAATCGATTAGAAGCCAGTTTTTACGCATTGTTCATACAGTTTATAACTGCTGCTCATAAATCTCTACCCAATAAAATAAAGTATTGTTATCTTCGATCATCTGTTTCATTGGATAATCGACAATAATTGCATCATGATATTCTACACTTAAGTGATTGAAAAAATAAATTAATGTTATTATTAGTTAGTTTGCATTATAACACTGAGTACCCTGCATACTCATTCATTTATTTCTTTGTACGATCTTTCGGAATTTTGTTTGCTTATGTAGTAATAAAGTAATAAAATATAAATTAAGGGATGATGAGTGTTGACGTGCTTTTTTTTTCAATAATACTATTAGAATGTGACCTCTATTTTTTTTATATCTGTGGTGGTTGCCCAACGGGGTCAAAGACTTGTCAAGACTTAAATTAATTATTATCTAATTTTTTGCTTACTTTTTAGTATGATTCATGGCTACTGTTTTAATTAAATTCCTTAAGTTAATTAATTAAGGAAATAAATTAATATTATTATGTAAGAATTATTTTGTGATAAATCTGCATTTTCGTTACTTAACTACTAATAAAAAATTCATGTTTCATCATTACTTTTTTATTGCTTGCGTATCACTGACTGCTAATCTCCGTTTTTTTCGCACGATAGTCATAAATGATCTGCTTCAACATCTATTGTATTATATCTGCGAGTTTACTGCTCTCTTAATTATTGCATATAATCGTAAACTTTGCTCAGCTGAGGTATTTGAATCACAATCAGTGCTTCTCAAAAGTATTTTGTCAAAAGGAAACGTAGATTTTTTCGGAGTTATTATTGGACCTTTGCCCCATACGTCTTAACTTCGTTCCTATTCTTGTGTATTAATAGTGTACTTACAGTAAATGAAACTCATTCGATTACACACTGTAGTATAAAGTGGTTAAGAATCACTGTTTGAGTTGCCAGTGCTGAATTTTATTTTTAATTGGTACAACTAGAGTAACTTCCGGTTGTTGACAGCTTCACACTGACAGCCGTCACTTGTCATTTCAAATTCAAATTGCAACGCTAATTTTTATTCACATAACCTACAATCTTGTTGCTGTTCAGATTACGTCAAAACGTTCAACAAAACATCCGGTTGAAATAGCCGAGAAAAATGAACCTAATTATATTGCTAACTCAAACCATTATTCTTGACCACTTTCTATTATCTTTGTGCGAAGAAAGAACAAAGTATTTTAACAAGTAAAAGGAAAGTTATGCCCGTTTCTTTTCATCTTCCTTTCCTTCTCTGTAGGTTTTTAAACTATTAAATTTTCTACTTACTTATTACTTGAGAGTAATCATAAAATCAAAATAGCTAAAAAAAAAGGAAAACAAATAAGTGAAGAGCTTCAGTTTTCCACTTGTAAAATATCTAAAACGAGCGATCTTTTGAAAACTCTAGGAACTCTGCTGTAAATTTCTTTATTCTTTTGCATACGCTTACACCACAGAAGTCTTATCCTTAGGGCTTTCTGAAAGTCAATTTGGAACCTTTAAGTATGTAAGTACCAAAATGTAAGTGTTGCGTTCAACTGTGTCAAATAGTTAGTATATCTGCATCCAAGAAACGAATCAACACGTAGAAACATGTATAGAAATACGAAGAACAAGATGAACGAAAACAAAAGAAAAATTACGATTTTCCGGTGAAATTAAATTAATAAATTAAATAAAATTAATTCTACAATAATGGACTGATGAGTAGGTTAAAAAAAGTAATAAATATGATTGATGAAAAAGGTGAACAAGAAACAAAATACTCCGGATGCTACAAGGTTAAGAAGAAACTAAGAAAAGAGTCAATGAAATACGAAAAAATAATTTGACAAGAAGAAACAAAAGACTTGGAAATATGGCCATTAAAAAAAGGATCAACGTTTCTTCAACGGACTATAAGAAAATCCAACAGGAGGCGAAAGAAGAAACTGCATGATACGGCTGTGTCATTACAAAAATTAATTCGATAAATTTAAAACAGAAAAAAAAACAATAAAAGGCAAGGAACGATACGTATTATTACAAAAAAAGACCAGAAGAGACTAAATGAAACAGATTAGTTTTTTCTTTTCTTTTCATTCTATTGTTAGTATTTCGATTTTGATTTTTTAATTTCCTTTTATTCCTTTTCTTATCGAATTATTCTTTTTGACAGTTTTTTTTTAAATTTCAAATCATTCTCCGCCGGTAAAGTCATCGATCTTTTGTTTTTTGTTTATGTAATTCTGTATTTTGTTGTTGTTTTCTCCAATTCTCTTTTGTTTTTCCTATGGAATTCATTTTTACGTCTGTTTCATGTATTGATTTATTTATTTATTTTTGTTTACTCACAGTCTTTTTATTTTCAAATAAATGATAGAAACAAATCGCCGATCGTCTTTTGGTTCCTGGTCTTCTAATTCTGTATTTAGTTAGTTATTTCAATTTTTTATTTCTTCATAAACGATTCTCGTATTGCGCTGGATCTTTTTAAAGATTTTTTTTTAATTACTGATCCTTTGATTTTTGAGCAATTTCCCGTTTATTTTTTCTTTTCTCGTATTTTGCTTTTTGCAAATTCCATGGGTATCATTTTTGTCGAATTAATATTTTTTCCATTGAATTTACAGTTTTCTGTCAGAGGACAGAGGACTTAAAATATCGCAAAAAATATTAAACCAAAAACATATAGACAAACTATTTTTGGAATTAGGAAAAAAATATTATTCTTGGTTCGAGAAAATATACTGAGAGTTCTATTTAAAATGACAAAGTTGATACTCATTTGTTAGGTGTCCGTTCGCAATTTGTTTCCTTTTTTAGTAAATTCTGGCGGTTCAGGTAAATCCCAAAACTTTTTTTCATATGTCTAATAATAAAATGTGCAGGTACCGTTCAAAATATAAACAAAAACCCTCTGCAGTTGCGTACAGACAATTTTGCTATTCCACTGACGTAAGAGTCAAAAACATTTTGTTTGTCTTTTGTCTTTGTTTGGCAATCTTGGAAACCCAGACTGTATACATACATACATACTTAAGTGTATATCTTGTATAGACCGCTATGTGTAACATAGTCTGCGCTATTGTCAAGGTAAAAGTAATTTCAGTAGTAATTTCTGAGGGGATTGACGACGTGCAAGCCGACCTCATTCCATTGCAGTTTTGTCATTAACACGCTTAGTACAACATGGTTCCTTCTCTGCCTTACCCATTACATGGATTGGTATGTATCACAAATCAGTTTACAGACGGTATAATTGATTAAGATAAAATCTAATCCTATAATTATAGTAATTAACTATATTATGATTGTTAATTTATTATCAAAAAGAATGCCTTCTGCAACGTAAGTAACAAGAAACTAAAAAAAAATGAAGCAATAGTATTTATTTGAGTTAAGAGAAATGAGGAAGAAGTCTTCTGCAATCTGGTCAAACGTTGCTTCGTTTTGCCCCTGAATTGTTGCTAACGGAAATGTGACAACAGCGCGGCTTAAAATTTAATACCATGAGAAAATTTGCAAGCGTACGTGGCATGAAACCGTGACGAACGTATTCATGTGGCGCTTTCACGTTTTCTCTTTTGTAAACAAGACGGCAATTGTCTTGTTGCTGGTAGCTCACCCGAAGATAAATAATGTAACACGAAACAAAAAAAAAAATAGGAAAACAAAGGATTTCTATAAATAAAATCAAAAATCCTTTACTTATTTTACCAATACTGACTTCTGACAAAATCGTTTTAGGTTTTATTTTTAGTTACGTTTGTATTGGTCGTTGCTGTACTACGTCTGTATGTACGTCTTTTTAATATTTGGATTTTGGGTTTTATTATTTTTGATACTCGCCTTCTTATTTTTAT
This sequence comes from Dorcus parallelipipedus, assembly GCA_958336345.1. NCBI lineage: Eukaryota > Metazoa > Arthropoda > Insecta > Coleoptera > Lucanidae > Dorcus > Dorcus parallelipipedus. Next base: position 35,389,748 of record OY284480.1, read on the forward strand.
ACTTCTTCATGAGTTGCTTTAATGATAATAGAAATGAAATAGAAACAAACATTAAAGACAAGTCTATAGTCAAAAATCGAGGAGAAAATATGTCTGGTATTTTCTCTGATAAACCTCTTCAAAATTATCCCGAGAATGAGTTTTAAGGATGCCACAAAGGCAGCTGTTCGCTTTAGGTAGATGACTCAAACTTCTGAAAACTGCCTGGAAACAACAAAACCAGAAAAGGCCCTTGAAAGCATCGCCTCACTGCTTAGTAATAAGAAGTGCCTTGGTCCACACGCTATAAAATCGATTAAAAATGTTGTTTGGCAACTGTATTATACAGGATGTCTCAGAAAAACTATTCCTAACTTTCAGAAGTAGTAGAGGGCATGTAATTAAGCAACTTTTATTAATAAAGTTGTGTCCGGAAATGTTTCCACGTCAAGTTAAAACGAAATAAAGAAAATGAAGACTAGAAATAATCTCGATGCTAAAAGTAATTTTTCTACTTATTTCCGGTAGCTATAGAATTATAATTTATTTCAATTTATTAAGAAAACTTGAAAAATTATAAGAAATGTTCAAAATTAAGGCTACCATTTTGAATGCATATTAAATGCAACACCTGTCAACACAAAAGAGGAATTAATTAGTGGCTCGAATTATTATTACTTTTGATGCCACTCGTGATCACCCTCAGATATTTCGAAGAATTCGTCGTTCAATCATACGTCATAACTTATGCATCCAAAACGGTGGCCTTAATTTTGAACATTTCTTATAATTTTTCAAGTTTTTTCAATAAATTGAAATTAATTAAAATTGTGTAGCCACTACTATGTGTTTTTTTTTAAATGTACTTTAAATTGTCAGTTTTGGCATGTGTTAGATGCCAAGCTACGACATGTGACATGAGTTTTAATTTTCATGGCCAACCTTTATGGCATTTTTAAAAAAGTACACCGTAGAAATAAACAGAAAAGTTACTTCTTACATCGAGATTATTTCTAGTCCGCATTTTCTTTATTTCATTCTAACTTGACGCGGAAACATTTCCGGCCACAACTTTATCAATAAAAGTTGCTTAATCCTCTACTACTTCTGAAAGTTAGGAATAGCTTTTCTGAGACATCCTGTATAAAAGGTTCATCCCTTAGAAATTTGTTCTTAAAAGTACATTTATAGTTACCACGGAATTGTCGCCTAAAGCCGGTGATACTGTCACATTTTGGGACAGAATCAAACTTACTCGTACATAGAACTCTATAAGCTCCCAGAAAACATTGAATACAAATATATAAGAAAAATATTCGAAAAATCGAACAAACCAATCCGTATAAGTGTTAAAACAAATTTAGTAGCATCAACATAGGATTTAAAACTATATATACCTAAAGCAACATCAAAATGATATCAATTCTTTGTGAGACGTGAACCCTTTAGTTTTCAATACAACATACATTCACGTTAATAATTCATTCACTTATGCCCGGTTTCTGGAACGTTCCATAAAGTTAACGGTCCGATAAAAGTAAACGTTGCTATGGTTACAAATGTTAGAACTATAGGAATATTTTATTTTATCTATTAGTTAACTTTATGAAACGTTTCAGAAACCCGACCTTAATAATATTAATAACTTTAGAATCGGTTATTATGAGTTTTAAATAATCTGAAATGTGTTATACATACAATATATCGTATTTTTGAAAGTAGAAATTCATTAGATAGGCAATCGCTGCCTTAGAGTTATGGGGTTCTATGTTATGCATGATTTATGTATAACATAGAACCTTATAACTCCAAGGCAGCGCAATGATTCCCTAATTTGTATGCTTATTATAAATTTCGAATAAAAAAAAAAACAATGGCATTACTAGTTGTCAAAATATTTATACGACTGCACTTTTTTAAAAAGCAATGTGATAATTCTTGCAATTCCTTCGGTACAGATTTTCTTTCTCTTTACAGTGACACCAAAATTTCTCAAATTTGCTTTCAAAATAACGAAATAATTCAAGAAAATCATATGCGAATGAGCAGGCCATGTCTATGTATAAAAGCAAGTTGTCTAGATAACTGACAAATGATATCTATCAAAGTTGCATGTAAACAACAAATAAATAAACGAAAGCATCACCGTCAGCAATTTTCCTTTGAATTTATAACAGGTGATCAATATCTTTTCTAATCAAGTGACCTAATTAACATTAATACAAAAGAAATTAATAACGATGAGGTTTTCTTTCATTTATTTGTTGTTTACGTGTACATTAGCTAGGTATCATTAATCAATTATTTAGGCAACTTGATTTTATACATGAACATAGTCTACTTATTCGAAAATGATTTTCGTGAATTATTTCGTTATTTTGTAAGCAGATTTAAGAAAGAAAATCTCTCTCTAATGAATTACAAAAATTACTACATTGCTATTTAAAAAAATGCGATTGTACAAATATTTTGACAATTAGCAGTGCAATTGTTTTTTGTTTCTTAATTAGAAATATAGAATCATCATGAAAATTAGAGAATCTTTGTTAATTTAACCGAATTTCAACTTTGAACACCTGTATAAACATACAGTATGACTTTTCATTTTAATTTGATTTCAGGTACTCCAAATGATTAATAATTAATTTTAAAAATTAAACAAAAATTGTACAACCAAGTAACTTGAATTGTTTTCGGAAACTTTCTATAGGCGTACTGTATATACTGTACTTTAAAATACAAAGTGGTCAAGAATAACTGTTTGAGTTGGCAATACAGTTAAGAGCATTTTTTGTTCGGCTATTTGCAACACTGGAACCGGATATATCTCTTTGTTGGTTTATTTGACGTAACCTGAACAGCGACAAGATTGTAGGTTATGTAAATAAAAAAATTAGTGTTTTAATTTGCATTTCAAATGTCAAATGACGCTTGTTGAAGGATGACTGTCAGTGTGAAAGCGTCAACAACCGGAAGTTACTCCAGTTGTACCATTTAAAAATAAAATTCAGCTCTGCCAACTCAAACAGTGATTCTTGACAACTTTGTATATGTTGAAGAAACTTTCAACCGTACGTGAAACTTCGAACAGAAAGTATTCATAAAATAACTATTTCTAGTTATTTTATGAATACTTTCTGTGGGTAAATAATGTACTTTCGTACATTATTTACCCATTGACAAAAAGCTTTTGCACAAAAGTGATCTGCAGCAAACCCTATTTTGCTCTCTGTCTCAGGAATGTCTCTGAACGAAACGAATATCAAAGGACACAAGAATTTCTCTTTGTGAATAAATAGAAAACGTAAAGAGAAAAGAATTTGGGGAAAGAAATTATTTATTTTACAAATAATTTTCAAATAGAAAAAAAAAATTCAAGCCATTTCTTTGAAGACTGATATACCTATTTAATCGATTTTTTATTTCGAAAAGTGTTCTTGAAAATTGTAAGGGGTGACAACAAAATGGCGTAGAGCGACAAAAAAATTCTGTATAAACTTTTTCGTGTAGCGGACAATGCGGACGAAATCTGGGGGGTCGCATGTGTTCTTTTTGTTGTGGATGACTCATTCTTGAGAGCATGGCTGCCGGGAGATATTACAGTGGGTGAGCCTAAACGACCCTTTTTAATGTTGCTGCGTGCTGCGTTTCTTTGCCGAGTAATGAGATTTTGGCCTACTCTGTCGGAACTTGCAGTTTGAAATGTGCAAATTTGTGAATATGTATGATCCTTGGGGCAGATTTTAAATTGCTTGAAACACTGATGTTTAACTCTACATGCACAGGTCTCTAAAGAAAAATAGTAGTATGTAACGAATTATTTATTATTTAGCGTACAGCTAAAAGTCTTTGTTATTGGAAGTGTATTAAAAAATATCCAAATTATTACGAATATGTGTGTTAAACTTTTAAAGAATAAGAAACTATATTAACAATGATTTTCTTAGTTCTAAAACGAGAAAATATCAGAAAATTATTGTACAAATGAAATAAATAATTTTAGGATTGATTCTGAGACACACCTTTTATGCACTAAAAACGTATTAAATAAACTTTATTTTTGGTTGAATACAAATAACGCCTTTATGTCGCTATTAGAATAAAATTATATCGTACATTTATTTGATATTATGCAAGTACCGTGAGAGCAATAACAACCCAAGTCAAAGATCCTACCCATGAAATTTTGAATTCGTGTCTTACATTAAATAAAGATGTAAGCAACATTAAATTTTTAATTTTTATACATACACTACATTACAAAGTACATAAAACGCTATTTAATGTAGGTAAGAAGCTAACAAAGACAACAGATTCATGTTACAAGGGTACATCTTTGACTTGGGCGGTTTTTATTGCTCCCACTGTATAACAGATTCATTCAAAGCCAAAAACGCATTATTCATATTTGACAAAAAAATTAGGTTTGATTGAGCATTCCTTTTTTCAGTGCGTAAATGTACAATACAGTTAAATCTTTATTGTTAAAATTTTTAAGTCAGATTTGACATACCTGTAAAGCAATAACTTGTTTTAAATGCTCATGTGTTTGTATGAAAGTAAATTTACATTTAATCAAGTTAATATGTATTTAAAGATTTTCAGTCTTGCTAGACGTCATAAAAACTAGGACAAGACTTTTTAAGCTGTGTAAAACTGCTACCGACTATAAATTTAAAATTATTTGAAATGGTCATTCATTGTCAATCGTACCTACAGTAAATATTGTTTTAAAAGTTAGGATAGCTGCTTGCATGGAAAAGGGTGTCACAGTTGACAAACTGCTCAGAATTTCAGCGTTAACAAAATAATAGTTACTGACTTGACAGCAAAGTAAGATTCAAGTGTAATAAAATAATGGCAACGCATGGCCACTGGATTTAAAAGTTGTCCTAGTTGTTTATGATATTGATAGTACGTCAGCTAAAAAGTGACCATTATTTCTTGAGCAGTATATGAAAGCAGAAGCAAAAACTTTAAAAAAATTTTTTGGTACAACAAACTTTGAAACAGTTAATAAATTCTAACAAAGCTTTTGTCAATCTTGACAATCGCTATTATTGGCTGATTTACTGTGTGTTTCGTTAGAAAAAAGTAATTATTAACTAGTTAAAGAGTTTCCAAATTGTTGTGTTTGTAAATTTATCTACTGAAAAAAAAAAATAAATTTCAACTGAAGAAAAAAAACAAATTTCAACTGAAGAAAAAAATGAGAAAATGTCTAAAATTATTGAAAACAAATAGCAAAATATAGGTAAAATAATAATGGAAAAGCAAACAGCAAATATATAAAAATACGTCAGTAAAAAGTAAAACTGCTGTGACACTGGAAATAAGAAAATATAAATTAGAATGTACCAAATGATTTTTATGAATTAATTAAGGACAACAACAATCCCTTATTAAAAGAATTCTTAAAATACACAGCGTTCGCGAGAGTGGTGATATAGCGGAATGGGCAAAAAAAGTATTACATTGAAATATATTTCATTAAAAAAAAATGTATCATCTTGAACCTGGGGTACATATAAATTTGGAGCGTTTAACTTAAATTTTAGAAAGTACAAGGGGGTGTAGCAACGCTTTCTATGTTAGGCCAAGAACTTATCAATACCTCCTCGTATGTTGCCGTCTAGTAAAATTAATGATTTAAAATTCGTTTAGTATCTTCAGTAAAACTTAAAAATAATTGAACTTAGGATTAAGATATATTACATATTTTCGATCTAGAATTGACTCTAGAATCTAAACGTACGAAAATATGTAATTTAAATTTTTCATTTCGAGACTACTTCCGCTTTATCAGGCTATAACATATTATATTGTTTCATAACATTCAGATAACTTACTAGTCTGAATAATATATTATTCATACCAAATACCGTTTTCTTAAAAATAAAAATAAACAATAAGTTGCATATATTATACATATATGATACCTTTTTGAACTTAAATTATTTATTGGCAAGTACTTAACAATAAAACTGACTCGTGATCTGCCAACAACAACAACACAATGCAGTCTTTTTTGTGGAATTAGTTTTCCAGCTGTAGTTCTTCCAGCGAAGCTTCCCTTACGATGTGATTCAGAAATTAGTAGTTGAAGATTTATTTAATTTGACACCTTCAGTCAATTGTGAGTCATCTGTATTATCGCAAAATTGAGAAGGTACGTTGCTAATTATTGAACCTGGTGAAAGTTCAAATAAAAAATGTCAATTATTATAGTTATCAATATTAAGAGATATTTAAAAGATTTTATTAATTTAACGCCTTGAATGTGATGCTACGATTAAAAAGAATGTTTCATTAAAAAAATTTAAACTATTGAACGTCTTCAAACCCAACAGCCATTTGTTTTATTGACATCAAGATGATACTTTGGAGGTTTGATACAATGTAATTGATGATGAGAAATGAATATTTCATTTAAAACAATGTAAAGTTGTTCTTCTAAATATTTTTTTAGCATCGAAAATGAAAGATCATGAGACTTAAATGGGATCCATCTTGTGAGACTTCAAGAAAATTATTTCTCATAAACAACTGCATACTCGGATTTGAAATTAATTTTAGATTAAAGCTAAGGTATCGTACTAAAATAAAAACAAAAAAAAGTTAATAGATGCATAGGTATTCTTACAGAAAAATTAAAAATAAAAAGTTTGGCTGGCCAATAGTCTGTAAGAACTTTCATCTTCGTGTACGTGTGCTCTGCAAATTCTAATGTGGGAAAGAATGCCAATTTCACCAATTATTTTTGGCCATCGGATAGAGTCAGGAAACTTGAACCAAAAATGAAATTTATCCATTACGAATTTTATAGTTTTCGAATTATACATTTTGTTCCCTATTTTTTCGCTTTTTTGCCTTGGATTGGCCTTGATCTTTGATCGTTCTCGAATCATTGCTTTCGAAATTTAAATTTTTTAAATCATGCTTTAAGTTATACCAACCTCTCAGTCCAACACAAAAGAATCACTTAACAAATACAAACCCTTATGTTCCTCGAGCTCGAATGCATTGAAATTCAACTATTTTTGTCACCGAAGACTCTTCGAGAATATCTGTTTTTTTTTAATCTAATTACTCCCTTCTATGACAAATACTAATTACGTTTTCGATTCACTGATAGCGTTTTCGATCTACTTGCACTGGAGTGCATTCAGAAAATGTATCTTCATCTCGTTTTATTACATGAGGTTACAGTGCAAGTGAATCGAAAACTCTATAAAATAATATTCTCATCTTCTTTTAACTTCATGTAATAATAGGAGACGGAATCGAAATCGAAAATGTTATAAATCTTATTTTATAAACTGATGCGAATGTTATAAATAATATTTCAAGCAAAAACACTTAAAAACGTATTTCGTATAGTTACGAGTAGTAGCATTTGCTTCAATTTAATAAAGTAAAGACCCCTTGTTATTTTATTCATAGAACTCACATAGTTATCGCTACTAAAAATGAATGCAACTCTGTATACACATGCAAGACAAAACAAAATAAATAAAATTGATCTGTGCATCTTACTTATCGATGGTGAAGGTTGCCAACCTCCTAAGTCAAAATTGCGAAGTTTACAGGACCGCAACCCAAAAATTAACAGGAGATTGGAAACCTTGACATAGGAGGAGCTTGGAAACTTCACCATGGTTGCAAATAAAAGTCTTCAACGATCATTGCAGTCCTGGGCGGCTGTAGAATTTTTTATTTATTAATGTTTTAAATTGCAATAAAACATTAAATACGTAAGTAAGAATTTATTTGTTGTTTGACAGTCAACATTTGATACGTCAATTCAACGATGCGAAGTAAGAATCGACATTCATGTTTGATTCCAGGACTATTTACAATAACTGTTGGACACACGTTATTATTTTTTCCTTGTAATTTTGTCTGTAACATCATCGCTAATAAAATTATTATTATTGCTATTAAGCCAAATGAATAAAACGGAACTTTTACTTCTGTTAGAATTTCTTTTAAAGCTTAAATACGTGGAAAAATTTCAATTATAAATCATTATACAATTCCTTTTATTTCTTCCTTTTTTTTATAAATGAATAAAACGGAACTTTTACTTCTGTTAGAATTTCTTTTAAAGCTTAAATACGTGGAAAAATTTCAATTATAAATCATTATACAATTCCTTTTATTAAAATTTTGAGTACGTTACACGCAGAATTGTTTATAATTTTATTTTTCTTCAAATATTTGTAGTTATCATTGAAAAATCGTTTTATTCATCTAGCTCATTATCTATGTATACTCTTCAGCCTGCAATTCATTTATTTCTCAGAATAATTCATTTTCTTTTGCATCAAGTAAATTTATCTATCGCAATCCGTTTGATTTAGTTTTTAATTTTTTTTTTTTTTAGAATTCTATATCTATACACTAAACTTTCTATATTGATTAATAATAACTGTATTTTCAAAAACTGTTACTCGGCAGATGTTTATTTTAAAAAAATTGTGTTTAGAATCACTCGTCATTGTTACTTGTTCCATGTTATCTTGTGTCTAATGGATATATTTTTTTTCGCTTACGAATTTGATACCTAATCTGTTAATCCTTTCATATAACAATTTATTTATTGAATGTTCAACAAATCCTACCTAGAGTCAAGATTGGAAACAAAAGTACGTATCGTAGATTAAACTGTATAGGTGTTGAGATTATCACAAGTACTGTCGGAATTAAAAAATTAGGTTATGCGAAGGGACTGCATTCAGACAATTTATTTTATTATATTCTTTTAAGAGCGAAAATATTACTTTCAAAATATCTTTTTGCGTTGGCCGCAACTGAAATTTACGATTAAGGCCCATTTGTACAATGTCAGTTTAAATTTAAATTAAAGCTTAAACCCATAACAACGATTATTTCAACAATTAAGTTAAAGGTTTAAGCTTTGGATTAATGTTAAGCTGGAATTGTGCAACTGGGCCTTAAAGGTAGATCTTGTCTGCACACGAACATTTTGAGGTTAATCAAATTTTTTTGACATAATATGAGAAAAGAATATGCAAGCTACGACATACAATTTTTTCCAAGGTTAACTCGAGGTATAGGAGTTTGCAGGTAAGCGTTCGCCATCTGGTGATAACTAAACAAACCCTTGCATGCTACATAACATATCGTGTTTTGGCGTCGATACTGAGTGTATGATGTATCAGGATTGTGTTATGTGTAACATTCAAATTAAATCAACTTTTGTATTAGGATTGGTACGCACTTAAACACGTGCTTTACAAAAATTCTGCGTAGCTTACAGAGGTTCAGATTTATCCGCGGTAGCGCTGCGATCTTAAAATCAAACGCCTATTTTTTTGTTGAACACTTATTATATGATTCCTATATTAGATCTATTTTGTTGTATAAATACAATTACACTTTTTGCGTCTTTGTCTCAAATGGTTTTGTCTTAATTCCTTTCCTGCGTAGAAATGTACCGTGAAAGTTTGTCCATAACTTTCCATGTCCATTTAAAATAGTTTTTTGGAATTTGCAAATGGTCTAAAATTATTTTGGGATCTAACTCACCGCAAGTTTATCATCTTAAGGATAAATTCTACATTGTATGTTGAGTTAGATACTCAGCCACATTTTTTTGATTGAAAATACAATACCCTAACAAAATTTATTTACTTAACAGATGATGGAATCAATTAGATTTCAATCAATAAATGACAAACGCATTTAAGTTTTAATTAGTATTTAATTCCCGTAATTGCACGTTGTCTTTGATAAGGAACGATATTACTTGAATAATTAAAGACTGGGCCAAATATGTAACGCAGGGGCTGGTTGGAGATTCAGAGGGTTGTTCCGGGCAGGAACTGCGTCTGGTTTATTTTATTTGCCAGACGAAACAAGCCATTTGGCTCTGGGGGGGCAAGAAGATTCAATGTTATAGTTTTATTTAAGTACTCATAGCTGGAACACATTATCTCAGAAGTCACATAGTAATTAACTATGTTTTGTAAAATTTCCAAACATCATACAAAGTATTCAAATGAAAGCAAGACGTTTTCTTATTTATTTTACTCTAACATTAGCAAGATTTATTAAAAGCAAATCCACCAACTCTTATGTCATTGTGAACGACTAGATGTTAATAATACAGGTTCGTATGGGGCCCTTTTAAAATCCCTTAGTTCATACCTGGATCTCATAAATCTGAAGAAGTTAGATGATCCTCAGGGTTCATATTTAAGCCCAATACATTTTCTTCTCTTCTTTTAAATTTTTAAAATTGCTACCATTTATTGTAAGTAATTACTTCACTTTAATATTTGTTCTTCAACTGACTTGCATCTGGAGGCAGCAAATAGTGATTTTAAACTTGAGAAAAATTAAGACAGTTATTTTTTAAAACAATACAGGTGGACGACAAGAAAAGTTGAAAGTTATCTGTAAATAGCCCGAATACACACAACAATTATTGAAAAATTAATATTTTGAGAAAAAAATAATGAGCACAATTCAGAGCCCAAAAATATCTTAGATTGCTCAAGTTATCTGGGACGATTGTCTGAGTTTTGTGACTAAAATTCGATTCGAGAAGAATCATTTTCGAAAAGTGCTAATTCTCAATCCATTAAATTAATTGAACTTCTTGCACAAGTATGATCTATCGACATAAATTAGACGTTCCCAAAAATGTCAACGTGAAGACATTCTCAAAACTGTTATCCTAACGACGCGACATTTTTAAATGTCAATTTGTTAAAGTCTTGAAGGCGCTTTTAAATTCTTCTTAATTCTACCCCAATTTAGCTTCCAAACTTTTCAGATGAATGAAAAAGGTGAGTTTCTAAATAGCCAATAAGGATTCAACGAGGACTACATAGATTTCTTCATTTGAATTAATAATTAAGAATCCAAGAGGCGATATCCTTCTTATTCCCTTAACAAAATTGGTGCTACAGCCTAGCTTTGTTCTTCTTGATGTTTTAAGAAATTTTCATGGTGAGTTATTGATTCCAACGCAAAGCGAAAACATTTTGGCCAGTTTTCAACTTAAAAAAAAATAACGATGATAATTCGAATGCTGCGAACGCACGCATAAACGAGCGGGTACATCGTAGCGAGCCATGAAAATCACAGCCTTCCAGTAAACAGGTTTCTTTGTCTCGTAGCTGCACGAGAGAGATCATGCGGTGTGCAAGTGCGCCAAAGAGCAACGCCGAAGATGCCCGCACACGATACCAGACTAGAAAATCTATAATTCGGAATTGTGCGGCGTGAAACGCTCTTTCGAGGGGGAAGGAGGAAGGGCAACGTCAGCGAAACGATACTACTAAAAGGAATCGACGTTATATGCTTCGACAAGCGTCCAATGCATGAAAGAGAAAAACCCAGATAATAGAAACAAATCGCTCGGGATTCGAATGACAATCCTAATCTCGTAATAAGTAAAAGAAGTTTTGACAAAGACATTAAATTATTCGAATGAAATTCGATTTGAAATTTCTAAACAGGATTCGGCTTCATGCCATGTCACCCTCGAGTAATTGAAAATCGTAAATGAAATCGTAAAACGCTAAAATAATAATAAATGAACAGCTGTGTTTTAATCAACACACTACAAACTGTCCGACTGTTTTCGACAGTTTTTATTTCATCCTGTAATATACTGTCGTATATTTAATAATACTAAATTTTTTTGCTGGTTGGCTGTACTTAATTATGAACTAACACTTACGGAAGACAGACAATAATTAATAAAAATCTATCATTATTTGATTGAAAATATAGTTTCCGTTTGATTTATTGATCCATTACATTCTTTTAATTACAAACAAACTGTAACTCGATATTTTGGAATTACTTCAAAAAAGTAGCCTCGACAGTCGACACTACATAAATAATACTGAAATATTTTTGCGGAACTTTCATAGAAGTTTGAATTTTTTGGATTTTTTGGAAAATAAACAGTTTGCTAGAGCGTAAATTCTATTTCTTCTAAAAAGTATGAACCGAATGAAAACGAGCGCCATCTCTTGGCTTAAAAGAAAAAGTTCGTCGCGCGACAAGTACACTGTGATCAACAAAAATTGAAGGTGCCGATCTACAGTCATTTTTTATTGCCCGCACGACGCCGTGTAGAAATAATTATTGATATCCTTCTCTTGTGGCACCGAATTAACGTGACCGGTCGTGCAACACTATCGCGTTTGACATATACACTCCGAGATAAAAATATCCCTTAAAGAATTACGTAAACAATATAAAGAAAAATTAACTACAGCTAAACAAAACTACTATTCAACAAAATTAAAAACATCTAAAGGAAACCCTAAAGTTTATTGGAATCTAGTAAATAAAAATAGAAAAAATTCAAAACGTGCAAATATGGACATGGACATAAATAGACTTAATGATTACTTCACTAATATATCAAAAAGCATAGGCAGTTACCCCATTGGGAAAAATGACTTCCAAAAATTCTTAGCAAATAACAATTTTCCAGAATTTGAATTTAAGCCAGTTAGCTACATTGAAGTAAGGGATATTATAAATCGATTAAAAAATAAAAGAAGCTGTGACGACTGGGACATGAATACTGAAATAATAAAGTTAATAAAAAACTTAATATTAGTATCACTAACAATACTTATAAATCAATGTATAGATACAGGTGTATTTCCTGAAGATTTAAAAATCTCACTGTAATCTCTGTGCACAAGGGGGGTGAGGTCACAGAGGGCAATTTCCGCCCGATTTCACTGGTTCCCATAATCTCTAAAATATTTGAGACTGCTTTAAAACTACAAATAGTTAACCATTTTGAGAAACACAACTTATTTTATGCAAATCAATTTGGATTTCGTGCTAAAAGATCTACAACAGATGCAATAATATATCTAATAAATGAAATCATTAAAGGTAGGAAGCAGGGGAAAGTGGTGGGAGTTGCCTTCTGTGACCTCAAGAAAGCATTTGATTGCGTTGATCACAGCATTATGTTAAAGAAGTTAGAACATTATAAATTCAACACACAAAGTAGACAACTTTTACGTTCATACTTACAAAATAGAAAGCAATTTGTTTGTGTAAATGGACTTAAATCTAAAACAAGCATTATATCTTCGGGAGTCCCACAGGGGTCAGTCCTTGGACCTATACTTTTCCTAATTTATTTGACTGACTTAATAAATGGAACTGATCAGGGAAAACTCATATCTTTTGCGGATGATACAACTCTTATAACAACTGGCACACAGTATCACAATTGCTCATTACAAATAAGTAATATACAAAGCAAACTACATCAATGGTTACAAGCTAACGGGCTTGTCTTAAATAGGGATAAAACGTTAAAAATGTATTTTACAAATAAAAGCTTACAGGAGCAAAATCCAACTAAAGTTAAATTTCTTGGTGTTTATATGGACCCAGGCCTTTCTTGGCAATGTCATATAAATTATGTCGCAGGAAAAATTTCAAGTAACTTGTATGCTTTAAGGAACCTGGCAGATTTACTACCACCTTCATTATTACTAAGAGCATATTTTGCACTTATCAATACCCATATATGCAATTATATGCTGGGGACATAAAAAAAGCCTGAGCAGAATATTTGCTTTACAAAGAAAAGCAGTACGTATTATATGCCACATGCGATATAGAGAGGATGTGAGAAATAAATTTATAGAACTACAGATGTTGACGGTACCTGCAATATACATATTTGAATGTCTATCTTATATTCAATTACATATGAAAATGTATGAAACACATACGGATACCCATAATTACTCCACAAGATATAATGGGAACATCCTGGCGGAATTCTGTAGGCTGGAATCTGATAGGTACGGACCAAACTATTACGTAGTAAAATATTTTAATAGGCTGCCAAATAAAATCAGGGCCCTGCCACGAGACAAGTTCAGGCATGAACTAAAAATCTTGATATTAAGAAATCCATTGTATGATATCGAAGAGTTTTTAAACTGTAATTTGTGTATGTAACATTTGAATCTTATTTTAATGTGTATTACAAATTTATGTGCACTCCGAAATCTTAATCTATTTAAGATCAATATATGTATTAACTATATGACCAATCATGTAAAATGATTTAACACATGAAATTGTATTGACAAGTGAATTACTGTTGTACGAGTAGAAAACACAATAAAGCACTTACTTACTTACTTACTTAAATGTCAAAATAATTTATACTTTTAGGAAGATTTTTAAGAAACATGCCATTTGTTGTAGCTGAATTAATTAAATTGATTAAAACTAATAAGTCGAATTTGAAATTGATACAAAGACTGGATTGTATCAATACAAATTGTAGATCAGCGGGGGTGAGGGGCAAAGAAATTGTCTGTTTAGTTCGCATGTCTTCCGCCGCGCCGCGCCGGCTAGATCGAGTTGGTCGCGCTATAGATAGGAAATAGCTATTGCGGCATGAAAGATTGATTATATTTCGGATATATTTCAGATGCAAACCTTCAATCATCGTTGATCACAGTTATTTTTATAAAGAACAAACAACAAACACAAAATTTCAAATGGTTTTGACGAAGTCGGTTGTAAATGAAAGAGGGAGGTGTCGAGACGAGCGCCATCTTTTGATTACTATAGCAAATATTTCGTGTCAATTGCACTGTCCTTGGAAAACAGTTTCAATTTAATAATAATAAGGTCTTTATTAGGAAGGATATTTTATAACTCAAACAATAACAAATTCTGAAAGACATAAATCCTTATCTAACCCCAAGGCGAGATTCAGATGACAGTAAACTGTGTCTGTTCTTACATCTAAACCTTGACAATTAAGTATAAATAATATTTACCTACGTCTAAATATCAAACTAATAAGTCAATAAAGAAATAAATAAATAAATATATACTTTCTGTGATGCACGCTCGTTTTATAACAGTAAGGTAATGTATTGTAAGATTGATTTATAAATGTGGTAAGAAAATGAACGTTGAAATATTGATATTCTGTGCTTCGGAGGTGAGATGAGATATTTAAATCTAGTTGTATATCAGCTCTAAACTTAATTTTATTGTACAAGTATGTTGGCTGACTGGTCATTAACATTTTATGATATGTACAACTGTCTACGATTCTCTAAAATTAAATCTAAACTTTTGGCTTTATCCACAAAAGGAATTTGATTGTTATTAATTTTAATGGTAATTAAGTTATTTATATTTGAACAGACACTTTTCTTACCAAATAATAAAACAGCAGATTTGTCAGGATTAATTCTAAGAGAATGTTGACATGATAAGTTATATATAGTTTCCAAGTCTGCATTTATTTTTGAAACTGCACTTTGTAAATCTGCTGGTTTGAATGAGTCGTATGGTATAACTGTGTATCGTCGGCGTAGACGTGCATCTTACAAAACTGAATATGCTTGAAAAAGTTAGAGGTGTAAATGGAAAATAGTAACGGGCCTAAAACAGAACCGTGAGGTACACCGCGAGACACTGAACGATTCACGGAATTTGTGTTATTCAGAACTACATATTGCTCCCTGTATCAAACGTATAGGAGTTTGCAGCTAAGCGTTCGCCACCTGGTGTCAACTAAACAAACCCTTGTTTGCTACATAACATCTCGTATTTTGGCGTCGATCCTGAGTGTATGATGTATCAGGATTGTGTTATATGTGACATTTACATTAAATCAACTTGTGTATTTGTATTGGTACGCACCTAAACACGTGCATTACAAAAATTCCGCATAGCTTACAGAGGTTCAGATTTATCCGCGTTAGCGCTGCGATCTTAAAATCAAACTCCTATCAAGTAGAGTGAGAACAGTTATTTCTCTGTATTGAAGGTAATAAACTTTCTCAAACCATACAAAAAATAATGCGTTTTTGCTTAGTTAAAGATGACTGAATGAGTAGACGGAACATGTGAAGTAGGGCGCCATCTCTTGACTGATGCAAGAAATTTATTTTCATTTCATTTGTCTTTAGTAAGATTTTCATATTATTTTAAACGAATTTTTCGAAAATAAACCAATTTTCAACCTTTGGAAAACAAAAACGAATCATATGCAGGAACGAAATGAACCGAGAGAAACCAACGCCATCTCTTAACTCAAAAGAAAAGGTGTCTCATGTGCTCTCTCTTGGTAAATCCGATGTGAATGAACGAGGAGAAGGAACATGTAAAGATAGCTATTGCGGAACGAAGGATTGATTTTATTTCGGAAATATTTCAGATGCAAACCTTCATCGTTGATCACAGTGTACTTATTATAAAGAGCAAACAACAAATACTAAGTCGGATGTAAATGATAGAGGCATGTGTTCAGATGAGCGCCAACTTTTGATTAGTATAGCCAAGTATTTTGGTGTCAAATGCGCTGTCCTTGGAAAAATTTTCATAAGTTTCGATTTCAATTGAATTTTCGAAACAACTCAGGAAAAAAAACCGAATCAAAATGGAGAAAAAAGTAATATATAATATATATATATACCAACGCCATCTGTTGACTCAAAAGGAAAAGTCCCACGATGAACCACGGTCAGCTCCATTAACATTCACTGACGTGTATGTATGGCCGTTTCAATTAGACTTAAAAATTTTGACGGGTACTCCCCTTAGCGCCTCTTGTGAGTTTTTAAGTAATTGCAGATATCAATACGTTACTACCAGTAGTTTTGTAGTATCTTTAATAGGGAGCGCTGAAGGGAGTACCCCACGGCATGCTTTCTCAGAACCAAATTTTAGGCGAATTGAAACCGCCATACATACACGTCAGTGAATGTTAATGGAGCTGGCCATGGATGAACAGATAAGTACAACTGAAATCAATAAAAACGGGAAATGTCAAAAAAAATTGGCACGTTTTCAATATTTTCATAGTGTGAAAATGACTATTAGAAATAGGTTAGAATTATTTGACGCTATGTTAGTTTATAAATAAACAGCTTACATTTTCTTGAAAGGTATGCATTGTCAAGCTGACAATTAATTGGCAAACACAACCAAATTTACAAATGTATTTTTTTTTAAATTTCAGCTGTACATTCAATTTAGAGCGAACAATACAAAAAATAATTCGTTTTTGCCAAGTTAGAGATGACTGAATGAGGAGTTGGAACATTTCGAACAGGGCGCCATCTCTTGACTGATGCAAGAAATTTATTTTCATTTCATTTGTCTTCAGGATTTTCATATTTTAAAGGAATTTTTCGAAAATAAATCAATTTGCAGCCTTTGGAAAACGAAAGCGAATTATATGCTGGAACGAAATGAAGCGAGAGAAACCAACGCCATCTGTTAACTCAAAAGCAAGCAATCATATTTGCGAAACGTCAGTAAGTAAAGTTTAAATATATATAACTCGATTAAAATCTGTTTTCCTTTTTTATATACAATCTCACGAGTAATAATAGCACCCAACTCATCAAAAGAAAAAGTCTCTCGTGTGCTCTCTCTTGATACATCCGATGTGAATGAACGAGGAGAGAGAACAGCGCCATTTATTGATCGTCTCGGGAAGTACATATTGTAACTTTGCACTATTTTTATTTTAAATTTACGTGATTCAATTTCTAAAAAAATCGGCAAAAACAGACATGAGTCAAATGTTGGAAACAGGCGCCACCTCTTAATTAAAAAAGAAAGTTCAGTAAGCAAGAGGAACATTTACGATTTACGATTTACATTTAGATTTACGACAAACAGCAGAAACAAAGAACTTACACACTCTTGACTAATCAGATTAACGGAAGAGAAAATGGACGATGTAAAAATGAGTGTCATCTCTTGAGTGATACTAGAAGTATTTTTTTTTATTTCAATTGCCTTGGGTTTACAAATGTTTTCATAATAATTTCAATTTCTATTTGTGTCTCTTAAAAATAAGCAGCAGCCGTGAGGAAGTTCTTCTGCAATGGAGAACGAAACGTCGGCAGTAGAAGTCAATGTGATGCTGTTCCAACTGGAAACCAACTGAAACATGGACGACTGCCGCGGAAGCCTTCAAATTAAATTAACCAGAAACAACTTTAAAGATTATAGAAAACAAATGCGAACGCTATCTTTTAGATTATAAGAAAAAGTTTGTTAAGAAGGACTGATATCCGATATACACTTAACGATAAAAACATGACAAAAACAAACAAAAAGTGATATAAACGGGGAGATAGAACGTGCGGAGTCAAATTACAATGAAAGAGGAAATGAAACATATGAGATTAACATGAACGCCATCTCTTGACTGATACGAGAAATATTTTTTATCTCAATTGCATTGTGTTTACAAAGATTTTTATAAATATTTCAATTTCGAAACAGTTTCTATAAAATACGCAGTTTTCGCAAAATAAATGCGAAACAAGTGCTGAAACGAACGCAACCTCTTGTATTAGAAGTCATTTATTAAAGAAAAATAAAAGAGAATTGAGATCTTCATGATCATTTAAACAACTTTTGTGATGCTACAGAACTTTCCAATTGCTATTAAGAAAGCATATATTATTTTCTATCTACTCTATATCAAAAAAGAAAAATAATAGAAACAGAAATACAGCTGAAGATTTTTTTAAACAAATTGAAATATGTAATAATAAAAATTTTATGCGAAATTTTGTTTATTGAAAGAAAAACCATTCTGAATTGTCATAATCGTAATAAAATTGAACAGCCGAGATAATAAAACAAATTTCGCTGATAATAATAAAACAAATGGAGCTTTGTTGGAATACCTACACTAGAAATTATAATGATTTCGATTTATTAACAATGTCAGATTAAACTTTTACACATTTTCTTTTATTAAAAAGAATCTGTTCTTGGGGTTTCTAAACAACTCAATAATTATTATCGGTGCAGGATGTGCTTAGGTACTTAAAATTTATGGCGACGGTGACCCGGACGTACAAATTTAAAATAAGTTCTGAACATAAACACAAAAATAACCAATCGAAAATAAGTGCTGCGATTACGTTATCCTGTAACGACTGCCAACTTTTATTTTCATACGAAATAAACGGTAGATCAGTTCGTGAGCGTTATATTCGCAATTTCTTATATCTATGCGTTGTCTTAATCCTGATAACTAATTAATTGATTAATTGACAATGATAACAATTTTGAAACTAAATGGCGACATCGTCTGGTTTACGTAGAGTCCAATGGCAGTATCGTGCGAATATTACAACGACGAGTATATCAAATTGCAAACTAACTCAAAAAAAAGATGGAAGTTACGAAAGTTACGAAACTAAGAGACAGGAAAATGGAACAGGAATTTATATCTGCCATTCCAAAATGTAACTTGCAAAAATCTTTGGGTGTTCAACTTGGAAATGTGAAAAAAAAAGCTTCTCGTGGAGAAAATTTTAATTTATTTATCAGAAATTAAAGATAAATCGATACGACCAGTCCCTAAAATTCAAGAGAGACATTTTGAATACAATCCGAATTAATTAGTATGGCTGCAATAATTTTTGTATATCACAGATAATTAATTAAACTATTTTAAACAACACAAGCATTGCCTGTACTATACGAACATTATTACAAATGTGTATATCAACTTGAAATATGTGCGCATGTTGTTTATTTAAAAATTCGTGTTTCCGGCAATCAGTTTCCTTTACGTAAATGTGTTATTTATTACTCACTCTAAATCGATAGATAACACGCATTCCATTTCTAAATTCAACAGTAATCATTTTTATCAGCACTTTATATAAATTAGATAAGCGGCAATAATCTACTGAAAAGTACGCCATTTAAAAACACGACAGGAAATTGGTTTTTAATTTGTTCTATTTAAGTAGCAAAATATAAAGGCATAAAACCAAAAGACAATTAATTACGAAAAATATAATACATACAATATAAATTGTTCAGAAATTTTTTGTGCATGTACAGAAAGTAACATATTCTGAATATATATTATTGGATAACACAAATTCGATTAAAATAAGTGATTCTTCAATGTGAAAGGGAAGAAAATATTCCAATCTGTATTTGAAAATACTAATTACATCATCATTGAAACTTACTTAAAGTAGTAAGTATCTAAGTATCAACTATGTGAACTATGCAGTGAATTATGTTCCCATCATTTTTTAATTTTATTATTATGACAAGGACTATGGTTGGTAGATCTAGAATTCTGAACACAAATGAAACAAAAACGATAAAGATCAATTTAGAATTATTCATACTTGACTTATGATAATATGGCGTCAAAAATATTTGGTCAAGGAAATAAAACATCATTCAACAAAAAGTGAGAGAAAAAAAAAACAATAATTACCAGTTATAATAACTGCCTAAATAGCTAAACATAAAACTTGAAATCAGAAGTTTTAAATAACAACAAATGGCACAGTTCACAATTTAAAATAAATATGCGACAAATGAGGTTCCTTAAAAATATTTTATGTGCGATGACGTTTTATATCATATGAAGAAAATAAGGTATCACCTCGTAGGACATGGGAATCTGTCTAATAACATTTGTTATGTTGAATAAAAATGTCTGTCTCGCTTCATAAAATTCACCATTAATAATTATACGGGATGTTAACAGAAGCAGCCAATTTTTACAAAGCGGGTTAAATCAAAATAAAAATTACCTTCCCTCTTCGATTGGTCATATTGTTAAAGTAAATGGTCCGAATTCTGATCTTATTCTTATGATTAACTAAATAAACGATATAGCTTTATGTCCATTTAATGTGTAAGACAGTGAGAGACGAACGTTGCCACGGGAATTAAACACGTTATTAAGTTAATCATGGGATGAGAATACGGGCCATTGGGCCATATTCTGATCTTATGATTAAAGTCGTGTTTAACTGAAGTCATGATTAAAATAAACAAGAATCGATATATGTAGCTATATGTCAATTGAGTGTACAAGAGAGTGACGGAAGAGCGAAATTAAACATGTTACTGAATTAATCATAGGATGAGAATACGGGCCATTGTCTCTAATTTTCGAGATCTTTAATCGAGATTCGAATTACATTTTTTAATGAAATGCCCAATTTTTATCATCGTACTGCACTTGGGATGTCAGATAGATTTCTAAAATATCATCATCTTCTCCAAAAGCAAAAAGAAATTTTTTCTTATAAACCAAAGCCTTCACGTACCAAATTTACGAGGTTTGATCAATTAATACGGTGAATGAAAGAAATATTACAAATATTATTTAATCTCCTCCAAAGTACTCCCTTTGGCTTGTCACATACTTATTCGAACGATGAAGGCATTTCTCAAAACAGACCTGAAAATTACGTGAGTACTTTTAGGCCCTCTGCCGCGCCACTTTAATGCCCTCTATTGATTCAAACATGGAAATTTTCGGTTTTGGAAAGAGTCAGAAATCGCAAGGTGCTAAATCAGGCGAATACGGAACGCAATAATTTTTTATTCAACAAAGACTGTTGGATAAGAAGCGTTTTGTGACTGGGCGCATTTTCGTGATGCAAAACGTGTTCAAGTCTTGAGTTAAAATCGTTTGCACCGATCCGAATAAGATGTACACAGTTTTGAGATTACTACAGCTTCTATTTTTAACATTGGAGTTTTTCCAAGTTTGGAGCAAAACTTAATGTTGACGCGCTGTTCACGATCCGTTTTTGGGACAAAGTGCAACAAACAGTTTTGCAAAGACAGCAACTAAAACTGAACAAATGATCTGAAACTCGTCAGTTTCATGACGGAAGGTTGCTAAATCGTGTTTTTAAAACAAATACAGTTTTGGATTCGGTACATCCAAAACTGTGTCTACACTCACCGTTTGATCATACCTCGTAATCGAACAAGTTCGACTGATTTCGTTAAAAATAGGGGGTGTATTAGGTACTGTTTTAGTATTCCAGTTAGATTTAAACCCTTGCCTCTTCGCTTGTTGAGATTATCTTTACTTTAACAGTCGCTGCTACTTTTTGTACATGTACTTAGCTCGATTAGATTCAGCTTCTATCCTTTGCGCTGCTTTGTTGAAACGTTGAAAGAGACGGTGTCGCACTTTGTTTTGCGTTTATTTCTGTACCATGGATTACTTACCCTTGTACAGCGGCTTCCAAATGTATTAAAGCACCAAAATAAAGCTCT
Organism: Dorcus parallelipipedus; assembly: GCA_958336345.1. Taxonomy (NCBI): domain Eukaryota; kingdom Metazoa; phylum Arthropoda; class Insecta; order Coleoptera; family Lucanidae; genus Dorcus; species Dorcus parallelipipedus. The sequence goes on from OY284480.1 coordinate 35,411,816, forward strand.
TAAAAAGTATTTCAATAAGCTTCATTCTTGCCTTATTTAATTGCGAGTCGGACAAATTCATTGAGAAAAGAGTGTACATTGCACTATTTTGATCAACTATTAAAAATTGATTACTTATCAGGAAACTTTAATAATATCTTGCATGTTTTTTTAAATTTATTTTTCGGGTTTTTTAAACTCAGGCTTGTTCTATACAATTCCTACTTATACGATACACCTTGTATAGTGTACAAGAAATATACAAATGGGTTGAGGCATATTTGTTTTTAGTTTCAACGTATGATTTATTTTATAAATTCATATGGTTTAATCAGAAAACCTTGAACATCTCATGTCTTCTTGATGACATGACTTCTTCTTCATCAGTAACTATAAGCCTTGCCTCAGTAATTAATCCACTAATTTTCTCCTCAAGGAATTTGTTTTCTCGCAGACGTAATTTTCATTCAGGATGAAATTGAAAAAAGGAACAACAAGAAAAAAAAAATGCGCAAGTCAATTTTATAATATTCTATTTTCACAATAACATAACCTAACACAGTAATAATATAGTACAGCGTTATTTATACCACTCTATAAGTACAAAGGATACGGATCTCAATAATTCTCATAAACAACAGTCTATGACGCACGACTCTACTAATCTAACCCTCCAAATATTTAGTCTTCTACGTAAAAATTTCTTCTAAAATTTTTTTTTTTGCTTTCTCTCTTTCACATTCATTCATTCGCTCTTTCTTCTTTCATTCGCACGTTCTCGCTTTCTCTTATAGCTACTCTCTAAAACCTCTAATAAAATCAGTACTCAATGGGAGTATGTACAGAGACTAAGGTACACAGATCAAGAAACACAACAGGTAACAACAAAACTACGTTATTGCAGCGATTCAGGAAAATTATAATAGTAATATTAATAATAATAATAATAATAAAATTTATAGTCAACTTTTAAACCAAGTCTTATAAGAGTGAGGAACTTAAGAGCACTTGCGCGAACGGGCTGAGGAATTCGGCTTTCTGTTTTTCTGTATCAAGTCTTGAAATGTAATTTCTTATCTTTAGCTGTTCGTTAATTTAGGAAACATTTTAACTTTTCGTTAACTGTAAACTTTGAATGTAGAACTTCTGTTCTGGATGGAGAAAGAGATGCTAAATATTTCCAAAAGTAAATTAATTTAATATAGTTGCGTTTTAAATAAGATGCAGATGAAGAAATAACGCTAATAAAGACTGCAGTTACAGTGTAGAAGAACCAGTAGCAACAGCCCAGAAAATATTCCGTGCAATCGGACAGACGAAACGTTGCTGGAAGAAAAAAATTTAAATAAAGTAGAGAAGCCATTAGATTATTTTTCTAAAGCATTTCTGCCAAATTTAGAAAGCTAAAATTTTGGATGGCAAAAAAAGGTTTAGTTTTCAAAAGTGTCGATCGAATTATTTTCGAATTCATTCATTTTTTTTGTTACTTATAAATAAATGTATGTAAAACAAGAAACTTGTTAATCTTTCTAAAGCATTTCCGAAATTGCTCAAAATGTGCTTTTCTTCCTTCTTGTTAGTATCCAGTATTTTGCTAGAGCGTCCAAGAAGCCAAAGGAAAAATTAGAAAGACCAAGAAGACATCATTTTGAAAGAATAATTTATTTATTTGTTTACTCTGTCAAAAGAAGTTTTTCTGAAAATCAAAATGTGAAACCAATTAAGAAAAGGGTTTTCCGGTTCCTTAAAAAAAATATTTGTCTTCCTTTGTATTGCATCCAAGAAACACCTTTCCTTTCTGCATATTTTTCAGTTAGTTTCTTAATGTCTTTTGTATTTGTTTGGGGCTTTAAAGTCAGAACAACAAGAAATGTGTCACCAAGAAGTCAAAATACTATTTCAAAGTAAAAAGAGAAAAAGACAGAAATGTGCAATTTGAACAAAAAAAAAAGCCGTCGCCTGATTATTTTTATTTAGGAAGTCTTTTCGTAATACGATGCGTAGGTCTTGTCAAAATACTTCAGTTGTTTTAGGGGACTTTCTGGTATCTTCAAATTCATCCTTCTGTGTACACTAAACCAGAGCCATTCAATATTTGCGAAATTATACAAATTCGAGGCTGTTCTTGTTTTTTTTCCCCCAATTTTTTCAGTTAATCAATGGGCCCTAGATTGGGCATCCTCGAGTATTATTGTTAGTTCTGACTTGAAGACTATTTTTGCCCAACACGAAAAGACATCTTTTGTATTTGGAACTTCTCATCTCCAACGAGGCCACGAAAAAATGTTACCAAAAAATCAGAGCAAAGAGAAAGTTACGAATGTATAATTTTGAAAAACAAATTCGTCCATTTGGTCGCTATTTCGAAGGTAGCCTTTTGAAAATCGAGGTACAATCAAAATACGGATCAAAAGAAAGTTATTAGTTTCTGATTTGTGCAATCACTTTCGGACCTTCCCAAAACAGAACTTGAACTTGTTGAGCTATTAAGTTAGGGCAAAATATTTATTAACATCAAGTTGGTGTTGTTTTTTTTTGTATTCTCCTGGAAACTTTTCGGCCATACCTTGTATGTAGGCACGTCAGTTTCGCGTGCCCCTTGGAATTGATTTCTCCTTATTGTGGCCCGATATCGCACTGGAGCCGGCCCAAATAAGAAGCAAACGAGCAAAGCGCGCCCGCTGAGGCTCGGTTCTCCGGCAGAGGGCGTGGTGTACGCCAACAGTTGAAACGCGTGACTTTCGCGTAATCTAATCATTAACCTTGAAGTTCCTCGGCCCGCGCGCGCGGCTGCGGCGTAATCGAAGTTTATTTTGAACGGCTACCGACCGAATGCTTTAGCAGCAACCAGCGGTCAGCAACAGTTGGTGCTCCTGTTTTTACATTACATTAATAATATATAATATAATAATTTACATACATACAATAATTGTAGAACTTTACTACTACTACTACTAAAGACAATTAACAAAGATATTCAACTTAAAGCACACGTAACATCATAACGTAAAAATACTTAATTAATGCCCTGACGTAAAACAGAAAGTGTTAGGTAAAAATCAGTGCAAGCAATTTATACAAATTATGTATTTTATATACTTATATAAAAAAATTGAGGGCGCAGTTTAAGCATCATGTTAAAATCAATTTTTCTTAATTAGGTACGTGTTAAGCCAAACATTGGTCATGTCGACGGTGGTTTAAATACATATAGTATTTTCAGGAATGCCCAGCAAATATATTGGGTTCAAAAAGTTAAACTGAATGACTTTCAGAAAATGAAAATGTTTTAAAAAGTTTGTATATTCTGAATATTCCATTGCAGGTTTAAATTTAAGCCTAAGTTAGATTATTATGCTTCTTCAGCCCAGTCTTAATCAGTGACATAACTATGGAAAGCACTGGAAGCAGTTCGTCTGCAGATGCCTGGGCTCAGGACAGTTCCAGGTTTTCTTTTTAATTAATGCTACTTCTAACGATCTGGTAATTATATATTTGTTTTTCAAGCTTATCATTTTATGAAGTCTGTTCAAAATGACAACTGAAAATAAATCAAAACGGCTAAAATACTAAATAAAATGGCTTCGTGTTCTGTAGCGATCAAACTAACACACTGATTGTGATTACCCACGTTGGCAATAACTTTGAAACAAGTACTGGTGAGTCACAAACAATTGAATAAACAAGGCACGGCATTCCTAAAGGATCTAAGAACGAAATGTATCCAATTTTTGAAAGCAAAGGGAGTGTTAGTAATATGTTAGCTAATCTAAATCATCATTAGTGTCTAAATGTACTTCCTTTCTAATTATTGAAAGTTACTAAATCAGATATGAACCCACACTACATATTATACTATAGTCAAATCGCTGACCAGATGGTCACGAAATGTTCACGTGATCACTAAAGAGCTGTCTGTAGCTTATAAAGAACTTTCGCTGCTGAAATATTTTATTGGTTTACACCAGAAAAGTAACAGAAACAGAAACAAATATAAAACAAGAACCAGATTTGATTAAGGCAAGTAAGTATAAAATGCAAACGAATAAGTCATGCGTCACAATTGCAATCAAAAGTCACTTTCACACTTTAAGGCCGCTTTACACGTATGTAATGCTATGCTGGCGGCTCTGTATTTAAGCAATTTCTGAGTATTTGCAATGAAAGTTATCAATATCTGAATGTAAATATTTACGGTGCCTTATATTTGAGTGGTCTTATTGAGGTTAATATGTTATTGTTCGCACACATTTGCCAATAAAAACTGTCAAATTGCGTCATGTAAAATGGCCTTTACTATATCTGGTCAGCAATTTGGCTATAGGAAAAGATCCGAGGTGAACAAAACAACCAATTTGCTGGACAATTGCGACTGTAGCAATAATTGTTACGTATTGAAGTAGATTTGTCGTAAATCTTATCGATTTATTTTGTTCCTTGTAAATTTACTGTACGCTATAAATGGAATCCACTTTAAAGTTCTACAATAATCCGACATCTTCTTCTTCTTCATTTAAATATTTTTGTAAAATTTAACACTACGTGATTCTACGTTAAAAATTATAGCATCATCATCATTTTCCTCTTAACTTTCTGGTTACACTGGGTGTCGAAAATGGATTTCTGACTTAATAGAGTGTGATAAAAATCTACTTAATTAATGCCCTGGCGTAAAATTGAAAGTATTGGCTACAAATGTAGTTACATATTTTATATACAATGTGTCCACGGATCGACTTGACGAGGAAAAACTTTTTAATATCAATTTTACGCAAAAAAGTTATTCTTTAGAAAGAGTTCTGCTTCTCAAGAAACTTCAGAAACAAAGGTTAAATTTAAATTTTTAACTACAGTCTGTCTATAAAATTCAAATTTCTTAATTTCATATTGCACATGTCAACGTTTTTATTATTGTTTTTAGGCAAAAAATGTATTCTTTACAAGAAATGTTCGAGCACCTTCAGACACCACACATAAATTTAAGTTTTTTGACTATAGGGTGTCTGAAATATACAAATTCAAATAACCAAAGACAATTTTTAGTATTGATTTTACGCAATTACATTTTATTTAAAAACATTCATCTCTTCGGCAATTCTCAGAAACCATACTCAAATTGGTGTCACGAAATACAGAGTATCTACTACATAATATGTAGTTACAGATACCAAGTACTGAAATGTAATTAGTTACGCAATTAGATACATTGAAAGTATCTAGATACTGCATCTAAATACTTGTAACTAGATATGTATGTTACAACACTGCTGAAAGGCATATATATGTACGTCTTGGGTTCAAAAAGCTAAATTGAACGGATTTCTCTCGCCAGTCTCCTGTTTCCATATTTAAGTAGATGTTTTAAAAAATTTGTTAAATACTATCGCTTAGGCCAGGTATTTCAATCAGAGCTTACACCAAATAATTTTAGTTAATTTTCGGTTTAAGATCAAGTTTTGGTATTACAGGAAAGAAATAATATTAGTACTGTGTATGCCCTAAATAAAAAATAATATTGCAATATACCAGTTACAAAATTCATAAAACACAGGACGCCCTTGCCCATCCGGAATGTACCGACCTTTAGGTACTCACGACTGAAATACCGGGCCTTAGTGTTAGAATAGTTATACAACCTGTATATGAGTATATGTATGTTATATGAATACCTAGTACTTTCTCAATATCAGCAACAATATTATTGTCTACAAACAAATATACAGAAAGAACTTAAAACGAATTAGAATAAGCGGCGGAATTTAAATGTATATCTTGGATAACGTCAACATAACTGTCAATCAATTGTGACATAAATAACACGCCGAAAATATTGTTTAACGTTAGTCACGCAGTTGTTCAAAGACTTAAAAAATATCTTGATGCAGACAGTGGTCATTTTACGTAAGTACGAGTATCTGCTATAATTTTTTTAAAATAAAACGTTTTTCTTGCTTTGTAGAAACGTGACTGAAGGAACGTTCGATGAACTAAATGCACACATGCGTGCTTAGTTGCATCGCCTACTCTAATTCATTTTTCTTTTGAACACTTCTTATATGGATGCAGTTTCCGTAACCGAATATTAACAAAGAAGTTTATAGAAACTCTTAATTAGTCTATGGCGTAATATTCAATTCTATGGACGTATCTCGATGTGTAATAAGTACAGCAAGGATATTAGGTCGAGAAATAGGTCCGACCTTGCGACGGTCACATATTCCATAGATGTGCGCTTTGTTGGACTAGGCTCGCATAGTCCCGTCTCAATTCAATAAAAGTCATTTATTGCTTGGTTAAATTTAAACAAAAGTTAAAAATAAATGTTTCTATAATTTTAGCTGATATATCCCAGGATATTATGTTCCTATCCCATATATTCGATACTACCGTCCAAATTTATTAAAAAAAATTCAAGGTTATAGTTTGCCAGTTGTATTGCTTATAGCGTTTTCGATTCACGTGCACCGGTTGCACTCAGTGTATTTGCATCTTCTTTTAACCTCATGTAATAACACGAGATAAAGATACTCTGAGTGTGCACTAGGATGGTCAATCGAAAACGCTATTAGTGAACTTATGTGAAGGAGACCACAGATGTAGCGATATTCGGGCAATTCGATCGATAGCAATCGTATCGTCCGAATACAAGCAATATTTTCATCGCTCGGCAACTTTTTTCTTAAGCGTTTTTCTTAAGTCCCGTTTATTCTGACGATTTTTCTGCAATTTTCGGGCGATCATATTGCACCGACCAATCTGTGGTCTCCTTGATGTCTCGTCAATACGCTGCTGTTTTTGTTGTGTTTTTATGTTTTGTATTTCGTTAAACCGAAATAGAATCCGGGCCGTAGTAATAAGAAACAGTTTTATTGCAGAACAATGCGAGCCCATCCCCCAAGAGAAAGAAGTTGTCCGAATCGAGGTCCGAATCAGAAATGAAAACACAAACCTACTCCAATGTGAAACACTGTTTCTTCACAGTTGCAAACACAGTCACAGTCAGTGCAAATTGCAATCTTGAAATTTTGTAGCCAACTTCCCAATGGTGAAACGGGACATGAAAAAGGTCACAAATATTGTTTTGGGACAAAAGTATATAAATGTTATTGGAGTCACTTTCGTGAATCACGGATAATAATGTTCCAATGTGAAATTAAATGCAAATCAGTCAACTTTCCAATGGTGAAACGAACATGAAAAAGTGTATCAATGTTATTGGAGTCACTTTTCTGAGTCACGGATGATAATGGCACAAGAGATAGTAATTTGGGGCCACCTGGAAAGATGGCAGTTCGACAAGGTGACCCAAAAAGAGCATAAGAACTTCCCTATCTTTTAGACAGACAGCCGAGACGAGGGTTCCTTTAGCTAAACTACCTCGTAGTAACTTTGGCCCAAATTGGAGGGGCACTCTACCAATTACCTCCACATTATTGCAAGCTCGCAGAGAACGTAATAATATCGTTTCAATAGCGTTTCAATATGAAACAATTTTCTGGAACAATCGCAACCGCAATTGTGACAGTCACAGTCGCAATTTTGCCTCCCTCATTCCTATCTAATGTGGATCTCTTTAGGGTTTGAAATTTTCATTGTTTTATCATTTTGGACATTTCATTTGCTTTTGGTGAAATATTCACGCACTGTAAAGACACTGTTGTATTTTTACAGCCTTAGGAATAATAGTAAGTTTCAATTTGCGTAATGATGACCGTAAAGGTGAGGCATACAGTAGTTCTATTTAATTCAGAATTAAACGACGCCAAAAACTAAGTGGAGACGCAGCCTGAAAGTAAAAAAAATAGCAACATGTTTTTAGTGCTTTTAGGTAAATTAATTTGGTCTAACCGGTACCCATCTCATGACATTCTAACACGTGATCAATATCTTTTCTGATCAAGTGACCTATGGAAAAAATTATGTCCTTGTTTGGTTCATTATTTCAAATGCCATTTGAATTATTTTTATCGCATTTCTATCGTTATGTATAGGTCACTTGATTAGGAAAGATATTGATCACCTGTTATAAGTGTTCGATTTGATTAGATGCAAATTTGTATTGCCTCTTTTCTTAACCTGATGCTTAAACACACGTCCAAACCAAAAGTAAAAACAAATATGTACAGTGTATACAAGACAGACAGCTAGATATCTACACGGTACTTCACGACAGTCCATCCGCCTTACTTCTGGTCGCTCCCTGGTCCTTCTCCCCCGGCTTTTCCCCGACACTCATTCTTTTACCTATTTGTGTCTTCCACGTACATAACATACAATGTATGAACCGAGGTGGCGCGAGCGCGTTAATATTCACCATTGTCATCGTAATGTATTCACGATGAACCGGCCGATTGTGTGCGGCTGTTGTTGGGTCAAGTTCAACCGAACGAACAATTAGACAATTGAAGAACGCGCGGCGGGCGCCGGAAAATCATGATAATAATAACAATAATAACTCAACGAACTCAAGACGGGCAAAATAAATTCTTCTTAAAATAAAAATCCTGACCGTAGCCCTTAAGTGCGAATTAAACAACCTATCAAAAAACGAAGTGTCTTTTCCGCTCATCAACCTTGAAATGCCACCTTATCACTGGTAAAAGTTACATGCGCGGTTTCCCGCGCACTCAAGATTCGCCTCCATTATTTACAACGTCAACTAGTTTATATACACAGAAATCTTTTATGTACTTACACATTTTCACTGGTTTCAGCCGACACTGCCGGGGCGCTGGCGCTCTTTTCAGTACTCTCACCACTTTTATCTACATCACTCTTACTTTTAGCGTCTTTCTCGGTCGCAGTTCCCGTCGGAGTCTTCACTTCCTCTTTAACCTCCGGCCCGCTTTGGACTGGGTTCAACGAGTTCAATCGGTTTTGATTCTGCTGGCGCACCAACAAACTCGGGTTGGGTATGTTCCTGATGCTTTGGTTTTGATTGGGTCTCATATTCCTCAGTGTATTGACCATCCGGAACTGAGACTTGTTGATTTCGTTCAACTTGGGCAATTTCGCCAAATTCGACGACTTATTCTGAAGCTGCTGCTGCTGGGGGTTAGGAATCTTCAGCGTTTGAAGACTAGGCATTTGTGGTCTGGGTTTATTCTGCAGGTTTTGCAGGGACTTGTTGAGATTCGGATGTTCCGACGCCACCTTCGATAGCATCTGGAGATTTGAGAGCGCCACGTTTTTGTCTGGGGTTACTACCCGTCCTGAGGATGACGCAAGCTGTTTGAGGCCGTTACCCGCTGAAGACGTGAGACCGTTGAGTTTGGTCTGGGCGTCGACTTTTGGAGATTCGGTCGATTTGTGCGGCTTCGAGAGATCCAGTGCGCCGATGTTATCGCATTTTTCAGGCATTTTTGGAATGATACTGATGCCTGATTTAAGAGTAATCGATTTTTTGATTCTGTCCAGCGGAATCGTGGCGGGTGGGGGGCGCTTGGCTGGCGTCGGGGATTGTTTCGGCGGTGCAGTTACGTTCGTCGTTGGGGGGTTAATTAAAGTTATTTCCAGGCTGGGGCGTTTATCTTGGATGCTTTCTTCGTTTTCGGATTTTCTCTTCACCCCGCTCTCAATTTTGCTCACTGTAAATCCGGAGTGGGTATGGTACTGCGAATTTAATATTTGAGGAGGTTTATTATCGCTACTGAGGGAATTAGGGGTCGTGTTGAAGGTCACTTTCTTTTCTGGTTTGGTCATGGCTGCGGCTGGTTTATCCAGCTTTTGTTGCAGCTGAAGTCGACTGAGGTGTATGGTTTTGGCGGTCTGAAGGCTCTTGGCCTGGTCGGTCAGCTTTTTACAGACGTTCTCGACTTTAACCGTTGGGATTTTCTCGGTGATTTTTGCGTATTTATCGGCATGAGATGGAAAATTTTTAAGAAATGTCTTCTGCGCCTGCCTCTCCATCATTTCGTTGCGCTCGATCTGGACCATAGCAGTTTGCTTCGCGCACAAATCTTTAGTTGCGTTAGTTTTGATCGAAAAATCACTGCGCAAGGTCTTCCCTGTTGACACCACAACTTCCGCGGGGCTTCGCCTACTCTCCACCTGTTCTTTGGTTACTACCTCGCTGGTTTTCACAGGTGCCAGTGATTTGCTTTGACTGATGATGGTCTGAGTCTCACTGGATTTCGTCTGAGTTTCGCTGGTTTTCATTTGGGTTTCACTTGTTTTGGTTTGGGTCTCACTGGTTTTGGTTCGGGTTTCGCTTGTTTTAATACGACTTTCCCCTGCCTTCTCGGTGCTTTTAGCTATCGTTATGGTGAATTCACCTTTGGTTTCGCTGGGGTTATTTTCCAAACTTTGTTTCGGTTTCTTGATTTTTTCGTAATTCTGGCTCACCACCTGACTGCCCTTGTCTTCGATGCCAATATTTTTGTGCCTGATCTGTCGCATTTGCAGCAGTTTTTCTTTACTGCTTACATCGATAGATGGGCGTTCCATTTGATTTTTGTGATGCTTGTGCTTATGGCCGTTGTGGGGGGTTAGTTTCACTTTCAACTTGATGCTCTCTTCTTTGTTGGATACTTCACTGGTTATTTCCGCGTGCAGTTTCCGCTTCTTCGACGAGTCGCTTTTCGAGTGTTTACTTTTTTTCCGTTTCTTACTTACCCGAGGTTCCTCTGTTGCGTCTAGGTGTTTCTGCATCTGCCATTCTCTATCACGTTTTTCAGCAAATCTCTTCAATTCCTCCTTGTCTTGTTCATTGTAGTCGTAAACACATTCGCTCGATTGCGTGTGCTTACGCTTCTCACTTTTGCTACTTTCATACGTCTTTCCGTACCGAGAATTTTGAGTCTTCTGCTCTTCAGTTGTTTCGGCCGCTTTTGATTTGCTTTGCAATTGCAGCTCGGCCATTAATCGCTCTTTGTTTCTTTGATTTTGAGCGTCCGTTTCGTACGTTTCGGGTGGTGGAGGTGCTGTTCGTTCCGACGTCGGTGTGACCGGCACGATTTGCAACTGTTTCTGCCCCGTCGATGACGTGTTGATTATCTTGATGGGGCGGATCTTCATGGGAGTAAAGATGCGGTAGAAGAACCTCATAGGTTTCGTCTGGAACAAACGGGGAAAAATCAATTTTAACTTCGTTCGGGTATACCGACGAAGGGGGACGAAAGTAAAAGCCGTAATGAAGGCATTTCTCCGCATTGTCCTTTTTTTCACGGTCCGTTCGCCAGGTAAATTCGGTTCCATTCATTATGTGAACGACGCGAAGCGTGGAGTTTAATGTTCCTGTGGTCGAGGTAACGAGCGATTTTCGTTTCGATTACGACCGACGGGCTCTAGTGTCTAAATTTCAAACATCAAAAGCAGCTTTTATTTAATATATGTATTTAGAACTGACTCATTGATTTTAAGCACTGACGCAAATTAATATGTATAATTTTGTAAACTGTTGGAGTTGAAAGAAAAAAAAATCATATAATTGTAAAATTAATTTAAAACTCCGCCTCCGACTTATTTGTGGTGGTCTGATAGAGTTTATTGGTTATGTGTATGTTTCTACATAAAATTATTGAGATATGGTAAAGACATTGTGTCTTGCTGCAAGTTGTAAAAGATTTGTACAAACTTGTAAAAATTAACACGCTGGTGGTCTGTCTTTTACGGTAACTACAGAAAAACCTTAAAAAATAATTGTAGTTGCTGAAAGTGTCGGCCTTTGGCTTCATCCAAAGAAGTAGATATGAGAAAGCTGACCGCAAGATGGGGTAGCTCTAATGTCGATGTCATTGGAAACAAAATCGAGTGGTCTTTTCTGAGCGCCCTCTATCACTTTATCAACGGGCCGAAAAAGATACTCGGGTCAGTCGCAGAACACAGCCCCACTTTTCTTTTCGAAGTTGCACTTTTTCCAAAAAACTTAGAAGACACGTTTCATTAAGATCACGAGTCTTGCCCTTCCAAGGTTCAAAAATCTTATCTTAACATCTGGATTTCACCTAAAAAGATGGCACTTTCGGAGCAAGACCAAGTCCTGATTAAGTAGGTCTCTCCTTGATGGTCACTTAAAATCACCTATTTCCTTAGGTGTGCCGTCTGAATCCTATTTGTGTCATCTGGACCAAATTTCCTTAGATGAAGCCCAGATGGGACTCGAAAGATCAAAATCCGACTGATTTGATGAAACATCTTTCCTTCTGCCATCGTCAGCCATGAAACTCGTTTTGCCAAAAGAAGACACAACACAAAGAAGAACTGTAGAAAAGGAGGTCATTTTTTCTACTTAGTATTTTCAAATAATTATTACTGGAGACGAAGATATCTTAAATAGATGGAGGGGACATTTTAACGAGCTTCTAAACGAAGAAGAAACAGAAGTTTCGGAAGAAGTAATAGACGTAAGAAACTATAAACAACAGCCACCAAGGAAAGACGAAATGCGCGAAATAATAAACAGATTAAAAGATAATCAAAGTCCAGGCATTGATGAGATTGCAGCAGAAGTGTTTAATGTGGAGTAACGAAGTTAGATGAACAAATGTAAAATCTGGTCAATGGACCACCAACCACCAACAAAATGGACAGAAGTAATACAAAGAAAGACACTACCAGAAAGGCTAAAGTCAGAGTGTACGTGTCATACGTACCACCGTTGCTTACAGCAGAGAGACATGGACATTAACTAAAACAGAGCAAAAAAATGTTAGGAGTGTGGGAGAAAAAGATTTGACGCAAGATTTTTGAGGAAGACGATAATTGTAGGAGAAGAACGGATACAGAACTGCAAGACTTATACAACAAACCAAATATTATAGGAGTGATAAAAGCCCAAAGATTGCGGAGGTTAGGGCACATCCAAAGAATTCCTCAAAGTAGAACTCCAAAAGCCATCTTAACAGCTTCGATCGGTGGAGACAAATGACGAGGAAGGCCTCACGATGGAAAACAGAAGTAGAAAAGGACATAAAATAGATGAAAATCACCAGATGGAAAGAAAAAGCAGCAAATAAGAAGACATGGACCTGCTGAACCTGCGGTGCTAACATATACATCTCCTCAAATTAAATGTAATTTCAAAACGTGTGATAAAATAAAAGTCACTGTAACCATGTTACGTTTCTTTATGGTTTTATGCTCTTTAGATTTGTTATTTGAGTTGTTTCTATTCTGTGAGTAAATTGAAAAATTACATAGACGTTGAACCTACTCAAAAATGGTGGTGATATTTTTACTTTAAATTTTAATATGATAGAGATATGATCTACATGGAGCATTATGCGTTGATAAAAAAAATAGTAGAAATGGTCAAATTCAATTTGAAACAATCAGAGAACATTGTACAAGTAAGAGGAAGACCCTCCAGTAACCTCCTGGTTAAGGATGGATCACGTCAAGGAGACCCATTATCTACAATTCTGTTTACGCGGATGATATTGCAATAATAACTAGAAGTAAAAACAATTAGAAGATGCTGTAAAAAAAAGTTGGATCTTAAGATGAATGAAGGGAAAACAAAATTTATGAGCTGCAAAGATGGAAAAAGATATTTTCTCGAGAAGAAATGTTTGGGAGAATGATATCAATAAACCTTGGAGACAACCAGGCAAGCAAGCCTGATGGTTAGGAATAGATGAATAAATGCTTTAAGAAGAGTTCTTGAAAGGAACCTAAAAGTACGCTTTTATAAAGTAGCGGGTGTGGTACGAATTTTGAGACAAGCAAATACAAAGTCCTTATAGAAGTATGGGAAAGAGAAGTTCTTACAACAACTTTAGGAAGTATGTAAGAACAACTTGGAGAACATTTAAGGAAACAGGTACAACAGGAATAATAAAGGCTCAAGGAATACGATGGATGAGATATCCGAATGGAAGATGACCAAAACAAATACTACAAAATACTGTTGGGGGAAGACCAAGGCATAGGTGGAGAAAGGAGGTTGAAGAGGATATAAAAAGACTGAACATCACTACCTGGAAACAGAAAGCAGAAAATAAAAAGGAATGGGTGTACCACTACTTACTAATCTTCAGAAATTTGGAGGTAGGTTTATGAACTTTTTTGAAGTGCTTTTCTTTTCATACACTTTTTATTATTTCAATCTAATAAAATTATTGATTTTAGCAATAAAATTTACATATATTTGTATTTGTGGAATGCATGATTAAGAGACGTGTATTCCTGAGATAAATTGACGAGCGTGTTAGAAACTGAAAAATATTTTGGCGCTGACGTAACTCCAGCGGCATTAACAACTACATCAACATCATCAACAACAACAACAGAAATTATCATAACAGAAAGCGTACGGTAACGACCGCAGTAAATCACGGTCAGAACGTGTTCTGCGCGCACCGGGACCGTAACGCTAGCCGTTTATTTACGGCGACGACACTCGGCCAGTTTGAGTTTCATTTCCTACAAAACGTACGGATGTGAACGGCGGCGGGTTTGGGAAAATTACGGAACTGTTGCTCGCCCCAGGTTCAACAACCTGGCGATTCAAAAAGACACCGCGACATCGCCGACAATCCGTCCGTCATTCCGACGGGAAGGCGCGAATTGCGACCGACGACGACGTCCAAACGGCGTTTCGAAATGCGTCCGTAATTATTCAATTTTACCCGAAACTAATTAACCCTGACGGGTGCTAAAAAGAACGGCGATGGTGTTTGAGTTTGTCATTAGGTAGAGTTACGGACGAAGCTCAGTCTGTTTCTGGCCTATCATCACATTATTCAAATTGGGAGAAGTTAAAAAACTTGAAAGAATACTTATTTTTGAAGTACTGTGTAAAGTTCCCGGACCATTATTTTAATATGATACTTATAAAGTACTTGTACTTACTTACTTACTTCTAAATATGTACTTTTCATGGACTTACTCTTGTTTTTATCTGAGTTATATGGAAGGTATTTGTATACCTGAATGATTGATGAAGATACTGAATGTTATTACTTGTCATATTTTTTCTATTCTCATCCTTACTACACCTCTGCTCCATTGTAACTGTTTCTCTTGTCTTCTTCAACCAGTATCATCCGCACGTTCACTCTTTATTATTACTTGTCACTTTCGCACGTCTAAATATGTGCAGTCTAAACTCTGTTTGATTGGCATGTTTCACATTGGCTTAATACAATGTTTTTCGATATGACTTTTGGAGTTAACTTCGATGCATCTTTTAGACAAAAAATTAATTTAATGGTTCTGCTTGATTTTGTTTTGTTTTCTTCTGATTCTTTTCCGTTCAATGAATTAACTATATCCGACAAAGGACAAGGTTGCGACACCATTCCTCTCAGTAATCAGGAATCTAGGTTTTGAATTGAACATATACAGAAAGTGTCGCGAGCCTATAGTCATATCGTTAATGTTCGTTTACGGGAAGGGAGAGAGATGTACCGCAGTCCGGAGCAAGTGTTGCCAGATCTACCAATTTTACAAATTCAATGTCCTACCGATACACCGATTTTAAATAGGATTCTACCGAAAAGTTGTCTGCCAGGAAAATTTGCTAATATACAGATGTTTAGGTTTTATATTATTTATTTATTATTATTACAGAGATTGTGTTGTGCGAAGTGATCAGAGCCATGATTCATCTATAGCGCCCTCTCTTGCATATTCTGAGATCTACTCAAACATATATCCAGACATGTATACTCGCCGGTACTTAAAACGAAACGCAGTACCTCTGGCCGCAGCCGTAAATAGCACTGTCTAAGGTTCATTTTCGAACGAGTTTATTGCTTTTCGTTTCGCTTTTAGTGCTGGCGACGGTACTTCACAATAACAAGTTCATAGATGCTTCAGTAGTGGCCTCTATTGGTCAATAGCTGATCTAACTACAGTTGGCAGTTCACTGGAATGCAAATTCTGCGTTTTTGTTTATTAAATTTATTGTTTAATTCGAATTTAATACTGAATTTCTACGTAATCTACTGAAAAGTACCCAAGCCATCTACCCGTAAAACAAGCAGATAATGTGGCAACACTGGTCCGCAGCTTCAGTCTGATGCGACGTTTGCTATTGAAGACAGCACTTCACGCATAAAATTCGTTAAATAACCTCGAGATCGAGATTAACGTGATATAAATGGGGCGTCCCGACGGCGAAAGTTCTAGTGTCTGACCATAGGGTCATAACACGTTCTGTATATATTTTGAATTGAACATACAAATATAGGTTTTGAAGTGAATTGAACCTACAATAGGTAGCGATATCATCTCCTCTGCAACCAAATTTGTAGGTTCCCAACAAGACGAAAGATGATAAAGTCACGCAAGTCATCAGAACTACAATCATTAAAGGTTTTCTTGGAACCTTCCACCAGACAAAGTCGCTTGCTTAATAATTGATCTGGCATATCAAATCAGCCACCATTTGTCTTTATCTTTTAGCAAATAGAAGTTTAAACTTTGTATGATGATGAATCACTGGAACCACATACTTCAAACTTCAAATCTTTTCCAAACTTCTTCCCGTTGAAAAATCTTTAGGGTTAGATTGGGTTGAAAAATCTTTACTCATGTCCCATTGGTCTTATGGACAACAAATGCACACCTTCTTAATGTACTCCAATTCGTCTCTTTGTGCAACATTTTTTCAAGAGTAATTCGATCGTTTTCTTCTCCTTATTTATCTTTTTTTTCTTATTTTATCCTGCGCTATTTATTGTGTAAGGCAGACAAAAATATACAACTTAAGGGAGGAACATATGTATGCATAGGGCAAAAGATGAAAAATAAAATCTAACTACGAATATAAAATGGTTCTGAAAAGATTCTGTTATGATTCTAGTTCTGTGAGGATGAGGATCCAACGTTGCCAAATACGCAAGAAGTTTGTCTTCGCAAGTTTGAAACACCACTCTTAAATGGACACACAACAAAACTCCAATTCACATATTTTCTAAAAGGTTCGAAAGTGCGAAAAACATTAATCTCTTTTAGTTGTATTGTTTGTAATATATTGGCAACTTTGCTCTTCGTCAGTGCTGCTTCTGTTGGTGGCAGTTAGTACATGTAAACATAATTACATTTGTAATACTTCGAAAAAAATCTTTCCTGAATTGCACTGCGAAAATCACTTCTTCATTTTTCAATGGTATTTGCTTTCGATGAACCTAATCTAGTTTGCATCTCAATTTTTCTTCTTCATAATTGGACCTTTGAGTTTCATTTAGTGGATTTAAAGTATGAACTTGTTTGTTTGTTTCATGCATTGGGGACAGTCTATACAAATTACTTCCTTAATATTCCTTAATTCTTACTTAACGATTTCAATGAAGTCTGTTGGATTTAATAATAATTTAGAATTTGGGCAAATTAAAAATGACAATAACTAGCAACATACCACCTGTAAAGAGATTTATATAATATAGTCGTTTGTACCATGGTGGGATACAAAGGAGGAAGCATTTAAAGTAAACGTGGTAAGGACAAAGACTGTAACAGTCAGCTACGGGTATACGCGACGCGCGCGCCGACTCTATTCTATTCTATTACAGTCTTTGCTATTAACATATTTTTTGCTTTGTCTTGCTTGCGCTATGTTACGAAAGTTGATTGATAAACTGTATAGTATATACTTGTTTCGTAAAAAATTGCACATGCTCAAAGTACCTTTCACAATATAGTTTCCCGCGTAATTAGAAAACTTTTCGAATTCTTAATAGAATTTAGATATTTTTTTCCGCCAGTCGTAACCGTCCGAATATTTATTTTTCCAAATCGATTTATTTGCACTGCGAATTGAATAATTTTAACCGGTATTTTATGCGGCGCGCGGCACTGTAAACAGAAATTCGGTTATAAATAAATCTGTTTAACATTCTGGCGGCGAACGCGCGAATTTATCATGGCGTAATCTGTTTATTCCGCGCCAGTCGATGATCTAAGAACCACCGCGTTTTAACAACGCCGGAAAAAAATTTTTTTCCAAAATTCTCACCCTTTGCCATTTGAAGGTGTACGCCACGTCGATGAGGCTGAAATTTGAAGGGAGGACTTCACCCTCGTATATGACGTCAACCTGCAAAAAGAAAAAAAGAGCTGATAATGTATGCGATTAATAACGTGGAAATGTGGTGGTGCAGTTTCGTCACTGTTTAGGCATCGCCAAGCGGCGTTGATTTGTTGGTGTTGTCACTTGAAGAACGAACAATGACGGAGGCCGTAATAATAGGAAGCATTAATCAGCAGTTTCAGCGCATGGCGATAACGATAGCGAAATAAATTACGCGTATTGTGTTACAGAATTTTTTATGAGTCCGCAATTAAATATTACAGTAATCAGAAAGTTCTGTGGCAATTACCTTTGTTCTTTGGTAGGTACGCAGAAGATTGATCATGTTAGTTGCAAAATGCCAAATTGAAAGAAAATTGCTTAATAAGGCGATTGGTCTAATCCTCTACTTTTATAGTACCTATACACAAAATGGAACCTTGCTTTATCTAATTAGAAAATCAGACATTTATCATCCTATCCTTCTCTTAACTGTAGTGGAATGACCCATCTTTTACATCATCCAAAAAAGTAGATATGAAAAAACTGACTGCAAGATGGGGCAGCTCTAATATCGACGTCGTTGGAAACAAAATCGAGTAGTCTTTTCTGAACGTCCTTTATCATTTTATCAATAAGACAAAAAATCCTCGGGTCAGTGACAGAACACAGCCCCACTTTTTCCTTTCGTATTTGCACTTTTTCCAAAGAACTTAGAAGGCACGTTTCATCAAGATCACGAGACTTGCCCTTCCGAGGTTCAAAAATCTTATCTTAACATCTGGATTTCACCTAAAAAGGTGGCACTTTCGGAGCAAGACCAAGTCCTGATTAAGTAGGTCTCTCCTTGATCGTCATTTAACATCATCTATTTTCTTAGATGTGCCGTCTGAATCCTACTTGTGTCATCTGGACCAAATTCCCTTAGATGAAGCCCAGATGGGACTCGAAAGACCAAAATCCGACTGATCTGATGAAATTTCTTTCCTTCTGCCATCGTCAGCCATGAAACTCGTTTTTGCCAAAAGAAGACACAACACAAAGAAGAATTGTAGGAAAGGAGGTCATTTTTTCTACTTAGTATTTTCAAATAATTATTATTGGAGACGAAGATATCTTAAATAGATGGAGGGGACATTTTAACGAGCTTCTAAACGGAGAAGAAACAGAAGTTTCGGAAGAAGTAATAGACATAAGAAACGATAACCAACAGCCCACCAAGGAAAGACGAAATGCGCGAAATAAACAGATTAAAAAATAATCAAAGTCCAGGCATTGATGAGATTACAGCAGAAGTGTTTAATGTGGAGGAACGAAGTTAGATGAACAAATGCAAAATTTGGTCAAGGACAAATGGAAATATGAACAACTACCAACAAAATGGACAGATGTAATACAAAGAAAGACACTTCCAGAAAGGCTAAAGTCAGGGTGCACGTGTCATACGTTCCAGCGCTACTTACAGCAGAGACACATGGACATTAACTAAAACAGAGTAAAAGAAATGTTAGGAGTGTAGGGAGAGAAAGATTTGACGCAAGATATTTGAGGAAGACGATAACTGGAGGAGAAGAACGGATACAGAACTGCAAGACTTATACAACGAACCAAATATTATAAGAGTGATAAAAGCCCAAAGATTGCGATAGTTATGGCACATCCAAAGAATGCCTCAAAGTGGAACTCCAAAAGTCATCTTAACAGCTTCGATCGGTGGCGACAAATGACGAGGAAGGTCTCACGATGGAAAACAGAAGTACAAAAGGACATAAAATAGATGAAAATCACCACATGGGAAGAAAAAGCAGCAAATAAGAAGACATGGACCTGCTGGTTCTGCCGTGCTAACATATACACCTTCTCAAGTTAAATGTAATTTCAAAACATGTTTATGGTCTTATGCTCTCTATGGTCTTTAGATCTGTTATTTGAGTTGTTTCTTTCTGCTTTATCTAACTAGAAAATCAGATATATATCATCCTGTCCTTCTCCTAATTGTAGTGGAATGACCCACCAGCAAAATATAAAAATTTAAGAAAAGAATGGCAATGGATAATATTGCTGATGATAGTATCTGAAAGATTTAATTTGAATAATACAAAATAAACACAGCAAAAACAATTGAACCACAAAGTGGCAACACTGTCACTTAGGGAGTGGAAATTAAAGAAGTAAGCAAGCAGAAAACTTAGATATATATAGAAGGAAAAACTCGGAAGAATAAGGACAAGAAGGAGAAAGAAGATTAACGTTAAAAAAATTAAATACCACATCCTAAAACGTTTCAAAATTAGTCGTTTATAGTCGTCCAAGTTTTGTATCGGTTTTACGACCTTGCTATAAAAAACAGCTTCAAAGAGACCGGCCTGCGGTCGCCTTTCTGTCGCTTTTTTTGGCAAGGCCATAAAACCGCTACCAAACTGGGACGACTATATCATAGTTGCCTATCTTAAGTTTTTTTTTTCTTTAAAGAATTTAATTTTTTGTGGCACACTTAGGTCCAGTTTTACAATCGTGGAAGCTCTATTCGTCGAATAATAACTATTCGCCGAGTATCCTTTGACATTCTTCCATATCTACGTTATTTTATCCCAAGAATAGTATTATACTCAGTTTATATGACGATTGTTAAATCGGGCCTTAATAATAGTATTTGGATGGCCCTAGAACGAATAAGATTTCTTCCGGTAATTTTTGATTAAGAAAAAAATACTGTGGAGACGTAAAAACCAATTTTAAGTTATCACCTCGCCGTCGTCGATAAAGTCGGTAAAAATGTCAGGCCATCGTCATTAAGATACAGCTTATCACAGGAGACGCATTCTTACGACGAAAATTAACAGAAGTCAATCGCACTCACAATCAGAAAACACGAATGTTAATGTGAACGTTCAGCAATAAAGCAATCGACTGGGAAAAAACAAGTATTTCGAATATGAGACGCAACGTGAAAAAAAAATAATTTTTGAAGTCTCCAACAGCACGATGAAAATAGAAAGTTGAAAATAAGTCAAAAGTTTTCAATACTTATTATTAACTTCCTTTATTCAATTCAGAAAATTCAATCAAAGTGCAGAAATGGATTGGTTCATTTCATTCAAAAAGGATAAAAAATAAAATAAAAATTCGCAAATAAAAATCTCAACGAGAAGTTTTCTTAATTGAGTTCTAATTGAGCATGAGTTTACTTCCATCTCCTCGAATCGAATTCGAATGCCAACCCATTATTATTAATTAAGTGGTAATTATTTTATTTATATTCTATCAGTTTAGTTTGAAATTGGGACTTCTTTCTGTCTATAGGCTAAACGAACGAGCGTACATTCTATAAGGGACGGGGGTTAAACGAAAAAAGAAAGGGGATGAACTATCAAACACTTTCGAATGTATCAATTTACAAAGCCTCGACGCGTCGAGACGCTATGCTCCTCAAGATATCACGACGAGAGTGAGAGAGAGATTCGGATTTAACGCCCGAAATCTATGGCTTTAATTCAAACTTTACAAAATTTTACTCGGAAATAAACAAACTATTTCCACCTCTTGTTCTCACACTTTTATCAAAATTTTGGTCAAACTATACCTAAATCTTCTTAGTTTGTAAGTTTCTGATGTGAGTTTAAAGTAGACAGGAATCGCTCCGGCGTCCTTTTTATACCGAATGAAATTTTAGCCCTTGCCCGTCACTATACATATACACCCCGTTAAAAATAATTTAAGAATTGGTATACATATACATATATTTTCAGTGATTGTCGAGATTACACCTCTTCTCTTTTTATGTTTCTTTCTTTTATAAAAATTTATATAGTTGGAATTAAAAAAAAAAGGAAAATATAAATTCAAACTTAGAAGGAAAAGAAAAACAATTACAAATTTGGCGTAAAGTAAAACTAAAAACGGTATTAAAACAACAATTTAAAATCATATATTTAAATGACATTAAAAATTAAGGAAAGTTTTAAAAAACAAGAGAAAGAAAATCATAATAATTCAGGCAAATTATTAATAATGAAAATAATTCAGGCAAATTATTAATAATGAAAATAGTTTAGACAAATGTAATTAAAGATTAATTTAAAAACAATATCATACAAAGCAAGTTTAAAATAATTTTATAAAAGCAGGAACGGCATTCTGTACATCAATGAAAGCAGTTTTTCTTCGCCAAATGTTGATTCTGGGTACAGAAAGAGAAGCGAAACTTGGAACTTGATCACACTTGGATCAAGTAGGTTACTCATCGCACACGTGTTCCAAAACGTACGCAGGTGTTTTGCGGTCATTTAAAAGTCGAACGTATTACTTCGCTTGCGTCATGTTTTGTTTACAATTTCGATCCATTTAAAAGAAAATCTCTGTGCAGAATAGAGAGAGGTCTCCAACAATTCTTCATTTTACAATCTAGCCATTTAAATCACTTTTACATATTGTTCAATAGCTAACCATACATTCAATAGCTAAACCATTCATTCCCGCCGGAAACTGCAATCGTTTAGGAAAGAATGTGTGTTAGTGAAGTACGAGATGACCAGCCAACATTATTACTTCCTTCAAAAATCATGTTAGGGATGTTCCAATGTTCCTGACCGACACGATAAATACTTAGTTTCGTGTAGACTTGTTTATACCTCCACTATTCCCAAGATTTAGTTTGTGTTAGTGGGTTAGAACGGAATTTGTTTCGTTTCAATTTCTTGAAGGGAAAGATTTTCGAATGGCATGAATGAATGCTGGTGTATGCCTAGCTAATGTAAACGATAGAAAAATACCAAAAAATTTAAAGGAATGCTTCAATAAATCGGCTTAAATAATCGATTAGGGCCGGTACTTTGGTCACTGGTTAACTTTAATCTTTGGTTTATTCCCATAGAAACAATTGAAGGGTCGAGTGGATGAAGCAGGTAGGTAACATTTTTCCAATAATTAGACTGTTGAATGATAGTGGTAAGTGATATTTTTCTTTTACTACCAACTTCTACATTGATATCATTATTATTAATAGCAAAGATTAGTGGCTAAAAGAGGTACGGCACTATTTTTTACTTTTAACTTTTTGCCTATGAAAAAAAAACTGAGTTAATGTTCTCCATTATGTGATTTTGTCACTTATGTCCTTCATCCATCCACTCGACCCTTTAATTGTAGGCATGGGAGTAAATCAAAGGTTAATTAGTGACTGAAGTAACTAACACATTATTATTTACTTTTGTCATTAAAAGCAGAAATAAAAAATACTAAATTTCATGATAAATAACATGATAAGATAAATAATAGACGATTGGATAGAATTAACGCCTCAGTTCAAAAATATGAAACACGAGAGAAGATAACTAAGGTAATAAATTCACATAAACACCTCAAAAAAAGCGACGCAGGAATCAAAGCAGGATTAGAATCAATCTCCTTATAAATAAAATCACAAAGGAAGTGAAGTTTGAGCCGGGGCACGAGACGGAAAACACAGAAATCAATATAGCATGCATATGCAGGCGATGCGGTGGATAATACGGATCACTTGCAGCGACCTCTGCAATCTAATGCAATAGCGGAAAATATAAAAGGAATATTTCCGCAGTTTCTGGACAAGAAACGAAAATAAATTCGAGAAACTGTTAATAAAGGGTATTACGAACATAATCGAAGGGCAGAATCGCAACCAAAAACACGAAACGTTTACAGAACTGATCACAAAAATAAAGCTAGGAATTCGAATTTGAAGACCTATACAATTAGATGTGCCTGCAAGACATGGACATGAACATAAGGAACAAAAAACCGAAAATGAAGAGGCTTATCTATTGAGGAAAGAACATGCACTTATGCAGTGCAGGTGGATGATAAGAAGCACAAACAAAGGATTGAA
The DNA here is from genome assembly GCA_958336345.1 of Dorcus parallelipipedus. Lineage (NCBI taxonomy): Eukaryota > Metazoa > Arthropoda > Insecta > Coleoptera > Lucanidae > Dorcus > Dorcus parallelipipedus. The sequence goes on from OY284480.1 coordinate 35,435,617, forward strand.
AATACATACTTTAAAAAAGAAACGCAAGAAATCAAAACAAAACACTTGAAAGGCTTAGTGGGGAAAGAATGCCCAAAGTCGTTCTATTTAAAACCTCAATCCGCAGAAGAAGAAAGGGAAGGTCAAGAAGACTTACGACATTTAAAGACCAAAGCCCGGAAGGGAAAGGCAACAAACAGAAGAGAATAAAGGGAAGTCAAAGGCTTCGCTAACGCCTTGTGTTAATGAAAGAAATAGGACATGAGGAACATGCAACCAAAACAAAATGTTTGAAGAACTAATCACTAAAAAAAAAAATTAGAAAGCGAATTATAAGAATTATAAGACCTACACAGTTAGATGCACCTGTAAGACCTAGACAATGAACATAACGGAAGAAGAAAACTGAAATTGAAGAGGATTATCTGTGGAGGGAAGAATATGCAGGACCAGAAGCTCCAACAGAGAATTGAAAATACTTTAAAAAAAGAAACGCAAAGAATCACAAAATGTGCGCTAACTGGGACACTTGAAAGGCTTATTAGGAATAGATTGCCCACAATCGTTCTATTTAAAGACTCAATTGGCAGAGCAAGAAAGGGAAGGAAGAAGAAGAGACTTAGGAAATCTAAAGTCCAGAGACTGCAGGGGAAAGCAACGAACTTGGTCTAACAAGTAGAAAATGATGAGAGTGCAACAAAGATGAAACGCAAAATAAGGAGTCCATATTTTCATCTCCTTCTCTTTTTTTTATTTGTATCATATGAGAGGCATCTAGAGTATTAAATAATATAAAACAACAGGAAAGAATTAGAACTAGAGAAAAGCAGCTGTGCTCAAAAGAAACAACAAAAAACTTTACTTGAGAAGGGTCCATAATGGCATATCCGGGAGAGAGAAGAATATTACAGAAAGTAATTCCAGAAACAAATATTCTGATAAATGCTTTGAAGATAATGAGAGATATGGGCAAATCAACTAACATTTCCCATGTTGCAGTGCAGTGTGCACTGTATGTGCAGTTCAAAACGTAGCTAAAAGGAGTAAGAGGAGAAGAAGAAGAAAAAAATGGAAGCAGCACGTACCTATAGGTACAGAGAATAGACAACTAACATTTCGCTGAAAAATACAGACACCAAAGACGCGAAAACTAGGAATAAGATTATTTTGGACGACCAATCAATTTTCAAGCCAAAAGTTACATACGAAGAAAAAGATAACACATTCATCTTACTTAAGACATACCGACTTAATTAAATGGCGCCCGTCGTTATATGTTGCTTACAAACAATTTAAAAAATTTATAAATAATAGAATGCCGCAGACTTTTTTATGTTACTTAAAGATCACACAACTGACCTTTAAGTTAAAATATTTCCTATGTTTGTTCAAGCAACTGTCTTTTTAAATTTATGAATCAAATATACAAGCGCTAAGATCTGGAAAGTCTGCTATTTTTAAACGAATGTTCGCACCGATTTTGAGATCTTTGTATTTATCAAAAATCTTTTTAATAGTCAATTAAAAAACAGAACCTTTTCGTTCGTTATAATTCGATTTAAATCTTCAAGGATACCTTAAATGTGAACAAGACTTTTATGATTACTTCTCTGTACAGGGTGTTACGAAACTGGTGGATTAACTCTACGCATCCGGCAATCTTTCCATTTTTTGTGCAACTTTTGTTTGCTTAAATAAAAAATATAGCTCTGGAGACTTTAGGTAGTTTATAGGTAAAGCAACTACATCCAAAATGTTCATCAAATTTGTCAATTCATTACCAAATTTCCAATGGTGGTGGTAAATAAAATTGAAAGCGTTACGTGATCCTCCATATTTACTAATTTAATTATGTTAAAACTAATACTATCTGCACAATACAATCACATTAATTTTGACAATTGTTTCGCCAACACAGTGGTATCTTCAGAGCTTCTTATTAATCAAAATTTCGTTTGTGCTTAATATGTACAGTGTTTCTGGTATACTGTCAATTTTTGACTGATGAATCTGGTTTTGTTACAAATAAATACAAACCTTGTGCTCCGCAGACAGGGCATATTTCATCCTCAAGAACTTCTGCAGGTGAGTCATAGAAACAGCCGCCGGGCACTGCAAATACCTCCGGTCCTTGATTTTGGTCTCCTCACTTTTCACCACGTCTTTATCATCCGTATTCACGTTCACTTGCTCTTCCGTTTTCACCTTGACCTGATCTTCCGTTTCCACCGTTTCACTCGCAACCTTCCCATTGCCCTTATCGTCGTTTTCAACGCCACCGTTTTGTCCTCCCGATGTCAAACCATTTGTCCTGTCCAGGTGGTGTTGATAGTACTCCAGTGACAACGAGATCGAATCGTCGGGGCTCAAAAACTGGTTGTCTTCGCCCAAATTCATATGGATCTGCGCAAAAGTGCGTGGTGTTCACGAAAACTGTGGCAAAATAAAGGACTAAGAAAGACTCACCCATTCTTCAGGATCGTGCATCATATCCCCGAGGACGCTGTCGTCGCTGCAAGAGCTACTCGCCCTAACCCCCGTGCTCCTGTAGAAGTCCTCCCTCCTCTGCATTTCCTTAGCGAATAAGCCGGGCACTAATTTGTACACTAAAGTCTGAAGTTGCAAGTCTTGGCTGTAATGAAATGAAGCCATAAGTCCCAAATCAAAATGGATAAAGTAAGGAGGTACTCACCGCAGGCAAGAGTGACTCTTTTTCTTGTAGTCTACGTAGCAAGTGGGACATGCCAGTTTATTTTCGAAGTGACGCAGAATGCAGCCTCTGCAAACTGTGGGAAAAAAAAGCAAATGGTATCAAACTGAGAGTGAAGGGGTTGGCTGCGTGCGCTTACATGCGTGCATGCAGTCGATTAACGTAGTAGCGTCTATGTAGTAACCACCGCAGAGGTTGCAGATCAGGGCGCAGTTCAAGTCCTTCAAGGATATTTTCTTGGCTGTTTTCATTTTTATCTCCTAACGAATTCTGTAACAAAAGAAAGGTATCATAGTTTTTCCAACAGAGCTCTGCCTTCTTCCAATCCACTCAGTATACACTCTTTTAAGCAGGTTGCAAAAACTATTTAAGTCACGTTGTGGCGTACATCATTTTGCATGTCACATTCACATTCTAACTGTGGCTTAAATTTAATCCTCTTAAATCTTTTATGCAAGTCAGCCATAGCATATTACTTTTTTTTTGAAAGGATCTTATCTTATCCACCCTGTATATTTTACACAATACCTTTATAGGTCTGTTCGAACCGCGAGTTCTGACTAATTCCGAACCGCACTCGTCAGAGTTGTACTTTTCAAAGAGTTGTCAAAATAATTCACTACTTCGAAGGCCAACTGATTCGAATGGTTCTCAAACAAACCTTATACTTGCTGGGAAGGAATTTGGTTAAATATAAATAACTCAATTATTTATATCGATGAGAGCATATTGTACATTGATTCAAATAATTGTCTTCCTGATTCAGAAAAGTAAAGAAAATAAAAGTAGGTAGGTACAGTCGCGAGAAATAAATTTTGGTCGTCATTGCTGTCAAAGATTTGTACCTGTTTTGTATTTTATTAAAAATAAGGAGGTTGATGTCTTAATTTTGACTTTTGGGAACAATCTCTTAATTTTCGAGACCTTTTTTGGTATTTATCTGAAATATTTTAATTTCCAGAATTAAAACTGACGTTTTTATTGACAGTGAGGACCAAAATTTAATGCTCGCGACTATACATTACTTTTGAAGTATCACATGTCATGTCATTTTTTGAATGTGTTATTTTACGAGTGTATTAAATAAAAGTAATTAGTTTTCCAATTCCGAGAAATCGATTACGGAAGATTAACGTTTGAAGATAACGCTACAGATAACACAAATCCATTTCAGTTGGTTGATTGATATCGATAAGGTTTAATACTCTGCCCAATTTGTGCATTTTTTTTAAAGAATTTATTTTCCAGATTATGATTATGATACTAGGGCGAACGGAATAATTACAACTGGAATTTAAGACAAAGTCAACAATGTTCAATATTTCTCTAAAGGTTCAATCAAGCCGATGAGCTTATCACATTTGAAATGGTCTTTGTTGCTACTTCCATTTTTTAGTGTCAAAAGAATGTGGGTAAGCAATGAATGGAGATCGGAATCACATATTCTGACGTCATCAATTAGAGAACAAGCTTTTGGAAATGAGACAAAATTAGTTCTCATTCATTTTCGTTGCGTAATCCTTTCTGTGATAAACTGCAGCGCCCTGACTTTTCCAAATCGATTCATTTGAGTTCTTTCATAGTAACTCATGACAACATACATAGATGACATGATGACGTCGAAATATGTGATAATAATAATGAGAAAACGTCAGACTGATCATTACATAACACGATGGTAATTGAAGATTGTTTATAATGTCAGAAAACTAAAGTAATCACTGAGTGGTTGTGCTCAAATTGGGTACAACCAATCAAATTGAAAGGAAAAGGAGAGTGGTTGTAAGTCATCAATTAGAGAACAAGCTTTTGGAAATGAGACAAAATTAGTTCTAATTCATTTTCGTTGCGTAATCTTTTCTATGATAAACTGCAGCGCTCTGACTTTTCCAAATCGATTTATGTGAGTTCTTTCATAGTAACTCATGACAACATACATAGATGACATGATGACGTCGAAATATGTGATTCCGATCTCTAATAATAATGAGAAAACGTCAGACTGATCATTACATAACACGATGGTAATTGAAGATTGTTTATGATGTCAGAAAACTAAAGTAATCACTGAGTGGTTGTGCTCAAATTGGGTACAACCAATCAAATTGAAAGGAAAAGGAGAGTGGTTGTAAGTCATCAATTAGAGAACAAGCTTTTGGAAATGAGACAAAATTAGTTCTAATTCATTTTCGTTGCGTAATCTTTTCTATGATAAACTGCAGCGCTCTGACTTTTCCAAATCGATTCATGTGAGTTCTTTCATAGTAACTCATGACAATATACATAGATGTAACATGATGACGTCCAAATATGTGATTCCGATCTCTAATAATAATGAGAAAACGTCAGACTGATCATTACGTAACACGATGGTAATTGAAGATTGTTTATAATGTCAGAAAACTAAAGTAATCACAGAGTGGTTGTGCTCAAATTGGGTACAACCAATCAAATTGAGAGGAAAAGGAGAGTGGTTGTAAGTCATCAATTAGAGAACAAGTTTTTAGAAATGAGACAAAATTAGTTCTAATTCATTTTCGTTGCGTAATCGTAATCCTTTCTGTGATAAACTGCAGCGCCCTGACTTTTCCAAATCGATTCATTTGAATTCTTTCATAGTAACTCATGACAACATACATAGATGACATGATGACGTCGAAATATGTGATTCCGATCTCTAATAATAATGAGAAAACGTCAGACTGATCATTACATAACACGATGGTAATTGAAGATTGTTTATAATGTCAGAAAACTAAAGTAATCACTGAGTGGTTGTGCTCAAATTGGGAGGAAAATGAGAGTAGTCGTAAAATCAACAAACGAAGACAATTTAAAAAAAAAGAAAATAATCAATTAATATTTTTTTATTAAGTTATGCGATCAGTTACGAAATCCGCGACACGCAGTTTCGTGAAACGTTATAATTTAATGACCTAAACACCATGTATATTTCGCTCTAATAAATTGTCAATTGCCAAATTGCAAATTGTGTATGTAGAGTTTCAAATGATTTATACAATCTTAATTGTTCCTTCCATATTGTTGTTATTATTATCTTTCAAAATCGAGTTGTTTTTGTAATATTCGATTTGTATTTATATTCGTACTATGTTTATTTTACTCAATTTTAAAATGTTCTATGTTATTATATGCTAATTTTTCTAATGTTAATTTCGGGTGTGTTCATTGTTTTCGACTTTGCTTTCACTTACACAAAATAATTTCAACCGTGGTGCTGCTCAACATCGGGAAAGTAGAATAACAAACGTAATTGAACTTTCTAATTTAACGAAAGAGTTTCTGTCGCTTTCCGTTGTATTCCAGAAAATTTGAAGGAATGATTTTTTATGGCACGAGAGATTAAGCTGGATCAACGTGCTTAATTTTTCTTTGTAATGCATTGGGTTTTGTTGAAAGGAGAAGAAGAAAGACAATCGGCCATCGTCACGATCGATCAATTACGGGCCATGCCACGGCTATTAGCTGGGATCACAGAAGGTCAGCATAACAATTGAGCCGAGGCTGACCCATGTGGTTCGGAACAGGTGTAAGTTGACCGTGGTTCTGGTCTGTGGTCGCTCCTCCCTTCTACGCCCACTTCATATATAAGTGACCCCTTTACAAATAATTACACCTTCGCCGTTCCGTTTCCTTCGGCCACCCGAAGCGATTGCGTGCGAACGCATGCAAATTCTTTGCGCTCATTAAATTTCATTAGCCTTTGTTTGGGCCAAGTTAAACAAAACAAACTTTTGTTGTTTAGCAAGTACCAAAACAAATTTTGAATTAACTGCCAAATGAGTAGGTACTTGGTAGATTTTTGTTTTTAGAAAATTATCATTATTCAAAGGGTATCAATGGCACACAGTCGATGTGACATACTGTGCGCTTCATTTAATTTCGGAAGTTTTCCATGTTTAATGGCCGATTTCTTCACCATGTTTAACCTAAGGTTAATTTATCTAACAGTTGAAATGTGACGTACAGTTGGCCGTACACATACTCTGTCACATTCCAACTGACAGATAAATTTAACCTCAAGATAAGGCGATGAAGAAATCGGGCATAAGAATTCGATTATGATTCTAAAATGATGTTATCAGTAAAAAATCATGGCCAGTTAGTTTATTTTGTGTAATTTACGTCGTCTTGTGAATTTAAACGTGTATTGTGACAAAAAGGAATTATACACTATAAAACGTCTCTGTGGACGATAGATAAAGAAAGGGGTAAAAGATTATTTATAAATGTGTGTATACAATTATGTACTATTTCTTTTAATTTGTGGTGTATGTAGGTGCTACTATAATAATAATAATAAGCAATAGTTTAAGCCGCGACATTCTTCTACCGATTTTTTAATGCAGTGGAGTTCTCGAGCTACCCTTCTGCTGAAGCGGCCTCACAGCTATCCAAAGGATCCATTTCAATCAAAACCGACTTGCAACAAATTTTAATAATAAGAACAATATTTATTTCAATAAAGTACAGAGTACAGAAAAAAGTATCTACATTGTACAAGAATATTTAACTAATTTTTTTACAATAATCACAAAATTCTGATACAGTATCAATGTTAGGAGAAGAGATATTCTCTTACTTAATTTGTTTTTTTATATATTTAATATGTATAATTACATCTATTTTTAATATGTAGTGGCAGGCTATTAGAAACTTTACAGAGTCTAAATAATGAAAACCGTTTTGAAATAAGAATGATCTATGTATGGGAGGTAATAATCAACTATAATTATGTGTACCTATTATAATCATGACCTTTGAGAACCTCCATATTCCCTTTATAAAGGGAGTCTTTCAAAAGACGCGCCTAAACGTCAGTAGTGAATAATTCCCAAACGCTACCTTTTTTTTATTTCATTTTTGACATTTATCAAGTAGACAGATGTACAATTTTAATAATGGATACTTATACTTACACGCTAGAGCAACGTATTAAAGTTATTCAAACTTATTATGAAAGTGGACGATCTTAAAAAAAATAAACATCGTAAAATTCGTGATTTTTTTGATGTAAATAATTGTCCAAATGAGTCGACAATTCAAAGGTTAGTGAAAAAGTTGGTTCTGTCGAGGATCGAAAAAGGTCTGGCAGACCAAAAAGTGGACGTTGTATTGAGAACATTGCTGCTGCAGCACAAGAACCTTCAGCATCGATATCGCGACGTTCTCAAGAATTAGGCAGGATTGTTTGGCGAATTTTACATAAGGATTTTTGCATTTGCATCTTTACAAAATTCAACTAACACAAGAATTGAAGCCAGCAGATCATTTATCAACGCAGAAATTTCATCAATTGGTTGTTAGAACATGATGCTGGTTTTTCACGCAAAATCATCTTTAGTGATGAAGCTCATTTCACATTGGATGGATTCGTCAACAAACAGAATTGCCGCATCTGGGGAGAAGAAAATCCTCCAATAATTTCAGGAAAATCATTACACGCACAAAAATGTACTGATTGGTGTGGTTTTTGGGCAGGTGGAATCATTGGGCCATTTTTCTTCGAAGATGCAAATGAAAGAGCTGTTACTGTCAAAGGAGAGCGCTATAGACAACTAATTGAAGATTTTTTCTGGCCTGAGCTTGAAGAAATAGACACAGACGATCTTTATTTTCAACAAGACGGAGCTATGTACGAGTCACACAACACGTGAAAACATTGCGCTATTGCGAAAGAGTCGATTAATTTCACGTAATGGTGAACATAAACTGGCCACCTAGAACATGCGATTTAACCCCAATAGATTACTTTGGTTTTTTTTTGAAAAGCAAAGTCTATGTAGGTATGCCAACAACAATTGAACAGCTGAAAAATAACATTCGGACCGAAATTAATGCACTCAATGCGCTACTATGTGACAGGGTCATAGAAAATTTTGATGTTCGTATGGAAGCTTGTAGACGTGCTCGTGGTAAACATTTAAGAGATGTCATTTTTCACATATAATTGTTAAGAGCCATACTTTTTATAAAAATAAAGAAACCCGAAAAAATCTAAGTTTTTACATGTTTCAAAAGCCACAAATGTCGGCTGCCATAGTATCTACTTCAGTTTAAGCGAACTCGCTATTTAGTAAACTTCTCCGAACGCGGTAAGAATTATCATAAAATATTATGGCTGCTTTTATGAATATGCATACCCGGAAAGTGTATACAGAGAGAAAGATATATATATATTGAGGATGTATATGCAAGTTACTCAGGTAAAAGTGGCATAATTATAAAGTGTAAATGGTGCAAAAATATATAGACATAGATAAGATAGATATGTAACAAACCGTATTCGTGTATAACAAGTGAGTGAAGAAGTCACTTGCTTTTCTTGATCACGTCTGTAGTACTCGTAGATACTACATTTTAATAATAAGTGCTATTACACCGTAGTATTTACAACGAAGAAGAAGATACTTCGAAGAAAATACTAATCTGAGAAGTATTAGCATCTACTTCATTTTATGCATACCTCTTTTTTATACAACGAAAATTCGTTGAGGCTCAAAACTCAACTCCCCAATGTATCACACCATATTTTAACTTAGAATAAAAGTTTGAGTAATTAAATGTGTTCAAATTATTGAATGCGCATGATGTTTCAAGTTGATTTAAGGCAAAACAAAATTTAGTTAACGAATTACAAAGATAACTGATGTGTGAAATCCAGTTTAAATCTTGCCCGATGTTTACGCCAAGAGTTACAAAAGATATTTTGTATCTGATATTGTCCTTAAAAATTATACACTTAGTTTTTTTTTATCAATTACAGTCAACTTGTCCACAACCATCCAATATAAAATATGTGTATAAACAGATTTTGCTTTTGTCATTAATTCATGACTAATACAACTACTAACCGTAAAGTTAGTTGATATCATCAGCATAAAATGCCATATATTAAAATACGTTGTCGCTAATTTTTGTTCAGGGGTAATTTTTTCAAAAATCTTGTTAATTACATATTATAACCCTTATTTGATTAATTTTAGGCTCTGCAGAAGGTCACTAAAGTGTACCGAAACTGTCAGCTGAATGGATGAATAAACTAATTATTTCATATTAAGTTTTGTCCTTATACCGAACAACTACTCCATATTTTAAAATTTTGCTGAGGACACCATTTTGGATCAAGCAATATTTTAAGCTAATAAAATCAAAAAGAGGGTGGGTCCCAAGATAGATCCATAAGGTACGCCGATATTCATATGAGCTTCGGCAGATAAGTTGGTTATTTATCTGAACGACAGGTTTTAATTGTTCGCGGGATTTCTTTAAAATAAAGTTTTCCACAGTCCATGTCCTAATGTTTCTGTCTAAGCTCTGTCAAATGGATATTCACGAAGAATAGTTTTCCTTGCATTTTCCACTTGCACTTTCCGAAAAGCCGATAAATTATTATAATCCGAGGTTTTATGAGGTGCACTTGATAGAAGTGAGTACTGTTTACGTTTATTGATCGCGGATATTGTTTGTTAAATAATCCCCATTAAATACAGTGCCGTGTCAAAAGACAAGCGAATAATTTTATTTTTATCTTTTATAACATCCCAAGCGCATGCTCGAGCGTTTGGATGTTCCTTTAATTCGTAGCAAAATTTTTCATCTCTTTATCGTTTACTTATCTGCTGATAACATCTTAAGAAAACTATTTTCTTCGAGAATTTTCTTTAAATAATAAAGATAACCAAAGCTTTGAATTTCCTCTTTTTTAAAAATCTGTTAATTCTAATTACCAATCACCTCGCGTAATTCGACACAATTTACTTTCTTTGCGATCGAATTTCTATCGTCACAAGATCAGCTGCTCAAACAACGTTCAACTCTGAACTTGGTTCTATGATTACGGCAACATATGCCTTTACAAATGTTGCCATGGTAATAGAACCAAGTTCAGAGCTGAACCATGGTTCAAATGTTTGAAATTGAAATTGAAATTTTTAAATCGTCAAGTACAGAACTATCGACCAATCGACCGAATGTTACAAAAATTAAACGAACTGTACTCAATCCTTAAAAATTATAGAATCAAATATTTAAATAAATCATTGAGCTCTCTGTTGTTTATTCACAAATTATTTATAATCCAATTTTTCCAAAAGTACATATTTACAACATGAGTGTCTAATGTCGATCGTAAATTTGCTGATTCATCGATAATTACAATACTTCATTTTAGAATAGAAAATCGATTAATCGAATTACTGCCAGTTACTTATGGCCGGTTGCACCAACTTTTTAAGCAGAGCTTAAGTTTAAGTTATGTTTAGAATATGTGGTCAGTATAATGTCAAATACATTCTGATTGACATTTAAACTTCAACTTAAGTATCAATTAGAATGTGACTAACATTTGCTAAATCTATAAACAATGTCATAGTCTAAACACCACTTAAATTTAAGTTTCACTTAAAAAGTTGGTGCAACCGGGCATTATCTATTACAATCATACGCTTAAGGCCCAGTGGTAAAATTGCAGCTTAACTTTAAGCCAAAGCTTAAACCTTTAACAACAACTGTTGAAATAATCCTTGTTATGTGTTTAAGCTTTAGCTTGAATTTAAACTAGCATTGTACAACTGGCCCTAAATGAAACAAATATGAATTAAATCATTTAAATTAAATCATTAAATCATATAAAATCATTTATAAATTTCATAGTTTACTAACTTACTCTACAAATACCTGTTTCTCATTTGATTCGAGTTCTGCTTTTAATTATAGCTCTAAATATTTGGTTAAACTTTAGGCTTTAAAAAAAGCGAAAAGAAGTTGGGAATGCGTTGTTTCGAGGAGATTTGCTGATATGATAACAAATTTGCAATTCACAGATGATAATCAGCGCACGGCTTCTCGTAAAGATAAGGGGCGATTTAAATAAATATCGTAATAATGACTGTCGAGTTAGCTACAGGAAAAACAAACAAAATTCCTTCGCGTAACACCATTATCAGTATTTCGGTTTTGTATAAGTAATTAAAATCAAGTTTTATAAATGAAATTTGCCCCTTTCTTTGTGAATGGTCGCTGATTGATGATGATTTCATTAGTTAGAGGTCATTGCAACCAAATCGGCCAACATAATATTAGGTTTCGGAATCAATTAGGACCTCTTCGGCTCTACTTATTTCTAGCTTGTAGTCAGCTATGCGTTTATTATATGCAAATCTTTACTCATTATCATAATATGTGACATTTTGTAGTTCAACTTCATTCCGTATCTATCACTCATAACTGCATTCCTAACGTTACTTCACATTTTCTAAGTAGCAAAGGTATACAGCTTTTTTCGCTGAAAACTGGAGTAAAAACTTATATTTTATTTTACTTGCAAATGGATGTCTTTCTCGTCTGGTTCTGTAACATTTCTATAAGCCTCAACTTATCGAAAACCTTTTCGAGAAGTCGATAAAATTTATGCATCCAGTCGTCTCCTTTCTGCTCTCTAAGTTGTTATTTTGAAAATTGAAATTGAATTTCAGTGATCTTTTTTTTGCAGCTTGCTTTGTACATTTGTATGAAGAAAACTAATGTCAGATTTGTTTCATGCAGATATTATCTGGTAGTTACTTCCTAGGATGTGTTACTTAAGCAAGATGCCCCATGATATTATCCTTAATTGTAATTGGTTTCATATATAAGGTCTGTTTGTTATCCTGCACTGGTGTGCACTAGTGTACACTTTTTTACGAAATATACTTTAATGAAGCCTAAATTCATTGATAATGTATTAATACGAATCATACTCATTCATACTGACATACCACACAAATATTTCAAGTTGCATTAAAGAGTATTTTGCGAAAAAGTATGCATTGGTTGGTGTACACCAGTGCAGGATAACAAACAGACCTATAGATAAAGTTCTTTTTTGTAAGAAAGAAGTAATTAAAGGATGCTGAGTTGCGTCATCGTCAGGGTAAGAAGACGCAGAGGTTACGCAGGGGAGAATCTCCCTAAGCTCCACCCCATTGGCCGATATCTACCCTTATTTAATTGACTGAGGGTGCGAGGGCACAATGCGGTCGTCGGGGCTGTGAATTTGGGATTAGAGACGCGACGACAAGGGCCGCCCACATCTCCACCGCACCTCTGCTCTCCTGGTAGCAAGCCCTTCGATTCGCACGTGGTTTTTATTGTTTACGGCCGGCGCAGTGGGGCACACGTGACCCCCTTCTGCGTTGCGCCGCCAGGTATCGATCGTCTGGATGACGATGCCTTCGGCTTTGCCCGACCACGTCGTCGTTGTTGTTGTTGCTTCTCATCTCCAGATAAGGCCAGCCCGCATCGAATGTCGTAAGCAATGCACGTTTGCGTCACCGGTTGAATGACAATAATGCGGACGAGAATTTCATTAAGTTTATTTATTAGCTGCTCGTCGGATTTGAGTGACGACCGAAGACTTCGGAATTTTAAACGCCTTTGTTCGTTCGCTTCCGAGTTGTGAAGTTATGATTTAGCTCAGGAGAATATAAAGTGGAGGAACGTCCTCCCACCGAATACACGCGACACGCAGATAGAATCGATTCTAATTCGGAAAATCTCCGCAAACTTCATTTTCAAATCACTTTTACTGTCGACTTTACACATTTAGAAATAGAAATTGTGATAACAATTCAAAGCGAGAAATAAATAACGGTAAGGGATTTTAAAAATAGGAAAAGAGCGCGTAAATATTAATTCGCAATGAAAATTCTATATATCTAGCCCTAGCCTTCCTTTAGGAAATCAAATGTGTAGGTATCCGATTTGAATAGAGTGTTGTTAATAAGGTCATGAATTTTATTACTCATTCACTGAACAGTGAAGCGCAAATGAGTTTCACATGATACTTAAAGCAACTTACACAATTGATTTGTTTCGGAAACAATTTTTTTTTAATACCTACAATACAGAAGTATTCCAAAATGAATTACATCTACTTTCAACATAATCGAGCACTGTCAGTAACATTATAGTTTACGCGTAAGATTTTTTTTTCTTGAAAGATGATTGAAAGAGGTAGTCCTATTCCACAGCCTCCAAGATCACTCGATCTAATCCCTTTCTATTAGACTTTTTTGTGGTTTTATTAAGAAAAGTGTTTGCTTCAAACCTGCTGCTTTCATTTCAATTTGTTTCAGCTTCGTGAATCGAATCTCAAAGCTCCGAGAGTTACTTTTGAGAGACGACCGGTATGTGTGTAAATTCAAGAATACATTGTCTGTTTATTTATTTATTTTAAAAGGTGAGTTGCCCCGCATACCTAAATAAATAAGCCTAGGGATATAAAATAATAAGAAAATATTAAATAAATTAGAAACTAAATTGTGTACAGTAGGGGAAGAATTTGACATATCGTGCGTTTGCACCCAAATTTGATAAATCGGGCTTTTATTGATTTTATGTTTCTGTCAAAATGTCAAAGAAGATTTGAAATGTCTAACTTAATAGGCTGAAATTTCGCAGCAACTGTTCTTTCTATACAAACCTCTATTGGCAGTCACTTACTTTTTGAGCGCAAATTAAATTAAGCATTTTATCAAAATACAAAATGAACAGGAACTATTAACAATTAAATTTGTCTTAAACATATGAATTGCCAGTGACAGTTTGTGTGCTTATTAAACGTCAAAAATATTAAAGTAAGGTTTACATTGTAGAAATGACTCGCCCGGATTTTATTGTCCGCTACTGTACATCCCCGGTGTGTCTTTTGTATTTTTAAATTAGACTGTGAAGCGTATACCAATTTTCTCTCCTCGAAAATAATATTTTATTAAAGTAATTGACAAAACCCCAAAATCGAACTGAGAATTTAGTTGTTAAAATGTCACAAAAAGCAAGTGTTGTTTGGTTCTTGCTTTGCTTTCTGAAGTACCCTTTGTAGAAAGTTCAATCCTGAATCTAACTCTATATCATTAAAAAAAATTTAACCCCTTTATGAAATTCCTTTTTTAAAGTATGAACGGCCATACTTATTTTAAACTGTGATGGGTCCTCCAAAGGAAATAAAAAATAAATTGACTGGAGATTTATTGGTTTTAACTTCACGGCGAAGGCCTTTTTAGTTTAAGTTATCAATTTCATTAAAAAATTAAAAACGAAAAAAGCGGACACCATGTATATGAACAAAAAGTTCGACGACTTGAACCCACTATTGAAATAGATTTTAAATCATCACCATCATCGTATAAAAGGCGATAAAGTGAATGTGAACGTTTAATTCTATCGAAATTTTTAAGAATAAAGAATGTAGCTAGAAGAAAAGGTCAAGCACGAGAAAAGGAAAATTGTAATATGTATATTTGGATGGTACAAATGAGTTACGAAATTATATTGAATAAGAACTACTCAAAATAAAATTAAAAATGAAAGTCGCAGGGATTCTTATTGAACACAAAAATGAAGACGTCGCGTATCGGTGCAAAAAGGAGTTGAATACTTTTAGATTATTTATTAAAATTTCGGTTATTTAAAGTGAGTTTAACTATCAACTATAAATACATACAACATAATTTCAGATTCTTTTCCCCAAAGAAATTCTAATTCAAAGAAAAATGTACGCTATGATAAAATTTAATTTGGAGCGGCCCTCGTTTTTCACCGATGCGATGTCTTCAAATCAGTAAGTAGAGCAAATCAAAGAAATAAAACAGAAAATGGAAGATAAAATGAATGAATTAGGCACAAATTAAAAGAAGATCATGTATAGTGGAAGGAGCATATTGGGGATTAAACAAGAAAGCTCAAAACAGGAGGAATCTAAAAAATCTAATACCTTAATTACACTAGATTCTTGTCCGATGAACATTTATACAACAAATTCGTGATAACTTTTCACGGACAGCTTGAAAATCCTCAACGTTTCTTCTTCACAAGAAGCTGTCTACTTTTCAAGTGCAGCTTAAAAATCGTACACTTTCCTTCAGAAAAGAAGCTGTCAATTGATAACGAAACGCAGAGAAAATATGCGATTTTGAAGTTGTCCGTGAAAAGCTATTACGAAACCGCCTTATAAAAGATAACTTTAGGGAACAAAGGAAGAATGGTAAAAATTTAGTCAAGAGAAAAAAGAATCGGATATAATACAAAAATGTAATCGATCATGCTCGGTGTATATATTTTAATAGAAGAATCGAGGCAAGAAATTGTAAATGTAGACCACAAACAAAAAAGAAAAAACCACCACTTATGAATACATCGATGATTGAAAGACCTGCCATGATAGCAAATACTGCACCCCTATAGATAGGACATAATGAAAATGGGCAACGACGTAATAAGTATCGTGAAGAACAATGTCGATCAAAACGAAAAAAAAAAAAAAAGAAAGATGCTCCAAAATGAATTAACAATACAAGTGGATTACAAGATAAAGAAAAACAAATAGGATTAAATGATGAGGGAAGTAATATCATATTTTGGTTTCAAACATGGAGGTGACAAAGATGATAGACTTCAGATTGTAATTCGTTGCCTTACGTCAAAAGGCATACTGTAGACGTAGAGTAAAATAAAATAAGATGAAAACATTAACATTTAGTTGACACACGGTGTTCTAGACAGAAAAAGAATCTAAATGTAGCGGATTCTGTTATTATTATTATTAATTACACAGGGAAAACTACGGAGTCAAATCTAACTCCTTTTTAACTCATTTTGGTAGTTCCCTGGAGACTACCCGTGCAAGGTGTTAGATTTAAAGTAGTTACTTTTCTTAACTCCAAGAAGGAGATGAAATAGGTAATTCCCACTTTTTATAGTGTTGATATTTAATTGAAAAATACAGTATTTGTTCCATAATCAAAAAGATATACAACGCGTGTGCTAAGAAGCAGGTGTTCGAACGTAACAAATTTTAAAATTATTTTGACTCTTTGCTAATAGATGTCATCATTACGAAAAACTTATACAAATTTTGGTATTTACATTTTATGTGTGTAAAAATCGAGCTTGTGAAGTTTAACTACTTACGGTGTTAGTGTGGTGGAATTTTTCATTTCCTCGGAGTCAAATAATTTCACCTTAATTTTAACTACTTCCAGTAGATAAACGTCTATCCGAAAAAGTGAAAAATACATTAATTTTTAGTTAAAACTAACAACAAATGGAGGAGATGGATTTAACTCTCTAAAATTTCTCTCTGTGTACTAACTATCTGAAGGAGCATAAAAGTTCGGCAATTAAAATTAAACAAATATAATAATACACATATAAATATATTGGCAACGTAAAGAGTATTTTAGCGTTAAATAGCAAATGCAGAATATGTCTATAGACATAGCTACAGCGGAGACCAAATGCCTAGTTTGACACCAAATACCAAAAGTAATTTTTGCACACATATTGTACAGAAGCTTTTCTATTATTGTTACTATACACAAATGTAAAATATCAAATATTATAATTGATACATTAATATCAATTTGTAATACGCTGATATGTTAACAAGACAGAGCGAAAAAAATATATCATTTTGTAATAAACTACCTTGTTAGGGTTCCCCCTAATAGACTACCCATTTTCATATTTAAATAAATTTTATACTATAAAAAATAGATAACTTAATAAATTGTTCCTTATCTGTACATTTTCTATAGTGCTTGGGATTTAAGTCTACGTATATCAATCGAGTAGGCGCCTGTCACAAGTCAGATTAAAATTAGCATTGATTAGTGACGTGGAACGTCATTTTCCTATGAAAATTTGTTGATTTTATCTTAAAATTTCTGACTTTGTGACATTATTCTAAGGTCTATTTAAGCTTTCATGGATTCTTCAAATCTTGTACAGAACCATTTTCACGCCAATGATGAACCCACACCAATAGCTTTACGATTTGGCGCATGACTCCTACTGTCATTGAACTGGTACGGATTGCACGTTTAACTTCTTTTATCGAATTACTTCTGATGTAAATTTCTACACAAAAAACACGTTGCTGAACTGAACAACGTCTGAAATTTTATGATAATCAATAAATAAATCTGACTCGTGACAGGCGCCTACTCTATTAATATACGTAGACTTAAATCCCAAAAACCATAGAAAATATACAGATAAGGAACAATGTAGGTATTCAATTATCTAGTATAGAATTTCTTTAAATATGAAAATGGGTAGTCTATTATCGGGAACCCTGTATATGTAAATGTCTTATTATTGGTTTTAGTCTAAGTGTAAATGACTTTAATCAACATTTGATTAAATAAATAAATTTAAGTAGTTTTACTTTTATATTAAAAGCACTATAAATATGCACCTAAATCAATATTTTAGGGAACAAGGAAAAACGGTTTTATCTTTGCAACCTCATTTACTATTTAAATGAAACGACCCGCACAAAACGTAACATTAATATGATGTTATATACATTATATGTTAAGGCTTAGACTTAGCATGGTTAACCAGATATAAAAAAAAGAAATACAGTGTAGTCTCTATAACGTCCCATAACATGAACACCCCTAAACATGATCACCTGGTTTGGATATTCTGCAATCTGCATGTTCTAAAACGTGAACGACATTAGTATTTAATATTCCAAAACGTGAACAAAATTGTTAAATTTAAACATTTTGTAAGGAAACAGTTTTTGTTTCTATGTTTTTAATAAAGATTGTTTTATGAATATTCGATGTTTTTTCAATACATACTCTAAATATGTATAATAAAATAAGCCGTTTTAATGGTAAAATAATTATACACATGAATTATGATGCAAATATGTAATTGCATAGTTCCAAAACGTGAACACCACTGTCCTTAATTAATTCATGTTTTCGCGATTACACTTTGTCATTAAATAAATATTTTTATTATGAATTTTCAATAGATATACAACTTTTCCAAAAGATTTTTGATTAGAAGTTTAGTAATTGTGTTTCTAAAAGATGATCAACTTGGGAGCAAGGCGAAAATTGAATTGAATGAAATATAAATACGCAAGTAGATAGGTATATAAAAGTACACTAAAAGTCAACCATTTTTCACTCCGTTTTTTAAAATAAAAAATAGTAGTTTACATTAAAAAAAACACGCATAGATCTTCTTCTACACTTATGTATTAAACAATTGCCTATTACGGAACCCATCTTTTTCTTGGACGTGCTATATCTATTTCTTTTTGCAGTTTATGACCTTTAAAGCTAGTCTGTCGTTTAATCTTTTCATCTTATCCTGTATTTTTTATTATTTCATTTAAACTAATATGCGTCTTTAATTCTCCTCTTATACCTTCGTTTCCGATGTTATCTGTTCTAGTGCATCCTTTCACTCTTCTAAGAAATTCCATTTCTTCTGTTTGTATTCTTGAATTTCATTTACAGTAAAAGCTTCCATGGCGGACACCTTTCTTAGCCGGACAGTTTTTAATACTCCATGTATGTAATTTACATGCATTTATATGTCTATTAGGCGGAAACCTCTAATAGGGGGACAATTTGCTTGTCTAAGAGAGGTTTCACTGTAAATGTCTTTTCTCGTTTTATTTATTTCTTTCGAGTTATTGTATTGCACTGAATATATTTAGCTTTTGTTCGATGTCTTTACTGCAGTCATATGTTAAATCGCGGCCTAAATACTTGAAATGATTTAGTCAATAGAAAAAATATTGTTTTGCTTTTGATCTGTTGAGTTTTCCAACTTTCCAACGCATTGCCAAAAAATTTTCATGAATTTTCCATAAATGTTTGAATTGGCTTCCGGTTGGAACCGCGTCACGTTGACTTCTTCTACTGCCGACGTTTCATTCTCCAGTCTCAACGACTAACCAGAAGCAGCAGCAACACCACCAGCAGCAGCAGCCCTGAAGAAGTTCTTCTCCATGGAGAACGAAACGTCGGCAATAGAAGAAGTCAACGTGACGCGGTTCCAACCGGAAGCCTTCAAGTTAAATTAATTCTTCATAAACTTCTGAATTCAATCTTGATTTTAGATATTTGAATATTTCAAAGCTGGCGTAAATTCAAGATCACTTGATATCAACTTAGATCCAGTGTCGACCGTTCTTACATCTTTGTCACTAAATTTATCGTCGTTAACATCATCAGTATCTGAATTTATTTGCGGTTCTTTTTGCTTCTTTTTGCGGTTAAGCAATTTTTCTTTCCCTTCTTCTTTTCAAGGCTCATAATCATCTTGCTGATGGTGTGGCTCTTTTGCATGCTTTTCTTCACACAGAAATTTTCAGTCGCTCGCTATCTGCATCACAGAAACCTACATAACTTTTCAGATAACAAGCACTTGTGACATCATAACTACATAATATAATTTATTATTCTAGAGGTTTATATTTTTAAAAACACTTGAGTTTATTTATTTATTTTCATTTCAATTTCGCACATGAATTCTCCACGTGTTTCTTTAATAAATAATCTTGCAGGTTTCTTTCTGAATTTGTTTTGTGAAATAGAATCATATATCGTTTTTCGTACTCACCAAAACTTGAGTACATAAAGATCTTTATTTTCTCAAAACCATTACCAGAAACGGTATCCTAAGGTAATAAATCAAAAAGACAATTTCTTGGCGAGAAATAATTTACGTACATCCGGAAAATTGCATCGGCATTAAATACATACAGGTTTCATTAAAACTCATCAGCAGTAAAAAGAAGGTACAGTTACTCTCCACGGTAATAAAACGAAATTCTTTAGGAAAATCTAACGATATACTTATTCACAATCACAATTATTTCATTCATATTTTAAAGAGTAGGTATGTTTTCATTTTAGGAATTCTCTTTATATAATAATAATTAAATTCAGTTCTTAATTAATCTCGTAACAGACGTCAGTAAACTGTAATTAAATCAATTCGAGTCCGTGTATATACTTGCAAAGTCAATTACGCGAAAATAAATTAACACATTCCTCCCACTCGCAAGTTTCCTTCGCACACGTCCTGTGTGGTCCATGTTTCTTCTCAAACGTTTTATGGATATTTTCTAAATGTCATTATATTGTTTATTGGGTTTTAATTACTTCTGCTGTGAGAAATCGACGTGTCACCATGTTCCCATGCTCATCTCTTGAAGTTTTCGTTTACTTGGGTCTTGTACACTTAATTAAGTAGATTTCTTTACATATTCATATACTTTTAGCGAAATATTCTACGAAGTATATACTCTCGATATTGTTCATCGTTTGTGATATATTTATTTTCATAACTTAAGTGTTAGTGCAAGTGTTAATTTTGGTACGCCAAAATGTTGCCAATCAATAAGAGTAAGGTTCGGATGATGTAATTAAGCTAATGATAATTTTATCACACAGAAATTGCACAACTGCTTGAATTGGCAAATATACTGCTCGAAGAAAAAATAGCACATGTATATCATTAGATGTAATAATCTTTCTTACTGTATTGTAAAATTTATAATCATCCAAGACATTACTTTCATACTTCAAATCAAATATAGTCTTTTGCTAAATTAAAATGCACAGTTTTTTTACTTTGTTTATAAATAAATAAGTGGTGAAACAAAGTAAAAGCTGTGCATTTTAATTTATCATTATGGAATACCACAAAGTAAAGGCTGTCCAAATCGAATAGTCTTTTGCATTCCTATTTTGCGAATATCTGCGTTCTACTTCTTATCGCATAGTATACTCTCGAAATAAACGTGATGTTTCGAAATCAACACTATCTGTGAAACGCCAGAATTATTTTACACTTATATAATCGACATAATCCTTCGGTAATGCAATGAATTATGCATAAAAGTAAAAGGGATTAAATCGGGGATAACTTTTTTTATACTTAAATATACTTGCACATTTGCCGAGGATGGATTTGAAATGCCTTCCGATATAGTATTTGACGCGTTGGAGACAGCTGCGAAAATAGCTGTGCGTTTCAGAATTCACCAACACAAGCAGCAGCAGCAACATGCAAGCTGTGCACGGGATGGAGAAGACCCTTCGAGATAAAAATACTCCGGCAGGGGCCGGCGGCATCTGTGGGTAGGTACATCAAGATAGCGTCGGAATTTACCTAAAGCTAGAAGAAAAAACAGAGCTCGCGGGCTACCTCCTAACTTAGAAATTATATGTATTTATTGGCATGCAGGTGTATCCAAAAGAAGGTGTGGATGTAATTTTAAGGGTAGGCTAATCATACAGTTTGTAGGAGAAGAGGATTAAAAAAGTTACGAAAGGCATTGGGATGTTCGAAACAACCTTCAAGTAACTCAATAAACCCGTCGTATTCAGTCAATCAAGTTAATTCTGTTTGCAAAATCAATAAAATTACATTGGAAATAGATTCCAATAACAAATGAAGTATTAACGGGTTACCCATGATATTTGTGACTAGATTAAAATAATTTAGAAGACGATATGGCGAAAGGTCACAAAAAGTTTCTTGTGACCTTCCGGCATATCGTCTTCTAAATTATAGCAAATGAAGTATTTTCTACCATATAAATTTTGAAGTAGTTAAAAATCATGACATTGTGATTAGTGTAAGGTAGGGCTAAAGATGATGATGGAGTTTAGACAAACCCAAGCGAACTCAGACACCTGATTAATAATGTGATAAGAATATACCAACTCTATCTTTAAAGTTAACAATGTAAAACCCATTTAGCGTCTAAGAACGATTTTTATCATTACATGTTCTGCAGACGTTGAATTTCAACAGTTTACAGAAAATAACGATTATTATAAGATTGAAGCTTCTCGTATCTATACTTTCTGCATATTAAAATAAACCTTAAAGGATATTAACACCCTACAATTTAGATTGAAATGGTATTAAGGGTTACTTTATAATAAGAGGAAGTTGAAAACAGAGGGTAATCGGGCAGATATTGGATTACACAATTAAAATGATGGGGGTACAAAGATGTGACAAGTTGATGAGTAGCAGGTATACATACCAAAGAGCGGCAGTAACAACAGCAAAATTTTGTGTGCTTCTTAAGGGGGGGGGGGTATGATAGGCATATTAGAACACTTAAAGATAGAATACTTATATAACACAATCACACTAACAGTAGTTACTTAAACAGAACCATTAAATGATAAGAAAAAGGAAGTGCAAAGAAGTAGTACAGCGAGTCAAAAACAGAATATCATTAAATACACGTTGTTAGCGTAACAATCACTCGATTATAACAGTTGTTGTAATAAAAGATTACGTTAGAAAAATGGATAGTTTCAAAAGTTTATAAAGTAGTGATGCAAAGAAACAAGTCTGATGAGAATTCGAAAGTCGTTAGCTTTCTGTTATAACCCCAAAGCGTGAAGGACCAGAGACTCCTTTCTCTATAGCGAACATAGTAAGGATGATTGATTTAATTGAACCTGTACATGTATGGAAAAAGAGAGCCATCTACTGACTTCAACAGGAAGAAATTATAAAATCATGGATAGGGGATGTTACTGTTAAATATTAAAGCCTTGAAAACTCAGTTTCAACCTCTTCAGTTTGCTATACAACGCAACGTGCTTTATCCAATAGTTACACTATTTTGTCTGTTTAAAGGAATACGTAAAAATTGCTTATATTCCAAGACCATGAATCCTAGCTCCCTTAAATACAAAGACTATTATATCGTGGAAGTCCACCAAAGCTCAAAAATGAAATGAGAAGGGTGTGAATCAAGAACCGGGTAATTCTAAAACTATAAAACTTTTCTACGTTTGGATATATGTAAATAAAGAACAAGAGCCAAGCACCAAAATGTAAGAATCAAACATAAAAGTAACCCAAACGAATTTATTTTTATTTAATATCTATGGCATTTGCTTCCTTGTTCGTTAACTCTACTCAATTTTCATTTCTTGCCTTTTCACTTTTTCATTGATTCATTTTTTATGTTTTGATATTCATCAACTGATGGTACCAACTTTAACTCCGTATCTTACTTATTTGCTTAACTTTTCTCTAGCTACTGCTTGGAAAACAGCTCTTGTTCGCCCTACAGCTAAAATCAAAGAACCCACTCAAATATCACATTACAGACCCATCAGCATTCTCACAGTGTTTTCAAAAATTTTAGAGAATATTATCAACCGGCAAATAACGGAATTTATTACAGAGTTTGATATACTTCCGGTAACTCAGTCTGGTTTTAGGCCCGGACACAGTACTGCTTCAGCCCTATTAGCAGTTACTGATGAGTTAATGCGTGCAGTAGATGATAACAAACTTTCAGTGCTTGTCTTATTAGATTACAGCAAGGCCTTCGACACTCTGCAACGCCATGTATTGTTAAATAAACTTCGTTATTATGGTTTTGATTCTTGTGCAGTTCAACTTATAGGTAGTTTTTTAACAAATAGATATCAAAGAGTCGTAATCAATAATGAAATGTCTAATTATATGCAATTGAAGCAAGGGGTTCCACAAGGTTCTATACTTGGACCTCTCTTATTCTCAATTTACACTAGTGACTTTAATGAACACCTCAATATATGTAAATTGCATCAATACGCTGATGACACTCAACTGTATTGTTCTTTTCCATTTACGGAGCTGCAACAATATAATAATTATATAAATAACGACTTACGAAAACTAATCGAATTATCAAATTCTCATGGTTTACATTTAAATTCATCAAAATCCTCACTTATGATTTTTGGTAGAGAAAAACAGAGGGGTCTTGCTAAAACTTTAATTAATATTATAATTAATAATCATAAATTACAAGTTACCGATGAATGTAGAAATCTTGGGTTAATTATTGATTCGGAATTAAGATTTAAAAAGCATGTTAGTAATTTGACTCAATTTTCTTATAATGTTCTGAAGCACATCTATATGAATAAAGACTTTCTAAGTCAAAAAGTTAAGCTTATGATTACAGATTCATTAATCCTTTCAAGAATATCATACTGTGATGTTGTCTTTGGTCCAGCACTAACTAACCAGGATTTATATCGACTTCAAAAAATTCAAAATAACTGTATTCGGTTTTCTTATAATCTGCGGAAGTGGGATCATGTTACTGGATGGATACGTCAGTCTGGATGGCTCACTATTAAACAAAGATGGCAATACCACCTACTCACGTTGACGCATAAAGTTTTGCGGACCAAAGCTCCCTGGTATCTTTTTAATAAGTTGCAAAAATCCTGTGAAGTTCATCCACGTCTTACCATATTTTCTGAATTATTACGAGCTCCTGTGCACTCCACGGCTCTCTACCAGCGATCTTTTTCATATAATGCAACAAAATTATATAATACTATCCCGAGTGCAGCCATGAAATGTATGTCCTTGGAATGCTTCAAAAAAAGTATCAAAAGTTGTTTACTGATGTACTAATTAACATATATGTATACATGTTGTCGTCATTATTTCAAAATTGTTTATTGTTTTAGTAATTTTGGGTTAAGTGTTAAGAACAGCTATGCTGAACTTCGCCCTTTTATTGCGGATGCGTTATTTCATTTATTGTAAATTTGAATTTAATAATAAAGACTTGTTATTATTATTATTATCTGATCTTTTTTATTTGCCTGATTATTTAAAAACAGGCGAATTTCTGCCAAATTCTAATTTTCTTTTATCATTTATTTTCTTCTTTCTATACTTTGTATTTATTTCAACATTTAACAAAAAAAAAGTGCAGATTAGCTTAATTCACTGCATCATAATACCTAAAACGCTAATGACAAAAGTTTTCCAGGATTTTCTGCTGTAAACAATTCATTAAACAAAATGAATTTCGGTTTCTGCGTCTTCTGCGTCATCTTGTATATTACACGTTGTTATGAAACCTTACTTCATCTTTGAACGCGTTGTTTCTTTAACCTTTGGGCCCCTATATATATTTCTTGGTTTCAGTTTTACATTATTTAAAAAATAATATCCAAGAAAAAAAAATATACCGTGCGATCTATTAAAAAATGATTCCGAATACCTCGTTGATATTCTGCTGGGAAATAACATTCACCTTGAATACCAGCATTTTTATTTTAAATCTACTGACGTTTTAAGAACGTCTTTAGAAATCAGACGTCTTCAGTTATTAGCTCAAAACTTCTAATTTGCAAGACACGTGTCAAACACGCAACAAATTGGACACATTCAATACTTACGTTAAATTGTTCTCGAAAAATACGGGCAATTTTTTAAACACCATGGAGGGGTGTGATTTTAGTAAAAATGAAAATCAGAATTAAAAAAGAATTACAGTGAATATTCTAGATGCGATCCTTGAGCATGGAACAAGGAAATGTCAAATACAAGCTGTACCGTGACATAACTTAATTATGACATATCAGAACTGTCAGTTTTGAAGCTTGTACCCAACTTTTTTTATTCAATCACCCAGTATTAATATGAAGTTATATAAAACCTGTAAATCATTCTCTGGATTGGAAACCTCTTGTGCAAATACTTGCTTTATTCTTCTCTTATTTTTGTTCTACTTTGTACACTTTGCGTTAAAGTATTGCTGAGGTCTCTTTTATTTTTGTTATAATCGAAATTTCTTTTCATCAACGGAAACAATTGTTTTATTACCGAAACCAAACAAATGTTATAGTTTATTTAACGCAGTAATTTCTTGCAAGCTGTCCATTTTGATTATGCCTTTTGTACTTTCTCCTTTTTTTAGGGATTTTGGGATTTGCAGCACGTTGTAGGAGAGAAACCTCAGAATAGCATTGTTTGCTTCGATGTAAACCATTGCTACTGTTCTTGTATAAGACAACTTCTTATTTATTTCTTCAATACGGTGAATCCTTTGAAATTGTTATCGCAGTGAAGATCCCTATACCCTCACATCTGCCTAGCTCTTCTCTTCTTCCAGTTGAAGCAAAGTTACAACTTTCAAAATTCGTAAACGCAATGTTTTCCTCGTGCAGAATATGAAATAGTTGTAGGTTTTTCGTTAGGCCCCAATTCATAGACAATCGTCTTGATGTATTGCATGTCTCAATGTTGTCCAGATTCCATTTTATGAAAAGCGATGAAAAACCAAAGGGATTTAATAAAATTGTTTTGGGAAACCACTTGCCTGAAAGAGAACTTTCAATGTCTTTAGCCCACTGTGGCGTTGATAAACCGAGAACCCAAGAAAGTTACACTTGAGGAATTTCTGATTTGACGGCCAGCCCAATAATAAGATTCCAACCTAACATTCAGTCTTGCGAGAGAGAACATAAACTAAAGAGAAACTTTGTTAAAAAGGGGAATTATCAAGTTCTTACCACTTGTCTCAATTTTCTATTTCACCAGCGTCAACGACAAACCAGAAGAAACACCAAGAAAGATACATTTCGGGCCCATTTGAAGACTCTAGTTTTTTAGTGAACGCAATAATGAGGTTTCAATTTCTGGTGATCAACTTGCTCAATTTTTCGAAAGCGACCATAAATCTCTTGTTTGAAAGAAAACTTTAAAAATGTTGTTGCCACTCGTCTTCATTCAGATTCTACTTCTACATCTGGCTTGGTGGCGAACTCACCCAATAACAAACTTTCAATCCCTTGTTGTTCAACTTTCTCCATTTTCTGAAAGCGAACACACACCAGAAGCAAACCTCTTGTTGGAAAGGAAATTCCTAAGTCATTTGTTTCAATCAAAGTCACACTGGAGGAATAAATCTCTGGTTAGCAACAAACTGTCAAATCTACTGGTAAGATATTTTTATATTTGTTTCGATCTGGTAATTTTTTTTTAATATCCATGCGAAAAAATAAATTCAACATTTCAACGGAATCAATTGACAGTTCGAAGAAGGAAGGGGGAGAGCACCAAATTCCAATATCTGATAAACACGTGACGCAACAACAGTATCAAACGAAAAACGCAGTGGGCGTTGATTAATCCGAGCGACGCTCCCTTCCCCCCGCCGCCCGAAACAAAACGGCAACGCGTCGATCAAGACGGGAAACAAACGCGCGCGTCAAATCAAAATGCAAACTTGTTACGCACGCAAGATAACAGGCAGCGATAACGACCGAAGAAGTCGTCGCAGCTACCTCGGATTTAAATAACCCGAACGTAAACAAACAAATGCCTGGCCGAACGAATAAAACGTGTGTCAGCTGAAAGACAGTAACCAGAAATTACGTTGGCAATACGGTGGGAATGATAATGGGAATAGGAATGGGATTGAGAGCGCAGGAATCCCCTTGGCGCGAGATGTTTTTTAGTTTGAGGACCCCTCGACGACGAAGAGGGAACCCTTTGTGCCTAGCGAGGAAGAAGAGGACGGACTATCGAACCCCCCAATGGATGGTTATGGATGAAAGCAGACCGGCGAGATTCACATAGCCTAGACAGAGACATACTCGGTAATTTGTAAGAGACGGAGCACGCATTGTAAACGAACTAAAAAAAGAAGCGCACGAAATCCCTCGACGACAGAGACGGCCGTCGGAAGCACCACGGTGCAGACAGAGATGGCGCACTACACGATGTATTGTAAATAAACGCTCTCTACTCGTTCCTGACGATTCGAGATTGTTTATTTATGGATTTTTACGGCCGTGTGCGGCAACAGCGACGATGTAAGTTTAAATTCGACGTTGTTTTCGATGCGTCGATGACGCAACAGTAAAACAAAATCGATAGAATCAAAATAGAATTCTAAAAAATCGGAAGGTTTGAAAAATTTCGGGAAAAAAATAAGCGAGCACTTACGAACGGTCTCCAGATTTGTATATTTACATAATAAAATAAAAAAATAAACTCGTAGATTATTTAGTAGAAACAATCGAACGCTTAACGCATTGCGCGTCGCTGACTAGTAGTAAGAAGAAATAAGGTGGTTGGTTACCTGCGTGGTTGGTAGAATGCGAAACAACTGTCACTCGACGAAAAACAAATGCAACACATTGCGTCAAAAAAATCCGGGGCGAGCCGGCAACGTGGCGCGCGCGTCGATCCGGCAACCGCGCGCATCGCCTACATACACAGATAGAGAATATTGCATGTTAAAATAGAGCGAGTTTGCACGCGTTTTTGGGGCAGTTGGCGTGCTTCGATTCTTTTGAGATTCGCACGGGACGTCGACGTCGTCACGCTACGCCCGGCACCGTCGCGAAAAAAATGCGGAACGCACTCTGAAGGGGTGAAATCGGCGCGGCGCCGGCAACATACCAACCTTATAACAATTCGATTTGTACTAGCCGTGGCTCCCGTTGTACCATAAGCAACTTCGACCGGTCCGGACCTGGCCACGCCCATCACCAATCGCAGCGCTGCGATCGTATTGACGTCATGCGATGACGTGCGATTCCGAACGACTTTGTGCGATTCTAAAAGCGTTCGGAAAGGATAAATTCCATTTTGTGCTGCATATGCCACATGTGCATGGAATTTGTTTATTATTTTTTTTTTCGGTTGGTGCCGCTGACCAAGCACAGGCGGGTTCAATCGCCACCGAGGCAACCCTGGGTTCACTCTTAGAGAGAACCGAAATTGTGAATTTATTCATTTTATTTTTAAAACTTGCCACGGGAATAAATTAAAACATTTGCACAGACGCACGCCATAGCAAATCAGAACTACCACCTGCTCTAGATTTGCCAATACAACGGTAAGTATGTAACTAGTCTTTACAACGAAGCAATTTCAGAAGAGGTACTTGGCGTCGATTAAACTTTACACCAGCGATATTAATGGAAGTTCAAGAACACAATCGACTTTAGGTTAACTTTTAATTTACAATTTCAATTTCAGTTTTTACACATCTTTAATTTTTCGAATATTAATTTTCAATAGTCAAGCGCGTCAAAGATGAATCAGGCATTGACTATGCATTCTCCTGTATCCAACTTTCGGCATTTCCCATAAAAACGATTTTGATTGCAGATTAACTTGAAAGCTTCCGCAGCCGTTGTCCATCTTTTCCTAAAAGGAAGAAAACTGCTACTGCGGTTCAAAGCGAAAATCCCAGTGAAAAATTTTTTATACTCATTTAAACTACCAACTCTCTGGGTTTATTGACTTATTTGTAAAGAAGAAGTTGGCGAAGTAAATTCAAATTTGAATCAAAAATGGGTGAGAACAATGGCATGGCACGTCATGGCAAACCAGGGTTGCCATACGTCCCAGGATTGCCGGGTTTGTGATTAGTTCCGCGAATTTCGGCAATTCGAAACTAATCCCTGACGTGAGCTGCATTAGATTCACCGATTTGGATCGATCTAAATCGATCCAAACAGCTTTTCTGCGTTTGTTTCCTGCCAGATCAGTTAACCCCCACCGTAATTTCAAGTGATCCAAATCACTTCAAAGTGATCCTGCTTATTTAAAGAATCATTTAGATCATTAGATCGATAAACTAAGTTTATGTGTCGGTTATGTGGCGACAACAGATAAACAAAACAGTTCAGATAAACTTGTTCGTTTCGCTATCAAGGATCACATTAATTTCACTATTGTGAACTGATCCAAACTGATCTAAACGAATTGATTCGACGTGTGAATCGAATGCAGCTGTGGTCACGTCATTGCAAACCAAGGTTGCCACCCGTCCCAGGTTTGTCGGGAGAGTTTTGCATAAGTAACCAACGCGTGTCAATCGAAAAGTTGATTTTAATTTTTTGATGAAAGAAGGTGGAGCGAAAAAGGGATGATTTCCTAAACCGATTGATGTTTGATGTTGGCTGTTGTCAAACAGTTTAACATATTTGGTTTGTTGTGTCTTCATGACTTGAATTTAGCTCCCCTTCCAGTGAGGTTATTACAAATGAGCTGTTTTCAGGGCTTTGATTATTATCGTAAAACTATTCAATGATTAACAAAATAATTATCAAAACATTCAATTTTTTAGATGTTCCAATTAAAAAGATTGAATGGGGCCTGTAGTTTTTGTTGTTTCCTTTGAGGAAAGAATTTTCTAGTTTGCTTACTTACAGTGATTGATGGTCGTATGGCCAACACTCTCTTCAGATATTCTCATAAGTCTTGGTTAGTCAATTCCAACAAACGCACCAATTCATGATCCTCCTCAAATGTGGAAGTCAACTAATAATCGTGGGCAGTATTGGGCAATTGTCTCTTTCCCTTGGAAACATATCTGTGGTTGACTTTTTTCACTGGGACTAAATTATGCACTGAGTGCGCACTCAGAATATCTCCATCCCGTTTCATTACACGAGGTTAAAATAAGATGAGAATATTCTGAGTGCCCAGTGAAAAACGCTATTAGACAGATCAGTCTCGAAAGAGAAAACCAAAATGGAGGGCGACCCCGTAAATGCTAATGGCACTCCCACAATTCAGCTCACGTTTGTATCTCTTGCAGATGTGAACTTATGGTGAAACAGTACAAAAAATGGCTCAAAGAAGGACCAAAGATTTTAGAATTAAAAAGCCCATAGGAGGCATGAAAATATAATAAAACACCAATTAATGAATTCTGATACACGTCTAGGTTATTTCAGAAGAGTTCGATTTGCAAAAGTAACTAGTTCTGGATTCATACAATTCGAAGCGAATGCCAGTAAACCCAAAGTGAAACAATTACGAAATGTTGACTTACACCAAAGATAAAATGGAGCCTAAGTTTTTAAGAGACCGGCAACTTGTGACTTTTTTGGTGAATGGTAGTTAGTCGCATCGAACTTAGAGATCGTTTGATACCTAATAATTGATGACTAGAGATTATTTCTGTGAATCAAATTCTAGTTACACAGCAATACGGTGGCTATATTCTAACGTAACGTTGATGGATGGAGATAATTAATATGGATATTAGAACGGTGTTACCAAATCGTACGTAAATAGAGTTACGCTGGATTTCACAAACGTCACTTAACTTTAATCATCGATTAAGAATAGTCATTCCTATACCTTCAGCACATGTAACCATGGCAACGTTTACTTTTAACGGATGATTAAATTTAAGTAACGTTTGTGACATCCGCCATTAGTGTTTCTCTTTTCAAATTCTTGCGGCTGATTTAGTTGATTAATAATTGGACCCTGGCCAAGTCCCAGATTTGTGTAAAACACTTCGTTACAGTTCGTCATGATAACAGAAACCTGTAAGATATGTAAACAACTTTAATATTCTTGCTTATGCCTGTGATATTTGACGTTGAAAAATCTGATTCCTTTCTCTATTGATGACAAATACATGCTATTTATGTGCTATTTATCGACGACTATTTAAAATAAATACAAAGAAAACTGTTGAGATTATTTAGCTAATTAATGCTATATAAGTTTGGCACTTTATATAACGTCCAGGCATTATATACATTGCCAGATGAGTTTTATAGGAAATTTATTAAATGCTACAGTCGAAGTAGAGAATGAAAAGTAATGAAACTATGCCAAGTTCGAACGTAGGTCTTTTACTTTATGCAAGCTTTAGTGGCTAAGCAAATTGTCGAGCGTTCTCTTTGAACTGCCATGACTATACCTACAACGAAAGCTTTGGTTTGAAAAGCACACTGTATTTGGTTTGTGACGAACGCATTTTTTGTTCGACATTTGGTATTTACGTAGCCATTTTATAAACATCCTTGCTATGTCCTCCATGTGCGATCACAGTGGACCTTAAAGACTTAAAATGGTCCTTGATCACCATATTATCAATAGAAATATAAATGTTTCAGACAAAGTTCAATTTCATCTGCTATTAGACCCTTGATAACTCCAACCGGTTCGTCTGAATACAACTTTATACTTTGAAAAAATGTCCATGTTCAATTTATGTTTTTATCAACTTTTAACAGTTTTCTTTATTAAAAACTGTTAACCTTTAAATCTTCGTATCTACGACGAGTTTTGTTTTAATTAAGAGTTATATTCGAAATACGTACGTAGGCTCTTTTTGGTATTTCACAAATTGTGTATACAAAACAAAAGAAATTAACAACAGGAGTTGCCATTAAAAGAACCTCCAAGAAGGACTTCCCATTGTACAGTGATGACCATTGAAATCGTTACCTCTGCATGCTAACCTCGCCCTTATTGACCTGCAGTGGAAGCAACGGCTATCGTCCCTTCACTCATATTGCCGCTAATACAAGTGTAAATAATGCACAGTGGCGGAATTTAAAAAATATACAAGTCTTTAGGCTATATTTTGCAACACTAGAATAGTAAATCTATCTCTGTCTGATTGACAAAAGCACTGACAATTAAATCATGTCACTTTCATTTTTAGGAGTCAAGAAGAAAACTGTATGGTGCTTTTTTATTAACCCCAATCTTTTGGGTAATCTTCTTACTGACCACCCTTTTTCAATGTACGTAAATGTACCTAATTATTTGCGTTTCTTGGGTAAACTTAAATACGGCATGTTAATGTCGGTCTATCACTTTGACAATTATTTATATTTACTTATAAAGCGAAAATAATTACAAACAAAACCAAGTTCACAGCGACACCTTTTGAGTGTATGTAGGTAGGTATGCTTTTTAAATTCCGCAACTATACAACTGCGGACAAAAAATTTCGGACATCACTGTCATTGCACTGACATAAAAATAGAGAACTGTCATTTTGATTGATATGTGACATAGATTTTAAGAATGTGTGGGAGAAATATGAAGTCCCAAAAACTCATCCTGATTTTCCATCAAAATTTTTGAACTCCGTTAGATTCTACAACAGCACTCATTTGTAAGCTGAAATGTATAGTTAGCATACAAATACAAAATGATTGTTGTTTGCATATTAATTTCTTTTGTTCTGTATATATCACACTTTCAAATAAAAAACTTGTCAGGCAGGCTATGACTTTCTTTTACTCCATTAAAATTACATTGCATCAAATGTTTTCATGGCCTACCTTAGAAGTTTTTTTATTTGAAAATCCTTTACAGTTTATGAAATACATAAAAGAGCTAAGTACTTCTGAAGTAACTCTTAATCAAGAAAAAGAAACTCGTCGTACAAACATTTAAAGATTAATGTTTTTTAATAAAAAGTTGATAAAAACATAAATCAAACATGGACATTTTTTTCAAAGTAAAGTTGTATTCAGATGAATCGTGTCCCTGTTCTGTGCTCAAATAATAAAATTTGTCTTCGATTAGGTATATCAAGCATACTGTTAAAATCGATCTTGCTATAACTATCTGTAGAAAATTTTTCGTATATTTTTTGTTACTTATTTGTTTATTAATTATTATTAAAATATAAAAATAATGCACTTAATCTGTTACCTAATCTAGTAATATTTGGGGTGTTATTTAGCCTAACAATTCGTTAAATAGGTACTACAAATTATACGAGAGTTTACAACAATTTGTAAACAGTAGATAGTGTTACGATTTAATTACACACCATAAGTTTTTTATAATGTTCAACACATTTATGTGAAAAACTTAAAATGTTATTAAATTCTCTCGTTTTGTCCATACTCTATCTATGTTATACAGGGTGAATCAGAATAAGTGTCCGACCCGTTAGGGGCGTACTCACTAAAGTCAAACAAGTACGAAATGGGA
The DNA here is from genome assembly GCA_958336345.1 of Dorcus parallelipipedus. Taxonomy (NCBI): domain Eukaryota; kingdom Metazoa; phylum Arthropoda; class Insecta; order Coleoptera; family Lucanidae; genus Dorcus; species Dorcus parallelipipedus. The sequence goes on from OY284480.1 coordinate 35,469,683, forward strand.
AGAAATAAATTTATTGGAGACATTTGAAAAATCAGCGTCTCTTGAGTCCTAAATTGAAACCGATTAAGTACCGCTGATGCCGTATTTATAAAATTACGTAAGAAAATCGTTTGATATCGTCGAGTTCATTTTTTGCACTTTCGTGACGTAATAAAGTTATTCCAGTGACCATCAACCAATTTACATCCGAATTTTCAATGAATTTTATCTCAAAAACTATGCATACTAGACCCCCTATGCATATAGCTTTTTTGCTTTGCTTTTTCATGTATTATCTGCGGTTAACGGGTCGAACACTTATTCTGAATCACGGTGTACACAGTACCATCCATAAAGTATGTAAAATATTGTAAAACATTTTATTATTTTTTTTTGTAGAAACAAAAAAAAATGTATCATTCTTTCATGTGTTTGTCGACGATCTCACAATTAACACTAAAGTATTGTTATAGATACGAAGTTTTTTTCACAAAGAGTAAAAAAAATACATTTTTGTTACATCACACTTCTCATAGCTGATAAACAATATTTTCCATTTATTTATTTAAGATGAAGTATACGTGAGTTTTTGACAGGTTCACAAACTTTAAGAAGTAAAACAATTACTTAGTTTTCAGTAAAAAATATGAAACATTTTCTTTTCTTTTTTGCATTCAAAAAAGTAAAGAAGAAGGCATTGGATTCGCCGCTTGGTTACCTGTTTGTGATTCTTTTAATACCACGAATGAATAAAATCAACCTTTTCCGTTTGTCTCTTTCTTAAAAATTCGCCACGACCGGCTTCAGCAAAACTACATATAACAATTTCAAGCTTCTCGGTAAATTAAAGTAAAGTAATTGTGAGACTTATATTCAAGTAAAGATGGGTCCTTAGTATTTGCTATAATTATTACCTACATTAATTAGTTAGTTATAATTCAATACTTTTTTTATCTCTTCTTCTTTTCGTTCTATTTTTGTAATTTGTCATTCTAAATTATATATTTCTTTAATTAAAGCTGGTTCTTGTCCGATGAAAATTGTATCACAAACTCTTTTAAACGGACACTAAATGGCGCATAAACACTTAACGTTTCGCAGTCGTTGAACAGCTTCGAACGACTGCGAAACGTTAAATGTTTATGCGCCATTTAGTGTCGGTTTAAAAGAGTTTGTGATATATATTTCTTGTCCAAAATGATGTGATCTGTCACATCTTAAGTTTTGTGAACAATCTAAAAATTCGACCTGTATAATTAAATTTAAGTACATTTAATTCATATGACACTGGTAAAATGATTATTTGCAAGTCTATTTTTAATCAGTTTTTTTAAACTACTTTTTATGTAATTTTGAAAATGCGCTTTTTCCTAAATTTTTGAGGTAAAGAAAATAAAGTTATTTTCACATTTTATTACTACATATGCCGAATCTTATAGAAAAATAATAGCAAAAATTAAGAAGGAAACCAAATTCATTGCGCAGTTTCATTAATTAAAAAAAATTAAATTAAAAATTAAAAAGTTTCAACCCGCAGTGTAATTTTTAACGTATTGTAGGTTGAAACTTCTGAATTTTTAATTTAATTTGTTGAAACTATAGTCCCCTATAATAGGTACATATTTATATTTATATAAAAAATTAATTTAAATTAATCCAAAATGTTAATTAGTAAACATGACAAAATAAGAATAATAAAAAAAACTAAGGCCAAGTACCTCAACAATTAAAAATTAAAATATGGCTGAAACCCTAACTGTCAACTGAAAAGAAGCGGGAGAGAGGTGGCGAACATTATGCATAGAAATACATACAATATTATACTGGTACTTAGACATAGGTATTTTTTAAAAAATTGTAAAATTTTTATTACTTGGGGAAAAATGTTTCGTGAAAATAGAAAAAATAAAAAGCAATAATAAATACCACAGTCGCGACATCTCACGGCTGAGTTTTGACCTGAACTACGACAAGGTTTGTAATTATGCGCTATCTTTGCATAAGTCATGTTGGTCGTCGGGACTGCGATGGAGTTCTCAAGCTACTCTTCTGCTGATGCGACCCCATTTAAGGCCGAAATAGCTATGCAGAGGATGCTCGTGGACCCCATTACAATCCGGCCGACTTGCAGCCAAACTTTTTTGCAATAATAAATAATTCAAAAAAATAATTGAATTGTAAGTTGTACATAAACAAAATTCTATGTGCGATGCAAATTGAAATAAAAAATTTCAGAAAATTATAAATCCTAAAATTCTTGAATAATAAAATAAAATAAAATAAAAAATAAGATTCAATGTGACTGAAACCTCAACAATTAAAAAAAATATATAAATTAAATTATGATCGAAATTCAAAGATGCCATATACAGATTATGAACAAAAAAAATTTTTGTTGTATTAAAACGTTTAAAAGAATAAAATTCTCGTGCCAATTCTTCTATTTGTAGAACAGTATTTTATAAACAATAATAAGTGCTTCTCAAGAATTTTAAAAAATTTCTAAAATTAAAAATCAAAATGAACTACATCTTTAAGTAATTAAATTATAGACAATAAATATACTGAAACTATCTGAAAAATTATTTAATCACATTGGAAACGAAATATACTTGTAGCATGTTTAAGTAACTGTAAAGCGTATAATAATTGTAACGGAAAATTACTATTTTTTTAAATATACAAGTGAATGGCATTAAAGTTGAATTTTTTGGTAATTCACAAACACTTTCCGATGAAAATTGTATCACAAAATCTTTTAACCGGACACTAAATAGCGCACAAAACACTTAACTGTACTTAATTGTAATATCAGTTAACGCGAGTTTTTCATCACTCTCGTTAATGGAAATGTTTTGCTCTTTCTCTTTAGATATGTTAAACCGGAAGCTAACGGAATTTCTAGGTAACGTCTTTTAATGTACACTACTCATATCTTCCTATCTTCCGGCAAAGTTGACACAAATTACTCGTGAGTTCATTTTAACAATCAAACAATCACATGTCGTATTAACATGAATAAGAAAAAAGGTCAGAGGCAAATTGTTAAAGAATAAGTTTATTTACTTTTTTAATTGAGTGTATTTTGATCAAACCATTTACAATATTTAAATTTCTTTAAAATTTAAGTGTGTATTTTAAAGTTCAACATTGAACAGGAGTGCAGGTAATTATAATTATTTTTTTATAATTTACTTTGTTACAGATTAGTTCTATTACATGGTTTATTCATTACCTCTTTGAGCTGGTAGCTAATTAAAAATAAATTAATAAAATGGTGCTAATGTAGATGCGAACGCCGTGTCCGACAGGGTGGGACGTAATTAAAATTTACGACCGTGGGTAGGGGAAGGCACTGGTGCATAAAGTCAGGAAACCACCGGGTGATTTGCTGAACACAGTTCGAAGGTAAGCACCGGGTTTATTGTTACAATGTTCAGGTAATTCCATTCAAATAAAACTTATACCTGCTTCAGGAAAATTTTTAATTTATAATTAATTTAAAAAATGGGAAATACAAATATTCAAAATTGCTTAAGCACCAGAACTTAACTTGTAATACATATTTTTTATTTGTTACCATTATTCTTTAATCGATTATATTTGACGAATATTTAAAATATCAGGAAAAAATTTGCTGAGACGTATTAGTTCAAAGAAATAATAGGCGCTTTTTTGTGATACATTGGTTTGAAATGTTTTGAAATGTTTCAAACCAATACATTTTAGTGCTACAACAGTGACGTCACACACGCAACTGATTCAAAATTATTGAAGCTGGTTTGAACCGCGTTCGGAGCTCGATTTGAAACGAGTTCGTAAATTTGTCGGTTTGAAACGAGTTCGTAAATTTGTCGGTTTGAAACGAGTTCGTAAATTTGTGGAGGGGTAAACGGACGAATTATTTGTAGGTTAGGTGACAGGCTATAGCAAAATCTATTAATAAATAAATAAATTCACATTACATACACGAATGAGTATTCAAAGATTGTATCTCTCTAAAAAAAGACACAAAGTGAAAACGTTGCCACCAGAGAGTGGAGATATTAAAAAAGTGACTTCCTTTACTTTTCTGCAAAAAATAAAGATACTTGAACGAATTTCTTTGAATTTCGAAAACATTTGTTAGACCCGCAAAATAAATAATCTTCCCTAAAGTAAATAAACTTTCAAATGGTTACCATTTACCGCCAGACCGAAAGGTACCGAAGTTTATGTTTCAAACAATTGCATTTTCATGCTATATGAAATAATGACGTCACAGTTCAAAACGTTTCAAACCAACCGTGTTTAGACGCCTAATATTAAAATATCATTAATGTTGTCAAAAGAAAAATCCTTGTATTTTTGAACAATTATTTTTGAGGCACTCTCAAAATATGCAGCTTATGTTCTATACGTCAAACGTAATGTAAACAAACAAAAATTATTTATGATCCTTCTCAAACGTGGAAGTCAACCAATAATCATGGGCAGTATTGGGCATTTGTCTCTTTGTCCGTTGGAAACATATCTGTGGTTGATTTAGACTGACCAGTCTCGAAACAGAAAACAAAAATGGAAGAAATTATAATTTCTAGGATACATATCCACGGCGACTTCATAAATGCTAATTACTCCCACAATCCAGCTCACGTTTGTATCACTTGCAGACGTGAACTTATGGTGAAACTGCTATGAAAAAATCGACTGTACCATAAAGGATTCAAAGAAGGACCAAAGATTTTGGAATTAAAAGACCCATGGGATGCATGAAAATGGGAAAAAATTACAATAACTAATGAAATCTGATACACGTCTGGGTTATTGCAGAAGACTTAGAAACTGTAACGAAGATCTTAGATCCGAGAATTTTTAACTAATGGCATCTTTACAATGGAACCTCTTTAACATTATTAAACATTATTCAGAACTCTAGAATGCTTTTCAGTATTCTGCCTTCGTTAAACACGTAAGAAAATGGGGCTTCTTTTAGGGCTACCTGCACTTTTGGTAATAGCAAAGTCAAAAGATAAAAAATAAGGTTTAAGCCCGACTTGATTTTGTGATTTATTTTTTTAGGCAAAACCTAAAGCTAAAACTTCATGCAAAAAATGTTCCATTGTAAAAAAAGAACATTGCAGCTGATAAGAAGTTTCAAATAGGGACTGGTGGTGGTCCCCACGTAGTTGAAATCTCAGAAGTTCTTTTGGACGTCTTAAAGTATCCCAATGTTTATAACCTCTTCATTATCCGATGAAGTATCATTTTTACTTATCATTAAAGGCCAATGGAATGTCATTTGATAATTATACCATTAACTCTCAATTTCAAAAATAAACAAGAAATTTTAATCCTGCGAATCACTGTAGCCAAAAAAGTGTAAACGTCTGTTTTAGTTTTTACTTTGTAATAATAGACATTTCTCAAGTCAGCACAGTCAAATTGGCAAAATTTTGTTTGCAAGTCGCGAATTTTAAACGGGCGTGAAAAGACCAAAGTAATTACAAAATTAGAAGAAGGAAAGCTTTTTTTTATTAATCTAAATACAGTTACATCTGTCTACGTCTTTAAAATTAAATTAAAAACGGCAGACTGTTGAAGGGCGTCTTGAATCTGGACGTGAAAAAACATCCAATGAGGTGGAAGATGCTACTTCTGTCAACAATATTAGGCCTGTTGATGTTTAATTATACAGTAGTAAGAAATTAATTTTTGTATACAACTGTAGGTATAAAAAAATAGAGTAGGATTTGTACGTACTTTATTAATGAGATCAATGAGATCGGTACGACTCCTAGAATAAGATCGTCTTCTCTGAAGACAGAATTTTTCAGTTTATTATTGGTAGAATAAATCATTGTATACAGTTATCAATAGAGAGCCTTTATGCTTTTCGTAATAGCAACGCGAAACTTTTCATACTCTGTAACTAATTTAAAATTTGTTATTATTTGCTTTCTTACGTCTTTTCAAGTTTTAGTTTTTCATTATTGTTTAAATTTCTTGATCTCTTATCGAAAAAAATAAGTTTCTCGAATTTTAAATACAGCTACATTTTTTTAATATGTATATGCCAATCGATCGATAAGTCAAAGAACTTTTAAATAGCTATCTTCTTCTAACTTTCGTGAAACAACCTTGCGAGTTTTATCATGTCATGTCAACTCATCGTATATTTTTTTAACTCAGATCCATATATCACGGAACTTTAGTTCTTTTTTTATAAAAATTCAATTTTATCGACGGGCGGAAAGTATTAATTAACTAGCGATGATATCGGGAATCGATAATTAAATTTTATCCTCATGTATAAATTTTTTTTCTGTAGCAGATGTTAAAGAAAAAAATAAGAAAAACCAATTACAAATTATAGGTAGGTAAGATCAGCTTTACAATCGTGGAATAAGGACAGAATAACTACTCGCCGAGTATCGTTCAACCTTCCGCCATATCTACATCACGTTATTCGAAAAATAGTATTACATATACTCAGATTGTCCGACGATTATAAAATCGGACCTATGTATACTTTAAAATCTCAGTATTGCTTTTTTTTTTCTATAATACTTGTCAATGTCAAAGTTTTTGGGTTTCTGTTGGAAGCCTGCTTTATCCATAAATGTACTACAAAAATTTTAGTAATTTCCTAATTTTCAGATAACAGTTACCATACCAACATCACAAACATTTGACAGGTATTACAAAAAAACGGACTGTAGGATGTTGATGTTTTTATTTGTGAGTTATTTCTTTTTGTTTTTTGTTCCGGTTTTTTGAATGGTTCGTTATATAACTATTGTTAAGAAATATCATTTCGTCATTTTGATTCCAAAATATTTTACGCTCTCCAATACATGATTCGGACCTGTATTAGATCTGTTGAAAATAATATTTATTCTACATTTTTATAAATCAAATAATTATAGGTATAATTATATTCTTGTCCAAAGAAGATGTGAGACGCATTTTTCTTTATATCTTGCAGTTTAGATAACCTCGGCAGTAAGTTTTCGAGATTGACCTGTTGCTTTTCTTAGGAAAACACTTCCAGTTTCACGAAACTACTCTACACACCAATGCAGATTGTCTTCGAGTGTTTTGTTGTCAATAATGACATCGGGAAATTCAACTCTAAACTCTTCCAAATAGTTTCGTACTCAGTATACTCATGCTCCATCGATTACGAAAATAACTTTCAATCACAAATGTTTTCTGCTCTAATGTAAACACCATTTTCTAATGCAATAAATATAAAGTAAATGAGTCTTGAAAATAACTTGTTTTCGTATAAAACCAACAAAAAACGCAAACAAACACGAGAATACTTACTCGACAGTTGACAAGACAATAGTGACAATTCTGTTCGCGGCGAGCTTAAGCTACGAAAACAAAATATTTCCATAGCCAAATGCTATCGGAATATTAAATGAACACTGAGACTTTAATACGACATTGAAATACCAGACCTTTGCACTTCACCTGCAACGTACAGTGCGCGACACTTGATTACTCTCACACATTGATCGGTGGAATTTTGTTCAAAAATCACTGTTTTGGTTCGTAGAATGAAGCATGGAGTTGGATTATACAGTTCCAATATCTATGCAGAACTTTGCCTCATAATTTCGACTCGTTCAATGCTGGGCAATTTTTTAAAGTTAAATTGTTATTGATTACTCTCACTACCTTTTTTTTAAATCACTGATCGTCATACAACAAGCGGAAATTACGTTCCATAGCAAAGAGTTAACAATTGTTCACAATTGTCATATTGTAACAGTATGGGTCGTAGAAAAAATTTACCTGCCGAAGAAAGAGGAAGAATCCAAAGTTTTCACCAAGAACGCTACTAAAATCGAGAAATCGCCAGAAAAATAGGACGAAGTACGTGGGTAATTAATGCTTACCTAAAAGGCAGAGAAAATTATGGCAAAAATCGGCAAGGGAGCGTCGTGCGATTATCCAATTCATGTGCTACAACTAGGCAGATTAGGGAAAGAGTCGGAGGTGATGCCTCCGTACGAACCATCCAAAGAGTAATAAAGAAATACCCACACTTAAAACGAAAAAAATTGCACAAAAGGCTCCCTCCTGCTGGAGCATCATCGGCGGGCTCGATTAGAATGTTCTCCAATCATTGTGATTGGACGGAGGAGTGGAAAAATGTTGCTTTCAGTGATGAAAAAAAAAAGTCTAATTTGGATGGCTTCCAATATTATTTTCATGGTGTAAGATTGGAAGAACGAGTCTTATCACGTCGTCATAACCGAGCCAGATCAATAATGATTTGGGCGATAATTTCAAGAAGGGAGATAGACTGCTCAAAAGTACCTAGACTTGCTCCAGAGACAAGTTAATAACATTGCAGCGTTATTTCTCGATCAACAATGAACATTTCAGCATGACAATGCGCCAATTCACACGGCAAGAATAACCAACACATGGTTGAATGAGAACAATATCAACGTTCTGGAGTGGCCCGCTCTTTCCCCTGATTTGAATATCATAGAAAATTTATGGGGTTGGATGACCAAAGAAGTCTATGGGGAAAAACGACCAGAGAAGAACTAATAGTAGTCATAAGAACATCTTGGGAAGCAACTCCAATCAATTTATTAAATAGTTTATTTAATTCATTACCTCATCGCTTGTTAGCCGTCATTGAGAAACGAGGAGGTCATACTCGATATTAAAATAAATATTACTTGATTTATTCATGTTTGTTTTTCTTGTTTTATTTAGTGTGAGAGTAATCAAGTGATTTCAAATCAAGAGATTTTCAAAAAGGTGTATATTCGGCCCTGTCGGATGAGCGATGAGCGTATTCGTTTCAGTTGGTGGAGTTTCAAATGTGGTAATTGCGCTTTCTCCTTTGATGGCGGTACTAAAATCGAATAATTACGTTACGTTCGATTAAACACTAAGTAAAAATTTTTCTACGAGGAAAGCAATTTCGTCTTCCTTCTTAAACATTATCTCTCCACTGAGAAAAATGACGAAAAACAAAAATTCATTCAATCTGACTTTTAGAACTGAATACTGTCAACCAATTCCTTCAGATATGCCTTCGTTTATTAATATAAACACCTTCCAATTAATGCTAAACAAAGTGGTTCAAAATAATCCATTCGTTTGTAATTTATGTTAAAAGATCGGTGAACATTTTTTTCGTCTGCAAGTTTCTCCGCCTTTTCTTGCGGGCGCTTTGTGCACTTCTTCAATCTCAGCGTTTCTTTTTGCTTCTTCGCGCGAAGCTCACCTGTTCAATCGAGTGGTATCCGCAAGCGAGACTTGGTTTTTTGTTGTTGTTGTTGTTATTCTGAGCTTCATCTTATTTAATGAGCGTATGTATGTGCCTGCCAAAGCTGCCTCTGGGGCCTACGTAAATCGAATAGTTTTACTGCGTTTTCAATAATAATAAACATTGGGACTGGAAGTGAGAGAGAAATTAGAAAGCGCGCGCGCGTTAAAACGCTCAATTAAGTTTTACGGCGGGCGCTTACGTGCGGATTTAATTGCGGCAACATGTGCTTATTTATTTATTTATTTGTTTATTTATCGGTGAAGCGATTAGCTGGCGAGATCGCTTTCGCAGATAGTCAAGATCGCGAAACGTACGTTTCCGAGTGAAAGATAAAACGCGCTCGGTGTCAGCTTGCGCAACCACGGCGATAAACTTATTATTATCATTATTAATAATATTAATAATGTATGATAGAAAGGCCCCTCGCTTTTACGCGAATCGCCCGATGAAAGCGAAATAATACGCCTTTCGATTACTTTCATAATTCCACGCACATTTTTTAAACGCACATGCAAAGCATTAAATGTAAATGTGAAAAATATTAATAGTAATAAAACAAAACAAAAAGGCCGCACTTATACGATATTGAATAGAGAGTTTAACTTTTTACTCTCTTTAATTAAATTTTCTCGACTTTGGTGCAGTTATTCATATCAAACAAAAGTACTATATTTAAAGTACTTACTTGACGTTTCGCGAAATGGATCATTCGTTTATCACTTTCTGTCACTTTTGATAAAGCGAACAGTCCATTTGGCGAAACGTCAAGTAAGTGCTTTAAATACACTTTTGCTCGATATAAATTTGTTTTCTTTTACAAATGAAATTGTTTCTTTGATATGCAGCAACATAACAGAAACTGAAAACGGATTCTCTAATTTTTAATCATCACTATTCTTAGCACTTCGATAGTGCTAGATCTAATTCAATAATTTCTCTTTGCCTTTGAGGAAGGGTATACATACTCAAGTTGCCACTTTTTTATAAATATAATTGATCGCACAGGTTGTGAAATCAAGTCAAAAGTCAACGTTTCGCATTGGCAGCTTCTTCAGGGTAAATAATAATTATGTTTCCCGAAGAAGCTATCAACATAGAGCGAAACGTCGACTTTTAAACTGGCTTTACAAACTATCTGATCAAGTATAATCACAAATTTGTGGTATTTTTCAACGGACAAGAAAGTGCTTTAATTAATGATGGTGTTAAAGAGAATACAGGATGATCGCACTATTGCTAACTTCGTTGTAATTGTAGCTACGAAGTCGTTCGAATTAGCAAAACTGAACTGTTTTTACTCAGGATTACAGTGGTGAAATGAGAATTTATGGCATTTAATTGCGTATGCTCACATTCGTTAACGGGGAGGCCATAGAATAAAAAATAAATTAGAATCGACGTTTATTAAAACCTACCCTATTGATTGGAAGCTGTTTTTGGAGCATCTAATGACTGAAAATTAATTAATTAATACGCATAGTATTGATTTCTGTCATTTTGAGATTTCTAATATTTTGTTTATTACTATGACCACCCTGTAACGATAAAAGTACATTTAATAATTAATTGCTTACAATAAGTTTACGTATTAACTATATCTGCACCGAAAATCTTTTACTTAAGAGTTAAAAATAAACGAAATGAAAATAAATAAAATAATGGCGGTTAGTTTTAGGTGTAGACAGAAAATGTGTATAATTTTATGAGCGATCCAAATTTGAATGCAACTTTTTTATTTCAATAAAAAATAAAAAAAGTTGTATTCGGTATAACTGTTTTGATTCGTTATGTATAGATGAAAATAATTTTGTGTTGTGGATCTCTAAAATTCAAATCTTCAGTAGTTATCGAGATATTGTCCGAGAACACACTGCTAGGACATCCTGTATATCCGATTCCGACTTTCTTGGGTAAATGGCGCCAGCGGAAATAGTAAATTGTCGGAGAGATAAGATAAATGATGAATGCTACTATCACAATAGCTTCTCTATCATTCGATTTAAGGTGAAACCGTAAAGAGTAATTTGTATTTATAACTTGATGCTCTTTCATTTGCCAACAAGAAATACAGGGTGTTCTATTTAATAAAAGAACTTTAGATATAAGTAAGCAAGTATTTTGAGAATGCGATGCTTAAATTGTTTTCTTCATATCACCACTGTAATCCTGAGTAAAAACAGTTTATTTTTGCTAATTTAAACGACTTCGTAACATCAATAGTAATGAAGTTAGCAATGGTGCGGCAGCAACTGTATTTTGAAAATATAAAACAAAAAATGGAGTAAGCGAAAAGCAAATATCGTACAGGTTGTTGAACTGTAGTCGCTAGGAGAAAATTTGTGGACCGGATAAAAGAAGAAAAAAGCTCAAAAGAGAAAAAAGAAGAATAATTGAATAGGTTCATCTATTTTTATAAAATTCGAGTATATTGATGTTTAGTTTAGTTATGAACACCTCGTTTCTAGAATTCACTGCGTACGTTTCGTTTTACATCTTTTACAATGTATCATCTGTTCTGTCTCTGCAATTTTTTAAATTTCAGAGTGAAACATGCGGTATAGGACATTTTCTACAAAATTCCAAGGGATAAAAGTTATAGGATGGATCCGTATCAAACCAAATGGTAACAGATCAATTTTGTATCATTTACAGCTTCTATTCCTGTTTTAACTTTAAGACATCTAATTAATGGTGTTTTTATTTGTTTAATATTCATATTTGTACCTATTATAGACTCAAGTGTGATTTATGGAGCGATTCTGCTCATATCTGTAGCAACTGTGAGATCTCTAAGCCTGTAAGTCAATTATTAAAGGGTGGAATTTTGAAGTTCTCAGTATGATAAAATTTCTTGTAAGTCTGTAAGATAATACCGAAGAAACTTACGAGTAATCCTAGGGACCTTCGACAGAACTTCAAAATTCCATGTTTTAATAATTGAGTTACAAGTTTACCGATCTTACGGTTGCTACAGATACGAGCAGAATCGACACATTAACCCCCTTATTCTGTAACTCACAACGACATCGTTAAGTGATATATTTTGACCAATCAGTATATAGAAATGCGTTGTATCTAAGCACTGATTGATCAAAATATGTCACTTAACGATTATCGTTATGAGAGGGTAATAAGAGGGTTGTTTTGATAAAAGAAGACAACATTCAAATAATTAACCGAATCCCTAATTGCAGCCTTTTAAAAGAAAATTTATATTAAGACTTAATTAATCGAAATGGTCACGATACGTCTGATTATTATCAAACTTCAAACACCCTGCGTAGAATTTTCTTTATCCCGACTACTTGCGATTTTATAACTTCAAGTTTCTAAAGTTGTTTATCGGCGTTTGCTCTTTACTAACTATTTAATAGAACAGGACGTTGACAGTTATGAGATAATTACAGAAACGTCGCGCGCTAAATTAAATAAATACGATTAGTTTGCGGAAGTACTCCGTTAAACTTTGCCACTTAATTTAGAAATTAAAAAAAAACGATATATTTCAGTAAAAGAAATATACATAATTGAAATTAAGAACCGAATAAAATAAATTATTTAATACTTTCTATTCAAATTTTCCGTCTCGTACAAAACTGTCTCACTTTTTACAGAATTATTGATGTTTTTTTTTTGTTTCTGTTTGTAATATTTTTGGACCTATTATAAAAGTCTATTGTTTCACAATTACGTGCTGTAATTTTTTAAGTTAGACTCTTTCCATTCTTACGAATATTGTTTTTCTTGTGTTGCTTTCGCCGTCATCAGTCTCAACTCTGCTTGGTTTTTATTATTAAACTTGTTTTTATGCGTCGAAGGAGTTTGAATGGAGATATGAAATTGAAAACGCTCTTTATTTTATTTTATATTTGGCGTGTTGTTTTTTTTTAACATGATATATGTATGTATTTCCAAATTTTTGTCTTTTTACTCTTTCAGTGTTTTCATTTTTCCTTAAAAACCTTTTGCACCTTTTGAGTCCGTTTTATTGCTCTTATGTTGTTTGAATTTGTAACGTATGTCCCAATACATTAGCACAAAATTTAAGGGTTTAAAAATAGGTTCTAATGATAAAATATCAAAATGGCTTTGAAAACAAAAAATTGTTTATTTTCTTGACATTAGTTAGACAAGTCTTTTTTATGTCAGTTGCATTAAAAATGTCTTATAAGTTAGAAATACGAGGAAGCATTTATAATTTGGTTGGACGGATCCCTAAGCCTGAAATAGTTCGCATTTTTCAAAACCAAAATATTTCGCTCAGAAGCATTTACCGTGCTATAGCCGAATGTGAAGAAGGAATACCACGTCTAAATCTACCAAAAAGTGGAAAACCAAGAATTTTTACACGAGAAAGAGCAGAAAGATTGACAAGAAGAGCAAAAGACAGAGTCGGGGTTTCCCTAAGAAAATTAGCGCGTGAATTCCGTACTTCAAAGAGTACTGTATCGCGGGAATTAGCAAGAAATAATCAAAGATATCGAAAAAGACGATACCAAGATACTGTCGTCACCTAAGGCGGATACATTTTGCGAATGACAGAGTCATTGTTATGGACGATGAAAAATACTTCACACTTACCAACTCCGAAATCAAAGGAAACGATGGTTTTTATACGGACAATATAGAAGAGTGCCCTAACAATGTAAAATATAAAGAAATTCGCTGATAAAGTTCCGGTCTGTTGTGCGATTTCGACTAGAGGGATATCCAGACCTTATGTGGGTCGAGTCAGGGGGGAAACTGTAGATTCTGAAAGTTATATATATTAACAACTGCCTCACTAAATTAGTTCATTTTGTACACCAACATCATGTTGGAGACGATATAATGTTTTGGCCCGACTTAGCGTCCTGCCATTATGCAGGAGCAACTCAAAATTGGCTTCGCGAAAACAACATACTTTTTGTACCGAAACAAGATAACCCCCCTAATTTACCTCAGGCCCGTGTAATTGAACATTTTTGGGCACTTTTAACTCGCAAGTGTATGATGGAGGGTGGCAAGCCGAAGATGACCCTAGAACACCCAGTATATTTTTACATATTTCGAAAGTACGCATAACGAATAGGTAATAACCAAAAATTTAGAAAGTTTCACTTAAGAGTTTGTAAGATATTAATGTTTAAGTGTAAAAAATTGTTTATCTTATATACTATAGGCGGTAGAGAAGACCGCGGCACTCGGTGGACGCGCTGTATATTGCAGGTACAGTGAGAAGTTTCATTTCTCGAAATTTCCCTCTACATGATTGTTGGTACGGCATATTATACATCACTCTCAATATTCTCTTCTGGCTTATGAAAATTCTTAGGGCATGAGAACTACCTTACCAGAAAAATATGCCATACCTAACCAGTGAACCGAAATATGCAAAGTACACCATCCTTAATACCGCAGGGTCCGTGATTGTGCCTCAGTAGCCGTAATGTAAAACATGCTTTGTTTAGTTTTTTAGCTAAGTCATTAATGTGTGCTTTAAAATTTAATTCGGTATCCAACGTTAATCCCAAAATTTTTACATGTTTACTTATCGGTAATGTTTCGTTTCCAAGTAATATGCGTTCCGGTGGTATGATTTGTCCTAAATAGAATGCATGCAGATTTCGGATCCATTCAACATAAGTTCGTTGTTATCAAACCATTCTCTAAACTGCGTTAGCATTAAGCGTAAACGTTTATTTAATTCCATGAAATCAGAAGCCCAATGTAGGATATTCGTGTCGTCTGCGTAATTAACAATTTTTAAATCTGCGCTGGTAAAGGTCGAAAACAAATCATTTATATAAACTACAAAAAGCACTGGCCCCATTACACTATCCTGCGGCACTCCAGTATTTACAATAGCGTAGTCCGAACGGTATTTGCAATCTTCTATTGTTCCGTAGGTTCTTTGACGACGGTTCTTTAAATAAGACCGAAACCAGTGCAATGCATTTCCTCGGAAGCCGTAGCTTTCTAGTTTAGTCAGAAGTAGCGAACGGTTTACAGAATCACATGCCTTTGATAAGTCTAAAAATAGTCCGCGTGGAATATCAGTTCTTTCTAAAGCTTGGACCGTAGCATCGATAAATTTAAAAATTGCAATTTCCGTTGATTTTCCACTTATATAATCATGCTACGAAGGATTAATTATGTTGCAAGCCTGCAGAAAATGTGTAACCCATACTACACATTAAACTTTCCAGGATTTTTATAAACGTGCTAATTATACTTATAGGTCTGTAATTTTCGTAGACGTGATCATCGCCTTTTTTTAAATATAGGTAATACTAATAAGTTCATCTGGGACGACTCCATTTGCAAAAGACGAGTTTATGAGTACCGGGGATCAGCTCCAAGAAGATCTTCCATCTCAGTGCGATGTTTTAATCCTATCATTAGAGTTTCTAATTCTGCTGTTAACTGCATTTTTTTGCATTTATTTACTCTCCCCGTGTTATTCTTTTTTGCATTTAAATAATCTTCCTTAAGTTCTCCGCAATAGGTTGAGACAGTTAATAGTACGTCCATTCTGTTTTTAGCAACCCTTATTTCAGGTGTGTTATAGATGTACAATAATCTTCATTATGGCTAGTACTACATATTTTGTTCTATTTTCATACTTTTTCTATTGAGGTTCATGATTCCATGCTATAACGAGAGAATACACTATAATATTAATCTTACCTTTTGTGGTCATTATTCAAATCTGATAGGTGCCATTCTCTTGACTTTCCTCCAGTTTAAACGAGAGTCATTTCCAGTATTTTTGAATTTGAATTTAGGAAGAGCAACTAAACTAAAGGTCGACCATAAATCAAGTGACCATAGGGAAAATCTGGAATGGAACATCAATTTTAATAGATCCTCTTTGTGATAGTCTTCAGAAGGAACAGTCAGATAACAACGGAGCATAATTCCAACAGATTCTTTAGTTAAACAAAAATGACTTTCTGTACCTCTAAGTTGGCACTGAGAAAGATAAAGATTGGAGAACAACTGTCTGAAAAATCTGAAATTGAATGGTGACTTTGATGCACCCTTTTTCTGGTGGCCTTCAGGAGAGTTTGGATTTAAAGCAATGTACACGATAATAAAAAAAAAAAAACTGAAGTTGTTGCAAATTCTTTGTAGTAGAAAGATCATCATAGAGTATAATCCGGACCAATACTTTCTTCTAATCCACTATTGTGAAATGGAGCTTCCAAAATTGACGAATGGTTTTATTGTCATGCTTCTTTTTAAGTCTCTTTTTTTTACTTTTTCTTCCTACATTTCCTTTCGGTGGCCGTTTTCTTTTAATTAATTTTATCACTTACTACATTCCTTCCATTTCTTTGTGCACTTTGTTTTAACGTCTGATTTATTAATTTGTAACTACTTTTTCTTTTTCTACTATCATATTGGCCTCTTCACTCCAATAGCCCAATTCTTTATGCACATGTGCACTTGATGCTTGATTAATTTCTTCCCATTTTTGTTCATCTGTTTTATCATTGTCTGTTGTAGTTACGCTTTTCTCTGCTCACATTAGTTTTGCCTTGTGTTTGTAACCATTTCTATCTTCTTACCGTTTTTCTGCTTTTTATCACTTTTTTCTGCTTTCACTTTTCTTTGTTTATTTAACTTTTTCGTAATATGATTTCTCTTTCATTAATTTCATTTGCTGCGCAGGCAGTGGGAACTGTGATAAAGAAAAAGTTATTTGCAAGAAAGGCGAAACGTCGGCATAAAGGAGAAATTGTGACGCGGTACTTCGGAAATCAAAAACAAATTTCTGGTTTTACGATTTTTTAAATTTTTTTCCATCGCTTGCCCCTTTTCCTAAGTCACCTATCTTCACCTCTCGTTTTCATTTAGAGTTTTTGGAAGCTAGTCTTTTTTATTTTTTGTAACCTACAATGACTTCAGCATGTCGAGGTAATCTTCTCCACCCGAGTTAGGTTTAACAGACGTTATTCGACTCCTCCGGCAAACTTTGGCATTCAGGTTGGCCATCTTCCAACGGACCATCAAGTTCCTTGTCGTGTGGTCGCGATAACATTTATTTGAGGAGGACATTGTCGGTATTAGTCATTTTTACTCCAGGCAACCGAACTACTATTTGTGAATTAAACTTTGTTAGGCTTGGACTTGCATTCTTGAAATACAGGCTGTACGCTAAACTGTTCTCCAACAGTGTATCTGTCGCATTTTTATAGACGGTACTGTCACCAGTGGTAATGAGTAGGCATCAGAAGGCATTAAGAAACATCATATTCATGTTTCACGTGCCTTAAAGTGTTAAATAATTATTGAAATATTGTACCCCGAACGACGATACTTCCATGGCGAACAAAGAGTAGGCGATGAATGAAATAAAAACTGTTATAAAAGAGTGTAATACAAAGTTCTATAACCGCATTGTAGAATCAAGCAGATTCGCAAACGTCCTTGTCGATGTCTACATAACGCAAAGCGTTTATAAATTTTATGATATACCAAGCAAAATATCCACCATTCAGATGGCCTAGTGGTGATCACTTCACCTATTTATAAGCTTGAAAAGGATAAATTATTTTTGAACTGCAACTGAGAGATAAGCAAACAAAGAGGGATGGTTATAGTCTTTGTAGTAGCCTTCAGAAGGAGTTGGCCATTGCATTTACCGAAGACGCGGCCAGGACCGGGATAGAAATGAAGCAAACGGGGCCTTTCGACTCAAATAAATAATTGAAAGGGGTCCTAAATTATCAAACCACCTACGAAAACAAAGGCTGTTATAAAAAAAGGAGCGACCAAAGGTCAAACGACAGAGTTTATAAAAAAATTGAGCGCGTAGAGGCATGCATTTACATATTTGCGGCTCTGAATGAGAGAGTCCAGAAAATTCTGGATTTGAATACTTTATTATAGTATTCAAAATAGTCTTGAAGAGGATGGTTTCCGAAACGTTGGTTCTTTATAAGTGTAGGGATTTTGCTATATTGTTAGGTACGAGTTGTAGTATCTTGATCTGAAATTGCTTTTTTGTAATGAACAGAACAGCTTGAAAAGATTGGCGATGACGTGACGTGTAACATTTTTAGAGGTCGTTTAAAATTTCGTTTAGAAATTCAAATGTTTCTCCTCGAGGTCATATTGTGAAGCTAATACCGTTACGTAAGCGCGGCGTCGTTTACGAGCGAATAAAAGCCGTAAGTAAATTCCTGAAAATAATGAACAGATTAGTAATAAAAGGATGACGCGCGCCGTCCGGCTCGAATTCGTTCCGAACGTGTATTACCCACGTCGGTTAATTAGCCGGCAGATAATTGCACCGCATTTTGTATGTGCGGCTGTTAAGTTTGTTGAGCATAGCAAGTCTTCGCCGGTCGCTCTCTCGGTGTGCGCGCATACCTGTAGAACCAGTATTGGACGGCCGCAGTAGATCAATAAAAATAGCTCTCCGACTTGCGTTCCAATTAAATATGGATATTATTACCTTGAGAGAGCTCTTTACTCGACGTCTGTTCACTTAGTTTCAGTATCAATTACGAGATTTTATCTCGCCGCTTGTTCTTTCTCGCTTCGGCCCGCTGCTGCACCTCGAACCCGTCTGTTACCAAGCGAGAAAATCGCACGCAGAATTCAATTTAACTTATGCCTCGCTCTACTTCACCATGTATTCAATAAAAAAATACTTCTCTTCTTCTCCAAACCAGAAAAAAAGACATTTTCTTCTTTGTACGTTAATTAAGAACACATTCGATTCTGAATCCTTACGATTCAAAAATGAACTGAAACCCTTGATATTCGTACGCAACTGGAAAGATTCTAGTGCTGGCAAAAACCGGAAAAAATTTAAACCGATTAACCGGTTTCTTCAAAAATCGGTTTCGGATATAACCGGTTATCCAAATAATGGTAAAAACCGACTGTTCGAATATCCAAAAACCGATTATAACCGATTATAAGCCGGCAAAAATCCAAAACCGGTTAACCGATTATCCAAAAAACCGGTTTCGGTTGCCAGGACTATTACGAACAAAATCTGAGTTCTTCGGGCTATGAATATGTCTAGAATATGTCTACTGCAGAATAGATCGAAGCCCCAAAATAATAGTAATAACATCTATTGGCCGCTGAACCAACCTACATTCAATAGTGGTAAATAAATAGATCTGCAGAACAGAACCACATGGGTTGGTTCCTTTCTGCAGAAAGTCGTCCAAATAATAAAACCAATTAACGAAATAAATACATAACTTTTTCTCTAATACGTATTGAAGATAATCCAGAAGATATCCAAAAATATCTCTTTCTAATATTCGCTTATTCGAATTTCTAGTTATTCGGATATCTAAATATATCCATCATCCGAATAACCGGTTATTCGAATATCCGATTATCCAAAGAAAACCGAAAATATTCGAATAACCGGTTTTCGGTTTTCTTCAAAACCGCGAATATCCGAAACCGGTTAACGAATTATCCAAAAAACCGGTTTCGGTTGTCAGCACTAGATTGTTGCAAAAGATTCCCACTGAATCGGTCTGATCAGTACTATTCACCTGTTACAATTATCAATTTTTTTTTTCAAACCAAGTAAGGCATTCGTTTTTTTCTGCGTTAGTCTAGAGTAGATTCGATTTTGATTCTTCACGGTTCAAAATGCTTCCTACCATCCACATATTGCAATGTTATTAGCCGAAAACCGGTTTATATTTACGAATTCTATTCATTCAGGCATGTGCAATAAAACATTAGACAAAAAAGAGGAATATAAAACAAAAACAAACAGTATATTTAAAGGGAGATTGTAAAGGACACCCGGAAACAGGCAGAGAAGGGAAAGTCGAAAGAACTGCCTCATGTGCAAGTGCGCTTATAAATTAAACTACATATTGCTATGTTTTATTTATATATATAATTAGACGTACAGTACATCGTACATAGTGGCCTAATATACAAACTTAAACATTAAATAAACAACTAATACGTTTTATAACATTAATAATACTTAAAATTTGCATGTTCAAAATTACGTCCTAACTTTTATTTTCTTTGCATAATTTTCAATTAATTTTTTCAAATTTGTTCCACTTAAATTATTACAATCTTGAATTGTTTTCGGAAAAAAAGAAAATTTATGAATGTTAGTTTTCGAAAATGGAATTTTATAGATGAATTTATGATTTTTTCTAGTGCTCGAATCATTTATTTGTAATTTAGTTAGAAAATTGTGCATCGAATCAACTTTGAAATGAATATAACAAAATAATTTTAATCTTGCTTCTTGTCTTCTAGAAGATAAAGTTTCCCAATTTAATTCCCGTAGTATGCGTGAAACAGATGAAGTTGTTCTATGGTCATTCATAACATACCGAGCTGCTTTATGCTGCAACATTTCTAGATCTTCAATTAAATATTGTTGGTGCGGATCCCAAACTTCGTGTGCGTACTCAACTTTAGGACGGATATATGTCATATAAGCTTTTTTAAGTACAGGTTTTCCAGAGTCTTTAAGATTTCTTCTAATGTAATATAGTGATTTATAAGCACATCTATATTTATTACTGCATTTTTTCCCATTTTGGTTAGTAAAGTGTCCTAGCTCTCCACAGTGGAAACATCTAACAACGCCAAAATGTTCAAACACCTTGCCGATACTCCATCCAACATAAATATATTCCTTGGACATTAAAGTATTAAATATTTTTGGTCGTGCTTGCATAATAATGTTTATTTTATTTTTATAAGGTTTCGACTTATAAATAATTTTTAAATGTTGATCATCCGTATTTAAATTCAACTTATTTTGTCTTATAATTTTTTCTAACAGTTGTTCATTATCCTCATTTGCATCTTCCACCTTTATACCAACTACTTTAATTTTAGGATGTAACTTATTTGGTATAGAGATTTTAAAGTCGTTACCAAGTTTCTCAGAAATTACCTTCTGTACTTTAGACGTTTCAGATCTTTCAACTTGTAAAAGAATCCCTCCTTTTCTAGTGCTTTTTCCAAAAGATAAAGATAAAAGAAGTTATTGTAGGATAATCATCGTCAGCAATACTTCTCGTCGGGTTAGGAGACTGATTTATAAGACCACTTGTTATTTTGGTTTTGAAATTTGAAAATTGTTGTAACAATATTATTAGGTAGTTGTTAGCCGAGTGCTTCAGTTGTTAGCCAAGGGGTTCAACCCGCTGGCAATAGGCGTGACACTCAGCCGGGCAATTATTAGGTGCGGGTTCGAATTCCATCCTGATGCATATGGGCTCCATGTGAGAGATAGAGTACTTATGTGTCGGATTGCGTTTTAGATTCATATCGGCTCCTTCGAATTGGGTTTTTTGCGTTTCCCTAGTTTGTAAGGCGAATGGCGAGGGAGAAATTAACATTTAAGTCGGTCGCAGCCGCCACCCCTCCCCGACAAGCTTTGAGCTCGGGGTAGAAAGTGGATGAAAAGGAAAAAAATTGTATTTATGATTTTGACGTATTACAGTCTTTTTCTTTTGGTTTTCCCCTTTTGTCAATTACGTTTCCGAATCTGTCAAATGACTTTCCAATCCGCAGGCCTACTATACTTTGAACAGATTGGAAAGTCATTTGACAAATTCGGAAACACATTTGACAAAAGGGGAAAACCAAAAGAAAAAGACTGTAATTGTAATTTAGTTCATGATTCATCAAACATCAATTAAATTTTGCACATTAAAAAAAATTATGATCCCAAGGTATTTCAACATAAATGTTGCTGTTACTGAAACACAAATTTTTGTTAAAAAAAAACATGAGGCGAATAATTAACCCTCGCCGCCCGTCTCTTTTAAAATTGTCTGGGGTCACTTTTGACCCGCAACTTCAAATGTGGTAATTTGGTTTAAAAAGAAACGTATTTTTGATGTTTTAAAATTATTTATTGAAAAAATTATAAATGACAAACTATAACAAATTAAATATGTATACAAAATTAATCAAGAGTAATACTTTGGTACAGTAAATAGCAGAAGAGTCAGAAGAAGAACTACTGCTGTCTAACGTCTAACTACATTTTATTTACAAATACTACAATTTATTGAGGAAGGGGAGTGCCCAGTAGGAATTTTTTGTGATTTAAGCAAAGCGTTTGACTGTGTCAATCATGAATCGTTACTAAATAAACTAAACAAATATGGAATTCGCGGTATACCTCTGAAATGGATCACTAGTTTTATTTCTGACAGGAAGCAGTACATCGCTATTAATAATGTCAAATCTCACTTAGAGAGCAGCAATATTGGCGAACCACAAGGTTCCATTCTGGGACCAATATTATTTGTTATTTATCTAAACGATCTCAATTATTTACAAATACCCGGTAATTTTACCCCGTACGCGGATGACACATCCTTGAATATCTCGAACAAAAATGGAAAATCTTTAACACAAAATTGTCGAGAAGCTTTAAGTGAAATGTACAACTGGTTTATACATAATAGCCTACATTTAAACTTTGAAAAGACCAGAGTTATAAGATTTCATAACAGACAGAAGGTGTGTGAGAAACCAATACTTGAGATAAATAATGATTTTACGTTAGTTTGCTCGGATACATATGTTAAGTTTCTAGGGGTTACAATTGATGAAAATTTAAACTGGAATAGGCACTGCTGGGAACTTTCAAAAAAAATTAATTCTATCATATCAATTACTCAGCTTAAAAAAAGTCCTCAATACACAGCAACTGTTAAAACTGTACTATGCTCAAGTAGACTCCAGGCTTCGCTACGATATCTGTATGTGGGGTTCTTCTAGTGCAGCGAAAGATGTTTTTATTTCCCAGAAAAGGGCTGTAAGAAGCATGTTCGGTATGTCGAGTAGAGAGTCATGTAGGGAGGTTTTTAGACATTATAAAATTTTAACGGTTCCCGACATCTATAAGTTTGAACTTTGCGTATACACTTTTTTAAATAAACGTAAGTTTTCGCATGTACAGGATGTTCATGATAAAGGTACTAGGCAAAAAGATCACCTATATATTGCTTACAATAAATACAATATTTCTTTAAACTCACCCAATACGTTGGGGCCCAAAGTCTTTAACTCAATTCCAAAAAAGATAAAAGAAGCGACTTCTATAACAATCTTTAAAAAAACATTGAAGGAAGAGTTAGCGAATGCCTGCAATTATACTTTTAACTCTACATTGTGGTATGTTTATGTATGTAACATAACATGTTTGTTAACATTGTTTTTAATTGTGCCTCATCCTTATACCAAAATGTTCGTACATTGTTTTTAGATATAAGTCTTTGCTCCTGACAATTCCTATACATGTACCTAATCCATGTCTGAAGGAAATAAAGTTATTATTATTATTATTAACGTTGAAGTAGAACATTTAAAATATAATGTGCGCATTTCAACGTGCTCCTTAGAAAAAATTTACTGCACATATAACATAATATATTTGTTTTTTTTTATCTACTTGCCGTAGACAAGTTTATTGTGTGGTTGTTCAGGGTGTTTGCGCTGTTGAAAACCCAGCATTTTCATCAACTTTACGAATTTTCCTTGTCTGGACTTGAAGATACTGAATTCTTTTTTCTATTTCTGGTTTTATTAGTTCCTCACCTAGTTCTAGTAAGTAACGACGCCTTCCAGTTTTATTTTTGTACGTCTTGTCAAGCTCCGAAAATAGTACGTAAGCGTTAATACCAGCAAAATCGACAAGATCAAAAAATATTGCAAGCGGCCATCTTCTTGTCGCTCTTTTTGTTAAGTAGCTCATGGCCATTTGGTCTATCGTATCAATGCCGAATTTAGTGGAATTATAATTAATATTACTGCCGGCTTCCTCTGCTCTTCGTTGGAAAAGTCAAATCTATCGTGTTGAATAGACATCAAAACTACAGCCTTTCATTTTTTAGGAACACAAGAAATTAAAATTAAATTCTGTTGGCATAAGCAAAAACAGACATTTTGACGGCAACGTATAAGAAGGAAGCTCGTTACAGTTTTTACAGACAGTACAAACGAGAGTTAATTTTTGCTTCAATAACTCCCGCCCTAGACTATATCTAGTAAAGAAGTTATCATTAGTAATATTGCGATCAGAGCCTTTCAGGTACGATACTAATTCTAATCCGTTTTCGTTGTTCCTGTTCCTTTGTGTTTCCAATTTTTCCAGAATATATTTGGAGGTCTGTAATGTATCGAGAGTCACAGTCTACAGCCATCCATATTTTTATACCATGAGAGCGCTGCCCAAAGAGCTACATTTATAAGTACTGGCTACTAGCATCTTTCATGTTACAATGCGATCGAAAATGATTGAGCGTCCTTGAGAAAATAAATACATCAAAACTAGTTACCTTCGGCCTAGAGAATTTTCGCGTTTTTGAATATTCAAGGTCAGGTGACAATCACTAGAGTTCGTATGTTGTGCACGGTTTGTTTATTAATTACGAGTTTTTCATATCGAAATTAGTACATATTTTTGGAGGACGCTCAATCATTTTCGATCGCATTGTATAACTTGCACATACATGTTTCACTACAGTGCCATGCTAAACGTTATATCAGAATTACATGGAAACAAACAAGACTAAACTTGCAGAAGCATGAATTATTACATGTTTATGCTAAATATTGATGTCAAGATTACGTAGTATGTTACAATACACAATAAACAAGTAACGTCTTGCAGAAACATGAATACTTTGCAAGTTTATACTAAATCTTATTTCAAAATTACATAAAAATAAATTTCAACACCCAAAGAACAAGCTACAACATGCAGAAATATAGTTTATTATTACATAGCAAGTTTATATTAGACATTACTTCAAATTATATAAAAGCCTAGTTTAGGATAAAAAATAAATAAAATCGCACTAATAAAGAATTTATTACGCAAAACCCACCTGGGGTCAAAATTGACCCCAACGCATATTTTATAGCAGAAATATTAAAAAAAAAAACTGAAACACAAAAACCATAGTATGATACTCCCTCTGTCCCAAATTATGGTATACATTTCTATAAAGATGTTTTGAATATGGATGGTTATATAAAATGATAATTTGTTAATGATGGATATTTATCAAAATCAAGAACTCTTGATGATTAATAGATGACTTTTCATGAATTTGTTCTATTTTAATGTTATCGTTTATCTCAATATTGGCAAAAGGTTAAATGACACCCGTTGTGTTTAGGTAAAGAAAATTATAAATTCGGAAAATAGCATTTTTCAAAGAAGAAACGTCAAATCAAAGTAATTAATATTAAAATTCAAGATATTATGAATAAAGAACAATTTCGCAACGAAGGGAATTTGCCGGTATCTATTTTGTGTAGTCAATATGCAGTTGACATCGCAAAATATTACAAAATATTATTGGTCAATAAAACAAACGTTTTTCTTCATAACTCACTCTGATTACATTAATTTTGAATTTCAGTAAAGATAAAAAAAATAAATCCAATATTAGAGATTTGTATACCTTAATTTGGGACAAATATAAAACCCGCAATGTATACCATAATTTGGGACAGAGGGAGTAGTATTCAATGAAGTTAGATAGAAGTATATCTAGGAGTAGAAGTCATTCCACCTATAATAGATATAAAAAAATAGATTCTACTACACGTGGGGTCAAGCCGGGCGGCGAGGGTTAAAAGATGCAATTGCTATCACCAGACTGACACACGCACACCAGTCTAAAAGTAGTTCCGATGGATGTAGGTACACCATCGTAGAGGATTTGCAGTTCTTGAAGGCACCTCCGAAGTCGAACTTCCTAGACCAGGAACAAATTCAATTTTACCGATTTAATAACATGTATGGTTTCATTTGTTTGATAACTAAAATCAGAATTACATAGCGATTTATTTAAGATCAAGCGCGAATATGTGAAATGAGAGATTACAAAGTTATTTCTTATATCAAAATTTAATTCGCATTGTCGCAAAAACTTGTTGTTCATTCATCATTGTATGACGCGTTTAAGCTTTTTTTAATACAGCTTATAAATATGACCGTCGTTCAATTGGGGTAAAGCCAAGCAAAATACATGAGTTTGAACGTATCGATTAGCACTATAATTTAATGAACGTGAATCAATTAAATTACGCAAGGTGAAGTGAGAATAACCATTAGTTGATGTAGAAAACCGTAAGGAACTGATCAATTTTTTTATTTTATTGTATTTAAACAAATTCCCATTACAGGAAATTAATTTATTTCATTTTTGTTGCATTCAAAGAAATTGTTAATAAAGAATTTTAATTTGATCAGGGTTATTTTTAATTTATTTATAAGCATAAAAATTATATACTCGCAAAGGCGTTAATAGAATTTATTAAATTAAAACAAAAAGAAAAAGATTGCGCCCTGACCGAATTTCATGTTATAGGGCCAGTTGTATAAAGGAGGTTTAAACTGACGGTCAACTGAACCAGGTTCAAAGTGAACAAAATCGCATCAAATTTTATTTATGAATGCATTAATTGCCATATGTCATTAAAATCCTATGCGAATTTGTTTACTTTAAACCTGGTTCAGTTGAGCGTCAGTTTAAACCTACTTTGTACAACTGGCCCATAGACGAATAAGTACGGTATTGAAAAATATACAAATCAATTTCTCAATAACGAATAACGTAGCAATATGTATTTTAAAACTATTATCCAAATTAGACAAATTCAGACAGAGACATATTCCCGAGGGATTAGGAAGAAGACGTAACAACAGAAGTTCCGAAAAATGGAGATTTTAATAAATACGAGAAACGCTGTTGTTAAATAATTACATTTTGTAAATTTTTCCAACGTATTTCAAACTTCTTCAAGCTTCAAATGGATTTCTGGGACTCTTTTGAAAACGTTTTTAATGAACTTGAACTTTTGATTCAAACAAGCGTTCAAGATGTTTGACAAGGTCAAAATTAGTGATAAATCCGAAGAGTTTCCTGACCATCGGAGACCATTGACTTTGGCATGAGGCATCGGTCACGGAGGTCTAACCATTGCTTGTGCAGAACAGACCATTTATTCGTCACCTTCCAAAAATTGTTCTCTGTCACTTCTTAAAAATAGACAATTTGTGACCATTTTGTTCGCTGTCATTTTGTTACATTGAGTTTCTTGACTTTGCCCATTGATTTGAGATAAAGGTACACTGCGGCAATACTCCAATTCCGGTGCAAGTTCTTTTAATCAGCTCCTCGTTGCCCATAACGATGTTGGCTTTTCACAATTTTCTTTTTACGTTTAGCTTTAGCGACGGATTGTATAAACAGATCGTCAGTTTCCGAACAGTTACTGTGAGGCATTAGGGCAACAAAATACTCGAAAATCAGTTGACGTACTTGAGTTCAGTTAAGTATACTTCAAGCTCAAATGAAGATTGCACGGAAATATTTTTGAGCGCAGTTTTAAAATCAGCCTTCGTAAAAATGGCTCCAGCGTTTAGGTACCTTAATTCTTCACGTCCAACGTTTTTCCGATTCAAACGTGAAATATGATCCACAAAATATACAACTTAAGTTGAGTCTCCAAACGAGAAACCTTTGAGTAAATTCAAACCTGGAATCGGTGTTGGCAAAAAAAGTACTTTCCACTTGTATTTGATCGTTTCGAAGAACAGGTTCACGATCTGGATTAGGAAGGTTATTTTTGCATCTTGATTTTAGAAGACTAAACAAATTTGGCCCTTTGCGATTTCTTTTCCTTTCTGAAAATTTAGTTTAGACTCTGTGGAACTCGTTTAGAAAGTACCGAAGCTGTTAAAAATTATTTTGTGTCTTCTTTGGATGACATTTACAATAAAAGATTTCATCACTGCTGACGTTGCAGATGTTTGACCATAATTGAATGTATCTTCATCTGTCACTCATTTTTTTCGCAAATTAGCTCCTATTCAGGGTTATATCATACCATTTTGCATTTAAATTTGAATTTACACCTGTTCTTACAAATACCATGAGATGTACTAAATTTATAATTGGAGTAGGTCACTGGGTAGGTTACTGGGTTGGTGCACTGAGAAAAATATCACAAATTTGGCAAAATTCGAGCTTTACCGGCGTTTGGTGCTATGGAGTACTTTCAGTTATCACTTTCTCATTTCTCGACATTTTCGAGATTTCATGTTCTAAATTATTTGAAAATTGTATATACTGGACATACCAACCAATTACTGCCTATTGCAGTTACAAAGTCAGTTAATTTCGTAGAAATTAAAATAATATGCAAGTCACATTTAATCAGTACAATTAGCTGTCGAGGATTACTGTATTCTCAGCTCAAAAATTTTCCATGATTTGTCTGAATTTTCAATTTTTTTTTGAACATACTTGTACTACACTGAAACTGACAAAACAAAACTCCTCAGTGGCGTGAATTCTGTTGTCAAAATATTTTGGAATAATAATATCTAGCTTGCAGATTAGTTAAAGATTGGATCTGATTTTTATTTGATCACTTGATGAAACGTTGCTTAATTTATTGTGCTGTTAAAAATATTTAGAAAGCAACCTTTTATTAACTACATGATTTCTACAGGATAATGTACGTCTTCCTCAACCACACACACCCACTCATCTTTCGAAAGAAACAAGCAATAAATCAGAGACATTTCAACGAACGAAGAAGAAGTTAATTAGAGGCACGTCCACAAATCACATTTTAAAAAGTTATTGATACACGTTTCGTTAGCACAGTTTAATACTTGTCGCCATTCCAAATTAGGTAGGAGACCTCGTAATGTCATTTTTATCCAATTTTTAGAACTCCGCGTCTTCTACTTAGTGATCGAGCCTCCAAGTTTCACTACAATTCCACCACAAAAAAAAACGCTTACATACAAATGTAGTTTCTAAATGAAAATTAAAGTTGTTTCATTTTGGAATTAGGACGTTTTACTAATTAGGACGACGTTATGTTGAGTTGCCTTATAAGTTTGAAGACTATTGTAAAGATGAAGTATGGAAAGTTGTGTATCTAATTAACGTCCGCTTCGTTCTTGGCTAATTGAAGCCTTATTGTGTGGCCGATCCGGCTAATAAATTTCGTCCGGAGAGGCGCGCGAACGCAAGACAAACGGCGGGCTTGGCGCGTTTCCCCATTGTTTACAAATGTTTCTGTGTTATCGTCGACTTTCATCGATCGCGCGCCTAATCGCCGCTCCTCGGTGACGCTCTTCCGCCATCGCGCTAATTTGCTTCCGCCCCGCACGACCCCGCCGCCGAAGAAAGAATTTCGAAGCGGTTTTCCGGTTCCGAGCCACGCACCACGTTGCTTTTTACGCCTCCCCAAATCAGTCAAGTAAACCAAATCAAGTTAAAGAAAATAGAAGCAAAAAAGAAAGTAAAAAGAATTCGGGAATGTAAAGGAGAAAAGAAAGGTTTTTTTCCTTTACTTATTCTCTTTTGTGCACAGTTTTCTAATGTGGGGAAGCTTCGGATAATTTAAAAGAGGACCAAAAACAAGCATGAAAGTTCGTATTAATGTACAGGGTGACTGTTAATTAACCCGACAAAACGAAACCACTAAAAGAAGCGATATCCGAGAGTATGGGAAAAACGTTAAAAAAATTCTGCGTGCTTTAGTTTTCGAGAAATAATTAATCAAAAATTATACCTAAAACCACGTTGCTTCTTCCTTGGTTGGGAAACCAACGCAAATATACATAGGTACCAAATCAACAATACACATTTAGTTGTTCAATAGAATCCCCATGTCATAGAAACGAACAAAGTACACAAAGTACTATATCACATTCCTCGTAAGCTTCACAAGGGAATATTTAAACAAACAAACAAACAAAAAAGACGAACGCAGCAACAATTACAAAATTCTACTTTAATGTTCGGGGGCTATTGTTCTTTAATTCTTTCTTTATTCCTTTCGATTACTTGCAGGTACTTGGATGTTTACGAGGCCGTAAATTTGTGATGGCGTCGTAACGTCGACTTTTCTCATTTCTTGCGTCGATAACGATTTAATTTCACTAAATATTCTAATTACATTTATAAGAGGAATTGATTCTAATGAACGGTGATTACTGAAAGCAAGTTTCAATTGAGTATCTCTTTCTACAGCAGTATTTGAAAGAGATGAACAACTTTCTGTGGCTGCAAACATACATACTAATATGCATGCACATCTTTTTAAATTTAAGACAAATTACAAAATTGACAAAAGCATGACAGTGTACAGCAAATTGCAACAGTCCTAATCGATAAAATAAATAATGCAGATATAAAATGAAGATGAAGAGTTAGTTAGCAACGTAATAAAGTTCATATAAATAAACAAGAAATGGCGAAACGAATGTAACACAATAATAAAAAGAGGCATAGATTTAATTCAAACGGAAGAAGACGTCGAAATGGTCAACGAATGTCTAGGAGATGAACGTCTTTTACTGATACTTCATGAAAGTATATGAACACACAGTCACGTTCATTTACGACAGAGCTGTGTATACTCTTGCATGTTCTTTTTACGACGAGTTGGGTACAGTTGTTCAAAGAAATAAAAGGAAGTACGTTAATAAAATTAATCTTGGAATGAACGAATTCCTTTATTTGCTATCAAATAAATGTCTGTACATAAACCTGCGAAAGGAAATTTTCTACTTCTTTGCATCTCTTTCAACTGAGCCGTGAAAAGTGAAGAAAAAACACATTAGGAAAATAGAACTTTATTTGATTTAGGAAGTCATCAGTTTCTGGTTCTGTTAAACCTCATTTGAAATTTTAGGTTTCGAAAATTTAATTAAATAAAGAGAGAGAGGGAGAAAGTAATAGTTTCTATTTTATTTCGAATACCTTTTCAAGATTTCTTATAGAAGAATAAATATGGAATTCGTTATAAAATTTAGTCAACAGAACTGACCTAAAAAACTCAAATAATTTTTTTTTTGCCGTTGCTTATTTTTCATTCATTTTAGAACGTGTTTAAAACGTGAAAAGTTGACAACTCACCTGCGCTTTTTATACATTCTGAAATTGTTTAAAATGCGTTGCTACATTTAATTCTTCTTCTATTGAAATGTCATGTCAATTAATCTAATAAATTTATTAACTACAATAATTTGGTGGAAAATTTTTGAATATGTTTTAGGTAATAAACAATGCCACATTTTTTTAATTTTGTCCATTTTGTAAACAACTATGCTTTTTTGCACGACCTACTAGATTTCACGGGACAGAATTCCGGCCTGGACAATATTTCATTTGACGCAAATTTTCCTCGCTTTGGCGCTAGTTACCTAAATAAGAAACACCATAAATAACAAAAGAAAAAAGAACAAAGAAGCTATATTTGAGCAAGAAAATACAGCTGTACTTTGCCATAAACTACGTGAGCTTGACATTAATTGAAAATGACGCTGTGAAATGACGTTCCGGATATAATTCGCTCTCGATTTTTTTAGGTAAGTGGCGCCAGCGGAGAAACACTTGAATTAATAAATTGCGAAGGCCGGATAGACACGCTCTCTCGTAAAATCTAATAGGTCGTGTTTTTTTGTAACCAAAATAGTTTATGTCAAACTTTAAACTTGATTTACTTAGTCATTAGAGGTATTCAACAAACAAATCGATTGACTACAATCAGATCGAATCGATTTAAATCAAAAATATTGAACGGTGGCGTGAACGGTATAACTCTACTTTCTATAATATTTGCTATTTAACTATTCACCAATAGCAATATCAAAATATTAGCAGTGCGGTTAATTTATTTCTCTAATAAATCCTTGAAATAGACAATACACTGTTATAAACAACTCGCACATAATATACAGGAATTCCAAAATGCACTAACGGTTTTTGGGATGGAATAATTTTTTAATAGTTGTACTTAAAAAAATTAGAAACACAGCATCTTAAACTGCAACTCTGGGAGTTTCTTTACTTAAAAATTGAACGGCTTAGATGACTTCCTTCTGTATGTTATCAGCCACAGGAATTATTGGCCCTTTTCTTTGAAGAGCACGAGTATCAGTGACATCAGAAAGATATTGTCACATGATCAACATTTTTTTCCAGCCAAGGTATGAATAACTTGATGGTATTTAATGGCATCAGCAGGATGGGGAACGACTAATCAATATTAATTTATGCAGTTGATATGTTTCCCAACCCGGTTACCTGACTTCACAGCGCCGGATTTCTTTTTAAAAAGTCATACAGTAATAGACCCCATAGTCTTCAAGAGCTTA
The DNA here is from genome assembly GCA_958336345.1 of Dorcus parallelipipedus. NCBI lineage: Eukaryota > Metazoa > Arthropoda > Insecta > Coleoptera > Lucanidae > Dorcus > Dorcus parallelipipedus. The sequence continues at coordinate 35,502,112 of OY284480.1, forward strand.
AACGAAATTGAAGCAGATACCGGCCAGAGTGATGGATGAATTTGTGCGACAACTAAAATGTGTAGCAAAAGAAGGAAGCCCACCTACACCATTCAGTTTTCAAGTAAAGAAACTCCCAGAGTTGTAGATTGAGATGTTGTGTTTGTAATTTTTTTAAGTTCAACTATTAAAAAGTTGTTCCATCTCAAAAACCGTCAGAGCATTTTGGAATTCCCTGTATTATACAAACCGCAACGCCATATTTAATCGCAGTTGAATCGCAAAATTTTTACGATGGACAATTTCACGATCCATGTTGAATCGATTCAAAAAACGATAGGTGGTACCAGATTTGGCACCCATGCTGTGGAACAGCTTTGGTACAACAATTTATTTGGACTGAGTAGTTGAGGTGTAATTGGAGCTCTGGTTAAGGTAATACAGATTTAAAACAGTTGATTTCAAGTCCGAATATTCCCAAAACTGGGCCATCTGTCTATTCACCCGACTCGTATGAGGATAGTTTCTTGATTTTGAAAACTTCTTCAAACTTCAACTTCTTGGAAAATACTTCCGCGCAGCCATTTCTTCGTCAAGTTCATTTTATTTGTAAAACAAACTCCTGGCTGGCATGAACATGATTTGATCTTCATCTTAATATGGACCTTCATTTTCCTCTTCTACTTCATGTTTAAAATTCTCTTCAATTGCGACATACCTTCATGTTCAATAACCTTGATACTGGCATCTTTTCCTTTGTCGTCTTCTTCGTCGTCTAATAATAATTATTTGAGCTGCTCCTTGGTTAAGCCAAACCCAGGATGTTGTACATGACAGTTATTTTTCCTAATGAGAAACAATTGGAGATATTGAATTTCCCTTTGAAATCTACTGAATTGTCATCAGAGGTTATTTTCTACTAAAAAAAAATCTGAAGATTCAACCCCAGAAGGCGACACAAATCTTCATTTTTTCTCTACCATTTACTACTTCGTTTCCTCAACGGCAGCACGTCTTATGTCTTTTTCATGGGCATACTTTTTTCTGTTTAAAAAAATCTAAAGATTCAACCCCAAAAGACGTTTACTTAGGCCATCTTCATCACGTCTTACGTCTTCTTCGTTTCCTTAACGGCAGCACATCTTATGTCTTTTTAAGCGGAACGCTCTTTTTTTATTTAAAAAAAAAAATCTAAAGATTCAACCCCAAAAGACGTTACAAATCTTCTTAATTTTTTTATGTTCAAAGTTCTACACCATCTACTACTTAGGCCATCTTCTTCACCAGCACGACTTACGTCTTCTTCGTTTTTCTTAATGGCAACACGTTAAGTCTTTTCGTCTTTTTCAGCGGCACACTTTTTTCGACGTCATTATTGGTTACACGTCTTTAACAAATATTCTCCTCACAACGTCGACCAAAGCACTTTTATTCTGCTTCTATTGTGCGTCTATCCTGCGATCATTCTGTTTCTATTCCACGTCAATTCTGCTTCCATTCTGAACGAACCAGACCGTATCATTTTGTAAACGACTATGTTTTTTGTAACCATAAATTTTTTTTTATTAGATAAATTTGAGAAGCAAAAGCATCTATTCGATAATACATAATAATTTTCGTTCATATATGTTTGAGATTGAGATTATAAACAATTTATTAATAATTTTTATAATTATTACATTTTCGACGGCCAGCAAAATTTATACACACCATATTCCTATCATATATTAGTCAGAAGGGGTTTTGGTTTTAATAAAAAAAGTTATTTCTTTTTAAAACAAAACTGTAGAAAGAGCTGCTCGTCTAGGCTTATTCTTCTTCGCTTCCTGAAGGATGGATTGCCAGCTGTCCGATGGACTTCTTGCCACTGGTTCTGTTCTTTCATCTTAATTATGTGTGCATCCCACTTCCTCCTTCGTTTGCATTCCCAAGCATCCCCTTCTTATCTTTTTTCTGTTTGTGTTATGTTGTTAGGCTTCGGTTTATTTTGCAGAATCATTACCTGACGCTTGCTTTATGTAAGTATGGGGCTGAGAGACCTGGGACATTTTTTGTACGGCTTTATTTTTGTGTCTTTGGAGTTCTAAATACCTTTGCGCTATACCAGCTTTTCAGTAGGAAGAAGACCAGAGCTTCTTCCTATTGAAAAGCGTCGATAAACAATCCGTTTATATAAGGTCACGAACGAAGTTAAATTAAACTAGGCAGTAAGGAATAGGGGCTGTAAAAACAATAAAAAGGACGTGCAATTAAATAGCACATAACATTATACATACATGTATTTCTACTCCCAGAAACAGAAAGGAGAGAAAAAGACAAGACGAAGAATAAATGTTCTTCTTCTTCGGTTTTTAACTGTAGGTGGTTTTCTTATTACCGTTGTTTCTGTGTTTCGTGGAATTTGAATGAAAAAAATGTTTCTCTTTATTTTAGAATTCGTTTTGAAACTTTGCTGTTCATACTGGCACCCTTACCAGATTCTTTGCTCTCCATTTTCTTCCCTCATTTATGAATTGGCTGTTCTACGAATCACTTCTTTTATTTTTAATACAACATTTACTAATCTGCTTTGTTATTTTGATGATGAGCGGTTGTTAAAATTAAACTCTTCCTTTGCCGCTTGGAATCAAATAAAACAGCAAAATGTAGGAAGTTTTTCGTTCTTTTAGAATTCACTTTGGAACTTTGTTATTTACAGCTGTTCTATAACTCGGATGATTCTTTTCTTCCTTTAAAAATAGTAGATCTACAGCATGAGTTCAGAAAACTAAAACACCAAAATGTTCGATGCATGCAACGAACGTTCCTCGTTCTTTTAGAATTCGCTTTGAAACTTATGATTTGCAGCTGTTCTCTGTGACATAGCTAAAAATGAGTTTCCTGCTATTGCCTCCTCCTCTTCGTTCTCTCGGAATTAGTTTTTTTTTTTTCAGAAATTCAAGTTTCGCAGCTGTTTTGCGAATACATCATAACTTAAAAGGGGAAGAAGTTCTCGTTTTCGTTCCGAAACTTTATACTTCACAGCATTCTCATGGACAACTAGACAGAAACTTTTAGGTTTCATTTCAACTCTGATTTGCAACTGTTCTATAACGCAACACATAAATGAAAAAGTTCTTGCTGTGTCCGTCTCTTGTCCTTTCATGTTTCGTTTTAAAACTTTGTCATGATCAAAAAAATTGGCACTTTTGTTAATTTCTTTGTTCCCTGGAATTTATTAAGTAAGTAAATGTACGATGCGTGCATTGAACGAACATAATCCCGACGCGGCCTGCGTCGTGCACAGAAACTGAAAGCGACGTTGCCAAGGCAATATTTCACGAGGCAGACACGCACGTGGGTGGATTGATTGCCTGCATGCGATACAAACGTAAATGTAGGTGTACGACGCTAATAAGGCCCCTTTGCCCGTTATTACCGGCCAGCCGGTACAAAGCTAATTAACATTGCGGTCGATCCAAGTGTGTCTTAATTTGCGGAAAATTAAGACGAAACCGATTAACCGTCGTAAACCGCGATCGCTATTCAAAGAGAGATTTTCTATGTTCTTTCTTTATTTTTGAAACACGATGCCGACGTTTCCGGTTTTCAGAAAAGAAAAAGCAACGCCTCGGCAAAATCGTGACTATATTGCAACGTAGAATTTAAAAAAAATTACATTGCCTTATTTGATTTCCTAAAAAAAGTTAACGCTACATGAGAAATTCACGACAGTATAAATTGACTGAAAGAAATGAACCATTTTGGAATCCAGAACATAATTTTGTTTGTGGTGCAACTATCGATACGTAAATTTTCGTACAAAAAAGAAATTTTGTTGTTAAGTAGAATGAATTGTTATTTAACCGAAGCACATTACATCCATCTGCAAATAAACAAAATAAATAGAAGTGGTCCCAAATCATTCCCCTACGGCACACCAAGAATACTCATCCATTCCATTGGAATTATGAATAATTATTTTCTGAACTCTGCTAATCTGTAGGACTTCAGTCTGATATAAGAGTTACGTCTCTTATATCAAAGTTTTAAAATTGGAGAAAGAAAAAATTAATCTCATATATCAATAAAGAGCAGTTCTCTTGTTTTATTCTTATGTAAGTCAACGGTGATAGAGGTTCTTATCCTTAAGCGAATACGCGTATTTCGATTGCCATACAAACATCAACACTCCTAATCAATAATGAAAACGATGAAGGAATGAACGTGTTAAACAAAAATTTGAAATATAAACTAATTATGTCAGAAAATATTATTGGAGGTATTGAAAACAGGATTAAACGGTTTGTTGATGAAACTAACAACCTCGTTAGAGCCTCATGTAAAATGTGGATTTCGAAAATCGCTGAAAGGCAACACATCTAAAGAATTTCCTTGTTAAAAGTTTTAAGGAAATATTTTTTTATTTGGAATATTAGACAACAGTCAATATAAAAAAAAATCGAAAAGAACCTTTCACTAAACTACATACTTGTGTCAGAGACACATTAGTTTGAAAATGAGCGTGAAATAAAAAGTGCTCACTGTTGACAGATACACCCCTGCATTGTATTTTTTTATCAGATACGCAGCACCAACGTTTGGATTAAAGATATTCACAATTGTTTAAAATGTCCCCCGTTGGTTGAAAAACAAAACAAAAATTAAGACAACAAAAATGATGAATGAAATAGACTAAAAATTCAGCGCCAAATTTAAATTGTTTTCAATCAATAAAATTTACTATGTGTTTGCAGGAAACAAAAATCTTAGAACAACTTTGTACAGTTTACGAATAAGGAAGCGAGATTCAACAACCACTCTCTTATAAGGAAGTGAATTAATTTAGCTTTCAATTCTGCAAAAGCCTATGTAATTTGAAGCTCAATAAATTCCTCCGGATATTTACGTAAAAATCTTTCACCGCAAATCGGATTCTTAATAACACGTCATTTTCTAAATGGAAATTACTTCTTCTCTTTCGATGATTGCTCCTCTTTTAAATTAAAACTCAATCTCTTCAAAAAAATTATATAAATATCCAACAAATATTTTAATTGTAATTCCCAAAATTTTATTTGCGCCGTCGTTTTTTATTTATTACAATAATTTGTGCCACTTTACATACTTTTGCAAATAACTAGGAGTATTACGTTAGATCAGGTTTCCGGGTAAATCTTTTTTAATTGCCTTAGTTTATATCAAATGCAGTAAAATGTTGTGAACATCAAATTACTAGCTACAATAGTTTCGCCTTTTATATTCTAAAATTAATTAGAATAACTTTGTATAACAATTACTTTTCAAGAACATCTTCAAATTGGCAAACTTTTCAACTTCGACTGTGAATAATAAATGTTCAAACTGTAGCCATGACTCGTTATTTTATTAATCTCATCGGTAGTTCCCGAAGATGTTGGCAACCGATACCGAGACGTTGCGCAGTTTTAAAAGTGTCTGCAAGAAGTATTCACAAATTTCTTCTAGAATTATGATTAACTTCGTTTCGCAGGTAACCTCATTAAGGATTTCTTTTAAATGTCAACTGTGAATAAATGTTCAAACCGTAGCTATGACGCAGTTGTTTTATTAGTACTTCCTGAAGATGTTGTCAATCGATACCGAGACGATGCGCAATTTCGAAAGTGTCCGCAAGAAGTAGTTACAAATTTCTTTTAGAATTATGATGAACTTCGTTTCTCAGGTAACCTCATTATGGATTTTTTTAAATATTGTTTTACCTCTTTTCCACAGGTTTTGATATTTTTAAACTGCATTCAGGTGACTGACATCAATTTGTACAAATATAATAGCGACAAAGTAAATGACGCCATACATCTTATCAACCATTTTAATAACACAATTGGAAGGTTCAGTTTCAACTCCTCTGCTTTTTGTTATATTTATAATTGAACTTAATACAAATACAAATGTTACAGGCAATAACGAAAATTATTTGACTGGATTTATCAGTGGCAAGTTAATTCTAAATTTGATTAAAACCAAAGTACATATTCATTTTTTTAATAAACGTTATGAAATAGTTTAATATTGAACAATAATTTAAGTTGAAATCGCCATTTTCGATTATTGTCGCCAAATATAAAAGAAACAACTTTTGCTGTTATCGTAAATTCTTTATTCATTTAGATTTGTTTCAGAATTTAACGATTGCTATTGCCCTGTAATGAGAACAACTAAAAAAAAGGTTTCCAGGTTTTATTTGATAATTCAAATTTCATTGTGTTTTGGAATACAGTAAACAGAAAGTATACTGCAGGGTTCAGTATTGGGTCCTCTCCTTTTTTTTATATTTATAATTGAACTTAATACAACTACAAAAGTTGTATGTATAAGTATAAGTAATGGTGTAACTATAAGAATAAATTACTTCGCTTGCTTTATCAGCGGTAATTTAAGTTGCAATCGCCATCACTAAAAGTATAAATAAAAGAACTTTTCGCATTGTTAAAAATGACTTGCTTCATTCCCAATAATTTGTTTTGCTTATTCAATTAGCACTAACACACGGTTTATTGTTGTGTTAATTTATGCTAATTTTCGTGAAATACTGCGTCACTGTGATAAGCTCGGCCAGAAATTGTTGACGTTTCTCTCTCAATTAGACGAAAATTATTATTTATTTATTTATTTATTTTCGAACACTTTTCGAACATGTTTTTCTAATGTATTTATAATAATTAATTTTGACAAAATAAAGTATTTTTTAAATTGTTTTTAATTAATTAAATAATAATAATAATTAATATCGATTAAAACTGAATCTTTAAGTCATGAATCTCAGTTAATTTCTTTTCGGGCCGTTTCAAAAATGTCGTCTGCGTCATCGAGTTTCGGGAGAAACTCGAAGAAGTTTCCGGACTTTATTGCCCGGCCGCAATATAATAAAATGACCATTAGTGAAAACGTCTATAAAAGTTGGGCCGGCTGGGGGGAGGCCATAAAACATTCGTAATGGACGACGACGAGTGCCAGGGACAGATTGCGGTGGCTCCGTAGACGGGTATCGATCCCGACCCTCGCCGTTCTCCCATCCGGAGCAGGCAGGGTCGAGGGGTACCTGCGTGTGTGTGCGTGCATCGTTAGCGTTAATTGATTCGTTAAATATTGGGCCTTAATTGACGTGCCCGACGATCCGGAATGATTAACACCTCAGCCGGATCAGTGACGGGTTTATTAATGGTTTGGATTTTTGGTAGCTCCGTATTTAACGAAAGTCTTTTAACTACTGAATTTTCAATTGATTCTTGGAAAAAATTATTTAAAAAAGTCTTTCCAGAAAGATTCCTCCAGAAATTCTACTTTTTGAGATTGAGATATACATCGAAATAGAAATTACAAAAATAAAGAAATAAAGTAAGATGAATATCATTACATTTCCATGCAAAAATTAAGAAAAAATAAAATACAGTGTCTAGTGGTTTCTTGTATAAATTTTCACAGAAATGTAAAAGGAATTTTAAAAGTAAACAATTTTATGAAATAATTTTAAATAAATAAATATGTCGATATTACAATTTTTCTTTCTTTGTGGTTCTAAATCTCGCACTCACATCTACATGCTACAAACGACTGCAAAGAAGAAACAAGTTTTAATAAATACAGAAAATTAATTATAAATACAGAAAGTTAATTTACTAAAGATGAGTTTTAGAAAAATGGTGAACTGCACTATAAAATTTCGACAGATAAAAATACATTTGCACTGAATATAGGTTTGCTACTACAATTTCTGTTATCCTATCCCTAAAAAGCTTACGGGTCAACGTCCAATTCATTAGGCCTTCCTCAAAGCTCTTTTTCGGCCCACAGTGCTCTTGAACATCTTGTACATCTTGTACATCTTGTACATCGTACTTTAAGAACTTGATATTAATTTTGGACATTCGTTCAATTTGTTTATAATATCACAAACTCTCTTAAACGAACACTAAATGGCGCACAAACACTTAACGTTTCGCAGTCGTTCGACAGCTTCGTCAGAAGTGAAAACATGTCAAAATAAACAAGGTTGTCAACGGAAACTGAAAAAGTAACTTGATTTTATTTTTTTTTAATCTAAAATTAATTTGAACATTGACAAGAATCAGCTTTAATTTTTTATAATAGTTTTTCTTCACGTTGTATATTCACATGTTTAATTAAAAAATAAAATATTCAAGCGCAATGATTTACACTTAGGAAGTTACATGTATTTAGTAACAAAACGAGTAAGTTGTGAAGCATTGCATCAAGAAACAAGGTAAATAAGAAAATGGGAAATAGTAAAGGAAAAGCAAGTATAAAAAAAGGTCAGAGATAGAACAAATCTATTCTGACGGATAAAAATGACGCTTCAAGAAAGTAACAGGAAGTAACTCTTCAGTAGAAATACCTACTGAACTTAGATTATGTAGAATGAGTATTATTGATAAAAAATATGGTACCAACATAACGGATACAAGGTAGAACTTAAGAGGAAGATTTTATCAAGGAACAATTAACATGAAGAGGTCGCAATGAATCACAATGAACATAGAGATACTATTATAACTTAAGAAAGTACACGTAAAATAAGTATTGCCAACTGATATGTTTTTGAATATGTCATACATTCATATTCTAAGCGCATTCTCATTATTTAACTACAGAAATTGAAAGTAAAATTTCCTGAATGGTTTTCTGTTAACAAACTAAAATGGCGTTGATATACATATCTAAATGTATATCTACTTGTAGGTATTCGCAAGCAATTTAAAATTACGTAAAACTTCCTTTTTTAAATTAAAATTAAGTACAGAAGTATATGAATCAGTAAGATAGAATTTTATCTTAAATTTAATATTTATATTCATGCTTTGAACGAATATGAGATTGATTATTTCATTATTAATTCCCTTTCAAAATGTAGTTTTTTTTTTAATATTAATGTGTGTAATATAGACATACTAATTTGCATAAATTTTGTAGTTCAAGTTCGTTCGTTATTGAATTATTATTATTATCTTTTCAAATTTGGCAGATCTTCACAACCAATCGTATTAAAACTTTAATGTCTTTGATAAGACACATTTGCTTCACATCCAAAGATTTCTGACTGATTTTTAACCATAGAATATGTCTGAAAATATACAGTGTGTCCCAACAGGGGAATTTCCGTTGTTATAAAAGATGCACATTTGGTTAAATGGGATGAATTGTAGGAGTTAATTAAATCGCTATAAAATTTTTCCTTATACTTTGCCATTATATTAATAAAATAAAATAAAATAGAACTTCCCAATTAAAATTTTTGGCTATAAACTTTTTACTTCAATGTACTGGGGGAAAATGTATGGAAATTATTATACGGTTTTTCATCCAGAGTGAAATGGTGCTTTTAAAATTCACCCAAGTGATAACGTTTCTGAGTGACAAGTGTCAACTTTATTTTTTCTTACGGGGCGTAAAGTGGACCATGTCATATTTCAACTTGTCTTTTCTTCAACTTTTCGTTTGTTTCATAGCATTGCAATAATTATTTCCAGGAAAAAGTATTTAAAAAACACTAAATTACGTTGAAATTTGATTTACAACTGTCGAATTATTTCAAAGGTGCCAGAACTACTAAAATATTTTTACTACTTACTGCCATCTCGATCGTAAAAGTGCTAACTATCCAAATCTATATCTCTTATGGAGTCTTGGGAATATTGGCTTGGACACACTGTATATTCGATTATTTAAAGAACATGCATATTAACTGGAAATAATGATTTTGCTGTGTAAATCTTGTTTCTCTCGTTAGGCACTCTATTGAGCATATGAGTGGAGGAAACGATTTAAACTTTTCTTTTTGGCGATTTTAAGAAACAAGCGTGTAACAGCAAAAAACACATTCAACGAAATGGCTGAGGTTCATTTTTTCTGTTTTCGGGTAAGATGAGTGTTTTGCAACCATAATATGATGTCAGCAGTTAGGTATTTCCTATCGCGTTTTGATGTTGTTGTGCAAAAAGAGGTGTTTGGTAGATATTCCTGTGTAAAAAAATTTAAACAAAACTCCATAGATAATAATTATCATTATTGACTCTTTTTAATCCATACAATCACATTAATAGAGACGGATAATTTTTAATTTACAAAACTTTTATAACTTTTCTTAGAAGTAACGGAAAATGTCGCAAATAGAATTATTTTTTGAAGGAGCCCTATTTTTAAGCCGGACTCAGACGACTGATGTACTTGGCCAATATTTGTTAATGGCGTATACTTGCCATGCCGCGTGAGTGATTTACTTGTGCAATTATTTGTCACTGCTGAGTATACTGGTCAGTTTCCCATCGTCTGTCGGTAAAAATGACACAATTTTGAATGACATTCTAAATTCCCTAACCCCTTCATTTGTGGAGAATAGGCAACAAATATGGGCGGATAATTCTGAAGATGCGTTCTTTTAAAAGCCATTCATGTTGAGGAATTAGATCATGCATTAATAATTACTGCTGATACTGTTTCGGGTTGCGATGATATAAGTTACGGGATGATTAGTGCGTCATCAAGGTTCGTGAAAAGCATTTTGGTGGAGGCGTATAATTCATTTTGGTTAAATGGAGATACTGTTCCAGCATTAAAAAATATCGTTGTTATTCCTATTTTAAAGCCAAATGCGGACTCTACAATTGTTAGTTCATTCAGACCTATTTCGTTGTAGTCATGTATTACTGAAAAAACCAAAACTTATGAGAGGATGATTAAAAGTAGGCTAGAGTGGTGGTGCGAAACTAATAATATTATGTCGCCAAAACAATATGGTTTTAGGAAAGGTATGGGTATTGACTGATCTCATTTAGCTAGGTCTTACAAAGAATGAATTTACAGGTGGAGTATTTTTAGATATTAAAAATGCATACAACTGTGTTGTTTTAGATATTTTAGCGGAAAAATTAATTAGGAGTTCCAGCAACGCAAGCCTTCAATATAGTAAATACAGCCTGTATCATAACGTCCGACAAATATTCACACCACACGATTCTATGTTGAAAACTATACAGAAAATTCTAATACCACTTTCCTCTTGTCTCTGGTTGTGAAGTTATTGAGAGTTGATTTTTGTTTCAGTAAGGTGCGATAAATCTACCTAATTTCGTCAAGAAGTACATGAAACATGCAATAGATTAGTTAAGTAAATAATGTGTTCACCTTTTTTTCCCCCGGTTTACTTCTAATTTATATTTTACTGAAGCAAATTCTTTGCATTTTATAAACGGGGAGGATGTTGCAACTGTGTAAATGTGTATCCAGGTAACTTAAAAATCAGTGTCAAATTTGAAGTGTATTTTCGCAGAATTCTCCTGCTTCTTACTGGGAACCAGGTTGTTAAGAAACGACGCTACATACATGTTCCCGAATAGTGGGATTAATTAAATTAAATGTGTTGTTCTCTACACTGCGTTGCCATATTTAAAAAAACTTTTAACGGCTATATTTTGGAAACCATACGTTTTTGGAGAAAATGATATTATATTTGTCGATACAGTTTTTAACACACCACAGAATCGCGTGGTCGAACGTTATGATACAGGCTGTATATACAAAAATCGGTCAGTAATAATTAGAGGATACAGAAATATGAAGGAAGGACTAAGCCTTGCTTTGGATGGATAACCTCAAGGTTCACTGCTTAGTCCATTATTATTTAATTTATATACGGTTGACCTTCATTCTGGTTTTCATTTAGACGCAAGAATTATTCAGTATGCTGATGACATAAGCATAATAAACTTTTTTGCAGTTTGAAAATACATAACAGGTGTCCACTTTGATTACGCACCATATGGATTTCAATGCAATTCTTTTTAATTGTAAATACCTGCTCTCCTATCGAATATATCATAAAGCACTAAACGGCATTTATACGTAGCTTTGTGTTATGCATCAGCTAAGATTACTTATACTATGTTTTTCGAATAGATGGGCTTTCAAAATTAAAAAAGAAAAAATTAAATAAGCAGATATTTTTTGTATTCCACAGTTTTGATCAAGCAGACAAACCCCTAATAGACAAAGTTTATTGACTTTTAAAATTTTGTAATTTTGATATTCTACGAAAAGATTTCATTTCGAAATTAATAAAGTTAGGAATAGAGTTGCCGACAAATAGTATATTAATTTTAAGAAAAATTAATAAGCATGTTTATTAAGCGGTGGTAAATTTCTTAAAGCAAAATAAAATAAACATTTAATACATTTAGTACAATATTCTAAATGTTTAATATGTTTGAGTGTTATAAGTTTATCATTAGTTGGCATATGGGCCCAGATCCCGAAATGCTTAATTAACAAAAAAAAAATTATTGGTCCATTTGACAAGTTCATACTTGTGGTTGCTCACAAGATTGGTTACGTGTTTTAAAAATACTTTTCTATTTAATGATTATGAAAAATTAAAATGAAGTGGTCACTCGAGTTTATTGAAATATTCTATAGGCAGAGAAAAAGATCACGACTTCTATTTAAAGAAACCATCTACATCTTTTTTATTTATTTTTTCTTCTTTTCTAGTTTATAATTAAATACTATCCACTCATTACTACCAAAAAAGCTGCACAGGCGACGACATTTTCAGGATGACCGCTGTCCTTGATGGTCAACACTCCATCCTGCCAACATTGTACATACAAATTCGCTGACGTATTTAAATAAACATTTACACGTTACAACAGGAGGCAAAATGATCCGATTCACTTAAATTAGAGTACAAACAGTTGACTTACCTTACTCTATCCAATTGAAAGTATTTGTTTTATTTATGAAATTGTTAATTTCTGAGTTTGAGACAAAGACTTCCGTATGGTTTTCTTTTGCAAATGTACATACTGTACAATACTGTACATACTTAATACAATTTTGTTAAATTCCATGGTCATTCTCATTTTTGTTTCCTTGTGCAATAATATTAGGTCTATTCGCGGAGACGTTCCCGACTAGTTTAGAACGGTTAAAATCAAATGCCCATCGAAATAATGATCGATTTTAACAACGCTTTCAAATGTACAACTTTCACGAATGCATGGATTTTAAGGTTCCGCGCACAAAGCTGTTATTTCACTTATTAGATTTTTAATTATTTCTTCTTTTCTCTTCTTTCTTTCGAATTGTCTGACTCAGTTTTACGCTGAAACTTTAACTACTGAATGAAAGATTTTAAGAATTTCTTTTATTAATCTGATTACTTTTCTGTACATTTTCGCTATTTAATGTTTTACGAAACAATCGTCAGTATTATTTGAATCACAACTGTCGATTCTGTCCGGGAAGAAAAAAAAGGCTCGAATAATGAAATATGTTGTTTGAAATGGACCCCACAGAAGCAGTGTAATAAAGAAGGAGAAGCACAAGCGCGGAAGACTGAAATATTATTAATATTATGCCATTAATCATGTCAAACACGTTTTAATGAGTGTATAATAATTTGTACGTGTTGATCGCGAGGATGACATTGAAAAAGTTTCAGTGCATCATAATTTTTTCAAAAACATATATGACGTCAGTAAAGAGAATAAAACCAACTCACCGGTGAAGTCTTTATGGACTTCTTTCTGGACAACTTTGGGAGCAAATGGGATCTGGCGAGGATATGCGATTATTGTGGTTTTTAAAAGTGAAGATTATCTTGTTATTATTGAGGCAGAAAGAGGAGTTTTATGTTAATTCATTTGCATATTCAAAAATTTTATATGTAAATAGTTATAGTTAGTAGTTTTATCCTTTTATCATAGGCTTCCTTTCGAGATTAATATGTAAGAACAGCCTTTATTGTTCATACAATTAAAAAAAATGTTTATTGTTGACTGTAACCTATTTCTTATACAAGATTTAGTTCAATTTCTACAATTGAAAACAAGAAATTTTTGGGCAGCAGATACGATTTGCAGATTCAATTTAATTTTGATGCAATTTACTACACAAATTAAGTTGTTTAAGAAATTGAACCGAATCTTGTACAAGAAATAGGCTAGTCTTTAGAAAATAGAGCAGATTCCATAAGCCTGAAATAATAAACAGCACAAATAGAACACAATTCAAGAGAGACATGCACATCATTCTTCCACAATAAAAGTAAAGTTGGTAAATTAAATAATTCACAGAAAATTAAAAGGAAAAAGCACTGCATGGCAAATATTCGACAACAATTGAAAACACAGGAACAGAAGCCACCAAGTACTACGTATTAAAAGAAAGTATTAGTCCTATCTGCCGTTTATGCCACAACAAAACTGAAATATTTTAAAATAGTAGGTTGACCTGCTCCATAATTAGGTAATAGTTATAAATAAAAGATATAGTACTTCCTAACTTGTAAATTTATAATTTAGCGACCGGTTTCGATTTATACAATCTTCATCAGTCTGCTATCGTCGAAATTGATAAAAATATCAGTAATTTGAAGAACGACATTCGTTGGAGAGAAGAATAAGAGATACTGAATTGACTCTCTCTTATTCTTCTCTCCAACGAATAACGTTCTTCAAATTACTGATATTTTTATCAATTTCGACGATAGCAACCTGATGGAGATTGTATAAATCGAAAGACTGAAGAGATACTGAATTGAGTATATCTTATTCTTCTCTCCACCGAATATCGTTCTTTAAATTACTGATATTTTTATCAGTTTTGACGAAGGCAGCCTGATGAAGATTGTATAAATCGAGATACTGAAGTGATACTGAATTGAGTATCTCTTTTCTTCTCTCCAACAAATGTCGTTCTTCAAATTACTGATATTTTTATCAACTTTGACGATAACAGCCTGAAGAAGATTGTATAAATCGAAACCGGTCCCTAAATCATAAATTTGCAAATTAGGAAGTACAATAACGTCTTTTATTGAAATAGTTTTATTAACATGAACCATTTACCCGTAATCGTAAAATCTTACGTAAATTGTTTGTGCTTTACTAACAGTGATGTATCATTGGCAAATATCACGATCAAATTATTCACCGACATTAGGCAAGTCATTTGTGTACATTAGGTACAACAGAGGCCCTAAAACTGATCCTTGCAGTATATCCTCACTTTTCTTTTTGAACTTAGATCTTATTCGAAGACTTGCGTATCTGATATTGTGCATTACTTCTTATTCGTATGATTTTATAACATCGTTTACTATTAATGTTCCTACTACCTTTTCTTTCTTTAGAAGTGTTTCCAGAGTGCTGCGAATAGCCAAATACAAACTCTTACGTACAATCCGATCTACTCTATATGTGCATTATATACATTTGTAATTATGTTACATTTACTTTCTTATACAGAGTGATTGACGTAAACCATTTATTAAAAATTTTAAAGGAAGAAGTTTAGATAGAAATTGAAAATTTACGGAACAGAAAGAACTGTTCAAATTTTTTTGAAATCGAGTGTAAGTAATATCTCTCGAATAATTCCCTTTTGATTTTCAATTTTTGTTTCAGCTTCGCCGATGATACTTGGTTGGCATTCCATGGAACGTTTTCCAATACCGTTTTAATTATGCTTATTTTTGCATTCGTAAATTGCAATTTAATTTCATATTCCCGTTTCACGTCTGCAATGATTAAGCAAGTTTTCAGAAAAATTTAAAACAGGTTTCAAGGAAGGTGCTCGAGAGGAGTCCCAAATTCCACTTCCATTTTTAACCCTGCGCTTAAGTTTATAAATAAGCGCGCACTCCTTGCGAGAGCGATTTATTGTTATTGAACGCTTAGACGCGGCCTACCCAAGATTAATTATAACTTCGGCGGAGCAGGCGTCGTCATTCATTAGCTAATGAAATATTCAGGACAAAAACGCATTAAATATTAGCCGGCGACGTCCGTGCTCTCAGGAATTCCAAACGAAATCGATTAACGCTCACGACGCTTTAATAATTCAACAGTTTACGTATCTAATTTGAATACGTGAGCCTTCTACTGTTATTTTTAAACTATTTATTATCATCTAGCCGGCTGTGCGTCGTACGAATTTAGAGCGAACGGACGGACGGCCGCGGCCGTTTCGATCGATGAAGAACTGCGGCTTAAAAAAAATTCTTTTAGGAATATTCATTCCAACTCATATCCATGCATACATTAGTATATGAACACCGAAGGATATCGTCCATTGTTCGTCGGTATCACGAGTACAATAGGCAATAACATGTTCGTCTCAGCTTTTGGCGTGACGTCCAAATGAAGGCGTCCTCATATGGCTAGAAACGTAGATGAGAAATTGCCGACGAAAATCAAACCAGTCATGTTTG
The DNA here is from genome assembly GCA_958336345.1 of Dorcus parallelipipedus. Taxonomy (NCBI): domain Eukaryota; kingdom Metazoa; phylum Arthropoda; class Insecta; order Coleoptera; family Lucanidae; genus Dorcus; species Dorcus parallelipipedus. The sequence goes on from OY284480.1 coordinate 35,518,337, forward strand.
GATGTGAGGCATTTAATACATGTCGTCCTTGGAATTTCAAACAAAAAAAAAAGTGCTATTACATATACTCATTTAGAAATCTACGCGGAGCAAATTACGTTCGTTATAAGTCGCTTTAAAGAACAGTCCAATACCATCTAAGGTATCGGTATAAAATGCAAAAGTTCGATTGACTAAAGACTAAACTAAAATTAATTCAAATTATTGCTTTTACATGATCGTGTTTTTGTAGACTAAAGTCGTTGTTAAATAAGCGTGGATCATTTGATGTCAACACAACTTTAAGGCCCAGTTTTACAATCGTGGAATAAGGACGGAGTAACTGTTCGCTGAATATTCTTTAACGTTCCTCCATATCTACGTCACAGCTTAGTCACGTTATCGTAAGAATAATGCTTATTCGACGATTGTAAAGTCGGTCCTAAAGGGGTTAAGATTTTGAGCCAAAAAGGAATATTAAGTTTAGAAATGAGTAATATCGAATTTCGTATTTGTTTGAATGTATGATTAAGGCATTAGCCTATCCAAACCATTAGCTTCTCGGTCAATGATTACCTATTTTATAAATTTAATAATAAAAGGAAATTAAAATTGTGCTTGACAATGAAATTAATTTTATTCCCTTTTATCATATACGAGTACATAATTAGAATTAATATACATATATGTAGATATTTCATCCAAGTTGTTAGGCAATCAAAATTATTCTGAGGGTAGGTTGCACAAAAGAATTAAGCCAGGTTTAAATTTAACCTTGAGTAAGAATGCGATGTAAATACATAATGTGTGTCTGACATTCTGACTCAGGTTTAAAATCGAATCGTTTATGGAATGGACTTTTTTCTTCTTATTTGACGTGATTATTCTTTACTTAAATAAATGTTGCGCTAATAATTTTTTAGTGTTGCCAAAAGTTAAAGATAATATCCCACTAGATTAGATCTAACAAACCACTGGTTTCCCACTAACTGTAAGTTTTGAAATGGGTGGCAGGTATATACTTGATGAAAATACAAATTTACGCAGAAATAATATCATAACGAAAAAAATTTAAATACCTGTTTCATACAGACTAGAAGCTATTAGTTCTTTGGTTCTGTCTTAAATACAAATGTTAATTTAAAAAAAAACTAAAGGAAATTATAAGAGAACTAAGAGAAGCATTAAAAACAATAAAAAATGGTAAAGCTTCCGAACATGATAAAATAATAGAAGAAATACTGAAGGGTATGGGAGATAAAGAAGAACAATTACTATTAGAAATTTACAGAAAAGCGTGGAAAGAAGGGAAGATACCAGAGGATTGGGAAATAGGAATAATCGTCCCTATACACAAAACTGGAGATGTACAAGATTAGCTACCCATACATTACCGGGATTGGCCTGACGGAAATGGACTGACAGTACTTGTCCAGCACGCCAATCCCTTCGTCGGCCATAAGCAACATGGAAAAGCCTGGATTGCGCGTTACGCATTAACCAGCAGTATTATCAACAGGCAAATCCCTTCACAGTCAAAGACGTTCAGAAATACTGTCAATGTATAGGCACCTATTGTAATAGTTGCCGGGGTATTAACCTACTCAGTACAGCCCTCAAAGTGTATGAAAGAATACTTGAAAAAAAATCAACTAACCAACATGGTGGTTTCAAGAAAAACAGAAGCATACAAGATCATGTCAAGCAGATAGTAGAAAAGACACTAGTAAGCGATAACTAAGCATATTTTGCATGTATTGACCTGGAGAAAGCCTTTGATAAAATGAAAAGAGAGGTGTTATAGGAAAGCTTGAATAAAAGAAAAGACGATGGAAGCCTTGTCAGAGTAGTTAAGAGCCCATATAAGAGACATCTGAATTACGTACCTAATCAGTAGAAATAAAAGATCAGAGACATTTGTAGCACTGCAGGACTAACCATGAGACACCGGATAAGGAACAAGGACATAAGGAAAGAACTAGAAGTTAAACGAGTTTTAGAATATATTGATTAGAAACAACGTCTTATGAGAATGGATGAAAACAGAACTGTTGAAACTCGGAATAAGAGAAGCACAGGATGGCTAAAAGGTGATTGGAATGACACAATAGGGAAAATGCTAAGCAACAGAGAGAACACAATGAAGTAAGCAAGAACATTAGCAAAGGAAAGGAAAAAAAGGAGCAGAATTCGTGAAAGGAGACTAGACATAGAATCCCTACACCGAAAGGTAAATGGGAAAATCGACTATTGTAGTTTTCTACACATCAGCGTTGTTAATTAGGCAACTTAAAAAGTGTTAAATATTTAATAAAAGCGGCACTAAAGAGACAGTTAGAAAAAGCACTAAATTTGATTTATTGGCAATGTGATCAATATATAACGAAAAGACAAACTTTTAGTGACGAAATAAGTACATAACAACAAAAATATTATTATAAATAGGTAGGACATGCGTATATACTTACTAGCTACAACTGATAAATCAATACAATTTATATTAAAATTCATTTAAAATTAAAATTTTAAATTCTGTTTAGGTGTGTGTGGTAGAAAGTTAAAAGGGCATAAGTCAAATTTTCTGCAAGGCGGAGTTATGTACGTGAATGTCTTCAAAAATGAAATTTCTGAATATTTCGTCCAACGTAAGGGTTTAACTATAGTCATTCATTATAGTATTTCACATTCGAGCGATCAAAACGGACGAAATATTCACAAATTTCATTTTTTAATACAATCACATAACTCCGTTTTGCAGAAAATGTGACTTATGCCTTTTTGACTTTCTACCACAGGTGTATCAGCTAAAACGTGTTAAATTTAGTACAATTGTACTGCGTACGTTTTCGAACTTGACGTTTTTACGTTTTTCTTCGGAACAGACGAAACAACTGTACACACTACACATCAATGCAGTTGTCTTCGAGTGTTTTGTGGTCAACAGTAACATGGAGAAATTCAACTATAAACTCTTCCAAACAGTTTCGTACTCAGTATACCCATACCATATGTTAATATGTTAACCGAAAGTAATCTACAAAGGTCCCTTATAAATACGTGTCTTGAGTACAATTTACATCAAATTGTGCATGAACCCACTAGATATTCAAAGAACGCACAAACTTGTATAGACTTATTCTTCACTAATTTGTCACAAGCAAATGCTCAAGTGTTTCTGAATCATATCTCAGACCACACGCATCAGATCACTAATATCCTTCAAGAAGAAATAAAAGAAGAAATAGAATTTATTTTCAGCAGGAAATATACACCATATAATCGGCAGAAATTTATTGAATATATTAAAACCACAAATTGGGATTTGGAATACAATGACGTAAATGTTGCTTTTAACAAATTTGAAAAAATATTTCTCGCTCATTTTAATAAAGCCTTTCCAGTGATTAAAACTAAAAAAAAATATAACCATAAACATGATACTACTTGGATAACACCTCAGCTAAAAGATCTGTCTATGCTAATCAAAGAAATGGCAGTCGTCAACCACAACATCAGAAATGACTATTACAATGAAAGATTCAAGATTTTAAAAAAAATTTACAAGCAAGAATTAAAAAGAGCAAAGCAGAAATACTATGAAGACAAAATTGTAAATACTGACAATATAAATAAAACATGCTGGAAAATTATTAGTGAATTTAAAGAACAAAAGAACAGAGAAGAAATTTTAATTAAAAATGATGGGAAAATAATAAATCAAGAAGAAACAGTAACCAAATTCAATACCTATTTCAAACAACTAATAGAAAACAGCCCTTTGCCTCAAATCAAAACGCCAATGGGAAACCGTATTACAAACAGCTTCTTTCTCTTACCCGTAAATTAATATGAAATTAATAAAGTTATTAATCAGTGCTGTTGCAAAATGTCATCTGGGATAGATGAGGTTCCAGGAAAAATAATAAAAATTGTTTCAGATTATATAACACATCATTCGAAAAAGGAGTGTATCCAGAGCAACTAAAAGTTTCTAAAATATTACCGGTGTATAAAAACAAAGGAAATCGAGAGAACATAGAAAACTACCGACCTATATCGTTGCAGTGTCAAATCTCAAAAATTTTTGAATACACTTTTCATTCTAGACTGTACGGCTTTCTAGAAAAATACAAAATTTTTAGTGACTGCCAATACGGCTATAGAAAAAGTAAGTCTACGATATCAGCGGTTCAGAAAGCGCTCTCTGCCGTAGTCAGTGCTTTAAATGAAAAGTGCAAAAACGTAGGTTTATTTTTCGACATGAGCCGTGCTTTTGACTCGGTCGACCACATGTTACTTTTAAAAAAACTTCATCTCGCAGGCGTAAGGGGTCCCGCCCATAGCTGGATAGCATCATACCTACATGATAGGAAGCAGTTAGTAGTTATTAAACAAAATACATCAGAAATAATAGGAACCAACAGGGGAGTACCTCATGGTACCATACTAGGACCACTTCTTTTCTGTTTAATGATAAATGATCTACCAAACCAATGTCCCTCAGCTCATCAAATAAACATGTACGCGGATGATGTAAGCATGATAATTTCGGCACAAAACACCGAACAACTAACAAAACAAAGTAATGCTGCAGTGAAAGAATTATTAACGTGGACCACGGATAACGGAATAATTCTTAATGAACGTAAGACGCAAGCCATACAATTTTACCCGGTAAACAAACATGTTGATAGCAGCATGCTACTAAAAATTAACAAGAAATCAATTACGGAAGTCACCACTACAAAATTTTTAGGCATTCATATTGACCAGAAACTGACGTGGGAACAGCAAGTGATACAAATAAGTGCAAAATTAAGTTCTTTAATATTCTTATTTAAAAACCTAAAATCATTGGTAAACAAAAATGTTCTGATACAAGCATACTTTGGCTTAGTGCATTCTATACTAACTTACGGTATTACAATCTGGGGACACAGCAGATATGTAACGGAAATTTTCATAAAACAAAAGAAGATAGTCAGAATAATCGCTGGAGTAAAACCAAATTCACATTGCAAACATCTATTTATAAAATATAAAATTCCGACAGTTTACTCCTTATACATTTACCAACTCGTTATTCTCACATTTAAAATGAATATAAAAAGGAATAATGACTTCTACTCTTACCATACCCGGAATAATGAAGACATCAGACCTGAATACCAACGCATTACGATGGGCCAAAAAAATGCTGAATATTTTGGCCCTAAGAGTTTCAATGCTTTACCTCAGGAACTGAAATTTGAAACAGAATTTAAAAGATTCAAACACAAATACCACACTTACTTCCTAGAAAAGCCATTGTACTCCATAAATGAACACTTTACCATGTAATCTTGGACCTACAGCTTGGAGGACCATGGACGTTGCTATTGCACCAGAGACAAAACCGAACCTTTTCACTGAATGATCTCTGAACCTAAAACAGAAGACAGAAGATTAAAAGTACTTACCTAAATGAAACGATGGTCCGCATCTTCACGGAGAAATGTCTTTCTACATCGCGTGTTGCTGATCCAACCCTGGACAACTTTTGGCCTTGTATTAATCTTAGATTTAGTTTTAATTATTTTTATTTTTATTTAGAATTGTCATTTATACTTACCCTCATTTTATATGCAATTGTACTTCTTAATTTGACTAAGTCTTATGATTATATATGTAATCGTTGACTTAATAAATACTTACTTACTTATTTACTTACCCCATCGATTTTTGAACCATTACGAAAATAACTTTCAATCACAAAAGTTTTCTGCTCTAATGTAAACACCATTTTGTGATGCGAAGTAAATGAGTCCTGAAAATATCTTATTTTTGTATAAAAACAACAAAAAAACACAAACACACATGAAAACACTTACTCGACAGTTGACAGGACGAATGACATTAGTGACAATTTCCATAGTCAATACTACCGGAATATGAAATGAATACATGATAGAATGTAGGTAGAATCCGTATTGATTAAGACCAGTGACCGGACGGAATAAACTGGGAAGCTTCGAATTTTAAACTCTAAGAACTACTACAAATATCCCTAATCCACTGACCTGGCGACACTGAATTGACTTTCACGTTTCAACTAGTAACAGTTTGGATTTGTAGTTTGAAGTTTACGATTTGTGAGGTGTTCCGCCTTCGTTTTGGATTGCCAAAATTCCTAACTAAGTAATGCGATGGAAATTGAACAATTCGATGTGTAAACATTCTGCCTGGAAACGCTGATTTCTATTCGATTTACAAACAAAATAGGCCTGGATAACAGTTATATTGAAATATCAACATGTTATAATTCATTCATTAGTAATTTTATAACAGTTTTTTTTTTTTTTTTTAAAGAAAGGCATTCAGGCCTAAAGCAGAACACCTAAGAAAATAGAAAGACTGTCCCTCTTAAAGGGGGCCGTATGGTCATTTTATTCATTAGTTCAATAAAATAGTTTGATATTAGTTTACAAGTTGCGTTACGCATAATTTCATGATAATTTTTTTTTATTAGGGAACACGTGAAACCGATTGAAATTTTAGCTAGTGTGTAATAATAGGAGGTGTTCTCGTAACCAGGGAAGATGAAGGCTCGTCATAAATCACATAGATACGGTTTAAGATGCGGTAGAAGTATATCTCTGTCTTATGTATAACAAACAGCTGTGCGTATACAAATTAGTGTGTCTTTCCTAAATTCACAAGGCGTAGTTCAGATAAGGGAACATCCGAACTGCGGTCAAAATTGAAACAGGTAAGAAGGTCATTAAGAAGGTTGCTTTTTGCGACTGAACTGTGATCAGGCCCTAATCCCGGGACGGGGGTCTTAATCCCTTAATATTTTTGTCATGAAAATTATATTTTAATCGACCCCAAATATAAAATTATATTAAATTTCTACCTAAATTTTATTAAGTCTTAATGTTGCCCACGTTGAAATTCTGACCGCAGTTCGGACAAGGATTACATTCTGCCACGTGCATAGAAATGTTTTGAACTTTCGAAAAAACGGACCGCAGTTCGGTTGCACCGTCAGATAATGAGAAGTCTGCTTTTAAACTTAACCTTGAAAATAAATTTAATCAAGAAAGAAAAATTATCGTTGCTGCCTACTAACTAAACTAAGACTAAGGCCCGATCTTTCCACCTCCTGATAAATTTATTCGACGAATAACTTTACGAATCACCATTCATAAAAATCAAGTTATTTGCCGAATAACGTTATCGGGAACTTATTAGGAGGTGGAAAGATCGGGCCTAAGACTGATCTAAGGCAAAACATAAAGGAAAATAGAACAAAAGGACAATTGAATGGTGACCAAGTAACAATACTGCGGTACAACCAACATTATGTTATAAGAGAAAGTTTATAACTACAATAACGTCAAACTCACTTAGCGTTAACGTGCTAACTGCAAATAAAGCGTTAATGTATTAGCTACAAATTAAATGAAATAAACTGAATAATTTTATAATAAATAATGGGTGGTACATGTTCACACTTCAAGCACCTACTTCGAAAATGAAGTATTTACTTTATTAGCGTATCTAACTGTGTATCTACAAATACAAAATGTGTACAAAATACACAGACATAGAATATGATAGATATTCAACAAACCGTATTCGTGTATAACAAATGAACGAACAAGTCACTTATTTTTCTTCGCCACATCTGTAGTAGATACTTCATTTTAATAGGTAGTAAGTGTTACTACAACGTAGTATTTAGTGCTTGTTGTAATATAAACTTCGCCTTCATAGTAGGTACTTTATGTAATAGAAGATACTTCGAAGAAAATACTAATTTGAGAAGTATTAGCATCTTCTGCATTTTATGCGTACCACCCAGTATCTACTAGTAGAAAAAAAAACGCAACTATTACATAAATTACTTTACAAGGCTTAAATATTTAAATTTCCATTTACTTAAGTTATTATTATTTTGTTTAGAATTTTCAGCTTCTTTTTATTAAATTCGTTTCTGATTCCTATTTCTTGTCATCTTACTTTGAAACTTTAATTACTTACTTCCTGAAACATCTCACAATTATCATTTCAGATATTATTGATTTATCTTTATTACTTTTTGAATCTTTCGAACTCTTCGCTCAGATTTTGTTATGTATTTGTTAGACGTCTGTTATTTCTTGACACTGTTGACTATGCTTGTAGGCAAAGTAGCAGTAGCAGATTGCAGCAACTAATTCTATATTCATCATTGTCTACGAGGAATATGTTTTATCTTCAAATAAACTTTGCTTTTTACTGATTCTCCAGAATTTGTACAAATGATATGGACAAGAGCATCCGAAATACTCGTATAGGGAATCCGATACACTTCATCAAACAAAAAATTCCGAGACAGCGGAAGGTACGGTGAATAACCACCTTTAACTAGCGAAGGGAATAAACGAGTATACAGGGTGTCCCAACAGTGTGTTCTCGGGCCATATCTTCATAACTACGGAAGATACAAAAAAATTTTCAACACAATTTCTTTTTTAACTTAGGAGATCTACAACACAAAATTATTTTCATCTATACAGAGTGAATCGAAACAGTGGTGCCGGACACAACTTTTTTATTTCAAATAGCATGCCCTATATATGAAACCAAATTTGCATTTCCCATAAAATTCTAAACATTTTCTATATACCATTATCTATACCTAAACCTAACCGTTCTTGAGATATTTAACATGTTGTCTAAAAACTGCCATTTGCAGCCACTATTTATTTACTTTTAACGCTAAGAAAAAAAATTTTGGTACAGATGTAGTTGATACATAAGCTTATTATAAGCCGTTATTAAATGTGCTTTTATCGCTACAGGGTGGTCATGGTAATAAACAAAATCTCAGAAATTTAAAAATGACAAAACTCAATTTTCTTAAATAGCATGCCCTATATTTTTCTATCCTAAATTCTTCGTTTAATGAAGTACTTTCATTTTTGTTAAGTATGTGTTATACCTATCTGAGATATTTTATGAGATTTTTAGATTTATTTGAATTATGAGCACGATTTTAATGTTTTTTTCTCTTAAAGCTTGCTAACATAACCCCGGATCCCTCCAACACTTGGCAAAGGCGTTTGAAAACATTAGGCACAGGGTACGTTTGTGGGTTCAAGTAGGACGGCATTTTCAGTATCTGCTTTGAGCTTTAGTGTTGTTTTGAATTGTTTCTCTGAATTTTGCGTTTACTTTACACACTTGTTTATGTGATCTCATGATCAGATGACACCTGACATTTATTAGCAACAGTCCTTTCGCTCTTGTATTGTATTGTCGCCAAATTTATAAAAAAATCACAGCTTACTTTAAGCAGGAATTCATTTGAAGGCACGGTACTTTTAGTTTGTAGAGATTACCTTTAAAAACTAACTGCAATGCTGGTATTATCATAGAATTATCTATGTAGACTGATTATAGAGAATTAAACGTGAGAAATGGTTCACCGATCAGCTGATTATGGGCAAGCTCGAGATTGATATTAGGCCTGTTCGTGGAGAAGTTCTGAATAGTTTGGAACCGTTGAAAATATTCACCAATGAACGTTTTGCATCTAACGCAACTGTCGAAAATCATCATCACTTCTATGGGCAACTGGTTCTGACGTTTCCAAACAAGTTACAAACTGCACCACGAACAAACCCCATTGTTATTAATCTGTGGGATTTATGGCATAAATAAATAAAACTTTTGCAAAGCTGTTAGTCAGGCCTGCGAAACATCAAACGTCACTTTTGCTCGAATTAAACGTTGTCTTATTTGTCAATACTGTCTTCTTCTTCTCACGATCAAGTACATTTCTAAAATTAGGTCTACGATTCAGCAACTCCAGAATACAAGTGGCAGAAGGGTTCAGGACAATCTATTAGCAATTATTGGTTGAAATCTTTCATACTGAAAGCAAAATTAGCGGAAAATAGTAAAAGTGCGTCCTACGAAATGGTGAAGAATTAACTCCAGTAATAGCACAGCATCAAACACAATTAACATGAAATAAACTTGATGGATGGTTCAGCCAGGGTTGGCTTCTCGTAACAGGGTGGTTACTTAAAAATCATTTGTGGTATTTGCAACATAGTGAACCGAATAAAGTTAAGCCTGTCGTAGAAACGAATTGGGGAACTACCTATAAAAGTGAATATTTTGTTTTGTTTGGATGAAGGTAGCAAGATAGTCTTGAACCTGGATGGAAGGACGAAGATTTTCCAGATATAATTGGAAGCCAAAATGAATGAACTTGCAAATTTTGACTGGGCCTAAAGTCACGATCAGCGACAATTTAAACAACATCGTCATTTGACTGTCAATGTTAGGTTTGTTCCAACAGCAGTTTCTGACAGGTTCGGAACATTCAAAATCAGTTGTCCATCGTAAGTAATAATCGGTTTTAACATCTCCATCAAGCGCACAACCTTGATGAATGCGTGCTTTTGACGGTTTCGAAATAGTCAGCAACTAGCGACGGAACAAATTAGTTGTACAATGAATCTACTTTCTCCAACTTCTATACATAGTCGTTAGAGGTGGTTGATTTTCAACCCCCGAAAGTCGCATGGCCTAAGGTCTTAGAAACATCGAGAAGTCGACAAATCAGGATTCCTGCCTAAGACCGCTTTGTGGAAAGAAATCCCATACAGTTGTCGCAAAAACCAGAAACAAACACGATGATTGGAACTGGATTGTGAAGTTTACTATACTATTTTGAATACAATTGGGCATCCTAGAATAAGAACAGTCCAAGAAGAGGAATGCAGCCCTCAAGGCCGTAAAACATTCAAATGAAAAATGGGAACAAAATTGGATGTGCCAACGGGAAAGAGGATTTCGGTGGTTGCTAACGTATCAACCCTCATAAATAGTAAATGAAATGCGCTACGATTACAATTTTTGGTTAAACGAACCTGCCGAGGTTCTACACTTGACAAAGTTGGTTCTAATTTTGGGCATCTTTTATGAATGCCAAAAATGTCTGACTCGTAGAGCAACTTCGAATCGGGAAAACGAGGTAAATATGAGAGTGACGATAATATACCGTAGTTTCCCAGGAAGAGCAATGCCAATGTAGATTGTTGAAGTTTACTTTAGTAAACCCATCAAAAAAAAATGATTGGGTAATTCGTTTATAATTCTATTTCTTGACGTCTTAGTTTCAAACTTCGCTGGTTTCATTTTGGGCTAAGTCTATTCTTGATCTTTCTTCTTTGCTATCCCTCTGCGCTTGTGGGCAAGCTTCGTTCCTTAAAAATCTTGGTGCATATTCGTTTGCACTGATTCTCCATGATTGGTGGCTGTTCCCACTCAATGTTCTCCATAAAGGACCCTAAGTGGTCTCTATTTAGCTTATGAGTAAACCTTTAAACCAAACAGATTTTTAGTCTTAAATTTATATCTGCTTCTTTGTCTTTTTCAAGTCAAACTGCGTTTAGAGATGGGCACATATCGAACTTGAAATTCCCGTCGATCACGATTAGTACAGGTGACAGGGACGGATGTGTTTTTCTTTTTAATGCGAATTCAAATCAGGTTCCGTGTCATTCGCGAGTACGTGCAGAGAGCGATTTGCATAAAATACGCGTCGAAAAGGCTCGCTTGCAATCTGCTCGAATCGAAGCCGGCCGTGAAAACCGGAGAAGATAACAACAACGGCAACCGCAGAACTCTCTTCCAGCAACAACGAAACATCATCTCGTTATCGCATTGAATATTCTACCCGTTGGAAGTTAGTTAGCCTTGCTTTCCTGGCCTGTTGTGACCCTGCGAGAGCTCGCACTGCGCATGCCCTCGTCCTTATCGTATCGATCGTCGGTTGTTTCCGTAGGCGACCTGATGTAGCTTCGACGTGGCGTTCACGGCCTACTGCTTCGCTCGATGATCCTTAATCGTAATAGTAGCCCGTTTCTTCGTTTTTTCTTGCGCTTTGCTGCATCGTCCGGGACTGACTCGCCAAATTTTTTCGCCCTCCTTTGTTTCACCAAGAATAAATCGAGCATCATCGACACCGTCTACCACAAACTCCGTCCCATCGACTCTACTGCACATGGCCAACTGTAATCTGCCCTGTCGCATTATCACTAATGCTATGTTTATACATTCTCGGTGCGTCATTTTGTGCCAGGTTTTATAGCTCGACTACTCGTTTTGGAAATCTATGTCGCGATGGCTTTTTTTTTGCTCCTTGTTCGCTCGGTGCACACGCGAATTACGTAATGAGACAGTGGCGTATTTTTAGGCCGACACTTACGAATTTATTGCGCCAACCTCGATAAACAATTGAAACGAAAACGTCGATACCCTACGTCGCTGTCGGCCGAAACGAGAAACGAATGCCATCTGTCGCAATTCTTCGATGTCTTCGCGTAACACCGTCGGTTGGGCAATAAACAATCGCATTTATGGGAATAGTAAAATATGAGGAAATAGAAACCGATAGAGTTATTTCTTTGTAACAAAACGATAATTAAACCCTTTTATACATGCGGAAACACCCCTCTATTTGTGCTGAAAGGTGATATTTTTTAAGCAGCTTCTATTGCTGCATTGTTTTATATGAATCCGGGACAGTTGCGGGCTTCTATGTACATTTGCAAACCCGCACAATTTTGCTCCTCCCCACAACTATTAGTAATAACTTATTAAAATTTCTCTACTTAACCCTAAGTTACAAAAAAATTTACGAACCGAAAATTGCTGATAAGTCCTTGAATGAATCATAAATTAAATCCATAAAGCGAATAAATACAATCGCACCTCTATAACTCGAACCTCCACAACTCGAAACTTTCTGTAAGTCGAAATTTACTGATGTCCCAAAGTTACAATGTGTGTAACTGAAATCTTTTTCTTTAACTCGAAATTTCTATAACTCGAAGTAATTTTCCGGTCTCTTGAGATTCGAGTTATGGAGGTTCGACTGTATTTGTATACGTCATGCACTGCCTAAATCAATAATTTGAAACAACAAATACGCTTTGGAATAAACGAAACGATTGCCATCGTCGCCAAATCGTTAGAAAATTGATTTAATTGCGATAAAAATGTTGCAAAAATAGTTGAAAAAGAAAGGGCCATGGACAGAGAGAAAGATATTTAATCAGATTGTTTTTTGAGAAATGTTAAAGCGAAAACATTTAAAAAAATGGAAAATGTAACTGAAAAATCATGTTTAAATTTATTAAATATAAATGCAAAAATTCAATTGGGAATCAGTTTTGTTTTGTTTTGTTTTTTAAAGAAGCTTTAAAGTACATATAAATTTCTGAATAAAAAAAATTGTCCGTCCGTCTTCAATACAGTTTTCAGTTGAGTTGCTTCACTGTTTCTTTGCCGACGTTTCGTCTTTCATTGTCATTATAAAAAAACTTCGGGGCCACTGCTGCTTTTCTGGCAACTATAATTGTTGATTTTTTCGTTGCTGCCACTTCATGGAGACAATATTTTTTCTTTTTTGAAGAAATGCTTAAAAAAAATCTTCGTAAGGGTTTTCCGTTGATTCTTCTTCATTTTAGATACAGAATTCAGTTACTTCCCATAACCTAAATTTTATATTTTAACAGTAACCATAGCACTTGTATAGTCACTTTTATTTCCAAGGCTAACTCGTAGTATGTTTTTGTTGAAGACAAACAACGATACATAACCTTAAGTAATTTCGGTAGATATTGAAAATATTTCTGATATTTAGAACAATGACAAAGGAACTTAAGAAACGTATCAGTGGATAAAGTTTCTTTGATTATTAAAATAACATTGTTAATGTGAACTTATCCACTAATGCAATTTGACTTATGGTGTGACGCAGCTCTGGCCAATTCGTATGTTATAGTTATTATCAAAAATTACAGTTATTATCAGAGATTACATCATAAGCAGAATTTCTTAGAAACATTTTGTATTATATTGCATTATCTTTTCATAATCTCAGTTTTGATGGCCACTTGACACTATGTTAATTTTAGAAATTTGAAATTTTTTTTTTTTAATAAAAAACGCTTGATTAAAATCAGTGATTTTAAATAAGATTTTAATCAGATGATTTAAATCAGCTCAACCCTGCTTTTAACGAACACTTGAAATTCGTACAATCGCCCAACGTTTCAATGTTGGTTGACGAAGATATCAACTGACAGAATTTTAGGTGTCCGTTATTATTTATCCTGAAGAAGCTGTTAAAAGAACGGCGAAACGTCGACATTTATATTTATTGATTTTACGATGTATTCGATTAATTATAATTACATAATTTGTAATAAATGTAAGTTTTCATTTGAAAGACTTGATACAAGAAAACCGAATTTCAATTTCTAAGAATTCATCGAAAGTATCGAGGAAGTAAATATTGATAATTAATAGTACACAATTTAATAATAAATATATTTTTGCCTAAACGGCGAAGACATTCTATCGATTTTTATAATTTTTCTTTTAAGCATTTCACTTCTTTCGCTTTTCTTTTTGGTTTTCTTATTTTTCTTTCTTTCTTTATTAATAAATTTCAACTTCGATTTGTTTTTCTATTTTGGTATTTTAATGACTACATTATGCAACTTATTTGGGTTTCGTAAAGTAGCTCATTAAAGCAACCGAAATTTTATTTTATTAGGTTGGCGACGACATTTTTTGACACTTCAAATTACAAAAATAACCTTAAAATTGACATTTCTCTGTCGTCTCAAATTGTAAACATAACCTCCAAACTTACATTTGTTTGAAATTGTTTTAAACACCAACCAATGGGCATGTTCTTTATTTCAATGCCAATTTGAGATTAAGAGCATCAGTGACTTAACGCATTGACGTCGTCTATTGATGAATACAACAGAAATCCTTTCTAACCTCAAAAATGTTGTTCTTGTGTTTTCTGTAGGTTACATTATTGTGACTTACATTTACAGCCACCTGATTCGACTCCTGGCTAAGCCGTGCTAAACACCTTCATACAATAATGTAATTTTGATTTAATTTTATTTACTTTTGAAAATGAGGTTAGGTTTGAGATTTACACTTTCGTACAGTTGAAAAGAGTGGTGGCCATCTGATTAAAACCAACTAGGATAAAAGAACGACTGTTGGTGATTCTGAGTGATCCATCAAATAATAAAAAAACGACCTTGACGGAAGTGACGCCACCATAAATTAAGTTAACTTATATTGATTTTTTTAAGAGACACTTTAAATTGAGAAGGAGTTTAGCACTATTATTAACAAACCGCGGACTAAAAAGTACCGTCACAGTTACGCCCGTAAGAGAGGCTCGCTTCGCACGATTCGATTTCGAATTGTATTGAGAATACGAGCTCGTTCTAGGGATTTGACGCCGCTGGCTTTGTGACGTGTCACGGACGGTGGCAGTCGACCGCTGTAATTATTGCTGCGCTCATTCTGTAGATTGTGTGACGAAATGACTGGGCAAACTGAGGCAGGTACTTTTTGATCCGCGGTTTGATTATTAAAGTTTTGTATTTTGCATTTCTTTTTGTATTGAACCCTTACATGCAGTAAGTTTAATTTGCTATTAGAAAAAAGTATTAATGCCATGCCATCCTTTCCTTAAAGTAAGGTAGTGGATTTTAAGGAATCCTATTTTTCGGAAAAAAAGGAAAGGGTCTGTGAAATTATTTTTTTGTTTTTACCATTGTGTGCAGCATAGCCTTCTAAATGAAAAGCGAGTTCTAACTGGCCTAGGCGTTTTGAAAAATGTTCATTGAATTTTTGTGCTCGAGAAAACGCCAAAAGTTGACACTTTGGCGCTGATTACAGGGCACTGACGGCACTGAGTGAAATGCACTGTCATTTCTGTCAATCAAAGTAAGTTCACGCAAAATGAATTAATATTGTAATTACCGTAATACAACATAATTTATATGGTATAAACTTTACAGATTCATGCACCTATCATTTGATCACGTTGGAGTGAAGTACGCTTGCGCAATAAAGAAAAACTGTCATTTTAAAAAGCTTTCGTGTTATGAATAATTACAAGTTATATAAAAGGACTTCGACTTTTGATAATGTAAAACGTGTTAATTACGCACAATGAGAAAAGAAGCTTTATTATACATGTTGTAACTTACCACAGAAATTCTGAGTATATGCAGGTAAGATTTTAATCTAAAACCGTAATAGTTTAATACTAAATTAAGTTGTCGAAATTGGACATAAATACTCCATCTTATTCCAACGTAAATAATATCCAGTATGCTGAAATTTTTACAGCATTAACATTAATTGTTCTTACACGAACCCATCCACCATTCACATGTGACAGAACTGTCAAGATTTTAGGTTAAGAAAGCGCCCTGTAAGCAGTGCTTGGCGAAGCACGCCTGAACTGCACTTTTGCCCAGGCCAGATAGAACTCGCTTTTCATTTAGAAGGCCATGGTGTGCAGCAATTTTCAGACTTTTTCTATTAATTGTTGTTTACGTAATTCGTTTCTGATTTTATATCTGTCATTTAACTTTACTTACTTACCTACTTCCTGACGTATCAGTTATCCACTTGAGGTAAGTAGACCCTTGCATTGATTTACCTTTATTACTTTCCAAATCTTTCGAACATTGCTCAGATTTTGTCATATATTGTCTATGTTTTCTTTACCTTTCTTCATTGTTATGAATAAATGAAACAAACAAGCTGCCATTTATCCATGTGAGTGAAATTTGCTAGGCACGTAGATCTCACGATGATATACCTACAGAAAGCCTTGTTCAACTCGAGCTAGAAACGTACTTAAAGGGGTCCTACAAAACGCGATGTTTCATATTTGCCGAAAATTACTCCGTAACTATCGAGCCTAAATATTATTGGTTCATACAGTCATATAGCATTTCAAAGGAGTTATCCTTTGAAGTGACAGTCGTCAGCGGTATTGTTCTCACTAGGGATATTTTGAGCATCAGAATTGGTGACATTTGAGTGCCAAATTTAAATTTTGGATACAGAAATTAGGTTTGTTCGTAGTGTAGTTTGTTGGTAGTTTGTAACTAGTTGGGAACCGTCAGAACCAATCGCTCAACGAAGTAATGATCAATTTCGACAGTTGCGTTAGATGCAAAACGTTCATTGGTGCACATGTCCAACGGTTCCAAACTAGTTGGAACTACTCTACAAATAGACCTATTAATATTCAATATGAAGTAACGAGCGTCTAAATAAAAACCTGGTCAAGTGGGTTGTGATCGAGAATTTATCCATTGCATTTACATAGCAGAATTACTAAATGTATCCTACTTGACCAGGTTTTTATTTAGACACGAGTTATAAACTGAACTGAAATCACATCATCAATCGCAGGTCAAACAACTGATAGTAATAAATGACAGTTGACAGCACAGATTTTGCAGTGTAGATTGGATAGGGAATTTTGATTTTGAAATTGGAAACTGGGTTGCAGAGGGCGGTGTACCGAAAAATAGGTACTAAGTTGCTTTGGAGAGTACCAGGATTCAAATGACCAACTGAAGTACCAAATCTCGTACCGAAGTACCAAAAAGAACACTGGTCGTTAGCGTTTGTTCCAAAAAGGTCGTCCATAACCCCCCACCATGATTTTCAAGTATGATCTCATCGGAAAATCTTTTCATAAACACGAAATCCATACTTATACATCCACAGGTTGCATAAGATCTGTTGTTTTCTTAAGGTAAGTACAGACCGGTCAACAAAATGTTGGCAACAAGTTGATATTGGTGTTGTTGACATGTATCCCATCAACTAGCAATAAGTTGATGGATACACGTCAACATCGGGCGGCATGACATCAAAGAAATCTATTGCCGGTTGCTTGTAACCGTATTTTCCATTTCAAATAGAAAACATCGCTCGGTGTGGACAGTGTTGTCAACAGGTTGCGTCTAACCACAGTAGTGAGGTTTGTTTCATTTCAATTTCAGCTTTCCATTATCAGGTACCTACGTACTTTTATTATTTGTGCATATATTTATTATTTTTAAAATTCTAAAGTTGCGGAACGAGCTACCATAGTTCAAAATAAATCAGACATTAAATTGTCGCCATAGCTTGTCCCATTTTTTAAAACTTGTCTCTGCCACCTTTTTCTTTTTCGTGTTTGGGTATGAACAGCTTTTAGGATGAGAGCTGCACTAGCACCAGCAGCATTGCCCATTTTTACTTTACTTAGTTTGGACGCGCAACACAGTATCCAGATAGAAGTTGCTGTGTCCAACATATACGTTACCAACATCCGTCAACGTGCTGCCAACATTTTGTTGGCCAGTCTGTACTTACCCTTAGGTATTGTTAACATTTGAAGGAAACAGAACATTGGGCAGTCCAGTGCTTAATTTTCCAGAAACATCTTCCTCTGGAAAACTAAACACATTTGCTACGTACTGGAACATAAAGCATCTCGTTCCATATTTTTGTTCCGTAATTTAGTTGAAAATAGTAGTACTCCAAAAGGAAGTATCTTGTAAGGCAAAAATTAGATTATACGAAAAGATGTTAAGACCAACACTGGTATATAGCTACGAAACGTGGATAATGGACAAGTAAGTATGAACATCTTACGATTTTTGTAGCAAACTCTTTTAGTTAAGGTGAAAGAAATGTCTGGCTCTGGCTGCAATTGTTGAAATTCTTTGTTGAACACGACCGCGATTTCGTCAAAGTTACGACGACATTTTCAAGTGTTAAATCAAAAGAATGTGCTCCAAAGCACGTGGTTTGAAGACAGGTCTTTTGATTTAACACTTGAAAATGTGCTCGAAACCGCGGTCGTGTTCAATAAAGAATTTCAACAATTGTAGCCAGACATATCTTTCACCTTACCTTAATGAGCAAGTGATTGGAAGAGAAACTGGAAGTATGGGAGAGAAAAATACTAAGAAGAATTTTTGGAGATAAGAAAGCGGGAGAGTTTTGGGAAAGGGGCGGCCGGTCCATCCGATTCAGCGGGACACACGACATAGTTGCTAAACGCTATCTCTGTTTATTACACACGAAGAGGAGACCAGAATGCTTCGGTTTTGTCCTCTCTATTCGTATGCACCGGCCGTCACTGCCCGAAGCAATATCACAAACTATAAAAGCTCGACGTCTACAATGGTTAAGTTATTTGAAGAGAATGGAAGAAGACAGGGAAGTCATGAAATGTGGTTGGACGATACCAGAGGGAAGAAGAAAAAGAGGTAGATCAAGAAGAGAATGGAGAGACGCAGTGAAAGAAGATTTAAAGGAATTAGGAATTACTAAATCGAAGGAAATCGCGAAGAACAGAAATAAGTGGATAGCGATAACTAAGCTGAGGGCCTAAATGCCCTGCGAACGTACATATTAGTAAGCTACCGGTTTCGGTTATTCATAACACCTTCATCAGACTTGGAAGAATTACAATTTATGATTTAAGAAATGGAATTGTTACGTTCCGTGATGCAAGTGCTATTTTTAGGCTGATTACGCCGTCTATGGAGCCAGTCAGAGATTCTAGAAATTTCCAGACTCACCGTAAATGGCGGTCGAATTTACTGGAACGTTCGCTACATTTACAACGCTATTCTCGAAAGAGGGAACTAGTATATGTCTAAGCCAGGGACGGCGGCATACTTAAATTAGTTTTATTTAGAAAGCGATGTGTGTAGCAAGCGAATTAGTAGAACGATTAAGTTGTGTTATTTGTTAGACAAGTGTGAAGCTCGATATTATTTGTGCTTTCATTGTGTTATACGATCGTAGGACATTAAAGTGTTTTTAAAATAAACAACGACAATAATTTGTGAACCCCGAGTCGTAACAAAATTTTAATTAGTATAATTTAATGTTTATTATTAAAAATGTTAAACATCACTCATAATTTAAACAGTTAACCTTACAAAATAAAATCCTTCAGAAACACAATAAATTATAATTCTTCCAGGTCTGATGAAGGTTTTATAAAAAACCGTAATCGGTAGCTAACTAAGAAACATATGAAATTAGGAAATACCGCTATTTTCAATAAAATCCTTTGCTTGCAGATTCTTGGACTGGCAATCGTATAAAGGACTTATGTTCGTATGCACCGAACTTTTAAATTTTAATTTTAAGCGTCACTTCGAATGTGACTTACAAAATGTTATGAAACGTTAAATGTCACAACATAAACGTCACTCAAATTTAAGCTCGATTAAAATGTTTGCTGCATATGGCCCTTAAGACTAATTTTCCTCATACAGTACAATTCTGTTCGTTAGTACTTACAATTAATTAAAGTAATGTACTTTTCAGAATTATACATGTCTCAATTTTTGTCAAAGTGTCTCTTTACCTCTAAGCCCCCCCATAAAAAAAATACATATAAAGAAATTATTAGGATATATTACTGTCTCACTTCATAAAGGTGTAAAGTAAATCTTTTCTTGTTCGAAAGTACCTACCGTGTGTTTTAATTCCGCAAACTAATCAAATAAATTTAAATTTCACGCAAATACACGGAGGGCGTAAAGGTGCAGGGGCGCAACTGCCCCGCCACAGTTTTATGCACACATTTAAATTTGGAAGCAACGATCATTTTTATATCTATTTATTTTTTAAACTTCGTTGTCGTTGCCAATTACGTCAAATCGATCATTTAATTATTGCTGTAAAGACAAGTTCCCTTGACCTAGAAAATGGTTTCAGTTTTGAGTAAGAACTCAATCCTTACTATATTTATTATTTTTGCTAGTTTCATCCAAAAAGTTCGTTAACACCGAGAGAAGCTGCTTTACAACACCAGAAAAGTAGAGGATAACTTAACAAAGAGAGAAGTAGATGGAAGAGTAGCAGAATCCATTGAATGTCTATGAAAGGGGAAGAAGACGTAAAAGCATGAAATTGACATAATTTGCAACAATATTTGGACTAAGGCAAGAAGGTATATGCGTTTATTCACTGTTTTTATTAATGGTATCGTATCATTTAAAAGCAAAACTAGTAGCATATATTAACATTAACGGAAAGGGCAGAGACATCAAGTGTTATATTAGAAGCAAATGGAAAAAGAAGGTGCGGATATAAATGAAAGGATCAGCAAAACGATATACGAGGCGGTATTGATAAGTTCTTAGCCTAGCATTAAAACGTTACTGTACTTCAATGTATTCGACTCTATACACTCATGAGTACAACGCTCATAAAGTATTTCTAAACCTTCCAAAATAAATTGTTTATCTTGGTCTGCAAGTCAATCCTCCATGATTTATTACCAGACTTTGGCGTTTCGTAGGACATATCAGAGCCGTGCGCACATTTAAGATTTAAAACATAAGATTTTGTTATGAAGTCTCCAATAATAATTCCAGGCGGTTTTTACTACATCCACTTGTTCACGAATATAAAGCGCCCGCCGACCTGTTAATAACTCGTAAATCGATAAAAATGACATCATGCCGGAGACCTACGAATAAGAATAAGTTAAGTTAATTGTTTGTACACGACTATTTATCAGATTACTAAATAAAAATGTATACCTACGTTGTAAATCGCTCTTTACCGAAATTAAAGTGTAGGTAAATGGTAAATTTAATTTAAAAAAATTATTAATCGTTATCTTTAATATAGCACGTGTTAAGAGATTTAGAAAATTAAACTTCAATTTATTAGTTATTCATATACGAATGCGTCCTCTTTCCCCGACATTAACGCAACGTCTTTGTCTGCCGTCGTCGTATCATAAATATCATAAACTCTGTACCTCACGGCGACGATGACATCACCAGCGGGCGGGATCTTAATGTAATATTAAATTATTAACACACGTCACGAAGTGTAACAATTGAAGTCGGGAAATATTTTAAAATACATCGCCTTTTTATTGTGCTTTGTATTGTGCTCATGAGATAACAGAAGTTCGGTTCTGAAATGTCCTAAAAACGCCGTAGTCTGCTTATTACTGCTTCATTCCATTCCCTTTTAATTTGTTTTTAATTTCAGAAAAAGATAAAAGTCTGAAGGGGGCTGAATCTGGTGAGTAGGGAAAGTCGTCAATTAATTCGAAGCCAACGCTTCGCAATGCAACTAGGGACTTGCAAGGGGGTGCATTGTCTAGTAAGAAAAGCAAACTTTTGGAAATTCTTTCGCGGCGTTTCTCCATCACTTTTTCCAGAAGTTCGGTTAATAACATAATACAGTACGTTCCGTTAGAGTTTGTCCTAAGTGGTGCGTTATAATTATTCAACCCTTGTCACAAAAAAATGTCGCGACGACCATCTTTTTGACAACGATTTCTTCGGGCGAGGCGTACTGGTGTGTTTCCAATTTTTTATTCCTGGATCGTAGTAATAGATCGTCCATAGTTACAATTTGAGAAAGAAAATTAGAAGTTTTTGATCAGCTTTCTGGTATTGGAGTATCCATTCGGTGGATATTTTTCTTATACCGAAATCATGAAGTACTATGTGAAACACACGTTTGTAGGAAATGCTCAATGTCTTCTTCAAAATGCAACATTTTCTGGAGTGAACACTGGGTCTTCCAAGAGGGTGTTCATCTTTCACCTCTGTTCTTCCCGTCTTAAATTCTACAACCCAATTTTTTATGGTGGCATACGAAGGTCAACTGCTGACTGGAATGGCTTCCCCAAAAGCCAATCAACTTAAAACTTGAAGAAGAAGGAGGAGGAAATATATCCACCACATCTGCATTCAACCTGACAACCCTTACAAAAATAAATACTTTATCACCGTACTTTCAGTGACCCTTTTTTGGGCAATATACATATTTTAATTTCCTGTACTATGACTGTTTAAAACAAATAACTGAGTACAACCTGCTCGAATTATTTAAGATAATCCCGGTCCAATATTGTCGTAGTTTTCCTACGGCGCATCCACCTTTTCCGATTCTAAATTTATGTAGATTCTCACCCCCAGGACAAGATTGTTCCATTCTCTTTGGGTTGTAACCAATAATGTCAATCGATGAATTGTTTTAATTTCCAAAAAGGGAGTAATTTTATCCAGTTGACTAATCTATTAAGATCTTAAAGTTCGCAAGTTATTTTCTTGGAGAAACCCAGCCTTAAGCTAAAAGGCCGCAAAAAATTGCCACAATCGAAATACTTGTCTTCGCGGATGACGTGACCGAAAAGCAAACGGTTTCTAACGGTAGATTGATTTCGCCAACGTATTACACGGCGACTAATCTGATTTTCTGTGCCTGACGAAATAGCACCAGGGACGGACGCATGTCTTGAAAACTTTGTAGCTAGGACGGTTAAAAATAGACGCGAACATATCGCAGATAGCGTTGAGCCAACCTTGGTGTTAGAACATTCGAGGCAAAACAACGTTTTATTCCTCGTCCGGTTTTCGCCGGCGTAATTCAGGTCCGTCTTTAGATGATTTTTAAGTGAAACTCTCGGAAAAATAAACCACTTCTTATTTATCGAGTTTCCTCCTATAAATATATATATATTTTTTTTTGTTATAAAATACTTCCATGTATAATCGACAAATACATATACACTGCCGCTCATAAAAATATGGACACTTACATACTATAGTTACTGATATCTCTCTTATTTCTCAAACTATCTTTCTCTTTCCTTTCCAATTTTCGATACTTACTACAGCCATTAGGATACTTTACTTTTAGGTTTCATGCCATTTTTGTTTAAGGTAACAGCTGCAACTTCTCCCTTTTCTCCCACTTTCTGCTGTCTCTCATTGGTCTTTCCTTTCCAATTTCCATTGTTTTCCACATGACTTTATCGTCACAAGCTACTTCCGAAATCTTTTTGTTTAAGGTGTCAGAGTGCTTTTCTTTTACATTCTGCTATCCTTGTTATTTATCAGACCATTTTTCCTTTTTCTTTTCCTATTTATGATTTTGAGTTTCTCAGGAAGTTTTGCTTGACTCTTGCTTCCTTGCTTCTAAAAGTTTTCTGGGTTACCTTTTCGATCTCGTTCTTAACCCTTTCGCTCCTAAAGGGTCACATATGTCCCAGCAAGGGAAAGTACTCCTGAAATACGACTTTTATTATTTTAAGATTTCTTTAATATCTTCATATATTTTAACAGTGGTTTATTATTGAATCATTTCTATTACCTACCATCTATTACCTGGGACATATGTGTCCCGTCCGCATTAATCTAAGGGACGTGTATGTCCCAGTCGGGATTTGATACACACTACAAAAACTTATGAATGTTTTATTTTACAAATGGTGACACGAAAATATATAAGAAAGTACATCTGATAAATTCTCTGCAAGATGCTGGAATTCTTCCCTTACAGCCCGTTTTATCAAAAGTATGTATATTTTATACTGTTGGGATGACCCGTCAAAAATACTAATGGGACTCATATGTTCCACAACTCAAAATTATCGGTTATTATTTTACAAAAGGAAATAGATGATTCTAAAATATATGTATACCGGCTTACCTAGCCATATTACAATCAAACACGGAAGCCTAGCACAAAATCGACTTCAAAAACAATAAAAAAAACACTAATTCAATTTCATAACATCAGCTCATGATCAGGATTTAACAGGATTAGGCAACCTGTATTAAAATCAATGCAATTTCAACTTTATGATCGTGAAGCCAGGATTCCAGATACGGTTGGGACAGAGAACTAGCGCAGATGCGGTGTATTTTGTTACCAATAGGATTTTTTGAAACTTTGCTGGGACAAATATAGCCCAATAGTGTATTTGGGACAAAAAATTCTGAAATAAAGTCGTAGCGAAAGGGTTAAGACTGAATCAAACGCCTTTGTTCTTTCTTAAGTTGCCTCTCTTGTTTGTATTTAACAACTAAGTTTCACCAGTGCACACCAGCTCCCTTTTCTAAATCTATTTTCCCTTTTCCTTTCTAATCTCCACTATTTTTAATATCTATTTTTTTTAAATTTCGCTATTCTTCATTTCACTTTGCTTCTGTTCACTTTTCGTCTCCACTTTAGCCGTTTGTCTTTCAACTTCTTTTATTGGTATTTTTTACGCTTCCAGTTACTTTTTGTTACTGTACCAGTTCCCCTTTGGAAGTTAGAATTTAGTGTGTCAACAATTAGAAGCTTCTTCTTCAGATATATTATTATTTTGCAAACTTTGTCTTTACAAACTGTCTCGAAAAGTCTTTTTCAAGGACCTCAACAGGCTTCGAAATGGCAAAGGGAACATGGTTTTTGCAGATACCGTTAATTATTTTAAAATATACGTAAGATTTAACTTAAAATCTTCCTTTACTGACGCTTTGCTTCGTTACAGAATAACGTCTCCAGGACCATCTGCTTGCTGCTGTTGCTTTGTAGAAACTTATTGTATTTCTATAAATTGAGCAAGTCTAAGTTTCTAGAAATGAATGTAATGAGAAAACATGAGCGAAAAGTAGCCCTAATGAAGTGTTTCCATAGTGAAAGACGAAACGTCGATAAGAAGATAGCGATGCTGTTTCGATAATTGATTTAGAGACCATTCATTGTTTGAACGAATGTGTAATTAAAGGAATTTAAAATTCAATGAGTACGTAAAGAGCGAGTAACCCTCTAACGCCAAAAGAAGGATTACTATGTGCAAGTGCGACCACTTTTTTCGATGACAACCTGTTCACTTGGTCGATTCCCGGTGGGAATTCGCAAGCGGTGCGATGCGCAGGGAAGGCGGGAGATCCGGAGCCCCCAAATTAATAGTCCGGTTTGTTCTGGTAGGGTGCCAGGGGAGAGTTTCGGATTTTCACCATAGATGTCGGTGGAGATAATTGCAAGTCGTAAATTACAACCGACATCTTACGTGCGACGATTGTTCACAGGCCATATTTTAAATACTTCGTTTATTTTATAAATACAAAATATCGCAAAATTTTGAAAGGATTCTCGATTCCCACGAGGATGAATTATATAATATGTAAAAACACATGGAAGACTACTAAGAATTCATAAAAAAGAGAGGAGCACGTAAGTTTGGAATGATGTTACTGATTTATAATAATTATGTTAATTTTATAATAAACCTTAACAATTTATTAGTGCCTGAATCTACTCTCGGTATTTGGTTACCAATTTATCTAACCGAGGAGTCAAAAACTCCCCTCATTTTTTTTAACTTCCCTTGTATAGTTAATTAAGAAATCACTTGAATTTGTTATTCATCTTTATTTGATCGTCTGCCCTTTCCTTTCCCTGATCATTTACGAATATTGATTAGACGTGCAAATCAATCTTGTTTTGCTGAACAACAATTTCGTACAAATTTGCAGATGAAACTGTTATGGTGACATACCTACAGTAGAGTCCGACATTATAAGCGGAATGAAAACCAAACCACAAGTACGTCATAATATTTAAGAGGTTTGTCGTTATATACGGAGTCATAGTATTGTTTTATTCTAATCACGCACTTCGTGGTTAATCTAATTAATAACTATTGTTGCATAATGATAACAATTAATTAATAGTTTTTCCGGCCAGAAACCACAAAGCCCCGCGAGGGAAATCCTACACAAAAATCGAGGCAATCAAATAATAAATACAGTAGAGTAAGGTAGGAGTTGTGAGTGCAGTATACATTTTCAAAATGTATCTCAAATCGTTCTTTCAAGTGTTCTTAATTGTTGTCTTGGCTGCAATGAATCTCTATGCAGCTCCTGTTTACGCGCCTCGTCAAAACAGGAATCGCTGTCGTCATGGATTCATTTCAGTGTATCCTGGAGGACCTTGCAGACCCACTTACGCCCTAAGAGAAGATTAGGTAATCATCAATTTTATTTCTTTTAATTTTTACATTCTGAACCAACAATTTAACTTCTTTAACTTTTTTTTTGTCTCATTTCAGGACACGAAGCTGTAGTGTGTCGTGACAGGAAGTTGAAAGCTTAACGCAGATATACCCAGAATTATTCATGTGCTTTAAAAATTTATTCAATTTTATTCAAAATAAGTTTGACAATAAATTGCTTTAATAAATAATTCAAGAGCTTATTATTTTTCGTGACTAATTCAAAAATTAAACTTATTCATGTATTTAAGAGTTGTGAATTTGAACGAAATAAATTCAAGCGACCGTATTGAAGGATCTAATTCGGTGTCTTCATCATAATGCCAGAAGAATTTAATGAAATTACGAAGCCATAAATCCGTGCAAATCGAAGTTATTGCAGTTGAAACTAGCACTTTTATTTTTTTAATATAAACGTATTTTGTCATATAAAAATTTTGTTGTAATTCGGTTTTGATTACGCAGGATTTCTCTGGACAGCTCGAGCTAGAGACAAGGACCCAAATAGGACTGAAAAGTTGTCCAGAGGAGTAATTGAAGCGCACGTAACACATGCGCGTAAGGTTTCAAATCAAAGCGAAACATACGATATGTAGTTTTTCGAAAGCAATCTTAAAACTACCCCAACTATTCGACATTCTTTGATGTATTTAATGCGATCCCGATCAAGACAAAAGTATTAATTTACTTCTAACGATTTTGCTATAGTTGCCCAGTTGAAAATGAGAAACGTTCCAAATTAAAAGCCCGCCGAATTAAACCATTTTAATCAACCTGTTGAACCCGCCGCACAACTTTCTAAACTTCGCAGTTTGCACGCGCCAGAAACCGACACGCCTGGGCAAGGAAAGAGAGGAGATCGTGCGGACGTGGCGGAGAAATTACGTCGGGACGCACTTCAATTGTGCGCCGAGTTCGAAACGTGTTCCACCTGACGACGAAATCGCGTTAGATCGCTCGTTCGTGATAAGAGTAATCGTCACCACATTGTGCGCGATGATAAGCGCCTGCGAACAGAAATAACAACGATAATGAGGAAACAATTGGTAATTAAAGGCCGTCTGGAAAAACGTCCCACTCGGCGGTGGCGAACAATGAGTTGTAAGTCTGCTTGCGTTTCGCACGATTGTGTGGCTAACAGACGCTGAAGAGTTATGCGATACCCTTTCAAGAACAATAATGAACTGTTTTGATTGTTTAAGAAACGGGGAAGTTTTGCTAATTTGAACGTTTTCTCTTATGTACCTACCTACTTACATACAAAATTGTTCATGAAATGCTGCCTAGCTCTTGATTGTAAAGAGGTTTTAATATACAATTTGAAAACCTACTTGTGATGCATGATGGTCAGGACGAACAAAGGAATGCACTGTATTAAACTGTTGATGATAAAGACTGCAATAGAGTGGGATCGACTTGCGCGTTGCATACCTCCACATTTTGTTGTTGCAGTCGTTGGCTTTATCATATCACATCGACGCGACGCGACGTCAACTACCCCGTCACAAAAATCGGTTTCCAAGTTGTATAATAGCAATTCTCATCTGGATCAGGAATTCCCTAAGGCATTTACATTTATACAAGAAAAAAAAAATAAGAGTCACCTAAGAACTATTCCATTTAATTTAATTCTGCAAACATCAGTCTAACTCAAAAATAAAAAACTGACGCACTAGAGCGCATTGTCTATTGTTTGAGAACCTCTGCCCGTTCGTGCGTCTGAGGTTTTTATAAACACATCGTAAAACAATAATGCAATTCGATGACGGAAGAAAATTCTAAATATCCACTCGCGTTGATTGCTGAATTAATTAATTGTAAGCCACATTTTTCGTATTGTTAATACAATTTATGACTGCTGCTCATAAAAGTGTAGCAATTCAATCTAAAGCTAGGGTTTCCTAGGACAGTCGGTCGGTTCAAAACTGAGCGTGACCGACGCGACGTCCGCTCTAATCAAAATCGAAAAATTAAATGATGGTGGTTTCCTAGATTTCGTTCGTTTTCCATTGTTTTTGTTTAGAGCGAACGTCGGTCGCTGTCGGTTTCGGCCGGCCGACTTTCTAGGAAACCCCAGCTTAAGAAATAAAAACGAAATTGCAACTAAGGGAAAAAGAAAAGAGGCAGTTGAGATGGGTAAACAAGAAACATGTAAGGCAATCTTAAGACCTGAGTAGGAAAAGCAGAAGAGAACTTGTAAGTGAATGGTGTAAGTGATAGAGTAGAAGAGATTGCATCAAAAGACAGTGAACAAAATTAAAAATGTTAATGTAGAAAGAGGAAGAAGGAATGGTTTGTAAAGTGCATGAGAAATCCAATCAAATATAAAATGTCAGTTGAATCTCAGCAAAATTGAACAGCAAGAAAAACTTCATTTATTCGAACTTGAGGTCATGTTGGGCATATTTACGCCAGAGCTTGTGGTGTAGAGTTTTTTTTTTTTAATAAAAAGTAGCTTCTCTTTTCTGTCGTACATGTAGAATACTCGACTATATCACTTTTCTGGAAACACGAAGCAATTTTATTGACGGAAGACTTTCAACTTCCAAGGTCAGCCAAAAGTAGGCGTAAATGACTGAAATTTGAAATGAAAACATACATCGAGTTACGCATACTTTAAGAAAAATGTAGGTACATTTTCCAAGTGCTTTTTTAAATGCCTCTAATGATTTTCCAGAAAATATCAAAAATTGTTGGGATGGACGTATCAAACCATTGATCATTAAAGATTAACCGAAAACAGAGACAACAAAGATCGACTGTAACATTGAAGACACAGGTAATATTTCTTCGAGAAAAAAATCAGATATACCAAGACAACACAAAATATGTTTAACAAACTTCCGGTTGATTTTAAAAGACGGCAGCGCGGCATCCATTTTTTGTTATTAATTTTTTCTCAATATTATATTAAGCGATATTAAAAAATGTTTGAATAAAATTTGATCCTTTTTACTCTACTCAAATACATATGTATAACTCGTCTTATCGTATTTCGAAATACCATAATAGCATCATCGGATCTTTTGTTGTTAAAAATTTCTAGTTGACTTTTTATTATTTTATAATTTTGAGACGAGGAACTAGGACAAATAGGTACTCTGGAACATACTGTGCATCCTTAGCTTTTTTTGATGTTTTTGTGCATACTAGTAAGATCCTAGTAGCTAAGTTAACCAGTGCTGGGCTCTAGAGTCTTTGGCAACCCGATGCAAAAGGCGTTTCAACGCCCCAGGGATATTTTTTTATTTGAATTAAATTTTTTCTCGAATTAATTGAAATTATTATTTCTATCAAAAATTATAATACAGGTAAGTAAATAGACATAAAAAGTAGTAAATACTTACATATATGCATGTATTGGCCGAGTCTAAAAAAAAACGCATGGTGAATTGGTGTTTATTGTTGGATTTTAACGGTCAAAAAATGACAAAAAATATTACAATGTACACTTTCTTGCGTCTCTAATACATTTCAGACAGCTGCATAACAGCTGTCAACTTTTGTTTTTTAAACGTCAAGGCATTTAATTTTGATTTTGGATATTGGACAACCGAATTGATTTTGAAAAATAGTTACGGTGCCGCACGAGTATATTAGAAACAAATTTACGAAAATACGGTGCTTTTAAGAAACCGAAAAAAAATCGGTAATTTAGAAACGAAAATTTAGAAATGAACATAATTTTTAATGTTGAAGAAAATCTTAATGTATCAACGCGCAAAATTGGACAAAACATTGGCACTTCTCGAAAACATATTCAAAGAATACTAAAGAAACAAGGGCGCCCAGAATTAAAATTATGTAATGTGTATACCTGTTATATAATTTTGACTTTGGGCGTCCTTAACGCGAGGCACCCCAATGCGACGCATCGCTTGCTATTTTAAAGAAATAATTTTTATAAAAATCCCTCTTTGTTTCTTTACCGAAGCGCACTTTCAACAACAATAAACACTTGGTGTACTCCAAGGATCCATCTTAGGACGAATTTTATGTTTGAAGTTTAAAGATAATATAAGGATTGTGTATCAAATGTAAACATAATAATGTTGTTTCTCGATAACACAACACTATTAATAGTCACGTTGATTTATGGTCTTAATACCTATTAATCCGATAGATAATATCTTGAAACAGCGAAGAGAAATCCAGAAATCTTGCCCCTAGATCAATTCCAGAACTCAAAAAAGCAGATCCAGAGGAGTAGAATATGATTCCACAAGAGAGTATACAAAACTTTAACATAAGCATAATTGAAGGGTCCAATGCAAAATTGAGTTATGGCATACAAACAAGTCCATAACGTGATGTCTAATCGTCCAGTGCAAGAATTAGGTTTTTGTTGGGCTGACACTACTTTATGCAGTTTCAGTCATAATTTTGAACTCTGAAGAACTGTGTGTAAATGACTTTTTTTTGTTCTCCTGTAAAATGAGTAAAAGTGGAGATAGCCGGTTTTTGCATTGGGTACTTCAATTGGAAGACTACATTGACTAGAGTCACTAAGTCGACAAATATATTAATTTTGTTATTAATTTTTCCTTGAAAACTATAAGAAATATTAGAAAATATTTAAGTAAAATTTGTTTCTTTTTTAAAGCTCTATTCAATTACATTATGTACTACTCGTCTTAACTTTACCCTATCGGATTTTTAGACAGTTTTTTGTTGTAAAATATTTTTTTATTAACCTTTAACTACTCGCGCGGTGTCTAGGAGAAGTAAATGTAATTGTTATAACTTTTTTATATTTCTAATTGAACATTAACCTTAAATTATTGTTTGCGCGCTGAAAGAAATCAGAATTTGTATCAAAAAGTAAGAATATCGTCGAAAAATGAGTCTGCGTTTGACAGACATCGCACGAGAGTTAGAGGTTGGTAATAGCGCGAGTAGTTAAAAGTTAAATAATTTTTTATTATTAAATAATTAAATAATTTTGAGAAAAGGGATTAGGACGAGTAGTCTGGAACATCCTGTATATTCTCGTTACGTAGCCCAGTTTTTGCTCCCGTTTAGTACCTTCTAATTTCCATATCCCCTTTCGCTGCTGTCTCTTCTGTCTTCAGTAATTTGTACATTTAAACTTTTTTGGAATCCATCTATGAAAAGAAATTTTGTCTGTCAGAGTTTCTATAATCTTGTTTTTTTATTGTCTTCGTTTCTGATGCGGTCCAATAAAGTAGTTTTATTTCCACCTTCTTAGTAAATGACATTTTAAAGGTTAATTTTGCTGTTTATGGTAACCAAGTAAACGATACATTACGGGAACAGACCTGTAATATTTTACGGGTTGGTATAGAAGACCTGTAAATTTCTTGTCTGTTTACATCACCATGTCTACGTCTAGCTAAACGCCTTCGATAAGAAAAATGTTTCCACAAAAAATTTAAGTAAATTAATTAGAAATCGCCATGTGAATGTGGAAATAAAAGTTTGTACGCGACACGCTTTGCAATTAATTTTTACTAGGCTCACTGGATTATTAACTTCTAGCTCACCCGTAATGATTAATTTACAAAGTTTGACACGTAAATAACTATTACAGCACTTCCTTTAATAAGTCACATTAAAGGTAAGTACAGACGAACAACGTCCTTGAACTGTCCAAGTAAAGTAATTTATTGCCGGATCTAGAAGTCATCGGATAGATAGTTGACAATTTTATGTACTTGTAACAATTATTTGATGATATAGCGGTCGGTATATTCGGAAATAAATGGCAGCGTGGCTTTTACTATTCATTCAAAATGATATCTTCACCTTTTCAAATCATAATTCTTCAACTCCATCGTAATCTGTCCCCTTCTTGAATTCTAATTATTTGTCTTACAATTTGTATTTGTACCTTTACGCATTATTGCATACGTTTGGGACACCCCATAGAAAAAGAAAACAGAATGATATCAAAATAAGAGTATTCTGGACTTTAATAAAGCAAAGCGTATACAATGTGGAAACCGATTTGTGAGACGCATCACTTTGCATGATGGCCAGGAGAAAGAAGGAAATAGGTCATAATAAGACTGGTAAAGGCTGCAAAAGAATGGAATTGTCAATTATCCTCACATTTTGTTGCAGTTTTGTCTTTACAACATATACTCCGATCAAAGAATAATAAGAAATGCATCTGTCATCGATCTCCTTGATTTTCGACGGGCAATTTTTAGCGACCTGACCTCGAGTTTGCCCAAGCTGTGTCTGATTGTTTAAGAGTGAAGATGCCCTCAACACCATTCTACTGTGCCACAGACTGTGATGACGCAGTATACACTGTATATACAAGTTGTAAAAATTTCAATTTGTTGATTTTGAAATAGAGTAAATGAAGGGGTGACGTATGTACCAAAGGGCCAATTTCTTGATTTTGAGATATTTAAGAAAAACATTAGGGATTCTAGTAGAATAAACAACTATCTACTGCATATACTCGTAGATATATGATGAGTATGACAACGCCAACTTACAGAATGTTGCACTTTAGTTATATTTGTAATTAATTTTTTAAAATTGGCAATTAGACCTCTTGGTACGTCACTTCTTCAATTGATTACTACAAAAAAGTAGTTATTTTTTTTTCATATCATAACTATGCACATTGTTTCTTGATTAAAATTGACCATTTTCCTTTTACTTTAATGGTCTTTCGGTGATAGATCACACATAGTCACATACGCAAACAAAATTCTGATCTTTCTATAACTTTCTTCTTTGTCCTAACCATTATGCGAACTGTTATGTGATACAAGCTGGTTTTCGAATTGTATATATGTAATAATTTTTATCCATTTACAGGGTGTTTCATAAGTGGCGACGAAGAATGAAAGGGGTTATTGGAAATGGAATTTTAAACAATTCTTTTCATATAACCATAGGTCCGATTATCTATCTTTTACTAGTTATTAACGTTTGAAGTTCTTAGGTGGCAGTAATTTGATTGTAACACGTAAGTATCTATTTGACAGTGGTTTATTGTTTTATTGTTTAATGTTATTTTGCATTAGCCAACAATAAATAACAAACAAGTTCAGTTCTTCTGAATATGCAGATATTGTTTTGCGATGAAAATGCAGAGGCATGCAGAAATTTCCTAATAGACGACAACCTTTCGATAAAGTGTTCAGTAGAACTTTTCAAAGATTACAAGAATCCGAAATCACCAACGTCTTCCGGCTTAATTGTAAACGCGAGAGGTCTCTGTTAATTGCAACATGGCCGATAAAAGGGTGAACAACATTGCAGTTGCGTTAAATATGAAAGTGAAATCTGTGAAATGTTGTTCACCCTTTTGATGGTATCAATACTGACCACCAGAGGTCGCCTACTTTGCTTGATTTTGCGAATACCCTTGGATTTCCACTTATGGGAAGTGTTAAAAGAAATAGTTGAAGGTGTCGGAATTCATACAGAAGAATAGCTTTCGGAAAGAATTAATTTAGCTTTCACTGAAATCCAAAACGGTAATTTTCAATTTAATTACACCTACGAATTAGTTCGTCGATATCAATCAAGCTTGTCTTGCAGCTGGAGGAGGTACTTTTGAATATTTGCTTTAAACAACCCAAAAGTATCACGATCAAGCCGTCATAGGGTCAGTTGTACAAAGTCAGTTTAAACTCGAGTTTAACTGAACCAGGTTCAAAGTAAACAAATTCGCATAGGATCTTAAGGACATATGGCATAATTAATGCATTCATAAATAAAATTTGATGCGATTTTGTTCACTTTGAACCTGGTTCAGTTGAACGTCAGTTCCTTCGTACAATTGGCCCATAGTAACCTACGTTAATAAAATTTACGTGAAACAAATTTAAGCCCCTGTATCTACTAAATGCATAGAAATCGGATGCGTGTCTATTTGAGCAAAAATGTTTGAAATTCTATTCCCTAAAACCCATTTCATTTTTCGTCGCGACTTTTGAAATATTCAAGGTTTGGAGATTTCGACAAATGTGCAAACTAAAACCACATAGAGCTAATTGCTATTTCAACCTAATTAATAACTTTAAACATTGCTATACAATTCATACGACGTATGTAAATATGAATAGTGAATTTTCAAAAGGCCATATCAGATCTCACCCGAATTCGTGTCCTACAGAAGTGAAATGATAGTTTTAAATAAAAGAAAAGTCCGGATGCTTACGTATAATTCATTTCAACTTGTGAATAACATTCGTGAAAATAAACTTGGATTTCGAAAGAAGACCTTCGAGTCTAAAGCTTTCGGAATGTGTGAACTGTAACGATCGAAAAACTAAACGCAACGTTAAAAAATTGAGCGAAGATAAATATTGTTTTATATCTTCGCTAGCCTAACTTCGCTTTTCTTAGCTTTAGTTGCCACGTCCGCGTAAGATAACGTTCGAGCTAATTTTAAAAAACTTAGTTTTGCTCAGCTTAGCTTCACTTCGCGCGCAGTGGCGCCTCGCTTTTACACTAGTACCTCTCTCTTTCAATTTTTTTAATTTATTATTAACACTAAAGAGAACTAAATTCATATTTATTGTTTTCTTGAAAATTTTATTAGTCTACATCTACAGCACCACTGATTATCTTACAAGAATACTGCTATTTTAGGGAATCGGAGACGCTGAGTCCAAATCTGCGTTATGGCTTCTTTTTAGGCGAGGCACCCAATTTTTTGAGCTCGTTTCTTTATAATTATTTCATCGAAGTAGGCAACACATTCAATGCCGCAATGGAAAATGCGGTTCAAATATGTTCAATAACGACTTCTAACAAATTACAAACATTATTTTATTTGAATTTTTTATTGTCTTTTATAGATGGAAAGAAGACTTAAAATAAATAAATAAATAAAAGAATGCAAACCATACGAGAATTTTCGAATAAAATAATGTTTTGTAATTTGTTAAAAGTCATTCTTAAAAAACAAGAAAAACCATTACGCAGAAACGGATTTCAGATTCGGACTCAGCGTCCTCGATTCTCTAAAATTTACAGCAAATCGCAACATGTCCCTCTTCTACATAACACTTAATTGAATATTGTAACATGGCGACGTGAAATTATAATTTTCCTATGTGTTGAAGACTTACAATATTAATAAGTGAAACTTAATCGATTACACTCTGTATGTGTAAAGAATTCGAGAGAAACTTCCTGAATTATGCTTGAAATAAATGATCAAATTTGAATAATTCTCGTTCGTTTAGAAAGAGCAGCGAAATGAAAGGGAAAGACACGTTTCCTTGCGATCAGATACAAAACACGCAGATAACGTTGTAATTTACATATAAATTTGTGTTATTTGTCGTTATGACTTCAACAGAGAGCGATTCTTTCTAATAAGGCGCACGTGCTGGCAATAACCTGTTGGCAACTAATACAAGATGACATGTCTCGGTGAATGGACTGGAGTAAGCATGGCAAAAACGTTAACATTTTAAACTTGGTTCTTAAAGTAAATTGCATCTACTTTAAGACAATTGTTCGGAAAATCGACCTTAATAATCATGATCGTCAAATAGAATTATTTTAGAAACCAAATGCGACATATCATTTCTTCACTTGCTTTGTAACGCAATGTTAAAGGCGCCTTTCACACCTTTAATAATGACGATTATCAAATAGAATTATTTTCGAAACCAAATCACGATCACCGAAATTATTTGAAAACAAAAAACAAGAAGGAAATGACGGCAGCTTTCTGCTTCAAACTGTAATTCATTCTTCGGGTGTGTTCGTGATCTGTTCGTTTCGAAATACTTTAATTTTGAAAATTACGTCAGAGTTTCGCCCGCCCTCTTCTCGGCGCGAAAATCCGTGACTTCAGGAATCACGGCAAATCTGAGCGTAGAAAAGGCAAAAGCAAAAAACAATTGAATTACTACTCGCTGAAACACCGCAGCTGACTTTTCCTTCGTTTGTTTAATTAAGCGTGTAATTTACACCGGTAATTGCCGCATACGCCGCGCGAAAGTAAAAACCTCCGTGTCACGATTATGTACGCGGCGCGCTTAATTAAAACGCGTAATGAGGTAGGCGCAGCCCCACAATAAATCTAATAAACATAATAATGATGGAGATGATGATGATGATGATGGAGATGGTGGCGGCCGAAACTTTCCGGCGTGCGACGAGAAGATCCAAGGGGGAGATAATGTTAGCGCGTTATGTACCGCATATCTCACTACATACCGCGTATATAAATAATTACGCTCCTCTCGGTGCCGTCTATATATAGAACAAAAAACACTGACTGTACTACGTTTACACGTCGACCGTGAACGATTGCCACACATTCCGTATTTTTCACGTTATAATCAAACATCGTAGAAAAAGTAGTATTTAAAGTAACACACAGGTTAGGTAGGTCGGTGCACGAAAAATGAAAAGTAAAGAGGACCAAGAAGATTGCGAATATGAATAAGACACGGGTAAAATGTGACACAACGTTTGAAGGCATGTAATAAAAAGCAACTCGTAGTTTTGAGAGGATTGATAGGCAACTTAAGAAAACAGTAGTAAAAAATGGTGTTGGTTATTGCTCAAGCATGGACGAGTTCTTTCAACTTCCTCATCAATGTATCACGAAGAAAGTTTCACCTTTTGTTAATACCTACTTGCTTAATCCTGAAATCGTCTCGCTTTCCACCATGACGCTGTAGTACCAATAGTCTTTAGGCCTACTAACCAATACGTTCTGCAAATCTGCAATCTTGCAATCTTGAAGCTTTACTATCAATTCGTCGAGTTGGTGCCCCGCTTAATCTCTTTCGTCTTTTTCGAGGTGGCCCCCTTTTTACTATCATCTTTGGCTCCTTCCTCTCTACAGCTCAGTGTCTCAATAAATGTTTAGGAAGTTCGTGTTTTAGAACTGTTTAATCTCATGGTAGTAATTATCAAACTCCAAAAGAAATTTCAAGCTTTCTAGGAGGACGTTCGTTTGTTCTTGGCACTTACTTTCCTAATCGTGGACCGTTCTGCGTTTTACGAGTCGAGATTGAGCGATTTTTTCTTCGGTCCTTTCGGTCTCTCACTAAAATTGGAATGTACTGACCCAATGCAGTGGTTGTCTTCCAATCCTCCAGCACTATGACTGTTGGCTAAACGGTCTTCTTTTTTTTATTGGCTCCCTTCGAAGTACTATCTTTGGCACACTTTCTCTCTGCAGCTCAACAACTCGTACTTTGGGACTTGATAATTATCGCCGTGAGGCCAAATAAATTCAAAACTACCATTTTCTAATCGTAGAAGCGTTCTACCTTTCACTATGATGTTATGGGGTCAAGTTAGCGCTGGTAATTTTTCCAAATTTTTCTCCTGTCCTTTCGATTTCTCGTTAAAATTGGAATAAGCAAATTTGTGGGTTCTATCTACCTTGAAAGCTTGACGCAGGTTTTCTTCCTAATCCTTCTTATGTTCTTCTTCTCTTTATCTTTTACGTCCTCTTTTGTCTTCGACTTTTTCCAAACCTCCAACACTGCTTGAGCATGCATGCAACTTTGGTGTTCTTCCACTCCGTAAATTCTTCTCAATCAACCGCATTTAGGGATTTGATAATTACCGCCGAAAGGGACCAAGGTGGTCCAAATATATCAAAAATTCCTAGAAAGGGACTTCTGTTCATGTTTTGCTGTAACTTTCTCGTTGACGTTGTACGAACGTTATACGTTCTCTAAGTACAGTTCCCAAGCAACACCATTTCGTTTATTAGACGGTTTATATACGACAGACAGGGATATTTTTGGTAATGGTATATAGAATACCAAAAATATTCGTATTTTAATGGTACTATTAGTTACCGTAGGATAAGTGATGCGTTAATTAAACGTTTTCATTAAAATGTAAAATGCCGCGACTTGCAAAGCACGTTTATTCCATCTTATCATCCATCTTATCAATGTATCATTAAAAATTTAAAATATAATCTCAAAAAATATAATAAATGTTTAGACGTAACATGTTCAAAATATTTATCCAAATTGGTCTCGTGATCCTTGTTACAAAGTAAATTTTCCATAAAATTACTAAAATTTTGGCCTAGTTGTACAATGCCAGTTTAAATTTAAGCTGAAGTTTAAACCCATAACGATTACTGCAACAATTGTTTCGGGTTTCGGTTTAAAGTCAAGCTGGAATTATACCACTAGTCCTAAATGAGAC
This sequence comes from Dorcus parallelipipedus, assembly GCA_958336345.1. Classification (NCBI taxonomy): domain Eukaryota; kingdom Metazoa; phylum Arthropoda; class Insecta; order Coleoptera; family Lucanidae; genus Dorcus; species Dorcus parallelipipedus. The sequence goes on from OY284480.1 coordinate 35,557,158, forward strand.
GTGAGCTTAAAATATGAGTAACTTACAAATTTCGCCGCGAGATGTCGCGACCACAACAAAAATTGTAATATATTTCACTAATTTGTAAGATTGTCTTCTAGAACGTCATAGCTTCGTCGTAGCTTCTGATACGAGAATATATCTAAGGTTCTAAAGACTTCTCCTAAATATTAATTTTACTGAACAAAACAAAAGAAAGTCTACGGGAAGATGAGGAAACCGATGCCTTAACCTAAATTGTGATGCCTTTGATTGATTTTGTGAAATTGTCTTCTAGAGCGCCATCTTTTGCCAGAAACTGATAGCTTCTGATGTGGAGATATACCTAAGGTTTTTGGGTTCACCTAAATACTAATTTTACAGAACGAAACAAAAGAAAGTCGACTGGAAGACGTGAAAACAGACGCATTAACTTAAATTGTGATATCTCTGATGGATTTTGTAAAATAGTTTTCTAGCGCGCCATCTCTTGCCAAAAACTAGTAGTTTCTGAATCGCAGGTGTAGTTAAGGCTTTTAGGCTTCTCCCAAATACTAATTTTACAGAACGAAACAAAAGAAAGTCGACTGGAAGACGCGAAAACAGACGCATTAACTTAAATTGTGACATCTCTGATTGATTTCTACAAAATTGTCTTCTACAGTGCCATCTCTTGCTCAAAATTGGTAGTTTCTGACACGGATATATACCTAAGGTTCCACAGGATTCTCCTAAACTCATTTTGTAGAACAAAACAAAATAATTCAACTGGAAAATACGAAAACTCGTGCCTTGATCTAATTTGTGTCCACCTCGGATTGATTTTGTAAAATTAACTTCTAGATCTAGAGCGTCATCTTTTGCTCAAAACTGGTAGTTTCTGATTCGGAAATATGGTTAAGGTTTTCAGGCTTCCCCTAAACGTTAAACTTGCAGAACAAAACAAAAGGTAGTCGATGAGAAGACACGAAAATCAATGCCTTAACCTAAATTGTAGAAGTTTCAAATGCGTGCCAAAATCAACCACTCTTCATTGGTTGGAAATTATTGCTTCAACGAATTCAGGGCGACATCTGTTGACCAGATCGCTTCTACTTTTCGTAAAATACACAACCTTTGTCACATAACGTTTATTTACGATAGCTTTTCAACAGGAGCGCCAACTATGGGATAACTGCTACTCACTAAAATTGTAGTTTATAAGTCAAAACCGATGGAACTTTCTTGCCAATTACAATTACAAGTGATCAGAAAGTACATATATAATTACTACAAACGATGAGACACTTATTAAAGTTGAATTAAATTTCAACATTTCGCTATACGTTTCGGTTTGGCAGCTTCTTTAGAATAAGTTGTAATAATATAAACACGTATGATTATAATAATTTTATAATTTCAAAATATACGTCTAGTATAAACTATGTATAAACGTTGCGCGTACCATATAAAATATACATTTTGTGTAAACGTTATATTTATCCCATAAAAAGACGTTAGTTAGACTGTCACTCATATGAATAAATACTAGTCTACAATATCCTACATTTAAACTAAATTCAAGACGTGTTTTAGACATATTCTATACTTTGTGTGTTGCATGGGTTGAGGTTTACTAATTATGTACTTTGCAGATCTTGAAGTCCGATTTCTTTTGGCCATTTCGTTTTTCTCCTAAATCTTCAACTGCTCCAAATCTTCCATCACTGCGTCGAGTTAGCGTCGCGTCGGCTTGGTCTTATTCATTTTTCTGTGATTGGCTTTCTGTGCGTTTCTTTGATATCCTTTCACTTTTAACTTTTCCCAATCAATACTTTGGGATTTCATAATTAATGTAATAATCCTTGCTGAGAGGAATATAACCTCAGATCAATTGTCAAAAGATCGGAAGAATTGTCTATTCGACTTCTTCATCTGTATCTCATTCTGATTCCTTCGTAGATCTTTCTCAATTCAATTTCTTCCTTCTCCGTCTTTTCAATCCCTACGTCTACTTTTCTTAGTGTCCGTTTCGTATGTGTTTGTAACCGTTTATGTAAATTCGCGAAAGAGAGAAAGAAGAATTAAAATAGAATGCGTGAGTGAAGATGTATTCATAAAACCATTGCTTCTTCGAGGTATTAAGCCGGATTCTCAAGACGTAGGACTTGGCGAGCTCATGGGCTTGTCAAACCAACTTGACGCGCAAGACTCGTCAAGCCATGGCCGTTCCCATGTGACTTAGCGAGACTAGAAAGCCGATGCTCGCGTTGCTTTGATTCTCATCATTTTACCGGCAACAGACAGGAACGTCAAGCCAAGCCAAAATTTCCAATCCCACAGCACGCAGCTCGGCAAGTCAAAAGCCGGACTTGCCAAATCACATGCCCCGCCTTGGGAAAGCGCCTTTAGTAGCTAAAAGAAGCTCTTACAGCTACTTAACTTAACCCAATGCTTAATGCTAAGAAGGAAACTAAAAAGGAAGAAGCTCAAAGAAATTGCGGCACAAATTAAGAAAAGCGTAAGGAAGGATAAAAGGCTATTTACACAAACAATAACTGAAGAAGCCCAAAAAGCTGCCGAAATGAGGGACATCAGAACGTTACATGCAAGTATCAGGAAATTAAGTGGCAGTAGGAGAAGCTGTAACATTGTGAAAGGTAAGAATGGACACATGTTAACGAGAGTAGAAGAGCAGATGAAGAGGTGGATCGAACATTTTAAGGACATAATGAACATAGGAAAAGAAGCAATAGAAAGCAGTAATGTAATAGAAATCAAGGAATTAATCTCTATGGAATCAAGCAAAGTCGGACTGAAAATTAATATGGATCTATTATGTATTAATACTAATACAACAACAACAGACATCACGCTAAATAATGAGCAGGTTGAGATAGAAAGCGAATTCAAATATTTGAGAAGCATAATGACAAAAGAGACGGTGTAATGAAAGACATCAATGAAAGACTAACCAAAAGCTAGGGGCGTTTTTTCTAATTTGGATAAGGTGAGGCGCGCAAGCAACCTAACAACAAGAACTAAAGTGAAAGCCTTTGATTCGACAGTCAAAGTGGTCCTTCTGTACGGATCAGAATCCTGGGTAACGACGGATGTGGGTGAACGGAAACTGCAAGTATTTGTCAATAAATGCCTTAGAATTGTCGTAAGAATCTGGTTGGTGGCCTGACTCTATTTCGAATTTGGAGTTACGGAATATAACGGGCGAAGAGGAAATTAAAATTCAAACAAGAAGAAGAAAATTAGGATGGATTGGGCACACATTACGGCAAGGACAGGATGAAATCTGTAGAAAGGTGATGTACCACAAGGGAAGAGAAAAATTGGCAGACCTAAAGAAACATGGAAGCGAAGCGGGGATGTCAATGGAACAGATGGGATTTATCGCATAGGACAGAGAAAAATTGAGGGCATTTACTAATTGCCTATGTCCCATAAGGGAATAATGGATTATACATGCATACACTAAACTTAACCTAAGATAGTGTTGTTTTATAATAATTTTGTACATGATATTTAAATTTTTATAAGAGAGAGGTTCTTTAATAAAAGCTGTAATTTATTGAACAAAAACATGGTGCTGTGATCTGGAGATTTTTCATACTTCGAGGTCTTGTAAATACGTCTTCGGTAAGTGACCAACCAATACCTCCTCGTATATCATAGTGATGAGTGGCAGGAACCCAGAGTCTTATGTTGTCTAACCTTGACATACACTAGACATTTCAGCAAAGTAAATTCAGGTGAAAGTTGACAGCTTGTGTCTTATAAAAAGAAGGCTTGCACTACTTTCGACTATCAAAATTACATAAGTTTTAAAATACGTTTTTGACATGTAAAATCATCAGCAAATAAATTTAAGAAAAAAAATTTCCGTATATTCAAGCAAGTCATTTATATAAATAAGCACGGAACCCTGAGGAATTCCACTTTAACATGTCACCAAATTTCAAATTTAATTTACTTATCTCTTACAAGTAAGAGCCTCTTACTTACCACTGACAGATGACAAGCTTCTGCTAACGAAAAGTATCAGCTGTTCCCCAGGCTAGCAACAGTGAAGAATGGGGCGGGTTAATCAAGTTGGTAAAATTATTAAGGGGCGCCAGAAGACAATTCGTCAACTAAAAACGTAATCACGACCAGTCAACTTCTTCAATCGACCAAATCGGGCAGAAAATAAATCAACAGCAAAACAGAGGCGAGACTTTACTCACTGGTGTGCGTGAATGCAGAAATTAAACTTCAAGTTAAAATTAACACAACTGAAGTTTTATTAAACACATCAATACATACAGCACTTTACACAATTTCAAGTGGCTTCTTACTTTATGCTTAAACGCAGCGCAACACGTAGTTTGAAATTCTTCCTCGCGATTTAACTGTTCACGAGAAAAGAATAAAATATAAACCGATCGATTCGCAAAACGTCAGATTAAATTAAGTTGGAAAACCTAACCTTTTGACAGCGCGTCCAGTCATGCGTCAGGGCCAACGTTACCAACCGAAGCGCGGTGGTCGGTGGGTAGTTACAACGCCCTCTGTCGACCGCGGGTAGCGTCGACAATCTGGATCAAACTGGATCAGCTGGGATCGTCAAGATGGCTCAGGTTTTCACGATCGGGTCACGGTACATCCACAGGGCAGGAGCGCCTCCGGAGAACTAGGCCTTAGAAGCCTGGACTAAAAGTCTTCGCCAGAAAACTGCGCCCAAACAGAAAAGCCTGACTGTAAAGGGAAAAAGTTTCGTTAGCAGCCATTTTGATACACGCCATTGCACTTTTTACATTACCTGGGGGCTAATAAGTTATCAGGCTTGGAGTTAAAATTGTGTTCGATGGTGTCATGAAATCTTCCGGCACAGCCGCAAATGAATTACTTCTCCCAAAGAGCAAGACTTCCGGTATTTCACAACACACGTAAAACACGTTAACACCCAACCAAGGTCCAAACACAAAAGGACGATAGAGACGACTTGAAGATGGTGGTGGCCGCTAACCGTAACCAACGGCGTTACCAGAAGACTGTCACGTGGTGCGCCACACGAATGAGCTTCGAGTAGTAAAGAGGAGGGATGCAGGGTAGCCACCTGTATCCAAACGCGGTTCATCATTTTGCCTCCGCGTTTTCTTTGGCGGGAGATTTGAAACGTAACAAGCAACAAAATTTCCGTTTACAATAAAATAAATGAGCCATTCAAACAAAGCTCCTCTAATTCCTACTTTTTCAAGCTTTTTAGGCAGAATCTCAGCTAAATGTGAACATTTGAAATATAAAGTAACAATTTTTTTTATTTCATAACATAGCATATTTGGAAAATAGTTTCTTTATAAAGGATGTTCCATTTCGTCCATACGCTACATTACATTGGTACGTGGAACTTGAATTTATGGACAAATATTTTTACAAATGAGAAAGATATTTAAAGTGTACAAAACGGGTAGAAACGGTGGTGTAATCTGTAAAGACCGCTTTACACGACGCAGTTTGTATTGCAGCAAGACGCAATTTCTATTGTGAGCATGCGCACAATGAAAGTTTAAAGTCAACTGGTTCAAAATTTCTTGCATTGCTCCTCTTGCATTCAGTTGTATTTTTTATTGCATTGCAGAATGTTTTTTTAGGGATTTCAACTTTATTTTTGATACTGCCAACGAAAAACACTATTTTGCCTTGCTGGTTCCATTTGAAATGCACAGTATCAGTTTGAAATACTTAATCTTTTTATGTTGACAATACACGTGCAGTGCAACATAATTTCGGATCATGTAAAGTGATGAGCAATATTCCATTTATTGCAGCAATGTTCCTTGCATTGCATTGCCTCCGTGTAAAGCCTGCTTAGGGCAAGCAGTTTTGAAATGATTTTATTTTGGAAAAACCTCATAGTTGGTTCTAATTTAGGACGTTAATGCCCCGTCTTAAATCGAAATATATTGTTAAACACTGGGAACTAATCGTTGTAAATCTGAAGCGAAAACTCGAGGAACTAATTAGTTAAACTAACACCGGTTTTCGTGCCCGAAAAGTCACGCAAGTCGTTCGAAAACCACAAAGTAAACGCACTTATCTTTCAGACCGTATAACCCCAAGTATTTTATCTCGTTAGCAGTGCCAATACGTCCCAAAATCGACGTCAGCACGTCAACCGGCTTAAAAATAGACGCCGTAAGCGCGTCGGCACCCGCCCGACAAGGACGGAGCAAATCACATGAAACGCCGTGAGGCCAAAGAAATCCAAAGCGACGCGGTTACCGTCGACGTCTCCATCCAATTTCTAAAGGGCCGCACGTCATAGTCATAAATCGCTGTTTTCCCCGGCTCAAAGCAGGACGTTTTCGGAAAATTCGCCTCGCAAACAGTCCATGTGAGGGCCTTTGAGGTTTAAATGAATTGGCCGATGGACTTTGCTGATTGATGGACTTATGCGGAACGTGTGTGGACAGCTCGCGGAGTCATGCGACGTGTGGCAAAAAACGAGGGAAATTAGATAAACATAAGTAAGTGCGTTCTTAGTGAAGACCTCACATATTGCATTTGAAATTTAAGAGATTTTGTTAAAAATAAATTAGAAACGAGAGAGAGAGAGAGAGGCAAGGAACCGCAGATAGAGACGAGGAATTTAACTGTCGTTATTTATAATAGTGACGTGAAGCTTGCTTTCGTTGCAGACTATAGAATATAACATGTATAGCCCCATTGCAGAACAGTGATTAAAAAGTCTAACATTTTGTGAATGACATAAAGTATAACTACGTAGATGCAAATAATAATAAATCATGCTGCAAGTAATTTTTTATTTTTAGCTGAACAGGGTTTCGGATTCACCCGGAGTAATCCGGAATTGAAATAAATTGTCTGGCGTTATATCACTGTACACATCAGGGTCATTTTTCTTTTATATTCAGAACTGCAGTGCATTTACTCTCTTTAAAAAAAAAACATTGTAAAAGTAGCGCTTCTAAAACATTTTTGCTTCGCAGAATCTTTTTCATTCATTTTTGGTTTAAAATGGGACAGGACACGATTTACCGCAAGATTTTTATGCCTCTTTTATACCCCATTAAGTCGGCAATATTTTTCGTTTCGGACGTTTTATTAAATGAGATTTTATCGTTGTCATAAAAATTTCAATTTCTTTTAAACACCTGCTTTTGCCACTTCATTTTCGTAAACAAGTATGTACATAATGTATAAATTAAAAGTGAAAGAGAACCCCCACAGAATAATGCGAAAGCTAAAGGGAAACAAATGTCATTTCTAAATTTATTGTAAAGTAATTTTCATGTCTTCACTTTCATGTGATCACTTACGATTACTTTAGGATTTTCAGGATATTTTTTAAATTTTAATCGCGATACTTTTTTAATACATAGTAACTTTAATTTATGCAACATTTTCTGTAATACCTTGTATGCTAATTTAATTTAGATAGAAAGCTCTCGGATTATTTTCACATTTGTCACATGTCATCCCATTCTCATTCCAATTCTCTGCAAACACGATTCAAACTGCTCCCGTAAACCAGTTTATAGTTCAATATTTTCATGCTTCGGTTACTGATATCATCGTCGGGGGGTGAAACACCCCCGCCACAAAATCCGGGGGCGAGATGATATCGCCGCAGCGTGCGGTCCGGAGCCGCACCGTCTCTCTCCGACAGGACGGGTGGAGGAAGAGAGACGAAGAGACGGAGTGACGCGTCGAGTTCACGTTGGAAGATTACGGCCCTAAATGGAAGTTAAAATGTATTTATTAAAATTAATTGGTCGCCGCGATCGTGTTGTTTTTTTTTTTGTTCCGGAATAAATTTCGAGCGCGCCCTCGTGGTTGTGAAATGTCTGTCTGTCTGTCTGTCGGCTGTCGATTACAAGCGTCATAAATTTTAATCCAAACGCACACACTAAATGAATAAATGGTTAAAGAAGAGCCAACAAATTATTCAAACAATTAATTCAGTAATGACGTAAAGCTTGAAATACGAGGTAACGTCCAAAAGTTATGAAACTTCGAACATATCAGCCGAATCATTTATGGTATGGTCTTTTTAAGCCCGTGGGTTTCCATGCTTGGAGTTTTCCTTACATCTTGTTTTAGTTACTCTACGATTTTCTGAATGCAGAGGTTTCACATAGAATCTTTCTTCAAGTTGAACAAAATTGCGTCGCTTTTGGTGATCTTGCTTTAACAAATAATCTATCGGTGATGATATCTATGATAATTACGAAGACCTTAGCTGCTCCAGAAGACAGTACTTATGATGGTCCATTTGAAGTTTTTTAATGCGGTACGTGATGTTATTAGGATGTGATATGGTCATGGTATATCAAAAAAAGTTGTGAATTGCTATTCTATTTTACCCTATTTTATTTTGCCCTAAAATAGGACATTATTAATGTTGGAATGTTTCGTTTTTGATTCGATGAGTGCTTCTCCTGATTTTTGCAAAACCTCTCCTTAAAGATCCTTACAGTTTGGCCTCCAAAATCGCGATCCGCCAATAAATATTAATCAACTTACGCAACTCGTTATTAGCACGTAGTAGGAAAACGATGGTTATTATTCAGCGCGAAGCGCTTTGATGCCCAGGTGTGTGCTGAATTAATTCGCGTCCAACACCGTTTATTGACAAGTGCGATCATCGTTTATAAACTGCCTTCATCTGCGAAGTTCAGACGTACGAATAGGCGCGAGTGACAATTAAGTCAGGACCGGAGTGCATCCTTTTTATTTCCGAAAAGACTAACGCAGAACTTTTCCAGAATCTAAAAGAGCAGTACGTAATTAATAGAAGTGGAAAAAGTTGGACCAAGAGGCCTGGAATTAGGAAAACACTTACGTGTTTTACGCTATTAAATCCTTAAATGTTTATTCTTTTCTTTCCATTTCGTCTTTATAATGCATTACAGACACCAACATTCTTGAGATGTATGCTACGTCTCTACCAGTTGCTTTCTCTTCAGGTCTGTCCCATGTAGGATTCGTTCCATTGATTCATGATTGTCTTGTGGTCTCTGTTTTCTATTTTTCTTCTTTCTACTAATATGGGGGCATTGTCGAAAAGTTTCGTCACGTTTGTTCTGAGAATGGTCCTTGTACCAAAAAACTAAGAAAAGGCAATAACAAAGAGAAGCGATAATTTTTATTAATCGACATTGTTGTATATACAACATTGGTATACGAGTAGTCAGTAAAATCAAATCAAAGAAAAAGTTGCAAGAATTAGCGAAAAAAGAAGAAAGGATCAGAAATGCCTAAACTGAAAATAAATTGAGGGATAACTAAGAATGTGGCGACGAGGAACACTCGGCAAAAGGAAAAATTATTATCCAACGAGTTTGATAAATTAAAAAGTGTAGAAAAACTAGTGAACGCCAGTATTACAAAAGAGAAACATAAGAATGACGGTGACCGTTAAAAAAAAGATGAACGAAGAGTGTTTGGAACGTTGAAACGATGGAAGAAAAAATATCAGTAGGGAAAAATAGATCCATAAGAAAAATTAAAAATTGATTATTTATGAAGGCTTCCGTGGCTGCTATCCATCTTGTGCGACTGGCGAAATTTCGTCCTTCTCTTTATAAAAGAAAGAACTTCCTCAATGCTACCACTGCTGTTCTTGATTAAATACGTCCAAAATAACAGAACTGAGCACAAAGTCGAAGAGGACCGGGACGCTAGACACAAAAAGTATGCCTAACACAATCCAAACGGAACAGAAAAGAAGAAGAAATCTGAAGAGGGACATGATAATTTATAAAGGAGTTGTGAAAATAGTAATGGCACTGATTCGAACTGAAAGACGAAAATGGCTGCTACCTGGAAAGAAAGAGACCGCCTAAAATATACCACGTGAACAGAAAAGAAAGGGAAGTCCTAGGAGGCGTATGACCATTTAATTTTGAAGACCTGAAGATCATTTCGAAAAGAAAGAGGAAAAGCACAGAAGAATAGAACAGTAGCAGCACTGATCCAAAGATGAAGATGATTGCGGAACCAATCACCAGGTCCAATACGCAAAGAGAAAGAAAGAGAACTCCTAAGAGGCATTGACTGTTGCAAAAGAGAAAGAGAGAGGAAAGCACAGAAGAATAGAATAGGTACAGATTTGATCCCAGCTCAAGGACGAAGATGTTTAGGACATTAGAAAGAAAACGACGCACAAAAAACAGAAAGTAAAATGCAGTCCTAGGAGGGATAAACAAAATTTTGAAGATTTACATATCGTTTTGAAAAAACAGAGAAAGTACATAGAATTAAATAGAAACAGAGAAGAAAGGCACAGAAGAATAGAATAGAACCTAGATGCAAGCTCAGAGATGAAGATGTTTAAGATATTAGAAAGAAGACAATGTACAATAATCCTATACAGGAAAGAAAATGTAGCTCTAGGAGGGATATATGAAATTTTGGAGACGTACAGATCATTTTGATAAGTTAGAAGAAAGGCACAGAAGAATTGAAAAGTAACAACACCGATCCGAGCTGAAAGATGAAGATGGCTGGAACATTAGCAAAAAAGAGAACGTCTAAAGTGGTTGTAGAAAAAAGAAAGAAGACAGTTACAAGAGAATTTTGAAGAGCTGAAGAGTACTATGCAAAGAAAGAAGAAAAACAAAAGAATAGAATAGCTGCAACACCGGCCCGAGTTCAAAGACGATGATCGCTCAAGCACTAGAACGTCTAAACTGGTCCTACGCGAAAAGGAGGCGTTGAAAGTTACAAAAGAGTTTTGAACATCATTTTGGAAAGGAAGAGAAAAAGTACAAAAGGACATAACAGTAATAACACTGATTCGAGGCTTTTTACCTATTATGTGTTCACTGTTTCGAGGAAATCAAAAGATTTCTCAAAGATAATGATGGTTTTTTGGGAAGAAAGAGAATGCCTAAAATGGTCCTACATGGATCAGAGAAAAAAAGGAAATCCTAGAAGGGTTTGCCCAGTTTTCAAGATAATTTTGAAGACTTGAAGATCTATTCGGAAAGAAAGAAAAAACCTTGCTTTATTATTAAATGAAAGTTTTCAAAGCGCTTTATGTTGCTTACATTCATTTATTAATCTCCAATCCAATTTTCTACCTCACAATACATTATGTATTATATTTTCGCCATTATAAAGTATGGCCCATGATTTCGATTCACTTTTTTCGATTCGGCTTCGCCTCAATGTACCTATTTACAATTTGTAAGAAAATCTTGCTTTCTTTGTCTCTTCTCCTGTATTGAAATTTCGTAAGTGATTCAAAGTTGGTTTAAATCGCATACGCAGCAGTAAGATGATACGTGCTCATGTACTATTTGTTACAATTAGACCTGTGGCAGTGATAGAAAAATATGAGTTCGTTTAGTTAGTTAGAATAATATCGGAACAATAAAAAAGCAAAACACGCGTTGCATTTTTGCTAATTCATTGTTCATTAAAAGTCCGTCCCTGTCCTGTAGAACGCAGTCGCCTCGAAATTCCGTCGCCTCTCTCCGAAGGTTACGTCGATGGAAATGACACGATTCTTATGCATAATGCATTGTCCGTTTTGTTTATTATTTGAACTTGAAACTACGAGCTTAATTATCATATTCCCTGGCCGTAAATGAGCCGTTCCTCTCTCTCTCTCCGTCCGTCTAACCGGCAGCGGCTCGTTCGCACATCCGTACGAAACTACTTTCATCGCCCCGGAGGAATTCATTAGACCGACGTCGGCTTTCATTGGACGCACGTAAAGAACGACGCACGCGTTCATTAATCGATCGTAATTAAATTAATTTCATCGAGAAGAAAAAAAAAAAACGATCACTTTCCTGCCCTGATTGTCTATCTGAGGTGATCTTAAGGATAACTTGTGCGTTAGTGCTTTTTATGTTTTCGTTTTGAGGTCGATGCAAAGATTTATTCTGCGGGTAATTGAGTTCTATATCTGAGGTAAATCTCATTAACAGCGGCAATAAATCTGTTGGTTCTTATGTGTCAATTAACCTCGCTAATCTGTTCTACCTATGTGTAATAATTTTTGATTAGAATAACCGAGCTCGATACTGAAGAATTGTTTCCATTCACTTGGGTTTCAACATCAATAATCTACAACATGTGTACTACATACAATCTGAACCAATCGTCATTAACACGGTCATCATGCTCTACGTGCATAGATGTGCTTGTGGTGATGCTCGAAGGAACTTAAAATGTCTTCTTCGAAGTCTAAAGCAAGTTCATGTCCATCCCTATTTGTATCTCTCTCTCTTGTTTGAGTTTTGAATCTTGGATTTATGAAGAACGCCTAAAATAGTCCCAAACATATAGAATATTTAATGAATTAATTGATGTCTCAAATTATATTATAAAGTGTCAAATTCAAAGTGAGTTCTATTTGCACCAATAGGTACTTACGAAAGCTCGTCGTGGTATGATCTGAAGCGAATTATATATATTTAAAAAAAAATGAAGACAAGTGTCAATTTCGCGCCGATTTATTGTCAAATTAAATCAAACTGGATCTTTTAATCTCACAGATAACAGGGGTCTTGGATTTATGAAGAGCGCCTAAGATAGTCCTAAACATATAGAATATTTAATGACTCAAGTGATGTGTCAAATTATACAAGGTGTCAAACCCACAATGAATACTATTTACTTCAATAATTACGAGAGCTTGTCGAGGTGTAATCTAAAGCGAATTGCATTGAAAAAAAATTGAAGATAACTATCACTTTGCGACCGATTTAAAGTCAAATAGAAACAAATTGAACTTCTTAATCTCACAAATAACACGCCTCTTGAAATTATGAAGAATTCCATGAAATACGTTCAGAAATCCTACGTGTTTCAATGCTTTAGCTGTCAAAATTTTTAATGTGTCAAACTGTCATTTATTTAATGCGTCAAATATTTAAAATGTCAAAGTACACACGCAAATAAAAAGAAGTTGAAAATATCCTTTTATTCTCTTGTGTTTAAACAATTTGTCATAACCTACTCCATATGTCGCTGTTTGTACAAAGCTTATGACAATCACAACCAGTTCACAATAGAAACAAAAATGAATTCTGTGATCTATCAAAATTTGTTGCTCACTAAAGTTTGGAAACTTCTCCTGCCTGTTATCTGCAACTATGTCTGTCTTCTTATATTTGTGAAATGTCAAACTCGAAACTGCCACACGTATTAGGTCAAGTTCAAACAGCTACGTGTCAAAACGTTACCTTTAAATACGAAGAGCGTAGGTATTTATTAATGTTCAATTGTTTTATTTTATATTTTTTGAGGATATTTGATCATTTCGGCAACGCCGCACGCCTTTACCACTGGCTACAATTTACTACCGCGTTGGATTTGTCTTTAACACTTTATCATGTTCTGTGTCACACAAATCGGTTTACACATTGTACGTCAATTAAGAAAATTGCAAAAATAAATATTTACGTTATTTAAATAAAAACGCTAATACTAATAAACTCTATTTTTAAACTGCATTAAATATTCCACGTTTTTCTTCACTGAAGTTATAAACCTTACAGGAAACTCTTTTTGATGATTTTGTTGAATTGCACTTGTACGTTTTGTTATTTAAATGATAACTGATAAATGATAAAAAAATTTACGTACTTTTGTAGGTTTTTAAAATGTACTGATAATAATTTTAGTGTTCAATTGCTTTTTGTAAATTAGTGCCTGCAAATTTTATGTGAAACATTTCTTTATAAATTTAAAAATAAGGAAGTTGAGGAGGGTGAAAATTCTCGCATTGACACCCTGTACATATTCATTTGATTAAAATCTACGGAATAAGCGAAGAGTATTATGTAACATAAAGGGTGCAGGGTGTGCATGGCACTGAGTAAAGGGCGATAACAACACGCCGGCCCGAAAAAATTCCAAAAGTTCCATTACAATTTAGTAAACACCCTTTACGCAAGCAAGCAAACACATTAAAAAATATTTTTTCATTTGTTTGAAATTATTTATGTGTAATGACGCCTTATCAGTATCAAAATCTACTCCTTTATTTTATTTATTTATAATTTTTGTCGCTTGCAAGTGGTTTTTATCAGTCTTGGTGATTGTGAGAAAGAAAATCAATTATTTACATTTACACTGTTCACATCAATCACACGAAAATGGTGTCAGCTTGCCCCCCCTATGCTCCAATAAATATGAGTTCTATCTCTTACTATACTCTTGCGATTTTATCGCTTCTGTAACACAATGAGCATCCCATAGATGGCGCTAGTTTCTCTGATGTTTTTAAACACAAAAATAGTTTATAGAAACACCAAGTATGAAACTGGCACTTTTTTCGAACTCACAATCTAAGAAACTGTCGAAGAATTTTTTTTGTTTTACAATCTACATCACGCTGATTAGATTTTAGTTAAAATTCGTTAGATGGCGCCAGGCGATTGTCATTTTGACAACACAAAAAACACGTGTTATATGTCTCGTAGGTATCATCTTCTATTGTTCCCATTCCTTTTTTTTATTAAATGGAAGTTTGATGCCTTTTTTGGTTTAATTGAAATCCGTAAGGTGGCGCCAGTGCTACCGCTAAGAAAGTTAAATGCATTTGTAATTTAAGGAGTTGTTCTTCTGCAAGAATTATACTGAGACAAAATCTTTAATTACCAAAGTTAATTATGTTTAGATATTATTTTATTCCTTAACATTTTCAAACAAAGGTTTTTAATTTTTAATTTGTTTCATCCACAAAATCTTGTTATAAGGTTTTATAAATGTATAATATACAGGGGGTCGCTGATAATAGGTTCTACTCGAACGGTATCGCCTTGCTCTTGTTCACCGTTAACATTTGAGGTTTTTAACTTTTATCTCGTGTCATTCACATAATTTCCCCATGAGATTTTATGAATATCTGTTGTATTCAGCGGGGTAATTATCCTTATCGCACTGCTCCTGTTCACCGCTAGTATTTGTGTTCCTCGTTTCTTCCGCTATGACAATATAAAACGCAAAATCACCTGAAACACTCTGTATTAAGGGTGTTCGTTCCAACGCTAATACAAAATCACGCCGGCATCTAATTCACATAATGGAAGATAAGCGACGCATTATTAAATCGTGCGTCGTTTTTTCGCCGTTAGCGCAGAGTCGCCATGGCAACCGAAGGGTGAGCGTCTCGACGCGGCGTCGTTTTCGAAAATCGCGCGCAGAAACAGATCGGGAACTTTAATAAGCGCGGCGCCCTCGCCGGACAAACGACGGAGGAAAAAATTTTATATAATTAGAAAACACCCCTCGAATCCAATACCGGATATGCACCACAAAGGAGGAGGGGCGGGGGGTGAAACACATGCCTCGGGCAGTTCAGGAGAGCGGAGAGAGAGGAGTTCGATAAATCAGTGGAGCTCATACGCCCTGGAGAGAGAAAGACGGGTGATTTACCCGATTACGGTGGATTCGAGAGGGTGATAGCCGAGTGCAATAAATAAAATCAGTTTCGAATTTTGTCAGGCGAGCAGAAATAACGATGTTTAAAACGAGTTTAAACATGCGAGATGTTCAAAATTAAACAAGTAAATCACTCGAGCTGATGATATTGATTAGGTCAACTCGAAAGAGTGGTAGCAAAGCAAAATAAATAAAACTAGTTTTTGTTGCGGCAATCAACACTAGTATAAACATGTTACTATTTAAAAATTAAATAATATGTGCGGACCATATCCAATGATTCCTCGAGTTGAGAGGGTGACAGATGAGCACAATAAATACATAAAACCAATTTCAGACCCCATCAAAAAGCTCGCTGTTTTGCAAGCAATAATAATATTGTCAACGACACATGTTTAAATGTGCCAGATGTTAAAGATTAAACAATTAAACAACAATGAGGATTTCACGCGGTTTTACAATCGCATGCGGAAAAATGCTAATAAAACGAAAGAAAGCTCGATTTTAAATTTTGACACCCTTAAACACGTCAGTTCTAATTTCATTAAATGGGATGCACCCAATATTGGATTTAGCCTCGCGATGACCTCGTGATGTAGCCTCAACGACATTTTGAGAATACTTTGAGAGATGGACGAACCATTCGACAGTTCGACACCTACGAGAACCGCTAAGTGGATTAAAGCAAGAAGAAATTAAAGAAGAATTTTGAAAGAGTGGTCAACCGATGTTTAACTAATAACATTACAAAGACTCTTGAGTAACAAACTCAAGAAGAAACCCAAAGCAAGGATGAATCACAGGTATAATAGCACCAGTCAAGCAAGAAGAATCTTCAGTTGTATAATGAATACGAAGAAGAACGAGAAAAAGAAAGAGATTTCATGAAACTGATCGATTTTTCATTTCACCTTTTATTTTTCTTTGATGGACAAGGATATTAGGTTTAGGTAAATCAGGAACAATAGTAGAAAAAAAAAGGAATACTATAGATTCGATGCATTTCGAACACGCTTTGTAAAGAAATGTCTAATAAAAGATATGGAAATTGTTGTTCTTTATTAAAATATTTGAGGAAAGCGATTTTTATCTCACCCTAGAGATTTGAGCTGAATTTCGTTGGAATAAAACTTATCGATAAGTTCTCCCTCAGTGTCAACACAATGACTTACATAAAATAAGCTGACCTAAATGAAACTAAACTGATCCATCAGCGATTTTAAAACAAAGTATTCTTATGCCCGATTGCACCAAGTTTTTAAGCAGAGCTTAAATTTAAATGGTGTTAGACTGTGACATTATTTATAGATTTAACAAAATGTTAATCACATTATCACAACTGATACTTAAGTTGAGGTTTAATTAATGTCAATCAGAATGTATTTGACTATAAGTAAATGTCACATTCTAGACATAACTTAAATGTAAGCTCTGATTAAAAAGTTGATGCAACCGAGCATTAAGGTTTTTCAGTTACCGAGGAGTCCGCGTATTCGTTTTAAAAGTCTTAAATGCCATCTCTCTGATCTTCTTTCTCCAATAGAAATCACCAAGCCTATAGCATCATCTTTTTTGTTCTTGTAAAGTTGAAATAAAATTTTCTTATTTTTTCGTAATTTTCATAGTTTTTTCTTCCTTTAGAAATAAAGCAATCATTTCTTTAAGTTGTGAATCCTTGAAATGCTCAGCTTTCAAAAAGTGGATTTCTTATTTTCCACGTTTCTCTCACTTGATAACAAAACATCAAGTTAGACTGTCTCTAGATTGACTTTATTCAGACGAACATTTATCCTGAGCAGTTTCGCTTATACCTCATCGGGGATTAGAATTCGAAAATAAAACCAAATATTCCTGGTCAGAACAGGAAATCAACTTACCGACAATTAGGTCTATTCCTTAAACATTTCATATCGATTGATATGCTCGTTATGATAACCAAGCATAATAATTGATTTCATTCTATTGATTGTTACGTCATCGATGAATTGTTTTGGCTGCTACAGCTACGTACCAATTCTTTCTCTTCAGTTACTGTTGTTTGCGGAATCCATGTGATTGAGACAAGGCGAAGCAAAAGAAATAAACACAGAATAAATTACGTCAAGTTAGTATCACCAATCCATCTTTCACTTCTTTCTTAACTTAACTCTCTGCAGCTTATTGGTTTTGCATGATGACGCCTTCAAACAAATTTAAAGTCAGCTAAAACGACCAGTGAAAGAGATGTTAATTTTGAGCCAAATGACAATGATTCCCAAATGATGTACTTGTTAGAGTTCTCCAATTCTTGTCCAAGTGACTCGGTTGTCAAGACCGGTGTGATTCCTATTTGCTATTCCAAACACCAAATCACCTGAAGATGTCGTCAACAGCTATAATTGGAGCCGCGTCCTGTTCTTCTTCTACTGAGTTTCGTGCTTCGTTACAGAACAACTTCTTCAGAGCCATTGCTGCTATTCTTCTTGCTTACTGGTGATCTTCTGATTACTGCTGTTTCGTAGAAATTAGAAATTGTAATTCTGCTGAGTATCGTGCTTCGTTGCAGAACAACTTCTTCAGAGCCACTGATACTGTTGATCTTCTGATTACTGCTGTTTCGTAGAAATTAGAAATTTTTCTTCTGGTGAGTTTCGTGCTCAGTTACAGAACAATTTCTTCAGAGATATTGCTGTTATTCTTCTTGCTTACTGGTGATCTTCTGATTACTGCTGTTTCGTAGAAATTAGAAATTGAAGCGTTTTCTTCTATTCTATATGGGGTAACCTCATGCTCAGCCCTGAGTGACAAATATGGCTTTAGAAAGTTTCTTCCGTACACAAAACGACAGTTTTCTTTAATGTATCGCACTTGGAGTTAAGGCGAACCGAAGGATCGGTTTGCATTCGGTTTACATTCTGTACTTCGTCGAATTTTACGTATGCGCAGGGTGTCCCAGAAATTCATATAAGGTTTCAGGTATTTCTTTTCTACATTCCAGAAGGGTCCCAAAAATACAAAAATTAATTCTCAGGGTTTGATAGTTTCAATACACGAGACAAAGTACGAGGCAAGAAAATAATTTGGTAAGCTTGGCAACGCTGCTTATGTAGGTTTGCAGCTAATTCGATTTATGGAAGGGCTTCAGATTAAATAAATTTCAAATATCTAGTTGCAAAAGGCAACACCTTAATTAAATATTTATTTTACTGTATTCCGTTTTGCTGTTTTTAACAGTAACACAAAAAGCAATCGTGGCTCGGTGAAGTGTGTTTTAATTATGTCCTGTTAATGATAGGCTCTGGCTTACTGATTTAATAACATTTTCCGTTCCGTTTTCAGCCGTTTACTTCACAGTTTTTTGTTAAAAGTGCTATATTTAGAGGGTTCGTACAAGAAAAATGCACTACCCTGCGGTTTTAGAATGAGGAAATATAGAGGAATACGTTTACATGAAGCTTTATATGCATTTCTGGGACACGCGGTATATTAAGAAATTTGTCAGTATTTGAATGCGCTCGATCGACCACTAGGGTTTCAATCAAAGGATTTCATTCAATTCATTCTTTTGACCTAATTTCTATATTCTGACGAACACATTCACTGTTATAAATAAACTTGTTTGGTGTAAGCGGCTTTGTAACTTTTTTCGATGAATGTTTTACACCAAATTAGCACGAATGTTATTGCTCTACGTTCGTGTTCGCTTGGAAATACGACAGAATTCGTTAATTGAATTTGCTTTCGATTTTTGACGTTCGTTCGCCATTCGATATTTATACGCTCATGTGTACGCGGCTTAAGGAAATGATTAATTTGACCAAAACCATGGGCGTATAGTCAAGGTGGGATAAGAATTGTTTACCTCTCTGGCACTGAGAAAACTTTTTAATAGATCAATGAATGTGTACGTGTTTTTTTTTAATAATCAACAAGACAAAAATGCGATGTTTTGCAAAAAAAGAGGATGATGCATACATTCCGATTTTCTTAAAGAGGAAAGATGTTTTTACTCTTTAATTTCACTTTTTTACAAAGTTTCCTCAACTCTTTAGTGAAAGCTGTCCTGAAATAAGACAAAAAATAAGTTTCAAGAAGCAAATAAAAATGCAGTGGTATAATGAAAGATTAAAAGAAATGAAAAATAGACTAGATGCATTATAAATAATAAAACAAGCAACTGGATATTATAGGGCAGAAAATGTATATAAATATTACAAAAAAAAAATTAGTGAAGTACAAACAGGAGTCGAAAGACAAAATGAGGAATACATTTATAAACAAATCATGTAATAAACAAAAAAACCGTATGGAATGTAATAAAATATAAAACGAAAGATTGTTTTGGTATGAGTAATGAGCAATGAAAAATGCAAGATAGTACCTAGGGAGTTTAGTGATCATTTTAATTCAGTGTGTTCAAAAATACTTCCAGACATATCTAAAAGTCAAACGGCAGTAACCGATTTATTACTATGTAAAATAATATTAAGAATAAAAGTACTCAAAGTATTTACGGAATAACAACTGGAATCCTAAAAGTAACTGTATGTTATATTCTGGATCCTTTTACAATAATCACAAACAAGGGCTTTCTACGAGGAGTATTTCCATAAGAGCTGAAATGCGCCGGTGTATAAAAGTGGTCATGTAACTATGTACAGGCCCATCTCTATTTTGCCTGTAAATTCAAAAATGTTATTAAAAAATAGAATTGTGAATTTCTTTGAAAGAAAAAATCTTATTTAAAGGAACGTGTTCAATGGATTTTTTGGAAAAATATTTGGCCATCTGTAGAGTCTACAAATACGGTGCGGCGTGCCTCAAGGATCCGTTATGGGCCCAATATTGTTTATATCAGTGGTTCCCAACCTTTTTTTAATCGCGATCCTTTTCAGATCTTTTTAAAATGTTCGCGGTCCGGTTTCACATTTGCGATATTTGATGGTATGCATAGTATGATAGGATGTATACGCCGGCCATTAAATTTTTGCTTTTAAAACCGATGGCGACCCACTAGAAAACCCAAGGCGACCCCCTTTTGGGTCGCGACTCACCGGTTGGGAACTACTGGTTTATATCAATGATATATGTGGATATATTGACACTCAACACTTCTTTTTTTATCAGGTGATGATCACAGGGAAACAATGAATTTAAAAGCTGAGAGTGCGCTAAAAAAACCGAGGAATGGCTTTCAAGTTAAATAATAATAAAACAAGAAATATTTCACTTGCCACTAATAAAAAAGAAGAAGCACATTTCGTTGTTGACAATAAATTAAACTGAGCTATGCATACATCAGATTTATGTAAAAAGTTATCATCACCACTTTATTGCATCAGAAGTATGAAATCAACATCCACCTACGCAGCAGCTGTTACATGATACATTTTTACAATTTTCATAGTTTGCTGTCATATGAGGAGCCCACCGGAAGAACGTGTTAAGTCAGTTTTTGGGCACTTTCGGGTTATGACATATTGTGGTAGCCAATTCAGTGTAGTATCTAACAGTCCAATTCACAAGTAAAAAGCGTGTTTCCTTCAGGGAAAGAACGTGTTTAAAAAAAAATCAAAACTCAAAAGCTTTTAAAAAGTACTTGTTTTAATGTATACCAGTTGATTTCAAAATACTGTGTCCATAAATGTCCCAAATTGCAGCTATATACGATTTTTCTATGATTTTCCATGAGACTTTAAACAATTAATTCTTTATTACCTGAGAAATCTTCCAGCAGATATTGGAAGGAGTATGAATTACATGCAATGAGCGTGTCTTATTAGCGTATGAAGAAATTTGCCTTTGCAAGTCATACTCACGTTTGATAAAACAAGCTACAACGTATTATATATATAAGTTTTCAGCTAAACTTGACTCCAAATTAAAAGAAATTATTCAATACACCTAATTTTTGCTACAACATCAAACGCCTTGTCATATGTCAACCGCAGTTGTAAACGGATTACCAATATTGCCAACATTATTTTCGTAATTTTTTTGATGGCCTAGTACGTCAATAGGGCTGTTTCCGGACGATTTTGATGAATGCAACATCAATGTTTCTGGCCGGAGGACCAAAGAAACAATTTTTTAAGAAATGTAAATAGTCATACTTACGGTATACGGACTACTGGGGTCCTAAACTATATAATCATCTCCCGGAAGGCATAAAGTCATTGATTGGACAATAAAAACTTCCCCAAGAAAGTCAAAATAATGCTGCTGAATTTGTTTCTGGTCTAGGAAGTTTGACTTCGGAGGTGCCTTCAAGAACTGCAAATCCTCTACGATAGTGTACCTACATCCATCGGAACTACTTTTAGACTGGTGTGCGTGTGTCAGTCTGGTGATGGCGATTGCATCTTTTAGAATCTATTTTTTTTATATCTATTATAGGTGTAATGACTTCTACTCCTAGATATACTTCTATCTAACTTCATTGAATACTATCGTACTATGGTTTTTGTGTTTCAGTTTTTTTTTTAATATTTCTGCTATAAAATATGCGTTGGGGTCAATTTTGACCCCAGGTGGGTTTTACGTAATAAATTCTTTATTAATGCGATTTTATTTATTTTTTATCCTAAACTACGCTTTTATATAATTTGAAGTAATGTCTAATATAAACTTGCTATGTAATAATAAACTATATTTCTGCATGTTGTAGCTTGTTCTTTGGGTGTTGAAATTTATTTTTATGTAATTTTGAAATAAGATTTAGTATAAACTTGCAAAGTATTCATGTTTCTGTAAGACGTTACTTGTTTATTGTGTATTGTAACATGCTACGTAATCTTGAAATCAATATTTAGCATAAACATGTAATAATTCATGTTTCTGCAAGTTTTGTCTTGTTTGTTTCCATGTAATTCTGATATAACGTTTAGCATGACACTGTGGTGAAACATGTATGTGCAAGTTATACAATGCGATCGAAAATGATTGAGCGTCCTTCAAAAATATGTACTAATATGAAATATATGAAAAACTCGTAGAAAATTCAATTAATAAACAAACCGTGCACAACATAAGAACTCTATTGATTGTCACCTGACCTTGAGTATTCAAAAACACGAAAATTCTCTAGGCCGAAGGTAGTTTTGATCACCTTTGGGTATTTATTTTCTCAAGGACGCTCAATCATTTTCGATCGCATTGTACTTATAAATGTAGCTCTTTGGGAAGCGCTCTCATGGTATAAAAATGTGGATGGCTGTAGACTGTGACTCTCGATACATTACAGACCTCCAAATATATTCTGGAAAAATTGGAAACACAAAGGAACAGGTACAAGGAAAACCGGTGGTGTTAGATTTAGTATCGTACCTGAAAGGCTCTGATCGCAATATTACTAATGATAACTTCTTTACTAGCTATAGTCTAGGGCGGGAGTTATTGAAGCAAAAATTAACTCTCGTTTGTACTGTCCGTAAAAACTGTAACGAGCTTCATTCTTATACGTTGCCGTCAAAATGTCTGTTTTTGCTTATGCCAACAGAACCCTTTTAATTTCTTGTGTTCCTAAAAAATGAAAGGCTGTAGTTTTGATGTCTATTCAACACGATAGATTTGACTTTTCCAACGAAGAGCACAGGAAGCCGGCAGTAATGCTAAATTATAATTCCATTAAATTCGACATTGATACGATAGACCAAATGATCATGAGCTACTTAACAAAAAGAGCGACAAGAAGATGGCCGCTTGCAATATTTTTTGATCTTGTCGATTTTGCTGGTATTAACGCTTACGTACTATTTTCAGAGCTTGACAAGACGTACAAAAATAAAACTGGAAGGCGTCGTTTCTTACTAGAACTAGGTGAGGAACTAATAAAACCAGAAATAGAAAAAAGAATTCAGTATCTTCAAGTCCAGACAAGGAAAATTCGTAAAGTTGTTGAAAATGCTGGGTTTTCAACAGCGCAAACACCCTGAACAACCACATAATAAACGAGGAAGATACAGCGTTTGTCTACGGCAAGTAGATAAAAAAAAAACCAAATATATTATGTGACATGTGCAGTAAATTTTTTGTAAGAAGCACGTTGAAATGCGCACATTATATTTTAAATGTTCTACTTCAACGTTAGACAGCAGTAGTTCTTCTTCTGACTCGGCTATTTACTGTACCAAAGTATTACTCTTGATTAATTTTGTATACATATTTAACTTGTTATAGTTCGTCATTTATAATTTTTTCAATAAATAATTTTAAAACATCAAAAATACGTTTTTTTTTTAAACCAAATTACCACATTTGAAGTTGCGGGTCAAAAATGACCCCAGACGGGTATGCAATTTTAAAAGAGACGGGCGGCGAGGGTTAATTATTCGCCTCATGTATTTTTTTTAACAAAAATTTGTGTTTCAGTAACAGCAACATTTATGTTGAAATACCTTGGGATCATAATTTTCTTTAATGTGCAAAATTTAATTGATGTTTGATGAATCATGAACTAAATTACAATTACAGTCTTTTTCTTTTGGTTTTCCCCTTTTGTCAAATGTGTTTCCGAATTTGTCAAATGACTTTCCAATCTGTTCAAAGTATAGTAGCCTGCGGATTGGAAAGTCATTTGACAGATTCGGAAACGCAATTGACAAAAGGGGAAAACCAAAAGAAAAAGACTGTAATACGTCAAAATCATAAATACAATTTTCTTTTCCTTTTTATCCACTTTCTACCCCAAGCTCAAAGCTTGTCGTGGAGGCGTGGCGGCTGCAACCGACTTAGATGTTAATTTCTCCCTTGCCATTCGCCTTACAAACTGGGGAAACGCAAGAAACCCAATTCGAAGGAGCAGGTGTGAATCCAAAACGCAATCCGATACATAAGTACTCTATCTCTCACATAGAGCCCATAAGCATCAGGATGGAATTTGAACCCGCACCTAATAATTGCCCGGCTGAGTGTCACGCCTGTTGCCAGCGGGCTGAACCCCTTGGCTAACAACTGAACAACTCGGCTAACAACTACCTAATAATATTGTTACAACAATTTTCAAATTTCAAAACCAAAATAACATAGCAATGTGTAGTTTAATTTATAAGCGCACTTGCACATGAGGTAGTTCTTTCGACTTTCCCTTCTCTGCCTGTTTCTGGGTGTCCTTTACAATCTCCCTTTAAATATACTGTTTGTTTCTGTTTTATATTCCTCTTTTTTGTCTAATGTTTTATTTCACATGCCTGAATTAATAGAATTCGTAAATATGAACCGGTTTTCGGCTAATAACATTGCAACATGTGGATGGTAGGAAGCATTTTGAACCGTGAAGAATCAAAATTGAATCTACTCTAGACTAACGCAGAAAAAAACGAATGCCTTACTTGGTTTGAAAAAAAAAATTGATAATTGTAACAGGTGAATAGTACTGATCAGACCGATTCAGTGGGAATCTTTCCAGTTGCGTACGAATATCAAGGGTTTCAGTTCGTTTTTGAATCGTAAGGATTAGTGCTGGCAACCTAAATCGATTTTTTGGATATTCGGTTAACCGGTTTTGGGGAAAACCGAAAACCGGTTATCCGGATAACTCGGTTATTCGAGTATCCAGTTATACGGAAAACCGGTTATTCGAATAACCAGTTATTCGGATAACCGGATATTTGGATATTATCAGTTTCTTGGATAATCGGAAATTCGAATAACAGGTTATTCGGATATTCAGATACCCGAATAACTGGAAATTCGAATAATTGGATATCAGAATGGGTTTTGTTTGCTAAAGATCTTCAGTACTTATTAGAAAAAAGTACATACACCATAGTTACATGTTTATTTACTTAATTGCTTTTATTATAACGTATTTGTGTATTTAATCTCGACGAATTCTACATATGAGTAATTAATAATTACAATAGCAAGCTTTTTCTACATTTTCTAAATAGGTACAGTGACTCACAGCTTAAATGATGCAGTTGTGTTTAAAATGACTAAAGTGCCAAAAATGACATATACATTTATTTTAATTGAACCTGAGACGGTTAAAAGAAATTAATAAGAACTCATTGAAAATGTAGTACCTTATTTTAACGAAAAGGTAATATAGTATAATAACACTATACATTAATATCAAATTATGCGCGAATTTCATGTCACAGCTTAAATGATGCATACCTTAAAGGAACCAAAATTAAGAACACTAAAAATACCTATGGATTTAATAAACGATATTTAATATTTTGTTGGTCCTCCTGCATTATCAATAACATTTTGTAGCCGTCATGGTATTGATTCGACTAATTTCTTGGTATTCTCCGGAGAAATCGTATTCCATTCCTATATTGTTTTGGATATAGCCAAAGAAACATAGCCAAAATGGTAAATAAATGCTCATCAAATGTGCAACATATTATTGACATACAGTAAGGAAAATTGAGTCGTAAATAAATCAATTTTTTAAGAAATGTAAATAGTCATACTTACGGTATACGGACTACTGGGGTCCTAAACTATATAATCATCTTCCGGAAGGCATAAAGTCATTGATTGGACAATAAAAACTTCCCCAAGAAAGTCAAAATAATGCTGCTAAACAAAACCATTTTCTCTATACAAGAATTTTTGGCGGATATATTTTGATTTAAATGCTTACGAAAAGTGCTTCTAATCGCGACTGCGAGCTTACACACTAAATAAAACTGTCACTCTAAATACTTACGTATCAGCTGTTTCTACTTATATTTGTTTATATTTGTTGTTTGTGACTAATGTATGCATGTGTACTTGTTCTTTATATTTGTATTTGGACATGTCATGTACCAGTTAATGACAATAAATATCATATCATAATAATGTATTGGAACAAGCAGCAATAACAACAATAAAAATTATCATCAAAATTTACAATTATTAATAACACCCTATATACTATAAATATACAGAAAAGTAACTACTTATATAACTTGAATTATTATTCAGTTAATATAAATTCCCAAAATCATTGTATTATAGCAAAGATAAAATGTTATGAAACTAAATCAAAATAGGTATTATGTTTGTTTGCATGTTTGCTTTGCGCAGCAATGCTGAAATTTTTGTCTTTCAGCCATTAGCCATTCCAGATAGTCACGAAGTATATATAGCTGGGTCTAAGTCTTTAGACAACACAAACAACTATGGCCAATGGTGAGATTCGAACTCACATCGACCGAGCGGCAGAACTTTCCAAGTCGGCTAGGCTAACCGCTAAGCCAGTCGGCGACCCATAGGTATTATGAAATGAACGCAAAATTTAGGTCGAAGTGTTGCCAATACAACTGAAAGTTAGCTTAAGCACATTTCAGTAGCGGCATCAGTGAATAATAATAATAGTGGTAATACTCTACGGCCAACAAGTCATTAAATTAAAAAAATATGCAGGGTGTAATCAATTAAGTTTCACATACTGTAACCACTATTAATACACAAGAAAAGAAGCGAACTTATTTACATAGGAACATAGTTTGGAAAAAATGTCAATAATAACTTCGGAAAAATATACCTTGCGCTTTTACGTAAAACGTTGGCTTAGATTTAAAGCCCCGGCTGAGCGAAGTTTACTATTATGCGCAGTAAATGATAGGGCAGTAGACCCACAGATGCAATACAATAAACGTTGAGGCAGGTCATTTATTACTTTCGTACGGCGATTTCCAGCTATTTATTTTTATTAATATTTGAATAATAGAAATGCAAATTTTTCACAAAATAATTCTTACATAATAATATTTATTTATTTCCGTAATTAAAAATAAAACAGTAATCATGAATCCTACCTAACAATGAAGTAAAAAAATAGGTAATTCATTTCTAGAAGTATTGAAACAAAAAGCACGCCGAACTCGTCATCCCTTAATTTGTGATTCTTTATTACGTTCAGACTAAACAAACAGAATTCCGAAACATCGCGCGGATATTGTATGTACGCCCATTCACAGTGCCAGTTGATTACGATAGTTGTAAGTGTTGTGTTGAAATTTGCTTCTTTAATCATTAGACGTAGTTTATCATTTAATATTCTGAATTAACGTTTGTACTGTTAAACTCGAGAGATAAAATCGCACTTATTACTTTATTACAGCAAATTTATTTATTTGGCGGAACCGCAAAATTCTCCTGTCACCAGTTTGTTGTTTCTAATCAATGTTTTAAAACATGCATTCATCACCTTAACACGCGAAATTAACAAATTAAATCACGCAGTGTGTTTACAAAGTATGGAATATCATGGTGTAATTAATATCGATTATTTATCTAATGAAGCACATGGACGAAGGTTTCGTTATCGAATTGTATTGCCAGCGACACTGACCCAGAGATCGTGACATTTGCGGAATTTACCGTCTTACGATGTGTTTATAAAAACCGCATGCGCACTGACGGACTAGCAGAGGTTTTCAAACAAAAGGCGATGCACTCTTGTCGTAGGTCAGTTTTTTTATTTTTGAGAAAGACCATTGATATTTGCAGAATTAATTCCTTATGTGATGAAGAACTTGCAGCATTAATAAGTGAAACTTTTCCTATTACACCCTGTATATTTGGTCAAATTCTAAGTCGTGTTGAAGCTCATATGCAGGTTCTATACCTTTATAATAGCAGTAGGTGTAAGAGAGAACGCGCCTGACACGTCATATATGCATGTAATACGCAGCAATGTTGCCAGATCTCGTAATTTATCGTGAGCTTTTAAGAATTTGAATTAAATTTCAGGTGCTGCATCTGACAATTGCTTTTTGTTGTCAAATATCTGAAAAAATCTTAACAAATTAACAATCTTGACGTATCACGTTTTGACCAGTGGTAGTTAAAGTGTCCTAATGTTGATGAAAACTATAGTGCGTCATTCATAATGAAACTACTAAGGCTTTGCATGCGCTCGTTGATTGGTGTGTGTACAAATATCTTCTTTCTTTATTTATTCTTCTTACAACCATCACCTTCCTTATTACTCTTTATTAAATCCCATAACCAAAAGGAACTATAATACAATCGGTATTATACAATACTAATAATAATAAGTGTATTATGGAAAGTAAGAATCTTCTTGAAATAGACAATGTCTAACTGAAAACCTTTTCATTGGACTTTCTACTGTCAAAAGAGGAGGGTACTGAATCACATAATCAAATTTATTATAATCAAAAAGCTCTCTCACCTGCTCGAATAAAATTCTGACTTCGCCTATGACTAAAACCAAAGGAAGTTGAGATTTTGGCTTCTATAGTCACCTGAGGGAAGGGGGGATTCTCGTGGTTGAGATGATAACATCTTACCTCATCCAGTCATCCTTTCGTGTTAACCGTACTTTACTAGTGTCATGAATTAATGAATTATAAATTATTTTAAATAGGCAAGGCCCAATCTGTGCGTTATTTTTTACGGTCCATTTATTCATGGAAATCTTCTAAGCGATGGATTATTGAAATCCGTCTCTGAGTTTCATTTTCACATCCTTCGAGAGACTCTCAATAAATTTTTTCATAAGTCCTTCGGGTCCATGGTTTTCTGTAAATACTGAGAGCCACTAGATCGGATGCAAATGAAAGATGAGTGCTCATTGGTCCTCGGATTGCAATCATCCTTTCTTTGTTTTCCAACTTAGAGGACTTCCCTGAATAAATGGACTGCACTTTGCTCGAATCGATTTTCTTCGCAAAGAACATCTGAACTGTTGTTAACAGGAAACCAATTTGATTATCACTCAATTCCGATTAGGAGAGAATCCGTGATTTACGTTTGAACTTCGGCGACTAAAATGCGACTCTCAATAAATTATTTCATAAGTCCTTCGGGTCTTTAGTTTTCTATAAATACTGAGAGCCACTTGACCGTATGCAAATGAAAGATGAGTGCTCATTGATCCTCGGATTGCAATCATCCTTTCTTTGTTTTCCAACTTAGAGGACTTCCCTGAATAAATGAACTGTACTTTGCTCGAATCGATTTTCTTCGCAAAGAACATCTGAACTGCTGTTAACAGGAAACCAATTTGATTATCACTCAATTCCGATTAGGAGGGAATCCGTGATTTACGTTAGCACTTCGGCGACTAAAATGAAGTGCATTCCAGCCACCCTCGCGTTTAGGACGGCACATCAGGCAGATTTTGCCGGGTTGCGATGATCAATGGATGCAATTTCCATAATGCCAACAGCGTCGGTCGCAACCTGTTGCGGGCGGCGTCTCGGAACGACGTCGACTTTACGTGCGATCGGGGTCCCCGGAGGCCGTTATTTCTTCGCAAGAGGGCATTAATTGCCGGCGTATTAGTATAACTGACTCCTTCGCTTGTTCGTAGACTTAGCGGATTATGTTTTAAGTCTTTTAGTGCTTCGTCGTGAGCCGTTCGTTTTCCTGGATGACTCGAACAAGTACCTAGGTATAGTCGTAAGCACGACAATTAGCTTACACTCAAAAACATAATTAACACAAAAGGCACAAGTGTTAAACTGATTATATAATTTGTACTAGAAACAATCTTCTTAATAGAGCACGGCTTGCTGCCGACATATCTTTTATTTTCCAAGGTCAAGCATTACGTAATTACTTATGCAAAGGTGACATTTTACAACATACTAAGTTTCCCGATTCGTTTCTGAAATCCTCTCCACCGTCCGACGGTTTCGAATGTTCATCATTTAATTAATCTTCCCTGTCTTTAAAACTGACTGATTTTCATCATCCTTCAAACATACAGTATATTAGAAAGAAAGAGAATTGAGGAATGAAAAACGTTTCCCATTCTAATTTAGACTATACGGCGCGGCGCTTAATTAATTAATCGTTCGGTACATGTACTTAAATCTGAACTGTAGTTGTTCAAATTGATGAACTTGTCTGTAACGTATCAACGTGAGAGGTCCAAATTTTGCATGTTTCGTGAAGTCTTTTCCTGAGCGATAATAAATCTGACCTGATAAATGGCAAACGAGTGAACAACGGGCCCCATAGATTTCGTCGAATTCTCCTCTTTCGGAACCTCTCCGCGCGAAGACACGACCAACAAAAGATCAAAGTGCGTGCAGGAAACAACGAACGAACCGAACTTACAGTGTAGCTGCTCCGGCCCCACTAATCATTGGTTCCACTCTACAGTCTTAGCGGGAGCGTGAACATCTGCCGGTCGCATTGAACGTCGCCGATCAGACGCTCATTTTAACAGTGTACGGGCTCATTTTAATTCATTGGTGCAAGGCCTACTGGATCGGACGTTTCGAAATGTAAAGGTTCTGTTGAGCCGGCGGCTAAAGAGAGACGGTGCCGCGGCGATGCTCGCGCCAGACAGAGACGGAAGAACTCATTGTGTGAACAACTGCATGCGGCGGCATGAGGTTCGGTTTTTAAGTACTAGGTCTCGAGTTACTTAATTTATTCTCGATGCTTTTCAATTCGAGTCTGTGAACCTCGTCGCGCGTTCTTTCTTTCTTCCTCGGGTCCGTCCGAAAAGTTTTCCTTCTTCGGGCGTTTTGGAAAAGGTTTCGGGGTTAGTCGTTCGTGTTATTGATCTTTCGCGGATCGGCCCCGCGCCGCCGATACGGCTAAATTATGCGGTCATTACAGGACGCCTATTAATAATTTATACACTCAATGATAAGTGCACTTGCGACCCGGTTCGAGTTTCATTGACTTCGTTGTCTTAACAATATCGATATCATTCGCAATTGAAAATCAGAACAAAATTAGAATCCCTCAACAAATCAAATATGATCAGAAATTAGAACACATTAAACATTGATGTCATCAACAAACACCACTTGTCATGTTCAGCGCTGAACATTAATTACATTAACAACAATTTAATCTCCTTCAACATTGAGTAGAATTAGAACATGTTCTAACTGCTACTCGTAGCAATCAGAACGTGCTGTAACTGCTGCGTTTAGATATTTGATCCGAACTCACTTCGAATGTTACAAGAACGGTGCGGTTGTTTTATCACACTGTACTGATACATATAAAAGTGAGACGGACAATCAAGAAAGTGCGAAAGAGTAAGTAGAGTGAACGCAGTTCAATAAACGAACTCAGCTAATGTTGTTCTGATTGCTACTTATCTAATCATTAAGCACGATGAACAGTTGATCAATAAATGTAATCAAAAGGTAAAACATTATACACAAGAGCTTAAACGTTGAACACTGTTCAGTTCAGTACTGATCTAATCAATAATTAAAACATGTTCGTTAAACGCGATCAACGCGTGATCAGCATTGAACATTAATAGCAATTTGGTCTCGTTTAACATTGTATAGCAACGTAAACACGATAAATAATGAGCGTGTTCACACCAGAACTGATTAAAAATTAAAACATATTTAACAAGGAATATTAATCATTGAACATTTAGGGCATTAATCATTGAATGTGATAAGAAATTAGAAGGTGT
Organism: Dorcus parallelipipedus; assembly: GCA_958336345.1. Lineage (NCBI taxonomy): Eukaryota > Metazoa > Arthropoda > Insecta > Coleoptera > Lucanidae > Dorcus > Dorcus parallelipipedus. The sequence goes on from OY284480.1 coordinate 35,588,887, forward strand.
TGAGTACTCAAAATTAAACGTAATACCCTTCAGTTGAGCTCTGAACTAATCAGTAATTAGAATATGTTTGAGATTGAGTCATTAAACACGATCAATTATCGAAGTATGATTGAACATTAATAGCAATGATCTTGTTTAGCATCGAGTAGCATAATTAGAACATGTTCAACGTTGAATACTAATCTTAAGTACGACTATTAGGATATTAAATGCTGCAATTACTTCTTGATCAGCTGTTGACATTAAACACGATAAACAAAGAGCGTACATGCAATTAAAACTAAAGCATAATCAACAATTAGGGCATTAAACATCGAATATGATAAGCCTTCAACGTTAAACACAACAGCTTGATTCAAATCAACGCTGAAGTGTTCAATAATTAGAACATGTTCTAGATTGAAACTTGAAACTGATTAGAACTAAGCGTTCAGGAATTCTGTTCGGCAATTAGAAATACATTCAGTATTAACTATTGATTATTTATCGAACATTGCCAAATTAATCAGCATTAAACAAATAACTGATTCGAAACAGAATTGAACGGCAGTAGTCACCATCGTCTATGAATAGAACAAGTTCGCCATTAAATAATGAACATAATAAAATTTATGTTCACCACACATTTAACAATATCGTAAAGTACAGGGTACAAGGTTGTTGTCAATTGAACAACTCAATTCGGTTGTTCTGAGTTTCGATCTGATTAGAAAATCGTTGAGGTTTGTTCAAATAGAAATCAAAATTGATCAATTAGGATTTAGACGACGTTGTTATCGTTCGTTTTTATTTCGAAAGTTCTGTTACATACAACTGGATCCCCGTTCTCGATCGGCCTGGCAAACATTCGCGCCCAATTAGCCAAATTACGGGCCTGCAATTACGGGCCGCTTTGTACGTTACCGCGGCGCGCTTATTACCGTTCTTTTGATATTTCGCGAATGACAGGCGTGCACCGAGGACGAAAACAAGAAATATTTCACTCGCATGACAGGACGAGCCAAATTGAAGCGTTCGTTACGAACGGAAGTCAAAGTGGAAGTCCAGGGTCTCTCCCGTTATGAATTTTTCTTCACGCGTTACGCTTTGCTTCCTGCGTTTTCGCTTGACCGAAACTACTCCACCACCAAGAAGTTTGTACGAAAAGGAATCGAGAAATTGCATTCCAATTAAAATATCTCAAACAAACAGATATAATTCAGATAAATACACGTACTGTTACATGTGTACTTAGATAGAGTATAAACTAACATTGATCGATAATTGCCAAGTGTTAATTCGAATAAAATTAATTGAGTCTTTTATATTTGGGGAATCGAAAAAGAATGTATAAAGAACCTCGTTTTCGGATATAAGGAGAACCGTAAATTGTTTATTAATATCCATTAAGGACCCCATACGCCGCGCCGCGTCGTCAGATAAATTGCGCACTTAATGTTGTACAAGGGGTTGTAGAGCTGTGGGGGAAAACTGGAAACCGAAATTATTTGAAAGCAGCCAATTATTTCGTAATAAACCTGTACCACGAAGAGAATGAATGTGAATTCAGACGCGTTCGTGGTGTTCGCGAAGCGCCTTCTTACACGAACGTTAAAAGAAGGTGTCAACATTTTGTGTGAAAAGAGGTACAATTTAAAAAAAAAGATTCTAAATATTCACTTATCATCATTATTTTTTTATTGCTTGCGTATCACTAACTGCTAATCTCCGCATTCTATCGTACGGCGACCCGCCTCAACGTTTATTGTATTACATCTGAGCTTTTGGATTCGTATTAGTTTTTTTTTAACAGAGTTTTCTGTACTTAACAATCTTATAACATAAGGCGCGTGCTGAAAGAGTAAGTCGGGTAACCAAAACATGCACCCCTATAAACTTACAACAGTTATTTTTGTGAATGAAAATGATTCACAAAGTATTTAATTATAAATCACTTTTGACTGATAATAAGTATAAATAATATGATTCTATCTACTTTTATAGAAGAATGCATTTATCTTTTCTGTTTAACTGTGATAATTTAATCTCGGAGAATTCATAAGTACACTTGAACACAGACGAAAAATAAACAAAGCGGAACTTCTCCGGGAATAAACATCAAACTGATAATGCCGACGAGCAAACACGAACGGACCTCTTGTGCTCATATCCTTGCATTATTAATTTCGTAAAAATGTCTTGGGGTGGAAGCCGTTCATTAAAACTTCGCAGCTTATGTCCTAGAAGTTCAAGTTTCTTCTGTTTAGTCCAAACTTGTTTTAGTAGAATAATGAATCGCATATAATAAATCTTGCTTTAAAGTTTAACTAACTCTAACGGAATGATTTAAAGAAGTACACCTACAGTGTAAGTAACAACGTAAATATTCCTTATTTTGTTTGAATTTTTTATTAATCGAGCATCGGATTGGAGTTTCAAAGAAAATGTTGTGGCCCCTTCTACCTTCTTCATTTCTATGACGCCTCATCTTCTTCTTACTTTTGCTTTTCACTGTTATTTATATTTTACTCTATCTATATCTTCCCGTCTCTTAGTTCTGCCTGTCACGAATAACACCTGCCAGTTGTTGCGTTCCATTTGTGTTACTTGTTTAAACATGTGGCCTGAACCAGAACATCGGACTGCTTTAATACCTCTACCCCTACTTGCTGAGAACCTTCTTTGCAAGATCAAAGACTCTGCCAAAGCGTAAATGAATTCTAAAAAATAATATTACCTACTGTTACGAATTCGGCGAGCAAAGACATAAAAATAATTTAGTTGCCCACACATTAAAAAATTAAATAATGAGCTAAACTACTTTTCTGTCAAGCAATAATTTACTATTTATTGTTACACGAATCGTTGTTAATCAATACGCTTTGCACCCAGTTCAGTTTTTAAAAGTTCCTTACATCTAGAACTTTGCCATACAATTCCAGAACCATCTAGAGAGCGCGTCGAAACTTTTCGAACCACCGAGAAAAGCTAGATAGTATGACACTTTACAAAAATAGATCTGTCAGTAGCATAGGATGTAATACGGTGAGATACAAAATCATTTAGATAAGGAGAGGCTATGAAAAATAAAATCAGAGTCGTAGCTTAATGGATACAACTAGGGGGAGTCCATGTAATTTGGACCTGTTTGAATATTTCAAATCGTGGAATAGGTAGCGTCATCTGCAAAGTGTCATTTGGATTGGACTACCAAAAAAACCAATGTGGATGAAGTGGCATTCTGTCAATAATTAAAATAACCTTGACTGACGTTATTGAAACGTGCACTGCCGATGTAAGAAAAGTGAAAATTAAAACTAAAACATCGTGCGAGTAAGTAAATATTTTACAAATCCAAGTTAACATAAAATTCCCCCTAAGCTGCCTCTAAGTTAATCAGATAATTAAAATAAAGCAGTTTAAGTATGACTGTTACCCTGGTGTAATTTGGTCCACTTTCGAGTGTGTAATTTGGGCTTAGACCAAAGTGAACGAACAGTATACTTTTGAAACGAATGTCTCAAATTTTAAAAGGATGACCACTCAAGCGGTGCGAAGAAGTAAAGGGAAATACAGAATGTGGCAACCTGACAATATAATAAGGGCTGCGTCAGTAATTGAAGCATAGTATTCCCAAAGGGTCTAAGTGCCAAAAACGTAATTCCTAGAAAATTAAGGAAAATGATCCTTGTTGTTGAAGGCGCACGCGAGAGAGTGATCTATGTATAATTATATAAAATATTTCCACATCAGATAGACACTTAGAACCTTTTCTAATGTGTGCAGCAAGGCACGTAGATCCCTTCTATAGAAAAATACGAATCTAGCAAAATTTGGCACTTAGACCCTTTGGGAATACCACGCTTCAATTATAAAATTAAATTACCTCCGGTTTGTCATATACAAAAATTGGGTACTATGATGATATATGAAAGATAATACGTGCCAATTTTCTCTTAAAATTAATAAACCATCTTCAGGTCGACATCGTTTTAAAAATGATTAAATTTAAACCACTTTAAGTTTGACAGCAGGTTGACAACACGTTTCACACGTGCAAATTTTTCTTCTACTCTTTTCCATCAATGGTATTGTGGCTTAAATTTAACCATTTTTAAGACGATATCGACCTGAAGATGGTTTATTAACCGAAACCGGTTGTCAAATATATCGAGAGAAAATTGGCATGTATTATTTTTCATATATCATTAAATTACCTTGTTTGTTTTAATATTTACTTGGCTTCTTTTGCTTTTGTTTATCTTTAATAAATCCTAAAACTATAGAATTATATTTTTTTTTCTTCTATTATTTATTTGTTCAGTTTTTGATTGGGTCCAAATTACAGGCAACAATAAAACATCATTTTTATTTTTTTACAAAAAAAAACTATTCTTAGGAGCTTCTTTCTGGGATTCATTATTTCACTTCAGTAAACAGTTCAAGTGACAAAAATAGATTCCTTTTATATACCATATCTGAAGAAAGTTACAGACTTGGTTTCTTAGGGGGTCCGAATTACACGGACTTCCCCTCACCTATTGAGCAACTGTTAAAACTGAAACGTCAAGATACATTTCACGAAAGTAGAAAAAATCTTCTAATTGAATAAATACATAAGGCTTTGTTCAAAGTCTTTAATATGATAACGAGCAATTCTGATGTGATCAATGACTACAGTGTTCGAAAGCGTTTAAATAACCAAAGGGTGGTTTCCACTGGTGCAATTCCTTGCAGGAATTTTGAAGCAGCAATAAATTGCATGGATGTTCACGTTTACACTTTACAATTCTAACGTTTTACTGTGCAATTTTGAAGCGCGCGACGAATTGCATGTTTTAAAAGGCCGCTTTACATTTCGCAATTTTCATTGCCGGTAATAAATAATTGCAGCAATGAAGAATTGAGCATTTTTATTGCGGTACGCTTTACAGATGGCAATGAAGATTGCTAATGAATCAAACATCAAGTTTACAACTTACTAAAAAACTATCATTGTATTAAATTTGTTTGTGATAAAGTAGCAATGTATTCCAACAATTGTCAGAAAAAAAATAAGTGCTGCTTTGTGCATACTTAATGCAAGTTCGGCGTTAATTGTAAAAAATCGATCTAATCGTTGTCACATATGCTATTTATTATTTTTATGAAGTTACTACACTGCTCAAAATTTGAAGTGGGACACTTAGTTGTTGTTTGTAAAATTATGTTTAACTCGAAAATAAGAGGTAGAACTTTCATTATAACTTTAATTCTGGATTTAAGTACATATTCATTAAGAAAAATGGCATTAAGTATAACAAAAGTTGAATAATTAGCATAAAAATGAAAACTGACATAATATTGCTTCGGAATAAAATTATTTCAAAATGTAATTCTGTTCTTTTTAAAACTTCCTGATCATTATTAATATCTAGTGGGACCTTCTCGAGACCGAATTAAAGCTTGACACCTTCTTGGCATACTTCTGATGAGAATGTCAATAGATTCTTGTGGCATTGCAAGCCATTCTTCTCTCAATGCACCATCCAATTCATTCAGTGCATTTGGCCGATGTGCCCGCTTTGACAACTGTCTTTGAAGGTAGTCCCAGACATGTTCAATCGGGTTCATATCTGGCGAATTTGCTGGCCAGTCCATTCTGGTAATACGCCGTCTTTCAAGAGCTTGGTTTACAAGAGCGGCTCGATGTGGCATTATCGTCAACAAATACAAATTCTGGGCCTCTTCTGACCGCCAAAGGTAGTACAATGGGCAAAATAATGTCGTCATGATATCTTTGCGCATTAACTGAACAATTTCGATAAATGATTAGTTCTGTGCGCCCTCCTAAAAAGATACCACCCCAAACCATAATGGAGCCTCCTCCAAAAGCGACTCGTGGGATCATACAATTTTCATCATATCTTTCACCGTCCCTCCTCCATACTCTTGATCTTCCATTTTGATGATTTAATAAAAATTTTGATTCATCGGAAAAAAGACAATTCGTCCAGTGTTCAACTTGCCATTCAACATGTTCTCTCGCCCAATGAAGCCGTCGCCTACGATGTTGTGCAGTAAATAGAGGATGTTTTGCAGGTCTTCTTGCATTCATTCCAACTTCTTTCAGTCTATTTCTGACAGTTTGTGTGGAAATGTCCACACCAACTTCATTAAACAAATAATTTCGCACCATTGTTGCATTAAGATGCCTGTTCATTACAACATTTCTTACCAATAATCTATCTTGAGCGGCAGTTGTTTTGCGCATTCTACCTCCTCCGTGTGTATATCTCGGCGAATTATTACGTTGAAGTCTTTGAGATACCCGATTCACCACACTTTTTGAAATTCCAAGCCTTCTGGAAATTTCTCTTTGAGAGGTTCCCATCTCTAACATTGTACTAATCCTGTACATATATTCATCAGTAAGTCGTTGATTAGGCATTTAAACAAAATATCAGAAAACTAAATATAGCAGACTCCTTGTTGAAAATTACAGGACTTGCTGGTATCAGTAAGCAATATAAGCTATGACGCCACAATTAATAAAACAGTTTTGACAGTTGTAATAAAGGGAGAAAATTGGCATAGGCGACTTGACTAATACACAAAAAACTAGATAAATTATATTTATAAACATCCAGAAAAAAAGACGTTTAATTAGGAAGATATACAAAAATTATTAAGTGTCCCACTTCAAATTTTGAGCAGTGTATTTCACAAATTGCCAACAAATTCCCCAGAATCGCCGTTGCAATGCAAGAAAAATAGGTTCGAAGTTATTTCCTGCAATGCAATGAAAAATAGCCACAGTTGATCAAAATACAAATACTGCGTATGCGTGCAATACAAATTGCCGCAATTATTTATTGCAGGCAATGAAAATTGCGAACTATAACGCGGCCTTTAAAAGAAGGTTCTAATTCTGTGCAACTTTTCCGTGCAATTCTGGCAAGTTTAACCGTACCAACTGAGTTTGTGACACCGCACGCATTACAATTATTCACTAGAATAAGATGATGTTGGTATTGAGTGTTCTGAAACGTTAACGGTTAATTCCACGTTAATTCATTCAGTCCATGCTTTGTTTTTTATAGTTGTGTATATGGGTAAAAATTGCATGAGTGGAAACGTATTGTGCAATTCGATGGTCGTGCATCAAAATCGCAGCGGTTCTAGAATTGCATAAAAAAAGAATTGCATGGACGAATTGCATCAATGGAAACAGTTTTGACAGGAGTCAGTCAGCAATGTCAAACTAAAAGTTTCGAATCAAGCTACGACTCTGATTTTCTTTTTCACAGCCTCCCCTTACCTAAATAATTTTGGATCGCACGGTATCATGTACTTACGTATTTTGTTTAATTAGGATGGGAAGATTTTATTATTCGGTAAGAGTTCCAGTAGAAAATGATATACGTTAACAATTTTTTATTATCGCATTAGCTTGTAAATTGCTGAATAAAAGTCTTCATCAAAAATTTTCAGGAATGCAAAAAATAGCAGACAATGAAACCCGACGATTCGAAAAAGTTAAAAAAGCAAAATTTAATGACTTATATTAAATAAAGGCGCAATCGTCGCTATGCCACTGATAAACAAGTAATTGCAAATTCGAAAATAAAAAGCAAGAAAAAACGAATGAGGATTAACGAAATTGAATTCGCATAATTCACTACGACTTTTTGCTTTGTTGCTCTCTAAACGAAAACATTAAATTTGGGCGAACGGTGTCATACTCAATCATTTCGAACCTTAATAAACGTCAGGGCCGGCTTAGGCTGTGATGAAGCAAAACAACTGCACGAAACGCTCGAATTTAGGATACACTGCTACAAAGAAGTATTTCGTATGTTACTTGTGTTATAGTTTACAACGATTAATTATCGCAAAATTTTTAAGAGCAATTTTAAGTTTAAGTTTCGCCGTACGTTGACAGATTCTTCCAAATAAATAATAAAAGTAAGTGTTAAAGTAAACATAATAATAAAAATAATAAAACCTCTTGTTGTGTTGTATGTCTTCTATTTGGGTAACACTCCGTGTATTTTAAATTTAATATCGTGGTAACATTTCTTCGATACTCACTAGGTAAGTGATATACCATGTGTAAAGCGCTACGTGTAACATAGCAGTCCGAGCAATTATCAAAATAAAAGAACGAATACATTGGAGCATACGTATCTAGTAAAGACAAAGTCTGCAATAATCAGCTGTGGAGATACGTGACGCTGTTTCTTCGCGCATTAAACAATCATAGTCACGAGGGAAATGTATCACGAGTATATCAATTATACTAAAGGTAGAAATATATTATTCAATTCCACCAAATTGAAGCAACGAAATTGAAGACGAAGGTAGACAAACGTTTATTGTTATTACAATAACACTTCGTCACACCAAACCACGACAGTAGCAGCGATTGAATAACAGCGATTGAATAATGTACAGCGAATTGTAAGAAAAGTAGAAACTGGCTCTACTTCGTTCAATATTCAATTCGATTGAACACTTTCGTTCGTGTCAAAAATACACTGTTCAATTTGGTTGAATCAACCAAATATATGTGGGAATAACACAAACACAGTTGACTTCAGTGATTTGTGCAATTGTTACTAAAGAAATGATTAAATAATATGAAAATCACGGAACTTGAGCTCTGCGTCATCAATCACCGAAGTTACAACCGACAATTATTTCAGTATTATTGCTTTATTAACGGTGAATAAGAAAAAAGGATGGAATTATGCCTCTTATGTCAGATGATGCAACACCAGACGCGTTTTATTTATGACGCAGAGATCTTCTCTTATAAAAACAACTTTACGTTGTCACTTTTAAACTTCCTGAAGAGACTTAACTAAACGTAAAAAGTTTGCGGGATTATTACGAAATTGCTTAATAAATTGAAACGTCCTGAAGCGTTGTTCCTTGTTAATACTTTGCTTTTCATTAATAAGACATACACTAGTCACCTTAAATAATGTATTGTTTGAGGTAACGTGTCTCAAGATAGCAAAGACATACGTTTATAATCCACACCGGCCCCGACAAGTGTTCGGTTATTCGTTAAGGTTCCTGTAAAAAAAAGAAAAGATTTGCATCTTTTTACGTGGGTTGCTGAGTACTGTTGAGTTGCACTTGCACAATGAAATGATAATTTGAAAAGTTGAAAAATGTAATGGAAAATAAATTCTTTACGGGACATCAAAGAGTTAAAAGTGATGGAAATGTCTAAAAATGACGCGGTGCAAGCGAACAGATAATACCTAACTGCGGATTCTTTTTGCATTATAATAAAATTTAAAAATTTATCCAACTCCGGTTATTTGAGATATTCCCCCAAGAACCAACTGCTTGCACTATTGTTTTTTTTGTAGCAGCGTTGCCAAATTGATATTTATATGTATCGTGTACGAATTTGATAGATATTCGATTTGAATTATGTAGACAAAAAAATATTTGAAAATATTTTAAAAGACGTACAATAAGGTTTCGAGTTAAATGAACGCGGGTGATAATTTGTTTGGTGATGTTCGAATATTAAAAAGGGATTCCTATTTATTAAGCGTATGATAGTTAAACCGATGAAGCAAAAGTTTATTTTAAGCCAACTTCGAGGTCGCGAACTATTTTATCAGTGAGAATTCTCCTTTAGAATTGACGCACAAGTGATTAAAGGCTACTTTACATGTCGCAATTTGTCTTGCAGCAAGGCGCAATTTTTATTGTGCGCATGCTCATCGGCAAACGTGTGTGAACAATAATTGTTGCTCAATAAAACCACTCAAATAAATACAGTAGAATTTTGATTATCCGAATCTTTAGTTTTCCGGATTCAGCAGTTATCCGGATCAATTATTTTTTGCATTATGTATGTTGTTATCCGGAATGCTGGTGTTTCTGTTATCCGGATCATTGTGTAACATATGCAATTCAGCATTCTAAATTTAGAATGTATTTACCCTACATATGTACATACGTTTTTGGGGGTTTCCCCTGGAACTATGTAGCATTTAAAAAAAAAAGTGTAAACAAACAAAATTACACATTTCTGGAATTAAGTAGTATAGATATGATTACGATGTTTATGGTCTTGTTATATCTGTTTATAATGTTTATATTTTTTATTGTCTGTTCATCACCTTCTGTTCTTTTATGAGTAAGTAAGTATAATTAAAAATAGTGCTATTTATGTATGACAACGCTTTTTAAGTGCCGGATTTTCGCTTATACGGATTTAGGTCTGCATTAATTAATCCGGTTAATCAAAACTTTACTGTATAAGACAACGTAAACAATAGGGGCATTCGACGGACACAATCGATTCACAATCGATTTATGATTGCATGCGGTTTAGCATTCAACGCATCTGAATCGATTCAACATCGATTGTGAAATTGTCCATCGTAAAAATTTTGCGATTCAACTGCGATTAAATATGGCGTTGCGGTTTGTATCATATGTGCGAGTTGTTTATAACAGTGTATTGTTTATTTCAGATTTATTAGGCCCGGTTTTTCGATCACAGTTTAACTTTAAACTTCAGTTTATTTCCATTGCTGCTATAGGGATAAACCGAAGTTTAAAGTTAAACTGCGATCGAAAAACCGGGCCTTAGAGAAATAACTTAACCGCACTGCTAATATTGTGATATTGCTATTGTTGAATAGTTAAATACCAAATATTATAGAAAGTAGGGTTATACCGGTCACGCCATCTTTCAGTATTTTCATGAATCGATTTAAATCGATTCAATCTGATTGTAATTAATCGATTTGTTGGTTGAATGCCCCTATTTACGTACAGAAATTCGCACCTTTCATTGCAAATACTCAGAAATTGCTTAAATGCAATGCCACCCGCAAATGTAATTTTCGTGTGCAGTTTTTTATTACGTGTACGTGTAAAGCGACCTTAATTGAATCGCTTTATGCAGAAAGGGCTTGAGTCACTTTTAGTCGAAGTTGCGTTTTCGCAGAAAATCGTATTTATACATATATCAAACTAGATACAACTTTTTCTGCATAAAAAGGTGAAGTATGGTATATATGTAAATACGATTTTCTGCGAAAACGTAATTTCGGCCAAAAGTGACTTAAGCCCTTTCTGCATAAAGCGATTCAATTGAAAAGCTCATCAAGTTGGGCGTGATTCGTGATGTTTTGATAAGAGAAGTAAATTATTAAAATCTATCACTAACCATGGTTTTTTGTTATGTTAATCAATTCTTCCAAATCTTCAGTAATAAATACTCTTTTGTAAAGAAAAACACAGAGCAATAATTGTCTCCAGTCAAATCTCTTTGAATATTGGCGGTTCGCCCTTGCGTATAGTTGACTGCGCCAAGAACTTGGGAATATACCTAGACAATAAATTACGTTTTAAACAACATGCAATTAATATCTTGGGTAAGGCGTTTGGGAAATTAAAAGTTTTATATGGCAGTAAGGACAAATAGGCCTTCGTAAATCATTATGCGAAAGTTTGGTTCTTTTCAACTACTGTGACACCGTGTATGGGCCGTGTTTAGATAGTATAGACAAGTCTCGAATACAGCGTGTTTCTCACACATCAGCTTGGGCTAACTGGCTAAACATGAATCAAAGACGGCACTTTCACTTGTCGGTTTACTGTCATCACAAAAATCCCCTGCTACCCTTAGCTGATTCTATTAGCTTTCGTGATGTACATAATATTAATATTAGAAGCAGAGGCTTGCTGACTACTCCTCTCCATCACACTGCTCTATTTCAGCGTTCTTTTTCGTATTCTATTGCTAGTATTTATAATGACCATCCTGATGAAACCAAAACCTTAAGTATACAAGCTTTCAAACGTCGGCTACGAGTTCCTATGTTATTGCAATGAAGTATTACTTCCGTTTCAATGTTACATGGTTTTAATGTTACTGCATGTTGCTTATATATAGTATGCAGGTTCATGTTCTCGCAAAATATAAACATTTATTATTTATTTGTTTCGGATTTGTTTTTTTCACTTATTTACTTGTATTCACTCACATTGTCTTAATACTTAATGTCTCTTGTTTGCTTGTGCGCCAGGTTATCATGCCTACTATTTTTCTTTTGTCGTTACTAGGAACAGGGAGGAAGAGCAGCACCAACTGGTAGCTGATTCCAGTTCCATTAACCACTTTAGTCATAGAAGATAAGTATTTTTACGCACTATGTTTTATGTAATTATGCCTAGGTATGTGGTTAGTAAAGATTATTATTATTATTAGAAGAAAAAGAGAAGACTCTTTAAACTGATTGACATTTGACGCTTGACAGTTAATGTGACGGTTATATTTCTCGACGATCTTTAACGTTATGAAAAGTTCAAACACTACTTGATGAATTGTGCAAATTGAACACCAGTGATAAATGACGTATACGTCATTTTTTTTATTACATGCCGATCGGATCAATCTCAGTTAAAAATACAACGTGATTTCCGACTGTAAGAGGCAAAAGCTGCTTCACGAAAGTTTTAAAATGTTCTTAAAATTGTCAATCAATCGATCAGCATAAAATTAAAAAAACTGATGTGTATGTATCCCTTTCGGAGTAGCTAAACGATTGCATCTATTTCATCAATCATGTGAAGACACGTTGCCATGACAACCTATTGTGTTAATCTGCCTTTTAATTTAATGTTCATTTTAGTAAAGAGGAAGTTTACAAACAAGTTAAAAGGCCGGGCCTTAAAGAATTTACAAAGTTAATGTACAGTGGTGTGGGGCTCTTGCAAATGCGGAGCACCGGGCGGTTGCCCCTGTGGCCTTAAGGGCAAACAAATTAAATTAAAAGAGTTAAAAGTAAACAGTAAATAATATGAATTAATATTTAGAAAATTAGTGAAAATAAAGACCAGTTGCTCAAACATTATTCAACTCTGAACTTGGTTCATTCATACGCCTTTACAAAAGTTGCCATGGTAATAGAACCAAGTTCAGAGCTGAACCATGATCCAAGGCCCAGTTTTACAATGCCACCCAAGCAACACCATTTCGTTCATTAGACGGTTTATATACGACAGACAGGGATATTTTTGGTAATGGTATATAGAATGCCAAAAATATACATATTTTAATGGTACTAGTTACCCTAGGATATAAGTGATAACTATACGTTTTCATTAAATTGTAATAAAATGTCGCGACTTGCAAAACACGTTTATCAAATTATTAAATTCCATCTTATCATGTAAGCAGAGGCCCATAACATACATTTTTCTCATTAAAATTTATAATATAATCTAAAAAAGTATAATGAATGTTTAGATGTAACATTTATTAACAAATATTTATCCAAATTGGTCTTGTGACCAATTTACATAGTAAATTTTCTATAAAACTACTAACATTGTATCACTACATAAGATGAGAGCTTAAAATATGAGTATCTTATAAATTTTGCCGCGAGATGTCGCGACCTAAACTGTTGCTCACTAAAGTTGTCGTTTATAAGTCAAAACCGCAGGAACTTTCTTGCTCATTACAAATCATCACAAAATATATAATTATTACAAACGAACAGACACTTGGTAAAGTTGAATTAAATGTCAACATTTCGCTGTACGTTTCACAGCTTCTTTAGAATAAGTTGTAATAATATAAATATATAATTATAATAATTTTATAATTCCAAAATATACGTCTAGTATAAACCATGTATAAACGTTGCGCGTACCCTATAAATATACATTTTGTGTAAACGTTATATTTATCCCAAAAAGAGACGTTAGTTAGACTGTCACTCATATATATAAATACTAGTCTATAATATTCTACATTTAGACTAAATTCAAAACGTGTTTTAGACATATTCTATATTTGGTGTGTTACATGGGCAGTTTAAATTTAAGCTGAAGCTTAAAGCCATAACAATTGTCGTTAAGAGTTTAAGCTAAAGCTTAAAGTTAAGCTGGAATTGTACAACTGGGCCCAAGTGTTTGAGCAACTGGCCCAAAATCGTCTTGTCAAAAGAACAAGAAGTAACAAAAGAAATTTGCATTGTTAAAACTTTTAATCGCAATCTTCCGGATGGTAATAATTTCATTGTTCTTTAACATCGCTGAAATTTGATGGAAAAATTAAATTATGAAATGTTGTTTTGGAACTGCAGAGTCAATTAATTAAAAGTGACAGAACTATAATATCATATCCCCTAATGCAAGCCAGGGTACCGATTCTGATTCATTTCGATAACGGCACAGAGAGTGATACCGATTCTAATCTAATTCATTTCGATCGTATTAACAAACCGTCAAGGGTTACAATTACAATTTAAATTTGGAAAGTATGGTCTTGAAAAATTTTGAGGGTTCAAGAACAAACAAAAATAAAAAACCAATTATATACACATAGGCAATTGTTTTATTTTAATTCAATTTCCAGCACTCACTAACAGTGGCCAACACTTACAACGTGTTTACACGTCACTATTTCGATTAAGAACTTGATTCCGACTGATCGAAATATAGTGACGTCACTTACGACACGGTCGAAATGATTTCGAGTCGAAATTGTACGCTCGTTGTTACGCCACTGGTAAATAATCGCGAACTCGATTCGAATGTAAATATGCGCGTGCACAAATGCACAAAAACAATCGATCAAACTGTGTCTTGAACGCGCACAACGCGCAGAAATAAACACCGCCGGTTTTCCGGAAAATCCGGTAGAAAAATCCGCAATTCGAAGTGCGACTTAAAAGAGAGTCGAGCGAGCGTGAATTTTAACAGTGTATCCTCGCAACACGAACCTTTCTCGAGCAAAAGGCCGCCGGTGGAGTAGTATTATGTATCTAAGTACATAAGGGGAAACAGTACATAGGCCTTATGTACTCCTCTCTCTCGCACAGCAGACCCGTGCGATGAGAAAACAGTCTGTCGTTTGAAATCGTAGTGTGCTGTGTGTTCGGCGCTGCGACGTGAATTTTTCACCAGTTTTTCCAGCACCTGGAAAAACAGCCCGCGCCGCGGCTCATCCCCCGATACGAGCACGGCTTTCCCGGCCGGAAAACGGCCGAAAACCTCGCCGTTTTGAGGAAAGTTGAAGGTTATGTGTACATAAGGTCGAGTCTCGCTCGGCCCCGTCGTCGATCCCGTGGATTTTTTTTGTCGTTTGCGACTGTAGTTGCGTGACACGCCGAGTGTGTTTTGGGGATCGTCTTGAGAGGATCCCCAATTCGGGAAAAGTGTCCGGCGTGATTCACTTGTTCCTCTTGTGCAACGTGCAACGTGTGTGCGTGCTCTGATTGGGTGTAAATAAGTTTTGCGCCTGGGCTACGTCTACGTACGCTGTCGCGCTGAAGTGTAATATTTAAATAACATTACTATTTGTTGTTGTTGTTATTATTGTTGTAATGTACGTGCGAGTTGGAATGGGGATTAAAAATTAGTATGCCGTGGAAGGTGGCAGACGCCACGAACAAATGAACGTGCGCCTTTTGATTAATCGGGCGGTTTGTCAGTTCTTGTGATTTTACCCTACGGTGTTCCTCGGCATGCACGCCGTCCTTCTTTAGGAGTACATAGGACGAGGTAAGTTCTTTGCGTTTTCCGCCGCGAAAATTCCGGCGATTGTTTCAAAAACCGTTGTCATAGATTTCGCTTGTGTTCATTCCCCCCAACGTTTTTTTTTTGTACTTCCACCCCGAGGATCGCGTGAAACCCCCCCCGAAAAGAAATTCGCGTTTGACGCGCAAGGAAATTATGAATTTTTTCCACGAATTCCGATCCGTCTTGTACCCTCAAGTGAGTGAGTAAATGTCGTTAAACATCTTTGTCGTGCCGTCCTTATCTGTTTTGCTTGGCGCCCCGCCCGCCGTCTCTCTCGCTCGCCCATTGTTGCACGCCGGTGTTTTCCGAAACTTATATCCCATATATTGAGTGGTTGCAGTCGGCCGTCTCTGTCTGTTGGATGTGGCCCGTGTGCGGTCGTCTTTTTTCTCACCGGATATTGTTTGAACATGGGGGTTACTGCGAGTACACCCCGTGCTGAAAACGTCGGCCGGGCAGCACGTTTCGATTGTTTCGCAGCTGATCGGGTCCGATTTTCGGGTAAAGTTGCAACGTCGCATGCCAGTTTGACGCAGATAAACGTGCTGGTTGTTACCGGCACTATACTATCATTCAGAACAACTCCGCGTAAACCCTCATGACTTATGACTAACCACCCCATACGTTTCACACCTTCCGGATTGAACTTTGGGTCTTCATCCAAGCGCTAGCTTGAATAAATACGTTTTATAAAGCTCGTAGTTAAAACGTCGAATGCGCTTTATATAACATCATCCATAAAGAAGAAGTTCTGCGAATCAACGTCATCAAGTTATCTGCGACATGGCTGATTTGCCGAAAAGAGCGGGAAAGGAAAGATGGAATTGGATATAAGACTAAAAAGGAGCCAACGATGAACAAGATGGATGACGGTTGAAAGAACACGCTCGCGTAATAACAAATGTGGATACCATAAAAGACACAGAAAATATTAGAAAGCTAAGAAGGGGGAAGAAGTCGAAATGTAAATAAAGACAATGTCTCACTAATATCTCAATAGCTATAAGGATGAGAGATAAAGATTTAAATGAAATGACAATTGTGTGGAGTAAAATAAAAACACCATCCAAAAAGAAGAAGTCTCGTGAATCAAAGTCATCAAGCTAGCTGCGACAAACTTCTTTAAATTCTTCTTCCGCACAAGCCGGACTGATCGCACTCTACTTCAAAGTGAACTAAGAACAAAAGAAAGGGTTCCAGCAAGTAAGATGAAAACGTTAAGGAAACTACGAGTAGTAGGCTTAAAGAGAAGAATTTGGGGTAACTCCATGACGAGAGATGAAAGTACGCGAAAACTCGCTAAGGCGGTTTCGACACCGACATGATTGGAATGTCAACCTCAAGATTGATCGTAATCATATGGAAAATGCGTAATACAAAAAAGAAGGCAAGTGGCAGACCACGACGAAAGTGCAATAATGAAGTAGATCGAAAAAGGATTGGGACTGGAAAAGCGCTGAAGTATTAGCGAAAGCCAGAATGGAGTGGAAAAGAAAAATTTAATTTAGTTGTAATTATATAGCATGCTTTTATCTTTGTCGGGAAGAATTTAACACTGACTCCATAGCCCTAGGCTAATCGCGGTTCTGTACTATCTGTGACAGTTATTAGTAATGTAGCTCCCTCTGTACAATTTTGAATTAATCGTCCACCGTTGCCATAGTTACCGCGTTATTTTGACATTCCTTTAGGTCTGTTCGGTGATGTTATGAAACTCTGGTGTTTGCACTCTGTTCATTTGTTTTAAACTAAAACGAACCGCAATCTCACGGTCTGATTCAATGATTTGCCGCTAGATGACATTGACACTGCTACAGAAACCTGTAATACCTACTGTAATAAACGTCAAAAGAAACTTCAAATCAAATTTATTCTTGGTCGTAATTGTGCGTAATCAAACTGTAATCAAGTGTCGTAAAGTGTTGCTGTTTTTTCTTGTTCATAATTCTTGTAAATAATACTAATACATTAAATAATCATAAATTCAGATACTTGTTAGGTTGTCCTGAACATGCAGCAGAACTGACTTAAGTATAGTTCAGATGCATCCGGATACGCAAAATATTTATTGCAGATCGTTTCTGATTGGTTGGTTACATTTGAAAAAGTTTTAGCGGGAACGACGTCTACCAAGTTTTAACAATTTTGCGGCGACGGAAAAAGTTGAATGGAAGTCAAGTTTTCCGCATTTTTGTAGTTGCATCTCATTTTATTTTATTGCTATTGCTTTCTTACTCACTCTAAAAGTTTATCTGGTGCAGGTTATGTTATGGCCGCATGCACCGAACGAATTAACTCAGCTTAACTTTAAGCGTCACTTAGTATGTGAGTGATGTGGCTTACATAATGTTATGAAATTTCAAATGTCACAACATAAAAGTCACTGAAATTTAAGCTCGATTAAAGTGTTTGGTGCATATGGCCCTTAAAGAGTAAAAAATTTGTTCAAAAGCAGAAAGTTAACTTCAGCAATTGATTTCATATTACGGTAGTCTTTGTTTAAAAATATCTTTGACCCAAGCACTTCTCTTCTTTCTAAGTATTTCAGAGGATAATTTGTACCGTAATAAAATATTTAATCCATATTAAACCTATAAAATAGGTAAACAACCACGTACAACAAAACGACACATAACCTCAATTATCATATCAGCTGTAAATTAAGCCAACATAAAACTTCTAGTTGTAAACATAAAAATACAAACATTCGCATTTGCAGACTGCTCCTTGTGAACGAGTAAAATTTAACAAACGAAAATGTTAAATACGTTTTGCGTATACGGATAAAAAAAACGCAGTGTCTGAACTAAGCTTTAGGATGTCTTACATCAATTTGTTGTTCTCCATTTGACAATAATCTACTAAAAAGAAAGCAAAAATAGGAATGATCAGAACAAATCGAAACAATTTGCAAAAGTAGCAAAATTAAATTAGACTATGCTTTTACATTCTTCCACCTCCTAAATTCAATGTATGTGCCTGAATCCAATTATAATAAAAAATTGCTTATTTCTTAATAACTTTAAATTAACTCTAAAAATTAGTCGAGATTTCAACGGAAATTATCGTCAACTTGACTTATAACTTATAAACGTCAAAGTCGCCAAATGTCCATATCATAGAAGTCCATATGTGTCAAATAAAATGAAGCCAAAAAAGGACAAAACGTGTGTAGGCCTCTATTCTTTAGTGCTCCATCTAGCGGAAAGTCTTCGAACTAGACCATGAACTGTTGCTACGGGTTGAATGATTTTGCGTGTAAAATATTGGGAGTGGAGACACCATATTTTTCTAACATCACCGTCTGTTCTTTTGTATTGCTCGGAGTTACTCTAGAAGTTGACAAATGTAGTTTTCAGTCAAATTCGTTTCTCTCGCGCCGAAAAAACTTCGAATTTGACTGAAAACTTCATTTGACAGCTTTTATAGTAACTCCGAACAATACAAGTGAACAGACCTTTTGAATTTTGTATATTTTTGTATCTCACAAGTCATAATGTCAGAATCCTATTGCATGCTTAACATTCCAAAATACGAAGTGTTGCATAATTAATGTCGATTTGAGGTAGATTTGAAGTGCAGAGGTATTTTGGTAGATCACTCACTATAGTCCTTTAAATTGGTAAACGTAAAGTTCTTCGTACTGTAAATGCTGCACTTTAACAGATTTCGTTAGTTCCCAGAAACCACTTCTTTGAAGATAGTGACAGGTGACTATAGTGTGGTCTCCCTCGTTGGAGCAGAAAAATGGCTATGAATCAAGAACGCGACCATATGGTGAACTCTTTGACTTTTACAAATCTAGAAAACCATGATTTGATATTTCAGCTTATGAATAATCTGAATAAATATCTGTCGCATCTGATCTGATAGCTCCGCGCTTGAAGACTTTTCCTCAAGCAGCTCTTTAATTCAAGTTTCTGAGATAACATCACTCACTATAATTCACACGTTCCGGGTTAAACTGCTTTCAAGCACCACTTCTACGATTTACAAATTTTACGAAAGGATGAAAGTATTTGGATGTACAGCAAGCAAAAAAATTGGTCGTCAATGTCGTTCAAAAATTTGATGGAATCGTCAGAAATTAAAAATATCTTCTTGCCTCCTTTCGGGTATGTTGGATTTTAAAGAATTTGACATTTGGAACACACATGTCGCTGTACTAAGCTTATGGCTGCGGTAAATGAGCGGTCAAACTGATGATGACGAGACTAAACCACGTGTTCAATTTTTTCAATTGGTCAGATGGTTTAGTTTGACCGTTGACTTGACGATTTTGCGCAGTTTGACCGTCCACTTAACTCGGCCTATGACAATCATTTTATGATAAAAACTTCACAATGTGTCAAAGAAATACACTAACGTCCTTTTTTTGCTCGCGACTGTACTAGCCACGTAAAACGAGTTTCAGAAGTTCTTTATTACTAGACGGGAACGAACTCAAAATTATCAACGCGCTATTTTTCTAACAACTTGAAGGTTTTCACGGCCGTTATCTTTATGGCTTCTGGTAGCACCACTTCTGCTGACGTTTCAGTTTTCAAGAAGCAGCAGCAGTGACATCGAAGAATAGCAGCAGCAGAATCAGCACCCTCGAGGAAGGATGAAACGTTTGCAAAAGAAATTTTGTAATGCAGTGCCACCGGAAGTCATAAAGAAGTTTGGCATTTCAATTTAATAACTCGTGTCTAAATAAAAACCTGGTCAAGTAGGCTACATTTAGTAATTCTGCTATGCAAATGCAATGGATAAATTCTCGATCACAACCCACTTGACCAGGTTTCTATTTAGACACTTGTTACTATTAATCACATCTGAAACACCGTCGGGATTTAATCTTGAGATCTTTCTTCGAATTCCAATCTAATCTAATTTTTTGACTGAATAGGATCTGAAATCTTTTAGCTTCAAGATCTTCCTTAAAGCTTCATTTCGGGTTTTACAAATTGACATTTAAGAAGTAAAAGTCACTCGAATTATTGTAAAACATGTATGTATAATGTAATCCAGTTAACTTTATCTGGCGATTAATTCCCACAGTAACGATTGTGATCACAAATTGTTACTGTGGCAATAAACCGTCAGATAAAGTTAACTGGAAGTGAAAAAACGGGGCCTTAGGCCCAGTATTTCATTCGGAGTTTAACTTTAAGCTTCGTTTTATTTCTACAGAAACAATTGTCTTTACAATTATTACTATGGGAACAAAACGAAGCTTAAAGTTAAACTCTGAGGCTGGGTTTCTCAGTCCTAGTTTAACTTTAAACTCCTGTTTATTCCCATGGTAGGAATTATAAAAACAATTGTTCCTATGGAAATAAATAGGAGTTTAAAGTTAAGCTAGGACTGAGCAATCCAGCCTGGGCCTTAGAGTGTCCGGGATTTAAGGACTTTCCTCCTAACTTCACCATTTTTGTTTTGCGAATTTTATTGCAAAGTATCAAGTGTTCAGTTGAAAAGTTTATCAAGTAGCCTTTGAATTTTTCGTGACATTAGGCGTGATCCGCAACTGATCTGAACTCGAAGCGATCCTGAACTGATCTATTTCCATTCGATCCCTTGGTGGTATGAAAAGAACGCTTTTCATATGGATCATATCTGTTTTACTCTCTTTTGCCCAGAGCTGCTCCACTCGTTGAAACGAAAACGGCTATTGTGAAGCAGGCCTTGAATAAGATTTTGAATATCAGAAGGGCGTATCAACATGGGATTATAAATCGCTTACGCCCTTCTGATATGACGCCCTCGATATGTTCCACAGCTTAAAAAAAACAGACGTTCTATTTAGCCCTGAAAACAGCTAATTTGTAATAACCTCACTGAAAGAAATGAAGTCACACAAACCAAATATGTTAAACAACTGTTTGACAACTGTCATCCATCAAACGTCAATCGGTTTAGGAAGTCATCCACTTTTCTTTCATCAAAACCAACTTGAACTTTTCATTTGAACGCGCAGTAGGTATGTTTAATTTTTAAGCTTAACGTAGTTGTTCACACATTCCGGATTATATCTAAAAACTCTTCTGGGCTAAATCACATTTCAGAAATGAATGTGTTATGAAAATATGCACAGTTTGCAACTATCTCTTCGTGTACCTTCACGTTCGTTCGATCTAAAACTCCGGGACTTAAAATATTTCTCTTCGAGTTTTGGGTTGAGTCAGTTGAAATAATGCTTTTGAATTTTTTAACGTTGCGTTTAGTTTTTCGATCGTTACAGTTCACACATTCCGAAAGCTTTAGACTCGAAGGTCTTCTTTCGAAATCCAAGTTTATTTTCACGAATGTTATTCACAAGTTGAAATTAATTCTACGTAAGCATCCGGACTTTTCTTTTATTTATTTAAAACTATCATTTCACTTCTGTAGGACACGAATTCGAGTGAGATCTGATATGGCCTTTTGAAAATTCACTCTTCATATTTACATACATCGTATGAATTATATAGCAATGTTTAAAGTTATTCATTAGGTTGAAATAGCAATTAACTCTATGTGGATTTAGTTTGCACGTTTGTCGAAATCTCCAAACCTTGAGTATTTCAAAAGTCGCGACGAAAAATGAAATGGGTTTTAGGGAATAGAATTTCAAACATTTTTGCTCAAATAGACACGCATCCGATTCTACGCATTTACTAGATACAGGGGCTTAAATTTGTTTCATGTAAATTTTATTAACGTAGGTTACTCTGACGGCTTGATCGTGATCTTTGGGGTTGTTTAAAGCAAATATTCAAAAGTACCTCCTCCAGCTGCAAGACAAGCTTGAATGATATCAACGAACTAATTCGTAGGTTCGTGGATTTCAGTGAAAGCTAAATTAATTCTTTCCGAAAGCTATTCTTCTGTATGAATTCCGACACCTTCAACTATTTCCTTTAACGCTTCCCATAAGTGGAAATCCAAGGGTATTCGCGAAATCAAGCAAAGTAGGCGACCTCTGGTGGTCAGTATTGATACCATCAAAAGGGTGAACAACAGATTTCACTTTCATATTTAACGCAACTGCAATGTTGTTCTCCCTTTTATCGGCCATGTTGCAATTAACAGAGACCTCTCGCGTTTACAATTAAGTCGGAAGACCTTGGTGATTTCGGATTCTTGTAATCTTTGACAAGTTCTACTGAACACTTTATCGGAAGGTTGTCGCCTATTAGGAAATTTCTGCATGCCTCTGCATTTTCATCGCAAAACAATATCTGCATATTCAGAAGAACTGAACTTGTTTATTATTTATTGTTGGCTAATGCAAAATAACATTAAACAATAAAACAATAAACCACTGTCAAATAGATATTTACGTGTTACAATCAAATTACTGCCACCTAAGAACTTCAAACGTTAATAACTAGTAAAGGAGAAATAATCAGACCTATGGTTATATGAAAAGAATTGTTTAAAATTCCATTTCCAATAACCCCTTTCATTCTTCGTCGCCACTTATGAAACACCCTGTAAATGGATAAAAATTATTACATGTATACAATATGAAAACCAGCTTGTATCACATAACAGTTCGCATAATGGTTAGGACAAAGAAGAAAGTTACAGAAAGATCAGAATTTTGTTTGCGTATGTGACTATGTGAGATCTATCACCGAAAGACCATTAAAGTAAAAGGAAAATGGTCAATTTTAATCAAGAAACAATGTGCATAGTTATGATATGAAAGAAAAAAAAATAACAACTTTTTTGTAGTAATCAATTGAAGAGGTGACGTACCAAGGGCCAATTTTAAATAATTAAGGAATTTTTTACAAATATAACTAAAGTATAACATTCTGTAAGTTGGTGTCGTCATACTCATCATATATCTACGAGTATATGCAGTAGATAGTTGTTTATTCTACTAGAATCCCTAATGTTTTTCTTAAATATCTCAAAATCAAGAAATTGGCCCTTTGGTATATACGTCACCCCTTCAATTACTCTATTTCAAAATCAACAAATTGAAATTTTTACAACATGTATATACAGTGTATACTGCGTCATCACAGTCTGTGGCACAGTAGAATGGTGTTGAGGGCATCTTCACTCTTAAACAATCAGACACAGCTTGAGCAAACTCGAGGTCAGGTCTTATTCTTATTATTCTTTGATCGGAGTATATTTTGTAAAGACAAAACTGCAACAAAATGTGAGGATAATTGACAATTCCATTCTTTTGCAGCCTTTACCAGTCTTATTATGACCTATTTCCTTCTTTCTCCTGGCCATCATGCAAAGTGATGCGTCTCACAAATCGGTTTCCACATTGTATACGCTTCGCTTTATTAAAGTCCAGAATGCTCTTATTTTGATATCATTCTGTTTTCTTTTTCTATGGGGTGACCCAAACGTATGCAATAATGCGTAAAGGTACAAATACAAATTGTAAGACAAATAATTAGAATTCAAGAAGGGGACAGATTACGATGGAGTTGAAGAATTATCATTTGAAAAGGTGAGGATATCATTTTGAATGAATAGTCATTTATTTCGGAATATACCGCTATATTATCAAATAATTGTTACAAGTACATAAAATTTCTAGACTTCTAGATCCGGCAATAAATTACTTTACTTGGACAGTTCAAGGACGTTGTTCGTCTGTACTTCTTGTTTCCGGGTTGAAACCGCGTTCACTTCTTCTTTTATCAACGTTGCGTTTCTGATCACACCGTACTAATTCTGATTGTTTTCTTATTGTTGTAATTAAAACGGATTTAGGTGCGTCTTCAGATGGTGAGTCATTTTTGTTAGTCAAGCGTGCGCGCTGTGGAGTAATGACGCATGACCTTAAGTTACAAATAAATCCGTGCTTTAGTTATAACAATGTGATTGATGGATACATTGACTGGCTGACTGATAATGCGTCAATTTGAGTACAACAGCAGAATAATCAGTAGCGGCATTATTCCTGAAGATGACCCTTGTGATCAAGGACAAGTGTCAGCAGAAGAAAGAAGAGTAACGCGTTCCCAGCTCTGCAAAGTAAAATTATAATAAATTATAATTTTTTCGCTTATATTAGAGGACGTATTACAATCTCTGGAAAATATTCACATTATGTAATTACAGACTTAAAACTATACAATAAATTACAGTTACATCTCCTCTTAACTTTCGGGTTATGAAGTTATCGAGTGCTGATTTAATAAGGGGTGGTAAATACTACCCGATAACATCAAAATTACATAAAACATGCAATTAGTTTACTTAAAATTTACATTTAATTACAGCAAATTCTTTGCACTTTATAATTTCACGTGACGTTGCAACTGTGTAAATGCGTTTCCAGGTAACTTAAGAAATCGCGCGGTGTAAATATTTACCGGTAGTTTAACATGCCCTGTATAATCATGGAAACGGAAACGGTAACATTGAGAATGCGAAATGAATTGAAACTCTTTCAATATTACCCTCAAAATGTTTCCAGTTTTGTTTTTCATGTCAAGGGAAGAAACGTCTCGGAATTGATTCTTATAATTCGTGGTAACGAGAAATCTAGGATATTTGAAGATGTCTTTGCAGTTAAAGACGAAATCTTGCTTTTTGAAATAAAATATCGAAAGTGTTCGTTAATTTGAAACGAAGTTTACTATTCGGTTTCACCTTTCGTTTTCAAAATAGAATTCTTTTAGGATTCGGAGAGACTCAGTTTCTTTTTTATTTCTTTCATTTGCTACTCGTATATTATTAATGTGACAGTTATTGTAGTGTAAAACTAGTTGCCTTGCACACTACAAAAATTCGTGGTAACTCTTCATGGAAAAAATAAAAACCCCAATTTAATGAGAGTTTTAAAAAATTAATATAATGTATTGAAGTTGGAATGAGATTTTCAGGATTGTATTTGTTGAGTTTCATCTTCTACGAAAATAAAATAATTTGATAAGTATGTAAAGTAACGAAATGGTGGAACCATCGAATTTCCTTCGTATCAAAAACCGCTCTCTTCGGGCATTTACAAACAGAAAGACAACAAAGCGAAAGTGCCGAAATGAGCCGGCTTTCCATTCAGTTCCTGCAGCAAATAAATTGCAGGCCAGCGGCCCAGCTCGCCATCAAATCCGATTTTCCTCGGCGGCGTTCTTGCATCGCATGGCCGACTGTTCTGCGTACGTTTACGACTTTATTGACGAGTCGTTCCAAAGAAACATAATTTACGACGCTTTCCAGAAGTATCGGTTCGATGGCATTTTTGCCGCGGACGCGGAAAAGCCCGACGAGCTCGATTCACCAAGAACAGGAGATGCAGACGAGCAAGGACGTCCTCCCGAGGAACTTCTTTTTTGTTGCATAATTTACGATCGAGTTCGAACGCTTGCACAGGATTTATTTGTTCGGTTTATGTACTTTTTTCTGTTGTGAATGGGAAAGAAATTTCCAAATGAATCTACTTCACGCGATGAATTATGCTTGGAATTATGTAATTATGAGACTATTTAATTAAAAGGGCTGCGATGGGAAGCAGGAGGGTGTACAACAGTTTTGATGAAACGGCAAAAATCCGAAGAACTTATCAAGAGTAATCGTCATCGAAACAATGTCTTTGTAAAACTTTACTTTTACATAATTTGATACTGAAATTCTTCATGATAAATTTAATCAAACAAAAACTCTCTTCTAATAGTAGCTTTGTTTAATAAAATTAATTGCTTGTGCTTCTGTTTTCAACAAAAACGTTACTTAAATATTTCGTAATCAATTATTAATCAAACGTTTTATATTAATTGAATAGAATTATATGTCTCATATAAACCGAGCGTTTCACTGTAATGAGCCGAGTTTGATGTATTGTTGTCTTATTAATTCCGTACGTAATTTAATTGACAGTTATTTATTGCATCGATCCAAAGCATGAGCTCGAAAGTCATTTCGAATTCTAAACCCAACGCCCGCCATTCAATTCGATTTAATTTATGAAAAAGCAACCCACCGTGAAATCCCGAAACCATAATTTTCCGTCCGGTGAAATGTCTTGCTTGAAATCCTTTGACGTCGAAACAAATGGAACATCATCGTCAGGGCCGGCTCCCCTGTTAACTGTAATGCCATTTGTCTATGCGGCACGTATGATGCGAGCCACTATGAAATATTGAGGCCCGTCCACCTAAAATCCGTACGTTATTGATCAACGCGGCGAAGTAGTAGTAGCATGCGGTGCGTCGCGTAAATCTCAGGCGGCGTAAAAACAAATGAAATTCCGAAGTTCCTGTGCCGTTTCGGCAAACTCTCGTACTTGAAGCATTGTCGTGAGGCGGCGTGAAGTTCTTGCGTTGAAATTCCTCGGGTTATCGGGGGTCTCGGAAACTTCTGTGAAACGATTGGAAATATGAGTCATTATAAAATCATTATACAACTAAATAAAAGATGAAGTAGCTTGAATCGACAAATCCATAAACTTGTGTGTGCTTTTAACGAAAACACTTTGACCTTAGTTTAATTTATGTATGTATGTCATAGTTTAAATTTGTATAATTCTGAAAACTTTTAAGTGTGTTAATTTAGAACTAGTTTAACTACCTTTAGATTATGTGCTTGAAGATTCTTGTTAGTTAGGGTTAATGGAACTTCTTTTATTCTACTATTAGCAATGGCTTCTAACCTGTTTCGTCTTTTTTTAACTTCTCTTCCTCTTTCTTTTCTTGTCTCCTGTATCCTGGTCTAAAGCGCTTTGAAAACTTTAATTCAATAATAAAGCAAGGTTCGTTTCTTTCCGAATAGATCTTCAAGTCTTCAAAATTCCCTTGAAAACTGGGCAAACCCTTCTAGGATTTCCTTTTTTTCTGATCCTCGTAGGACCATTTTAGGCATTCTCTTTCTTCTCAACCATCTTTATCTTTGAGAAATCTTTTGATTTCCTCGGAACAGTGAACCCATAATAATAGGTAAAAAGCCTCGAGTCAGTGTTATTACTATTCTCTTCTTCTGCACTTTTTCTCTTCCTTTCCAAAATGATGTTCAAAACTCTTTTAACTGTAAACGCCTCCTTTTCGCGTAGGACCAGTTTAGACGTCCTAGTGCTTCAGCGATCATCGTCTTTGAACCCGGGCCAGTGTTGCAGCTATTCTATTCTTTTGTTTTTCTTCTTTCTTTGCCTAGTACTCTTCAGCTCTTCAAAAATCTCTTGTAACTGCCAACGCATCCTTTTTCTTCTTTCTTTTTTCTAGAATCACTTTAGATGTTCTCTTTTTTGCTAATGTTCCAGCCATCTTCATCTTTCAGCTTGGATCGGTGTTGTTACTTTTCAATTCTTCTGTGCCTTTCTTCTAACTTATCAAAATGATCTGTCGGTCTCCAAAATTTCATATATCCCTCCTAGAGCTACATTTTCTTTCCTGTATAGGATTATTGTACATTGTCTTCTTTCTAATATCTTAAACATCTTCATCTCTGAGCTTGCATCTAGGTTCTATTCTATTCTTCTGTGCCTTTCTTCTCTGTTTCTATTCCATTATTCTATGTACTTTCTCTGTTTTTTCAAAGCGATCTGTAAATCTTCAAAATTTTGTTTACCCTCCTAGGACTATGTTTCTTTCTGTTTCTTTCTGTTTTTTGTGTGTCGTTTTCTTTCTAATGTCCTAAACATCTTCGTCCTTGAGCTGGGATCAAATCTGTATCTATTCTATTCTTCTGTGCTTTCCTCTCTCTTTCTCTTTTGCAACAGTCAATGCCTCTTAGGAGTTCTCTTTCTTTCTCTTTGCGTATTGGACCTGGTGACTGGTTCCGCAGTCATCTTCATCTTTGGATCAGTGCTGCTACTGTTCTATTCTTCTGTGCTTTTCCTCTTTCTTTTCGAAATGATCTTCAGGTCTTCAAAACTAAATGGTCATACGCCTCCTAGGATTTCCTTTTCTTTTCTGTTCCACGTAGTATATTTTAGGCGGTCTCTTTCTTTCCAGGTAGCAGCCATTTTCGTCTTTCAGTTCGAATCAGTGCCATTACTATTTTCACAACTCCTTTATAAATGATCATGTCCCTCTTCAGATTTCTTCTTCTTTTCTGTTCCGTTTGGATTGTGTTAGGTATACTTTTTGTGTCTAGCGTCCCGGTCCTCTTCGACTCTGTGCTCAGTTCTGTTATTTTGGTCGCATTTAATCAAGAACAGCAGTGGTAGCATTGAGGAAGTTCTTTTATAAAGAGAAGGACGAAATTTCGCCAGTCACACAAGATGGATAGCAGCCACGGAAGCCTTCATAATTTTTAATTTTTCTTATGGATCTATTTTTCCCTACTGATATTTTTTCTTCCATCGTTTCAACGTTCCAAACACTCTTCGTTCATCTTTTTTTTTAACGGTCACCTCATCGTCATTCTTATGTTTCTCTTTTGTAATACTGGCGTTCACTAGTTTTTCTACACTTTTTAATTTATCAAACTTGTTGGATAATAAGTTTTTTCATTGCACTTTCTCTCCTTTTGCCGTTTGAAACGTCTTCACATTATATCGAAACTTGGTATCGTTCGTTTAGAATTTTTGCCTTTGTATACATTTCTTTTCTTGGCTCCTATGTCTTTTACTCTGGCTACCCTTCTTCGTTTCTTCTGCATTACTAAGCACCGCTCCGTTTGAGTCTTTTCTAAGAATATGTCCTTGCCATATCTGGCTTCCAATTTTTCTTGATTCATCCTTGTTATCCTACTACCTCTTTCAGACTTTTGTTGCTTAAGTTGTCCCACTATTTCTCTTAGTTTTTTCATTTTTTTACTATCCAAAGTTTCTTCGCTGAAAGTGGTTCTTTACACATACCTGATGTGATGATACTGCGGAAATTAACGTTCTTGTTGACCTGTTCAAAATACGTCAGTATTGCTAGAATGAAGACGGTTGTGAAAATGGCACTTAAAAATAACCAAATGCATTTAAAAGAAGCGAGACACTTTGAATTCGGACGGCTTTGATAAAGCTGAATCTTCCAGAATCATTTCGGAATCATTTCTTTCAAATTCTTTTTGAGATTTAGAAGCTAGATGTAACCAGAACTTGGTGCATGGAGAAGATGATTGATTGTGCACTCAAATTCCAACTTCTTCAAAAGATTTAGAAAGGAAAAAACACCTTAGTTTGTCTCGCCGCGCCGTTTATCCTTTAACATATCTTTGGATTTTTGACACAGTAAGACGGAGATATTCTTCATCAACTGTAATGCTTTTGAAAGCTTAATTAATGGCTACCGGATCACCGAACTTAAAATAAGTTGAAGTAGTTGACGAACGAGCTCTTCATCTTTATCAATGTTGGCGAATCTTCAATATTTGCTTCAATCTATGAAGTTAAGTTTGACGAATGGTGATTACAATTTTGAGAAGTGGAAGGCACTAGATTTTCTCCTCTTTTTCTCATGTAACATCTTTAAGGAGAAGAGAATGATCTACGGTAACAGACGGAGATCTTCACGATAATTAAATACAAATCAGACCATCCCAAGACAATTGCGCTTGCCCTATTGTGCTTACAAACAATTATTTATGTATAAAAGACAATGAAACAAGATCACTCATTATTTAGAAAATGAAAGAAATTATCCTTTTCCCAAAAAATAGCGATTTCTGTTCGTCGCGGAAATTTAAAGTAATCGACGTTTAGCTTCTTGGACGTCTCTTGAATGTGACTTTTACGCATCGAGTTATCAACACTGAGTTTCTGCAAAGAGAACTGCAAGAATACGTGGCAGCAAACATTATTGAGACTTGGAGGAAACTTGGGGGCATTTACATGGACATTGATTTCAATGATGGTCGCATGAAATTGCCAAATATTGCTTCATTATAGGGTAGTAGCAATCAGATTGAAAACGAACGTTTTCGATGAAATTGCTTCGTTGCCCGAATTGCTCAGAAAGTCAGATTGTTCGGTAGCCATCGCGTAAATAGTCCACTTAACAAAGCAACTTATAAGACTTTCCTTCCTGTGCCACTCTCTTATTCTTTTGCTATGAAAGTATTCACATTTACGAAAACCTTTCTGAATTACGTTTTTTTTTCTTCTGTTAACAGTTGCAGTAGCGAAAATTTACATCTTTCCTCCATTTTATTGTTGCTAAGGGTTCTGCATTTTCGATTTATCTAAAAAACAAAAATTCGAATGCTCGAATTTCCACATTGTACCAAGGCGAAGAGGAGACAGTACCAACAGAGATCTTGTGGTCTGTTTACCCCTTGTAGAACATCAGTAGTCGGTTTGCGCAAGAAATTTTCAGAAGACCTACTTTTCTAATTCTTCCAGTTTCCACATTGTATCAAACGATTCCATGAAAAAAGCGTACACGAAGAAAGCCCACACGAAAATTGCGCACAAAAAAAAGCCCACAGCGAAAAATGCGGACAAGAAAAAAACGTACAACGAAAATTGCGGACACTGAGAAATGCCCACATGGAAAAATGCGTACACGGAAAATTGCTCACACCGAAAAATGCTCACACAGAAAAATGCGCACATGGAAAATTACTCACACTGAAAAATGCCCACAAAGAAAATTGCGCACACAGAAAATTGCTCACACCGAAAAATGCTCACCCAGAGAAATGCCCACATAGAAAAATACGCACATTATATTTTATTTTATTTTATTTTTTTAAATTTCTCCTCGTAGTTGGCCGTGAATTATTATGTAGTTGTGAACTAGCCTTGCTTGAAACTTAAATCACCGCTTAAATTAACATACGTATATCATAACCTCATGTTTTTTATTAAAAGAAATTTCTGAATTTCTGAACTTAACAAATGTATAAGTCATAAAATATAGTTTGTTAAATGAATCCTTTTACGCACGTCATTGATTTTATCCGTATGAAACACATCAATACTCTCAAGCCAAATAAATAGTAAATGTTACTTTACAAACATTCCTATAAAGGCGTTCCTTTTTCAATTTGAACGAGTGATGTATACCGTGATAGCTCTCCATACGGACAACTCTCATAAGCGAACATCACAACACAAAATTAAATTTTATCTCACTTAAAACTTTCTTATAAGCGGACAGCTCCCATAAGCGGACAAAAAAGTTGGAACCGTCGGTGTCCGCTTATGAGAGCTTTCATTGTACTCACCGGCACTTAAAACGAAACGCAATACCAAGGCCACAGCCGTAAGTAGCACTGTCTAAGGTTCATTTTCGAACGAGTTTATTGCTTTTCGTTTCTCTTTTAGTGCCGGCGATGGTACGTAGATATATAAAAATTGGTTTTCAGCTGGATTAACATTATCGAGCAATTCGGCAAATTTTTTTCACATGTATTGAGTGCCGCATAAACGGTGCTGCATGAACGGATACGCTCGGCTAGATATTAATACAATCATTGAAACACATAAGAAAATATTTGTCCAAGACCGAAATGTAACCTGCGTGAAACGAACATTGCCTGATATGTGAATCAAGCTTTACTATAGTCTATTTTTAAACTAGAAGGAGTAACAGTTTTTGGCGGGCAAAATTCAAATTACTCCTAGCTTAAAAACAAACTTTAGTCACAGTTTTGTCGACGTGCGTAAAAACATCCATTTTACAAACTATAAACATTTTATTAGTTTAAAAGTGGGAATATGCTGTTTCATACGGCAGATCGAAAGGTCGGAATTTGGCAATTTCTATCAATATATTGTTTATTATCTATTATATGTTATATTATACTCTTGATATCTTAGGAGCGCACCGATGTTGAATGTCAACAATTTTAAACAAACAGAAAAATTTTAGTAATAGTATCAAATTTAAGAAAAGAGAAAACTGATGGAACATATTTTCAACAGAGAGGTTCATAATTAAAGAAAGAGGATTTTAAAATCGTTTCAACTAAGAAATGTAAAAAAAAATTATGGCATCAATTTTATATCCACGAAACACCAAGTCTACTCAGGATACAGTTGATTTGATTTCAGCTTTTCTGAACGTTTAATATAATTCTCAGGATTAAAAAGAAATTACATAAACAAATAACTAGAATCATTGTCCTCTATTGTTATTGTTTCATTCCTAAATTGGAATTGGAAGTGGCAGTGTTATTTTCTTTTTTCCGGATACTTTCTAGACCAGTAGTTCCCAACCGGTCGGTCGCGACCCAAACGGGGGTCGCCTTGGGTTTTCTAGTGGGTCGCCATCGGTTTTAAAAGCAAAAATTTAATGGCCGGTGTATGCATTCTATCATACTATGCATACTATCAAATATCGCAAATGAGAAGCAGGACCGCGAACATTTTAAAAAAATCTAAAAGGGTCGCGATTAAAAAAAGGTTGGGAACCACTGTTCTAGACGGACTATATTATTTTGAGGGTTGTACCCACGGTGAATTGAATACTAACGGTGGCAGCATTCCCGCAAGTGAGATAGCGAACCATTACGTCATCGCATAACCGCTTCTCCTTTTACACAATTATTAACCAATATTAACTGTCACGGTTGACAGTTGTATTAGAGCAATATACTCTTATAATCAATAATTAGAGGGAGAAGCAGGTATGCGATGACGTAACGGTTCCCTATCTCACTTGAATGCTGCCACTAATAGCATTCCTTTCACAAACTAGAACAGTTCTGAACAGCACAGAACAGTTCAATGTACAATCGCAATCATAATGCATGGCATAACCTTCACAGAAAAGCTCATTTTATTTGTGGTTTCCAAACAAAAAATAATTCACGACATCCCGGATTCACTTTTGAGTATTAGTAAGATTTGGATATATTCGACATTCATAGTTTTGAAGGATGTCCTATAAGCTTTCTGTAAGCGTTATTACTTATGATTGCGACTGTACGTGCTGCACGAAGCTTGAAGCTCTTGAAAGGAATGCTACTACTATTAAGGTAGTATTCAATTCATCGTTGGTTGTAAAGAAAAATTTCAAGGAAGATCTGAGACTGTTATTTGAGGCAGTTCAAACAATTAATGGGGAACAATTTGAACATCTTTTATAATCAGTTGGTGTTAATATTGTTTGTAATTGTTTTAATAATTTGTTAATTTTTGATAAAAGCATGAGCGTTTAAAACTCTCCAAATACGGACTCAGAAATGTAACATTTACTTTTTATACAAGATGACAAAATTCAAATTTACTTTTATTTATAAAAAATAACTTTAATAACTTTTAATAATTTTCTGAGTCCACTATTTGGAGAGCTTTAAATGCTAATGCTTTTATTAAGTGATCATGTGTTATAACAGCATTTTATACAACTAACCCTCTTATTCCGTAATTCATAACAACAATCGTTAAGTGACATATTTTGACCAAAAATTAACAAATTATTAAAACAACTACAAACAAAATTAACACTAGCAGATTATAAAAGATGTTCAAATTGTTTGAACTGCTTCAAATAACAGTCTAAGATCTTCCTTGAAATTTTTCTTAGATGGACAACCTTCAAGTATAGTCCGTCCAGAACAACGAGGAGAAATTAAAAAAAAAAATTAAAAAAAAAAGGCACGTTATTTAACATACCATGTACGGTAATGTAAATGCGCATAAGTTTCATTTTTATGTGAAAATAAAATACAGAGTGGAAAGTTTAACTGGAATAAATTCTGTAACTTAGAAAATTACCATTTGTAGCAAAATTCTTGGAACAGGTCAATTTTTAATTTTAATGGCGCATATTACAAAGGGACTTCTTTAACTTTTCAATTATTTGGAGGGGTGAAACAACCCCTAACTTTTTTTTTTTAAATGGAAGGGTATGTTGAGTAATTTTGTTGAGTAAAAATTGACCTGTTCCAAGAATTTTGCTACAAATGGTAATTTTCTAAGTTACAGAATTTATTCCAGTTAAACTTTCCACTCTGTATAATGTGCGTATTTTTCTATGTGGGCATTTTTCTGGGTGAGCATTTTTCGGTGTGAGCAATTTTCTGTGTGCGCAATTTTCTCTGTGGGCATTTTTCAGTGTGGGTAATTTTCCATGTGCGCATTTTTCTATGTGAGCATTTTTCGGTGTGAGCAATTTTCCGTGTACGCATTTATCCATGTGGGCATTTTTCGGTGTGCGCAATTATCGTTGTGCGCTTTTTTCTTGTCCGCATTTTTCGCTGTGGGCTTTTTTTTGTGCGCAATTTTCGTGTGGGGTTTTTTCGTGTACGCTTTTTTCTGGTCACCGTATCAAACAACGATCATTAATCTTTACCGAGGAGACGATACCTTGTCGTCTGTTCATGTTCATGCAGAAAATCCATGGAAACCTAGCGAGATTGGTAAGGATGACCCTAAACCACACAAAACGTGTAATGTAAGGGTAGGAGGTATAACATCAGAAGAATTTCCAATTAGAACAGGTCATGGACAAGGAAATTTAACAAGATGTTAGAGAAAATATCGGAAACATCCAACTGAATAGAGAAGGACATATAATATAACGAAAAAGAGTTGAAACGAACAACAAGGAGATTGATAGAAGAGGCATGTAAATGAAACCAACGACGAAATTTACAATAAAGAGCCAAGAAGGCTGCAGTGGCCGGATCATATAGAAAGGGTTGAAGATGAACGGTCAAAAAATAGCTTGAAAAATTCCAGAGGATAAGAAAAGTTTTCAGTCTAAAAGGCCTCTTAGAAAGCTACATCGATGATGGTAACTGGTAGCTGATAACTCATTTTGTTCAAAAGTTCCATTTTCAAATGCTTTCAATTTCCACCAGTCGATGATCGCTGATCTCGACACCAACAGAAGAATCTTCGTGATCTATTTATCCTTTGAGGAACCTCGTTAACTCAACGTTGTTATCCTTCACTGCTAGTTCTTTTTTATTTAAAACAAATTTGACAGTAATATTGCAAACTAATGTATGTAAATGTAAAATTATAATTCGCTTTTTACTGACCGAACTGTGGGCTTCATTTCGGCAAGGGGGCCCACAGCTATAAATCAAGCGCATTCAGATGGTCAGTGCAGCATCTGCGACCAATAACGGCCCGTTATTAATACAATATTTAATCTTAATTGTTGGGCCGACGTTCCCCACCTGCGTTTGCATGCGCCGCAATTATCTGATCAAAAAGTCAACGTTCGACCGTGCGGTAAAAAGCTTTTTCTCTCTGCGCGTTTACGTACTGTTACGTCTTGCGAATGGACAGTTACTTAGCCGGGGCTACGTGCTGCAGATCTATCGCACGGCGGAACCCGGTGGAACATGTCGGTATGCAAATGGTAATGGAGGGATAACGTTGCATGGATGAGCGAAGTAAACGATGTGCAAACGTGGAACGTTGTTACCCGGGGTTTACATTATTCAGACGTGCGCTGGGGGAAATGGAGAGGTGAAGGCGATTTTTCTGGCGTGAGAAAATTCTTTTCTTTATTCAAGTGTTTTCGGATTATGTATGAAAACCTCCATGGATTAATTAGATTATTTAAGGTCTTGGGACAAGCACCTAAAGCGTTCCATTTATCTACCCGTCTAATTTAATCTGGGACGAATTATTTAGATGGTCCTGAAAAATCCTGGCTTACGTAAAAACCTTCTTCGGGTCTCCCCCTTTTGAAACCTATTCAAAAATGTACCAAAGCACAATAATTCTGAAGTCGACGTTTTTGGCAACAATATTTTCTCCTTAAAACAATCTTTGCATTAAATCCTAAATAATCCCAAACTTATTGAGGAAGAATTATTCGCTCTGAACTCTGAACGCTTTGAATTTCCCGCGTTTTACCAAAAAGAAAAAAACAGAAAACAAACCGTTTAGGGCCGGGGCTCAGACGCAGCATTATTTGGAGATTAGCGCGGGGTAAATTAGGACACATGCGGAGTGAGGCGAGGGTTGATGCTCTCTCCGCCACAAATAACCGAACACGGAGGGTAATTTAGGCCCGACATGAATAATAAAAGTAATTTGTGATGAGGCGTTTTCTGTTATTGTGAAAAGAGGACGACGGAGGGTCTTCGTTAACAAACCGAAAAGGAATCGGACGAAGGTCAAGGTTTGCCTGAGCGTGCCGTCTTCAGTCGTAAATGAAAAATTTATTTATTTTAAACGATCCGAGCGACGCAAATCGCTAGAAAACGAAGAAATTACGCGCTCAAGACCATCCGAGTCTTACCACACACGAACCAATCGAATGCTTAATGCTTGGCTACCCTAAACGTAACTGAAGAACTAATTGTCCTTGGAAACTCAAAATAAAAGTCGCACCTACCTCTATGATTATGAAACAAAAATAGTAATCGTTTTGTTAATTTATAATAATTGGTTTTAATAATGTACATACAATGGAAAGCGTTCCCTAAATTGTTCTTGTACTTTTTCTAGAATGGAGGTTCTTAAACACCCCCAGAGGTTACGCGAAAGAACTTTAGGGAATATGCGAAAATTTTAAGCTTTGAACTAAAGCTTAGTCGAACGAACAAGAGAGGACACGAGATCAATTAGATTAGAGAATGAAGCACTAATTGATAATATGTGGAAATTAGAACTAAGTATTATGAAAGCAGAATACAATGACTTCAGAAATACTTGAGAGCCACGTGACGTTTGACGCTTATACAATACGATCGAATAAAAAATTAATCAAAAGTGACCATGAACCTAAATCTGCATGTCTCACTTTAAAATTATTTAGCAAACGTCAAAAACTGACGTCAGTTTGGAAAATAGTAGGTCAGTAGGTACCTTCTTTAAATAAAATAAAATTTTCTTTTATAAACGATCTTTTATATACATTGTTCACGATCTTTTTAGACTCTAGAGGGCCATGCTTTCTTTTCGTTAAGTTACGTACATGGATTTTGATAGAACTCACAATGTGACAAATGTAAAATTCTGACACTTTAACGTCAGTCCCATCGACTATATTGCTTCTTATACTCTACGTTGGCATGAAGAAAGTAAAATAATAGCATTAAAACAAATAAATTACTTGTGACTTTGCAATACTAAGTCAAAATGCTCAAAATCATCAATGTTTTTTGGTGTCAGTTTTCAAAAATATAACCAACAAATTAAAATGGAACATATTCACTTGGAGGTACCAACAAAAGTGTCACCCTAACATGGCCTACTCTGAGTCTAAAAAGATCGTGAATGGATTATAACAACTCATAACTGGCGATTATTTTTTTACAAAAGTTTGACACTTTGACAAAAACAATATGGCGGAGGGTAAGTTTCTGTGGCCGTTTCGGCAACGAAATTTAAGTTAATTTTGGAATATAAGAAATACGCGCAATTAGTAGGAAGATGCTTGGTAGATGACGTGACAAGAAGGTGAACTGCTTGAGATGTCAATATTTGCTAAAGAGTAATCCTCTCATGTTGTTAGAAATCGAAATGTTAGCATAATGAGTTCCTCAACAGGAGGCTTGACACAAACTTGAAACTATCTTCATCCACTCTGAAATAGTTCAATAAGTTCAGACCTTATCCAAAAGCGTCGTGCTTTTTCTTCTTCTTTCAAATGTAGATGCTTGAAAAGTACATAACGTACTGTTACAAAATGGTGCAAAATGTACCAAAATGTTTATACAAGGAATAAAAACCATTTAAAAACCTCATAAAAAGAAAAAGAAAAAGTGTTAATCGCACATTAAATGAAATATAATGATGCGTATGTTCTTTGATTATTTGAAAAACTAGGATCTAATATTTTAAAACTGTCCGTATTTTTTGTTACTTGAGTATTCTAAAACTGTTCTTCTTAATTTTCAGCTGAAAACGAACGATGGACCTCCCCAGCGCAGCGCACGAGAAGACCAAACTCGTCGAGATCAACCCTTATCTCACGTGCCCTCTTTGCAAGGGATACTTCATCGACGCCACGACGATATCGGAATGCCTGCATTCCTGTAAGTAGCGAGGATTTGCGCGGCCCTTTTCATCTAACTAAAGAGAAAAAACTTCTGCGTTTCAGTTTGTCGCAGCTGCATCATCAAGTTCCTACAGGAAAACAGTCACTGTCCCGTCTGTGAAGTGATTATCAACGAGGCAAAGCCCAACATAAAGTAAGTTTTTTTTTATGATAACTCGACCCAAGTCTAATATTGATTTCTTTATTTTTTATTTAAAGAAATTGATGTTGGGAAAGTTATTTCAATTCAAATCAATTTGGAGTTGTGGTTCTTATCCTTATTATTCTGCTTTTTTGTTCTGGGGGATGTTTTTTTTTGTGACTGCGGGAGTGATCTTCGATCACATAGTGTATATAAAGCTCCCTTATTTCTCTCAAAAAAAATAAGTAAATAAGTATGATAGTGATATTGACTGATAAGGCGTTCGTACACAGTCGTTCGTTTCTCGATCCTATTTAGTACGTCAATAAAGTGCATCCACGTCGTCCGCCGTCGGCGCACGCCTCGTCGTCTCGTAAATAATTTCCCAGCTGATTGAATTACAGGACGCCACGTGACCAGAAAACCAACCGAAACCGAGCGTCTCGAACCTGTTCGGCGGCGGCGGCGGAAAAAAATCGCCGCAATTAAACGGCCGGTAATGCCCTGCGTTTTTATTTCGTGCGAGGCCCACGTTGTCGTGACGTACGGTGCGACCGCTGCTGCCGCGCGACGGGAAATTTGCATATTATAATTGCGACTGTAAATTTCACAACGTGATCCGAATGAGCGAAAGCGAGCAGAACGAAATGACACAGAAAATTTACAGGCAATTTGATCGGCTACTCTTTCCTTCGCTTCTAATTATTTGCTTCCTGTACACCGGTTGTATGCCGAGTATTAAATGAAACACACTGTATATTATTACATTTATATGTCGCAACATTCCCTATAATTACTACGCTTTTAAACTACCTCTACCTGAAATTTCCATGGTTTATTTGTGATAACTTTACCCCTGTAGGTTATCACTGGAGGCCGGATTTTAGGTTTGTTTAGTTCTTACGATTTTAAAGATGTGCCTTCGTTTCGACTCTTTCGAGTCATTTGACTCTATTTCTAATGAAACGAAGAGATGTCTTTAAAACCTTAAGAACTAAACAAAGACATAAAATCTGGTCTTTGATAAAATCTAAGTAACAAAGGATTTTAATTTGGGTTCCCCTAATTTGGGGAAATATGTTTCGAACGAGATGATCGAGAGTCTCATATGGGCATATTTTCCATGACTCGACCACGCAGTTCCTGCCAGTTGGGTAAAACATTTCAAGCGGCGACTCATCATATTCCCTGATGGTTATATTGGGTTCAAATCTGGAGAACGAACTGACCAAAGCAAAACTTCTATCTATTCTTGGTGCAGAAAGTTTTGACAAATTCGTGCAAGTAAGATCTAGCATTAAAAGATGGCACAGCATTGCCGTTTATTATGGATAACAAAATGGGCTTGTACCGATATGCCTGGGATGAAGACCAAAAGCATCTATATCCCATAAAATCAATGATACAGTAATTAATTATCACAATAACGAAACCAGGACTCTGTGGGTATTGCAAACATGAAGTGTTTAGATACAGCAATTCTCTTTCTGACTCCTCTTATCTTCAGACGTCTGAGATGGCAACTGCGACAATTGAAACCAGAGACTTTCTAGACACAATATCCAAGACTTTTCTAGCTGTGCACGAGAGGAAATTTAAAAATTATCTACCCACCCACACGAAGTAGAAGATAGGGGGTAATTTAAACATTTTTATTTTTCCATATCTTCTCCTTTTAAGTCCACACACTTGTGCCATTCTCTTCAGGTTGTTCTAACCCACGGTCCATAAACTATAGCGGTTACTTCATGTCGGCAGTTTGTGACGTCAGCGATAGACCAGTCAAAGCCTGCTTATTGAAGTTAAATGCAGTTTTGATCAGTTGTCAAAAGGAAAATGACACTAAAAATCATACCTGTTGAAGGTGAAGTATTTGCACCAAACTCTTAAGTTGAGCTTAAATTTGAGATTAGCCAACATTGTGTAAGTCATATTTTAAGTCTAAAGTGACGCATAAAGTTAAGTTGAGCATAAATGTTTGATGCAACTAGTCATATTTGACAATATTTTATCGTTATCTTTACTGTTTACGTTCTCAGTCCCGGACAATTGTAGACTAGTCTTTACTCTCATTAATAAAAAATAAATAGTAATATATGTGTAATATATATATATATATATATATATAGTAATAAATTCCTGGAATCCGGTGTGCAATCTGAACTTGTATTAATAGTAAACACAAAAAGATTTTCATCGTACACCGTTAATATTGATGTGACAATAATGCAAACATCGATTATTCGTATAAAAAAGGGCCGTGAATAGATTTAAATTGCCCATCTGATCGTGAGCGACATTTTACCGTATTTATTATTATCACTGACTGAAATTTACCAGGCAACTTATGACTTTAACCATGGAAATGGCGAGTAAGGTCTATCGGTGACGTTCTGTTGCTGTTGGTTACAGGACGGATGAGGCAACCGTTATAGTTTACAGACCGTGGTTCTAACCCACCCAAAAATATTCTTTCCGAAGCTCCAGTTCTGACGAAAATAGCCCTCCTCACAGGTTATTTTTAAATTGTCAAAATAGTTAATAGATACCCAAAAGAGAGTTGAACTTTGTTGGTCCGGTTTGATTTTCATGGGCAAGTCACTTCTTGAACTTTTGGTTCAAGCCCACCATAAACAAACCAGATTGTATACATTAAAGGTTTGACTTGAATTTGATTCGGAAAGAGCAGGTCATTTATTGAATACCGCCGTTTCAATTTTAAAGTAACTTGAGAAGTTCAAGCCAACTTTTGAACATCGTTAGTTTGATTTGCGTTTAATGTTAAAAGAACGAGTAAATACTTCAACGTTATTTGGCTAATTGAACATTGCTGGTTTGATTTGTAACATGTTGGTTTGAATCTCCAAAGAGCAAGTTTGATTTGCAGTTGAACTTAAAAGAACACGTCAATTTAATTTGGCAACGCCAATCTATAAAAAGAAAGTCAGCCTGATTGATTTTAAGTTACCCAAAAGAAGGTTGAACTTTGTTGGTCCGGTTTGATTTTAAAGGGCAACTCACTTTTTGAATTTTGTTCAAGCCATAAACAAACCAGATCGTATACATTAAGGGTTTGACTTTGAATTTAATTCGGAAAGAACAAATCAGTTATTGAACACCGCCGTTTTAATTTTGAAGCAACTTGAGCCAGCTTTTGAACATCGCTGCTTTGATTTGCGTTTAGTGTTCAAAGAACAAGTAAATACTTAAACTCTATTTGGCTAATTGAACATTGCTGGTTTGATCTGGATCGATCACGCTCATGTTGGTTTGAATCTCCAAATAGCAAGTTTGTTTTGCAATTGAACTTAAAAGAACTAGTCAATTTTTGAACGTTGCCAATTTATTTTTAAGTTAATCTATAAAAAGAAAGTTAGTCGGATTGATTTTAAGGTACCCAAAAGAAGGGTGCCAGATCTGGATTATGATAAGGAAGATGGTTCAATTTAATAAAACCAATGGCGTCGATAAATTCCTTAACTTTTCTTTGTCGTGCAAGACAAAGATTTCGTTGGAGAGCTTATGAGGTCGTTTTTGTTCAAGAGCCTTTTTTTTAAATTTTGAAGTGTACTTCAGTAAGCTTCTGCATTAATTGTTGAGCCTTTTGGAGTATATTCAATTACAAAGATCCCAAGAAATCTAAGCCTTCAATTTTCCTGCAATTTTCCTTTGTGTCCGTGGCTTTTTCGGGGGATGGAAGACCGTAATACATCAATTGTGGACACCAGTCGGACAACTCGATAAAAACCATTTAGGATGAAAAGTAGGTATACATATATCCAAAATTTTGACCCCCGGAATTGGGGTTATCAAATTTCGTTGTGGCTCATTTGGCATCTCAGTTGAGGGTAGAATGAAAATTCCGTTACATTCGTTTTCAGAAAACTCTCCTGGTTTTGGGAAAACAATATTTTGTTTCTCGTGTAAAATTCGCAAATTTGTTGTCCGATTGGGGTCCTCAGTTTCATCGCCTGCGATAATTTGTGAAATTGGGTTTGGATTCGTCTCTGAAGAAGCTAAATTTTGCGCAGAAATTTTGTCGCGAGACAACTTTTCTTCAGGCGTCAGCAGCCTAGAAACCCAGAATACACTTTGCTAAGACCTAAATCTTAACGCTTCAGATATTCTAACTTGTGCAGCAATTGATGATACTTTCAGACGTCGGTCTTTCATGACTAAATCCTCAACTTTCTTTTACCATTTCTGTATTTCGAACTTCTAAGGGCCTTCCATCTCTGGGATGGTCCTGAATGGATACTCTACCCCAACGAAATTGCTTTGATTTGAAAATATGATGGGCAATCATGGTTATGCACCGCCGTCCTTATCTCCTGGATATTTCTACGAGTATTCCTTCCTTTAGTCAAAAATTTTATTACACTTCGATATTCTAACTTTAAATCACATTTTATTCCTAATTTTTTTAATGAATTGAATTACACAGATGTGTCAAAATATTGTCAATTCATAACTATAGATTAATTTTTTTACTATGTATATGCCGATCGTATAAAATATAAGACAAGAACATATACGACGAAATGACGTGACTTGCAAAAGCCACATGGTTGTTTCACGAAAGTTAGAAGGGGATAGCTGCATAAAAATTCTTTGACTCATCTATCGATCGATCGGCATATAGAGAAGAAAGGAACTGTATATTCCGTTTTTTCTATAATACCTGTCAAATGTTTCAAATGTTGGTACATTTTACCTGAATGTTGGCAAATTTCAAAAATTTTTGTTCTATTATTCTCGTTTCCTCGTCAGAGTAGGCTAGTTAGGGTTACATATTTGTTGGTATCACAATGAAATACATACGTCAGATGAAACGGTTATGTTCATTTTTAATTTCATGGTTATGATTTTAGTACACTGACGGAGACATTGTTGCCAGCTCGACTGTAATGCATAGGGGTAAAACAAACAGATCAAAACAGGTCCTCCTTCGTATTTGGCAACACAGTCAGATCAGTGGTCTGGAACTGTCATAATATTTTTTATGTCAGTTTATATCAAAATTCATGCCAACAACTTAACGAAACGAAAACACGTCCTGCTCTGACGAGGATAAAAGTAATGTTCCAACAAAAACCCTAGAATTTTGACGACACTGACAGGTATTATAGATAAAAAACAAATTGTATCACAAACTC
Organism: Dorcus parallelipipedus; assembly: GCA_958336345.1. Lineage (NCBI taxonomy): Eukaryota > Metazoa > Arthropoda > Insecta > Coleoptera > Lucanidae > Dorcus > Dorcus parallelipipedus. The sequence goes on from OY284480.1 coordinate 35,632,491, forward strand.
TTTTAAACGGACACTAAATGGCGCACAAACACTTAACGTTTCGCAGTCGTTCGACATATTTTCACTTCTGACGAAGCTGTCGAACGACTGCGAAACGTTAAGTGTTTGTGCGCCATTTAGTATCCGTTTAAAAGAGTTTGTGATACAATTTTCATCGGACAAGAACCAGCTTTAATTATAAAAAACAAAGTATATTAAAAATCAACAACGTAGCTCTATTGTTTCATGGCTAGGTAGATAATTATTGAACCTCCCCTCGTACGTATAGCAACTTTCTGAACCATAAATATTAGGTAAACCGAGGTCGAAACAGAACCGCCTGTTGTAATAAGGGCGACGCTTATTTCTAGCTCCTCCACAATCAGTTTGAAGCACCTGCCGATTTTGCTGACTGCACAGATTTCTGTGAGTGTGCGGGGCGCACCCTCTTGCCAACAGGTTATTTACAAAGACGCTGAAGCTATCGCATCCACTGCCCATGGCACCTTATACTAGACCAGCAAGATCTCAAACAACAATCATTAATCGTCGATCATTTTGCCACAGATAAATTGGTATTCGATCCTATTGGCTGCATTTTCTGTCACCACCGGAGTCTGGTAACCTTAAGGAATTCACCTATTATAGTCGACAGGACAAAACGATGTTGTAAATCGTTAAACTATTCGAATGAAGTAGCTGAAGGAAGACCTAGACCTTATAGCCAGTTGCCAGTGGCGACCATCCTCACGTTCCTTGATTCCCTAACGACTTCCACCTCTAGGACGACGCTGCCGAATGCTTTCTTCATACCAAGATGTCCAAATCCTAATAATGCGCAGTTTCATTTATAAATTTATAAATCAAAATTACCTGTTGGTATTTTCGCAATCCAAGTAAAAGCTCCGTCGCGTCGGTCTGGCCCAGTTTCGTACTTGGGTTTAGGAACGAAGAAAATATATTGCCCAGTTATTCCTTAAACCGAAATCTTCCTTAATGGAAACCATTTTATTTTAAGAATCCTATTGTAATAACACGCGCAGATTTTGAACCCACGCCACTGGCTGTTATGTAACAACTGCTTTTACGGTTCTTAAATAGCTTGAAACCCGTTTCGCACTCGTACACGTACCCGGCCTAGACACAATGCAATTTGACAAGGTGGCAAACAAACGACCGTGTCTCATTGAGCGCGGCAATCGCTCGGAAACCCCTTTTTTTCCTTCGCCGAGTAAACGTCCGAGTTGGTTAAAAATACATTACAGGACATCTGGATTGAAGTCCCATCCTTGGCGAAGGGGTCGACGGCGGAGGCGGAACGCCGCAACATCTTCCTCTGCGGATCGACGCGTCGCGATGCATGCGCAAACGACGCCGGACGTCGTCGATAAAACACTCCGAGCGTTGAATGAAAGGCGAACGATGTGCCGAAAAGTGAACGAAATATATGTGATCGTATAATTCAGAACATCAGCAGAAACTCCAGCATAAAAGTTTCTTATTAAATTCAAAAATAAATAAGTTAAAGGGGTAGGAAATTTTCCTATTGAAAGTTGCTTGAAATCCCTCGTCAATTTTCCAAAAGGAATCAACTAATTCTTCTACAAATTTTAATTGAAGAGGAGTAAGAGATCCTGGTGTATTCATCATTATCATTATCATCGAATCATCTTCTATTCTGTAATCATGCAAATTACAAAATAGAAGTCAAGGGAAATGCATTCTCTTGGCTTCCAAGACCAAGTTTACCTAGGAAAGATTTCGTTGGTAGAAGTATACCTTCAAAATACAATCTACTATCCCACGACAAAGGCTAGCGGATTATTCTTATTGAATTCTAAATGAAATCTTTGTAACAATCACTTTGAAATGGTTTGGAGTTCTATTTAATTTTTTTTTTATGTGAAGAAAAGGAAGAACTTACAGAAAAAAGTGAACGGCTTATGAATTATTAGTGTTTAGATTTAAGATATAAGAATAACTCTCGAATTTTTCAAGGAAACAATTGAATCGCCTATAAGTTGTCTTAGTTCAGAATAGTCCAGAATCTTGAGAATTGGATTTTTTAGAAAAACTGACATCTTATGAATACGTCATTGGTATTTCGATTTAAAACAGAAACAACTCTTTAATTGGTCAAAAAATAATTGAATCGCCTGTAAGTTATCTTCATCTGGAAAAATCCAGATTCTTGAATTTGGATTACAAACGTTTATAAATATGTCACTATTTTAATTTAACACAGAACTAATTCTTAAATTATTCAGAAAACAACTGAATCACCATAAACTGTCTTCATCCAGAAAAATCCAGAATCTTGAGAGTTGGACTTATTAGAAACAACCGAACGTTTTACGAATGCCCCATTAGTATTTGAATCTAAAACAAAAATAACTCTGGAATTTATTTAAAAAAAGACAGTTCAGTCGCCCGTAAGCTGTCTTCGTTTAAAAAAATACAGAATCTTGAAAGTTGAACTTAGTACAAAAATCTGGACGTCTTACGAATACGTTATTAGTATTCTAAATTAAAACAGACATTTGAATTGTCTATAAGTAGTTTTCGTCCAGAAAAGTCCAGAATCTTAAGAATTGCATTTATGAAAAAAAAACATCTGCATATCTTTTGGACATGTCATTACTGTTTCGATTTAAAATGGGAGTAACTTTTGAATTATTTCAAAAAAAGAACAATTGACTGTCCAGAAAAATCCAGAATCTTGAGAATTGCATTTATTAAAAAAACAGCTGAATATCTTTTGGGCATGTCATTACTATTTCGATTTAAAACGGAAGTAACTCTTGGATTATTTTAAGAAAACAATTGACTTTGTCCAGAAAAATCCAGAATCTTGAGAATTGTATTTACTAATACAAAAAGCTGAATGTGTTTTGTACATTTTATTAATATTTGAATATAAAGCAGAAACAACTCTTGAATTGTTCAGAAAAACAATTGAATCACCTATAAGCTGGCAATAATCTAGAAAAATCCAGAATTTCAAGGACTTTACTTACTGAAAAAAAAAACAGCTGAACGTGTTATGTAGGTACATGTTAGAAGTGTTTGGCTCTAAAGCAAAAAAAAAAAACATTTGAATACCTGTAAACTGTTTCCGTCCAGAACAATCCAGAATCTTGAGAGTACAAAAAGCTTTATGCCTTATAAATACGTCACTGGTATTTGAATCTAAAACACAAATGGCTCTTGAATTAAAAAAAAAAAAACATTGAATCGCCTGTAAGCTGTTTCTGTCCAGAAAAATCCAGAATGTTGGGTATTGGACTTATTAGGAAAAGCTTTACGTTTTATGAGTACTTCATATTAGTATTTGAATCTAAAACAGAAATAACTCTTCAATTTTTCAAAAAAGCAATGAATCGTCTATTAACTGCTCTCGTCCAGAAAAAAACAAAATCTTTAGAATTGGACTTATTAGAAGCTGGACGTCTTATGAATCCGTCATTAGTATTTGGATTTAAAACGGAAATAATTTTTGAATTATTAAAAAAGATCCAGAAAAATCCAGACTCTTCAGAGTTGGACTTATTAGACAAAGCTGAACGTTTTATGAATACGCGCCACTAGTATTTGAATCTAAAACAAAAATAACTTAAATTTAAAAAAAATCAGTTGCCTGTAAACTGTCTTCGTCTAGAAAAATCCAGAATCTTGAGAGTTGGACTTATTACAAAAATCTGAACGTCTTATGTATACGTCATTATAGTATTCGGATTAAAAACAGGAATTCTGGCAATATTTAAGAAAGACAATTGAATCGTCTATAAGCTGTCTTCGTCCAGAAAAATCCAGAATCTTGACTGGTGGACTCATTAGATAAAGTTTTATGTCTTATAAATACGATATTCGTTTTTCATTCTAAAACAGAAATAAAAAAACAAATTGAATCGTCTATAAGCTGTTTTCGTCCAGAAAAATCCAGAATCTTGAGAATTGCATTTACTAATAAATCAGCGCTAAACACTTGACTTTCACGTACTCTCCACCATCATCTTCCTATTTTAATGTGGATTTTCTTTTTTCCATGTTTGGCCTGCGAGGAAACTCATCAAGAACATTAAGGGCTAGTTATACGAAAAAACGAGGTTTTTCTTTTTTAGTATAACATTAACAGAAGTTTACTTTAAAAACGTCATTTTCTTACAAGTGAGAACTAAACTATTTCACAGGTCCTGCTTTGTTGGCGTTTGTTGCATAATATAATCTCTAATCCATCCCCCTCACTTGTCCAAAAGTCACTGATGAGTTTAGAATCCTGAAATACTTATCAAAACCAGAATTTCTATGTTTAGTGATTTTATTTACATTTAAAAATCAATTATAACTTACAGGATGACCCCAGATCGTTATTTCTGACATAAAACTACATTATATCAAATAAAGACACAAATCGCTGAAACGTGTAGAGAAAGAGACGCACGTCGCATTATCAATGGCGCAAGCAAACGGTCGTAAAACGGGCACACACAACAAGGCCTTAAATGTTTCACGAGGTCGAATGGGCCTCTTAACTCGGTTATTGTGACTCGTCCTGTAGCGGGACGCGATCCCATAAAAATCCGTCCTTAGGGTGAAGAGATTCTCCGTTTTATGCCCTCTCTTGGAGGAGTAAATAGCGCCGATCAAAATCTGTTTCTACTCTGGAAGGAAATTTGCATGAAATGCCTGCGTTGACATGTTCACAAAATGGAAACTAATCTGTTTGTTCGTAAGTTTAGGGGAAAGTTGGAATGAAGTTTTGAAGCTACTTTGCACGTAATCCCACTTTGATATTTTCGTTGCTTTTGTTTTGGGATGTGATGAATGAGGACTTCTGAGGATATGGCGCTTTCTAACTGCAACGAAGCGTTCTAACGAATTTACAAAGTGAATAGAAAGGAATGAAAACCACGGGACAATATTTATTAAATAAACTGTTCCCCTTTGTTTCAAATAGTTGAATCTCATTTAACGATGTTCACTGATTTGTTGATTGTACTAATAGAAATAAAAATATAACACCTGTCACCTCGATCCTCTTCCATCGTCCTTATCTCCTTCTTTCTACTTGCTTATCTTTTGTTACATTTTTTTAATAAAAACTTATTGATGTTTTATATTCTGACTTCGGCTTCAAAAGGACCTTTTCAGTCGATTTGAAAATGTTCCTTGTCGACTTCTTCTTCTTGACTCAACTACTATTATTGTCTTCGATAAATTCAATCATAAGATTATGGTCTCGCCTACTCTGTATACAGGATTGTGAATACAAGGTAAGGTATCTTCCTTATTCTGTTATGGCATATTTTTCTTTCGAAGAACAGATTTCGACTGCTTTTGATCCATCCAGATACTAGAGTTATTTTTGTTATTTAAATCGCAACTCAAAGCCTACATTTACATAAGTTTTAATTTTGTTATGTTGCCTTTTAAGTAAATATAATCTGCACCGTGGTGATTCCATCCTATTAAATTTGCAAGATTGCTTCGCTGTGGTATTAAGTCGACGCAATAAGAATTGAAGCAATCTGCGATCAATACGTAACAAGTTATGTCATATTAAAGTAGCACATCTCATCTTGTATTCTATTTTTCCGGATTGGTTTTCAATTATCTTGTCCATTATTAAATTAAGAAGTCGTGCCCTGAAGTGCGTCATTACTAGGATTTCTTTTGTTAGGTTGTGTCCTATCCTTATTGCTGTAGTATATAAGGCCTCTACTTTTATTACCTTAATTATCTGTGATGCAATATGTTTCTCCCCCAATTCGACTCTGTCGCAAGCGCTTTTAGATCAACTAAGCAGAGCATATTGGATCTAATAGCATCAATTATAAAAAAATTTAATATTTTGTAATTTATAACCTTGTCAAGTGCAACGATAAATAAATAATATTTCATGGTTGATCACCTTCTTCGGTTGCAGGTTGGACAAGACCCTCCAAGATATCGTATACAAGTTAGTACCTGAATTATTTATAAACGAGATGACAAGGAGGCAGAGATTTTATCGCAACCATCCGGAACTGGCAGCCAAAGTAACCGCCGAAGAGCGAGGCGTCGACACCGAACGGACCATCTTCAACCCCAAGGATTCGATCAGCCTTTCGATCGAGTACATCAGGTAAACGCGTTTTCAGGCCTAAGCGGAAGTTCCCTTTTTCCCATCCGGAAGCGATGCAACGCAACAGACAGAGGGAACTGGAGCGAACGGACGAGCGCATGATGCATTATTTATAGAAATATCGATTTTCGAATGAGCGCGGCACTCGCGGATGATGCGGGCACATTTCATAACTAAAACATTCGTTCGTGTCGGAGTTTTCAGAGCGAATGGGAATGGGAATGGGACAAAAGTCAGGTCGACTAAAGTTCACCATTAAAAGTCCCACACAGACTAAGCAAGCAAGCAGACCCGATGTTTATTGCTGGGATCCCACGCCGTACTCTCCGTCTCTCTTCGATTCTATTTCGTTTCTGAAGCTTCGCGTTGCATAACGACAGCCGTCGGTCGTAATTTCGGTAATCTTCTGGTAGAACTGCTGCTACTTGTTGCTCTCGGCGAAAAAGCGAAGTTCATCATCGGGTAATCGAGTCGATGTTAATTAAAGCGCCTTGGCCCTCGAACGGCGCTGATTAATCGTGTGCTAAAAATAAAACCACGTGCCTTGCTGGTCGCGAAACTCCAGAACGAAACTCGAACGCAGGCGCGGCTTGCGGATTAGAATGATGGATACACAGTAGCAGTTACGGTTCACGTCTTGTTTTCTTTCCTCGTTTCACCACCTCGTTCGTTTTATTCATTGATCGTCTTTTACGATGCTTTGCTTCTATTCAAGACCTAAACTTCACTTCACATCCAGCAAAACGCTGTGATGATTCAACATCCTTTAATCTATCAACTACATTCGTCAGTTTCTTCAGACATTTGGGGTGAACTGTGGATTAACTTACTTGAGGTTTGAGGTGGGCCGATTACATTTTTTAATAATACCTTGTGCTAGAGTTAGATAAATTTGGTTGTCCATGTCCATCTTCATTAGGGTTTCCGGTAAAATCCCGAATTCTTCCGTTGCTGATGTTTCGTTCTTGTTACAGAAGAACTTCTTCAGGGCCGCTGCTGCTGTCACTGCTGAGTTTTTCGCTGCTGCTCTACGAAGCAGCAACAGCAGTAAGAATAGCAGTAAAAACGACCTTGAAGAAATTCTACTGTGACGAAGAACGAAACGTTGGCGAATTCGATGGTAATCCCGTTGAAAAAACACTTTGTTTTTTAATAAGAAATGATCAGATAAAAACAAATATTTACATTTAAATTTGGGGAAATGAACATGAAAGTGGTCCACCTGTTAGGGTAACGCAAAAGTATTAAAGAGATGAGTGATGGTGGACATCATTCGCGGACGCCTTTTTGGAAAATGTGGAAGCGAAATGTTGGATTATTTAAAGTGTATCTCTACGGGAAAACAGGAGTAATTGAAGCAAGGTAGATCAAAAGAAGGTGGTAAACAAAGCATTTGATCACCAACACATCCATATCATCGCAATTGTAGTAAGTTTGTTTCAGTTTTAAAATGTAGGTTCTTTTTTTAATTTAAGCGACCCTTCAGTTTACAAAACAAATTTATTGTATAGAGTATTTACAGTAAGAGAAAATATGAAATAACATTATTGGCGCTCGGAACTTCGTTTTCGAAATGTCAGGGTTCATCAAATGCCACTCCAAGACTCTAATGCATGTGTGGCAAAGGAAAACAACGATTTATAAACTCCAGAAAAGTCTTTCTGAAGCTTTATAAGTATTCCAAAGGCCAAGACGAAAATAATGTATAGATTTTCTTCGTTACTGAATGCATATGTGGGGCATTGTTTTTTTCTCTGTGTTAAGCTGAAGGGCAACAAATTAAATAGGCGATGGTTGTCATAAAATGCCTAATAAAATGATGACATAACTTTTAAACAATGAAAGCAAACGCATGATTTTAACTCAACAACGAAGAATTTTCAGAAATTGCAGAGGCGTGAGCTTTTAAGCTCTGTTTTAATAGATATCTTAAGCGATAGTCAGGAAGTGTACCTGTATGGCAGTTGCAGCCTATACAATGAGCTTAAGGGAAGAAGTGCATGAGGGTTTTGGGCATACGGCGAAAGTTTTTACGAAATAATATCGGTTGACAAGGACACCCCTTTGTCCTCGTGGACATGCTCCGCTAGCGTCAGCCACAAATTTCGTTCGCACCGTATAATTTCGACTACCGACCGCATCTGTACTCGTTAATGCCGAACCTGACCTCCTACGCATTGTCTGCACGGTGTTACGTACATTTTTACAACATGACGTATGTGGTTTGGGCGTCCTCCACAACAGAAACTTCATCCACGCCTATCACCGATTCTAAGCTTGAAATTCTGCTTTGAGAAGAGAAACACTGTGTGTAATTTGTATTCATTAACTCTCTTAAAACTTTAAGGTTTAGTTGTCGATTAGTCTTTGAAATCAGAACGAACACGTTACAAACAAATGCGGGAGGAGGAAAGGGGCGTATAATGAAATGAAATTGTAAAAAAAAATCTTCCTAATTAGTTTCTAAAACGAAACGTAAAAGAAAAAGAGAGCTGTTTAATTGAAAGCACAAACCCTACAGTGGAACACAACAGTAATGATAACTTATTAAAGATACCAGTTGCAGAGTCGAGGAAATTAAAAGGACTCAATCTTCAAAATGAGCCCTAAGGGCCAGTTGTTCGAATATTTAAACCATGGTTCAGCTCTGAACTTAGTAATGTTGCCTTAATGATAGAACCAAGTTCAGAATTGAAAGATGTGTGAGTAACTGGCCTTAAATGGGAAAGACCAAGTTGATACAAACGCTTTCCATAAAATTCCAGAAAAGGAAAACCTATCATCAAAAGTAAATTCATTATACTTCTTTCTTTAATGGCTTAAATTCATCAAGTTACAATAAGTTACCAAGGGCGCATGTTATTTTTAGAAAAGGCAATATATTCTTTAGGGCTTAAATCAGTATTTATTTTTTATTTCATCGCGAGATAGCGTTGGTGGCCCATAAAGAGCGATAAACAGATCATGAGCGGGGCAGAGATCGGATTTGTTTACATTGAACTACGAGTGTGTGACGCCGGAAAGTGAGAAAAAAATAGACGGGCTGTTGACGGTCTGTACGAAATTAAAGGCTTACAGTACACGATTCCTTTTTCTTCATCAAAACAGCAACTGCCCGCGTGGCTAATTACATACTCGAACCTCCTGAGAGTACATTAATTTTCAGGGGACGATGATGCTGCGTTAATGATCGGGATGTCACGGTAGTCACGTGACACTAGATATCTACATGTCTCATTCGTGCGTGTACACAGGCAAACTTTCCTCTCTTTGTGGAGAAAAGCCCCAGAGAGAGACGGTGCGGTTGGTGGGCGAGAAGAAAGGGCGAGAGAGAGAGAAGGCCTCTCCTCGTTTCTGGCTGGCAGTCGCGCACGGAACAGCTGTTTTGTGTTTCACGGTTGGCAGGAGTGGTGCGTTCACACGGCGACGACGGCCGCGTCGTTACGTAATTTTACGTACCTACTCGTTTTTAGTATTGCGAAGCCCCTAGAGAAAAATGAATTAATTACGTGACGTGAAATCGCAAATAAATTAAATAGAACAGATTCTTTTTCCTAAATCTAGAAATATAAACCACGTAATATAAGTCGAGACGTATTTGGAAGTGAGAGGAACACTTAAACCAAGAAATCTTAATAAAGCCATTCGAAGCTTAAGAAGCTTCCTTAGGTGCTGGCGTTACCCTAAATTCCGTTTATCCAAGTTGACCAAGAGGATTCTAGGTGATATAAACAAGACATCTTTTCAACCTACTCACGCTCCACTTCTTCTTTTAGAACTCCATCGTCTTCGTCAACCGTTTGTTCCCATGTTAAATTTGAAAATCTTTTGGACAGGTTGTCATCTTCGTGGTACTAATCTCCAGAAGATTCACTCACCCATGCTCCGAACCCTGAGGTTACGATTAACCTTTAACTGAGCAACCTTATTTGAGCAATGCTTCAAATCGAATTTATTTTTCTTATTTACTTTAGTTGGAACATCTTCGCTTAGAATTGTGGATACATCGTTCTTCTCTGGATTATGCGTTTGTAGTCGAGCTTTAACTTACTTTCAAGTTTTGAATTGTCGAAGGACACTTCAATGGTCCAGGGTGATTATCACCTTCCCTTTCGTAACCTTACTAGTTAAAGCGGGAGTTTAAGATCATGTTATCAAAGGTGAAAGAAATTCCTCATAAATTCAGAGGTGTAAGTGGTAGGGAGTGATGCAAACAACATTAATGATGACAAGGAAAGATAGAGCAAAAAAGGCAGGAGTATTTTCGAAGAACGAATGGCGAAGCTTTCTTGCAAGGTTGTTTGATATTAGCTCTGTTCCAACATCACTTTCTGATCGTTTCGAAACCGTCACAATCAGTTGCCCACCGAAATAATGATCGATTTTGACAACTTTATCAAGTGTAAAACTTTGATGAGTGCACGCTTTTGACGGTTTCGAAACCGTCAGAAAGTGATGTTGGAGCAGACCTTATAATCGAGATATTTAGAACCAAGAAAGGTGCGATCGGGCTTATGGAGAATCAAGACTTCAAGATCTAATGACATTCTAAAATTAAATCGCTTGCTTGAATGTAGGTTGTGTAGTGAATTGTAAATTAGGTCTCACATTTGAATTGGCTTATTCTTTGAGCTATTTCACTGACTGCAATATACAAAGACAATTATTTTGAAAGAAAATGTTGGTATGCAGGGTTGTGTTCATAAACTACACCTTGGAGTGCACCCTGGGTGTATAATCGCATCTTTCTCACTCTTAAGTTTTTAGTTATTTTGCGTCTCGCTCATCAGTTTTAAGAAGTCTAGTGTTTACATGATTTCCATGACAACGAGATCACTTTTCACGTCCCACTTTTAAGTAGGGTAAAGAAAATGTGTTTGTTGCTATGGAAACACACGCCTGATTTAGTACTTTATGATTCTTATGTGAGAAGCAACATAAATAAATTTATGCGAGAGAGATCACAAAATTACCCGAGAGTGACCCTAGAGTGTAATTTATGAACACAACCCAGCAAACAAGTTCATTTACATTTCTGTTTAGAGTGCCTTGACTATAAAGGCCCTACACCTTACAGACTCATTGTCCCATGATCCTTGAGCTTCCTCGTTGATATTTACTTTTCCTTCTGTGGCGCCCAACGTAAAAATGGAATGAACCCTAATTTCCAATTTTTGTTCTAAGAATTACGGATGATTAAAGCTATTGATATCTTCAATTGTATCAGCTGGATAAGGGAGAGGGCGAAATTTTCGAATTCTTTCTCAAACTGAACCACGTGACTTCTCTCTTTGCAAAAGCCGTTTGCCGCAAGAATTCCTCGCGCGAACCGCGCCTTACCAAACTTATCATTACGGACCCTCGCATTTACCCATCTCCGTCCGTCTTCTTCGCTCGCCGTCTCGAGGGAGCACTCGGTAGAAAATGAGAGCGAGAGAGACACGCTGCCGGCGAATGCGAGAGGAGAGACTCTCCTACCCCGCAGCCTTGCCGTATCTAGGCGTCATAGAAGCGAAACTTTAGCGACTCTACGTGTGTGTATAAGTACTTACGAACATTGGGCGGCTATAATTCGGCTAACTAGGGGCTTATCGATTCCAAAAGTAATGGATAAGCACCTGTTACATCCAGTTAAAGTTCATCATTATTACACATGGATGCAGAAACTAAAACAAGGGCTTTAGTAACTCAGAGTTCGTTTAAACTGCCATCCCTTAAACGATTGATTGGTAACGCAGATTACAATACTCTAAACTATGTTTGGTCACGTATAGTCACTTATACGCCCCCCCTTTGTTGGTTCTGTATCGGATTTGGTCAGGTTTTACTTTGTCTCCTCACTAATCCAAATTTTAATTGATATTATTTTGGGCCATATTCAACAAGCCCGAATGTCTTTTATACATTTGGGTAAACTAGGAATGCGTAGTTTCTTGATGATCCAATTTGATCTTTGATTAATTAATTATTATGTACGAGATTCTCACTCGAGCTCGTGTAACAAAACAGATAAGAATCTTCTCACTTTTGTCTGGTTTTCTCATAGAAATGAAACGATATATGGCTGCATTGTGATATTGTCGTAATTCATGTGACGCTCGATTAAAAAAAAAGTTATTTCCTTCTTGCCTTGTTTATAAATATAAAGAAATTACCAGCAAACATTCCTGCATCAACAGGAGAAAGAAAATAACAGGTAAAAGACTAGTTCTAAAAGAATCCGACATCGTTGTTGCATACAGTGTAAACTATTAAGTAGTTATCGACAGTATAAATACCAATCGATAGCAAATCACAAGAGAGTAAACGCGAAAATTGTAATGACTCTGGAATAATAAATAATGATTGCGCACTTTACGTACAAAAAAGGCACATGAATTATTCCTGGAAAAAGGAGAATTAAGCAAATGGATCATATTAATCACAAAGCTTGAAGCAGACGTAAGTTTGAATCATCTGATACACCCTGTCCATAGAAGGATTTTAAAGCAGAAGATGTGATGAGGCGCAAAGAACAGATCACCAAAGAAATACAGCTTGGAAGACCTTTAAAAACATAATTTGTAGAGAATGAGATACAAATGAAGGATACCTCGCGTAACTTGGAAAAAGTTGGAGACAATCGTCAACTAAGTGTCTGAAACTTACCCAAATGTTTGGAAAAGACGAAAAGAGCGACACAGACGGTTTTTGGTTGAGAGAGAAACTAAAAATGAAAAAAATTAAGACAGAAATACCTACAGACAGGAAAAGAAGAGGACGAAAGAAACTTCCAAAACCAAAGGAGGTAAAAATTAGACTAGAGCTAAAGAAAAAGTAAAAGGGAAGAGGAACTAGAAGTTGCGGAAAGAAGTTCTAGAAAGATATAAAGAGCCAGTGTGCTATAGTGCAAGTATAAAGACGAGACTTCATTAGAAGAAGAATTGTAACTTTAAAGAGAATAAAACAGCCCTTTGAAGACTTAAACACTGGAGATAATTCAGAGGAAACTGATAACGATATGACACAATGAAGAAAACCACACAAAGACCGACAGGAAAAGAAGAGGACGAAAGAAATTTCCAAAAACCTAGGGAGAGGTAAAAATGACACTAGAGCTAAAGAAAAAGTAAACGGGAAGAGGTACTAGGAGTTACGGAAAGAAGTTCTAGAAAAATATAAAGAACCAGAATGCTATAGTGCAAGTATAAAGACGAGACTTCATTAGAAGAAGAATTATAACATTCAAGAGAAGAAAACAGCTCTTTGAAGACTTAAACACTGGAGATAATTCAGAGGAAACTGATAACGATATGACACAATGAAGAAAACCACACAAATACAGACAGGAAAAGAAGAGGACGAAAGAAATTTCCAAAACCCAGGGAGAGGTAAAAATGACACTAGAGCTAAAGAAGAAGTAAACGGGAAGAGGTACTAGGAGTTACGGAAAGAAGTTCTAGAAAAATATAAAGAACCAGAATGCTATAGTGCAAGTATAAAGACGAGACTTCATTAGAAGAAGAAAACAGCTCTTTGAAGACTTAAACACTGGAGATAATTCAGAGGAAACTGATAACGATGCGACACAATGAAGAAAACCACACAAAGACGACAGGAAAGGAAGAGGACGAAAGAAATTTCCAAAACCCAAGGAAAGGTAAAAATGACACTAGGGCTAAGGAAAATATAAAAGGGAAGATGAACTAAAAGTTATCGAAACAAGGTCTAGAAGTATATAAAGTGCAGGGTGCTGTAGTACAGGTATAAAGACAAGAAGAAGAAATGTAACATTAAAGAGAAGAAAACAGACCTTTGAAGACTTAAACCCTGAAGATAATTCAAAACGATCCGACACAATGAAGAAGACCACACAAAAGAATCTACAAGTGAAGAATATTTTTTTATATGAACGGATAACATCCAAGTTTAGCTTAATGCCGTCTAACCGTTCCTCTTCTCTCTCCTGAGCCATTTTTTTCATTAGTCTGTCTTTGTTTCATTGCTTGTCTAATTCTTTCATCCCACGAGCATCTAGGTCTTCTTCGTTTTTTTTCCTGGAGATATCCACTAATGTTTGGACATCCTCATTTCAAGTCCTAACCATCGCAAACCTCTTCGTTAGATTCTATCAAGTATTATGTCTGTAGCTTCCATACGATGTCTAATCTCCTCATTTGTTATGTATTGTAGTTTTGATATTCTGGCACTTCCTCGTAAATAATTCCGCATTCTATTATTTTCTTTCCTTCCTGTGCACGATTCCTCTTATCCCAAATCCATTCTTGTCGGCTATAGCACCCAAATATTTGAGGTAGTTAAATTTTCTAAAAGGATATAAAGAGAAGTCGATCAAGAGTTGCTATACCACAAAGCATTAAGACTTCATTGAAAGATAAAAAAATGTAAAACTGAAAGGACGGAAATAAAAATAAATTAAGAGTAATAAGTGACGAGGGGTCCAGAAAAATCCAAGCCGAGGCCTGGATGCTATTGTAATCCAAATCTTTTAGAAATAGCAAGAATATTTAAAGAATTAGGAAGCTAGATGCAAATGAACATATCTTACAATCTTGAAGTATTGAGGTTCTAGCCAAAATCATGATCTTCCATCTAAGTTCGCATCTACAAAATCGTTTCGTATATCCTTTGCAGGATAGAATTTTAATGTAGATATTTGTTCTGCCAAGTCAGTACTTCTCAAATTGGTAGCCACAGCTCTCCAGGGAGCAGTGAAGCTTTAAGTAGGTAGGGGTTTGCTTTTGTATCATCTGTTCGGTTTATATTCTGTAGGCTACGTTAGTTACATGCAATTACTTGCTCGTTACTTGATTTGTGTTACGTAATCGGTTTTGCACTGAGATTTTTAAGTAAGATTATAACGACGCGATGTCTAAAATTTAGTTAATTCGTGCTCTGATCGGTGAGTTCTGTAACTGCGCTTTATATTTGTCACCACCCATCTTATAGAACATGTCAAAATTACATATCGTCCTCGAAAGAACCTTTGTGCATACTTGCGGACACTAACATTCACTCACGTCCTAAGATCGAGTTGTAATAACAATCAAGTCCTCAATAGGATTCGAAATTTCTTTTGAGGATGATTATAAATTGGATCGCAATATTCTTTATAACTTTAATAAGGCCAATTCCCGAATCATTGAGACCTCTGGATCTCTATATCTAAAAGAAGTTGAAGTACTTGCAAAGCGCAAGCAAACTTTCTAGTTTAAGGCTCAGTTAAGGCAGACAAAGTTTGTATCCCACAATGGTAAGGAGTGTTTGGGAGTATTAATGGATTAACATAATACTATTTAATCAAGACTTCTTGAGGTTAAGACGAATTCATTTAAAAACACATGCACAATTGTAAAAAAAAAAATAGTGTTATGTAATCATGATAACCTCACTTCCTAAATTATTGAGGCCACACCCCAAACCACGACCTCCCGTCGATAATGTCCCGTCGACTTCAGTCTGCAAAACCACCGTCTGTGTTCAGCACCAATCTCACAGTATCGACTACCTCTCTATTCTGCAGTTCATGATTTAAGGATTCGTAATGTTGAATTAGGTTCGTTCAATAGAGATTAATCGTGACGTAATCGGGTAAAACGAGGCAAACGCGATTAGCTATTTTTGTAGAGCCGCAGTCACTCGTGCTCTAAAAACACGCTCGTAATTGCTGTTAAATCGAACAATAAAAACAAACGGACCCTTTCAAAATGAAAAAGTAAACAATTTCATTTATAATTGGCGTTCGTTAAAATTACAATGTCATCATTATCTGTCAGCCCACACTCTCTCGGCTGGCCTTATCAAAATGTAAAGCCGCTCCCGTCCAACTTCAAACGCACGTCCTCCTCCTCCATCTCTATCCAACACGATCGACTCACGTACGACGGGTATATGAAATATGATAATAAACGGACGAGGAGAGCCAATATGGTGCCTTCTCGGATTTTATCCGAAACAAAAAATGTATACGGAGAGGGCCCGGACGTTAATGAATTCGGGGATGTCGTCGTCGCAGGTTCAACCGACTTGACCTACGATAACTCGTCGAACGTTAATGAGCGCGTTTTTTCCTCGTTTACGGCCGATAATTTTAATACAGTCGGACGTTGCGCCCGTCGAGCGTGAAATATTTCGAGATTACGGGCCTGACGCGACGTGTCTGTACTATGTGCAAAGAACAAACTAAAGAACATTTCGATGATGTTACACCCCTCTTTCATTTCAGTGACGACTCGACTCCAGGTGCAATTGTCATGCCTCCGGTGACAGACTCGTCGAAAACCTCCAAAAATAACAACAACACGTGCGATAGCGAATCTCAAATCAAGAGGTTCTTGCAGTGCCCGGGCATGTGCCGCATTGAGGTCCTCAAAAAATTCGTCCAGAACAAGTACAATGTCAACACCAACGCTTTCCACGTAAGTTTTGACACCCCCCTCCTCCTCATCCTCCCCCATGCCTGAACGACCTTTAAGCACACAACACTGTTTTCAGATCGACATACTCTACAAGCGTGTACCCCTTCCGAATCACTACACCCTAATAGACATCGCCTATATATACTCATGGAAGAGGGTAAGTTTTTTTATCGGCCCCCAGCAATCCAACCCACAAATTAATTTCTTCAATCCATGCAGAACGAACCTATGAAATTCTTCTTCCGGATTACGGATAAGGCCGTTCTGCCCGAGCGTTTCGATTATTTAGGAGCGCTCCCTCAACCGGAAATCTTCGTAACGCCGACCAAAACCCTGAAGGCCATCGGCGATAAGACGCACAGCAGAACCAAACACAAAACCAATGAAATCGCGCGCAAGAACAAAAGTCCGCTGAAGCTCGCCGAAAGTCCGAAAGTAGACGACGACGTCGATAGAATTAAAGACGAAATCAAGAACGAGCTTCAAAATAATATCAACAACAAAAACCCCGTCTACACGAACATCACTTTAAATAGGACCAGCAACGTGGAAATTATCACGAAAGTCCAGAAAGTCTCTAACAAAAACGGCCAACCCATTGGATTAAACATAATCAAACAAACGGTGAAGAAGGCGAGGCCTCCGTCGAATTTGTCGGAAAAGGGAGAAACTGAAGACGTTAAAAACGAACCCTCTCCCAAAGATGATAAAGTCCTAAACGAAAACGTCAACGTCGCCCGCTCGAAAGCGCAAAACACCCCCGCGAGAATCCACAAGCCAAACAAGAATAAAGTGCGTAAACTTGGGGGGCATCAAAATAAAAACAAAGCAGATTCGAACACGGAAAACAAAACACCTCCGCCGGACGACACCATGAAAAATCTCCCCGTGAAAGTGCAGCAGAATCCAAAACCCCAACCCATCAAAACACCCCTAAAAACAAAAACTCCTCCTCCACAGAGTGATGCCAACGCCGATCCTTTGCGCTCTGAATCCAATCCGTTTGACATCGACGAGGAGAAATCCAAATTCCTGAAATCGATTGAATTGACGGCGAAAACTGTCCTGCAGACGATCGACCAACACAAACCGGAAAGTACCACCCAAAAAAGTCCACCGAAAGCAAGCCAGAAACGCAAGAGCTCGAGCCCCGTTAAAAACGAACGCGCGGCGAAGATTGCAAAAACCTCGCCCAAGACCAAACAACCAAAACCATTGCAAAATCCAGCCGTTCAGCAAATGGTTAACAACGTCAATAACTCGGCCAGTAACTTGTCGATACTCGTCGAGCAATCCGCTCAACAAACGACCTCAAACAACGACCTCCAATCGCTCTTCGATAGCTGCAAAATCAACATACCTTCATCTCTTTCGATAACGCTGAAGGAAAGCAGCGACGATGATAGGGACAGAACCACCCCGACTCCTATTAAACCGGTGCAGAATTACATCGAAATTTTGAAACTACCGGACGTGAGCACGGATCAAAAACGGATTGAGCAAAAACTGGAAAATCTGAGCAGTCATGGCTTGACCATACAAGAGATGAGTAAGGAGAATGATTCAACGATCAGTCGACCTCTTCATGCCAAATCTTGTCCAAATTTGCCATGTAAAGTTGTCATATCTCCAAAAGAGTCGGCTCTCCTGAAACTCAATCCACGGTCAGCGCAGACTTTCCAGAAGATGTTCGAAGAAGCCATCAAGAAGCCAGAGTTCAGTAACAAGTTGCAACCTTACATACCGGCTACGAAGTCTCAGAAAAGTGATCCGGCCGAAACTGGAGCGGTCACGGGTGGATCTAAACGCAATATCCTGGAAATTGCATCGCAGTTATACAAGAAAACCAAATTGAATTGCGAAAAAGAGCCTGAGCTCAACGTGACGCGTAATAAAAACTCCGTCGGGAAAGTTCGAATCCCCAGACTTAACACGCAGAAAAATCTGAAACCCTCAAGGACCACCAGCGGGACGGATTTGACCAAAACTAAGACTGAAACAACATCGGAACCGCAGTCGCCAGCCCGGTTTCAGAAAACCTTTGCCAATATGCATTCCGCAAGTTTGGGCATGAACTACACCGTTTCCGTCAGCCAAAATTCATCTGGATTTAACAGCCCTACGCAAAAATCTACGGCGAGCGAAAGCGACTTAAACAAAGCGATGAATTTCTACTCGGTTCAAAATATTAAAATTCCAAAAGCTCCACCGGTGAAAACTGTGAAGAGTTTCGACCTTCCCGATCCAGCAGGAGAAGACAAATCGAAATTTTCAGGTGAAACGACGACCGTAAAATCCGAACCTAAGAATGGCGAAATTTTACAGAAACCTCCCTTCGCCGTACCTCTAACCATCAACGCGCCTGGGCTGGGGCTGTTAAATCAAAACGGATCAATCGGTGGTTCCGCGCAGCCAGAACTGACTTTAAACTTATCAAAAACTTTCTCCCCCAAAGCTTCGCCTTCATCCCCCAAGTTAAACGGTGCGTCGCCCTTGAACTGCAGCATATCCCCTAGATCGCCCATGTCCAATCCGAACCATTCACCCAGACCCACCCAAAACTACACATCCCCTAAGGTGAGTCCGAATCCGTCGCCCAAACCGAATCAGAATCTCTCACCAAGACCAAATATCTCACCAGTTCCTTCACCTCGAGGTACCAGTAAGCCATCGACGCAAAGTTTCCCCAAAGACAAGTCTGCCCTGTTAACTCCCAATCAACTCTTGGAGAAGTACAACCTACAGAACCGGGCGCAATTAACGGCCAGCTTCAATTTCAATCCGGCTACTTTTGGCCTAAGTTCTCCATCGCAGTTGGCGGCGTTGCAGCAGGCCATGATATTCAAGCACTTCGAAATGCAGAACAGACAGAACTGGCTGAACATGAACGTCCAGTACGAAAAGTATCTGCAGAGCCTTAACCAGTCGCACCTTCTAACGAAAGAGAACTGACCTAATTTCTTCTTTTATGTTCGTGTGCTTCAGTTTCGCGATCGGCGATTGTTTTTTACGTTCTGTTAGGTGTAAAAATTGTGATTCGTTTGCAGAAGACTTAATCAAAATGCGGTTATCTCTTAATTGTATACTATGAGTTAGTTGTTGCTGCGGAGTTCAGTTTTATTATGTTCTTTTTTTTTGTTTGTTAATGTTATTCACTAATTTATTGTTACATGTAGGACGTGGTATCCTGTAAAATTGTAATTAAAACTAGTGTAAAGCCGTAGCGTAAGGGATTAACTAATTTACTTGTAAAATATTTTCCAAATTGAATAAAGCTCCGTGTTTTTTTATTAAATTTGGGAGTTTTCTTTTTGTCTCTCATGGTCCTTTTGACACTCGTTTTTATTTTTTCCCTAAGTATTCCACTTTTCTTATTTCTTCACTCTATTAATATTTCTTGCAACTTACGTCTTTGTCAATTTTCAACTTTCTTCCTTTTCTCTCAGACGAGAAAATTGCTCTTTAAGTTGCTTCACATTTTTTTTTATTTTTAATTAATTGATTAATCTCTGTAGCATTCTTCGAATAAAATAAACAAATTTTCCATCAAATTTAATTTCATTTACGTTTTCAATGAAAGCAGAGCCGTCACCGTCGAATGGGAGTGTCCCGTTTTAAAAATCAGGTAAGGAACGTATTTTTGTTACTAAATAAGATTAAATATTTAAAAAGAAACTTACAATTCGAAACTTAGTTAAAAATGTTGTCAAAACAAGAAAACATTTGTCAAAATTCGAAACTGTCCCGCTTAAATCGGGACGGATAGTCACCGTAGAATATAGTCTAATACAAAGTCTGCCTTCGTTAATAAAGTCGAAACATTTCGTAACAATTTATTAAGGTCTGAACATTCTTGGGACTGTCCCGTCCCGCCTTATCGGAATAATTTGTCCCGATGCTTTTACATAAAACTTTTACAGACAAAAGACAACTTATTACAGTAGGAATAATTTCTGTAACAAATCTGTTGGAACGCAAATCAAGAATTTGGAACTCTCTCGCCTAAATTGAAACGAATACTCATTATAAACTTCTGTGCCCAGTAATATTAAAGTCGATACTTTCTCAACGTTTTAGAATAAAAATTGGTGTGTTCATAAAGCGAAAATTCGGGACTGTTCCGCCTAAATCGGGACGGTTCTATGCCGAAACTTTACGAATACATTAATGTCAAAAATTTGTGCGTTCATAAAACGAGAATTCGGTACTGTCTGCCTAAATCGGGACGATGTATCACTATGCTGGAATAAACGTCAGACAAAACGTGGGACAATTCCTCTTAAATCGGGACACATGATTGTTAAGCTCTTACGCCCAGTCCATTCCTCACAAAGCAATATAAATTATTTGCTCTCCGGTCATTACCTAATTCCTAAAAAGATTATGTGTTCATAAAACGAGAGTTTCAGTTTGTCCCGTCCAAATCAGGACGTTTGGCCACTATGCTTTTATGGCCTGTCCAACTGTATTATTAAAAATAAAAACATCGAGGTAACTTATTTCATTTGGAACATTTTCTAGATAAAAATTGCTGAAATACAAACCAGGACATCTGAACTGTCCCATTTAAATCGAGACGATAGGTCACTAAACCGCTGATTGATTAGCCCCTTTCAAGATAACCTAAACCCTTTTATTAGGTGCCTAATTCATAAAAGACAATATTTATATAAATTCACGAGAATTCAGGATTGTCCCATCTAAATTGATCACTTTGCTTTTATGACTGTCCATCTCAAGCCTAACTATTAAAAAGCGAATCTTTCGGAGACAATTTTATGTGTCCTTGCATTATGACTTTTATTCATTTATGAAAAGACATGTTATGTAATAAAGGATAAGTAACGCCTCCTTCCCTATACACTTTGGGCACAAGAAGTATGCAATCAGTGCGTCCAAATTATGCGCATACGTTTCCAAGTAAAAGCGAAACTTACAGTATGTATTGTATTTATTATTACGGATGCGGTGCTTAGACAATTCCTTTTTTAATAATACAATTGAATTGCCTAAGGTTGGACAGCCCTGTTCTTGATGGACACAGGGCGTCCCCCCTTGTTGCTTATACATTTCTATAACAAATTACTAACAGTTACAGAAAATTAGACATGAAGGCACAATGCAAATTAAAGGTAAAACCGGCTCTATAAGTAAATACTCGCACAGACAACATGAACTGCATGCACCAGTAAAACTAAATTAACATTCTGACGTAATTGTATTACACAAGTCTCACTCAGCTCAAAAATAAATTGAAACGGTTCCGCTCGGATCTGTCTCATGTCCGACGGCAAGGATCTTTTTAAAGTAAAAATAGAGAACCCGCCACACAGACGTAGGCTAAATACTGGAAACTGTACAGGCTTTTTAAAAACAGCCTTTCAGTCACAAGCTTTGGTTAGAATGACATTTTTTCTACTCAGGCTCTAATCTACATGAAATTAATTAACTATAAATTGGGATTTCTAATTGTTCAGAATGTGACATTTTGCAGTAAAACTAATAGAAGGTCAATACTTCTTTGTCCCTTTGTGTGACCTAGAGAAATAATTGCATTATTTAAAGAAAAAACTTCACTAAAACTTTCCAGATTTGGTTGAGATTTACCAGAGAAGCTTAAATTATTTGGAATGATCCTGCTCCTTCTTATGTCCCAACAAACAAACTGCGCCTGCTAATAAAATCTACAACGTCAGGGTTTAGAGTGAAACGGTTGCATTTTTCTTTTATTTATAAAGACACGCAAATATTTTTAAGTGGGACAAAACATTCTGCCTTCTTACTAGAGTCTACTGAATAATTAACTATATGTATACTGTTCACTACTTTATACAGTTTCGGTTGAGTAAAATATGTGCACAAAGACCATGGAATATTTTTCAAACACAAAAGGCACGAGATACCGAAGTGTTCGGAATGTTCTTGTACAGCTGCGGACAAAAAATTTCGGACAAGTCTGTTCTAAGGAACTTGTTAGAAAAACTGTCTCTAAAAACTGTCTCTAAATCTACCTTCTAGATACTGAGGCTTCCGAACTATCATCTGTCCTATGAGATTTTCTGGGAAAACAGTTA
The DNA here is from genome assembly GCA_958336345.1 of Dorcus parallelipipedus. Taxonomy (NCBI): domain Eukaryota; kingdom Metazoa; phylum Arthropoda; class Insecta; order Coleoptera; family Lucanidae; genus Dorcus; species Dorcus parallelipipedus. The sequence continues at coordinate 35,655,086 of OY284480.1, forward strand.
AAAATCCCTTGGCGATTTTAAAACTCAATGAATGTGTCCCAAGGTCCTTTATCTTTAAAAATTCCTTACAAAACAAAAAGGGACAAGGTTATTTTTGAGAAAGAACGAACTTTGAGATTGGCTTACTTTTAGCATTTATTTTAAAATATCACGTGAAAAAACTGAATGGGACAAAGTCACTCAGAACGGGGAGACGGTGGCAACAAAGACGTATCAAGTTGTATTTCCGAAAATATAACGGTACTTATTCAATGATCTGTTCCCCCTACTGTCCCGAAGAACTTTTAAATTGCTTTTGGTAACTAAATACATCTTAACCCCGTCTTTATTCTTTACTTACATATTGCCGGAGACATGTTTCATAAAAGCTGATAATATTTCTGGAGATATCGTAAATGATTTCTTTTCATCTGTCCCGAAAACTTTTAAAGTGAATTAGGATTACTAATGCTTGAATACTGTACCAAAACTGAAAATCTATCTCCGGACAACAAATGACTCTGTCCCATCCCTTACTGCGTATCGTTATAATTATAATGAAAAGTTTAAATCGCGACTTCCTATAGATAAATGGATATATTTGTAGTGCAAAGCCCTTGCTGAATGCATTTGTCCCAAGGAACTTTTAAAGCAAAGTTTACTGAGGATTAAAAGTCGAATTCAGAATGGGATGTCCTTTTTAAGTATTGCAGGAGATAGTCTGCCCTTTAGTTTACATCTATCTCAATGAATTAAACAAGAACAAAGAACAAGCGTACAAAAAAAGACTCTGTCCCGTTCACCTCACATCATTTCGTTCAACATAAGTGAAATTTATTGTCTACCGTCATTTCGAAAGATAATGTTGGCTAAGTGAAGTTTTTATAGGGCAGACGAAGGAACAAGTAAGAGAATGCGTCTATGTTTTAAAAAACTATAATACAGTTTAAAATTTTTTAAAAGAACGTAAGGGGACAAAATAATTTTGACTAGGGACAAGCTCTAAAATTGTCGGCTAACTCTCAAAAATCTTTTAACGCAGTATCATATTAGTTTGAATTGTGAATTAGCATTTATTTTAATATCATGCGAGAAGGTTCATTGGGTCACAGCCATTTAAACGATTTTGTTAAGCATTTTGGAATAGACGATGGGACAAGTATATTTATTATTTAATTCGAATTATGAATTACAGATTTGTTTATATTTAACATTTTATTTTAAATTGTCTACGCGGGAAGATTGAATGGGACAGAGTCATTTCGAGCGATTTTGTTTGCTAAGTAAAGTTGTCTTTTAATGCAGATGAAGGGACAAATTTATTCAAAGAGAATGCGTCTATGCTTTAATAAACCTTAACTTGGTTTAAGATTTTTTAAAAGAACATGAAGGGACAAGATAATTTTGACGAGGGACAAGCTCTAAAATTGGCGGCTAACTTTCAAAGACCTTTTACACAGTGTCATATTTCTTAGTTAGTTTCAATTATGAATTTACCATTTATTTTAATATCACGCGGGAAGCTTCAATGGGTCATTTAAACCATTTTATTAAGCATTTTGAGACGGACGAAGGGACACGTTTATTTATTGTTTAGTTCGAATTATGAATTACAGGTTTGCTCTAACATTTATTTTAAATTGTCAAGACGAGAAGATTGATTGGGACAGAGTAATTTCGAACGATTTTGTTAATCATTTTGGGACAGACGAAGGGACAAGCTTATTTTGAACAAACTTGTTTTAAAAAATAATCCTCTATCATTTGTAATCGTAAGTTGCTTTAAAATTCCTCAGAAAATACAAAGGGACAAGCTTTGAGATTGAGTTTTCAAAAAACTGTTTAATACAGTTTCATGTTTATTATTTACTTTGCTTTATAAGTTACGGGATTTATTCTCATTTAACATTTTTATTTTAAATTGTGACGTAAGTTATTTCGAACGATTTCATTGACTAGGTTTTTTTTTATCAGATGGAGGGACAAATTTATTTTGAACAAATTGATGTTCCAGGAGAATGTTCTGTGTTTTAAAAGTCCTCTATTTTTAGTAACTTTGAAGTTCCTTGGAAAACAAAGGAACGAGATAATATAAATTCTAAACGAAGAGACAAGTTTATTCTGAACAAAATGATTCTCCAGGAGAACCTATTCAGCGTTTAAAGAAATGCTTTGTCGGTAGTAATCTTAACTAGCTTCAAAATGCCTTGGTAAATACTTGGGACAAGTTGGTTTAAAAAGGAACTTTTAACGCAGTTTCACGTTTCTTATTTACTTTGCTTTTCATTTTTAATTAACAAACACGACAAAACGGAATGGGACGGAGTCTTTTGAACATTTTTGTTTTTTGGTGAAGTATTAATCATAACTTGATGGTTTTAGCAGAACGTAAGAAAGATGAATTGTTTTTACATATTTGTTAACATTTACGAAACGTCATTTGCTTTGACGGGACAAGTGCAATCCAGAAATTCTTAGTAATTGCAAAGTAATATAATTCTGTATTTGCGTACAAATTTCGCGTTTGATATACAAAATAAATGTTAAATATAAGCAAAATAACAAACATGAAACTGCGTTAAAAGGTTTTATTGAAAGCCAACCGTCAATTTGAAAGCTGGTCCCTTGTAAAAAAGTTCTTGTCTCTTTGTATTTTCCAAGGCCTTTTAAAACCAAGTCGTGATTATTAAGTGCAGACGAGTTTTTTAAAACACAGACGTATTCTCCTGATACATCAGTTTGTTGAGATTAAACTTGTCCCTTCGTCTGTCCCAATAAACTTTTAAGACAAAATTCGATTTTTAAAAGGCAAGATAAAATCCCTTTTTGGGATGGAGGGCGAGCTATACTTGAGCAATTTAGGTCTGAATTGACCAACGATTTGAGGTCCACGTGCCATCAGTTTAATTGTTTCTGTTGTTCATAAACAACTTCGGTGATCCGGCACAGAATCGAAGAAAACTGCTACATACTAATTAAGTCGAAAACAAAACAAACACGTCGACTGTATAATGTAATCGTTGCGTATAAACACTGACGCAACGAATACAGTGGGGCTTTTTATCACTGGCAAAACAAACGAAACGTAATCAAATGACGCAACGCATCGCGTTTATAGATTCCAGAGGCCGGAGCGAGAGCATGATTCACACGCGTAATTACATAAATTTACGAGCGGAGACGACCGGAGCCGAACGGCAGCAAGGATAATGACCAAGCGACGTTGCCAGACCGACGCCTCACGCGCCCCTCGTCTTTGTCCCGTCGCGTTTCTGCTCTCCTTCTCGCTCTTGTTCAGAGGAAAGGAAAGTTTCTGCGCTCGCTACCTACCACAACCGTCTCCGTCTGTCGCAGAGGGACGGGTGGTCGCGTCTCTTTTCTTTGGCCACCGTAGAAATAGTTTAAATGTTTTGTGAAAAGATCTTTTGTATCTTTGCTTACGTATGCGCGTAATACATTGGACCGAAACTGTCGAACTTTCTGAACGGGACAATTCGTGTTGCTTTTGTTTATTGGGTCTGTGATCTAATATACCGACCACCGCTTGTGTTTTGTTCCAAATTTTTGATCGATTATGTACGTCTACGAATACAAACGAAATATTCTAATCTTATTTCACTGAGTAAGAAACGCTTGTATTTTTTTTGTTTATAAACAGGACGCTTTGACAATTAAAAACTGTTAATTAACTAATTCATGGGCTCTTTTGTTATGCATAAACAGTTCCAAACTTTCCGAAAGGGACAAAACTGCTAATTGTACTGCTAATTGCTAATTAGGTGATTAACAAGCACTTATGTTTTGTTTCTAAAACTGCCAAACAGTGGTATAATATAGTCTTAATTGACAGATAAACAAACGACTAAATACAAAACATTCCGAAACACTATTTTTTTTTCTAGTTGGCGACAGACCTTGCAATCGTTTTTTACTATTGTTTGTTATGACATTTTATTGATAATGATCAAGTAGTATTGGTGCTTTGTTTGTAAAACAAAAGCTTAAAACGGTTGTGTTTGTTTTCCTTTATGAAAACAATCTAAAATTTCTGTTCTTGTTAGTTGACTAATTAATAGACGCTTGTGTTTTGTTTTGAATGAGATACTTTGCTTCTACTTATAAGAACAGAACTGTGTATTATTTGTTTTGTATAAACTGTCAAGTTCTAAAAGGGACAACACAGTATCAGATTTTTTGAACAAGTCAAAGAATCCTACTTTTGTTTATGAAGGTAATAAAATAAGTAAATAATTTTAACATTTTGTTAATACTTTATAAAGATGCGCTTGAGTATAATGTGCGACACTTTCAGGAATTTGTTTGCAAGAAAATATGAACGAAAAACACTGGTGAAAAGTTAGCAACAAACCTCCAGCTACAACATTTACAAATTGGCTGCCAAAGCCGTCCTAATTATCACAGAACTAAGCATCGTGAAGATTATTAACTACAGTTTGTCCCTGGTGTATCACAATTGAGAAAAACACTAAATCCAAATTATTGGTAGTAATTAACGCCCAGTACCTAATTACATAAATAACTTTTTAAAGAAACTATTTACGATGAAAATTTGCACGTAATCGAATAGCAAATGATGAAATATATCGAAAGATGCGACCAGTAAGTTTTGGCTGATCGATTTTATTGATTAATTATCGATTGAAAAGGGCGCTCCCACACTATAAGTACACATAACTTTTTATGTAAATGTTGGACAAACTAATTTCTTCCAAAATATGAAAGCGTACATTCAAATCTATCGATTTACGCTACTTCTGAGTTTTGGCCCATCAATTTTATCGATTACTGCTCGATTGAAAATAGTTAATTTCACGCACTTAAGAAACGCCAAATACAACTTTTTGTACAAAAATTGCACAAACGAAATTCTTGCAAAATATGAAAGGACCATCGCTAATGGTTTTTTTTTTGCAATAAATACGTATACCCCGAGAATGCCTAAATACAATCAATAATCAGTCAATAAAATCTATGGCCCAAAACTCAGAGATAGCATAAATCGATAGATTTGAAGGAACTCTTTCATATTTTACAAGAAATTCGTTTGTGCAACATTTGCATAAAAAGTTATGTGCATTTATAGTTAACGCTCTATTGAAAACCTAAAGCCGCGGGAATGCCTAATTAGAATCCGTAATCAATCAATAAAATCGATCGGCCAAAACTCAGAAGTACCACAAATCGATAGATTTGAATATTCTCTTTCGTATTTTACAAGAAACTCGTTTGTGCAACATTTGCATAAAAAGTTATGTGTATGCATTTATAGTTGACGCTGTCTTGAATATCTGAAGTGTCGGAGGGCCCGTTTTCAATCGATAATTAGTCAATAAAATCGATCGGCCAAAACTCAAAAATAGCATAAATCGTTAGATTTGAATGTTGTCTTTCGAATTTTGCGAGAATTTCGTTTGTGCAACATTTGTACAAAAAGTTATGTGTTATTGTACTTGGCGTCTTTTAACTATTTTCAATCGATCAGTAATCAATAAAATCGATCGGCCAAAACTTACTTGTAGCATCTTTCGATATATTTGATCATTTGCTATCCGATTACGTGCAAGTTTTCATCGTAAATAGTTTTTTTAAAAAGTTATTTATATTATTAGGTACCTACTGGGCATTAATTACTGCGCCAATAATTTGGATTTGGTTTTTTTCTCAATTGTGATACACCAGGGACAACTATAGTTAATGATCTTCACAATGCTGTTAAAATTATAGTTCTGTGATAATTAGGACGGCTCTGGCACTCAATTTAAATTTTGAAATTTTGTTGCTGGAAGTTTGTTGCTAACTTCTCACCGGTAGCTCTAAGTAAATCCACGAAAAGAGCACGAAATATATAAACAAATGACGATCAACAAATCACGAGAAGTTCCGACGTATTTAATTTCGCAATTGTTAAATTACAAATAAACGTCGAGTTGCCAAATTTATTTCGAACTCTGAAATCAATTGCGTTTCATTTCGTAATTATACATATGGGATGATAGAAAAAATTCAAAATTAACAAATGACAACCGACGAATCACTACAGATTTCCACAATACATATAAAATTTTTAACTTTTCAAATGATAATGTAACAATGTAGATGTCGAAAATCGTGCTGAATATTGAACACTAGAACTGAAACGTAATCTAAATGCCGAGAGATAAACAATTTGATAATACATTGCAATTGTATGGGATGGTTGAAAAAAATTGAAATTAACAAATAACAGTCGACGAATCACGGGAGATTTCGGCAATCGTTTATTTCTAGAAGTCATTTTATTTTCGATCGCGCTGTATTTTGTCGAACCTAATTTAAAAACAAACGACGATGCGAATAAACCGAAAAGGGGACCTTGCAAACTTTATTTTTTTTTGTTTTTCTAAAATTATTATTTGTAAAAAAATACTAATCAATAAGTCTGATTTGCAATTTTATTACCATTTCGTCACGTGAATCGCAACTGTACCTACAGAATGATTGAAAAAATTCGAAATTAATAAATGACAATGGACGAATCACGGGAGATTCACTTTTTTCAGACTGCCTAATCATTTGTAAAAAAAATAAACAATAAGTCTGATATACAATTTTATTACCATTTCATCACGTCATTGGCAATTATACTTACCTATGTATGTATAGGATGATTGAAAAAGTTCGAAATCAATAAATGACAGTCGGCGAATCACGAGAGGCGTCGAGATTTAGGCTGAATATTGAACACTATAGAACTGAAACGTAATCTGAAAGCTGAAAGACAAACAATTAAAAGTTTGCAATATGCCGAATTACTAACAAATTAACAAATCTCAATTAACAAATCATGAGAGATTGCGACAATATTAATTTTTAACTTTTTAAATAACAAGTTAACAACGTAATTTAAAAGGCAAGAGATAAACAATTTGATACTTGCCAATGTATGAGTCATTTAAAAAAAATCGAAATTAACAAATGACAATCGACGAATCACGGAAGATTTCAGCAATCGTTCATTGCTGAAAGTTATTTCAGAACTGTTATAAAACTAGATCACAGCCTACTCTGAATCATTTTATTTTTGATCGCGCGGTATTTGGTCAAACATAATTAAAAGCAAATGACGCTGCAAATAAACCGCGAAAGGACCTTGCAAAGCTTGTTTGTTTTTGTTTTCTTGTTTTACTGGCCTGCCTATGATTTGTAATAATAATTTAAAAGAAAAACAATAATTAACAAGCGCGATTTGCAATTTTATTTGCGCTAAACAAACGACGAACAAATAACCGCAAGAAGATTGTGGCCATAGGTTACGTGATTTTCAAGAAATGAATTCAAATAACGATCAATAACCGTTTGGAAGGACGCGAAACTTTACTAAAACGTTTCGTTTACGTAACCGCAAATACATAAGTGTTTCATTAAGGAATTTCTCGTCTGAAAAAAAGTTTCGACAAGTTGTCATTTTTGTGAAATAAAGTTGGAAACCTCGATTTGCATTTGGTTTCCCTAATCTCGCGCCCATTAGGTAATTAATAATAAATAGAAGTCAGTGACGTAGTTAACATTTTAGAACACTCAAACTATTCTGTGAATTATTCAAGTGTATTTCATTCACTTTATTCCATAACGCTTTTCGTATTCATAATTTGCCCCCCTTCAAGTCACTCATCATTTTTATGTGACGGAACTAACAAGAGCTGTCAAAATTGTAGGTTAAGAAAACGCCCAGTGACTAGCGCTAAGCGGAGTAATCTTGAACTACACCTTTGCCCGCGTCATTTACCTATGCTAGAAGGCCCGGTTTATTCATCTCTGAGTAACTGCCAAGTTATAACTAGCGCGTTGCCCTATCTTTAATCATCAAGTATTTTACTGGCCACTTACTCAGAGATGAATAAACCGGGCCTTAGCATAACATAATCGTGACAGAAGCAACAAGAGCTATCAAAATTGTAGGTTATTAAGAAAGCTCCCAATAACTAGCGCTAAGCGGAGTAATCTTGAACTACACCTTTATTAGCATCAGTTACCTAGAAGTCGTAATTCATTTAGCATAACATAATCGTGTGAATTAAAAATAAAATTATTTATTTCTTGACTTCGAAATACTGCCACGACGCGACGCGACGCCTTGAATGTGCAGCTCTACAATAATTTTTTATTGACTGCACGGCATTGTCTAGAAAATATTATTGACATCCTTATAAATAGTACTTCAAATAGCTGTTGTAGAATGAAAGATTGATAATATTTCAGATCCAAACCACAGTATAAGTAATACCCAGTAGCGTCGTTTAAACGTCAGTGTCAAGAAAAGCGGCCATACTGTTTGATACCTTTATGGAAATTGCAAGTCGGTAGGTATCAAACAAAATGGCAAATGTGACAGTTATACTCGAATGTCGCTACTGTGTACATTCTTATACTGTATCCTGTGTTTAAATCATTGTGATTACGGTGTATATTTTCCGTTGTACGTCATACGATGGAAAATGAACTGTCAATCTAACCTAATTAGTTTTTATTGATCCACAACGGATTATTTAATTTTAATTAATGTGGTATAAGTAGAGATTTCACGTTTGACAGATGGTTACCATACGCACTTACCGATGTGTTTCCATCTTAATTCTAACTTCTAACCTCACTTTTAAGTTTGACGACTTGTTTTTACTATTACTTAATAGTCGCAATAAAATAGATTTCTTCTCAAAACGCAGAAGTTGGGCTAATTTAATTTGCTGGCGAATAAAACATATTGTCTGTTTCAAAATTATTATTATTATTATTGTCTGTTTTAAAATTAAAAAGCCACCACCTGTTTATGTTGCCAAAAAGCAAAATTCCCAGATGTATTTTGGTTGGTACTTCACAATGTCACTGTTGCGGTCACTGTAATTTATGCGCGTCAGTAGTTTAGCCTCAAAATTTAAAACGTCATATTATTATTTAATTTGCCTAAAAGCTTACGAGGTTGCGAGAACGCAAAGATCTTTCAAGACGCGCAGCTAAAATTTTCTTCTCCCTAAATTTGTCACTAGCAAGTACATGCAGCAGCGTTGCCGGTTGTATCTACGAGGTAAATTGCGAGGTTGGTGGTTTTTTGATTTTGAAACAGACAATAGTTCTTAATAATGACAGATTGAAGTTGTTTTCATAAGAGAAGAGCTCTGCGTCATAAATAAAATGCGTCTGGTGTTGCAACATCAGACATAAGAAACATAACTCCATCCTTTTCTGTCATTCACCGTTAACAAAGAAATAATACTGAAATAATTGTAGGTTGTAACTTTGGCGATTAATGACGCAGAGATCAAATTCCGTGATTTTTACTTTATGACAGCTTTTGACACTTATGTAACCTTCACTAAGACCCCATTTTATAATCACAAACTCAGGAAGAATTATTTTCAAAGCATTGCTAGATATAAAAATAACCAAGACTAAACTTGCGTCTGTAAATTGAGCCCGAATAGATTTGACAACGTCGCAAAATTTACATGTCATCAAATCATTAAAGTTATGATATGCAACGAATTTCTCATGCTTTGGCATTTACAAAAAAAGTCTTGTTTACAAGATATTTGGCAAAAAAGAAACGATTTCGAGTTTGTCCAAATTACAAACCCTGCAAGAAGGTGACTTCCCCGAACTCAAGGCCAATTAGGTGTAAAAGTTTTATAAAGTTTCGTCTAGTAACTTTTGTGCGAATTTGCCTTAAGTTATTTAGAGAGACTCTGAGCGTAATATTATGCCTAGAAACATAACTGGCGCAAATGTACCTATTTCCGGTCTAGAAATAATATGTACACTTACAATCACATGCGGAAAATATATTCCTAATTATTGTAAGATTTCAGCCTTCATTTGTTGCAGAAAAACACGACAGAAGCATTTGAACTTTCCTCAACTGATATAACCTCTTCAAAAACTAAAAGACCTGAAAGTTTCGTAACTTCCGGTTTTCACACGCAGTTACTATTTTATGTGAATGCTCAAAGTCTATTAATATCTATTTTTTACGGAAACAGACTCAGTTCAGGGCGTACCTAAACAACAACACAAACTGACTGTTGTTTGTTTTTCAATCCGCCCTTTCCACGTAAATTTCAGAGGCACGAACCAATTATAAATTAATTTGGAAACTTAGTTGCGTTCAGAAACGTTCTGCTAGCTAATCAGAACTTAAGGAATTTCATCCGTAAACAAAGAAACTGGGACTCCCTTTGCGTTTTCTTCCCTAATCACAGAACCAAATGCCCAATGGCCTTCAATTTTTGCCAGCGGGCTGTCCTTTTGCCGCTACGCATCGATCCGTATTGGAAATTTTCACGGCGTTGTCGCTTTCGACGCAAAAAAATGCCGTCAATCGCCGCGGAATTTTCAAGGTGCGGCCAGGCAAAAGGCGGGCCGAGGGCGGGGCAAGGGCGTGCGCCATCGTATTTTTCGCCAATCAAGGCGGCATGGGTGTGGCACCCGGCTAGAACTTGTGTGGTCCTCGTCAGCGTTGCGGAGTCACGTTCACCATTAACTTGTTTTTTTCTTGTTTGGAAACGTAGAGCTGTCGACTTTGTTTTGCTCTACGGGCGCGTTATTTGAAACTATCTGTATTTAAGTTATTTTAACTACGAGAGAGTTATTTTATTAGCGCTCAATACTTAGGAACACAGACTTTTAATAGAATGTATTGGGGTAAAGATGCGTCATGATTGCGTCTATTGTTTTTGTTGATGTGTACAGTTAGTTTTTTTACTATAAAGTATGTAAATTAGTTGCTCTGCTCAGCATAGTTTTTTTTTCTAATAATTTTTTAAAATGTTCTGCACATGTATGGTAGTTTGGTAGTAAACTTCGGAATTTAAACCAGAATGAAATGTTTGGATTTATGAACATGACCTTAAAAAACTATCCCTTTAACAAATTTAATTTAAATAAAATATCGATTGCGTAAATAAGCATTTGCGTGCCATAACAATTTTTCTTGTTTAAAGAAAGACTTACCTTAAATTTTTCTTCGACGCATGAATGTATTGATTCTTCATCATCTTTTCGCCCCTGTACATGCAAGTAATTAAAAAATAATTTTAGGAAAAGTTTTTGTTAAATTTAAAGATGTTCTTTAATAAACTCCATATATTTTTTTATGAATGTTTGAAAAGCTGTAGATCCAAACAAGAATGCAGGAGTGGTAAGTTTCAGAGATACGAACGACTATATAGTTATACAGATTCCGTAAATGTTTAATTTGACATCCCGTTTAATGCGTGCGACAGGGAACTCACTAGAAAAATAAAGAGAGAAATTTGACTAATCACGCCCATTTGTGTTCGTAGCTCAATTGCGTTCGATGCCGGCCACTGCACGGCCCGCCGGGTCTTTTGCAATTAATTCTTAATTAATTAAAACTGTCATAAGTAAAGCATGGATTTAGGTGCATTTTTAGGTCATGAATCATCTTTTTAGTCCGGCGAATGCGTTGTGAAAAATTAAGGTATTATTAAGGACGTGGATGCATCGATGCGTTTAACCGACGCGACGTAATGTTGTAGCCGTAGCTGCCGAAAGTAAAATGTCAACCGTCAATGCTTTCATTGGTTAAATTGACTCAAATGACAGATAATTTGACAGTTAAGGCAAGGTGGTTTAATCTGTGGCTTCATTTCATGATTGGCCCTTCCGTCAAACGTCTATAATCACTTTATGCCACAGCTGTCAAAATCAAAATGTCAATTGTCAATTTATTTGAAGGACTAAATGACAGATAACTTGACAGGCGATGCATTAATTTAATTTAAGACGTCAGATTGAAAGCACGTCGACAAATTTGACAGGTAACAGATAATTTGGCAGATGATGCAAGGTGGTTTGATTTATGACCTTCATATCGAAAGCACGTCGTCAAGTTTCGAGGCCGAACACGTTTGTTTCACTTCATGATCGGCCGTCCTGTCAAACATTCACGATCACTTATAATGCCGCAACTGTCAAAATCAAAATGTCAAGTGTCAACGCTGTCATTTGTTTCATTAATTGACTTAAACGACAGATAATAATAGATAATTATAAAGTCGACACTCTTTTGTTCTCTGAAACGCTTGTTAAATTCGAAAACGTTATATACAGGGTGCTTAAAATTCCTGTATTGAAAAATAATATGATGAAATAATATCATATGAAGTTAATTAAATTTACTTAATGTCACTACTGTCAAAACTAGAATGTCGACTGTCAACGTTATCATTTGTTCTATTTACGTGGCAGATAATTTGACAGTCAACGCAAAATGCCTTAATTTGTAACATCGTCCAATTCAGGGTCGAAAAAGTTGTCCGTCAAACTTTTACGATCATTTACAACGTGGCTGTCAAAATCTAAAGATCAGTTGTAAGCGTTGTCATTCATTTATTTAAATGGCACATAATTTGACAGTCGATACAAGATATCTTAATTTCTGACATTATCAATCAAAGTATCTGTTTTTAGCTACATCAAAATAAAATTGTCAGTTGTTAGCGTTGTCATATGATTTACGACCTAAAAATGCACCTAAATCCGTGCTTTAGTCATAAGAAGGCTTAACCGATGAACAAACAACTGTAAGGTAAGATCTAAATATGATTGAGAAAAATTCTTAAGAGAATTTACGGGTGTAAGAAAATAAACGAGAGTTTAGCGACAGTTTAAATCAAGGCTGGGACACATCAAGCGAGTGGGTAGATATGGTAAGGGATGGTAAAACAAACAGCACAAAAACTATCACAAGGGAAAAAGATAAATATCAAGAAGAAAATGGAAAGAGACAGTATGGAAGACACCAGAGAAAGATGAATCCATTACAAAGCTATTGAGACCTAAAAAGCCTGGACGTAGCTTATACATAAAATATCACAAATATCTTCGATAGTTCGTTTATAGAAAAAGGTAGAATTTTTTTCTATATAAAATTACTTTTTCCCATACGATTTAAGAAAATGTGAGTGAGCGATAACGGAGAATAATAATAGATGTCCTCTCTGTAGCTTGCGTATACATTATTACATTCTATCAATAAATTAATTTGGAGATTTTCTTTTTTCTTAACGCACCTTAACACTCGACTGTTATAAAAAAAAATTCATTGAGCCTTAGTTTGGTATACACGCGCCAACAACATCTGCTTTGAACGACGCGTTCGACGTCGGTCGGTAAAATAAAATTAAAACGTCGTTCGACTAGCAATAACATTTCTTAATTTTCACGGCAATTTAACGCCCGACGTCGATTTCGGCGAAGACGACGAAAGCAACAAAGGCCGCTCTAAGTTGTAAATCACGACCGGCTTTTGTAGATAATAATAAGTATTCCCCTTGGCGTTGGTTACGTAGAAAATCCGGGTTGTTTGAGCAGCACCCAACTGTAAAAGTATGGAAGTAATGACGCGGCCTTTATTGTTGTATGTGCGCACAAGGCCATTTTATATTGAGGACGCGGGGCATTACTTGGGGCAACGCCCTTTGCTGTTTACAAACACGCGGAAATCGATAACGACGCCTGCGACATCTACTAGAACGACGATACTACCTTAGAACTATTACACTTAATTTATAGGTTTCTGTTATGAAATCACAAGTTACTATTCTAAAGGTATAGTAATCTGTAAAACGCAGAAAAATTTCAATGTGCACTTTAAATATATGTTGTTCACAAATTAAAAAACCACCACCTGCTGCATTTTGTTGGGATAAAACATAAGTCCCCTATAAAACATTATCGAAATAGCAAGGTATTTGAAGTTTCATATCAAAGTAATTTGTCAAATCAATTTTATTATTATACTATTTACATTTATATTCATTTTAACAAGCCATTTCAATGCCTCGAAAGCAGAAAAATATTTTAAATGCCAGAATGTTACCAAATTTCTAACTAGGACACTGTTGCCGGTTGTACTTTTCACAAGGCAACATCGCCAGTGGTCTTTTAATTTGTGGACAGAGTTTATTTAATTGCTTTATTTCTGATTAAACGAGGAGCGACTGGAGCGAGGCATTATGAAAAACGATGCTTTAATATGAAGATGTTATAATTTAATATGAATTGTTTTCAAACAGTGCCATCTTTTGACTATAATTAATATCATCGATTCCATCGCCATTGAACCAATGAATTTAATGAACGCAGCAGATTTATTACGTCCAGCTCAATATTACTTTTCGCTATTACTAACACCAAGGAAAATAAATAAAGTTTAGCAGAAGTATTCATGCACCATTTGGTGACAATGCCAGAATGTTTCTACTCAGTAGTTGGCAGACCTGACTGAGACGCAAATTTTTTTTGATCAAACGCTAATAACATTGTTCTCCGATTTTGCTTATTTATTAATAAAAATAAGGTACGAGTATCATAACATTTCACTAAAATCAATTAACACAATTGACGATATGCTCAGTTACAAAGTTTCATACTCAACAGTTGGCAGCCCCTCTCCTTAATTATCTTGAAGAAAACGATGCAAATCAATGTAAAGTTAATGTTTCTATCATGATATACTTATTTATTTATTGATAACTAAAAATTACTCGCCGTCTTCATTATTTCTAAAGTAGTTTAGAAACAATTCGGTGAAGAAAGAAATTGATGTTGGTACAACTGACAGTGAATTGTTTTCATAACCTAACTTTCACGCGTGAGAACGTTTGGTGTAATAACGCTTTTAATTACTGAATTATTGAAGTAAAATGGATACGGATTTGTACGATGAATTCGGAAACTACATCGGCCCTGAATTGGACAGTGATGACGACGAGGAGGAAGAGCGGGATAACTTCGGCGAAGACGAAGAGCAACAGGACTACGATGTAAGTTATTTTACGACGTCGCTTTTCCACACAACAGAAATCTCGTTGTAGGATGAACAAATGGAAGATGCAGAGCCCCAGCCGATGGCCATCGTCTTACACGAAGATAAAACTTATTACCCCTCAGCCCTGCAGGTGTACGGGCCGGACGTTGAGACGATCGTGCAAGAGGAAGACGCCCAGCCCTTGGACGTCCCCCTGATTGAGCCTGTGAAGAAGAAGAAGTTTCAGTTGAAGGAACAAGACCTACCCGAGACAGTTTACAACATGGAGTAGTGAACACTTTATTTTGATCCTATCTGGATTTAACCCACATTTTCTTTCCAGGTTTTTAGCCGACATGATGGACAATACATCTTTAATTCGTAACGTGGCCCTCATCGGCCATTTACATCACGGGAAGACGACGTTTGTCGACTGCATTATCAGACAGACTCATCCCGGATATCAAGATTATGAAGAGAAGAATCTCCGTTACACTGACACGTTGTTCACCGAGCAGGAACGCGGATGCTCCATTAAATCAGTCCCTGTGACGCTGTTATTGCCTGATATTAAGAGCAAGAATTATTTGATGAATATTTTTGATACTCCAGGTAGGACTTTCACTCTTCTATTTGTTTGAAAGTAGTCATGTGAAAGCACGTTGAGAAAGAAAAATTGGTTAACTTTGTTGATCTAACAAATTTTTAGGGCATGTAAATTTCTCCGATGAAGTCACAGCGGCGATGCGTCTTTGTGATGGTATAGTTTTGTTCGTTGATGCTGCAGAAGGCGTCATGTTAAACACCGAGCGTTTGTTGAAGCATGCGGTGCAAGAACGCATGCAGATTACGGTCTGCATCAATAAGATCGACCGACTTATACTAGAGCTGAAACTGCCACCACAAGATGCTTATTATAAGTTGAGGCACATCGTTGAGGAAATCAATGGATTGCTTACGTATGTTAAGTTTATAATTTGAAATGTTCTCGTTGATTGAAAATTGGGTATTCTTGAAGTTAAGACAAGTATTAATGTGTGTGTATGCATGTACGTGGGTCGATTTAATCAGTTTTGTACTCCAGGAAGTGTCAGATTTATTTTATTTCAATCAGAAAATAAAATGTCTCTATCAGAAATTATTTTAAAATTGTTGTATAAAATGAAAGACATAGATCACGTAAGAAAATGTGATAATAATGTGATCTAGATTCCGATTTAATCCTTGCATATTAATACATGCCTAATCTGTAGGATTACAAAAAATTGAATAAAGTAATTGTTGGCACCGAAAACTAGTCTCAGGAGTTATAGGTAAAAAGTGATATAAATACAAACTTACAGCAAATTGTATTTAGGTTGTACTCAGATGATTTGAACCCCCAAATTGTCTCGCCCGTTCTGGGGAATGTCTGCTTTGCCAGTTCACAGTATGCCGTGTGTTTTACTCTAAAATCCTTCGCCAATGTCTACAGACAATATTACGGCGAAGTAAACGTGGAAGAGTTCTCAAAGCGATTGTGGGGTGACATATACTTCAACAGTAAAACGTAAGTTATTTAAAAATTAATATTTCATCAAAATCCACTGTGCGATAAATTTTTTTTTTAACAAAATATATCTACTATATTGATTAGGTTCATTTACCTCGAACCTCGATTTATATATACATATACAACATCTACTGATTTAAGTTCCTATTTAATTTTACGTAGGGGTCTAAACAGACTATTATGTTGATGTACTATAGCTTTTGTCAAGTCATTTAGGCCCATAGCTGTGTAATTTGTCTCCACCTTTTCCTATCCCTTGCTTCACTTCTCCAATTTGTTACCTGCTTTTCTTTTAAATCTTCTACGATCGCTTCCCTCCATTTTCTTTTAGGTCTTCCCTTCTTCCTTTTTCCTTCCGGTTGTCTCCATCCTATTGTTTTCACAATACTTTCCTCGGCCATTCTCTCTAAATGTTCTGCCCATTGCAATCGTCTTGCCTTTACCACTTCACTGATTTTTGGTTCATTAAATAATTCATTATTTCTTTGTTTGTTCGTCTTTCCCATCCTGCTACAGTTCTACCTCCAAAAATTCGTCGTAATATTTTTCATTCCCACGCTTCTATCTTTATTTCTGCTCTTTTGTTCATCACCCGCTTTCGAATCATATAATAGAGTTGGCCTTAGTACAGTTTTGTACACCTTTATTTTTGTTTGTACAGAGACTTCTTTAGCCTTTAGTATATTATGCAATCCACTGGCGCATCTGTTAGCTTTCGATACCCTTAGATCTATCTCCACCTCTTCATTATATCTGTTGTTAATTAACGTCCCTAAATACATGAAACTGTCTACTGCTTTGAATTCCATACTTTCTTCTCCGTCCCTCTTTCTCTTTATCTTTGTAATTGCTCTTTTCCCTTTAGTTTCATGTAATTACTTTTGTCGACATTTATGCGTAATCCTTTCTTCCTAGCTGCAATTATTAATTGTTCAGTTGCTTCTCTTAGTTCTTCCTTCCTTCTGGTGATCAATACTACATCATCCGCGTAGGTTAGGCATTGGTGGCTTTTTGTAAAGATTGTTCCTTTGGTGTTGATTCCGCTGTCTCGTATTATGTCTTCTAAAAGCACATTAAAGAGCAAAGTTGATAAAGGGTCCCCCTGTCTCAAACCACTCTTCACGTCAAATTCGTTTGATTTAATTCCGTTTATCTTATTCAAATAGTATTATAATGAATAATAGTATTCGAATGAAGTAGTATTCGAATGAAAATAGTATTCGAATGAAATAGTATTCGAATGAAGTAGTATTCGAATGAAGTAGTATTCGAATGAAATAGTATTCGAATGAAAATAGTAGTATTCAAGTGAAAATTTCATTTCTGTTTCATTCAAATACTATTTCATTCAAATACTATTTCATTCGAATACTATTTCATTCGAATACTATTTTCATTTGAATACTATTTCATCCGAATACTATTTCATTCGAATACTATTTTCATTCGAATACTACTTCATTCGTATATTATTCTCGCCCATCACTAATCTTGAGAATTTGCAGTCTGCAATGTTTGGAGTAACTCTTTTCTGTTCACCGAATCATATGCCTTCTTGAAATCTACAGCAGTCAAATTTATCGCCTTTTTTATATATTATATTTTAGATCCATTTTCTTCACTCTCTGCTTTCTCTCTACCCTTATGCCTTTTATTTTTACACCAACGAGAAAATGGTCCGAGATGACATCTGCTCCTCGATATGTTCTAACGTTTTTTATGCAGTGTGCACACTGTTCTTGTATTAAAACATATCAATTTGATTGGTTTTACTTTGGCCTGGAATTCTCCATGTTCCTTAATGTATGTCCTTCCTAGCAAAGTGAGTACTCATGATTTTCATTTTCATTTCTACTGCGAAATTAATTAGTCTCAGGCTATTGTCAATACTGACTTCGTGTTTACTTTCGTTTCCTGCTATACGCCTGTAAATGTCCTCTCTTCCTACCTTAGCATTCGCATCGCCTATAACCATTTTAATGTCTTACTTGGGTATTATGTTCATTAATCTTTCCAGTTCTTCATAAAACTCTTCTTTCTTCTCTGTTGGCGCATGTATATGTATTTATTAGTGTCAAATTCATATTTTTTGTTTGTAATGTTAAATAGTACAATTTATCCATTTATCTATCTGTTTCAATTATATTATTTTCCTTTAAATGTGTTTCTTGTACCACTAAAATCTGTAAATTATACTCTTTCATATCTTGTACTAAGTTTTTTACAGCGCCCTCTTCATTTAAACCTTGGAGATTCCACGTTCCCATCCTGATCTCGCTTTTCTTTTCTTTTTTTGTTAGATTTTACGTGTTTATTTCAGCCGAAAGTTCACGAAGAAAGCGCCTCACAACTCAGCTCAGCGAAGCTTCGTCGAGTTCATTCTTGAACCGCTTTACAAAATATTCGCGCAAGTCGTTGGTGATGTTGACAGCACCTTGCCTGGTGTACTCGACGAGCTCGGCATCAAGTTGAACAAGCACGAGCTGAAACTGAATATTCGGCCTCTGTTGAGGCTCGTTTGTAACAAATTCCTCGGTGATTTCAGTGGTAAGTTAAAGAGGAGACCTTCACTTGATTGGAAATCAAATTTACTTGTAAAAATGCTTTTATCTTTACTCAGATTGTTGAGCAGCAATCAGAAGACCCTTAAATCGTATTCATTCAATTTGGTGAAATGTAAATTGTATTTTTAACAAATTTCTACGGTTCACAGTAGCTTGTTTATTTAAAAGTTTTCATCTATTTCAATCTAGGTTTCGTTAATATGTGTGTTGAGCACATTCACTCGCCTTTAGACAATGCGAAATTAAAAGTTGATCACATCTACACTGGCCCAAGTTCGAATAAACTCTATGATGACATGATTAACTGCGATCAGGAGGGTTTGCTAATGGTGAGATCCAAAACCCATGGATTCCTGGAATAATCCTAATCTTGTAGGTTCATAGTTCCAAGATGTACCCAACAGAAGACTGTTCATTTTTCCAAGTCCTCGGTCGAGTCATGAGCGGGACTTTACACGCCGGAACGGACGTTCGAATCCTAGGTGAAAACTACAGCTTACAAGACGAGGAAGACTCTCGCGTCCTAACCGTCGGTCGACTGTGGATATTCGAAGCGAGGTACAAGATCGAATTGAACCGGGTTCCCGCCGGAAATTGGGTGCTCATCGAAGGCATCGACCAGTCCATCGTGAAAACCTCAACGATAACTGATTTGACCATCCACGAGGACCTGTATATATTTCGGCCGTTAAAATTCAACACGCAGAGCATCATCAAAATTGCCGGTAAAAGACTTCTGCGCTGCTTAGACTAAAGTGGAAAAAGTGCAAGTTTTTGGGTTTTAGTTGAGCCGGTGAATCCATCTGAGTTGCCCAAAATGTTGGACGGGTTGAGGAAAGTAAACAAATCCTATCCTTTACTGACGACACGAGTTGAAGAATCCGGTGAGCATATTATCTTGGGGACTGGCGAATTGTACCTTGATTGTGTCATGCATGACTTGCGGAAGATGTACTCGGAGATTGACATTAAAGGTAACTTATTTCGTCAGATAAACCGAATCAATAAGGAAAGTATGTCTTGTGCAGTTGCTGATCCAGTCGTGGCTTTCTGCGAGACCGTCGTTGAAACGTCGAGCTTAAAGTGCTTTGCCGAAACGCCAAATAAAAAGAATAAGTTGACTATGATCGCAGAGCCCTTGGAGAAAGGCCTGGCCGAAGATATAGAAAATGAAAACGTCCAGATCGATTGGAACAAGAAGAAATTGGGCGAGTTCTTTCAGACTAAATATGACTGGGATTTGCTGGCTGCGAGGAGTATTTGGGCCTTCGGACCTGACAACACCGGTCCGAATATTCTGGTCGATGATACTTTACCATCGGAAGTTGATAAAGGGCTTTTAAACTCGGTTAAAGACTCTATTGTGCAGGGTTTCCAATGGGGCACGAGGGAAGGGCCGTTGTGTGAGGAACCAATCAGGAACACCAAAT
The DNA here is from genome assembly GCA_958336345.1 of Dorcus parallelipipedus. Classification (NCBI taxonomy): domain Eukaryota; kingdom Metazoa; phylum Arthropoda; class Insecta; order Coleoptera; family Lucanidae; genus Dorcus; species Dorcus parallelipipedus. The sequence goes on from OY284480.1 coordinate 35,675,438, forward strand.
TCAAAATATTGGATGCGGTCATCGCTAATGAACCCCTTCATCGTGGTGGGGGTAAGTTAGAACGTCTCCCCTGCTTTACAATAGGCAGGAAGACACATAAATTTCATTTCAGGCCAAATCATTCCGACTGCACGGCGGGTTGTGTACTCAGCTTTTTTGATGGCGACCCCTCGTTTAATGGAGCCTTACTTGTTTGTGGAAGTTCAAGCACCGGCTGATTGTGTCTCCGCTGTTTACACCGTCCTAGCGAAAAGAAGGTGCCTAAAAATAGGCGAAATCTTGACAGATATGTTTATTTGTTATATTTTTTTAGAGGTCACGTGACTCAGGACGCTCCGGTCCCCGGGTCTCCCCTGTACACGATTAAGGCGTTCATCCCTGCAATCGATAGTTTTGGATTCGAGACTGACCTGAGGACGCACACTCAAGGCCAGGCGTTCTGCTTGTCCGTCTTTCATCATTGGCAGGTCAGTGTTAGTTTTCCAATTCGGAGAAATTGAGATTGTTTTTATTATGTATAATCGAGGATGTTTTTATTATGTTTTGCTTTTAAAGGAAGTTTTATGTAAATGAGTTTCGCAGATTGTTCCGGGGGATCCCTTGGACAAAAGCATCGTCATACGCCCGCTGGAGCCGCAACCTGCGACGCATTTGGCTCGTGAATTCATGATTAAGACACGAAGGCGGAAAGGTTTGAGTCAGGACGTGTCGATTAATAAGTTCTTTGACGACCCCATGTTGTTGGAACTTGCTCGGCAGGACGTTATGCTGAATTATCCGTTGTTGTAAGTTACTTGTAGGGCCCTGTAAATTAAGAAGTAAAAAATAAATGCTATTCAACATTTTATTTTTTTTTTTGTAATTTTGTATCCTTCCAAGCTTAAAACTAGGGGTGTTTGCTTGATTATTTAGACTCAACTTCGGCTGCGACCGACTTCCTGCTGTTAATATTAAATCTACAATTCATTCTGAATTTTGACGATTTCTTGTTATTATGAGATCTTAATTTGTTTTTCTTACTTTCCTGTCTGTTTTTCTCCTGCTAACACTTCCGAGAAATGTTTCTTCTAACTTCGCTTTTGTGTGGCAATTCTGTCTACCAGGTCACTGATTCTAAAAAGTTTCGATTGGAAAACTTGCGTGAATAGATCTTACAGGATTCGTATTTTAAATAGGCGCCATGCACATCTCTGCGTTCAGCGCCGCCTGGCGTGGTGATTTGTGAATTAGTGATATGAAAATATTTCTTGAGACTGATTGCATGGGAATAACATCATTCTTAAGACAATTTACGATTGTAGTACATAATAGTTGAGCTTCCTGGTATTGAAATACAATATTCAAGCTCAAGTGTACACTAATAATTTGAAACAACTCGTATTTTCATACGAGCGTCTAGCTGCAGATCCCCCTACAGCCAATCAGAACAAGGATAGCTCAAATTACCAATCACATTATAATACACTGTGGCCAATTAGAATAGGACAAAGTAATTCAAATTTTCGAATTCAAACTTACGAATACAGTTCCGATAGTGATGTGGTTCACATTAAAAGACACTAATTAAGCTGGTGAAACAAAATAAGGTTTAAAACTTAGAGAATCTTTAAAAATAATATGGTAACTGGTACTGGTAGCCGTAATCAGGCCGTCATGGTGCTCATAACCTCGCTTTTACTTTGGAAGTTAATAATTTGACACGTAAGTCAGGCCGCAATATTTTAAAGTTTAAACTCATTCTGTAACATTATGATTAAAACGTGTAAATTTTTAGTGTACACAAGATCAGCTGTTATGTCATGAATATGGATTTTGCACCGACAGCAAATCGTGTTAGATATTTTACAACATGCTTCCAGTTAGAACTCGGAGATCCTTAAACCAGCAGAAACTCAACCTGGCTTTTATACCATACTCTATGTTTCTTTTGTATTAATATTATTATTTTTACTTACAGCAATTAAAAATATGATATTCAATCCCAGTAAACAAAATAACATCATCCTGATGTAAGCAAATGGTGAAAATAACGGCATTTTCACGTTTAATGTCCGTCTTCTGTGACTAACATATTAGCAAAATTAATTATATAACGTATATATTATGTTATTATTATTACTATTATTATTATTTCTACCTCACCGTGCATGAGGCTTTCTGGAGTGTTTTTAAATTTTATTCCTACAGAACCGATTACGTAGATATCACAGCGATATCATATTCACGTCAGAAAGAAACGTTACAAGTGTGAATGCTTTTCGACTTTCTGTGATGTCACATGGATGTTTCATGTTTACTGGGGTGCCAATCGTAATATTCATTTGAACATCGGGTCAGGGTGGATACTGTGTTATATTTCAAGAATGGCATCAATAGCACTGGCGTTAAAATACAATACATATGATAAGTAAGAAAATTGCATGACACTTTGAACTTTAATGAGACGTATTTTATTTCAGTGCAACATCTGATCAGAAGAAACAGAGTTTAAAGGGGGTCCATTTCTAATTTCAGTGAAACTTTCAACTAAATAGTAGCAGTTTTAAATCGCTTGGAATTGATTTTATTAAAACTGTAAAGGCTAGTACTTTAGTTACTAGTTAACTTTAATCTTTTGTAATATGAATCCTTTTAATGGACACTGAAAATGCACACTTTTTTCTGGAATATAATTATAATCCTTATTTAACATGCTATTAATCTAATCTACTTCTTTTGGGAAAGGTTTTCCTAGACGAATTATGGCATTTCTTTTTTTCTTTGTTGATTGATATCTAAAATGATATCTAAAATTATAAATTATTTTGTAAAAAACGAAGCAATTTAAAATGTTTGTATGTACAGGTTTTTTTTGCACCCCACATGTAGGTTTACTTTAGGAGCTTGAAAACTCTAAAAAATAATACATATAAATCCCTACAACTTTTGTATTTACAGTTTTTCTCTAGGTGTTAAAGTATCTAGGTAGGGTGCAAATATTTAAAAAACACCTGTACAGTGCTCGACATTAAAAACTAACCAAAAAACCACAATCTTGTTCGAAAATAATGAATCTTATTGATAAAAGAGAAAATATGATCATATTATCAAGGCAGAATTTATTAGAATTTTTCAACAGAAGTGAGGCTCTGAGTGCTAGTTAGGCTTTGGGTTGGCAGAACGTTTTATTTTTAATGCCGAGCAGTGTACCTATGGTGAGTTCCATATAAATTTGCTGGTAAACGATTAAGTCCTGAGTATGCATTATAAATACATAGAAGTTTGAAAGAATAATCTAATGATCAGACGATGAAAGCTGATGTTCAGTGTTTGTAAATTTTCCAGTAAATTTATATGGAACATATTTATATTTATAATTTATATAAATTACCTAGGTTGAAAATCAATTTTCTTATTTATTTATTATTGATTATTATTTTTTGATTTGTCTTGCATGAATGCTGGACCTTGTTAACCATTTTATTCATTAATTTTAAGTAATTGCTTATCTTAGATAATAAGTCGTAATTTTTACTATTTTTAGAATATTCTGAAACCTCAGTAATGTTATTATTAATTTCTGTGTGTACTGTTTGTAAATTATTATTTCTTTTTAAAGTTTTTAAAGGCATTGAATTTCCTCTTTTTCTCTTTGAATTTCCTCTTTGTCTTAATTATTGAGAACTTCGTTACTTGTGGATACCTACTTTATGTATGTGTTTACATATAATAGCATGTATTAAATAATCTGTGTATGTACAAGAATATACGTGCACGCAACATTCACACATAACACATTTCAATTTACATTCATGGCTGCTACTCAAATTAATTTTTTTCACAGTATAATTACTTTCATCAGAATTAATAGTCCAATTAGTAACTTCTTGTACAACACTGTCTTGTTCTGCAGCATCATCAGTTGTGATATACATACTGTCGCAGGTAGTAGCAGTTTTCAATCCGGAACATAGGATGTTAGCATGATTATCTTCGGTAATGCCATATTTGATTAAAATTATATTAAACACATTGCTATGGAAACGACTGCAAACTGAATTAGAAGTTTCACTTACATTAGTAAAAAAACGTTAAAATCACTGCTAAGACTTGTCCTCATTTTTTCTGTCGCCAATGGTACATCAATACTGCCAAAATGTAACGTCTTGTTTAACATTATGATCCACATCTAAATGGCGTTCTAAATTTTCATTTTCTAATTTTTCAAATTTTGTAAATGTAAAATCACAATTAGTTTCTAAACTTTTTATTTTGCTGACAACATTTTTCACAATGTTATTTTTGTTTAAAATTAGTTATATTTGACTTATTATATATTGAGCCACAAACATGACAAATAAAAGTATTCATTGCTGTATTTCTTTCTCCAGCTTTAAGCTAAAACGTTATTTTGGTTCACCAGCTCAATAGTACCGTTTAATATGAATCACACCACTATTATTGAAACTGCATTCCTAAGTTTGAATTCAAAAATTTGAATTACTTTGCCTTATTCTAATTGGTTAGTGCGTGGTATACGCTTCTGATTGGTAATTTGACATAAACTTGTTCTGATTGGCTGCAGGTGGATCTGCAGCCAGACGCTCGTTATTTTCATACCACTAATGCAGAATATGGTCATTGGTGGCGCTGGCTTCGCATATGGATGGTCCCTATAAAGAACATGAAATACTATATACTATATTACATAACGAGAGTTGTAAATAGCATATTACGCACGTGTGGAAAAGTAATTTCACAAGTGCGTAATTGCTTTACAACTCGAGTTTTGTACTAGGTATACTTTATCTACGACCACAAAAATTACCTTAATATTCAAGTTCAAAATAACCAGTTGCAAAATGACAGTTGCAATTTCGACGACTGTCAATCTAATATGATGCGGCTACGGAGATCTAACTACAAACGTGCGTAATGTTAGGTTCAAATCAGTGCTGCCAGGTCTAGGGAAATTTCCCTAGATCTAGGGATATTTGTACCACAACAGGGAAAAAGGGAGAAATTTATTAATTTGTTTCAAATCTAGGGAAATTCAATTTATTAATTAATATTATTATCCAACTTTCCAGTATTTTTGTCTTTAAAAATAAAAGTTTAATATGACATATCAGATAAATTTTGTTTAAAATTATCGTGTAATTGTGTATTCCCATTTGTTGCACGCGAAAGTTTTTTGTACAGTTGTTATTGATGATCGATTTTGCTGCCCTCTGCTAGTGACTAGGATAATTACACTTCCAGCTGCAAACCATTGAAATATTTGTGTAACAATTCTGCTAAGTACAAAAACAATTTCACGGTTATAGTCAAGATATTCCTATAAATTTCCGCTAAAACTGCACGTTAGGTTCATAAATTTGCGCGTACTCAGAAATGTCAGATGCTCGTGCCTTTTTGCAGTTTAATATGTGGTTAAATATATATAAGGTTAGATTTATTAATTTGTGTTTTATTTATTCCTTTCTGATAAAAAGTTTATTATTATACAAAAATGGCAGTTCTGAGTACACTCAAATTTAGGAACCTAACGTGCAATTTTACCAAATTTTTCCATTTTCGTAATTAATTGGAAACCTAAACTCAAGTATCTTTGTTTTTTCACTAGTTCAGATTTATTAGTTTAGATTATTGCTCAATGGCTTTGTTAATACAAAATTGCAAAATTCTTAGGTAAATACCTAAGAAGGTAGTTTTCAACAAATTTAGTAGAGAGGAGAGAGAAGAAAGTCTAGGGAAATCTAGGGAATTTTTCGTGAGAATTCTAGGGAAAAGGAACACGTCGCATCTGGCAGCATTGGTTCAAATGTCCTAGCTGCGCGAATTTGTTACTTTACACACGACATTTTGTAAACACTCTCTTACTTAATTTATGCGTTGTACGTAATTCATCATTTACAGTAGTGGACGTAAATAAAAAAAACTCTTTTTGTATATTGAGAATAAGAGAAATTAAATAATGTTTATTTATTTGTCGTCTGCTTTTTAAACTAAAACCTTTATGATTTGAAAATTAAAAAATCATTGGTCATTGTTTGAGGCCAAATCTACATACATGCGTACATACAGACGAACACGTGTGATGCATATTCATTACAATAATTGTGTTCAAAGGTAAAGACCCATTGTGATTAACATTGTCTTCAAAACATTCGTTTATTTGATTCGCTAGAATTTTCAAAATTTCAAATCCTTGCTTTTATTTTTTCCTTATTTAATTTGTTCCTTGATCTTCTACCTAGAAGTTCCTGAGAATTTAATTACAATAGAAAATTAATTAAATCTATGTGACAATAAAATTTTTATAATTAGGTTACTATCGAAATTGTCGTTACTCAACAATTTTAATTAAATAAATTAATTTCTTCATCGCACAACGTATTTTTACTCGAGGAGAATCCTATATGCCTATCTTATTGCTTCCCGACAAATAACTATTACCGAGTGCAACATTCTTTAGAACACCGTAATTAGGAGTTTACTTCAATCCCCTTCTTCAAATTGCTTTTTCTCCTTAGTTTGTAGAGTAAATACTAAGAAAATACAACTTATAAGTCAATCACAACCGCACAAAATTTAGAACACCAAGCATAGAGATAAAAAGTCGATCGAATGGGGGAAAACTTCCCAGAATTTTGTACCCAAATTTTCCACCTTTCATTGCATTTTCAGCATTCTTTTTTTAGATAAAACAAAATGTCTCATAGTGAGACTGAAATCACGAATTTGGTTGTCTCCAGCGAAGACAGAGGGTATCAGGCCAGCCGGAAACTATGCCATCCCCAAGAAGGAGAAGAAGTCGTTATAACAGGTAAGCGTCTTCAGCTTAACTCCCTGAATCTAAACCTCATTGGTGGCAGGTATGGCTGGGCGATTTCCAAAGTCGGATGACGTCTACCATTTCCGGGATAATCTCTTCAATAAGGTAGACTTGGTATCGGGTGATTTTAGCCGTTGGAAACCCATTCACCCTGAGGTACCGCAGAGGACCGGTAAAATAAATGACATCTTCAGTTTCGATGCTGGATTTTTTGGTAAGACCTCTCTCTCTGATTGAAGGAAACCCTCGAGGAACGAATGAATTTTAGGTGTTCACCATTCTCACACCAATAACAACGGATGTAAAAAAGAAGTAAAAAATAAATGCTATTCAACTTTTTTATTTTTTTTGCAATTTTGTATCCTTCCAAGCTTAAAACTAGGGGTGTTTGCTTGATTATTTAGACTCAACTTCGGCTGCGACCGACTTCCTGCTGTTATATCTCCTTGGGCATTCATTTTACAACTTGAGGAAATGATGTCATCAATTAAAAAAAAGTTATTCAATTCCTTTTTCTTTGCTGTATCTTTTCTGGTGTATCTAATTGCGGTATTATAGATTTTGCTTCTATTTCTTTTGTTGTTTTCTTTTAGATCGACGAAGCTTTCACGAATTTATCAAACGTATCGTACCTTGATAAACCGAATTCTTACCAGAGGTGTAGACATTTCTGTTTCCGTCTTCTGCATTTCTTTTTTTTTGTTTATAATCAATTTAATTCTTTCTGTTGTAATATTTCTGCAATGTTATCATCCCATGTTCTTCCCCTCTACTCTACCTTATTCTTATTTCCCATATTATTTTCACCTGTCTGTTATCAACTTATCATCTGTTAAAACACCGCACTTAAACTAGAAGCGCGATTAAATCAGTTATATCCCTGAACACAACTTTATTCTTCCACGGAATACAGAATAGTGTACCTATTAAAAATACGCACACAAGTTCTTTGTCATAGTACTTACATAACTTTTATTTAATTTAAATACATGATTTATAGATTAACGTTATTTTAGATAGGCTGGGTTTCTCTGTCCTAGTTTAACTTTAAACTCCTGTTTATTCCCATGGTAGCAACTATAAAAACAATTGTTTCTATGAAATTAAATAGGAGTTTAAAGTTAAACTAGGACTGAGAAACCCAGTCTTAAGTGACATAACGCATCAAAATAGTAATCCGCCCCAAATATTTAACACATCCTTATGGAACGTGGACAAATTTTTCTAGTTTTCTTTTATATTCAATCCTTTCCTGGTTTCTTTATTTTATCCATTTTGATTACTACTTAGATATTCTTTTTGTAGCTTTGAACTCTGCTCTTTGGACTTTCCGTTAATGCACACGACACTGTCTGGTAAATTCATGTTTCAATTATTTTTTTATTAAAACGCATGTAGCGTCTGATAGATTGTTATTGTGTTACTAATTCTGATTCTGTTGTTAATTTCTTTTTCACTTATGTAAATTTTTTTATTATCTTTTCCTTGTATATTCTTACCTCGTTTGTTGTTATCTCAGCGTATTTATGGGCAATGTGTATTAACTTTTACTTTTGTTCTTTTATCGATTTTTTGTTGTTCTCTAGCGAAGGAGTAAGTTTTTATTTAACTATAAATTGTAGAGAATTTTTTTAACATTTTTCTCAAGTTCTGGGAAGCCTTTTCTTTCGTCAGTATTTTTTGTCGATCTATTCAAGGTTGTATATTCCAAGTTTAGAAATAAAAATGTTTTTAGGCTTAAGTTTTCAAATAAATATACTATATGTCCAAATAAATTTTTGATATAAGAAAGTCCGAGATTACAGCGATTTAGGCCGAATTTTACAATAACTGTGCGCCAAATATCCTTTAATGTTCCTCCATATCTACGTCACGTTATACCAAGGTTATACCAATAATCCGACGATTGTAAAATCGGGCCTTATTTGTCAATTTCACGTAATATGTATACTGTTCAATTTTCGTAATGGTTTCCACTTCCCAAGTAAAAAGCTTTTGCCATAGAATCTTCTTCCTGCAGTTCAGAAAATGTAAATAATCTATGAACTTTCTGTTTCTATGTCAAACAAAATTTTCCTGACCTCAATTGTATAGTGTCGAGAGGTTACAACGCATGTTTTTATTTATATCGACTTGCAACGTTAGACAATCGGTATAGGAAACTTTTAATTAAAAATTTTAAAAAAATTACTTCGAGTTACTCGTTCTTAGCAAATTTCCACTTTATAATAGATTGACATACATATTATTATGTATTAATTATTATATATTTTCTTGTACATAATTGTTCTAAGCCAAACTTTATGTGATTTCACCAAGTGTAAATAAATTCTAATAATACAGGGTGTTTTACGATTAACCGACCAAACTGATAATTCTAATTCGGCATTTCGAATTAGGAGAAATCATAAAAAATATTAATTGACGACAATGTTTAAAATTGAAACCGGTAACCAATAACAGTTTAAATAGGGTCAATCATCAGCACATGTCAATGGGCCAAAATATCAGCCGATTCATAAGCTACGCCTGCAATGAATTAAACCGAGATACGTTTATACAATTTGCAAATTTTTTTCCTCATACAAAAATGAATGTAGTAGGTACCTAAGTAACGTCAAGCAACTAGACAAAGGAATATTAACATAAGCGGCGCATACGAAAATATCCGCTTTCGTTCATTTTAAAGTCAAATCGATAACGCATTCACCTTTCGATAAAAATATGAAAATATATTGTTTGCAAATCAGTTTACGTGAAAGCCTGAATTCCAAAATGTGATTAAAATATAATAAGGAGGTAAAACTGTCTATTTTTTTTAGTCGTGTTTAGTACATCGAGAGGGTTTTGTGCAATTCGAAAACTTTTACGCACGTACGTACATATGTATGTATCCTATGCTTAAAATCGATGAGTAGCAAATAACACAAATAAAAATAACAGGTAGTTTAAAATTAAAAAAAAAGTATGTATCACAAACTCTTTTACACGGACACTAAATGGGGCATAAACACTTAACGTTTCGCAGTCGTTCGACAGCTTCGTCAGAAATGAAAAATATAAACTTCGAAACGTTAAGTGTTTATGCGCCATTTAGAGTCCGCTTAAAAGAGTTTGTGATACAATTTTCATCGGACAAGAACCAGCCTTAATTAAAAAAAAATAGTTGAAATATTTGATCTACCCGAATTGTATACAGGCTGTTTCAAATTTAGAGCTGGGATCGCGGGATCTCGCTTAAGGTAGATTAAAATGTGCAAGTGCTAAATTTTGTTTTCATTAATTATCCATAATTTCTTTCTAATTTGGAGAAATGTGAAAAAAACAAAAGCATTTCCTTAAGGACCTGTTTTATAAAAGCGAGATCAGTATACTGTAAACTTTAATGCCTTAGTTACCAAGGAATTAAACTGTACAGTAAATTTATCTTTAAGAACTACAGAGCAAAATATAAAATGCTAAATCCATTAAAACTGGATAAATACCTATTTTTTTACTCTGGCTTCATTCTAAAAAAAATTTGAAAACTTGAAAACGACTTAAACAGCACTTTGTTTTAACACCAGTACTTTGTTTTAAGATAAATTCTTAATAACGAAGTCCACAAGAAAATCAAACTTTGCTTAATTTAAAGTCTTTTTGCTTAATTTAAAGTCTTCGATAACAAACAAGATCTCAAAGGTGAGTAACAAAATAATTGTTCAAATGTTTTTGTTTAATATAATAACTCTCATTCGTTCCTACGCGCGCAGAAAAAAAAAACTTTGTGTTTGCCTGATGCATTCACACAGTTACATTTTTTATTATTAAAAATATCTTTTTCTGGCTTCCGAATGTATCGCGTCTCAATTCTTCTCTTTTGCCGACGTTTCGTCCTTCCTACAAAAGGAATTTCTCAGGGCTCCGCTGCTGCTCAGTTCATTTTATAAATTAACAAATTTTTAATTAATTATAAATTGAAACATTTTATCTTATTTATGCTAATGCTACTGTAATCTTCTCCTTTTTCTTCTTTTTGAAATTTCTTACCTGCCCACATTTTATCAGAAGTCAAAAATGTTCTTCTTTTTCGTTTTTATTTATCTATGTTTTCTGAAATTAGACGATCGTCATTTGTCTTTCTAACTTTCTTCATATTTTTCACTATGTTTTCTTTCATTTCGATTGGGTTTTTAGAGTCGCCGAAAACATTGTTAATTTCTTCTTGTTCTCTGGATGTTTTTTCAGAAATTTCAATTTTCTGCGTTCCGTTTTCTTTCGTAAACATGTATTTTATTGTTATTTGCCTTCCTTTTTGTTTCTTTGCGAATTTTGAATTACTATTGCGTCTTGAATGTTTATTATTAATTATTGTTTTGAGTTTTAATTTTTTATTATGATCGTCATTGTTCTATTTATTTTCTTTTGGAATTTTATTTTATTTTTCATTTCGATTTTGTTTCTCGATCGTCAAAAATATTTTTTGTATTTGATTATTTTCATTTTTCTTCTTTGTTTTTTTTTTCCGTAAATGTTACGATTGTCATTTATCTCCTTCTCTTCATGTATGATTTATATGATTTATAATTATTTTTTCTTTAGAAATTTTAAATCTACAATTCATTCTGAATTTTGACGATTTCTTGTTATTATGTGATCTTAATTTGTTTTTCTTACTTTCCTGTCTGTTTTTCTCCTGCTAACACTTCCGAGAAATGCTTCTTCTAACTTCGCTTTTGTGTGGCAATTCTGTCTACCAGGTCACTGATTCTAAAAAGTTTCGATTGGAAAACTTGCATGAATAGATCTTACAGGATTCGTATTTTAAAGAGGCGTCATGCACATCTCTGCGTTCAGCGCCGCCTGGCGTGGTGATTTGTGAATTAGTGATATGAAAATATTTCTTGAGACTGATTGCATGGGAATAACATCACTCTTATGACAATTTACGATTGTAGTACATAATACTTGAGCTTCCTGGCATTGAAATACAATATTCAAGCTCAAATGTACACTAATAATTTGAAACAACTCGTATTTTCATACCACTAATGCAGAATATGGTCATTGGTGGCGCTGGCTTCGCATGTGCATGGTCCCTATAAAGAACATGAAATAGTATTTACTATATTACATAACGAGAGTTGTAAATAGCTTATTACGCACGTGTGGGAAAGTAATTTCACAAATGCGTAATTGCTTTACAACTCGAGTTTTGTACTAGGTATACTTTATCTACGACCACAAAAATTACCTTATTATTCATGTTCAAAATAACCAGAAATGACAGTTGCAATTTCGACGACTGTCAATCTAATATGATGCGGCTACGGAGATCTAACTACAAACGTGCGTAATGTTAGGTTCAAATGTCTTAGCTGCGCGAATTTGTTACTTTACGCACGACATTTTGTAAATACTCGCTTACTTAATTTATGCGTTGTACGTAATTCATCATTTACAGTAGTGGACGTAAATAAAAAAACACTTTGTATATTTAGAATAAGAGAAATTAAATAATGTTTATTTATTTGTCGTCTGTTTTTTAAACTAAAACCTTTATGATTTGAAAATTAAAAAATCACTTACTTTCTTGTACTCATCTTAATTCTTAATATCTTTGTTTGCTTGTGCGCCAGGTTATTATACCTAATATTTTTCTTTTTTGTTACTTGGAATAGAGAGGAAGAGCAGCACCCATTTTGAGGGTAGTTGATCCCTTTCCCATTAACCACTCTAGTCACAGAAAGTAATTATATATTTTTCGCACTATGTTTTATGTAATTGTGCCTAGGTATGTAGTTAATAAAGATTATTATTATTATTATTATTGGTCATTGTTTGAGGCCAAATCTACATACATGCATACATACAGACGAACACGTGTGTAATGCATATTCATTACAATTGTGTTCAATGGTAAAGACCCATTGTGATTAACAAAGTTACATTGTCTTCAAAACATTCGATTCGCTAGAATTTTCAAAAGTTCAAATCCTTGCTTTTATTATTTCCTTATTTAATTTGTTCCTTGATCTTCTACCTAGAAGTTCCTGAGAATTTAATTACAATAGAAAATTAATTAAATCTATGTGACAATAAAATTTTTATAATTAGGTTACTATCGGAATTGACGTTACTCAACAATTTTAATTAAATATATTAATTTCTTCATCACACAACGTATTTTTACTCGAGGAGAATCCTATATGCCTATCTTATTGCTTCCCGACAAATAACTATTACCGAGTGCAACATTCTTTAGAACACCGTAATTAGGAGTTTACTTCAATCCCCTTCTTCAAATTGCTTTTTCTCCTTAGTTTGTAGAGTAAATACTAAGAAAATACAACTTATAAGTCAATCACAACCGCACAAAATTTAGAACACCAAGCATAGAGATAAAAAGTCGATCGAATGGGGGAAAACTTCCCAGAATTTTGTACCTAAATTTTCCACCTTTCATTTCATTTTCAGCATTCTTTTTTTAGATAAAACAAAATGTCTCATAGTGAGACTGAAATCACGAATTTGGTTGTCTCCAGCGAAGACAGAGGGTATCAGGCCAGCCGGAAACTATGCCATCCCCAAGAAGGAGAAGAAGTCGTTATAACAGGTAAGCGTCTTCAGCTTAACTCCCTGAATCTAAACCTCATTGGTGGCAGGTATGGCTGGGCGATTTCCAAAGTCGGATGACGTCTACCATTTCCGGGATAATCTCTTCAATAAGGTAGACTTGGTATCGGGGGATTTTAGCCGTTGGAAACCCATTCACCCTGAGGTACCGCAGAGGACCGGTAAAATCAATGACATCTTCAGTTTCGATGCTGGATTTTTTGGTAAGACCCCTCTCACTGATTGAAGGAAACCCTCGAGGAACAAATGAATTTTAGGTGTTCCCCATTCTCACACCAATAACATGGACCCCTTGCATCGGATGATACTGGAGAGAACGTTTGAAGCCATCGTAGATGCTGGATATCATCCGTCTGAGTTTGTAGGGACTAAAACTGGCGTCTTCATTGGAAGTAGCTTTTCGGAGACGGAGAAAGCGACGCTGTACGTCAACCAGAACAAGGATAGTCATGCAGTCATTGGGTAGGTCGTAGGAACCTTAGTGATCGGAGGTTGAGATGTAAAAAAAATAATGTTGCAGATCGAGTCGTTCCATGCTTGCTAATCGTATCAGCTACTTCTTTGGTCTTCAAGGACCTTCGTATGTTACTGACACTGCTTGCAGCAGTTCTATGTACGCTATAGAGCACGCGTATAGGAGCATAAGGGAGGGGCTGTGTGACATGGCCATTGCTGGTGGAGCTTGGTTGTGTTTACATCCAATTGTATCATTGCAGTTCGCGAGGTGAGAAAGAAATTTAAAGATATTGTGTGCCCTAGGACGGGTTTTGCAAAACCAGATGCAAATTGCAGATTAGGAGTACTTAGCGCGGACGGCATTTGCAAAGTCTTCGATAACAACGCAAATGGTTACGCCAGATCAGAGACAATCTCTATAATTATTCTGCAAAAATCTAAAGATGCCAGACGAATATACGCGCACGTAAGGAATTTGGGAATGTTGCTCGGGAGGCATTCACAATACAGACTTTCAGGTTCTTCACTCCAAATTGAACAGTGACGGGTATAAACAACAGGGAATTACGTTCCCTTCCTCTAGTATGCAAAAGGTCTTGATGGAAGAGGTATACGCCGAATGCGATGTGGATGTTACAGATGTGACCTTCGTAGAAGCCCATGGAACAGGTGATCCATTGGTTTAAATAAGCTTAATTGGTCACCGATTGTTTCGTGCAGGTACTAGCGTAGGTGATCCCGAAGAGTTGAATTCGTTAGTCGACGTATTTCTTCCAAACAGAAAAAGACCCCTGCATATAGGAGCTGTTAAATCCAACTTGGGCCACAACGAGCCATCCTCGGGGATAACATCCGTTGTCAAGGTACGTGAAATAAACCATCGTATGAACATCGACCAAGCTCAACAATGATGTTCCTAGGTTCTGATTGGCATGGAAAGTGGGTATATTCCTCCAAATATCAACTATTCCACACCAAGACAAAGCATCGAGGCCTTGGTGAATGGGCGGTTGAAAGTAGTGACGGAAAAAATGCCTTGGCCAGACAATAATGGAATAGTAGGTTAGATTCTTGAGGGTATTTCTATTCCTCGAATTTACTTAGGACTTTCAGGTGTAAATTGCTTCGGATTTGGAGGCTCAAACGGTCACCTAGTACTACACTGGAATGAAAAGACAAAAATAAACAGAGGGTTACCTAATGATGACCTACCTCGTCTCGTATGTGTTAGTGGAAGATTAGAACAAGCTTTGACCACTATTTGGAACGATCTTAGTGGAAGGACTTTGGACGCAGAGTTTATCAAATTGCTCCACACGATTTTCTGGCAGGTTTTACCTAAGTTGCTATTAACTCACATGTAATCGAGCTGATTTTTTCAGCAAAAGAATTTCTAATCACCTATTTCGCGGTTACCAAATACTCAGTAAGACAGGGGAGCTGAAACGTTCCATAAGAAGAGTCAGCGAAAGCAAACCCAAACTTGTTTGGGCCTTCACTAACTTCTCGTCGAAATGGCCGGCCGTTGGAAAGAAACTGACTTCCATTCCGTTATTTTCAGAATTTTTGGAAAGGTGGGCCTCAATTCGAGAGGATGCAATTGTCTTATGTGTTTGTTACAGAATTCAAGTTGTCGTGGGTAAGGGGATTAATGTTAATCTAGTCGAACTTCTCGGAACGTTCGAACGGGAGAACCCGTTGAATCAAATCTTGGGCACCGTGACAGTACAAATATGCTTGGTCGAGCTCTTGAAGGCCCTGGGCGTCGAACCCGATTTGGTCGTAGGTCTGGGCACCGGAGAATTAGTAGCCGCGTATTACGAAGGCCAGCTGTCTTTGGACGAAGTTATTTTTGCCAGTCTTTTCTGTGGTTTCGCATTTTGCAAAGAGAAGGGAAAGAGGATTAGTAAGAATGCGTTTATTTGTTAGTGTCCATTTCACTTTTAGTTTACGTAGCTTCTGATTTAAAATGTTTTAGTTCAGGAATTACTGAATAATTTAAAGAGCGCCATACCCACATCGCTTGTTCTCTTCAAAAAATGGGTACCTTTACCTCTGAAAAAGCGGGATAACCTCAAACAAGGCTCGCCCGAATATTTTGCACATACCATAGCGTCTCCTAATGTTTTTGCTAAAGTTAGGGAGCTTGTATCTGAAGACGCGTTGATTTTGGTGTTGGGAGAAAAACCCGGAGATTTCAAAGAACTTTGTTTGGTGGAGGAGACTTCCGAAAATGCTGTACTGAGTTTACTGAATAATTTAGGATGGTAAGGTCTACTTCTTAGCTGATTGCGAAGTTAAAGTTTTTATGTCATTCAGTCTTTATGAGTACGGTTATGACATGCGCCTGGATACTATGTACCCAAAAATTTCTTGGCCCGTGAGCAGAGGAACCCCAATGATCTCGCCTTTAATAAAATGGAACATCAACCAGAATTGGTTCGTCGCTCTATACAAAAACGAACACGAAATTACCAGCGGACAGCGAGTCATACATGTCGTCCTCAAAGAAATCGAATGGAATTTTATGAAAGGGCACGTGATCGATGGTAATACCCTAAAAGTTCATCATAAAAATCCCCTAATTTTAATGTCGTTCGCCTTCGTAGGAAGGAACCTTTTCCCGGCCACAGGTTATCTGACGTTGGCTTGGGAGACCTTGGCGATGATGACCGGGAAACTTACGTCGGATATGAAGATCGTTTTCGAGAACGTGAAATTCCTCAGAGCTGTTAACTTGAGCATTAATGATAATGTCGAATTGATCGTTAATGTCCTTATAGGGGAGAAGAGATTCGAGGTAAGATATGTCCGTGGTCGTTCTAGAATCACGAAAAGAACATTTCAGATCACAGAAGGTGGCACGGTGGTCGTAACAGGAAAGATATATGAAGCATTAAGCACCAAAGACACCGTAGATCTATCTGATATTGATGCTGTAAGTTCTGAAGAGATTAACACCTTACAACAAGCTGATATATACAAGGAACTGAGAATAAGAGGATACAATTACGGGTAAAATAATTTCACTTATTTAATAGACATTGAATTGAAATGATGCATTTTAGCGGAGCTTTTAAGGGGTTGAAGGAGTGCGACATCGGAGCTAACAAGGGACTATTAACGTGGGCGGGAAATTGGATAGCATTCATGGACAGCATGTTGCAGATGATGATTTTGAAAATGGACACTAAGAACTTGTACGTACCCACCGGCATCAAACAAGTCATAATAGACGGTCCGAAACACATCGAGCTTGCTAGTAAATTGGGCGAAAAGGAAACGATAGTACCCGTCTTCGCAAATCAACACCTGGAGATCGTAAAGTTAGATTATATCAATTCTCATTGTGCCAAAATATTCCGTTGGTAACTTTCAGGGCCGGTGCGATAGAATTCAGAGAAATGAAGGCGAGTTCGATCCCGCGAAGGAGAAAGGGCGTTCCGGTTTTGGAAACCTACAAATTCATTCCGAACGAAACCACCTTACCTATCGTGCAAGGCGTACGTGTCTTAATGCAAGTAATCCTAGAAAATAAACCCGTGATGATGGTCAAAAGTGTGGAGCTCCCCGGTGATTCAGATCTGCTTTCTCCTCTTATAAATCAAGTTTTGGGCGATCTTCCTTTGATTCAAACCGAAACTATTGTGTTAACAGCGGAAAACCTAGAAATACCGAATATAAAGATTGAAGATAAGAAACTGAGCACGCAGACGAATGCCCTCGTCGTGGTAGTTCCAAATGCGTCTGGAGATGATGAGGTACTCATCTGATTTCTCCGGGTTTCTTTAAATAACTTAAAGAGTTCTGTTAAGGTGATTGACGGCGCTCTGATTGCTGTGAAAGACACTAACGGGTATATTATTGCAAGAGAAAAAGTAGGTTTTGACGTTACGATCATTACGAGAGAGGATTTGGATGTGCTATGCGTCTGCAACACTGAGCAAGAGTGTTTGGTTCTCTTGCGCAAGTCAACCAAATATAAACAGCCGACGGTCATTGACGTTTCAGGTGATTTCGATTGGATTTCCGTCGTGCAAGAAGCCATTAAGGAAGGTCAAAGGTTGATTCTGTACTCCCAGAATGTGTATACCGCAGGAATTCTGGGTCTAGTGAATTGTTTACGCAAGGAACCTAATGGTACTTACGTGTCGTGCTTCTACGTAGTTGACGATGCCCCCAAATTCGATCCCGATCATCCATTTTATGCAAAGCAAGTTGGAAAAAATTTAGTCGTCAATGTGTGGAAATGCGGCAAGTGGGGAACGTACAGGCATTTGCTTCTTGAAGATGACCCAGTAACACAATGCGAACATTGTTATGCAAATGTGACCGTCCGAGGTGACCTGTCCAGTATGAAATATATCGAGGGTTACCTCCAAAAGGACTTTGTACCAGATTCCGGAAGCACATTCGTTTACGTAAGGAATTTGTATGTATATGTAATTGTAGGTAAGGGTCGTGGTGTGAAAGAAAGTTTTACCATAATGTACTCTGCCTGTTTCTAAAATGAGGAATTTTATTGATCGGTAGAAATAGAAATGAAGAATTTATTAAATTTAAATTTATTACGCTGCCACCATTGGAATTTTAAGGGACATCAGACCCTTGTACATTACAGCGAATTACCTTCACTTATTCAATTATTATTCTTCATTGTCGGAGGACGTAGTTCTTGGACTCAAAAGTTGTGGAAAGTGAATTAAAACGCAAAATTATATACAAAATAAAAGAACTATGACAGGGTATGTTAATTAGAAACTTCTTACAAAGGGGATACAAATTGTTCCTACCTTTATGGAAGACGAGACTTCTTTTTCTCAGCGTTTCCTTAGCGCTTTTCGATCGCCCCTGGGGCTCTAGGCGAAGGGTCTTTTTTCTTACGTCATCCACATCAGGAATAGTTATTTAAAATTTAAGCACCTGCTCGCGAAAAGGGGTCGTCGATTAATTCAAAATTTGAAAAATGAACAAAGATAAAAGAAAGGAAGACGTGTTTGTTAAGGAGTTAATCGAACATTAATTAAATTTTTGAATCCCTCCGAAACGGCGACGGCTTATTGTTTACATTTTTAAAAGTAAAATACCATGTTCCCCTCGAGACGTGCGGCCATCTTTAGTGTTTTCCCCAGGAGGTTGTCCAAATAGATCGTGGCATTTATTTAGGTTTTTTAGGTGTATTACGCCTCATTAAACTTCAGAGATGTTATGACTGCAACTGGAAGAATCGCCGTAGAAGCCATCACTAAAGACCGGGCGTTACAAGAATGCGTCCAAGGATTCGAGTTTACCGGACGAGATGCCACGTAAGTTTATTGTATGACACAGATATTCTTACGCTAATTTGCAGTGGACATCTTGTCCCTTGCAGAAAAGGGGCGCTCGAGATTCCTAGATTCTTTTTTTTAGAAAAAAGTTAAATTATCTCTTACCTTGAATCCTCCTTGTAAAGCTGTGAGGAAAAATACTTGACCCCAGCTTGACACCAACTCTTTTTATCCTTAACCTATTCGGTAACCCTCCCCTTTTATGTAGTCAACAGGGGACTCTGAGCGTTCATTGCAATATTATGTTAACCTAACAATATTTGCAGTGGAAGAAGGATTATGGGTATGGTACAAAGTGGCGCTTTAGCAACACACACGGTAGCAGATTCACTTCTGGTCTGGCCCATACCTGACGAATGGTCTATGGAAGAAGCTGCAACGATTCCCGTCACATATTCAACCGTGATATACTCCCTACTGATGGTAAGTGTTGCCAAAACATGTGGAAAACACGAGCCTGAGAGGAGTGTTTTTATAGAGGGTACAAATTGAGCGTGGTCAAAGCATTCTGATTCATTCTGCCACCGGTGGTGTTGGACAAGCGGCTATCAACATCGCGCTGCATTTCGGATGTGATATCTTCGTAACCGTAGGTACTCAGGAGAAAAGGGACTACCTCCGCAGGAGGTATCCCCAAATCAAAGAGGGGCACATCGGGAATTCCCGTGACACTTCTTTCGAACAAATGATCCAGTTTGAAACCAACGGGCGCGGAGTTGATTTGGTCTTGAATTCATTGGTGGAAGAAAAACTTTTGGCATCGGTTCGTTGCGTCGCTCGAAACGGCCACTTCTTAGAAATAGGAAAGTTCGATATTGCCAGCGACAACGACATTGAGACGGCATTATTCGAAAAGGGAGCGTCGTTCCACGGTATCATGCTAGATGCGGTGTTTTTAGGAAGACTAGGTCGTTCACTAAATTTCCAGATTGGTTAATCGCAGACGTAACAAAGTGACTCTTTACAGATGTCAGGCATGCCTTGAGTCTCCGCGTCACAGAGCTCATGCGTCAAGGAGCCATAAAACCGTTGTCAAGAACGGTTTTCAAAAAGAAGGAAGTTATAGATGCCTTCAAATCAATGACTATGGGAAAGCATATAGGGAAAGTCCTCGTAAGAATGCGAGAGGAGGAGCACGAAAAGAATTGCTCAGTCAAACACGAACTCTTTGAGGCGCTGCCCAGGTTGGTGATGAGTTTAAAATGTATCAGCGTTATATTATCATTTCTTAAGGTACTATTGCGATCCTGATGGTACTTACATAATTTTGGGAGGTCTTGGTGGTTTTGGACTGCAATTAGCTGATTGGTTAATAATGAGAAGGGTACGGAAACTGATTTTAATATCGCGTACGGGAGTTAAAACCGGCTACCAAGTGATGATGTTGAGGTAAATACAAAAGCATCGGGAGACAAGGCTGCGACCTACTCGATTTCAGATTATGGCGATCTTATGGAATTGAGGTCGTAGTAAGAACGGACGATGTGACGACGAGGGAAGGATGTATTGGGTTGATAAAGTATGCAAATACTTTGGGTCCAGTGAAGGGTGTGTTTAACCTCGCCGTCGTTTTAAAAGATGCTTTGTTCGAAAATCAAACTGTAGAGAATTTTGAAATTTCGTTCGCACCTAAGGCGGTTGCCACTCAACATTTGGATGGCATCACAAGGGAATTGTGTCCGGAATTGAGGTTTGTAGGCGTAGTCTTTTCATTCTTAAATTGAGGGCTTACAACTGTTTAGGCAATTCGTTGTGTTCTCCTCTGTTTCGTGTGGACGAGGCAATCCTGGTCAAACCAATTACGCTATGGCCAATTCAGTCATGGAGAGGATTTGTGAACGACGGAAGGCAGAAGGGTATCCGGCTTTGGCTGTTCAATGGGGCGCAGTAGGCGATGTACGTGACCCTAAATTTTAAAAAGAATCGAAACCATGTAAGTGCTTCCAGGTGGGTCTGGTGGCAGAAATGAAAGGTAACGACTCAGAGCTAGCAATTGGTGGTACCCTGCAACAAAGAATATCAAGTTGCTTGCAAACGTTAGACAACTTCTTTAATCAAGATGAAGTGATAGTCGGGAGTATGGTTGTTGCAGAGAAATCTATCTCGTCCGGTGCTAATAACATCTTGGACGCCGTTTTGTTTATTTTAGGTAGCTACGCAGCAAACCGAAAACCATATCTCCAATTACATGTTCCAGGTATTTCGGACTTGAAGAACATCAGCCTTCATACAACTTTCCCCGAGTTGGGCATGGATTCAATGATGGGGGTCGAAGTTAAGCAGACCTTAGAGAGAGAATACGAAGTATTTCTCTCGGCGCAAGACATAAGAACCATGACATTTGCTAAGTAATATACCCCAAGTTTGACCTCTCGCTCTATTATTTTAAAACGATTTAACAGACTGCAGGATATCGCCAAGGGAAAACTTGAAAACCAAGAATCTACTGGACCGTCGATTGAGAAGGAGGAGCGGCTACCGGAAGACATTAAACTCTTACTGTATCACATCGCCGATGAAGAAACTTCGTATGAACCTTTCATTGAAATGGGCTACTACACTCAAACGAACGGACTTAGTAAAGTATATGTTTTTCCTGGAATTGAAGGAACCGCAACTGCAGTGGCGCCACTGATAGAAAACTTGAAGACAAATGTCGTGTGTTTACAGTATAACAGTCCTAATATTAATTTGAATACGATAGAAGATTGGGCGAAATCTCTTCTACCGGTAAGAATACTTCTTTTTAGGCTCAGGTGATATTTCTTTAAGTGAACCTTCTTCAGTATATCGACGCCAAATCTAAAAGCTTCATTTTGGTTGCACATTCTTTGGGCTGTGTTTTAGCCACCGAGTTGGCGCATCTCCTGGAGATGGAAGGTCGAATAGGAAAATTAGTGTACATAGATGGTTCACCTCAGATGATGGCGAAGATGGTAAAGAATCGGTTTGACGTCAGCGACAATGATGCTTTTGAAACTGGCGTTTTATGCGCCTATATGAGTAGATATCTTCCGTATCACACAGTTCTGAAACATAAGGTGATCTTCCTTTCAGGAAAAAGAAAAACAACTAAAGTGATTGTTTCAGAAAGAAATATTGCGTTGTCCATCTCTGGAAGATCGGATCAAATATGGCCTGAGTATATCTCCGAACTTAAACCTATCTTCGAAATACTTGACTGACCTCAGCATGCAAGGATACGCCAGGATGAAGGCGATTGTTGAGTATGCACCTCATTTCCCTAAGTTAAGGTCGAAAGCAAGATTGATCAGACCGAAGAAGGACACTGTAGTGGGTGTAGATGTTGATTACGGCCTTTCGGCCATCTTTCAAGATGCTGTGGATGTTGCGACATTCGAGGGCGAACACTTATCTATCCTGAAAAATCCGGAAGTCGCGCAGGCCATCCGCAAGTTTATAACGAACGAGCACGAAGATCTTGGAAGACCGCAGTTGCTCGACGAAGCGTCCCCTTCTGGGGAAGTTAAATAGAAGTACTACGTTCTATTAATTTAGTAAATAAATATTTTTTCGTAAATGCTAATTTTCATTCTCTGACTGCTGATCGATAAAAATAAAGCTCCCTTTCACTTCACTTTAATTACTAAATATTAGAAAAAATAAAATTAACAAAACAAAACAAGCAAGCACGAAGATACGATTAATTAATTTTTATTAATAAACCATCTTGGCTTCGTCTGCGTTGCCAGACGTAAGAGAAGAAGTCTCATCTTCTTTGCAATTTAGGGACGTTCCTCAACAAGGATATTCATCTGTAATTTCTGGAATTGATTTTATATTTTTAATTGTAAAATAGTAGATTGTACTTTCTAGATTATAATGAGTTTTCTCTTTCTATTGTTCAGTGTTGGCATGATCTCGCTAACGTCTTCTTCTCCCTTCTGTTATCTTCGTTTTTATTTCCATCTGAGTTGTTCTTAAACAGCCGCAGATGTTTCCAAATCTGTTTGGAAAAGAAAAAAGGCTTAGTAGACTGAGAAAAACAGGTTCATGAAAGTACACGAGCCTAGAACACTGAAAAGAAAAAAGAAAGAACCCGTTCGTTAAATGTGCTGTTGCGATTAATGTAACATTTAAATTTTCTCTTTGATTTTTATAATTATTATTGGTCAAATTAACGCCTATTGTTTAGGTGACTTTCTGTGCATTTAAATTTGTTTTCAGTATTGTGGCTTTAGCAAAAACTTGAAAATAGGTACGTTTAGGTGGGGTTCCTTGTTTGTCGCACTGCGACAATTTTTCTCGATCGGGTTCCCGTATCGGCCGCTTTTGAACGCGGTTTATTAAAATCTTCTCGTTGAGTTAGTGACAAAACTCCTGAAAAACACACGGTAAGAATTTTCTCTTTGATTACATTTTACGTGATTTTACCTTTTTTTTTTTTCAATGTAGTTTTATGTTGGGCTAGAAAAATTACTTAATGGACGCACCATTACTCAGCACCACTTGATGCTCCATTTCGTTTCGAGTCAAGGAATTTTACTGACAATTTCTTTCTGAAGTTCAAAAACTCAAAAAAGAAAGTTAAGAAAAATCCTCCTGCATTCCTGTGGTGAATTCTGAAGGATCACACAGTCCTGGAAGTTTTATTCCTGAACAGACTCCGGATGATAGCGTGGTGAGCTGTATTTGGCCAGTCCAGTTTTTCATGCGCCGTTAAATTTTTCTGCTTTACTTTTGCCAATCTAAGTTGAACGAGTATTTTCCGACACCGCAAATTATACTGCTAGTTGCTGCAAAATATTTAACGTTTCTTTAAGTGCTATTATTAGTATTCACTCTCATTAAATTTATTTTTTTTACTTAAAATTTATCGTAATAATTTTGTTTACGTTGCCTTTTGGCATTCACTTACCATTCATCCAAAACTCTTTTGTAAATATTGCTGGCTGGGGTAAAGCTTTACAACGGTAATTTTTTTAACAGAGTATATTTGTTTCAATTCAATTTTATTTTTTTTTTTTGCTCATTTCTTTCATACACTTTTATTCACTTTAATGTGTATCCAATCTTTTGAATTGAATAAAATTTGTTTTTTTATTGAATGAGTTATTTGTCTTTTCAAAGGCTGAGGCCTGTCCCCAATAATTTTTACAAATTTAATTTTTTTCATCCGTTTCCAATTTTGGGTTGAAAACATAAATTTTTTAAATATAAAATTGGTGGCGCCCTTTCAGTTTTTTTATGTCTTTCATAATCCACGACCTATTGCTTCCGTTAAGGACATTTGCACTAGCCATAGGCATTGGTAACCGAAATCTAATTTTGGTGGCATTAAATATGTGACATAAACATTATGTAGAAATGTAGGTTTATATTGGTCAAGGACTAATTTAAATTTCAAATAATTCAGGTCCCCTATTGTATTATTTGAACTTTAATCCGGACATTCCTGTAGGTACAATCTGATTTACGTAGATGTAAATTTGCAAATGCATATATAATGGTAAATTCATTTTCATCCAAATGAATTTACAAAATAGATCATTTATTTCGCTTTCAGTGTATACCTTTGACTTGAGGTAGCCTCAAAGGAAAAAATCATATGGGTTCAAGTCGGGTGACCGGGCAGACCAAACCGATGTCACCTCGCAACGAAATCAAACGACCCATGTGATTTTTTCCTTTGGGGCTATTTCAAGTCACACTCATCGCCCTCGCAGTATTGACCAACTAAAACAAGCAATTCGACAGGAAGTGGCTGCCATTCCACAGGAAATGATCAGCCAAGTGATGGCCAAGTTTCGTGAGCGCCTTCATCAGTGTATACGCAACAACGGCACTCACTTAACTGATATTATTTTTAAAACGAATCAATTATTGTAACTAAAACGGCACTTTATGTACTTTCAGATGAGAATTAAAAAAAAAATTATATATGTACATTGTTTGGATTTTATTTAGCCTTCAAATGTGTCAGTTGCTTTTGCTGCACCCTGTATCTGCGACGTCAATGGGAGTGAAAGATAAGAAGTCTCCCCATTACTAACCCTACCTGCTGTGGCTGCCTAATTTACTAAGAAATTTAAATAGGCACGTTAAAGAATTACCTTCATTTATTTAATTATTACTCTTCATTGTTAGAGGACGTTGTTCTTGGACTCAAAAGCTACAGAAAGTGATTTAAAAATGCAAAAATATACCCGAAATTAAAAGAACGACGCTGATACTTTTTGGGAGGACGAAACTTGGCAGCAGAGGACCTCTTTTTCCTTAGGGTTATCGATTATCCCGTGGGCTCTAGGTGAAGGGTTACCGCACAATTAAAATGCAAGAAAGCAAAAGATGAATCACTCAGTAGTACTAAAATTGTAAAATTAATTTGCAAAATTGGCAAGGAAAAGTGCAAATTAATTTTTTTTTATTTTTATTCTTTTTTTTTATTACTTCCCGAATAAGACAGTACTCGAAAGCTGATAGACCAAGGAAGAAAATGAAGGCTGCATATCAGTATAGTCAAAAGTCAAAGCTGACAAGTTACTGTGAAACTTGGATAATCCAACAAAATTCATACTTTTGTTGGATTATCCACGTTTCACAGTCAGTCGCGAAAAATACCGTAGAAATGAAATAGGTCCACTTAAGAGGCATTAGATGGGAAGAAATTTCAGAATAATGATAAAAGTAATTCAGGTGGTGCATCAGTGGCTGTGCATGCACACGATCAAAGGAATTTTTTTCATTGGGTATTTAAGCACTTCCAAAACGGTGGAGGAGGTGAATAGAAAGAAATGTGGATTGCTTTAATAAATTTTGTGTAGCAACGTTTATAAGGTTTTCATTGGACTCTGCCTCGTATTATTGATGCCTGTTCTTTTATTCAACAAGGTTCTAGAAAACTAGCTGGATGAAATTAGCATATACTTTTCAAATTTTGCACATACATTTAGTCAACTCTCATTGTATTCAAACTAATTGGAGGCACGTTTGAGTAAAACTGTTCCTTTTTGACCGTCTTTTGACGTCTGAACTTTCATACCTCTGTATATAAGCTACGGAATAACTCGCTGTTATTTCAGTCTTTTAGTTGCTTTAAATTCATAGACAACTAGATAAAGTAAGTATAGTAAATGTAATCTGTTTCGATATTCTACGTTTTAAGAAATACATATTTAGCAATGATGCGAAAATAAATTTTGTGCAGTTCCATATTCTGTTTAAACTGTCCGGTGCAAAATTAATCCAAATCGTATGAATGGATTGTGTAAGGTGGGCCAATTATTAAGCAATCCACGCCCAGGTAAAACGTCAAAAATGTTCTTCATTTTTTTTTAATTGTTTGCAATTTTTCAGTATGCGAATTTATTTTCCTTTCCTTTTGAGTCTCTTTTTTATTACATATAATATGTAACTTTTATGTTAATATTAACATATTCTGCCTTATTCATAGAAGATAATAGTGACTAACTAAGATTCTATTAATGCTTTTCTGCGCCTTCATTCCATGGAATCAGGGGTACAAGACGCAATGTAAATTCGGTTCCTTGGAACCTTCTTTTGTGCTTTGAGTACAGCTGGAACTGTGGAACAAGATTTGCATCCCTGAATAGTATCTTAGTTAATCACTATTATCTTCCATGATTAAGGCAGATAGCTTTGGCACACTCCTCATAACCATCCAGTGGCCTGTCGATACTTCCTCATGATTTGTATGGTTTGTAGATATTCTGAATTGCTGTTATAATTTATTGAATAGAAAAGAAAAATAATTAAAATCTCTATAATCGTAAACAGTTTTAAATTACCGAACGACAAAAACCAAGTTGCTTAATAGTTTCGCCTCGACTTTAAAGGCCGTTTACATTTGCACTTCCTGTTTGCTCATGCATGCTTTGATAATACTCTTGATCTCAATGAGAGTCCCTCGACGTATGAACTTTCATAACCCTGCTTGGAAAATTTTCGTCATCACTCACAAGCGAGTTTGCACTACGTAATTTAAGCTTTTCATGTCGTCTACATGCAACCATATGTGGCCGACACCTTACACATTAGGATACTCAAGTCAGTTATATAAAATTAATTAATTTTAAGAACGTAACTATCGAAGCTACAATGTGCTACAACGTAAGTTTTTGATAATGTGACGAATAATCAAATTGTTTTTTGTGAATTAAAGTGTGGATGTTTCTAAGCTCTCTGTGAGTGCCTTGGCATGATGATGGTCGTAAAGCAAGAGAAAGTAGTAGTATAAAACAAAACGATTCATATCGTGTTCAAAAGTTAAATGTTAACATATTTTTCCGTTTCGATTTTGTTTCTCGATTGTCAAAAATGTTTTTCGTTTTTTATTTTTGTTTTGATTACTTCCATTTTTCTTTTTTGTTGCTCTTTTTTTATTTATGATTTTTATTTTGAATATTTTTATTAGTTATTTTATAAAGAAATTTTGAATGCTGTCATCTTCAGTACATACACTAACAATAAAATCATTTCACGAAATCTAACAACCACCTCGTCGTATTAATTATATAGGGAGTCAATGAAATGTGTCACTAAAACTATAGAAGCCAAAATCGAAAAAACTAGAGTCCATTCTGCTTTAGTTTTGAAAGTGTATAGCCATTATGAATCGCAACATTCATAACACATTCAAGTTCATCATATCTATCGGGATTTAGTAAGAGGAAAAGAGTAATCTATTTACTAAGAAATTTAGAGCCGCGAGTTTGTGTTGTGCAGAATGTTATGATTCGTGATTAATTAATTATTAATTTGTATCTTTAGACTTGAGCAAGATACCACATCGACAAGCTATTGGAAGCTCTAAAACACAGCTTATTGAACTCATTTATTAACAGGCTTGCTTACAACACCAAGTTACACAACTTAGAAGTCAAACATTACATACATTGTTGCCAACTACTTTTATGCGATCGGTGCTCGAGTAAATTCCCGTTGTAAGCGCATGCCATCTGGTTCCACTTCACTACATCACAGAAGCCTAATGTTAGCAGTTAGAAAGTATGCCAACATTAAACTTCTAAAAGCTTGTTGATATTAAAAAAAATATATATGGTATCTTGCTCATCTTTATCTTGCCTTCATTATTAATTGGACATTGTTCATGTCCAATGTGCATGGAATTAGTCTATTTACAATCATTAGCTTTGAATTTATGCAATATTCGGTCGATGGACCTGATGAAAATTTCTTTCTTCTTGCGATTGTGTTTTATTTCCACTCCACAAAACTAAGTTTCATCTCTAATGGTAATTTCGAAGCAAGAACCAAGTTCAAATAGAATTTTATCCAATTGCTCAGCAAATTTAGATAAAATGAGTCCATCGTTCACGTAGAGTCCAAAGCTTGACAAAAACTGTGTAAACTCTTTGTTCAAACAGCGCATCGTGGAGATTGTTTGAGACCATAAATACTTTTGTTTAGTTTGCATACCAGTCCTGGGGGTTTTAATTCAAAGCCTTTCGGTTGTTCCATAAATATTTCTTCCTGAAAAGTCCATTAAGAAATACTGTTTTCGCATCAAACTGTTTAATTTCCATGCCACTCGGAGCTGATAATGCCAGAAGTACTTGGACAGTCTCAAGTGAAAATGTTTGCACATAATCTTACCTTGAAACGATCTATTGTGCCATCTGGTTTTTACTTTATATGGTATACCCACTTACAACCAATTGCTTTGCGGTCACAGGTGTGTACCCAGGTCTAATTTCCAGTTATAAAGCAGTCAAATTCTTCTCGCAAATTTGTCGTCTGCAAAGTTTTTGTTCATTCCCAAATCTTCGTGTAGAATTTTTAAAACTCTTGTCTCTATTTCTCTCTCTCTAGCAATAACTGGAGGTTTTACTCGGCGGTCAATCAACACCAAATCTTCAACTTTGTAGATGATTTCTTCGGATCGTGCACAAAAGAATTATCACCAATCTGAATTAAAACTTCGTTATCAAATGATTTAAAAAATGTAAACCATTTTCTGTGAAATGTCATATGTTTCGATGCGGCACTATCTGCAAGCTAAATAGGTATTATTTTCGCAATCAGGGAACAATAGTAGATTAGACATCAATGGCGTGAAGTAAAGTCGGCTAAATTAGTAAACTAGTAGTATTTTTACGCTGACTACAATGACGTAAAAAAAAACAATTCAAAGTCACGTTTATAAGATAAAGTCAAAAATACACTTTTTTTAAACCGAGCACAAAGTATATTACTTTACCAATGGACAGAGAATAAAATTCTTAATAAAAATTGTCCTTTGTCATTTTTTCATAAATTAATAAATATTATAAATACTATTACTTTCTGTCAAATAATAATTATCAGACTGCTTTTCTCCCTCGTGCAACGCATTCTTACTCGAGGAGAATCTTATTTGCCTACCATATTACTTCCTGACAAATAATAATTATTATTGATTGCAACATTCTATAAAATATTAATTACGTGTTTAATTCAATCCCCTTCTTCAAACTGCTTTTCTCCCTGGGTTGCAAAGTAAATACCAAGAAAATAGAATAACTAGAAAGTCGATCGCAACTGCAGTAACAAGCAAAATGCATCTACGTGACAAACTCACAAAGTTTGAAGTAACAAGAACAGAGATAAGAAATCGATTGAATGGGAAAAAAAACAGAATCTGTAACCACACTTTCCACCTTTTTGCAGCATTTTCTTTTAGATAAAGGAAAATGTCTCATAGTAAGATTGAACTCAAGAATTCGGAAGCTGTCTTCAACAAAGAGAGAGAGTACCAGGCCAGCCGAAAACTATGCCATCCCCAAGAAGGCGAAGAAGTCGTTATAACAGGTAAGCCCCCCGGCTTAACTACTTGAATTTAAACCTCATTGGTGCTTGGTGGCAGGTATGGCCGGCCGATTTCCAAAGTCGGATGACGTTTACGATTTCCGGGATAATCTCTTCAATAAGGTAGACTTGATATCGGGGGATTTTAGCCGCTGGAAACCCATTCATCCGGAGGTACCGCAGAGGACCGGTAAAATCAATGACATCTTCAGTTTCGATGCTGGATTTTTTGGTAAGACCCTTCCCACTGATTTAAGGAGACTCTCGAGGAACGAAAATGCATTTCAGGTGTTCCCCATTCTCACACCAATAACATGGACCCCTTGCATCGGATGATACTGGAGAGAACGTTTGAAGCCATCGTAGATGCTGGATATCATCCGTCTGAGTTTGTAGGGACTAAAACTGGCGTCTTCATTGGAAGTAGCCTTTCGGAGACGGAGAAAGCGACGCTGTACGTCAATCAGAACAAGGATAGTCATGCTGTCATTGGGTAGGTCGTAGGAACCTTAGTGATCGGAGGTTGAGATGTAAAAAAAATAATGTTGCAGATCGACTCGTTCCATGCTTGCTCATCGTATCAGCTACTTCTTTGGTCTTCAAGGACCTTCGTATATTACTGACACTGCTTGCAGCAGTTCTATGTACGCTATAGAGCACGCGTATAGGAGCATAAGGGAGGGACTGTGTGACATGGCCATTGCTGGTGGAGCTTGGTTGTGTTTACATCCAATAGTATCATTGCAGTTCGCGAGGTGAGAAAGAAATTTAAAGATATTGTGTGCCCTAGGATGGGTTTTGTAAAACCAGATGCAAATTGTAGATTAGGAGTACTCAGCGCGGACGGCATTTGCAAAGTCTTCGATAACAACGCAAATGGTTACGCCAGATCAGAGACAATCTCTATAATTATTCTGCAAAAATCTAAAGATGCCAGACGAATATACGCGCACGTAAGGAATTTGGGAATGTTGCTCGGGAGGCATTCACAATGCAGCCTTTCAGGTTCTTCACTCCAAATTGAACAGTGACGGGTACAAACAACAGGGAATTACGTTCCCTTCCTCTGGTATGCAAAAGGTCTTGATGAAAGAGGTATACGCCGAATGCGATGTGGATGTTACAGATGTGACCTTCGTAGAAGCCCATGGAACAGGTGATCCATTGGTTTAAATAAGCTTAATTGGTCACCGATTGTTTCGTGCAGGTACTAGCGTAGGTGATCCCGAAGAGTTGAATTCGTTAGTCGACGTTTTTCTTTCAAACAGAAAAAGACCCCTGCATATAGGAGCTGTTAAATCCAACTTGGGCCACAACGAGCCATCCTCGGGGATAACATCCGTTGTCAAGGTACGTGAAATAAACCATCGTATGTACATCGACCAAGCTCAACAATGATGTTCCTAGGTTCTGATTGGCATGGAAAGCGGGTATATTCCTCCAAATATCAACTATTCCACACCAAGACAAAGCATCGAGGCCTTGGTGAATGGGCGGTTGAAAGTAGTGACGGAAAAAATGCCTTGGCCAGACAATAATGGAATAGTAGGTTAGATTCTTGAGGGTATTTCTATTCCTCGAATTTACTTAGGACTTTCAGGTGTAAATTGCTTCGGATTTGGAGGCTCAAACGGTCACCTAGTACTACACTGGAATGAAAAGACAAAAATAAACAGAGGGTTACCTAATGATGACCTACCTCGTCTCGTATGTGTTAGTGGAAGATTAGAACAAGCTTTGACCACTATTTGGAACGATCTTAGTGGAAGGACTTTGGACGCAGAGTTTATCAAATTGCTCCACACGATTTTCTGGCAGGTTTTACCTAAGTTGCTATTAACTCACATGTAATCGAGCTGATTTTTTCAGCAAAAGAATTTCTAATCACCAATTTCGCGGTTACCAAATACTCAGTAAGACAGGGGAGCTGAAACGTTCCATAAGAAGAGTCAGCGAAAGCAAACTCAAACTTGTTTGGGCCTTCACTAACTTCTCGTCGAAATGGCCGGCCGTTGGAAAGAAACTGACTTCCATTCCGTTATTTTCAGAATTTTTGGAAAGGTGGGCCTCAATTCGAGAGGATGCAATTGTCTTATGTGTTTGTTACAGAATTCAAGTTGTCGTGGGTAAGGGGATTAATGTTAATCTAGTCGAACTTCTCGGAACGGGAGAACGGGAGAACCCGTTGAATCAAATCTTGGGCACCGTAACAGTACAAATATGCTTGGTCGAGCTCTTGAAGGCCCTAGGGGTTGAACCCGATTTGGTCGTAGGTCTGGGCACTGGTGAATTAGTAGCCGCGTATTACGAAGGCCAGCTGTCTTTGGACGAAGTCATTTTCGCCAGTCTTTTCTGTGGTTTCGCGTTTTCCAAAGAGAAGGGTAAAAGAATAAGTAAAGATGCGTTTGTTTGTGAGTATCCGTTTTACTTTTAGTTTACGTAACTTCTGATCACAATGTTTTAGTTCAGGAATTACTGAATAATTTAAAGAACGTCATACCCGCACCACATGCTCTTTTTAAAAAATGGGTACCTTTACCTCTGAAAGAACGGGATGGCCTCAAACAAGGCTCGTCCGAATATTTTGCACATACCATAGCGTCTCCTAATGTTTTTGCTAAAGTTAGGGAGCTTGTATGTAAAGAGGCGGTGATTTTGGTGTTGGGAGAAAAGTCGGGAGATTTCAAAGAACTTTGCTTGGTGGAGGAGACTTCCGAAAATGCTGTACTGAGTTTACTGAATAATTTAGGATGGTAAGGTCTACTTCTTAGCTGATTGCGAAGTTAAAGTTTTTATGTCATTCAGTCTTTATGAGTACGGTTATGACATGCGCTTGGATACTATGTACCCAAAAATTTCTTGGCCCGTGAGCAGAGGAACCCCAATGATCTCGCCTTTAATAAAATGGAACATCAACCAGAATTGGTTCGTCGCTCTATACAAAAACGAACAGGAAATTACCAGCGGACAGCGAGTCATACATGTCGTCCTCAAAGAAATCGAATGGAATTTTATGAAAGGGCACGTGATCGATGGTAATAGCCTAAAAGTTCATCCCCTCTAATTTTAATGTCCTTCGCCTTCGTAGGAAGGAACCTCTTCCCGGCCACAGGTTATCTGATGTTGGCTTGGGAGACCTTGGCGATGATGACCGGGAAACTTACGTCGGATATGAAGATCGTTTTCGAGAACGTGAAATTCCTCAGAGCTGTTAACTTGAGCATTAATGATAATGTCGAATTGATCGTTAATGTCCTTATAGGGGAGAAGAGATTCGAGGTAAGATATGTCCGTGGTCGTTCTAGAATCACGAAAAGAACATTTCAGATCACAGAAGGTGGCACGGTGGTCGTAACAGGAAAGATATATGAAGCATTAAGCACCAAAGACACCGTAGATCTATCTGATATTGATGCTGTAAGTTCTGAAGAGATTAACACCTTACAACAAGCTGATATATACAAGGAACTGAGAATAAGAGGATACAATTACGGGTAAAATAATTTCACTTATTTAATAGACATTGAATTGAAATTATGCATTTTAGCGGAGCTTTTAAGGGGTTGAAGGAGTGCGACATCGGAGCTAACAAGGGACTATTAACCTGGACGGGAAATTGGATAGCATTCATGGACAGCATGTTGCAGATGATGATTTTGAAAATGGACACTAAGAACTTGTACGTACCCACCGGCATCAAACAAGTCATAATAGACGGTCCGAAACACATCGAGCTTGCTAGTAAATTGGGCGAAAAGGAAACGATAGTACCCGTCTTCGCAAATCAACACCTGGAGATCGTAAAGTTAGATTATATCAATTCTCATTGTGCCAAAATATTCCGTTGGTAACTTTCAGGGCCGGTGCGATAGAATTCAGAGAAATGAAGGCGAGTTCGATCCCGCGAAGGAGAAAGGGCGTTCCGGTTTTGGAAACCTACAAATTCATTCCGAACGAAACCACCTTACCTATCGTGCAAGGCGTACGTGTCTTAATGCAAGTAATCCTCGAAAATAAACCCGTGATGATGGTCAAAAGTGTGGAGCTCCCCGGTGATTCAGATCTGCTTTCTCCACTTATAAATCAAGTTTTGGGCGATCTTCCTTTGATTCAAACCGAAACTATTGTGTTAACAGCGGAAAACCTAGAAATACCGAATATAAAGATTGAAGATAAGAAACTGAGCACGCAGACGAATGCCCTCGTCGTGGTAGTTCCAAATGCGTCTGGAGATGATGAGGT
The DNA here is from genome assembly GCA_958336345.1 of Dorcus parallelipipedus. Lineage (NCBI taxonomy): Eukaryota > Metazoa > Arthropoda > Insecta > Coleoptera > Lucanidae > Dorcus > Dorcus parallelipipedus. The sequence continues at coordinate 35,709,683 of OY284480.1, forward strand.
ACTCATCTGATTTCTCCGGGTTTCTTTAAATAACTTAAAGAGTTCTGTTAAGGTGATTGACGGCGCTCTGATTGCTGTGAAAGACACTAACGGGTATATTATTGCAAGAGAAAAAGTAGGTTTTGACGTTACGACCATTACGAGAGAGGATTTGGATGTGCTATGCGTCTGCAACACTGAGCAAGATTGTTTGGTTCTCTTGCGCAAGTCAACCAAATATAAACAGCCGACGGTCATTGACGTTTCAGGTGATTTCGATTGGATTTCCGTCGTGCAAGAAGCCATTAAGGAAGGTCAAAGGTTGATTCTGTACTCCCAGAATGTGTATACCGCAGGAATTCTGGGTCTAGTGAATTGTTTACGCAAGGAACCTAATGGTACTTACGTGTCGTGCTTCTACGTGGTTGACGATGCCCCCAAATTCGATCCCGATCATCCATTTTATGCAAAGCAAGTTGGAAAAAATTTAGCCGTCAATGTGTGGAAATGCGGCAAGTGGGGAACGTACAGGCATTTGCTTCTTGAAGATAACCTAGTAACACACTGCGAACATTGTCATGCAAATGTGACCGTCCGAGGTGACCTGTCCAGTATGAAATATATCGAGGGTTACCTCCAAAAGGACTTTGTACCAGATTCCGGAAGCACATTCGTTTACGTAAGGAATTTGTATGTATATGTAATTGTAGGTAAGGGCCGTGGGGTGAAAGAAAGCTTTTCCATAATGTACTCTGCCTGTTTCTAAAAAATGAGGAATTTTATTGATCGGTAGAAATAGAAATGAAGAATTTATTAAATTTAAATTTATTGTGCTGCCACCTTGGAATTTTAAGGGACATCAGACCCTTGTACGTTACAGCGAATTACCTTCACTTATTCAATTATTATTCTTCATTGTCGGAGGACGTTGTTCTTGGACTCAAAAGCTGTGGAAAGTGAATTAAAACGCAAAATTATATACAAAATAAAAGAACTATTACAGGGTATGTTAATTAGAAACTTCTTACAAAGGGGATACAAATTGTTCCTACCTTTACGGAAGACGAGACTTCTTTTTCTCAGCGTTTCCTTAGCACTTACCGATCGCCCCTGGGGCTCTAGGCGAAGGGTCTTTTTTCTTACGTCATCCACATCAGGAATAGTTATTTAAAATTTAAGCACCCGCTCGCGAAAAGGGGTCGTCGATTAATTCAAAAGTTGAAAAATGAACAAAGATAAAAGAAAGGAAGACGCGTTTGTGTTCAAGTAAGGAGTTCATCGAACATTAATTAAATTTTTGAATTCCTCCGAAACGGCGACGGCTTATTGTTTACATTTTTAAAAGTAAAATACCATGTTCCCCTCGAGACGTGCGGCCATCTTTACTGTTTTCCCCACGAGGTTGTCCAAATAGATCGTGGCATTTATTTAGGTTTTTTAGGTGTATTACGCCTCATTAAACTTCAGAGATGTTATGACTGCAACTGGAAGAATCGCCGTAGAAACCATCACTAAAGACCGGGCGTTACAAGAATGCGTCCAAGGAATCGAGTTTACCGGACGAGATGCCACGTAAGTTTATTGTATGACACAGATATTGTGACGCTAATTTGCAGTGGACATCTTGTCCCTTGCAGAAAAGGGGCGCTCGAGATTCCTAGATTCTTTTTTTTAGAAAAAAGTTAAATTATCTCTTACCTTGAATCCTCCTTGTAAAGTTGTGAGGAAAAATACTTGACCCCAGCTTGACACCAACTCTTTTTATCCTTAACCTATTCGGTAACCCTCCCCTTGTATGTAGTCAACAGGGGACTCTGAGCGTTCATTGCAATATTATGTTAACCTAACAATATTTGCAGTGGAAGAAGGATTATGGGTATGGGACAAAGTGGCGCTTTAGCAACACACACGGTAACAGATTCACTTCTGGTCTGGCCCATACCTGACGAATGGTCTATGGAAGAAGCTGCAACGATTCCTGTCACATATTCAACCGTGATATACTCCCTGTTGATGGTAAGTGTTGCCAAAACATGTGGAAAACACGAGCCTGAGAGGAGTGTTTTTATAGAGGGTACAAATTGAGCGTGGTCAAAGCATTCTGATTCATTCTGCCACCGGTGGTGTTGGACAAGCGGCTATCAACATCGCGCTGCACTTCGGATGTGATATCTTCGTAACCGTAGGTACTCAGGAGAAAAGGGACTACCTCCGCAGGAGGTATCCCCAAATCAAAGAGGGGCACATCGGGAATTCCCGTGACACTTCTTTCGAACAAATGATCCAGTTTGAAACCAACGGGCGCGGAGTTGATTTGGTCTTGAATTCATTGGTGGAAGAAAAACTTTTGGCATCGGTTCGTTGCGTCGCTCGAAACGGCCACTTCTTAGAAATAGGAAAGTTCGATATTGCCAGCGACAACGACATTGAGACGGCGTTATTTGAAAAGGGAGCGTCGTTCCACGGTATCATGCTAGATGCGGTGTTTTTAGGAAGACTAGGTCGTTCACTAAATTTCCGGACTGGTAAATCGCAGACGTAACAAAGTGACTCTTTACAGATGTCAGGCATGCCTTGAGTCTCCGCGTCACAGAGCTCATGCGTCAAGGAGCCATAAAACCGTTGTCAAGAACGGTTTTCAAAAAGGAGGAAGTTATAGATGCCTTCAAATCAATGACTATGGGAAAGCATATAGGGAAAGTCCTCGTAAGAATGCGAGAGGAGGAGCACGAAAAGAATTGCTCAGTCAAACACGAACTCTTTGAGGCGCTACCCAGGTTGGTGATGAGTTTAAAATGTATCAGCGTTATATTATCATTTCTTAAGGTACTATTGCGATCCTGATGGTACTTACATAATTTTGGGAGGTCTTGGTGGTTTTGGACTGCAATTAGCTGATTGGTTAATAATGAGAAGGGTACGGAAACTGATTTTAATATCGCGTACGGGAGTTAAAACCGGCTACCAAGTGATGATGTTGAGGTAAATACAAAAGCATCGGGAGACAAAGCTGCGACCTATTCGATTTCAGATTATGGCGATCTTATGGAATTGAGGTCGTAGTAAGAACGGACGATGTGACGACGAGGGAAGGATGTATTGGGTTGATAAAGTATGCAAATACTTTGGGTCCAGTGAAGGGTGTGTTTAACCTCGCCGTCGTATTAAAAGATGCTTTGTTCGAAAACCAAACTGTAGAGAATTTTGAAATTTCGTTCGCACCTAAGGCGGTTGCCACTCAACATTTGGATGGCATCACAAGGGAATTGTGTCCGGAATTGAGGTTTGTAGGCGTAGTCTTTTCATTCTTATATTGAGGGATTACAACTGTTTAGACAATTCGTTGTGTTCTCTTCTGTTTCGTGTGGACGAGGCAATCCTGGTCAAACCAATTACGCTATGGCCAATTCAGTCATGGAGAGGATTTGTGAACGACGGAAGGCAGAAGGGTATCCGGCTTTGGCTGTTCAATGGGGCGCAGTAGGTGATGTACGTGACCCAAAATGTTAAAAAGAATCGAAACCATGTAAGTGCTTCCAGGTGGGTCTGGTGGCAGAAATGAAAGGTAACGACTCAGAGCTAGCAATTGGTGGTACCCTGCAACAAAGAATATCAAGTTGCCTGCAAACGTTAGACAACTTCCTTAATCAAGATGAAGTGATAGTCGGGAGTATGGTTGTTGCAGAGAAATCTATCTCGTCCGGTGCTAAAAACATCTTGGACGCCGTTTTGTTTATTTTAGGTAGGTACTCAGCAAACTGAAAACCATATCTCCAATTACATGTTCCAGGTATTTCGGACTTGAAGAACATCAGCCTTCATACAACTTTCCCCGAGTTGGGCATGGATTCAATGATGGGGGTCGAAGTCAAGCAGACCTTAGAGAGAGAATACGAAGTATTTCTCTCGGCGCAAGACATAAGAACCATGACATTTGCTAAGTAATATACCCCAAGTTTGACCTATCGCTCTATTATTTTAAAGCTATTTAACAGACTGCAGGATATCGCCAAGGGAAAACTTGAAAACCAAGAATCTACTGGACCGTCGATTGAGAAGGAGGAGCGGCTACCGGAAGACATTAAACTCATACTGTATCACATCGCTGATGAAGAAACTTCGTATGAACCTTTCATTGAAATGGGCGACTACACTCAAACGAACGGACTTAGTAAAGTATATGTTTTTCCTGGAATTGAAGGAACCGCAACTGCAGTGGCGCCACTGATAAAAAACTTGAAGACAAATGTCGTGTGTTTACAGTATAACAGTCCTAATATTAATTTGAATACGATAGAAGATTGGGCGAAATCTCTTCTACCGGTAAGAATACTTCTTTTTAGGCTCAGGTGATATTTCTTTAAGTGAACCTTCTTCAGTATATCGACGCCAAATCTAAAAGCTTCATTTTGGTTGCACATTCTTTGGGCTGTGTTTTAGCCACCGAGTTGGCGCATCTCCTGGAGATGGAAGGTCGAATAGGAAAATTAGTGTACATAGATGGTTCACCTCAGATGATGGCGAAGATGGTAAAGAATCGGTTTGACGTCAGCGACAATGATGCTTTTGAAACTGGCGTTTTATGCGCCTACATGAGTAGATATCTTCCGTATCACACAGTTCTGAAACATAAGGTGATCTTCCTTTCAGGAAAAAGAAAAACAACTAAAGTGACTGTTTCAGAAAGAAATGTTGCGTTGTCCATCTCTGGAAGATCGAATCAAGTATGGCCTGAGTGTATCCCCGAACTTAAACCTATCTTCGAAATACTTGACTGACCTCAGCATGCAAGGATACGCCAGGATGAAGGCGATTGTTGAGTATGCACCTCATTTCCCTAAGTTAAGGTCGAAAGCAAGATTGATCAGACCGAAGAAGGACACTGTAGTGGGTGTAGATGTTGATTACGGCCTTTCGGCCATCTTTCAAGATGCTGTGGATGTTGCGACATTCGAGGGCGAACACCTATCTATCCTGAAAAATACGGAAGTCGCGCAGGCCATCCGCAAGTTTATAACGAACGAGCACGAAGATCTTGGAAAACCGCAGTTGCTCGACGAAGCGCCCCCTTCTTGGGAAGTCAAATAGATGTACAACGTTCTTATATATATTATATATATTCTATCTATATATCTATTATATTAATAAATGCTAATTTTCATTCCCTGACTGCTAATCGATGAAAATAAAGCTCCCTTTCACTTCACTTTAATTACTGAATATTAGAAAAAATAAAATTAACAAAACAAAACAAGCAAGCACGAAGATACGATTAATTAGTTTTTATTAATAAACCATCTTGGCTTCGTCTGCGTTGCCAGACGTAAGAGAAGAAGTCTCATCTTCTTTGCAATTTAGGGACGTTCCTCAACAAGGATATTCGTCTGTAATTTCTGGAATTGATTTTATATTTTTAATTGTGAAATAGTAGATTGTACTTTCTAGATTATAATGAGTTTTCTCTTTCTATTGTTCAGTGTTGGCATGATCACGCTAACGTCTTCTTCTCCCTTCTGTTATCTTCGTTTTTATTTCCATCTGAGTTGTTCTTAAACAGCCGCAGATGTTTCCAAATCTGTTTGGAAAAGAAAAAAGGCTTAGTAGACTGAGAAAAACAGGTTCATGAAAGTACACGAGCCTAGAACACTGAAATGAAAAAAGAAAGAACCCGTTCGTTAAATGTGCTGTTGCGATTAAATATGTGACATAAACATTTTGTAGAACTGTAGGTTTATATTGGTCAAGGGCTAATTTAAATTTCAAATAATTCAGGTCCCCTATTGTATTATTTGAACTTTAATCCGGACATTCATGTACAATTTGATTTACATAGAGGTAAATTTGCAAATGCAAATATAATGGTAAATTCAAATTAATTTACAAAATAGATCATTTATTTCGCTTTCAGTTGGTGTTTTACGATCTTATACAGGCTGCGGCAAAAGTAACACATTTCACATTTCAAGGCTAAATAAAATCCAAACAAAGTACATATTAAAATTTTTTTAATTCTCATCTGAAAGTACATAAAATGCCATTTTAGTTACAGTAATTAATTTGTTTTACAAATAATATCAGTTAAGTGAGTGCCGTTGTTGCGTATACACTGATGAAGGCGCTCACGAAAGTTGTCCGTCACTCGGCTGATCATTTCCTGTGGAATGGCAGCCATTTTCTTTCGAATTGCTTGTTTTAGTTGATCAATAGTGCGAGGGCGGTGAGTGTATACCTTTGAGTTGAGGTAGCCCCAAAGGAAAAAATCATATGAGTTCAAGTCGGGTGACCGGGCAGACCAACCGATGTCACCTCGCAACGAAATCAAAGGACCCATGTGATTTTTTCCTTTGGGGCTATTTCAAGTCACACTCATCGCCCTCGCACTATTGACCAACTAAAACAAGCAATTCGACAGGAAGTGGCTGCCATTCCTCAGTAAATGATCAGCCAGGTGATGGCCAACTTTCGTGAGCGCCTTCATCAGTGTATACGCAACAACGGCACTCACTTAACTGATATTATTTTTAAAACGAATCAATTATTGTAACTAAAACGGCACTTTATGTTCAGATGAGAATTAAAAAAAAAATTATATATTTACATTGTTTGGATTTTATTTAGCCTTCAAATATGTCAGTTGCTTTTGCTGCACCCTGTATCTGCGACGTCAATGGGAGTGAAAGATAAGAAGTCTCCCCATTACTAACCCTACTTGCTGTGGCTGCCTAATTTACTAAGAAATTTAAATAGGCACGTTAAAGAATTACCTTCATTTATTTAATTATTACTCTTCATTGTTAGAGGACGTTGTTCTTGGACTCAAGAGCTACAGAAAGTGATTTAAAAATGCAAAAATATACCCGAAATTAAAAGAACGACGCGGATAATAATCGAGTACCTATATTAATTAGAAAAATGCATACAGTGAGGATATGAATTGTTCATACTTTTTGGGAGGACGAAAAACCAACTAAAGTGATTGTTTCAGAAAGAAATGATGCGTTGTCCATCACCCATCCCCAAATTAAGGTCGAAGGCAAGATTGATCAGACCGAAGAAGGACACTGTAGAGGGTGCAGATATTGATTACGGCCTTCCTGCCCTCTTTCAGGATACTGTGGATGTTGCGACATTCGAGGGCGAACATCTATCTATCCTGAAAAATACGGAAGTCGCGCAGGCCATCCACAAGTTTATAACGAACGAACACAAAGATCTTGGAAGACCGCAATTGCTCGACGAAGCGCCCCCTTCTGGGGAAGTTAAATAGGAGTACAGCGTTCTATTAATTTAGTAAATAAATATTTTTTCGTAGATGCAAATTTTCATTCCCTGACTGCAGATCGATAAAAATAAAACTCCCGGTTACTTCATTTTAGGGTCAATTATACAATACAAAGTTTAAACTTAAGCTGAAGGGTTTAAGCTTTGGCTTACAGTTTAGTTGGAATTGTACAACTGGGCTTCAACTGTCGAACTAATGGTCTGTTCGTTTGCATTGCTTGGAGTTACTCTAAAAGCTATAATGTCTAATTTGCAGTCAAATTCGTAAATCTCGTGTGGAATAAACTTCAAATTTGACTGAAAACTATACATGACAGCTTCTAGAGTAACTCCGAGCAATACAAACGAACAGACCTTTAATATTAGAAAAAAATGAGTATAAATAATAAGTATTTTATTTTCATTTTGAAGAATAAACAAAGTATCACCAGCGAGAACAAGCAAACGAAAACACGATAAATTATTTTTTTATAAACCATCGAGTTCTTGGCTTCGTCTGCGTTGCCCGACGTAAGAGAAGAAGAGGTAGTCTCGTCTCGTTTTTAGGGACGTTCCTCCACATGGATATTCTTCTGTAATTTCTGGAATTGATTTTATATTCGTAATTGTAAAATAATAGTTTCTACTTTTTAGATTTTAATGAGTTTTCTCTTTCTATAGTTCTATAGTATATTGGGATCATCTCGCTAACGTCTTCTTCTCCCTTCTGTTATCTTCGTTTTTATTTCCATCTGAGTTGTTCTTAAACAGCGGCAGATGTTTCCAAATCCGTTTGGAAAAGAAAAAAAGGCTTAGTAGACTGAGAAAAACAGGTTCATGAAAGTACACGAGCCTAGAACACTGAAAAGAAAAAAGAAAGAACCCGTTAGTTAAATGTGCTGTTGCGATTAAATATGTAACATAAACATTTTGTAGAAATGTAGGTTTATATTGGTCAAGGACTAATTTAAATTTTAAATAATTCAGGTCCCCTATTGTCTTATTTGGACTTTAATCCGGACATTCATGTATTCATTCATGTATTCAAATAAAATCCAAACAAAGTACATATTAAAATTTTTTTAATTCTCATCTGAAAGTACATAAAATGCCATTTTAGTTACAGTAATTAATTTGTTTTAAAAATAATAAGAGTATCAGTTAAGTGAGTGCCGTTGTTGCGTATACACTGATGAAGGCTCTCACGAAAGTTGTCCGTCACTCGGCTGATCATTTCCTGTGGAATGGCAGCCATTTCCTTTCGAATTGCTTGTTTTAGTTGATCAATAGTGCGAGGGCGATGAGTGTATACCTTTGACTTGAGGTAGCCCCAAAGGAAAAGATCATATGGGTTCAAGTCGGGTGACGGGGCAGACCAACCGATATCTCCTCGCAACGAAATCAAAGGACCCATGTGATTTTTTCCTTTGGGGCTATTTCAAGTCACACTCATCGCCCTCGCAGTATTGACCAACTAAAACAAGCAATTCGACAGGAAGTGGCTGCCATTCCTCAGTAAATGATCAGCCAGGTGATGGCCAACTTTCGTGAGCGCCTTCATCAGTGTATACGCAACAACGGCACTCACTTAACTGATATTATTTTTAAAACGAATCAATTACTGTAACTAAAACGGCACTTTATGTACTTTCAGATGAGAATTTAAAAAAAATTATATATGTACATTGTTTGGATTTTATTTAGCCTTAAAATGTGTCAGTTGCTTTTGCTGCACCCTGTATCTGCGACGTCAATGGGAGTGAAAGATAAGAAGTCTCCCCGTTACTAACCCTACTTGCTGTGGCTGCCTAATTTACTAAGAAATTTAAATAGGCACGTTAAAGAATTACCTTCATTTATTTAATTATTACTCTTCATTGTTAGAGGACGTTGTTCTTGGACTCAAAAGCTACAGAAAGTGATTTAAAAATGCAAAAATATACCCGAAAATAAAAGAACGACGCGGATAATAATCTAGTACCTATATTAATTAGAAAAATGCATACAGTGGGGATATGAATTGTTCATACTTTTTGGGAGGACGAAAAAAAAGTGATTGTTTCAGAAAGAAATGATGCGTCGTCCATCTCTGGAAGATCGAATCAAGTATGGCCTGAGTATTTCCCCGAACTTAAACCTATCTTCGAAATACTTGACTGATCTCAGCATGCAAGGATACGCCAGGATAAAGGCGATTGTTGAGTATGCACCTCATTTCCTTAAGTTAAGGTCGAAAGCAAGATTGATCAGACCAAAGAAGGACACTGTAGTGGGTGTAAAAAAAAAATCGGTTTGTGAAATGTGCTGTTGCAATTAAATATGTATGTGACACACAAAATTTGTGGAATTGTAGGTTTATTTTGGTCAATGGCTAATTTAAATTTCAAATAATTCAGGTCCCCTATTATATTATTTGAACTTTAATCGGAGCATTCATGTATATCTAATTTATACAAAGGAAAATTCGCTAATGCAAATTGTATAATGGCGCTGGATGAAAATGAATTTACAAAATCAATCATTTATTTCGCTTTTAGTTGGTGTTTTACGAATTTGTGCCAGCGACGTCAGTGGTGGTGAAAGACAAAGTTTCTTCCTTATTAACCCAACTTACCGTTTCGCGGAATTGACTAAGAAATTTAAAGTATTATCTTGATTTATTTAATTACTCTTCATTGTCGGAGGACTGAATGTTCACTGTTGTCAATATATGTCAGGCTTTAGGTGGCAGATCAGGTTATAGGGTAACCTATATACTGAACCTCACCTTGTGGTTGCATAATTAGCAAATAATTTGGTAGTAATTAAAAGGAAAAAAAAAATCTTGTCCTTTGTAATTCATTTATTTGTAATTCACGATTATGCAATAAAGACAATTTATTATTATTATTATTATTATTATTATTAAATGTGAATAATTCAACAAAAGTATGAATTCGCGAAAAATACCGTAGAAATGAAATACTTGAGAAGGATTAGGGGCTCACAAAATTCGACAAAATAAAAAGTTAGGAAAAAGGGAGCCTGAAAGATTGGTTAAAAGGCGGGAAGCGACAAGAAGGGAAGAAAAGAAAGGCCAAGGTAGGATAAATGAGGACTTGCTAGAACATGAAAGGAATGGAAGAAAGGAGTGCAGGATACACAAATCATTACCCGACGCCGGAATGGAGCTTTCGAAAAAGCTTTATAATTTAAATGAAATATATTTATATCATGATGTAGTTTGTTGTATGTATCACGCATCCCATATATCGGTGATCTTTTCAGACAGTTTGTTTCCGGTATTTGCAAATTTGCAAGTTTTCAAATTTTTGAAGTTGTCAGTTTCAAGAATTACATAAATATTTATCAGTCATAGCTAACATAGTAAATTATGTGCAGTTTCCAGAAGAGTTTTGCCATTTTAAAAGTAAATGACTGCGAAAATTAAAGTTTTAAATAATGTGTTAAGTGCATTTTAGAATTCTAAACAATTTTCTTTTACCGTTTTGCTCTAAAATTTACAGGACAGCCAATATTTGCAAATATTTAATTTTACATGCTATTTCTCTATGCCCTAGTTGTACAAAGGCGATTTAAACTCAAGTTTAACTGAACCAGGTTCAAAGTAAACAAATTCGCATAGGATCTTAAGGACATATGACATTTAATGCATTGATAAATAAAATTCCATGCGATTTTGTTCACTTCAGTTGAACGTCAGTTTAAACCTCCTTTGTACAACTGCCCCACCCGTTGCCTCATCCGCGAACCAACATACAGCTACATACAACGTCATCGCTAGGCCTTACTCGTAGGTTGCCTGGTAACTGGTAAATTTCAGTCAGGAGAGTGAGTGCGGTAAAAAGTCACAAAAGCTACAATTTCCCGGGAATGGGAACGCATACAATAAGATAAGGTCCGCTAAGTTGCATCAAACATTTAAGCTCAATTTACCTTTAAGCGTCACAATACTAGGCCAGCATCTAACTAGTCCGAAACTGTCAAAAGCATGCGCCGATCAATGTTTAACATTTAACGCAGCTCTACGCAGCTCTTGAAAGCGATAATTAATTCCACGGGCGAATATATTTGATACTCAACATTATGTAAGTTACGCTTTGTTCCTACACAGTTCCTGACCACATAGTTCGAAACTGTGTAGGAACAAAGCGTAACTTACATAATGTTGAGTATCTGAAATGTCACATTGGTAACATCGCTTAAATTTATGCTCAGCTTAAGAGTTTGGTGCAACTAGCGATTAATCTGCATATCAAGTACTTCAACCGGTATTATTTTAGTGTCATTTTCCTTTCAAAATTTTGACAACTGATCAAAACTGCACTTAACTTCAACAAGCAAGCCTTGGCCGGTCTATGGCTGACGTCACAAACGCTACCCCGCATTCCACCCGTCCCTCGTCCAACACTACTGGCATGAGGTAACCGTGATAGTTTACGGACCGTGCAATTGCCCTACGTCAGTGCATATTTAGTTAATTCTCATTGTATTCAAACTAATTTGAAGCACCTTTGAACTAGCAACAATGTTTGTTTTTGACCGTCTTTTTACGCCTTAACTTTCAAACCTATATAAGCGGCGGAATAACTTGCTGTTACTCCAGTCTTTTAGTTGTTTTAAATTCATAGACAATTAGATAAAGTAAGTTTAGTAAATGTAATCTGTTTTGATATTCTACGTTTTAAGAAATACATACTTAGCAATAATGCGAAAATAAATTTTGTTGTGTTCTAAATTCTGTTAAACTGTTCGGAGCAAAAATAATCCAAATCTTATGATAGATCGTGTAAGGTGGGCCAACTATTAAGCAATCCACGCCTAGGTGAAATCGTTATAACAGGTGAAACGCCAGAAATGTTCTTCATTTTTTTTTTGTTTTTAATTGTTTGCCATTTTTCAGTAAGTATGCGATTGTGATTTATTTTCCTTTCCTTTCGACTTTTTTTTTATTCCATACCGGGTGCCCGGATTTAGTAGGGACAACGTGAGATAGAGAGATGGTTAAATGAGTATGGTTTTGTTTTGCCAATAAAAATATTTAAATTACCATACAAATTAATTCAAACCGCATCTAAATATCCTAAATAACAAAAAAGTTACGGCAAATAAAAGAAATCATAATTTCTTTTTTAACCAAGTTGGCAATGAAAAGTAAAATTTGAAAATGTATTCTCAATGAGCTCTTGAACTCGCACCTTTTTACTAATTTAATCATCTCTCTATCTCTTCGAATAAAAAAGATACCCATGTTGTCCCTACGAAATCCGGGCACCGTGTATAATCATTTGTTTTTCTTACTTTCTTTAGGAATCTCAACATTTTTCCATTTCGATTTTGTTTCTCGATTGTCAAAAATGTTTTAATTTTTTTATTTTTTGTTTTGATTGCTTCCATTTTTCATTTTGTTTCCCTATTTTTTTCTTTTTTTATCTATAATTTTCATTTGGAATGTTTTTATTATTTTTTTAAAAAATTTAAAATCTATTATTCCTTACGAGTTTTGACATTGTCTTTTGTTATTACGGTCGTCATTTATTTTGCTTAATATCTTCTGAAAATGTTTTTTTTTTCATTTCTCGTATCATCAAATACGATCTTTTTTTATTTTATTTTTAACTGTTTGCCCTTTTTCAGAAATTAACTAATCAGTAGAGCTGGCAACGGTTAACCGATTTTGGATATTCGCGGTGTATAGCATGTCACTCATGCAAATAGAGTTGCATAACTTATGAATCTAAATGAAAAAAATTTGTCAAGCAACTCTATTTGCATGAGTGACATGCTGTACACCGTGAATATCCAAAATCGGTTAACCGTTGCCAGCACTACTAATCAGAAATTTGTCTTCAATTTTTTACGTTTCTTTTTCTTTCGTAATCAAAAAATAATCTCTGCCCGCTATTAATTTTATCTCCGTAGATACGTGTTGCGGCACGCTAACATCTTCAGTGCACACACTATCAATAAAATCACTTAATGAAATCTAACAACCACCTAATCGTATTAATTATACAGGGTGTTAATGAAATGTGGCACCAAAAGTATACCAGTCCATAAAAAAACCAAAACCGAAAAAGTTAGTGTCCATTCTGCTTTATTTAGCTTTGAAACTGATTTTTGAAAACGATTTTAAATAACTTTCCTAATCAAAAATGTTACTAACATTATTAGCAATACCATTGTAATTTTTTATGAGATATAAGACTGCCCTACATAGTTTTTAAGAGTTATAGAAACGAATTATTTTTGAGTGCTCTGCAAACTTTCGCGTTTTCATTAAAAATAATTTTTGATTCTTTTAGTTATTATTAATGTTGTGGATTTTACTTACCTTTCCAGAGTATGGCGGTAAGTATCTTTTACTAGGTCGAGTATCGAGAAAATGTTACAGCAGCAGAGAAAATTATACGCTGAATGTTACTCTTGACTTGAAGGTTATTATTGAACCTATGCTTTTACTTTTTATAATTAGTAATAAACTGATTAAAATAAAAGTCCCGCAACAAGCTCATAATTTGTTTATTTAATGTTTTTTCGCAAAATCCTGAAACAGGTAAATTTTTAATTCTAAAAAGACAACCTTTAGTGTAAAAGTCTTTACTCGATGGGCATTTGTTTTTCCGCTGTGACGTCATCATTAATTTTTTTAAATGACAACCCTAACTTTTTAATGCAGATTTTGATAGTCCTTTTTGTCAGCAAAATGGCGATGTAAAAAAAATTAGTACTTTTCACAACAAATTTTTCGAAAAAAATAGACATTACAATTCAAAAATACAATGTTATTTTATTTCATTGAAAACAAAAGCAAGTAGAAATTAACGACCATATTGAAGCTGTTCTCCAGGAACCAATTGTTGAGATTTTCATTGCAACAAAACATAAATTTTTCAAAAAAATTCCAGACGATGGTCTGGATCATGTCTATTTTTTTCGAAAAATTTGTTGTGGAAAGTACTAACTTTTTTACATCGCCATTTTTCCGACAAGAAGGGCTATCAAAATCTGTATTAAGAAGTTAGGGTTGCCATTTAAAAAAATTAATGATGACGTCACAGCGGAAAAACAAATGCCGATCGAGAAAAGATTTTTGCAATAAAAGGTGTCTTTTTAAAATTAAAAATTTACCTGTTTCAGGATTTTGCGAAAAAACATTAAATAAACAAATTATGAGCTTGTTGCGGTACTTTATCAGCACAGTGTATACATAATATACAGTGTGGTGATAAAGTAACGCACCAAGCGAAAAAACACCCTTAGGGTTAACTTTTTCGAAAAACGCTCGGACAGGTCGATTTTACTTTTAAAAAAGACATCTTTTACGACCAATTTTAATTTTATGTCAGTTACCACTTTTGCGCCGTGACGTCATCGACATTTTTTTTAAATGACAACCTATTTTTTTGAAAATGTCATTTGAAAGTACCCATTTTTCTGAGTACAAAAATGTTAATGAATCACTAATGCATAAGAAAATTTTGAAGAAAAAAATTATTGAAAAATGCAGATGTAATTTTTAATCTTAATAAAATTTCAACCTAAAATAATACTTTCTTATAAAAACTTAACAAGACAATTTAATAAAATTACAATAAATATTGAAAATGTCCTTCACCAACCACTTGACAGTGACAGCTCGTGTGTAAACGGTGTTAATGACTCTTGCGATAGTTTCACGGCTAATGTTATTCATTTCCGCTCACCCGACTTTACTTCCCTAGATTTTTTTTGTGGGATTATCTAAAAGGTCGAGTTTACGTGAACAGACCCTAAAATTTCGAAGATTTACAAAACAAAATTAGGACGGAAATGAATAACATTAGCCGTGAAACCATCGCAAAAATAATTAACAACGTTTACGCACGAGCTGGTCACTGTCAAGTGGTTACTGGAGGATATTTCCAACATTTATTGTAATTTTATTAAGTTTTGTTATATTTTTACAAGAAAGTATTCAGATTAATAATCACATTTCCATTTTTCAATAATTTTTTCTTCAAAATTTTCTTATGCATTAGTGATTCATTAACAATTTTGTACTCAGAAAAATGGGTGCTTCCAAATGACATTTTCAAAAAAATAGGTTGTCATTTAGAAAAAAATGTCGATGACGTCCCGGGGAAAAAGTGGTAACTGACATAAAATTAAAATTGGTTGTAAAAGATGTCTTTTTAAAAATAAAATCGACCTGTCCGAGCGTTTTTCGAGAAAGTCAACGCTAAGGGTGTTTTCCGCTTGGTGCGTTACTTTATCACTACACTGTACATCAATTAAGATGGGAATTTCGACATTTTTTTTTACTTTACTTACTTTACTGTCGGATTTTCTTGTCTGAAATGTTTCTTCTAACTTTGTTTTTGTGAAAGAAAATGAATAAAACATTTTCTGTAAGCTTAGAATGAAAGAAATTGAATAATTTTTATTTATTTGTTGTTCGTTTTTTAGACCTTTATGAATTGCAAATTAAAAAATTATTTGCGGACAAATCTACATATATACGTATGCAGATTTGTCCTCAAACAATGACCATACAAACACACGTGTGTTGCATATTCAATACTAAAGCCCGGATATTAGGCAATTGCCTATTTTTACACTATTTGAAGTATTTGCCTAGTTTTATAGCTTAAGCGCCTACAAATTTTTTTGTTGCCTATTCTATGCCTAAAATTGGCAATTATTGTATAATTAATTTTTATGAATTGTTTTCTTTGTGTATGGAAATACGTATTGGCTTGTTAAAACATTTTAAAGATACTGTACGTGTTCAGCTAAACAGCCGAAAATTGAAATTCAAAATTTTTAAATTTAAATAAAATTACTTCAGGATTATTCACGAAAGAATTTCACATTTGAATTGTTAGTATAAACAATCTTAGGCGATAAGGGACCAAAGCGATAAACTGTAGCCAAAATATTGACTCTTCTTACGATAAGTGGCCATTACGATACACTAAAATAAATAAGCTATGCAATAAACACCTAGAGCGAGTGAGAACCTCACCCACGCAAGGTGGCGGAGCCGATCCAAAAACACCTAGCAATCCACTGAGGATAGACAACTTAAGTCACTCCAGTGACTTATATGAGTGGGACCAAAAGGGGGACTCACACAGATGTCGCAGTCGCAAATTACAAAAAGGGCTCAGTCTTTGATAATGGGTCATTCCATTTGAAGTGATCCAATGAAGGTTGTTTGAACATTTTAAATATTTTTAATTTTTTTATATATTATTACCATATGTACTGGGAGTACAAAAATGATTATTAAAATGTTATTAAATTTTTATCTCAGCCCGTTTGTTTGTGGCGGCCATTTTTGTTTTGCAACGCGCACCAATTAGGGAGTTTGCAGACGTTAACGTAAACTTATTTTTCTTAGGACTGGATTATGCTAGAACACTGCAACAAAGACCATTTTATTCAGCACTTCCTCCTCTTTAATTTTAGTTTAACAAATGCCACTTTTTGGAGCCTAAGTTTATGATGAAGGGGTGGTATATCACAGTTGATTTTTTAATTACAATTACATATACTACTGTATTCACTATAGCTAGAGCATAATACTGATAAATGTGTCCTTTCATTTTTATGACTTTTTAAAAATTGAAAATTTGAGATTTTTTCAAAGTTTGAAGCTTGATATCTCTGGTGGGACACGGGATAAACATCTAATTTTTTTACAGAGTGTCCATCTGTATAAGAGGAAACTACATTTCAACTTTGATATTTTACTATAGAAAAAGTTATGAATTTTCAAAAAGTGTAAAGAAATTAACATGGGGTTGTGTTTAAACTGCATTAAAATCAAAGACTTTTAATTGCACAGAACACAAATTTGATTTCCTATTTCCACAGACATTTCAAAGTTGTATTTTATAAAGTGTGGTGCCTACTAAAAATATATTAAGAGAAATATCACCTCTTGAACTTACAACTGCAACTGGAAGATCACATAACATTTCACAAAATCTGTCTTAAGAAATAAGCGTGCTTCTTAACAGTCATTCTGATTAAACAAAATATCAAACGTAAGTTTTTCTCAATTTTGTTAAGATCATTAGGTTAATCGAAATATAATAATAAATTTTTTCTTGTGTTGAGTTGTGGATTCCTTTTTTTTTAAAACATAACTAAAATGTCTGTGGAAATAGGAATTCAAATTTGTGTTCTGTGCAATTAAAAGCCTTTGATTTTAATGCGGTTTAAACACAATTCCAGGTAAATTTAAATAAAAATTAAAGGACACATTTATCAGTATTATGACTCTAGCTATAGTGAATACAGTAGTATATGTAATTGTAATTAATTGTAATTGTATATGTAATTGTAATTAAAAAATCAACTGTGATATACCACCCCTTCATCATAAACTTAGGCCAAACTTTAAGGAACATTTTCACCTATAAGGAAACAAATAAGGCTTCTTACGCTGACACACAAAATTAAAGAGGAGAAAATGCTGAATAAAATGGTCTTTGCTAACAATGCTAACAACTTTGCTAAAAATGACATTTTTAACGTTAACGTTAAACGTCTGCAAACTCCCTAATTGGTGCGCGTTGCAAAATAAAAATGGCCGCCACAAACAAACGGCCTGAGATAAAAATTTAATAACATCATTTTTGTACTCCCAGTACATATGGCAATAATATATAAAAAAAATTAAAAATATTTAAAATGG
Source organism: Dorcus parallelipipedus (assembly GCA_958336345.1). Lineage (NCBI taxonomy): Eukaryota > Metazoa > Arthropoda > Insecta > Coleoptera > Lucanidae > Dorcus > Dorcus parallelipipedus. The sequence goes on from OY284480.1 coordinate 35,727,609, forward strand.
TCAAGCAACAAAAAATATTTTTATTGTATCACTTCATATGGATTGACCCTAATGTAAACAATACGGTTCCGCAGGAAGAGAAGATTCGAAAAATTAATTGATGTTCACCGAATCATTTTCGCGAACGGCTGCAATTTTCACATTCATGTAATTTTTATAAAATGTTCGCCGAATCCTTTTTGTGAACAGAAGTTATTATTTTATTTTTATATCTTTGTTCAAATTTAAAAATTGTAATCTTTGCTTCTTCTTTAACTTTATCATCGACCTCTTTCTGCGAGTGGGTATTTCAATTTAAATATTCCTCGTGTGGTTGATTTGATAGTTACGAAAAGAAGACCCTTCGCCTAGAGCACCATAGAAAAATACTGTTACTGAGTCCTCGAACTATTCTATCAGGAAGGAAACCATCTTAGGTACTGTCTGGATGTTGACGCCGATTTATGCCTATTTAAAGCGTGTTTTAATAATACATTCCTTACGGCGAATCATGTGTTTGATTCACTTGTACAGTTCCATAAACCCCTAAGAGCCTCTCTCCAATTTCTTAATAAATGACCAAGTAACTTGAATAAGCGTTAATATTATTTTTTTTGTTATAAAACGATGAAAGAGGAGAAATTATGAAAAGCCTAATTTTTTTAGGCTGCCTAAAAGTGTGCCTATTTCTTAGACATTAACTGCCTATTTGCCTGCCTAATTCATGGCGGATTTCACCAACGTTACTTAAATTTATTCATCCGTTAAAAGTAAGGGTTACCATGGATACATGTGTTGAAGGTATAGGAATAATAATTCTTAATCGATGATTAAAGTTGAGTGACGTTGGTGAAATCCAGCATCAGTCTTTTTAAGTGCCTAAAAATCCGGGCTTTATTCATTAAAATAATTTGTGTTCAAAAGTTGAGACCCACTGTGATTAACAAAGTTGCCTTGTCTTCATAACATCCTTTTTTGATTCCTTAGAGTTTTCAGAATTTCAATTCCTCGTTTTTATTTCTTTCCTTATTTAATTTGTTTCTTGATCTTCTACCCAGAAGTTCCTGAGAATTCAATAGTATTAGAAAATTAATTAATCTTTTTGCCAATTAAATTTTTATAATTATTTTATTTTTACTGGTTACTATCGAATTGTTGTTATTCAACAATTTTAATTAGGTAATTAAAATAATTTCTTCATCAAACAACGTATTCTTATTCGAGGAGAGTCCTACTTGCATATCCTATTACTTCCCGTCAAATAGCTATAATCGAGTGTAACATAGTTTGTAAAGTAAATACTAAGAAAATACAACAATTAGTAGGTCGATCAAAGCCAAATGTATCTCCGCGACAAACTCACAAAGTTTGGAGCAACAAAAATAAAGATAAGAAGACGACTGAAAAGCCCGCCAAAATGTTGTAACCAAAATTTCAACCTTTCATTCCATTTACAGCATTTTCTTTTAGATAAAGCGAAATGTCTCAAAATGAAATTCAGAATTCGGAAGTTGTGTCCAGCGAAGACAGAGGAAATTCGGCCAGCCGGAAACTATGCCATCCCCAAGAAGGAGAAGAAGTCGTTATAACAGGTAAGCGTCCCCAGCTTAACTCCCTAAATCTAAACTTAAACTTTATTGGTCGCAGGTATGGCCGGGCGATTTCCAAAGTCGGATGACGTTTACGATTTCCGGGATAATCTCTTCAATAAGGTAGACTTGATATCGGGGGATTTTAGCCGCTGGAAACCCATTCATCCGGAGGTACCGCAGAGGACCGGTAAAATCAATGACATCTTCAGTTTCGATGCTGGATTTTTTGGTAAGACCCTTCCCACTGATTTAAGGAGACTCTCGAGGAACGAAAATGCATTTCAGGTGTTCCCCATTCTCACACCAATAACATGGACCCCTTGCAGCGGATGATACTGGAGAGAACGTTTGAAGCCATTCTGGATGCTGGATATCATCCGTCTGAGTTTGTAGGGACTAAGACTGGCGTTTTTATTGGAACTAGTTTTTCGGAGACGGAGAAAGAGACGCTGTACCTCAACCAGAACAAGGATAGCCATGCAGTTATTGGGTATGTCGTAAAAACCTTAGTGATCGGAGGTTGAGATGTAAAAAGATAATGTTGCAGATCGACTCGTTCCATGCTTGCTCATCGTATCAGTTACTTTTTTGGCCTTCAAGGACCTTCGTACAGTACTGACTCTGCTTGCAGCAGTTCTATGTACGCTATAGAGCACGCGTATAGGAGCATAAGGGAGGGACTGTGTGACATGGCCATTGCTGGTGGAGCTTGGTTGTGTTTACATCCAATAGTATCATTGCAGTTCGCGAGGTAAGAAAGAAATTTAAAGATATTGTGGTCCTAGGACGGGTTTTGTAAGACCAGATGCAAATTATAGATTAGGAGTACTTAGCGCGGACGGCATTTGCAAAGTCTTCGATAACAATGCAAATGGTTACGCCAGATCAGAGACGATTTCTGTAATTATTCTGCAAAAATCTAAAGATGCAAGACGAATATACGCGCACGTAAGGAGTTCAAGGAATTTTGGGAGGCATTTTACAATACAGCCTTTCAGATTCTTCACTCCAAATTGAACAGTGACGGGTATAAACAACAGGGAATTACGTTCCCTTCCTCTAATATGCAAAAGGTCTTGATGAAAGAGGTATACGCCGAATGCGATGTAGATGTTACAGATGTGGCCTTCGTAGAAGCCCATGGAACAGGTGATTTATTGGTTTAAATAAGCTTGATTGGTCACCGATTGTTTCGTGCAGGTACTAGCGTAGGCGATCCCGAGGAATTAAATTCGTTAGTCGACGTATTTCTTCCAAACAGAAAAAGACCTCTGCATATCGGAGCAGTTAAATCCAATTTGGGGCACAACGAGCCATCCGCGGGGATAACATCCGTTGTCAAGGTACGTGAAATAAACCATCGTATGTACATCGACCAAGCTCAACAATGATGTTCCTAGGTTCTGATTGGCATGGAAAGCGGGTATATTCCTCCAAATATAAACTTCTCCAAACCAAGGGAAGATGTTGAGGCTTTAGTGCAAGGACGGTTAAAGGTCGTAACGGAAAAAATGCCTTGGCCAGACAATAATGGAATAGTAGGTTAGATTCTTGATGGTATTTCTATTCCTCGCATTTACTTAGGACTTTCAGGTGTAAATTGCTTCGGATTTGGAGGCTCAAACGGTCACCTAGTGCTACAGTGGAATGAAAAGACAAAAATAAACAGAGGGTTACCTAAAGATGACCTTCCTCGTCTCGTATGCGCTAGTGGAAGATTAGAACAAGCTTTAACCACTATTTGGAACGATCTTAGTGGTAGGACTTTGGACGCAGAGTTTATCAAACTGCTCCACACGATTTTTGGGCAAGCTTTCCCTACATTGCCATTAACTCACGTGTAATCGAGCTGATTTTTTCAGCAAAAGAATTTCTAATCACCTATTTCGTGGTTACCAAATACTCAGTAAGACAGGGGAGCTGAAACGATCCATAAGAAGAGTCAGCAAAAGCAATCCCAAACTTGTTTGGGCCTTCAGTAACTTCTCGTCGACCTGGCCGGCTGTTGGAAAAAAGTTGATTTCCATTCCGTTATTTTCAGAATTTTTGGAAAGGTGGGCCTCAATTCGAGAGGATGCAATTGTCTTATGTTTTTGTTGCAGAATTCAAGTTGTCGTGGGTAAGGGAATTAACGTTAATCTGGTCGAACTTCTCGGAACGTTCGAACGGGAGAACCCGTTGAATCAAATCTTGGGCACCGTGACAGTACAAATATGCTTGGTCGAGCTCTTGAAGGCCCTGGGCGTCGAACCCGATTTGGTCGTAGGTCTGGGCACCGGAGAATTAGTAGCCGCGTATTACGAAGGCCAGCTGTCTTTGGACGAAGTCATTTTCGCCAGTCTTTTCTGTGGTTTCGCGTTTTCCAAAGAGAAGGGTAAAAGAATAAGTAAAGATGCGTTTGTTTGTGAGTATCCGTTTCACTTTTAGTTTACGTAACTTCTGATCACAATGTTTTAGTTCAGGAATTACTGAATAATTTAAAGAACGTCATACCCGCACCACATGCTCTTTTTAAAAAATGGGTACCTTTACCTCTGAAAGAACGGGATGGCCTCAAACAAGGCTCGTCCGAATATTTTGCACATACCATAGCGTCTCCTAATGTTTTTGCTAAAGTTAGGGAGCTTGTATGTAAAGAGGCGGTGATTTTGGTGTTGGGAGAAAAGTTGGGAGATTTCAAAGAACTTTGCTTGGTGGAGGAGACTTCCGAAAATCCTGTACTGAGTTTATTGAATAATTTAGGATGGTAAGTTGTACTTCTTAACTGATTGCGAAGTTAATTTTTTTTATCTCGTTCAGTCTTTATGAGTACGGTTATGACATGCGCCTGGATACTATGTACCCAAAAGTTTCTTGGCCCGTGAGCAGAGGAACTCCAATGATCTCGCCGTTAATAAAATGGAACGTCAACCAGAATTGGTTCGTCGGTCTATACAGAAACGAACACGAAATTACCAGCGGGCAGCGAGTCGTACATGTCGTCCTCAAAGAAAGCGAATGGCACTTTATGAAAGGGCACGTGATCGATGGTAAAACCCTCAAAGTTCATCCCCCTAATTTTAATGTCGTTCGCCTTCGTAGGAAGAAATCTTTTCCCGGCCACGGCTTATCTGACGTTGGCTTGGGAGACCTTGGCGATTTTGACCGGGAAACTTATGTCGGATATGAAGATCGTTCTCGAGGACGTGAAGTTCGTCAGAGCTGTTAACTTGAGCATTAACGATAACGTTGAATTGATCGTTAATGTCCTCGTAGGGGAGAAGAGATTCGAGGTAAGATATGTCCGTGGTCGTTCTAGAATCACGAAAAGAACATTTCAGATCACAGAAGGTGGCACGGTGGTCGTAACAGGAAAGATATATGAAGCATTAAGCACCAAAGACACCGTAGATCTATCTGATATTGATGCTGTAAGTTCTGAAGAGATTAACACCTTACAACAAGCTGATATATACAAGGAACTGAGAATAAGAGGATACAATTACGGGTAAAATAATTTCACTTATTTAATAGACATTGAATTGAAATGATGCATTTTAGCGGAGCTTTTAAGGGGTTGAAGGAGTGCGACATCGGAGCTAACAAGGGACTATTAACGTGGACGGGAAATTGGATAGCATTCATGGACAACATGTTGCAGATGATGATTTTGAAAATGGACACTAAGAACTTGTACGTACCCACCGGCATCAAACAAGTCATAATAGACGCTCCGAAACACATCGAGCGTGCTAGTAAATTGGACGAAAAGGAAACGATAGTACCCGTCTTCGCAAACCAACACCTGGAGATCGTAAAGTTAGATTTTATCAATTCTCATTGTGCCAAAATATTCCGCTGGTAACTTTCAGGGCCGGTGCGATAGAATTCAGAGAAATGAAGGCGAGTTCGATCCCGCGAAGGAGAAAGGGAGTTCCGGTTTTGGAAACCTACAAATTCATTCCGAACGAAACCACCTTACCTATCGTGCAAGGCGTACGTGTTTTAATGCAAATAATCCTCGAAAATAACCCTGTGATGAAGGTCAAAAGTGTGGAGTTCCCCGGTGATTCAGATCTGCTTTCTCCTCTTATAAATCAAGTTTTGGGCGATCTTCCTTTGATTCAAACCGAAACTATTGTGCTAACATCGGAAAACCTAGAAGTACCGAATATAAAGATTGAAGATAAGAAACTGAGCACGCAGACGAATGCCCTCGTCGTGGTAGTTCCAGATGCGTCTGGAGATGATGAGGTACTCATCTGATTTCTCCGAGTTTCTTCAAATAACTTAAAGAGTTCTGTTACAGGTGATTGATGACGCTCTTGTTGCTGTGAAAGACACCAAGGGGTACATTATTGCAAGAGAAAAAGTAGGTTTTGATATCACGACCATCACGAGAAAGGATTTGGATGTGGTATGCGTCTGCAACAGTGAGCAAGAGTGTTTGGTTCTCCTGCGCAAGTCAAGCAAATACAAACAGCCGACGGTCGTTGACATTTCAGGTGATTTTAATTGGATTTCTGCCGTGCAAGAAGCCATTAAGGAAGAGCAAAGGTTGATTCTGTACTCCCAGAATGTGTATACCGCAGGAATTCTGGGCCTAGTGAATTGTTTACGCAAGGAACCCAACGGTATTTGCGTGTCGTGCTTCTACATCGTTGACGATGCCCCCAAATTCGATCCCGATCATCCATTTTATGCAAAGCAAGTTGAGAAAAATTTAGCCGTCAATGTGTGGAAATGCGGCAATTGGGGAACGTACAGGCATTTGCTCCTTGAGGATAACTCAGTAACACAATGTGAACATTGTTATGCAAATGTAACCGTCCGAGGTGACCTGTCCAGTATGAAATATATCGAGGGTTACCTCCACAAGGACTTTGAACTAGATTCTGGAAGCACATTCGTTTACGTAAGGAATTTGTATTTATAAGTAATTGTAGGTAAGGGTTACAGGGGTGGAAGATGAAAAGTTTCTCCATGGCCGTTTCTAAAAGGAAGAATTTTATTGATTAGTAGAAATAGATATGAAGAATTTATTAAATTTAAATTGATTACGCTGCCACCACCGGAGTTTTAAAAGACATCGGACCTTTGTACGTTACAACAAGTTACCCTCATTTACTCAATTATTATTCTTCATTGTTGGAGGGCGTAGTTCTTGGACCCAAAGGCTGTAGAAAGTGAATTAAAAGATAGTTGTTAGCCGAATTGGTTGAGTCCGCTGACAACTGTCTTGACGCTTGACCGGGAAACTATTAGATGTGGGTTCTAATTCCCTCCATATTGATTCTATGTAAGAGATAGAGTATTCATGTGTCGGATTGTGTTTCGGATTCATACCGGCCTCTTCGAACTGGGTTTTCTGCGTTGCCCCAGTTTGTAAGGCGAATGCGCAAGGAGAAATTAAATTCTAAGTCGGTCGCAGCTGCCAAGCTCTATGAGCTTGGGGAAAATTAGGTGGAAAAAAAAATGCAAAACTATATCCAAAATAAAAGAACTATGATAGGGCGAGTATGTTAATTAGAAACTCCATACAATTGGGATACCAATTGTTCCTACTTTTACGGAAGACTTGACCACTTCTTCTCAGCGTTTCCTTAGCACTTTCCGATGACGAAGGGTCTTCTATCTTACACCGTGCGTCACTTCATCCACAACAGGAATAATTATTTAAAATTTAAGCACCCGCTCGCGAAAAGTGGTCGGCGGTTAATTCAAAAGTTAAATGAAAAACAAAATAAAAGAAAAGAAGACCCGTTTGTTAAAGGAAGGGGTTCGGCGAACATCATTTAATTTTTTTACTCCTTCCGGAGCCGCGACGGCTTATTGTTTACATTTTTAAAAGAAACGGCGCGGTCATCTTTAGTGTGTTTCCCAGGGGGCTCGTCCAAATAGATCATGAGAGTGATTTCAATTTTTTCAGGTGTATTACGCCTCATTAAACTTCAGAGATGTTATGACCGCAACTGGAAGAATCCCTACAGAAAGCGTCACTAAAAACCGGGGGTCACAAGAATGCGTCCAAGGATTCGAGTTTGCCGGAAGAGATACAACGTAAGTTTATTGTCTGACTGAGACACTGTTACGCTAATTTGCAGTGGATATCTTGTCCCTTGCAAGGGGCGCTTGAGATTCCTAGTTTATTTTTTAAAAGCTGTGAGGAAAAATACTTGACCCCAGCTTGTCGTATAGCACTTAACTAGACCAACTCTCTTTATCCTAATCCTATTTGCTAACCCTCCACTTTTATGTCGTCAACAGGGAGTTCTGAGCATTCATTGCAATATATCTTAACTTAACAATATTTGCAGTGGAAGAAGGATTATGGGTATGGGAGAAAGTGGCGCTTTAGCAACACACACAGTAACGGATTCACTTCTGGTCTGGCCAATACCTGACGAATGGTCTATGGAAGAAGCTGCAACAGTTCCTGTCACATATTCAACCGTGATATATTCCCTGTTGATGGTAAGTGTGCCAAAACATGTGGAAATCTCGAGCCCGAGTGGTGTTTTTGTAGAGGGTACAAATTAAGCGTGGCCAAAGCATTCTGATTCATTCTGCCACCGGTGGTGTTGGACAAGCGGCCATCAACATCGCGCTCCACTTCGGATGTGATATCTTCGTAACCGTAGGTACGCAGGAGAAGAGGGACTACCTCCGCAAGAGGTATCCCCAAATCAGAGAGGAACACATCGGGAATTCCCGTGATACTTCTTTCGAACAAATGATCCAGTTTGAAACCAACGGACGCGGAGTTGATTTTGTCTTGAATTCATTGGCGGAAGAAAAGCTTTTGGCATCGGTTCGTTGCGTCGCTCGAAACGGCCACTTCTTAGAAATAGGAAAGTTCGATATTGCCAGTGACAACGACATGGAGACGGCGTTATTTGAAAAGGGAGCGACCTTTCACGGTATCATGCTAGATGCGGTGTTTTTAGGAAGACTAGGTCGTTAACTAAACTTCCGGCTTGGTAAAACGCAGACTTAACAAAGTGACTCTTTACAGATGCCAGGCACACTTTGAGTCTCCACCTCACAGAGCTCATGCGTCAAGGAGCCATAAAACCGTTGTCAAGAACGGTTTTCAGAAAGGAGGAAGTTATAGATGCCTTCAAATCAATGACTATGGGAAAGCATATGGGGAAAGTCCTCGTAAGAATGCGAGAGGAGGAGCACGAAAAGAATTGCTTAGTCAAACACGAACTCTTTGAGGCGTTGCCCAGGTTTGTTGATGAGTTTACAATGTATTAGCACTGTATTATCATGTTTTAAGGTACTATTGCGATTCTAATGGTACTTACATCATTTTGGGAGGTCTTGGTGGTTTTGGATTGCAATTAGCTGATTGGTTAATAATGAGGAGGGCACGGAAATTGATTTTAATATCGCGTACGGGAGTTAAAACCGGCTACCAAGTGATGATGTTGAGGTAAATACAAAAGCATCGGGAGACAAGGCTGCGACCTATTCGATTTCAGATTATGGCGATCTTATGGAATTGAGGTCGTGATAAGGACGGACGATGTGACAACGAGGGAAGGATGTATTGAGCTGATAAAGTATGCAAATACTTTGGGTCCAGTGAAGGGCGTGTTTAATTTAGCCGTCGTTTTAAAAGATGCTTTGTTCGAGAACCAATCCGTAGAGAATTTTAAAATTTCGTTCGCACCTAAAGCGGTTGCTACTCAACATTTGGATGTCATCACCAGAGAAATGTGTCCGGAATTGAGGTTTGTAGGTGTAGTCTTTTGATTCTTAAATTGAGGGTTTATATTTGTTTAGGCAATTTGTTGTGTTCTCCTCTGTTTCGTGTGGACGAGGAAATCCTGGTCAAACCAATTACGCTATGGCCAATTCAATCATGGAGAGAATTTGTGAACGACGGAAGGCAGAAGGGTATCCGGCTTTGGCTGTTCAATGGGGCGCAGTAGGCGATGTACGTGACCCAAATGTTAAAAAGATTTGAAGACATCTAAGTGCTTCCAGGTGGGTTTGGTGGCAGAAATGAAGGACAGCGACTCAAAGCTAGCAATTGGTGGTACCCTACAACAAGGGATATCAAGTTGCTTGCAAATTTTAGACAACTTCCTTAAACAAGACGAAGTAATAGTCGGGAGTATGGTCGTAGCAGAGAAATATAAGTCATCTGGTGCTAATAACATGTTGGATGCCGTTTTATTTATTTTAGGTAGGTACGCACCGAAAACCGAAAACCAAATCTTCAATTATATGTTCCAGGTATTTCGGACTTGAAGAACATAAGCCTTCATACAACTTTTCCCGAGTTGGGCTTGGATTCAATGATGGGGGTCGAAGTCAAGCAGACCTTAGAGAGAGAATACGAAGTATTCCTTTCGGCGCAAGAGATAAGAACCATGACCTTTGCTAAGTAATGTACCTTAAGTTTGACCTCTCTCTCTACTGTTTGATAACGATTTAACAGACTGCAGGATATCGCCAAGGGTAAACTTGGGAATCAAGAATCTACTAGACCGTCGATTGAGGAGGAAGAGCGGTTGCCGGAAGATCTTAAACTCTTACTGTACCATATCGCCGAAGAAGAATCCTCTTATGAACCTTTCATTGAAATGGGCGACTACATTCAAACGAACGGACTTAGTAAAGTATATGTTCTGCCTGGGATTGAAGGAACCGCAACTGCAGTGGCGCCTCTGATAAAGAATTTGATGACAAATGTCGTGTGTTTACAGTATTGTCCAAATATTAGTTTGAATACGGTAGAAGATTGGGCGAGATCTCTTCTACCGGTAAGAATACTTATGTTCAGTTGATATTTCTTTAAATGAATCTTCTTCAGTACATTGATGCCAAATCTAAAAGCTTCGTTTTGGTTGCACATTCTTTCGGCTGTGTTTTAGCCACTGAGTTGGTACACCTCCTGGAGATGGAAGGTCGATTAGGAAAATTAGTTTATATAGATGGTTCACCTCAGCTGTTCGCGAAAATGGCCAAAAATCAATTTGACGTTAGCGACAGTGATGCTTTTGAGACTGGCGTTTTATGCGCTTACATGAGTACATACCTTCCTTATCACACAATTCAGAAGCACAAGGTAACCTTGTTCTTCCCTTTCTTTAAAAAGGACGATTAAAGCGATCGTTTTAGAAAGAAATGATGCGTTGTGCATCTCTGGAAGATCGAATCAAGTATGGCCTGACTTTGTCCCCGAACTTAAACCTGTCTTCGAAATACTTAACCGAAGTCAGCATGCAAGGATACGCTAGGATAAAGGCTGTTGTTGATTACGTACCTCATTTCCCTAAGTTGAGGTCGAAGGCAAAGTTAATCAGACCGAAGAAGGGCACTGTAGTGGGTGCAGATGTTGACTACGGTCTTTCAACCTTCTTTCAGGATGGTGTGGATGTTGTGACATTCGAGGGAGAACATTTATCTATCCTGAAAAATCCGGAAGTTGCGCAGGCCATCCGTGAGTTTATAATGAACGAACACGAGGATCTTGGTAAACCGCAGTTCCTCGGCGGAACACCTACTGGGGAAGTTAAATAGAAGTAGAAATTTCTATCAATTTAGTAAATAATAAACACTTTTAAATGTAAACATATCTGTTAATTTTCATTCGCTGACTCCAGATCGTTAAAAATAAAGCTCCCTTTTACTTCATTTTCATTGTTGAACTAAATGTGTGAAAAATAAAATAAAATGAAAGGAGAAAAAATGACTAACGGCCGGTATTACCAACGTTTTAAGGAGACATTAAATTGAAGTCGTGTTTAGATTGTGACATTTCTGCTTGGTTTGTATAACATCAACCACTAAACACGAATTAAATTTAAGGTCTCCATAAAACGTTGGTAATACCGGCCGTATGTATTTTATTTTCGTTTTGAAAAGAAAAATTAACAAGTTATTACTAGCGAGAATAAGCAATGGACTACTAAATAAAGGAAAAAAAGAGAGGTTGTCATTTAAAAAAACGCAAGTTGGCCTTGGATCTCAAAAATAAAAGAAGATAAACAAATGATATAAATTAATAATGTAGGTCTTATTGACTCTAAGGCACATACCAAATTTCAATCGGATCAATCGGATTTCAATCAGTTTCCGAACTATTAGGTGGTTCGGAAAAAAAATGTCGTATTACGTTTACAATTTTTTGATTCCAGAAAAGTTGGGTGATATCATCGTGGAATACAACTGCTAGCAGAAAGATGGCAAGTCACTGATGCAAATGGTCATTATATAGTTTAATAAAAATTTATATACTTATGTATATAAACGTTCTGAATTAAAAAGAAAACGAAATTTTTTCCGAACAACCTAATATTAAGCCGGTTCCATACTTTGGCCTTTCCTGTATAATTATGCGACACGAAAATTTTGTGGAACTGTGGGTTTATTTTGTTCGGTTAATTTAAATTTCAAATAATTCAGGTCCCCTATTGTATTATTTGAACTTTAATCGGGACATTCATGTACAATCTGATTTATACAGAGGTAAATTCACAAATGCAAATATATTAGGTAAATTCATTTTCAACCAAATGAATTTACAAAATAGAACTTTTATTTCGCTTATTTCACGAACTTATATCAGCGACGTCAATGAGGGTGAAAGATAAAAAGTCTCCCCATTATTAACCCTACTTGTTGTGGCCGTCTAATTTACTAAGAAATTTAAATGGCCTCATTTATATAAATATTGTTTTTCATTGTTGGAGGACGTACTTCTTGAGCTTAAAAAGCTGTAGAAAGTCAATTACAATTGCATTATTGCTACATTAATTAGAAAACTGCCCACAATGGGGATATAAGTCATTCCTACCTTTTGGAAGGACGAAACTTGACAGCAGAGGATCTCTTTTTCCTTAGGATTACCGATCGTCCTCTAGGCTCTAGATGAATGGTTACCGTACTTCACCCACACCAAGATTTTTAGAATTTGAACTCGAGTTTACAAAAACATATTGAAAAAAAAAAAGAAATAAAAATCTAACAAAAATAAAAGAAAGAGGAACGCGTCTGTTCAAGAAAGGGATTTGGCGAATATTCATTAATTTGTTTTACTCTCTTCGGAACCGAGGTTATTATTTACATTTTGAAAAGTCACAAGCTACGCCCATTTCGAGACGTGATGCCATCTTTAGCATTTTGTGCTAACGAACCTATTAAGTTGCCTACCCTCCAGAAAACTATCAGTCAATTCGACCGATCGCTTCACGTCGCGCCGGTTAGCCGTTCTGCTGACGCGTTAAGGATTCCTTATCGATGTGTTTATTTACGTTACCGTATCTTAATGGTCACATCAGAATGAGAGTCTATATTTCGCCTGGATTGTTTCCTCACGCTTGTTATCGTCTAGTAAATGTTTACGTTTTAAATTAAAAAGTGAAATTATTTTGTGAAAAAAGCTAAAGACGATTCAATTTTTATTTTTATTTTAATAGTTTAAAATGTGATTTTCGGTCATTTATAAAAGCATCAGGGGCCCAATTCTTGAAATCATTCGACAAATGTCGTATGCGACATGGCGTCAAAATGACTCTCATATAAAACTATATAAATCGTTCGAGAATTGCGTCATTTTGACGTCATGTCGCATACGACATGATGTCGAATGATTTCAAGAACTGGGCTCCTGGCTGCAATCTTGTAGGAATGGTCTTGTCATTCATCTTTTGGTGCTGAACACGAGGGACAACACGACGAACACCAAACCACAAAGACACTCAAATTAAAGGGGCAACAATTCGCTTCAATGCTGCAATGTGCCAATTTTTCATCACGAAATCGCAAGATTTTGAGATATTCACCCCCTTTCATTATCTCAACGTTAAATATCTTGTTGGTGATCTTTATTTTTATTTGTTGTTGTCCAAGTTATTACTCTTGTTAAGCTATAGGCCATAGCTATAAGACCAGGCCGAGTTAATAAGTAAAGGCTCGAAAACTCACTCGTGAACGTCGCATAAGCTTCGCTTGCGTTGCCCTACATAAGAAGTGGTTCAGAAAAAAAGTAGCAGCGAAAGAATTTTATTACCCAAGCAGGCTGTGACAAAATAAATTTGTAACTGTTTGACAACTGTCAAATTAGTAATCTCTGTTCTTCTAATGCAAGTTTTGTGATAAAATTTAATAAAAAAAAGCGCCATGTCAACGAATGAAGTTATTCGTCGTAAACTAATTGTGTACACCCATCTTGAAAATCCTCTCTGGAGTCAGAATAAGTTGGCAAAAGTTTTAAATATACCCAAATCTACGGTTGGAAAAGTTTTGCGAAGTTACAAGGAAAGACTTAATGTTGAAAGAAAACCAGGTTCTGGAAGGAAAATGGGATTTCAGGATAAAAAATTAGTAACCAGAATTAAGGCTGCCCATAGGAACAATCCTAATCTGTCTGAGCGAACCCTGGCTGACAAATTGGGTACCACAAAATCTATGGCACATCCGGTTAAAGTAAATGCTAAGTTAAAAACTTACAAAGTTCAAAAAGTACCTGACAGAACTCCAGAAAAAGAACGGACGGCTAAAGCACGAGCTCGTAAATTGTATACGGATTTCTTCACAAAATTTGATTGTTGCATAATGGACGATGAAACTTATTGTGTTGCTGATTTTAACCAAATCCCTGGACAAGAATTTTATGTTGCAACAGATAAGGGCAATGTGGCTTCTAAAGATAAATATAAAATGGCAAGTAAATTTCCACAAAAATTCATGATTTGGCAAGCTGTATGCACATGTGGCCTAAAAAGCGAGGAATTTGTTACAACTGGCTCTATGAATGGAGAAATTTACGTAGAGGAATGCCTGGAAAAACGTCTGCTACCACTAATAAAACGGCATAATACTACTGTTTTCTTTTGGCCAGATTTGGCCACGTGTCACTATGGAAAAAAAGCTAAAGACTTTTATGCAACCAATAACGTAAACATCGTTCCAAAAGAAGCGAACCCGCCTAATTGTCCCGAACTTCGGCCAATTGAGCGTTACTGGGCTCACATGAAAAGAAACCTTAAAAAAACAAAATCTAAGGCAGCAAACATCACTGATTTTCGGAAAAAGTGGAGAAAGGAAGCTGAGAAATACAGTTAATAATCATGTTCAAACATTAATGAAGAGGGTAAAAGCAAAGGTTCGATACTTTTGGCACGGATAATTTAATTTTATTTATTTCTTATAATTTAATGAATAATAAGTTATGGCTTTCGTATATAAAGTATTAAGTTTGAAAAATCCATCTCTTTTATTTTTTATGTGCAATGAAGTATTGCTACTTTTTTTCCAAACCACTTCTTAAGAGAAGAAGATAGGCACAAGGTAGTCTCACTCTCGTCTTCTTTGCAGTTTAGGGGCGTTCCTCAACAAGTATATTTTTCTGTAATTGATTTTGTATTCTTAATTGTAAAATATTAGCTTGTACTTTCTATTGTTCAGTGTTGGTATGATCTCGCTAACGTCTTCTTCCTCTCTCTTCTGTTATCTTCGTTTTTATTTCCACCTAGGTTGTTCTTAAACAGCAACAGATGTTTCCAAATCTGGTTGAGAAAAAAAAGAGTCATAATAGACTGAGGAAACTAGGTTCACGCAAGTACACAAGTGTAGAATACTGAAAAGAAAAAAAAATACGTTTGTAAAACGTGCTGTTGCAATTAAATATAATATTATGCGAGATGACAATTTTATAGAAGAGTTTAGGATTTTCGTCCGTTTACAAATGCATCTGGTTGCAATATTGTTGGAATGGTCTTGTCACTCCGAATATGAAATGCCCTTCTGTTCTTCAGTATTGGCATGATCTCGAACTTCTTTTTTTTGTCCTCGCCTTTTATAATCCTTTATATTATCCTTATTTGGTTACAAATCCGTTTGGGAAAAGAAGGGGTTTAGCTTTTGTGAAAGAATACCAGGTATACGGAAGCACGCTAGTCTAAAATTTTAATTTTGAGAAACTGTAGTCTTATTTTGGCTGATGACCAACCTGTTTAATTTTAATGGACTCGGTTCTCTATTGTATTACCTGAATTTTGAACGGGATATTCATGTTTGCCTAAATTATATGCGGGTGAGTTCATAAGTGCAAATATAATGGCATTAGATGAAAAGGAATTTGCAAATTAATTTCATTTTTCCTTGGTGTTTTACGTCGTCGATTAAAATCCGAACATATATAAGCCATACAAAATTTGCAGTGTCTTCAGTGTTGTTTCGCCTAATCATATAATAGAAAGTAATTCCGTTTTAAAGCTTTATTTCGTGGCAATTAATTGAAGCCAAATGTCTTCGTTTGATGCGAATGGCAACAACTTGGAAAAAGTTGTAGCTGAAGGAAGAACTAAAGAGACGAGTAGGGTTTTATGCCATCCACTTCCGGGTGAAGAGGTCGTCATAACGGGTAGGACATAGCTGTGACATGTGTGAAATCATTTTTCTTTTAACTTTACTCAGGAATGGCAGGAAAATTTCCAGAATCTGACGATGTTTACCAGTTTGGGGAAAACCTTTTCAAGAAGGTGGATCTAATAACTGAAGATAACCGTCGTTGGAAACCTACTAATTCCGAAGTGCCGCATAGAATGGGAAAACTCAACGATATTTCCGCTTTTGATGCAGGATTTTTTGGTAAAAAATTCTTAATCACATATGTCGATGAATTAATCAGAAGCATTGATTTGTTAAGAATTCATTAAACTTTTTCGTGGAATCAAATCTTCTCGATTTAGGTGTTGCAAAAATTCTATTTTAATTACTTCTTTGAATGCTAACTAAACAGGCATCAATTTATTTGTTAATTGGTTCTTGAGCGCATGTGAGTACGAGCAGGAACAAGATCACATTAATAAAAAATTATACGCACGAAAACACGATAACTTATATTTTTTATTAAGAAACGATCAAGTTTTTGCGCGCATGTGAGTTCGAGCAGGAACAAGCTTTACTTCCTTGAATGCCAAATGGCGCAGGCATGAACAGTATACTGAACAATAAATTTTAGGCATTTGTAGTCGCCATTCAAACAACATGGATATATACGTTAGAATGTTGTTGGAAAGAACGTACGAGGTTATCGTCGACGCAGGTTATCATCCATCTGAATTGGTCGGTACTAAAACTGGAGTTTTCATTTCTTCCAGTTTATCCGATTCAGAAAATTATATCCTACGCCATAAACTTGTTGTCAACAGTAGCACCATGACTGGGTATATTATAGTAAACCCAGAAGATGCAAGAAGATAATTTTAGAGCTTACAGGGTGATTCGTTCGGCGATGGCAAACCATATAAGTTACTTCTTTCGCTTGCAAGGGCCCTCTTGCAATGTTGATAGCGCATGCAGTAGCGCACTGAGCGCCATAGAACATGCTTATAGAAGCATAAGGCAAGGAATTTGTGACATGGTCATCGTCGGTGGGGTTAATCTGTGCTTACATCCGAAAGTATCATGGGCTTTTGCTAGGTATTAAACTCATAATTTGAGAACTTAATGGCAATAATCATAAAAAAATATAGGACAGGGGTATTAAGTTCCGATGGACGTTGTAAAACCTTCGATAACAAGGCTGACGGTTTCGTCCGATCTGAATCTGTCGCAGCACTTTTTTTGCAAAAATCAAAAGATGCCAGAAGAATATACGCTCACGTAAACGCGAGGATCAGGCTATCTCTCACAAAAGAATAAACTAACTTTCAACAGATTCTTCATTCAAAACTGACCTGTGATGGTTACAAGCCACAAGGTGTAGCGCATCCCTCATCTCTCATGCAAACCGTTTTGATGAAAGAGGTGTACAGGGAATGCAACGTGGAGCTTTCAGATGTTAATTTTATTGAAGCACATGGAACAGGTAATCTATTCTATATTTTATAGTCACTAATAAATTCAGTGTATTCTTAGGAACGAAGGTCGGTGATCTACAGGAATTAACTGCTTTCACCGACGTCTTCTGCCATCAAAAGCGAAACCCGTTATATATTGGGGCGGTGAAATCAAATGCTGGTCATGCCGAACCCGCAGCTGCCCTATTATCTATAATAAAAGTAACCTCTTCCAACTACCAGTAAGTGAGTTTAGCAAAATTCTATTGCAGGTACTACTCGCAATGGAATGCGGTTTCTTACCTCCAAATCTAAATTTCACCCAACCAAGAGAAGACGTTGAGGCTTTGGTCGATGGTCGGCTAAAAGTAATAACTGAAAAGACGCCTTGGCCCAATGAAAAGAGAATAGCCGGTTACATTTTTAATGTTGCTTTTAACCTTATTTACCTAATAAAATATTTTAGGGGTGAATAGTCTCGGCATTGGCGGTGCTAATGGACACCTGGTACTGCGTTGGAATGAAAAACAGAAGAGGAATTTTGAGTTGCCAAAGGAGGATCTTCCGCGGTTAGTATGTGTCAGCGGGAGGACAAAGGAAGCCGTCGACATAATTTGCGATGACCTCAAACATCGGTGTTTGGATACTGAGTTTGTTAATCTATTGAACACCGTTTTCGAGCAAGTCTTTTTCACTCAGCCCTTCTCCTAACTAAAAGTTTCGTTCCAGAAAACATACTTCGGATCATCCGTTTCGTGGTTATCAAATTCTCAGTAAAGTTGGGGAACTCAAACGATCCGTGCACGAAATCGCTGGAGATAAGAATAAACTCGCGTGGATTTTTAATAACTTTGATCCGAATTGGCCTAAGGTTGACAAACAAATGATGGTGTTTCCTGAGTTCGCAAAGACTTGGGAGAAGTACGGGTTACAGTAACCACTTCGGCCGAAAACTTTAGATTTTGTTTGCGTGTTGCAGAATTCAAAATATAGTTACTAAGAAATTGGACGTAGAACATCTGGAGACACTTGGACAAGTGAACCAAACTTTGGCCACAATGGTCTTTCAGATTTGTTTGGCCGCGCTTTTAAAGAGTGTGGGGTTAATTCCTGACATACTTATCGGCTTAGGCACTGGTGAATTAGTCGTTGCATATTTGGAAGATTACTTAACTCTGGACGAAGTTATTTGTGCCCACTTTTTCGTTGGCAATACGTTTTGCAACAACAGAAATAAATCTTCGATTGGTGAGTTGAATTGTTATTGGTGATATAATTTGGCCAATTCGATTTTAGGCGAAGAACTTAGAAATAATTTGAAAGATCTCAAATTAAACCGAAATTCCCGTTTTCAAAAGTGGTTGCCTTTATACCAACGCGACCACTTCCATAAACAAGGCTCACCTGAATATTTTGCAAGAAATATAGCCGAACCTTTCGACCTCAACGAAGTAAAGGAGTTATTGTCCAGTGACTGCGATGTTTTGGTGATCGGAGGAACAAATGAAAATTTCAAGCACCTATCTTTAATTCGCGATGATTCGCTACACCCGGTGCTTGATTTTCTGGGCACTTTAGGACGGTATGATCAACCCGGTTAAAAACTGCACACGTTCAAGTGAAACTCCTTTCAGATTCTATGAAAAGGGCCACGACTTGCGCTTAAACAATTTATATACTGAGACCACTTGGCCCGTTGGCAGAGGAACACCAATGATTTCACCATTGATAAAATGGAACCACAGTCGAGAATGGTTTGTAGCTTATTATAAAGAAAAAGAGCGAATAAAACATGGAGAACATATCGTGCGGGTTGATGTAAAAAGCAAGGACTGGAACTTCATTAGTGGTCACGATATAGACGGTATTATTCTTCTGAGGAAAAGGTCGATGAATGAACTGCTTTTCATCTTCAGGAAGGATCCTCTTCCCAGCTACTGGTTTCTTGTTCCTTGTTTGGGAGACCTTTTCAAAGATGACTCAAAAAGCAACATCGGACATGAAAGTCGTTTTCGAAGATGTCAGATTCATACAGTCGATTAACTTGACCAACCAAGACCCCGTGAAGTTGTTCATTAACATTTCCGAAGGAGACAATACATTTCAAGTTTGTTACCGGCGTTAATCAAACTGTGTGAATATGGCCGTGAACTTTTAGGTTACGCAACATAATGATCTGATTATGACGGGTAAAATATATGAAGAGTTTGACACACGAGACGAATTCAAACACTTTCCCGCCTTTGACTATCCTGAAAAGAAAATCACTTTAACGCAGTCGGAAGTATACAGGAAGCTGCGCATCAGAGGATACCATTACAGGAGAGAATTCAAGGCAATACACAGCGTCACTGGAAAGGAAAATGGTTTAATACAGTGGACAGGAAATTGGGTAACGTTCATGGATAACATGCTTCAAGCGTCGGTGTTATACGAGGAAAGCAGGAATTTGTGCATACCCACCAGCATCAAACAAGTCATAATTGATCCTAAAGTACATTTAAAATTTGTTGATAAAGGAACGCTAATACCAGTCCGCACATATTACGACTCAGGCATCGTCAGGTTTGTCAAACACTATAAATACACGAGGCGTTTTAATTGACTAAAACGAGCTTTAGATCTGGTGGAATCCAATTTACCAAAATGAAAGGAAATTCGATTGCAAGGAGGAAACCCAGAGATCCAGTTCTAGAGACATATAAATTTATCCCGAATGTAACGGCGCTATCGCTGGAGCATAGTGTTCGTGTCATATTGCAAATAATATTAGAAAATAATCGAGTTAGCAAATTCAAGAGCGTGGAGATTCCGGGAAATTCGAAACTTATTTCGCCTCACATGAAGCAGACCCTTGACGATATCATTTTCGTTCAAGCGGAGATAACAGTTCTCTCTGAAAATTCCCTGGATTTTCCCGGTGTAACAGTTGAGGATAAGGACCTCAGCGAAAAAGATAACTTACACCTCGTGGTGCTTCCGCTTGCGCTGGAAAAAGGAGAGGTATACACTTAACTTACTGAATTTCTTCTTGTGGGCTACGCAAGACTTATTGCAGATGCTTTACGATGCACTAAAATCAGTGGAAGGCACCAATGGATACATTTTGATCAGGCAAAGTCTAAGTTTTGATATTTTGGTAGATGCACCCTACGGTTTGGATGTCTCGTGCGTCCATACCACTGACTCAGAGGTTTTAGTCCTACTGCGAAAACCCAGCAGCTGGAGACAACCATCAATTATCAACGTGTCCAACGATTTAATGTGGTTATCACCTGCCCAAGACGCCTTAAAACAGAACCAACCACTAATCTTCTATTCGCAAAACAGATTTACCGATGGCATCCTCGGACTGGTGAATTGTCTGCGGAAAGAAGCAAATGGTGGTTACGTCACGTGTTTTTTTATTATCGACGATGCCCCCCGATTTGATCCCAATCATCCATTCTACGAAAAGCAAATTAGAAAAAACATGGCCGTCAACGTTTGGAAAGCGGGAGAATGGGGCACTTACAGATACCTACCCCTAAAGGACAACCCCGTAATACAATGCGACATCTGTTATGCGAATGTTGTGGTGCCAGGAGAGTTATCTAGTATTGAGTTCACCGAAGGTAGTCCAAGTAACATCCATCAACTGGAAGATGGAATGCAAATGATTTACGCAAGTACTTTGCTTATGATTATGCAGAAAATGTTATGCTTATGTTGTAGGTATATTGGTCTGCTTTGAACTTTCGGGATGTTCTAATAGCGACTGGAAGAATACCGACGGACATTCTTGGTAGAAGTCGTTCTGTGCAGGAGAGCTTACTTGGAACAGAGTTTTCTGGACGAGATATTACGTAAGTAATTTAATTTCTTGTTTATTAGAAGTTGTAATAAGTTCTGTTAGTGCAATGCAAGCTTTGGAAATGTAATTGCGTATATACCATATTTTTAGAAAACGTATTTGTGATCGTATGTGACAGTATGAAACCTCTACACATTTACAACAACTTTTATGAAAACCTATTATGTTTTAACACGTGTCATTATGATTAACATAAAGTCTTTCGCAGTAGTTCTACTTTTCCCAGTTTGAACAGAATCAATACATTTGCTCCGAAAACGCTGTCTTTGTTGCTGGTGTCACTCCTGCTCTTTTAAGCCACTTTCTTATGGTGAATTAACAATATGTATGAAATGTGTATGTATGGTTGCCTATCATCGCTCAGGGCTGGATGGCGCTGACGTGGGGGGGTGCAGACGACCAGATCAGACCAGTTCCCCTATTCGCACCATACGCTCATCAAGCGGTTCCTAGGCGTGTTAGCCCTTATCCGCTTGGGCTCCGACAAGAGCCATCGGATTGAGCGCGCAGGGCGGGCCCACCTCTCGGTGGCTGGCACTTAAAAGTGGCTTCCAATACAATTGGTCAAGGGAGACCTATCTAATCTCTACTAGCTAACCAGGCTAGTGCCGGAACTGAGATCCGCAGTTCATTCGTCGGGATGGATGGGCATCATCCCTAGCCCAGGCATGCGGGCTTGCAACCACTGCCCCCGTGAGTCCAACCCAGTCGATCGGCGGAAGTCTCCCTCTACACACTCCAGGGAAGGGGGAATGGTCACCTACGGCCGAAGCCGTTGGATCCATGTCTCGGTTGGCGACTCTTGCGCCAAACGTGCGACGATAGGCAACTATACATACGCATTGGGTACATAATGTTAATTCTCCATAATTGAATGCATTCATCAGAACATACGAATCGTGATTGGATACGTAGTATATGTGGAACGACGAATAAGATGAAAGTCGGTGTCACGGTTGAGGATTAATGAATTTCGGGGACCGTAAAATTCAGGAATTGTAGAGTCACGAAAAAGCAGGATCTACTTAAGGAGTAACTAGAGTAAATTTGTGGAGGTCGATTGCGATAATATTCTTAAGTCTGTGGGGATTCCAGTCCTAATACCAAATGGCAAAAAGCTCTCCTTGACATTGTGCTTTAAGAAATATTTACATTTCCAAGATCTATTAGCTGACTGCAAGTTACCTACCTGTGTCTATTATTAGAGGCAGACGAGTAATGGGAGTTGTACCAAGAGGTGCCTTAACAACACACGTAGTAACGGAATCGTCAAGTGTCTGGGCGATTCCTGATGAATGGTCATTGGAGGATGCCGCAACCGTTCCCTCTGTTTACGTCACGAGCATATACGCCCTGTTGATGGAAAGTACAATCAAGTTTAAAGCAAGACACATATTGAAGCTGTTTACTTACATTTTCAGAAAGCAAACATCAAACGAGGCCAAAGTATTTTGATTCACTCAGGCACCGGAGGCGTCGGCCAAGCGGCCGTCAACATTGCCCTTTATTTCGAATGCACCATTTTCGTGACCGTCGGTAGTCAAGAGAAGAGAGATTTCCTGCGGAAGAATTTTCCCCAACTGAAAGAAAGTCACATCGGTAATTCGCGAGACACCTCCTTCGAGCAGATGGTCTTGCTACAAACCCAAGGTCGAGGAGTCGACATAGTATTGAATTCCTTGTCCGAAGAGAAACTCCTGGCTTCTGTAAATTGCTTGGCGCGGAACGGGACTTTTTTGGAAATCGGAAAGTTTGACTTCGAAAGGGACAACGAACTGAATCTAAAATTATTCGGGAAGGGCGTTAACTTTCAAAGCGTCATGCTGGACTTCTTATTCACGTGTAAAGGAAAATCAGGTTTGGTTAAAACCTTCAACCGTGCAATCCCAATTGTAATTGTTCGCCTTTGCTTTTAACAGAAATAAAGCGGCAACTGTTGCGGTACTTCACAGATCTTTTGCGGGAAGGAGTCGTTAAGCCGCTACCTCGTACTGTTTTTAAAAAGGAAGAAGTCGTGGATGCGTTTAAATTTATGACCACTGGAAAACACATTGGGAAGGTCCTGGTGAATATCCGGGAAGAGGAAGACACTTTGATTGCTTCGGTTAAAAATGAGGTCTTTGAAGGTTTACCTAGGTTTGGCTTTTGGGGGAACGAGATTTAGCTAGCCTGAAATTCTTGATTGCAGATTTTATTGTGATGCAGAAGGAACATACATCGTTTTAGGAGGACTTGGTGGTTTTGGCTTAGAGTTGGTGGACTGGCTAATAATGCGTGGAGCAAAGAAATTGGTTTTGAGTTCTCGAACAGGTTTGAAGACCGGTTATCAAGCAATGATGATGAAGTAAGTCGACTTCTGAAATTGCAAATTTTCGTCAGTCTGCTTTTAGGGCGTGGCAATCAAGTGGTATCCAGATTTCCGTAAGGACGGAAGATGTGACTACCAAGGCAGGATGTACTGAGTTGATTACATGTGCAAATTCTTTGGGCCCAGTTAAAGCAATTTTCAATTTGGCTGTAGTATTAAGAGACGCTCCATTTGAAAAGCAAACTGTTGAAACTTTTAAGACTACTCTGGCTCCAAAAGCATTTGCGACTCAAAATCTAGATGCCATCAGTAGAACGATGTGCCCGCAACTGAGGTAAGCACCTACAAGTATTTTAATGATAGTTACGTATAATCAACTTTTCCCAGTCATTTCGTAGTTTTTTCTTCCGTTACCTCCGGAAAAGGTAACGTGGAACAAAGTAATTATGGAATGGCAAATTCGATAATCGAGAGGATATGCGAGAAACGAAAAGCAGATGGTTTTCCGGCCTTGGCTATTCAGTGGGGTTTGATTGCTGACGTAAATGTTTTGTCATTTATAAAATGAATGCAGATATTCACTTAATAGTTCTAGGTAGGGATAATCGCGGAGTTGCAAGAAACTACTGAGACGGAAATCGTCATGGTTGGATCGAGTCAGCAGAGAATATCAAGTTGTCTACAGGTATTGGACAGTTTCCTTCGCCAAAAAGAACCTATAGTCGGCAGTGTGATCATTGCTAACAAGAGTACAGTTTCCGAGGAAAACATCATAGATAACATCTTAAATATTTTAGGCATTATGAATGCAGAAAGTATCAATCCGTATATGACCTTTGCGGAATTAGGCATGGATTCTATAATGAACTCCGAAATAAGACAGACTTTGCAAAGGGAAATTGAATTATTTTTAACCACACAGCAAATCAGAGCGATGACCGTTGCAAAGTAAGGGAAAAACATTAACGATTTGTTTACGATAACATGTTTGGCAGATTACAGGATATAGTGAAGACTAAAAAACGTGCGAAGCAGATGTTGTCGATGAAGGAGGAAGACGACGTCTTCAAAAACCTAAAGAAATTGCTTCATTTCGTGGAAGATGAGACTTGCCCTGTCATTCGAACAAAAGATGGTGCAATTAAAACATACATTTTGCCTGGGTTAGACGGAACCATCACACCCATGAAACAATTGATCCAACGTCTTAATGTGAATGTTACGTGCCTGCAATATGATGTTGAAGCTACTCTAGATACCATAGAAGAATGGGCAGAATCTATTTTACCGGTAGTCTTTGGAAGGCCTCTCATCTACATGTTTTTTTTTATAAATATTTTCGTTTAGTCCATAGATGTCAACAGCAATTTCTTCCTGTTGATCGGTTATTCTTTCGGATGTGTGGTGGCCACAGAATTGGCTTTCCTATTGGAAAAAAACGGTCGACAAGGAAAGATAGTTTTTTTAGACGGCGCACCAAATATGTTGACGATGATATACAGGAGGTTATTCGGGTTAGAGGGAAAAGAGTTTGTGGAAACCAACGTCGTATGCCTGTACATGATGATGCACCTACCAACACGTGCGGTTTTAAAACACAAAGTCGGTATTTATTTTCCATGGCATTGTTGATTTGATCAAAAATTGTTTCAGAACGAAATTCTAAAGTGCACCTCCTTGGAAGACCGCGTCAAGCTATGTCTGACCATTCTTCCACCATCAAATCGCTCCGAGAAATTTTTGTTTGATATGAGCTTGCAATGCTGTCGTAAAATGAAGGCTATGTTGAGTTACTCCCCCAAATACTCTAAACTTAAATCGCAGGTGAAATTGATAAAGTCAAGGGAACTCTCGGTTTTCGGCTTCGCTGAAGATTATGGGCTGTCTTCCTTGTTTGAGAAGGTCGAAGAGATAGAAGAATTCGAAGAGGGACATTTGGATATCTTAGAAAATTTGGAAGTAGCACGCTCCATCAATGCATTTTTCAGTGACGACGAAGTAAAGTAAATACTATAATTGTACTCGAATTTCTACAAGGTTTGGGAATCACAAATATATTTGTCAGTTTTTCAATTTATTGTTTACAAAGCCTTTGGTTCTGCATTTGCAGACGGATCCCTCTATATTGGAACTCAATAAAATACGTATTAACAAGTGGTTGTACAACTGTTACTGTTGTTACTGTTATTATTTCCGTAAAATCTCCTACGAAACAGCAGCGAGAACAACATTAATAGCAAAAAGAAGAATAGCAGCACAACTCTAAAGCTCCCTGTACTTTTAATTTGCTAGATAAATAGAGTATCTCGTACATTATAAATGAAAAGATTAAGAATTTCTTTCTGCAACATAATTCGTTTAAATCATCCTATTTTATTTTACTTTGTGCTCATATAAACGTTGTAAGGACTCGAAAAATGCGCAAAGAAATTTTGAAATTATTTTCTTTTTTTTAAGCTATACCTGTTATTCCTGAAAGAAATCAGAGAGCAGGAAACACGTATCGCTTTATGAGACTAGAACGTGCTTTCAAATCAGAGGCGATATTACGTTGCGATGATAAAATTTCTCATTCCCACTGATTCAGCATTGGGAGATGAATACACCGAGTTTGGTTAGCATCTCGGTCTTTGAACGCGCGACACGTGGATAGAACAGGTGAAAGCAAGATGAGTACGCCATTTAGTGAAAAGCGACTCGCCGCTAGAAGCCCGAATCAACCATGGGTTTTCCTTTCTTTTGTTACTCCCCAAACAAGGCAGTACTGGGAGAACCGATGTGTACAACAGTATAATTTAACAACAGTCTGTTTAACGTGGATAGGCTAACAAAAATATGAATCTTCGATAAATACCGTAGAAATGTAATACTTGAGAACGATTATGGGGGGTTACAAAATTCGACAAAATAAAAAACTGGGAAATAAAAGGAACATGAAAGATTAATTTTAAAAAAAGGTAGAAGCGGGAAGCGACAAAAGGGGAACAGGCAGGCCAAGTTAGAATAGGTGAGGATTGGCTGGAAAATGAAAGAAATGGAAGAAGGGACTGCAGGTTGCCCAAACCATTACTTGAAACCGCAAGGGCGTAAGTGATTCCCAAAATAAAAAAGTGGAAGAAGAATTTGCGGACGTGTTAAGCAGAAATAAAATTTCTGAATAAAACTGAGTCATCCTAAAGCAATAATATTTCCGGTGTCTCTTTTTAGACATTTTTTTGTTAGATAATTTATTTTTATAAAACATTGATAACCTTCTTTATCAATTTTTATCTGGGAATATCAATAATCTACAAGTGTGCATAATTTTTTGATATTTAATCACAATTTCAATGAACATTTTGCTCTCCACTACAGTTTGAACGTATTTTGCTCTCCGTTCAAATCATTATTTTTTATTTTCCCTATATTCCAGACAATTTTTAAAAAATTTTGTACCTGATTATGGATCTACAAGTCATGCAGAGCTTTTTATAAAGAATAGTTTTTTTTGTGAAACGTAAGATAAACTTTTTCTCCATTTGTATAAAACTTTTTGGTACACGCTGTATGTATATAGGCGATAGTTACTTCAGTCTCTGTTTAAGCAATTCGGAGCAAAATGAATCCGAATGATAGCAAGGATAGCAAAGCCTTAGATGATAGATCGTATAAGGTGGGCCAATTATTAAGTGACCCGTCCCCAGGTGAAGAAATCATTATAACAGGTGAAACTCCATCACGCTCCAAATTTACACTCACATTTTATCTGCATGTACAGGAATAGTAGGCAAGTTTCCCGATCCTGATGACGTTTACCAATTTAGGGATAACTTGTTCAACAAAATAGACCTGGTAACAGAAGACAACCGTCGCTGGAATTTTAATTATTCGGAAATGCCACAAAGAGCGGGGAAACTCAACGATCTTTCCAATTTCGATGCGGGATTTTTTGGTGGGTAGAAACACGTAATTAGTTCCAACTGGTGATTGGGTAAAGTCAAATCAAAATGCATATTTTTTTGAATATCCAAAAATGGAGTATTACACTCACCAATATTCAGACATTGATGGCAAAAATGGCATTTAGGTATTGTGAATAGGTAATACATTTAGGAATCCCTGGTCGACATGCAAATAATATGGACGTTTACGTTAGAATGATGTTGGAAAGGTCTTACGAAGTCATCATGGACGCAGGATATGAGGCCTCTGAATTAGAGGGTACCAAAACAGGCGTCTTCATTGGCAGCAAATTCTCTGATTGTGAAAACTTTATTCTCTATGATAAGCATGAAAGAATGAGTAATAGCTTATTAGGGTAAACCATCATCAGCGAAATATGATAAAATCATTACAACGATTTTTCGAACCGCTCTATGATAGCCCAACATGTAAGTTACTACTTTCAGTTTCAAGGTCCATCATATAACGTAGATAGCGGTTGTGGTAGCTCAATGTACGCCCTAGAGCACGCGTACAGAAGCATAAGAAGCGGAAGTTGTGACATGGCCATCGTTGGTGGAGTTAATTTATGTTTGCATTCAACTATAACACTCCATTTTGCCAGGTACAGAAGCTGCTTCATAAGCAGCCCTTAGTGTTCAATATTAATAAAAATAAAAAAAATATAGGGCAGGTATACTAAGTTCAGAAGGGCGCGGGCGTTGCAAAAGTTTCGACAATAGCGCCGACGGTTACGTTAGATCAGAAGCCGTTTTAGCAGTATTCCTTCAAAAGTCCAAAGATGCTCGAAGAATATACGCCCAAGTAAGCAGACGCAATGGAAAATTCACAAGAACCACGTTCGTTTTTTCTTAGATCCTTCATTCCAAATTAAACATCGATGGCTACAAGCAGCAAGGAATAGGACACCCATCATCTCAGATGCAAGCCATCTTGATGAAACAGGTACACGCAGAAAGCAACGTGGATCCATCAGATGTGAGTTTCATCGAAGCGCATGGGACAGGTTTGTTTACTTTTTCTCTGGTATTGTATTAAACTAGTTACATTCCTTTATATATAGGGACGAAAATGGGCGATCTACAAGAATTAAATGCCTTGGCTGAGGTATTTTGCTCACATAGACGAAGTCCACTGCGCATTGGGACAGTAAAGTCTAATATCGGAGGAGTAATATCCTCATTAAGGTTTTTGCACATACGTCTTCAACAAAGGATTCTCTGCAGGTCCTGTTGGGTATGGAATACGGTTTAATTCCCCCAAATATAAACTATTCCAATTCAAGAGAAGAGGTCGAAGCTTTGGTCCAAGGCCGTTTGAAAGTAATAACAGAAAAGACACCTTGGTTCAGTAACAAGGGAACAGTTACAGTCGGATAGATTCATAACGTTATAGTTCTAGAACTTTTCTAATAAAACGATTTAGGAGTGAATAGTATGGGTATTGGCGGTGCTAATGGATACTTGCTATTGCATTCGAATGAAAAAACAGAAGTGAAATTTTGATGTACCAGAAAACGATCTTCCGCGGTTAGTATGCGCCAGTGGTCCGACACTTGAGTACACGAACGGGATTGAAGACGGGTTATCAAGCAAAGTTGTTGAGGTTGGCCCCGCTTCTGTCCTTAAACGATCTTTTCAAGTCTGTTTTAGAAGGTGGCGATCTTACGGTGTTGAAGTTTCCGTAAGAACTGATGATGTCACTATCAAGGAAGGATGTATAAACTTGATCGCTTATGCGAACTCTTTGGGTCCTGGTGAAGCAGTTTTCAACCTCGCCTTAGCTTTGAAAGATGGCCTTTTTGAAAACCAAACGATTGAAACCTTGAAGATTCCCTTCACGTCAAAGGTACTCGGGACTCAAAATTTAGATACCGTGACCAGGGCGATGTGTCCTCAATTAAGGTAACTTCTCCAGTATTGTGCTACCTCGTTAAAAATTCTTAAACTTCAGTCATTTTGTTGTATTTGCTTCTACGAGTTGCGGAAGAGGACACGTGGGACAACGCAATTACGGTATGGCGAATTCGGTAATGGAGAGGATATGCGAGAAACGAAAGGAGGAAGGTTTCCGGCCTTAGCTATTCAGTGAGGCGCGATTGGTGATGTAATTGACTTTAAGACTTACGGAGGTTGTGAGTAAATCATTTACGAAATTGTTTTATTTAGGTGGACGTAATCGCCGAATTGCAAGAAAATGTAGAGGCTCCTCTCTGGGCTCGCTCAGCAAAAAATATCAAGCTGTCTACACGTATTAGACGATTTTCTTCGTCAGAAAGAACCTATAGTCAGCAGCATGTAGGTGGCTCATAAAGCGACATTTTCCTGCGACAGTGTCATAGATGGCATCCTAAATATTTTAGGTAGTTGGAATAAATTTAATAGAAATATATTTCAGATGTTACAAACAATGAGAAAGACAAGCAGAATTCGGTATGGATTCAATAATGAGCGCCGAAATCAAACAGATCCTAGAAAGAGAACTTGAAATCTTTTTGTCTTCTCAGGATATTAGATCTTTGACTGTGAACAAGTAAGCAGAACCCTTTTACGATTCTACCAAAGAGTAGATAACGTATACACTTGAATAGGAAGTGCAAATTAAATGCCAATTGGAACATGCGTTCGTATACTATCGAGTGTTTCCGCACAAAAATTGTGTCTGCGATACTCTGATTGGTAAAAACTATCGCCATGCGATTTGTTGTTTGTTTCCCCCATATTTCTCCTACGCCAATTTAAAGGGACAACTGGTTTGAGATCATTGAAACTACTCGGCAAATAACGAACGTGCCGCCGACACGGAGTGTCTTCTCTCGAATAACTTATCTATTTTTTTATTCTACCACGACAATTTATAAAAAAATTGTTTGGCTCAGAAGGTGAAGAGTTTTGGGAAACTAACATCGTGTGCGTCTACATGATGATGTACACACGAATGTTCACGGTTTTAAAATATAAGGTAAAGTATATTTTCTATGATATTCTTGGTATAAGCAAAGACTTTGCAGAATGAAATGTCTGGAAGATCGCGTCCGGTTGGTCCTGAACAACGTTCTCAAAACAGATGATCGCTCCGATCTATTTGATATAAGCATGCAATGTTGTCGAAAATTTAAAGCTATGCTCCATTATTCTCCCGAAGTTCCTAAGCTCAAGTCTACAGTGAAACTGATCAAACCGAAAGATGTCGTTGTTTTTGACGTGAGCAAAGACTATGGGCTCTCGTCTTCGTTCGAAAAAGTTGAAAAGGTGGAAGAATTCGAAGGAGGACACTTTAGTGTCGTAAAAAATCCAGAAGTGGCACATGCTATCAACCAGTTTATTGAGGACGGCGAGGATATGGCTCAATAAAACATTTATATATTTACAAGTACTCGTATAGGTACTTAAATTGATTCCAGTATAGTTCAAAATAAATTTTAAATAAAAAGCTTTTTTCTTGGGTGCATTTTACATTAACAAGGTTAATATGTATGTATATTCACGTTTATATCCTTCCTTCTTTCTTCAATTCAACTTTATTCAGACCATAGTAAGTATACTGGGAATTTTATTATTATGACAATGGAAGTAAAATTCTTACGTTTAGAAATAGTGAACAAACCAAAAATAAAATATAAAATAACTATACTAATGTTATAAGTTTGTCTTCACTGTTTCTTCTCACTCAAAAATGGCAGTTTCAGCAACAATAAATAGAAGGTACAATTGTAATTGAGTTCTAAATTCCCTTTAATCTTTTCAGCATGTTACATTTCTTCCTTTCCGGTATGCACTTCTTTCATAGAATCGTGTTCTTCGTTTTCTTTGGTAAGTGCGTGTACTTTTGTTTCGGTTATACTTCTAGAATATTCACATTGTAAGTAAATTTGAAAAGAAATTATTCAAACATCTAAACAATATGTATAGCTCACTTACATGTGATTACGGTTATTGGAAGCAACATATTCGATGTTCATTATTCAAATATTTTTTATTTTGAATACTTTGGTAAAGGTCACGACCATACGTGCATATAAGCCAAGTAATACATTATAACGAACTCATTTGACTTTCGGTACAGGCTTATATAAAAATGGGTTATTTTTCAATTCACTCATTTTTTTGGGAATTCTTATATATTCAATATTTCTAGTATTTAAACATTAACATTTCAGCAATTCTAATAAGTTTTAAGCCTACCTTTCTACTTTACTCTTTTGCGCATTTCATTTTTTAAAAAGTGAACCATACTTTCAAGTTACATTCAAGAGTTTTACCTGGGTACTATTAGAAAATATAATAGTTCACGGTCGTTAAAACGAGATGGCTTCTAATGGTGTCAAAAGGAAATCGCGCAAGGCAAACCATTCCCCCAAATGCGAAGACGTCGTCATATCAGGTAAGGTGAAAGCGAAACGTGCCCAAATGAGACTCACTTATTTTTGAACATTGGTTAGGAATGACAGGGAAATTTCCCGAATCCGATAACGTTTACCAGTTCAGAGACAACTTATTTAGCAAAGTGAATCTCATAACAGAGGATGATCACCGTTGGAAATCATCTAATATGGATTTACCTCAAAAAGCAGGAAGGCTGAAGGACGTCTTTGCATTTGACGCAGGATTTTTTGGTAAAGTCTCAATTTAGGAATTTGGATTTACGTTGTGTGTTATGCGTTTTTTCATGAACTAATGTAATGTGTACCTACAGAATTACCGAAAATTTGTTTTGGTTTGCCGAAAAATACGTGGATCATTCCAGAAATATCTCAAAACACATAACGGCAAGTCTTGATCACCTTAGTATTAATAGGTTGGAAGGAGGAAAGGTCGAGGTTAACGACTTAACAAAAGCGTGCGAAAATGATAATTTAATAAATATTCATATTGGACTGCCTAAAAACATAGTCGTCCAGTTAAAAGCATAACTAAAGAACTGTTTATTTAAGGCATCCGCAAAAGACTTGCAAATCACATGGATCCTTACCAGAAGCTGTTGTTGGAAAGTGCATACGAAGTTATAATGGATGCAGGTTATCATCCATCCGAGTTAGCTGGAACTAAAACTGGAGTCTTCATTGCAGCAACCATATCAGAAGCGGAAAATTGTATTCTTTATGGCACGCAAGTTGCCGACAGTCACAGTATGATAGGGTAAAGAGTTTTCAGCACGGGATGATGAAGGTGGTAAACCAATGTTTCAGGGCAGCTCGTTCCTTAACAGCGCAACAAATAAGTTACTTCTTCCACTTGCAAGGACCATCGTATACCATCGACTCTGCTTGCAGTAGTTCTATGTTTGCCATGGAGCAAGCGTACCGAAGTATAAGGGAAGGAATCTGCGACATGGTAATCGTTGGGGGAGCCAACTTAATTCTGCTTCCTCATAAAACTTTGGAAAATGCTAAGTACTATGAAAGTATTTTTTTATTTCTGCCCAAAACAATATCTCCCATGATACAGGTTAGGTGTAATCAGTAAAGATGGGCGTAGCAAGCCTTTCGACAAGAACGCCGACGGTTACGTCAGAGCGGAAGCAATTTCTACGCTTTTTCTCCAGAAAGCGAAAGATGCCAGGAGAATATACGCTCACGTAAGCAATTAAAAGTTGTACCTAATTCGGAAAAAAAATCAACCCACTCTTTTTAGTTAGTTCATTCCAAATTAAACTGCGACGGCTACAAACAGCAAGACATAGCTCATCCATCATCTTACATGCAGACCATCCTAATGAAGGAGGTTTACGACGAATGTAACATAGATTTGGCGGATGTGGGCTTTTTAGAAGCTCACGGAACGGGTAATTTTTTCCTTATTTGCCTAATACAACCAATAAAAAAGTTTTTAAATGCAGGAACGAAAGTCGGCGATTTTGAAGAACTAACTGCCATATCCGATGTCTTCTGTTCACAAAGGAAAACCCCACTGTATATAGGGACGGTAAAATCCAATGCCGGCCATTCCGAGCCAGCTGCAGCACTAGTCTCGGTCATAAAAGTAAAATTTCACATCGACCTGTGCACTCCCCTTTACCACCAAATTCATTACAGGTACTCATCGGAATGGAATGCGGTTTAATACCACCCAATATAAATTACTTCGAGCCCAGAGAAGACGTAGGTTCTTTGGTCAGAGGGCAACTGAAAGTAATCACCGAGGGGATGCCTTGGCCCGACGATAAGGGGATAACCGGTTGGCTTTAGGTTAGGTCTTCGCTCCCATTTCACTCTCCTATTTAACTCTTTCAGGAATAAGCAGTCTCGGAATCGGTGGATCCAACGGACATTTGATATTGCGTTGGAATGATAAGGTGGCTAAGCCCGAAGATGATCTTCCGCGATTAGTATGTGCCAGTGGTAGAACCGTGGACGCCATCAATATAATTTGGGAGGACCTAAGCAGCAGGCGCTTAGATGTTGAATTTGTGAGCCTACTTCATGCCATTTTCAAGCAAGTTATCTAGAACCAGCCCTTTTGAAAAGTGCTAACGAAATATTTCAGAAAGGACACCCCGAATCATCCGTTCCGTGGTTACCAAATTATCAGCAAAGTTGGAGGGGAACTGAGACGGTCTTGGAACGAAGTCAATGGGGGCAAAAGTAAACTCGCGTGGGTGTTCAATAACTTTGACCCAAATTGGCCGAAGATCGGCAAACAACTCATGGCGTTTCCTGCTTTCGTGGAAGCTTTAGAGACGTAGGTGGCTGAACTATTTTAACAGCTATTACCCTTACGTTCCTTACAGCGTTAGAAGTAAAACAATTTACCACTTGAACTTAGACGTCGCGCAACTTCTTGCAAAATACGGAAACGAAACCAAGGTGAATCAAATTTTGGCCACCGTAACGGTGCAAATTTGCTTGGCGACAATTTTGAAGAGCGTAGGAATAACTCCCGAAATCATCATTGGTTTAGGCACTGGCGAATTCACTGCCGCACATTTCGAAGACCATATAACTCTAAACGAGCTAGTTCTTTTGCTCGAGGATGTAAATTCCATCATCGGTAAGCCGAAACTATTGAATTTTCGGGGAAAACAAATTGTTTTTTAGATGAGAAAACAGATAATTTCGACGTAAATATCACGAACATGAATAACTTCCACTCAACAAAACAGTTGAGTGACTATGAGACCTTGGTGATTGGAGGAGAAATCGAAGGGCTCGAACACCTATCTCTCATACGAGAAAATTCGCAAGATTGTGTGCTCGATCTGTTAGATGTTTTGGGGCGGTGGGTCAAACCCAGCAACTCATTGCAGGTGACCTAAACTATCCTTATCTTCCAGGCTATACGAAAATGGACATGACTTGAATTTATGCAACTTATATCCCCAAATCGCTTGGCCCGTTAGCAGAGGAACGCCGATGATTTCCCCTTTGGTAAAGTGGAACCACGATCAAAACTGCGACGTGGCTTTTCATGATCCAGTAAGGAAAGGGCAACGGGTTGTAGACATCGATTTGAAAAACGACGATTGGAATTTTTTCAGTGGCCATGTCATAGATGGTAATTTTATTTCACTCAGTTTCTCCTTGTTGATGAAGTTGCACGTTTTAGGAAAGAATATTTTCCCACCTGCCGCGTACATCTTTCTTGTTTGGGAAACCCTGGCAGCGATGAAAGGAAAACCTACATCAAAGGCAAAAGTTGCTTTCGAAGACGTCAGTTTCATACAGGTCATCGATCTAACAAACCAAAACAACATCCAGCTGGTTATTAACATTCTGGAACGAAGCAATACATTCGAGGTTCGAGATGCCTTTATTTTTTTCAACTGTATCTGACCAAAAGGTCTTTTAGATTATTCAAGGCGACGCCACGATCACGACAGGTAAAGTATACGAAGTTCTAGCCGCTCAACAAGATTTACCTGTTGAACATGTTATCGACGAGGCAGACGAAATTATTACTTTGACGCAGGCAGAGATTTATAGGGAATTGAGGCTCAGGGGCTATGGTTACAAGTAATTGAGATTTTTAACCTAATTTTCCAATTTGTACTCTGATTGGTCCTCAGGGGTCAATTCAAATCTATAGAGACCACAGTAGGCAAGAAAAAGGGATTGGTCAAATGGACAGGAAACTGGACGACCTTCCTAGACGGCCTGCTTCAAGTATTGATCCTGCACGTGGACACCAGAAACTTGTATCTCCCACTCGGCATCAACCAACTCATCATTGACCCCGTAAAACAAATGAAGGTCATCAATGAAGCATCCTTCGAAGTACACCACAACCTAGGCATTATAAGGTTTGTAAGTCTTGAAATGCTTGGGCGTGCTTTAAAAGAGACGTTATAGAAGTGGAGGCATAGAATTAAAAGGGTTGAAAGGAGTTCCAATTTCAAGACAGGAAAACAGGAATCCAGTCTTAGAATGTAACAAATTCGTTCCGAATATAACCACGTTGTCCTTGGTTGAGGGCGTACGCATTTTGATACAAATAATTACAGAAAACAACAGGGTGACCAGGTTCAAGATCGGAGAACTGTCCGGCGAATCGCAGTTAATTTCACCCCTTATAACTCAATTGGTGGATGGTCTTCCTCAAATTCAAGCTGAGGTCACAGTTTTTTCTTCTAAAATTTCGTCTGATCACCCGGGTATCACATTTAAAGAATACAATCTGAACGAGAAGGACAATTTACTTTTAGTGATTCTAACACGTGCGTTTGAAAAGACGGAGGTATTTATTCTTCATGATCTTATTTTTCTGCTTGGCCACACACAAAGTAATTGCAGGAGCTTCAAGAAGGGATGAAAGCAGTAAAGCGGACCAGTGGATACATTTTGACAAGGGAACCATTAAATTCCAACGTTCCGGTTGATACACACCAAGATTTGGATGTGCTATGCATTCACTCTACCGAATCGGAGAAACTAGTGCTTTTAAGAGCACCGCGTGACTGTCAACAGCCAACAGTCATCCACGTGTCCAATGATTTACTGTGGTTATCGGAGGCACAAGACGTGATGAGACGAGCCCAGCCACTGGTCTTATATTCGCAGAACCAATCCACCAGTGGGATTCTGGGCTTGGTGAACTGCTTGCGGAAAGAGCCTAACGGTGACTGCGTAACGTGCTTCTTCATCATCGACGATGCCCCTGCATTTGACCCAAATCATCCATTCTATGAGAAACAGTTTCGAAAACGCATGGCCATCAATGTTTGGAAAGAAGGAAAATGGGGTTCGTACAGACACCTCCTTTTAGAAGAAAATGTTGTTGCACGATGCAGTTCCTGTTACGCTAATGTGACGGTTCCAGGGGATTTATCCAGCATTAAGTTTATCGAAGGGAATAAACAAGAACTCGATGGTGTTTACGTGAGTGATCTATGTATGTGCGATTCTATATGAGGAGATATGCGTTTTAGGTCTACTGGTCTAGCCTAAATTTTAGGGATGTTTTGGCAGCAAGCGGGCGAATACCGCTTGATATTCCTGGTAAAGATCTTGCTGCACAAGAGCTTGTGTTGGGATTAGAATTTTCTGGAAAAGATTCTGCGTAAGCAACTCGATGATTCCATTTGGTTCAAATTATTTTGGCTTGCCTTGCAGTGGCAAACGCGTCTTGGGGCTTTCAGCGAAAGGCGCCCTAGCATCCCAGACTGTCGCGGAGTCATCAATGACCTGGATGGTCCCCGATGGATGGTCCTTGGAGGATGCCGCAACGGTCCCTGGTGCTTATTTAACAGTGATATATGCTTTGTTGATGGAAAGTACAATCAAGTTTGACTTCCCCAAAAAAAAAATCATGTTCACTTTTACAGAAAGCAAAAATTAAACGCGGCCAGTACATTTTGATTCACTTTGGCGATGGAAGTGTTGGCCAAGCAACCATCAACATCGCACTTCACCTTGGCTGCACCATATTTCTAACTGTGGATACAGAGGAAGAGATGTTTTTCCTGCGTGAAAATTATCCTCAAATTGAAGAAGGTCGCATGGGTTACTCGGGGAACGCTTCGTTCGAAGAGACGGTCTTGCTGGAAACTGAAGGTCGAGGAGTCGATGTGGTTTTAAATGCAACGGCGGGAAAAAAAAATCCGGTTTCGGTTCGTTGTATGGCCCGTCAGGGAAATTGGTTTGAAATCGGTAATTACGACACCAAATTGGAAACGGGGTTACTTAGAGGTGGGATTAATTTCCACCGCATAATTTTGGACTCCTTAGTTAAAAGTCCGGCAACATCAGGTTTGTTAACGTCGATTTCCACCTCCAAATACGCTCAATTGTTTCTTCTGTTGAAAAGCGCAATTATCAAGGCGTTTCGCAGACCTCTTACGTCAAGGGGCCGTTAAACCAACATCGCGAATTACGTTCGGAATGGAAGAAGTTGCAGATGCGTTTGAGTTGATGACAACTGGAAAGCAAATTGGAAAGGTCCTAGTGAATGTTAGGAAAGAAGAGGAAAATTTTATCGGTACATTCAGAAACGCTTTGCCCAGGTTAGTTATGTATAGGGTTCGAATAATTTAACCACGATAAGTTGTTGTAGGTTTCACTGTGATCCCACAGGCACTTACGTCATTGTAGGAGGACTTGGCGGTTTTGGCCTACAATTGGCCAATTGGTTGGTATCGAGAGGAGCAAGGAAACTGGTTTTAAATTCACGGACGGGTGTGAAAAACAGTTACCAAGCAATGATGCTGAGGTAAACTTTATTAGATAAAGCTGCAACGTTTTGCAATTTCATTTTAGGTTATGGCGATCTTATAATGCTCACATTTCCTTAAGCGCAGACGATGTAACTGTTAAAGAGGGATGCACTCATTTGATCACGCATGCAAACTCTTTAGGTCCAGTTCAAGCAATCTTCAATCTAGCCCTAGTTTTAAAAGACGCGTTATTTGAGGAGCAGACGGTCGAAAGCTTTAAGGTTAGCCTCGCGCCGAAAGCTATCGCAACTCAGAATTTGGATACCACCTCAAGGATGATGTGCCCTGAGCTAAAGTATTTTGTTGTTTTTTCTTCTGGATCTTGCGGGAGAGGTAACGCAATGCAAAGCAATTATGGTTTTGCGAATTCAGTAATGGAAAGGATTTGCGAAAAGAGAAAAGCAGACGGATTTCCAGCCTTGGCCATTCAGTGGGGTCTATTTGGTGACGTATGTAATTGAATTGCATAATTTAAGAATGCGATCTCCCAACTATTTTAGGTGGGCGTAATAGAGGACGTTCATGAAAAGACTGATAAGGAAATAATCATAGCTGGGACTTCTCCGCAAGGAATTTCTAGCTCCCTACAAGTTTTGGACAAACTTCTCCGACAAGACGAAACTATAGTCGGCAGTATAATCGTTGCTGAAAAAGACATGTACTCCGGAAGCAACATCTTAAATACTGTTTTAAATATTTTAGGTAGTTTTTGTAAAGGGCTGAAGGTCATTTCAAATTTAAATGTTTACAGGAATTAGAGACTTGGCAATGGTTAATCTCCATTTGGGTTTGGTAGAGTTCGGCATCAATTCTGTAATGAACGCCCAAATCAAACAGGTGTTAGAAACAGAATTCGAAGTGTTTTTATCTGGAAAGGAGATCAACGTGATGACTCTGACTAAGTAAAATTATCCCTTTGATGATTAATTTTGTTGCCAATTACTGGGCTGATAGTTTGCAGGACATTGTGATGAACCTTCAGTGATCCAAATCCTTGGTTGAAGGAAAAACGTTATCACTACAGAGCTTTATGGTATAAAAAGCGAAACGAATTTTCTTTTTATAACTATTATAGTTTTTACAGTTTACAGTACACATGTAGAACATTGGTTCTTACAAATAAAATAAAAAAACTTAACTATATAAACGGCAGAAAATCCTAAACTCTAAATTATTAAATTTAAATAAAAATCACCTTTAGCACAAAATAATTTAATATTTTAATTTTTTAACGTAAACATTTCTCACGCGAAAACAAGCGCAAGAAAATAGTATAGACTAAATACTGACTCTCCTTCGGATAAGTGAAATAAATATCATATCCATGGAGAACCCTTAACGCGCGAGAACGCTCACGCGTGACGAGAAGCAATCGATCTGATACAAAGTCTGATGCGTTCCTAGAGAGTAGGCAACTTAAATGACTTCCAAGACTTATTTGGACTAACCCATCAGGGGAAAACGCGAAAGATGGCAGCACGTTACGAGGGAATCGTGGCTTCTTTATTTAAATTAATTGCCAACACGTTTATATGACGTGAGTTAAAAATTCGAAAATTATGTGAGTGAAGTGAAGTTGTAGGGAAGACGACCTTTCGCCTAGGGCCCCAGGGAACGATCGGGGAAAAGCCCTGAAGGAAACGCTGAGAAAAGAAGTCCTCTGCCGCTGAGCCTTCAGTTTACCCTATCAGATACATTCCTGTTTTATTCACTTGCATAGTTTTAGAGCCCGGAAGAACCTCGCTCCGGATTTCTGAATAATTAATCATGTAATTTAATTAAGCATTGAAAGGGCTCTAAGCCCCGTTAAACTCCAATAACGGCAACAGCAGCAAGGGTTAATAATGGGAACTTGTCTTGTCTTTCACCCCCCCCCCCACGACTCTTCCTGCAACGGCATGTGTCCCTTTTGCGGTACATATAAGTGTGCCTCCATCAGAACGAGCTAAATTGCCTCAAGCATAAAGATAAGGGCAAGGGTAAATTTTAACTTTGACTTTAACATTACTAATAAATTAAAGCTGGTTCTTGTCCGATGAAAATTGTATCACAAACTCTTTTAAACGGACACTAAATGCCCAAGCAACACCATTTCGTTCATTAGACGGTTTATATACGACAGACAGGGATATTTTTGGTAATGGTATATAGAATACCAAAAATATTCATAATTTAATGGTACTGGTTACCCTAGGATATAAGTGATAAGTGATAAAACTATACGTTTTCATTAAATTGTAATAAAATGTCGCGACTTGCAAAACACGTTTATCAAATTATTAAATTCCATCTTATCATGTAGGCGTAGGCCCATAACATACATTTTTCTCATTAAAATTTATAATATAATCTAAAAAAGTATAATGAATGTTTAGATGTAACATTTATTACCAAATATTTATCCAAATTGGTCTTGTGACCCTTGTTACATAGTAAATTTTCAATAAAACTACTAACATTGTATCACTACATAAGATGAGAGCTTAAAATATGAGTATCTTATAAATTTCGCCGCGAGATGTCGCGACCTAAACTGTTGCTCACTAAAGTTGTCGTTTATAAGTCAAAACCGCAGGAACTTTCTTGCCCATTCCAAATCATCACAAAATATATAATTACTACAAACGAACAGACACTTGGTAAAGTTGAATTAAATGTCAACATTTCGCTGTACGTTTCACAGCTTCTTTAGAATAAGTTTTAATAATATAAATATATAATTATAATAATTTTATAATTCCAAAATATACGTCTAGTATAAACCATGTATAAACGCTGCGCGTACCCTATAAATATACATTTTGTGTAAACGTTATATTTATCCCAAAAAGAGACGTTAGTTAGACTGTCACTCATATGTATAAATATTAGTCTATAATATTCCACATTTAGACTAAATTCAGAACGTGTGTTAGACATATTCTATATTTGGTGTGTTACATGGGTGGCGCATAAACACTTAACGTTTTGCAGTCGTTCGACAGCTTCTGACGAAGCTTCTGTCGAGTTTGTGATTACTAATAAAATAAACATTAAGGGAAACTGAGGAGTGAAATTAAATTATTCTAAATTTTATACATTTTTATAAGACCGTTTAAAAGGTCACCATTATATTCAAATTAGGTTGACGATAACAATAGTCTGATCGAAATTCCAATCGTGTGCAATAATCACAGTTCTAAAGTGAGAATGGCAGAAGGTAACAACGCCAGCCAAATCAAGCAATACTTTCAAGATGCCACGGTCTTCTTAACGGGCGCCACCGGCTTCTTGGGCCAGTTAATTCTAGAGAAGCTCCTGAGGACATGTGATCCACGCAGGGTGTATATCTTGTTGAGGCCCAAAAGTGGCAGGAGCATCAGGGAAAGACTGGACGCCATGTTTGCCGAGCTGGTAAACCTTCGTCGAGTCATGCTGAGAACTATCCATCTTTGACTTTTGTCCTCCAGCTTTTCGACCAGATGAAGAACGTACGACCCGACTTCATGGAGAAAATCGTGACGATACGAGGGGAGTGCTACAGCTCAGATTTAGGATTGACGGAAAGCGATCGCCAAATATTGGTGGAAGAGGTCAACTGCGTCTTCCACTTGGCGGCTACGGTTACTTTCAATGAGACTTTAAGAACGTCCGCTTATATTAACGTCAGAGCCACCAGGGATTTGATTGGGTTAGCCAAAGACATGAAGAAGTTGAAGGTGATTGAAAACTCTAATTGGGTTTTCATAAGAACGTCTTGAAGATATGAATTTGTTGCAGTCTTTCGTGTACGTCTCAACCGCTTACAATCATGACCCCGGTCGCATCATCGAAGAAGAATTTTACAAGCCCTATTTAACCTGCGACGAGTTGTTGACTTTCGTCGATGCTCTCGATGAAGCCGCCTTGCAAAAGATCACCCCCACGTGAGCACCAATCAAAAGTCGGAACGCCTGAAAGTTATACCTACCTTCATTTATTTTAGTTTGATGGGCAATTGTACTAACAGTTATATCTTCACGAAATCGGTGGCGGAAGCCGCGGTTGCAACCAAGGGCTTGGGTTTACCCATCGCAATAGTGAGGCCTTCCTTGGGTTAGCTGGGAAGTGGGTCTTGATGGGGCGCTTTTATCTTGCGTTTTGTTTTAGTCATTGCGACGGCGAAGGAACCGATAGCCGGGTGGATTGATAACTTGTATGGGCCGACGGGGTTGTTGGTGGCTGCTAATTTGGGCATTACCAGAACCACCCTAGCGAAGTCGGAGTTTTACGCGGATATAGTTCCGGCGGATTACGTCGTTAACGCTTTGATGGCGGTTTCATGGCGAACGGCGAATTTGAGGTGCGTTTTCCTAAATGGTAATTAAAAAAAATTGAATATTCTTAATTTTTTTTAGAAGCTTGAACGAAAACAGAGAATCGCTTGGGCGTGACAGGCAAAGCGATGAAGAGATAGCCATCTACAACGTCGTTAGTTCAACGGAGACCCCTATCACATGGGGTAAGGATTTGGCCATCAATTACTCGTCCCCTTCACTACTTGATGTGTTTTCAGGAAATTTCATGCGTTTATCTACGAAGCACTTCTCCAAAATACCATCAACCCTATTGATCTCGCACAGCTGGAATAAGATCACTTCGAGCGAACGGATTCATTGTTTCTGTGTCTTGCTGCTGCATTACATTCCCGGATTCTTCATAGATTTCTTAGCTTTCTGCATGGGAAGACCTCCACTGTAAGGCTTCGTTCTGTCAACTTAAATTTATCTTGTCCTTCTTTGTTTCGAACAAGTGAGCACAAATAGGTCGATTGTATTTCAGGTTGCTTCTGACGTACAAAAAAATAGAAGAGTTTTCCAAGGACTTCAAATACTTCACCCTCAATCAGTGGTTCTTCCGCAATAAAAACACGCAAGAGCTGTGGAAGTTGATGAACGCAGCGGACAAGCAACTTTTCGATTTTGACATGTCCAGTCTCAACTGGGACATGTACTATTACAATTACATGCGTGGTGTTAGGGTTTATGTCCTGAAAGATCCTCTGGAAACGGTTACGACCGGTTGCCAGAAGCATTTCAAAATGAAGATGATACATCACAGCATGATCGTTGGTGTATGCGTGATGCTTTACAAGCTCGTACGGCACTATCTGCAAATTTAGTACGGACGGGCATTATTATTGTTGCAAATGTTAACCATGTAAAAATTTAAGTTTTTTTTTAATAAAGTGGCTATTTAACGAAATGTGATTTGCGATTCGTTCTCTGTTTTTATTTTATTTCTCTATGCTTGGTCCTTCTCTGCTTCCCGATCATCGCCACTCTTCTTATTACACTGTTATGTGATCTCTGTTTCCTGTTCCCTGTTCACTATTCCCTTTGCAGCACTGTAGCAGTTTTGCCTACCTCTACCAGAAACCTAGGAACAGTTGCTCAAATTCAAATCAATCTTCATGAAATCTAGATGAAGTTGGTGTTATAAATTCCATTTAAAAAACAAAATATACGTCGAAATTTGAAAAATTAAATAATAGAACAAGAAACGAACGGGTTGCTGTGTTTTAAGGACAACAAAATTGATTTCTTTAGTGGGCATCGATTTTCCCATGCTGGAGAGGAACAGAAGCAGAAAACAAAACAAAAAACGCTGTATACAAGAAAGGAGACGAAAAGGTATGTGAGAAGTACAGGGGAATATCTGTATTAAGTGTGCTTGGCAAAGTCTATGAAAGAGTAAGGACCGTACACCACCGGGAAACACACCTGACAATAACAATAAAACTGCACTAGCGAAATCTACAATAACTCCGCAAGATGCCTCTCAAGCCATAGAAGAGGCAACAAGTCTTGCCAAAAACAACCAACACGCCAAAAAACCACAAACAAATATGCACAAACCGAAAGTGGCTGTTATCGGAAACATACCCAGCAAGGACACTAAATTCACTGAAGTAACTCAGGAGAAAAAAGCGTGGTTTCATGTTTCCAGATATCCTATCGACACAGATGCTGAAGATCTCAGAAAACATTTAAATAATAAATTCCACAGAAAGGATTTCACGGTAGAAACGATTTTGCCATACCACCAGAATCCTTTAAAATCGGCGCACACGACTCTCTACAAGAATTTTTATATAAAGCATCATCCTGGGAAGAAAATATAGTTTTGCAGAAATTTAATTTTTTTCGTGCACTCAGGAAAAAAACAGAAAAACAAAAATAAATGAAATTCTCACTCATAGACGACCTCCAACATATACCAAGCAATTAAATATATTTTATTTAAATATACAATCACTTCGATCTAAGATTCATGAGCTAGAAAGCTTGCTCTTACAATTAAGCCCTACTGTATGCATTAGTGAGCACTGGCTCTCTGCAGATGAACTAGAGGAGCTGAAAATTGAAAATTT
Organism: Dorcus parallelipipedus; assembly: GCA_958336345.1. Lineage (NCBI taxonomy): Eukaryota > Metazoa > Arthropoda > Insecta > Coleoptera > Lucanidae > Dorcus > Dorcus parallelipipedus. The sequence goes on from OY284480.1 coordinate 35,772,103, forward strand.
TGCCCGTCAAACTGGTAAGTACGGAGGACCTTTAATTTTGATTCATAAAAATATTAAGTTCAAAGAAATAGGTGCAATAAAACAAATATCAAAAGAACAGCACTGTGAAATGTCAGCAATAGAGATAAAAAAGAGGCAAACTAATCGTAATAAATGCATACCGCCCCCCCTCTGGGTAAATAAACACCTTTTTTGAAACAGTAAGCCCAGCTCTTGAAAACATGGACAACCCCAACATCAAAATTATTCTAGGAGGTGACTTCAATACACATTTCAACACGAAGAATCGTAACTCTGAGGATTTTTCCAATCTAATGCTAGCTTATGGTCTTCATGATACCGTAGATTTCAATACGCGCTACGCCAATCGGATTGATAACGTATTTACTAATATGGACAAAAATGAGTACTCGACTGAACCAATTTCCACAATCTTCTCCGATCACCGAGGCATTCTTTTTTCAGAGCGTTCTTAGAGTACCGACATGATTTAGCATCAAATGTCAGGACCAGAAGCGGATGGTCTCTGTAGGAAGACGTCAAAACTTTGATTATATTCAAAATCTTTAATTTTCCTCCATCGTCTTCATCTAGGGGAGATCCGGCCGTGATGGACCCTTGGGTGTGTTGGCATACTTAAATTATTGTAGTTATTTTGAGTTGCCAAGGGTGGTTTGCGCACAGTAAGACGTCGAGTAAAGTGAGATGCATCCAGAATTAAAGTTTTGTTTGTGTATTACAATTTTTCGCGAAAATAATTGAATTTTGCGAAAAAGGTAAGTCTGAAACGTTCTCTTTCTTATATTTGAAATGTTTTTTCTGACAACAGTACTGAAGGCATGTGTTTAATTTTTTTTTCTAGAACAGTCTTGAATGTAACCTTAATTAAGACTCCATGTTAGTTGTTCTGTTGTAGGAAGTTCCGATGATATATTAAAATGTATAACGTTAGGATTTGATGGACCCCTGAATAGTACACCGGATATAGAAGAAGAGAAGGAAAAAGCTAAGGAAAAAAAGGAAAAAGAACAACGTAGAGCAGCAAAAAAAGCAGAAAGAAATCTGAAAGCAATAAGGGCAGAAGAACATATAGAAGAACATTTTGAGGAATTATATTCAAAATCAAAAAAAGGCGATATGTGGATCCGGTGTCAACAGTGCTTTAGTTGGTGTCATACAGAATGTGCGGGGGTTTGTAGAAAAACCAAAATGTTTACTTGTGACCTATGCTATTAGTTTTAATTACAAATATTTCCGTTTTCGTTTAGTTTTTTGTTGGGGTGCCAACATATCTTGATGTTCGGGTATGATGGTACACATGTTAAGTTACAAATTAAAACAGCTAAAAGAAATATTATGAAAAATAATCTATTGTTTTATTCATTTTTATATTACATAAATATCCGTTCTATACATGACATATATTGAAAAAATTAAAGTTGTTATATTCAAAGAGCAAAACAAGAATTTCAAATAGGGGTCCATCACGATCGGATCTCCCCTAAATGTCTTCGTTGTTTATAGAACTTTTCAACTTTTCGTGTCCTAAATAAATCAAATTGGTCATGATTTAGCAGCAAATAACAGGACCAGAAGCCGATTGTCTTTGTCCGAGAAGACGTCAAAACTTATTTTATATTAAATTATAAATTTTTAATTTTCATTCATCATCTTGTAAAGTCCTCGTCGTTTATTAAACTTTTGAACTTTTTTAAATATTTCGTGTTCAAAATGAGTCAAATTGGCCATAACTTTTTCAAAAAATGACAGAACCAGAAGCTGATTGTCTCTGTCCGAAGAAGACGTCAAAAATTTGATTATATTCAAAATTTTAATACTCATTGTGGTAAGTCAAAGTAAATCAAATTAGTCATGTTTTTTTTTTAAAACAAAAGCCAGGGTTAGATGCTGATGGTCTTTGTACCAAAAAGACGTCAAAACTTTTATTTTATCTTTTATCTTCAATTTTCTTGCATCACCTTCATCTAAATGTCTTCGTCGTTTGTTAAACTTTTTTAAATACTTCGCGTCCAAAATAAATCAAATTGGTCATGATTTGGGATTAAATGACAGGACTAGAAACTGATGGTCTCTATCCCAAGAAGACGTTAAAACTTTTATTTATGTATTTATTATTATTTATTATTAAGAAGCGGTGGAAGCACTCTCAAAATCTACAGGCCTATCTGTCACTAACGAAGGAAAATTCCTCTTTTATCAAATATTAGAGACCTATAACTGGGATCACCTAACTAACAGCGACATTGATTTTAATTGTAAGTTTAATATTCTTACTCAAAATCTGGAACACATAACCGCAAGTTGCTTTCCTATAAGAGTTTCAAATGGAAACCGTCGAAAACAAACAAAATGGTTAAGTGAAGACATTAAAAGAATGAATTGCATGTTTTATAGACGAGGTTTGCCAGAAATACAATAATTCAGCAAACAGGCTCCTAAAAAGTGAATTCAGATGGAAGTATCAAGAAGCGATAATTAAAGCCAAACATAATACGAACGACTCTTTTATAAAAAGTGCAGGAAATCAAACTCAAGCTATGTGGCAAGTTATAAACACCTCACGAAAAACGAAACGAAAACAGAATTCCAATTGTGACATCACGGCAGAGGACTTCAATGATTTCTTTCTAAACATTGCCAATGATATTACCAGCACTATACCATCATCCGAAATGAAACCCACAGATCTCATGATTGGTAACTTGAACAAGCACCCCCAACAATACTTCAAATTTAGTGAAGTATCAGAAATATCGGTAAGAGACGTTATAAACAATCTACAACCTAGTAAGTGCAGTGACAAATATGGTCTGACAGTGGAACTCATAAAATGCGTTAAAAACATTTTAGTTCCCATACTAACACAACTCTTCAACCAGTGTATTCGCGCATCAATATTCCCGGACGCGCTTAAAAATGCAATCGTGGTCCCTATTCATAAAAAAGGTGACGTAGTGGACATAAATAACTACAGGCCGGTCTCACTGTTGCCCATTTTTTCCAAAATACTGGAATCACTGCTTTCCACTCAACTTGGCACGTTCCTGGCAAGCAATAAAATACTTAGTGGATTTCGTCGAGGCAAGTCGACGGAACAGGCAGTCGTACAATTCGTTGATACATGCTTACAAAACTTTGAATCCAAGAGGTATGCATTTTCTGGACTTATCTAAAGCATTCCACTGCATGTCATTTGAAGTTCTACTCAAGAAATTGTATATGTATAATTTACATTTGGATTTTTGTAGGATGTTAACGTCTTTCCTATCAAATAGATTCCAGACGAATACACTTCAGAAGAACGACCCATCACCTGCGGAGTGCCACGAGGGTCAATACTCGGACCCATGCTTTCTCTGATCTACATTAACGATCTCCCTAGCTATCTAAAACATAACGCTCAGTTAATCTTATACGCAGACGATACGACCCTCTACAACTCGGCTTCAAATCTAGAAGAGCTTCAACAGACCATCCAGCTCGCCAACCAACTTGCGGTAAATTGGTTTAGTGTCAACAAATTGAAAGTTAACGAGGAGAAAACAAAAAGAGTTATATTTACCATCAGAAATCTTCCATCATACGACTGCGAGAATCAATATACAAAATTCCTAGGAATTCACCTTGACCAACGGCTATTATGGAATAAACATGGCGACGAACTCGGGAGGAAGCTAAGTAGAAATATTTTCGCCCTATGAAATCTTCAGAAGCTTATCTCTGGTCCATGTCTTCGCACCGCATACTTTGCGCTAATTCAAACACATCTAGCATATGGCATATTAGTATGGGATCACAGTACCTGTAAATAACAGATATTTCATCTTCAAAGGAACGCCGTTCGTATCCTGGCTGGTATAGGCTTCAGGGACGATTGTCGACCTTGTTAGTTATTACACCACCATGAGAATACTGACCCTACCGTGCTTATTTATTTTAAATTGCTTAAAGTTTGTTAGAGACAATTTTTCCAATTTTACCATGAACGGGGACATCCACTCAATAAACACTAGAAAAGCATCTCAATTCAGAACCCAGAAATTTAGATTATCGAAATCGCAAAATGCTGTAAAATATTTGTGCATCAAATTTTATATTGTACTGCCACGAAATGTTACGGAATTAGACACTAAAGCTTTTATGACGTTAATAAAAAAAAACTTTAATCAGAGAAGCGTACTATTCCTGGGACGAATATTTACATAGAATTAATACGGATGTAAACAAAGCAAATTCACATATTAAGTAGCTCTAAATGTAGCTCAACTTTATGTATTCATTTTTATGACGTGAACTTGTATATTGTATACAATATATAGCTCGTTTGAATTTCTCTTCTACCTTATACAGGCTGTTACAAATTCGAGGCTCACCATTGAGATCTCGGAAACGGTAAGAGATACGAAGTCGGTTAAATTAGAGCAAAGTTGCGTATTTTGGTGCTGAACAATAATCCGTTTTGAAAAATCTTCTACGATTTGTAGTGTTTGAAATATATTCAAAAAACCGAAGAACGTAATTTTCTTTTTTCTTTTTTCCTGAAATTATTATGGCCGGGATCATAATAAAATTAATACGTTCTACAGGCACCTTTTTGAGCTCTTTACGATGACATCATTAGATTTTACTTGAAACGTTTCGTCTCGCTGTGACCATCATCAACTTCATTTTTTCTTATGGGCGATACATTGGGTTTTAATACCATTAAATAGATCTATTTTTTCTGATGCCTTCCCATGTATCACACATCCAGATTTAATAATCTGAAACAGCTATAAACGCAAGAAATTGTTGAAAATAACAAAGCAAAGAAAAATATGGTATGCTGTGAAGACAAAAAGAAAAAAGTTTGATATAGCTTCGGAGTTTTATTTCGTTTATCACAAAAGCAGATTTTTGTAAAAATTTTTGATATAAAAATGAATAATGCGAATCCAGAAAAGACGTAAATTTTTAAAATGTATTGTGCTAACAAAAACAATTTAGTAATAGCAAGAGAAATTTACTTCCAACAATATCCAGAAAAACGACAATGAAGCAGTAGTTAATTAGATTCATAATTAAATTGTACATTTTTATTATTAAAGCAAGAAACTATCACAAAAATTATGTCTTTAAAAAACTCTCATTTTTGTAAATTTAAAAATGTATTGTGCTAACAACAATTTAGTAACAGCAAGAAGAAATTTACTTTCAACAATAACCAGCAAGACGCCATTCACAAAGAACAATGTTTATCAAGTTAGATAGAAACATTGCCTTTTTTGGATCTTATCATAAATTTCGAAGGATGCATCCAGATCGCCTTAATGATGATGAGAATGAAGAATTATTAGAAGAGGTAATTAATAGTTATTTATAAAATGTATAAAATTATGATACCACAAGAAAGAATATTTCCTCGAGCAGTAATATCTTTTAAGATACGAGTTTTCTAAAGACATACATAATTTGATATTTTCTTACTTTAATAATAAAAATGAATAATTTAATTACAAATCTAACCAACTATTGCTTTGTCGTTGTCTTTCTGAATATTGTTGGAAGTAAATTTCGCTCGTTATTTTTGAATTGTTGTTGTTAACAGCACAATAAATTTTTTAATTTACGTCATTCTTGGATTCATAACATTCATTTTTAGATCTAAAATTTTCACTAAAATCCGCTTTTGTGATATACGAAATAAAACTCCGAAGGTATATCAAACTTTTTTTGTGTTTTTTTTTTATATCTTCAGTAGATACCGAGATATTGCCCGAGAACAGCTTGTTGGGACACCCTGTACATGAATATGAATAAATATGAATTATTCGGTTTTGTTTTGTGTCCTTTTCTTCAATTGATGTTTTGTATTGCATCAGCGCTTTTCACAGTTTTCTTTTTGTTAATAATATTAATAGTATTCTGTTGTTTTGTTTGATTTTTTTTTGTAATTGTCGAATATTCAGTCGAAGGAGAATTTCGTCGATCTTCTTTTGTTTTTGATTTTATTTTTATAAATTTTATGAATTGACGAAAAACAAAAATCAAAAGAACAATATTGTGTTCTTTGGTTTAGTTTTTTTTCGTAATTATCAAAAATCGATAAGACTGCAAATTCCTATAGTCATCATTTGCTAAATAACTATAATTTGGACTATAATAATAATAAAAAATTTTGTGCAAATCAGTTTTGATTACAGCGGATTCCTCGAGCAGGCTCTGTACAGCTGTTTCAGGCCTAGAACTCCATTGCAAACCAAACCGATCTGTCGTCCTAGGTTATTCGCCACTGCGATATGAAAGTAATGAACATTTTAAGTAGCGACATCTTTCTATCGCTTTTTGACATGACATTGCAGTAGGATTGACAAATTGAAGCCAGTTCGCTACATAATAAGTCATCCCATGCAAGGCAGCCATGCTTATCATCCATCTTATCAATGTATCATTAAAAATTTAAAATATAATCTCAAAAAATATAATAAATGTTAAACGTAACATGTTCAAAATATTTATTCAAATTGGTCTTGTGATCCTTGTTACAAAGTAAATTTTCCATAAAAATACTAACATTTTGGCCTAGTTGTACAATGCCAGTTTAAATTTAAGCTGAAGTTTAAATCCATAACGATTATTGCAACAATTGTTTCGGGTTTCGGTTTAAAGTTAAGCTGGAATTATACCACTAGACCTAAGAGAGCTTAAAATATGAGTAACATAAATTTCGCCACGAGATGTCGCGACCATAACAAAAATTGTAACATATTTCATTGATTTGTAAGACTGTCTTCTAGAACGTCATCTCTTGTTCAAAATGAGTAGCTTCTGATACGAGAATATATCTAAGGTTCTAAAGACTTCTCCTAAATATTAATTTTACTGAACAAAACAAAAGAAAGTCTACTGGAAGACGAGGAAACCGATGCTTTAACCTAAATTGTGATGCCTTTGATTGATTTTGTGAAATTGTCTTCTAGAGGGCCATCTTCTGCCAGAAACTGATGTGAAGATATATCTAAGGTTTTTGGGTTCTCCTAAATACTAATTTTACAGAACGAAACAAAAGAAAGTCGACTGGAACTTAAATTGTGATATCTCTGATGGATTTTGTAAAATAGTTTTCTAGCACGCCATCTCTTGCCAAAAACTAGTAGTTTCTGAATCGGAGGTGTAGTTAAGGTTTTTAGGCTTCTCCCAAATATTAATTTTACAGAACAAAACAAAAGAAAGTCGACTGGAAGACGCGAAAACAGACGCATTAACTTAAATTGTGACATCTCTAATTGATTTCTATAAAATTGTCTTCTACAGCGCCATCTCTTGCTCAAAACTGGTAGTTTCTGACACGGATATATACCTAAGGTTCCACAGGGTTCTCCTAAACTCATTTTGTAGAACAAAACAAAAGAATTCAACGGGAAAATACGAAAACTCGTGCCTTGATCTAATTTGTGTCCACCTCGGATTGATTTTGTAAAATTAACTTCTAGATCTAGAGCGTCATCTTTTGCTCACAACTGGTAGTTTCTGATTCGGAAATATGGTTAAGGTTTTCAGGCTTCCCCTAAACGTTAATCTTGCAGAACAAAGCAAAAGGTAGTCGATGAGAAGACACGAAAATCATTGCCTTAACCTAAATGGTAGAAGTTTCAATTTCAAATGCGTGCCAAAATCAACCACTCTTGGGTGGAAATTATTGCTTCAACTATAGCCCCTCTATTTCAAATAGTAGCGACAACCTTTGATCTTGCCGCTGGAGCAAAATCACGTTGGTGTTTCCGAATTCCCCTAGATCGTTGACGTGAAGCTGTCATGTGTTATTCTGTGTCTGTTATTTGTGGTTTTGTGTTAGAAGGGCTGTAGTGGTGTTCGCAAAGTGTGTGACTTAATAATGCCAGAGTGTTGCATGAACAAATTGTAAGAATAGTGCCAGAAAAGGATTTACATTATTTAGAGTGCCGCGATACAATTAAAGACAAAGTGTGTGGCTCAATCAGATACAACGTGATGATCAACAACAAGTGGAAAATGCTAATAACTTGAGAGTTTGTGAGGTAACTAGTACTTTCATCAGATTTCAAACACTTTAAACCATAAATGGTAGGTACATTAACTCGAACATTGTATCAAATAAAGTGTATAGTAGTTGTTCTATGAGTAAAACAAATTAAAAAAATGTACTTCGTCTTATTTCTTTACTGTCTACTGTGCATTTTTCTAATTCCTCTGTAATTTAAATTTCCCGCCGTTGCTTATACCATATAGTAGGTATAGTTGTTGTTGTCAGGTTCCCAGTAGGTTTGCTCCACGATGTCGCTACTATTTGAAATAGAGGAGCTATAGCTTCAACAACGAATTCAGGGCGACATCTGTTGACCAGATCGCTTCTACTTTTCGTAAAATACACAACCTTTGTTACATAACGATTATTTACGATAGCTTTTCAACAGGAGCGCCAACTATGGGATAACTGCTGCTCACTAAAGTTGTAGTTTATAAGTCAAAACCGAAGGAACTTTCTTGCCCATTACAACTACAAGTGATCAGAAAATACATAATATAATTACTACAAACGATGAGACACTTATTAAAGTTGAATGAAATTTCAACATTTCGCTATACGTTTCGGTTTGGCAGCTTCTTTAAAATAAGTTGTAATAATATAAACACGTATGATTATAATAATTTTATAGTTTCAAAATATACGTCTAGTATAAACCATGTACCATATAAAATATACATTTTGTGTAAACGTTATATTTATCCCATAAAAAGACGTTAGTTAGACTGTCACCCATATGTATAAATACTAGTCTATAATATTCTACATTTAAACTAAATTCAAAACGTGTTTTAGATATATTCTATACTTTGTGTGTTGCATGGGCAATTAGGTAATTTTATTAATAAAGTTAAACTGGATAAAGTTAACTGGAGATGAAAAGACCTGGCCTAAGTGTCTTAAAACTCGCACCAATTTGTTAAAACGATCACCAATTTACATTATTAGTCGAAGGAAAATAATAATATTCTGTTATTTGGTTTAGTTTTTTTTTGTTTTATTGACGATTCTTCAAATTGTCTTTTGTTTCCTGTGTTCTCTTTTTTTATTACCTCACCAAGTCACCACCTTTCACAGTTTATTTTTCTAAAATTTTTCCCATGTTCTTTGATGATTATTCTTTCAACATTTTTTCTTGTCCGATCTATTCGAGAAAAAAATCTTCCAAGACTAATATTTTCAGATATAATTTATTTGGATCCATTCAGTATAATTATGATGTTGGTACCACTTGATGATTATTCTTTCAACATTTTTTCTTTGTCCGATCTATTCGAAAATCACCTTGTATATTAAAATCTCCCAAGACTAATATTTTCAGATATAATTTATTTGGATCCATTGGGTATAATTATGATGTTGGTACCACTTGCTTGCTTTAAACGGTGGCAGTTCATTCATAAATTCCATTTCAACGTTTTTTTTGCTGCAGTAAGCAACTTAATGCACGGCTTGTAGCTTGAGACTGTGAGCTGTGGGTTACGTTGTAAGTCCGGTCCTGTCGAATTAATGAAGCCAGTAATTGCGATCAGAAAATAAACGCGCAGAAAAAAAAACGTTCGACGCTGGAAGAAGGTGCATCATCATCCATCTTTTCCAGCAAGTACGTACGTACGCAAAGCGAAAAAAACGTAATCACATATTACATTAGATTGTCTTTGCCTTTTACTAGCGCAATGGTGGGATGGGGACGGCCGAGTGGGGGCCCCGCTTCGTGCTCTATGTTTCTCTAACTTAACAATATCAGATCCCCGTTCAGTATGTGTCTAAGCAGTTTCGGCGTTAGTTTCATGCAGAGACTGCGCACGTCCCAGCGATCTTTCTTCGATCAAAGAAAACCATGAATTAATTCAGTTGTGCGTGGGAAATCCGAGAGACTTTTCCGCCGGAATTTTCTCGAGTTTAAATGCCGCCGCCTTCGCGTCTCAAAAACGCCGGAAAAAAAGCGCGACGCCCCGATAACGAAGTGCGCCTAGTGGGACTCACCTACAACGACATGCAAATGTAGCTGTTCGCGGCTTTTCTTTTATTTAAACCTAATCATAAGCAACGTATGCCAGTTTTTCGAAGCCAGTTATTTATAAGAGTAATCGTAATTTAGTGCCAGTCAAGTAAGAAATCCGTACATTTTGCTCAGCACGTATCTGCGCGCACTTTTTTGCTTCTATGATAAGAAAGGTTAGTTGATATGTTTCCTATTTTATTTTTCCCGAGATAAACGCCGCAATTTACATTCTATGATTATTAATGCGCCGCTACTTGATTTAATTTGTGCGGAAGGTTGAGCCGGTTGCAGTAGTTGTTTAGCGCGAGCGGTTCTCAAACGGCGGGGCCCGACGCAAAATCAAACCGCGACGAGAACTACGCACGAATTATTTGTATACGTCGATTATTCAACCAAATCAAAAGTAAATCATAAAATGAGAATCTGAAAACTGCGACTGAGTACGTGTGTTAAAGCCTCAATCACTCCGCTACTTGCTAATGAATTAATTAAAAAATATAAACATATTTTTAAATGTCTACCTTTTACGTCGATAATACAAAAATAAGTTGCGAGGCGTTTGTAATTTCTATGATTATTAATAGAGTTATATTCAAGAAAATTAAGTCATTGTACATTAACATCATAAAAATGAGAAACACATAAAATTACACACATAAAATAACAACCATAAATAATAAATTCAGAATGTCAGACGTTTGCACACTTTATATTGGCAAATAATTTTCCCAATTATACAACATGTAGGTCGGAAAAGTTTCATTAATTTAACTCCAAGTGTGCCAAATTAAAATTAAATAAAAAAAATATAATAATAAAAGAGAATGAATTATGAATAAAATAATAAACAATTGCGGACACCACTGCGCCACTTTTCTTTACGAATTCTGAATATTTTCACAGCTTTATATCTGCGGTAAAAAATAATTGTTTAGCTCCATCTATTGAACGTAAATTTAATAAACGAAAGATATTTTGGGTAAACGTCAAAGGACTGCAGGGTTGTGTTCATAAACTACACCTTCGAGCGCACCTTGGGTGTATAATCGCATCTTTCTCACTCACAATTTTTCACTTATTTTGCGTCTCGCTTATCAGTTTTAAGAAGTCTAGTGTTTACATGATTCCCATGACAACGAGCGAACTTTTCACGCTCCACTTTTAAGTAGAGTGTTGAAATTGTGTTTGTTGCTATGGAAATATATGCCTGATTTAGTTTTCCATGATTCCTATGTGAGAAACAAAATGTATAAACTCATTTATGCGAGAGAGACCACAATATTAGCCGAGAGTGATCCTAGAGTGTAATTTATGAACACAACCCAGTAGTGGGGCTCCCTCTCTGAAACACAAAAATGGCGCTAAACTAATAGTATTTTCGACTGACCGCTCTAGAGCACTCTCAGAGTATCTCCGTCTTGTTTTAACTTCATGTAATAACAGGCGATGGAGATACTCTCAGAGTGTTCTGTCAATCGAAAACTCTATTAGTTGAGCGTCATTTTTCTGTTCCAGAGAAGGAGCCACACTACTAGAGTCATTTGAGTTTTACCCAAAATATCCGCAATTGTATAGGCAATGTGATAACCTTTAAACATTTTGACATTTTGAGGCAATATACAGTGTTTTTCAAAAAGTTTCGGAACGCATTGAAATAATCACTCGGAAACAAATGAAATAATTGAGAAATAAGAACAAATTTCTTGTTTCCCTATTCATACTATTTTGGCGGGTTCTTTAATCCCACCAGTATTTCCTAACGTTGTGTGTATAAAGAGTGATTCACAATAAATTGTGATTTTTTTATTTTTGAGATAGGAGGCTGTAATTTCGTATTGAGCTATAGGTTTTAATTCTGGATGACTTATTCGTATCTTATAAAATAAGGGTACTTTACTCTTAAACAATCTTCATTTCTCGGTGTCCACGCTGCATACCATTCAAGATAAATTTCATCTGACGTTTCCCAATTTGACTTTAAGCGATGCAGAAGCGTTCTGCTTCAATAAATTTTTATAAAGATCGATAATAAAAAAGTCCCTTATTAAACTGGGGGAAGTCATAACAAAAATAGTTAAAGTGTACGACACCGGCTTTTGATCAAATTCTATTCCTTTTACTTTATACACAGTGATCAACAATGACTGAAGGTTTGCGTCTGAAATATTTCGAATACGTTCTCATTTTTTTTTAATCCGAAAGGCGTGTTTACTCTAATGTGTCAATAATAAGAAGTAATAAATCATATTAATTAAACAACCCTATGAAACAAGTAGGTAAATTAACGCTCGGTGCTGTGTAAACATCCTGCGATAATTTACTTATTTCATGCGGTTTGTTACTTCTTGTTTCAACTTATATCTAAATATTCCAGACGCAAACCTTCAGTCGTTGTTGATCTCAGTGTATATTGTGAAAGGTAAACTTATGCACGCGATGAATGTTTCTGCGATAATCATCCAGACGCAAACCTTCAGTCATTGTTGATCTCAGTGTATATTGTGAAAGGTAGATTTATGCACGTGAAGAAAGTTTCTGCGATAATCATTCAGTTCCATCTGTTGGGCTTTGCATAAACTAAAAATCGTAAAAGGCTCATGTCAATTAGTGGTAATATCCTTTTTTGTTGCTTCGTTATTGTCAGCAATTTTAGACGAAAATAAAATGTTATTATATTTAAGTAATGGAGTTGTGTTTTTTAAAAATGTAAAAGTCAATTGGAAACTTTATGGGTACAGTAGATAGGCAGCGTAAGAAACTCCTTAAATTGTGTTCTTCTTTCGTAGCACCAAACTTTTAAACTTTGTTCAAATTATGAGTAAGTCATGGACTTCGTAAAGTTCACTTCAAAATTATTCTGAAAAAGAATTTGATTGTGTAATAAGCGTCTCAACGAAGAAGTTGCTTGACCATTCTACTTTAAGGCCCAGTTTTACAATCGTGGAATAAGGACGGAATAACTGTTCGCCGAATATCCTTTAATGTTCCTTCATATCTACGTCACACCTACGTCACGTTATTCTAAGAATAATGCTTATCCGACGATTGTAAAATCGGGCCTAGATCTCGCTCCACTTATACAGGGTGATTCAAAATTGTCTCCCGATATTTTCAGGGTGAATAGAACAAGGTCACCTTTTTATATGTATATACCTAATTTTTTTTCCAAAAGAGAATAATAAGGGAGTTATAATCCCCTGAAAAAGGGATGAAACGTATTTTTTTGGCAATGCCTCTTCTGGCTCCTTTAAGTTATCAAAGTAATATTTGATACTTAGGTATGAGGCACCTAACTGGGCATTTACGTCGTATTTGTCAGATCCTCCCTCCTTTTTAAGGGATAATTTGAGGAGGTGACTTTCAGTATTTAATAGCAGCAAAATGCTATAGGTGTATGCTAACTTTTGCGCAGATTGATGTCCTGCACCTGAGTTTAAAATATTAGTTTGATAACTTAATGGATACAGAAAATATTTCCGATAAAATAATGTGTTTCACCTCTCTTTCAGGGCTTATAACTCCCTTATTATTCACTTTTGGAAAAAAAAAGTTATATAAAAAGGTGACCTTATTTTTTGATGTTCTATCCACCCTGAAAATATCGGGAGACAATTTTGAATCACCGTGTATAGAGGCCCTTTTTCAAGAATATCAGTGAAAGCCATTCCATTCTGGAGTGCGCGTCAGTGTTTCTCGAATCAGCGAGAAGCTAGATGGCATGACAATTGATTTAAATATTTATAGCACCTTTGAGTTTCGATCTTGATATTTTGTCTATTCCACCAAAATAAAATAAGGTATAAGGAAATGATTCAGTATTTCAACCAGATCAACAGAACCGCAGCAAAAATCTATCATATACAGGATGTCCTGTATCTTAAAGGATCTTTTTGTAAAGAACGACGGTACACAAAAAGAAAATATAATAAAAGTTTTTAATAAGGCAGATGGGTGTCGTCCATCTTGGTAATTATTTCTATACAATGTGATTAGTATATTCGCTTGTGACCTTGTGTTCACTTGCACTAAATGGGAAGGTGATGATTACGTATACTTTTTCACCTCACTACATGTGCACAACGAATTACCGAAAATAACATACTATTGTTTTCGTTAGGTTACATCTTTCGATGTACAATATTAGTACATATATTATTGTGTTGTAAACCACGTTATGACTTGAATCCGATATATCGATTGTTCAGGGGACATTTGATTGCACTTATACTGCCCGCAGATATGATAACGTTGAAATACACGGTTCCTATAGTATGTAATAATGACTATCAGATTAATGGGTCAATTCTGCGCATATCTGTAAGGACCGTAAGATCTGTTAGCCTGTAAGTCAGTTATTAAAAAATGGAATCCTGAAGTTCTTAGTATGATACGGTTTCTTGTAAGTCTCTAAGATAATGTCGCAGAGACTTATGAGTAATCCTAGAGACCTAGGAAAAATCATACCTTCCAGAGAACTTCAAAATTCTATATTTTAATAATTGAGTTACAGGCTTACAGATCTTACGGTCCTTACAGATATGCGCAGAATTGACCCATAATTTAGTTACCCCTTAGTTAACACTCGATGTCTTTGTTAATCTTTGTATTTGCTTGCATTTATCGATACGTGTGATGTTGATGTGAACAATCGCTGAATCGCTTTCTTGTATTTATAACTTAATTTTGTTGTTGAGATTAATAAGTAGCGTCATATACAAATCCATCTACACGTTCAAGTTCGGTGAGTGACTAGTATAATAAAATTCATAAGCTGCTTAATAACGCCGCATCTGCTCCAGTGGAACATTCGCGAGTTTATTTTTGTTTCTTTTATTCAAGCATGACATTACCTGAAGGGCTACACAGAATTTTCATTGAATTAATAGGTTTGTTCTGCACTTTCTACACTTTCGACTCCTTTACTTGTAAGTTAAATGAAATACCTTTACTGTTTTTTGTTGTAACATACCGTACATATTCTGTATCAGATGCACCTGAAGTCTTATACTATTTTTTACTTGTTACACACATTTTATTGTTATTATCGTAACGTACGACACATACTTTATATCAGCAGGTCAATAAACCATTATTACACTACTTTTCTCGCTTCTTCTTACATTGTATTATGTACATCTCACTCTCTCAGGAGAGGTTGGTGCAAGAAGTGTAGACCAAATTAACAGACTTAATATTTTCCTTGTTTATAGAACCGTTTTTTTTTTCATGACGTGTTTGTTGTTTTCAGTTCAAACCCTTAATCGTTATGTCTTTCCCGTCTTCAGTCATTTAATATACAGGGTGACCCTTGCATAGGCAAGAAGAAATGACAAAGAAAAAATGTTGACGGAATAGATATTACAGAACATGCATTTTAACTTTCCAGAAACAGTTTTATAATTTTATGATTTATACGAACTCCAAAATATTTACTGTCCGTTATATACATTACGGCATCTTTATATGATGTCAATTTCGTCAATTTTATTCGAGACTCACCCTGTATATATTTTTTTAAACTAAGCTGCTGCTTACGAAAGCAAATGTAGGTTTAAAACTAGTAGGTTTAAAACTATGTAATATGGTTAGGAGGAACGTACTGTATATTATAAAGGTGTGAGAGAGAGAGAGAGATTGTTGGTACTTGTATTTTTTTTTATACAGACCTACTCTAGGGTAAAGTATTGCCTTTAAATTATTTGTTGCTCTAGTGAGTTATCTTGCTGGTTTAATTTCGTTTCCGTCCGCGTCTAATTGAAATGAACGTCCGTTTGGCCGACATAGACGCCCCCGCGTCCTTGTCGTCGTTCGTTCGTTCGGTCGCGACACGTGTTGATTTTTGAACAAAAGTACAATACGCACGCCAAAAATACACACATCAGATAAGTGTTATCTGGCTGGAGATAAACTGAATTTTATAAGACGCGCTACGCCCAACCAGCGTCGGCGGAGTCTTTGTCTCACTCGGGTCTTTCCTGTTGCAGATTTCGACGACGCCGACCGTCCTCCCGGAGCAAGAAGGCAGACTCAACCGAAGCACGCCAGATGGTCCGGCTCGAATCGATAATAAAATAAATAAATTAATTCGTCTCCGCCGCCGCCGCCGCGTTTAAATGAATTTGGGTCAGTTGCTACGTAAATAGTTATTAATTCGTGACGGCAAGTTTCTAATCAGTTCGAATTTCAATACAAATAGTCTCGACGAGTTGATAAAAATTGTGCGATGGTGGCGTAACAGGACCGGACTTGGA
This sequence comes from Dorcus parallelipipedus, assembly GCA_958336345.1. Classification (NCBI taxonomy): domain Eukaryota; kingdom Metazoa; phylum Arthropoda; class Insecta; order Coleoptera; family Lucanidae; genus Dorcus; species Dorcus parallelipipedus. The sequence goes on from OY284480.1 coordinate 35,788,424, forward strand.
CGAGGACTCCCATTCGGGCAAAGAAAAGGCAAACATTTTCATGGTTTTCATGGTGAGTTGCATTCAGAATTCTTTTTGGTTTCGATCGGCGTAAAATCATGAAATGACGACAATTTCTGCTTTTAATATAAACAATGACGCACACATATATGTATTGTAGTATAAAAGGCGAAGCGAACCGGCGGGTTTTAATCAGCGAATTAATTTTATTCGACTGTTTTTGATAGGTCACGTAGACCTTCCAATTTATGCAAGGACGTTTTTAATAAAAAAAAATATTGCATCTCACAACCTACTTTTATATTTTACATACTTCGTGATTCGATTCTCATAAACTTCTTAAAAACTATTTATTCTATGCAGTAACTTCCCCCTCCCCTCTTCCCCATTTTGAAAAGAAAGAAATCATAAGTTGTGTTCTTTCAATATTTTGAGTCTCATCCATTTTTCGTTATCATTAAGTATTATCATTTTTGGGCGTGGACGTTTGTTTTGACATTTTTATATTTTGCAAGTCAGAAAGTTTTTACTTTCTTTTCATTCTAACCCTGCAAAGATGTGTCACGTTTGAACTTTATACTATACATACCCCCTGCTTCATCGAAACTTGGAACACGAAAGAGGTAGAAGAAGAGGCTGCATTATAAAATAAAAAAATGTGAACGAAACTGTTCTCTTGATTACTATGCCACGTCCTACTTATCTACTACATATAAAAATCAAAGTATGTATTTAAGACAAGCGCAAGTAAAATATGTGCGTACGTTTTCAAGTTCAAATGAAACGTACGGTGTAAAGGTCTTTCAAAAATTATTTTATTTTTGTGTTGATCAAACTTATTTGCAGCTCTGTATGCCGCCTACAAGTTTATACACCATTTCTGCTTTTCGGGTGTATTATGAAGTTTAAGTATAAAGTTCTAAAATCCCCTCCGGAAACTACCCGGAATTAGGTAGTAAGTAGAAAGTTTCGATCAACACCTGCAATAAATTAGAACAAACTTTACACTGTGCATTTTTTGTGTGATCTTTCAAAATCAACATTAGAGATCAAACCGGCAGTTTTTCGCTAATCTTTTTTTTTGTCTTCATCAAACCGTTTCAATTCTCCTACACGAAGTTCGTCGTAATAATTTTTTTTTTTCATTTTGTCCTTTTATAGCCCAGGGTGTTTGGCATATGCAAAAATCATTGAAAAACAACCAAAAATAGATACGAAACAACCGAAAAAAAGTGCAAAACATTCCCCGCTTTTATTCAAACTCAATCCGATCTATTCTTACAGCATCTCTTCTTTCACGACAGCTTCCACCATTTATAGGTATGCGTCTATCGAGGAGAATCATCAGCACGACTAGCGCTTCTCAAATTAATGAGGAGGAGTCATTTTCAATGTTAAACACATTATTGGTCGATGTTACTGTAAGTCCTGAATAAATAGATGGAAGAGTCCCAAAACCGAGAAATCTTTTGAGAATATTTGGCAGCACTCAGTTGCCGTCAACCTTCGTGGGTCATCAATCTCTATGGCCACCCGAGATCTCACCAGTTCAGATTTAAGAACAACTGCATTCTCAGTAAAAAAACCTCACACCCACAACATCCATATCAAACCAAAGTGCGGAGAAGGAAACAGACGACCTTCAATACCAAAGATCTCATGTTCACTCCTTATAGTGATTGGTGGAACACTTGGCGAAGAGTACGAATGTTTCAGAAATAAGCTTGCGGCTTGTTTAGAAGATTTAAACCAGTCAGGTTGGATGCCATCGAACAGAAGTAGTTCAACTGATCGCCCCATTTCCAGCGCAAGTGGTGGTAAAACTGGCTCAAGTCGTTTTACACACGAATTGGTAAAGCCCTTGAATAAGGAAGAGCTATTAAAATCGTTGCTTTTTAGATGTGCGCTGCAAGTGTGACAAGGTCAGATTTATTTGCGTCCGTTCCCAAAATTCCGCTCAGTGTTCCAGTACAGATCAAGATTCCATCCGTAAGGCAGCTTCCACGTACACCATTTAGTGGAAAAAATTTCTTTACAACTTACACTTCCATTCCGGTAATTTCTTCTTGCAAGTTTGTAAACTGAACTGAACTATTAGATCCCAGTAGGTTTCTCAATGCAGAGTCAAACGCAGATAGTACTGGTGGCATGAGCAGAGCGTTTCGAAGAAAGCATGCGAGGCTATTGCTATAGTCTCATCAGCCCCGGGGAATTCATTTGAATGTCTAACAAATGATAAGATTTCTTTGTCAAAGAATTCTGCACCAGTCAGTCTTTTCTCCGATGGCAAATGATTAAGATCATAATTTACTACGTATCTTTCACGTCCATCTTAGAATATTGCACTAATACCTGCAAATAGGTTTTTTCGTGGTGTCTGGAAAATCCCCTTCAAGGAAATCAATGAGCTCGCATGTGGTGGTGGACTTCAGAGCGAAGCTTTGATTACAAATGTTATACAATGCAACCAAACTGAAGGTCCTCATTCAATCGCGACTTGTGGCGGAGACTGTAGTTGCCAGAATCCCACAAGGATAAAGTTCTCTTCATTTTCCATGACAACTACATCTTTAAAAAAGCTCATTTTGACTGGAACTGAGAGAAGAAAGACAACTATAAACTGACCAAAGGAAACACAGACAGACTATGGAAATGGTAGGTTGCCTACCGATATCGGTTGTTTCATATATTTTTTTGGTCGTTTTTCAATGATTTTTGCATATGCCAAACACCCTGGTCCAGAAATAACATTTTCTATATGTACTACTATTATTCTCTTACTGTCATTCCGCTGCTTGGTACATACTTTCCCTTCACAAACTCCCAACGTTTCCCTCTATTTTTATTTCCAAAAATTACTGCCATGTACAGTATGTGTAAGTTTTAGTCCAGTCAGTGAAAAGTGATAATGCCGTAACATAGTGTCGTGAACAGAACTATTGTAAGGCGTGGGAGGACGATCACTATAGTAATTGCAGGGATGCATTTTCCACCTCACCTCACAATTAGATTTTAGTATAGGGCAGCAGTTAAGTCTTGACTGACTGGACTAAAAATTACACGCACTGTATATATACATAGGTAGATTTGACGCTTTTGAAAATTAGCGGTTGTAACTGGGTAACGTGATTTCGTTCTGTTGCAATTTTTATATCTGACGTACAGTCAATGAAAAGTTACATTGCGGCCTATTCTCATCTGACCGCTATAATGAGTAGGCGGACAAGTGTACAGAGACACATCGAATTTTTGCCAATGTTTGCTTAGCCGCTTGCTTATTACGGTGATCAGAATGGATAAGACACGCGTGGGGAGACATTACTTTTAATTCTGACTGTACCTTACTATCGCTGTTTATACAAAGTTCGTTGGAATTAGAATTCAGAGTAAATTAAATAGTTTTATATTTATTCAACAATGTTCTCTTGTTAGAGGTCAAGTTTTCTGTAGATGACTTAGTTTTTTTCTTAATAAATTTATTTCATCTTCTTTTAGGATAATAGTAGCAGCTCGAAAAAATGCTTTACGCATTGTAAGGGGCAGATAAAGGGCTCAGCCAAGATCTGATAAATAATAATCGATCTTATCTCGTGCAGGGCACTCATTTGATATGTCAAGCGGTATGTTTCCTTTTTTTTTTTCTCCAAACATTGACAACCATTCAACAATGTTCTCCAAAAACCAAGCTTGCTGCAGTTACTTTTTGGTTTTGCAAAGATTCTGCAGTTTTTGGAAAGACCTCATCAGCCAAATTACGGCTGGATAATGTATTTTTGCAGTTGTGGGCTGAAATCAGTTCAGGTTTGTAAACTGATAGGTGATACATATTGTATTAGGTGTGTTAATGACTGCATTAGGCGCGTGCCAATTGTTTCAGTCTTTGTCTTTACCACGTATGCTCCAATGTGTTTCTTTCTTTGTCTTGACAACTGCACGGAACTGCTGTGTTAAACTTAGCGCTTTACGTATGGTATGTTAAAACGATGATTATAACTCGAAGGACGTTAAATTCCAAGAGATTTTTTTAAAAATATTGTTTCCGGATTTCGGCTGAAAAGTACTATTACCATTTACAATGCTGAAGTATTCGCGGAAGAGGTCCAAAGGCCCAAATTTCTCTGTCTAAAAGTTTTTTTTCTTTTTAGCATATTTTGTCGATTATAATGAACTTCACGAAGATGAATTCTAAGAAGCTTAGGCATGTTTAAACCAGTTAAGGTATACGTACCTTGAATTTTTCAAAATTATTGAAAGAGTAGTAAAATGCACTTTAAAGTAAATTTCGATATTATTTAAGAAGCACTGACTCCCTTCGGCTTAGATCTTTGTTTGTCCTATTCACCTCCTTTTCAATCTTCTATCATTCCTCTTCATATATCTATTGTCTCTACATTCTATTCTATACTTTAGAGTTACGCTATGGGGTTCGGGCTCACTTTCTCATGGAGAATTAACATTATGTACCAAATGTGTATGTATGGTTGCCTATCGTCGCTCGGTGCGGGAGGCGCCGCGAAGTAGGTAGTTTCTATCAAACTGCTCCCCCTGTTTAATAGAAACTGCCCATGTTTAATAAAAACTAGGTCCTTTAATAGAAACTGTTCCAGTTTGATGAAAACTACTCCCCTGAATAATAAATCTTGAAGGCAGTTTTTTATCTTTCTCGCCAAAATCACCTTATCCAAATTTAAGGTAGTCTATTTTGTTACTTAAAAACCACTATATCTGAACTTAGTTTCTTATCAGCTTACGATAAACTTGACACGTAAGTAAATAATCGCAATCGAAGTTATCTCATTTGAATATCGACTTAGACATCGCAGTTCTGGGATTGTTTTAGTAATCGTCTGGGGCGACGCGACGTCCCATGAACTAAGTAGCCCAATTTGGCGCTTTGCTTTCCTTGAGGATATCCTTGGGCGGTCTTTTGTGGCGAGCCATTGTCGTAAAATGAACAATTGTCGCAGGCTGGATTTACATCGGGTCGTAACCGTAAATCATAACGAAACTTGCACTTTTAATTGGTCATGCCCCTAACCTATATACGTCAGAAAGAGAATATAAAATTTATCGACGTGCCCACGCGAAGACTGTACGCGACAGCGGAAAGGCGCACTTTCGCAATCCACCGCATTATGTGCTGCGGATTTTTTTTTACTTTGCTGGTTTTGTCATAACGAAGAAAGCGAAAAATTTGTGTGAGGAAAACTTAAAAGGTCTGAGGTTCCTAAAATTATGTTATCGTCTTCTTCCAGTTGGATTTTCCCGTTTGCCAAAATTTTTCCGAAACATGAAGGAGTTTTATAAGTTCTTCCCGTTTATGGTCTTTTATGATAATCCATCAGATGACTTTCAACTATCGATGTCCATCTTCCAATTTGGAAATCATAGAATTTATTTGATCTAAGAACTTCTTTTGCTTGTAGGCTTATTTGATTAAAGGAAAAAAAATGCTGTTGCAAAAGAATTTAAAAGAAAACGTGTGTCTGTTTGGTAGTAACTAACAATGAGTTTCCTGTTTAGAAGAGAGACTGTATGTTGGATTGATTTTATTGGTTGAGAATTTTTACTTATTTATATCTGATTGATTAATCGTCTCCAGTAATGCGTAATGAGGTGGCGCCTGTGCCAAGGAAGAAACGTGATTACCATTGACTTTCTCTAAGAGCCAGGCAGTCGATAAAACAATGCGCAGTAACCGTAAATCATGCAAAAAATCATAAATAATAAATTACGGCGCCCGTAACAGTAAACCCAAACGGACGACGTATTTTTTTTTAAAACAGGCGTCCATAAAATCGCAATACATTTTTATTCCTGTCGCTCGTTCGGCGAGCTGCAAACACCATTGTCGCGCTTTTATTACACTTTTAAAATGCAAAGAATGATGGGATCGGCATTGCATTTTACAATGCGCTAGGAAATTTTACCTTTTGTTGTTCGCGGGACAATGGACGAGCGACACGACGACGTCGTCCCCATTAGACGACGTTCTCCTTGGACGCGCTATATATAGGTTGGGCCGGAACGTTACTCATCTTCAACCTATTGTCGACGAGCGTCGTTAGCGGAGGATCTCTCGCAACAAACGTCTTTCCAAATGTCATCGGCGCGTAACCTTAAAAATATTCATGAAGGTGAAAAGTTTCACGGAGATGAGCGGCGCGATTTACATAAGAACCGTGTCCCACATTTCGTAAAAATATCAGATGCGATCGATCCGTGAAGGTTTCTTCGCGCGAACCGATATCGATTTTCAAAATGTTTGACCCAACAATGAAAATGAAGTTATTCTAAAAACCCAAACACTTCCTTCCAATTGAAAGTTACACTTCCGGTTCCAGATTCCAAGTGGCAAGTATAAAAAGTGTAATTACTCTAAGAATATAAATTCAAAAATTCCTAAATCATTGTTGATCTTTTCATTTCCGGGCCTTTTTCTTCTCTCTCTTTACGATGAAAGGTATTCTGAGCAGAGGAGCGGATGGTTGGATGTCTTCATCCATTACTCAATGGTTGCGTATTTTTATTAGCGCCATCTGTACACGTTTTAATGAACTAAAATCTGCGGCAAATTGTAATTAAATGTCATATTAAATGTCATTTTCACCAGTGCCATCTATGCACATTTTTAGAAATTAAGTCTAGGAATTGTAAAGTTGTAAATCGTAGCAAAATGTCTTGCGACAATTGAAGAGCGAAAAATGATTATGCAGTTTGAAAGCAGAACAAGAAAAGCAGAAATAATGGACGAGAATGTGACAGTTTAATAGTGTTTTGAGAAAATTAAAAACAAAAGATGATGACATTTGAATGAGGAACAAAAAAAAACAGAATGACAGGGTGCAAAGTTGATATTCTTATTATCGCCATCTGTATACATTCTAAGGAATTAAACTCGTCGGCAAATTTTAAATATGCGACTTGTAGTTAAATGTCATTTTCACCAGTATGTGCAAATTTTTAGAAATTAAGTCCAGGAATTGTAAACAAAAGATGAAGGTGAAACAAAAAAAGAAGGAAAAACGAAAACAAATTTAAATACATAAATGTGCAAAGTGGAAATTAAATGCCTTACGAAAATTGAAATCAAAAGTAATCAGGGCGTTTGAAGGCGAAACAAAAAAGAAACAGAAATAATAATAGCGCCGTCTGTACACATTTTGAAGAACTAAAATCGGCGAATTTTAAATAAGCAAATAGTAATTAAGTGTCTTGCGAAAATTGGGAACAAAAAGAGATTCACCAAGTTTATAGATAAAACATAAGAAAAGGAAAAAAGAACATTAACATGTCAGTTGCACTAGCACCATCTCTGGAAAATTTTACGAATTTATAAAATGTCTCGCGAAAAGTACATATATGTTGTTTGAAGACAAAACAAAAGGAAACAGAAAAAATGAAAAGGTGACATTTTCATTAGCGCCGTCTACACAAATTTTCGCGAATTAAAATCGGCGAATTATAATTATGCAAATTTTATTTTTCTTAATAATTTTTTTCTTTAGTTTTAGGTTTCACTTGAGTTACGTTTTAAATAATTTTGAAATTGGCGCTCGTTAAAGTAGCGATCTTGTGATTAACATATGTAAACATAGATGGCGCCTGTAATCTAATAAATAAATGAAACATTTTTTACCCATCAGATAAAAGATTCCAAGAATTAAACTTTAAACGGCCCCATGTTTTATTTTTATTATTTTTTTATTTTATTTTTTGTTTCTTAAGAAAAGAAAATAATGCATATTGATGATCGTTTTAAGGAAAAATATTTCGACTTTCGTTTTGTTTAATAAATAATCGCTCGGCATTTGTTTTTTCTTGTTTTTTTTTATTTTCGTTTTAAGAAAAGAGGAAAGATGAGCTTTGGTTTAAAAGAAAAGAAGAGAATCGAAATTTGCATCACATTCAATTATTTTGTTTTATTTTTGACATAAGATATAATAAATTACAGAAGACGAACAACTTTCCTTTTTTTTTTTTATTAATGGCATCAAAATTTGTCAAAATTTTAGTTAATGTTTCTTTCCTCTTTTTCCTTGCAAAAAAAATTTCTCTCTCTTTCTTCAAATAATAACAATAATAATTTTATAACTATAGAGCAGAAATGATATTGTGGTATCTACTTTTGACAACAGCGTGGTTATTATTATTATTTTTATTTCTGAATTATTTTTTTAATTTTAGGCCCCTTTTGAACCATATTTTAAATAATTTTTTATTTGGCTCTAGTTAAAGTTGTAAAGTCAACGATCGACTTTCGTTTGTTTTTTTTTAAATTTTTTAAAGTAATTATTTATTATTTCAATGATCTCTTCCCTCTTTTTTCCTTGAATAGGAACGAAAAAAATGTTTAAGAATCGTTTGCCATTCGTTTTTCCTTGTTTCTTGAGAAAATAAAAAAAATGTATGTTTATTATTATTAATAAATTAAATAAATAAGGAGATTGTTAGTGAATAATATATATGTAATTTATTTGAAATAAGCACTAACACAAATTTTGGCGGAAAAAGTCTTTTTCGCCTCAATCGAGAATCGAACTCGAGTTTTCTGCTTACGCGATAGATGCTTTGATCATTATGCTAAAGCGACACCGAGTTCGTCTAATATAAATTAGAATCAGATGGTAAATTTTTGATATTGCCTTTAAGCAGGACAAACATTATAAATAAAGGCAATATCAAAAATTTACCATCTGATTCTATTTTATTTTAGACGATAACTGAACTCGGTGTCGCTTTAGCTCAATGGTCAGAGCATCTGCCGCGTAAGCAGAAGACTCGAGTTCTATTCTCGATTGCGGCGGAAATTTTTTTTTTTTTCAAATTTGTGTTAGTGCTTATTTCAATTTAATTATTTATTATTATTATTTTTTTTTAGAAAAAATATTTCGATTTTAGTGTTTTTTATTTAATATTATTAGATATCGAATTAGAATGAAAATAAGGGCAGTAAAACAATCAAAAATTCTAAGAAACGATCGATTTTCATTAGTTTCTTCTCTTTCTTTTAATTGGTGCCGTCAAAATTAACAAAAATTTCAGTGGTCTTTTTTTAATTTTTTGAGAAAAAACAGTGCGAGAAGTTGCTCTTAAAAATAAATAAATAGAAACGATCAAAACTTGACGTACTTTCGACGGCTTTTGTTTGCTTTCTAGTCATTGGCTGTAAAAGAAAATTGCAAAACAACGGTCGACTTTCGTTTGTTTTTTTTAAATATATTTTTTAAATTAATTATTATCTCAATGCTCTCTTCACTCTTTTTTCTTCAATAGAAAAGCAGAAAAAATATTCAACGATTGTTTGTCATTTGGTTTTTTTTTGTTTTGTTTCTTAAGGAAAGAAAAGGAACAAAAACAAAACAAAAAGGGTTAGTTACCCTTGTCTAAAGAAAAATTTCAAATGACTACAATTAATGTACTTTTGTTTGCCTCCGACATCTTTTCAGTTTCAATTAAAACGGGTTGGGTTTCGGTTCCAAGTGATGTCACTTCTGGTTTAACGATGACCAAGAAATGCACACACTTCTCTGTTCTTTTCAATGAGATATACGTTGAAGAAAGTTGATAGAAAAAAGTACTTGGAAATAGACAGGCGAATGAATATTTTCAACTGCGCGTTGTCAATGGTTGCGTTCAACCGAGACAGCAGTGTTGTGTTGCTATGTTAAGAATAAAAAATTTTCTGCTGAATGTGGCCAATAACTCAGTTTCCTCAGGCCACAGCAGTTGTATGGTGCGACTCAGCCTTCAGGAGTGAGCTGGAAAACAACCACCGCGGTCCGCTGAACGCCAACATGAATGGTGGCGGAATGATTACGATAGAGATACATAGAAAAAGAAATATCATAGTAAGCTATGTCATCGAGCGTTTTCGTTTCATTGAGCAGTATTGACAGCCCTCGGAAGTCAACAGGCAGAATTCGACGTTGGAAATTCAGCCGTTCAACCTTCATCACTTGATGAACACTTTGCGATCACTCAAGAGCAACAAAAATGATTAGAGATGAGATGACGGTAATTGAATGGTAGGAGTTCAAATAAAGTAAATAATATAAATACAGATAACTATGTATTCAGCGTGAATAAAAAGTAAGGAACGTCGAAGGTAGAGCAGTTGTATCATATGTAAAGGGCTGTACGAACCCCAGCCTTCAATTGTTAAGAAACCACCAACGTATTTAATTTAAAAAAAAATGGAAATAAAGTAGAAGAATATCTATCTATTTAACCTCACGTAATAAAACGAGATGAAGATACTCTGAGTGCACACTAGTGCCGGTCAATCGAAAACGCTATAAAAAAGATTCAAGAAATCATAGTTTTTCTTTTGTTAATAAAAGAAAACTAATGTTTTCCACATTTTATTCAGATATGAACTTTTCATATCTCTGCGAATGCAAAAGCGAATTTTCAAAAACACTTAAATTTAAAGAATTCTTCTGCCCCAAAAATGTGATTCTTATAGAGACAAAGCTGTGTATGGGAGAGTGGCACGTGCCTCCCCCCCATATGATTGTAGTTTGTGCGTAAGGAAATAAAATAGTTTTTGTTTTAATTTCTCGATAGCTTGGTTATTCTTCTCTTTGTACACGACATGATCAAAACATAAGTACCCGCCCCCCTCCCCTGGATTAAGTACTGGATGCGCCACTAGTATGGGATTTTTAATTTGCGATGCACCTTTCTTCTCAAACATAAAATAAAATATTTAATTTTCCAAAGATCAAACAGAAAATAATTTTACTTTTACTTTCATTCCAACCGCAACAGTCCGAACTGTATGTTCCTGTACCTTTGTCTTGTTGTTGTGTTTGCCTGAAATACAACAAAAAAGTGCAGAAAATTGATTCCAACATGGAATTTAGCTTCAGCTTTTATTGAAAACTTTTCCCTGAAAAACATAATAACGGCTCCACCTTCGATGTTCCTTACTTTTCATTCACGCTGTATAACAATAATAATATACATATATTCCTTGAGAACTGGAGTTGGATTCTTTTTTAACACTAGTTTATTTCTGATTTTGTTTTTCTTGGCTTAATTCTTGTCAGTTGACAACTGATGTCTAAACTACCAAGATATATATAACATGTTTCATCTATTTTTTAATGCTATTTTGTACAAAAAAATTGTAAACGCTGGTCTTAGCTTGACAACTATCTGCATACAATTCTATTGATGTCGTCTGGGCATCAACCGATACAGCAGGAGCACAGTCAAAACCTTAGTGGTTCGTATTTTTATTATTTTATTTAGTGCACTACTAAGAGTCATCGAGGATATAGCACATCCGATCAAGAAACTGCGCTAAATCAACGTCTTAACCAGCAACACGCTAGGACTTAGCAGTTATGTCTGTTGAACGCACTCAATGTTCCTCCAAGATTGTACATTTTTAATTAATGCAACTTTCGAATTACTGATTAAAATTTACTTACGGTTTTGGCTATATACGTCAGACGCTGAATAATACGCTTAACCGCTAGGTTTGTTGAACGCATCCAATTTCATATCACGATGGAGGTTTTCAAGCGAAAGTGTCATTTTAACGTTCGCTAATTGATATAATTTTTGAATTACTGATTAAAATTTTGGCTATTACTGAAAGTTAGGCATTCAATAAATAACCTGAGCATTTCAGCTGCTGATACCAGTTGAACGCACGCAATATCATTTCACGAACGTTGATTATCAGCGAACGTGTTAATGACGTAGTATACAATTAGTTATTAAAAAAATAATAATGCGCAAGTGCAGACTTAAAGATTATTTATTTACATTTAGTTAGTACGTGACTGCATGGAATGATTTTAAGTTCATTTGAAAGTTTATTTTATTGCACTGCTCTGTACCTATTGTATTTCATTCACCAATTAAAATATTTTCGATCTCTATTTAGTATCATAAAGTTATTGTACGTATAAGACCAAGAGTATAAATTTTAGAAACTTTTGAGTTTAATGCATGTGCATTTAAGCACTTCTGTTGGGAATTATCTTTTCCACTTCCGATTTCGTGATAACCTTGAAAAACTTTTTACAATGAAATAGATAAACACAAAATAGTCACTGCATGTAGAACTCCTCCGGGCCTGCAGCCTGCAGTGTAATTTTCAAAGAATATGAAACCGTTATGTTTTTGATTTTGAAAATCGAACGATTTTAGAAACGCAAGCCTGAAAGAAATAGGTTTTACGTACGATGTATTATTTTATAAGATAGAAGTTATCTATATGAGTTTCTTTGGGGAACAAACGAGAACGAGATAAGATGATCGTCAAATACTTGAAAATGTCTACAAACAGGGGGCAATCTTCAGGTTTCTGCTTTCGACTATAATTCGATGTAGTTATCAATTTTCATTTCACAGAAATATATCTAGGATTGCGAAAGTCTAGTTTTCCTTCTCTCCTCTACATTAATCACTGTTAAAATATGTACATGGTGTCATGTTCGTTTACGCAAGTAAAAGCAGAATATAAAAAGAAAGAAAAAAGGATAGAAGTGAAAAATAAGAATCATGCGAAGAATCAGATGTTACCTCCTATTTTTTAAGAGTTTCATAAGTCCACAAGGTTTGAAGACCATGTATAGTTTATCTAATACAAGCTGAAAATCGATTTGCGTCACCAATAGTTTTAAACAATTGTAACTTCAACAGTATCTTTTGTCACTTCAAACTATAAATAAAACAAATTGTTTTAGATATCATGACCTCCTTCATAGTGCCCTCGTATATTGGACTACTAAAAGTAGACTCTAACTCTAACAACAAAGTATGCTACCCCTACTTCATTACAGTCTTTGTCCTTAACACACTTGATTCAATTTCCTTCTTTGTTCTGACCATAAAGTAAACTGCTCTGTATCACAAATCGGTTTTCACGTTATATAATTTTGACGTCAATCACAAGAAAACGTGAGCGATTAAAAAAAAAAAAGAAATGAAGACGGACGAAATTAATTTCCCCCGTTCTTAAACCGAGGTCGTGCCCGAAGAAAAACATTCAATTAGCAATTAATTTTTACGCACATCGCCTTACATAAACATCGCCTCATCACTAAACTAAACGGATAGGTAAGAATATTAAGAACATGTATGCACGCGAGCACACGAAAGATTTTTTTTTCAGCTCGTTTTGAAGTGAAAGGCTCAGATACATTTTAACTAATGATTAGGAGAAAAAAAGCATCCATCCACCCACTTAGCGCGGTCACGATTTTGTATGGCGTATGTGTGTTTTTGTGTCGAAAATGTAAGGCCGTCACCAGCTGTATTGCATGGTCTGCAAACCGAGGAGTCGAACGAAGACGGAAACACGCCGACGTGTGCCTCAGCGAACATGGTGGCTAATGGCCGGCAATTATGGCTATTAAAAATCATTAATTCCACATATCTTAATTATTTAATAATGACGTGTTTAGAAAATTTTAATTTGCACCGTGCCAGAGCTTTCAATTGCATGGTATGAAAAAAAAAATCAACCGCCGGATTTTGAAACCTTGCGAGGACTTAATAAATAGCGAAGGAAAATAATTATTGATTGCCAACGAATAAGACTGGTTAAAACAGAAATTACACCTTGGGCTATAATTTAATAAGTGAATGCATTTAATGCTTGTAAACATGATTTGAAAAGTGCTACACACTTTCTGTGTCTTTTGACAGGACGTAGGATCGGATTCCCCACAAGAGAAAAAAAGGAAAATTAAATTTGAGAAAGCAATTGAAACAAAGAAAACGATTTGTTCTGAAAACAGACGATAGAAACGAGCCTACAAAGAAACAAAGGGAAAAACATCCGTTTCGTCGCCGTCATCACCATCATCATCTCCACCGCCGTCACGATCGTAAAAAGCGATTTCATTCCGCCACACCATCGGACAAATACCGGCATAAATATTTATTACCGGCCAAGGTATTATTCACTGCTTGACGTCATTTCGAGCGAACACAATGAGCCACGCCCGGCCGCGAGAGAGAAATAAAAATCCTGAGATGACACCGGTTATCCTTGGGATTTAAAATACACGTCCTAATGCGGTCGGTGCGCCTCGAATCCTCTGCCAACGCCGCAAATTACCAAGGCGCGGATCCGTCGTCGATTTAGACCGTTCGAACTCGATAATTTAATAAATAGAATTCGTTTGGAATTCGAAAGTCTATACTCCATCATTTATTTGGTTAAAACCCCAAAATTCGAATTCGAAAATTGTTCTGTATAGTTAATTAGAACCGGATGCCTTTTCATTGATTCTTTAAGTCAAATTCGCTGGCAATTTTTGAATTACGATGTAAAAGGAATGAAACTTAATTATTATAGATTTCGAAAATTGTTCGAGTTTATTTTATTTGAAGATCATTTTTTTTTGACAAAAATTCAGGAAAAAGTTCAAACCATCTCTATTTCCATTGAACGATTGACATTTCATGTTAAATTCGTTGTCGGCTTTATAGTACTTAAATGCTTTTAAAAGTAGAGATACCACAGCAATTGTTGCGAATTCGGGATTAATTACAACTACATACTTTTTTTTTACTAGTTAACACTTAATTAGTTTATGGTTCTACAATTCGCTGTCAATCGTATCTATCTATGTATACTTAGCTATCAAGTAGAAATAGATTTACATCTCGCGTTCGGTTCTGCTTTTATAGAGGTTCCAAACTAATCTCAAGCGCACGTCGAAACTTCTCGAATCATCGAAAGACAATTTATAAAAATAGGATTGCGCCAAGGGCACTGGATGTATGTAACACTTTGTCACAAATAGAAAAGGCAGAAGAAAGATTAATGAATGATCAAGTGATCAACGTTCTAGAGGAGGTTTACATTTATTGGAAGCCAAATGCAATTTCTTTTATTAATAATGCTACAGCCGGAAATGGTCTCGCTCGGTGCCATTGGCCATGAAATGTAAAAAATGTGAGGCGGAGAAATTATGTTTGCAATACAAGGCCTGCTAGGTCATCAGATTTGAGCCCATTAAATGTTTATTTCTGGACATGAAAAACTTAATCTGCAAAATACCATAAAGTCTGAGGAAGATATTTGTGTGGAACTTGATGCCCAACATAATTGGTGCCAGTGCCATTTTAAATTGTTGGTCCTTGGAAGTACTCGCAACTTGATTAAAAAAAAGAACTTCCTTTTTTTACTGGTTTTGGCTTGCAGCGCCCAAAAAGGAAAGAAGATTTCAGCCAAAAAATAAATACATTTGATCTGTTTTACGTAGCCAAAGTACATTAACGCTAAGCGCTAAAGCTAAACTGTAGTTAGAACAATTTTGTGATCATATAATTGGTCAAACCTTCAAATAAATTCTTCTTTATGTAAAAGAAAAATGAGAGACTTTCGGCGAAAGGATATCAGCTACGAAAGAGCGTTGATTTATTGTTGAAATTAAAGGGACATCCAGACGTTCGCGTAAGTTCTCGAGCATGTATGTAAAATCTTGTGCGTAGCTACTCACACAGTCACGTACGCAGACATTTATATTTAGAGATCTGGGCGTAGAATTGACCTAAATTTAACGAGACAGGCGCACTTGGTAGCAATGTTGATAATAAATTTATACTATAATGCGAATATCGATTAGTAGATTTCTGTACGCCATTATTACTGCGTTTATTTTTATATATTTATTATTTTTTTGCATGCTGGAGGCTAAAGATTTCCAGTGCGCACAGATTGTTTGTTTATGTCTAGTATCGCGTCGTTTGCAAACGAAAAGGTAGTGTTACAAGTATCCATTTTTTTACATTTATTTCCTGCATTGGCTTTCAAATGATTACTTTTCCATTTAATATTATTTTTGATATTCCTTTCCCTCTTTCTTGTCTTGCCTTTTCTCTTACTATTTTTCGTGTGTTTCTGTAGTTTATCGATGTATTACATCTTCTATTCTTTTAATATTTTCTTAATTCTTGGTACAACTAATCATTTCAATAACACACCGAATAACAAGAAAATGCATTTAATTTTTTTAAATTTTGTGCATTGCAGTGGTTTTCTTTTAATAACAACTCTTTTTTATGAAATCAATTCTTAATTATTGTCCTGTCCAGTTGTGTCCAACATCTCAGTTTTCCCCTCCCAATTCATCCTCTATTTCTTTATTTTCTTTTACTTTTCTTTCTCTGCTATCTGTTATTGTTGGTCCTCATTATTTTCCTTTCGTTTCTCTTAAGTCTTCATCTTCTTTTCTATTTGTTATTGTTGTAACCGTCGTATATGTGATAACTTAGTCTTGTCTTTTCTCTTCCTCTACATTTTCTTATTTTTTGTCCTATCGTTGTCCATAGATAATTGAAGGAGGAAATTGTCTCAAATCCTTATCCTTATATTCTATCCTCACTTTATTTTCGTTCCAAATTATTTTGCTTCTTTATGTATTCTTTCTATTGCTTTTATTGGTTCTTTTTTGAATTCGCTGTCATTGTTATATTGCGTCGAGTAGACAGACAAGTTAGTCGAAATTGTAAAATTATCGCAATTCACAAGCTGAATCGAGTAGAATAGTAAAACATTTCACTTTAATTAATTATAGGTAGAATAAATGAGCGAAATAGCTAGCCATACACCAGCATTCATTCATGCCATTCTTTCCGTCGACAATCTTTCCCTTCAAGAAATTGAAACGAAACAAATCCTGTTCTAACCCGCTAGTACAAACTGAATCTTGGTAACAGTGGAAGTATAAACAAGTTTACACGAAACTAAGTATTTATCGTGTCGGTCAGGAACGTTGGAACATCCCCAACATGATTCCCGAAGGAAGTAAGAATGTTGTACTTCACTAAAACACGTTCTTTCCTTCACGATTGCACTTTCCAGCGGGAATGAATGCTCGTGTATGGTTAGCTAATCAGAGTAAAAATAGCATCGCGTAAACTAACAAGTATCATCGAGTAGAAACTTTTAAAGTAATATATGTAAGCCTCCCGAGTAAATAAGTAACATTTACGTTCGCTCACTTTGTAGGAATATATAAGTGAATTTCGCCTGAATAGAATTGTGTGTAATTACGATTTACGTAGTAGAAACGTCACTGAGTAGAACTTCAGTGTTCCTCATCAACAGTTCCCAACCATTCTTTTCTATCTCATATCTAAGAGATCTACACGCAAGTTCAAAACATTCTACCTGATTAATGAACTTCGTCCAAAATAATTGTACAATAGAAATTACATCGAATAGATTGGCGCAAACATACAGAATTTAAATAAATTTTATCGAATTTATTTTTTAATCTTATTGTTTATGTGTGTACGAAGGTCTATGGTGAACGACAAATTCGTAATTCATTTTTATTAAGCGAATGGAAACGGAATCGCGTAGACTATGTTTTTAACTAGAAACTGCGATATACAAATAACAAGTTAGTGTCCGAATAGACGCGAAACGAAATACGAAATACGAAACGTACCTTTCTATTCATTTTGAAGGAAATTTCACGTTTTCACAAGGCACGCGATGGAATCTCCATCGAATAGAACGTGCACTTTCGTCCCAGGTTTCGTCATATTCGACGTTTGCAAACAAAGTTAAAAGATATTATGTTCATTTGTGAAAATTTGTTTTTGTTTATTATTGTTACAACATAGAACTACATAGAACATACTCGATAGAACCATTAATTAATAGAAACTGCATTGAATAAAATCTTGACCGAACGTTTGCAAAGTCAATGAAATATTCATTTCTGAAAATTACAAAAAACGGAAGATCGCTCCTTTTGTTTATTATTGTTACAACGTTGTTAAATTGCTGTTGATAGATCCATCAACAACTAGAATCTGCATTGAACGGAATCTTAACTTTACTGATGCATGTCTTTGTTTCGTCGCGTTTCATTCATTTTTTAAAATCGAAACGAGTATAGAAATTCCGATTTTGTCGACAATGCAAGAGTCCATCATTTGCGCTTTGATCAGTAGCACATCGACTAGAACTTACATTCACTAGAATACGAGCGTGCTCTCAAAATTATTTAAATAAGAAGGAAGCATGTCGAAAAATTAAATATTTAAATCGATTTTAAACAGAGATAGAAACTGCAGCGGATAGAATGTGAGGCCTTACGGAACAATCCTCGGTTTCTGATCTACGATATATTTTTTATGTCGCGCCGCCCGTTTCAATTTCCAGATCACAAGTTTGCAAGCTCATATGTAAATAGGAACCGCGTCGAATAGATCGGTTACCTTTGACAATTTTGTAAACGTTCAGTCGAATATCAAGATTCTGTTTTTATCAACAACGCAGGATTCTATCATGTGCGCTTTCTTCAGTGACGCATAGAGTAGAACAGAATGCGTGAGCTTCCTCAAAATTATTTAAGAAAAAGAAAGCACGTCGATTTATGAAATTCCGTTACAAAATTAAATGTTCAAGTAGATTTTAAATAAAATAACCATTCAATAGAAACTCAATCGGATAGACTGTAAGACAAGAAGAGTAATTTGAGATACATTTTCATCTCAGGTAGGTCTTCAGATTAAAAAATGAGGACCTCCTCTGAATAGAAAGTGTATTACTTGTACTTTTTATATTTATTAGTATGTAGTATAATATTTTTCTCATTC
Organism: Dorcus parallelipipedus; assembly: GCA_958336345.1. Taxonomy (NCBI): domain Eukaryota; kingdom Metazoa; phylum Arthropoda; class Insecta; order Coleoptera; family Lucanidae; genus Dorcus; species Dorcus parallelipipedus. The sequence goes on from OY284480.1 coordinate 35,807,015, forward strand.
GGACTCGCTCTTTTCATTATGCTGTTCCAGTACTAAATTAAGTAGGGTTGAAGAAATTGAATTTCCTTGTTTTCTACGTTTCCTGTTGTTGGTTCATATTGTTACGGTATAAATCGAAACAAGGGGCACAGCGTAGCTTAAATATTATATTAAACATAAATACACACACCGGCAAATTTAAAGGAACAGATTGAAATTTTAGTTTATTTCTTAATTTTATTATTTTATAGCCTATATCTAGATAGCTTTGAATACTACACTAAACAATTGAAGTTTTAAATGTCAATACTTCAAACATTTGTGTTGCGTCTTACATTTGAAACACGTTTTATCTATAGATAACAATTAAGTTGTTGTTAAGTATTCAGTTTAAATTGTTCAAATTTGTTGGAATATGTTTTCTTTTGATTTATTATCGTCAGTTTGTTTTATTGTTAAACCAAGTTAGTAATAATGGATGACTTAGTGCCGACTGATATTGCTATTGCCGTAGCAATGATTGAACATGGTCGAACATACCGTGAAGTTGCCCGAAGGTTTGGTAAATCAGAATCAACCATCCATCGTAACCTAAGTCGTTGGAGGCAAACCGGGGAGTATGTGAGAAGAAGGGGGCAAGGCAGAAAACGCTCAACCACGGCTGCAGATGATCGTTTTATAACGTTGCAAACACTGCGATACAGACGTCAAACAGCAGTTCAAACAAGAAACCTACTGGCAGATGTTCGTGGAACCACCATAAGTGAGCGCACGGTAAGAAGAAGACTTAAAGAAGTTGGTCTCAAGTCATACGTGCCAATAAAAGCTCCAAGACTTCAGAGACGTCATCGTGTAGCTCGACTAGAATTTGGTCGAGAACATCAAAATTGGAATGATGACCAGTGGAGTCAAATTTTATTCACGGACGAGAGCCGTTTTTGTATAAATTCAATTGATGGTAGGGAAAGATTGTATCGACGCCAAGGAGAACAAAATGCACCCTTTAATTTTACTACTGCAGTATCTTTTGGTGGAGGTTCAATTATGGTGTGGGGTGGCATTTGTTTGGGGGCACGCACAGAGTTAGTGGTGATTGATATCGGAGCGTTAACTGCAGATAGGTACATCAGAGATATTCTCCAAGACCATGTGGTACCTTTTGCCCCATATATCGGAGAAAATTTCACCCTAATGCACGATAATGCGCGCCCACACGTCGCCCACTGCGTAACTGACTTTTTAAACCAAGTTGGTATAACAACAATGATTTGGCCAGCGTGTTCCCCTGACCTGAACCCGATCGAACATGTATGGGACATGCTAGGCAGAAAACTTAAGTCAAGAATTCCTGCTGTTCAAAACAGAGAAGAAGTAAGAGTTGCATTGATTGAGGAATGGGACAGATTACCTCAAGAACTGATCGATGACCTTATCAGAAGTATGGGAAGACGAATGACTGCAGTCGTAAGGGCTCGTGGGGGGACTACACGCTATTGAAGCAAAAGAAAAACACCATAAATGATTAGCCAAGTTCAAAGTGTACAATAATCTTATTCTGTTTAAAACCATATTTTGTTCAAGTCTGACATCTCCGAGTTTTTTTCTTCTTCTTCAGCAGGTTTCACATGGTACAACTTTTGTAAAACAAATTACAATTACTCCACCTAACTTCGTATTAGGAGACTATCTGAGAAATACGAACAATATAGACACTATACAGAAAATAATTAGACTTTCTCTCTGTTCCTTTAAATTTGCCGGTGTGTGTAAATACAGACAAACATAATTGTACAAAGTTCAACTTACCCTAACAGCACACTTTAACAAAATAGAGCCTACATCATGCTCTGACAAAAACTAGTTTTAGATCTTATTATTTTATGCAGATCGTGGGGTTTTTATACAAAGTGCATCTCGAGCAATTCCGAGTTCTAACGAAACCGGTAAGGTACGAAAGATTACGAGAAAACTTAAATCCGTTCCAACGTGTTCAAGGTTTTTTCACGCAAGTGTCAAGGTTCCGTTGTTTACGTTGACGAGTTGCATTTTCTCTTATCTCAAGTTTGCTAAATAAATCCAATGCATGAATTTACTTGCATCTTGTCACAATATCTTGGGTTCATTCTTTCTTCTCCTGCATATAGCATTTGCAATTTTTCTTTTTTTTTATAATCTCTTCTGTCCTCTTCTTCTTTCTTGTTTATCCATTTAATTCTTGCTCATTTTTGTTTGTTTTCCGACTTCTTCACATATCTGGTCATACCTTTCGTTATTTTTACATTTTGTCCTCGTCCGTTGTTTTTACTGTGCATGTTATAATTTATTTTATTTTTTCTATTTCCTCTGTTTTGTTGTTGGATATTGCATATTCACTTTTATTACTTTTCTCTCTTTCTCTTCTTATTCTATTTTCATGTACCTTTTTTTTATATTAATTTAGTAATTTTAAAACGTGCCTTGTTGAATCATTAAAATACATAGTTGTTTCTAGACCGTCATTGCAACGTTTACATTTATAATAGAACTCAATTCGTAATTAATAATTCCGAAGCCTTGCACGTTTTTCTATCTGATTTTTTTATTTCAAAAGGTTGAAACTAATTTGCGATAAACAAGGAATGCAAAATTTACTCTCAGATTTCCTCTTGTAAAAAAAAAAAAAACAAATGGCTAATTCTAAAATCGTTCGATATGGGCTTGCGAAGAAGAAGAAGGTCGGTTTCCAATTTCGAAATTCGATTATGTAGACAATTTAATTAAGGCGGCTAACGAGGATTCGTTTTGGCAATCTCTAGGCAAGTCAACAGGCGATCGGTTGACTTGCAAAACAAGTTCACACCTCACAGTGATTGATGATGATTTCATACCATTCGAAGATCGCGGTCATTAATAGGTTGGTGAGGACGGGTGAATTACCATTTCGAAGCGGTGCTCTTTCAGTAATTGCCAGTTCCTATTCAAACACGCACCCAGTCGATGGTTAACATTCAAAACTCAAGTTCACATTGGCATATTCGATATATATATATTTTCTTAATTTGTTCTGGAAGAAAAAATACGAGAAAGTGATGGTTTATTTATTTATCTGTACATTCAGGTGCACCAAAAATAAAAGTTCACGAGTAAGACTTCTTTTAGAATTAAAAGCAGGGGTGTCGTTGATATACCTACGTAAACAACAAACCAAGAGCGAATCAGCTCTTATCTGACGCTGTGAGCGCTGTAACCGGAAACGTGGGTGGTAATTGAAGCGGTGCAGGTTCATTGTTATTTAACACTTCCGGTGTACGCCCTCGCGTTCGCTCCGAGGCTCTCTGCCTTGGAACGGGCGATCGTTATCGCACGCAACCGCTAACAGAAGCGTCAACTTCCACGAGAGAACAATTCTCTCTTCGTTTATCACGGAAAATATCAGCGACACAAATAGACGAGTTTTTGATTACGAAGCAAAACTTAAAAAAGTAGTATTTTAGTCACGAGAGTTCAAGAAAATTCTTGGACTTCGTCAAAGTCGATCAAACTGCATCAAAACAATGCAATGTCATTATGCAAAATGCTCTTCCCTTCTAAATGATTAACGATCTAATAGGATCGGGTCGAAAAGGCACGAGTCAGTATGTGTATGTACACTGACAGGCAACAGATGTGCAATTTGTAAGTTGCCTTAGTAATTGCTTTAGTACATACATAGTTGCTTAATACAAACGATGTACTCAAACTTTCAAGCAGTGCTGTACTTGTCCAAAACGATTAAAAGTAAATGTTACATACAATGAATAAAAGTGAGCTTAAAAAATCCTTAAATGCAGTTATTATGCAAAACACTCTCCGCATGCAAATGATTAACGATCTACGGGGATCAGGTCGAAAAAACGAACGTTTTAGCATGAACCGTGCAATAATTACCAGCGTTGCACACAGTCAGGCCAGTAATTAACTCTCGCGGAAATTCTAAATCAAACCCGTCGTTTACAATTACTTCAAAACCAAAAAAATAAAATAAAAATCGATAATTAAATTCAAGGAACGTATCGGACCTCGTTAATCCGACAAGAAGTATTACAGGCGTAAAATTAATAACGAAGGAATTGTGTCCGGCACTGCAGAGGTATGGAAAAGCGGCGTCATTATTTACGGGGCCCCCCCTGTCCGCCCTCGCTGCCCGCTCGATTGGATTGTCAAATATAATTAGCCTCGCCGCAATTGAAGACACGGCAATATTCTTCTTATATCTGTTTAATAGAGACGGGAATTTCTATCCGCGTTATTACAATAATTACGGATAATTTCGTGCTACCGGTTCGTTCGTGCAGCCAGCGGTCTCAAAACGACGCGAACTGCACAGAGGCGGATCGGAGTTTGATTGAAGTTACGCAATAGGCGAAAGGATTTCACTAATTTATTCATTCGCGATTTATTAGGAAACAAACGCAGCAAGAAACTTCAGTCTGTGACCGAAAGATGACGCTGCATTTTGATTACCATCTCAACATAAATTATGTACTGTTGAAGCAATTGATGGTCTTACATTGTAAACAGAAAAGTTCTTAAATTCTTCGTGGAAAAGAAATTGCCCTTGATGGTCAAACTCTCTCGACAATTTCGCCTAAATTCGTGTGAAAAGTGGAAGATTATGTACACTAAAGTGAGCCAGTCGTCAGTCGTCAATGTGGATTAAATAAATGTCCCGGTCACCCTTGAAACTATAGTAACTTAAGTGAAAGATAGTATGTCCACATGGAAAAAGTAGCAACAAATATAACCTGTGAGCAAATAAAAATCAGATTAGAGCAGGCGGTGCAAAGAAAATGTATGTCTGTGATTAAATAAAAAGTCAATAAATTTGACAGTCCATGAATGTATTACATTAATTAATTCAGTTAATCACAGACATACATTTTCTTTGCACCGCCTACTCTAATCTGATTTTTATTTGCTCACTTTTTATTAATAAAATGAGAAAAACAAGGGAGTCAGAAGAGGGGTGAAAACGATTCTTGAAGGGGAAGTTCCAAATTTGAACACCATCACACACTAACATCCAAACAAATTAAGCCGACATGGAAGTTGTTTAAAAGTGAAATATTTATAACAATTAATTGTGATGGTATAGCGCGATACAATCATCATCATCATCACCATCATCACCATCACCAAGCCGTTCAATCCTTAGGGTTTTGCTAACGTTAAAGCGCATTCCTTATTTTGTTCCATTCCTTTCTATCTTTACACTTCGCTCTTATATCCTCTTCTATTTCATCTCAGCACCTCTTTCTCAGTCTTCCTTTGTTTCATCTAATCATTTCTATCAGTCTCTTCTCATTACATGTCTTGTCCAATTGTGCTTTTATCTCATAATGTTTTCTCCTCCCAATTCATCCTCTATTTCTTTATTTCCTGCTTTCTGTTATATTTGATCCCAGTGTTATCCTACCCATTCTTTTGATGTCTTCTTCGTCTTTCCTATTCATTCCTTTTTGAATCCTTTCTCTTACTCTAGCTTTTCCTATTTGTCCTATCGTCGTCTCTGGATAATTGAAGAAGGAAACTGTCTCAAATTCTTTTCATTGTGGCATTAGCTGATTGTACAGTGAGGTGATAAAATAAGGAATAAATTCATTATTTCCTTAATGCTCAATGTACACGAGAAACGCCGAGACAGATCAATTTTAGATTTTTGTTGCTGACCTGATGGTCTGGGTAAATTTTTTATTTCGATTGTCATTTGTCACTGGTGACGTCATGTTACGGTGAAAAATTCATTTAAATCATTTTTGGTATTGCCAGTCACCCTGTATTGCGTGGGAACTCGAGAAGCTCGTTTGTGCCTGCGTAACTTTCGGCATGATTCAACACGAGGTGATTTTGTTTGGCTACAGTAATCTTCACCCCTTGGTGGTGTTCTATTTCACTCTTTTACCCAGACGAAACAGAGTCTATCTCGTAACGACCCCGCCCGGATCTATATATGTTGAGTTCGGAAATTCACACGGTGCAAGCTCGGAGTGAAAAGTAGAGTGAGAACGCAGCTGTTTTGATATACGTAAAAGTGAGACAAAAGTGCTCGAGGAGTGAATAGAGTGAGCTCGGAGGAATTACCGAATCCAGCATTAGTCTGCGCGTGTTCTTTCTTCGACGCGTCACGCATCACTCTTGCCGTTTAACGTCTTATCGTGCGGCCACATTTACGTTTAACGTAACGCGCCTAACGTAATTTTCAAAGTCTAATTTGACTAGTTTGTTGTAGTTTTTACTTGTGATATGATAATATGCAAAAGAAAACAAATTTATAACGAGTAATTTGATATTAAGCTTAAGTGCAACCACAGATTTATGTCAAATTAGATGTTAAAAATCACGTAAGGCGTTTCATTGGCTTCGTTCAGATGAAGAAAATATCGTAAACAGTTTATGATTAATCGTAAACAGTTTATGATTAATCGTAAACAGTTTACGCTGCATATATAGTTTTCAGTTGAACGATCGGTAGCGTATTCCGTTTTATTAAATATAAATATTCTAGTGCCTAGCGTGTAAATCTTGTCTAAGAAGCATTTCGAGCTAAATTTAATAAAAATGAATCCAACAATAACTATTTTGGACGCAATAAACCTCTGGGAACCCATGCAAAATTTGTAGAGCAGAAACGAACGACCTCGAAATGAGAATTAATAAACTGCTTAATCGTTCATGAACTTCTCTATTACCAAACACTCCATATTGCACTCCGTTTATTGTATAAATCATATCAGACTTTGTAGACGCCATGTTTTTAAACACGTTTTCCCTAGGGTAGCGTAAAATCGAATCGCTCCAAAAAATGGCGTCCGCTACTTAAACATGTTTCATCGCGATCCTTGGAGCGTAAACGTTCAGATGAAAAATCGTAAACCGTTTATGATATTTTCCGTCATCTGAACGAAGCCATTAAATGCATATCTGGCCGCGGCATTAACGTGTACACTTAGTGTCAGTGAAGTGCCCACAATTTTGTGCCTTGAATTTATTTACTCCAAAATCTGCTTAATTGCACGTTAAGCAGTACAAGCTTCCTCATAAGCTTTTATAAGCCTGTTGCTGCGAGAAAAGAACAGGTAGAGTTTTATTGGCAACTTTGTGCGTATTTCGGTTTGTAAAGCGTCTTTCTTTTAATATTTAGGCTTGTAGTCGTATCCCTTTCTGACTACTTCTTTCTTCGTAACGCCCTTTGAGATCGACCCTTATATGGAAAAGCCGTAAGCGGAGCCTTAGCTGCTAAAGGCCAAAACATCGCTGTCCACCCCTTTCTCCCGTTGGAGTTGGAGTCAACAGGAGAGACTGTGACATGACATCTTGACGTCATCCTGCGCAGTGACACAATTTGCAACACCAACCTCCTCCGCCGGATTGTGACAATTAAAAAATTACTTTTCGGGACGTAAATAAATCCAAAATCCAAAACATTTGCTTCAGTTTTTTTGGCGTAATCAAATTACGATTTGTAAGAGGGTGGCATAACGGACATCTTTGTCAAAAATTCGCTTAGCCCTGAATCTACCCTCCTGTTACCATTTGAAGGTGTTTCATCGTTGATTTTTATCTCGATTGGTATTTCCAACCTCACATGGACAGTGAGCTAAGTGTCAAAGTGGATTTAATACACGGTCGGACTTGTTTTATTTTCTTTTAAATTTGTTATTGTCGCCTTAAGCGCTGCGTTGCGTTAATTTTATTTTAAGTGAATAATTTTGGAATAGGCACATTTTGCATTTTTGTAAACGAAAGGCAGATCTGTCTCTCGGTTAAAGATTTAATTAATCAATTCTTTTCTTATAATTTCATTGAGACCCTGTCTGGGTTGTACGATTTACTTTTGTTTATGTGTTAATTTTGAGTGACACCAAATAAAAACAAGTGTGCTCAGCTGGTGATTTTTATTTTACTTATATTTTATTGGCCCCTTTGGGGTTACGTACGACCCATATCCATCTCCACGAGTTAGCCGGCTGTGTTTGAGAATTTAAATTACTCTCCTACTGCTGGAGAACTTAAATTGCCCTCCTACAATTTGCTGTCCTTCAGGTAGGTAGGCAGTCATAGTATTTTTTTTTTATGAAATGACCACATTTTACTCATTTGATTCGAAGGCTCATAATTTACTATTTCACATTTAAATTTTGAAACCAGATATGAAACAAGAAAATAGAAATATTTTTGTCCGACATGTATTTTAGCTTCCTTTCTGATTTTGAAATGCAACTGAAAAAATTAAATGAGCTATTGAAAAAAAAAACAAGTAAGAAATAGTAAGTAAGAAAATATTTCTGTTGTTTCTCTTGAAGATAAAATTTTATCCATGCATAAAATTAATTAGACAAATTTGTTAAACAAAAATGCGGCTAACAGAAGCCTAAAGAGTAGAAATTTTAATGATGATTGGTTATGACGACCTCGTAAGAAGGCACGAAGAAGTAGTCATTTTATTTAAGAAAAGTACGCTGATCCATCCTCAATTGTGCAGGCAACCATTAGCAAAATTGAAATAAAGTTTAAAGAAGCAGGTAACACCAGAGATTTAAAAAGAAGTGCTCGTTCGGCAGTATGTGTTATCAGTAATGCAAAATCCCAATATTGTTACGGTATAAATCGAAACAAGGGGCATAGCGTAGCTTAAATATTATATTAAACATAAATAAATACAGACAAACATAATTGTATAAAGTTCAACTTACCCTAACAGCACACTTTAACAAAGAGAGCCTACATCATGCTCTGATAGCAACTAGTTTAAGATCTTATCATTTTATGCAGATCGTGGGGTTTTTATAGGAAGTGCAACTCGAGCAATTCCGAGTTCTAACGAAACCGGAAAAACACGAAAGATTACGAGAAAACTTAAATCTGTTCCAACGTGTTCAAGGTTTTTTCACGAAGGTGTCAAGGTTCCATTGTTTACGTTGACGAGTTGCATTTTCTCTTTGCTAAATAAATCCAATGCATGAATTTACTTGCATCTTGTCACAATATTAGTAACTGTCAAGTTGTTTTGGAAAATAGCATTGCACAAAAGTACCGTTTTAAAATTTTTGAAAACTGGATTTTGTTGGACGAATTTTTTAATCGGATGTGATAGTGTCAATTGGAAAATGGTAAACAGTTTGAACATCTGTTGCACTATGATTTTCTTTTTTCTTCATATCGATAAGTTTCCTTATTTTCTTTAATTTTTAATTTATGACAGTTTGAAGTGACATTCGTAGCTTTTATAAGCACTTTCGCTTTTTAATGCAATTTACATATGCAGTAAAAACTTTTTCTACGGCTTCCTGAGTGATCAAGATTAAATTCTTGACCATTTTTCAAAACTTAAATGTAAAAAATGGTATAGTGTCAAAAAGAGTAAATCACGAGGCTTCAAATCAAATGAATAAAATGTGGTCATTCTATTTAAAAAAAAAATTAATGACGTCACCAGTGATAAATGACAATTGAAATACTCCTAAAAAATTTACTTAGACCATCAGATCCGCAACAAATTGACCTGTCTCGCCGTTTATCGTTTACATTGAGGATTAAGGAAATAATGAATTTATTCTTAGTTTATCACCTCACTGTATGTATATGTGGCAGTGTTTTCCTTATTTTCACTCCCCACTTTTATATGTTTTGTTTCATCTTCTTTATTGCATTTATTAGTTCTTCCTTTGAATTTGCTGTTATTGTTATATCGTCTGCGTAGACTTGGTTTGTTATAATATTGTTGTACCCATTCAGACTTGCTCTTCTCATAATGCTCTTCCAATATTAAATTGGATGGGGTTGGAGATATTGGGTTCCCTTGCTTTACTTTCTTATTGATTTTAAATCCTTCCGTTGTTATATTTTGGAATCGCATCTTTGCTTTAGTATCTTCTAGTACCTTACTCACTCTGTATCTACAATATTCTTTCCAAATGATTCCTGCCTTTTGGAAATCGTATTCTGTTTTTCCATTTTTGTCTTTCACCCCTTTATTTCAGTTCTTGGTTTATTACTCTGGATTTTTATCTTCCTCCAAAATTGTTTCAATTTATAATTGCGTCCGTCTTGTTCTGCGTCGTCTAATATCTTAGGTTCATTCATTTTTATCTTGTGTATAGCATTAGCAGTGCTTCTTTTTTTTTCTTCTGTCCTGCTCTTCTTTCGTGTTTATCCATTTAATTTTTGCCCATTTTTTTCTGTCTTCTTCACGTGTCTGGTCATACTTTTTGCCTTCTTCTGTTGTTTTTGTTATATTTAAATCATTTATTTTATTCCATCTTTTTCTATTTCCTCTGTATTTGTTGTTAGACGTTGCAGATTTTATACAATTATATTTTCACATTTATTTCTTATCTCTTCTTTCTCCAGTGGTTCTACGTTCCATTTTCATGCGCCCATTTTTAAATTATAATGTTTAGGCGTTTCTAATTTCCTTCTTTTTTTTCTTTTTTAAGGAATACACTTCCTCAGAACTATTAATTTTCTAGTTCCAAAGGATTTTTCATATCTAAAGAATTTATGTTTTGGGATATTAGCTTCATTGATAATAATTTATTATCGACAAAGTTAGCACCATATAAATAATACATTTTTATTTCTTAATTAGCTTTTCCCCAACTCAGTATTTATATTGTTTTTTTTTTCCTAAATAACTTCGCTTTTCTTTCAGTCCTTGAAATCTGTTTTAAACGTTTTTCAAATCGTTTTTGCTTTAATTTTTAATCGCCATTTACATCAGATCAAACTTATTAATTCTGTTTTCGTTATATTCCATTACATACTTAAATTATTGCGGGATTAATTGTTTTAATTCAAGCAAGTTCGCTGGTTAAGGTGCTGAGAGCAAAAAGTCATTGACTTAAAAATTTCGGACTGTGAGTCTCATTTCGTCAATCCTTGTGACCTCTTTGCATAATCTTGCAACCGCACGGCTGAAATTCATGACAATTATGAATGTCTTTCTAAGAATCCCGTGTTATCAACGGTAGCACGAAAATATTGGAAAGTTATCACCACAGTTCTTGACCTCTCACATTCGTATGATTTCCGTATGCTCAGCTCGGTATAGAACAAAACAAATATCGAAGTGGTCCTAAAAATATTTTTATTTGGCACCAAATAGTCTTTATAACTTCTAACCAAAATCACACCATTACGTATAAGGATATATATACAAGAAATATACAAGAGTCTTTTCTAAATTCAACTTTTGAATTTCAATTTTTTTTCTTTTATTTTTTCTAATCGATCCTCGTTAAATAAAGCCATATTCATATATCCGGGTTAGCGCATGCATACCTGATATATAATCATAGAAAATTAAAACATTCGTGTAGCAATTACGATTGCCTCCAGCAATCTGCTAAATCGCGCGCGCATTAAAAAGAACAAACCATTTTTTTTCTCTTGTTTCCTCGTTTTAAACTTTATGTGACTGAGGGGTTTAAAAAACCTCCGGAATCGCATTTTCCGCGTTGTGCAAACGCGTTGCGTACACTTTACAAACAGGATTTTAAACATTCAATTTAAATAGCCGTAACTGTTCGCACATTTATATTCGTTCCACGCCCAACATCACACTGCAACTATAATATTTTTAGCCTTGGGCATCTTCTGCTGTACACGACGATAAAATTATAATTTAGCCGATGAGATATCGCAAACGGGAAAATGCAACTGAAATTCCAGTTTCTTTTTAACTTTGTTCCAATGTCTTCAAAGAAGAAGGGTCGAAGAGATACGGTAAAGTTAGCAGGATCAACAAAACTGGTGCGGAAATGAAAGTCAGGAAGAGAGAAACACAATAACATAATCAGGAAAACAAACACAAGACGTCAGCAGAATGTCTACAAGCAGATATATCCTTGAAGAATTTTGATCTTAAACCCCCAACTTTTGATCAGAGAAAATAACTGAAGCAAGAGTCTTACGAGCTTCCCTCTTCCTTTTTCTGGGTGGTGTCCATCAAGGCCATCTGTATATAATAATCTTCCATCCTGATGAGGAGCCCGAAGCTTCGATTCTGTCCTCTCTCGTGTGCGCTTCTTATTTCTTTCCAAGACCATGGACCCTATTCTCAACTCGTTCGAAAAGATTCGCATGCGAAAATGACGTCAAAATGACGTAGACTCTCGTACAAAACTATACAAATCGTTCGGAAAATACGCCATTTTGACGTCATTTTCGCATGCGAATCTTTTCGAACGGGTTAAGAATAGGGCCCCTGAGGTTTTAAACCTGTAAGTTATTTCTCGTTTACAACACCATGGTCTCTTTTGGAATCTTCATATTAGATGCTCGCCCACTTTCTCTGTATTCATTTTCTTCCTGTGTTTATTGTCCAAATTTCCGATCAGTACCAACACTATCAAGTCTCTTCCTTAGAGACTTCCATAGCCCTATCTGATCGTATCAAGTACGTCAAAGTGTCCTCTCATGCAGTAGGTCTTCCAATTAAATATGATGGATATGAATATGATAAAGCAAGAATGCCTTGGACGTTATTAAAAAACATTGAAGATGCAGTTGCACGTAAAACTCAATTCACACGACTCTTCATTTTCCTTCTTCGTTTCAAGACCATATTGGTACACAAAGTTTCTAACGCACCTACGATAACGATTGTGGGCGTGAGTCATCTCCGGCGATAAATGGGCAAAAGAAAGCTGATCCGAAGACCGGAAAACGAAGAAGCGAGGAAGTGAGTGCCGTATGGTTCGAGGCGCGTTCCAAATAGTCGCAACGGTCGGTGATAAGATCGCGGAGCTGTTGCCTCCGAAGTAGGTAAAAGAATCCGGGTAATTGCGCATCGTCGCCCAGAGATGCATCTGGCGGGCGCGTCGGCCATAAAACAAGTGAAGTAGTTGTGGGCCTATCTTTATGGCTTGCTAGATCCTGATAAGAATGCTTAACACTCACTTGTTCTCGACTTGTTTCGATGGCGAGGATACGCTGGCTGTGTGGGTTTTGCAAAGGGGGATTGGGATTCTTTTTTAATTCCTGAAATATTCCTTCCAATTTTAAAAGAACTTTCTGGAAAATTTTATTTATAGACTTGCTTCGATTTTATTGAAATTGTTTCAGTGTAATGTAAAAAAATCGCGGAAGCGTTCGTTCTTTTTCTGTTCGAAAGTGAAAAAGTAAGTAAGGTCGTCCGTTTTCATTAAATTTCATTAAGGCCGAAGTCGTAATAAATTCGAACCGATTATAATTTAAAATCAGCCGACTGGCGTTCGTAATGTTTTAATCAAGCCATCAGGCATTGAAGTCGACGAGCACGAGCACAATGCGAACAGCCTTACCTGTATGTAAATGCCGTCGCCGCACTTTTGAAATCTCGCTGTTTCCGTCGATTGTGTACGGCCTGGCATTGTGTTTTTGCGGAGTAATTGTTTATATGGGATTTATACGGGACAGTCGGGGCCTCTCTGCAATCAATCCGATGGTTTATTATGCACGGGTGTTGCTGAAGTCTCAAATTTGCATAAGTTTAAAGAAAAATGTGACTTAAGTTAAGTTGGAGAAAGAATTAAAAATGAAACAAAAAGTTATTATCGATACACATAGTTTCCAAGCAAATTTTGTTGGTTCAAGAAACTATGTAAGGAGAGAACGATTTGGTTATCAATTTTAATGCTTCAATAAAGATCACACGCCAGGAATTAAGTAATCTTCACTTTTTCAGGCACGCAATAAATAACCACAAGATAAATGACTTAATTACACTATATTCGGGTGTTCAGGCGATGTATGTAGGTTAACTGTGCCTCTGTTTTATCTTAACAGAAAGGGGACGTATTAGAATATGTAAAGTGGTTATACATAAGCGCGTTCGATTTTCGTTCTAAATTTCGTGCACGTAACGCGATTTGGGCTCGTTTTCACCTTCACTTTTCACACGAGATGGGTGTTGACGTGAGGATACCCGATCGGGTACGTACCGTAAGCGTGAGAACTCGCAAGCAGATTTGATTTCGCTTTCGGAACGGGCGATTTATTTTTTTGAGGGCCGCAGGCGCTTTTGCAACTCGCATCGGCGGCTTTATTTATTTATTTTAAATATCAAATCAGTTGCCACACGTTTGGCAAATATATATTTTTATTAAATTGGCGCCGATTAATTAATTGGTTAATTACTGGGGAAAAATGTGGCCTGCAGGCGAGAGAACCGATAACGCTTATGCAAAGTCTCATAAACCGGACGAAGTCCGGCGCGTTGTTTCCATGAAAACGCTCAGATCCGGAGCTGAGATAACGCAAAACGCAGGAATGCACAGATCTAATACCTGCAATTAAATTCAATGGTTGTCCTCATTAGTAATTACTACGGTTACGAAGTCGTAGTAGTATCGATCGTTAGAAACATTGAGTGAATATTAAAAAAAAATCACCACTGCTCTTCTGAATCTGAAAGTCAATAAAATTTATGTTTGCCAGTTGATTTAAATCAATCAATCGAAAGAATTCGGTAGTCCTAAAATGATCTTTCAAAGTCAATCACTTAGCATTGGGTATCGTCAAGTAAGACTTCAAAACAGAAACAATTTGAATATTTTATAACTTGTCAGTTGAATATCTAAAGAAAACTATCGATCAATAATACTGCTCGTCATTATGGCATCCTCATTACTCCAGCACTGCCCGGTCATTAAATTTCCTACTTTACACCCCTGCTTAAGTAAAAAATCAGCTTTTATTAACTAGACCTGAATCTTTCTGAAGAAAGAAGATAAATTTACACTTTCACTTTCGAGGAATTCTAGAAAGAATTATTGAAAATGAAATGAAGGAATAAATGAAAATATATGTTTTTTTTTAATTTTCGAGATGAAACAAAAGAAATTTGTGATTATTTTTTTAAGGAAGAATGAACTAAAAGCGTGTGATCCAGACTAAGAAGTACCTTAATTTTAATTTCTGCGCAGGGTATCACCAAACTTCAGTCATACATTGCAAAAGAAAACAATAAAGAAATTCTGAAGGACGACGAACTGTTTAAAAATTAAGGTTTCTTGTCTTAATTAAAATCCAAATAAAATCATAACTTTTACTAGCCGTGAGGCTTCGAGGAAAGAAAATTATTAAACGAGATAAATTTCAGCGAAAATTTTTAACGAAAATTACTGAAACATTAAGGAATAAATGGAAATTATACTTTATTTGAGAGAGAAAAAAAAAGCATGAGGTTCTTTTATGGAAGATATTACCAAACATTTTGGTTTCCCAACAAAAATAGTCCGACTGCTTATGTGTGCTTTGAGTGGGACAATGGGACAAAAAGTAAAGTTATGATAGAGGGGCACATATCGGATAGTTTTGACATTAATCGAGGGTTACGTCAGGGTGACCTGTTGTCCCCTCTATTATTTAATCTGGAATTAAAAAAAAAATTAAGAGATGGGAGAATCCACAGTAGAGGCACAATCCATCACCACAGACATCAATGTATTGCCTATGCAATAATAAAATAATATTGGCCTTCTCAGGCCGAGTTGCTCAGTGTCTGGTTAAACCAGTAATTTGTTAACTGTTGGTTAAATATCAAACCACAGTTTTCTTTCAAAGTGTTGTTCAGTCATTTTTAACCAACCGATTTATTAACTAAGGTTTAGTGGAATGTTGGCAGCTCTGAAGTGCTTTAGTATCTAATTTCGCTATGTAAATTTAAACTTTTTTTTATTCGTAACAGTAGTTATTATGTGTGTCAAAGTACAAGTACGAAAAAATTAAGAAATATTCAAAAAAGAGATAAAATACTGAAGTGTTATGGCTTCCAGTAGTTGTGCGAAGATTTCTCGAAATCTATTAAAAGAAATCATCATATAAAATAATCTTTACGAATTTTTTTTGAAGACAAAATGTTTAATTCTGTTAAACACAAAAAAAACAAAGACTTTAGTATTCAGCAAATATTTTATTAATTGTCTACTGAAGTTTCGCCAAATACATTTTTGAATTTTTCGAAGTGAAGAGATTATAGGGTGCACCCTACTAATTTTAAATATCATAAAGAGAATTTGTATGTTAACAAATTATCAGTAATGAGAGCAATAATAATAAAAATATGTGAAAATTATTGTAATAATGAGTCTTAGTTCAAGTTATCTTCACGTCTAAATTGTTTAGTTTTTCCGTTATTCAATTTGGAAAAGCCAAAAATATATTTGGTGAAACGTCAGCAAACGTAAATAATATTTGCTTGTTACTAAAAACTCTTATTTTTAATACATCCATGAGTAAGAAGACCCCTGTAGTTTATTACAAATACTTACCAAGCAACCGAAATTTTTCCAATAGAATTTTTCTCGTGTTTAATAGTATATTATTATACAAGTTTCACAAGAAGGCTTATTGTAACACGAGTGGCCCAACGGAACGAGTGTTACAATGCCTCTTGTGAAACGTGTATAATATACTATTTTTTCTACTTTGCGTCACTTATTGAACAAAAATATGAAAAATATTGGATCTTCTTAGTATATGGGGAATTTTAGTTGTAATGCGTGGCAACACTGAAAACCTTTCGTTTTAATCAAAAGTCACATTAACAAGTTATTAATTTTTCTTATCCAGCTTCATTGTGAGTATATTGTTAAGTAACAAATAAATACTGAGCTATTTTGTAAAATCTATTAAATATTTTCAATTAAAAATGACTAAAATTTCCCCAAAAACAGTGTCACAATGAGCTTCATTGTGAAACTGTTTTTGGTGTCACAATGAATCCATTGTGAACGCAAAGTAGAAAAAATCTTTTTTAAGTTACTTTTACGTTAATTATAGTTTAAACGACCGAATTTCATGGTTTAACAAATATCATAGTTAAACTTGGTTTTACCTCTTAATCACTGTCTGAACAACCAAACAGAAAAATTAAGCTCTAGTTAAACATAGTTTAAACCTTCAGTGAGCAACTCAGCCTCAGTAATTCTGATCAACATTAGGATTATTAATTATTTCATCACTAATCACTATCCCAGTAATCTTTTACTTGATAAAGTCTCCTTATCAAAATCCTGAAAATGATAGCTAATTTATTCTCATCTTTCGACCCCTCTACATCTCTGTATATCCCCTTAAATTAATTAAGAACTTTACTCTGCGTAATTTTTGCCCCTTGCTCGTTTTGATTGATCCCGACGCGATCCTCATCCCTGTGGAAAAAAATTCTTTTCTCCCTCCACAAAAAATTCAAAACCCTTTTAGGGCCCGGGTCTTTAGGTAGAACCTTTTTATTCATTTCACTTTTTCCTTGATCCTATATAATAACTTCCTGGGCTTATTTCCATATATTTTTGCTAGAACCAGGCATTTAGCAATAACCTTGACCTCGGCATTACCTTTATGATTAAGATTTATAATCTACGGGTGAATCAACAACACTATTCATATATTAGCCCACCTTGTTCCACAGGGAACCCCCTCTCTTCTTATACCCTTTATAGTATGTATTGAGACAATTAGAAATATTATTCGCCCCGGAACACTAGCTGCCCTGTTAACACGTAGACCAGGAGAACTGAAAGAGATTTCACGGAAAATAGAAAAGGGGGCTAAGGAATATGGACTGGAAATAAATGGAAATAAACACAAAATACATGGAGGCGAGAGGTAGCAGGGAACAGACTGAACGGACTTTCAAGGTTTTCAATGGAACGAAAGAGTATACATTTGAGAAGGTAGAATACTTAGGGGTGATGTTAACGGCAGATAACGAAGAAGACCAGAAGATCACTAAAAGGATGGCCAAAGGAAGTAAAAGCGCTGGAAGTCTAAATAAATTCATGAAGTCGAAGGTAGTATCCAGGAAAGTAAAAGGAAGAGTATACACCACTGTAATCCGCCCGAAGGTCTTGTACGCATGTGAGACGTGGATTCTGAAAAAAGAAGTAGAAGCCAAATTAGAGCGGTGGGAGAGAAAGATGTTAAGGAAGACATCAATGTATTGCCTATGCAGATGATGTAGCTCTGTTAACACGTAGACCAGGAGAACTGAAAGAGATTTCACGGAAAATAGAAAAGGGGGCTAAGGAATATGGATGGAAATAAATGAGGGAAACACAAAATACATGGAGGCGAGAGGTAGCAGGGAACAGACTCAACGGACCTTCAAGGTATTCAATGGAACGAAAGAGTATACATTTGAGAAGATAGAATACTTAGGGGTGATGTTAACGGCAAATAACGAAGAAGACCAAAAGATCACTAAAAGGATGGCCAAAGGAAGTCAAAGCGCTGGAAGTCTAAATAAATTCATGAAGTCGAAGGTAGTATCCCGAAAAGTAAAAGGAAGAGTATACACCACTGTAATCCGCCCTAAGGTCTTGTACGCATGTGAGACGTGGATTCTGAAAAAAGAAGTAGAAGCCAAATTAGAGCGGTGGGAGAGAAAGATATTAAGGAAGACGAGGAAGTCATCCGGGTACCAAACAAACACTTTGGGTCGCCTCAGATCACGTCTGAAGAATTTACACAATAGCTGAACAGCACAGCTAACAAGGATGGTACTTTAGGCGAGGAGCAGAAAACTGGCGGTTAGTACAAGCTTTGGTGTTGACGAACAAACACAGCAAGGGGGGTTGTTAAGAGATGACAGATGACTAATTATAATTAGTTTTTAAACCATAACAGGGATCTTAATATAAATGGAAATGGAGAGGCCTGTGGAAATACAATTCAAAATTTAAGAACTTCTTTGTAGGTCAAAACAGAGTTATTGCTGCATAACAATTATCGGGTTGATAAGGCAAACAAATGACTGTGGGTTCATAGAGTTAAGGTATCCACCTTATAACTCTGACCTAGCTTCGTCAGACTTTTTTTTACTCAAAAACTTAAAAGAGCATCTCAGGGGAAAGCGTTTTGCATCTGATGAAGCACCTGTTGAACAATATTTTGCAAAGCTGGAATTCTTTTCTGGCGGTATGGGACAATTGTTAGAAAGATGGAATAAAGGGTGGTTAATGTGATACGTGGTATTCTAGTAATCAAGATCGATAGAATTGTGTTGGCGAAATCCAACTGTAATAAAATGACTTTCCGACAGTAGTACATACATATATGAAAACGTCTTTCCATATTTAAACAGATACTTAAATCGTTAACGATTTTTTTCCTCCGCAGTGAAATAGCGCACATATTTCGTCCGTCTAAATCGGTCCATTTGCCTATAAGCGGCGGACCGGCATTGTTACATATTCAGCGTCGATTTTTGCGCAATCCTCTCTGATGCAGTTTGATCGCTTTTTAATGCGTATTCAAGAGTGCCATGCCCGTTTATCGCCTCCTTCGATTTCAAAACTCCGGTTTCTCTTCGGCGGCATTCTATGACGCTATATAGAGAATCTTGCCCGGTGCGCTGTTACAACATATTCCTACCAGATACGCCTGTTTTTCTGCGCAAATATTTACCGTCGTCGGCCAGATGGAGAAGATGCTCCTCGAGTTTGCTTTCCGCATGACGAAGGACAGAACGGTTCACTGTCATTATTTCTGAGAAGGATTTCACTCGGTACAATGCGGCGGAAAACTTCCGATTACTTAAATGGAATGATAAAGCATCCGGGGTTAATTTAATTGCAGGAGAAACTGATCATAAATTGGCTTTCAGTAACCGGAAGAAAAGAGGATTTATGTACGTTTCATACATGATGTTCTTCTTTTACTTAATTAAAAAGTTCTAAAAATATCAGGTAGACAGTTTAAAACAATCTTAAAACTAAAAATTTTCATTTTAGGACTAGATGCAAGGCAGAGACAAGGAGAAAGAAACCTATTATAGGGGAAAACCCTCTGCGTATTTGGAATATTGGCCAAAAGAGAATGCTAGCTTTGATTTAGCATTGATAGTGAAAACTGTTGAGAAAAAATTGCCTTATTTAAAAGAACAGAATAATTTTATTCTCAAGGACCTCACCGTCCAAAAAGATCGTACCCAACGGGTTATAGAAGAATCGGACTTACGTTTTTAGTTACTTTTTGCTCGTGCTTACGCGCCTACATCTTCTTCATCACACCCTTCCTCTTCCTCTCTGATTTCTGTATATTCCGTAAAATGTCGTCATCGGTCATTCTTTCATTTCCTCTTGCTACACAGTCCAGGATTTCTTCGTCTGTTAAAGTATTCTGAAGTTTTCTTAACAAATGAATAATCCTTGTCGAAAAAATCTCTCCTCTTAAAGTGTTTGGTAGGACAGCAAAAGGTAGTTGCACCAAACACTTAAGCTCAACTTATATTTAAGCGTCACTTAGAATATGACTTTTGTAATGGTGGGTACCCCCCATATGTCACGTCACAATATAAACACCGCTTAAATTTAAACGGAGCTTAAGTGTTTGGCCATGTAAGTCGTGGCATCAGATTATCTAATGGCAAATGGTTCCAAGATTTTCTTACATTTTCCTAATCTACGAAGGCAAGACGAAAAGAGTCGAGTCAAGTGACGGTCGATTGTTACGAAACAAAATGCAAACACAAAAAGACAATAGAGAAAACGAAAGAGCAAATACTAAAAACTAAAAGCCAATCGATATTCGGTGAATTGACGAAGAAGAAACGAAACCAAGCTCGAGAATGTTTACCAAAAAGGACGAAAGTCGAAACTGAACAAAAATAAATGACAGTCGATTATTGTTAATCAAAGGCAAGAGCCAAAATAAAGAGACAATAAAAACGAAACAGCAATTACGGAAAAGTTTTCAATGAACTCACGTAGACAAACAAAAAACAAACGGAAATTTTTTTTAAAAAATCGATGGAGTAAACGAAATTCAATCGAATAAAAGACAAAGCAGAAAAAATACCCCCTAATTCAGAGGGGGCGATTCAAAACATGCTCGTTGTAAAATACGATCGAAAAAAGAATGTGTTGCTATCAATTATCGAATTCTACTTTAGCACTGTTTGTGTTTTACAGTTAAGGGCATTTTTTTTATATTAAACAGGAACTAACCTGCCCTTGCACAGGTATTGAATCCTTATTTCAATTCTGAGAAATGTTTGACATCGAACATAAAATTGTATAATTTGCCCGCCCAAGATTTGCAGTTTCAGGTAGGTAGCACCCCCTCGACTTATATGTAATACGTCCTCAGAAAACCGTTGCAATCAGTTTTCTTCAAAAATACTCTTGGTACACAAGTGTAACAAAATAATTAATTCATCATAAACCTTCAAGAAAGCTTGAGGCTATTGCGTTGCTACAAACAGATAAGCGATCTCCTTTGCCATCCATCAAATTCCATGGAAACTTGATTTCTGACTTTTATACTCCAGAAGATGCTTAATAAATAATTTCATTATGGTGGCATTAACATATAATCGCAGTAAAATAAATTATGACTAATGAGTGGTAAATTAGTGGGATTTTATGAATTTATTTACGATATCTGGAAAGTTGTCGTAATCCGGGAGCGGCAAGTGACAATTTCACAGCCGAAATTATTGTTCGCCGTTAAAACGCGAGCGTCGAATCAATTCTCGCTGCTAATTGTCGCAATTAAGCCCGAAAAATTTTAAATTAAAGCTCGTAAAAGAACGCGCCCAATTAAACCGCGCGCGATAATTTCAGGCGTATTTCATGCTTCGTTTCGCTGTAATTGCGGTGATTCGATAAGAATTATTATTATTATTATTATATTTCGAGGTGCACCTCGTCCTCCCACTTTTCGGCCCCCCTATCTGAAGGCACGCCGATTCTATTTGCTGTCGAATTTGGACTGGCCCAGTAACATTCATGCTTTGTGTATATAATTAAATTTGATGTAATTACGGAAAACCTATAAATTATTTAAATTATAGCGCGCCAGTTGAACTGAATTATGCGGAACGTATTTTTTTTCTTTCCATTTTCAAATGTCGCTATTGGTAATAAATATTATTCAAGTGGCGGCGATGAGGTTGCAGCTCGCAGGCACAGGCTCGCATTTTGTAGTTTGTAATTTACATTAATTAGGTAATAACTTACGTTAGATAAGTTTAGATTGTAATATTTCTGCTTTTACAAAAGTGCAACTGTGAGGGTGTGAAGCCCCTCTAATAAAGGGCTGATCAACTTTGATCGATTGAGAGCTTTTCATCCTAATTAATTCCTTTGTTCTTAGACAATTAATCAGTCAATGTAATAATTATATTAATAGCCAAAGGACATGCGACGGGGAATTATCTTTCATCTATAAATGTTCTTCTGGTAACTTGAAAATCGCAGATTAATTTTCAAAGCAAACTCTCACCTAATAACAGTCATCGATTCTCAAACAAAGAAATTGCGTTTCTTCCTTAATGCCGCGTCGTTAAACTAACAGACCGTAGTAAAACTCATCAAGTTTATGCTAAAATAACGTCTGCGGTTATTGAAGAGAAAGGTAAGGCGCTTTTCGATGCGAAAAATAAAGGCCGGAAAAAAGAGTTTTATGCGCGCTTCGGTTTCGCGTTACAACCGATTGACATTCTTCGATAAAGCAAGCGGCCAATTCGGCCTTGTTTACGACCGCCGCTTTTTGAGATAACCGTAAATTCGCGATTTTAAGTCGATCGCCTGCAACGCGCGCGCAAATAAACCGCCTGGCCCACCTGCAGATGGCGCGCCGGACGCGTGTGGGGTTTGCAACACCCGCACGAAGATTGAAGATGTTATTAAGTCCGGAATTTATGAGATTGGCTGCGTCAAAATGCGGTTAGTCTCTTAAAGGACGCACTTAAATCGGACAGATTGAGGCGTAATCGATAAGATCGCCTGCTTTACTCCGCGATACGGCGAATAATTTCTTTATTCGAGCTCAATTGTGACACGCATTTAACTTGAAATGTTAAATAAAACCAGAGATTAACGAAAATTTACCCGGTTTGCGTCATGCTTAACGTACCAGATAGGATTTCGTGTAAAACAAGTAATCACCATGATGTAGAATCGATTTTTATTAAAAGTTGAAAGTTAAGCCAAGAAAGTCCGACTTGATTGTTCATAAATCTGTTCATAAACCTTGTGTAAATAAAATGTTTTGAACGAGTTTTGACAGTAACAACAACTGCAGCTGTGGTGCCACTCGGTGCCTTTTGCAGAAAAGCAACGTCTTCAAGCTCAAATCTTACTCCTTTCGAACACTTAAAAAATAAGCACTTTATTCACGTGGTCTCTGAACAAATTGAACAAATACTATGTCCAGAATCTCTATTTCCAACGCTTTAGAAATAAAACCATCCATAAGGGATAGCTGTAAACACGAACTAGTGAATGGTTGAAGAACCTGTCCAACCACTAAGATTATAGTGGTTCGGTTATGTTTATAGAATAAATGCTGGCCAAGTTCTCTCTACCATGTAGTCTTCTGTAGAGATGGAAATCCGTCCAGTGGAAGTTTCAACGACAGTTTCAGTTTCAATGAGTACGATCAGTGCCAATAGAGGGAAAAGCTACTAATCCATCAATCATCAAGGAATACGAGGTAGAAATCGTTCAGTAATCTATCAATAGAATATTCCGACTAGTAGAAAATCGAAGCAGTAAGAACAATCAAAAAATGTAGTTGGAAAAACTGAAGAATCGATGGTGTTAATGGTGTGCCATCAATTAGGAACGCCGTTGGTTAATAAGAATGGTACCATATCATAGAACGGTGCATCACCAAGGAAGTGTAGAGTGGAAAAATGAATAAGTGGAGTACCATCAGTGCTAATGATCACCATGGAAGGAAAGGCTGCTAATCCATCAATCATCAAGGAAGACAAGCTTTCCACCTTGTCGTTCAGTCATCTATGAATAGAACTTTCCAACTAGTAGAAAATCGAAGTAGTAAGGACCATCAAAAAATGTAGTTGGAAGATCTGAAGAATCGGTGGTGTTAATGGAGTACCATCAATTAGGAAATGCCCTTGGTTAATAAGAATGGAAATGGTACCATATCATAGAGCCTTCTATGAAAGGTGCATCATCACCAGTTGTCCTATAACCAAAAAAATAGGAAATCCACAAATCACAAAAAGAATGGAAATGTACTTATCTATCGCAGCAAACTCTGCCATGAAGAGAATACCTCGTGGAAAAGTCAGCGAGCGAGAAGCACGTAAGTAAGTGTGGCTCGAAAACATCGAGGAAGACCATCATCCTCTAATCAACAGGAATAGAAAGAGATACACTTCTTATACTGTTTCCAGTCTAGTGCAAGATCCAGCGAGCGAGAGTAGCACAGGAAATATAGCTCAAAGAGATCGAGGAAGGCCTGATGAATCGACGATGTATCCTCATTACTTTCTTTCGATCACAGAAAATAGTAACACCATTAATTCCCAAGAACGGAAGTGTATAAGCCATGTGTATAATCTTTTATAGAGACGACTCACCTAAAGGAAATTCTTACGAAGTACGAGAAAGGCATGAAGAACTGATGATACAGCATCACTCAATGCCACTAATCGCCAAGAATAAAAATGTGTATGGTACATACCTACCATATATACGAGTACGTACGTACCATTCACTAAATGTAATGCCTAGAAGTCTCTCGAACCGTTGCGAAGACGAACTGATGGATGACAGAAAAACATGTCTAACAACTTGTGCGAAACCTAAGAACATTAGGGTTTCCTGTAGAAATAAACACATAGTACAGATGCTATCGACTACCACTTTCGAGAACATGCTCCGTTTAGTTGAAATACCAAGAAACGCCGTTTAAAAAAAGTCGAGGATGACTTGAAAAATCAACTGGGGTATCATTTATTGGCATTGATCACGATAAATGCAATGGAAAAATTACTAATCACCAAGAAAGGCAAAGTGCAAACCATAGAGTCTTCTGAGGACAATAGCTTTAGAAAGCCAGAAAATCTGAAGGACGACTGTGCACTGCTACTGACGGTCACTGATCACCAAAAAGA
Organism: Dorcus parallelipipedus; assembly: GCA_958336345.1. NCBI lineage: Eukaryota > Metazoa > Arthropoda > Insecta > Coleoptera > Lucanidae > Dorcus > Dorcus parallelipipedus. Next base: position 35,831,868 of record OY284480.1, read on the forward strand.
GAAAAGCTCCTTTTTATCAAGAATAGAAATAGGTCTGTCTTATATAAAAGTCAGCAAGCGAGTACCATCAAAAGGTCGAGGAAGAACCATCGATGTGCCATCACTGCGCATGCTTTACTGAAAGCAATGGAAAAATTCAGCGAGCGAGATCATCAAAGGCAATGTATTTAAAAATTCGAGACAAACCTAATGAACGCGTTGCACCGTCATTGATTGCTTCTAATCACCAAGGATGGAAGCGTACAAACCATGCAATCTTGTGTGAAGAGGAAGAACTGTCCAATGGAAAAGGCAGCTTGCGATCGTGACCTGACAGAGGAAATCTTAATGAGCAAGAAGCAAACAAAAAAAAGTGGTAGCTCAATGAGACCTGAAGTATGTAGACTTCTATGAAGAGAATGCCTGGAAAATTCAGCGAACGTCAGCCATCAGAGCAAATCGATCTGAAGAACCGACGGTTGCTACTAATCATCAATGATGAAAATATATCCTAGTAACTGAGCCCCTTTAGCATTGACAGCAACATATTGATTGACCAATCCAAGCTGCTGAGTGAACAGCGCACTCTTTAAGTGTTAGGTAGACAGAAAAGAATTAATTAAATTCATTCACCTCAATAGGTGTAAGATAAAAATAAAGAATCAATTTTTAAAAGTTGAAATTACTAAAGCGGAATCGGCAGGCCAAACATACTCAACCGAAATACTGTGGAGAAATATGGACGAACCAAATAAAATATTTGAGGACGATTGCTGATGGTAGTAACAACTTCCTCAGGTAAACACCTTCCTAAAAGAAATTTATACCCAAAGACATTGTTTGAGTTGTTTTTATTGAAGGCAGGTTAACACCATTGCTTGAGAATCCTCATTTATCATATCGTAACCTTTGGTAAGAATCTGTGGTTAAGCCATGTCCACGCAATTTAGTGACCCCCTGTATAAAGAAAAGACTTGTGAATATTTAATAAAGCAAAGTTTCTCGAGTAACAATGTTATAATCGACTTTGGCCAATTTATTAATTTCAGTTTTTGAATTTTCTCCAATAAAAAACGGAAACGAATTTTGATACTTTTGGAGAATGAGTGTCTTATAGTCGTCCCAGTATTGTATCGGTTTTATGGTCTTGACCGGCACTGCGGTCTCTTTGTCGCCTCTCTGTCGCTTTCTTTAATAGCAAAACTATAAAACCTGTACAAAACTGGGACGACTATACTACGAGTAGCAGAATCGGTATTAAATAATCTGAACAGAGAAGATAATGACATCTGGTTGATCAGATAGAGCTGTTATAAAAACGTATATTTCGAAACTGACATAAACCGCGGGCACCTTTTATTCTGACGAAACAAATCACTCATTCTGGACGTTTGTGGCGAAATTATATTCGTGAATAATAAGTTTAGAGCGTCGTAAATCCATTTAATTTATTAGCAATTAAACAATAACACGAATTTTATGTTGATTCAGAATCGCACGGAAAGACTAGTGTTTTATTTAATGATCGACGTTTCATCAGCTGCATGTTTAATTTTTTTTTTTTTTAAATAAGAAAAGTTTGCTGTTTTTTTCTTAAAAGTTGTTTAAATAATGACTTGCACTATTTAACAACGTCAATGCTTCACAATTATTTATTGAGATTTCCACTTGTCGTTTTTAAAAATAAACTACATATTCGAATGTTATTTTGTATTCTTCGTTCACACATTAATATACAACAAACCCTGTATTAGCCGCACTTATTCCAATGACAAATTACAACTTGCCCTAATTAATTTCATTCCTTTTTTTTTTCATCTCCGTTCAACATCGCGCTCGAGAAAAAGACGCCGTGTATTTTATACGTCGTCCGCCGGTATCTCGAAGGCGAAAGGAAATTGAAAAAGACGCGCAAGAAACCGGCCAGCATAAATCAAAACGTTCGTGTTTCGTTATAAATCTCGATGGTACAAATTAATTATTTATTATATCTCGAAGCCGGTTCGGCTTTTTTCTGTGACAGAGCGAGAGCAGTTGTCCTTTTCAATTGAGATTAAAACAGATACGTACTTACGTACAACATTCATCTTTGTCGTGAACTTCGTTCAGTAATGTAAATATCTATTAGAAGTAAATAAGGAAATGCAAAATGTACCAACAGGAGACAGAGGGTCAAAAAATTTAGGACGGTTTAATTTTTTTTGCAATAGTAAATGACTCCATGGATCATAGAAGAGACCATAACGCGCTTACATGTGGTTAATTATTTTTAGTTTACGTTGCAAGAAAAAACAACTTCTATTATAGTATAGACCTCGATAAATTAGTAGTCATTAATGCACTTACGAAGAGAAGAGGACCAAAGTTGGAGCCCTGCGGTGCATCGTGTCGTACAATTTTCCTGAGTTGTATTTTCTTGGACGTTTTACTTTTAGGTGTAACATTGAATTCCGAAAGCAAGAATGCATACTTTTACGTAATAAAAAAAAACAACATTACTGAATCAATCGCAGATAACTTCAAAACAATGGAGCTCTTCGTTTATTGCGTAAGAATCGGTAAAACGCAGGACATTTTTCAAGGGCGTTACGCAAGCAACCGCGTTAATGTAATTATAATTAAGCGAGTACTGTAATAAGCAAGTCATAAATGTTTAGTAAACAGGCCTGCCAACTATAAGGTCGCACTTATGTATAATCCATTCACGATCTTTTTAGACTCTAGAGGGCCATGCTTTTTTTTCGTTAAGTTACGTGCTTGTATTTTGATGGAAACCAAAATCTGACGTGAAAGAAATTATGACAGTGTCACATCAGCTGTACTGACTGTGTTGCCGATATATACCTTACGTGACCTAGGATAGCATGATTAAAATAAAAAGTAACTGAAAACAAATAATTCATCTTTTTGTCAAAATGCCAAAAATTATTAAAGCAGAAACGAAACGAGCAATAGTTAAAGCGTTCAACCACTATAAAAAGGATTGCCCAGATTTGAGAAATGATGAAATAATAAGCAGGTTGACGGATATACATGAAGTAAGTTTTTACGTAATTTAAATGAGAATGTGTTTTCTAATGTCTAATATTTTAGATTTCGCGGTGTACAATAAATAAAATTTTAAAAGGACCCGACAATTTGAAAACTTCTTCTTCTGGCAGACGTAAAAAGACGGACGTATTTACAAATTGTAATGTACCTCTGACAACTGGCAAAATTATTGTAATCATTGTGAAAAATTAATTTCGGAGGACTGGACAAAATATATGGGAAATTCTTCGTTTGAAAACATTCCTCCTTTCATTATTACATTAGGAGTATCTGATTCAGAATCAGAAATTGTTGACGAATCATATTCTTCTCTGCAATCAATGGAAGGGGATTAGGGAGTATTTTTGGCATCAAAATTTAGTAGTGCAATAAATACATGCATATCCGTAAAAAATATATACTGGGGCGGTCCTTTTAGCAATCAAAACTGATACCCAAGAAAATGCATTGCTAACACAAACAGCTTTGAAGAACTCTAGTGTCAATACCAGTAGTAGAATATAAGGATGTATGTATTGGAGGAGATGGTGAAAATAAACAAAATTCTAAATGAAGTCCAGCACATGGTTTGTTCAGGACAAATCATAAGATACTGTACAAAAAAATTACATATGAAAAGTTCTGAGACACCAACAAAAGTAAGAAGAGCCTGTTATTTAAATATCTATGCATGTAGTACTTCCTTATTGAAAAAATAAATAATTATCAAATGTTTGTTCGGGACGATACTTCTCGTTTTCATGTAATGCTTCCGACATGCTTCAGGCATACGCTGGAGTCGAGGTGGCAACAGTGGCAGTGATAGTTTTCAAAAATATAACCGCAAAACTAAAAATTAACGTCAATCAAATTTCTGACACTAGTATTTCTTTGTGATACCAACAAAAATGTCACCCTAACATGGCCTACTCTGAGTCTAAATAGGTCGTGAACGGTTTATAAAGCCCGTTTCAGACTATCCTCTTTCTTGTACAAGAAAAAAGAAATTTTTGGACTGGGAGATAGAATACGTTCTATTTTTTCAGATAGTTTTTAATTCAACTTAAATTTTGATACAATTTATTGCATAAATTAAATTGTTTAAGAAATTGAACTAAATCTAGTACCATAAATAGGATGGTGTAAAATAACAATGTAATAATAATTTAAGGTTTTTTTTTGAAGGGTGTAGGGTGAGTTTAAGGTATTATTCGGCTCTATCTGCTATCTATTTCCCTTGCTCTTGAAAGCTATCACTTTTCATCGTAGCTCTGTCTTTCAATTGCTCATGCCTTATCCTTATTGTTTGTGATTTTTCGTTAATTTATTTTTCAGTTTTTGACTACTTTCCCTGCTGCATTTTTTCTTCTTTTTTAACACTGCCATTTTTATTGTATGCGATGTATTCTTACTTTTGAAATTATTTTATTTATTCATCTTTGTATTCCATCACCCTTTCCAAATTAAAAAAAACTTATTTATTTATTTTGCGATCCCTTGGTCAATTTTTATTTGTTTGTCTCTTTGTTGTGTCTCCAGTTATCTTTATTTTCATATTTACTTCCTGAAATTCTTTAATAAAAGTGCACTGTAGATTTTCTTAATTATTTTCTATGTGACTTGAAATTTTTACATTTCTTCAACTTTTTAGATCTGATTTTTATGTCCACACTGTATAACAGTCAGCTTAAAATACGTCCTTACTTGAGTTTTGTTTTAATTGTGAATATTCCTTACTCGGCTACGCTCTTCTTTCTAATAGTTTTCTTTTCTTTTTTGAAGACTCCATGCAGCATGTGATAATTTATTCTTGACTTTTCTTTGATCAACTAATTATTTGACAATGACAATTTGATTCTATTAAGAAGAGTTCTTCAAATAGTTCTTGTTTACGTTTTTTGTTACATTTTGTAATCTCGTTCGTTATTTCTTTTTTTCTTCTCTGCTTTTGTCAGCTTTCATTTTTTCATTGCCTCTCACAGTTCTTCTATTTTTCTGTATTTAAACTTTTTTTAAAATAATTTGTGCCTCTTTATGTATTTTTCTTTAACCTTTTTTGTATGTTATAATTATAGTTCCTTGTTTCTCTGCGTTATATTCTTTATAGTTCCCTTTTACCCATTCATTTTTCGGCCTTTCGGAAGTCGTTTCTGTTTTGTTCTTTGTATCTCGTCCTTTTCTTTATGGGTTCATCTTACATTTTTATTCTTAATTTATAACTTTTTATTTGTGTTATACTTCTTTCATTCGTTTTTGTTTCCAGTCACTAACATTTTTATTTGACAACTAAATATTTGAAAATGTATCAAATTAAAATTACAGATGACAAATGATCCATTTTAATTTCGCTTTGGGTGTGGTATACGTAGAACAAAAATAGAATCGATTTTTCTGCAGTTTCTGATTCATGAAACAGTCATAATTCTCATTCTACTTATTTAATTAATTTATTAAAAAGAAAACATTGTTTGTTAAAATAATCATAAACTCGAAAGAGTTACGTTGAAATTAAGAACTTAAGAACTAAGAAGAAAGTGTTGCAGTTTCTAACAAATCGTTTCGAATTTGTTGATGTTGTTTTGATTCATGCAAATTATACTTTTGTTTGATTGTTAGAATTTTAACCGGAAGTTCTGTTCCAGGACGGATGTCGGGCCGATACCAACAGGTGGATCGGAGCTCCGAGGCCGGGAATGCCTCCTTCTCCATCAGCACCAGAGGTGAGTGAGCCTTCCTACATCTTACTCCAACTTTGGCCTTGGAGTTTCTCTTTGTCCTTAACTCAATATCTTCGTCATTTTAACTTTTACAGTTTCTGGTTTAAATCGGGCGTTTAATCAAATTACATATTAGAGGATCTACTTCCATCCATATTGCTTCGTCTTCTTCTTTCTTCGTCCTTTTAACTTAAGAAGCGCATCCTGTTTACATCTGTTGCGTGCATACATTGAAGAAACAACATTTTCCATTTTCGTACATGGTCTTTTCAATCCTTATAACGACTATGCTCTAGAAATCGATTAAGTAAGTTACTACGCATCCTCCTCTCCACCTCCATCCTCTCTCAAGCCTATCTGCATACTTTGAAATTGATTAAACCAATTGAAAGTCACATGCATCCTCTCCTTTAATAACTGGGTGCATCTTCTTTTACCTTGCTCCTCCTACTTTCGTCCTTTCAAAATTCTTACGACATCGTATCTACATCGGCCTTAGCCAACCGTCTTGGCTAATGGAGGAAACGATTTATAAGAATCCTTTCCAGTAACAGCGGAGGTGAACCTTCAAGTTCTACTTTCGTCCTTCGTCCTTTTAATTCTTATAATCGAACGTGTACATAATATTCAGTTACAAGTGGCGATAAATAATTTTGACTCGACGTGAAAAGAAGCGAACGGCGATAGCCATCGATGTTTCGCCTTCTTCGAGGACTGCTGCTGCTGTCGTTGCAACCGAAAGAAAAAAAGGCTGGCGCGCGCGCTATCGGTACTCGTACTTTAACTATGTATGTGTGTGTGTGTACACATGCATTTACCATATGTTCGAAAACGATGCCGTTAACTGTATGTTATTAAATCTTAAAATCTGCTGGATAAACATAGCTGTAGTTCGGTCGGTGTACACGCCGCGGTTCGTAATGTATTTGTAATAAAAGGTTAGAAAAAATCGCGTTCCGGATCTTATCTGGCGGCCGTTATTTATGATGAGAACGTTCCGAGATGAATCGGACAAAGAACGGAACGTTATCGATCTCGGTGTTGGGAGGCAAATTCACGACGTTTCTTCCTCGCGAAAACATGCCGCAGCTATCTACTATGTATCTGCAAAAAGGATAAATTACACGAGAGAGGTTGCAGGGTTTAAATTTGAAATTAACTTTTTTTTATCCATATACATGTGTACACTACCGTCCATAAATTTAAGCGCGTCACACAAAAAAATATAGCACACTTGACACAAGTCCGAATTTTTTAATTGTAGATGGAAAGCTCAATTGAATTACTTTTATAACTAAGCTAAGGAGTTGTTAACCCGAAGTACATATATTATGAACGTGGTAGCATGAAATCCATATACAGGTATCCCGGGAGGAAAAGCCAATACTTCGGGGATATACATAGAATGAATTATTGTAAGTCAAAAAGTTTATGTAAACGTATAGTCTTTCTTTAATGGTTTTCTCGAAAGAAATATTGAATAATTTAAATTTGGCGCTTCATGTTGATTACATTCTTCATCGTAATGTAGCGCTGCATGACATAAATGTGACAGTTTGACATTGCTAGTGCCGTTTCTGACAAATTTGGAAAACGCCGCACGTTTTCTGTATTGTAGAGTATACAGATGTGATCTATGTTTGTGGTTCTCACAAGAATTGAAGCATATGGATGAAATATTGGCGAAAATTTGTTACGATAAAGTTATTAGAAAGTTAATGCAGTAAAATAAAAATCATAATCAAATAGCTGTATCTCAGAAACCATTAACAAAAGACTACATGTTTGTATAAACTCTTCGATTTACAATATGTACGTGATTCTACAGCCCCACGAAATATTGACTCTTTCTTACTGGACACCTGTATATGATTATGTTAAAACAAAACAATTTTCTGTGTGGAACCTGTTTCCTAATAATGCAGATGTTATGCAAAGAACTGGACTTTGAATGGCATTATTTGGATCTCCTTTTCATTGTTGACAGAAATAAAGTCATATAGCACAAATTTTCGATTCAGAAATATACCAAAATCGATCGTCTTTTATCTTCCTCTTCTTCTCCTATTTTTTTAACTGTCAGTGAAAATTTAATTAAGTTCTACTGTAGTCTGTTTGAGAGATCATTTGAGAGATCATCGTTTTCATCTTAGCTCAAAGAATTTTACTCATCATTTTGTTATTATCATTTATGACAATCTGCTTATTTTTCCTGATAGTTTAATAGATGAAAGTGTACAATAAAAGTCAACTTGAACTTCCAAGCTATGGAAAAAGTTGATGCAGAAAACGTATGTCCGTAACGTAAGTTCTGAGGGCATTTAAACGTTCTGGTTTTAACTTTGGCTTTGGAATTGGAATTCAACAAAATTAAGTGTCAGCCAACAACTGACAGCACGAACGCATACGTATCAACAAAGACATACGTTTCTCAGATTAGGAATGTCATAGGGTTTTTCTTTTCTTTTAGTTTTAAACTAAACCCATGAAATAACTGAACCAAATCAATGAAGTTTGAGGGAATACTACAAAAAAAAAATAGAACCGCACTTGCTGTCCCCCAATTGTTGCGCCACTGTTTTATTTGTTTTTATTCTGGTGTTCAATTTATTCTTCCTATACGTGTTGACTAGGTCAGGTTTTTATTATCAACCGCTGGTTTATTGTTTTCCATTATTTCTCAGTTAATTAACTAATTTGATTTTCAGAAAAATAATCTACTTGCGCTGAGCAATTAGAAAGGACTCGCAATTAAAACCAATTTATTATTGGAGTCTTACGTTTAATGATGGTGAATACTAAATGTTGATATATGTACTTGTGTTCACCATCACCTTTCTATGCTTTTTCTTAAACTTGAAATTCCGTTCAGAATTAAGTAATGCCATTACGATTTGAATCTTCACTTTTCAACGATTTTTCCTAACTTATTTCGCATCCAGTTTTTTTAAACAACTCTCAAAAGTAGCAGGGTTTCGATCTCTTCAAACAAATGCGAAGAAGTGTTGGAAGACAGTGATGAAACGATGCACATTGATGATCAAACAAAGAAGAACTAGCCCGATCACCATTCGTAACTAGTTAGCTATGGGAGTTTGGGGGCCTATTTCTCAGTTAATTGTATGGTTGCCTGATTAAATGGCATTTGAAAACTATTTGCCATCTGCTATTGAAGACACCGTTCGCTCGCCCCTCAATGCCAGTTAGGCAACCATATCTACACATTTGAAACGTAGACCCCTAAGTAAAATTAAATGAGAAATTGGCCTGCTGATCTACTCTCGTTCCTGTGCATGACATCCACCTACACTTACATGTTACAGCTAATCAAACAAAGAACTCTCAGACTGTACGAAGCAGCAGGTGCTGAATGAAACGTTGAGGCTGGTTTTGCTAAACTTGACCTTTTACGTATTTAGTGATCAAAGTTTAGTCATGATCCGTTTAACTCAATGATTGGATCTTGCTCGCGTTCAATCAAGGAAGAGGCTTTCTCAAAATCAATTCTAGCTGTGGCGCTGTTACTGCACGTAATAATTGAAATCCTTAATACGTTCTTATCTATCTGGAAATCGATTATCAGGCGTTTCGCAAAAGAGAAATTAAATCAAATTACTCGAGCGCTACCGTTCCGATCGGCCAGCAACATTTACCAGCCGGCTGTACGTCTACATCATCGTAATCATCATCATCACCATCGCCTCGTGAAATGAGTTTTCTCCTCTTACGGTTCATTAGCATCGACAATAATAATCGTCGTCTTTTTATCGAAGATCGCGTCGTAAACCAACCACCTCTCTCCTCCGGCTCCCATTCGAGTGAACGTCTTCGGCCCGAGCGACGACGCATTTCGAAACGCCACCACTCACATGGTACGGTATCATCTTCACGCTGAGGCTCAACCTCGAGCACGTTAGTTATGTAACGGCCATACCATAAAGCACTTTCCGTCACGACGTGCAATTAGAAACTTCTGCCATCGCGGACGTGATATGCTGAAGAAATCCGTTCTTGCTCGTATGTGCAAATGAAGACTCCGCACGTAATTTGATGGCCACGAACTGCAAATAATGGACGACACCAGAAATATCCTTGACTACCTCCTAGAAACTCTTCATTCTTTATACGCATCAATTAGTTTTAAAAAAAAAAGTTGAAATTCGATAGATTATGGTGTTTGGCTTGCCCACTCGTGTTGTGTGCATGGTGTTGAACACCATTGTATGCGGGTTATAAATATTTATACCAAATGCCCGCGTACGATCCGTACGAGTCAGCCAAGTATAGTAATAATTACGTACAATAAAGTGAACGTTTAATATATTCTCGGCGAGAGTCGTTACACACATGCACACTCGTACATACCCATCCTCTAACCCATTTACCGCGCGCTTGATGGTCGATAGCGACCGGCAGACGCGTTTCGTATCATATTTCACCTCTTTCTCGTTTAATAAGCCCAAGATTCACAACCGCAATTAAGTTCGGCCATAATATTGCGGAATTTGAACACTGCTTAAAGAAAACCGACCAATTAATTACAAAGTTTCTTTTACTAAAATACTTACATGTAAACCTCGTAGTGATTCCATCTATAAAATGGAGTTAGATAATTCAATTATGGTGGATGCGCCTGTTATAAACGCCTCCTTTCTGGAATTAGTTTACAAGAAACTCAATGGTGGCTGACCTCTTTTCTTTTACTTATCCAACGCATTTGATTGAGACAGTTCATTTTTTTATTATATGTCGATGGATCGATTGATAAGTTTAAGAACTTTTACATAGGCTACCTCCTTTTAACTTTCGTGAAACAGCTTTGGTGCTTGCAGTCGAAGGTACGTTACATCCCACCGCTGCCACCAAATTTGCATTGCAAATTGCAGGAAAATTGGTTTTCTAAACAACTTTCAAAGTACGCGACAAAATAAACGACGACTTTCTTTGGATAAATGGACATGTGAACTTTAATCATTAAGAATGGACTTGGCTATTTTCAACATATTAGCAGCAACACGAACAGAGCACCTTAATTATTACTTTAGAGTCTCTTCGTCACTTTTTATTAGTTACGTATATTTCTATATCCTCGCCCTATTTTCTCATATGTATCAGGATAGTTAGTATATGTCGATTTATCTTGCTAAATGAAGTAGATCTACAGCAGATCTAGACTTGTTGCACTCACCATTGTTTTGGAGGAAATCAAAAAGACTTTTTACAAAACTCTCATTCTCTTTGGTTCTCATCTTCAACTGAGCAAAATTTTAATAATTAAGCTACGCCATTTTGTTAGCAAACAATTAAAACGACTAACCATGTGCTAGCTGACCACCAGATACTGTAAAATCTGTTCCAAGTGATTCCTACCAACCCCTTATAACAACTGTCGAAATTATTTGAAATTGTATTTTGTGCCTGGAGCTGCTTACAGGTCAAGCAAATCGACATACATATTTAACAAATAGAAACTGCACATCGGTGTTAAAAGGAATACATGACAATTGAAGGCAAAAGAAAAGATTTACTAATGAAAAAATGATTTACAGTGAAATACTAAATAAAGTTATAAGTACTGCTTGGAGGTAAAGCTAACAAAGAAAGGAGTAGAAATACAATTAAATAGTAAATCAAGTTGGGGTATTGTTAGGCAGACGAAAAATTTAGCAAAGACGACTGACAATTTGAAAGAAGATAGAGATTTTGAAGCAAAAGAGAACACACACTGCAAACTAACTTCCAAAAAAGCTTATTTGTGCTTGTCCTTATTACTCTTTTCAGCATTTCTACATTTACCTTTACTTTTGTTAACAGTTATAATGAAGAATTGTTATAATTTGATTTCTCCTAATTCTTGTTTCCAGAATTTACATTTAACATACATTCTCTTTAAAAAAAAAGGTTTAGTTCTTAAAATTCAAAGCATTCTTGGCGTTGCAGGTGTCGAATTTAGGGATTCGTGTACTTCTCTATTCACTGGTTTTCTGCCATAGTCCATTCAAGATTTCATATGCCGTTGACTTCATCTTTTCCTCCATCTACTGGATCTATTGACTATGAGTACCTTTATGATCCAACCATCAAATTTAAAGCACTTCTGTCATTTCAGGTATCGATTTTAAAACTCTATCCTCTTGTTTCATTATTTCCTACTCTTTCTTACGCAACATACCAACTCGAATACTTGGGCCATCCAAGGTTTCCCAGATCCTTTCTTTTCTATGATCGATCTATTCCAAGTATTTTCTTGGCCCATCCATCAAATTCGAAGCTGACAATTCAGGTGTCGAATTTAGAACCTTAGTTCTTCAATTTATTCCACATCTCCATTCTTTCGAAAGCTGTTCTAGTTCTTTTGTTGTCCTAATGTATGCCAAAATCATAAAACTAAGTGTATCTTAAGCGACACAAGAAAACTTAAAACAAAATCATCAATTAATTGTGGACCATTTCCTTTCACAGCAGATGGAAATTTAGTAATTTCGCATTAGGAAAGAGGCGGAATATTTCAACACCTATTATAGTAGGACCTACGAATCATTTATGTTTACCACGAGAGCGTCCTTGAGAACCTTCTCAGGTTGAAGTCCAAGGACCCATTTGATACGACCTCAAAAGGGTCATAAACCATAAAATTCGAGTAATTGAAGGTTCCGAAAGTTTCTCCAAATACCATTTTTTTCTTTTTGTTGCATCATACAAACCCCAAGCTCTGATTAATGCAAGAACGCAAACTGTAAGAAGTCCCTAGTGCCTAATGAGAAGGTTCTAATCCTCAAGTTACAGGTTTGCCCGGTTAATTGGTATCAAACGTCAAGAACATTTTTCCATCTTGTCACTCGTGCTTGGACAAGTTAAGTGTAAACGGCGCTTGGCGTGGTTTTTCACTTAATCACGCCGCAAAAAAACCTGAAATCACGAACGACAAATGAAAGGCGATTACAACAGCACCTGTTACAATTTAAATTTGAATAAATCAACGCGGCGAAGCGAGCGTGTTTTCAGCCGGATCACGGCGATAAAGAGGGAAAAAAAAAAGGTTGTCAGCCGCTGACATAATATTGACACGATATTAAGCGCTGTCTTCCCGCTCGAAACTAACTCGCTATGACATATCAGCGATCTAAACAAGTCCGATCGTTAAAGTAACCAGACGCACGCGAACCATCGACCAAAAAAAAAAAAAAAATGAGACACCATGCACTTCGGAAGTAGGCACATTATTTCTTTTGGACGCCGTGCCGTTATTGTTTGGGAACTCTGGAAACGGGTCGGTAATTGTTTTGGGACACGCGATGCTTAATGAGGCGGAAGGTTAAGGTGAAAGTCATTTGGAAACGATGTCGTTAGCGGCCATCGCCGATGGGAATTTTGCGTGTTAGCTTCATCACGAGGGGGGAAAAAATCTACCGTTTTCGAATTGACCAAATCGCAGGTAGAAGGACTTCCCGTTTGACCGGAAGTGCTGTGTATCAAATTATTTTTATCACACTTTCGAAAGGGGAATTCACTGAGGGTGGTCTTTTAATTTCTGTGTTAATTCTTGTTACAGGCAGAAGGTCCCCCAGTTCAAATGGAACCCGTCGATCTCAGCGTGAAGACGCCAGTAGTGCTACAAGTACCTAAGTATCCGAAGCCCCAAAGGTTAAAAAATCCGGCGCCCACGGCGAAGGTAACCGGCTCACCTACAGGTCGGTTATTAATTGATTAATTAATTAATTATTTCATGCGAAAACAGACGGCCGATTACCATGAGACAATAAACGAGACGGAAGTTCGGCCATGGGTCGGGCGAACTGGCATTAAAGAAACTGGTTTTTCACGGCGTTCTCGTCGACCGTATCGCTTAATTGATTTGTTTTGGTAATCGTAAATACAAAATGGTAATTAGGCGAAACAACGGGGAAAAAGCGGAATTCGCGAATTTATGTGCCGGATTACACGAGGACCGCGTACGCCCACCTTTTTTGTTCTTCGATTTCGAAGCTTGGACTGTGTTTTGCATACGTAAAATAATCTTGAAACGCACGTAAACCGGTGCTGGTAGATCGGGTTTTACCGGAAACACCACCATCAGAAATAGGAATGAAACTTTATCCAAGGCAATAACTTTTTCCCCAAAAGTGGTTCCAATTGAAGTGCTAAGATGAATTTGGTTTATCAATTAATTTTTTTCCCTTGTTTCGTCTTCAAATTAACTAATTTCATTAAATTTGAAAGGAGGGGTTAGAACCTGAACACCCTCGAAACTATCGCAAACCTTAAATAATGGGGAGCAGATCGAGGAATTATCTGACTTTATATAAATCCTTGATACGTTCCAAAATAGATTATGGTTCCGCAGCCTATTCCTCAGCAACCAGATCCCACCTAGAATTGTTGGATCGCCCCCAGAACGCAGAGGCTACAGGTGCCTTCTTCACCAACCTTGTGTTATACGACGCCGGTATACCTCCCCTTCGCTGTCGGATGGACTGCTTCTTAGCATTATATGCCATGGGAGTTATAGCTAACCCTCTCACCCTAACTTTAGCCTTCTCTCTAACCCCACGTACCTTCATCCATACTAACGAGGAAGACCTCTAAAGAAGCCAGATGGGATCCGGTTATAACTTCTACTTTCCAAATTGGATTACCGCATACCGGAGGTTTCCTCTACCGTTTCGAACCAAATACCCCTTTAATCAAGTACTGCCTCGATTTGAGCAACCTAGATGAAGCTAAAAACGGGAAAAATTACAACAAATTTTTAGGCAGTGAATGAAAAAATTATATTCACTGATGTTTCGAAGGGGTAGGATGCTCCTTTCTCATTGGAAAGGAATCTCATTTTCTTCCCCCCCCCCCCCCCCCGTCTGCTAGCAGCATATAAATGGCTGAGTTGTACGCAATTCTAGAGGTGTTAAAATCCTCTGACTTATCAATCCCTTCTCAGACGATCGACCTCTTCCAGCGACACTAAACAGACTAACCGAAATTCCTACTCAAGCCATCTTCGTTTGGGTTCCCGGCCATGTATGCTTCGATATCCAAGGTAAGTACTTTTTTAAACCAATCCGAACCCTCCTGTCACTCTCATTCTTAAATGTGAATCAAATTTCGTTACTTAATCGAATGAAACGAAAGGATTACAACGATTTGACGAAGGAATCGAGGATAGACTAACCGACATTCCCACTCAAGCCACCTTCGTTGATTCTCAGCCATGAAGGCATGAAGGTGATCCAAGATAAGTACTCTTTTAAACGAATCCGCTCCCTCCTGTCACTCTCATTCTTAAATATGAATCAAAATTCAACTTAAAGGCTTCCGCGGCCGTCGTCCATGTTTGAATTGGCTTCCGGTTGGAACCGCGTCACGTTGACTTCTACTGCCGACGTTTCGTTCTCCATTGCAGAAGAATTTCCTCAGGGCTGCTGCTGCTTCTCGTTAGTTGTTGAGACTGTCAGTCTTAACGACTAACTAGCAGCAGCCCTGAGGAAGCTCTTCTGCAATGGAGAACGAATCGTCGGCAATAGAAGTCAACGTGACGTGGTTCCAACCGGAAGTCAATTCAAACGAATCAAAATTCGTTAACCAAATGGAACGAAAGGGCTAAAACGATTTGGCGAAGGAACCGAGGCTAGTTCGCAGAGGCAAATACTTTTTGGAACTGATTTGTGGCCCTCTGTCATTTACCTTTTCAACGAGAGTGATTTCAAGTGAGATAATCTATCTGACAGGTCGTTCTATTCTTTTTTTTTCTCAGACTCATCAAAAAATCGTAAGGTCCTACCGTTGGTTTTAATTCGTCTTAGGAAGACGATTGCTGCTCCCCTTATCTCCTCTGAGTACATTCCTGGCGATGGGCAAATGCTTATTACCATTTCAGTTCTTAAGCACGTGTGAAAAATGAATTATTTCATCAAATATGGGCAAGGGATTAAAACGATGCGATGGTTTGACAAGAATTATGGAGTCGTTCCCACAAATATGGCATCATGAAGGACGGTTTTACCCCCTATCTGAGAAGAAGATTGCATCCCCCATATCTCCTTGGGTTGGGTTTTAAACCAATACGCACCCTCCTGTCACTCTCATTCTTAAATATCAATCAAAATTCGTTACTTAATCAAATAGAACGAAAGGGTTACAACGATTTGTCATTTGCCTTTTCGACGAAAGGGAGTTCAAGTGAGATAATCTATCTGACAGGTCGTTCTATTCTTTTTTATTTTCTCAGACCCGTCAAAAAGTCGTAAGGTCCTACCGCTGGTTTTAATTCGTCTTAGGAATACGATTGCTGCTCCCCTTATCTCCTCTGAGTGCATCCCTGGCGATGGGCAAATGCTTATAACCATTTCAGTTCTTAAACGTGTGTGAAAAATTAATTATTTCATCAAATGTGGGTAAGGGATTAAAACGATGGTTTCACAAAAATTATAGAGTTGATTTCACAAATATGTCGTCATGAAGGACACCTCCTATCTGAATCCTTAAGAGGAAGATTGCACCTCCCCACATCTCCTTGGGTAGCCAGACTAAGGTCCAGTTTCATAATCGAATTTAAAGGAGACTTTAAATATAATGTCACTTTCAGACGTCAAAATGAATATGAAAACACATTTGTTTACACATCTGAATGTGACTTTAATTTAAAGTCTCCTTTAAATTTGATTATGAAACTAGCCCTAAATGTTTTTGAATATACCAAAAATTCGTTACTTCATCAAACATGGAAAAGGAATGTGGTTTGACAAGAAAATATTCCACAAACTGTAATAGTCCTGTTTTGTTATGAGGGGGTGGTAGTTACTCTCTCCATTCACTCTCTGGGTCCTTAAGAGGGCGATTGCTCCTCCCCATGTCTCTTTTAGGTATCCCCAAGCCCCAAATGCTTTTGAACACACTTGTACTCTTGTACTTGTACTCTTCTGCCATTTTAGTTTTTAAACAGGGAAATATAGGACCACAAAATCTATTAGTTTCGTTTCATCATCGAGGTTTCTCAACACACCCTCTCCCAGTACCTAATTTTTGAACTCGTCGTTTTTGTATTGCATCAACGAGTTTCATTTTCAGCTTTTCCTTTCCAATATATTTTTTTTTAATATTGCGTTACCTACATATGGGGTGACGATGGGATGAGATGATTTGGTCATAAAATGGGCGACAGTGCGAGAAAACGGAAGAGTCTGGTTTGTACAGCCCTATAGGTCATTCAAGCCTACACCACTGCTTTGGTTATTTTGGAATATTGTCATAAATTTTTTATTTCATCAAAAGTGAGAGAACAGGTTGAAACAACGATGGTTTGGAAGGGGTAAAAAGTAGCAACCTAATTAAATGTTTCAATAGCTTTTCCTTTTCAAACTGAGCACCCACATTCATTGAACGATGCAATAATTAAATATCTTTCTTTGCCTGTGTTTCCAATGACAAAAAGTAAGACAAGTGAAGAAAACTGATGTAAAAAAAGAATCTAAACCGTTCACAATCGTTACAAATTAGTCCTACCTACAAAGCGCGATGGATGAATGGCATTCCAAAATCGGAACGTGTTCCTCTGGCTCTAAAAAAATTCTTGCCAAATTTATATGTATGTGTACATCGCGTCAGCAAACAAAAAAGCCCAAACTGATTGATTATCGACGGCAATTTATTTCAATTAGAAAAAAGTCTCTCGGAAGATTAATACGGGCCGATCGAGAGGCGAATAAATTGATCGGCGGCGAAGGTTACAATTACGCTCTGATTTATCGTGAAATATCGAATAATAAGCGAACAGTAGTAAATAAAATGAAGGGATTGCAATTATAAAAACACGCCGGCTAAAAATATCAATATGGAGCAATACAAATGTGTTTCGTATCCCTCTTACCATGCAGAACGAACGGACTACAATGTGTATCAAGGTCGCATTTAGATAGTAAGACCATACGTACATTCAAATCTGTGCGCCGTTTTTCTCGTTTTGGTCATAAAAATCGAGCTCGAAGGAGTCGTTTGTTTCATTAGGATCAGACGTTTCGGTGTGATTTTAATGAATTTCATTCTTTTTTTTTTCTCTCTTTCTGCGGTTCATCGACATCATTCTCTCTAATGGGCGATGAATTAATAAAGCAAATACCATCGTAACAAACAAAACGTAACAGGAGTTCTTTCATTCATTCTAAGAGACCTTAATATACTGAAAATTTTCTTCAAATCCAAACGAGAAACTCTTCAGAATCGATGGGCATCAGTAACGAAAGAAAAACACACTTTTTTGATTCATCAACAATGTACACTCATATTTCCTTTGATTTTCTTCTTCGTAAGCAAAAATTACAATCCATATTTTTATATTTTTGTAAGTTCTTCATTGTGAAGTCTGTTAAGATCCAGTTGTACAATTTCAGCTTTAGATTTAAGTCAAAGCTTAAAGCCTTAATAACATTTGTTTGAAATAATCATTGTTATGGAAATGAGCTTCAGCTTAAATTTAGACTGACATTGTACAATTGGGCCTAAGCCCACACTGTGGGAATGATTCTGCCTCGTCATAGGGGTAGTTGCCCTTCCACAACCATGTTAAGTTTGCTTTTGCATCCAAGTTGAATGATTTTTGCACCAATCTACACCGTCCTGTCTTTCTTATTCTTGGGCTGTTAAAAAAATTTTTACTAAATAATATGTGAAGAAAGGGTCAAACAAATTTGACAAAGAAATAGAGGGTAGAGTTTACACAGGTAGTTTATCTAAGTAAATACTTCTTGAACGGGTTTGTACCCTTCTGTCGTTTTCGTTTTGTGTATACATATTTATGATTTATACAAATGTAACGAGCGCTCAATAAAAAAAAAACGGTCAAGCAGGCTGTAACACGCTTTTATTGTCAGGAAAGTATGTCGTGATTAACTTCATTTATATTTCAACGTTGACAAGTTGACGGCGATTAACCTTTTGTTAACAAAACTCGAAAGCTATTCAAAGTTTTTTGGAATATTTTGGCAAATATTTTGTAAACTTTTGTGCAAACATTTATGGAAATTGGACGTATTCTGTCGCAAGGTGCTTTGAAGAAGTTTTTTGTCGGGACACAATTACTTGACCTCCGAGGTCCTGTGATTTTTTTCTTGTGGCCTTACATAAAAAACTCTATATTTTCCACATCACTTGCTGATTTAAATGACATAAGACAGCGGATTGCTAATAAAATTCAAGAACTGAAGGAATCTCCTCGTGTCCTAAAAAACCTGATGAGTACAATTAAGCATAGAACCTTGAAATGTTTTCAAGGAGAAGGTAGACACTTTCAGCATTTATTATAATTGTTGTTAAAAGTTTTATAAGTTACAGTAATAAATGTTTATTTTTGAAATGCTTTCTTTGAGTTAAAGTGAGGTTAGAAATGCAGGTGACACTAGTCGTATGAAGAAACCCTACGCTATACGTTCAGAATAATTTCATGGCTATCGAGACCGTTTTTTTTTTTTTAATAAGCACTCGTTATAAGCGGCTTTAAGTTTCACTTTCAAGGTGACAAAAAAATTACCCTTCTTTAATAAATTAGATGTTAAAATGAGGCCTTAAAAAAACGAGAAAGCGGGCGCTTTCCTTTTTCCTGTTTGTTTCATGTCCGTCCCCCTTTTTTCTTCTTCTTTTTTACTTTTTAATTAGAAACTTCATCAAGAAGTTTTAAGTTGGCGTTCAATCCTCTTTCCTTACTCTTTGTAAAGTTCGTCATTCTTCTTTCAATACATGTTATACTGGGTAAGACTGAAAGTTTCGGGTATTTCTAAACGTAAACGTATTCGTATACAAACCAAATTGGCCATGTCTTGATCGTGAAGAAACATGCCAGCCAAAACTTGCAGAGGTGCTGATATGGATTCAGACCACTATTTAGTTAAAATAGACATATAAAAACACATACAGAAACAAGAAAAAAGATCACAAATAAATTTGATATGAAAAAACTGCAGAGTACAAATATTCAAAGCAGATATGTTAAAGAAATTGAAGAGGGCTTAAATGAAACAGGGGAAACAGGGGAACAGGGAGGGTACAATCGGTAAAAGAAGAATGGGAAAAAATCGCAAAAATTATTCAAGAAGCAAAAAAAAGTGGTTCCAGCATGAACTCAACAAAAAAAGAATAACTGGTGGGACGAAGGTATGTAAAAAGGAAATAGACAAGAGGAGCAGCCTAAGGTGCAAAGCATTACAAACATAAAAGGAACAAGACCAAATAGCGTACAAGGAATAAAGGGAACAAGACCAAATAGCATACAAGGAACAGAAAAAAACATAAGCAATGTTAAGAACGAAAAAAGAAAAAATGGTGAGGAGAAAAGTAAGCAAATTGAAGACTACTATAAGAGGAAAGAAATTCAATATTTCTACAGAGAAGTAAAAAAGGGAAAACAGAAAAACAAAGAAGCACATTTCATTAAAGACAAAGATGGAAATCTAATTGGAGATGAAGGACAGGTAAAAGAAAGATGGAAGGAATATTTTTATGAAATGCTAAATGAGGGCGAAGAGGACGAAGAAGAGGAGAGTCATAAACTAATAGAGTTAGAAGAAGTAACAGAACCAACAATAGAAGAAGTTAACTTAGTTATTGAGAAAATGAAAAATAACAAGAGCCCAGGCAGAAATGGGATAACAGCTGAAAATATAAAATACGAAGGACAGACACTGAGACGAAAGATACATGAACTAATTGTAAAAATATGGAGACAAGAAAAGATGCCGAAAAGTTGGCAACAAGCAACCATCATCCCAACATTGAAGAATGGCGATGCTACAGACTGCAATAATTACAGGGGTGTGTCGGATACTACATACAAAGTATTTGTAATAAGACCAGAGCAATTCCTAGACCCACAGCTGGGAGACTATCAGGCAGGGTTCAGAATAGGCAGAGCAACGACAGGTCAAGTAATATTTATTATGAAAGAAGTGCTAACGACTTGTTGTGAATACAAAATTCCAGCGGTGATCCTGTTTGTAAAAAAGCGTACGATTCAGTCCGAAGAAATAAACTGTTACAACTAATGAAAGAGTTTCCGATACCAAAAAACTGATAAACTTGATTGGGATGACAATAACAAACACCGTAAATACAGTGAAAATAAAAGGTGAGTTATCAGATGAGGTTGAAGTCAGAACAGGTCTCAGACAAGGAGATCCCTTTTCAACGCTGCTATTCAATTTAGTATTGGAAAAAATTATGAGACAATGTAAGTTGAACAGATCAGGAGGTATCATGCACAAAAGTCATCAATCACAACACGGCTAGTGGAGGCTGCCACGGAAATGGGACTCCAGATTAACCAAAAGAAAAATCAGTTTATGAGAATAGGAACTAAAACAACAGGAAGTACCTTGAATAGAGATACGAATTTTAGACGTATATCCTTTGTAGAAGTGGAAGAGTATGTGTATTTAGGGACGATAATCACCAACAAAGCGGACGAAGAAAGAGAAGTAAATTGGAGAACCATGAAAGCAAACAAATGTGCTGGTGCAGTAAATTATTTAATAATGACCAAATACATTTCTAGAAAGGCAAAACTAAGGGTAGGTATATAAGACAATTGTAAGACCAACATTATTGTATGGATCCGAAACCTGGATGCTGAATAAAAAATCTCAAGATAACATATTAAGATGGGAAAGAAAAATATTGAGACGAATATTTGGTGGAAGACTGACAGAAGATGGTTATATAAGAAGAACAAATGAGGAAATGTAGGACCTATACAACGAACAAAATATTGTGGAAATAGTGAAAACGAGGAGGTTGCAATGGCTGGGACATTTAGAAAGAATGCCAGAGGACCGAACAGCGAAGCAACTGGCATAGAAAAACCCGACAGCAAAAGGAAGACCACGGAGAAGATGAAGAGAGGTAGTGCTGGCTGACTTGAACGAAAGGAAGATAATTAATTGGAGAAGTAAATCCAGGAACAAAAAACTATGAAACAAACTAATAGAGCTCGGGGCCTGAAAGGCCTGCTTCAAAGCTATTTATATAAATGTATTCATGAAATTTGACATTCCATTAATTTAGTAACCATAAGAAAACAAAATACTTCTAATAACCGTAACATGATGGTTACTTCGATATAGTACTTCTAATAGTGTCATAACAAAACACACAAAATAGCGAAGAAAATGATTTAACTCGACATCAGTGAGCCGATTGACATTTCTTTCAGATTCATTTGAATAAATCCACCTTCATCTCCCGATACTGTACTATACACGTAATTTGAGCGCTGACATGACCAGATGTGCTCATTCTTTCAACACTGCGCGAATGAACATCTTTTGTTGTCGTTTGCTTGTTTTGGGACACCCAAATACCGGATTGACATTTCTTTTCTTTTGAATAAATCCATCTTCAATTCCCGATGCGATGCCATAAACGCGTTTTGATATTCCTCAAGCGTTGACATGACCAGATGTATATGTCAAATTGTATGGAACCCCTAACGATTTCTTCCCTGTTCTTTTCTTATGTCTTCCTCCCACAATCAAGCGTAGATTGCGAGGTCAACCTGAAGAAGCAGTTGGAGAAGTATCATTTCTGAGATGCCATCTTTTGAGGAGTGGAATGAATTACAGTGTATTGAGCTGATGGTAAACCATACTGTGGTATTTTCAGTCTTCTCCTCGTACATATCAAATTAGGAATGTTTGGCCTGCCAGAAGTCACCATTGTTCCTCGCTTCAGCAGGTTGCAATCAATTTCGGGCAACTAACTCCTTTCATCCAGCTAATTGCAAACGACATTCTGTCTGTCCTCAAGTCACCGAAGTTATGCGCGCGATTTACTTCAGCAATGCGGAAAACTCGCGGGTTTAATTTCCAGAAACAAAAGAAAGCCCGATCCGTTTAAGGAGGATTACGTGGGCTTCTCTATCTGGTGTCGTCATCTGAGCTGCCGGCCGTAAAGCAAATTTACGAACGAACGGCTAATTGGCGGCGCGGAATAAATCATAAAGGCCGGCGTTGCATAAACGCGTCG
This sequence comes from Dorcus parallelipipedus, assembly GCA_958336345.1. Classification (NCBI taxonomy): domain Eukaryota; kingdom Metazoa; phylum Arthropoda; class Insecta; order Coleoptera; family Lucanidae; genus Dorcus; species Dorcus parallelipipedus. Next base: position 35,854,595 of record OY284480.1, read on the forward strand.
TCTCCGAGATAGCCGGCGAAGACAATTATTGATATAATACTCCAGTTCGCGGTCGTTTATGTTTAATTAAGTCGTCAGGTAAATTGCTGCAGCGTGACACGGTGAGCGCTGATCATATTTACTTATTATAGAGATAACGTCGTGTTGAAATCTCGTGCACATGTTGCTCCTGTTTTGCGGTTCACTTTGCCCAGGCGGGCGACTAACATGGTCGGTGATTATTGATGTTTTCATTCCGATGGTCATTTGTTATGATAAGTTTGGAATGCCTAATCGAAACTCATAAATTATTTTAAGCTATCTTAATCCCTAACCTACTACTACATCAGTTGTAAGTGCTTGGACTAGTCTTCTTTGAACAGATTCAATTTTATAAGACCTTAGAAACTGAGGGTTCTATTGGCAACACGAATGTCATATTTGGGCCCTAAGAAACTTATCATTTTATAGAGTACAAAATAATTCTCTTGTATAATCTTTGGATGGTACAAAAACAACAGTGAACAGTTTAAATTTAAAAAAAAAACGCACTCCCGGCCACGGATCTTTATTTATTTGTGGGGGCTCGCACGTTGCTTAGTGACAGATGACAACAGACGTCAAAATGACAGGAATCAAGAAACGTCAGATCGACAACAAGATCAGATAGACAAACACGGGCGAAGACACCCGCGTAACAAAGCAACGATGACGATCGTTACAACTAAACAAAATTTGGGCCGCCCCTTGGCGAAATAAAGTGGAACCGCATTCGTTCGTGATTGGCTCGCAAATAGAATCGCATTCTCAAATTTGGTCGCTAAGACAACACAAAAAGACTGCCCATTGAAGAATGAGATACAGCTGATCATCGGTGATTCGATTACACCCTTAGACGCCAATGAAACAGAGTTACTTCATCCCCGCTACGAAAAAAGCGAGAGCGCTACCCGCTTTGGCTTCAGAGTTTCGAGCAGCTATTGTTGGGAACACTCACCACCATAACCTTCCATACAGCAGATTGCCAGGAGCAACACAAGCCTTCCGTGCCGCCGCCCATTGTCGGAAGCACACACGAACCTTCCGTGCAGCCTATTGTCGGAAGCACACACACAAGCCTTCCGTGCACCTATTGTCGGAAGTTCACACAAGTCTTCTGTGCAGCTCTTGAGCAGTCATTCTAGAGATCACTTACACCTCACACATTCATCGGCGACGTCGAACCCAGCCGTTGAACAAGAGAAGAATCGTAGCTCACGCAGAAGCAAGACGCCCTGAGGTAGTTCCGACATTAGCCCCGTCATTTATGTTACCAGAAATATCGTCCTCCAATAGCTAGACGATAACCGGCCAAGAGAGCAGGGCGTCGTACGTCGTATTGTTTTTGTGTTATTCATCCGTTTATTTCAATTTGTTATTAGAATCCAAGTTGTGTTGAATATATACGAACACCCCCATATATTTTTATCGGAAATATTGTTCAAGTTATAAATAATGTAAGCATGACTTGTGTCAGAAGCAACCGGAAGCCTCAATAAATCTCGAATTCCTAATACATTCAGGGAAAACTGCGCTCTCCGTTTATAGAAATCTTAATTAGTAGTCGATTAGAATCAGATATTAAACAATCACGCGACATTCGAGCCAGATCCGGAGGAGAGATAACAGATCGGGCTTTTTACATCCTTGAATAAGACGAGCGAACATGTGGAACGAAGAAACTTTCAGGCACGCACGAAGTTCCATTCGGTACGAATGATCTAGAAGCAAGAAGTCGAATTGCTGTGTGAAGATTCTTAGCAAGCCAAAACTTGTCAAGTTGAAATCAACGATACGTTTGCCAAAAGAAACTTCTGCGTACAGAAAACCTCTATTTTTTTCTTTTAATTTGGAATTTTAGCTTTATTTTAAATTGTTTTGCATCGATTTCTTGCGCTTCACTGGTCACTGAGAATTTTAGGTCTGATTTAAGTACTACTTACTTTCTAATAATTGATTCCTGGGATCAAAAGTATTGGTACGTAATAAATTACATAACTAAAATAAGGGAAGCAGCTCACTGAAACAATACATTTATTAAACCCAGTTTACATTTCACAATTACAATTATGTATGAATTACAATTCCAGTATAGATATAGAGGGTTCGGTTTTTGGAAAGTCTGCTGGAGAAGCTTATGCAATCCAATCCTGCCTTGACATATGAGTCATCGGAAAATCGTTCCAAAAAAATGAATCATGCTTTTCCAATGACTCGTATGACGGTCTTGCCATGCACGGAATCATCAGTGTTGGTGATTTAGTGCAAGGCAAGATCGTCTTATGTAATTGTTTATGTTAAGCTTTAGCTTGTTACAGTATTTCAAATAAAAATTTCAAGAAGAGAATTTGACTTCTTGATCTTGATCTTTGGACTGTGAGGGGAGAGGGTTATCTTTGAGGGCTATTGTAAAAATGGATCAAGTTCTTTTGTTGCACACGAAAATGTCGTCTGCCTCATCTTGTCATTGGAATCAAAAGAATTTAAAATTAAAATATCAAGAAGAGGATTTGACATCTTGATTTGTTGGTCTTTGAACTGTGAAGGGAGAGGGTAATCCTTGAGGGTTATTGTAAAAATTCTTTTGTTGCACACGAGAACATCGTCTGCCTCATCTTGACTGTCAGTGGGATCAAAATAATTTAAAAATCGAAACATCAAGAAGAGAATTTGACATCTTGATTTGTTGGTCTTTGGATTGTGAGCAGAGAGGGTGGTCTTTAAGGGTTATTGCAAAAAGGATCAAGTTCTTTTGTTCTTCCTCATCATTGTCTTCTTTAGACCTTTGTTTTGCCTGCTGAGGATCTCGAATTGCTTCATGGTCTTCCTGATTCGTTTTTTGTTCCTTTTCGATTTCATTTCTACATCTGGGTAATCCTTGGCCTTTTAATGGCGTTGTGAATCATCTGAATAAGTACTGATGTGGTCGTTGTTTCCGACGCAGTTGTAACACTTGCACAAACCTGAGGTTCAGTGGTTCCTGTTCCATTATAAAAATTGTTGACAAAAAAAACCTTCAACTTCTTAGGATTTATTCAAACAAGGTCTTAAAAGAAATTTCGTTTTGCATTCATACCCAACGAGAAATCGAGAGAGAGAGATCCCGCATCTACGCTTTCTTGATTTTTGTCAATTTAATTAATGACCCCCGACGTATGCAGAAGCGCGGTGAAAACTCTCGAAGGTAATTAGATTCGTATTTGCGCGGCCGCCTTTACTGCTGCTGCTGCTCGTCCTCTTTATTTAATGTTTGCGCGGATATATTGTGGCGTTGCCCTCGCGGCCCGGAAAAATTTGCAGAATGCGCCGTCTCCGTATGGCGGTAGGTAGCGCTGTTGAGTAAAAGTCCAATAAAAGATGAGCGTGCCATGAAATGGATGTGTGAGAATCGGTGATCGTGTCTTCCCTACGCTACGACTACAAGATGCGCAACCTACTTAACTCTCTGCAGAAAACATTGCCATTGTCGTTCCAGCTCGATCACGCCAAGCATAATTACCTTCAACACCATCATCTCAAAGTTTTCAAACCTGATTGCATCACTTCTACAACGACAGGTCAAGAAACACCACCAAAATCTCCGGCGCCTTGCTTTTACAACGATCAACAAACACCCCCAAGCCGATTCCAAAATACATCCCCCCCAAAATCATTTCACTTTTACTTACACTTGGGGTATGCCCCAACAACACTCCCTATGTATCTTTTTCGATTGCGGATATCCTTATGCAATTGCGCGGCGCGTCTAATTTCTAAGCAACTCGCCGTAGTCGAGCTGCGAATACCGGTACCGCACTTCTAATTTACATTTTAAACAAAGCTTTCGAATGCCTTTATTATTGTCTTTTTAATTCGTATATTCCAGTGCATTTCTACATATTTAATGAGTCGATAATTCACGCTGGTAACGGCTCGAAATTTTCACGGATCTCCTTCTACGAGGGAGGGCCACAAAAAATTGTCTTTGCCTTAAAGGTGCGTCCGGCGATCCGGTTTGATTGACAAAAAAAAATGAATCGAACGGAACATTAAACAATACATATTCTTTGCCTGGAAGTTTGCATTCTGGAGTACCGCAAGGTTCTATATTAGGATCTTTTTTGTTCACAATATACACAAAGCAACTTTCTGCATATTATCATAATGATGATACAATTTATCAACATTGAGTTTCGATCCTTTTAGTCACAATATACACATGTAGACTTGGATCTTTTCTGAAGTATCTTTCTGCACATTATTGTGCTGCTGCTAAATGTATTAGCGTTGAGTAAGTATTACTTCTGTAGTCTTCAGGCTTTCACGGCCGTCGTTGATGCATAATCTTTAGTTCTCGTGTTCTCTGCCATGTAGAAAGTTTGTAGAATTTGACTTCTTCAGAAGTGAAGTGATGAAGATCACGACAAGATGATCGAAACGTCAAGTTCTACAAACTTTCTACACGGCAGAGAAGCTTCTGTTGCAAATTTTTTGTGGGAACAGATTGTATCCATCCAAGCAAATAGGGGGGGGGGGGTATGTCTAGTCTTGAGGCAAGTAATGTACAGGCTTTCGATTTTTTCTGTAAACAAGGGTTTACGTTCTCTATAGAACTTTGCAATCATATTTACATTCTTCTTTCGACTTTTGACATAGACCTCGCATCATTTGATGAGTTTCAACATTTGTATTTATGTCATGAGTTATGATGATTCCACAAGCATTCAAAACCTTTGTTAGTTGTACTGATATATTGTTAGTCAATGCAAATTGAATTTGGCCTTATTATAACGAAACAAAAAAACTAAACTGATGACTGATCCTCTCCACCAAAGTATCAGGAAGTTACAATTAGATATATTTTTGTTTGCTCCAACTTTGTCTCTTGATGTTGTTGTCTCTTGCAAAAACGGAAACGTGCAACAAGCAATGACAATCATTGAATCTATGTAATTCGAAGTGGAAGTAGGTTCAAAGAAATAGTTTCCGAACACTTCACGCCCCATCCCCAATTACGCATATATCTTCAAACACTTGGCCGTTATTCTTTATGTGCCCTTAACCAAATGACACATAATAACATAAGAAAACAAACTTCACATCAATCCCAAGGGACGCAAGAGGGGATTATTTATTAAATAAGTAGTAACATAACCTTGCTTTCAGTTTTGAGTGTGTTACTTTTGTCTAAATCAACAATTTGGAATGATTTACCATCTGGTATTACAAAACTTTTCTAAGAAGTCATGACGAATTGTCTGTTTTTATGCATTTTGTGAAAATCTGTTGCGAAGTTCGACCAAGTTATTAGATGGATAGATGACTTGCAATCAATTACGTCTCTTCGGCTTCCATTTAAAAACAGCAACAAGAAGAAGATCAGCAGAAACGGTCCCGAAGAAGTCGTTCTGTAAGGCAGGGATTAACTGTCTGCAGAAAAAATCGACTAAGTCATTAGATGAGTAGATTGTCACCTACCTGAACTACAGCAAATTGTACGAGTGACTTTGACGTTTCTCCAGCACCGCCGGCAAAGCTCTTGGAGAAAGGAGGGTTCGATAACTTTGTTGTCAGGCAGACAATCAGGTTAGAATTTAACCAATAAGCAGATCTGCTCCTCGTTTACACTACGCCTTAAATTAAATCAAAAAGAGCACTTAGTTAACAAGAAAAATAAAATAAATAACAACGCCGCGTTAAAATGAGTCGACCGAAAGTAATTTATAATCTTTCCGACCTTGTGACCAAAATCCGGCGGCGTAAAGGCAAATAGCTGTCAGTGGTGAGAGAGCGCCCTCCAACGGCGGTCAGGTTTGCCAATGACGTAATTCAGCAAAGGTGCTGCGTCACCAAGTGGCGTCGTATTGAAAGGTCAGGTCCACTTTCACAGACGGGAGGACTTCTTTGTTTCAGAACCCGATTCTGGCCCTTTTCTTTCACCCACAGGAATAACTCACGGAGGTAAAACCACCACTAAATGTCTAGTAGAAGAGAGAGAAACGCGTTACCAAGCGAACATACGCACAAAATTGCCAACAAGGCTTTAGAAAAGCTTTAAAAATGAGCTTGAATTCACTCGGCGTGCTTTTAACAAATCCCGGAGAAGATTCCCTTTCAGGTTTCAATCACAAAATCCACGTGAAAGAAACACAAAGATTTTAATCAACACAAACAAAAGGTCAGCACGCCACGAGCGCTATTGAAAGAATGTGCGCGAAGCCGAGGGCGGCGTTGTCTCCAACTATGCGCTGAGACGGTGGTCGTTGCGAATGAAATCAGTTTTAGCCGGGCGACAGAGTGAAATTGAGAGATGCAGTAGGACTAAATAACAGCGTATGGTTTAATGCCGTAATATTGAGAAATATGAGGCAAGTCACGTGGGCCAAGCCTGGCCGCTAGATTCCCACGCAAATACAGAGGGCGTTCGGCAAATATTATGAATAACTTAATTAAATTTTTCAACCGTAACAAGATGATCCATCTACCTTTCCAACCACGTCCTTTTAGGCGTGGAAGCCACGGTGGAAAACATCAGAAAGGAGAAAATCAGCAGCGAGAACAGCAACGATCGTGAAGAACTTCTTCTGTAACGAACGGAAGGATCAAATGTCAGGAGAAGAAGTCGACTAAGTCATTAAGTGGGTAGATGATCCATGATCAGGTCCATCCATGTCTCCATCGACACTTCTTTGACTTCCGACGTAAAGGAGGAGCACGGAGAAGATCAGCAACGGCCTCAACAACGGCCACGAAGAAGTTCCTTTGTAACAGAAGGATGAAATATAGAGAGAAAAAGTCAACTAAGTTTTTAAATAGTTAGATTATGCATGATCAGGTCCATCTACGTTAGTTTGGCTTCCGGTGGCAAACAGCAGCAAGGAAAAGATCAGCAGCAATGGTACTGAAGAAGTTCGTCGGGCGGAACTAGTCAACTAAGTCATTAGATGGGCAGATGATTGTGATTAGGTCCATCCATGTTTCCATCCACACCTCTTTGACTTCTAACGGAAAACGGTAGCAAGGAAAAGATCAGCAATGACCTCAGCAACGGCCATGTAACGGAAGGATGCGATGTAGGGAAAAGAAGTCGACTAAGTCATTAGATGGGTAGATGATTCATGATCACGTCCATCCACGTCTCCTTGGCTTCGGGTGGAAAATAGCAGCGTGGAGGAGATCAACAACGGCCATGAAGAGGTTCTTCTGTAACGAAAGATGAAATGTCGGCAGAAAGAGAATGGTTAAGCGGTTTTACCGAAAGCCATAGAAAGGGATGAATATCATTGCAGCCCTAAGACTCTTTAGATGACAGATAATTTTAATAGAGGGCATCACCTTATGTACTAAGAACTAAAAGTGAGGAGGTATCTTCTTATGACCGTCCAGCGATGTGAAATAAATTCTTTCGGCGGACTCGCAGAGGTTGTAAATTACCGTGGAGCGTGTGTTCCGCTGAAAACGTATTTATAGTGATTGTCCACATTAAATCGCACCACGTCGTGGGCGTACTCGGGCCGATAGACTCTAATCAGCAAGTTAATGCTAATGTGTGCTTAGCTGCGCGTGACCTTTCAGGTCAGAGTTGCCCGTGACACGGCCGCCATGGCATACATACTTCGGCCGCTTTTACCTGCTTTACATAATTTCAATTATTCGGTTTCCGCCTGCGCTGCGGTCCGCTAGTTCCTAGTTGTTAATTGCACGAAAGTTGTTTTCCGCGCCGTGCGTGGTTCAAAGAGAGAAAAAAAAAGGTCGGTCGCCGTTCTGCGTGGATGGTTCACGGGTATGCCGTTGTGCAATTTGATAAGGCCGCTGTTTTGCGGATGACATATATTTATGGCGGGGAAAAAATCGCTTTTACTTTGCTGCAGTGCCGCTTATTTGAAAATTCCGTAATGGCGAAGTCATACATTTATACGTAGCTATAAGTTTAAATTGAGAAAGAATCAAAATCGAACACGCTTAAGTATAGGCACTTGAAACACGAAAGTAAAATTGCTCAAACTTAATTATGCAAACTATTAAATTTCAAGGCTAAATATGCTTCGCAGAAAAAGGGGAATCCCCCAATCCCCTAAATACTCTTGTATCTATGTCAGTTCGGATTAATATACGACCAGATTATCGAGGTTGTATGGAACTATGATGGTTTAATATCGACGGGATTGTTTCGGTGCAATTTGATGTGGTCATTCGCAGGTTTCAAACAACGTCATAGTATGTCACGTTCGTATCGGACGTATGTGTATGTTTGCACGCGTACGTGGAGGGAAATCAGCAGGTGTAGTTAACGCATTAGCAACTCTTGCTGAATTCCACCTTGATTTTAGTTTACAAGCAAAGCGTACGCGCTGGCATTGAACGCGCCGGTAATTGTATATTACGTCGATACTATTTAGATTGTAATACCCAACTTAATGCGCCTTCTAGATTGATTGACTCCGTTAAGCACCGTTCACATTGCTGCGACACTTTTTTCTGCGCAATTGTCCCGCACTTAATTCCGCGATTTACGAGTCAATTATTTCGACCGGTCAACATCGACGGTTTCGCGAATGAAAATCGAATATGTTTTGAATCACACTGTATAAGACAATTTCCATCGGCATAGATATCATTTCCCAGTTACATAATAAAATACTGTTAAATAATTACCATTTAATTACCATAAAATGGTAATTATTGGTGGAATAGAATGCCTTCTATTTGTCTTCATTAATCACACTTTTTATCCACAGTCACACTTTTCATCTAATATGGTTGAAATTTGAAAATGTTAATCAGTACTTCGTGATTAACAGTCACATCGATCATGGAGAATTCAATCTACACTCGATCACCAACAGGCAAACTTTTTGCCGATTCATGAATCAGCAGGATCCTTCCAGATTGTGGTAAATCTTCGAGAGCTTGATGTTCCTCAAATTCCTTTACCACTTTGGTACTTTGTTGCTCCTTCTCTTCATGTCATTTCAATCATAACCTCGCTGATTCATTGAAATCGATTCATCATGTAAGAGCCATATGATTTGAACACCGTTTTAAATGAAGTGACATATTAAACGACCAAATTTTTAGGATACTCGTTGCTTAAGTCTTTTAGAAATGAAAGCAAAAAAAAAAAACCTTTTCTTCGCGTTAATTTCGTATTGTGTGGCGTTTGAAAGCTCGACGTGTCGTAATTGGACGGTTTCGTACCCGACCCGATCATCATCACGATCCATCCCGTTCCTCCTGCATTGTTATTATGTACACATAATATTTGCGCTCGGAGCGAGAAGGCAAGCCTCCTCTTCGGTAAGAGGCTCTTTTACTTTGTTTATTAAGGTTAAGCGTTACGTAAGCGGTGAATCTTCTTCGGGTAGTACCATAGGTTATGGTGCTAGTTTTTCTGGGGTACGCCAGGTCACGACTTGAACTATCGCACGCCCCGGCTCTTCTTCCCAGCTCCACCCGCCGGCGAAGAACTGCTAGACTCGCGGGCTTCGTCACATACATCATCCGATGCGGAGGTTATTACGGAAAAATGCCGAACGGCAAACACGACGCTCGAACCTGATCGTGTTAAAAATTAAATTAACCGGCGTGAATGCCAAGGGCCCAAGGCGGATTATCCCATGACCCAGGGCCCGACACTTGACACACATCGAACCCGTTTTTTTAACAGTGATCTTCTGTCATGAGAGTATTTATTTCAAATCAGTAGCAGTGTTACTAACGTCGTTAGAAATCGAAAAGAATTGAGATGCCCTTGTATTCCAAGTGATTCAAGTCCCATAGGTATATAGGAAAACGTAGACCAGATGCAACAAATGTGGTCCAAATGAGGCATCTAAGAAGACGAATAAAAAATAACAGTAACAGTTTGGATAACGATTACAAAAGGTTCTTAAAGATACACATCACGATTTTTTCCCTAAACACTTAAATGCTGTTAAATGCGAGCAAGGAAAAATACTTCATCAAAACTTGATCTTGTAAGGTTTGAAAAACCATGTTCTTAGATGAGATTCAGATAGAACGCAAATGGAACACTTTGGAAGGACAAGGTTCGAACATCTTGATGATGATGGCAAGCATGGAAGCAAGAAGCAATGAGCCTTGCAGTCAATTTGCTACAGTTTGACCTTCGGGGGAAACCTCAACACCTAATTGGGGTAGGTAATATAAAAAAGTACACACAACGTACCCAAATTTAGAAGATATACATATTTTGAACAATGCTCCCAAAACATTGGTGACTAGGCATGATCATCATGTTAGGAAGAAATGTTTTCCCTTTCTTTGTTTTGCAGGAAAGTGCCTACTTCTTGTAAAAAGAAAAAATGATGTGGTGGCTTTGTGCGTTAGAGAATAATTATGTTCACTTAACTCGTGCAGTAAAAAGTGCTGACCATTAATCAGAGTCACCGACGAGTAAGTTCCAGAACAGAAAACAACAATTGTAACATGATCTCCGTGTTTGGAAGTACTGTCTTACAACGGTCAATAAAATAACAAATAACAAAACAATCAATTAAAACTTGTTATGTCAATCATTTGGAAAAGTATTGTCAGGTGGCAATAACTTACAATGTATTTATGTCCGTGTCGCGGCTAAACATGATAAAAACTATGTAGATATTTGCAGTGAATGCTGTTAGAATAAACCGTCACATATATCATTGCGACTTATTGTCAATAAAGTCGGCGAGAAAAATAATCCTGCCTTTCGCTACCGGCTTTGCCTCGAACTTGCCGAATACCTAATCGGTCATGACAACCTGCGATTAATCACAGCGGCAACGCAAACGCATACAGATCTAGTTAGCGTTTTAATAAGCGAAAAATGGCGGTTTCGAAACCAATAGCATTTGCTAATACCGAAAATATCTTGAGAGATCCTCTACCAGTTGCGTTTCCCACGATCTAGGGATCGCCGTCGTTTACTATTCCAGCATCAAGGTTGGCGATGTCTCTCACTGCCTACTAGATATTGTAAACACTTTCATGTTCGATCGCTTTCAGAACAAATGTGATAGACAGAACGAGATCCGTAATTTTTAACGAGTGCGTTGTTAAATCACGCCGGACCGTTAAGGAGTTGCTGCAAGAACTTGCGTGATTTATGCGCGGCCCGGACACAATACCTACAATTCGTATTCATTGATTACGTTCCGTTTTTTGTCGCTCTCGCTTTATACGACCATGTTGTCGCCGTTATCTACCGCGTTCATCTGATCAGATTTTGCCGGAGATATGTTCCGTCGCTGACTTCACTCTATTTGGTCTACGTTTCGACTCTAGAAAATAACGATTTACAACCAAGAATTCCCGAGTCAAATTCAAACGCATAGAAATTAATCAAAAAACACATTGGTTCCATCATGAAACGATACCCAAATGAAGAAGATCCAATTTTTCGGTGACCTGTCAAAAACAAGGATTAAATCATATTTTATCTACAGCAACCCAAGATGACTTCCTCCGAGGTATTCTGGTTTCGTTCAGTTTCTCTCTCATCTTCCTCTTTTAACATGAATCTTCACTAGTCTGTTCCCTTTCCCCAGGCAACAATCCTTTTGGGAACATGGTCTTTTGGTTCTCTTCATTTTCGACTTTCTACTAACATACTTGTTTAATTGCTTACTTCTCAGCAAAGCTCAATATCAGGATTACTACAGCATAATGCTTTTCTGGAAAGGGAGAGTCTCAAGGGTGACCAAATGTGTGATGACTCCAGATAAGACACGATGAGAAAATCAGAAAATCACAAATCAGAAAATATTTTAGAAAAGTGGAATAGTCTTTTTTCTTTCGAGGTTCCATTCAGATATGGGATTTCAGGTTGACCTTTAATAAACGAAAAAAGGGGCCACGACGGTACGCACTTTCTAAAACAAATACACCGGCGGTTAGTTTTTAATTTGCGAAAAACGCACATTTTTTTCAACTCCGGACCTGTACGCGCTCGCTCGGGCATCAAGCCGAAAATTAGACATCGCCACCGGATTCCCTGACATTTTTTATGTAATCTTACGCGAGCGGCTCTGCGCTCCGACGTCGTTTAGTCGTCGAAATGGGGACCCCAAAAAAGTCAGAAAACGCAAAAGTCGCGACACAGTTCCTTTTAAGAAATTACGCCTGGATATCTATGTAATGGACAGACCAGACCAGCTCCCTAATCGCACCTTTACCTTATCAAGCGGTTCCTAGGCGAATTAGCCCTTATCCGCTTGGGCCCTGACCAGAGCCATCGGATTGAGATACGCCCAATCAGCGCGCAGGGCAGGCCCACCTTTCGGTGACTGGCACTTCCAACACACTGCTACCAGAGTGGTCCGGGTTGCATGCCCCTCGCCCCTTCTGGTCAAGGGAGACCTATCCAATCTCTACTAGCTAACCAGGCTATTGCCGGAACTGAGATCTGCAGTTCACTCGTCGGGATGGATGAACATCATCCCTAGAGCAAGCATACGGGCTTGCAACCACTGCCCCCGTGAGTCCAACCCAGTCGACCGGCGGCGGTCTCCCTCTACAGACTCCACTCCAGGGGAGGGGAGGGTATCCTCCGGGCTAACCGGTCCCCACGGTACCAGTTAACTTCACAGGTTGGAAGTTCCGCCACGTTCTAAGACGCGTCCTGCAGTTAGGTTTCGTGCCAGGCGCTGGTACGCCAACTCGGGACGCAGGGCTCGTCACACCCAAACGTCCACAATGGTCACCTACGGCCGAAGCCGTTGGATCCACGTCTCGGTTAGCAAGGTTCCCCCCTGCCGGGAGAGACATTGGACAATTGCTTCGAACAGGAAAGTTTAGAAGAATTCCTAGGTCAAATTTTCGAGAAATGCATATAGGTGAAAAAATCGTTGTTTTCGCAGCCCCGTTCGAATATGGGACCACACTTGACCTCCAGACCTGAATGCTCTCGCATAAAGAAATCCGGTGGTGATGTAACCTCACGCGGATGGTTTTGCGCTCCGACGTCTTTTAGTAGTGGTCGAAACTGTGTGTCAAAGAAACTAGAAAACAAAAAACTCCCCGAAAGCACACAAATCCTTGTAGGGAAAGGTCAGAATATCCGTCGCTACAGTGTCGGGTTTTATTAGGGGTAAACAGGAGGGGAGAATGGAGAAAGGGAAGAAGATATTTTCTTGAAGCCTATTGGCTACATTTGACTACTCTAGTGCTTATATTTCCTATGCTAATCGAAATTATAAAAAAGAAAAATCTAAGACCAATCCTCTATCATCATGGCAGCCGCCTTTTTGCCAATCATATAAGCAGGAGCATTCGTATGACCGGTGAGGGGGATAGGTATGACGCTTGTGTCTGCCATCCTCAAGTTTTTCACGTTGCGAACTCGCAGGCGGTGATCCATGACTGCCGCAACATCTTTAGCAGGCCCCATCTTGCCAGTGATGGTTTGATGGTACCTGGTAGTCGTTAAGTGCCTCGCCGCGCACTCCCAGTAATCATCTGTAACAAATTGCAACCCGGTAATTTCGTGCGAACCAATTCGATACCGTGTTTTCGCATGATTGTACTCTCCCCGATGCGTATGGTCTCCCTAATCGCCGCCACTAAAGTCTCAGGTCGTGACCTACCAGATCTGACAGGTAATTGGCGGTAATTCGGGTATATGAAAGGATCCGCCGATTGTAATTCCATCCGCCCAAAAGACTTGGGACAGAGAATGACGGGGTATATGCTCCACACTGGCTTGTTCACTAGCCTTCTTACTTACCATCCCCTTATCAGCCGGAAAGTGCGTTGAAAGTTGGATTAATTCCACGTCGGGGTAGTCCTGTTCTGGATCCGTTGATCCTTCGGTTTTAATAAAAGTTAAAGCTCCGGCTACGCACTCCAAAGGACAATCCCTTCTTTGTATAACTGATCGAAAGAATTGGGGTCCAAGGCTCTCGCAAAGTCGTACGTCAGAGATTCGTTGAACGTCAAGGTTAAACCTATGTAAGCTGAATGATCGTATAGTTTTTGCCCTACCGGCAAGTTTTGTATGACTCGAATGTCGTTCTTTTGGGGGCCAATTCCTGAAAGCATGAGGATGTGAGATGAGCCGATAGCACCTGCGCATAAAATGACTTCCTTGGCCGCTTTTGCCCTGTAAGTTTCCACTCCAGTCGCAGTTTTTGCGGTTTTATCCACTGAATGTGATGTGACTATTCAGACGTTAAGCTCAGATTCTCCCTCGTCTTCACAGGCCTTACGAAAGCCTTCTCCGCGCTGCATTTGAAACCGTCCTTCGTGTTGGTTTGCGCAAATTCCGCACCAGTTTGATTTCGCCCGTTTACGTCGACGTAATCGTAGCCGAGCTGCTTGGTGGCCTGCACGCGCATCTCGTGCGGTGCTTCACGTACTTCACCGAAAGCTCGCCGCCTTTATTCCTGTATTGGTCGTCTTGTTGGGGCAGGTTTGCGTCTTCCGTCGCCTTAAAGTAAGGCAACACCAACGTTCGTTGCCCATTTTCGCCCATCTGTCATAATCGTTTTTATTGCTCCTCGTGAAATACATGTAATTGATCAGGAAACTTCCGCCCAAGTCTTTTCCTCTTGGCCAGTGTAGCTTTTGATTTTCGAAGCCTAAAACTAAATGGTAATAACATGTTTTAAGGGGGAGAGGTTTGGGATTACCTAGACCGATGTGGTCCTGTTTCTCGGTGGTGTAGCCCCAAAAATCAGTCCGTACGCGCTCGCTCGGGCATCAAATCGAAAATTCGACATCACCACCGGATTCCCTGACATTTTTTATGTAACCTCACACGGGCGGTTTTGCGCTCCGACGTCGTTTAGTGGTCGAAATTGTGTCCTCCAAGAAACCAAAAAAGGGAAAAGTCGCGACACGGTTCCTTTCAAAAAATCACTTCTCGACTCTTCTATGTAATGGCACCGAACTAGATTCGGGCATTTCAGAGACAATGGGCAGTCGCTTCGTGTGAGACAGTTTAAAGAAATTCCTACGTCAAGTTTTCGAGATATATTGGAGAAAAATGGAAAAGCGTTGTTTTGGAGGCCCCATTCGGACCTATATGCGGTCACTCGGGTTTCAAATCGAAAATTCAACTACCACCGGATTCCCTGACATTTTTTATGTAACCTCTCGCGAGCGGTTTTGCGTTCCGACGTCATTTAGTGGTCGAAATTGTGACTCCAAAGAAACCAGAAAACGGAAAAGTCGCCATTCAAGAAAATCACATCTCGATTCCTACGTAATGGAGCTGGATTTCACTCAGGTGGTTCAGAGACAATGAGCGCTCGCTTAATATGAGAGAGTTTAGTATAATTCTAAGGTCACGTTTTTGAAATAACTTCAAAAAAGCGAAAAAATCGCAGTTCTCGGACCCCCATTTCGAACACAGGACCAGACCTGGGGTCGGTTTGGCATATGCTGAAAGAAAGGGCCACGATACTCATACGTTCTTAAGGTTGGTTCGGCCGGTAAATAAGGCCCCTAGAATTTTTTAATTTGCCAGAAACCCACATTTGTTTAACCCTTTGAAGCACGAATTCTTTTTTTTTAAGTTTTTCAAGTAGCTGATTGTGGAATTGTGCTTAGTTATAGTCTCAGACATCGACAAGATAAGAAGTTACTCAAAAACAATATTCAATATTTGTTTATAATATGGTTACAAAATGAAACCACTTTGCAACATAAGTCAAACTGCAAAATAAGATAAGAATATAAATATTCTAAATAACCCATTGAAAAACTATTTAAAAAATGAAAGTAAACCCTTTGAAGGGTTTACCATAAAAAATAACTTTTTTATGAAACTCCCAGGAATAATTTGTGATTTTGCAAAGTCCAACTTTGCATATGCTACATGACTATTTGGCGCTCACTGGTGACTTCTCCGTTATCAGTAATATTATCACAGGCATTTTCACTGGTCACTTGTTTTCATTGCCTTTATTGATATTGTTTTGGGAATCAATAGCTGCATTCGATTCACACGTCGAATCAATTCGTTTAGATCAGTTTGGATCAGTTCACAGTCGTGAAATTAATGTGATCCTTGATAGCGAAACGAACAAGTATATCTGAACTGTTTTGTTTATCTGTTGTCGCCACGTAACCGACACATAAACTTAGTTTATCGATCTAATGATCTAAATGATTCTTTAAATAAGCAGGATCACTTTGAAGTGATTTGGATCACTTGAAATTATGGTGGGGATTAACTGATCTGGCAGGAAACGAACGCAGAAAAGCTGTTTGGATCGATTTAGATCGATCCAAATCGGTGAATCGAATGCAGCTAATATTCTCATCTTGTGGAATCACCTCATCATCTTTTTCTATTGTCATGCGAAATGGCAAAAAGTCTAGCAAAAAGTCATCAGGGCTGTTTAGGTTGAGACTGCCTATTTCCTGAACTGTCGGCTTCGTCTTCAAAGCATCATCAGAAAGGATGTTGTTCGACTAAAGTTCGACAAGCTATAGGTGTCATCTGATGTTGGGGTCTTCAGGTCCATAAGTTTCGACATTTTGAAGAAAAAAAAACGTCTAGTTGCAAAGTGGTCCAAAAATGAAACCAGTAAACAAATAGCGAGAAATCGGATAATTTAGTTGTTACAGTGAAGAGCTATTTTTTGTTATAATCTAGAATGTTCGTGACAATAAAAAAACATGAATTATTATTTCAAGAAGTGCAGTTATCACGAATTTCGAAATAGCCCAAATTTACCAACACAAAACGCGCGAATGACTAAAATGAAGTTTTCTTTAACTGGCTTAATTACCGCGTTTAGTTTGACTTATAATCAATAGAGGACACTGACGCACTTGTCAGATTTGTTGTGGTTTCATATTTATTCCACACTGTAGTTGGGAAAAAAATTTTAATTTGTGGTTTTAAATTGAAACCACTTCCCTTGAAAGGGTTAAACTCCGGACCTCTACGCGCTCGCTGGGACATTAAACCAAAAATTTGACACCCCAATCGGATTCCTTGATATTTTTTAGATAACCCCACGCGGACGATTTCGCCCTGCGACGTCATTTAGTGGTCGAAAAAAATTCATCAAAAAATGTGCCTCTCCAGCCAACCACTTTTTACCCTACGCACAAAAATTGTCAAAAAACGTATCCAAAAATCATGAAATTCCATTTCCGTTTCGAGAAAACAACTCTGAATTTATCACATTTCTTTCTGTTAAGTTAGAGACGCAGTTTGTTTTACCCCAATTAGTACTTCCACTTCAAACCCGTAAAGATGAAGCATGTTTAGCAAAATTTTGCAGATATTCGGGGTAATTTTTCATTAGATTCCGGTGGATAATATTCAACTTTAAGCATCGTCAAGCGAACATCGACCGATCACTTCTTAACCGATAGTTTCACACGATGGTATTCAGTCATACAAAGCAAATGCTAACGATTGCGGAACATCCATCCACGTTGTCATTAAAATTTATGAAAGTGAAGGCATCATCTGCATCTGACAGCGTACAAATCGGCATGCAGGGGGAAAATCGTTCTTCATCAGGCATACGGCTAATAAGTCACAACCGATGCGAACGAATCAATAAAACGATCAGCTTACTACCGTTTCGTTTCCATCGTTAACGAGCCGCTATTGTTGTTGCGTGCTGCAACAAGAACGGACCTCGTCCTCCGCGTTGCCCAACAGCGATCGGATCCCGTAATTTACGCGCCTTTATTTCGTCAGCGTTTTGTTGTTGTTAAGGTTGAGGCCGCAGCCGAAAAGAAATGGGTTAAGCGATCGTTGCGAGCCCACAGATTTGTATCTGTCAGGATGTACTCTTCGCTGGTAGATTACCCTCCGCCATCAAGAAAGAGCAGGCGTTGATTTAATTAAAATTTAATTAGGCGAACATTACATGTTCATTACTCTTTCTATTCGGCCCTGTACGTTTATACTGATGAACTATGGTCATTAATCTAACTGCTTGCTGCAGGATTGTAATTAAAATTGCTTATTGATTTAATCACCTTTAATTCTAGTCTTAAAGGAAGGAACTTTTTTAAACTCTGAACAGTGATGAAAATGAAGAATGATTTTTGAAAGTACATCTAAATCCAGTACATATATAATTTCGAGTTGAGAAACTTTGTGTAGGTATCTCGGGGAATATAATATGGAGACGAACCCAAATCAAAGTGTACAAGAAAATCAAAAATTATTTCGCAAATCATTTGCATTAAATGTGAACAAATTACATTTTGCAGTAGGATTTAAACATGCGGGCGATACCCATCTCGATGGGAGCAAACAAAAGCATTAAACGTCCAATAAAATTTTAATTTCTTTTATGTCGCACCACACCTTTCCGCTTTTCAAATTCGAAAATTGTTTGCGCCACACCTCGACCGCCGCCCGCCTTCGATGCCATTCCTAGCCATTTATGTTGTTTCCCTTCTCTCTCTCTCTTTACCTCCCGGCAATCTCAATTTACCGAAGAAGATACGTACACCCATTTAAATTAAAATAAAAGATCTGGGCAATTTACAGGTATCACTCGCCGTTATTAATTAAAATCGTGACTACTGGAAGTCCGTCCATCCATCAGTTCACATTGTTTGCAATAATTAGGTGGTCATAAAAAAATTCTTTTCAATTAGCTGGCGAAGGAGCCAGATCATTTTCTCATTCGCTGCGGTGGCCGGGCGCATCCGCCTTAATTAATTAAACAATTAATTACGACAATGATGGCACAATTCGGCGTGAGACTTCGCAAACTTGACGCGTCGCGTTTAGCGCCGTTATCTGTTAACCGGGCAGGTAAACGAACTGGGAAATTATTACTAATAATGCTGAGCGAGCGTTCCGAGATATTGACTTGTCCGTTAATTAAAAAGAAATTGTTAAACCCGTCCGGTATTTGTTTAAGGTAATTAAAGTGATTCGTTCAAATTGCGTGCTTGATTATGTTTCAAACGGGAATTTTCAACACTGCACATATGGTATGTAGTTTTATAATGAAATAAAAAATTATGAGAAAATACACCTTCTATTATTTAATACAATCGCCGTCATTGCTAACAAAATTACTGCAGTCAATATATTTAAAAATTAAATTCGGTTTAATGAAGCGAAAGCTAAAAACTTTGAAAATGCATCAACAGATGGAGCTCGGCGAGCTTTCTTTTTGTGTATCTTTCTGGTCTTGGCAAATAAATAATGTATTTTCAAGAAAGTGTCTTTTTTAGAAGAATTTAATTGAAGCCGTCCCTTTATCCTTCAAAATAAGGAACCCAAAAGAAAAGTATCACCTTCAAAGGGAACGAGTTTTCTCATTGAATTTGTTCTAGGAACATAATTTAAGCAATAAGGATCATTTATCATTCTTAAGCATCACAGTTAAAGATGAACAATTTTATCATTCATCATAAAAATTGAACTAATTATCACCTTCAGAAGGAAACGAAATAAAGGTCACTTATTATTATAAAAATCAAAGGCGAACGATTTTTTTTGTTTAATTTGTCATAAAGATTTAATTTGATCTATAATGCTCATTTATTTTTATTAAGTACCTCTTATAAGATGGAATAATTTTGTCATTGAATTTGTCATAATTTACGCAATATCATTAAATAATTAACATTTAACATTTAAGTTGTCATAAAAATATAATGTATTCAATAAAGATCATTTATTATTTGAAGGTCAACGGTTTTTCATTGAAGTATCACATTTAAAGGTGAACTGAACAATTTTGTCATAATAATTTAATTTTCGCAATAATCATTTGTCATTCTTAAATATCACCTTCAAAATGAAACGATTTTTTCATCGAATTTGTCATAATTTGCGCAATGAAGGTCTTCATTATTAATGTTAAGTATCATCTTCAAAGGTGAACGATTTATCATTGAAGTTGCCATAAAAACATATTTTATACAATAAAGATCACTTATTGTTAAATATCACCTTTAAAGGCGAACGAAGTATCACACATTTAAAGATGAATTGAACAACTTTTTCATTCAATTTGTGGTAAGAATTTAATTTTTACAATAATAATTTGTTATTGTTAAGCATCACCTTCAAAAGGAAACGACTTTGTCATCGAATTTGTCATAATTTATGCAATAAAGATCATTTATTATCAATAAATACACCTTTAAAGATGAACGATTTATCATTGAAGTTGTCATAAGAATATATTTTATGCTATGAGGATCTTTTATAATTAAGTATCACCTTTAAAGGCGAACGACTTTTTTTATTCAATTATCACGTTTAAAGGTGAACTGAACAATTTTCTCATTCAATTTGTCATACAAATTTAATTCTCGCGATAATCATTTGTTATTATTAAGTATCACCTTCAATAGGAAACAAAATTTAATTTTTGCAATAATTATTTGTTATTATTAGGCATCACCTTCGAAAGATAACGCTTTTGTCATTAAGTTTGGCATAAAAATTTAATTTACGCAATAAAGACCATTTGTTATTGTCTCGCCTTCAAACATGATTGATTTATCATTGAACTTGTCATAAGAATGTAATTTATGCAATTTATTAGTAAGTATCACTTTCAAGAGGGAACCATTTTTCCATTGAATTTGTTATAGAAATGTAATTTAAGCAGTAAGGATCATTTATTAAGAGTAAGCATGACATTTAAATGTGAACAATTTTGCTTCTCAATTTGTCATAAACATTTAATTTTCGCGATAATGATCATTTGATATTATTAAGCAGAAACGATTTTGTCACTGAAATTGTCATAAAAATTTTATTTACGCAATAAAGGTTACTTATTATTTACTATTAAATATCGCCTTGAAAGGTGAATTATTTTTTCATTTAATTTGTCATAAAGATTTAATTTATCACTAATAAGTATCACCTTAAAAAATGACTTTGTCATTGAATTTGTCATAAAAATTTTATTTATGATGTAAAAGTCACGTTAATTTTAAGTTTAAAGTGAACGATTTTGTCTATATGAATTTGTCATAAACTTTTGATTTACGCAATAGTGATCATTTCTTGTTATTAAGTATCACCTACAAAAGGGAACGATTTTGTCATAAACATTTAATTTGCGCAATAAGGGTGGGTACTTATTATTTTAAACATCGCCTGCGCAAGTGAGCGATTTTATCAACGCAACAATGATTTTATTGTTATTAAATATTACTTTTAAAATGGAACGATTTTGTCTTTCAATTTGTGATCATTTAGTTTACGAATTAAATTAATTTATCATTATTAAGTATCAGCTTTAAAGGAGAACGATTGTTTCGTTCAATTGTTCATGAAGATTAAATTTATTCATTAAAGATCATTTATTATTATATAGTATCACCTTGAAAACTGTTTTGTCTTTGAATTTGACATAAAAATTAATTTACGCTATGCCAATAAAATATGGCCTTGAAGGGTGAACCATTTTTTTATTTTTTTCATTGAATTTGTCATAAATATTTAACTTATTCAATAATGATCGTTTATTATCAAAACAGGCTCCAAAAAAGTTCAAAAGGGAACGATTGTTCCCTATCATATTGATTGTCATAATTCAATTTACGCATTAAAATTAATTTATTATT
This sequence comes from Dorcus parallelipipedus, assembly GCA_958336345.1. Classification (NCBI taxonomy): domain Eukaryota; kingdom Metazoa; phylum Arthropoda; class Insecta; order Coleoptera; family Lucanidae; genus Dorcus; species Dorcus parallelipipedus. The sequence continues at coordinate 35,876,120 of OY284480.1, forward strand.
ATTAAATATTAGCTTCAATTCAACGAAAAAATAGTTCCATTAATAAGTATCACCTTGAAAATAAAACAATTTTGTCTTTGAATTTGACTTAAAAATTTAATTTACGTTATTGCTATTAAAATATGGCCTTGAGAGGTTGTTAGGATTGCGAGAATACACTAAAGAATTGAGCTATTTTAACAGACAATTGACTGTACAATTCTTTAGTGTATTCTCGCCATCCTAACAAAGGTGAACCATTTTTTCATTGAATTTGTCATAAATATTTGACTTATTCAATAATGATCGTTTATTATTATCAAAAAAGGTTCCAAGAAAAGTTCAGAAGGTAACGTTTTTGTCATCAAATTGTCATAATTTAATTTACGCATTAAAATTAATTTATTATTCTTAAGTATCAGCTTCAAAGTTGAACGATTTTTTCGTTGAATTGGCCATAAAGATTAAATTTATTCAATAAAGATCATTTATTATTAATAAGTATCACCTTGAAAAGAAAACAATTTTGTCTTTAAATTTGACATAAAAATTTTACTTACGTTATTACTATTAAAATATGGCCTTGAAAGGTGAACAATTTTTTCAAATTTGTCATAAATATTTAACTTATGATTATCGTTTATTATTGTCAAAAAAGGCTAAAAAAAATTCAAAAGAGAACGATTTTACCGTCAAATTGTCATAATTTAATTTACGCAATAAAATTAATTCAGCTTCAAAGATGAACTATTTTTGCATTGTGTTTGTCATAAAAATCTAATTTATTTAATAATGATCATTTATTACCATTAAGAGTCACCTTCAAAAGAGAACGATTTTATCACAGAAATTTAATATACGCGATAATAATTATTTATTTTATAAAACGTCACCTTCAAATTGTGTTACAATTTGTCACGGAATAAAATACATTTTTTATCATTATTAAGTATCACCTTCAAAGTTGAATGATTTTATTACTGAATTTGTCATAAAAATTTAATGTAAGCAGTAAAACTGATTTTTTATTTATTATTGAGTATCGCCTTTGAAGGTGAACTATTTTTTGTTACTGAATTTGCCATAAATTTTAATTTGGCAGTGAAGATCATTTTTTATTATAAAAAAAGTAAATGTGAATGAATTGTCATAAAAACGTAAGTTACGCAATCAAATCATTAGTTGTTATTATAAGTATCACTTTGAAAAGTGACTTTGTCATAAATTTAATTCACGCCAGTAAAGATCACCTTCAAATATGAACGTCGATATACAAGTTCACGTATACAGTAGAAACAACTTCAATTCTGAAAAACGATTGACGGAGAATGAACAATAGATATCAACATGTCTTTCGCTCTTGACATATCGCACTCATATATTAAAAATAAAAAATTCATAAAACTTGGATGTGGCCAAGTAAATCGTTATGACTCGAAGGACGCGTGACCCTAGCCGTACGATGGCCGTTGTTTCCATTGCAGGTCAATAAGGGCGAGGTTTTACGATTTTAATGGCCACGACTGTACATACGAACTTATATGTCTACGAACATCTCACTGCATCTATGTGCTTTTCCTCCCACTTGTGCCTAATCTTTTGGGAGCTGTGCTCTTTAGAAAGTCAAATGAAGTAATTTTTTATGGTTTAATCGAGTAATAAAGTTCTTTTACGATCATCGATTAACATCTTAATTTACTTTTCGACATTCAGAACGGTGTGGTTTAGAAAATTAAAAAATAATTAGCAACGAAGAACGCCGCTTCGCGTCAGAAAAAAGCCAACAGCTTAACATGTAAGCATGAAGCAATTACGATCAATAGGCAATAATGGTTCTTGCAATTACTCGGGCAGGCCGTTCTCCTTAATCGATTAGACTAAAAATTCAGTCCTTCAGCCCTCCTTCCTCTCCGATTTTTCCGTCCTCGCTCGCGTCAGCTTTCAATCGAGCACACTCGAGACAGAAACGCGGACTTTATTGTTGGCTGTTTTACGCCGGCAATAAAATTACCAGCCGTAATTAGTTCTTTGGGATTTTATGCGGCGAAATTAATCAACACTCAATGAAACAGTTGCGCAACGTAATTGATTTCGATGTGCGGTTCGCGTTTATGGGCGTTCTTTTTTTTTTCTTTCCTTCTTCGATTCTTTTCCCATTACGAAGCTGCGCGCACACAACGCATTTGCAATTCTAATCCATAAATTACTACCGCCACCGATACCGATTCGTGTACAGTTACTTTTCAAACAAAAACGAAACGGGATCGCGCTCACCTCGGCCGTGTATATATGGGTCAGGCCGGTAGGTTGGAATTCTTTTCGTTTTCGATGCAATTAATCGCGATTTTTTCTTTTTGTTTTGTTTTCGGGCGAAGCTTGATGACATAGCGTGGGAATTACTCTTGCAAGGCGCACACTACTAGTGTTACGCCGTGCAGAGAGCGCGTGTAATCGAATCGAGTCGTGAATAATGGCCCAAACAAATAGTGCTCATCTATGAGAATATTAACGGTACCATTTTGCAGGCGATCCAAACAAAAGACTGGGCATGGTTCGTACGCAATAACTTTTCTCAATTTGAATCTTACACGTTCGAATTTACCACCAACAAAACGTCTACACAAGTGAAGGATAGCATCTCACAGACAACAGACAACAATTAAACACACTTGTATCTGTGTGTGGTGATAATTTAATCGAAATATTGGCAAGGATTCGAAATGAAATGCTTTTACTAGGAGAAAAATTATAAATGAATAAACTACGAGTTTTTTTTATAAAGTTGGCAACACGCAACACAATACAGTTGTCAATAACTGCGTCATCAATCTCATTTGAATTTGCCGCCGATTTTCAATGGAGAACGCTCTCCCTTTAAAAAAAAAGGAAGGAGATGGTGGTAGCGGTGGGAGTATCTCGATTTATTGTGTTTAGTTGTCATGGTAATCAAATAGCAGAAAAGCGCTTACCTGTCAAAACTAGGACCCTCACACTGTCTGTTTCCAACGAGAACGCCTTTTGAAAAAAAAAATCATTTGAATTTGCCGCCAAGAATTAACTTAAAATGCGCGCTCTTTAAAGGGGAAAGAACAGAGATGGCAGTAGTGATGGGCGTATTTCGATTCAATATACTTGGATGTCATGGTAACCAAATCGAACGCAAAATGATTCTTATTTAAAGCTTGATACTTCAAGTGAGAGAGAGGGCAGAATTTGAAATGTCTTGAGTAAATGAGTTTGCTTGAGTTGGTTGTCATAGTAACTGACGTAATCCAACAGGAAACTCAAACACTTGCAGGTTCAAGAGCGTAAATTCATCCTCTCCGTTTAATTTCGTAAAAGATACCTAACGTGAGAGAGAACGCAGGATGTGGTTCACTTCATTAAAGCGAATTTAATTCTTCACACAGAGTTGAAACAACAGCTTTTTTGTATTGGTTTCACTTCTCGGAGTATGATAAGTCCAAAACAACAAGTGGCTCTCTTGTACTTGCTTCTCTTATCTAAGCATGACAAGTCCAAAACAATCTTAGTGTCACTGCATTGATGCCAGGCAATAATCTCCACACTGAATTGAAACAACGGCACTCTTGTCCGAATATAATAAGTCCAAAACAACAATTAACTCTTTTGTACGTGCATCGCTTATATAAGCATGAAGAGTTCAGAAAGTCTTATGCCTGATTGCACCGCATTTTTAATCATTGATTAAATTTAAGACGTGCTTAGAATGTGACAGTCGTGAATACATGACAGCATAATGTCAATCGCCATCTAATTGACACTTAAACTTCAACTTAAGTGTCAGTTAGAATGCGTCTGACATTATGCTGGATCTACGTTAAATATCACATTCTAAACACGACTTAAATTTAATCAAAGATTAAAAATGCGGTGCAATTGGGCATTAATGTCATTACATCGACGCGAGGTAATTATTTGAATTTAATTCTTCACACAGAGTTGAAACAACGGCTTTCTTGCACCTGCTTTATTTCTCCGAGTATGATAAGTCCAAAACAACAAATAGCTCTTTTGTACTTGCTTCTCTTATCTAAGCACGATAAATCCAAAATGTCATTAAAGTTTCTATAATTAAATGGGCCCTTCCTTGGGGGGATTAAAATCAGTATAATTGCCCTGAGTTTACCAAAAACTAGATTTACTCGTCCATATAAGTCCAAACTCTATAGGCGCTTTTTATAAAATTTCTAGACTTCAGAAATCACATTCAGCCTTCTTGAATTAAACAGTCAACTGTATTCGCAAAATACTCAAAATTCCTCTCTTTGTTGACTTTGGACTGATAAGTGCAGTAGGGGTACACATAAATTTGACTTTTTTAAGTTCATATTTCATAAAAGCTTCCACTTCGTTGAATATCTTAAGGGAGAGCAAAGGCCAGTGTAAGGTGTTTTGTATTATATTATAACGAAATTCAATATTATCGTTGCACTTAGTTGAATTAACTCTATCCACGAAATATTCAATTTTTTTCTCTTTGTTGAGTGGACTGTGGTAAGTCCAATGCAGGTTTGCATGAAATTCACATTTTTTAATCCAAATTTCATAAAAGCCTTCATTGCATCTTAAGTAGAAGAGAGAACCAAATTGAAGAAGGTGTTTTAAATTTTGGCTAGATTTGTTATCATTGGACTTTCTTCTCTTAGCAAAACAGATTTACGTTTTTTTTTTTTAATAAAATTTAGAAGGTATAAGAGAGCTTTAAAAACTGATTCGTCCGAAGCCCACGCTAAGTCCGTATAAGTCCAAATGTGAATCCGATTTACAAAGTTTCGAGGAGGAAATAAGTTGGAAGACGAATTAATATATCAAATAACTGTTCAAAATTATCCGCCTGGACTTACTTAAATATAATAAGTCCAAACTAACTCGTGATGAGAACTAAAGACATGCTTTATTTAATTTTGTTGAATCTAGACCGAGTTTCGTAAGTCCATATAAATTCATGGCTTATAAAATACTAATCGAGCAGAAATGATTCTAGTAAAAGTCCAAATTTTTTATGAATTACAGTTTACGCTTCATTAATTCACTTCAAAACAACACTAATGCGTAATACAAACAAACATCTTAATGCGCTATCGGACGCACGGCTTCAAGCGTTTGGGACCGTTTCCTCTCGTTCTGCTTAGGCGTGCCCGCAGCTCATCTTAGGCCAAAGGTCAAAAATTCTGCGCCGTCCGGTCCTGCCGGGCGACCGGAGGAGGGCGACATTTTTCGAATTTCTGGGGCCGAATTTATGTACTTCACGTCGTCTGTGGGCGATCCACTTTTCGGGAGGCCGCCGAAATTACCTTAACCAGTTAATTCGTCACATCGCGTCGGTCTGTTAGATTCGAACAAGTTTCGAACAGGAGGAGATGATGAGGAGGACGCACAAGTCGCAAAACTATTAATAACAAGCGAAAAAAAGATTCACGTTTTTTCTTTTTGTTTTTGAAAATATTTTCTGATTTCTGATTTTCTGATTTTCTGATTTTCTTGAAAAAACATCGATCAAGTTAACAGTGGCAATTCGCGCCTCTTTTCACAATGAGGCTCAATTTATTAATTATTATCTACTTGGCTAACCACACATCCTCTTTTGAGCTTTAATATAAATAACTGCAAAAAGAAAGATTAATAAATCCTTAGAGTGTTAATTCATCTTGCATATAATTAAGTCGACAAATTTAATGATAACGTTGGCCTTTTTAATGACGATTTATATTTTCATTAAGTCTTTTACCGTGCATTCAATCAAATTCCTTATTCACGTTAGCAATGGAAGCGCCTAAAGGGTTCGCATTACAACATGCTAGCTGCACAAAAATTCTCAACGATATTTCTGTCAAAAGTTTTAAAAAAATTATTCACTTGATAAAATTGTACGACCCAAAAAAGACCGCTTGGGAACTCCTATTATAGAAGAAACTCTTTAGATTTTAAGCGATGAGTTCTGCAGAGTTTCCTTTTCGATTATGGGCCCACTAAGAATTGCAATAGCCTCAGACCGAGTCACGAGGTCAAGTGACATATCGGAACATTTCGGTGGAAGCGCCGGGGACCTCTCGCTATTTTGGGACTCTTTAGGTTTCTTGTACTGACATCAATTTCTATAACGTACAGTAAGTGTACAAAGTGCAGTCAGCCCCTGTCACTGTTTTATAAATGTTAACATAAAACTCTATAATATGGACGCCTCTATAATGTGACAGTTGCCTGTCGTCCGTAAATTTCCATTATGAAATGACATGGAATTAATGAAAACCTCGACCTACAAACTTTACGTTTCCCAACGAAGACAACCTTCTAAAACCTAACCCATTTAATTCTGTGGGGAATACCATCAATTAAGTCGGGTGCGTTTTTTTTTTTTCAGTAGTAACTTGCCATGGTCTTAAAACTGCTGGTATTAATTGAGGTCTATTTCGAGGTGCCTCATTTTCATTAGCCCAGGAGAAGCTGTAAGGCCATGTAACGGTTGCGATCCTTCTTCTTCTTCTATACCACTTGTACACCTGGAGGCGTGGCATCGAGCTTTATCTTTTTGCAATCTCGCAAGTCTTATTAAGGATAGTGAACTGATTGTTTGAACAAGATATCCACTTATAATGGTATAGTAGCGTACTCTTTTGGTGTACCTTTGGTAATGTACCTACAGCGTGGATAAAACCACGTTCCAAAATTCCACCCCAAATCATATTTCTTGTAAGATATTTTGATTTTTGTACATTACTTGGCTTAGCAGCTTCAACATTTTCAAAATTGTCTTCTCAAAAGTCATGGCAAAATCAAATCTGCAGATGTAACTACACTGGATGCTCTCACTTTGCTGCTTGGTGAATGGTTTCCCAAGTAACCTTGTGAATCCTTCTACCAATTTGTCTGTATCTTGCTCGCTCGCTCACTCTAGATTCCATTACCATTCTTTATCTTTGATACATTATATACTCTACACTTTGGAAATTGGGAATAATAATACCAATCGTAAAGAAAGGAAACCCGAAAATATGTAAGAATTATAGAGGTACTACAGGTTACAAGATCCTAACTACCCTAATTAATAGGAGGCTAATGGAATAATTATGTAGAACCTAAAGTGGGAGAGAGTGGTTTTAGAAGGGGAAAATCAACCATAAATGCAATTTATATGATGAACCAAATAGTAGAAAAGAGGTACGAGTTTAATATCGGGATTCAAACACTCTTCATCGACTTTAAACAGGCCTTCGTCAGTATAAAGCGAGATGTGTTAATAAGAGGCATGAGGAAAATGGGCCTACCGGAAAAAATAAAAGGCTAGTTAAGATGACGATGCACGAGACAAGAGTTAGTTAGTTATGACGGGAGGAGAAACATCAAAGGAATTCATGATCAGCTCGGGCGTTGGGCAGGGAGATGGTCTATCAACTACGTTATTCAACATAACGCTGGATGGAATAATATGACTGCAATTTTAAGGGGACAATTATTGATAACTCAGTGCAAGTGATCGCCTACGCCGACGAGCGATCTGTCCATAATAGCGAGGGATAGGAACAGCCCAAAAGAAGCTTTAGAAAAACTTACGAACGAGGCAAAACTAAGGGGGCTAGAGATAAACCAAGGGAAGACAAAATATATGGAAATCGAAAGAACAAATAAAAAGAAGTCAGCAAAATACATAGGGATAGGAAATCTTGAACTGGAGGAAGTGGAGAACTTTAAATATTTAGGATCAATAATCATGGAGGGTACCTAAATATAAAGCTTTACTGAAGAACAGAAGAATCAGCAGGAGTACAAAGATGAGAACATATAAAGTGGCAATTAAACCTATAGTAACGTACGAACTAGAAACGACTAGCATAACAAAAGGAGAAGAAAAGAAACTGAGAACCTTCCACAGGAAGATCGCGAGGAAGATATTGGGACCCAAGAAAATAGGGGAAAACGAGAACCAAATACTAATGAATTTTGAAGTAAGAAGAAGATATCGTAAGATCTATAAAAGCCTCAAGACTGCGTTGGTATGGACATATAAAAAGAAGAGAAGATAATAACGAATAGAAAAAGGTAACGCAATGGAAACCAAGAGATGGCAGACCAAGAGGAAGACCAAAGAGCCGATGGGAAGATGAAGTGGAGAGAGATACAACAACTACGGGAATCTTTCAATGGAAACAGCAAATGCAGGATAGGAAGGAGTGAATGAAAATTACTGAAGAGGCAAAAACAAATACTTTGCTGTAAGGAACGGAGAGGGAAGAACGTGGAGTGGCTTACCACAAGAAAAAGAGTCTGTAAAGCCCTAATTTAGAGCGGCTATACAATACCCCACACTTTAAGGGTCCTGTCATCCTCACAAATTCTGCCACTTTTTAAATGCCATTTTCCAAAATTATTTTTAAAAAAACCGTAAGTAGGATCACCCCCCAAAATGAGAGGGAACAAATCCACTTATCGTTGTCATCGTTGTAAAACGTTATAGTATCTACTCATCTCCAAACCATCCACCAAAGTGTCCATGGGAGTATCACCTTCAGAAAACTGCCATTTTCTCAGTTTTCTTCTGCGGATGGAGAAAAGACGTGACCAAACCGTTTGGAACGTGTGTGCGAAACTTACGCTCCCAAGCCTACACAAAACTGACAGATTTTTTTTGCAACCAAAAGGACCCACCTGTTTCAAATCATACAGGTCATACGCTGTTACAGTGATTATCATCAGATATAATCTGAGTGACCATGTTAGTGTGGGGTCTTCCAAAGTATAAGATACTTATATCAAAATAAACCAGTGTAACTCTAGCATCTATTTTTGGGCTGCGCAACCCTAGTTAGGGAAAATATCGTAACAATATTCTTCTGTTTGAAATTTGAAATGATAAAGTCAAGAGCCATTTCGTTGATTGTTCAATGCGTTAATTCAACTTGTTTCTTCTTCTCCTATTTCTTACTCTCCTAGCCTATCATCAAGTTTCCCGATTTACTACTTTATTGATAATTCCTGTAGCAATCTACCTCTTCGACTTTTCTCTGGATTATAAGTTTTTTTTTTGATGAGGTCTTTTATTATGATATGGCCGAAAAAGAGGATAATATTCTTTCTCGTATCGATGGTACCTCATATTTAATTAAGGTATGTACCTTTTGGTAGTATTGCGGTGTCGTTAATTATTATAAGGGGATTAGCTCGTCTACCTCATCTTGCTTGAAGATCAAACATGCCGAAGCATTTGTTGAACCCGCAACCATTTAGAGTACAATTTTATTGAAGGTATTCCCGGATCATGAATGCAGTTCGAGTACCACCAAGAGTTCCATTAATGCGTTTCATTCAAATGAGTCCCGATGTAAAAGTCTGAGAAGCCCACATACATCCAGTTCACGTAGCCACCATCACGTGTATGGCTGCCTTAAGCGCGTTTGCATTAACTCAAGACCTTGGCAATGGTAAAAGCACGCGTTTTTTATTTACAAGAAGAAAAAAACGGTAAATTACAGGATAACGCTCAAGACAAGATAATAACGCTCCATTCTCATTCTGAGTTCGATTCTTGTATCCGCGTTTCTTCGGCTCACGCAATAGACGTAGTTTTTTTTTTTTTATGATCGACGTAGTTGGGAGATATTGAAATGTAGCCGGCGGCGAAAGCGAAAAATCTACGAAAGTTTCTTGGTGAGAGAGAAGGCGGAGTCGGTCGACGAAGACGGATGAAGATGACACTGGGTGCGGTCGCGGCGTGGTGTGCTATGGAAATGGAATTAACAGTTGAACAGAATAACCTACACAAGCCCAGTGTTACATCATCACCATGCGAGATCCTCTTCGGTAACGCTCCTCAAACGCTTGGACCGCGCTCGCTCACTCCTTCGCACTAATGTCACCCACCGCCGATCCTGTTCGAACGCGGAATGATATTTTGACGACGAAATTACGAACGCGGTGAAAGTTCCCGTCTCGTAACATCCATCCACGATTCAATTATTTCGTTATTCTATTGTTACGGTGAATACGTGACATTTTGGTGGATCAAATAATATCGTCCTCTTCTAGAACTCATTCTCATCAAATGTTAAATTTGATCTGAAGATCCTTTCACCTTGAAATGCTTACAATCTTAAGCTATCATCATAACGATCGACCATCGACATCATTTTTGGAAATGACATGGCCGGTTAAGGGCTCACGATCATTATAAACGTCGTCTATTACGGGTCGTTGCTCTATAACGTGTTAGTGTATATGCGCTTACGCATATCTACCGGTTGTAAATTTTGATTTTTCATTCAAACTTTTTATGTGGAACAGTTTTCCCGAAATCTGTGACCATTCTTTTACCGGTTATGTCTTGTTGGGTTAGTTACAAGTCACTCTATTTTAATTATAATTATGATGGTAGAGTTTAGCCAATTTAAGCGAGAATTTTTGAAATTAATAATTATAGGAAAGGCTTCATGAACAATTTATAAATCTGGAAACTGAAATTCGGAATAAACTAGGTGTGACGGCGTAATCGTCCACTCGCAAGCGGCAACTTGAAATAATGTCTAAATCTTCACTTTCGTTGACACAAATATCGCCGGTTAAAAAAAAAACGCAATTAGCGAATTAATCCACGATCCTCATCGGTTTTGCAATAATTGCCGCAGCTTCGGAATAAATAATTCTAAATAAGGAAGTTACGCTCATCGAAAACAACGTGCAAGTCATCCATCCAACGTTTACTTGCTTATACATCTTCGGGCTGAAAACGAGTTTAAAACGAGAAGTAAAAGTACGCCGGCTTAAGTGATTATAAATAAACGCTGAAACGACTACCGAATCAATAAATTCAGACAAGCATAATATACCATGAATTAATTATTAGATTATATCGATTGTCTATCTCATAATTTATACGTTTGATCTATCGCACAATGTATATTATATTAACGCAGCTGTCTTTGTCTCATGGGGAATTACTACCTCCTATAGTCCATTTCGGTAGAAGTGGATCGCAAGCTTCGATTATTCCCTCGTTCATTTTACATCTATTTATTTATTTATTCCAAAAATTTACGTCGACGTACATACATATTTTATTGACGTTATCAAACCATCGATGACAATCATTTTAAAACGCAGATCCATTCATTTAGAAACGCGGCGTACACGCAAAAGTGGAATTCGTTTGGAAAGGCCTGTTATTAATTGGATCAATAAAGGCTGTCGATACTAAATCTCTATAATTAAAAAACGGGTAGCTCTTAATCATAATTTTCATATATCAAGGCCGTAATTGGCCGGATAATTGATCTTTAATGTAATTAGATGGAATAAGTCGTGAGATTAATGATGTAGGGACCGCGTTGAAGAGAAAAAAAAAACAAGAGTGACTTATGATATTTGATTTGCTGCTGGAAATTATTGCAAATTATTTGGCCTCTGTTACTGATTACTGGGTATTTATTTACTTCTATTGCTATGACACTGATTTGATGCCTACTTGATGCTTTACTACTCTAACTACAGCTATTGCTTCGATCAACGATAAACTAAAGCATTCTAATTATAGGTGCCAATACCAAAGTTGAATTTTTTTATTAATCATAATACAATATTCTTTAAACTTGTTTAGAGGAAGACTCAGAAATAACTAACTAACTCACGCCTGTCGCTCTGGAAATGCGCTTATAAATGCAAAACTCAAATCGTTCCAAAAAGCACGTCTGCACCGTGTTGAATATAGGGTCTTAATGACACGCAGTGTTGCCAATCCTTTCAAAGTGAATTTCTCACAACATTCATGAAAATTTCCCTTTTTTTCCCCCAACCCTAAATCAAAAGATTCCCTAATTTCTGTCTAACTGTTTAAAATAAGTCTGGTTTAATACATTTTGCTTGCAGACGAGACTATGTGTTGCCTATCATCGGCAAATAAAAACATCAGAACAATCGCAAAACGACACAGTTTTACATATAAAAATTGTGCGGGGTTTAAGGAGTAAATAGTTAAGTGTTTCTACTGAAAAGTTAAATTTTCACCTAATGTAATAAAAACTATTCCTTTATTTCTTCAAAGTAACTCTTTTCGATGTATAATTAACAATCTGTACAGTACTAATATAGTCTTCCCAGCTGTTTGCCATTAAGTAATTATGATGGAATGAAAGATAAGTCTTCTGGCAAAATTTTTATTATTATTCACAACCGGTTTCACCTTTTACAAGGCATTTTCAAGTGATTCAGAGATTCCTTAAAGTTAGTTAAATAAATAATAATTTCATATAAAAATTAACAAAATTTTATTTAATTCCTAGATATTTCTTAAAACATTATATCTAGGTGCGTAGGTAAATCAATCGAAAGAACAAAGGAGCTGATTACGTTAAATAAAAACAAGAAATTAGATTTAATTAATTATTTATTGCAAAAAAAGGTAAAAAAACTCCTTGTACCAGCCACTGCGGGCCTGGTATAATGAGCACAAAAACCTTGCGTTGAAATCAAATACAAAGAAACAAAAATTACGGTACAGCAAGAAAATACAGTATAACCCGCTTAACAGATTTCACTTTCGAATATCGGTGCGGTCTACTTTCTTTCAAATCACACCGTTGGTGGTTTAATGTCTACACAGATATTTGTTAGAGAGCTCTGCTCCTTAATTAGATTAACGATTAATTGAATTTCAACTTAGATCTGGTCTTGGTACTAGTGTTTGTCACTTCAGATCATACTCTAAGACTTGTTCTGTTTAATAAACCAACGCACAGTGTGACACAGTGGGCCTACAGTGTGCTTAATTAATGGAGTTAATTAATGAATGAATCAGATGTTCTGGAGAAGTATGTGCTACAAAATGCCGCCGCCCTCGGCGATCAATTTGCAGGACAATCACCAGTTTTTCAGGGACTCCTTTTGGAGGTGGTGGGATAACCCTAACACTGGTTAAACTAATTAATTAATTAAGGTCGAATGGGTAGGGTCCCTCCCAGCTACTTCCAATCGCCTTGAGATGGTGGCTCTGTGGCACTTTTTTTCAAATCTCTCCCTTCGTCGTTTTTTCGTCGACTAAACCTATCTAACTAATTTATTGCGCAAGAACCCAGATTTGACTGCTTTTCGACACTACATTATGAGTGTTTATGGCCATTTCAGTCTCTCGGCAAATCGCTTCTAATTAACCTGCAAATCTTTCGGCAAAGACCACAATTCGCTTCACATACTGGGGTGAGAATACTTTGTTAAGAAAATGGCTATGAATATGTAGTTCAAATTGGTCGGCCTCGTAATTTCACGAAATTCGTAACGACAATTAATCGGCCTTGGTTTCTTAGTTTAGATCGTGCTGGCGCACTTGGTTTCGACGGCAGGTATAATTGCCTCACACCAGTGATTTAGATTGGCGACTTCCCTGTACAAATCGAAAACAACCGTTAGCGTGTTTCCAACTTGCCTGAGAATATCCCCCAAGGGTAGAACTATTTCTAAGAGTACACTGTATTGAATTCCCAGGTAGATTTGGGAAATAGTTAATTGTTGCTGGTTGATTGAAACACAGAACTGGACTAATAATTAAAGAAACAATGACCAACAAATTTTTCTAAGGTGAATGTCACTAGTGAGTTTAATACTCGCTTCAAAGGTAAATAAAAATAGTTTGATTAAAGTTATCTAAATGCAATGGTAATAATATGAACTTTACTGACTCTTTAGCCACTAATTAATGCAAATTAAATTATCCCCACGCAATTGTTACCACCAAAGGTGCGATGAAGAAATACAAATAAATGTCAATTACCTAAAACCGTGTATTCCGTGTAACACTCGCGCACTTCACACTCTGATTTAAGCACTCGCGACGCTCACGTGTTTGGTTTTTAATTGCCCTTTCTTAACACACTGTATTTTGACCGTACCGAAATAAATGATTTATCTAGAGAAATGAGTAAATGACTGCAAGCGCTACAGACAAAAAACCGCTAAGTCAGAATTTAAAATATCCAACCGCCTCTTAGAGAGCTTCGAACGTGTCTGCCGGTTTTTCGCGCCCCGTCCTTTCCAAGTAAAAATTATTAAACACACCCCGCGGACTTATTAAGATCAATTTTGAAATCACTACGACCAATGACAATCGCTGCTTCTAATTTCAAACTACGCCTATGCCAGATGCCCAGCATGTATCAAGCAACCCCCTCACTAGCTGGTGTCTGTAGCCAATGAAACCTTCATAATTTTAACTTTACAAGTGCCCAAGCTGACATTTTAAAAGAGTCTGGTGCTCGTTGAAAGAGACCAGACCCAAGCGAAGGACTTCAACTCGCAATGTAATTTGATATCTTTACCTAAATTGAACATGTATCTGCAATTTTAACGCGACAAAATCTAAGCGAAACAATCCAAAATGTCAAGTAGATTTGTTTTATGATGTTTGTGCAGCTATAGAGCATCTGAATAGCGCCTGCAATTATCGAATTTCTGAAGAATTCTCCGGGTGGTACACAGCCCCTTGAGCCCCAGGGCGTCGCAATTTTACAGCATTCAGTTTTCGAACACATGTTTGTTATTTGAAATTAAACACGCAACAATCGATTTTGTTTTGAAAACAAATTACGCGTACGTTTCAACACATCTTTGGCGCTGTTTCTTAAATATCGTCCGTGAACACATCTAGGGGATACATTGGGTTGACTGAATCAAAAGGAAGAATGTTTCGCATTAAGCGTTAGCTCACCCTTGCCAGGGCTTTCTTTTCTCTGAATTTATTAACAATGGGGCGAAATAATTACGGGAAAATTAGACCTGTTAAAATAAAACAGTTTTGAATAAAGAATCTGTTGAAAGTTAGGTTTTGAATAAAGAATCTGTTGAAAGTTAGTTTATTTTTTTGTGTGAGATAGCCTGATCCTCGCGCTTACGTGAGCGTATATTCTTCTGGCATCTTTTGATTTTTGCAAAAAAAAGTGCTGCGACAGATTCAGATCGGGCGAAACCGTCAGCCTTGTTATCGAAGGTTTTACAACGTCCATCGGAGCTTAATACCCCTGTCCTATATTTTTTATGATTATTGCCATTAAGTTCTCAAATTATGAGTCTAATACCTAGCAAAAGCCAATGATACTTTCGGATGTAAGCACAGATTAACCCCACCGACGATGACCATGTCACAAATTCCTTGCCTTATGCTTCTAGAAGCATGTTCTATGGCGCTCAGAGCGCTACTGCATCCGCTATCAACGTTGCAAGAGGGCCCTTGCAAGCGAAAGAAGTAACTTATATAGTTTGCCATCGCCGAACGAATCACCCTGTAAGCTCTAAAATTATCTTCTTGCATCTTCTGGGTTTACTATAATATACCCAGTCATGCTGCTACTGTTGACAACAAGTTTATGGCGTAGGATATAATTTTCTGAATCGGATACACTGGAAGAAATGAAAACTCCAGTTTTAGTTCCGACCAATTCAGATGGATGATAACTTACGTCGACGATAACCTCGTACGTTCTTTCCAATAACATTCTAACGTATATATCCATGTTGTTTGAATGGCGACTACAAATGCCTAAAATTTATTGTTCAGTATACTGTTCATGCCTGCGCCATTTGGCATTCAAGGAAGTAAAGCTTGTTCCTGCTCGAACTCACATGCGCGCAAAAACTTGATCGTTTCTTAATAAAAAATATAAGTTATCGTGTTTTCGTGCGTATAATTTTTTATTAATGTGATCTTGTTCCTGCTCGTACTCACATGCGCTCAAGAACCAATTATCAAATAAATTGATACCTGTTTAGTTAGCATTCAAGGAAGTAATTAAAATAGTATTTTTGCAACACCTAAATCGAGAAGATTTGATTCCACGAGAAAGTTTAATGAATTCTTAACAAGTCAATGCTTCTGGTTAATTCATCGACATAAGTCGTTAAGAATTTTTTATCAAAAAATCCGGCATCAAAAGCGGAAATATCGTTGAGTTTTCTCGTTCTTTGCGGCGCTTCGGAATTAGTAGGTTTCCAACGACGGTTATCTTCCGTTATTAGATCCACCTTCTTGAAAAGGTTTTCCCCAAACTGGTAAACATCGTCAGATTCTGGAAATTTTCCTGCCATTTCTGAGTAAAGTTGAAAGAAAAATGATTTCACACATGTCACAGCCATGTCCTACCCGTTATGACGACCTCTTCACCCGGAAGTGGATGGCATAAAACCCTACGCGTCTCTTTAGTTCTTCCTTCAGCTACAACTTTTTCCAAGTTGTTGCCATTCGCATCAAACGAAGACATTTGGCTTCAATTAATTGCCACGAAATAAAGCTTTAAAACGGAATTACTTTCTATTATATGTACAGAGTACATAAATTTTTATATAATTACAAAAAATATTTTAAATTAAATTAAAACAAGGAAACTCGTACTATAAATAAAACATACTGATATTATTTAAGATATTCTGGAAAGTTTAACTGGAATAAATTCTGTAACTTAGAAAATTACCATTTGAAGCAAAATTCTTGGAACAGGTCAATTTTTAATTCTAATGGCGCATATTACAAAGGGACTTCTTTAACTTTTCAATTATTTTGAGGGGTGAAACAACCCCTAACTTTTTTTTTTTAATGGAAGGGTATGTTGAGTAATTTTTTTTCTTAAAGCTTGTTCAATTGGAAGTACAGCTACGTTTTTATTTTTTAATTTTTTTAATTTTTTTTTAATTTTTCTTTTCTGAAGTTCTGCTATGTCTTTTTTTTTAATTTTTTTTTCCTTTTACTGTTAAAGAAAAATTAAAAAATAAAAACGTAGCTGTATTACCAATTGAACAAGCTTTAAGAAAAAAAATTACTCAACATACCCTTCCATTTAAAAAAAAAAGTTAGGGGTTGTTTCACCCCTCCAAATAATTGAAAAGTTAAAGAAGTCCCTTTATAATATGCGCCATTAAAATTAAAAATTGACCTGTTCCAAGAATTTTGCTACAAATGGTAATTTTCTAAGTTACATAATTTATTCCAGTTAAACTTTCCACTCTGTATGATTAGGCAAAACATTTTTAATTTTAATCGACGACGTAAAACACCAAAGAAAAATGAAAATTAATTTGCAAATTCCTTTTCATCTAATGCCATTATATTTGCACTTACGAACTCACCCGCATATAATTTAGGCAAACATGAATATCCCGTTTAAAATTCAAGTAATACAATAGGGACCCGAGTCCATTGAAATTAAACAGGTTAGTCATCAGCCAAAATAAGACCCCAGTTTCGCAAAATTAAAATTTTAGACTAGCGTACTTCCGGTATACCTGGTATTCTTTTACAAAAGCTAAACCCCTTCGTTTCCCAAACGGATTTGTAACCAAATAAGGATAATAGAAAGGATAATAAAAGACGAGGACAAAAAAAGACGTTCGAGATCATGCCAATACTGACGAACAGTAGGGCATTTCATATTCGGAGTGACAAGACCATTCCAACAAAATCAAAATTTTTAGAAAAGGTTCCAAATGTTTTCTAAAAAATACCATGCTAAGTTAAGGCTAGTCTGACATACCCAAAAAAAACTTGTTTCCTTTTTTTCGGTATTAACTTTTTGTAAATGTCATCAAAATAAGCGTCTTTTAAATCTCTAGGGCGCTTAACTAATTTCATTTAAAAAAAATTATACCCCCATGTGATTTTGAAAAATACGGTTTTTTAGTTTTTGTATTCCTATTTTCGATGTCTAAATAAACAGCAAAAGAAATTAATTTAATATAAATATAAACAAAAAATTAATTATTTAAACATCGTTTTTAAACAATTATTAGACCAATAAAATACATCCACTTAAAAGGCATAATGCGCTAATAACAATACACTAATAAAAAATACTAAAAGTCAAATTTTGATTAATTTATAATAATAACTTATTTACTTATACTATTCATTGCCGACATGTATTTCTGGTTGTATATATATTAGGCGCAGATTAAAAAATGCAAACAGGGTCAGACTAGGCTTAAGTTCCTGCAACTTTCTGAACGTTTCTCATTCTAAATTGTTAGGGTAAAACAAAAAAAATAGAGGGGAGGATAGATAGTTCGTCCAAGTTAAAATAAGATGTTGTGTTACAATTATTTACTTTTTGTTTGTACTAATAACTTCGAAGCTAAAAAAAGTTTCTCCTATCGGCAATTGCTTGTGAAAGAAGGCATTTAAGGGCGGATTCGGACGAAAATGTAGTTTCAGCCCAACCAATGGATATAAACTACTATTGAAAAAAAAATTCAGTTTATAGAAAACCGCCCGTAACATGTTTAGAATTATTTTTCCTTTTCAGATAAGGGCAATACGAATAAGTTCTGCAGTGAATAAATAATTCGTGAAAACAGATGATACCAGAATTCGATGTAGAATTCAAAAATATATAGAAATACAAAGTGTTCAGTTAATAAAAATGTAATTCTCAGTGAAAATATAAAAAAATTTACAACTGTGAAGTTTAAAATTGATTGGGTGCTCCATTTTTTTTAAACTTGTCTTAAAAGTATGTAACAAGATGAGGAAAGAGAAGATAATAAAAGCCATTTGAAGTTGACGAATACGGGACAGTTGTGGATCTGCACATTTGCAAATCTATGTGCTAACACCTGATAAGGCACAAGACATTGTACACTTCTATTTATAAACTTGTCAATGCCAAAATAATTCCCTGATATGCAAATACCAAAACAATTATTTTGTTAAGTACAAAATTTTCTTCACGCTTTAGATAGGCCTATTTTTACACATTTCTTCGTGTTCTTGAAGAATGTTGCAAAATTCATGGAATTTTCCAAAAAAAAAAAAAGATTTAACTTAATTTAAAAAGCCCAGTTCTGAAAATTCAAAAGCCTGTTTCTCAATGGTTTGAAAATTTTTGAAATATTTTATTTTCAATCGTTCATCGATGGACTTTTTTGTGTGTGATTCTCTTGTGCAGTATCGATTACGTATTGGATGTTACACAATACATTCGATGTAGCATTTCTGGGCCGCATCTACTGCGAACGATATTGCGAACTGGTTCCAGCCCAGATGAGGTTCATCTTCAAACGCGTCCTTGGCCACTCCTAGAGACTGTTTCGCTTCTTTCACACACACACGCGGACAGACGACCGCGTTCGCCAAGAAGGAATCACTATAATGGGAATCTCATAAAATAACGACCACCATCACAAGTCCTTTTATAAACTTGCTGAAATGAAACCCAGATTTCTTTCTCATTCGCAGGTCAGATAAAAAAAAAGCCGGACCTGATTAAACTGAAACACACCTCGGACAAGAAGTTCTTGTCGATCATGTCCGTTTTGCAAATGTACTCGGGGAAAAAAGCAATAATAAAATGAAGGACGGACGCGTTTCACACCTGTATTTCCTTCTTCATCTCGCCTGTAGTCGCGCACGCGTTTCTCGTCTCTGTTTCGTGCACGTAACCTAAACAAGCGGCCTTCATTAGTAAATTTAGATAATTATTCGGTTCGGGCAAGAGAAGTCGTTTAATTAAGTAATGGAAAAAATGTCGCCTCCACCGCCCTGTTCCCGCCGTAAATCATTGCGAGCGCGCTTCGAAAAATGCGCGCGCTTATTAGAAAGGCAAGGCGCGCACCAATTAACAATATTTCTTGGTGTACGTGCGCCGCATAATGGGCGTTAATTAATTTGCGGCGGGCGTAGTAAAGCCGTGCACGCACGCTCGCTCGAGACTCAAACGTCTTCTTTCGTTTGTTGCAGATATTCCTAAACGTAATGTGATAAAGCAAGAAGTTAATATAAAAAAAGAACTGGACCGGATCTGCTCGCCTTCCACGTTCATTCCGCTGCAAAGGTTCAAAGAACCAACTCTGTAAGTACAACACGAAATTTTTATAGACAACAAAGTCTTACAATAAATAAATCACGTCTTTACATTCACAAAATTGACAAATGATTCAGGTGATTTCAAATGGCTGCAAGTCGACTAGTTTTGCAATGGGGCCCTCGTGCAGTCTACTTCGGCCCTAATTGGGCAGAAGAGTAGCTCGAGAACTCCACCGCGAGTCACGGGTTTTAATATCTGATTCGCTCCATATAATAAAACGTTTTAATTGCACCAATCACGTTAGCAGATTTTAACTACACCCACACTATGAAGACGTTTGATTGGCCCCGACCAATCTAAGAGCGCACATAGCGCTTGCGCTACAATACAAATAGGCGAGTATTAGTCAAAGCCACTTCAGTTCATCTAAACCAGGAAGAGCAGCAAAACCACAACAAACTAATGCAGGTAACCTCTGATGTGTCAAATATGTGAAGAAATAAGTTGGTGCAAGAGTTGGGTGGGTATTAGAGCAATAGAGAAACGAGATCGATGGAAGTAAATCTGGTGCGCCTTTCAACCAACGAACAAGTTGAAGACTCTCCCCGCTTTTAACCCTTCTTACTTTGGTAGCGCAATTTTAGCAAGAAATTTAACTAAGCATGTTAACCAAAGTAAGATTGTGAAAATTTAGAAAATGAAAACTAAAGTAGCGGAGTTCGCTGCCACCACCGGAGTTTAAGGAAATTCCGGACCCTACAATGCTTAATCAAATTACATGGCCGATTAATAACCGTAGGTTCTTTCGGACTGGAACTGTGCAAGCGCGCATTATATCCGCAAACTACCCTACTAGAAACAAAAGTCATGAACTAGCTTAAAATAGGGTATATTAACAAAACTTGGATTACCCCAGAAGGGGTATAAATAATAAATTGTACACAAACGATGGAGAAGAAAATATGTAAATATAAACTGACAACTCCACCTACCGAATAGGGTGGTGAGAAGGTGGAACTCGGCAGAAGAAGACCTCTTGTTTATCTCTTTTTCTGGGATGGGGCTCGCTGATTCCTTTTTGGACCGGACTCAGCTTCTGGCACCCACACCCACCCCGACACCGGATTCAAAATTTAGATACTCGCGAAGAGGGTCACGTATTTATACCAAATTTAAAAAAATCAATCGCAGCGAAGGTAACATTCAAAGGTTTAGATTTAGAAGAGGAAAACGGGGACGTTCGTTCAAGACGATCGTTAGCCGAACATTCAATTCGCACCGCGGCTAAGCGAATATTAATTAATTTTTTTTAAGTTTTCTCTCCCCTGGGCCATTGTATACAAATTCAAAATCTTCCCCCTCTTTAATAATTTTCTCAGGAGATGCTGCACTCTCGCGGCTAGTCGTTCGACTTCGAACACTCAGTATATTTTGTATAATTAAAGAAGATATTTTTCTCCTAATTCCAAAAATATGTAGTTTGTCTACATTTGGTTTCATACTTTTTGTGATATTTAAGTTTGAAATTATTATTGTTTTGGTATACTTTTATTAATTTATTTCTTATAATATGTTAATATCTTTTAAATGTTAGCGTTTTTACTTGCAACATGACTTTTAATTAGTTTAACACTTGTCACACTTAATAAACTTCTTATTAATCAAAGTAAATGCATTTTTTTTTTATTTTAAACTTAAGTATCGCAAGAAGTATGAAACCCAATATAGACAAACTACATATTTTTGGAATTAGGAAATAAATGTCTTTTTTAATTCGAGAAAATATACATAGTGTTCCATTTAAAATAACAAAGTTGATACTCATTTGTTAGGTGTCCGATCGTCATTTGTTCCTTTTTTAAATAAATTTTAGCGGTTCAGGTAAAGCCCTAAAACTTTTGTATTTGACATTTTTTTGTATATCTAATAATAAAATGTGTAGGTGCCGTTCAAAATATAAACAAAATTCCTGTACAAGTTTTTTCTTGATTAGTTCGTTAATTCTTAGGCCGTTCTGTTTTGTTCTCGGTTCGTGTACGATGTGCTACAAGAACTTACACGGACTGAACTCTAAATACGAACATTCTAAACATTTTGAAACCGTCAAGCCTTCTAATTGAATTCATTTAGCCAATGTTAGCCAATCGGATCGAATCCTAAGTGTCAATGTAGTATTTAACAATTAATTTCGACTTGATTGGCCAGCACTCATACCCCCCCCCCCCCGACTAATCAGAGCGTTCACAGAACTACACGCTCACGTATTCGGATTTATATCCGAATTTATATCCTGTATTTATATACAGGAGCAACAAATGAACATACTCAATTCCAAAAAGCAACAACTGTTGATAGTTTTCGCAGGTCAATTGTGAAGCTCTTCTATTATGTCTTCCATTCGTGTGTAATGTATTTCAGACGTTGAAGAACACTCACAAATTGAACACTTCTAAAAAGCAAAACAAAAACATTTGTCTTACGCCATTGTGTTCTGTCCTCGGTTCGCGCACCGTTTCTTTTAGGCCCTAAAACCCAAACGCGAACTGAAACTAGAACGACTTCAGTTTTGAAACACTGTTTCTTGGAAGACAAACGAGGAACTAAAGTTTTAAAAAAAATCGTCTCTTTTGATTTTTCTTCTTTTAATTGTGTCAACTTATAAGCATTTAGCTCACCGGAGTGACCAAAATTGCATATCCTTAAGGCACCAGTTGGTCCAATTTCGACCGACTTCCTCTGTGCGCGTGGGTGTAAGTTT
The DNA here is from genome assembly GCA_958336345.1 of Dorcus parallelipipedus. Lineage (NCBI taxonomy): Eukaryota > Metazoa > Arthropoda > Insecta > Coleoptera > Lucanidae > Dorcus > Dorcus parallelipipedus. The sequence goes on from OY284480.1 coordinate 35,898,644, forward strand.
TTATTTTTCACTACCTAAGATTTGCTGATGATAGATTTATTTATCTTGGCGTATCTTATATTAATTATCATTCACAAAAAGGAAAAGGACGCATATAACGAGAAAGAGCAAATTATAAAACAGAGTTCGTTGGTTAAATGAAAAACAAAAGAATTCAAGTTAAGGTCGACTGTAAACATATTTTTGATTGGTGATTAAGAAACGGCATGACGTAATTGGACACGCGATGTTAAGAAGAGAATTAATTGGCCGGATAAAAAAAAAACAAATGAATCATAAGGCAGATATTCCCCCACCTTTCAACCGTCGAATTTTAAATTACAACCAGAAAAAAACGAGGACCAGTAAATTCTTGAATATTAGGAATTATGATGAACATAATGAGACAGGACGATTAAAAAATAGGATTCGTTGTCTGAATTAAAAACAAGTGAACTCTGTATTACAACGCCCCTTTTCCAAGACATCATCAAGGTCGTCTACAAACATATTTTTGATTGGTGTTTAGGTATTCGAATGACGCTATTGGGAGTGGACTGGATCTCTGAAGAGAATTCATTGGTCGAATGAACCAGGTAAAGAAACGGAACGATTAAAGAACAGAATCTATTGGCCGAACGAAAAACTAAGTCAGATATTTCAACGCCCTTTTTCTAAAAATGTTTTGTGCGCATCAGGTAAGATCGATTGCTACGTATGTATTTCTGATTGGTAAGAAATGGTATGACGTTATTGGATATGCGACAAAAAGAAGATAAAGCACAGATATTTCCCTCCCTCTTTAAACCGTCCAGTTTTAAATCGCACACACAAAAACGAGTTATCTGAATAATAGGATACAGAAAGAACCTAGGATACAAGAAGAAGAAAAAATGATTAATTCTACGACAGATGCGCCCTCATTCTTCTTCTTATTCTTCAAGCAATTTTAAATTAGAGGACATTTTTTTTTGATGGAATAAAGCATGACCCAGTTGAACACCTGCTAGGTTTCTTTTGGGACTGATGACCCACCAATCAAGAGTTGGTCTACCAAAACCTGGTTTTTAGGTCCTTGGATTTGGAAAGTTTTAAACCCGAATGTCCCATCGATGAGGCTGAATTTGTAGTGGGGCCGGTTTGCCAGGGGATGATTCTGATGTTGGCATAGGTCCATTTAGGTTGGATTCTCCGGAGTGATGGTTGAAACCCATCGTACTTGGATAGGGATGGATCTCAACCCCACACTGCATAGCAATTAGAGATTTGGTTGGGTTAGCGGACATGCAACCCTGAACCATTCTGATATGAAATGCATTTAGCGTCAAGCGTGCTAAGTGGGCGTATCGCAATAAATGCTAAATGAACTTTTCCCTTAAACCCGAAAGATGTAAATATTCAAAATATAAGAAATTTTGGACTCTCTTTGAATAGTCAAAATCTCCTTCCAGATGATTTTAATTTTAATTGAAACTTTGTTTGCCTATCGACGCTTGTTTCTTTGTTTCAGAAGTTATCACAGCATATCAGATGGAGTCCGCAGCAAGCCCAACTCCACCCTAAACAACAACAACAACAATTACGAAGACAGCAGGACATCATCGGAGGAGGGCGGTACGTTACGAAGGAGAAAAGTTCACAGGTGCGATGTGGCGGGCTGCCTCAAGGTGTACACGAAGAGCTCGCACCTCAAGGCGCATAAAAGGACACATACCGGTGAGTTTTCAAATTTTTTAATCATCCCAGACTTGGATGATTTTGTAATTAAATAAATTATATAAATATATAACACAATTGGCAGGTGAAAAACCCTACCAGTGTTCGTGGGAGGGCTGCACGTGGAAATTCGCCAGGTCCGACGAGCTGACGAGGCATTACCGGAAACACACAGGACAGAAGCCTTTCAGCTGCCATTTATGTCAAAGGTCGTTCAGTAGGTCCGATCATCTCTCGTTACACATGAAAAGGCATTAATTATTATTGAACGATTTTTCAAGGGCGCTGCTTGTATAAAGCGCGAAAATTAAATTCACAAAAGTATTTTATCAATTAACTTCTTCGTTGCTTTAAGAAAAGAACCTATTCGATTCGGGCAGGTAATGTAAGCGTTGTAACTAGCGTTGCAAAATCATTCGCTTACGACAACATGTAACTGTGTCAATCAAAACGGTAGATACATATGTCATTGAAGATATGCATCAGGAGGCACGTTGAACGCCGTGACGGCTCTTACAATGATAAATGAGTGGCGAATACAATATATATTGTGCATGTGCGGCGGATTTTTGCCGCGCAGGCCTGCCAACCGTCGCTCTTTCTTTCACAACCAGATTTGAATATTGGGGCGAAAAATTTTGTCACTCGCAAAATGCATAATGAGAAAATTGGAAAATTCGTAGCGATGTTGACCGCTTGACAAACAATAAGAACAATAGTTTCTTTTCTTCCATTTTTTTTCTTTCATCTTAAGCAAGTCATTCAAACAAAATTCATTCATCTTTTTCGAAGGTTACCTTAAAAAAGTATTAACGTATTTTGATAGATTCAAGTAAAGTTGTTTTGCATATGAAAAAACTTGTGTTTACCCCGATTTTAAAAGATCCTATGGAAATCAGTCGAGAGGAAGACATTAGTGAAAACCGCATCTTCCTATCTTCTACCATTCTCGAGATATTTAACACTTATACGCGTCTTGTGACGTCACTACCGATTTACTTAAGGCCTGTTCCTACAACAGCCCAGTCAGGACTAGCCAGAACTGTCAGAAGCATGCGCCCATCTAAGTTTCACATTTAACGCAGCTCTTGAAAGCTGTGATTAATTCGACGGGCGAATATATTTAACGGTTGCAAACTAATCCGGAACTGTGTTGGAACTGTTTTCACTGTTCAGTTAGGCTCATCTAAAGGAACAATCTCATCTAAGGATCACCAAAAAAATTCGTACTTTTATCTCAAAACGGTCAAAAGAATCGAGTTTCACGTAAAAATCTTGTAAAGCGTTCGCGATGATCTGATGGAAATTCGTCGAGAAGAAGACGATACTGAAAACCGCATCTTTCTATCTCTTACCGTTCTCAAGATCTTACGTGTCTTGTCACGTCCCTACCAACTTGCGTAGTTACTCAGTAATGGAAAGAGGTAGAAGAATTCGGTTTACTCTGTTCAGTTAGACTCATTGAAAGGAATGATCCCATCTTAAGATCACCAAAAGATTCGTACTTTTATCACAAGACGGTCAAAAGGTTCAAGTTTCATGTAAGAATCTTGTAAATCCTCTGATTTTAAAAGAAAATAAAGCAGAAGCGATGATCCAACGGAAATTCGTCGAGAGGAAGATGTTCTCAAGATATTAACACTTATACGCGTCTTGTCACGTCCCTACCAACTGGCGTAGTTACTCAGTAACGGAAAGAGATAGAAGAATGCGGTTTTCTCTGTTGCATTGGACTCATCGAAAGAAATAATCTCATCTTAAGATCACCAAGAGATTCGTACTTTTGTCTCAAAATGGCCAAATGACTCACGTAAGAGGTATTGTTTTTGTGTAAAAAAATCTTATAAATCCCCTGATTTGAAAAGAAGAGTTGATGATCCAATAGAAATCCGACGAGAGAAAGACGACAGTGAAAACCGCATCTTTCTATCTCTTACCGTTCTCGAGATATTAACATTTATATGCGTCTTGTGACGGATTCACTAAATTATTCAGGGAATGGAAAGGGATAGAAAGTTACGGTTTTCTCTGTCTAATTGATTCTATCAAAAGACACAATTCCATGTTAAGATGAATAAAAGAATCGCAATTTAGTGCCAAAGTGCCAAGAAATTCTAACAAGAAATAAGAAATATATTTTTTTACGTAAAGAAAAAATATAATTCCCCGATTTTTGAAGGAATTTGAAGCAATCGCGTTCATTCAATGGAAATCCGTCGAGAGAAAGACGATAGTGAAAACCGCATTTTTCTATCTCTTACCGTTCCCGTGATATTAGCTAACCATACACGAGCATTCATTCCCGACGGAAAGTGCAATCGTAAAGGAAAGAACGTGTGTTAGGGAAGTACGAGATGACTAGTCAACATTCTTACTTCCTTCGGGAATCATGTTGGGGATGTTCCGACGTTCCTGACCGACACGATAAATACTTAGTTTCGTTTAGACTTGTTTATACTTCCACTATTTCCAAGATTCAGTTTATGTTAGCGGGTTAGAACAGGATTTGTTTCGTTTTAATTTCTTGAAGGGAAAGATTGTCGAAGGAAAGAATGGCATGAATGAATGCTGGTGTATGGCTAGCTATTAACATTTTTGCTCGTCTTGTGACAACTCCATCAAATTCAACAGCAAAAATTGGAGTTATTCAAGGATTCGAAAGAGATAGGAAGCTGCGGTTTTCTCTGTCTAATTGATTTTATCATAAGACACAGTTCAGAGAGAGATTATAAACAATTTTGTGAAAATGTTCGTTCCTTTAGATTTCAAGATTTCAACCCAAATATTCGTTCCATTCTCAATTTCGCGTTTTATTTCCCAATTTCAAGGACACGGCCTTGAAAATTTCCCTCTGCCATAGTTTTAATTAGTTCCTGCATCTAACTGTTTTCCATTTTCTAAATTAGTTGACTTTTTCGTATTGGGGGTTATATCCCTCTTTCTCTCTCTCTCACTACTCTCTACTCCTTAAGGCATGGGTTTCTCAGTCCTAGTTTAACTTTAAACTCATGTTTATTTCCATAGGAACAATTGTTTTTATAATTACTACCATGGGAATAAACAGTAGTTTAAAGTTAAACTAGGACTGAGAAACCCAGTCATAGGTTATTTCATTCAAAGTTTAACTTTAAGCTTCGTTTTATTTCTACGGAAATAATTGTCCTTACAATTATTACCGTGGGAATAAAACGAAGCTTAAAGTTAAATTCCGAATGAAATACTGGGCCTAAGTCAACTTAGTATCCCTCCCCCTTATCTACTATCCCTATTATTTTTTGAAACTCGACAGAAATTAATGAAAGCAAAACAACTTTGCGCGACTCCAAAACTGACACGAAACTTAAAGCAAGTAAACAATAATAATTGAAGAAATGAAACAATACTTACAAGCGACGTATGATCTTTTCAATCGTCGAATGTTGACTAATTGACCTAATGTGGTTGTTATTTAATCAAATTTGGTTTATAACTATATTTCACCAAGAACCGACAATAATAATTGTTGTTCAAGACTTATTTGAGAAGCCCCTGGCTTCCAGTACGGCAGATTTCATGTACTGATGCCTGATTTAATTTTAGCGATTATGCAAGCAGCGCCCTCTGGACGTCGCAAACGGCGTCAGTTCTTAGTCCAAATTTAAACAGTGCCTCGAATTTACGCGTAGTGATTTCTAGGAGGAGATTAATTAGTAAAGACAATAATCAAGCATTTTGTGCAACTTGAACGACAAAGATAATCTCATGTACATAGTCTAAAAAAAACACCCTGTATAGTAATTGTAATTATTTTTTAGAAACACGTGCTGGTTTCTCGACAGAAAATTTTTCAAGAAAACATGACACATGTTATTCAAGTTGCACTTTGCGTAAAGTTAACTACGCCTGATTATCTTTCTCTTTCGTTTTTCGTTTGTACATAAACGCCACTTTTTAAATAAATTATTTATTTCACTCCTGTAAATACTCTCTCCATCTCTTTGAAGTACGAGTAGGTATATTCCGGCGATTTACGAATCGAGACGAATAAACAGGCTCAAACTTAAACACCCTATATATACACTATAGAAAAAAAAAGAGAACTGCACATACTTTATGTAGAACAATTCTGTACATAAAATACTTTATTAATTTATGATATTATTGCGAGGCGAGCGGGGGCCGTCAAGAACCGTACATTTTTGAGGCCCGACGTTTCGGACGTTTTCCGTTCGCGTCCAGCGCGCGGACGGAAATTATTTTATAATTAACATTCCTCTAAGTTGTAGTATTTTAGGGAAACGATCGTGTTTTTTAGGAACTTTGTGCCAGTTGAAAGGTCAAGTATATTTACGTTACGTATGTAAGTCTTCCAGTAATAATTAGTTAAATGATTAATAAAAATTAGGGTACAAAACTAGGAGTAATTTAATCCATTGTGAAGGCTGCTTACAACGTATCTGTGTGTCATAGTTCTGTTTATTATTATTTTTATTTGTAATTTCCTGCATTTTTTTATATACTTTGTAAGTGGTCCAGCTTTAAAATGGTGCACAGCTTGTGCGCATTTATTAATATTTATTTTCTTTTTTTTTAATTCAAGTCATTTGCGTATGTTATACCTACTCCAATTCTTAAAAAAAAATTCTAAAATTAGTTAAATATTTTCGGATTTAAAAAATATATTTTTTTATTTTTTAACAAAGTAAATAAAACATAGGGAAACGTTTATATTTGAGCTTTTATAAATCAGCAAATGACTTCACATTCCTTTGCATCTTTTACTCTCAATTTCTTGTAGTTTTTTTTTTTAATACTTTTTACTCCCTAATAAAGTGCAATTATTAGTCATGTAAGTTAGAGAATATGCTTTACGTTGAAAAACCCCCCACCTTTCGATGTTGAAACGCGTTCGAAAATAATTCTGATTGTTACACGCGCTTTTTCGAGAGCTTGAAGTGCCTCAATATCGGCCTGATTAAGTGCCTAAGATTTTTTAAAACACAAAAATTAATTTGTAGTTTCGAAAACACCCCGCAATTTTTTCGCTCTTTCTAATTTTATTAATACATAATTTATTTTAATTCTAGTTGCATACGTTTAAAGATCTATCCTGTATAAAGCTTGATATATTTAGTTATTTATAGTTTGATTGAAGGAAGCAATTTGGTCGTCTCTTTTTCGACGAAATTGCTTCCCGTCGCATTTTACAATTTACTTTTTTAACAGACGCCAGTAATGGGGGCCAGTATGAAATAGGTATTTAGTAAACGAAGAAATCCTTACAAATAAATGATAATAATTTTTTATAAGTACGATCTCTAATGCATTATTAACTTCGTAATTTCTTAGTAGAGTTGTTTTTTTTTTCTTCCTTCTTTATTATTATTATTATTATTATTATTATTTTTGTTGAAAACAAAAGACACTATTCGCAACAAGGGCATTTTTTTGTTTCCGTCAGGTCTCGACGCAAAGGGACGCCAGTTCTATTATATAATTTTATTATGATTATTATTATTATTGTAATTATTATTATTATTATTATTAAATATATTGAAGCGCGAGTTTATAACGTACACAAATTTGTTAAAATATGATGGTATATATTATATATATTTATATATAAATGTTATGCAGATAATTGTTTAAAAACAAATAAATTTTGTGGAAGGGTTTTCGGGGAGTTTATTTTTCTTGACCTTGGGAAATATAACACGACGTTTTTTTTTAATAAAGCAGCAAAACTACAAGAAAAGACATATTGTATTATTTTGATCATTAACGTTTATGATTTGACGACCTAGACTTTTTAAATTTCTGATTGATAACAAAGAGCAATAACAAAATTTACTTCATAATAATCACTTTTTCTCTGTTGGTAGTTATTTGCAAGTTGCCTGATTGGTGGTATAAGTTTATATAAAAGAAAGGGCATCATTAAAAAAAAAAAAGGAAAATTTGTTTCATTAACTTTCGATCTTTCGATCGCTTGTTGACCTGATATTGCAATAGGATTGACAAATTGAAGCCAGTCCGCCACATAATAAGTCATCCCAATGCAAGGCGGTCATGTGCTGTCAAAGCATATGAGAATTTTGAAAATTTTTTTTTTGTGCGAATCGGTTTTGATTGCAGCGGATTCCCCGAGCAGGCTCTGTACAGCTGTTTCAGGCCTAGTTGGGCCTTCGTCAGCAGAACCGTAGCCCGAGAACTCCACTATTACTTTCACATCGCATTGGCGAATAACCCTAGGACATATCGGTTTGGTTTGCAGTGGAGTTTAAGTAAGATATGTGTAAAGTTGTTATAATTATACACATATATGAATAATGAAGTCAAAGAAAGCATGGATGCTTCGTTTTTATTTATTCAGTCTAGGCACACATGCTTAAATAAAATAAAATAACAAAGTGGCAAGAAAAATTTGTATTTAAAGTCAAAATGTACACCAAAGAGGAAAAGATACAAATGGGTTTGTGGTAAAAGAAACCACAACGGCTTGCAGATCTATTTTCCATAGAATATCCTACTCAAAAAGCATCTTTACATCGGTTATTTTACAATTTATTTTATCTTCGTTGACCATATTTGCTCTTTGTATGACGTGTACAATTGGTTGCCTAACTACACGCATTGCTTTAACTTGATTATTTTAAAGTATATTGCGTAGTAAAAATAATAGCACTGTGTAAGATTAATAAACAAGAAATATCTTAGAATTCTGAGGAAACCCATCAATAGAAACAAAAATAATTTCGTATTTTCGTAATTTACTAAACGAAAGCAAGTAGAACGTATTGCCTTTTTCTAATTTTAAGGGGCCCCGTTTTAAAATGGGCACCCTGTATAAAATTAGGCTAATTTCACCTTCGTGGTTCAAAGGAAATCTGCGAAAGAAATTTTTGAAATGTACGAATTTCTTCAGACGACTTAAAGCAATCGCAATTCTATGTTATACAGGGTATCCCAACAGTGTGTTCTCGGGCAATAACTACTGAAGATACAAAAACATTTTCAACACAATTTCGTTTTTAATTTTAGAGGTCTACAGCTTAAAATTATTCTTATCCATACAGAGTAAATCAAAACAGTGGAGCCGGACACAACTTTTTTATTTTAAATGGCATACCCTACATATGGAACCAAAGTTGGATTGCTCATAAAATTCTACACATTTTTTTTGTTACTATAAGCACGTGATTCCTTTAAACAATTATACATACAGTGCGGGACAAAATTATAACCGCACTAAAATTCTTGTCATAATTCGCCTTATGTTGAGAGAATTTAGCTGGGAATTTTTTGTTGAAAAAAATTTTTAAGAGAGCTTATCATTCCAACGTTAACAAACACAACTACAAAAATAAATAAAAAATGGAGAGAAAATTTGAAAAATGTACTTTTTTCGGTGAGACTAAATTCTAAGTGCGGTTATAATTTTGTCCCGCACTGTATTTTTGTACTTACATTATACATGCATATTCTATTCGTGCTAACTATTCTAATATTGCCCGTTGCGTCTGCAACCGACCTACTAGATATTTTCCTACAGAAAATAAATGACGAAATGGATAAAAAACACTCGAGAAATTGAAGAAAACAAAAAATATTGTTTTAAAAACTAATTCTCGTGAATCAAAAACAGTGACGCTATAAAAAATTGCATGGGACGAATTCAATGATTAAACAATTTTTTTAAAATTATTGTAGCAATTTTAAGGAGTTCATTGAAATGCCTAAGAAGATTGTTTAATTAAATACAATAAATAATATTTTTACGGCAAGAAATAAAAAATCAAATCCCCCATTCGATCGATACGACAATTTGATACCTTTTTCTTTACCTTCCATTTCCTTATCTTTTTCGATTGTTTGTTGTTTTGTCTATCCAGTGACGAAGGCAATTAGACAAATGGGATACCTATCTAAAAATAATTAAATTTATTTAAAACGAAAAGCAATATGCACGTAAAATAACTTTTTTGATTTTGCTAGTAAGGAAATAAAAAGATTAAAAAAAAACAGACACAAAAAATGGAGAATTAAAAAAGAAATTTAGGAAAAATTAAAATAAAAAACTAAATAAGAAAAACATGTTAACTGCCAAAAATCATAATTTTCAGTTTTTTGCATATAAAAAGTATTAATTACTTCAGGAATCTTTTTATGAAGATATTGTCACGGTTTTGTCAATAGATGACATCAAATCGAATAATGTAAAACGTTTTACAATACTTAAAGTGTATATTTAGCATTTCTAAAAAACCGTGCCCTGTAAAATTTGTTTCTCCGCACATAGCAGGTTTTTCTCCCGAGCTCCCTATTTATTGAGAGACTCGCTGTACATTGTACAAAGGATTGTAACCCAGTGGTTGATGACCTGCAACTATGCACTGCTTCTATGCAACCACACATGCTGCAGTGTCTGTAGTCTATATACTTAACGATTTACTATTACAATAAAAAGAGTTAAACCAAAATAAATATCAACAATCCCTGCCTTTCCCAGAGACGTTTACTATCGCCATTGGACGAAAATAATGACTATAGTTTTACAACCTCAATGACAATTTTTTTAGCAACTCCTAGACATTTTATTTCAATTATTTAAGTTTTAATTAAACTCTAATTTGATGAAAATAGAAAAACGACTGGAAAAGTCCCAATCAGATTTAGCAGCCGCCTTAATCTCCGAATAAAAAGCTTGCTTCTCGTGTTCTTCGTTAAAAAAGAATCGGTGTGCTTGACGTCTTCGTAGTATAACTTCGGGCGAGGACCTTGAGAACCTTCACCGTATTAGGCGCTAAGGTGTAGGATTTTCCTCCTACTTGGACCTTCCTGCTGCGGTTTTGAACCCAGTTATCAAAATCACGCCCCAAGATATCTATGTGCCTATCATTGAAATCAAAATCATTGGTGGCATCCAGGTACAGCTTCACCATGAGTATTAACAAGGGAGGCTGGGATCTTTCCAAATAGTAAACTCGACCGCCATTAGGAATATGCCCGTGTTTTTCGACGATGTAAAGAAAATTCTCCAGCATCCCCCTGGCCGTGGTGAACATCTCGCTTAAAAGCAGTTCGTGTATGATCCAATAGGAATTCCAGTAGTAGAATTTCCGAAAACGTCCTCCAGGTACAATCACGGGATTGGGCAGCCAAATTATGCTGTAGAGCTCCTCGTGAAGCAGGACGTCGTCGTTGAGTCGTTGATTTTCCTGCCCAAGTTCTTCCAAACCAAGGTCAGGTGTTGGCCCCACTGTTTTAGACTATCGTAAGGCGCGTTTCCACGAGACCAGTAGCTGGAGTCCTGTAACTGGACTCCAGTGTCTGGCTCCGTGTAAACACCACTGGATGCCAGTTGAAATAGGAATTCACTGGACTGGCAAGGCCAGCTACTGGAGTCCAGTCACAGGACTGACCTGTTTACTGGCCTCGTGGAAACGCCCCATTTAAGGCGCAGTCAAAACTTCACATGGGTATTAATAATGGAGGCTGGGATCTTTCCAAATAGTAAACTCTGATGAGATTATCTTCAGAAATTTACTTAAGAAGTAGTACTTTTTGAAAGAACAGAATTTTTTGATATTATTCTTTTTATATATAAACATGTATAAACATGAACATAGCATACATTGATTAATTATAAATCTATTCGTTTTTAATTTGGGAAAAAGCCTGCCATCGTTAATCACCGATTAAGTATTTTTTTAAAGGAAAAGTTACCGTGAGAATAAACAACCTTTGAATGTATTTCGTCAGAAAACAATTTGTTTTTACTCGGAAATAACCAAGATTATCTGCGATCTGCTATCTTCAGGTGCACTAATTAAAGAACTCAAAACAAAGATAATTAAATATTTGTGATGCGCGTCGTTCAAAAAAAAACTACGTCAAGGCGAGCCCCCTAATTCTGGCTATTTAGTCGGTTCGATATCCGCATAAACGGCGAGATTATTTTTCAATTAAAACCTTTGACTTAACAATAAAATTCAGTTAGGTTTTCCTAATTTAAGCTTTCAGTACTCTTATTACTATCTGTCAAACTTGTCAAAGTGAACTGTTCACAAAATTGTTATAAGTACCCTATCACAAGTATTTTTCCTTTCTTCTTCTAATCCTTTTACATTTTTTTATTAACTGTCAAACTTATCAAAGTGTTGATAAAGCATCCTGTATAAAGAAAAGACAGCAGAAAATATTTTTTTAAACATAATTATTTTAATGTCGTTTACTTTTTGCAATATTCCAAAGAGAATTAAAAAATTCTTCAATTATTCAAAAAAAATTGCTTCGATCTGACAACACTGCGCTCTACGCAAAAACTCTGTGTTGCTAACTGCTGAGAGCATGTTATTCCTAAAAGTTTCCCCTCTCGAAAACAAGCTGCCTAAAAATCCCGAGGACAATCAATTCAATACTTAAAAAAACATTTTGGAGAAGTTTAAAAAAACAAGTAAAATATATAATAAATTATTTATTGTGTAAATATTATTATTTCAAATACAAAATTGCAATATCTTTAAATATCACAGATAGCAGTTACTCAGTAACCAGTCTGAATTGCTAGAGGTACAGCGATGGACAAAAGTCATACATACTAAGCCACGCAACACCAAATGCATTGCAGTATTAAACGTAGAGAATTCTTTATGAACTAAACATTCCCGCCTTAATTGCCACTGTACATCCGCAATAAAGGCGATTCTGCAACAGCACACTCAAAGACATCAAAGATTAAACTTAAAAAAACGAAGCACGCAAATAAATAAATAAATTAAGTAAATACAACCACTCTTAGAGAATGTTCTTCGACTGTAATGACTATTTTCCTCAGACCTTGTTCTCTCTTCACGGGAACACTTCAGAATTCCACAAATTCGAGATAAACTTTTAGAAATTAAAAGAAAAACTCGGGCTACTTCAAATTTCATCTAATACTAGTAGTACCTAGCGATCATGGCCTACTCTGAATCATTTTATTATTGGTCGCCCGAAACTTTGAAGTTGCTTTGGTCTACACTGGGTCCTTTCGTTTTCCACCGTCGCAATTGGCTTGTTGATGTTGTTGTTGGCGACCGACAAATTACTATAACTACAGTTCGCACTGGAATTCGTCGATCCGATCAAATTAGCAATCTCTTGCCCATTGGTTTTTATTGCGTCTTCCCTGCACTTTCTGCAGCAAAACACGCAGATCATAACGCAGACGGCGATGGACAAAACTATGCAGAAAATGGCAGCGAACAGGAAATCTAAAGCAATAAATAAAATTAATCTCTTGTACTTGTCTGCGAAGGTGTTTCTTACGTACATTGATTTCGGAAGAAGTCGTTCGACCCCCCGTCGTCGTCTAAATAGGTTTCACTTCCATAACGATTTAGAAGATCTAAAATTATACCATTGGTCCAGCCGAAACCCAATTGTACTTCGTATTCTCCGCCTAACCCCCCACTTAAGTGTACTGTATCATACTGTAAAAGAAAAAAAAAATACAGTCAATTATTTTGAAAAGCCCCATCCATATGGTGACTTACCTTTTCGAACATGGCTTTGGTCTTGTCGAAGACTATGAAGTTTGTTTTGATCCACGTCTCAGCCGCCTTCCGTGCCAATTCCTCAGCTTCGGGTACTTTGGTGTTGCTAAGCCCGACTATCAGCATGTGTTGTAGGGGAGGCCAAACATTGGGGTAGTCCCACTGCTCGCCTGTATTAACAAACGAGGTGGGCATACCGCCGACGTAAGACGAAATGTTATGACTGGACAAATATCGCAGAACTCCCCGCACCATACCCTCTTTGCCATTTTCTGGATAGCATCCGGTCCAGAGGGGTGCCATATTCGATGGGTAAAAGTGGTTCCTCCTGATGGAGTTCTGGAGGTCGTAGTCTAACCACGCGCCGACGTCTTCGTGCCATAAAACGTCTGTCACGGCCTCCAACCAATTTTCGGTTTTTTGCTTGAAGTATGCGGCTTTGTCCTGGCGATACAGAATCTCGTTGAATTCCCACAGGAGCTTGGCGTTCCAGAACATGATGGCGTTCAGATCGACGGGGATTATTGATCTCGTCTTCGTGTTGGTTAGATTGCCTGAAAGAAATGGTCCTCTTTGAGATTTTTGACAAATTAAATCAAAGATGTGCCCTATTCTTTAAATATATTTTAAAAATTCTTCACAGAAATCAATGACCACGTTTTGATTTAATTAAATTATTTCATTAAATACTTATTTCACAAACCCCGACATTTTCTATTTGATTATTATAAAAAAAAAAATTCAACAAGTTGTTCAATAAACTGCGTATCTTTACATATTCTGCAATATTTATTTTAGATTAACGTATTTAGTTATCTCTTAACGACAGTTTCCGTGAACAGAAGCTGTCAAGTGACAGAAATGCAAACTATTTCAGTTTCAACTGGGTTCTTATAATTTTCTAAAATTTTACAGTATTTTGACAACATTCGTGAATTTTCTTTAAATTTTTTTGTTATTTTTTATATGAAATCTGATTACAAATTTATCAAAAAACTGCACATAGATGAAAATTACTAATTTTTTTGCTCTATTAATTCAAGCCAAACAAACTAACAAAATTTATTTAATATTTAACTGATTATGAGACAGATCAGTTTCCTTTTTTATTATTATTTTAACATAAGCAGGGACGGATCACTCAATTTTGGTTAAACTAACGTTTATTTATTTTAAATAATTACATAAGTGTCCGTCAATATTTATTTAATTTATAATTCTTCAGTTATCCTTTTGCTCGAGTATTTTAGATATTTTTTTAAAACAATTTTGTTTATAATTCGCCAACGGATAATTTAAAATTAGCACAAGAGAGAAAAATAAAATTTTATTTTTATTTTTCGTCCCTGACGAAGCTTCTTTCAAACTACATATAGCGAAACGTTGAGTATTGAGCTAATTTTAAGTTGTCCGTTGACGAACTATAAAGATATTGTTATACAAATTTACATCTGGTAAGAATTTAGTTGAAATATATTATTTTAATAAAATTATTATTATTTTTATTCGTTTTGTCGTTTTTGTAACATTTTATAACAAGTGTAGAAAGTGCCAAATATCGTAGGAATGTGAAGCGTAATGAATAAAATAGTCAAATTAATCGTAAGTCAAATTATTTTATTTAATATTTAACATTTTTTTAAGTTTCTTGTTAATAAATCAATTTCAATTTATAAAAAGATTTCTTTCTATATTTTTTATTATGTTCAAGTAATAAAATAATGAATTCGTCTTTCGATACAAAGCGGTTTTTTTAATATTAAATATATGACGATTGTTTTGAATAGTTTACTTGTTCTGCAAATTTTAAAACGAAAGGAAGAAAATCAATTACAAAATGCATAAGAAACAATGGAGAAATTGAATAAAACAAAAAATATTGTTTTGAAAACTAATTCTCTTGAATCAAAAACAGTGATGCTATAAAATTAAAATAATTAAAATAAAGGGAAATAATAAGATCAAATGATTTCTCAAAAATAAACTATTTTTTTTTATTTTTATGAATCCATTTTTTACAGAAATATTTCATCGGAACTGACGAAGCCTATCAATCGTTATTATACGAATTTTTAAATATCAAGAAAGAGAAACCTGATTCAATGATTAAACAAGTTTTTTTCTTTAATTTTTGAGTAATTATCAGAAGTTCATTGAAATTTCTAAATAGGTTTGTTAATTAAATTCAATAAACGATATTTTTACGGCAAATATTAAGTCAAGAATTGACACATTTGATACATACTTTGTTTTTTCTTTATCTTTTATTTCATTATCTTTTTCGATTGTTTGTTGTTTCGTCTTTCAAGTGACGAGGGCAATTAGACAAATGAGATACCCATCCAAAAGTAATTAAATTTGTTCAAAACAAAAAGCAATATGCGCGTAAAATAACTTTTTCGAACAAACACGACAAACACGAACAATCGAGAATTAAAAAAGAAATTTAGGAAAAATTAAAATTAGAAACTAAATAATTGATTTTTGTTTCATCAAACAAAATAAAATAAATAAATACAAAAGAGTTGAACAAAAAAAGTGAAATAAATTATTTGTAAAAAATGCGGTATAAGATCGAATGAGCGAGCAGTAATTAGGATAAAACAAAAATATTTTCGTACGTAATTCTACCGCTTTAAAACCGATTAAAGTAATTAGAATTTAATTACAATTTGAAAAAAGTTGATTTAGTTTTGTATAAAATCAAATCACTTGAAAGTAAAACCAACAAGCCTTGCCTTTCCCAGAGGCATTTACTGTCGCCATTGGACGAAAATAATCACTATAATTTTGCCACCTCGTCAATGACAATTTTTTTTGCAATGCCTAGGCATTTTATTTAAGTTATTTAAGTTTTATTAAACTCTAATTTGATGAAAATAGAAAAACGACTCACCTTGATTGGTCCCGTCCGAAATAAACCATCGACTGGAAAAGTCCCAACCAGATTCAGCAGCCGCCTTGATCTCCGAATAAAAAGCTTGCTTCTCGTGTTCCTCGTTAAAAAAATCGGCGTGCTTGACGTCTTCGTAGTAAGACTCCGGGCGAGGACCTTGAGAACCTTCACCATAGGCGGCTAGGGTGTAGGATTTTCCTCGTACTTGGACCTTCCTGCTGCGGTTTTGAACCCAATAATCAAATTCACGCTCCAAGATATCGATGTGCCTCTCAATAAAATCCAAGTCGTTGGTGGCATCCAGGTAGAGCTTCACCATGGGTATTAATAAGGGAGGCTGGGATCTTTCCAAATAGTAAACTCGACCGCCATTAGGAATATGCCCGTGTTTTTCGACGATGTAAAGAAAATTCTCCAGCATCCCCCTGGCCGTGGTGAACATCTCGCTTAAAAGTAGACCGTGAATGATCCAGTAGGAATCCCAGTAGTAGAATTCCCGAAAACGTCCCCCAGGTACAATCACGGGATTGGGCACCCAAATTATGCTGTAGAGCTCCTCGTGAAGCAGGACGTCGTCGTTGATTTTCCTGCCCAAGTCCTTCCAAAGCAAGTTCAGGTGGTGGCCCCACTGTTTTAGGCTATCGTTCTGAACTCTGTCCAAGAATTTCGGATGGGGCGTCCAATCTTCCGGTTCCCATTTCAAAAATTCCTGGCCCGGAGGCTCGAAGTTGTCCTCGACGAACTGGCGGACTTCCGCGTGTTCCGGGTGGTTCTTGTGCTCCGTCATGAATTTGAAAAATTCCATCAGGATCTTCTTGGGGGGAGACTTCATCTTCATGTCGACGAACGTTTTGGAGTCGTTGAATATGCGCGACATTTGCACGGTTTCCAAAAGCGGGCCGTAACAATACACTTCACTATTATAAAAAAAAAAATATTAAATTAATAATTTTGAAATTTATTAATTTTTTGTTTGATGAAATTACCTGAAACACGGGGGTGGTGCTCCGTCGTTGTTATCATCAAATGCTATCGAGTAAGCCACTTCTAAAAGCAGCAGTAAAAAGAAGCTTGCCTTCATTTCGATTTGTAGTTTTTTTTTTTTTTTTGAAACGATCGCGACTTTCTAACACAGAGAAATATGTAAGGCAATCACGATTGCAACTACTTCGATAAATGAAAGCCCGAGTAAGCGGGTGCTGCTATATGTATGTGACGTTGTGTGACGTCATACCACACCTCCCAAGGTACAAAGTTTCTTAGATCGTGTCATTTCATGACTAGATAAAATCAACGTTGAATAATAAGCCGCCCGGTCGAAATTCCCGAATTTATCTGGGTCCAATGGCCGAACTTGTTAAAAAAACAGTTTGATTTTTGGAAACAGGATTACGTTTAAAAAAAAGGCAAAAGCGACCGGTTATCATTTGTTAACGTGACTTGCACGATCTCACGTAAGCATGGGTGACGTAGCAGACGTGCCCCCGACGATCCTCCGGGGAAACTTGTTCTGCCTTGGTCTTTCTCCGAAAAGTTGCATCAGCAGGAGGTGCACTCTCTTGCAACATATTATTCAATTTCTAACTAATTTTTTAATTTTCTAACTAATGTTTAGCGCACATTGGAAATTTATCGTTGTTTATTCGCACGGTTATTTTCGTGATGATGCAATATCTCATACTCTGATAGTAATCCACGTTATTCAGCGATTCGGAAAACGTTCTTTTTCAATTCCGGTTTATTTTGGGTTTAAGTGATTAACTCAAACAAAAAATCTATCTTTTTTGGAATAGTTTTTATCCAAATGACCAATAAGTAACATGGATAATAACATTCATTTAACACTGTTTATGTTTAAACAAGTTGATAAACGAATATGCAGTTTTGGAAATTTGTGTACTGGACATTTGCTTCGATTCAGTTCGCGCAGAACTAATTGCATTGTGCGGTTGTCCGAACCGCGGCGAGCGGTCGCCGGCATCGAAAACAAGTGGGCATATTTCTGTCTTTATTTTCCTAGTGCATTCCATGTCGCTCGCATTGTTGAATATTTACCGAATCTGTATATACATTTATGTACATGTTTATTTAATTTACTTTAAATGAGAAATCTTACAAATAACGTGAAAAAATCATATAACCAAGTCATGTGATAAATAAAAATACAACGTGCTACTATACGCTTTCTACAAAAGTCAAAACATGTCGGGTCAAAAGATTTTAAAATATCGTAAAGGAGATGTTGTTTGGTGCCCATTTACTGGTAAAATTTAATATTAAAAGCCATTGTAACCACAGAGACTCTTACAAATAATAATAGTAACATTAACAAAATATAATTTACTACGTATCATATTAAATGTTTTGGAAAATTAATGTTTCTCATTATTTATTTATATGTTTAGTTAATAAACATTGAGGGGTCCTCAAAGCACTAAAAAGCATTTATTGTTAAGCATAAAATGTAATAGATACAAAATGCAGTTTGAAATTTAAAAAAAATAAAAAATAATTTTTGTGAAATATTGAGAAAATGTGCGACTTTTATGTTATTTGTTATTATGAAATTGTTATACAATACTGTCTCACAATTTATAATTTCTACACTCAAATTTTAAACAGACAGACATTTACGCAAGAAGATATTTGTACTTTCTTAAGATTTCATATACAGAACGTGCTACGATTCTATTGTCTGAATTTCATGAACTTTCGCCGTCGCGTCGCCCCATTTATATCATGTGACTATAGGCGCGCGACACTTGCTGATTTCACTTCATTGATTTTTATGAAATTTGCCCTAGATTTGGCATTGCTTTACGTTTCCTTAGAACGTCAGTTTTAAACAAGTATTTATTATAAAAATTTCTTAAATATATACATTTTTGTTTAAAAACGAAAAATCTACAGCAGCTAAAACTGATTATTCACTAACAGAGTGATCATTATTAGTTTATTATAAAAGAGTTCAACGGGACGTATATTATCCAATCCTGTGTTAAAATTCAATTCTCGTTTGTTTTAAAAAATAGAAAAGAAGAATGACATAAATGGAAAATAGATACATCCAAAGAGTAGATCAGATTACTAAAGAAAGTGATCAAAGCAAGGTAATTAAGAAACGAAAAGCTTTCCACTTTCCATTTCTAATAGGACATTTTAATACAAAATTTTTTTTTTAGTTATCACAAGCCATATTTTATCTTTTGCGTTGAGACAACAAGAAAGACCTTCATTCTTTTGCTTCTCTTTTTGTTCCCGAAATTTGGCATTGCCTAGCATCCTTGGTTGAGTTGGTCTTGCTTTCTTCCTTTTTTTTTTTTAATTGAAGTTATTATTTATCCTTTTTCCAAGGAGTCTTATGCATCTGTTATATTTTTTTTGCATTGCATTCATTCATTCCGTTAATTTCATTTCATGTTGCTGTGATATTACCTGAATCACCATATGGTTTCGGTATTTTTAAAGAAGGAAGGGAAGAGCAACAAAGAGAGGAACCCATTTTTCAAAATTTATTAAATTCAAAATTTCACATCATATGATTCCATGAAGCAGTCAGTACACTAAAAACATTGTCTGGAAATAAAAATATATTACAAAAGAGAAAGGAATAATTAAAGGATGTGACAGTAAGTTCTAGAAAGCAGATCAATAATAAAAATTATACATTTATAAAAAAATTTGACATTTACACATGATATTTAAATAAAACTGTATCAATTAATGAATGCTTTTTAAAGACGATTCGCAAAGATCGTAGTTAAAGCATTTAAACCTATTGAACAGATTTTATAGAGATAGAAAAATTTAATTCAGTCAACAAATATTTTGAAGACAATTCGCCACGATCGTAGTCGAAATTTTTAACAATAATTAGAAATTATTCAATTAACGAGTAAATTGTAGATGATTCGCAAAAATCGTAAACAATTTATTTAAATCTATAGTTTCATAATTAGAAAATTACACGTACACAAAGAAAAATAATAGGCTTTCTTAACTAAAAGAATCTATAATCTGTAATAAGTCTTAGAAATACATTGCATATAAAAATGTGTATTTCGCAACTCAAGAAATTGCATTTTTAACGCCGTTCTTATCACGGATTCAATCGTTTTAAAATAACATGCGGATTAATTTAAATTTATCGAATCGATAGTGCAAGAAAAAATCTCGATAGTTCGTTGAGCCAGCAAATATTAGTTGAAGGTAAATAACCTTTTGGTATTATTTGCCAATCTAAATAGGGCATCGAAGAAATGGCGAATGCTTTATTTAAAAAGAAAAAAGATTAGGAGTTAAGTAAAAATTAATCTTTCAATCCACGTCGAAGAAATAGCAAATAATGCTAATGCGATTTTAAATGCGATTAAAAATTATTTGGCAATGTTTACAAAAGATTTGGAGTTAAGTAAGAGTTAATCTGTGCGACGCGCAATACCGTAATTCGCAGATTTAATCAAAGAAAGGCTCTCACAATACGTGGTACGTCCAAAAAGTATCCGAACATATTGTATAATTATGGAGGATCAAGGTTGAAAAAACTATCAACCTGTAAATAGAAACGTCGATTTACAGGAAGATGTAAAAATATTTTGAACAAGTTGACATATCCTAAACCTTCACAAATTATTTTACTGCCTAATTTAAAATATAATCTTAAGTGAACTTGTAAATTAAAATTTTATTCGTTTTTAATTTCGGAAAAGACTCCCATCGTTAATCACTGATTAAGTAATTTTTTTTTTATTTTTGAAAGGAAAAAGTTACCGTCATTGACCGTGACAATAAGCAACGTTTGAATGTATTTCATCAGAAAACAATTTATTTTTACTCGGCAATCGCCGAGATTATCTGCGATCGTCTCTCTTTACGTGCACTAATTAAACAACTTAAAACAAAGTTAATTAAATATTTGTGACGCAGTCGTTTAAAAAAAAAAACTACGTCGGAGGCGAGCCCCCTAATTCTGGCTAAGCATTTAGTCGGTTCAACATCCGCATAAATGGCGAGATTATTTTTTAATTAAAAGCGCCGGTATTGAAACGTATTAGTAAAAGGTCAGGTGAATTGCGCAGGTAAATGTGTTAAAAGAAACCCGATTTCTCCTTGTTTGCTTGTCCCTAATTTATTGCAAACTTTGAATCACCTTGCGAACGTGGAATAGAATGCGTTCTGTTTTATGGGGATTCTCGGAGTTGCTTCATAAATTACTCATCTCTAGATCGCAAAAATTCGTAATCTGTGCGCAAATACAAATATTTGTTTAAGTTATTCATGGGTACGCAACGAAACGGATTTTTTTTTATCCACGATAAGGATATCTGACCGTCAATGTCATTCTGCGGGTTCTACTTGCTGCAAAATATCATTGCGCACGAGCGACGACGTCAGTGAGAATTTCTATTCAAGGAAACTAAAAAATTCGACTGGTATTTCTTTTCAAACCTGAAGATTGGGATGAAGAAAAATAATTGATCTGAGTTGATTGCATTGAATACCCAAATGGAAGCAAGATGGAAGTTTTAGAATAATTTTATTGAATCCGAACCTTAAAGAGATTGTCCATTGCCTCATCTGAGATACTGAGATGAAGCCTAAAGGATTTGTAAATCAGCCCAAAATCTTCAGTGAAAGAATTACAAAGGGATCTTGTTCCTGATATAATGTTCACGGGGATGGTGTAATAGTATTACCCCCACGCCTAAGTCTTTAAAATATGAAAGGGCTTTCAGAAAAGGAACTTTCCTTTGCATGCCAAGCAGTTTCTACTTCGGCTTTCCCACTTGTCATGCCACTTTTATCATTCAAAATGAACTGGTAACTGAAAGTCTTATGCAGAGCAATTGACATAAAGACAATACAATATGTGGATGCTTGTACTGAGAATGTGGAAGGCATCTTCGAATATAAAATATCCAGGAAATTGAATGGCCCTTACTACAAAGTGTAAGACCCACAAGGATCTTAAAAATCAATACTCGAATACACAACAAACTGATGAAGAAACGATAGATAGAGGAATATATTAAGCACGATGTCCAACGGAATGCTGAGAGTCATAAGTTGATGAGCGACTGCAAGGGCTCGAGATGGATGGAAATGGAGACTAAAAGAGATTGAAATCCAGCTCGGAAGACGAAGAAGAGGCCTTCAAGAGCAAAGCAAATATGCATTAATCGAACACGCAGAAACTGACGAAGAAGTAAGTGATTGACAAAGACTAGTGCGAAAATGCCCAACTGAATGCTGGACTGCAACGGGTCCGGAAGGATGAAAATGAAGATCCAACTTAACGGACTGGAGGAAGAAGAAAAAGAAGACTAATGACCACTTGCATCAAACACTAAGCTGAGCTTAAATTTAAGTAGTGTTTATAATGTGACATTTTTATGTTACACAGCATTGTGTCACTCATATTCTAAGTAAGTTGAGCCTAAGTCTTTGAATGCAACTGGCCATTAAGACCTAAATGAATCTGTGTTACTCAAATACGTAGAAGAGGAAAATATTTGGCGAAGACACATCAAAGAGATCAGGAAGGAAGAAAAAGAAGATTGAAGGAGGTCAAGGTCCTGGAATAAACGAAACTTCTAAGAACCGAATTAAACAGCTTGGAATGTGAGTGGAGCTTGATAAGAAACTCATACAATAAGAAATAAGGGTTCAAGGAATTGAGGCAGATTGAAATGAAGACAATAGGAGGTCAAGGTTTAACTTCACAGCCAAGAAAAAGAAGAAATCCAAACTAAACAATTTAGAATGTGAGTCAACCTCTTTAGGAGACTAACAGATTAAAGGTTCAAGGATTCTGAATGGATGAAAATAAAAATTGAAGGACAAGGTTCAAATTTACAGCATGGAAGAAGAAGTCTTTAAGAGACAAACAAAATAATTTAGAATGCAAGTCAAGCTCTACAGGAGACTAACAGATTAAATGAAAATTGAAGGACAAGGTTCAAATTTAGCAAATGGAAAAAGAAGAAGAAACCTTCAAGAGCCAAATTAAACAATTTATGTGAATATGTATGTGAAAGTATGTGAATAAAGCTCAGTAGAAGACTAACAGATTATAGTTTCCAGGGATTGGTAGGGCTGCAAATTAATTGAAGAAGATCGAAGTTTAACTTTGTTACCTGAAAGAAGCCAAATTAAACAATTTAAAATGAATAGTTATAACTAATGCATTCAACTGGGATAGAAAACAAAGAAAAAATCTGTTTGGAATCGGGAAGCGATTGGGAATAAGATACTGGTTAACAAAAATGGAAGCGTTTGAATAATTTCACCTAAGCCAAGCTTCTAAAGAGCTTGAACATTTAAGATGTAGTTAAATTAGATTCAAATTCCTAGAACTACAACTTTTTGGAACTTTACGACAAGTCTTTGAAATTTTGATGTGTCCTCCAGCTATTACGTGTCCTGTATTTTATTTCCGTAGAACGTCTCCTTTGATTCGGTCTTTTCTTCTGAACCAAGGCCTGCCAAGTAGTGTAAATGCCTACTTGACAGGTCTTAGCTACCAAAACCAGCCTAGTCAACCATTTTTATTTTTCATTGTTTATACATATACCTATGCTTGTTCACATCAGTCCATCTTAACCTTTTGGTCTTGTTTATTTCTTTCTGTTTTTATTCGGATTTGCTGTGTTCCAATGTATCAAATAACATCATAAAAAAATATAAGGTTCGTGATTACCTTTCTTCTTGGTGATGTGGTGTCTTCCTTCTTCCAAACCAGCAGTAGTTTCCCATCTCCGCTGGTTTCCAAAATTTCCACATACATAGGTACTACCGCAATATCTATATCTTTAAATTTATTCCGAAACAATACAAAACATTTATTTAGAAGTCAAAAGGAAGAGGAAAAGTAACAAGCGTGGAACATATCTAAGAAGAAGTGATCCAGATGAGACAAATAGGATCTTGATGGGACGTTGAAGAAGCTGAATGAAAAATTGCCGTCATTACTTTCGCCTTTCACATTCGATTCTTCTTCCCTAAAAACTTAGATAATATTAAGCGACGAGCAGGTGGATGTATTTCATCAATACTTAATTGCTATAGTTTGTCAAAAAACTCTTCAACAAAACCTGGAATTTTTCTGCCTTTTGATGTCCGACGTAACCTCAAGGACTCATATGAATTAAATATACAGATCCGGTAAAAGGTGATGGAAGGTTAGATATTTGAGGTTCCTAAACGCATTGTTATTATCTTCTGCCTCACTCTTTTCTTACGACTTTATTTATTAGAGTTTGACAAAAAAATATTTGTTTGCGTTTAAATACGCCTGTTCAATGCTCCACAAAGTCATGGTCAATGGTCCGTTTTCACGCTCAAGCAATTTGCGGAAATGGATTTGTGCAAGCATTTGCGCATACAAATTTGCATGCACAATTGTATGCAGTTTGCCAAACTTTCTGGCTTGTGCAAGCGAAAAACTTACGTTTTCATGCAACGGCTTCCTTGTGAAAATTTGTGTGCACAAGCACATTTGCGCAAATTGCTTGAGCGTGAAAACGCGCCATTATGTGATAACGTTATCTCGCTCTAGTTGCCATCGATCAAGAGATAACAACCGGATAATACATGTCACTTTCTGTGCTAATATTTATTTTGTAGATAGTCAATTAATCGGAACAGATTGTGGTGACTTAGTAATTAAAAAAATTCCGTAAATTATCTTACGACGAGATTTTTATTTAAGGCACGTGTAATGATAACTCTATGTCAAGATTTTATTGTCACAACTTAACAGTGGCGCACCCACGGGGGGGGGGCTAAGGGGGCTGAAGCTCCCCCCACAGTCAGCTATGTGATACTAGAATTTATTAATACAATTTCAGTTTCGCAAAAAACGGAGCACATCAACTTAATTTTGATTTTTTGAATGCAGGATTACCTGTTGTAACAAAATAGAACAAGGGGATGGTAATTCGTGCGTAATTTTCCCTTATACATTATCAAAGAATTTTATTAGTTTAAACTGTTATACTTACATCGAGATTAATACTCACTCTTGACAGCAATAGGGCTTGTTTTTTAATTCAGCATTGTGCTGTGATGGGCGCGGACAGTGCTGAAAGTGATTGAACAGAAATCCACCTCTGTTAGATTATAATGGATTTATGTTATATGTATAGGAATTTAGTGACAGTTTGATGAGAATTGAACGAGATTCAACCTAAAAATATTATTGAGTCATCAAGTAAAAGTTCATGATCGGAAGAAGAATTAATAATATTGCACAAATCAAACAAAAAAAACATTAAAAAATTGGTTAAATACGTAACATATTTTTACCTCATCATTTAGTTCGAGTGGAATTGTTCCCATTTTTCCTTTTATTAAATTATGTCAAAATAAAAACGATGAAATAACATAAAAGCGAACACAAGTGTAATTACACTTCCCCCACCCAAACCAAGCAGATCAACCAATTTGTAAAAAGATGGAAAGAATTGATTTATATTTGAGTCTATTAAATTTCTGTTGAATTTAAAGACGCAATCTGATGCTTCCTAAGAATTAAAATAAATAAACCCTAAAAAATAACTCCAAGTTGGTTGCTTCAAACTGACAAGCGAAGATTAAGAAGTGGCAGATTGTATTGAGTGTCCCAGCCAAGATTTTAACCCCTTATACCTTCGTTGTTTATGGATAGAAAAAAGCAAAATTTGGCAGGAATATGTATTGATTACTGATGAATCTTTCTGCTACGTCAAATCTCTTGATATCCGCCTCTGTGGGATCGGAGATCGTGAGCGAAAAACCCTTACGTTTGAAATCAATACAAATAAACAAAAATTACGATTTTCAGAAAATACAGTATAACTCGTTTAACAGATTTCACTTTCGAATATCGGCGCGATCTACTCTCTTTCGATTCACACCGTTGGTGGTTTAATGTCTACAGATGTTTGTGGGAGAGCTCTGCTCCTCACTTAGATTAATAATTAATTGAGTTTCAACTGAGCTCGAGTCTTGGTCCAGTGTTCGTCACTTCTGATCGTACAAAAAGACTTGTTCTGTTTAATAAACCAACGCACAAAGTGTCTCAGTGGGAGCACAGTGTACCTAATTAATGGAGTTCATTAATGAATTAATCAGATGGTTTAGAGAAGTATGTGATAAAAAGGCCGCCTTCAGCGATCAATTTGCAAGTAAATCAGTAGCAATCACCTGTTTTTCAGGGGCTCCCGTGGAAGGTGTTGGTTTAACCCTATGTCTAGCTAACCTGATTAATATGGTGCGTGTAGTGAGCCGAACTTCTTTACTACGTCACCTGAGCGTTAATTAATTGCTTTGAGGGCGGTGCTCTACCCACTTGCCTGTTTTTTTTCAGGACCCCCTTTCGCCGTCTAACCTAGCTAATTAATTTATAGCGCAAGAATTAGTTGACTGTGTTTGCACTCCACTATGGGTGGTTTTGGCTTTGCAGTTTCTAGGCAATCGCTTCTAGTTAACCGACAAATCTCTCGGCAAAGACTATAGTTCGCCCCCCCCCCCTCACACGTATACAGGGTGTGAAAGAAACTTTGTTAAGAAAATGGCTAGGAATGTAGTTCAAATTATTATTACCACCCAAGGTGCGCTGAAGGAAACAAATAAATGTCAATTACCTAAGCCGTATAATCCGTGTTCACTCCCGCACTGTCCACTTTGATTTAAAAACACGTCGCGACACTCACGTATTTGGTTTAATTGCCTTTCTTGTCACACTGCATTTAAACCGTACCGAAATAACTGATTTAACAAAAAATGAATACAAGCGCCTAAGGAAAAACACAATTAAGCCAAATTAGAATGAACTCAATCGTTCTCGTCAAAGCGTCAATGCTATCTGACGTTTCTTCGCGTCCACTACTTCCCACGAAAACAATTAAAAATACACCCCCTCGGACTTTGCAGCGAAATCCTGAAACCACTTCGACCAATCATAGCCGTAGAATTCAGTTCACACGCACGCCTACCCCAGATACCAAAAATGTATCAAGAGACCCCCCATTAATCCGTCAGGAATGCACGCTGCTTGCCTGTCGCCAATGAAGTCCCACAAATTTTATTATTCTAGTGCAAGAGCTGACATTTTTAAAGTATCTGTTGTTTAACTGAAAAGGCCCAGAACTATGACGCTAGACTTGTACAAGAAATAGACAAACCAAACACTTCAACTTGAGCGTAATTCGATCTGCCTTTTCCGTTAATGTACCCGTGATTTCGACGCGATAGACTGTATACAGAATCTAAGAAAACACATCTAAACGTCGAATAGTATTTGTTTTATGACGTCCGTGCCACCCTAATGCCTCTGCCTGGCGCCTGCGATTATCGCGTGACTAAATTTTGTACAGAACTTTGAAATACCAAATAAAGGTTATTCTGACAGATTTACAACCGGCCGAGGGTGGTTCAAGGAAAACGCGGCGTCTCGAATTGTTGGTCTCCCGCGCGCAAAACCCCGCTGCAAACTCCGAGAAGTGCGAACAGTGCATTCAAACTATTAATTTACGTTACGTTAAGTGATTGTGACCGGGGTATTACTTCTGCTACTGTTGCTGACAACTTTGTCTCCGGCGAACGTCCTTTGTTTTTTTTTCCGTGAGAATCGAATTTTCCATTCATTCAATTTCATCGGCCGGAAATGTTATTGGTACAGTTTTATGGTTAAACTTTCCTCATTTCAAATTTTATTATTTTTTAACAACTATTAACAAATCGTCACTTTTGTTTGTGATCAGTATTTCTTTGTCAAATTTTGCGTTTTTTTTTCTTTTCGTTTTAAATTTTCATGTTTTTGAAATTGTTACCAACAACTCTGTTTCAGTCAGTCGTCTCCAAGACAAATTTCTGGGTGCGCCACTGCAATTTAATAGCCTCTTATTAGCTAATCACATTGTATGCGATTCTGAAATTACATTTAGAATACAGGGCGTGGCATCTAACCGGATTTCTTCAAAAAACGCTGGTCCTGTTGAGTATATGAAAAAAATTTATACAAAAGTATCACCCAATATACAGGCTGTCTCAATTTGACTGTATGATGTGTAACTTCGTTATTTTAAATGGAACACCTTATGTTTCATAACGAATTTGTTTGATAAGTACCTAAGTCCTATGGTTTTTAAGACATTAGGCTTTATTTGACCGATGAGAAGTTAACAATAAAATTCCAGCAATAAAGTTATAAAATTTCAAAACGCTGTTGCCGCTAAAATAACGATCACAGATCAATAATACTTAATCCATTGCAAAGAGTATAATGTGTACATTCTCCTTGTACCAAGAAATTGAAGAAATATTTGATATTAAGTTAGAAATTACTATTTAAACCAGCATGAGTCATTATTCATGTAACACACTAAAAAAATGTTTTCAATGAAAAATTTCAGGCAGTCATAAAGTAAACATCTATATCTATTCAATAATGCCTTTGGAAAGTTTTAGCCGGTCGATTTTAATTAATTACAGATAAATTAAAAGTACACTTTCACGGTCATATGACAATAGTCAAATTAGACGCTCATATCTGATTAACCAGAATTTGCATAAACATTTTCTTTATAGAATATGAAAGTTCACATCGAGATCTTTCGTTTCAAGTGAAGCCTGAGTTTTAGCCGGTTGATTTAACATAATTAGAAATTAATTAAAAGTACACTTTCAAGGTCATATAACAATAGTCACTTTAGACGCTTAAAGCTCATTAACTAGCATCTGCATAAATATTTTCTTTACAGAACATCAAAGTACACATCAAAATCAAGTTAGTACTGTTTTATTGCTGTGGACGTCACTTTTAATTAATTTCTAATTACTTCAAATCAACCGGCTAAAACTCAGAGTTTACTTAAAATGAAAGATCTCGATGTGTACTTTCATATTATGCAAAGAAAATGTTTATGCAAATTCTGGTTAACGAGATATGGGCGTTTCAAGCTAGTCCTGTTTTTCGATGTGTACTTTCATATTATGCAAAGAAAATGTTTATGCAAATTCTGGTTAACGAGATATGGGCGTTTCAAGCTTGTCCTGTTTTAAGGCTGAGAACGTCACTTTTAATTAATTTCTAATTACTTCAAATCAACCGGCTAAAACTCAGAGTTTACTTAAAATGAAAGATCTCGATGTGTACTTTCATATTCTGCAAAGAAAATGTTTATTCAAATTCTGATTAACGAGATATGGGCGTTTCAAGCTAGTCCTGTTTTAAGGCTGAGAACGTCACTTTTAATTAATTTCTAATTACTTCAAATCAACCGGTTAAAACTCAGAGTTCACTTGAAATGAAAGATCTCGATGTGTACTTTCATATTCTATAAAGAAAATGTTTATGCAAATTCTGGTTAATCAGATATGAGCGTCTAATTTGACTATTGTCATATGACCGTGAAAGTGTACTTTTAATTTATCTGTAATTAATTAAAATCGACCGGCTAAAACTTTCCAAAGGCATTATTGAATAGATATAGATGTTTACTTTATGACTGCGTGAAAATTTTCATTGAAAACATTTTTTTTAGTGTGTTACATGAATAATGACTCATGCTGGTTTAAATAGTAATTTCTAACTTAATATCAAATATTTCTTCAATTTCTTGGTACAAGGAGAATGTACACATTATACTCTTTGCAATGGATTAAGTATTATTGATCTGTGATCGTTATTTTAGCGGCAACAGCGTTTTGAAATTTTATAACTTTATTGCTGGAATTTTATTGCTAACTTCTCATCGGTCTTATTTGTGGTTTTCGAAAAATACAGATGTAACTTTTATAATTAGTATCTTATCTTAGTGTTACAACCTATGTGGAAGGTATCTTCCGCTGTAACAAAATTTGCTTTTCACTAAACTGGGTTATGGCAAACCTATATCCATTTTGACAATAGGTGAAGAGCAATCACTTTCGTTTTTTAAATGAAATGGTATTACTTTTATGTCATCATCAAATGCTCCACAAAATTATCTTTCATTTGGCTATTCACTTCCCTATACCAATTATTGATTAATTAATTAAAAACGGGAGTGAGTATTTACTTGTTTTGAATAAATGTCAATGTGCTAACTTTACTAAGCCAAACAGAGTATTGGTAGTAGTCAATTTTGAATTCACGAAAAGAGAAATTTGCAAGTCAAGATCGATGAAGAGAAAAAAAGCGTCTGGGGTATCGACTCCTTAAATGTCCATTCACTTCTTTCTAAGCGACTGCATTGTAGTTCAGACAACTTTCTCTATGAAGTTATTTTGGTTAACAACGAAGGACGCATCCTTCCCAGAATTTCCCAGTGAAAGTTCCCTTGACACGCATACAATTGCGAAATTCTGCCTCGCGAACCCGAGCAAAGACACGTATTTTTACCATCGCGGTTCTGAGGGAGCTCCGATTCTCCGACAAAACGACGAGTGACATCAACCATGAAATAAGTACGATGAGTGTAAATTCACGTGCGCATTCTGATATCGCTTTTACGTAAGACCTGGAAAATGGAAATGGGAATTACGATCTCCGATAGTATTCATTCGGGCGGGTATTAATTTTTTATTTCGGTTGAGATAACATTGTGAATTAATTTAATGGACTTTTTTAATGCCATAACCGTTAAAGAAGCGTGACATCAGACATTGTTCCCTTTATGGTCGTGTGCTCAAAGCGATTCGTTCTGGTTTTTGCAAAAGAATCTATTAAGATGAAAGACCTTGACTTTGAAATAATTTTTATTCGAAAAATAAATTGCTAATAAAATAATTATAATAAAAAGGTTTGCGCGACATTGCCCATTTTCTCAAAGGCTTCCAATGGAACTCAAGGCCGAGGCAGAAGAAAATATAGTAATGGGGTTTCACTGGAAGTATTCTAATAAAATTAATATTTTCTGAGTTGAAACCAAAGTGTCTAGACTGTTCCATTAAATCGGCAAATTTTTAATGTCATGATATTATACAATTAAGTCAGAAATGACGCCAGCATTACACAACACTTCGCTGAATTTACAATGAAAAAAGTAATTACAGTTTGCACGTTTGCAACTATTATTACTAAGCAGCGGACGGCCGTTGGGCAGGCGAGAGTGGGGGACGTGTCGATCGGGCGAAAAATACATAAACTAGTAGAGGCGATATATTTTCGCCCGTTCGGCACGAGCCCAATCTCGCCTGCCCAACGGCCGTCCGCTGCCTAATTATTACTCTCCGCAAATACGTGGATCGCAAAACCGGAAAACTGTAATTTAATGAAAAGTGCAAATAACGCTGATGATTTTGCGATGACTTGAACTTGATCCTTGCAGTTGGACTTTGGCCTTAAGGTCGAGTCATTCAGAAATGTAAACAGAGCACACCTCCTAACGACGTGTTAGGAGGTGTCAAAAAGTGTTGTATCAACGAAAATAACAATAGATTCAACCAAAAAGCCCCTGCCTAGTAATTTATAGGACGACAACAACAATTAAACGTTATACATTTGAATTCGTGACTATAATTAGTTGGTACTGTGTATATGGTCAATTTTTTTGTCATTAAAACTCACAAACAAATTTTGCACGCTTTCCTGAATTCATCATCATTGCCAAGTATGACGTCATTCTGTCGGTAGTTATTATCAGTTTTAATTTTATTTGTGGTTTGGAGCGAAGTTCCTTTTTTTTTATTGTTATGTAACGCATCATTTTACGAAGTGGATTTTTGTTATGCAAAATTCTCAGAAATGAATCGATTCAGAATCCAGTGGCTTTCGCTGCATAAAAAATACTTTAACCCTTTACGTCCTAGTGGTACTTCTCAGGAACCACCTAATAAAATCATGTTGGCAACTTTATTTGAGTAGCTGATAAAGTAGATATTTTTAAATACTTACTTATGTCACCCTCTATTGTACGAGCGGGATACTTTTGCTAAATATTCAAATTAGCGGTATTATTCAAAAGTAGTTCGTGGCAGTAATAAGTTAAGGCTAATTATTCGTGTTTATTTCTCATTTTGATAAAAAAATGGCAGGCAAGTAAGAAATTTTAAAAG
This sequence comes from Dorcus parallelipipedus, assembly GCA_958336345.1. NCBI lineage: Eukaryota > Metazoa > Arthropoda > Insecta > Coleoptera > Lucanidae > Dorcus > Dorcus parallelipipedus. Next base: position 35,930,771 of record OY284480.1, read on the forward strand.
ATATATTATTGGTTATCATATTACTACATCTATAAACTGCTTTTAGATTATATTATTTTTTAAAAATGTAGTTGGCTGAGTGGTCCTTTCAGGGACCACTAGGCCACTGTGACAAGATGTCACTTTTGAATACGTTTTATGAATTGAAGCTATAGAAACAAAGGATAAGGGGTACCACAATGGTACTTCTACAATTCAAGTGAAATGTCCAAATGTTGTTAAAGATTACAATAAATACATGGGCGGGGTTGATAAAGCTGATATGCTGAAGTCATTGTATGAGATTGACAGAAAAAGCAGAAAATGGTGGCATCGAATTTTCTTTTACTTTTTAGACTTGACTATTATAAATGCGTTTAGATTATTTAAATTAAGATTGCCAGGGACTACTATCAGCCTAAAGGATTATAAAATTGCAGTAGCTGTTGGTCTTATAGATGCCAATCCACTAACAACACCAAAGCGAGGAATATCTTCTAATCAAAAAGAAAACTGCTATAAAAAAATGTTTTGCCAGAAATACGGTATTCAAAAGTGGCACACATGCCAACGTTTGGAACAAAACGACGATGTCACCTAGACCTAGAAGAACAATGTGGAGGTGTGTAACTTGCGAGGTGGTTCTGTGTCTTCAGGAACATAGAAACTGTTTCGCAAAATTTCATTCAAAAAACTAAGACCTTACTGACATAGTGGTATTTCATAAGGACCACCACTTTTTGCATGTAATTAATAATTATTTTTTAATAAAATAATTTATTTTGTTGTTTTTTGTCTCGAAATAGCATATTTCATGCAAAAAAACATTTTTTCTACTCCCATCTTTCAAACACAAGTTATCGTATTATCGTTTCCACGTTGCTAAGCGATCTTTTAAATACACATTGACAAGCTGTGACTTTGTGCGTTTTAGTCACGGCGTCACGGCACAATTTCCGAACACTCGTTTATTAAACACTCGCTCCGCTACGCTTCGCTCGTGCCTAATTAAAACTCGTGACTAAAATGCCGTTTATAAAACTTGTTGCATAATATACTATAATTAAATCCGGGTTGAAAGGGTTAAAGTATTTATCATAAGAGAAGAGCTCTGCGTCATAAATAAAACGCGTCTGGCGTTGCATAATCAGATATAAAAAGCATAATTCCATCTTTCTTTCTTAGTCACTGTTGACAAAGAAATAATACTGAAATATTTTTTGGTTGTAACTTCGGCGAGTAATGACCCAGAGCTCTTCTCTTATGAAAAATACTTTACCAACGGATTAGTTAAAAACTTATTGGTATAAGCTTATCGGCCGTATTCACCATTCACAAATTAACAGTTTGTTTACTAAGCTACGGTTAAAATTTAAATCTCTATTACCTAAGTCAAAAGAAAATTTAATTTATTTTAACTATATTTGTTGTCCTACACAAGTGTAATTACTTATAACAAAGCGTTAAATTCTATTAACTGCCAAATAATGCATAATTAACTTAAAAGAGTGAGTTTAACAGACCATTAGCTCTTAACAGTGGTTGGTGAATACAGCTTTTATATTTAATAGTCTGTTAGCAGCTTAACTGACCTTTAGTTCGTTATTAATTTGTCATTATGTCTGATGTGTTAATATTTACATCAAGGAAACTTAGTGAATTGTTATTTTCTTTTTCTACAGTAAATTGTAATCTACTATGGAAAGAGTTAAATCTACTTAAAGCAAAATCTACTTTATCTGAAGGCAAAATCAATAAAATATCATCTACATAACGAAAATATAAAGTTAAATTGTGAGGTAAAGAATTAAAGACACGTTTTTCTAGTTCCTGCATGACAATTTCAGCTAAAGCAGGCGATAAAGGAGAACCCATTGCTGTACCGAAAATCTGTTTATAAAATTTATCATTGAAAGCAAAATAAATGTTTCAAAACATAAAGTAAGAACTCCTAAAAAAATTTTTTTGGAAATTTCTGTAAAACCTTTAATCGCTATCCACCTATCATTAATGCTTTTTAAAGCTAACTCTTTTGGAATGTTAGTAAACAAAGAAACAACATCTAAGGAAATTATAATGCAGTTACTTGGTATATCTACCATGCGTCCAACAATTATTGTAGTTCTGGGTATCCTGTGGTATCACACATAAATGCCGATTTTTACTTCGTATCGTTGAATTGAAGTCTCAAATATTGACTGTTAGACAACAAATAAATGTTTCATTACGTATTTAATGTTTTAATGCCATTTGAAACAATAATTAGTTAAAATGTTTGACTCTACAGCCACCCAGGACCACAATAATTGTTGCACACACGTTATGTTTCTTATTATTATTGATTACTCGCATTTCTTTATCTGAACATTAATTATAACATTGTAAAAACATGTTATCTGGCAATTCCACAGATCTAAGTCCAATAAATGTGGAACCTCGATTCATTAGTGAGCGGAAGTCAAAATAAGAAATAAATAAATAAATTTCACAATAAGTTATAATTTAATTGCTGATTAGTAGATTTAAATACAAACTATATATGTTACGTTAAAGTCTAAAGCTGGCGTCACAACCTTGAAATTAGTAATCTAGTAATGATAATAAATATAAATATAATAAATAAGGAACGCGTAAGGAATAGAAAAATAAGTAACATTTATGCACATAGGCTTAATTATAATATCATTTAATGAAATTAAAGCGCTCTAATTTTAATTTTAATTAAACATTGTGAACGATAGGGTTTCGTTAGAAGTATAATTATAATTTTACGTCTTAATTTATGTACAAATTACTAGGTTGTGAATGAAGCTTAATATTCCTTAACTTCCGACTTTTCAGCCGAACATAATTGGGTAATTTTGAACGATAAACAGTTTTATTTTATTTATTTCTGACTTTTGCAAGTTTATAAAATAAATTTAACCGTCTTCAGGATAAATAATAAATGAACAAGGTTGCCTGGGAAAGTAAAAAGAGAAACGTAAAGATTATCTGCTTTTTTTTAAATAAAAACTAAGTCAAACTTCTTTTATGTCGTATCGTACCGCATTGTACCGTGTCGTGTCGTATCGTATCGTAACGTGTCGTATCGTACCGTTATCTCCATAGTCATAAATACATGTTCAAAATTTATAAATTTTTAATGATTTTTGGAAGCAAAATTTTTTTCTTACGAAAATAACTAAGCGAAATCAACATATATTTATATTGTTGTAAACATCTCTCCGCGGGACTTCTAAATTTATAAGAATATACAGTATTCCATTTAAAAAAATTTACTTTCTATGCACCAATATTTTCTGGAGGAACACGTGTGTAGTTGAAAATAATTTTAAAATGTGCCGCGTAACTTTCTTATGCCCTATTTCTTCATCGCCTTATCTTGAGGTTAAATTTATCTGTCAGTTAGAATGTGACACACAGTATGTGTACGTCACATTCTAACTGTTAGATAAATTAACCTTAGATTAAACATGGTGAAGAAATCGGCCACTAATCTGTTTTTCTCTTCATGTTAACGATATAGGCTCCACAGAAGAAATCCAGATCATCGGGACAGCCTATACAGTTTTGAATTAAACTTTCACTGCTGCTGTGTCAGTTGCGAACTTGTAATGCCGGCAGTACACGCTTGCCGAGGCGACCCGAGCGCGAGACATCCCGAGGCGAGACGCCCCGAGATGCGAGACCCAAGAGCAGCATGTATACTCTCGCGAATAAACCTCGGATCGGCTCCCTTGTGTATACGTGTAGACTCGCACGAGACATTTTCGAGCACTCCGAGTAGTCGGGTCGTCTCGGCGAGCGTGTACTGCCGGCATAACAATTGAAGACACCAGTGGATAAAGGTGTCATGTCACATTTTTGAGATTATTGGATTTATTGGCTTATTATTCAACCCTGATATAAATCTATCTTTCAACATATACGAAATACCCATTTTACTAAATTTGAGGAATTACTACTTGCTAAAGGTGTTATGTTCACCATCAGTATTCAGTTGTCAGTGGATGAAGGTGTTATATTTCACACATAACACCTTCTTCCACTAAAAATATAAAGTTCGATTGACAGTGAAACAACGGAGAGACAGGTAGAAGGCATTCATTGACAAAAACATCGCTTAATATATCAACAATGCCGCTACCTAAATTGTTAACATTGAAAGCGTTTTATTTATGCTAAATGTGGCTCTTCAATTTCGGTATGCATGGTCTCACTCACTCATTCAAAATACAAGTCTTACTTTTTCACTTGAAATGAGGATGTGGCTACTGCTACAAATCTAGAAAACCGTAAAATGTTTTAGTGATTTGTAAAAAGAAATAAATAATTTCATTGATTACATAACTGTCTTTCATAACAGCACAATCTCTTCTTCAATTGAAGTTCACTGGATAATGATGTTATATACATAAAACTTATTTTTTCCTCTGAAATAACACTATATTCAAATAATAAAGTGTGGGAAATGAAAGTACTAATAATATAGCTGTATAATAGGGGTCACCAATTGAAGCAAAGAAAAGCAAAAAAGTTCCTGTTTGAAACGTTTCATTTGAATTTACTCTGAATTTCAATTTTGCGACATAACACCTTTATCCACTTGTGTCATCAATTAATTTTGAACCATCATGTACATGCTGAGTCAAAGATTTAATAATTCTATTCTGATTCATTTTATTTCTTTTTTATATTGCAGCCTGAATAACATTTTGCAAATGGCATGTAAAGGTGCTCAAAGAAAATATAAATTTTCAATGGAGGCTACTTTACTGTTTTGTTTACAGAAATGTTTCATTTTATCTTTATGGTAATTTTGGGACTGGCTCAGATCCTTTAAATTTATTTTTAGTCTTCGTTGCTTCTTTATAGAGACAAGAAAAGAAATTAACTCCACAAAATACTTTAAAAAATATTAATTTTATTTAAGCTATGTTATCATTTATCTTGACAACTTCTGGTAGATTTTCCAACTTTTCGTACAAACTAGAACAAATCTCTAAATCAGCGTCACTCAATTCTTGGACTTTATAAGGTACAAATTCCACATTCGCATTGTTTATCTTATACTTTAGTTCCTCTAATTTTCCCTGCACTTTATAGAATGTAGACTCGGAGCACATAAACTGCAAGCAATTGTCATCTAAGAATTTCACATCTTCAGCACCGCTTTCAATAGCATGCTCAGTCGCCAACTCCAAGACTTCTTCAGCACTTTTACCCTCAACTCTAGGCAAATCTGTTTCTATGATTCCTTTCTGTTCGAAGAGATGTTTTCCGCCGCCATCAGAAAACCTTGAGCTAAAAAGTTACTATTTCATATCATAATTTTCAATCAATCTGTTTATGTTTATCTTACGAATGCTTTTTTAGTACCGTAGCAACTGTCTGTCGTAGATGGTGTAAGTTATCGGTGAATACCTCGCATAAAATCAAACTGCTTCCCGGACCTCTACGATAACATCGTTTTAATTGCATCGAATACTCTTGGTGATTACTTACTTTATCTCGAGCAGGTGACTCTTACACTTGCTTTTATCAGTCTGCGTGCTCTTCAGTATACTCTGTATTGTTGCAACTGGCATGTTGAATTTCTTCGCTTGCTCCACGAGCCTCTCTAATTTTAAGTTTTTGCTAGGGTCTGGCGAACCTCCCTCTGTAAATTTGGGATGCTTTCAATTTAACTTGGTCGCTTTGGGGGGCCTTACCTGTGACGGCGACCCGCATTTGCCTGCCCAGTTTCGTGAAGAGTGTTGATCGCTGGGCGTCTTTCTGGGCCTTGATGTGTTTTATATTGGCCCATTTTGAATGTCCTGCGTCTCGTTTTAGTATTAAATTTGCGCAAAGGGTGGCTTCGTTGAATTTTGTGTGTAGTTTGAATATGTTTTTCAGCATTTTATGTGGCTGCCGAGCTAGGTTATGTATCTGTCAAACACTGAGCTCGGCCGGTAATGATATGATTTAGTGCCAACCGCAGAGTAGCAAATGTACCAAGTTGTTATTTTTTATTAAAATTTATTATTTTTTTTATTGAAAAATGTACAGAGTGATCCAAGTGATAGACCGTTGATTAAAGTATTTGCTGCCCATAAATCAACGGCTAGACTAAAGCTGAGTTCGTTTATTCAACTCCGTTTACTCTACTTCCCACTCTAGAGAGTGAGGACGAATAAGTTTTAATACAAATAAGTATGAGACAAAAGTGCGAAAGGAGTAAATAGAGTGAACGGAATTGAAAAAAGCAACGCAGCTTAAAGGAGTTTGCGGCTAAGCGTTCGCCACCTGGTGTCAACTAAACAAACCCTTGCATGCTACACAACAAATCGTGTTTTGGCGTCGATCCTGAGTGTATTATGTATAAGGATTGTGTTATATGTGACATTCATATTAAATCAACGTGTGTATTTGTATTGGTACGCATTTAAACACGTGCATTACAAAAATTCCGCATAGCTTACACAGGTTCAGATTTATCCACGGTAGCGCTGCGATCTTAAACTGAAACGCCTAATGTACCGAAAGCATCACAGAGCCTGTCATTAAAATCTGTCACGTGGAGTTTTACCAGAGAAATTCAGTTATAATCGCTCTAGTAAAAGAAAGGGGAAAATCCGAACTCCAGTGGAGAATTATTTTCCATTTAAAAGTGAATTTTTTTTAACAATCTTTAAATGTAAGGGGTGATTAAAAAATAAATAAAACAACGTCCAATTGATTGGCCCTTGCGGCCCATGTTTAATGAGTATTCAATATTTTATTACATATTATTAAAAATATGGTAAAATGTGTATAAACATATTATCTGTGCTTACAAAAATTCTCAAAGCGAAATGATGTGAAAACAAGCCGAGATGTTCCTCATATATATTTTTTTGTTTTTGAAGTACTTAACGTACGGTTGTCAACAATTTCAAACTTAGTAATGCTAAACGTATTTTCAATTATTTTATCATTATTATTTTTTGTTATTATTTTTTTAAAGACGGAATATAAAATTCAAGACCGCCTTATGGTACACCACTCGCCCTTTCTTTGAACTTACTCGAACTTTGCTTAACTTTAATTCAAGCGAATGAAATCGATTTAGGCATTTATTGCTCATCGTAACTCGTCCATGTAAGCACGATACCACAGTATAAGTAATTACGCAGTAGCGTCACTTAAACGTCAGTGTCAAAAAAAGCGGCCATTCTGTTTGATACCCGTATGGAAATGCAATGTAATTTACAGCTGGGTAGGTATCAAACAAAAGAGCAAATGTGACAGTTATACTCGAGTGACGCTACTGTGTGATTCTTATGCTGTGACGATATTGAAGATGTTTTGTTAAAGGGTCGAAAATTGGTATTTCCTCTGTGTTGTTTAAAATATGTAATGCGAAAGGTTTTTGAACCATCGACTTGGAATAAGAAAGACCAAACCTAAGTAAAATTTTGTTAAAAGATGGGAATGCTCAAATACCTTTGACTTTAGAAGAAAAAAAAGGTAGGGCACTTTCATACTTCTCACGTACTCTTTCTTCCATTTGTATTATTTCTTATACTCAGGGTATCCCAAACTTTCCTGATGAAATAAGCATTGCGTATTGACGAAATTTTGTTTCATAGAGGTTTTCTTCTTCTTTTATTTCTTGTGTCACACGTATGGAGGAACACATATGTACTTACATACATAAAGGAGTAGTAAAGGTAAAATGGATTAAAAGAAATAGATGTAAGTACCTACTATTATATTCATGGAAGGAGGCCGAAAAAGTAACTAAAATAAGTACGTGGAAATTGTAAGAGGCAAGTCATCAAAATCCAGGAAGATATGAAAGATGGCGCTGTAATATATGGCCTCCAGTAATAGGTTGAAGAACTATAGGTACATAAAAGAAAAAGAATACTTTGTTTGAATTTGTTCTAGCGTGGATATTCGACCGTTCCCTTTTTCCTGCATAGCCCCATACAAAAATTAAACAAAAAAAAATAAGTGAGGTTAAGGTTTATTAAGTTTTGGATCAATAACTTTGAATTCACAGAGGACTACCAATGAAAATTTCAAGTAAGATCAAATTTTTTTTGTGTATTGATTTTGAGTGTGATGGGTAAAGAGGTCACGATGGCGACGGTGCACCTTAAGGAACTCTTTCACAATCCTCTCCTCGTTCCTCGACAATTATCAATTTATCGACAGATTAAAGCTGGTCGGTCACGCCGAAGTGACCGCTTGTGTACCGAAGCGCATGCCAGCAAAATTTATGTGATTCGTTCTAAAAAAAATTTTCAAAAATTGACTTATTTCTTCGGCTTCTTGGGGCTGGATAACGGGGATTCCTGGAAAAATAAAATCTATTTTCATTAGCTTACTCGCCACGAAATCAGCTAGTTCTTATACACAAGTTAAGTTATGCCAAGTTGTACTAAACACCTCATCGTACTACACATGGTATGTATGTATCCTAGTGCGTGTGGAGAAGGGTGTTTCTTGTAATTGATTTGTGTTATGTACTTGGCAAACGTTTTCGCTACTACCAACCAAATAACATTATATTTCACTTATTCAAAATAGTTCTAAGTAAGTGGGGGAGATGGTGCCACAGGCATTCGGATCAACACTGTTTAGGTCATCATCAAAAGTCAATGTAATGTGATTAGGTATATCTGATCACTCAAAACTAACTAGTGTTTTATTCTTACCAAATCTAATTCATCTAGAGACTCTAACTTAGCGATTGGTGCAGTTTTCTCCTCCTCTTTCTCTTTCAACGACAGGTCCGTCCAAGGATCCTGCGTCCTCTCGTAATCGAATGCTTTATTGAACGATGCAAATCTGGAAGAAGCAACAAACAGACTACGGTAATGGTCGGCCTTTTTCCTTTTTTTTATGATTAGGGGGGTGATGGGCAAAATTGGCACACCTGAGTTCTTTGAGTTTGTACTATTGTCGGGGTTTCCCCGATAATATTTGGGTTTTTAGAGCTTCCGGAAAATTTAAAGGTGTCCGGGTAAGTACATCATTGACACAAATTAAAGATTGACTCGACGCTTCAAAACCCCAAACATGTTTGAGGACATGGTGCCCATTCGCATTCGCTTGAAACATGGTACAAAGAATTGTTTCTTACCTATGCAAGGCTTGGGAATGCAAAATTTTTGATGAGATTGGTTTAGGTTCGCTGACGGAGCGTTGAAATGTATACCTCGTCCTACTGGTGTCTATCGTGACGTTTTCGTACTCTGGAATCTGCAAGAGAAACTGCAGCATAACTTGATGGGTGACGATCTCTACTATACCGGCTTACCTCTTGCTTGACGGTCGTGACCTCTTTGCTGGTGGCGCTTTGCGCCTGCAGCAAGTTTAAAATTAACCTAATATCAGTCGCTAAGGTCTGTTCCAGCGATTGGACTCGCCTGGCCAGCTGATCTATCTTATCGTTAAAATGTTCAAATTGATTCCTACTTAAGACTAATATATCAGAATGTGATTCTAAATTGGAATGTGTTAAGCATTGTGCTAAGTTCGTTGTGTCCGTCGCGGTGGGGTCGCCGACGGAACCGCCCTCTGGACGACTTGCGTCCTGGGCGAGGTGCTCGACGTGTCTGACGTGCGCCAACGATTGCGCCGTTTGCTGGTCGATTACGTGTGGAGGGCTGGGGCTGTTCGTGTAGTAGCTAGTGCTACTCGAGATCGGCACGGAACTGTGATGGGTGGTCGGTGGGGGCGGTGGAACGCTTGCAGGCATGTGCCCGTTGTCGTGGTACGCACCGATCGAGGACTGCCGACGAATTGTTCTAATCCTGTGCGTGGAAGGTGGAGTTGATTGTGCTAAAACAATAGTTATCAGAGGTCAGCACGTTTATGTACAGTAGCTGAGACATCTGCACATCAGTAGGCAGTAGCACCACGTTTGTTTTCTATTAGCGTTTTCCAGACATTACAGAGCGCTTTCACAGTATCTCATAGTGCTTGTAGGAGTGTGTCGTGTCGTGATTAGGTTGCTGAGGCCCAATCAGGGCGTGTCATGTCAGGTGACGTACACGCTCCCCGCCTCAACAACCCAATCAGGACGCATCACGCTCCTCGACGCACGACGACTGTAGATATAAATACTGTCGCAACATCCGAGTGCACGACACCTGAAACTCTCGGCTGTAGGAGTAGGAGTCACTGAAAATGTTACTTAGATTATGTCTTTTAATTTCAATGATCATTTTTTTGGAAAAAAAACGTTCTTTTTTGATGAAAGTGACGAAAAATTGATGTTCTATGATTTATAAAAATTAATTCGTTTAAATATTTAAATTGTCCAAGTGATATCTAATGCCTACTGTGCGTGCAGGTCTCAATCGAATTTCGTCATTTCTGCAAGAAACCGTCGTTCTTTTTACAAGTTTCTGATCAACTAACTAACGATGACCACTGAATCTAAGCGAACACGAATATAAACACATAAAATATTTACAGTGTTGAAAGAAGATCTAACTCCATACTGCTGTGAGTTTTAGACCACGAAGTCATGCACCTAAGACAGGGGAAGAACAAGCGTTAGATTTTTTTTCTCTTCAACTTCAAATTCGGATCATTCTTTCCCTGTTACCTACGTTCACACTTGAAACAAGAAACATTGATATGTCGTAATGAAAGACCTAAGCCCCGGCTATAAAATTCGTTCTTACAAAAGGCACAATTAGTTTATTGTATTTTATTGTGAAAATTAAAAAATAAGGTAACCATTTTTGCCTGAATGACTAATTGTGCCTGAATTGGATAAAGCAAACTTGATCTAAGTAGGTATATGTGTCTACATTGCTCAAATACAATCGGGTATGAGTTAGTTAACATTAAATAAAGTCTTTGCACAGAAAATACACTGGTTATACATGTAATATGGAGCGGATAAGATTACTCCTTTTCTCATTTTTTCGAAACGCAATTTCAAGCTAATGGAATGTCTGCGATTTTATATGTCGAGCAGTAATAGCTTACAATGCATTGTCCAATAAGGATTTACGGAATAAATTGTTTTACGTGGTGCTTCTACATCATTTTGGAATAATCGTAATGTTTTGAGCAGTGTAGACGAAACATTTACTGTTACGCATACGTAGAACTACGCATGCTGTTACATACATATAACTGCGTCAAATTATTCCGACTTTAATGCTTTGTTTTATACGAAATTTTTCAAACAGTCCCCGTATACACAAGGTTAATAATTACATTCTGTCTAAATAAAGTCACCCCTGCGTAATTCGACTGTCATCGGGTCATCTCTTAATAACCCCCCTTTGTGTGGGGGCCATCTTGTGTGTTCATCAGACTGGAACGTTTGATTGAATAGTGAACGGAAGATATTAACCCGTGATTTGACAATATTCACCTAGGCAGTTGTAAGGGCATTCCTTTATGCTTTTCGAAGGCTGATTTCTGCACTTAAATCAGGTAGTTACATCAACACCAATTGACTGAGCTCCAAAAGGGACGACGAGCCAGCGAATGATAATCAAGTAGCTGTAACTAACCCTTGGTATCCGACGTCTTCGACGGTACTTATGCAGCCAAAGCGAAATTTGTGGAGAAAATATAAGGTTTATGCGTGCATGTGGTCTTTTTACCCATTCTTGTCCGGCGGACAATCGTAAAAACTCCTGGTGATGCTTCTTCCGCATGAAGCTAAAGCGAGTTGGATGGTTCTTATTCGCGACTAATCCTTTACAAGTCGCCCGTTACGTTGAACGTTCTTTCGGAATAAGCGTTTTTTATCTCACTTCTGACGCCGTAATGAAAATGCTGCCCACCGTCGGACTAGATGGTTTCGAGCGTTCTCTGTTTACGGTTAATCAAAAAATAATCTCGTACTGAGAGAATAAATCATAGTTATGGTATTTTATTTGTTTGTTGGAGGGCTTGTGCAGCCTGTCTTTATTGGTCAACTTTCTGTGCATGTTTGGTCAACTTTCTGTGCATGTCCAGACCAAACATCAAAAAATCAGTTGTAGCAGTAAAGTCTCCTTGTTGCTCTTCTTGTTAATGTCGCCTCCTGAAAGAATTTGGGGTACCTCTGATTTGGTTTCTGTCGAGTTTCGACAGTTTTATGTTTGGGGTCTTCACCGCCTTTCAGATTGGAGGTGGAGGTAACGACTGGACCCTTTCGGATATCGGAAATGGGAGTAATGCCCTTCCCCCATTCTTCCTTTCCCCCTACCTCGTCTCGTTGACGTCGATAATGGAAATTGTCGCTTGCGCCATGACCCTCCGTTTCTTGAAAATACTCAAAAGCAATTCAAGAGCACCAAATGGGTAATAGATGTCTTTGGCTTAAGCCTCCTTTTGAGCTCAAGACCGAGTCCATCGACGTAGAAGCCGAATTGAGCTTCTTAATCAATAACAGAGGTCAGGTCAGTCTTGATTTATGTCACGAACTTTCTGTGACGTCATCTGTCAGTTCTAAAGTGATTCTAAGCCTTCTTCTGAGCTCAAGCTCAGCTTATAGTTATTTAAAGTGGCTCCAAGGCGATTCTAAGGTCTCCTTCTGAGCTCAAGGTCACCTAGGAAGTTATCTAAAGTGGTTTCAAAGCGATTCTAAGGCCTATTTCTGAGCTCAAGGGTACTTGGTAGTTATCTAAAGCGACTCCAGAGCGATACTAAGGCCTCGTTCTGAGCTCAAGGTCACCTAGTAAGTTATCTAAAGTGACTCAAAAGCGATTCTAAGGCCTGCTTCTGAGCTCAACGTCACTTGGTAGTTATCTAAAGTGACTCCAAGGCGATCGGTAGACATTCTAGGACCTCCTTCTAAGTTGAAATTCTTAATCAATTGCAGAGGTAACATCAGTCTTGGTGTATATCGTGACCCCTATGACGTCAACTGGTACCCACCTAAAGTAGCTCTAATGCGATTCACAGTTATCCCAGGGCCTTCTTCTTGTGGGTTTAAGTCTGAGTCTGTGGGCACAGAAGCTGAAATGAGCTTCTTCATAAATAGCAGAGGTAGCTTCAGTCGCGACCCCCCTATGACATTACCTGGTACCTATCTGAATTAGCCCTAAAGTGATTCATAGTCACCCTAGGACCTTCTTCAAGGTTTAACCTCAAGTCGGCGGGCTGCAATTAGCTTCTTAATAAATTGTAGAGGAGTGTTTAGTCTTGGGGTACGTCGCGATCCCTATGACATCACCTGGTACTCTTCTAAAGTAGCGTCAAGCGATTCACAATTATCCTAGGACCTTCTTCTGGGTTTATGCCCAAGTCTATAGGCGTAGAAGCTGCAGTTGGTTTCTTAATCAATTGTAGAGGTCAGTGCATTCTTGGGGTATGTCGTGACCCCCCGTGACGTCATTTGGTACCTGTCTAAATTAGTTTTAAAGTGATTCACAGCCATCCTAGTACTTTCTTCCGGGTTTATGCCCAAGTCTATAGGCGTAGGAGCTTCAATTAGCTTCTTAATCAATTGTAGAGATCAGTTCAGTGTTGGGGTATGTCGTGACTCCCTCGTGGCGTCACCTGGTGCCTAGCTAAATTAGCTCTAAAGCTCTAAATCCTAGGACCTTCTTCTGGGTTTAAGCCCAAGTCTATAGGCGCATGAGTTTCCTAATCAGTCATCGCGTACATCGTGACTCCTTGTGACGTCATCTGTTAATTACCTCACGTAGCTCAAAAGTGATTCACAGTCATTCTGTTTGAGGTTCTATCGATCCAAATCCTGCATTTCTGAGTTGAAACAACGCAGTGGTTTTTGAGGAATTTTGCTGGTTATGGTTCATTTTTGTGAACGGAAAGCAGATCCGCATTTCGTATTTGGAACGTCAGAGTTTTGCGTTATTGGTTTATTTCGTTGAGTATCTAACCCATTCTTGAAACCTTTTAATAAGGATTTGATGATCCCTTTTGTTTTATAACTAAAGACAGTGTAACAGTGTAATAACTGGTGACTTTTATTTATTGCCCCTTCTGTTTCGAGGTTACATAAGACCTCGACCCGTCCCATTGAGTTTAGCCGACAAATTGGGACGAAATTAATTTGCCCGCCCAAGATTTGCAGCCTTCAGGTAGGAAACAAAACATTTCCGAAGGTTTTAACATCGATTATTCTAAAGTAAAGAAATTTATGTACACACACGAAGCTATTATGAGAGCTATTATTTTTGTACGTATGAGTATTAGCTTATACGATGCAATATAGTATTAATAATTGGAAACGAATATCCAGTTTACAATTGACGTTGGAAGATCATTGAGGTTGAGGTCATTTTGACTTCTCTTATGAAGACCTCTTAATTTGAGATTACCTCTTCTTTCGATACATTTGTTCCAATGAGTACTGTTTCTGCTAGAGTACTTCACACGTCCACACATTGCACCGGTGGAAACGACGTACAAACAATTTCACATAAATAAGAAGTCCTTTCTCCTTTCTCTGTATTATAAAAAAAACATTCATGTATACGTGGACTGTTAAAAAAAATTTTGTTTGTCGTTATTTAGTACACCTAGAAGTCTTGAGAAAAACAGAAGGAGGAAGATGAAAGATGCAAAACATAAAACTTACCTATGAGTGGCTGGTGCGTTTTGTGCAACCTTAGGTCTGGAATACTTCGTTTGAGATGCGAAAGCATGCCTAAACACATTCAATTGTTTTATTTTTTACTCGCACCTCAGCAACGACCTTTCAAGATTCACCGCGCAAGTTCGCAAATGTGGGCTGCGACGCGAATAAAATATAACACACAAGGTCTAGATTAATCAAAAATGCAATTGCGGGAGGAGTAATATTGTTTCTAGCGGGTAAATGCAAGAACGGTTCCGAAGAAGGACGACGCGCGTCGTTTTCCTTCGAAACGCAACAGAACTGTTATAATATGTTAAGAAACAACAAGTCAACATGTTATTTACCTTCGTTTTAGAACGCGAATTAATTTCGGTCAAAAAGTACATACGTAAAAAGCGAAACTTTTATGTGAAGGGCGGGAGGGGTTAAGAATGAATAAGTGCGTGTTACCTGTTATGGAATTCAACGTCGTCGATCTCTTCTTCTCTTCGAAGTCCAAGTTTATGGGTGTCACGTCTTGACCCGCTTTATCCGTGGAAAACTCCAATATTCCATGCCCTGGTAAAAAAAAAATAGTAATAAAACGGATGCATTCGTTTGAGGGTCTTACGAACCAGATTCTGATTCTTCACTGCACTGTGATTCCTGCCTTCCATTCACTGAATTCCCCCTGCTCGAGTGCCCATTCGATCTGGAATTTATATTCCTGAAATACCTGCTTTCTCTGTCGTGCGATTGCGACCTGGGGTAGAAGTGCGTTTTAGGGACGACGCCCGCTTGATCGTCCTGTAAATCGACGAGAACATCGACCATAATTCAACCCGACGACGGTGAAACAGGCACTACTTACATCCCTCAAGTTAAACGTAATCTCTAGGTTATTCATGAAATGGTTGTAAAACTCAGGGTACAATTCCAGGACGTCCAGTAGATCATCCCTGTGTATTTTGTGTAGATCACAGTAAGTGAGTGCCCTTACGTTGCAGCTGGATTTCCCTAACGTACTATGAACACAGGGGTTTTCTCCAAAAATATCGAATTTTCCTGAAAATAAGCATAATTACCATTACGTTAGTTTAATGACCCAGACCAGAAATGACTGCTTATACGACGCCTATTCAGTAACTGTCCAGCCGATTGTATATTTCGAGAACCGATTGCGCGGCCATGTTGTAATTTTGTAAAAGAAATCTGAAGGAACCTTATTGCAACATCGTGGATTTCAAAGTTGGTCGCGAATCTGTAGAAGGCCTCAACTTTAACAGTTAGAGAATCTGAGTTTTCCTAGGGCCTATATTTAGAAATATTGTGTTGAAGTTGCACAGGATTTGCTCAATACAGTCGAGAGTAACCAAAATTTTTCCAAGAAGAAGAAAGTATAACTGAAGATGGTGTGTGGGTTTATGACCCCTAAACAAAAACCCAGTCTTCCCAATGGAAGACATTGCCTGAATTTTTACGTCCGAAAAAGGCACGACAGAGTCAATGCCCTTGGCAGTTTTTTTTTTCGATTGCGAAAATGTTGTCCATCACGAATATGCTGCTCCTCAAGGTCAGACAATAAATAAGGAATATGTACGTCGAAGTTCTTCACCATCTGAGAGATACAGTAAGAAGAAAAGGCCACAGATTTGGTAAAGCGTTGATTGGCAACTTCCTCACGATAACATGCAGAGTTTTAGTCAACATCCAGATTTCTCAGCTCCTATGGGCCAAATAGGTTTTTTTGCGACCTCTAATCTTTTCCAAAAGTAAAATTAACATTGAAGGAGACAAACGCCATGGAACAACTAAAAAACATGCTTTGCAAACTATTTTAATAGTGGAAGGAACACTGGAATAAGTGTCGGAAGTCCTAAGGGGAGGAAGGGGACGGAATATTACGAAAGGAACGAAGATGCCATTGTCTTAGGTTACTACTTTTCTTCCAGTATTAAATGACTGTCTTCCCAATGGAAGACATTGTCTGAATTTCCGCGTCCGAAAAAGGCACGACAGAGTCAATGTCCTTGGTGGTTTTTTTTTTCGATTCCGAAGATGTCCATCACGATTATGCTACTCCTCAAAGTCAGACAATAAAAATAAGGAATATATACGTCGAAGTTCTTCACCATCTGAGAGATACAGTAAGAAGAAAAGGCCACAGTTTTGGTAAAGTGTTGATTGGCAACATGCAGAGATTTTGTCAACACTCAGATTTCTCAGCTCCTACGGGCTAGATATGTTTCTTGCGACCTCTAATCTTTTACAAAACTAAAATCAACATTGAAGGAGAGAAGATTTTGGTCCGCGGAAGAGATTAAGGGAAACGCGATGGAGCAACTAAAAAAAAAACACTGCAGACTGTTTTTAATAGTGGAAGGAACACTGGGATAAGTGTCTGAAGTCCCAAGGGAAGGAAGGGGACGGAGTACCTCGATAAGGTGTCATTATCTTAGGCACTATTTGTCTTCCAATATTAAATGACTGGCTAGTTTCTGGACAGACTTCGTAAAACACCCAACTGATTAAAAAAAACTATTCCTTTTACAATCTATTCATGTACAGGGCGGTGCATAAATCTATACGTATATTTAAACAGTTTCCTCATTGTCGAGATGAAACGATTAACATAGCAAGCTTGCGCTGGTCATCAAAGGCTGCAGTTTTATGAAATCCTATGGCGAAGGTCAACAAACTGCATTTATTTAATGATAATAATATGATAATAATTTTTCATGTTGAATTTTGATAGGTATTTAGAATGTGTTGCTCAGTCATGACATTTGAAAACGCAAGAAAAATGTATTCCGTGGAAAGTTACATGAAGGTTTAAATCTATACAGGGTGACTTAGGAATTAGGTATCACCTCTAAGCAGGTAGGCTAAGAAATATTAATTATTTTAATATCCTAAAATCACACTCAAAGCTTCGCATTGTGTCTACAAAATGCTAACAAATTGGGTTAACTATTATGGTATAAATCTAGGGATTTTAATTTATTGCCAAATCGCAAACGGTTTATTTATCATAAACAACACAAAAAATAAATCATATTATTTCTGTTCCATGATTTCCTTTGTCTTGAAATTTATCACTTTATTTCTTACGCTGATGATTGCCGTCTTTTTGACTTTCAAAATCGTTTTAATCGATTGGAAGAAAAATTAAGAACATCATGGTAAAGTAAAGGCCCCAATATTCCATCCTGAAGTATTCTTTACTTCTCTCATTTCAAATCAGATTTCTTTAAAATTTAAATAAGCGTGTTTACTAAGCCATGAAGATGATCGTCCAAAGACCTCATAGATTGGATTTAAGTATTTTGCTACATACAGGATGATATTTGAATAGACCGACAAAGAAAAAATATCGATAGAATTGACATCACAGATACACGGGGAAAATGTCGTACAAATTTAGTTGGAAATAAAAGTGTATTCTAAAGTTTTATAACCGCATTGTAAAAACGAGTGGATTCACAAACGTGCTTGTGGTTGTTTACATAAATTTTATGATATACCGGGAAAATCTCCACCCATCAGGTCACTTAGTGACCTTGCTCTTGCAGCATTCAATAAATAATTAGTTAATAAATTCAGGCGCAACATTTATTAAGTTTTATTTAAATTGCGAAGCTTACGTTAGAAAATTAATTTTACTAAATTAGAATTGAAAAGAACTCACCTAATATAGCCATAACAACGTCCTCTTTTAAGATCTCTATCGAACCTCTCGATATGAAATACAGGGAGGTCAGAACATCACCCCTGTGCACTAGCGTGTCGCCGGGAGGCGCATGCGTCGTTTTGAATTTCAAAGTCAAAGCTCTGAAATGCGATTAACAAAATACTGAAAGAGGCGGCGCGGTATTGATCAACCTTAAACAGCCGGGGCTCGCGCCGTCGAAGACCGAACAGTTTTGCAGGAGGTTCCGGTTCAGATGGAGGCAGATGTCGGCCTGCAGGCACTCGGGGAACCCCTTGAGGACCGAGTTCATGTCGATGCCGTTGGTGTACGTCCAGGCGTGTTGAAAGTATTCTTCGAGGCGTTGGCGAAGCGGGTTGGGGATTTGATGGAAACGGATGAACTCGCGCACGCGCAGCATTTGAGTGTGGTAGCGCGCCGTCCCTGAGTACAGTCGTTGGATTATTGCCGAAACGTTGCCGAATATGCTGGCGTACATTAGGGCTGAAATTAAAAATAAAAAAACAATTTTTTACGTGTTGATGACGTTGACGTACAGATCGCATGAAAGATAAAATGGTAGATAGTAATTAATGTAAAAGTTCTCTGTTGATTTGGTTCAACTTAAAACGCAACAATTAGGAGATTGTTTTGGTTTCGATTTAGAGTTGCTTCGTACTAATTATAAGTCATAACGTGAGTATTCATTAATTTAGAATTAATTCAGTATTTCGTGTTGGAATATAATTGGAGGGGGGGGTTCTAGCGGGCCAATTTCCGACGATCGCAATTAAAGCTTGACGCCTGTAATAATCGCCCCACTTTGCCTCGCGTTTCATGATATCGAAGACCGCTAATTACATTTTAATTAAGGTCTGAACAATAACAAGAACCAAACTCATCAAAAATTCAGGCCGACAATAGCGTCTACGAATTCCTAATGATTAAGTAATATAGCATTCTAGAATGCGTCGATGGAAATTGATTGTTGACTTCTTAAGTTATTTATGCCTAGTTTTACAATCGTGGAATAAGGACGGAATAACTGTTCGCCGAATATTCCTCCAAACCTACGTCACACCTCCGTCACGTTATTCTATGAATAATGCTTATCCGACGATTGTAAAATCGGGCCTTAGTGATGCTAATAGAAGGCTCGCTATTTAGATTCTATTTACGTTCTTTGTTGTAAATGTGTAGTTTTTATTAACCAAATTAACCAAAGGGTTGAAAAAAAAAGGCTACTTACATCCAACCAACATAACGCAGATGGTGAAGATCTTCTCCGCGTCGGTGTTGGGTGCGACGTTGCCAAACCCGACGCTCGTTAACGACGTGAAGGTGAAGTAAAGCGCCGTAACGTATCTGCTCTTGATGCTGGGCCCCCCCGTGTTGTTCGGTAGATAATACTGATGCGTGTCGTTGGCCAGAATGTCCAACCATCCTATTTTCGAATGCAAGACGGGCCTCTCCGCGTTGCCTATGGCATACCTAAAAATCCGCCCTTTAAAAAAATATCCGTCGCAATATTTCTTTGTCGACGGCCCCTCGACGAGTCGCGACATTTACTTTCGCCCTCGTTGTCTTCACGACCCGACGAACTTAGCGATTAAATCGTTAAAGTTTTAATCGAATTAGCGGGGGGTCTTGGGGCCGATTATTTGGGCGAGCGAACCCTTTGCCGCCCAGTCGAGTTGCAACGATTCGGTTTAGGGGGTGAATTTTCTGCCGTCTGTCAGTAAAAAAGGTCGCCTGAACTGAACGCAAAAATGAAAGTTACCAAACGATCGATAGCACCCCAGTAGGAAAATTAACATTGCTGTTAATTAATTGATTATGTAAGTAATTAATTAATTTTGATGGATGCGACTGTGTGTCTGCGATGAAAACACCATCGAACCCGGTTGCCGTTTCGATGTAATTACGTATAACATAAGTCTGGATGAGGTCCTTTAGAGAAGATAATCCTGACGAGGGCTCGGATGCGCACTCCGGTCGGATTGAGAGGTTTTCAGCAAATACCAGCGAGGATTGTTCCCCCAAAATGTAGCGCTGTAGGACGATCGATGCGTGGCTTACTTAAAGGGGCTGTAATCTTTACCAAGAGTTTCCAAATCCATGTATTTGTGAAACTAGGGCCGAACTCTAAACAGTCTTTGCCTTATTTACAACCTTCTATAAAGACAGAGATTGAGCCTAACATTTTCAAATGTATTCGCAAACTAGTTACTTCGCTGATGACCAATAGATGGTTCTTATTCTAGACAGCGAGGTGTTCATCTATAAAAATAGCGGCTACGTGATGTTTGACTCCAAAAATAATCCTTAAGCTTCGATCCTTGCCCTTACCAATTGATTTGGTCGCTTTTGATATTTTAAAGTAGTAATAAGTAGCGCCTCCTTGACCGATAACCAATTATTGAAAAAATTATGCTTAAATCAAAGTAATGCAAGTTGTAGGTGGTGATTGGCAGTCTTCTGGATTTATACCCAAAGAAGAGGTCAGTCCTTAGTCTACGGATATGAAAGACCGTGCGCTCGTGCTACCCTACGTTGACCAAAGAGTTGACCGTGTTAAAAAAATGGAACCGTCATTGTCATGGTCTCTTCACAGCACGAGATCGAAACCTCCTTTGACAAATTCTGTTGTCATCTCTGCTCCTCCTCCTCCTCTCGCTCCAAGTAATTGCTAAATAATATAAGGTTCTGACTGCTACCTCCATCCCTTACATTCCTTCTCAATAAGAAGATTGATTGAAATCGGAATCACTTGATTTCCATTAAGTAATACTCAAACCATTAAGCCGTCCCGTCCTGTCAAATAGTCTTCGTCAAAATCTCATGGTTCTCCTCCACTGACGACAACCACATAGAAAATTGGGGATACTAACGATTAACCAAATACAATCGCATCACTTTGAAGGCGTTTAGGCGTTTTCTTTTTGGCCCCGATAAATTAGAAGACTCGACGAAGTTTTTTTTAGGAAACTCCTTCTTCTTTCAACGTTCAAGTACACGACTTCGAGAAAGCTCTTTGGGGATCAGCGTGAAGGGCAAGACGAGCGATTTGCGGGATTTAGGGGTATTTATTAGGATATTATTTCGTCTCGTTATTTAACAGTTCCTAAAATTGTAAATATTCTCTTTATTCCTAGTGCAGTTATTCGCCACATATCTGAGGTCTTGAAGTGCCACAATTGCAAGTCCCATGCATATCAAATATTTGATGCTGTATACGATAAGATTGAAAAATTCTACAACAAACTCACTACACTCGGCATGTAAGTATCTTTAAGAACTGTCTTCAAAATTTGAAGACACTCTCCTGAGTGTTTGAGTTAATTAGTAAACTCGCATGATCTGATTAAATAAAACATGAAATAAACTTCCTTAATTTCATCGTGTTGAAGATTGTTTTGAAGTTGGTACATTTTCAAACTTTAGAACTTGGCCGCTAAAGTAAAATTTTCTGTTTTGCTGAATACGTTGAGGATTCCTGTTTTGATTTCGTTGTAACTGAAATTTCAACGCGAGGGAGTTTTTTTTTAATGAATCAGGAACAGTGTTAAGTTTGGCATTAACTCAAGTTCGAACCTGCCGTTGATGTCTTCACGACCACCTGAACTTGTCATTAACAAAACTGAAAACAAATTAGAGTCTGCTTTGATATGGTATAACTTATAAAGTAGTTGGTACCGATCTGAAGGAAAACCTCTTAAGAGTTCATTGATTCATGATTAGTACATTTTGAATAGAGTCCTGTTTTTGTTGATGTTACTTGTCGTTTCCCTTTCTACACTTGATTAATTTTTTGACATTTAGGTCGGATTAAACACTGACATCATTTATGTCATAATTGTTGATGTACCAGTACCAGTTTTTACTTTTGAAATAATAATAAATAGTTATTATATTACAAAATAACTGGATTAACTATAATTTTATCCTCCTATCTTTTTAAATATTGTAATTTAAAATGAAATAGTTTTAGGAAAATCGCTATTTAAAATTAACGTTTTTAAAATATCTGATTATTTATTTTTTGATTTAGTTATTCTTCATTGTCCGTGTTTTCTGTTCTCAACTTAACTATATATATTATTGTTTCAATTGGTAAGGGTTTTGTTCAATTTCTTTTATTTTATTTATTAATCTTTTGAAAAAAGTTATTGTCGTTTGTTCCACTTTTGTTTAATTTTTTTCTTTTCTGTTATATGTTAAAGTTGCGACTTTCATTCTTTTTCTTTTTTTTTCTTTTTCTTTAGACATTTCCTAACTTTTCTGTTTATAAAAAATATTAGTGTTTATTACTGTATTCGTCGAACTTGTTTTCTTATTGATTTCCTCCGAAGGCAAAATCAAGTCAAATCTGTATTACACTTTCTCTTTTTTTCAATTTTAATGCTTATTCCATTTATGGTTGTTTTATTTGTTTTAGATCGATCGTGGAAAAAGTATTTATTTAAAATTCATTCTTTCTAAAAAAAAACGAAAACGGTTTCTATGTTACTGATTCCATTTTAGTTATTTTTATTTAAAGTTGGTTTAAAGTTGGTTCTTGTCCGATGAAAATCGCCGTCGTTCGGCAAAACGTTAAGTGTTTGTGCGCTATTTAGTCTCATTTTTATATTTTATCCATTTCTACCCAATTTTGTTCATTTCCTTTTTCTCTTTTCTTTTCGATAATGTGTACTACGCCCGCCAAAAAATCTAGGACAACTCTATTCATGCATTTTTGGGGTTATTTTCATTAATGTTAATGCAGTTTCAAACAATTCATTTTGCTTGTTCTATGGTAACGTGAAAAAACACAGATAGATATAAACAAACGGTCGAATCTTTTTAACAATACTTAATTCGTCTTATTTACAATAGAACATATTACACGTCCCAGATTTTTTTGGCGGGCATAGTACATCTGTACTAATAGTGTTTCGACTTTCATTTTCTATTTCTTTTTAAAAGACTTCTACGCATTTTCGTAACTTTTCTTTCTTATAAAAATTTTTAGTGTTTATCTCTCTTACTTTATTTTTAATATTCGATCACACTATATTCGTCAAACATTATTTCCTCATTTATTTACTTTGAAGGCAAAATAAAATCTGCATTTTTGCCTTTTTCATTAATTTTATCCAATGTGTGTTTTTCATTTTTATTTTATTAGTCACTCCACGAACTGTTGTTGCTTTTTGTTTTAGAAGTATCGCGAAATTTAAAATTAATCTTTCCAGAATAGGTACCTACCTGATTAGTGATTACTAGAGAGCGGATTTATAAGCACAATAAAAATGAAAAAAAGCTTAATATTTTTATGGCAAAAACCTTTATTTTCACAAAAAAAGCTTTAAAAATAAAACAAAACAGCAAAAATTCTTATTATTAAACCTAACTGACTTAAAGTTGACAAAGCAATATTTTTTTTTTTAATCGAACTCGTTTACATATTTTGATTAACTTGATTTTTGTTTAATTAAGGAATTTGTTAATAAGAACGAAAAACAAAAAGAAATATCTGACAAATAAAAACATAACTAGAGCCGCGGCCATAAATATTACTGTTTGTAATCCGTATGTTTCAGCTCATAATTACAAACACCCAGCATAAATTTTAGTGTCTAAAATTGACGTAAAAAAAAAGTGTGGACGCTCTTTTTCTCCGCGACTGTATAAACATCCTATAGTCCGTTTCTTGTAATATTTTGTAATTTGCATTTAATTCAATCCTGGATAGATTACAAAAAAGGGTTCTGTTCATACACATACGCAAAAAAATAAAATTTTGTAATTTGCATCTTGCATCAATTCTGCGGATAGATTAGAAAAAAGGTTTGTTTTTGTATTTCAAAAATTACTTGTTGATGATTTAATGTAAATAAATTAACGTGTTAGGTAAATCCTTTTTGTTATATTCGATTTTCTATTCAATCATGATTTCTTCTGATTCTTGTTGTGATTCTATAATACTTTGAGATTGTACTTTTCATCATTGTTCACTTTACTTTGAAATCACAGTTTAAGCGACGATGGCTATTAAATTTATAAACCTTGATACTTCAGACTTTAACTTTTTTGCGAATCTCCGACGATTTTTTTAAAACTGACTTTTGAATTTGTACAGGGTGTTCCAGAGCTCCGAGAAAATAAAATGTTTCTGATGTTGCTAACATACCTATTACCTGAATGATAGGAAATTTCAAAAAAATCTGTTCTACATTTAAGGAAGGATAAAGTAGACCATAAGCAGAGTTCCAAGAGAAACTCTAAAACTTTGACACTGACAGGTATAGAAAAAAAAAACAATACTGAGGTTTTATAGTATACTTAGGCCCGATTTTATAATCGTCGGATAAACTGAGTACATATAATATTTTTGGAATAACGTGATGTAGATATGGAAGAACGTTAAAGGATATTCGGCGAATAGTTATTCTGTCCTTATTCCACGATTGTAAAGCTGGGCTTAATAATATAATTTGTAATTGGTTTTTCTTATTTTTTTTAACATCTGCTATAGAAAAAAAATTATACATGACGATAAAATTTAATTATCGACTCCGGAAAAATAATTCACTCGCCTAATTATGCACTTGAACTAAAGTTCATTTTTTTGTTGTATGTCGATCGTATAGATCTGAGTTAAGAAAATATATGATGAGATGATATGACATGACAAAAGCCGCAAGGCTATTTCACGAAAGATAGAAGAAGATAGCTATATAAAAGTTCTTTGACTTATTATCGCATGTATTAAAAAATGAATTGTAATTGTAATGAATTCGAGAAACTTCGCTTTTATTTTTTTCGATAACAGATCAAAAAATTTAAACCATAATAAAAAATTAAAACTTGAAAAGACGTAAAAAAAGCAGTAAATATGTTTTATATAAAATTAAATATGCATAAAACTGTAAAAATAGCAAGAAAAGCATTTTAAAAAAATGCGTCAAATAATATCAAATTTTGAATTAGTTTCAGAGTATGAACGTTTTGCGTTGCTATTATCCCTCACGAAAAGCATAAAAGCTAGAAACCCGCTCTCTAGTGATTACACTTTTTGTATATTATTGATTTCAAATTGTTTAGTGTAATTATTTTTCATCCTTCAGTTGTTTTCTGTTTTCACCTACCCCTGTTTCTTCTTTAGTTCATTTATGAACTCTTGTTAACAGCCGAGGTTTATATATTAATTCGTTTTTTGTATAGGGGAAAGGGTTAAGATTATTTTGTTGTTTGTAGCTAGATTGACTATAAAATGACTTTTTAAATTTCTTACATTGTACTCCTACTTTTAAAAAAATGTGGTTTTAAACTTGTCACTTTTTTTAAATTTTGTCTCTCATCTTTACTATCATTTTAAAACATATTATTTATCTATGCCGATTGAGTTGTACTTTTACTTTCTAATTCCTTCCTTCTTTTTAAAAAAATTTCCTTAATTTCACGCATTTTTGTAAGTTTTTTTTATTAATAGAAAATATAAGTGTTTATTAACTCTTCTACTTTTAAAATAATTGTATCCGTCAAACATTATTTTCTTATTTATTTTATTCTTTTTTTTTCAATCTCTATTCTTTATTTTTATTTTACTCATGATTCACTCATTTTTAGTTGGTCTTTTCTGTGTTCGTCTGAGGGTTTATTCCCATAATTACTCTGTATTTTCAATTTAGTTTTTTCTTCTTTAATTTTTGAAACATTTCAACAGCAAAACAATATAATAATAGTACTGCTTCTGTTTCTTCTGAATTTGTAGAGCTTCGATAGTTCGTTTCTTTACTACTTTTGTTTACTTTTTTTCCTTTCCTTTGTATTATTTATTCGAGGACATATTCAACATTGCAGATCCTGTTTCCACTTAAATTTTTTAATACCTTGCTACTTTCCTAATTCCTGTGCATTTTCCTAACATCTCTGTTTATAAAAGAAATATATTACTGTTTACTATCTCTTCTATTTGTTCTTTATTTTTAGCTTTCTATCACATTCGTGAAACATTTTTCTCTTATTTTATTCTATGTTTCTTATTTTTATTTTATGCTCACTACATTAATTTGTTGATTTTTAATCGATTTAATTAAATTTTTCACACATATCAACAGCAAAACAATAAAATAAGCGCTTCTTCTATTCGTTCTGAATTTGTAGGACTTCGATCGTTCGTTTCTTTGTCAGAAGTCATTTCGGCCATGACTTTACAATCCTCCTGTGTTCAGTTTATATTTCTTTGATAATGATTTAAAATGATCACTTCCTTTCGACCTCTCTCATCTATTTAAAAGTATTTTTTTCCGCAATAAAATATTTATTTATTCTTTATTTTGCGATGTCTTCTTCTCTTCTTCTTCTTCTTCTTCTTCTTCTTCTCCTCACATGTTTTTCAGACATTTCTATTTCTTGATTTACTTGATTTCATCTGTTGTTATTAAAAATTGTTTCGTGTTTTCTTGCTTCATAAATCGTGCATATAGATGACTCCGCTATTGAGTAGCTCAAAGTAGAACTCCCGGTGATGGTACCATTGAGGGCGGTTTACACCCTAATTAAGTCAACTTACCTGCTCAACCAGATGGAAACTCAGATTTCCTATCGAGCTATTTATTTGTTTCAACAAATGTAGGGGGTAGGTTCCAAGCGCACATCACCTCAGTTACTTCTTAATGATGATGGCTACTTGAGTTACTTCCTCTTTCCCATTTTCAATGTTTCCACACAAACGGAAGCAGTTTCAAACGGTCATTGGTTTGTTCAATCTGTACCATACTATAAGCTCTGTTCCAACTACGCTTTGTGACGGTTTCGAAACCGTCATAATCAGTTGCCCACCGAAATAATGATCGATTTTGACAACTTTGTCAAGTGTAAAACTTTGATGAGTGCATGCTTGTGACGGTTTCGAAACCGTTGGAACAGACTATATAGTTTCTGCGTTTCTGGATAGGTGAACTTAATGGCATCATTACCTAAATACGTCATGCCTCTTTCTTTCCACTTTCTAATACATGTTGAGAACTTTGACTTCTTAAATGAGTTTGTGTTTGTCAAAAGAAACGGATTCGAGCTATCGCCCTGTCGCACTCCCAACTGATGACTTGAGTTATCCCTCGTATTTATTTTTGCTATTGATTTCATTTATTATTTAGATGTTTTCAAGATTTTTGAAATCGTCCTCCAGTACTTCACTTCATGGGTCGCGAGGTTAACATTTAGGGCAGTTGTGGAAAATGCAAACGTTTTGATCCTTTCTATTCCATTCTGGTTTAACACTATAAATAACGATCGTGGTAATTGAAACGTAGATGTTCCTAATGATTATTGATTTAGATTAACGTGGACTAAATACCGCAGAGGATGGCCAATGAAATCCAGCACGCTTATCATCGGTGGTGATTTATCACTTCGGTTATTGCGAAACAAGTCATAGTCTAATTGGGTCCGGGAAATCTATTCTAATTTCTAGCTAGGAGAATCTACTCACCATATACAAGCTAACCAATGGGCTATGAGTGCAAATGTGGCCATTAACAATAACAAAACAGCGGCCCCGTACTCGGAGTACCTGTCTATCTTTCTTGCTACTCTTACTAAACGCAGCAAACGTGCAGTTTTTAGCAAACCTATCAACGTAGTGGTCTGAAATAGAAAAAGTCCACATCAGGTACTCACTATAAAGCGGGAAGCGCGCGGAATTTCGACACACTAGCAGAATGTACAATGCCAATTTGAGAGAACGCGCTCAACGCTTTAATAAAACTAACAGAAGGAAAAAAGCTACAAAATACAAAAGTCAATCAAACACTACCAGAGGAAGTTGTTTCTAATACGGTTTCGGTCTTTTTCGCTCGGATTATGTAAAAATGTATCGGCGTGTTTTACGTTTTGGATTATTGGGAGCTTCATCAGTACAATTTTGTAAAAATTGGTAAATCTAATAAGAATAATTGCAAAAAAAATCGTAATAGGGATACCAATTTTTGGCCTTTCTTTTTTTTGTATGGAGACAAGGAGAAAACGCTCCCAGTTTTAATTTTAACAATCCTAATGAGCAAAGCAATTCGCACTGCCTTAGGTCTACTAAAATGGTTTATAAATTTTGAGCAAATTTTATCAATAGGGTAATCATCGATTAATGTATTGGGGGTTTCTGGATGCCCCACATGCTTAGTATCCCTAGTAGATCAAGAAAGCTTAAAGCGCCACAATCATTAGCTGGTATGGTATGGATTAATGAATTTAATACTTGTGAAGTAAGTAAACACATGCAATCATGCGCTTCACCTTCACTCACTTGCGCAATTTAATGTAAGTAATTTTTGACACGTGAAAGAGTCCTTTGAAGTATTTCTGGCTTGTGCCTCATCCGCGGCTGAATTATTCAGGGAACCCGAGGTATTCAACCGTAGACAGGAGAAAGCAGGTCGAAGAGAAAGGCTCAAGTTGATTGGCAACAGGTGTGACTGGCGACGACAGCAAGCGCCTAAGAAACCGCACAAACAGACGTGGGGTGTATTATCAGAAATTCTGTATTTCATCACCGGGGATTTCCCGGAGAGGGGAAAATAAAGAAGCTCGAGTCGATTGGACAGAATTTGATGTATTCTCAGAAATTTCTAACGCGGAAATTGGATTGTATCTCAAGCCCCTTGGGATCTTCCTGATGCAATAAGTCAAAAACTCCGAGTTGATTGGCATCGACCGCACAAAGTCTAAGAAACATTATTCCGAGAATTCCCGGAGGCTTCGGCAAAAATGCGAAAATTGTATTTCATCTCCGGGGAACACAGAAAAGATAACTTGAATAAAACTTGGACAGACGGAAAAGATACTGACGTAGTCTAGTTATAAGCTGCAAATCTTGCGAATCAATGAAACTAAAAGATTCAGAGAAAGTCTTGGTGTTTTTGCCAAATAAGGAGGAACTTACTTTTTTAATTTAAATGATAGTAAAGCACTGGGTCCTGCAGGTTTGGAAGTCTCGTGGTTTATTATGCCCAGCTTAATTTGTACAGTCGAATGTCAAACGACCACTTGTCTACTTTAAGTTGCTAGCTCAACGCTAGATCTAAGAAATGAAAGCCTAGCTCGAGCGGCTAGCTCAACGCTTGGACTACGTAATGAGCCCGAAAGTGGCTAGCACTCAACTGTAGATCCAAGTAATGACCCCAAAAGCCTAGTTTGAGTGACGTGAAATAAATAAACTGCTTAAAGTCTAATTCTAGACATGTTAGCATTTAAAGCATCGTTTTAATTTTGTAATTTAAGCTATAGCAAAGCCCTATAGACTTGGCAAGCCTGTGGTTTAACGGACCTGGACTTTCTATAAGCTTTTTGACTGGAGTGTCAAGTAATTGAGTGGCTAACTCAGCTCTCTCTAACTCAATGCTTTCTATACACTTTTGATCATGGAATGTTGAGTGGATAGGACATTCCTCATTAAGTCCACACACTTGTGCCACTTTTATCCAGTAGTTCTAATTAACTTCTTTTTGAAGCTCCGCAAAAAAATTATCTGCAGCACTTTTAGATCCTAATCCGAAGGTCCCCGCAGGTCCTTTTTAACTTGTCTTATAGGTAATAGACAGAATGTGCCTGATTTGGATTATATAGAGGATGATCCTGTAAAGCCAGTCGTGTCGATAAATTCTCTTGCTTTGTGCACCTTGCAATTGTCATCCAAGAAAAAGATTTCTTTACAGTGCTTATGAGGTCATTTTTGTTCAAGAACCTTTTTAAGTTTTGAAGGGTACTTCGATAAGCTTCTGCGTTAATTGTTGACGAGCCTTTTGGCATATACATATTCAATTAAAAGGACACCTTCGCCAACCCCAAAAATCATGGCCACCAATTTTCCTGTAGAACATTGTGTCCGTGCCTTTTTCGGAGGTGGAAAGCCTTTATGCATCCATTGTGTAGGCCCCTGGTACATAATTCTAAAGAACCTTTATGTTTCCTTTTGTAAGTAGTGGTATTACTTGTTGGTAGTATTATAATCATTGTCTTTTCTTTGGCCCTCTACTGACGTGTTCATTGTAGACTTTGTTTTAATAAATGTGATGAGTTCCATGTCCAAGCCTTTAACTTCTAAAACCTTCATCAATTCGCTACTAAAGAGGACTTCCCACGTCTCCCTCAAAGATCAAATTGTCAAATTCGTATTAAATAGGTCCACTGGTATTGTGATGCTATCTGCATTCGAATTGGAATTTCCGGACAAACGTCATTTTTTATTTCCGGTTTTGGGAAGTGCCATTTTCTGCATCGTTCCTTGGAAGCTTTTCGTTAAACCAGTAGGTAATCTAGATGAGTGCACAAATCAACTTCGTCTATCATTCTTCTATCTTTAGACATCCTTGCTTTGCCCACCTTTGTTTTTTTTCTCCGTTTCACTTTAGCTATTATTTATACCTTTGATTTAGTAGATGTGTGTGGTTACCTTGACTTCAAGAAGTCCAGCGTTTCACTGTTAATTCATTCATCGTCAAATGTTGCTTTTAATTTTTTCCGAAGCCATTTGAAAAATCGCCGCTTCAAAACAATTAAAGATCGAGGCCATTTGAGTTCTTCGAATTGTAGCCCTTAACTGCCCATGCAACTTTTCTTAAAGACTTTTTGCTGTATCTCTCAAAATAAAAACGTTATTTGTAAAATACAGAATCGCGACTCACCTTTTATACAGGTGAGACTAAGTGGCTTTTCACAATTTCAGTGTTCTATCAGTGGTCATGTCGCTCCGGAACCTGGACTTGAATCGCCTGGTATGAATCGATCTGAATTATATAAAAAATATCGTTTCCCCCGTACGAAGGAGTTTTGTAAAGAAATATGACGAGTATTCAATTGAAAAATTCCTCAAGTTGATTTTGATTTTTTTGTGATAAACGGAATAACGTTTGAATGAATGACAGTTGTCAAACGGCTGTTATAATATGTTTTGCTTATAATCTAACCAGTGGCGTAGCAACGGATCATTCCGTGCATTTAGTGCACCCCGCTTCATCTGTCTCCGAGAGGTTTGTTCCAGCAGCAATTTCCGACTAGTACGGGACCGCCAAAAACTGTTTTTAATGATCT
Organism: Dorcus parallelipipedus; assembly: GCA_958336345.1. Lineage (NCBI taxonomy): Eukaryota > Metazoa > Arthropoda > Insecta > Coleoptera > Lucanidae > Dorcus > Dorcus parallelipipedus. The sequence goes on from OY284480.1 coordinate 35,962,024, forward strand.
ATTTTAACAGCGCCAATTTTCATGAGAGCGTGCTTTTGAACTGGTCAGAAACTGCTGATTGAACAAACCTAATATCTTGATTCAAAATGGTGTCCTCAGCAAAATTTTGAAGTTTGGAGTAGTTGTTCGGTATAAGGACAATACTTGATATGAAAGAATAAGTTTAATTGTTCATTCAGCTGACAGTTTTGGTACAACTTAGTGACCTTCTTCAGAGCCTAAAATTAATTGAATAAGGGTTGTAATAAGTGATTTTGAAAAAATTACCTCTGAACACGAATTAACGATAAGATGACGATTTTTAAAATTAAAAAATGCTACCAAAGGTTAAGTGAAATTAACCTAAAACAGAAACCCTTATCAGTATGTATAAACGTGGATACAAAAAGTTTTTTCCACAAGAACTTACAGGCTGAATATCAAAGAATTTCGTAAACTAAACGCCCAAAATATAAACCAAGCATTAATTTTGGTATTAATTCGTACTATGCCCGACAAAAATATCTGGGACATGTAATGTGTTCGATTATAAATACGACGAATTAAGTATTGTCAAACAAATTCGACCGTATGCGTATTTCTGTGTTTTTTACGTTACCATAGAAATGAATTATTTAAAGCTGCATTCAAACTAAGAAAATAACTCAAAAATGCACGTGTAGAGTTGTCCCAGATTTTTTTGGCAGGCATAGTACAGTGCAGATGAACAAGTTATTAATAAATCAAATATTACATAAAAGTTTAAAATATTCTACAGCGAAAATGGAATAAAATAGTAGTAGTAGATAAGTTGTACATACCGATGGTTTCATTGAAGCTTGAAAAAGGGCGGAGTCAAGATAGAGGGCTACGTTATTAAAAAAGGATGTCAATGCAAACGTTAACTTACTTACTCACAAAGCTTCATCTTCTTTACCATACTAACTGCTCAGACAGTCAAAGAGTTTAAATAAGTGCATTCAAAAAATTTGCGTATGTTTCAAACTCAAAATAAAATATGGTGATTTATATCTGATAAGTCTTTGGCGCCCCCTAGATTACTGGACCCTGATACAACTGCAACCCCCGCTCCCCCGATTGCTGCACCACTTGCTTCTTTTATTTATTGTTTACCGTTCATTTTACTTTATTTCACTGAAAATGGTTTCTTTAACTACGATCGAAACTTGTCTGAATTTGAACTTTTTTGTTGTTTTGGTGGCGAACTGGACTGTCTTTGTTTTTGTTTTTCCCTAGCCTCAGAACAATTGTTTCACTTTTATCACTTCTGTCGAACTATAATTTGAAAATAACCGCAAAAAAATGCCTTGCTTCTTTTCCATGAAAATCTTTTTTTTTTCGTTATACTTTTGCCTTTGGAGCAGAAAGAAAAAGAAATTAAAGCGTGATCATTCGGTAATTCGTCGACTGAAAATTGCGACTGTTTTTTCTTTCTTTATTTGGTGACGAGCTTTTTTTGTGAAGTAGGTTGAAATAGATTCGAAATCTTCTTTCAGCGCCTTTTTTGTTTAGGATTTATGCACGTTTTTAAACGTTTCTATGAGTGATAAGTTAAATGAAACGTCTTTGAGTTTATTGCACAACTGACTGTTCATTGTTCATTTCGCAGAAAAATTATTTCTTCGACTTTCAAAAACACTTTCGAAACTTGCCCTAATTTCGCCTTTTTTTTATTGTTTTGGTAACAGCATTCATTGTGAAGTCGACCGTCCTTGGTTTCTGCCCCCCTTTTTTAGAACAATTTTTTCGCATTTATTGAATCTGTCAAACTATTTTTTTGTTATACCTTTGTCTTTGGAGTTGAAAGAAAAAGAAATCAAAAAGTGTTCTTTCGTTGATCTCGTCAACTGAAAACTATCATAATTTCGACTGGTTTCTTTTCTTTATTTGGTGACGAGATTGCTTCGTGAAATCGATCGTCTCTTGTTTATTTTCGTTTTCGAAATCTTCTTTCAACGCCGTTTTTGTTATGATTTATTGGCCGTGGACTTACGGTGTAAAAGGCGCTTTCAAAAGTTACTAATGCTGATTGGTTAAACGACACAACTTTAACGCCCTGGTACAATTGCACCCTCCCCTGCTCCCCCAATTATTAACCTACTGAACCTAACGTGACATAGCCTAAAGTGACTTTTGATCTAATTCAAGACCTACTTCTCAATATTATGAAAAAAAAATTCGAAAACTATTGGATGAACTTTTCAATTGAATACGTCATGCGCGGATGCAATAAGCGAATAAGAAAATTTTTGAAGCAGGCGACTTTTAGCTCACTCTGTATATAAATACTTTAAAAGTTTACAGATTCTTACAGGATATTTCTTTTTTATTAACTGTCAAATTGTTGGCTTTCTTTTCATTCTATTTGGCTCTCAATTTCTTATCTACATGATATTTCTTTATCTTCTGTTGTCCGTTATTATCTGTTTGACTCAAGTTTCTTTGTATCTCTGTAAGTCAACTGAAACCTGATACAGTAGATTCTTTTGAGATTATTAATGAACGCATCTTGACTAATTTCTCGTGCCTCAGTAGAAGAAGATTTATTTAAACACCGATGATATTGGACGATTCTAGGAATAGTTCTCCTCCTACCATTCAGATTTCTTCCGGTTGGTGGAATCCAACCGTTAGCCAATTTTGCTTGGCTAGAGGGATGGTTCGCCATCGTCACGGTTCAAATCCATCTGTCGTACTTTGTTTGCTGCATGTGTGTTACTACGCTTATTATGTGGAATCCAAAAATATAATTCCTAAAGTTCCCAAAAAAGTAAACTCCGCACGAAGAGATTTCACAAACTGAAATTAATTTAGCAAGAAGGAAAAGCTGTAAACATGAGGGAATTTGAATGTAGTATGTAATTAAAAAAAAAAATAATGAAAATAATCAGCTCCCAATAGTGTACTAGCGTCAGTAAGTTCTGGACACTATGAATTACAAAGAGTACCTATTTGTTAGCGTACTGTTTTATGGTAAAATATTGGACCGTCTTTGAATGTAATATAATCGTTTTCTCTCTCTTAAACAAAAGCGACTGCATAAGCGTGTAAGTATTGGCAAATAATAAAAATTGTGGGCCCAGTGGTGAAAACCAAGAAAATCGATGCCAGACAAAAATTACATAAAAATATTTGCCCAATAGGCGAGCGCGTTTGGGGCACTCTTTCTTTATATCTGTATATAATTTTTGCCTACTAAATCAAACTTATGACTACCTCGTCTTTATCCAAGCCCAACTAGAGAAAAGAAGATTCTCGTTTAAAATTACGCTTACGATTTTAAATCTTTAAAAAAATATATATTTTAATCGTAATCTCATGGACCCATCCTCTTTGAAAATGTGAGATCACTGGCAACAAAATGAACGCATAAGTATCTGACGTTTTCAAAGAGGATATCGTCGTCTGACTTGAGGGGGGGTAGGACTCTACACACTGAGACAATCAATCAAATGGAAAGAACAAATACTAGATTCTAGGTTTGACATTCTCCAAGGCACATCGAATACAAACAACAAAGGAGTCGTACTTAGTGTAGACACGAACAAGACAAAAGCAGATTGTTCCAATCGCACTCACCTCATCGGTATCGCTGCCGAAAATTAGCAAGTCAAAAGGGATGGCCGCCACCAGGTCGATGAGAAACCAACCCTTGAGGTAATGCACCGCGATACGACCCGGGTGAGAAACGACCTCGTCGTTACCACTAACGTACGTCGTCCTGAAGTTGATCAGAATGTCGACTATAAAGGTTACGTCCACTGGAATGGAAACGGTATGCAGTTTATAAAAATAAATTTGTCCAAATACTACAAAGAAAACATTCAGTTTTATTTCAAGTAAAGCCGCAGCTTTGCTTTTGATTTCGATTTAAAAAGCGTACCTATCAAGTCGATGATCATAATCGGATCCTCTGTATACTTCTTCGTTCTTCTGTTGTTAAAGTCCGGCTCGTTGAGTAAGAACGCGGCGACGTACGGTGTAAAAATGGCCGTGTACATGACCAAAATCAGAATAATCCAGTCCCAGACGGCCTTAAAAGGCGAATAATGCAAAATCGTCCAGTTATGTATCCTCGGGTTCTGCAATTTGTATTCGGGGAGGACGTCGGCCCCCAACGACAACACCTGCAACAAAACCGCGGTTTCATCACAAAAAGCGTCTCATCAGCAACGATCCGCGCACCTTGTTACTCATTTTATTATAAAAAGAACACATGTATTTACAACGTCTTATCAACAACGTTCCGCACCTTGTTACACATCTTTCTGCAAGCGCGGTTGGAAGAAGACAAAGCGAATTACGAGAAGGCCTCTCGTATTTATACGGGCAATTTTTCTACGGCTTTATTTTAATTTCGAGTTCATTTAAAAATTTCGTTTTTGTTGTTCGGCAAACGACAGCCGAACGGCGAACTTGTAATGATTCTGTTTTGATGAATTATAATTAAAAAGCAGGTGAACTCGAGACGGATTCTCATGTAGCTGGTTATTTTTATTACCTAGGACTACTGTGACTGTTGCGAAACGTGATTAAGATGAAAGACAAGATCTTGTTCTTTTTTTGTATACGTTTCCCCCCAAATTATCGGCGGGGATAATGAGCGAACCGAGTCAAGTTTCAGACGAAATCTTCTCTTTCAAATCTGATTCGGTCAGGTCATCTTACAAACGAATACGTACTGATTAGGTCGGATCATTTTGCGAAAGAATAATACGTATTGATTAGGTCAGGCCATCTTAAGAAAAAAATACTCATCTCAAGTTTGTTTCTAAGGTTACTGCTTGTTACTTAGATTCTTCTTTTAGAACTGATGGGAGAAATTAGATTTCATAATGATTGTCCTTTTTAAACCCTGTTCATTTTCTTTTTGTTTCAAACTGGAAGAGTTCCTGGAACTTCTAATGGAGAAAAGGTAACGGTTTTGAATCATGACACGTTGAATTTTTTATGTTCAATATAATTGTTCTGTCCCCATCTGTCTGTTCTTAATGTCCTCTATTTGTCTATGGTATCAATTTCAACAAGTTATTCAAATTTCTGGTTATTTCAACTTATATTTTAGATTTCATTAATATACAGTCCCTGGCCCAATTAATAGACTCACACTGAAATTTCAGCATTCTTGGAAATATTTTTTGCGTAACCTTATTTTTAAACAATTTCCCTGTTATTCACGCAACGTGTTGACACAGGTGTTAAATGGGTTGCCTGATGTTCAAAGTGAATAAAAAACAATTGGTAATATTTAAATTACAGATTAAGGGTACAAAGTGTGCAGAAAAAGTAGTAAAAAAGAAGTTTTTAACAGTTCTTGTGCAATGTAAGTAAAAGGTATTAATTTGTTATTGTGTTTCAAAAGTTATGTTAAAATGTTAATGTTAAATTATGCGTGGAAAACAAATTTTCAACTTTTCTTGATTTTTTAAGATGGGAAGGGGCAAAGATCTTTCTAGAGAGCAATAAAACTGCCGTAACTGCTCTTCTGAAACATACTGAACTTAGTCAAAGGCAAATTGCTGCAAAATGTGGAGTTTCACAAGCTTCAGTGCGTCGCATTAATCAAGAAGTGATGAGAAAATTACCCCTCGATAGCCTCCGTAATGGTAGATGTGGGAGAAAAAAAATTATTAACCCCAGAGGAAAAAGAATTCTCCAGAATATTGCTGTAGAAAAGAGAAGGGCAAGTCTCAGGAATATGACAGCAAAATTTCAGGCCACTGGGTATGAGGTTTCTGAAAGAACAGTCAGAAGAAATCTGTATGTTTGGGCTTTAAATGCAGAAGACCTGTGAAGAAGCCAAAACTGACACCACCATTGGTAAAAAAAAGGCTATCTTGGGCTAATGCACCTAAGCATTTAACTATTGATCAGTGGAGAATGGTAACATATGGTCCAAAAATATTTATGCAGGACGGGGTTCCATGCCACACTGCTAAATCCATTAAAACTTATTTGAATGAAGCTGGAATACCACTTTTGCCCTGGCCAGACAATTTACCAGACATGAACCCAATTGAAAATGTTTGGGAATGTCTGAAACGAGAATTGGGAAAAGAAAATATTACTACAAAGGTTCAGTTAGTTGAGAGAATCATCCATCATTTGAATTATAATGAAAATTTGAAAAAAATTGCATTGATAGCATGCCGCGCAGAGTCGCTGCCCTTGTGCATGCGAAAGGCGGATTAACAAAATATTAATTTTAATAATAAGTAAAATTTTCAGTTTGTAGTAAATTTTTAATATATTTGTTTATACTGCAATTCCTCTTATTAGCGTTTTTTATTTAAATTTTATCATTGTATATACACCGTTAAATAAGAAAAAAAAAATACTGAAATTACTGTGAGTCTAATAATTTGGCCAGGGACTGTAATTCCCTTTGATTCTTGAAAGTTCTTTTTCTATTTTTTCTGGGGCTTCTGTCGATTACTCGATCAGTTGCAATTCTTTAAACTTGACGACCCTTAAAAATAAATCATTTTCGAATTGAAGGGACTGACGCTTTTTATGATGTAACTTTTCGTAATAAAAGACTAATCAAGCTGGTGTACGGAATCAAGACGAGAGCCAGAAACAAGAATAGTGTCATTATAACCGAATGGCTTTTCCTTACTGCTTAAAACGCTCTACAACTATAGGAAAGAGGCCCGAGTTCGAATCCCTTCCTTGCGATATTTTTTATTTTTTTTATTTAAAGAACACTGAACAAAATACAAACATTGTTAATTAAAAATGAAAAATTAAGTAAAAGAAAACAAACAAACACGGTCCACCATATAATGACAAGAAAAGATTTTTCAATGTTTATAATTATTTCTTAAAAGTTGGCAATTTTTTTATTAACGAATGTGATCGATAACTTTAGTTTTTCTGAGCTTCAAGAAGATAGCATCGATAGCTTTTGTTTTTATGAGCTCGCAGTAAATTAAGAAGAGAAAATAATGTTGTCAAAAAGTTGCCAAATTTTGTTTTTGCGAAATTTTTAATTCGTATGAGTGGAATCGATAGCTTTCGTTTTTCTGAGTTTCCAGTAAATTAACACGAGAAAATAAATTCTTTTAAAAACGTCAAAAAATCGCTCTTTTTTGAGCAACTGGTAACTTCTGTTTCTCCGAGTTTCAAGAAGAGTTAAACTAACGTGGTCGTTAGATTTCAGTAAATTGAGAGGAGCAAGTAAATTATTTTCTGAACGAGAATCGCTGAATTTTTTGCGAAACTAGTAATTTTTTAAATTTTTATGACAGTTCCAAGGAGAGTTAAACTAACGCGGTCGTTAACTTCTGTTTTCTCGAGCTTTCAATAAACTGGGAGGAGCAAATAAATTATTTTCTGAACGAAAATCGTTGGGATTTTTTACGAAACCGGTAATTTTTTAAAATTTTATTTCAATAGCATTTATTTCTCTGAGTTTCAGGGAGAATTAAATTACTTGTTTTTCTGAGCTTTCAGTAAATTGAGAGGAGCAAGTAAATTATTTCCAAAACGAAAATCGCCCAGAATCTCCCTAGTAATAGTCACTAGCCCAAAAGCTAGATCCAAACTACGCGATGCAGTCGCAAGTCGCAATGCGTTCGATTAAACTCGGATAGAAACGTGGGCGTTGTTAGCGTCGCAATAAAAAGCATAGGCCACGTCGGAAGCATCTTTTATTAATTCTGTAACACAGTGAAAGCTTTTTTGGCGATTTCCTTTTACGCCTCAGGTAAAATAAAATAACACGAGAACGTCTTTTAAGTTAAGAATACAACATGACCTGAAAACTGCGAGAGGCAAAGCTGTTTCACAAAGTTAAAAATTATCGATCGATCGATCGCATATGGAGGCTATAGGGGAAAAAAGATGAATGTCCAAAAACCGCCATTTTGAGATAAAGACGCGAATTCATAGCAAAAATACGTTAGAACCTAACGGAGTACCAGAACAAAGTGAAAACAATGAGGATCGCAAGTTACAGCAAATTAAAATTTTGGTCTACAGCAGGGAAAAAAGGATGTAGTGAAAAAAAACTAATGTCCACTACGCCTATGGCCACTAATTCGTATAGTCGTTATACATAGAAAATTAAACATGCCTATGTATATTTTAAAAAATATATTAAAGCCGTAAACATTTTCGGATGTGAGATCTGGAAGTCTTCAGACTTTAAAAATCGTTTTTCTCGTAAACTACTTTTTGTGACATTCATCTTTTTACCCCTGTACCCTTCATATAATAAACAAATGATGTGTACTTACTCATACCGTATAAAATATATTGTTTTTAATGTATTTAATAAAGTGTTGGTAGCCGTCGGATGCTCACAATAAATCTCTACAAAACTATACTTTACTACATAAATCAAACAAACAAACAGATAATTTTAAATAAAATAAATTGGATGTGTACTTTAAGCAGCGAACCTTAATTATTCTGTAAACTGAGAAACATTAATTTTTTTGTCTAATTCTTTTGACTGAAGTGCCCGATGATATAATATTTTACATCTTGTTTAATAGTTTGGTTTCCTTTTAGTAATTAGAATCCGATTAATATTTTATTAGAAGAAGAGCCCAGAGAGAACTGAAATGCTCCCGTATTTTGTGCCAGGTGAATAGAAACGATCCTGCACGGATAAAGCGCAATTAAAAATAAATAAAATTCATTATGGTGAAACAGAACACAACTGTCGAATTTAGCACGCAAAAACAGCCATGTAAAAAACTGTTCACGGGCATTTTGGTCGATCTTGTTCGATGTCACAATAAATAATACATAAGAAAACATGATAGGCTACATTCATACACGTCGGATTGTTCGCGGGTCGAATTCAGTCAAGCGCAGGTGAAGTACTTAATAACATTTTCAAATAGCTCCGCTCGAATTCCTCACCGAGTTTACCCGACCGCATTGCGACCTACGGTCAAACCCCAATATGGTATGCGCCTTAATCGCTGCGCTAAAGTACTTAATAATAATAATAATAATAATAATAATAATAATAAATCAGTTTATTAAGCATGAACAGTACAATAATATAAGAACATACCTAAATATACAAAAAATATATATATATGTATCATGCTTAATAGGTGCGAGGTCAGATGAACTAGCAACAAGTTACTGTTCCCTGATCTTCCCCCCTCACCGCCAATACAAAGCAAGAAAATAATAATGCATCATTTGATTAACGCGAAAAAGAAGAGAAAAAAAAACAAAAATGAAGAAGTGAAAACATGAGATTCATAATACATGACAAATACCCGCTCAATAAGTAAACTTACAAAAATTTAATTCAAAGAGTCACATTAGCTTAATAAAGGAAATGCATACCCGAAGAAATATCTTCAAAGTTAAAAAATGTGAAAATGTAAATCGCTCAACTCTGACCATTAAAAACCATCCGATTTAGCGTTGTTTTAAAAGTGAATGGCGACAGTAGCAGAGATCCTGTAGGTAAAGAGTTCACAACGTTAACAATTTGATACTTATAGCATTTTTTAAATAATTCAGAATTATGACTAGGAATTGTTAAGAGTCCTTTACGTCTTATGTTAACGTTGTGAACGTCCGTTCTAAACCGAATCTTGTTGTAGAGATAAGGAGGACATTTGTGCAAGATGATTTTATGAAAAAAGATTGCACTATGTAGAAATCGTCTATTCTTCATATTAAGCCATTGCAGTTCATTCAGTTTGTGAGAGATGTGGCATCTACGTCTTATGCCGCATATAAGTCTCATGCAACTATTCTGAACTCTTTGTATACGAGCAGCATCTGAAGCCAACAGACAAGGGCCATACACACTATCGCAGAAGTTAAAATGCGACAGGACCAATGACTCACAGAGCAGACGTTTAATAGACTGAGAGAAGTAATGCCGATTAACAAAAATTAATTTAAGATTTAAGAAGGCACGTTAAATCATTTTAGTGACATGATAATTAAATTTAAGATCAGAATCCAGATATAAACCTAGACTACGACAACAGTCGGAAAATGACAGGTCAGTATCATCCAAACGCAGTTTAATTGAGGGAGAAATGTGAGAGCGGTATTTTTTCCTACCGAACAGCATAGCTTTAGTTTTAGCATTAAGACGAAGACCATGACTATTTGATATTGTTACAAGATTTTTTAAATCATCATTGATCCTGTCGCACGCATCATCAACCTCTCCGATACCGAAAGCATAATACAATTGTGTGTCGTCGGCATATAGGTGAAATTTGCAATATTTAAGAGCTGATAATAACTGGGAGGTATAGATAGAGTATAACAAGGGTCCCAGGATAGAATCCTGTGGTACTCCACAATAAACACTTAAAGCGTCAGATAAAACATTGTTACAAAATACTCTTTGAGTTCGACTATTCAGGTAATTATGAAAGAAACTTAATGCAGAATGACCCAAGCCAATGAACTTTAAAATAGCCAGCAAAATCTTGTGGTTAATGAGGTCAAACGCTTTGGAGTAATCAAGTAATATTAAAATAACCAACTTGTTATCATCGATCTCAGTAATTATATCATCAACGACATTATGCATCGCACTGCAACAACTATGACCTGGACGAAATCCAGACTGCATCACGGGAAGAATGTTATGAACTGTGAGAAATTCTCTAAGTTGTTTATCTAAGAGTTTTTCAAGAACTTTGGATAAAACAGGTAGAATGCTTATTGGACGCAAATCTCGATATGACTTAGGGTTTTTATTTTTGGGTAACGGTATGACACGAGCCTCTTTCCATTTCGCTGGAAAGACACTGTTAACTATGCAAAAATTAATAATATGTGTAAACACCGGCAACAAGAAAGGACAACAAAAAGTCAACAAGTCTATATTCACGTTATCTGTGCCACTAGCTTTACTGGAAAAACCCAAAAGAAGTTTAGCAATAACGTCCTCTGTTACAGGTGAGAATTCAAAACTTTGTCCGTTTAAAGCATTATTAGAGTAGAAATCTACGGTATCAGGAAATTCAATGCCCAAGTTATTTAATGATTCCAAAAGAAATTCATTAATTTTGTTAACATCGTTAAGAGCATCCGGTATCATAAACTGTCTACTCTCCTGTACACCCAATTTATGCAGCTGCTTCCACATATCTTTGGAATTACTGTTTGAAATTGTACGATTAAAGTACGCTCTTTTTTCTGATCTAACCGCCACAGTAACGAGATTCCTCAAAGTTTTGTAGTAAGTCCAATGTTGAATCATACCTGTACGTTTGAAGCGTGACAAAGACTTGTCTCTAATATTCATCATAAATCTTAAATTATCAGTCATCCACGGAGAGTATTTTTTAGTAGCTGTAAACGTTCTGATTGGAATATGCAAATCGAAAAGAGACATTAAGTTAACGTTAAGAAAGTCCACCATTTCATCAATATTATCCATGTAGTAAATAACATGCCATGGAATTGAGTTCAAGTCAGCGTTAAAGTCAGTTAAGTTAATATTTTTGAAATCACGGTAAGAGTAAGAAGCCGGAGTTGAATCGCAAGGCTTAGAAAATATGGTTGAACACCAAGTTAATAAGTGATCGGAGATTTCATGAACATCGATGGTACCAGAATCAGCAATGACATTTTCTTTATTAGTGATTATGAAATCAATAAGAGAAGTGGTGTTAGCAGTAACACGTGTTGGTACATTAACAATTTGTTTTAAGTTAAGGGTTTCTAGTAGATCAGAAAACTGAAGAACTAGAGAGTCCAGAGGTGATAGAAGGTTGATATTAAAGTCGCCGAGAACATATATGCAGTCATAAGACAGAGATAATTCCAATACTGTTTCCTCAAAATAAGGAAAAAAATGAGAATAATTAAAGTTAGGCGGCCTATAAACTACGCCAACTAGAATACACATAGAATTAATAATAATTTTGATCCACATGTGTTCAATAAATGCATTAATCTCTGATTTGATTACAGTATAATTAAAATCCTTTTTGATAAAAGCACCTACTCCCCCACCCCTAGTACAACGATCACATCTGAGAAAATCGTAATCAGTAGTAACAAGTGAATCAGTGCTAATGTCACCAGAAAGCCATGTTTCGGTTAAGAACAGAATGTCAATATCGTTCACTACAATAATGTCTTTGATTTCCGGTAAATTGTTAAATAGTGATCTCACATTGAGATGAGCGATTTTTGTGTGCAGCATACTCATATGTATGTAATCAAGCCATATTTAAAAAAACAAATTAAAAACATTAGGAGTATAATATTACAAGTGCAGCGGAATCAAAATGAATAGTTGACAAACAATATAAATAAAATAAGAAACTATTTGAATCAGTAAATGGATTAAATGTTATAATAAATCGTACTCTTACAAAGCAGGATGCAAAAAATATACTAAATTGCACTAAGAAAGAAAAATTTGAAAAAAAAAAATATATATATATATATATATATATGAAAGGTATCACCACTTAAAAGCTGTTTTACACTAACAATTTATTCGTGAATAAGTTCATGAATTTCTTGATAAATTTCTTCGTGAATTTATTCATAAACGCATTTCGTATTACATTGGTAAAGAAATTGATGAACCTTTTTGATCCAAAGGTACTACCAACATAGCGAAAGAATGTACAAATACCATAACCTTAGTTTTCTATTGTTGGTATCCTTGAAATTCACGCAAATATTGACGAAAAATAGAACTTGCTGTAATTCGTGAATAAGTTGACATAGAAATTCATGAATTTATTCGACGTCAAATTTGGTGCATTACACTTGTCCAACTTCTTCATGAAGCGACTTCATGAATAAATTGTCAATGTAAAACAGCCTTAATAAAATTTTCAGATAGCTCCGCCCGAATTCCTCACCGAGTTTACCCGACCGCATTGCGTCCTGTGGTCAAACCCAATAAGTATATGAGCCTTAACCGCTGCGCTGAGTTCGTGGTCCCTATTTCGATAAAATTACTTATAATTTGACTGTAAAAAGAATTACGCCCCTCCTCATCTAAAAAAAAAGCGTTAGGCAGAAACTGACTTCAGATTCGGACTCGGTGTCTTCGATTTCTAAGTTGACACTATTCTCAATCGCTGTTCCGTGCACTCTCCTTGTAAGTAAACCATAAATTAGAATCCTGTGAAGAATGACATCGTCTATTGAATGGCTCCAACTGATACCTGCAGCTAAATATAGATTTTCTAAACTCCCTCTGTAACCCTATTTAGTAGCAAAGGGAGTAAGTGATAGATTCAATCATCCCTATAAATTACGATTGACGATTTAAAAAGAAATCTATTTTCTGAATTGATTATTTATAATAGAAGCTCTGAGAACTATTTAGAAATATATCGATGCCCAAATAATCGATTATTGGCATTTTTTGAGACCAACATAACACAAGTCGTGTATACAATTGAAGTTAAAAAAAATGTGTATTTGGTATCTTGGATTAGCATTGTTTTTACTTTTTTTTATGCAGCACATCCAAGAAAAATTGTCACTGCAACTGACCCTTCACTATTTAGGTACAAAGTTTTCTGTAATTTATATACCATGACTTCAAAAAGGCTTGGCCGTGGAAAACAACCAAAGTTATGTCTGCAGCCAAGCTATGTTCTATTATAAAAGCCATAGGAATTTTAACTGTAACTGTATTTTTGAAATAAACTTATGACAGTTAATGAATTCTAAAGGTTGCAGTAGACCTTGCTTGTAGTAAATCTTATGTAATTACTTTTGGAACACATTTCATACAGTGTGGTGATAAAGTAACGCACCAAGCGAAAAAACACCCTTAGCGTTGACTTTTTCGAAAAACGCTCGGACAGGTCGATTTTATTTTTAAAAAAGACATCTTTTACAATCAATTTTAATTTTATGTCAGTTACCACTTTTACGCTGTGACGTCATTGACACTTTTTTTAAATGACAACCTATTTTTTTGAAAATGTCATTTGAAAGCACCCATTTTTCTAAGTACAAAAATATTAATGAATCACTAATGCATAAGAAAATTTTGAAGAAAAAAATTATTGAAAAATGCAAATGAGATTTTTAATTTTAATAAAATTTCAACCTAAAATAATACTTTCTTGTAAAAACATAACAAAGCAACTTAATAAAATTACAATAAATGTTGGAAATGCCCTCCACCAACCACTTGACAGTGACCAGCTCGTGTGTAAACGTTGTTAATTACTTTTGCGATGGTTTCACGGCTAATGTTATTCACTTCTGTCCTAATTTTGTTTTGTAAATCTTTCAAATTTTGAGATTTGTTCACGTAAACTCGACTTTTTAGATAACCCCATAAAAAAAGTCTACGGGAGTTAAGTCGGGTGAGCGGAAATGAATAACATTCGCCATGAAACTATCGCAAGAGTCATTAACAGCGTTTACACACGAGCTGGTCACTGTCAAGTAGTTGGTGGAGGACATTTCCAATATTTATTGTAATTTTATTAAGTTGTTTCGTTATGTTTTTATAAGAAAGTATTATTTTAGATCGAAATTTTATAAAGAATAAAAATCACATCTCCATTTTTCAATAATTTTTTTCTTCAAAATTTTTTCATGCATAAGTGATTCATTAACATTTTTGTACTCAGAAAAATGGGTGCTTTCAAATGACATTTTCAAAAAAATAGGTTGTCATTTAAAAAAAATGTCGATGACGTCACGGCGCAAAAGTGGTAACTGACATAAAATTAAAATTGGTTGTAAAAGATGTCTTTTTTTAAAATAAAATCGACCTGTCCGAGCGTTTTTAGAAAAAGTCAACGCTAAGGGTGTTTTTTCGCTTGGTGCGTTACTTTATCACCACACTGTATATCGATGATATACGAGTATTGAAAACTTGGTTTCTTTATAAGTTATTTAATCTAATATTTTTTTAAACACATTTGTGATAACTATGTATGTTTCAGAAATTTATTTATTTATTTATTATTTATCTCAATGTCTTACTTCAATATTACATATTTTTATATTCAAATTTGTGCAATTATTTTCAACGGACTAGTCTTGGTGTTCCTCTCTTATTCATATTCGAACAAATCATTTTGATTAGGCGATCTTGGAACAAGTTACTAATTGCATAAAATATAAACTATAAGTAAATACACTGACGGTTACGATTGTGCCAAGTAAGTACTTTTAACATTCAACTTACGTTCGAAATATTCGGCTTGATATGGTTAGAACTGCTTGGGCTTTTTAAGTTTTCGTAGTCCTTCTGGATGATGGGCATACCATTGCATGGCTCGATTTTAACAACGCTTTTGCGCGAATCCTTAAACCCCGTCCCCTTAATCCTCACACTCGACCACTTGGCCGGCAAATTGATCAAGTTCGAATCGCTTTCGTTCCTGCCAATGTCATACTTGAGTGAACCCCCGATGTTCCGACCCTTCTTATCGACGCTGTGCTTGCGTTCGCCTGTCTTGTGCTTGTCGAAACTCTTCTTCCTGCTGTCGATGCTCAACTTGCGGGCGTCGTGAACATCCGGCGCCAGCGTCGTCTTCCGGTTCGATTCCGGGCTCGAATTCGTCGACGTTATGATCAGAGGGATGTCCATCGGTTTCAGCAGGCGGTCTTCCATCTTAAGTTCTAAGTAAGCTTGAGCTTTCGCGCGTTACTTAATGAAGCGAGTAAAAAAACCTATTCTTTGTGGATGTATTTTACGCACAGCCGAAAAATAATACTTGGGATTTTTAATCACTTTTTCTTTTAGTTTTGAGTCATGTGCACCGCGAGGATTTCGCGCCTCGCGCGCGGTTCACTTGCGGTCGTGTACTTCATGCTCCCGCGACTGAAATATTTCAGGTTTTAGGTTGATTTTTGATTTCTATTTCGAGAAGGTACGGGCGACGCCGCCGTGGCTTTTAAAATTAAAATTAGTTACTTTCATTCCTGCTGCGTTGTCGGCGGCGTTGTTTTCTTGAGATGCAGCTGTCGGATTGGGCAGTCATCAAATATAAACGCGCGAAACGATGCATAAAGATCACATCCATCTGCCAGTTTTCTCTATATTTACATGTTTTTGGTCGTCGTATTTGCAAACTTATCTTTTATTTAGAATGTCATGAATTAGATCAGGTTTTAATTATAAAAAAAAATACACGGGAGTTATAAAAAGTAAGGAAAGTGTGTGTCACTTACTATTGTACTTTGAAACTTATTACCAGTCTTCGGACTTTTCGAGTATGACCATGGCTACCATGAATGCATACCATTCATACTAACCATGACAACCTCCGAAATGACCGAAGTCTGCTTATTACGTCGAAGATCAGCGCATAAAGGTGGTCATGTGGATAAAAGCAAGTTGAATGTTTACAGAAGCGTTCGTGACTAATAAAACCAAGCTTCTAGAAGTACTCTAGGACGAATTGGTTCACCTCTTCAAGAACATTCAAAGAAAATTAGCATCAACCACCCCTTACATGGTCAATTGTGCAATCACCAGGAACATTTCTGCAATGACGAATCCGAACCTGCTCAGAAATTCCACAGATAAAAGTTAAAAGAAAGAAAAACATGGAAATACATTCAAAGATGGAGAGGAAATAATAGGAATAGGGAAATAATACTATAGGCCAATCTCAAGAGGAAAAAATTGAAGACCTGAACATAGAGAAAACTACAAAAGACGAAATCAGAAGTAAGTTGAAAAATTGAATGGATCACTTAGTTTTAAGCCAAGTGAATGCGCTTTCATACAGTTGCAGTTCTTTTGGCCACCAAGCAAGACTTTCTCTGAATGTTTGTATCAGTGATATAATTATACGTCATGGATAGCATCAGATCACCTTTGAAACGGTTAGACACATACCATGCGAAGCGAACAATTGAAGAGGGTCGTTAGTTCTTCAGTAAGACGAAGGTAATGTCCAGAAGGTCTTCAGGTGATCTCTTCGTCTGCGTGTCGACAATAACCAGAAGGTCTTAGAAGTGGACAGAGACCAGAAGTATTTGGGTGCGTACTTCTAGAGTCCAGGTGTTAACTTGTGGAATGCAGGTTGTATATAAAACACTGATGGCATTCACAACCAATAACAAATTTACTCGTAAGCCAAAGCAAAAGTTTAAGGACAAAAGGCAATTCATAACTAAAGTTTTCAACATACACCCATTCCACTTGTGTGGAATTGAATTCCAAACCCACTTGGATAGAATTTATTATACCTGTTGTTTCTTTTCGAACGTCTTGTTCAAATCAATCCATTGTCAATGTTAATTCGAATACTGTTTTAAAAAGTAACACCCATGGTTGAACCATTGCCGGCCAATCCACTTCAAGTTTCTAGTAATTTATTCCTGTTTCAAATTTATCCTCCAAGACATTTCCGTATCTATGCGGTTTCCGTAATTCTTGTAATTTATGTATTAGGAAATTGAGTGGAAGATTCTGCTCTCGAAATTGCTAAATCTTTGTTGCAAATGTTGGCTTCACTTTTTGCTCATGTCATTAGAATAGAAATGATGTCTGACTATCGACGTAAGGTAAACGCAAAGTTTTTAGCCTTTTTTCGAATCGACGCGATATATTTGTCCAAAATGGAAGATGTATTAAGCATCCCACGTAGTTCGTGCCTCGTCGAAAGCATTCCAAAAACGTTCAATTGATCGATGCCAAATCTGAACCCTGGGGTTGATTCATGTTGTCTAGATAGTTTCCCATTCAAAGGATAACCAAATTTGCCAATTTCCATGTTCAGGATTTCCTCTTCCATTTAAAGAAACAAATGTCCCTTGTGAAGTACCACGAAAATCTTGAACCGTACCAGATGCAGGTGTTCAGAGAAAATCCAGTTAGTACATGTTAATTTTCAAAGGTCGAGGGATGATTTAGTGCCGTACCAGTATCGAGAATGGGATGGAATTGGGATGGGATATTGGACAGTCATTTCAACAACAATACGACGAGGAATGTTGTAGGTACTACATCAAGACCATCTAGAAATTGAATTCGTTTGGTGGCCACAAATCAAAACTCACCTGCATCTGCACCACTCGCCTGCACCCTACAAGTATACATCTGTTCAACTGCTTCTGGTCATTGTGTACACTTCAGACTTCCTGGTCATTGTCAACACAGAGATGAAGACCTTCTAGTCATTATCGACGCCTTATTGAAGAACTTACAACGTCTTAATTGTCCGCGCCGGATGACACGTGTCTTCCTCTTTAGAAGCCAAATGAAGGTGATCTGGTGCCATCGACTACTTTACCCATGAAGCATCACCGACCAAACACTTACCTACAGAAAGTCTTCTTTAATAGCTGATAGATGTGGAAAATGAATTTCATCCCAGTAACCCCAAAATCTATTGATGATTCAACTTTTCTTTTTTTTATGCAGTCCATCTTATTCCTTCAACAAATTAAAGATAGTTTCCGTAACATTTCATCTTAGCTGTATCTATGTTATATTGTTAATATTTTAGTAAGCCAACGACCGTATTGTACGGGGTTACCTGTTTCTTTTAATTTATTGTATTTTTTAAGCCTCTTTGTTTTCGGATAAAAACCAAACGCGTTATTGTCTCGCTACTTCCTGCTTTCGAGCAACACGTACATTTCCGAACCGGTAAACCACAAAACAAGCACCAAAAGGACAGGACAGGACAGGTCACTGTAGAAGAGCTCTTTCGATCGATCGCTGCTCCACGTGCGGTGCGCGGAAAATATCGTTCCTGGCCGAACACGAAAATCTCATCATAACGCGGGCTATTTCCGGTGGAATGTCACTTAAATTAAGGTACCTACCACGACAGATTCGTGTTTTATTTACGCGTTTCCCCCCCGGAACGGTTTTAGCGATTGTACTAAAATGGACGCGTCCTTTGAAAAGGCGACGATAATTTTTAACGCGTCCTCGATTTCAATTGCGACAGGCAATCGATGCGCTACTTATTTTCCATGTAAATAGTTTATGGAGTTCGATTTTGTGTCGGGTCTAGTAAAAGGCAGACGGTTCTATTGTGCTATTCCCCGCGGCCTTTCGGGTTTATTAATTATTCGTCCTCACATCCTCGAATTATACTTGGCCCGTCACGCAGCTTGCGCTCGGTTAATTCGTTGATGACGCATGTCGAAAACTACACTGTCTGACAACCTAACATTACAAAAAGAAAGAAAACTAGGGTAAGTTGCAATAAGGATGAAGCAATCGATGACATTAAATAACTCCCCAATTAAAAATGAACTTAATCTTACAGGCATTAATGAAGTCCTTATAAAACAAGTCGTGCGATGTCGCGTCCCAGCGATGAAGTCTTTATATTTCAGTGTTTCATGTTTCACGGGAAATGTTTTAAATTTTAACAGAATGAAAGGAGACGAAGAAAAATTACGAAAATTAAAAGTGTCTGTCTTTGATGTTATGATTACATTGTCTTCCATGGATAATACAAAAAGAAATGTGTAATGAACATAAACAAATAATTTGCTTGTTCAGCACCGTTTAGTTTTCGCGTTGTGCTTTGTACACACCAGAACACAAAGTAACTGGGCAAAGTCAAAGTGATTGCCTAGAAACTGCCGAGATAGACTTGCACCTATCTTTCCTTATGTTATCCACCCATTTGAAAATTAATTTTGCAAGATTTCTTGCCAATACATTTTTTAAAAAATGTTAGAAAGATATACAGGGCGCATTACATTAAAAAAAGAATTAAAACGAAAATGTTCGGAAGTAGATAGTAACTTCGTGAAACGAGTTTGTAAATTTGGCGACATCCATATCACGTCACCAGTCCCCAAATTGGTAGTTATTGGTTTATGTAATAATAGTAAAAATAATATAATAAGTAGCATGCCATCGTTTTGAGAGGTTACTCGAGTATGTCTTAATAAATCAATTTATTTCGATAAAAAGAAAAAACTTGGCCTGGGGTGGTCGCTGGGTGGACCGCTACCGGTCCCTAGCCCGGAGAGAAGGAGGAGAGTTGGAGGGTTGGGGAGGCCAGCAAAAAATATGAAAAGCTCACAGATACTCAGAATGGCCTCGGGATGGGATAAATCCTGCGAAGACGGCATTTGCTACGAGAAACGGATGGAGGATGTGGTGGAGTGGGCGAGAAGGGACAAAAAAGCTTGGAACGAGGACATCAACAGAATCCCAAACGACGGAATTATAAGACAGTGCAGATTTGACATACCAAGAAGAAAAAGGCGGGTTCAAAGTTGGTTGTCATGATCCGCCGACTAGGTAAGCAAGATGTAATCCTAGTCGAAGGAGAAGATAAAAAGAATGTGTAGTGGAATACTCCTGGTAGTCCTAGGCGTCAACTGCTATGGTTATATTACCAACTACTAGAATTTAACCGAACCAGGAGGAGTTCCACCCCCGATGGGGGTTTTTAACATGTTAAACGTCATATCACAGATAATAGATCTCTCTAACGAATGGACGCCCCAAAAATAGTTTGTTAAATAAATAAATACAGTATCGCAATCCATGTGCTTAATGTGTAATTTAAAGAAACCACGTTTTTACACTAAAATAGTTAACTCGACGATAGATTGCCAGGTAAAATGAAGTGTTTTACACTTTCGGAAGAAACTGATATGCTCAAGCGATTCCTTGTAAATGAAATCGTCACGAGTATAATAATATCACGAATTCTTTGATACGGACACTGAATATGCGCACTAACACTTAACGTTTCGCCGTCGTTCGACAGCTTCGGACAAGAACCTGCTTGAATTATAATATCAGAAAGAATCAGAAGAAAAAAATTAACTTAAATTTAATCCATTGGTAAAAAAGATTCGCCATCTAAGGTATTATCTATTATCCTAGAGACCTAGGAGAAATCATATCTTCAAAATTCCATATTTTAATAATTGAGGCTTACAGACCTTACAGTCCTTAAAGATATGAGCAGGATCGACCCATAAGTCGCTGAAAAATATAAAATGTATCTTGACCGTCTATCGCCCGGTATTTCAGTCACAGTTTAATTTTAATCTTTAGTTTATTCCCACGGTAACAATTAACAAAACAATTGTTTCTAAGGGAATAAACTGTTAACTGAAATACCGGGCATATGACATAAAAACTTTAAGTCCTTTCGAATTCGTCCTTCGTTTTAATTTGGGAATGCTGAGCATTTTGAAAAAAAGCAATTCCTAAAAGTGCCTACATTTTCAGAATAACTTCTAATTAATCAATTCATCACTTCTCCCTTTTTTTTTTAGATTGGCTTCCGACCTTACGAATTTAACTTATGAATTCTAACCATCTCGTTCAAATTTTTTTTAGGCCATTCATTTGCTAATTTTTTTCGTAATTTTGTTTCTCAAGCTTCCTTTATCATTCATAGTAGTTACAAGCTTTGATTTTTAATTAATTTTCATTGTTAATTCTTAGCTCACTAGATTCAAACGTTGGTCTCTCTACAGTCGCAATTTTTCTGTGTAATTCATTATTATAGTTACTTTATGAAGTAGTAGGGTAGTTTCCTGTCACATTAATTAATGTTTAGCTGTGTAATGCACAGCGAAACCTCGGTATTGCAAGCGTTATAAAATACTAAGAATAATTATTGCAAATTTGTCTCGTACATTCTCGACAGAAAAGAAATACGTGAAACAATTATTTTTATAATAAAATCAAATAAATTGCTGTGAATTCTAATGCAATCCAAACATGAAGTTTTTTTTTATAAAGGACGAGTTAAAAACAAAAAGGATCTCTTTGATTCATTCATAGTGTTGTCAAAACGAATTCTTTTCAGAATACAGCAGCACTATGTTGCTTATTTAGAAAATGAGATTCTACCTTCTGTCCTTGCTGCTCTTGTTGAAAAAATTGCTGTGAATTCTAATGCAATCCAAACATGAAGTTTTTTTTTATAAAGGACGAGTTAAAAACAAAAAGGATCTCTTTGATTCATTCATAGTGTTGTCAAAACGAATTCTTTTCAGAATACAGCAGCACTATGTTGCTTATTTAGAAAATGAGATTCTACCTTCTGTCCTTGCTGCTCTTGTTGAAAACCGTTTCTACAGCTACAGATATAGACATCTTTGACAGCTGTCAAACTAATTTAATTATAACCTGTGATTCAAAAAAAGTTTCATCAAGGTGTGCTGTGATAAATAAAGATTGGATATAACGGGCATGTCCGAGATACCAAATGTCGGTGACGTTTCTTCGTTAAAAATTACATCTGTCAGTTCTCTCAGATTTAAGTTTTGATTATTTTCACACATTTCCAGGTTTTGGCTTTCGCTGATCACCAAGAAAGCTGTTTGTTAGAAATATATTTCAGAAACAGTGAAAAAATTGATGGTTTGTGGATTTATTCAGTACGTAATGCATTTGAAGGTTTAGTATAGTTCCAACCATAGACAAAATAAACCTAGACATTTAATGCAAATGCATGACCTTGAAATCGAAAATTAGTTTATCTTCCAAAAACATGGTGGCAGCAGGTGTAAATAAAAACGGTAAATGACATAAAACTGAATTTGTTATCTGTCATTTATTTAGAACGAAAAACGTTTGATTCTTTGAATCGTAGTATGAAATCACCGCAGCGCGGCAGAGAACTTCATTTTGGAATATCTGGCAGCAGCAGTCATGAATTTTTGGGTAAATAACGCTTATGTTAGCTTCTATGGCTTTTGTGAAAATTTTCAGAGACAGAAAAGAGAAAATTTGGAAAATAACTGTTAAAAATATTATGTGCGGTTGGGAATATTTAAAATCACAAGGATTTCAATATGTACAATATGTACTTGTTAGAAGATACAATCAGGACCCGCTAGAAAGTTTATTTGGACAAATTAAGAGTAATGGAGTGAGATACAACCATCCTACAAGCAGTGGTTTCATAGGAGCTTTCAAAACCATCTTATGCCCGATTTCTTCATAGCCTTTACCTAAAGTTAAATTTATCTGTCAGTTAGAATGTGACACTTAAGTATGTGTACAGCCAAATGTTCAGCACATTTCAATTAACTTTAGGAAAAACATGGTGAAGAAATCGGCCATTAATCGATTAATAAATGGTTGCAAATTATAATCGCACATTTGATTGTGAGGATGATAAAGGGGAGTATTTTTTCCCGATTTAAATAATTTATTTTTTTTATGAAGATGATTTAGCAACTCCACTGTTCATTTCAAATTTGTTTCCAGAAAGAATCATTTCCAGTGTTGTACAAGAAAGTTCTCCACATGAAGATTTTACTAGAACGTCTTTTATAAACACATACATGGCTGATTTCACTGTAAAAACGCTGAAATAATTAACATACAAATGTGCACATTGTACACAAGACTTATTTTATTGTATTAGACAGAGTTAGTATTATAATTTCTAATAAAATCATTTTCGCTTCAATTTGGTTTCAAATTACGTTACCTAAATTTTCAATGTTTAAAGTCAACTTGAAAGCATTTTAAAATTGCCGCGGTTTGTGCATTAGTATTCTCACAAAATCTAGATGGCACCAAAACGTTCTAAAGAAATACATTGCCGTTGTAAGTCTAGGTTTATTTTGTCTTTTGTCTATGGTTCCAACATTCAAACATTATATTCAGACAAACGTAATTTTTTTCATAGCACACTTTGATGACGGTTTTTTTTTGAATCGCTGGTTACTTATGCCTGTCAAGTCAAAGTTTAAAATGCTCGAGTGTGTCGTTCTGAACGTTAGATATTTAAATTTCCCGCCAATACTTTGCACTAAAACGGCGGCTGATTGCGGTACTGTAATTATTTAGTGACGGTACAAATTCGAAAACTGAATATTTGTCACAAACCATTTGCTAATTCCGAAGCTCAATTGAATCATTTAGCGTCAGATGTCGCTTTTAATTAACAGAAATAAGTGGGTCTAGGACACGATAATGTGACGTACGGTTATAATGTGCTCCTTTTAAACCTTGCATCACACCTTTTAGTTATAGAATTTGTTTAAGTGATACTTATATTTACGGGTTACGGTTTTCCACTCTGCTATTGTAACAGTAGCGCCAGCGCATATTTGGTGAGCTGTCTCCAAACTAAACCGAGTTTGTCTCCTAATTGGGGCGTCAAATTTAGAATATTTGAGGAGTCATCTGTCTACTTCTATATTCTGTGGTCGGGGCCTACAGTTTTAGTTCCTATCCAAGAAATTAACCCAACCCAACCCTCAATCTCAAAAGAGACGTTACTGCCTCTTGATGTTTTTTTTTAAAGCAATTATAGTCTGTCTAGAAAGCATCCGGAAACTGCAACTTCCAGTTTTTGACTTTATGAACGAAACAATGACAATAGAGGAAAGCAATTCCAATTATTTGTTTATGTAATTTCAATTTAATCCTGAGAGTTATATTAAACGTTCAGGGAACCTGAAATCAAATCAACTGCATCCTAAGTAGATCTGGTGTTTCATCCCTCTAAAATTTATGCTGTTATTTAATTTTTTTCTTACATTTTTTTGGTAGAAACAAATCTTTTATCTTTAACTATGCACCCCTTTGTTGAAAATATGTTCTATCAGTTTTCACTTTTCTCAAAATTGACACAATTACTCAAATTTTTCTGTTCGTTTAAAACTGTTAACTGTGGTCACTCTTTTCTATGATTTTGACAAAATACTGCGCTCCTAAAAATATAGTACATAATATTTACAATAAGCAATACATTGATAGAAATTCCGGATACTTTCTGGACGGTCTATAATTATGTAAATAATCAAGAGATTTTTCAAAAGACCTCTTTCGCCATTTGAAATTCCCTAATAAATGCCCGTTTTATATTGAATATATTCCCACGCTAAGCTACTTATTTATTTATTTTTTAATAATTATGAATATATTTTACTGTGCGAGAGACACTGCTACGGACACTCCAAAGGCTCGAGTTTATTTTCCAACAAGGAAAATGGGGAAGAATCCCTCAAGCACTCGTCGACAATCTCATTCGCTTTATACTTGAGGTCACGACTTACGCCTTATCAGATTACTTTTTTTGTTTCTCTTCTTAAATCACACTTTCTGGTTTTTCATTATTTAAATTTTCCCCCAATTTTTTTGTGCATGGTCATAACCCTAATTTTATTTAAAAAAATTGTGTTAGCTTGGACCAAAAAACTAAAAACGCCAGTATACTTTTAATGTCATTGCGAACAGGAACATTTTCCTAATTTTATTGTTTTGAGCAGTGTATTACCCTTGATTGCCCGAGGAAATTTAAGAAAGGAGGAAAACGCCTGATTTACAATAAACTAGCAGAATGAATAGCAAAAGTTGAACGTGTATCCACCCCCCGCCCCTTGATCCAAAGTAATCCGCAACATGCAACGAGATCGTCGTGGGAAAAACAATTGTGATAAGCGTCTGTCTCCCCTTGTTAGCATATTCCCGGACACACGTCATCATCCGCACGAAACAAAACACTTTCTCCTTTCCCGTAATTAAAACTGCTCGCTTTTGTTCTCTTTTATTGGCCCTTTTGAGATCGACGCGTTCCATCGAATTCTTTTATGACGGATCTTTTCAACATGCCAATCGCAAGTTCTGCCCAATCCAACAGCATCCAACGCCACCTATACATGCATATACAACAACCAACAAAGTAATAACAACAACAACAAGGAAATACCACACGGTTGTCCCATTCCCATCGTCCCACACACTTGTTTACTGTGGCATATTCACCAAACAACTGTATGATATCAAGCAGCACAAAGGCAAAAAAAAGAGGTGAGTTGGAATCCGGATTTCCCCTCTAAAGCGAGGAGGCGGTCGGGCATTTTCCGGTGGTGGCGTCGCGACGCATCCTGCCTGCCGAATCGGATCTGAGGGCGTACGGATCCGACATTGTTGAATGTATTGATGAGAATCGTTAACGGCCCCCGGATGAGTGTTACGCGCGTTGGGATGCGGCTGTTACGACTGCGTCGGTGCGACTGAAACGTCGACTGTTCCCGGAGCTGAACCGGAGCTGATGCGAAGGCGGGACGCTAGTTACCCTTCTTCATCTTTACGCGTCGCCGTCGTCGACGCTGCTGCGCTTAATTTACTCTAACAGTCGTCGAATGTACCAAGTTGTGTCGTTTGAGTTACAATAATCGAATTATATTAGAATGCCCCCACACTTCATTCACTCGGTTGAACATTTCATACGAGGGTAATTTCATAAGTACCAAAACCAGCGCACACGTGCTTTGACCTATTTAATAAAACTGCCACTACTTACCCCTTTGCCCTTTGTTACTGTTGTGCGTTGTTGTCGTATACAAGTTTCGTAAAAAGTCTTTTTGCATCTTCCTAATTGAAAATTTTAATGTTCACCTGGAAAGTTCGCAATAGCACACTCGATCAACAATGACACGCGCTGCTGAAACAATGAAGGCAAGTGACGCCCTTCAAGTTACACGCTGAAGAAAACTCTTAAGCAATTTCGTATTACATACGAAACAAATCTCGTACATTCTTCTGAAACTATGTTAGAATTAAACTGGGCAACTGATTTTGACGGTTCCTAATGGAACCAACCTTTTATCTTTAGATTTTGCGAAATAGTTTACGCGAGGGTGGGCAGATGTCTCTTTTAAAGCGAACGTGTCTTTTCCCTGTGGTAACATTCTCTATTGTTCTCCTTTTTTTATAAATACATTTGTTAAACTGAATTATCAACTGTATTATCTAATGTTGGCTTTCCACAATTTAAATTTGGGATGCGTTTCATGCTCGTTCACCTGTTGGTATAATCCTTAACCCCGTATTAGAATCACGAAAATGGTCGGTCGTAATGAAAGTAATCGGCAAAATACGGGACGTCAAGGACTCAAGAATTTGTTATAATTAGGTACACATGGTGTTAGCTTGGATCAAAAAACAATAAAAAAAATTTGATGGCCAGATTGTAACCGTTCTCGAGCTGTGAAGCTTGGCAGCAACGCCAGTATACTTAATGTCATTGCGAACAGGAAATTTTTCCTTAAATTAATGTGCAGTAAATATTCAACAACTGCAGTATGAAAATTAGAATTTCATTTGAAATGCTTTTATAAAAGTTAAATGGATTAATCTTGTTCCTCGCGTTAGATTACACAATTACATATTTAAACGGTTCATACTAATATAATTAAATGAACACCATGAATGGTTAGTGTTACGTGAGAACGAGCTTTATGAAAAATAAAAACTTACGAGATTCGAATGAAGTATGTATGAATTTAATAAAAAAACGCACTTAACTAAACATTAAACAAATTAAATTGTCTGTTGTACACATACAATAATTAACAGACGTGAACTGTATTTAAGGCCCGTGTGACACTATGATATTTCTTGTGTAAGATTTGTTACGAAGTGAGCGAGAAGTGCCAATTCAACCAATCAGAATTCACCGTGGTAGCTCATCTCCCTCACTTTGCAACAAAAATATTATCAAATCTTGCATGGTGTCAAGCGGGGTTAATGAATAATAGTGCAGTGTTGTCAGACGTTAATTTCTTCGTTTATTTTGAATCGTTTTACTTATCCTTATACTTAGATGTAAATAGACAACTAGGAATCTTCCCACGTTTGCTTGAGTCTAGTTTTAGTGAGGCGTTACTATATTTTGTTAATTCTATTTTGTATTTCTTTTTTTTTTAGATCTCTTAAGTCTAAGAGACTTAAGCAGAAAAATTCGATTCTGCAAACTTTAAAAACCGTTATAAATAAATCACTAAATCATTTCGATGAGAATTAAAAGTATCTTACAAACAAAGTTGAGAACGGACTAGAAAAAGAACACGATGCTAATAAAGTTTCGATTTTACTGACTAAAGGGTTAAAGCTTTAGGTTTATATTTCAGCATCAAAAATTGGATGTAACAGGTTTCGAATCAGAAATATTTCCTTGCAGAACATAAAAATGTACACCTAGTGAAAGCATTTAGAAAACTCATAAATCGGCATTACCGAATCGTTTTCATGATACACTTTAATCGAGTAGTTTCATTTTCACCGGGCGAATGTGAGATTCGTTTATGGACTCAAAACATTTAATATTGAATTAAAAATTCTATATAAGTTTCTGACTATTCAATTTTTGATTGTTTGAAGTTGTTGATGTTGTATGTACGATAGTTAGATGATATTGGCAAAGCTTAAAGGAGGAATTTATTTGTAGCAAAGCTTAGTAATACAATACCGGCTGTTTCAAATTGAGTGTGCACTGAAAGAATCTTCTAAACCAGATTCGGTTAAATGGAAGCATCAGTCAATGCCCAATTCATATTGTGACAAGATGCAAGTAAATTCATGCATTGGATTTATTTAGCAAACTTAACATAAGAGAAAATGCAACTCGTCAACGTAAACAACGGAACCTTGACACCTGCGTGAAAAAACCTTGAACACGTTGGAACGGATTTGAATTATCTCGTAATCTGTCGTGCCTTTCCGGTTTCGTTAGAATTCGGAATTGCTCGAGTTGCACTTCCTATAAAAACCCCACGATCTGCATAAAGAAAGAAGATCTAAAACTAGTTGCTATCAGAGCATGATGTAGGCTCTATTTTGTTAAAGTATGCTGTTAGGGTAAGTTGAACTTTGTACAATTATGTTTGTCTGTATTTATTTATGTTTAATATAATATTTAAGCTACGCTATGCCCCTTGTTTCGATTTATACCGTAACAATATCCAATAACAGAGTCGATTTTCTCTTGCTTGTTCTTAAGATATAGGCGATAATGTTAGAAAGTTGATGCGATGCAATTTAGGAGATTCCTTCAGTGTACACTCAGTTTGAAATAACTAATATAAAATAAATAACTAACATAAAAAGTCGTAAATTTTTTCCTCGTCTTGTTGCCTCAACCATCATGCCTTTCCTGCAGAAAAGGCATCAACAACCTGGAAGGTATTTCTTCAGTAATTTGTCTGAGCACATTTCGTTCTAGTGTAGATTATAGCAGAATGAGCTACCTCTACGAAACTATATTCCTGTTGCATTGGTCTAATTTCCTTACAGACCGGCACTGACAGACGTTCGCCGGACGCAAGATGGAATGCGTTCGGTTGAAGTCGTGGGCAGAATTTGACCAAACCCACACTAAGTGCATGCGAAATAATAAAATTTTGTGTCGCGAGGTCTTAAGGCCGACTTTGTATTTAAGAAATTTCTGAATATTTACAATGAAAGGTACCAATTTCTGAATGTAAATATTTACAACATTTGAATGGTCTTATTGAGATTAACTAACAATTATTGTTCTCACACATTTGCTGATGAGCATGCGCACAATAAAAATTGCGTCTTGCTGCAAGATAAACTGTGTCATGTAAAGTGGCCTTTAGTCTCGTAATGCTTTTGAACGATTGAAGCTATTAGCTTGGTTTCTCATGATTGTTTCAAGCAAGTTTTTAAAGTGTTTAAACTGTTATCAGTAGACGGTAACAGCGTGCATGTTTTTAGAAACAACAATTCGTGTCGAAAAATCAGAATATCCAAATGATTTTTAGAATCGATGCAATTTTTCGTTTAGGTGTCAACAAACATGAAACCTTCCTTATTGACACTTTACAGACTTATAAAAAAAAATTTAATGTCATGCTGAATTCGGATAGTCCCAGAGACACACTTAGGCCCAGTTTTACAATCGTGGAATAAGGACGGAATAACTGTTCGCCGAATATCCTTTAATGTTCCTCCATATCTACGTCACATCTACGTCATTCTACGGTATTCTAAGAACAATGCTTATGCGACGATTGTAAAATCGGGCCTTCATGGTGGAGACTTTCACATGGCGATTTCTGAGGGCCATGGTTACAACTTTTGCAGTCATTTCATTATTTGTTAAGCTTCCATTTTTAGGACCGCTGATCTGAACGTGATCTGCAATTCAATCAAAAATACGCTTGGGTTTTTGTTAACTTAAATATTAACAATACAGTTAGTTCAACGGCTAGACTTTTTTTAACTCAAAAATTGTTCAGGGGTATGTAATTTGAACAGTGAACCTAAAACCTGCAGTAACATACAATACACCAATTATCGTGAATCAGCCTCTATAAGTTTTCGTTTTAATTATATTTTGTTGTCAATTTTTAAATGAAAAAGAAATATAAGAGCTTTGAACTTTCCATTTTTGACAGAAGGCAAACGAACTGCTCCTTTTCTTTTGCATATTATTGAATGTGATGAAATTTACCAGAGAAACCTGGCAGAAAAAGAACGTGAACTCGCAAAGGTGGAAAGAAACATAAACTCCTTGGTGGGCTCTCAAGAGCAATGGATGAACTCGACCCAACGACTGGAAATCAAAAGTCACAAATTGGAATTTTTGAGAAGGCGATCGCAGCAAACGACTCACCACCAACAGTCAACAGTAGGAAGAGCTCACAGCTCTTAAAGAAACTATTGGTAAGACTGTAAGCAGAGTTTTGCACATCATAGAGATAGAGCCAGTTTCCCAAACATCGTCCAACTCTGAACTTGGTTCTATCATTATGGCAGCCATGGTTCAAAACTTTGAATTGGCCCTAAATCGCCAATTTTTGTCTGCGTACAGCTGAACTTTCCGAGAAACGAAACAACTGCAAGGACATCGAAAGCAAGGTGAAGCAGCTCGAAACCAAAATGAAAGACATCAAGGGCTACCACGAGAGACAACTGAAGGAAGCGGAGTCAGCAATGAAACGGTTCCAGCAGAAAGCGGACAAGAGCAGGAAGGAGTGGAAACAGAGAGAACAGGACTTCGAAACACTTAACTTGGAGATCAGCGAATTAAAGAAGAGTCTGCAGAACAGCTGCGAGCAACTGGAGAACACCCGGCCGAACTTCGTGCAGCTAAAACAGTACGAGGAACACTTGAGGGCGGAGCAGGAGATTAAGATTATAAGTTTTTCTTTTGTTGGTTTATAAAGCCGTTGCTAGCCTTCAAGATGAGTTGAAGACCGAAAAGAACTCTGCGGCAACCAAAAATAAAAGCATTCAGAAGAAGGCGGTCCATTGGGAGCAAGCGGACCGCTTTTAGAACCATTGTTTCACGGATTGTTTGTGGGTGTTTTTTTTTTTTTTTAGATAACCAGTTTTTAACTATATGACTTAAATTATAGCTTAGAGTCGGCACCTCATTTTTGAAAATGGAGTTCTGATGTTACCTCGAAGAGTTCTGGAGTTCTATGTGAAGATTAAAAATAGTTCTGACGAATCAATTATAAAAAATGACCAAAAATTTGGGGTGTTAAGTTCACAAAACGGGATACGAAAATTGGCTATAACATTTGTTCCGTTCCATATAATTAATTTCACCATTAAGTTTTTCAACCCAACTGTAAAACTAATTATTCTATCAAAAATACTGCAGAACTTATAAAATAAACTTAAACATGTTAATATCAACAATAACAGTACTCTTGTCTCTTTTGACGTATCTAATTTATTTACTTCGGTCCCATTCTGACGTTCCTAGTCTGAGTGAAGTCCTAAAAAAACTTTAAATCAAAATTTCTTCAGTTTTAATAACAAAATTTATAAACAAACAGACAGACTAGCTATAGGCTGTGGTTTATCAGTGGTTTACGGATAAAATAGAAAGAAAGTTCAACTCCAATAACCCCCTTATTAAAAATATTATCTTTTACTGTCGTTATCCTCATCATCTTCAACGGTCTTTCAGAATTAGTGGATTCTCTTTTAGATAATTTCAACACTCTGCATTAAAACATCAAATTCACTTACGAAAAGGAAACTAAACAACTCCATTAATTTTCTTGACGTTACAATTACCAAAAATGTAAACAATCTGTCTTATACAGGAAACCCACACTCATAGCGTTTTCGTTTCACTTGCACCAGAAAAGTTCGGGTCACACTGATATTACGTCACGCACTCAATAAGTTTTGCCAGAAAACGAAACTAGTGCGTGTTTCAATCGAATACAAACGTGATCTGGGAGCATAATTATTGAGCGGGAAATATACTGAACCGTAACCTCAAAATTATCATTTGTTGCCAGAAATATAAAAATGCAATATTTATTTGTTATTATAAATTTAAAAATCCACTAAATACACTAATTATTCATATTCGCTTCTTAAGGAATTCACCCCGGACGAAGATTTTTTGCACTAGACAAACTGTGTTTAGCAAATAACTTAATTATTAACAATTTCTTGATACAATAAATTATTTTTGTTATCTGTCAATAAATCGCCTGTAATATGTTTCTCCTGAAATGACAGAAAAGTTGCACTGAAACGCTTGCACTACCTTTGAAGTCAGTTCCAAAATTCTTGCACTGAGTGCAAAACTGGTGCGCACTAACATTTCAATCGAACATAAAACACGAAGAAAGTTTGAACCGAAATTACCAATCGAATACAAAATCTGGAATCAGTGCGCACTGAGTGCTATCAGTGCAGCTCAATCGAAAACGCTATCAGTGACACGTGCATACCGTACAACTCAAAACATTCTTTACAACATAGGCTGGCAATTTTCAACTCTATTCTACGGGGCCTTCTCTATCCCTATGTCACAGTCAGACTTCAAACAAGAGATCAAGACTATCTTACAAATCGCATATAACAATGGTTACCCTTTACACATCATAAAAAGCCTCTTTTTTAGAATTAAAAATGAACTTATTAACAAGACCATTTACAACACAAATACTTCCACACATAATAAAGACACACAAAAACCACAATTTTACAGTATCCCCTATTTACACAATTTCTCACATATTTCATAAAAAACACAAAGAAATCTAACTTAAAAATTTCTTTTTCCGATAATAATAATCTTAAAACTATCATATCCCACACAAAAGAGAAAATTTTCTCGAACAGAGTGATGTTTATTCTATCTCCTATAACGCCTGTAACTCCATTTACATCGGACAAACAGGTCGTAGCATAAGAACACGTCTGTCTGAACATATAAGGTCTTTCAAAAAATCTGATTCCAACTTTGCCAACCACTTAATCCAATCTTCACACGACTTTGAACCAACCAACAACGTCAAAATATTACATAAATATCATACGTCCAACAATTATTGTAGTCCTGGGTGGCTGTGGTATCACATATAAATGCCGATATTTACTTCGTATCGTTGAATTGAAGTCTCAAATATTGACTGTTAGGCAACAAATAAATGTTTCTTTACGTATTTAATGTTTTAATGCCATTTGAAACAATAATTAGTTAAAAATGTTTGACTCTACAGCCACCCAAGACTACAATAATTGTTGGACACCCGTTACAAAAATGGGAATTTACTCAACATCGCGGAAAATCTTGAAATTTTCTTACACAAAAATAACAATAGTTCTAGCAATTTTTCGTGTCTCGATTTAAAATTCTGTCAAAGTGTAAAAGCGAAATTTTTTTGGGGAATTTTCAGGTTCTGTTTGGAGGTTCTGGAAATAACTGTTTCTTTTAAAAATGAGGTGCCAACTTCACAGAGGTCTTAGAGACTCGGTCTCGAGGAAATTTCTTATCGATGGAGCCTTTTCTAAAGATTCTGTTTCATGAAGACAATACGGCTATTTACAGTTGCGGTCAAAAAAAACGGGACATTTTTTTAAACGTCAATTTTCTAATACTAAAACTCTTGCTGGGTGGTTGTAACTTATGGATGACAAACAGTAAATATTACTCCGTAAGTATCAGTTCACAAGAAGGGTCCCGTTTTTTTTTGGCCGCAACTGTAGGTACACAGTGACTGATATAAACGATATGTATTAAGAGAAAGAAAATATTGACGCTTTGTAGTCATGTCATGTCATTCATTTACCGTCATCCACCTGCACTTTCACAAACTTAAGTCGTTTGTCATTTTAATTTTCTTTTTTTTTTCTCTCTTTCGCCCAACAACAAAATTTTATAAATTTCTTTTATAAAATACAGGGTGATTGGTAGGACGACGTATTCCGTTGAGGACGTCTTGGTGGAGCTCATTTGCAATTGATTTAACTATAATATCCATTATAGTTTCTGAGATATTTTCGTTCTTCCGTTTTTCTTAGAAATGCACTCCCTACCATTTATTAAAAATTGCTCAGAATTGTCAGTTTAAATAGTAAGACAAGTTGTGTTAATAAATACTTCAATAAAAGAAAAATATACTCGTAAATTTATTCCAAAAATTTTCGAGATGTATTTTTATCAGAGGCGGACACGTATTTATTTTATTAGAAAGTTCCGAACAGAAAAGGCTTTTGTGAGCACTTCGAATGTTTTTTTATGAAGGTTTATGAATATTTCAGTTTACGTTACGTTATGTGGAAATATACGGTCTCGAAACACGTTCAGTAAATAATGGAAATGTTTGCGTAGTACTTCGTAACTGGCTATAAAAATATTGTGTTGGGGTGTATTTCGTTCATTCATTTTCTGAAAATGGAACGAACAGTGAAGGAAATACCTCCGACTTTTACTTGCGCTTCTATTTGAATTCTCTTTTGATATCGTCCTTGCTTTTACATTCAGTTATCATATTTAATTTTTTACGTATTTAGTATTCGTGAGGAATGCAGTTAAATGTCAAGTTTAATAAACACTTCAAAGAGTAGATGGAGCTCACGCCATTAGGTTACCTATGTCAAATTGTCTTTCCTTGCCGTGGTCATAAATCGTTTGATTTTTGTTAGTCGGTTAAAGCTCACGTGAAGATCACTATCAGTTTTTGAGATTGAAATTCTTGAACCACGTAATTTCGAGGAAGAGACTATGGACGTCAACTCTTTTGCAAAAACAACTTCCTTAATTAGGTATAATAACTCAAAATTTAAATACCACTGACGTTAGCACTATCCATCCAGTCAAACGGAGGGTGCCCTGCGGGATGTACAGTATCGGACAAAAGTGAGGCAACAAATAACTAATTTCTGCTAATAAATTAATCTTCATCTGTTGATAATATATCCAGGTCTCATATTTAAGGTCAGTCTATCACGAAGTATTTTCAATGTAATAATACGAATAAGAGAAAATATAAAGCTTTATTATTATTAATTTTTCGAATTAAAGAAAAAATTGAATTTACGTATTGCGACAAAAGTTAGGCAACAATTTTAAATTGCTCAAAAAAACAAACAATTCCTAAATTAATTGATTAATTAACATGAAACTGCCATTAGTTTATTTAATATTTCGTTGGTCCACCTTTACTTTTTATAACAGCAGCACATCTTCTTGGCATAGAATCTATTAAATTGTCGATAACATTTGCGGCATTTCTTCCCAAACCCTTCATATCCTAATTTCTAATTCATGTTTATTAGAAAAGTTTTGTGTTCTAATTCGTCTCTCTACTTCCTCCCATAGATGTTCTATGGGATTCAGGTTTGGAGATTGCGACGGCCACTTCATAACCAGAATATTATTTTCCTGAAACCATTCTTTTACCAGTAATGAGGAATGCTTAGGGTCATTATCTTGTTGGAATATGAATCTTAATGGCATATTCCATTCTGCATAAGGTAACATTGTTTCTCTTAAAATGTCCCTATAATAGAACCGGTCCATATTACCTTCTATGAAGTGTAACGGTCTTACTCCACGTTTTGAAAAACAACCCCACAACATAACGTTCCTCCACCGTGCTCAAGAGTGGGGACTATGTACTTGGAATTAAATCTTTCATTTTTAGGACGTCTTACCCAACGTATTCCATCAGATTTAAACAAGTTGTACTTTGTTTCATCACTAAATAAAACTTTATGCCAGTCTTCACGAGTCCACTGAACATGCAGTCTAGCAAACTCTAATCTTGAGGCTTGATTTTTTTTAGAAATAAGTGGTTTTTTGGCGGGGCGTCTTCCAAACAGATTTGCTTCAACAAGTCTTCGCTGTACGCTTCGAGTACTTAGATTTAAATCAACAATTTCGCCTTTTATTCTTGAAGCAGATTTCCAGGGGTCGCTTTGGGAGATTCTTTTAATGCGTCTGTCCATATTTTCCGAAGTTTTTCGAGGTCTGCCGGACTTCGGCATGTACTCCAAGTGTCTACGCTCTTGAAAAAGCTTTAAAATTCTGCACACAGTATACCGAGGTATAGAAAAACGTCTGCTCATTGCTGCTTGACGTTCTCCGTTCAAAAAAGCGTCTACAATTCGTTCTTTTAGCTGCTTTGACGTCGAAATACCCGTTGGCATTGTTAACTAATGGTATTTAATTGTGTACTGTCATTTACAATTGTCGTTTTCATTAGTATCTTGTTTCACGGCCAACCATACATTTTGTTGCTTTACTTTTGTCGCAAGTGAAAAATTAAGGAAAGAAAAAAAATTAATTCAAACATCAAACAAAAGCTTCTATGATAGCTTGTTTCTATATTTGCATATTGCAAATATAGCATATGCATTTGCATATTGGCTTTGGCGAAATAGACGGAAAATTAATGCATTAATGAAATCGCATAAAAATCAGGGTTTGTTGCTTTACTTTTGTCCGATACTGTATATATATTTTTTGAATGTACTGTAATCTGATTAACTACAATTCGGCAGTTTGAAAGATGATTGCAAAACTGCCTTAAGTTGGAAGATATTTTCGGACATTCGGGCACCCCCATCCAAGATCTTAAATCTTTTCTATAAAGGGCTTTTCAGTCAAAACTTTAACTCTAAACAATTTTGCTACAATTTTTTAAGAGTAGTCTCAAAAAATGAATTGCAATTTTTCGAAACATTCTAAGAAATTATCCTTACTTTCTCTTTTTGTTTTCGTACAACAAGAACGTATCCCTCTAACGTCAACAAAACCAGCTAATCAAAATTCAAGAAAGTAGGCGCACGGAGTAGGTACATACATTTGCATTCGCCGATGGGATATTAATAATGGGTATGCAAATTTAGGGCTTCACCAACGAATCGCTCGAGCGACGAACCCGAATGAAATTACGCTTCGTGGTGCCCCTCAATTATCCGCGAGTTCGTTTCATTCTATTCAACGCACGTTCGCCAGACAGCTCGTTAGTACTTTGATTAATTAAAATATTTAAAACAGACAATTCCGAGAGCGGGAAAGTTCTCGCTCGAGTACAACTGGTATTGGAAAAAAAAACTCAACGCCACTGTTAATTGGGTAGCTTTGTGTTGTGACCGTACCTACTATAAATACCATGAAATTTGCAAAAGGCAAAAATTTTTGGGAAAGTTTCCACTCGTGTCAAAAAAAAATATAGAAGCAACCCAAAATTCAACACTATTGATAATTAGGTTGCCTACCGCTGTGATAGTGTTTATTGTAAACGGGGACTTACCATGTTGCAGGCAATTAGGGTGAAATTCGGGCTGCGGTTGGTGTTCAA
This sequence comes from Dorcus parallelipipedus, assembly GCA_958336345.1. Classification (NCBI taxonomy): domain Eukaryota; kingdom Metazoa; phylum Arthropoda; class Insecta; order Coleoptera; family Lucanidae; genus Dorcus; species Dorcus parallelipipedus. Next base: position 35,999,260 of record OY284480.1, read on the forward strand.
TGTTGTTCGGAAAACAGTCGGAGCACATACTGACTCGATGCCTATTTGTAGATATTTTTTAAGCACACTCTTTAGAATCTTATTGCAATATGTCACAGCAGACGTATTATTAACTATCGTATGCATAAAGCTCCAGGGAAATACGGAAAGTTCTCCAGCGGAATTAAAGCCATAAAGGCGGACGGCGTTTCGGATTGAAAACGATGAAAGAGCTTCTTGATTTACAAAAGAATTGGAAAGTAAAATGCAATATCTAAAAGTTCAAGTTTGCAAAACAAATTTATATGTCATCATCAGCTAATCGCACAACACACTTTTAAACTATTATCAAAAACATCTTTATCCCAACGTAGGCCATTATTGGCAACAAAATCATGTTATATTTATTGCCATACTTTAGACGTTGTACATAAATAGAAGTGGTCGAAGAAAACGATCGTTGCTCATCTTCTTTATGACTTCAGGTGGCACCGCGTCACCAAGAAGAACAACAGTAGCAGCAACCCTCAGGAAACTCAGCGACAATACAAGAAGAATCAAGCGATAGTTTAGAGTGCATGGTCGAGGTAAAGACCAGCACAACAAACTCAACACCCTCTGTGAAATGAATATACGCGCGTCATCTTTCGTTCTTTCTTCAGCCTCTCATTTCCAGGAAAAAAAAATTCTTCCTTTGGTGAAACGTCGCATAAACTTTTTGTCGTTTTCAAAATTCACGTTAATAAAAAAATAGCTTCAGCTTTGATTGGCAGCTGTGCGATGGATTTCAAGGAGGTACTAAACAAATCAAAACCTGAATTGGTTGAGAAACCCCAAAGATCATCTGGAATCGAAAATTTCAAATGCACTGGACAAGTAGGTAGTAGGTACCACAAAATGTAGTAATTTGTTTGATCGAGGGTTAATCGAAAACACTGTAGTTGGTAATTCTGGTCTTCGACTTCAATACCCATGGTGGTCGCTTCCTGTCTTTGCATGTTGGGTCTCTTTGCATTTTTTTGATATTTCACGTCGTAGTGTGTAGGGCCGTGCTTGACCTTCCATTTCACTCCTTTTCTCGCTATCTTCACCAAGTCCTCGTTCGTTTTTACTTTTCCGAGAAATGAGGATTTAGGCTGATTTAATTAATCAGTTGCACCAAATTTGTTTGTTTAAGTATATAGGGTAACCATTAATTAACCCGGAAAAATGAAAGCACGGTAAGAAGCGATGTCCGAGAGTATGGGAAAAACGTTAAAAAGAAATTTCTACTAAAGTTTTCGAGAAATAATTAATCAAGAATTAGCACCAAAACGACGATGCGCCTCTAGTTAAAAAGTAGAGGAGCAGATGAACGAAATAAATGCCCTCATAAAAGTTTTATAGTAAGTACGGCGGCGTGGGTAGCAACGATCGTGAATTTGAACTTTAAGTGGAATTTCACGTCAACTCTGTTTTTAGGTCAACGTAAAATACGAACTACAAATATTTACTTGACAAATGCATGCAAATTACCTAATGCAGATAATCCCGCCACTTTTAACACCTGCTTTGACAAGATAAACAAATAAATCACTAAAACGAACAACAATTTAAATCTACGTGTTAAGAATTCCTAGTATTTTTCTTTCATTTTAAATAAATAAATAAAAATAAATAAATAAATAAATAAATAAAGTTTATTTCCACAAGAAAAGTGTCCTTAATCACCAGAATTTAAAACATTATAATCAGTGCTCATTCGTAATCTGTTTCGATTGTTCATTATTCTAATTTCGTTTTGTCTGGCGAATTATTAACACAAATCTAACTGTGTCCCAACAATTATTGTAGTCCTGGGTGGTTGTGGAATCAAACGTAAATGTCGATTCTTGCTTCGCATCGTTGAATTAAACACTTAAATTTAAAATCCACCCTCGTGTGAACGTCTACTCGAAGTCCTAAGAGCTCAGAGTTTCTTGAGGGAGGGTTGGGAGCAATCACTTTAATTTTTGACTAAGTTCATTTCTATCTTTTTTTTAATCTGTGCAGTTATTTATACACTTACAAAGCAAAAGTGAGATAGAACTCGAAGACCACTTTTGATCTCTTGAAAAATAGTATGTAATACAAAGGGGAATAGTTAATGGGGAGTAGGAAGTCCTTCCAGGATCGTAATTGGGAAGAAATGAATTTTGTTTGTAGTTATCAGCAGTCAAACCTCCAATGGAAAAAGCAAGCCACCAGAGAAGATTCTTTTTTAATTTCCATTGCCTTCATAATCATCTCTAGAAACTTTACCAGGGGATCATGAAATACTCTGCGCTTAAAACTAAAAACCAGGCCTCTCGGAAGTTTTGCCGGTGGCTAATGAAACGCCCTGTATGCTATTTCATACCTGTAACTAAGACCTAAGCCTCCCAATCCCAATCGATTCCAGAATCGCCTCTAAAAACTTCAACACGTCTGGAATGTTCCTGTTGACTATAAAATTGCCCCCAGAAGATTTGCATTGGATAGTGAAACACCCTGTGTACCATTTCATGCCTACGACTAAAACCCAAAGCTCCTCGACAAGGTACTTTATCCCTAAAGAGTCCAGTTTCGTCTCTAAGAGCTTTAATAGTGATTCGTGAAATCTTCTACATCCCTTTTCAAGTCTAGAATGTTCCCGTGGGTTTTAAAATTGCCCCCACAAGATTTGCCGGTGGATTGCGAAACACCCCGTGCACCTTTTCATGCCTACAACTAAAAACCAAGCCTCCTCGACAAGATGCTTTATCCCTATCGAGTCCAGAACCGCCCCCCAAAAGCTTTAACAGTGGATTGTGAAATACCCTGCATACTATTTCACATGTAGAATGTTCCCGTTGACTCTAAATTTGCCTCCAGGCGTTATGCCAGTGGATATCAAAACACCCTGTGTACCATTTTATGCCTACAACTAAAAACCAAGGCTCCTTAACAAGATGCTTTGACCTTATCGAGTTCAGAATCATCCCCACAAGCTTTAACAGTGGTTTGAGAAACACCTTTCATATTATTTCCCGTCTAACGTTGCCCCCAGAAGTTTTGGCCGTGGATATCAAAAGACCCTGTCCACCATTTCATGCCTACAACTAAAAAGCAAGGCTCCTTGATAAGATGCTTTAACCCTATCGAATCCAGAATCATCACCACAAGCTTTAACAGTGGATTGGGAAACACCTTTCATATTATTTTCCTGTATAGTTGCCCGCAGAAGTTTTACCCGTGGATATCAAAACATCCTGTGCACTATTTCATGCCTGCAACTTCCTTGACGAGATGCCTTATCTCCATCGATTCCAGAATCGTTCCCAAGACCTTTAACGGTACATTGTGAAACATCGTGCATATTATTTCACGTCTAAAATGTCCTCATAGATTCTAGAATCGTCCCCAAACGATAGTGGAACACTTTGCAGACCAGTTCATGCTTAAGACGAGAAGCCAAGAATCCCAGAGAAATTGCCAGAATCGCCCTTAGGAGTTTTTACCAGTGATCCTGACATTCCCTGCTTAATCTTTTCAAATTTCGACCCAAAACTAAGCCTTCCAGATAAGTTGCCTTATCCCCGTCGACTTCAGAGTCGTTCCTGAAAACTTTGGGATAGTGCACCATGATACCATTTCACGTCTGGAACTTTAGAATCACCCCCAAAAGTTTTGCCAGTGGCTAATGTAATGTAAGTTTGCAGCACGAGAAGCAGGCATCCCCATTGGCTGCAGAGCCGTCGTCAGGAGTTTTTGGTAGTAAGCCATGCTTACCATTTCAAGTTAAACAAGTTTCTTAATCCCCATTCAATCCAGAATCGTCCTCAAAAACTTTGATAGTGAACCGTAAAGCACTCTGGATATCATTTCACGTCAAGACTGCTTCCGTCGACTCTAGAATCGCTTCGAAAAATTTTGCCAGTGGGTAGTGAAGTAGACTATCTCTTGTCTAAATGTGAAGCCTTATTCCCATTGGCTTTAGAATCGTCTTTCATTAGTGCAAATCATTTGAAGCCTAGAACCAGAACTAACCTTCAAGATAAAATGCCTTATCCCCGTCGACTCCACTCTAGAATCATCCCCAAATGCTTTGACTTTGGATCAAGAAACATCCTGCATACCATTTCACGTCTGAGAACGTTCCCATTGATTCTAGAATCGTCCCAGAACTGTCTCAAATATTGCCTGTCCGACAACAAATAAATTCTTGTTTACGCATTTCATGTTTTATTGTAATTTGTTAATTATTTAGTTAGTTAAAAATGTTATTAAAAGTTGAACAAATTCAAGTTGCGTTTGCAACTCCCATGTCTTGTGCTTTTAGCGCACTTATTCACATTATTTCGTCAGCTGGCTAAAGCTGTGTACAGACTTGATAAAAGACGCGAATTGCCTCGTTGCGCTCTCGTAAAAATTCCACACGAGGACGTATGAGAGTATTCGCCGTTGATCCAGTTGTTCGCAGTCGTCAGTAAAGAAATTTGAATATAAAATATTATGTCTACACTGAGCACCGACAGTATTCGAATCGCCCCAAGGTCGTATGCCACGCATCCTATCCGTATACAGTTTAACACGTCTGCTATGGAAGGTCAAGTTTTACAAGCTTTATTCCGAGCAAATATCGTGACATACGTACGCTATGAATTTGGCGTTTTAGTCTAAACATACCCACTTTTTTGGGTTAATTTATAATTGATTAATTACAAACTATTCCACAGAATCTTTTATACATTTTCTCGTAATTTGTGATATGCATTCACGTACGCGATTTGATCAAAACTTCTACGCTTAATACCAGCGACGTTTAAAACAACTGTATCCTAATAGTTTCATTGTCTCCGTGCGATAACGAGACGAAAGATTTTAATATCAGCTGCTTGTCGGATCGTGCATTGATCTTGCGATCACCAGATTTAAATGCTTGCGATTTTTTTGTGGACGAAGCAGCTGGTACAATCCGCTCTGGTAAATAATCCGCACGAATTAACAAATAATTATTTACACAATTATTTGCGAATTTGTACGCAATTCCAGTTATTTTTGAAATTAGTAATAATTACGTCGCGTAAAAGAAACAACTCAGACTTCCGTTGCCAGCTCTTAAACAAGCAGTAAAACGAAACTGAGATATGTTGTTTAGCAGGCACTCACTGGAGAACATGTTGGGCAACGTGCACGGCAACATGGCTCGTGGTAACATGTTCGCTTGTGTGTGGGCAGGTTGGTCAACATGTTCGCGAGTTGCAGGCTCTTGAAGAAATACCCAAAAGCCAGCACACGAGCCCGAGCATGTTGCTCTGTGTGTGGCGTCGTCACAACATGCCACCTCGACTGTTAATTTAACATAAATTTTATACGATACGCAGCCTACGCGATGTCTTTCAGTGACAACAAAGAGTTTTGGAAAGAATTTTTTGAATTATATGAATATTTTCCATAATGGGATGTTAAGACAAAGAAACAAATAAATAAAGATTTGAAAAGTGAAGCAATTATTAATTGAAAAATGTAAAAGTGTTTTTCCTAATGTGGACAAAAAAATTGTAAATAAGAAAATAAAGACCTTAAGAGCATCAATCAGAAGAGAACTACTTTTCCAAAAACTTTTTCTTGAATTATTTAAATAAATAATTGTGAATATATGTTCAGATTGAACTTTTTCTGTTACCTTTATTTTACTACTTACAGTTATAAAATACTTACTGTAAATATTGACAATCGAGTGCAAAATGTACTTGTATTTATTATTATAAGTACTATCCATGGACTTGTACTTGTACTTATACTTATCAGAATTATATGAAAAGGACTTGTACTTATACTTAAGTCCTTTTCTTCTCATTGTACTTGTACTTATTGTACTTATAAGTAGTACTTAGATCAGCTCTGGTAAGTAGTTTTGAAAGTCTCTTGCTTCCGTTGATTTTATTTCTGGCAACAGATTCACATGGGAGTATTTTTTGCGATTTAAAAGCCATTGTTTTGTCCACAACATATTCTTCTCTTATTCCTACTCTTTTCCGTCTTTATCGTCACGCCTACTGCAAGTACTATTCTCTGCTGCTTTGATAAAACTCCTGACATAATTAGTACACACTTATTCACAGCTCGCGTGCTTTAAAACCAATTGAAGTTTAAAATGCATTTTGCAGTGTGTGGTCAATAGAAGATATGTTGATGAACACGTTGCCGAGCATGTTTCCCAACATGTTCCCTGGTGGGTGGCCTGCTTTCAAGGTGCAGGCAAGAAGTGAATAAAATAATAATCATAAAATTTATAGTCCTATTATATTGCTGCGTTTATAAAACGTGGCGTCGTATTTCGTATGCAGTATCGCAGCTTGATTCTGGGGTATTTTTTTAATTAATTATAAACTGTTCAAAAGAATTTTTTGAACATTTTTCCCGCAATCTGTGACATCGATTCTCTTATGCTTTCTTTTGTCGGAACAATTGTCATTCACCCTGTATCACAGTTCTCCAAATTTGTTTGTACATTTACGTCGCAGTTTGTAAAAGTACATCACAGAACTCCAATTTGTTTGTATAAGTAGGTAAAGTTGCGGACAAGAAATTTCGGATGTCACTGTCATTTCACTGACGTAGAAGTTAAGGAATTCCTATATGTATACGTCGGATAAGTGACAGTGACATCCGAAATTTTCTGTCCGCAACTGTACGCCACAGAATTCCAAATTTGCTTATACACGGTGATTCAGAATTGTCTCCCGATATCTTCAGGGTGAATAGAACATCAAGAAATAGTCACCTTTTTATATAATTTTTTTTCCAAAAGTCAATAATAAGGGAGTTATAATCCCCTGAAAGAGGGATGAAACGTATTTTTCTTTTGGCAATATCTTTTGAATCCTTTAAGTTGTCAAACTAATATTTGATACTCAGATATAAGGCACCTAACTGGGTATTTACTTACTTATTTGTCAGATCCTCCCTCCTTTTTAAGGGGTAGTTTGAGGGGATGTTCTATACACCCTGAAGATATCGGGAGACAATTCTGAATCACCGTGTATAAGTACGTCATAGTCTTCTCGATTAATGATTACTTTAGTTAGCTTGGATCATTTTTGTAAGTACCTACTTTAATTATTTCTTTTTTAAACGTGTTAACTTTTTTTAATTACTAATTATTAAGTATTTTTTAAAGAACTTTGTCATTACTACTAAACAACGATATTGAAAAAAGTAATTACACACACGTACATAGAAATAATTTCGTTGCTGAAGGCCACAGACTTACACAAAATTTTATACGAACTATTTGCACGTGGGGCATTTATCTGGCGAATTTCATTGTCAGCGTGTTTTTCAACAACAGAATATTAATTAACTAATTTCAAACTACGGGATACAATCTGGATACTATCCGCTTTCAACAACTTGCGTCAAACACATTCCCACAACCAGACTGCATTTTGAATTATATAAGTGTTATTTTCACTGCAACCTATTGACAGTTGGCAATGTGAAACACAAATTTCATTTCATTTCAAAAATTGAATTTGCATTTTTTTTATATTTGATTTTTGACTTGATTGTGGTCCGTCATGATTAATTAAAAATTGACGGGTTCTTTGCACGTAAATGAGCTCCGCCTGCGCATTCCTGAATAAACCGATGAGGGTCCGGCTCCGGTTCACGGAACGGGAACTCCGGGGAAATTAATTAAATGTTGTTTATGTAATAAATAAATGTATGCGGAGCGCGAACGACGAAAGGCTTCGCCGCAGTACGACACGCACATGACGTAAGCTACAAGAAAAAATGTACTACACCACCATCGAATATGTTATGGTGAAATGACGTTAAATTTAAATAGTCGCAATTTTTTTCTAAAGTAAAAAGACTATTCGATTATTTCAAACGAAAAATGCAGCAAAATTATATTATCAATTTCTGCATTTGAAAAACCTTAAAATCTGATAGGAATAATCAGGGGTCGGAATAAAATATTTTGACGTCATCGCGCCAGTGATGCACTTGAATATCTGTGGTCTTCAAACATATTGTTATTTATGTACTTATTTTTCAATTTAACCGTTTATATAATATTTACCTTCGTTTTAAAAAATTAAATCGAGCTTAACGCGAAAGAAGTTCAACATCGCCGCGGAATATTCAACTCCAACAATTTTTTGAAATTAAAAGATTGAAATATGCGACAGAGAATCACAAAACAATTTGGACGTGAAGAATTATGAGGAAATTTACGAAACCTTGCGGCGACATTAATTTTCCCGAACCCATCGATTCAATTATTAAACGTAGCGAGGTTGGCACATGAAAAATTGATTGGTCGGATGATAGGAAAAGAAAAAGGGCAATCGAAAAGAATCCTCGCCTCTTTCATGTCATCATCCAAGAAAAATTGCGCATTTCAATCTATTTCGGAATTCCTGATTCATTTTAGAATCGTTTTTCGTTCTATGTTATTATTATTATTATTATTATTAAATGACATGGTAATTGCGATTTAAATTTTGGCTAGGATTTGCAAGAATGTACGGGCATGCGCCGTAAAGGGGGGTGGAATATTGATTCCGCTTGAGGGAAAGGCGCCCCACTATCATCCCTTTCCACCGAAGTGTCACCAGCTCATTCATTAACGCAACGGCGTGTACGAGCACGTTTCACATGCATTTTACATACCTCTTTGACGCTCTTCTTAATACTCTCCCGATGTCTGAACGTTTCGAGATTCACCAGCACATCTTCGGCGTTCACCCTGCTGTATCGGATTTTTTTCTTCGCCGACGAGTCGCTACGTGATTTCAAATCCTGCAGGCTCCTTAGGGAGTTAGCATCGGCGTTTTCGACGTTTTCGGCCTTCTCAACAAAACCAAAGTATAAGTTCCCCTCGCTCCTGATGACGTTGTGGCCACTTTTGGTCTTGGCGTTGCTCTCCAGGCTCTTGTGGAAGGTCCTCGACTTGGGCGTGTTGTTCTTCCTGCACTTATTCAAGAGAGAATCGCTGCAGCTAATCCGCTTCCTCTTTTCGCACTTGCGAGCCCCCTTGTTCACCCTGGTAGACTCGACTTCCTCGATTATGTTTTTTATGATGTGCACGTCTTCGAACGTAAGGTTTTCCTTTTCGATTAGATCCATCTTCAGTTTTTTAAATATCATTTTTAACATATTCTCTCCGCCGGCTCCCTCACATTTTCTCACAGCTTCTTCCTCTTCTTGTTTTCATTTTTACGAAATCGTTCGGCTTTATTCGCGTAATAGGTTCATTGTTATTGTTGGGATTTTTCCTTTGTAGCGTTCGAAGGGTGACGGGACCGGTTGGTGTTATTCTAAAATTTGCAAATTAAATCTATAGCTACTGACGTCGGTCGACGGTCGATGAGGGATGGACGATATCGTCAGTTCCATATTGGCCAAACTTGTTTTGTCGATTTCGAGCGCCATTGAATTACAGCGCGATCAAACTTTTATTGCTAATTTTAGGCTTCTCGTTTATACGCCGAATTTGTAAAGTTGAAACCAGAAATACGCAACCAATTTATATAAATATATATATTTACTTGAGAAGCAGAACGGGAACATTGTTAATTCAAACATGTCGCGATATGGTAGGTAATCGGCTTTTGGAATCTTATTTATCAAAATAATTATGTGTCACTATCATAAAAGCCCAAAATAAATATAGAAAATCTAATTGCAAGTTTCTGAGTACAGAAAACTATACAGGGTGTTCTATTAATAATTTTTTTGATGATCTTTTCGAGGGGAAAGTTACAGATTCGTTCCATCAACAGCTTACGTGACAAGTTACAATGTATCATTCAATAGTGCAATAAAAGAACCATTTCGCTTGTAAACTTTCCACCAAGTACCTATCTCCGAAACTGTATCTAACAGTCGAATTTATTTCATTTCATTGCAATTACTTCCGCAAATTTGATTCCGTTGTGTTCCGACGAGGCAAATAGTTTCATGCGCTATATTCGGAAATGGAGTAGCTATTTTAAGTCACTGACATTGTCTACGTGCCTTTGTGTCAACCACCTACATCTACAAACAGAACTCGAAGAAAATTTAAATTAATTTCTACTTGTTAAGAGACAATCTGAGATCTAGAACAGGTTTAGAATTAATTCCTTTTCGTATATGGAATAGATGATGTCCGCACCGCCGATGAAACACGTGTTCGTCCTTAAAAAAAGGTTCTCAAGGGTGTGCACAAGGGTGTGGAGAGGGGACTTGATTTGTGCAATATTTTTTCGATGCAGGAGCAATCAGTGTAGCCACAACACTGGGAGTATCAGAAATACGTGTGTTAATATAAGCCATAGAAGAAGAAGAACAATTTTATTTTATGGAATTTTGAAAAAATCGTAAATTTTTTTCATAATTTTTGAGCAAACGACTCGTTTGGTGTTTGAACTGGACCTTCTTTCAAAAAACTATGGCAATTTACATAGTTGTCATTCTTAAAAATGCACAACTTTTCTAATCAAGAATTAACATATATTGTCATGGTGTATGGTAAAGCTTGTGGAAAGGCTGCAGAAGCAAGAAGACTGTATGGGGTTCGTTGCCCTAATCGTAATAGGCTTACGTTCCAATCAACAGTCCAACATCTCCGGGATCATGGCTCATTTCAACCTCAAGTTCAAGATCGTGGTAGACCTCGTCCTCGTCGTGTACTGAATGTTGAGGAGAATATTTTGGATGCTGTTGCAGCTCGACCAGGTACAACTACCCGGAGACTCGCACTTCAACATGGTGTACCGCATTCGACAGTTTGGCTACCATGTGCAACGCGTTCAGTTTTTGCAACCTGGTGATCATGCTCGTAGACGCACATTTTGCAAATGGATGGTTTGGAATTTTTTAAATTATTTGTTAACAACTGACGAAGCAGGATTTACCAGAGAAGGGATATTTAATGTTCACAATACACATGTAAGGGCTGATGAAACCCAACATGCCATAAGAGAACATAATGTTCAGCAAGAATTTTCCGTAAACGTGAGGGCTGGTATTTTAAATTGTCAACTAATTAGACTCCCTCGTCTCAATGGTGAACAATATCTGCATTTTTTTTAGGGGAGGTTCTTTTCAATTTGCTACAGGACGTGGCTTTAGAAACTAAAGCAAATTTATGGTATTTACATGATGGTGCTCCCTGTCACAGTGCTCTGATAATTGGTTGGTTGGAACTTTGTGGCCCGCCAGGTCGCCCGACCTTAATCCTTGCGATTCTTTTCTGTACGTATGAAGGAACTAGTGTATGCGGTCCTAATTGAAACTAATGAACAATTAAGGAACCGTATTGAAGATGAAGCTGTAAGGAATAATCGACCAATGCTTGAGCGAGTGAAAGATTCTTTTAATAGACGTCTACAGTGGATTTTAATACGTAATATGTTTCAAATTTTAAATCAACTTAGAAAGCTTTAAATAAAAAAAGTCAAATAGAAAAAATATTTCATTTAGCTAACTGCGCTCCGTGTTAAAATTAACACACGTATTTCTGATGCAGCCTGTATATAAAGTAGCAATGTTTTTAACACAAACAACTGAATTAGAACTTACATGTCCTATTTTTTCCTAATCAACTCATGGTAAGACATCCAAGTGTGTTAAAATATAGAGGATATAGAGCGTGTCTCAACAGTGTGTTCTCGGGCCATATCTCCATAACTACTGAAGATACAAAAAAATTTTCAACACAATTTCTTTTTTAATTTATGAGATCTACAACACAAAATTATTTTCATCTATACAGAATGAATCAAAACAGTGGTGCCGGACACAACTTTTTTATTTCAAATGGCATGCCCTATATATGAAACCAAATTTGGATTTCCCCTAAAATTCTACACATTTTCGGTATACCATTGCCTATACCTAAACCTAACCGTTCTTGAAATATTTAACATTTTGTCTAAAAACTGCCATTTGCAACCACTATTTTATTTATTTTTAAGTCTAAGAAAAAGATTTTTGGTACAGATGTAGTTGATACATAAGCTTATCATAAGCCATTATTAAATGTACTTTTATCGCTACAGGATGGTCATGGTAATAAACAAAATCTCAGATATTTCAAAATGACAAAACTCAATTTTCTTAAATAGCATGCCCTATATTTTTCTATCCTAAATTCTTCGTTTAATAAAGTACTTTCATTTTTGTTAAGTATGTCTTATACCTATCTGCGATATTTTTTGAGATTTTCAGATCTATTTGAATTATTTCTTTTAAAACGAGTCTAAGGTGGCCGTGGAAAACGGCAAACTATGAAGCGGTTGACATTAATAATTACTTTTGAAAGTGTTAGGCTGTTGGAAACTTTTAGTTGTGAACTTCTTAAGGCATGAATTTTTAGATTTATTGAATTATTTCTTTATTAAATTAAATGGGTACGTTGGCAACGGGCTTGACGCTTGGTCGAGCAACTTTAGGTGTATGTTCTAATCGCCTCCTAGTACATATGGGTCCTATGTGAGAGATGGAACACTTGCATTGTGTTTCAGAATTCATATCGGTCTCTTTGATCTAGGTTTTCTGCGTTTCCCCAGTTTGTAAGGCGAATGCCAAGGGAAAACACCTAGTAGGTCGGTCGCAACCGCAGCGGGCAATATTATAATAGCTGGCTTAACACATACCTGACAAGCTCATAGAGAGCTTGGGGCATGTAAGATGTAAGTAAAAAAAAATGTATAATTGTTTAAAGGAGTTTAATGCTTGTACATTATTGTCGCTTGAAAATTACTTAATAAAGTCAACAGCTTCATTTGTTTGCTGTTTTCCACGGCCACCTTAGACAATAACTCGTTTTAAAAGAAATAATTCAAATAAATCCAAAAATCTCAAAAAATATCGCGGTTAGGTATAAGACATACTTAATAAAAATGAAAGTACTTTATTAAACGAAGAATTTAAGACAGAAAAATATAGGGTATGCTATTTAAGAAAATTATGTTTTGTCATTTTAAAATTTCTGAGATTTTGTTTATTATCATGACCAACCCTGTAGCGATAAAAGCACATTTAATAATGGCTTATGTATCGACTACATCTGCACCAAAAATCTTTTTCTTAGAGTTAAAGATAAATAAAATATGAATAAATAAAATAATAGCTGCAAATGGCAGTTTTTAGACAAAATGTTAAATATCTCAAGAACGGTTAGATTTAGGTATAGGCAAAGGTATACAGAAAATGTGTAGATTTTTATAGGCAATCCGAATTTGGTTTCATATATAGGGTGTGCCATTTGAAATAAAGAAGTTGTGTCCGGCACCACTGTTTTGATTCACTCTGTATAGATGAAAATAATTTTATGTAGTAGACCTTTAAAATTAAAAACGAAATTGTGCTGAAATTTTTTCTGTATCTTCAGTAGTTATCGAGATATTGTTCGAGAACTATTGGGAGCGCCTGTATATTTAAAAAAATATATAAAAATATTTCCTCGCCGTGAACAGCCCATATAGTCGCATTACGTATTTAATTTAAAACAATGATGATCTAGTGTAATTTATTTTTTCTTTGCATTATCTGTAAAAGAGTTATAGGAGAAAAACACCCGGTACAAGTTTCCGAGATATTAACTTGAGACACCCTGTATAATTGAATTTGGTCAAAACATAGTTGAGTGATTTCTATAATCACTTTTGATTCAACAATTTTCGAAAGAATATTCAAAAGAACAATCGTCAATTTTTTATCACTGTCACTGAAAGAAGATAAAATTTTGTAATGTTCCTTTTTTAGTTTTCTTGAATTTTGTATTAAACCTGGAATCAATCAAATCAATTCTAAATGTTCACACTTACGTTATTATCATTTCCTTAGTAAGTGTATACGTAGATAAAACATTTTGCGTAATATATTTATATTATAGAACAGCCTGTGTTTAAGATCGAAATATAAAAGATTTTAAACGATATAACGAAAACATATCTCACTTTGTATTTCATGCGAAAATAAAACTAATTATACCGTGCATTGTTCTGCTACGTGACCACTTACAATTACATGAAATTCTACTTTAAATGGAGTGGTGTAACTCGATAAGTACAAATAAAATATTATTTATGTAACAATCTCGCTCGTTCCGTCAAAAAAATAAGCGAGATTTGGAGTTTTCGATTTTGATTCTAAACGAACTGGCAAGTTTGGCCAACGTAAACTGGTCCACTTCACTTTATTTGAAACCACATCCACTTCTAATCTAACAAACACGCGGCAATGAAGCACTACATTAACTGCCCCAAAAAATCACACTCCGCCTCCGCTAGGCAATCCCCAAACCCAGTCCATTGTTTACTTATCCAACATTACCACGTGACTAACGCTGCGGCGGTGCCGAACGCGACGCCAACCAACATTAGGCAGGACACACTTGATATTTTTCCCCGGCGGCGGCGGCGTGCGCCCTAATCCGCCATCCTCGTCGCTCGCACGTGCGATACCAGGGCCGCGGCCGCCCCCCCTCGCGGATCAATTTTATGCGGAACAGTTATTGTTGTTGCAGAAGTTCCGCAAATGTTCGCCCAATTTTGCGGCGGCGGCGGCGACGGATCAATTTATTTTTAGGATGACACGTTTTTGAGATGATTGATTCGTCTCCGCCGGACCACCACCCCCCCACAACGGAAAGGGAAATCTGCCGCCCGTCACAACTTTGAGTACCCCGACTTAAATGTCTCGACGTTGGTTTATCCGATGGATCGATAAATTAATTCGCTGCAATCTGTTTTGACATTTTCCACATAAATCCCGATGATAGGGCCCATAAAGTTTCAGGAGGGCGAATTTAAGGACCATAAACTAAATATCTTCTTTCGGCATCGTGAGTATTAATAAGTTGGGGAATTCATTTTTTTGGGCAAACACAACGAAGGAATGAAATTTTTCTCCCTCTCTACTTCGAGACGTTTTCAACTTTGGCAAAATGGGGAAAACACGAGAAATTCGTAATATTTTTTTTATGGCCAGTTTGATACCGTGCATCTTCTCTGCTCGGTCACGCAGTATGAGGAGACATGTATAAAAAAAAATGATAATTATTGTGTTGATTGTCACTGTCAATTTTTCTTTCTTATCTTTTGACTGAAATACATAAAATACATAAAAAGAAAGCTTTTCCAATCCACTACATTGTTGCCATTTCAATTGCCCATCCGGTAACAAGTTGCACCAAATACTTAAACTCAACTTAACTTTAAGTGTCACTTAGAATATGATTTACATAAAGCCATGTAACATAAAAGTGTCGCATTATAAACACCACTTAAATTTAAGCTCAACTTAAATGTTTACGTTTTTCATCATCGGTCCTACTAAATAATTTATAAGATAATAGGCTTCGGGAGATGAAATTTTAGAGACGGGATGCGATGGTAAGAAAACGTAATGTTTCATATTGAAAGGAAGTTTAAGACAATTGAGAGTCGCTCGTTTTTCCAATGTTGCTATAAAATCGAGAAGGAAAAGCCCTGAAAACTTTTGTCATTTAAGTTACTTCGTGAAAATTCAAATAAAAAAGTTAGCGACTTCCCGTGAACACCCTGTACAAGGTGTTTAACTTAAAACGGTTCCTTTCATGATTTTCTGGATCTCTGGTTACTTATTTTACAAAAAAAAATAAAAAATTCAAATGAAAACTTCAGTACATTACGTGGAGCTTATTTAAAAAATAGTTTGTTGTGTACAGGGTGAGCGCTATATTGCTTCCTCATTTTAAACGAACTTTTACATTTTTTTAATTCCGGACTAAATTTTAACGTGACTTTATGTACAGAGTGATCCGACATGATTGAGCACGGTTTGAATTTCGCGCCTGACGTTTTAGTGTATTTCACGTTGTTCGTGTGGCACCGTTGACAGGTGTTGCATCAAATTATAGCGTCGACTCGTCATTTACTTGTTTACGCATTGTGCCTTTCCACGTTGTTCCGGGTTTTCTTATTCATTTTACAAAATGGTTTACAGAATTACGGTTTGTCAGGCGATCTTATTGACATTTATTGGATGTCTTTGAACGTTATTTCGTTTGTGGGGCGCCACTGTAAAAGTGTCTGCAAAGTATGCGTGTTGCCAACGTGACTGTAGCGGTAAATTCAAACTATCGTCAATCATTTTGGATCACACTGTACTGTGCGATCTAAAATTATTTAGATGAGGGGAGGCTATGAAAAATAAAACCAGAGTCTAATGGCCGATTTCTTCACCGCCTTCTCCTAAGGTTAAATTTATCTGTCTGCTAGAATGTGACACATAGTTTGTGTACAGGCAACTGTACGTCACATTCCAACTGACAGATACATTAACCGGATAAACACGGTGAAGAAATGGGTCATTTATAGCTTCATTCATTTGACATTTGCTTTCTGACTGAAATTGACAACTAAATTGTGAGAAGCGATAATTTGATTGACAAAACTTTAAATGCAATACCAATCGCTTTTGTAAGGCAACATAAGAACAAAAAAATCACAATTGGTTACTCATTACAAAAGTGAATGGAGTTTACTTTACATTATTTACATTTCCATACAGGTATCAAACAGTATGGCGGCTTTTTTGACACTGACGTTTAAGTGACGCTACTGGGTTAATTACTTATACTGTGTTCGGGGCCAGACAGAATATCTTTCATTGTTTAACGCTGGCTTTTGCCGTGAAACATCAATTTTTTTAATCGAAAGCTATCGAATTCAAGACCTGAATTCACATATGTTACGAAAAATCCAAAGGCAGCGCTTTAACCTTGACCTTTAACCTTTACGATACCTCGTTCTCAAAATTCAAATGTTTTGAAAAGATTTTCCCCAACTTTTCCCAATTTTTTGGATCTGACCTCGACCTTAGACCTTTGCGATGCCTAGCTCGTTCTGAAAATTCTAATTAAAAAAAATATTCTCCAATTTTTTGCCTTGACCTTGACCTTTGGCCTTAGCGAAGCTTTGTTCTCGAATTGCAAATGACACTTGATATTTGTCAAACGAAATACTTGTTGTCCTAGTAATCGTTTTCGATTTTGTTTACCTGACCTTCACCTTAAACCTTTGCGATGCCTCGTTCTGGAAATTCAAAAAAAAAAATTCTCCAATTTTTTGCCTTGACCTTGATCTTTGGTGGTGCAGCAAATAGCCATGAGACTTTCAGACTGCGTTTTTTCTGATTTTTCAAAAGGCGTTCACTACAAGAATATCGAATTGTCAGCAACAAAAGATTATTTTTTTCTATAGACCATGCTGTATGATTGTAAACTAAATATTAATTATGTGATATTATGAATCATGTTTGAGATAGGTACATTACCTTTAAAGGCAATGAGTTTCTCTCTAATTTTTTCTGTATGTTTGAATTTGCCAAAAAAAAAATTCTTTTTGGAAAAAATCCTCGGACTCTTCCTAGCACTCGAAAGCTCCATGCCAAATGAATCGACCAAAATATTCTTCCTGAGATACTGAGGGAGACACTCTGTATATAGAGGGTGTAATTAAATATGAAAATTATTCGTTTAATTGCACGTAAATTATAATTAATTCAGTTTTGTAATTAATTATTAATTTTATGTGCTGTGCTCGTAGTTTAGAAAATCAAACATATTTGCTTTAAAATCATTCTACAGAGAGTTAGCTTAGCTTCTTGTTTTTTTTTTTTCTACAGAATGGATGAGCAACTCGAGAAAGCTTATGAACCCCCCCAAGAACAGTAATACTTGCCAAAAAAAGCTCATCGATTTCTCATGGCGGTTACACATCATCCTCTTTGGACCTCATCCAATTCCAATAGAAAATGTCAATTAGATTCTATGCCATCGTATATTTCAATTTGAGTGCACTTTATTCAGTATGCTCTATGAATAATTTAGGTATGCTACTAGGGACGCCTATAAACCTACGTAATTGTGTGTGTGAGATATTCAAATGTAAATTAATTTTCATAAATTGCGGCGATAAAATTGAATAGTCAAGAAAGAAAACACTACCATCCAAATAACAATACAAAAATTAACGAAAATTCACAAAAGAAGAAAAAAAAATTAAATTAAATGTTGAAGAGGGATTACATGCTTGTATGTGTAATACAGGTATATGCAAGGATTACAGAAAAAAAAATACGTTATTTAAATAGTATCTTTGGATTATGCAATCCGACGTTTCGGTAGCCGATTACCTCCAGGAATGTTACCCTGATAAAGAAAGTTTGTTATAATTTCAAATTGATCTTTTATAAACACGTCTCCTATTTAATTAACTATTTCGCCCTATGAGGGGGTTTGAACCCCTAATCATTGGTTTGCTAGGCTTACCAGACTCGGCTGACTTATCGGATTAAGAGCAATAGAAATGTATGCTGTTTTTTTAGCTTTACTTCTTGTTAACCAGAAGCTTCATTTTGTGGTCTTCATTCCACTCATGCTACGCCTTTGATTTCGTTGTCTCACCCTTCCATTAGGCACTTAGATGTTAACCATAAGAGTTCTCCTTGTCTCTTCAATATACTCTCTGCCATATTCACAAAGTAACATGCAAGCACAGTTCTTACTGACCTTTGGTCTTTGTTTCTGGTTTGGCCTTGGGTAGCTTATATGTAATAAACGCCATTCTTAAGGGTCAAACAGAATGCAACGCCGTTGCAACGCCACCAATGTTACTTCAAAAGACATGCACAGATAAAGTGGCGTAGAATGACGTCAATCTAACCGGAAAAGAAAAATATCTTCTGCCACAAAAGGATAAATTTCAACTATTTAGAGTATTATGTATGTATCTGCTACACCTGATGTATTGTATTTTGTATTATTCACATATACAAGAAATTACTAAATAAAATGCGATGGTAGGACATATTTGGTTGTGTATTATGACGTTTATCGCCGTCAAAGTTGAAAGTTGACCAACTTCTCGCGTACAACGCCGCTTGATGTCGTTCTTTCTGTGCAGGAACATTTGAACCTTTGTATTTAATATTCATTTGACAGATAACGACGTGTAACGACGTTGTATTCTGTTTGAACCTTTATATTGAATCTCTGGTTGTTGTTTAAGCCTCGTTCCTGTCTCCAATTAGGATGTTATTTTCCTTCAAAATTCCCCTGACTCTCTTTAATTCTTCCTGTCTTTCGTTTGGATTTCAACACATGATGTCGAGATATTTTGCTACATCTTCTATCACATGCCTTTCTCGTGTCCCCGGACATTTATATTTATAGCAAATGATTGATGAGATTTCCTCAGAAATCGAGAGCAAATGAGATCCTGCTTCTACTGAAGAATTTCTTGACACTCTTGGGGATGTTATTCTTCTTCAAAATTTCTCTGATTGTTTTTAATTCTTCCTCTCTTTCGTTTGAGTTTGAACACATGATGTGGAGATACTTTGCTACATCTTCTGACACATGCCTTTTTCGTGTCACCGCACCTTTACATTTATAGCAAATAGGTGATAAGATTTCCTCAGAAATCGAGGGCAAATGAAGACCGACTTCCACTGAAGAGTTTTTTGACACTCTTCAGTAATATCCTCGTTCCTGGCTCCCATGGGGATGTTATTCTTCTTTAAAATTTCTCTGATTGTTTTTAATTCTTCCTCTTTTTCGTTTTTGAGTTTAAACACATGATGTGGAGATATTTCGCTACATCTTCTATCACTTACTTTTCTCGTGTCACCACACCTTTACATTTATAGCAAATGGATGGTGAGACTTCCTCAGAGAACCGGCTTTTACTGAAGAATTTTTTGACACTCTTTAGCAGTTTAGATCAAATCTGGACTTTTTCCAAATAACTGATCCGGCGCGGCGTTAGAAGAAAAACAAGTCAAACCTGGACTTTCCAAAAGATTTATGTGAGTCCCATTTGGATTATGTAAGAAGATGAAACTTTCGAATCTTAATCAAACCTAGACCTTCCAGGTTCATCTGAGTTTCATTTGGATCATATGGGAAGATGGAACTTTCGAATCTTAGGAGATCAAGTTTGGAAATGCCTTGTCCTCATTTAAGTGACATCATCGAAAAAACATGAACCAGGTGAAAATGGACAGAGAGGATCTTCAATAGTATTTTGTAGTCTAAAACTGTTTTCTCTTTCTTCATTCGTCTTCTTACTTAAATGTTCCATCTGGACCCTGCTTATCTCATCTGGATCACATTTTCTTACCGATGAGAAGTTAGCAATAAAATTCCAGCAATAAAGTTATAAAATTTCAAAACGCTGTTGTCGCTAAAATAACGATCACAGATCAACAATACTTAATCCATTGCAAAGAGTATAATGTGTACATTCTCCTTGTACCAAGAAATTGAAGAAATATTTGATATTAAGTTAGAAATCACTATGAGTCAGCATGAGTCATTATTCATGTAACACACTATATTCTATAGTCATCTATATCTATTCAATAATGCCTTTGGAAAGTTTTAGCCGGTCGATTTTAATTAATTACAGATAAATTAAAAGTACACTTTCACGGTCATATGACAATAGTCAAATTAAACGCTCATATCTGATTAACCAGAATTTGCATAAACATTTTCTTTACAGAATATGAAAGTACACATCGAGATCTTTCATTTCAAGTGAACTCTGAGTTTTAGCTGGTTGATTTGAAGTAATTAGAAATTAATTAAAAGTGACTTTCTCAGTCGTAAAATTGGTTTGGTTGATTTGAAGTAATTAGAAATTAATTAAAAGTGACGTTCAGAGCAATAAAACAGTACTAACTTGATTTTGATGTGTACTTTCACGTTCTGTAAAGAAAATATTTATGCAGATGCTAGTTAATGAGCTTTAAGCATCTAAAGTGACTATTGTTATATGACCTTGAAAGTGTACTTTTAATTAATTTCTAATTATGTTAAATCAACCGTCTAAAACTCAGGCTTCACTTGAAACGAAAGATCTCGATGTGTACTGTCATATTCTATAAAGAAAATGTTTATGCAAATTCTGATTAAGAAGGTATGAGCGTTTCAAGCTAGTACTCGTTTACGGCTGAGAACGTCACTTTTAATTAATTTCTAATTACTTCAAATCAACCGGCTAAAACTCAGAGTTCACTTGAAATGAAAGATCTCGATGTGTTCTTTCATATTCTGTAAAGAAAATGTTTATGCAAATTCTGGTTACTGAGACTTGAGCGTTTCAAATTAGTACCATTTTACGACTGAAAACTCACTTTTAATTAATTTCTAATTACTTCAAAACAACCGGCTAAAACTCAGAGTTCACTTGAAATGAAAGATCTCGATGTGTACTTTCATATCCTGTAAAGAAAATGTTTATGCAAATTCTGGTTAACGAGATATGGGCGTTTCAAGCTAGTCCTGTTTTATGGCTGAGAACGTCACTTTTAATTAATTTCTAATTACTTCAAATCAACCGGCTAAAACTCAGAGTTTACTTAAAATGAAAGATCTCGATGTGTACTTTCATATTCTGTAAAGAAAATGTTTATGCAAATTCTGATTAATCAGATATGAGCCTCTAATTTGACTATTGTCATATGACCGTGAAAGTGTACTTTTAATTTATCTGTAATTAATTAAAATCGACCGGCTAAAACTTTTCAAAGGCATTATTGAATAGATATAGATGTTTACTTTATGACTGCGTGAAAATTTTCATTGAAAACATTTTTTTTTAGTGTGTTACATGAATAATGACTCATGCTTGTTTAAATGGTTTAAATAGTGGTTTCTAACTTAATATCAAATATTTCTTCAAATTCTTGGTACTCTTTTGCAATGGATTAAGTATTATTGATCTGTGATCGTTATTTTAGCGGCAACAGCGTTTTGAAATTTTATAACTTTATTGCTGGAATTTTATTGCTAACTTCTCATCGGTCATTTTCTTAGATGAATTCGACTTGAAAGACAATTCCTCGCTTGTTATTGTTTTTCTTGCTTTCGATTTCTAAGAAAATTTTCAACACTGATTTAGAATATAGTCACAGAAGACTATAAACCAAAAAAATAATAATAATAAACACTCGCCCATTTAGCAATTAATTTGATACTTTTAAGATTTGTTTACTCAATTAAATTTAATATACCTACCCTGCTTATCATCAGCTAATATAATTGCTACGAACATCATTATACTTTTGTTTACCATCCTGAAGCTCACGTCAAGTTGTAAATGTTTTCCTGTATTGCAATAAATTACGTACTTTGTAAACAAGTACATGCACTGGTACATGAAACATTTGTATTTACGTTCATTATATCTAGCGCTTATATCAACGACAGGAAGTTGAAGCTACAGAACATGATAAATGAATGAAATAAGTTTCGTCCTTATTCCAACAGCTTCAGGCCTCGAACTGCAACGTCGACGTTAAAATTCGATTGCTATGCAGTTTTGGAACTGCTCGTCGCCGCGAACAAAAGAAGTGAATAGTGGCACTTACCACCGCCGGCCAAGGGTAAATTAAAATAATCCATAATGTAAATACCTGCGAGTTTTTGATCGCTTATATATGTAGATCAGGGTCGACGCGTTTTATGGGCGATTTGCATGCGAAAAAGAACAACTTCTTTCCGCAAATCAAACGGCGACATCAATGCGAGAAAATGCGTGACGCGGTACGTTTATGTAGGACATACACGAACACCCATCGATCGTAATTTATTGTAAATACCTTCGTATCATAAATGAATTTTTTTGCTAAAGCGGAAATTCTCTAGTAATAATAACAACAACAAAGAGGTGACAACAACACAACTCACCTGCGCCACCTTCTCTCCCATTTTGGGGGTGTGTAGGCCACTTTGGAAGTATTTTGCCGAACCGTTATCCTGAACAGAGAACTATAAAAAGTGAGCGTGAATTACGAGTTGTTGAGGTGCACATAAAAAACGACCAATAAACATATACTACATACATGCAAGCGTATACCTATACATTGAAAGGAAAACTCGAATCGTGAAGGAAACTATGATTGTTTTTTTCTTTTCGATTTAAAATCAAAATGGATATGTTTTCAAAACAAAGTATCATCGTGTTTCAAGCTATTCCAAAACTTAGTCTGTCTGTAGTACAAGAAAGTGCTGTTCATTTTAATCTATAATGGTGCTCGCGTTTACTCAGAAAGGATGTTATGCAAACATCTGTTTGAAACGTCTTTCTATGTTAGGGGCAATAATTCTTGAACTTCCCTCGTATATATTCTTAAATTTTGAGTGAATGAAACGTATGCAGATTGTAAATACAAATACTTGTATTTACTCGTTCGCAATTTTTATTATTTACGTTAACTTAAAACTGAACGAAAAAAATACTTATCACCACCTAGAAGCTTCTGGGAAAGCTATTTAAGTGTTTCCTTTATTTATTTTCGTATGGCCAGAAGTTTATTTATATAAAACATTCAGTATCCGTTAATTGTTTTGAGCATTGTGTATACATAACAACTGTTCGATAACGCGCTTAGATATCTAATTGTAAATTGTGGATGTTCCAATATATTTTGGAGACTTTTCGTCACATACAAGCGGAAAAATAAAGCCCTAAATTACTATACAAAAACGATAAATTGTGAAGCAATTAAAAACAAACAAAATTTAATAACTTGTGAACAAATTAACCTGTGATGGCTTAATTAGACCCCCAATTACCATAACGTGATGAACGCGGGAGTTTTAACCAAATTGGCTCGCTAATTGAGCCGTAAACAATCAGGTGTTGCGATATTGAGATGGATACACGTCGAAATGTGAGCATGAGCAACGGAGATGGATCGATCCGGACGAAACGCCCGGTTATTAATGTATTCCATTAATATTCGATGTGCATCCGACTTAATTTACTGGGACAACACCTGTATCATAGTTAGTTATATTGGGGGGGAGGGAGGTAATTACGAACGATGATGATGTGCTGACTTGTGGAATGCGAATAGTTTCTAAAATGTGATTCTTCGAATTTTGGCTTTCGTGTTTCGGTAATTATCCTGCAAATGACAATTAATTAATTCGATTCTCTGGCTTAATGTAATTAACAACATTAATTTGATTTGTTATGAGTCAAAATCACACGATTCTTTATCCCCCCAGCCAAAAAATAGTTTGAAGATTCTTATTTACAATTTATTTGAACCCTCTGAGTTTTGGCTTTGATTGTTTGGAATTTTGCAGCAAAATTAGAATCAGAAAGGAATTTGATGATATTAGCATTTCACTATTAAATAGAACCAAAGAGAAAGTGATGAAGAAAGAAATAATTGAGCGACATGTTTCTTCTTTTAGATTTGGTTAACTCTTTTGATGTGTAAGATAAGAGGATTATTGAAAAGAGGAAGGAATAAATAGTTCATAGATTTATACATTATATAAGATGTTGCCTATTTAGTGATTTTGTCAATAGATCTGGTGACTTTCTGTTTAAATTTCAAACAAGTTTTAGTGATTTCAGACGTGTCGAAAATTTCATGACCAGTTTAGCAATTTCATTTGAAAATAGTCTTAATCGATAATTGCCAAAAATTAAAATCGAGTTCTTCTTTATCAACAATACGTGCTAATTTGAAAACATTTTTACGTTTTTGCAAAAACGTTCATAACGATTTTCCTGCGAGAAAGATTTTCGTTTGGCGAAGGAAGAAATGAGTATACCTTTCAACGAAGAAAAAGTTATTATTCTTATAGTAAATTGTAATATGTAACGCATTTGAAGGTTTAGTATGGCTCCAACGTTCAAACTTTATATTCAGACAAACGTAATTTTTTTCATAGCACAGTTTGATGAAAGTTTTTTTGAATTGCTGGTTACAAAGTAAGATTGGGAAATGGATAGTATACAATTAATTTATCTGCAAAACTTAAGACAAACCAAAACTGTGCAAAATTATCTTTACTCAAAAAATCTTAGTGTGCTGTTTATTCGGTTTTCAGAAGTTGAATTGATTTTGTTGAATTGTTTGGAAAAAATGAGACCTGAAAGATAGTAGAACTTTAGAAGAATAAGAGGAGATAAAAACGGAAATAAATAATAATAAGTACAAAGCCATTAAAATGATAAATGCAAAGACATAAGAATAATAACAGAAAACACTATATTTTTTTTAAATCTGAGAAGAACAAACTACTTGAGAAATGAAATACTCCCTTTATATGCACTGCATGAAAAGAGCCCAAGAGAATGTGTGTGAATTTTAGAAGTACATCCTAAAACTGTTAACTTTTGGTTATTATTTATACACGAAAAATTCTGTAGAAGAACTACCAGCGCGACTGTTAATCAGAACTTTAAATTAAAAATTTAAAAATCTTTAATGTAAAACTTGCGTTACATTGTCATTGCTGCCAAATAGACCTATCATTCAACAGTAAGAAGCTAAGCGTTGCAAAATCAGAAAGTTCCTAACAAGCTAATTAAATGTAGTTATCCACAAATAAATTCAAATATTTAGAATTGATTCGATACATACATTTATCATTTCGTAAATCTGTTTGTTAGCTTTGCGGGAGTACATTTTCTAAGACGTCGTATATTGTAATTTTTTTCACGAACAAACTCACTGGCTAACAGATTAGGATGCACTGTCACTTATCATATTCGGAAATCACCTGACTGAAGAAACAATTGGAATGTTTAATTGTACGATTTTATTGGAAATATAACCTTCTAAATGATGTTGCTAATGTTAATTGCAGTACCCCATAGCTTCAGCTAATGGTTTTGATTTCAATCTCAGAAGAGAGTTGTGACTTAAGACCAATGATCCAAAACATTTTACTCAATTAAAATAAAAATAAGAAACCGGCTGTTCACGCTTTACAAATACGTGTTTCTGCACGTAAGTGCATGCCGAGTTACTTAGCATCTTCGTCCTGTGGAATTTGGCGATTATATATATGATCCGTTTAGAACGATTACAAGATTAAATTACCTGCTAGTCTCGAAACAAACCAGACCATACAAAGAGGTAAACTAATTACAATAAACCAAACTATCCTTTGATAAATCTTCAAATCCAATATCCCATAAAAAAGTAAAAACAAATCTAAACCTGATATTATTGCTTGTAAATTTATTAATTGATTGAAGGACATTTTTCTTTCCGCGTTATGAATGTCGATTCGGATTCGTTAGCCCTAAGCCAATCCCCCTTAAGACAATCTTGGATCCTATTTAAATTGACCTAGCGATTGCATGATGCAGATCGCCACCAGTGAACAATCGCTATCATTGTTGATTTGGCCAACAAGAGTTGTGCACAGAAGATACAGAACCGATCCAAGGACGTTACCCTGAGGAACGCCGAATTAAATAGGGTTGAAATCTGAATCAGTGCTAGAAGAACTTTCCAAAAAATTCAGGAGAAATAATTTCCAATGGGCAAAATCAAGTTCTGGCATACACTACTACTTTAATACAAAATCTAAGAAAAGTTTGGGAAATAGTGTGTAACAGTTTAGAAGAAGGTGCGGCAGTGCAAGAGCTAAGAAAACTAATGTGATGCAAATCACAAAAAAATACTGGAGGTATTATATAGTTATAAATGATTAGGCATAATGTGAAACCTGATCGCAAGCTTCTCTACGCATTGCATTAAAATGAAAGACCTACCTATACATACATATAAAAATTAAATCAGTTTGATTGGAGACATAGTAGTCCTTCTAAGACGTCTAGGAATCAGAAATGGAAGGGGACATACCCCATTTTTATGTCTTACCGGGAAAAAAGAGGAAGAAAGTGCTGAAGACTTGGCAAGAAAAATGGATTATGAAAAGTAACAACGAACAATAAACTCAACACATTACTTAAGAATCCAAGTATCACGAGCGAAATTAAAAACAGTTAAAGAAGCAAGAAAGCTAAATGAAGTTTTAATATCCCACGGAAAGGGAAAAGGTTTATGATTCCAATGGTGACAACCAGATCAAATGAATGGATAGAGAATAAGAGGCAGAAAGAAGAGAGTAGGAAATAAGAAGACATGGCAAAAGTGATTAAGAATGTCTTCACATCCTATGTACTTGAAATTCTTTAGTCGAATGAGTCAGGAGTTCATCAAAACAAGTGAAGGTTTTTCTCGCATGCACATGCTGGAAGGTAAAGAACGTCCCTTATCTCGCCTTGAATTAGAGGCCATCCAAACCGAACAAGATGAGATGTTGCAGACGGTTCGAAATTATAACAGTTCCTCGACTTAATTCCCCATAAGTACAATTGAATTAAGAGTTGTTTAATACATCCGGCCGCAAGTACAAAACCTGAAACTGCAACAGAATGAGGAGTACATATAGCCACCGCCCGCGCCCCTAGAAACCTTCATTACCCAAAAGAGACAATAAAGTTTGGCATGGTCTCCACAAGTCAGAATAAACTTATTTGGTTTAGTCCTAATTTTGAAAAGTTGAACCAGAAGGAAACGAAAAGAAAAAGACAAGTGGATTAGAAGGCAGGAAGAAGAAAGTGGGAAATACAAAGACATAGAAAAGGATACGAAAGAGAAAGCTAAAAGTCAGGAGTAACGCCAAAAACATCCCCGAGTATATGTATATTAAATCTTCATCAGAATTAAGAGCGCCCTCGTCAAGACCCCTATAAAATGTACCCCAAGAGAAAGAATAAAGACTGACTTGATTTGCATAAGCCGAGAAATAAGGAATGGCTAATTCTTTTGGACTTAGTACACAATTCATTTAATTTAACTTTAAGAGCTTTTGATTTCAAGATTTCGGATTTATAAATTACATCAAAATATAGACTGATCCCTACTCATACGAATTAATAAAATCAAGCAACAAAATTATTTTCAATAGTAAGTTATGGATGTCAAATAGGATCACCCACACATAGCAACGCCCCGCGGACGCACTTCCGAGCACGTCCACCCTGCACCGATGATACCAAAAACACCCACGCATAACAACGCCCCGCGGACGCACTTCCGAGCACGTCCACCCTGCACCGATAAAACCAAAAACACCCACGCATAACAACGCCCCGCGGATTTCATCCACGCACTTCCACGCTGATAACTAAAAAGCTACAAAAGGACATCACCGGGTGGAGTACGGACATTCTATCCTAAATTCTTGATTTGTGCGTGTCATGTTACATTAATAGATATTAGAATAGTTTCAAAGTGTACAACAGTTTCGTAAAATAAATTAATTGTTTAAAGTATCGAGAAGTTATTTTTAAAATATAAGTTTCCCGGACGAAGAAACATAACTGGCGCTGCGAACAGGATTCAAAAGGCAAAATCATTCATCGCGAATCAAAGAAGCCGTCGCTTTCAAGTGTTTGTTTGAATCTGAACCTAGAAACTGGTACACCAATCAACTGGAAATCCACCTGTCGATTCGCCGCTGAATACTCGATTGGATCATCCAGTGAAACAAAGGAGGAAGCAGAGCTTCTGTGGAAACTTCTAGAAGTCATCCAGACGCTCCTGTTGAATCTCGCTGCATCTTCTTCCATCGTCGGATTGAAATGCACGTCGTTAGCCTGTAAGTCGATTTTTCATATTCTTCCCTTTCCTCAAATACGAGACAGTATTGAGATTACAATTATATTTTGTTTTATTAATGTCAATTAGAGACAGGAGTCCTCTCACACGCGCTAATAACGAATCAAATAACGAAATGGCTCTTTCAATCAGCGATTTCAGAAGTAGAGTAGAATTGGCTAAACCTATGGTACCTCAATATGAGGGCGGCTCTAAAAATTTTACACATTTTGTTCAGAAAGCCGAACAATTCTTAACTCATTTACATTCTAATGATCCGCTTTTAAATATATTCATATTTGAATTTGTAATTAGTCAGATTAAAGGTGAAGCAAGAGATTTATTAATAACTAGTAAACCAGAAAACTGGGAAGCCGTAAAACTATTGTTGCAAAATAAATATGCTGACCCAAGGTCTGAATCAACGCTCGTAAACAGTCTAATAACTTGCTATCAGTTGCATAATGAAAATTACGAATTGTACTATTCGCGATTGTTTCACAGTTTACAAGTACTCTTAGAGCATATAATTTTACAAAATGATAATAAGGAAGTGCAAATAGCGAAACGAAATATGTATAAAATACAAGCCAAAGACACCTTTATATCAGGCTTAAATCATCCCTATAAAAATTACGTTCGACATTTGAACCCAGAAACCTTGGACGAATGTCTAACTTTATGCAGACAATACGATAACGTGCAGATGCAAGACGCATTCATGGACTTTTTAAAACAAAAACAGAAACACCCTCAGAAATCCAACTCACCATTGCCGAATAAAAATCCAAATTATAATCCACAATCTGTTCCTAGGCCACAACTACCACAATTTCAAAACACTCAGAACCCCCAACACTTCATTCCTCGATCTAACTGGCCAAATCAACCCATTAACGTCCAATCGCGGCCAGGTCAAAACAAATCTTTTACTAGTCAACAAGTCTTCGGCAAAACCCAACATCAAAATCACAACGTCTGGAAGCAAAAAATAAATCCCCAGAGTTTACCAAAACCCACGCCAATGGCCATCTCCGGTCGAAGCTCTTCTATAAACACCCAACAGAGAAACCAAAATGCTAATCAATGGGCACAGCAATTCCGGCAAAGAGTAAATCAACAACCCCTATACACCGTAGAAGAACTAACCAATGTTCAACACATAGACATTCCCCAGAATGAAATTCATGAACAAAGTCACTCTAAATATGACGAAGATGACCATATAGATGAAAGAGAATATATCCAGGATCCTGACTATCACCCACAAGTAACGATTAATGAAGGAGACGAGGAATCGTACATTTCCCAGGATTTTCAGAATCTTATCATACACCCCGATACGACTTGAATTTGAACATTATCTACCAGCCAAAACTTCCTTTTATTTTTTCTGAACAGTTTAATCTTAAAATCTTAATAGATTCCGGGGCCTCCGTTAGTTTAATGAATCCCCAAATCGCTTACGAATTATTTCCAGAACATATATATCCCAAAATTTGCGAAGTCTCTGCCTTGGATAGAACGTCTACCAGTTCGCATGCTATTTCCGTACCATTGCTGTCAGAATTTAATGAATTTGAAAGTTTAGAATTTCTCTTAATCCCCTGGCATCGTCATTATGATTGTTTATTAAGTAATAAAGATTTAATTGCATTAAATGCGTCTCTTAATTTTCAAGAAAAATACTTAAAAACAAACAACGCTATGATCTATTATTATGAAGACTTAAATCAATTCAGATCAAATAACCCAGGAAATTCAACCATCCTGAAAATACCTGTCGACATAGCTAATGGACCTATACTACTCCCCGAAGTTTCCATCAATAATACAACTATTGTACCTGAAAGTATATGTATGGCAGAAAATAATTTCATTCATGTACCCTGTACCACCAATGAATGTGTAAATTTCGAGTACCCGCTACGAGTTCAACCATTAGAAAACTTCGTATACACTAATCAACGACCTCACGACGAAGGCGAGACGGACATTGACCAGGTTATTCGAACAGGCCATTTGAACGCCGAAGAAAAACAAAAACTACTACAATTATGCAAGCAATTTAAAGAAATTTTTTATAATGAAAAGCAGGACTTGACTTTCACAAGCGCTGTCAAACATGGTATACGAACTACAGATGATACACCGATCTATTGTAAGAATTTTAGATATCCCTACAAGTTGAAAGAAGAAATTCAGAATCAAGTGCAAAAACTAATTGACAGTAAAGTAATCAGACCGAGCGTCAGCCCCTATTCATCGCCCGTATGGATCGTTCCCAAGAAAATGGATGCGAGCAACAAAAAGAAATGGCGCATGGTAATAGATTACCGAAAATTAAATGCAAAGACAATAGAAGATAAATATCCACTTCCTCGAATAGAAGAAATACTGGAAAACTTAGGTAAATGTGCATACTTCTCCACATTAGACTTGGCCCAGGGCTTCCACCAGATAGAAATGGACCCGGCATCGGTTGAGAAAACAGCATTCACGGTCGAAAATGGACATTATGAATATGTCCGCATGCCATTTGGTCTCAAAAACGCTCCTGCGACCTTCCAACGAGCTATGGATCACGTACTACGAGAGCATTTACACAAATCGTGCTTCGTTTACATGGACGATGTGGTTATTTTTTCCAAATCTTTGCAAGACCACCTGATACACCTAAAACAAATTTTCCAAAAATTACGAGAATTTAATCTAAAGGTACAGTTGGATAAAAGCGAATTCCTCAGAAAAGAAGTGCCTTTCCTAGGACATATAATCACCGCAGAAGGTATAAAACCAAACCCTGAAAAAATCAAATGTATCCAAAAGTTCACCTTACCAAAAACAGTTAAGGACATTAAAAGCTTCCTAGGTCTAGTAGGTTACTACAGAAAGTTCATCAAGAACTTCGCCAAAATAGCTTACCCCTTGACAAGATGCCTAAAGAAATCAGCAAAAATAGACATCACTAATCCAGAATATCTACAAGCCTTCAATCATTTTAAAGAATTAATAACAAATTCTCCCATATTGTCATACCCAGATTTTACCAAACAATTCACTCTCACCACCGATGCGAGTAATATTGCGATTGGTTCGGTACTTTCTCAGAATAACCACCCTATAGCTTTTTACTCCCGCACCCTTAACAGTGCCGAAAAGAATTACTCAACCATAGAGAAAGAACTCTTGGCAATAATCGAGTCATGTAAACAATTCCGACCTTACCTTTTTGGACAAAACTTCATCATCGAAACAGACCACAAACCCCTTGTTTGGCTCTATTCTATAAAAGAACCAAACAGCCGACTGACGAAATGGAGATTGAAATTAGAGGAATACACCTATGAAGTGAAATACCGCAAGGGAAAGGAAAATGTCGTCGCTGACGCATTGTCTCGAGTAGAAATAAATGCAGTAACCAGATCGATGAGACGAAAAGAGGAACCAGAAGATGAAAATCTAGATCTAGCCAGCATATTCCCGAACGTTGACACAGATCCACTTCTTGAAGAAGTAGATGAAACACTCGAAGAAGATACTCCCGCAACAAATGAATCCGAATTAGTCGAAAAAACCCTAACTCCCGAGAGAATACCGGAAGAAAACGACACTATACACTCAGCTCAGGAAAACCCCGTCTTTCAATTAAAAATCTATGATAAACCATTACAACAATTTACATACGGTATCACATTTATAATAGCTGAAAAATATCACGTTAAGAAGAACACACCGCTTCGGACGAAGCAAGGGCGCTTTGACGTATCAGTTCGAAAAGGCTGTGAGGAAGAACAAATACGACAATTCTTAAAGGAATTCGTAAGACCCGATACAACCTATGGTATATACTTCTTCTCGCCAGAACTAGAACAACCCTTTATAAAAATATGTCAAAAATTATTTAACGATACCCTTCGATTCTTTAAAACAAATATATACGTCGCTACCTGTACACCCGAAAGATTCCAAACTCTTCTTAGGGCTTATCACGATGCAAATCACAATGGTATTAATGAAACGTATCAACATATGAAAACCGTGTGCTATATACAAAAAATGAAAGAAAGAATTACCAATTTTATAAACAAATGTTCTGTATGTCTAGAAGCAAAATATGAAAGAAGACCATATCAAGTCCCATTCTTAGGACCCCTGTTAGCCAAAAGACCTTTCGAACACCTCTACATAGACTTATTTTCTATATCAGGATCAACCTTTTTAACCATAATTGACTCTTTCTCAAAATACGCGCAAGCCTACCTAATACCTGATAAAAACGCCATCACTATATTAAACAAGTTAAGGCACTATTTCGCCCATCATAATTACCCAACGAAGATCACATCGGACAATGGAGCGGAATTTAACAACGATATTTTTAAAGAATATTGTCAACTTTTCCACATCAAAATACACTATACTACCGTTCAAAACTCCACCTCCAATTCACCTATTGAACGATTCCATTCAACATTGAAGGAAAAATTACAAATTTTACATTCTAAAAATCCTACTGAAAACATAAGTAACCTAGCCATAACAGCCGTTACTATATATAATCAGTCGGTACATTCTACTACAAATTACACCCCTTTCTCACTCCTTTATGGGCCTTACGATGATCTCAATTTGCATGAACTCGATATAGACGCTGCGCTTTATCACGACTACGCTCAGAAAAGGAAGGACGAAATTTTACCATTCTACGAACAATTATATCACAAAACATTAGAACGAAATCAAAAAATTCTAGACAAAAGAAACAAAAACCTACCAGAAGTACCCACCTTAGATCACGATGAAGTCTATTTAATAAACAAACCTGCGCTACGTCACAAACTAGAAAAGAGATATCACAAAACAAGACTCCTAGAACAAAGAGGAAAAAAACTAATAGGCATCACAGAAAGCAACAGTAAAATCAGATCATTCCCTCTGAACAAAGCAAAAAGACTAAGAAAAAATATCTCTTTGCAGGATTATGACAATCTCCCTGATGCTGACGGATCAGTCCCTGGCCCTTCAAGAAGTCCAACTTAATCCTAATGTGCCGTACTACGAAGACGTCTTAGGCTCCACAAAAGTCTTCAGTCATTTTCATAAATTTTACTTCTTCATAAATATCACAGAAATAGAAAAATCATACCTGCACATACAAAACCATTCCCAAAAACTGTCTCGGAACCTACAGGACGGAAATCGCAACCTATTCAACTTGTTAGACAGTAAATTAGAAAATATACAAAAACAATTAATCAAGATAATACCTCAAAGAAATAAACGAGCTTTGATTAATGCCTTAGGCACTGTTATAAAATACATAACTGGAAATCCAGACAGTAATGACCTTGCCGAGATCGATAAAAATTTAAGAATCCTTTACAATAATCAAGAAAAATTCGTTAAACAACAGGGCAAATTCATTTCCTTTGCTTCGCATTTAACTGACAAATATCGAAGTGATTTACAAAATATTCAAACCAATTTGAATGAATCCTTTAAACAACTCAATAAAATGAAAGGGCGAGTAGATCTCTCACTAATTACTTATGAATACATGCAGCAAGCAGAGAATCTTTTAAAGTTTCTCGAGATGATTGAAAGAACAATTTCCCTATCCTTTCAGAATCTACCGAATTTGGAATTATTCTCAGATCAAGATTTGTTTTCTATCATTTTGCATTTACAAAAAATATATGCTGATTCCGAAATACTATTCGACAAAATCCACCCTTTTAAAATTTTAGAACATTCAAAGTTATACGTTCTCTACGCCGAAAATACTGTCACGTATGTCCTACACATTCCAATCACTAAACCAACCACCTACACATACTCCCGAATATATCCTATACCTAACGATCAAAGGAAACTATTGATTCCTCCCCAACCCTATCGACTGTCGCACTTGAAAGAAGAAAGATGGACCAGTGAACAATGTGCTACAGTAGGTGAAAAATACTTTTGTAAAAATAGTGTTAAAATGGACAAGTGTAGTTTACACAAACCTGAACAATGTTTGTTATCCTTAGTGCCTAATAATTATACTTTAATTAAGCTAATGATGTATAATCAAATTCTAGTAAGTACTTCTCTAACAATAGAAGTAATTGAAAACTGTAACTTAAATAGTAAAACCTTGACACTACAACATAACCACGTCATATATTCACATTGCAATTTACAAATCGAAGATTTAACTTTAGATTTTAATAATCATACCAATGAAATTAATGTACCTTTCTATAATAATACATACGGAAAACCAAGTCACGAAGTTAAAATTAAAACATATCATTTAGATGATTTTAGCACCTTACGAAGGGACCTGAAACTAATCCAGGAGCCTGTTCGCTTGGATCAGCTGTCGATGGGTTCAGCAAAAGTAGTGTCAACACTGATTGTCTTCTTAACTCTGCTAGCATTAATTTGCATTGGCCTTAAGTATAAAAGGGTAATAATGGAAATATGTACCAAAAAGACACCTCAGCCTCCAGTACATCAAGAGCAAACTCTTCAATTGACGAATTTGTCCTTGAACGAGGACGTTCAAAAATCTAAGGATGGAGGAGTTATGGATGTCAAATAGGATCACCCACACATAGCAACGCCCCGCGGACGCACTTCCGAGCACGTCCACCCTGCACCGATGATACCAAAAACACCCACGCATAACAACGCCCCGCGGACGCACTTCCGAGCACGTCCACCCTGCACCGATAAAACCAAAAACACCCACGCATAACAACGCCCCGCGGATTTCATCCACGCACTTCCACGCTGATAACTAAAAAGCTACAAAAGGACATCACCGGGTGGAGTACGGACATTCTATCCTAAATTCTTGATTTGTGCGTGTCATG
Source organism: Dorcus parallelipipedus (assembly GCA_958336345.1). Lineage (NCBI taxonomy): Eukaryota > Metazoa > Arthropoda > Insecta > Coleoptera > Lucanidae > Dorcus > Dorcus parallelipipedus. Next base: position 36,034,563 of record OY284480.1, read on the forward strand.
TTACATTAATAGATATTAGAATAGTTTCAAAGTGTACAACAGTTTCGTAAAATAAATTAATTGTTTAAAGTATCGAGAAGTTATTTTTAAAATATAAGTTTCCCGGACGAAGAAACATAACTAGTACATTTTATTGTACTGTTTATTATTTATACTCCTTTTTATTTATATATTTTTTTTATCTTATCTTTTCCTTTCCTGTCTTTAATCCAATCGATTTCTTCTTCAATCGACCTTTTCCCTTTTTTGAGATAGGATCAGTTCAAATGACAACAAAAGCATTCGATTAAAAAAAAATCGAATACTTTCTATCCCAAGTTAAAAGTTTGGGATTGCGGTGTTGCCAAATTACATTAAAAGTCCCTCATCAAATGTAACAGATGTCGCTTTTAATATGATTTGACCTATCGACATTAGTATGATTTATGGGAAATATCATACGCAAAAATAAAAAGCGAAACAAAACAAAAATTAAATATATTTTGATAAAGCAACAAAAATTTTGCGTACTTTTGTGAATATGTCACTTATCTTTACGTCAAGTGATGCAATTTAAATAATCTTCAGAAGGCCTTTAAATTAAAAATCGTGTCTTAGCTAGGTTCAGAAAATTTGAGAACGTTTTCTAAATTTTGAGAATTTGTTTCGGCAAATAACGTTTATAAAACGTACTTAACCAAAACAATTTTAAAAAAAATTGTTTTCTGAACGACACATTTTAATCGACATTTCATTTTAATGCAAGTCATAGTTTCCATGTCTTATGAAAGTTTTTAAATAAAGTCGGCAGTCAACTGCAACGATTATTCACGGAAATTAAATTAAAAGGGAATCAAAAATTGTCAAAGATTAAAGAAACAATTCGTAATTGACTATTTAACATTTAAAAAAAAAGTATTAAATATACATTTTTAGGAATCAAGTTTTTCTTGTCTCCTCTTAAGAAAGAAAAATCTCCAATAATTATTTATTTATCTAAATTGAAATACATTGATATTTTCATCTTGCAAAAAACCACAATTTCAAAATTTATTCCGGAAACCGTGTATTGACTTTCAGCCAATTAACAATCGCGTGCGTTTAAGATTCGGAAAGCGTCCGGTAGATGACGCGCGCGCGCGCTCACCCGGAAAATCTAACACAGTTTCCTGTTTCATCATCGATTCGAGCGCGACATTCAAATGCGGGGGGGAGGGGACACAAAAACAAAACGTTCGTGCTTACAACAACAAAAATTAAACTGAGTATGAACCTTCTGCTTGATCGAGTCCGTGGGGTTGCTTAGGCTGGGGCTCTTCCTCTCGTGTGTCGTCGTTTGCGCAGTCTTATATTTTTGCAGGTCGCTTTCGGAAGAGACGTTCGGGAATTGCTTGGAAACTTGAGGCTTATTGGCTAGAAAAAAGGCAAAAGTATTAACAATTCGGTTTTATTGAGGGTGAAAGGCTACTTACAAACGCTGATGCTTGGAAATCCACTTCTGAAACATTGTCGTCTTGCTATCGCATCTAGGCTGGTCGCGTGGGCTACCCTATTGGAGACATGAGGCCTAAAAAAGATTTTTTTATAAGTTGGGGATCAGTAGTTAGCAAAAAAAAATTGTTTCCTGTCTCCAAGTTTTAAAGTGTTTAAATTAAAACGAAAAACTAAAATGGTTGATATAAATGGCGGGTTACTTACAGGACAAAAAATGCATTTGCGGTTTACAGATGTGCACCGTCGGTTCTAAAAGCTCGTAACAAATCGATACCCGCTGTTTACTTTTTGTAAAACAAGACCTCTCGGGGGTTTTTGCTCTTCGACGCAGTAAAACGCCTTCGGATGTCTGGGGAAGACGGACGCAATTCCGCATGAGAGTTCGTACAAGACAGAGCTTTCTGTTTGCGAGCAAATTTTAGACGTTTCTTTACGAGCACTAACACCCAAACCTAATTTTACTTGGAGAATGTACTAAGTAAGTAGGTACTGAAACGTGGGTATTTTTTTTGTATTTTTTGCATTCAAAAGTGTTAGGGCAAATTTGCAACAGTTTCAAAAATGATATTAAATTTTAGATGTTTTCCAAACTTTTTCGAATGCAGTACAGAAAAGCACTTAAAAATAACTCGGATTTGAAATGCACAGCGCATCCACCATTTTTAGATTGATTTTAAAGTAATATATATGTTTTATTCATTCTTAATAACCAATTACGTGTATAAAAAAAAGCACAGTACAATACATTACATTGCATTACACAGGGTGACTGTTAATTAATCCGACAAAATGAAATCACGATAAGAAGCGATGTCCGAGAATATAGGAAAAATTAAAAAAAAATCTTTCTACTTTAGTTTTCGAAAAATAATTAGCTCCAAAACGACAATGCGCCCCTGTTTAAAAAGTCGAGGAGCAGATGAACGAAATAAATGCTGTCGTAAAAGTTTTTTATAGTTTTATGATACTGCGGCGCTGCTTCGTGAACTTGACCTTTGAGTGGAATTTCACAACTCCGTTTTTAGGTCAACGCCCGAAGTGAATACGAACTCGAAAATATTTATTTGAGGAATAATGCATGCAGCAAATTACCTGCAATAGATTAGTCCACGCAAAGAATAACAACGGGCACACTTTGAACACCCGTTAAACAAATAAATCAGTAAACTCATCCGTAATCTGTTTCGAATGTTAATTCCTATAATTTCATCTTGTGTGGGAGCAATTATTAACTAACAAATCTATTAAAACTTTAACAAATTCAAGACGCGTTTACAACTCCACATCCTGTTTTTTTTTGGCGCATTGATTGTAAATCGTTCCACGTTCTACCGTACGCAGCATTCATTTCACTTTTAATTAAATTTTTAATTAATTATAAACTGTTACCTACTTAGAATATTTTAAACATGATCTCGTAATCTATTACATTCAGTACGTGATTTAATTAGAAACTGGACACATATCACCAACGACGTTTAAAACAGTGTACAAAATAAGAATTTTATAGTCGGCGATGAACTTCAGGTCAAATAAATCGTTTTACATTCTTAGAGAAAATGTAATCAAGTAAACATTGGTTTGTGGCGACAATTATCTATTACCAATTAGTATTACGTATAATACTAGCGACGTTTAAAACAACAGATTATATCCTTATATATAGTTTTATTGTTTGTCGGACCGTGCATTTCACCTCTACAATCACCAGATTTAAATCCTTGCGTCTTTTTTTTTTAGTTGTATACGAAACGTCTGGTACATTTCGCTCTAGTAAACGATTAACAAACAATTATTTGCGAATTTATTATTCGTATTTCAGACAGTTATTTTAGAAATCACTAATAATTACATCGCGTGAAAGAAACTTGCCTTCTCCAGCTGTTAAACATGTAACAAAACCAATTGAGATGTGCGTCGCATTGTGTGCATTATACTGCCGCATTTATAGAACGTGGCGGCCGTATTTCGTACGCAGTGCCGGAGCTTGATTTTGGGGTAATTTTTTAATTAATTATAAACTGTCCACAAGAATTTTTTAAACATTTTTCCCGTAATCTGTGACATCGTTTCTCTTATGTGTTTTTTTTTGGCGGTATAATTGTCATTGTCATCCTGTATGTAGAGTACCCAACGTAGAGGAAAAATAATTTTATTAGAGAGAGAGCGCGGTTTAGAAGAAACGTTGTGTAAAAGGTACTCAATTGTTACTTGCACTGATTAATAACTAAACTACTGCTGCATTTTATGTTCAGAGATAAAAAAAATTGGCAAAACAAACACACGCAATATAATAATTTCTAAATAATGGAAGATTTCAACGATACGTCAAGGTCACTAAAGAATGAACGAAAATTTGGTTCATGAAATTTTAATAATAATATAATCCAACATCTTTCGACTGCAGCAGTAACCATCATCAGGGGCTGCAATTTAAAGAAAGAGATTCTGAAATATAATAACCGTGTTACATACAATTTTTTTGTAATACATACCTAGTTAGTAAAATGTTAAAGCAATTTAAACTGAATTTTTAGGTTACAGTAGATGTCCAATTTATGATACAGAAAGTGTTACAAATTAAAATTAAAAATGATGTAAACGAGGACAGAACTAACATATTAAGAATTACAAAGCACTTGTTCAGACGGTTATTAATTGCACTTCTGAACAAAACAAAATGGAGTAAAATTGCAGTATTGATAACCCTATGTAAATTACGAACTAAAACCAGAACGAATGAAAAAATTGAAAAATTGCAAAAATTTGCAGCAACGGAAAAATTATGATTAACAAGAAAAAGGCAAATTTTTTTTAATTAATAAAATTACCTGTTAATCCAATTGTCATATCGTTGAAATCTTTCAGTATTTATTTCTGGTCACTACTATCATATGGAGCAACTCACAGATATTGATAACTTCTACTCGTAGTTTATTACTCATATTGCTATTTAATTCTTAGATTTGATGAGAGAGATCAGGGAAAAGTAACAGTTAATCACAAGACTCTATTTTGAATTTTAACGTATAATTAAATTTTAACAGCCTGTTATTAAGTCACAGAATATCCCCTAAAATACGTTCTATACAGAGTGCCTGACAATTGTTCCGCCAGAAAAAAAAGATGTAAATTAAAATGTAATAAAATATCAGGAATGCGTTCACAATCTTTATACCCGAGAGCGTGTTGGGCGTGCAATCGCGTCTTTCTCACTCACGATTTTTAACATATTTTGTGTCTCCCTCATCCGTTTTAAAGCGTCTTGTGTTTACATTATTTCCATGATAACGGGCGCGCTTTTCACATCTCACTTGTAGAGTGAAATCAATTAGAGAAGAACCGATGTATCATCAAAAACTGTGTGTTGCAATTCATCTGGCCGAAAAGACGTCAGAAACTGCTGGTGGGACAAACTTTATAGTAAACAAAGAAACTATAATTTGCTTGCAGCAAGGAACACCGAAATACCTCTTTCTTATCGCAAAGACTTGTCCGAACGTATTACGTGTGAGGGTCTTCTCTATTTAATTTACCTCTAAGTAGGACGTTTAGAGTGCGTGCGCCCGTTGTCATGGAAATAATGTAAACACAAGACACTTTAAAACGGATGAGCGGGACGCAAAATATGTTAAAAATAGTAAGTGAGAAAGGCGCGATTACACGCCCAACACGCTCTCAAAGGTAAAGATTGTGAACGCACTCCAGGGTTTGTAGTTCGCAAAAAGTTGGATAAAAGAAACAAAACACTGACTGATCTTGAACCTAAATTGAGAAAGGTAAGGGAAGTTATTTTAAATAGGGTTTCTCGATTTTCCAACAATCCATTTAACAATCATCGACTTCCTTTCGTTTTTTCTTCTTTAGTTGCTTCTTGTTTCTTTGTTCTTTTTTTGCTTACCTTATCCTTCGTTCGAATCATTTCTTCTTTTATTTCCTTGTAGATTTGTGAACAATTTGCCTAACAATCATCGATCTTCTTTTGTGCCTTTGTATATTTTTCTTCGTATTTCGTTGTCCTTTTCTAGTTCATCTTATTCTTTGTTCGAATCATTTCTTACATATCTTATCATTAAGTATAATTTTTGGTGCGAAAGTAAAAATAACAATGCAGAAAATGGAACGAACGCAATTGAAACAATGATGAAAAAAGTTGATTAAAAAGGAAGCAAAACAGTGACTGATCTTGAAGCAAACTTGAAAAAGGTAAGAGAAGGTATTTTATATAGGGTTGCTCGAACAATCCACCTAACAATTATCGGAACAAAATTAACTAACCTTGGCAACAGGTGGTTGCTTAATTTACGAAAGAATTTAGAAGCGTGAGTTACCGCGATTCAAATCAAAATAATCCGACCTTGATTACATCCTCGCGCCTCCAACGGTAGCTGTCGTCGTCAGTGTCCGTCGAATGTCGAATCCAACGGAGGACTACCAGCGTATCGCAGTTCTCAGCGACGAAATTCACACCAATAGCGGTTGGGTGAGTTCAAGTCCGGTCAGATGAGAGAGTAATGGCGGTAAATGTGACCGTTGTCGCACTGACCTTGCGGTAACTTCAAGATGGAGGGGCCCCCGAAATCATCTCCAACGGTTTAGGGAGCCAAAGATGCGGTGATCGTAGTATACGTAATAAATCGAAGGGTAGGAGGAGCAACAAGCAGCAAAATGTAAAACCCATACAAACAAAATCTCAAACTGCCGGGACTAGGCTTGGACAAGCATTAAACAATGCTTAAAAATGCAGGGGTGACGATTTTTAAAATCCGGTAATCAAAGTACCGCAAATATTCAATTCATCTACACGCGTTTTCGGCCAGATGAATTGCAAAACACAAAACCACACAATGGCATCGCACGTGCACACCCTACAACGAGCCACGAAGGACGGGCTAGCGTGCAAGCGTTTTCAGCGCATGTAAGAAAGGGGGGTTGATAGAAGAACAGAATTAACTCACTTCAGGACAGAGGGAGACGGCAACGATTCCGTATTGCGTAGTGCAGGCTCTCGTTTAGCGGCGTACAAATGAAACGCGCATGGCCGGATAACGAAATGTCCATGTTATTTCGCCATACAGAGTGACTGACAATACTAAACGGGATTTTCACCTGTAACATTGTATTTTTGTTTATTTTTCTTCGTATGTCGTTCTCCTTTTTTTGTTAATCTTAATCCTCGTTCGAATTATTGTGATTTCTTCTTTTATTTTCTTGTGGGTTGTTCGATTACAAAAATTCGACTAACAATGATTGATGTTCTTTTGTGTTTCGTTTATCTTCTTTCTTTTCGGTCTTTTCGGTATTTAGTTGCTTATAATCGAATAGATTTTTTATGTTACAACTGCCACTTCATACAGATTCTTCTTTTGTTTCTCTTTCTTTCTGATCGCACTCCCTGTACATACGTACAAAAATTAATTCAGTTTGATTCGAGGCGTAGTAGTCTTTCTAAGACTTCTAGGAATCAAAAATGGAAGGAAGGGAACATCCCCCATCTTGATGTCTTACTAGGAAGAAAGTGCTGGAGACATGGCAAAGAAAAATTCTACGAGAGATCTCTAAGAAAATAAATTATGAAAAGTAAAAATCAACTCATTACTTAAGAATCAAAGTATCACGAGCGAAATTAGAAACAGTTAAAGCTAGAAAGCCAAGTGAAGTTTTAAAAAAATCCCGAGAAAAGGGAACAGGTTTATGATTCCAATGGTGACAACAGAAGATCAAATGAAGGAAAAGCTACAAAGTTGGGTGTGACACCGAGAATATATCCGCCCCCAAGTACCAAACCTGAATCTGTAACAGAATTAGGAGTACATACAGTCACCGCCCCTATAGAAAGCTTCATGACCCAAGAGAGACTCACTAAAGACTGACATAGTCTGCACAAGCCAGAATAAACTCATTTGGGTTAGTTCTAATTTTGAAATCTTGAGCCAGAAGGCAACGAAATGATTGTGAAAAAGATATGGAGAAGACAAGTGGATTGGAAGCCAAGCAAAGAAAGTGTAAAATTTAATAGCATAGTAAAGGATACGAAAGGAAAAGCTACAAATCAGGTGTAATGCCAAAAACATGAAGTCTGCATCAGAATTAAAACGCAAACCCTCTTTCTTTTTGGTCTTTCCTTATTTAGTTTCTTACAATCGAATAGATTTTTTATATTACAATCACCACTTCATACAGATTCTTCTTTTGCTTTTTCGTGTTCGCCTTATTCTTTGCATTTCCACGTTGTCTGCTTCAGTTCTCATGCACCATCGAATTATTACGATTTCGTTTCCTTGTAGAATTTTCGAACGATCTGCCTAACAATCATCGATCTTGTTTTGTATGGTGAGTTATTAAGCGCCCTTTCTTCCATAGCTCATTTATAGAACGAGATAGAATTTTTTTCTTCCACAAGGACATTCTACCTATTGAGCACTATAACCTAAAATTATTTTGGTACATACAGAGTGATACGTAAAGTAATGGCAGCATGTAGCAGGATTTTTTTAAATGGAACACCCTGTGTATTTTCTTATAGAAAGACATAACAAGCGATCCTCTAAACAGTTGCGCATAAAATATTTATATTTATTTAACCAACTAAGAGTAAATTAATATTTTATTAAAAACGGTCTGATTTTCAACTTCTCTTGAAATACTAACTGTAAACGTATTGTTTATCGTACGGCAATAAAAATCGGTAGTGTTATAAATTAAAGAATAAGGAATAACCTAGACATAAATTCGTTTAGTTTCATTTGTTTTTTCAAATGTTCAAGCCTGTGTAATTGTGAGAGATTCAAACCGCCGTTATTTAATTTTTTTAAATGCAACTCCCCCTATCTCTTTTCACGAATAGATATGTTCATGGTCGTCTTCAATTTTGTTATGGGTTTTCTGCATCTAATCCTTACAGTTTTTTTGCTATAATAAATATTTTACATTTTTACTCTGAAATCAATATTAAAAAGTTATTGAATGTACCGTATTTTAATTTCTTTAAGACAACACCATAAAACAGATGGATAATATCAAGTTTACAATTGATTACAGACTCTTATTACATTATAATCATCGTATTTTTGTTATAATACAGTTCTTTTATTTTGTTTTAATTAAGAATGCTTTAAAATTGATTCTAGGTAGTTCCCAAGCTTCAGTTGTCTTAACTAACATTTGATTTAATAAAATCGGAATACTTGAACAAAAGAAATTCGCCAATTTTCATTTATTCGTTAGATTATTAATTTATTATTTGTATATTTTTACAATAATTTTTACATTAAGGTAATTATTTACAAACACTGATGTTTTCTTTTGTTGTAAACCACATAGAATCAATTTTAAGACATTGTTAATTACAACAAAGTGAAAGAACTGTATTACAATAAAAATACGATAATTATAATGAAATAAGAGTCTGTAATCAATTGTAAACTTGATGTTTTCCATCTGTTTTATGAAATAGAGGGCGCTGTCTTAAAGAAATTAAAATACGGTACGTTAAATAACTTTTTAATATTGGATTTTAGAGTAAAAATGAAAAAATTTATTATAGCAAAAAAACCGTAAGGATTAGATGCAGAAAACCTATAACAGAATTGAAGAGGAACATGAATACTATCTACTCGTGAAAAGAGATAGGGGGGTTGCATTTAAAAAAATTGAATAACGGCAGTTTGAAAATCTGACAATTACACAGGCTTGAACACTTGAGAAAACAAATGAAACTAAATGAATTTATATCTGGGTTATTCCCTATACTTTAATTTATAACTCTACCTATTTTTATTGCTGTACGACAAACAATTCGTTTACAATCAGTATTTTAGGAGAAGTTGAAAATCGGATCGTTTTCAATAAAATAATAATTTACTCTTAATTGGTTAAATAAATATAAATATTTTATATGCTGCTGTTTAGAGGTTCGAGTGTTATATCTTTCTATAGGAAAATACACAGGGTGTTACATTTAAAAAAATCCTGCTACATGCTGCCATTATTTTACGTAACACTCTGTATGCATCAAAATAATTTTAGGTTATAGTACTCAATAGGTAGAATGTCCTTGTAAAAGAAAAAAAATTCTATCTTGTAATATAAATGAGCTACGGAAGAAAGGGCGCTTAATAACTCACCCTGTATTGCTTATTTTGGTTTTTTATAACCGAATTAATAAAAATGTGTAAGAGAGTGAACGTTATAGAATGCAGGGAAAATGTTTAAAAAACGAATTGTTTATAATTAATTAAAAATTTACGTTAAAAGCATGCTGCGGCGCTGCGCACGAAATACACCGCCACGTTTTATAAACGCAGCAGTAAATTGAAGTATAAAATTTTATGATTGTTATTTTATTGACCACACGATGTCACCTTGACACACATCTGAATTTCGTTTTTTATTACATGTTTAACAGCTGGGAACGAAAGTCTTTTACACGATATTAATTGAATGGTGTTTAAACAGCTGAAGAGATTTGAAAATCTCAGAAGCTCAGATAGGATTACTAGAAAATAAGGAATTATTGTGACAAGATGCGATCGCTTTCAAACATATCGGTTTTTTCTGAAAACGTGAAACACTTTATTATACCTGCAATTCATTGCTGAATTTTGCTTATTAATGGGCGAACCTAGTTCGTCATTCATGCAAACTTTATAGCTGCTTGTAAAAGCTTTCGCCGATGTGAAGGTCGTACGGAGACATAAAAGAATAAAACTTTATTAGGCACAAAAGCGTTTTAACCGTCACTCGGTTACTAGTGCTATGCTCTTGATTTTCAGTACAATTTTTGATCATTACTTTTACCTAAAACAAAAACAACACGTAATACCCAATACCCCATTTATTGTATAAGATTTCTCAAACAATTTAATTTGTGCAATAAATTGTATCAAAATTTAAATTGAATTACAAACTATCTAGAAAAAATATACATAGAAATAATCCGGGACTATAGCTTTTAAATTTCATGACGAAGGTACAATGACGCTCAACTAAAACGATACGTCTCGGCAATTTCGCAATCTTTAAGAGTGCATTTTTCATGCAGAAGTATCATTTAAAGTGAGTAAGTGCGTGCCATAGTACATCTGCAAATACGTCGCAATCGCTACGGTTTATGAAATTAATAACTTTCCAGTTTTATTACGACGTAATACAAGAGGATCGCGTGAGTCAGACTTGTTTCGTCAAGACAAATGAGACGGTTAAGTGATTATTGCAACTGCTCATCGTACCTATTGTTGAACGACGTCCTACCCCTATCTACGCTCTCGCCCCTTTCGAACGAGGCCTGGTGGCTGGCAGGGGCGCTGTGCGATATCGTCAGCGCCGTGTAATCTTTGACCTGGGGCATCGGAATCGTCGTGTGCATGGCAGTTGCAGTGGGTATCTCCGTTTTTGATACCCAGGTTTGCTCCAGAATCGGAGTCGGCGAATTCGATGTTAGTGGGCTGAAACACACGTGCACACCCACTCAACGCCAAATCATCTAAAGAGTTAGGTTTTGCAAAAGTGATTAATGATATTTAATATTTACTACAGCTACAGTTGGTTCGTTGATTTTTACATCTTGATATAGAACGAGTTCGAACATGCGCCATAGAAATAGATTCCGATTATTAAACAAGGAATTTCTGATTCAGAAACGACTCTAAATCATCCAACCAAAAAGTAGCTGTGCTGAGACCCCCCCCCCTAAAAATACTAATGTCCCAAGTTACGAATTGCTTCGATCACGCAACACTTGAGGACATTAGTCGTGCAAATGAGTCGAATAAATTTCGAAGGCGGGGAGGGTCGCCTAATGGATTGTAAATTTGTTATGTTTGATGTCGCGTAGCGTTAAAGCTGCGGTAAAATCCGGCCCGCGATATTCCTCGGAGATACGTACCATTGTTCGAGGGTGTCTGCCTCTTCTTCGGCGGCGGTGACGTCGCTCGGGGGCGTCAAGTATCCGGCCAGCCTGAGTCCTCGCCCCCGCAGGTTCGACCCCAGTCGCAGGCTTTGTCGAAACGACGCTCGAGCCCTGTCAACTAAACAACAAAAAGATTTTTTTCATCGAACGATTGAAATCCAATTACATTCTTTATATATTCTTTCTTAAAGCGAGATCTAAGGCCAATTAAATTCGGTCTTCTTTCTTTGTTCAGTAGGAGTATTTTTTACGGATGAATTTTGCCATTGCAACTTGTAGTACTTAAATATACCTATAAACACAAAACCAAAAGTTTTATTTTTTATTAGCAATAAAACTTCGATCTTCTGTTTTGTTTAAATGCGCGCAGCTTTCACATTCGCAATCAAGTTTTTTCCAGACGTTTTACGACGATCATCAGACCAACGGGCAACAAAGCTTTATGGTGTCTGAATCTCATCAATTCACTGCTACTTCATCGTCCAACAAATCATCAGCCAAATTATTTGAAACTCAAACAATAATATCCGGCGGTGATTTTTAAAACGAGTTCCTGTTTTCGACGTCAATGAAAATGCGCTTGGGATGGTGCTTTCGGTTTTTCTTTCCACGTCAGCTTGTGAACCATCGCATGCGTTTTGATTAATAACTAATGATGTACTCGTGTGTGGGAAAGTGGAAAACAAGTGGAAATCGATGCTTACATTTGCTCAGGCGCGTTTTCCCGACCGGACTGTTTTCCAATGATGCAGACGGCGCCGTTGTTAAGTCTTCGAAATTAATAATAATTAAGCTTATGTCATCCACTTCGCTCCTTATTGGCGCTATTACTTCCGAACATAGGAACTTTGAACCTGAAAGAAAACAAACACAAATTAGAGCGGTGCGCAAGCTCATCAGATAAAAAGTACAATAACTATTACAACTTTACTGATAATATTAAAATCGCTCAGATATGCAGATAAGATAAAACTGAGTTATTTTGATATAATCAATTCGTGTGTTGAAAAAAATACTTAATCATTTAAGGTCCAATTTTTATTTATTTTCTTTTTCGAGGAAACTCCAGTTTTGTTGCAATACTTTGGCTTTTGGATTAGAAACATTTTCGTTTTTTTATTTATTTATTACGAAAAGCGATATTTATAGTGTTTCTAAAACTTGCCAGTTTAAATGAGAAAAAAATTATGTAAGATTAGGGGGGACTGGGGTGATTGTGCGCTTTTTTGCTTCAGACCCCCAGAATATAAAAAATAATAAAGATAGTGCCACCATTTTTATTTACACAATACTCCAAATATTTGCTCAACAAATTTCACAGCGTAGACATCTTAAAGGGAAAAAATACGGACAACAAAGAATAAAATTCATGACAGTGCTCCTGCGCACAGATACCCCATACATACGGGGTAATTGTACGCGGGTATGGGGTAACTTAGCGCAGTAGAGTATGTCTCTTTTTAGGTATTAATATTGAAAATATGTTGAAATAAAATATTTCTCGAGCATACTATATGCATATTGTGTTATAAAAAAAACATGGGTGATATAACAAAAGTAAGATTCTTTGAAAATACGATATTTACATTTCGGATATCGATATTATCGATATTAATGATAGAGCGATAATAACGGTGTATCGATAAATATCGATATTTGTAAATTATCGATAACCGATATTGAAAATATGATATCGTGCACCCCTAGTTCCAACCGTTGCATGTATGCACCCATCTAGAACAGAGAATACAACTAAACCATTGTTCAGTTTTAAGTAGCAGCTCCCCACATCTGTGGAGGGTATCTTCTTCTGGATTTCAGTTACTTTTGCATAAATATAAATTTTTCGCGCGCACACTTACCCCTTCACAATGCGCACAGTTTCCCCGTACCTAAATTCCTTTATTGTTATTATCACAAAATTGTAAAAAAATATTTTTCAATAAATACCAAAAGCGCAATGCATTCTTTAAATGTTACTGAATATCGTAACACAAAACTGAAATTAAAATATTTATAATTAATTTATTTATGGCTTAAATTTTCGGAATCCAAAAATACATTGAAAACTCATTGCTGCTATGACGTCATACCGAACTTGATTGGTAAAGCAGATACTATCAGGGCTTTCAAAAATTAGAGTTGTGGGTGGATAACATAGATTTCATGAGCAGTAATTTCTTGTAAGTCTATTACTTTTTGAGATGAATGGGTGCGTACAAATACCCCGTGCGCACACTTACCCCATTTTCTCCTACTCAGGCCCGATTTTACAATCGTCGGATAAGCACTATTATTGGTATAACCTGTGGTATAACGTGACGTAGATATGGGGAGGAACATTAAAGGATATTTGGCGCACAGTTATTCCGTTCTTATTCCACGATTGTGAAATTGGGCCTCAGTGTGTTAAATTAAAAGTAAATGTTCGTAGTGACCTTAAGACCCGAAAGTGAAAATTAAATACGAAAGTAACCGAGTTGAAACCTCGAAAAGAAAATAAAACAAAGGAGCGATCGATTCAGTCCAAGTCGACACGATAACGTTCGTTTTTTCTAGAGTCGAATTTTCTTCGAGTGTAATCGATCTGATCAAGATAGCGGGCGAAATTCGGTGGCCAAATGTATTCAAAGTTTTAGGTATCGTGCGGGCAGGTCATCGCTGACCTTTCACGGTCAAACTGGAAGTACGAAAATAAATAAACCACCGAAATAGAATTTAGTGTTTGCGCTTGAAGTTGCCCATAGAAAGAAAGCCAACAAAATCAATTTTCTTTCTCGTGTGGAAGAAAAAAATTTGGAAAATATAACATAAAATATAAAATTACGAAATTATAACGCATTCACTTCATATATCACACCTGCCTATGCTTGGCAAAACCCAAGAAAAAATAGAGTTACTATAAACAAATGTTATAGGGCGGCTTCGCCATCACGGTGCTGAGATTAACCTTCAAAAGATGCCGAAAAGAACATCTGCACCTACACGTTGCATCATCCAATCAGTTCGGACTTGTCGGAATACAAACGTATAAATACTTGTCAATTTCAATTGTAAGGCATTCAAGTGCTATTGTTGCCATGGGAACGTACTGTAGCCTTGTAACCGGCTTGCACCCTCAAAGGTGGCTTCGCCATCATGATGCTGAGATTAACCTTGCTACAAGGTAACATCAAAAGATCCATCCTATTCGGACTTGTTTAAATACTTGCCAATTTCAGTTGCAACGCGATTCGATGTTTTTCCTGCTACAGTTAAGTACTCTTCTTTTCTTGTAACCAGGTGTAACGTGCGTCATATAAGTCTTCTATTTTTATATTAATTAATATTAGGCCTGTTCGATAGCTCTGCACTTTTCTACACTTTTTGCACCAACTGCTCCTGAGAGAGTGCGATGTATATAACATAACATACGTAGGAGTAAGAAAAATAGAGTAAAGGTGTTAAAAGTGTAGAAAGTGCAGAGCTATCGAACAGACCTATTATGTAATCTGGCCACGTCTCTTATTCAAAAAATACCGTAACAATACTTTCGTTTGAGAAGAAAATTAAAAAGAGCGAAAACTCGGGTCGTTCCATAAAATATGAGTTCGTAAACACTTCCGTTCCTGCCAAAAGATGGCACCACTACATTATTAATGCAATTTGTTCGCAATCGGCCATTAAAAGTGCCTCCTCTTCCCTCCAACCCAATAACCACATTTCAACATCTGATCGATAAAAAGCTTATCCGGAGCGACTCCAATTTTCCGCGTTGAAATTTTCAGACGTGTGTTGGACCCTCTCTGCCCTTCGAGATACGGTTAAAAAATGCAAGCACGATCCCCCGGGTAATTCCCTGCATTTTGCTTCGTTATTCCGCAGCACGAAAACCCACTTTTAATATCATTCTTCGCGTGAGTTTCGCGGAAAGGAAACTCACCCGCGACGCGATAGGATCTATTCTTTTTCTGCGAAAGTGATATTTAATCGAAATTTAATGGACGTTCCAAACTACTAAGTATTTCAGCAGGCAAATGCTACAATTTTTTTTTCCGACTGTGTAATTAATCGCTTACCTAATATGACCTATCCGTTATTGGACTTCAGGAATCGACGATGATGGCGACGATTATTATAATTCACTTGTTTGGCCATTAGCTAACTGGATGTTAAGTGTTTAGCAAACAAAATAATTTCTGTTGTTTATGAGCTTTCGCGAAGCGCGCGATGCGTCCGCGCAGAAAAGCTAATTACGCAGGACAAGCGCGTAGAGATAAGCTCGACCTAACAATGGGACGTGTTTACTTTATCTGCCCGTGTTTCGGCTGATTCTAATGGAAATATTATGTACTGTTCTTTCCATATGCTAAACCCGACGCAAAATGGAAATTATTTGAATACCGACGCCGTAAATCCGCGTCCTCAGCGGAGGAAAACAATTCCTGAAATCGCGTAATCGAATGGATTACATAAAAGTAGTGATTAATCAACGCCACAGGGTAAGAAGCCGGTATTCTGTACAGGAATTTGTTTATTTTAAATAGAAGATGTTGTCGCAAAACATCGGCTCGTCTGACCTTCGACCACCGAAGCATACCTGATCCGTTGCATAAAACACGTGTGTTCTTCGATCGCTAAGAAAAATACCTTAAATCGACGTTCTTTATTTTGGTGGAATTGCAATGTTTTCGTATGCCAAACAGAAATTTAATTCTCATACATTTGATCATTCTTTACGGCACTGTGAACCTGTGAGAAACGAGGAAAGACACGCCTAATCGTCTTGGCCCATCCTGACCGAACAAAGCGACGAGTTGATTTGACAAGATGCCAACCTATTTAGCTGAAAGCTCGCGCTCATCCCAGAACGAATTGACTGGAGCGAAGCAGATGCCTGAAAAAAGTTCAAAACGCGCGACATTTCCCTAGAATGTAATTTTACTTGACGACGACATAATTGGAGCCGAAAAATTCGACTCGGCCATCGCGTGCAAAATAATAAAGTATTCGACGAGCAGCAGAACAAGAAAAAAAATTAGGCGCATGAGTCAAGCAAGTGCACACCGGGCGGTAATTATGCGGTGGAAATATAATTAAACTTCCTGAACTCAGCCCACTGTAATTACATATGAAAATTTTACAGTCAATTCCGAGTAAACCCATGCAGTTGTTTCTGTTTTTCTTTTTCCTTCTTTGTCTACCTGCAACAATCTAGATGATTAACAAGATTACGCGGGGCTTAAAAACTGGGAAAGAATAAAACAGCGAGTAATTTTGTCAAGAGTCCAACGAGGGTGTCTCTGATGAGGACGAGGGCTAAACGTCGTGCCAACTTTAATAATCCCCCCCTTAATATCATTGAAATTCGAAGTTTAATTAAGGAGAAATATGTAAATTCTTTACGTACAATGCGAATTGCAAATGTAAATTTATTCGCGTCCTATTTATTAATTACTCACATTCGTGTAGGCACTTACAATGCAATAAGCGTTCATTACTGCAGGGGGCACATACATTTAGAAAAAAATGTTTCTGTAACACACTACCTGCAAGATAAGGCAAATGAGGTGAAATCGATAATTTTTTTTTCAATTATTTTAGAACACGTCATTATCCAGAAATAGTAAACTTCTTTCTTCATAGGCATGATGACCATGTTGAGAAGCTGTCAAGATGATCCTTTCCGTTTTCGCTTTTTGCAAATTGGGTATTCAAATAAAACAATTGAAGGTCTTAGGTCCAATTGTACAAATCCAGCTTAACATTAAACCAAGACGTAAACCCTTAACAACAATTGTTGAAATAATCGTTGCTATGGGTTTAAGGTTCAGCTTAAATTTAAACTGGCATTGTACAACTAGGCCTTAGAAGTAAGGATCTAAGGCCCAGTTGTACAATTCCAGCTTAACTTTAAGCCCTTGACAACAATTGTCGAAATAATAGTTGCTATGGGTTTAAGCTTTAGCTTAAGTTTAAACTGGCATTGTACAACTGGCCCTTTTTGTGAATTGTCATAAGTGATAAAAGAGGAAATGAAATGTTCACCAATTTGTTGGCATAACGAAACAACTGCTTTTACATGTGGGCAACATGTAGTGTCATTTATAAACTGACAAATATACTACATGAATAATTTGCGTAAATGTTTTAGCTCCAAAGAGAGTACAAGTGTTGCTTGATCACTTAGATGGTTCTAACCCCTCCGATTACGAACTGAAAAACTAAATTTTAGAATAAAATAAAATTTGTAACCGTGTTACGGTTCGATTTTGGCCCCCAAACTTTCAAATGTATATATCGTCTATTTTCGGTTTCGGTTCTTCGCTCTATTGTTAATAAACTCTAGGGTTTCTCGTTTTATTTCAGTTAAGTTGTTTTTGGTAACTTTTTATAACACTTGGGAATACTGTTCTCCCTAAACTTCTTGGCGTTCAATTATTCCTTTTCGTCTGTAACATGTCAGCACCAGATCCACTAGTGCCTAGTGCATTTCCTAGTGTTGTGAATAGTGCTTTGGTGCTTTTCAAAAATATCTACTCTATGTTGGTAATAGTACTGATTACTGAATATTACATTTTTACGTTTCGTAGTTTTCGTATTTCAGTTTCCTTTGTTTTCTATCAGCCTTTTGATCTTTAGATTCTCGCCGCCGCGCCGGTGGATCTTCGATCTTCTTTTATTCTCTGTTCATCATTTTCATCATTTTCTCTTTCATCATTCTCTGTTCATCATTTTACATGGATGCTTGTAAGCAGTGTTGTAATTCTGTAATTCTGCAGTCTGTAATTCAGATACAGATACTTACCCTAATTTGTAACTCGTTACAGTTACATATACTTCTTTTTAAAAGTAATTAGATCCAGATACAGATATAGTATAAATGTTTCTAGATACCTTTCAGATACTTTTAGATACGTACATAAATGTGTTACATTATAATAAAAATAATAATTTCAATAAAAAAAAACTGACAAAGTAACAAAGTTTGAAACTGATAAATGTCAAACAGAAAGAACAATTATTGTCGTTTTATGACATTAACAAAATTACACTGAAGAGTAGTATATGCAAGACATCAAATCAAACATCAAACAAGTTCACAAGTTCAAGTAGATTACGTTGCATATATTCTTCAACTAAATATGGCTCCAAAGTTTTATAGTAGTCAATATAATTTATAACAGAATCTATAAACAGCATGGAGAATTTCATCATAAATATAATATGTATTTCCGCGCGAAAACTTCTACTGCCTGTACTCAGTTAAGCAGATAGCATTTGCGGTTCTCGTGCAGCATTTGTGATTGGCTCATTCAAAATTATAGCCAATTACAAATGCTGCACGCTGGCTGTAATTTTGAATGAGCCAATCACAAATGCTGCACGAGAACCGTAAAACACTATCCGCTTAGCTGAGTAGGTAGCTTTATTGATTTATCCGTTGTGGAAGTTTATTATAAAAGCATATTGCATAATATAAAGATTTTTCCATTAACGTTTAGCCTGTGTATTGGAAAACTGTACTTTTAGTTTCTTGTAACATAATGTGAGATGGCATTTTTATTTTTATTAAAAAATGTATCTGTGTATCTAATTGCTCAGATACATACATAAATGTAACTAATTACAGATACTAAGTACTACAATGTAACTAGTTACAGATACAGATGCACTGAAAGTATCTAGATACTGTATCTAAATACTTGTTACTAGATATGTTACAACACTGCTTGTAAGAAAGGAGTCAAAGAAGATTATTTGAATGCTTAAAATCAGTGTTGATCACGATTTTTTTTAATAATCAAAATTCATTGATTTACGTAAAAAAAACAAGAATCAGAATCAGATCTAGTAGAAAATTTAAAATTTTGTATTCCTTAGTCCCATTTGTAACTCAAGAAAAACTAGAATAAATTGAAATCATTTTTAGATGAAAACAGTCAAAAATCGAAAGCTGTTCAATTTTATTTTACTTCACAACCAAATCGATTTTAGTTCGGATCAGAACCAAATCTTTTCGCGTCTGTTAAAAAATGTACAGGATATAATTTAATGATTGTAAAAAAATTGAAGGGATGATTCCTGAGATGATTCTAACTAAAAAAGTTCCTATAAACAAGTACAGTATATTAGTGACATATGGGAACATTTTTTATTATTGATTTTTGTGAAGAAATTTTACTAACATTAATTCGTATGTCAATCAAAACAAAAAGGCAACCAAACCACATCATCTAGTTGACAATTTAAAATTCGGCGGGAAGATTGAAAATCTCAAAAATTGCAACACGAAGAAGCTTCGATGTGACACATAAGTTCGCACTAGATGTTTATCGGATTAAATTAAAAAAATACAGTGCTATACAACGTGTTCCGTGAATAAAAATTAAACTTTGGTTTATAACTTAGTTCACAACCAGATCAAAACCAAATCATCTTGTTCAGCTCAGATAAAAATCAAATTAATATCAGATCAGCTATCTGATTAAAAGATAAGTAAAAGTACCGGTTTCTTTTTGCACGTGATAAATAAATAAAATGAAATAAGTTTTGAAACCAAAAATCGAAAGCGGTTCAGTTCACAATAAATTCAATTTTAGTTCGGATCAAAACCAAATCTATTTTAGTTCAGATGAAAACTAAATCTTTTTTTAGTTCAGATGAAAACTAAATCTTTTTTTAGTTCAGATGAACGCCAAATTAATGACCGATCAGCTACCTGAATAAAAAATAAAAAAAGTAGTAAAGGTATTTTTATAGAACATGACATACAGAAATAAATTTAAAAAACAGTTATAGAAAATTCAAAGCCAAACCAGAAATCAGAAGCCGTTCAGTTTTATCTAACAAGGGAAGTATCCGAACTCGAAAATTCAAAAAAATTTGAAACTTTGTGGGTTAGTAATTCACCCTAGGATAAGCACGGGGCCATTTTTTTTGATCGGCCCAAAAACGCTTTAGGCGGGGAATAGCACCCTTCGAAATTTCTGCCATTTTCAGTTTTCTGCGAATAACTCGACAACCAGCAGAGATAAAAATTAAAATTATATGGCAAAATATTTGTCTTTCAATGCTCTATAACATATGTAAAAATTGCCACCCCTTATAATTTGAAAATCAAAACTTACCCCCTACCACCCCAATCTGAAAAGTCAAAAAAATAATTCATTGCTCTGGGTGAGCAGTCCACTTCGGGTGAAATACAGTGATATCTTTATCACATTACTAATCTAACGCACGTATAGGTACATAATTGAAAAAGCAAACAGAGCAAAATATTTATTTGATTAACAATAAATACAAAAGGTAGTAATAAATCCAGTTACATGTGATGAAAATGATATTCTTGGAAAAAGGGTTCGAAGCATAGAAAACTATTACACCATGCACAACGTATTAAAGCTTCAGCTCCAGAAACTGAACATCGAGGTCGAACTGAACTAACTATCTGAATTTGCATTTGAAAATGCAAAACTGACGGGATGATCGAATTTATTCAGTTTGTTGATAATATATCCACTTTTGTACCAACTAGAGGCAAACAAATTTATACATCTTGGAGCCGAGAGTTGATTGTGTATAAATGATTTTACAATCACAGAAATAAAATTACTTTTAGGACGTTATTTCTTGCATGTAAATCTATGTTAAATTGTGCAAGAACTACTTGATTTGAAAATGCTTTTACGAAACCTTTCCAAACCCGAAAACCATATACATCGAAAAGTTGGATCATCCCTGATCCATCATCCTGATTGGTATTGTAAATATGAGACGTGTTTTCATCCTCTGAATTTTTCTTCCGAGTGTTAAAAAAATTTAGCTGCACTCCACCCGAAGTGGACTACTCACCCAGAGCAATGAACTATTTTTTTGACTTCTCAGATTGGGGTGGTAGAGGGTAAGTTTTGATTTTCAAACTATAAGGGGTGGCAATTTTTACATATGTGATAGAGCATTGAAAGACAAATATTTTGTCATATAATTTTAATTTTTATCTCTGCTGGTTATCGAGTTATTCGCAGGAAACTGAAAATCGCAGAAATATCGAAGGGTGCTTTTCCCCGCTTAAAGCGTTTTGGGCCGATAAAAAAATGGCTCCGTGCTTACCCTAGGGTGAACTACTAGCCCACAAAGTGTCAATTTTTTTTGAATTTTCGGGTTCGGATACTTCCCTACAAAAAGATCAATTTTAGTTCGAATCAAAACCAATTTTCTTTAGTTCGAATCAAAACCAAATTAATATCGAATCATTTGAAATAAGAAATAAAACAAGCACGCTGAATTAACAAAATTTTGAACAAAAAATATCCCAGGTAAAAAGGATAATAAACGATGAACGTAAATAAATTTAAAAAACACACGCAGAGAAAAAGCGATATGTGGACGCTTATAGCCTATCGAAACTTGTTGAAAAAATGTATTTTTTTAATTTTAAATGTTTACTACTTCAGTAGTTTATTTTTGCAATAAAAATGTTAAATTTCGTTAAAATTTTGTAAACAAATTTCATAAAACCATGATTTACAAAAAGAAATCGCTTGATTGATTGCGATTTTAAACAAGATTTTAATCAAGTGATTTAAATCAGGTCAAACCTGCTCAACCCTGGTCAAACATGAATGTTCGATTGCTTGTTTAAAAATGTTTTAAAAAATTTAATGAATGGTGGTTTGATTAACATAAAATCACTCTGTAACTGCCAGAGACAACTAATACGAAATTCTGTTCTAAATAAAGAAAATAGTGGCGCCATCTATGTAAAAGTCGGACAGTTTTTTTTTGAAGTGGCAATTTTAAAACGAGAAAACTCATTATAAAAAAATTAAAAAAATACAGACGTTCGAATGCTTATGAAAAAGGAGTACATCGTCATACATGATTGCTTAAATGCTTGTTGATATTTGATTGGGAGCCCAGAGACCGTCAAACACAATTGTTCGAAAGCTTGTCAGAAAGGAGTTCCTAGATGATCAAACATGTTACAAATCTGATTAAAATTGATCATTATGAAGCACTTGCAATCAATCGTTTTAAAAAAATCTGCTATACCTGTTGTTGGTTTGTTTAACATAAAATGACCCTGTAACTGTCAGAAACAACTATTTTGAATTTTCATTTTATTTTTACATATGAAAGGCGTGTGTAATTTACACACAGTTAAGAATCAAAGAGAAAAACTCGATTTAAACAAATCGATCACGTTTTCTGCTGGTTATTTCTTGTTGTCGCTTAAGTATGTAATAATTCTGCAATAAATAAAGAAAGAAAACGGCGCCATCTATGTACAAGTTCGCGAATTTTCTTGAAGCGGCAAATTTAAAACGAGAAAACTCGACTTACAAATTTTAAAAAAAGTCAGACGTTTGAATGCTTCTCAAAAAGGAGTTCATAGAATAAAATATAGACATATTATGTTTTTTCAATAAAGCAATGCTTTTAAATTTCTTGTGTGTTGCTTGATGCATTAGACCGCCCTGTCTCTTGGGATTTTATTAACGTTTGTGAAGAGCATCTGCAAGATTCAGTTTCCACGCCCTCGAGGCGGGTAAATGTTTGCGTCCCTCGGGCATCGACACGCCACGTGCTTTCTTCGTTCTGGCCCAATTGTTCTTTGGGTAAGTTTTATTTCCAGTCAGCTTCCTTCCCGTTACCGCATTTCTCTTATATTTGCGTTTCTTCCAATAGCACGTTGTGTGTGGGGCAAGTTTTGAGACTTAGAATCGCCCCCTTGCTTGAGTTTTGCGACCATTTGGTTCCTCCCGGATGAGTTTCGCTGTTAATACCTCGAGCCTCGGGAGCCTTTCTACCACGACATAGTTGTTCGCCGTTCAGGATCCCTGCCGCAACTTTTAGAGCACGCTTCGAGGGCTGCACCCTTTCCAAAGCCGAACACATTGTAGAATTGGTGGAGATCGACTTAGAGTATCATATGTCCTGCGTTGATTTACGTATACGTTAATTTGGGGTACTGATTTGTACCTCCGAGTAGATTCTTGCCTAATGTAGGCTCTGATTCCTTCTGACCCCGTGAATCGCTTTATTGTTAAGATTGAATTGATTCCGAACTAACGTTACTGTCCCGAAGATAAAGTTATTGTAAGTTTTAATGTAAACCAAACAGGATATCCTAGCCTGTGCGTTTAACGTCGCGATGTAATTTTTGGAACATTTAACGTTACGTTTCATTATTTTTGTGGACTGTCACGGCCGCTACCGCACTACTTTATGCACTAATTTCTCTTTTTGCGACGTCAACTACTGGATTTGTTTTTCGCATTCTTGGTATGTTAACAAACGACCGTACTACCATATTTTGTGTCTGAAACAGTCGGTAGCAACCGGATTAATTACGATCTAAAGTCTGCAAATTTAAAGAAATTTATCGCATACGTGTTTTATGAAACGGATGCAGGTATGCTCCGGTAGCTCGAAGGTCAGACGGGCTGACGCAGTGTCGATCGCTTTGCGACGAAATTTTGTGTATAATTTCTTTTCCTATTTAAAATAAACAAATTTCTGTCCAAAATACCGGTTTTGTTACACAAATTAGACCTTGAATTTTAAAACTACGTGACCCAAAAAGCTCCTTTGAATCTCCCCCCAATTACTAACTTGTCTTCTACTTTCGTAGCAAATGTATTTGATGCGTGTTGACTGTTGAGATGGTTCAAGAAGTCGTCACGCTGAGCCACACAATAAACGTATCATGTACACTTTGATTTAATGGACTGCTTTCCATAGCTTCGAAATTTAGGACCTTCATGAACAAACTAGAAAAGACCGATGAGGAAAGATTGCTGCGCCATTTCATAAAAAAATAAATGTTGGGATAAACAACTTATTGAGGATATGAACAGAATTCTAAAGAAGTTGAATAAAATGAGAAAACCGAAAGTGAATAACACAAATTTTTTTTGACTTTAGGAGAGTAAGTACCCTCAAATGAAATCGAACTGGTAGCTTCATTATTTTAAACGTACTTTGTTGGAAAGTGATTTGTTCTTGTAAAATTTCACGATATGTATGAGTTGGCAATCTGAAAAATATTTCGTCCACCGTAAATGACGAAATAACGAATTCTTCCACACAAGCATGTAGTCATTGACGGACATAATTCACGTCGTTTTATCGGATGGCCTAATTTCACGCGGGGCGAGCTGGGGAGAGCCAGGGGTGAAATACCATGCGGAACATGAAAATCATTAGTAAAAACTTTGCGGTAAAATGCGGACGTATAAATTGATCCTGGCTACCGATGTCGAGTTCCTTCTCCGGATTCGTTTTTCGTTCGCCGGCGACCCTCCCGTAATCGTAAATACACCCCGCGTTAACAACGACTTCAAAGGAATTAATTAGAAATTCGCCGTAAATCATGTGAAGAGTTTCTCCTTTTATTCGCTCTAAATTAAACCGATCGCGTGCGCGCATCGGGACGACGGTATAAATTATTTTTTCTGCGGCGAGGACGAGCTTTCCTGAATGAAAAGCCGTTTCCGCGATGATCTAAAACAAACAAACAGATACAGAAGGTCCCGTATTTATCCAGCAGTAAAACTCGATTTACGCCGACTTCTTTGTAATGTCATTTTCACGATCTTAAATACTGGCATTTATGACGGTTGTTGCTCGGCTTTGATGTATACCGCGTTATAAATATTTAATTTGATTTGGCAGGAGACAAATGAGCGGAGAGATATTTTCAGATTTTACAGATTTATGCATTTTAATGATTCTTTTTTATATACTAATAATTGCAAAAAAATCGAATAAAAGCCGGCTCCTCCACCATTATTATTTTTATGCTTTTGCTCAAGAGTACTACATTTTAAATTATATTAAATGATAAAATAAAGGGCTAGATGAAAAATACAATAATAACAATGCTGTTCTAAGATTTATTCAAATTCCCGATTCCTTTATGTTGATGGTAGTAACCGATAAATCAATCTTAGCCCCTCGCTGCGCTTTTTGAAAAAGGTCCGTTTCGTATCTGTATATGACTTCTAAAAGCTGTGCTGACTTTAACAAGTTCATAATTAATTTTTGGAAAAATATTTTCAAGCCTGAAAAGAACTGATTAATGTAAGCTCTGCCTCCTAAATGGTTTCCAAAAGCTTCTACTCTTTTGTGTTAGCATTAGTAAAGTTCCTAAGTAATTTTCTTAAACTATTTTAAATCTTGCATTTATTCTTATAGTTATTTTTCAAATTATTTTAAAGCATCCCCTTAGCCACATTTCTGTAAGGTTTCAATTGGCTAGAAGGAGAGCTTTCGTTTTCTAAAAGACTTCTAGAAGTTATTTATTTCAATTTTGGTAGCAGTTTGCATGCAATGTCTTCTTCGTCTTCTTCTTAAGCACACATGCCCGTACCTCTTCATAAGTTATATCTAGCAGATCTCCATCATCGTCCATTTTGTTAATGTATTCGTCTCATCGTTTTCTATAATCTTTTATTTATTGTCTTGGTTCATAGGTATGAGGATGTATTCATTAATAGATTCATTCTCTAGAGCAATCTCTAGAGTCTAGAATATTCTCATCTTGTTTTAACGTTATGTAATAATAGGAGCACTGAGTCAAAAACATCATCAACATAGGCATTAGGGACACTGCATCCGACTGGTTCTCTTCTTATCTACTTTATTTGGTAGGAAACGGTTCGTCGAAATAACATATTCCGTTACAAACGGAACCCAAGACAGAATTAAATCGACAATAATGTCGAAAATTTTTGTGTAGCGGACTGGCTTCAATTTGTCAATCCTACTGGTCAACAAGCGATCGAAAGATGTCGCTACTTTAATAGACAATAATGTCGTAAATAATATTGGAGTACCACCGGGCCCAATACTTGCACCAGATTTCTTCCTTTTGTTTTTTAAACGATCTGCACATTTTCTTTCAAATTGTTGCTTGTTCTCTTCCACGATTCTCTTCAATTCTACCTTCTAGATTTTCAGTCCTTTCCTTTTCCTGTACTTCTCTCAAAACATTTCTTGTTGATATTATCAATTAATCTTTTTTATACTGTCTTTCTGGAGTAAATAAATTTCGTGTTTCGATGTGTTCATACAGGGTATATATTTTTTTTTCTCCAACTCGTTGATCCTCTTTTAAGACATTACATCTTTTTTATTGGAAGGTTTGTTCGTAAAATTCATTAAAATTATTATTACCCCTGTATATGGTGTGGGAATCGTAGTCGTAACGGTCTTCTTCAATTTCATAAAATCGTAAAATATTGGACAACAAGACAAATGCAATGACCCACGCAACACTTTATCGTTCTGTTTCACTCACTCCCCTGCGTAAGTCTGCTGTCTCTCTTAACAAACCCCTTTGCAGTGTACCCGTCGAAACCCCGCTCGTGTACGACCGCGCTGTTGTTCCATTTCAGTCTTGTGGCTGCTCGTTTGGCGTACACATCCTGTTCTGGGCTTCTCCGCTTTGTTTGTGGATTTCACTAAACTGTGATTGTTTAAAGGGAAAACTGAACGGAGGATCTTGCTCCGGTTTTGATTTGTGCTTTCTTCCAGGCCTTTCCAAGCCTGACTTCTGGATACAAGTCAGGTATGTTTCATATAGGCAACCGCTGTACGCAGGTCAGGTGGTAACACGTGTTTATTTTGATCATTTCTTTTGTCCCGGACGTTTCATTGAAGCGCTTCTTTGTTGAGTCGAAGTTGGAATTTTGATGGCGTCGTTGTAGTCCGAGATCGGCCATCCATCTTAATGCCTGTTAATACGGCTGTTTACTACTCCCACCATTAGAGGGAGCTCATAACCAGGAAAGCTTAAAGTTACTGTATTGAGAAGGGAGCGCCAAGTTTCTATCTCTTTTAATTTGGGGTTAATCAAATTCATTCATTCAAATTGATAGTCCGAGATCGGCCATCCATCTCAATGCCCGTTAATACGACTGTTTACTACTCCAACCATTAGAGGGAGCTCATAACTAGGAAAGCTTAAAGTTACTGTATTGAGAAGGGAGCGCCAAGTTTCTATCTCTTTTAATTTGGGGTTAATCAAATTCATTCATTCAAATTGATAATCCGAGATCGGCCATCCATCTTAATGCCTGTTAATACGGCTGTTTACTACTCCCACCATTAGAGGTCGCTCATAACCAGGAGAGCTTAAGGTTACTGTATTGGGAAGGGAGCGCTAACTTTCTAAGGCCCGGTATTTCAGTTTCCGTTTAAAATATAGTTTAACTAAACCAAAGCTTAAAATGAAACGGCATTTATATTAATACGGGTATTTCAGATTAATCCGATAGTTCCGGTTAATTAAGCTGTAGTTTAGATATGTTGATATTCCTGTGAGTAACGTTGACGGTACTATTAAACCTTTAAAATGTAAGAGAACAATGTAAACGGTATGTATTACGCTTATTTAAGGGTTTTACTTGTTTGATGCAATAATAATTGACAAATGTTATAATATAAATACGGATTTAAGCGGCAGATCTCGGAACTACGTAAAGCTCAGTTTAAATCCTTAAACCAACGCTTGGGTGAAGTTTAATTTTAAACGCCGCTTATTGTTGCAACACATTTAAACAAAAGTGGAAATACACCCGTTTATTGTTAAACTGAGTTTAGCGCAAAACAGCGGTTCAAACCGAACCTGAAATACCGGGCCTATCTCTTTTAATTTGGAGTTAATCAAATTCATTCATAAACTCCCTAGCAACAGTAACTTGTTATGTATCTATCCTTTTTTTCTTAGCGTTTCATCGCGTCCTTTTTAATTTGGGAGACGAAAGATAAAGATGCGGAAATGAATGGCGGTACCTTCTGAATCAGTAACCTTAGGAAAGCAAGCTGGTGCTCTGGAAACGTCTCTCCTGTGAATTCGTTCTTCAAACGACTTCAGCTGTTGTGCTTTCACAGTTGGGAGTTGAAGCTCGGATTTTATTTTATATTTTGGACGCATTTTAGCACAGACTACGTTTACATGCGTAGTTAAATTTACTATAGTTCTTGCCTTTTAATTTAATAATATATGTGAACGAACAAACGGATCCGTCTTTCGTGTTTTGACGTTTTATGTCACTTTGTTATTGACGATCTGCACTCTCAGGTTAACTGACTGCGTTTTGATTTCATTCTATTTTATTTAACAAATTTTTGAGTGGAATTCCTATTATCCTTTTATACACAAATAAGGACAAGTGAGCATTACTGGTGATTTTTATTTTATTCGTTTAACTTCAGACCGTTGTTTTGGGGTTGCGACCCATTCCACTGATTAGCAGGCAGTTGGGAAGTAAGTTAATTTGCACGCTCAATCAGGTACGTAGCAGGTTATTTGATTTGTTAATTTTATATAATAAATGATGGATGAAGAGGACTTAAATAGAAACAGACAGGGCCAACTTTGTATAAGGCGGCAGCTCCTGCTAAGGTGGTATTCATCTTCTGAAAGTCTTTTAAAGACTATATATTGTAGTTGGTAGACAGAAGCTTCACTTTAGAAGGAGCAATTTGATGTCAACATACAAGAACCAAATTCGCCTTCAAAGATATTTCTAGAAATTTCATTTTTTTTTTGTTATGAAGTAGGTACTTAAGCATTTTGTAAGCTATGTTGAAACATGACGTGATAAAAAGGGATTTGTAGAAGTTTCCAATTTTTCTCTCTATTGACTTTAGCGGTTTGCAAAAAAACAGAAAGAGATTGAAGATTCTGAACAGGTTTACCATTTGTAAGTTTTCTGCTGTTTTTTAAGACTTCGGTTTTCTGTTGGCATTAGCGACTGCTAACTGAATTGCAAGCACAATTCGTAATTGCACGTTTAGGGAAGGGATTTCGATTGTGTAATACAATTGATTCTTTTTTATTTTCGATAACATGTTACTTTTGACGAAAAAAATCATCAGTAAGTATGGTACTTTCGAAGTACTTGGTGTTTTCTTTTCGATTTTTTCTATTAAGTTTTGAAGTGAACCTCTCTGAAATGATCGTCGTTACGTTGTGTAAGTGCGCATCAAGTGTGTTATGTCATCGAGCTTATTCTCGAGAGAAGGCAACGTCCGAAGGGCATAAATCGACAGGAGTTCATTCCCGTCGTCGTCGGCCTGAGACAACTCCGAAATTAAAAATAGCACCAGCTGGTTTGGAGTCTCAGCGGTGACGTGGCGGGCTTCACCGTGACGTCACCTAACATTTAACTGACACACATTACGATACGCCAAGTTCGACCGATTTCGCCGGTCTTCTCCGGGCTAAAAATACGCGGTCACGTCTCGAAATACATCACCACCGGCTGCATTGCACTGTTATCGCACGGGAACCGTGTCCTCGGAACTCGGCCAGGTAAAATTTCGGTGGAAATAGACCGAGGAAACCCAAAAAATTGATCGTCTTACTAAAACGAAAGTACTTCCGGTTTTCGCAACTTCCGGTTTTCGTGCAGACGTATTTTTGGAAAATTTTATTTTCCTTTTCATTTTTGAAATATTTCAGGTGAATCGTTTTCAAAAAATCAACCTGTAGAATATTTCTTTTAAAAAATATTTCATGCGCAAATACTTCTTGCAAAAGTAAATGTTTTGTAACGGATGTTTTTTTTTTTTTGATTTGGCGTCGAAGTTGGCCGTGATAAGGTGCTTATTGTGAACGCACCACAATTTTGATTATTTGTTGTAAATCTTATTGTCTTTTTTCGTTTGTCACAACAGATCTCATTCTGACTGCCTTTTTTTGTTTGTTACAATAGAACGCATTCTTGTGTTGTTCTATCGTACTGTTGAATTCGAAATCTCGAAAGCAAGGTTAGAAATGCAAGTTCAAATGTCAAATTAACAACTTTCATGACGATGATGGTTCCATGGCCAACTTCGACGTAAGATTAAAGAAAAAACACTCTTTGTTTTAAATAGGCAGCAGTGTGATACGATTTGTGCCACTTTCATAAGTTATGTTTAAATGTCAAATAGAACAAAAATATCAACTTGTCACTGGACGCAAGGTATAATCAAGAAAAAGAAAAACGAATGACAATCGCAGATGAAGGAAAACAAAAGACAATCGTGAATGAAACGAAAAACAAAGCAAAAACCAAATTATTCCAAAACAGAACAAGCAAGAAAACTATTAACATAAATTTTATGAATGAACGTCTTATAAAACAAAAAAAAAGATAATGCAAAGAAAGGGAAGTAGGACGCGATGTATGATAAAAGAAAACAAATGAAGGAGAACGAAAACAATCGACTTTGTAGTCTATTGTTTTTTCGCCAGTTACTTTCTTTCGATTTTTATTGTTATCAATTTATTATTTTCTGTTTTCTTCTTTTTTCGCCAGTTACCATTTTTTGTTTAACAATCGATCACCTTTCGTTAATTTTTTTAATTCATGATTGTAATTTGAATGAAAATAAAATAAGTAAATAACGTCGAAAATAATTTTAAGAAACCAAGAATTTACTGATTATTATCGAAGGGGAAGCAGGACGTGAAGTATAATCAAGAAAAGAAAAAAAAACAAATGACAAGAATGGTCCGATTTCACGCTCAAGCAATTTGCGCAAATGGATTTGTGCAAGCATTTGCGCATACAAATTTATTTGCGCAAATACACGCAGTTTTCCAAACTTTTTAGTTTGTGCAAGCAAAAAAATACGTTTTCATGTTTTTGTGCAAATTGCTTGAACGTGAAAACGGACCATTACAGAAAAATAAAAGACAATCGTGAACAAAGCAGAAAACAAAGAAAAAGTCAAACGATTCCAAAACAAAACAGCCAAGAAAAATTATTGCAATAAATAAATTTAAAAAATTAAATAACGGAAAGAAAAAGGAGTAGGAGGCGCTGTATGATAAAAAAAAACAAATGAAGGAGAACAAAACAACCGAGCTACTTTATTTCCATTTTCATTGTTATCTATTATTCTCTGTTTTTTTTTTCCTTTTTCGCCAATAAAAAGAAAACTAATGACAATCGCGGTTGAAGGTAAACAAAAGACAATCGTGATCAAAGCGAAAAACAAGAAAAAAATTAAACAATTCAAAAAGAATCATTCTAATCATAAATGAACGTACTCGCTCGTAAAACAAAAAAAAAAGATATTAAATGAAAAAGAAGTAGAACGCGATGTGTGATAAAAAAAAATGAAGGAAAACGAAAACAATCGAAAACATGTCGAATTTCTTTGCATTTTCGTTCTTGTCAATGTGTTTTTATCCTTTTTTGAAAATTATTGCTATTTTTTTGTTTTGCAATCTACAGGGTAGCCCAAGTGAAAGTATTTCTTCCTTAACGCGAAAACTGTTTAAAATAGGTACAAATGTTTTATACAAAAGCTTCCTAATTTTGTATTCTCCATCTTGTAAAAGTTTTAAATATGAGTGACTTCCAGTTATACCGGAAGTAAGTACTTACTTCGATGTTTTAAAAGGAATGTTTTAAATGGAATGGAATGTTTTACCGAAAAGGCGTAGTTTTTGATAATTTTTTTTATTTTTTAAAATTTCGGTGGAAATAGACCGAGGAAACCCAAAAAATTGATCGTCTTACTAAAACGAAGGTACTTCCGGTTTTCTCAACTTCCGGTTTTCGTAATTTAAAGAAAATCAATGCTACCGCAGCTCATTAAACTTCTTCATCAACTCTACTCTATACATACTTATAGTCAAGTGCCATTATGTTTTAATCTAAACTGATTTTTATTTATTATTGTTGTGGTTGTATATTTTATCAAGTTTAGAATTTAGAAAAGTTTACGCATTTTCAATATATCCGTAAAACACGAGCACGTTTGTTTATTTTATCTTATGGTTTGGCAATATGATACGGGTAGCGTCTCACGCAGGCAGAGGGATAGAAGAAAAGATAGCGGCAGTCTCTGCGCGTAGATGCAGCAGGGTAAACGCGTGTTGGTAAAATACGCTAATTAGGCGTACGGGCTCGCGAGTGTTGTTAATGAAATGTAGTGGACGTTTGATAAGGGTTATCGGCCTTGGAAAGGCGATAATTTGCCAGAGATAATATCGACCTGGAGATGGCGATATCTTGACAGAGGTAGTTTGGCAGTACCTCGATCTTGACGCAGCGAAGTGTAGAGACCGTCGAGATGACGGGTCTGGTCGACTTGCCGGTCATATTGGACTTCACCAGCAGTACGACATCTCCGGGGAACGGTCGCAGCAAAGAACACTGGTAGGTGACCGGTGATGTCGGAAAAACAACTAGTTGTATACCTGACCAGGTGATTGCCTTGTGCTTTCAAAACGGTCATGACTTGGTGTTGCCTGTGCTCGGGTCGGTGTAGCAACACCGTAGGAGCACCAATGATTCTGAGAACGTACGCTCAGAAGGCAAGGTATGCTAATATCTACCTGGGGTTTGTCTTTATGCATGCGAAGTACGAAGATGGACAATCGAGGACACCTTCTTCGTGAATTCACAACCCAGAAGGGAGCTTCCGCATCTAGAGTCACCGCTGGAGGGGGCGGGGCCGGGAGAGGGCCCCGGTGAGTAAACAAGTCCTATAGTCTTGAGTAGATACTCGTAAATGGTTATTTGTAATTTTGCATGACATCCTTATCGAATCGAAAAGTGAAGCCCAGATGTTAAGGCGTTTACCCTCAGCTCCGCAGTGGACGATAAAGAGAGAAAGAAAGCAGGGAAAGAGAGGAAAGAGAGAGTGAGTGAATGTTTTTTGTAACTCGGTCCTCTGACATTGTTATTAGTCGAAAATGTTTAACACAAAAAAAAACTAGCCTACATTATTATTATTATTATTAAATGCATTACTATTACCATTTATGTCGAACGCTATCCTTTTTTTTCATGTTTTAATAATTTATTTTGAAACTTTAGAATTTTGCAGTTGTTCTTCGTCGGTTAACAGCGCCATCTGCCGAGAGGCAGAGTAATTAATTTTCTTTCATTGCAATTCATTTTCGTTTAATTTTCTTCTTTTTCTTTTTCTACTCCTGCGCTCGACGATTTCAGTTGAACGTTCTCATATCCTTTCTCTTCTTCTTAATTTGTTTTGAATGTTTCGAATTTCGCAGTTGTTCTTTGGTCAACAGCGCCATCTATTAGGAGGCGGAATAATTAATTTTCTTTTATTGGTTCGCGTTTTCGAACTTGAAACCGACTTTTTAAGTTTTCGTTTACGATCATAGAATTTGAATTTCTTTTTCTTCAATTTTATTAAGTACTCAACGATTTACTTTGTTAAGTTTTCCGTTTGCGGTAAGGAAGAGCAGCGCCATCTACGGTAGAGCATCCGAACTACATACTTCATTACAGTTAATTTTCGTTTAATTTTCTCCTTCGCTCGACGATTTGAGTTGAACGTTCTTATTATTATTCTATTCTTCTTACATACTATTATTACGTTGTTATTATTAAAGTAAATTGTCGCTCTAGCACCCGAATGCTTGCGTGTATAACTCCCGAACTTTAAGTACCGCAGCGCCACCTGTACGCCAAGAGACTCACCTTCGTCGTTTGATTGCCCCTGCTAAGAGAATCGGACTTAAAGGAGATTGAACAATAGGGAATATTATTACATTCTTATTACTATTATGTATTACATTCTTATGACGATTTAAGTTGAACTTTTTCTTCTTGATTTAATGATTTATTTAGAATTTTAGAAAGGTTTAGAATTTTGAAGTCGTTCTTTGGTTGCCGTAAATTAGAAGCGCCATCTGTTGTACATTCCCAAGAATTCACGTGCGTAATGCTTGTTTCTCCTAATTTTTTTAATTAAAAAATAAATCAAATGCAATAATAACATCGACGCGACGGCGTCAGGGTTTATGAAGCTGCGTTCACAATCGAAACTTAAAAACGTCAAATTACCAGTTGCAATCAAGAATTAATTAACAGCGCCATCTGTTAAGAGCCGGATGAATTACATACTTTATCATATTTTATATTTTGGACACTTGTGACAGCTGTCAAAATTTGAACAAAGTTTTCTGGTAGTTGATGACCACATTCTAATCAATCACATTCATAAAACTTTTATAGTTAAACTGACTTATTTTTTTGCAATTTTGACAAATGTCAAAGTTTTATTGGAGTATTAATGGACTGTTGATAACGTCATTTTAATTAATCCCATTCATAAGAAAGACATATTTTAACTGTCAAACTGCTTGACAGTTCATTTTTTGACAATTCTGAGAGCTGTGACAGTTTTAACAAAATTTTGTAAAAGAATATTGATGTCATTCTAATTAATCTCAATCATAAAACGCATATTTTAATTACATAATTGATAATTGTTAAATTGATACCTGATTCTTTTTACAATTTATCAGTTGTCAAAGTTTTTGTTAATAAAGTTTTCTAGTGGACCAATGATCAAACTGATTGACAGTTAATTTTTTGACAATTACGACAGCTGTACAGGTTTGAACATAATTTTTGTAATAAAATATTGATATAGACGTTCTTATTAATCACATTAATGAAAAGAAACTTATATTTTAATTGTCAAAGTGACTAACATCTAATTTTTTGGACAATTTTGACAGTCGCCAAGCTTGAATAAACTTTTTGTTTTTAATAGACTTTCCATGACATCCTTCTAATGAATCACAATAAAAATGTCTTATATGTTAGCTGCCAAACTGATTAACACATTTTGTGACAATTATTACTGCTGTGAAAGTTTAAATAAAATATTTCTGGTAAAATATTGATGTAGCCATTCTAATTAATCAAATTGAAAAATAAACCTATATTTGTATTTTAATTGTTAAAGTGACTACCATCTAGTTTTTTTGACAGTCTTTAAAGTTTCAATATTTTTTTCCTTTTTACCCTAACTATCGGTGACATCATTCTAATTAATCACATTAATAGAAGAAACTCATATTTTAATTAAGGTTTTTTGACAATTACGACAGCTGTCAAAGTTTTAATAACATTTTCTAGTAGATTATTGAAGTCTAATTAATCCTGCCAATAAATAAATCTTGTGTTTTGATTGATTTTTTGACTATTTGATAGCTGTCAAAGATTTAATAAACTTTTCTAGCAGACCCTTTATGACGTCTTTCTAATTACTTACATCAATAAAACACTAGTACACAGTAGATGATATCATTGTAATTGATCACAGTAATAAAAAATCATTTTAATTATCAAACTAACTTGTCACCTGATTTTTTACAAATACTTCAACTGTCAAAGTTTTAATAAGATTTTCTAAGTTTTCCTAGTAGAATGTTGAGACGTCATTCTAATTAATTACATTAATAAAAAAACATATTTTAATTATCAAATTGACTGACAGCTGATTTTTTGACAATTACGATAGCTGTCAAAGTTTAAAAAAAAATTCAAGTAGATTCGCTAAGGTTCACATGTAGTTCGCTAAGGAAGAGCAGCGCCATCTGTGGTGAAGTAGGGGAACGATTTCCATACAATTGATTTTCATTTAATTTTCTTCTTCTCCTTCACTCGACGATTTCAGTTGGACTTAACTATTTGTTATTTCATTCTTATTACTATTATTTAATTCGATTACATTTGAATTTTTATTATTGTGTTTTCTTCGTATTGTCACCATTCGTTTCAAATTGTTTTGTTTTAAAATTTATTATTAATCTACTTAATTACCCAATTGCTCTGTAAAATGGACCGTCTTCTTTAACTTTATGTATTTTTAATGGATTTTCTAAAATTTACTCCTGAATCTAGTAACAAATCTTGGGATTTTGTTTTTCTTGAGAGATTTCTGCTTTTTAAACGTTGGTAACACTGGTTCGAAGTTGCAATTTTCGGGCAAATAGGGAAAGTAGGGAAGGCGGCAAATGCAAGTTTCGATTCAGGCAGCAAATTACCTAGCGCCGGCTCTGTTCTAACCTATAATGCGAGCTTATTAT
Organism: Dorcus parallelipipedus; assembly: GCA_958336345.1. Classification (NCBI taxonomy): domain Eukaryota; kingdom Metazoa; phylum Arthropoda; class Insecta; order Coleoptera; family Lucanidae; genus Dorcus; species Dorcus parallelipipedus. Next base: position 36,070,793 of record OY284480.1, read on the forward strand.
TCGATTTTTCCACTAGGGGGCTCTCGAGAAGCTTTCTCATCGAAACACTGGGGGGCTCTCGAGAGACTTTCTCATCGAAACACAAGAAGTAGCGTTAATGAAACTGAAGTAGTTCTTTAGTTCTCGCAAACGGGAAAACAATGTCGATAAAGCACGTTCCTGTGGAAGTTATGCAAACATTTATTAATAACTAACCCGCTGCACACTTTCTGCACTTTAGAATAAAAAAAATTACAATCTAAAGAATTATTTGATATTAAATAATATGTGACCCATTGTACTCGTAACAAATCTAAAAACGTGCGTAATTTTAATATTTCTACACGAGTATCTGCTTGTAGGACAATCTGTCGTTAATGATATTTTTTTTTTAATTCTCATATGCTTTGACAGCACATGGCCGCCTTGCATTGGGATGACTTATTATGTGGCGAACTGGCTTCAATTTGTCAATTCTACTGCAATATCAGGTCAACAAGCGATCGAAAGATGTCGCTACTTAAATGATATTTTTTTAATACTTGATTTTTAGTGCGATTAGTCTTAACATTTAAACATCGCCTAGAAAAAAAAGAAGAAAACATAAAATAGAAACGCATGTACTAATTACGATAAAACGAACTGATGTAAGTATTGCATGACTCGCGGCTATAAATTTAAAAAATTAGAAAATTACAGACGGCCAGCGTTTGCGGTTTATTGCGGTATGTCATACGGTCTAGAGCAGAAAAGACCGCATTATCACTTCAAGAACGCGATTTTCGTCCGAACAAAGACCGCATTCGCGTTCGCGTTCTTCCCCGATCGATGTTAAATGAACGTTAACTTTAAAGCCGCGTACTAAAACCCGTGCTTGCACTTCCGGGACTCTATATTTAATTATTTATTCAAAGAAAATTGCAGAGGCGGCTTTATTGCGGACATTTAAAATTTATTTGACTTTTATGATGCAGGAAAATGAAAAAGTTGCTTTAAAGCCAAATCACGAGCGTGCTTAGATATTTATTGCAATGTTTGACACAACTTGACACACACATACCCAAAAAAGACAAGAACTTCAATAGAAGTGACGAATTATCTCATCAAACATGTCGTCAAACAATTCGTTAAGTATAACATCAAACTTTTGGAAAAGTCTGCTTTACTTTGTTTACACTTTAAGTCACTCCGCGAGGTTTTCGCCATAAACTATCGTAAGGCCGTGCACGCATCACCTGAGCCCCTACGATACAGGTGAAATTCGTTATTCTTTCGAACAATAAGTACATGTATTAATAATGCAGATGGAGTTTCCTAAGAGAACACACGCGTAGTTTTACGACGTTGCAAATTGGCAGCTTCGTCAACATTTTTCGAATTTAATGGCAGACAAATCCCTCCGGTTGGCCGGGGGTCCTCATTACCGGATTATAAATAAATCGAAGCACGGCGATCGCGCTAAACAAATCGATCAAAAATAGAACGCCTTAAAAACCAACTGTAATAACAAATCGCCGTTGCAATTCTGCACTCGGCCGGGATTTATTCGTCTCGTCCAGTAGCGTCGCTTAACGACGTTTAAATTTAAAAAAAATTATGCCCGAGTAAAATTCAATCAAAAACAACGATACAACCGTGGTTAAGAAAGAGGAGCAGATGGACGAAATAAATACAGTCAAAAAGTGTTTTATACTTTTATGATTGTTACGGCTCGGCGTCGGGCATGAAATTGAGCTTTAAACGGAATTGACGTGATCAGCTGAAATACGAACTCCAAAATGTTTGCTTAACAGATGCATGCAAATCACCTACTCCGTACAAATTGCATAAAATAAGGTATAACAACCTTGAACGCATGCTTTATCAGGTAAACAAATAAATCACTACAACACGAAAACAATTCAAAACTCTATTGTAGGAATTCCTAGTATTTTTCTTTAATTTTAATTCTATTGTAAATAAAGTCTATTTTATTAACATTTATGGAAAGCATCTGGAAGGTTCAGTTGTCTCGTGCATCGACACGCCACGTGTTTTCTTTGCTTGTTTAAAAATGTTTTAAAAAATTAAATGATTGGTTTTTTGCTTAACATAAAATCACCCTTGGCGCCATCTATGTAAAAGTTGGACAGTTCCTTTGAAGTGGCAAATTTAAAACGAGAAAACTCATTTAAGAGCCGGAACTTCCTGAAATACGATTTTTTGAAATAACTTTGCTGCTATTCCAGTCGTTATAAATTGTCAAAAAAAATATATGTTGTAGAAAAGAAGTTATATTAAACGACTGTTGTTTTAGAAAAGCGATTAGTTTAATTTTTCTTAGTGAAAAAAAATATCGAAAGCAGCACTGAAATTTTTTTTAAATAACTTTTGCTTGGAAAATATGCATTATTTTAAATTGAAAAAAATACTAGAATAATCATTTCATAATTACCTAAACGACTGTTGTTTTCTTTTTTTTTAATTCTTTATTTTTTATAAATAAACAGGCATTTATTGAAATAGAGCTTCCATATACACGAATAAACGTAGTATCCTGTACCCCGCAACCCGTTCGCCAGTCTTTCACGGACACTCAAAGGAGAAGCATGGGTCTCGTCTCTCCGCCGCTACTTACGTATCGCTGCATTACTGGTTTGTAACTAGGATAAGATATTCCACCTAAAAATGGATGACTTCGAACCGAGAGTAATCGAATATTACCGATGTTTTGAAAATATCGGCTACGAACATTTTGAATCATTTCTATATATTCATATCGGTGATTCATATACAGCGTGTCGCTAAATTCCGTGGACATGGTTTAATCACAGACTCCTCAAAAATAAGATGATTTAACCCAATTTATCTATATCCAAAATTGCTACATTAAGGCAGTATTCTGCTTCAAAGTTGTTGGAAAAAAGTTAATTATTCTTATAAAAAAAGAATGCTTGATATTTGGCATGAGTATCTACGGGAAGTTAACTCATATTTTTAGATGGGTTTAGTAATTTGGAGTAGACAGCTGTGCAGCTAGTGTGAAAGTTCTTAGAAAGAAGCGTTCATTGGGAAACTTTTTTGCGTCTTTGTAATTTTTGATACCTATTTCTTACGGTTTAGTCACAAAATAGAAAAATCTAAGTGGTTGCAGCGCCTCTTATTGAAAAAAATAGCCCATACACGAAGAACAAATACCTTCTACAGGATGGGGCATAGGAACCTGACGATTTTCGTAATGAAATAGCACACACAATTTGCAAAATTTTTATTTAGTGTTTGCTTTATAAGAAAGGTAACTTTATGCCATTTTTTTTTAAAGAGAACATCGGTGATCTGGGCTCCACGATTTCTTACACTGTTCTAATCTTTCTCGAAGGTTTCTTATTACTCGCTCAATCATCTGGGTCAGGAACATCACCAAATCGTGAAATTAAATGTCCAGGGAACATTTCTCGCAACACAGACATTGTTCGCCTTGCCGTGTGGTATATCGCCCCATCTTGCTGAAACCATACAGTGTTACGATCAATTCCTAATTGACGCAATTGGAGACGAAATTACAGCCATTCCTCCGCAGATAATTGAGCGAGTAATAAGAAACCTTCGAGAAAGATTAGAACAGTATGTAAGAAATCGTGGAGCCCATCTCACTGATGTTCTCTTTAAAAAATAAAATGGCATAAAGTTACCTTTCTTATAAAACAAACACTAAATAAAAATTTAGCAAATTGTGTAAGCTATTTCATTACGAAAATCGTCAGGTACCTATGCTCCATCCTGTATATGGATATTTTATTTTTAGAAAGAGTCATTCATTAGTGAACGTTCTTGCGTCTTTCCAAATTTTGACACTTGTTATGGTTTAGTAAAAAATAGAAAAATCAAAATGGCTGCTTTTTCTAATTTGTGACCAAAATTGTAGCACGTAACAAAAACAAAAGGTTTATTTTTTTAATTGTTAACCGATTCAAAAAATTCAAAAATTGGTCTTATATGGATTTTTATGTAGATTTCACCTATACTAGCAGTTTCGCGGTAGCGAAAAAATATAATTTTTTTAAATGGAATACCCTGTATATTTTTCCAAATTTTTAATCCTTGAGTCACCCTGATAACAAACATACACTGTCTATAAGACACTGTATATAAATATCGTGTATTTGGATTACTAGTTTTTGTGTTATTCGTCAATTTATTGAAAACTTTTAAATACTTTTCAGCCTATCTAGAAGTATTATTTTAAGAGATACGAACAACTTTAAATACAATAGTTGTGGGATTTTGTACGTAATATCTTTTAGAGCTCTCACAAAAAAACAAAAGCGCATCGCAAAGGGGAGAAAAAATTACAATTTTTGTTTTTTTTTTAATGGAATACCCTATACATTGTTCAATGTAGTGAAATATCATTGTTTGCTGATTTCAGAAATATATAACATTTTGATACTTGGATGAGCGGTTTGTGAGATATTTGATTCTAAAATATCAATAAATGAATAATTATTTAAAAAATCAGGACTTGGAAAAATATTGTTAATTAATTTTGTATCGTTTCAAATTATTTGAATGCCTCTGTAATAATTTCATTGAAAGTATGTATACAATATAATTAATTTATATTAACCGCGTACTCAACACAGGTATGTACAGTCTTATTGTGATTTGATTTTAATGAAAGATTAAATATCATCGTTTAACCAAAAAATACGATTTTTCTTTCAACATATCGTATTTATTTTTGCTTCAGTTTACTTTTCAAAACCATTTTATATTATTAATATACGAAAGTGACTGTCCTGTCTGTTATTGCAAATAATAGGTATCAATATGAAATACTGAAAATTTGATTGTATCAACTTATTTAATATAATCTTGTCTCACAAGTAAGCAATTTACTAGCGAAGTTTTAGATGGTAATTGTAACTTATGTAACTTACGAAACGTAAGTTACATAAATGCGTATTTAAAATTGTGAGATGTAAATCTGTAAATAATAGATATTTTACAATAGTTATTATTAGCAAATTTCAGGTCTTTTTTTCCGTTTTTTTCCTATCGAGAAAAATTAATTTAATCTTGTTTTGACATCAACTATCGCCTAATATATTTTCTTTTCAGCAATATATATTTTTTTAGAATTCATAAAAGCTTGTACAGAAGAAAAATATTTACAAAATAGTTTCTGAGACATTTCCTACACCTAATTTAACGAAAATGCAACTAAATTGCTTTTTTAAATACTTTTTTTAAGAGAAATATCTAAATTTGATTCAATTTCTGACGATAAAAAAGTGTACTGCATTTAAAGTCATCTACATATTATAGCGCGCAAACCTTACGCTGCGAGTGGTTGTTGTCCAGGATGTAATTTCGACGAATAAATGTAAGTACCCGATAGTGGCGCCAAGTGTATTGCTGCCGGGGGAAGTGGGGGTGAAATCGCTTCCCTGGCTCAGGGAGTTCCGGCTCTTAAAAAAAAGTCCAAAAAATATAGACGTTCGAATGCTTATGAAAAAGGAGTTCATAGACGGTCATACATGATTGCTTAAATGCTTGTTGATGTTTGATTGGGAGCTCAGAGACCGTCAAACATAATTGTTCGAAAGCTTGTCGGAAAGGAGTTCCTAGATGATCAAACATGTTTTTATTTTTACAAATCTGATTACAAATGATGATTATGAAACACTTGCAATAATTCTTTAAAAAAAAAAATCTGCTACACCTGTTGTTGGTTTGTTTAACACAGAATGACCCTGTAACTGTCAGAAACAACTAATTTGAATTTTCATTTTATTTTTACATATGAAAGGCGTGTGTAATTTACACACAGTTAAGAATCAAAGAGAAAAACTCGATTTAAACAAATCGATCACGTTTTCTGCTGGTTATTTCTTGTTGTCGCTTCAGTATGTAATAATTCTGCAATAAAGAAAGAAAGAAAATGGCGCCATCTATGTACAAGTTCGCGAATTTTCTTGAAGCGGCAAATTTAAAACGAGAAAACTCGACTTACAAATTTTAAAAAAAGTCAGACGTTTGAATGCTTCTCAAAAAGGAGTTCATAGAATAAAATATAGACATATTATGTTTTTTCAATAAAGCAATGCTTTTAAATTTCTTGTGTGTTGCTTGATGCATTAGACCGCCCTGTTTCTTGGGATTTTATTAACGTTTGTAAAGAGCATCTGGAAGATTCAGTTCCAACGCCCTCGAGACGGGCAAATGTTTGCGTCCCTCGTGCATCGACACGCCACGTGCTTTCTTCGTTCTGGCCCAATTGTTCTTGGGGTAAGTTTTATTTCCAGTCAGCTTTCTTCTCGTTATCGCATTTCTCTTATACTTGCGTTTCGCCCAATAGCACGTTGTGTGTGGGGCAAGTTTTGAGAGTTAGAATCGCCCCCTTGCTTGAGTTTTGCGACTATTCGGTTCTTTCCAGATGAGTTTCGCTGTTAATACCTCGAGCCTCGGGAGCCTTTCTACCACGACATCGTTGTTCGCCGTTCAGGACCCCTGCCGCAACGTTTAGAGCACGCTTCGAGGGCTGCACCCTTTCCAAAACCGAACACATTGTAGAATTGGTGGAAATCGACTTAGACTATCATATGTCCTGCGTCGATTTACGTATACGTTAATTTGGGGTACTGATTTGTACCTCCGAGTAGATTCTTGCCTAATGTAGGCTCTGATTCCTTCTGACCCCGTGAATCGCTTTATTGTTAAGATTGAATTGATTCCGAACTAACGTTACTGTCCCGAAGATAAAGTTATTGTACGTTTTAATGTAAACCAAATATGATATCCTAGCCGGTGATTATGCGTATAACGTTGCGCTGTAATTTTTGGAACATTTATGTTACATTTCATTATTTTTGTGGAATGTCACGGCCGCTACCGCACTGTTTTATGCGGTAATTTCTCTTGACGTCTCGTGACGTCAACTAGTGGATTTGATTTTCGCATTCTTGATGTGTTAATAAACTACCATGCCACCATATTTTGTGTCTGAAACAGTCGGTAGCAACCGGATTAATTACGATCTAAAGTCTGCAAATTTAAAGAAATTTATCGCACACGTGTTTTATGGAACGGATGCAGGTATGCTCCGGTCGCTCGAAGGTCAGATGGACTGACGCTGTGTCGATCGCTCTGCGACAACATTTGTATATCTTTGAAAACGTAATTGATTTTAATTAGTCTCATAACAATTAATACACTTACACAACGCATTCATCATCAGCTGTGCAACTGTGTGTTATTAGTTCACGGTCAAGTTTTACGACTGAACGACTGTAATTCTCTGCGTCACACCATAAACCTTTAAAGGTTCTCGTCTTATGTATAGGCGTAACGCACATTTCGAGTAAATTTTTTATGAATTAAAAGTTTTTCCCAAGTCTCTTCCTTCGTCAAGTTAATTTCAAAACTACTTCATAGCTGGCATAAAAATCACATTTTTAAAAGTTGGTCTAAGGATTAATTTCGTATGGATTTCAACTGTTGTTAATCAACGTCGTGGTGAAAGGCGCAAACAACAAACAGCTATTTAATTATTCCATTGCGCCGTTTTAATTAGCAAGCGGTCATTACCGTTATTTACATCGAAATGAAAATGGCGGTTTCGCTATCGATTGCGTGTTTTGCTAACCGTGAATCGCTAACGGCCAGCGGCGAGCATTCATTTTTCATGATACTCCGCCATTAAATTTCGATGTGCTGCTGTGTTTGTTTGTTTTTTTTTTTGTGATAAACATCACCAGTAGCACACTTTGCCAGTTAATACTTCATTGGAGTTTTTTTTGCGTTTGATGGAAATGGGAGCGAAAATATTAAAACCCATTTCGAACTCTTTTAGAATTCTCTTGCGCAATGTCCCTTTTTTTCTTTACCCATCCAACAACACCTCTTTGCTTTGACGACGTGTACCAGTTCGTTGTGTTTTGCAGTTTTTACGATTTTTTTCTTCCGAAAAATTAGTGAAGGTAATTTGAAGCATCGCACAGTGATAAAGCTTCTAACTAAAGAGGGAAATGGACCAAAATGTCCTATCTTACTTTCAAGTGTAAACAGTTTCAATGGGGATTCAGGATGACCCCAGATCAGAAAGATCGGTTCTCTGCTGCTATCAGATCGACGAATGAAGATCCTAGTGCCTGTTAAAGAAGCTGGAGTATCCGAAACTACAGCTTACAAGATCGTGCACGAAGATTTAGGAATGAAAAAATGGATCCCCAAACTCCTTACACCAGAGCAGAAACTGGCGAGAACATTTGGCCGTTTTAGAACGCGATGAGAGTTCTTTTTCGCGAATTGTCACAGGCGCCTAGATTTGGGATCCCCCACGAAGCAGGAGTCAATGCAATAGATTCATAAGCCTTCCAAAGAAGGCGAAAGCTCAGTTGTCTTCTGGAACAGTTTTTTGGGACTGCGAAGGCATTCTGCTTATTGTGAATATATGGAAAAAGGGTCTACAGTTTAATGGAAAGGTTTGCCTAAGGACGATCCAAAACCTGAAGCAGGCCATTAGAAAAAAAACGTCCGAATTCATGGAGAACCAACAACTCGCGTAGTTCAAACCATTATCGAAAGCTGTGGATTCACCCACCACATAACGCCTTGCGACTTCTTTTTGTTCAGACGTAGTTTCGACATTATTAAGTTTGATGGAAATAAAGACTTGTCCTTTCCGTCGAGATCGATTTTTTTCGGCGAAACGCTTCGTTAACGGCATGCACACGCACGCGATCGATCGGTTTTATAAATAGGCAGGGACGTGTGTTTATTTTTTTGCGAAGTTCGGGATACATTCGATCAGTGGCTGTCATAATGTTTACGTTCGACTTGACTGCTAATGGACCTTTCCTGTTATTAAAATTTTGGGCAACATTACACCGTCTCGTGTTTATTGAACTCTGCTGTGTTTTCGTTTCCCGAGCTTTCCGATGAGCTTAAATTAAGACCCGGAAAGAAAAATAATCGAGGAGATATTCAATTCGCTTCATTTTTGAACTTTCTGTTTTTTATGACTTCATTTTATTTGATTTTTTTAAATAGGAAATTTTTAATTCTGGGGTTGTTTTGAAATTGGGGGCTGGTTCTAATTAGGTCATTAATATAACGTTTCTTTTTTTTTTGTTTTAAGTAAATTGAGGCTCTGCGAGTTGGACTTCACTAGTCTTCTTCACTCCACGTATTTATCATTCGTCCCCCAACTGATCCATCTTTCTATGCGAGTTTTCCCTCTTTTGTCTTTCGGTAGAACTCCAACAACATATTTTGCATCTCAAATTCCCATTACCCATCTAATCTATTTACCTTCAATCGTATCCCAATCTCTTTCAGCCATATCATCAAAAGTAAAAACATTACTGAAGTGAGATGACAGCTACAAGAACGTGAGCTGCCCCCCTAAGGACCTCTGATGGTGACCCTCTACATTGGCTTTTGTTCATTAAATTGTAAGAATACTTTTTGCTCGAGGTAGATCCTCGCCGGAGGTGATAGTCCTGCTTCAGTTGAAGTTGAGTAAACGAAGGCGTGGACGAGAAGAAGAAAAGAATAGAATGAAAAAGACTTACCATCTTTCCTGTAATAAAGCAGCTCCGCGTGTTTTTCCGCCCCGTCCGTTAAGGCGTCCCTGAGTGCAGAAACGGACTGTTGAGAGGTAAGTGGGCCGCACAAGAACTCGCAGGAAGCCGGCCTCTGCATCACTTCCGCCCGCGAGTAGCCAGTGAGACGGCAGAAGCCATCCGAACAGTAGATGATGTGACATTGTCCTTCCCGGCTGTTGGCTACCAAAAATGATCGATCTGCAAGAAGCAAAAGAGAAGAGGAGTTATTTTCGTGCCTGCAGCGCTTATTTTTAGCGCCCCCTAATTATTTGATTGTTCGGAATCGATCGATCGACGGTCTTTATCATTCGTATTAGGCTAATTGCTAATTAGGCGAGGAGTATTAAGCGCGTACGACTGATAAGCTCGCCGAGGTAATAATAGGAGATCGATGGGAATTACCGTAAAAAATTTATTTTAACAAAATGCGAGCAGGAAGATATTGGAAGTCTTCAAACAAAAAGGGTTTCTTTGCCTAAAATCTGTTGACTGTTGGGGGTTGCCAACCGTCCCGAATGAGCCGGTTCGTCCCGTTTTTATGACGTTACGCAAAAGGCATGTGCGGGACACTAATGGAAATGGAAATGTATTTTTGTTTCTTATTGTTTTCTACTTTGAAAGGCATATCTACAAGATTAGACTCAATATTTCCCAAAAAGGGGTTGACAATAAAGTTAAAGAAGAAGCAAAAATTACTATTTTGAAATTTGAACAAAGATATAGAAACAAAATAATAATGGGGATACTGTTCACGAAAGGGTTCGGCGAACTTTTTATGAAAATTACTTCAATGTGAATGTGAAAATTGAAAACGCAACCATTCGCTCATTTAAGTGGCAGGAGTGACTTAAGTTGCCCACCCTCAAGAATTGCGAGGTATTTCTGGACCGGCTCCGCTACCTTGCGTGGGTGAGGTTCTCACGCGTTCAGGGTCTTTATCGCGTGGCTTATTTACTTTAACATATCTTAATGGCCACTTATCGTAAGGAGAGGCAGTATTTTGGCTAAAGTTTGTCGCTTGTACCCCTTATCGCCTAAGATTGTTTATATTAACAATTAAAGCGCGAAATTCTTTCATAAATAAACTTGAAATAATTTTACAGTCGGACCTCCATAACTCGAATTTCAAGGAACCGGAAAATCACTTTGAGTTATAGAAATTTCGAGTTAAAGAAAGAGATTCCAGTTGTACACAATGTGCAGGGACATCAGTAAATTTCGACTTACAGAAAGTTTCGAGTTGTGGAGGTTCGAGTTATAGAGGTGCGACTGTATTTAAATTTAAATTCAGTAATTTATATCAAAAGTTATATTTAATCAGAAATTGTCTGAAAATAGAACGTTTTCTATTTCTGAAGATCAAACATTTCTTGCTTCAAATAATCTAGTAACTGACTAAATCTTGTGGTAGTCGAAAGCCAGTGTTGCCAACCGTACAATTATAATTGTATTCGTATGATTATTTAGCAGTACGATGTATGATTTCATTTTCAATATCGCGTGCATAAATACGATTGTTTGTTAAAGGACATTTTGATAATTTGATATAAAACAATTTTGAACGAAAATAAAATTTTTCAAGTTTCGCGTAAAAAAGGAAAAAGGAATGACAGTCGCAACGTTTACGGAAATTAAAAAAACAAACAAACAAAGAAAAATGGAAACAATCAAAAACAAAAAAGAACGAAAAACGTTTTTGACCATCGAAATGGGAAAATAAAATAAAATTCCTAAAGAAGGTAAGAAAAGCAAATGGTGATCGTAACAAAAAATTAAAACTCAAACGTAATGGGTAATTCGAAATTCCCAAAGAAAAAGAGGAAAAGGAAAACAAATTGCAATCGCGACATTTACGAGAGAAAAAACGCAAAAATAGAAAATAAATTTTTGATAATGATAAATGGTAGACAATAATTAAAAACAAAAAAATAACGTTTTTGACAATCGCGAAACTCAATCGACTTTGACAAAAAATTAAAATTCCAGAAGAAAAACAAATGTCGACCAAAAAATAAACACGAATTGTAAAATCAAAATTTCTTTAAAAAATAATTAATAACACACATTAAAGACATTAAAAAAATTTTTGATGCAAGTCAGTCGGCTGAATTGCAATGGGACACCAGAGCATCCTCTGTATAGCTATTTCGGTCCTAATTGAGGCCTCATCAACAGAAGAGTAGTTCAAGAATTCCGCTGAGAACTTCCAATTAGGGCCAAAATAGCTATACCTACAGACGATGCTCGGAAGCCCCATAGCTATCCAGCTGGGCCACCTTGTCTGTGATAACTTCCCAAGCAACACCATTTCGTTCATTAGACGGTTTATATACGACAGACAGGGATATTTTTGGTAATGGTATATAGAATACCAAAAATATTCATATTTTAATGGTACTGGTTACCCTAGGATATAAGTAATACGTTAACTATACGTTTTCATTAAATTGTAATAAAATATCGCGACTTGCAAAACACGTTTATCAAATTATTAAATTCCATCTTATCATGTAGGCGTAGGCCCATAACATACATTTTTCTCATTAAAATTTATAATATAATCTAAAAAAGTATAATGAATGTTTAGATGTAACATTTATTAACAAATATTTATCCAAATTGGTCTTGTGACCCTTGTTACATAGTAAATTTTCTATAAAACTACTAACATTGTATCACTACATAAGATGAGAGCTTAAAATATGAGTATCTTATAAATTTCGCCGCGAGATGTCGCGACCTAAACTGTTGCTCACTAAAGTTGTCGTTTATAAGTCAAAACCGCAGGAACTTTCTTGCCCATTACAAATCATCACAAAATATATAATTACTACAAACGAACAGACACTTGGTAAAGTTGAATTAAATGTCAACATTTCGCTGTACGTTTCACAGCTTCTTTAGAATAAGTTGTAATAACATAAATATATTATTATAATAATGTTATAAATCCAAAATATACGTCTAGTATAAACCATGTATAAACGTTGCGCGTACCCTATAAATATACATTTTGTGTAAACGTTATATTTATCCCAAAAAGAGACGTTAGTTAGACTGTCACTCATATGTATAAATACTAGTCTATAATATTCTACATTTAGACTAAATTCAAAACGTGTTTTAGACATATTCTATATTTGGTGTGTTACATGGGTTATGAGACAGCAGTATCGCTGCAATTCTACTATTCTCTGCTCCGTTTCAGGTTAAAACTCTGTCGTGCGATGGCGCGACTAAGCGGTATTCAAGACATAGTAATAATTCGAAATTAACGAGGAAAAAAGAAAACGAATGACAATAATAATAACGAGTGTTTTTTAAAAATTTTTAAATCTTATTTTCTTATTGTCTGTTTTCATTGTTACAACAAATCACATTCTTATTGTCGTTTTTCGTTTATTACGATAGATTACATTCTTGAGTTGTCTATATCGTACTGTTGAGTTCGAAAGAAACATCAGGAATTGCAAGTTCAAACGTCAAATTGACGATGATGGTTAACAATGAAATCTTCATAACGACCAACTTTTCAACACCAGATTTAAAAATACACTATTTATTTACGAAAGGAAAAGAAACAGAAATATTGAAATAAAATTTCTAAAAAATGGTAAAAAATAAAAAAATATGAATGACACGCTAATTGTCCGTATTGGCCACCTTATGTGTGACAGCCAGACCGCGGGGACTTGGCGGGATTGTACGATGAATGACCTAATTCGAGCACAAAAACTGTACAAAATACGTAAACAACAGTCAGTGGCGGATGTCGCCTGGCGCTCGCTAACTGAAATAAAATAAATATCCACACGTAACTTTACGTACGATCGAGCGTGCGCCGCACTGAGTAGGCGTTTAGACTTTGGACCCCACCAAGTCCCCGCTGTTTGATGATAGCTTATGAGATAACCACATCGCTGCGATTTTATTATTCTCTGCACAGTTCAAGATCAAACTCAGTCGTGCTATGGCGCGACTTAGCGTATTCAAGACATAATAATAATTCGAAATTCACAAGAAAACAAAACAAAAGAAAAACAAATGACAATCGTAATATTTAGGAAACGAAAAGAAACAGAGAAATCTGAAATAAAATTTCAGAAAAATTGTTAATAATCAAAAACAAGAAAAAATTCAGAATGACACGCTAATTGTCCGTATTGGCCACCTTGTTTGTGTGCGATAGCTTATGAGACAGCATCAACGCTGCGATTTTGTTATTCTCTACGCAATTCAAGGTCAAAACTCAGCCGCCCGATTGTGCGACTGAGCGGTATTCAAAACATAACAGTATGTAATTCGAAATTCACAAGAAAACAAATAACAATCTTAACATTTACGAAAGGAAAAGAATGAAGAAAATTTCTGAAACTGGGAAACAATCAAAAACAAGAAAAAATGAAATGAAATGTTTTCGACGACTCCAAAAACCCAATAGAAATGAGAAGTTAATTGAAAATTTCTGAAGAAACTAAGAAAAACAAACGACCATCGTAATATTTGCGCAAAAACGAGAAGCACGGAAAATTTTTGATTATCTAGAATCAATAAACATGGATAACTTACGAAAATGTAATCGGAATAGAAAAGAAAGAAAACGATAACTTCGAAAGGAAAAGAAGAAAAAAAGAAACAAATGATGACTCTAAATTTTACGAAAGAGCAAAAGACAGAAAAGCAAATGACGAGCGTAATGTTTACTAAAGAAATCAAATCAAAAAATATAAACAAAAAAGTAAATAAAAGATTAATTATGTAATTCGAACCTACAGTGACGACATTCTTTCAAACAATAACAACAAGAAAATGACGATGGCAAGAAAAATCAAAAAGAAACGGAAATATTTGAGCGCGAAATTCAAACAAAACAGTCCACAAACAGAACCTTTTTTATTTATTATTATTATTATTATTATTATGTATGTTTATCACTCAATAATAGACGCCACTGACAAGTCTTGGACTTAGTGGCATTTTTATTTTTGTTTGTAAAAAAAATACACTTTCGAGTTGCGCGTAAACTTTGAGATGAGAAACTTTTTGTCTATTACTATATTATATACTTATAACTTAGGTAGATAGTTATTAAATAATTATTAATTTAAATAGTAAAGTAATGGGCTTATAGTTTTATACATGTATAGAGATTAGATATTTCTGATGGTCAAAAAAAAAAACTGTAAAGCTAAGAGGAAATTAAATACATTATGGTTTAGCGAGTTTGTTATTTCAGTTTTCTTTCGATCCATTTTATTTTTGGTTTCCAGTTTTTGAATTCATTTAATTTCCACTTATCATATTTTATACGTACGTATAAACGTGCGCCTGTAACTTTGGTCAGTTTTCCACATTATAATGAATTGTGTTAAGAATTTGAAATCTGTACATTGTAAGGAATATTTGCAATAAATTATTATTATTAAAAAAAATTATTATTATTATTATTATATGTCAATCGGAATGAGGCGATTTTCAACGATTTTGAAAATGGTGAGTTGGCAACACAGTCTAAAACGACTTTCAGTTTCTACAAAGTGGTCAAGAATAACTGTTTGAGTTGACAATTACAATTAAGAGCATTTTTTTTATTCGGCTATTTGCAACACTGCAACCGTATGTAAATAAAAATTAGCGTTTTAATTTGAATTTGAAACGTCAAATGATGCTTGTAAAGTGACGGCTGTCAGTGTCAAGCCGTTAACAACCGGAAGTTACTCCAATTGTACCAATTAAAAATAAAATTCAGCACTACCAACTCAAACAGTGATTCTTGACCACTTCGTAGAATGCAAGTATTCATTTTAATTTATTTTACGGTAAGTAAAAGCTGTTAGCTAAACTAATGTTGATCGTTCATTAATATTTGAACATTTCGCAGTTTGATTTAACTCTAAAAATGCCAAATCATGTCAAAGAAAAAGTGTTTTATTCTGCTACCGATACTATGTCGTTTATTCCTTACTCTCTAATTATCATGTTTCCACCGCATATGAGTTTTCCGTAAATTAGGTTTTTGGAGTTGACAACCTGGTTTTCTTTTAGTTGTAGGAACTAGGAAAAAATCACACGTGAAATTGTGACAAAAATTGAATGGAAAGAATTCATCAGTGACCTGCGAGATACATAATGTATTACGAGTAGCTATATTTTCATTTTTCAAATGAATCGTGTCGTTTATACAGAGTTTAGTGCAAGTTGCTTCGAGTAACTATTTCTTACATAAAGTATTGATTTTTCTTTTTTATATACGTACTTGAACTTCTGCAAAGTGATTCGTTCAATTAGGGCTCACCAGTAAAAGATGCCTATAAATATTCTATTATCTAAAAAAAGATCTAATAATTTATTGTATTCACGGTACTTACGTCCCCCATGATTTTTCATGTTTATATACAACCCTCCGCATATACAAAAGCCGAATTTATGAACTCACTACAATTTACGGCTTCTGAAACACGCGGTTGTCCGGCCCTCGGCCCAGCATAACAAACAACCCTCCCGAAGACCGAATTTCGTCAGGTACAAACGCAAATTAAAATTAAGAATCACGCAACTACGCCAACGCCGTCGAAGGAACCCCTCGCTTAATAAATAAACGAGTTTCAGATAAGAGCGGCCCGCAGATTCATTAGTGTTAAGCGTCGGCGCGTATACCCTGCGTCCGTCTCTGTCCTTCGCGGGCGTCCCGACGCCTAAAAAGAGACGTGGAGTGCGTTAATATTCGCATCGATTCGGGGCCCTTATCTAGAACTAACCCACTTAATATTTTAGATAGTAAGTAGACGGGAGGGGTGCGCGGAACCCCGAGAACTATTTAGAAATTCTGTTCGCGGATTCTCCTCCTTATAATCCGGTTGCTTTTACTGCTGGAAGTTTGGCATACTTGAGGCGGGGGGGGAATAATGAACCGGGTCAAACACATTACTTGTTTTTTTTTTCACAGAAGTGGAATTAAATACTTTATTCGGTTTCCCCAATGAAACTGCACTTTGTATTCAATTATTTATTAACGAACAAATTCTATTTTGACACAATTAGAAAATGTTTGGTGCATAATAAACCATGTAACACAAGAAACTGAAGTTGTCAAATTTGTGAAACAAAAAAATAGAACGCGTTCTATTTTCAAAACACAAATTGTAACAAATATGTTCACAAATCTTATATTATAATAAATATATTACCGTGTCAAACGGCCTTTAAAACAAGCAAGAATTGCATATAGGGTGAACCATTTAAGCTGACTCTGCGAGATGTCTAACGAAGGAAGCGTTTGCGTAAAATTTAATTGCATGTAAAGAGGAAGCTTCGCTTGGAGGACTTTTTCAAGGTCATTTGAAGTTCAGTGTAGATGTTTTAAGTGGAAACCTTTATATTGTATTTTATTCTTTTCCCTCCTATAAAAATAAACCATTTTGAAACTTTTTATATTTTATAATTTATAGGAGTATATTTTAAAAGTTTGACAAGGAACTCCTTGGAAGTTTTAAGACAAAGCTGTTTTCTGGCGCGTCCTTCGTCGTCTCTATATACACAAAGGAGCAGTTTAATAAACTCCTCCTTCGACAGTTCATTCGAACTCCATCAAACACACTACGCGGTACAGAAAGACCATCATTCCAAATTATACACAGAACGTTTGAGAAAATCGTAAACTGACGGAATTCGGCGCACACTCCGCGTCATAAAGGAAAATTAATTGCCCGTAAACCTCAGTTTCAAAATATTTCCGTACGGACGCTTAACACGGGTTCGATTCTTAATCGATAGATAAAATTAATGAACCGAGTTGTTGTTGATGTATTTATGTAATGATTTACAATTGATTGAACAACGTACACTGTCGTCGAAAAGTTTCAATCGGATATTACAAACTAATCATCCCAAGAAATAAAACACTATTTATTCTGGACTCTGGACCCAGTTTACAACAGGTTGTGATATTTGAAAGACTATTTCCAAATTTGTAAAGCAGTTTTTTTTTCTTGATATATTTACGTGTTGTTTCTTCAAGAAAATTAATATTGTGCTCACGTTGTAATTGAATAATTCAATTGATGAGTGGGGAATAAATTCCCGTTTGATCAAAGTTACATTCGAATTTCCTAAAACCGTTGCGACGCTTATAATTTAATGATCGGATGCTTGCTTTAATTACTCATATAATTGGCGCATTTTCCTCGTAATCGGCCTTCCTGAAAGCGCGCCTGAAAAATCCTCGGTGTTGTCGTGTGTGGCGGCGAACAGTGGATGTTGAAACTTTAATTTGAAACCTTGCCAAATTTACATAATTACACTCGATGACTAAGTAACAAAGGCTTATTTTAATTGCCTTTGTTGTAATTTGTTTACCGCTAATAGCTCAAAACAATTGTTCGTTTGAATTCATATATATTCAACTGTGCTCACGTTTTTAATACGATGTTTGAAGAGGCGATAAGTAAGTATGTCTTTGATAATGTGTATTGCAGAATGAAATGCAACATTTGCTAATGTTTTTGATACACGATGAGTTTATTCTTGACAAGCTAAGTTGCAGAATGATATGGTCGATGATATATTTGATACAAGAAGAGTTACTTCTCGACAAGCAATGTTACAGAATGGAATGATAAAATCTATAATAATAGAAGATATAAAAATGAAGCCATCTAAATAGGAAAGAATGAATCTCTCCTAGGCACCTTCAGAACTAAGTGACAGACAAAAAGTCTTTGAAAAAACACAAACCAAAATTTAGTTGTTCTCGTAAATCGTCCACAATAAAAGTGTAACCCAGCCTTGCCTCCTTTTTTTTTTAAATTGTCATCTTAAATATTGTTTGTTTTATGCTGTTCTTATACCTGGTAACAATCGTCAGTCACCCGGGGGCCCCAGACTGTGATTTTACTGAATTCTGCCTATTCGGTCACAGTCTAAGTGACGAAGTCTGCAACATCCAGAGCTCTCGGGACTTTAGACTGTGACCTCGTTTTTGTTTTAACTCGAGAACCAATCACGTTAGACCCCTCGTGCGACGCATGAATCCAGGCTAGAATTTACCGGGGAATTCAAAACTTCGATAAAAAAAACGATACCGGGTGTTTTGTAATAAAAAAATGAACGAGTTCGGCTTATTGGCGAAAAGTACGCTCGTCGCGAACGGCGTTCGCTTTTCCTGAACAATTGCTGCAAGAGAACAAATGAATTCAGATTAGGATTTACTGGAGAATTCGAAATTTCGATAATCAATGTACACGACCGTGACTTTACTCAATTCTGGTCACTACTTCACAGTCTAAGTGACGAAGTGCAACATCCAGCACTCTCGGGACCTTAGACTGTGAGCTTGTTTTACTCTTAACTCGAGAACCAATCGCGTTAGACCCCTCGTGCGACACACGAGTTCAGGCTAGAAACAAAAAAAGTGTTTACTTTTTAATTGTTTTATGGTGAAGACAACATTATACATAATCACACATTCATAATCTGCTTGGTTTTTTTTTATTATTGTATTTATTACTTCGTTGTGTGTGCAGGGTTCAATGAGAAACAAATCAACGTATCAATGTTCCCCCACTCCCCATACGCGTTATATTTTGATTTTCAAAAATGCGTATTATTATTTCGGCTTTAGGGACATGTCCGATCAAATTATAAATGCTTTTCCGAATTTCTAATTTGTAAGCCATATCGGCATAAACGGCATAACTTTACCTTTCAGTTAAATACCATAGGAAAAATTGTTTCCGTAACTGTTACTATGGGAATAAACCAAGAGTTAAAGTTAACTTGTGATTAGAAAAACGGACGTTTAGTTTAAATTCAGCAATAAGTTATTTTTATTACACCAATCTTGGACCGTCGTGTCGTCAGCGAACATACACTCTTAGGTAGATCGTTAATAAATAACAGAAAGAGTAATGGTGTCAACACAGAACCTTGACGGACGTCCTTATATTCATAAGTCATAAGCATTTGAATTTATCTTATCTCTCATGGAGAAAAGATTTAAACCTTTCATTAGCAAGACCCCTGACACCACATCTATCCAGCTCAATATTGTCAGAGAGATCAAAAAAGTCCGGTTACAAAGTACGCATGTCGAGCCCGCTGTATACGAAATCCAACATTGAGGCGACGACTGTTTCAGTTGATTTTCGTAATGAGTGATGACCTGATGGCATTATAGTTTCTGAAGAAATGACATAATCTGCTTAAGTAATAGTTTTTCAATAACTTTTGAACACAATTAAGATCAATACAGGTCGATAATTGTCCATATTAATTAAGTCACATTTTTTCGTGAATTGGAATAACTGACCCTGCTGGAAATTTACCAGCTGATAAGTATAAATTTATTAATCTGGTTAGGACATAGGAAATTTCATCAATGCAGGTCTTGATCATAGCAGGTACAATACTAGTATAGACTTAAGCGTGGCAAGTTCATTTTTCACTTCGGATTCATCCACGGTAAGCAGGACGAAGGAATTTGACAGTCCATGAAAATCCAACTGAGCAGATGCAGAGGCATTTCCAAATTTTCTACGTATCTTTGTAAAGGGACCATATGCAAAACACGCAGCAAAGATTTCTGCAACTTCCTCAGTCTGAGAAACTAATACATCAAGGTCGTCTCTCACTATTATTTTTGTAAAAATTATATCAATGAAAAAATTGTATCTTTAATGATTTTAATGATATTCCACAAAATAGTAAAACTCCAATTTTCTGCTGTAATTATAAAACGTGGCGTCGTATATCATACCCAGTGCCGCAACATGCTTTTAGGGTAATTCTTTTATTTATAAAATGTTCTGTAGAATTTTTTAAACGTTTTTCGTAATCTATAACGTTAATTACCTTACACGTTTTTTTTTTAATGGAAAAATTGCCAGTCACCCTGTATTAAACTTTTTGACTTTTCTCGCTTTTCCCAATTCTGCTTGAAGATCAATCTATTATGTTTCTTTTATCCAACTTTTTTCGGACTTTTTCATCAATGCTACTCGAGGAAATAATGAATTTTAATTTTATTGGCCAGATTTCAATGTATACTTTTTTTTATCCACATCATATTTAAATTGTGTATGTTTCATTTTCCTCCTTGTTATTTTTATTTTCGCGTTAAAAATTATACTTAATGACGAGTCCCTACAAACCCTGACATTATTGGTATTGTTCCAAATAACAAATTCCAAAATTGAGAGTTCCCAGCGGTCTCTCCTATCTTCTATCTAAAAACCGAGCAACAAATTTCGCTGTAATTACGTACGGCTTAATGGTTTCACTGAAACAATGTCAATATTTACATATTTCCAGACACACCGAAATTATTGATTGCCGTCCGTGTTTGAGCAAGTGCTATTAATAAAATAGTTATTAAAAACGGGCAGTTAATTAACTGCCATCGATTTTGTGTTCAATCCGTAACTCGTCTGTCTAAAATAATTTCACCTGCTTATATAGAACAATTAGATATATACAGGGTGAGCCATTAACCTATTTCTTAAAGTTTTCATTGGACGATTTTTTATACGAAAGTGTTGTAGTTTCTAGAAAGACACATTGGTTTTTATTTTATGCACGGGTCAGGTTAATTACAAACTGATGAATAAAAATCATACGTTTTTTTGTAATCAAGGACATCTGCTCACTATACGAATTTGAGGGTTTAAAACGTTTCGACCTCTGGTGTTTTTTCCACTGCAAAGAAAAATTCCAAACAGCTGGTACGGCGATTTGAAAGTTGTAAATTTAAAAATATAGTTAGACTAATAGACAAACGGACTGTAAGTTTGTATATGTTTTCCGTTTGAAAATCGTTTGAATGGTTTCGCTGTTACGAGCAATCTTGAAACTTGCTCTTGCAAATTCTCAAGAATAGACAGTCTCATTAAAAACTAAGCAAATTATTACCTATTAATCGAATAGGTTCCTCGAATGAGCACAAACACGCAATTGGTTTCCGAGTAAATTCTCTCAATATTGATGGCACGCAATATATTTTGGTTTTTCCATCTTCTTATGTATCGATTAGGACGACAATAAAACAAATATTCAGCTCAGCTTAAAAGAACAGTATTGTTTGGCGATATTGTTACGAATTTCTAACCTTTCATTGTACGCAATTGTTAAACATATTACAAATACATTAAAACCTCAATGAAGTAGCTGCACTACCTACTATGCTACCAACTAATTAGTTTATTTTACTGACAAGGCATAATATAAGTCGTTGAGAGTGCAACAATCAAGACACAAACAAGAAAAAAGAAGGCATTTGTAGAAGACACAGACAGCAGCTGCTTTTAGAGCAGAGGAAGAAAAGTGAAGTTAATTCGACCCTCTATATTTTTAGACATTCCCTTTATAAACAATGATGTTTACTTGGAACAGAGGATTCGTATTAATCACACAAAAGAAGGACAACCGTCACAGCGAAAGCAATAAAACATTATCGAATGGGGGGAAGCACAATTACGATACCCAGCCATGCGAGCTACATCCAATAAAACAGGCCAGCGTCCAGTCGGACAGGGTCGATTCGAAGAAGCATTTTATTCGCCCATTCGCTTTAGCACTTTATTTATTGTCGTTCCAAATTCAAACGCGGTTTGACCCACATGAACACCACGGGCGGAATTTTAATGCTTTTGCTTTTGGTCGATTTTAAAGGTTAACTCTTAAGGTGGGGAGTCCTTGATTCTCTATAATTAGTAAAATGGGCAAGACATGACGATAGGAGTTCTGCAGGAGTAAAGAAGCTACAAATCGATAGAGAAACATCGAAGGAGAATCTATTTTAATTATTACAAATAACAGAAGCAGAAGGGGAACATGTGGAAAGAACATCTACTCAATGCCTTGCTTTATTGTATAACACATCGCTGCAAACCTATTGGCCCTTGGTTTCAAATTAGAATAATCGCTTTTCTTTGTCATTTTCTTCTGTCTTTTGCCTCTTCTTTCCATTCCATAACTCCTACCTCCCTTAGATCTTCATTAACTTCCTCTAACCATCTCTTTCTAAGTCATCCCCTTCTTCTCATTCCATTAACCCTACTGTCGCCAGACCATCTAGCTCCTTTGCATTCTCCCTATTTGAACAATATTTTTTTGGAACTCTTCTATTTCTTTATTTCTTCTCCTTCTAAATTCTCCATATTTCGAGTTTATTTTGTATAAATTTCACAACGGGTCTTATTACTGTTTGGTATGTACGATCTTATGTTTGAAGCTTTTTCCCGATTAAATAAATTACATCGAACAAATTACCGAGAACGGGTTTTCTTTTTGGACCGTATCCAGTATATTCCGGGGGCCACTAAATGTCACGTCAGTCGGGGAGATCCGATTATCGCGCCCGTCGTCCAGTTTGATTAATTCGCCCTGCTAATTAAAGCCGCCCAATCGGGGGCAATCGATAAGTTATCGAAGACGACGTGTACGCGAAGAGAAAGAGCCCCGCCGACGTCGGACATCCATCGATCGCCTGAAGAAAATTGCGAAGCCTCCTCGCCCTCAAGGAAATCGATGTTTATTAATTTACTCGAATCCGTACGCCTCTGTTTTACGAAAGGTGACTTAAAACCACGGAGACAGTCACAATAATATTAAATCTATTGCAATGTTGAGAGTATTATGAGTCATAGCTAATCTGAAGTGAAGAACTGCTCAAAACAAAAAAAAAAAGAATATCCACACTCATTTGCTCCAAAAGAACAAGATAACACAAAAGTATTAAAAAAGAGCATCCAAAGAATATATGCAGAGGATGGATGTGCGGGAGTATGTTGAAAGTAAAAAGAAGAGGAAATGCGATTAAGTAGATATATTTTGTAAAGCGGATTGAGATGCAGATCAAAGATGGGCAACGAGGAAGATAGAAAATATCAATAAAACGACTTCTCAAAAGAAAGGATTTAAAGAAAGAGACATTGAAGAGGAAGCCATTTAATATGAAAATAGGGAAAGAATGCTGACTGGAGGTCAAAGTGAAGCATTAAAGAAGCGGAAGCAACGGTTTAATGAACTATTGAATGAAGAAGACTTTGAGATAGAAGAAGAGGAAAATTTAAAGGCAGAAATGAGAAATAAATAAGTCCTGTCGAGAATGTCAACTATGAAAGGATGTTTTAAGCCAAAGAAACAAGATCTTAATTAAAAGAACATTTCTAAGAAACGCAAGTCGACGGAACCCAAGGTTAGATACAAGCCGTTCCAAGACCAAATCTGACGATTTATTCAATTAGGGCAGGACCCATGATCTTTGGACTTTTTATTCCATGGCGATGATGCACTTCGCTTCTCCCAGTAACGACATGGTAAAGTTGCATAATCGCCGCAAAAAGGATGGAACCCGCCTTCCAGAAGATCTACGACCAAATACCTGAACCAAAATATCTTTAGAGGGAGGATCGCATCATCCCCGTGGACATTTGTTTACCGGTGTCTACCGATGGCTGGAAAGCTTACTACGGCATCCTGCAATCGCAGAAGAAAGTCAAGAAAACGAACAAAGAGGCATAATCCTTAATAAATTATAAGGGATAGTAGAACCCTTGTAACAAAAAGTCACCTAAGTCACAAGAACAAATAATTAAGAGGCGTAGAGTATTTGACGAAGCAAATAAAGTTGGACTGGTAGTAAATCAAAAAAAGGAGAAATTTATGTGGGAGTAAGAACAGAAGTTGATTCCTTTATGAAACCCGGAAACAATAAATCAAAAGAAGAAATCGAAATTGAATGATGTAATATCAAAATATTCTCTTTCTTGTCCATAAAATTTTCCTTAAACTTTAAATGACCAAATCACTTTAGCCAATCAAGAAATTATCTCTTAATTTATTGTTTTGTTGTTTATTTATTTGTTGGTGCATGTTTCCTACCCTCCCCCTGTATTTGTTTCTTTCTTTCTGTTGGGTTTCTGTTCCGATGAACCGTTTTGTTTAATATAGAGTGCCGAGAGGCAACAGCTGCGTCATAATCGGATTACTAAAATCAAAACTTTTATCTAGACGGTCTAAGAAAGACTGTATTGAAACCAAACCTTTGGTGATGAGCAAGAGCTAAAGTACAAAGCAAAAAGAAGAAGGCACTCCATAGAAGGGAAACTACTAAGGACAGCCGAAGAAGAAACAGATCCATGACTTATTTAAAGAACAGAGAATAAGTAAGAAGGATAAGAAGGCTTCATTTGTTGAGTACCTACGGATGATCCACGAGGTTTAAAAAATTGGATGGGCATAACTAGGAGGGAGGGAAAAAAGAGAAAAG
The DNA here is from genome assembly GCA_958336345.1 of Dorcus parallelipipedus. Taxonomy (NCBI): domain Eukaryota; kingdom Metazoa; phylum Arthropoda; class Insecta; order Coleoptera; family Lucanidae; genus Dorcus; species Dorcus parallelipipedus. Next base: position 36,095,627 of record OY284480.1, read on the forward strand.
GCAAGGAAGAGGACAAGAAAAAGAGAAATTGCAGATTGGAGAAAAAAGCAACACATAGGAAAGAATGAAAAAGAATTGTACAACTCTAGAAGGGAGGAAGAGAGTCGAGGAGAAAGTGGTCTGATGTAAAGGACATAAAAGAAAGAGAAATTATGGAAAAGAAAAATAGCAGCAAGTGGAAAGAATGAGGAAAAACCCTACAGCTACAGAAGGAAGCAAGAAGAGAGGAAGGCCGAGAGAAAAGTGAGCACAACGTAAGAGGGAACGTAAGAGAGAAAGAAGAGTGGAAGTCCGAGGAAAAGTGTTCATAAAATTTTCCTTAAACTTTAAATGACCTAATCACTTTAGCCAATCAAGAAATTATCTCTTAATTTATTGTTTTGTTGTTTATTTATTTGTTGGTGCATGTTTCCTAACCTCCCCCTGTATTTGTTTCTTTCTTTCTGTTGGGTTTCTGTTCCGATGAACCGTTTTGTTTAATATAGAGTGCCGAGAGGCAACAGCTGCGTCATAATCGGATTACTAAAATCAAAACTTTTATCTAGACGGTCTAAGAAAGACTGTATTGAAACCAAACCTTTGGTGATGAGCAAGAGCTAAAATACAAAGCAAAAGGAAGAAGGCACTCCATAGAAGGGAAACTACTAAAGACAGCCGAAGAAGAAATCGATCCATGACTTATTTAAAGAACAGAGAATAAGTAATAAGGATAAGATGGCTTCATTTGTTGAGTACCTACGGATGATCCACGAGGTTTAAAAAATCGGGTGGGCATAACCAGAAGGGAGGGAAAAAAGAGAAAAGGCAAGGAAGAGGACAAGAGAAAGAGAAATTGCAGATTGGAGAAAAAAGCAACACATAGGGAAGAATGAAAAAGAATTGTACAACTCTAGAAGGGAGGAAGAGAGTCGAGGAGAAAGTGGTCTGATGCAGAGGACATGAAAGAAAGAGAAATTATGGAAAAGAAAAATAGCAGCAAGTTGAAAGAATGAGGAAAAACCCTACAGCTACAGAAGGAAGCAAGAAGAGAGGAAGGCCGAAAGAAAAGTGACCAGAACGTAAGAGGGAACGTAAGAGAGGAAGAAGAGTGGAAGTTCGAGGAAAAGTGACCATACGTAAAAGACATAAGAGAAAGAAAAATTTGCAAATTAAAGAAGAAAGCATCAAATGGGAAAGATTAGAAAAAAATGTAGAGGAGAGAAAGAAGAAAAGAAGGGCAAAGGAAAAAAGTGGTAAGGTGCAAAGATCATAAAAGAAGAGAAATTATAGACTGGAGAAAAAAGCATCAAATAGGAGGAGAGGTGAGAAAGAGAAAGACGAAAAGAAGGGCGAGAAAAAAGAACAACAAATTGGAATGAACATAAAAAAACGATACAACTAACTGGCCCATTGATAGTCTAATGGGTTACGTGGTGACTTCGCTTACATGAAACCATAAACTCGATAACATCAATAATCACGAAGCAACACTAAACCTGTGGTTGTAATCAAAATTAATCAATGAGATACACCCCACATAAACCACATAAATTAACTGATACCAAATACGTATTTCAGTAACGATGTTACCATCCTCAGCGCTAGGAATAAAATAAACAAAACTAAAATTTTAAATTTGATATCAGTTTAGCGCTGAGGATGGTAACATCGTTACTGAAATACGTATTCGCTATCAGTTAATTTATGTGGTTAAGGGTGCATCTCATTGATTAATTTCGATAACATCCAGTTATTTTCGATTTATTTTTGTGATTTCGATAAAATAAATCTAACATCAGAAAAATTTAAAATAATCTTATTTTAGTTTACTTATTTTATTTTAATTTAAACTTAGTTTCCTATAATAAAACATTAAATAAACTTTGCATTGAACTTCATTGTTTTCAGCTGTTTAATATGTATAATAAGGATAGGTTATTTTTTTTGTCTGAATACATCATAAAATCAATAAATTTGAAACAATTTTCGAAAATTCAAGGAGCTCTCATTGACTGAAAGTCACTGAACTGCAAAATACATATAAATACGCGTTAAATATTTGGATTCAAAATAAATACGATAAAATAAAACTAAATGTCGCTGTGAAGTCATGCACAGTGAATTTTTGCTTTCGTAGATTTGTTATCAGTAGTTTTTATGTTCAGTTTAGTTTGAATGTGAACAAAATAGGTTTTGTTAATATTGTGACAAGATGCAAGTAAATTCAAACTTGAGATAAGAGAAAAATGCAACTCGTCAACGTAAACAACGGAACCTTGACACCTGCAGGTGGAAAACCTTGAACACGTTGGAACGGATTAAAATCATCTCGTAATCTGTTGTACCTTTCCGGTTTCGTTAGAATTCGGAATTGCTCGAGTTGCACTTCCTATAAAAACCCCTCGATCTGCATAAAGAGATAAGATTGTAATCAGCTGTCAATACAGCGTGTAACTTCTTGTACTTTGATTTGTGTTGTGAATTAAGGATGTGAGTATTTAAGTTATATTTGTATAATTAATGTTTGTCTAGTCATATTTCTAATATAATATTTAAGCTATGCCCCTTGTTTCGATTTATACCGTAACAATGTGCAAGATCTTTCCGTCCTCAAGTGTATTCTAGTAATGCGATTACCAATTGACTAAACATGCACTTTTTCAAAGAAAAAATGTTAATTAAAAATTACTGATCATTTTGGGCAACATTTTTCGTTAATCACCCTGTATAAACGCTTCTGAATGTTGAAGGAATTAGAGCTGGCGAAGGTAGGTAGCCTACGGCAAGAAGGCTAAGCTTGTGTTTTTTTTTGTTACAGACGACCCCCATAACATTCCTTTTAATAATTTATAGAATTTCCGGTTTTATTGAATTGTGGAGGTTTTGAGAGTGTATCCAACATAATCACGCAAAACCAAAACATAAATAAATATTATTTTTTTATTATGAAGTAGAAACGCGAACTAATTTGACACATTGCAGCAGAACTCCTCAACTCGGGGCATTTCACCCCAGAGCCGCCCTCTCGCTCCACGTTTCTCGCAAGCCAGAAGGAGACGGGACGTCCTCCATCACGTGAGGGCGGCAACTTTCTAACACCCCATGAGTTATCGATCTCGCTGCAGCACATTTCGAGCGTAAATACGTCTTCATTTCGTTTCATTGTAATCGCGCCCTTAATAAAAAAGAAATTCACGTATGGCGTAGGGGTAGTGACGCGCCGCACGGGTCGAATTTTTCCGCCGACCGACGACGACGACGGACGTTGCACGCGGGGTTAATTAGATTAATGGATTTCATTTCGTAATTGAATCCCTGCTTTTCGAATATCATCATCGTTTTCGCTAATCCCGGCCTCGCGTATAATTGGATTGCTTAATTTCTAGTTTGAATTTTTTAATATAACCGTCGTAATCGATGATGAGCGAATAAAAAAAAAGCAATTTCATCAAGGATCATCCTATTAAATTAACTCTGGTATATATAGGAGCACAAATCTCACCATTTTTTTACTCGTAGGTACATTTTGATTTTTTCAAAAATACACTTTCACTCTTTCGGTAAGCACCGATTCCAGACATTTGAAACAGTCCATACGTTTTCGTAACTCTTGTGGTTACCACGTTGCATTTCTTTCTTAGCGCTTCCATTGCCTTAGCAGTAAGTTTTTCCAAATTTGTCTACAAAGTCTACTTCATCAAGCATGAACTCGTGAATACTATAATAAATGAGGTAGGAAAATGGTGAAGAAGCAGGTGAATTGAAGCAGTAGAAAAGGATCTTTGAGGATTGAGAATAAGAAATTGGAAGGGAAAGGTAGGCAGAGATTGTTAAACACGTAAAGACAGTTAGGCGTAAGCCGAGTACACGTAGAGATGAACCTTAATGACTATGGGGGATGCACTTTATCATGTACAGAAAAGATCCCGACGGTGAAAGTGATAAGGAGAAAAGCACGAGGAAAATTGATGTAATAGAAGAAAGCCTAGGCAATGATTGTTTAAAGACGCGAAAGAAAAAGTCAAAGATAGGCAAACACATAAAAAAAATTCGGATTAGTCCTGTTGAGTGCGAGTTGGGGGTGCAGTATCCATGGAAGAGACGAGATATGCAAAGAAAACCCCAAGGGTGATTACGGTAAGCAAAAAGATCAGGAAGTGAATTAATGCCGTGGAATAGAACGTACGAGAACTGGAAATTAAAAGAGAAGAAAGCAGAAATTAGATAAACATGGACAAAGCGTTTTAAGGGCTTGAAGGTAAAGCCCCCAAATCGGGTATAACGCTGAGTGCACACTTAGAAAAACCGTATTAGTCCTGCACGGTAAGGGTTGGGGATGCAGCTATCCACGGAAGGTATGTGGCCTGCAAGGAAGACCCTTGTTTTCCTACAAGAATTCAAAATCGCCCCGCCCCTTCAAATCGATTGGACTTAATCTTGAAATAATTCCCCGCCGTTCACCATCAGGCAGACCATGGGCAAGTAATAAAAATAATAACTTCAATTAAAGAATGCCAAAAAATAAAGGCCTAAAGGAAAGCCCACTGGAAACAGAGTAGTTGCAGGATTCCAGAAGGTAGCATCTATGGATGGCACATCTATCACACCATCAGGTGGCCGAATGGAAAGAGCAAATCAACCAATGAAGTTACTGTTACAAAGAACCATACAAGTAATTTTAATTGAAGCCCAAAGAATCACCTGCTAAACCACCGCTTATTGGAAACAACAATAAGATTGGTAAAAACCTAGAAATGAGAAGCGAGTATAATCAGAAGCCAGAGAGAGCGGCCGCAGAAGCCTTCAAGTTAGCCTAACTAAGAACAGATGAAAGAACCGCTGAACCAATCAGGATTCTGCTTGTTTGGTTATTGATCTTCATCTGGTATTCAAGGGCAAAGGGCTGAGGATTAATAAAAGCAAAATAAAATAAATGGAAATGTTAGAGCAAAATAAGATAAGTGAAAACTGTTGATGGTATCACTTTGAAAAGGTTACAAGCCTGACGTAACCTTAATGAACAACTGTAACCGTAAAATACAAAATTTTGTGGCCTTCATTAAGGATCACCCACCAAATCACTACTTATTGAAGATGACAGTAGAAAAAACCATCAACTAATTCCTCAAATAAATCAAGACTGGATTTGTTATAACAGCGTCTTGAGTTATTGATCCTCGTTAGGGCATTCGGAAAGAATGAGATAAGAATGAATGATAACAAAACAAAACAGGAGGAAATAAGATATAAGATGCTATCACTTTGAATACGTTACAAGCTTTTCCATCTGGACGGAATACCGACCAATAAAAATGAATCTGAGGAACCACAAGGGAGACTAGCTGAAGAGAACATAATTCTAGAGCCTTTATTAAATTACTCACATCGAAGGTGGTATCAAGAGCCTATAAAAAGCAACATCCATAGTACTATTATGTATAATTTTTAATTTGTTACCTGTCATATTTTTAACTTGTTTTTGGATAAATTAAAAATGTTGGCGCGCCGACAAGTTCGTTATGTTTTCCATGGCGTTCGCTTCTTTTTATTTAAACATACGGCATTTATTTAGAAACCAGAAATAATAAATTCTGCTCGTAACCATTGTTCGTAGTACATAGAAAACGCTTCCGATACAAATCAGTGTATTTTTAGCGAGAAGAGCCGTCGACTTAGCATCACCTTCGTTATTATGTCAATATTTTATATGCCAGCTGCCGTAAACGTTTAGATAACATAAGCATTTTACGTAAATCTACCGTAAAATATAACGATGTCGACCGCGCGTCCTCGTCCTCGGATCCAATAATCCTTTTCACCTCCTGACAGATCCCTCCTTGTTTTTTCGGCACGTCACGAGCGTGACACACCGAGCCGGAATCAAACAGTGTGCATATCATAGTACTACGGCGACACGGAAGGATATCGATCATGTACAGGATGTTTGGAAATAAGTTGAATCTACTGAATCACTTTGACTTTGACAATTTGCACTCGTAACTTATAACGTTTTCATTGCACTAGAATCTCGAGCATTCTCTAAAAAAAAATGCTCCTGTACCTTGACGAAATTTTGTACGAGTTTGTTGTGTTTTGCCGACTTTTTTTTCTTCTGAAAAAATATTGAATAATTTGGAGGATCGTTCAGTGATAAAGTTTCTAACGAAAGAGGGAAATGGATCAAAAGGCATTCATGAAAGAGTGGCATAGGTATACGGCGTATTTTCAAAGTGGCTTCCGTATGAACCCAGATCAAGAATGAAGTGAGGAAACCATCAGTATCTTGAAGATCTGCTGCTATTAGATCGACGAATGAAGGCCCCAGTGTTCGCTAAAAAAGCTGGAGTATCCGAAACTACAGCTTACAAGATTGTGCACGAAGATTTGGGGATGAAAAAATTGCATCCCCAAACTCCTTACACTAGAACAGAAACTGGCGACGAAAGAAATCACATTTGCACATCAAGCACATTTGACCGCCTTAGAGATCGATGAGAGTTTTTTTTTTTCGCAAATTGTCACAGGTGGCGAGACTTGGGGTTCATATTGGGATCCCCCCACCAAGTAGGAGTCGATGCAATAGATTCATAAGGGTTCTCCATCTCCAAGGACTACGAAGGTATTCTGCTTATTGAATATACGGAAAAAGGGTCCACAATTAATGGAGTGGTTTACGGAAGAACTATCCAAAACCTGAAGCAGGCCAGTAGAGAGTTGGAATACCAAAAATTTACTGCTGCACTACTACTTCATTGTCCATAAGGCCACACAGTTCAAGTTCAAAGCTGTGATGGATTCATCGAGTTTGATTTAGCGTCCCGCAACTTCTTTTTGTCCAAACGTGAGAAGAAAGACCTCAAGACTTCTTTAGGAGTTGAAGAACACTCTCGTTCTTCAGTGAAATTTCATTTTTATTTTCTTGATAGTCGTGGATAGCTAACAAGAAAATGAAAAGTAAATTTCCAAGTGCTGATTGACGCTGATGAAATTCAAGAAGTCGGTAAAAGAATCCTTTTGGAATTCTTCCTATCCCCATTACTTAGCATTAACTTATTTATAGTTGGCGTTTGATGTTTTGTAGTTTTTGAAGGTATCACGAACACGGCGCGGATTACGCCAACTTTTTACTCGACGCCCGTTGTTTCTACAAATTAATGAATCACAGCTATTTTAACGGCGCCCGGTGCTCCCGGTTTATTGTTGCGTTTTACGGGAGAGCGGCGCAGAATAATTAATTTCACTGCGAATTATTAAATGCCACTTACGCGGGCGGAATTTACGGAATTTCGCTTGTAAAAGTACAACCTGACGTTTTCAACAAATCAGCTTAAGTTAATTCACGTGTGTACGTAAATGAACCCCCTCGCGCTTCGACTAATAAATTTAATTTAATTAAAAATCTAGTTATTGCAAGAATTACTTTGAATTTCGTAAAAGCAAATAAGCAAAAAAAGTATTGTATATTATACCACTTGAAGACTTTCGCTTTAACCAATAGTGGTTTCATGAAAAGCAAGAAAAATCATTGCGAGACGCAAACTCTTTGTTGCTGTTCATGAAACCACTACTGGCTAAAGCCAAGGTCTTCAATCTGTATCTTAATAGTCAATATTTTCTGCCTCATTTTGTCCTGCCATTGCGTTGAATTGTTGCTATAAATAAAGACTGTAGTGGAGTAGATAAAATACTTAAAACAAAATTTTCAAGCTTTCAGTTTTCTTCACTATACAGGTGACTCTTGAACTTACTTAAAAGTATGAATAGCTTCAAAAAAGAATTTCTTCAAATTTACATATAGGTACTTACATCAACGTCATATTTTGATTATGAAGGTTATGAAGGTAATGAAGATTTGAATTAGAACCATTTTAGGAATGCACATTCTAACAAAAATCTATCGATTGAATTATTAGGTTGTTCGGAAAAAAATAAGTATATAAATCTTTATTAAACTATATAATCACCATACTATATAATCATCAGTGATCTTTTGCCATCTTTCTGCTGACAGTTGTATTCCACGATGATATCACCCAACTTTTCTGGAATAAAAAAATTCTAAACATAATACGACATTTTTTTCCGAACAACAATAATATTACGGAATTGACAAGAGCTTTTGTAGCCGATATTTAAACCCCATGAATGACCTAGTTAAACTGCAAATCGAATCTGTACATAACTCTTTTGATTACTAGTATTTTCATTTTTTCCACAAACTTCTTCTAAGTCTCTTTGTAGTTTAACCTCAAGTTAGACGAAGCTGTAAAGAAGACTATCAAGTAACCACACGAGGAGGTATTTTGGAAAGGGAAAAAGAATTAAAATTTTAGAGCTGTGTCATACAAACGATATGGCGTTATGTTTAAGAAAAAACAAGAAGACCTGAGATAATATACCTGTTTTACAATCAATGGAAAAGTAAATATGAAAAATAAAACATAAGGTACGATCACAGGGGCTTCTCCCACATATTACTCGCATAACCGAGGGTGACAAGGGCAAATTCACAAATACATAGGAATTTTAGAAAATGCAAAAGCAAACGTAAGAAATAGAAAAAATAGAAATACTATAACTACAAACTTTTAGGGAATAAGCAAACTAGTAGACGTAGACTGAGGCCTGATTTTACAATCGTCGGATAAGCATTATTCTTAGAACAACGTGACGTAGATATGGAAGAACATTAAAGGATATTCGGGGAACAGTTATTCCGTCCTTATTCCATGATTGTAAAACGGGCGATACCGAGTTGCAGTAATGGTTAATATAAATATTAATTCTTTGCCTGAGTTGCGGTACAAGAATCTCGGGTAGATTAGCTTTCCTTAATTCTTTACCTTAGTTGCGGTATAATCGGTTAATTCGAAGGCATACCTATTTAAGTAAGTAATTAAATAAGGGAAATAATAAAATACTTCATCCTTTATTGAGCCAAATGAATAAAACGAAGCAAATGCTTTTACTTCTGTTAGAATTTTTTCTAAAGCTTAAATACGTGGAAAAATTTCAATTGCAAATCATTATACAATTCTTAAAATTTTTACTACATTACAGGCAGAATTATTTAGAATTTCATTTTTCTTCAAATATTTGTAGTTTTCATTGAAAATTTTGAAGTAAAAGCATATACATACTTCGTTTTATTCATCTAGCCCAATAGTACCGAAGATCATCCCCTCAAACTACTCCTTAAAAAGGAGGGAGGATCTGACAAATACGTTGTAAATGTTAGGTGCCTTATATCTGAATCTGAGTGTCAAATATTAGTTTCACAACTTAAAGGATCCAAAAGATATTGCCAAAAGAAAAATACGTTACAATATAAAATAACTAGAGTATTATACAGTATTTTACAATATTTTATACGTCAATGTTTTATACAGTATTTAACCCATGTATTATACTCTATTAGACAAAACGTATAATACTCTAACATCCCTGATTATAACTCCCTTATTATTGACTTTTGGAAAAAATATTATATAAAAAGGTGACCTTATTTTTTTATGTTCTATTCACCCTGAAGATATCGGGAGACAATTCTGAATCACCGTGTATAACAATGTATAGTAAACATTTGAACAAAATGTTTGGTACAGTAATCAAAAGTTCTATCAACCAGAATTATTTCTTGTTCACACAAAATTTTAATATTGCTTTTACACGAAAATATAATTATATTGTAAGATTTGTTGTTATGTAGAAAAAAGTTTTCTTCGTTTATTGTTTTAATTTCAATTGAATCTATATATTCATGAACTTCTGAGGTATGAATGAGAATGAAGTATGTTGTCCCACTTTTCTGGAAAACACATTGTCTGGTCCAAGAGTGAAAATTTTTGCACAACACGTTTTTAATGTACAACACCAACACACTTCACCACTTGATTTATTGTCGCGATACTTTCGAAATTTAAAATTATCAATTACAAGTAATAATTTTCCTTTTTCGCTTAACATCGTTTTTAGTGCCATCTTGCTCGTATTACTTTAATATGTAGTGCTTGTGGCTGCAAAGTTGGAAATACTAAATGTTATACAAGTGATTGGTACTATTTATATTTCCGTCAAACAGCTGGTATTAACCAATTAAAAGTGTTTCAGTCCTTTCTGGTAATTTATTAACTACCCCTACATGTGGATTACCTAAATCTTACAAGTGGTTTTATCCGTGTACCGCAACTCAAGAGATAATCGGAGCCTTCTCGGTTTTACTTTTAAAAGTGACCATTACCGCAACTAAGGTTCACCGTGTAAAACTGAGCCTGCGAAGAATTGGAGATAAATTTAGAGAACATAGTGACTATAGAGTGAGAAAGAGGGAAAATTAAAATGATCCAAACCAAAAGATTATGAACAAGAGAAGAGACGAGGTTAATCCAAGGTTAATCAACAGTAAAGAAAAAAGTAAAAACAATTATGGAGATAGCTATGTTAAAACTCAGCCACACATTGCAAGGTAAACGGATTGCCACCGCGTCACAAATCTCATTTTGTCGACGTTTCGACCTTTATAACGAAAAGGCTTCTTCGGAAATGCCGCTACTATTTTTTTCACTTACTGTCATTGTTGATGTTCGCCCGATGAGAAACTCAGTTTCACAGGGCATTACGAAGCAACAGTATCGAGTAGCAGCAGTCCTATAAGGAAGTCCTTTTGTAATAAAAGACCAAACGTCGACGACAAAATAAGATTTGAAAAGCAGAGTCACCGGAAGCCACAAAGAAGATGGGCGTAAGATTTAGTAAAAGACGTTATTTAATCTGAACATGTTTAAAAGAAACATGGGGGGTGACACCCAATCGGGTTTTCTCAATAAGTGTGTTTCCATTAAATATATAAAAAAATACAAAATTTTACAGATGCTATAAACTGCGTAACTTAAAATTATTCTAAAATATACAAGGTGTTTCAAGAATACTATCTAGCAATATTATTTTTGAGACAATCATCTATCGGGTGTTCAATTTGAAACGTTCACCATTGCTAACTTTCTTATTTTTAAAGATAGAAATTCTGTTAGATAGGCAAAAATTCTATAATTTACATGCTGATTATGAATTTCTGATAAAAAAAACAATTGCACTGTTAGTTGTCAAAATATTTGGACGACCGTATTTTTTCTAAACAGCAATGTTGTCATTTTTATGATTCATTCGGTAGAGATTTTCTTTCTCTTTACAGCGACACCAAAATTTCTTAAATTTGCCTATAAAATAACGAAATAATTCAAGAAAATCAGTTAAAACGAGTTAAAATCGAGAATAAAGACACTTCACATGAAACTGGATGGAGATAAACGAAAATTAACATAACAATGGCGAGAAGATCGATTTAAGTGACCTCATATCGTGAATGCAATGACATTAAAAGACACAAATGAAATTTCACATAAAAATGACAAAAAGAAATAAATAAAAATGAATGTATTAAAAAAACGTTCCGTTGGGGCACTTCGTGTTACAATAAGCCTTCTTGTGAAACTTGTAAAATAATATAATTGACTCGTTAAGCCTCGCGTGGTACGTTTTACTTTCTAAGCAAAAGTGATTTAAATGCGCAGGATCAAAAAGAAACAGACCGTATGCAGACCGATCAAAATTGATTGTCCTGATCCTACACTGCTTTCCACGAGCTTCATATCGATATTTACATCAACATAAGAAGATCTGAGGAAGTTACTAGATATCCCAAGATGTTGACAGTTCATTGTTGTGCGTTGCTTTTCGTTTTAACCAAAGAGTAGGTAAGTTATTCAAGAGAAGACACTCCGTGTCGGCACGTTTGATCTTTGCCGAGTAGTTTCAATGACCTGGAACCAGTTGTCCCTTTAAATTGTCGCAGGCGAAATACGGGGGAAACGAACAACAAATGACGTTGGCATGAGACAAGGCGTGGCGTACGCTTTTCACCAATCAGATTAACTTTTGTCCGGAAACACTCGATAGCATACGAAAGGACATTTAAATTGGCGTAATTCCTAATTTGCACTTCGTTGTTCAAGTGTCCCCTCTTGTATAAGTTATGTGCTCTTTGTTCTAACATTCATGTGATAAATGTAAATATTGATATCAAGCTCACGGAAAATAGTGTAGGATCAGGACAACCAATTAAATAAATAGGGTTTTCGATTGACTGCTCCGGGGCATTCTCAGAGTATTCTCATCTTATTTTAATCTCATGTAATAATAAGAGATGGAGATGCTCTAAGTGTGCTCTAGAGAGGTCAATCGAAAACGCTATAAGTATTTCAGTTTTTTCTTGCCGAAATCTTAGATGCAAAGTCATCAAACATGTCCACAAACAAGTTAAAGTGCTTACTCTAATAAAATAGAACCACCGTTTAAATTCTTCGGCCGAGTAATAAATAGCTCGCAAATGATAATTACTCTTCGGCGATGGTGGACACGTGACCTTAGCTTACGTGACTGTTGATAATTAGCCGGACCGAGTACTCCGGGTGAATTAATGTGTATTTATATGTCAATTGTCACATCAGCGTTATCCCCTACGGTGATAAGATCGGGGCGCTAATGAATTCGCTCGTAGCACTCAAGGTTGCAACCCTCCCAAAGACAACTAACAACGTTGATATTCTCCTTTGTTTATTCCATTTGATAATTTCCTTCTGTGAATTGACTTACGCCCGAGAAGATGTTTTCCGTTAGTCTTCAGGGGACTTTTATTTTTTCAATTTTAAATGTGTGTCACTCGCAGACTTTTCAATCAAATCTTTCATAAAACTTGTTTTCCCCAATTCGCCATCTGCGACGTTCCATAAGCGACGGAGAGAACCCCTGCGCAATCAATAAACGATAAATAACGGTCGAAGACGTAAGCGACCCCGAAAAAGGTACGACCCTCCGGTCCGACGAAAACAGGCAAACAAATCAGTTTATGACAGCCGTCGGGGTTAATTTTCCGCGAGCGTCTCTCTATTAAAATCTTATCTATATTCACGGCGCGGCAGCATTTAAAATACAAATCCAATCCGGTTAAGAGCATTAAGCTGAAAAATGCAGGCGCATTTCCGGCAGCGATGGCGAATTGAAAAATTCGAAATTTATGGAAACGGGGCACCCCGCAGTGTTTCACGGGGAAGGGGGTAATTCATAACGGCGCGGCGCGCGGCGGGGAGATTTTACAACGTTTCGTCGTAAAATTAACGCCGTTGTTGTATCGATCCCGCCTTTTCGTTTTACAACTTCCGCACTTCGCCACCATTAAGTCATAACGTTTACCATTTACCACTGCAATATATGTACATTAAAAAGCACGTATGTACACAATCACAACACCATGTAAATCGAAGTTCTATAAATTATAAAATTTTTTCGAAAGTGTACTTGAAAAATGGATAGGCGAAAAAAAATTCACCCCACGACAATCGCGCTGAAAAATTTGGCGCCTTTCCAATTCGATTTTCGTTCTAATTGTCCTAAGCGTTCTAAATGTCACGCGCCGCCGCAAACAGCGCCTTATTTTCTCGATTCTTTTTCTTTCGCTCGAGGCAAAACAAGAGGCACTCTGAAGATTGCACCGCACAGGTCGAGATTTACAACTCTATTACACGTAGAATGCGAAAAACGCGTTAGAAGCGGCGCCCGCTTACATTTTTAAAATCTAATACGGACGGGAAAGTTCGCGGAAGAAAACACCCGCATTATGTATGTGGGTTTATTTTTCCTGGGATAGTTCAGCTCGCGATTGGACTTAATGCACCACTCTTCGGCTTGTGCTAATAAATAAAGTTGTATGCGATCAATTAGCGTTGCTGCAAGACGAGATTCATGTTTTTGCAGATGGTTTTCTGGATATATACAGACGTCTGCGGAGGAATTAAGCTCGAAATTATTAGTTTTGAAATGATTAAGACTCATAGCGTTTTCGATTGACGAGATTCATGTTTTTGCAGATGGTTTTCTGGATATATACAGACGTCTGCGGAGGAATTAAGCTCGAAATTATTAGTTTTGAAATGATTAAGATTCATAGCGTTTTCGATTGACTGCACTAGTGCGCACTCAGAATATCTGCATCTCGTGTTATTACATGAGGTTAAAACAAGATGCAAATACACTGAGTGCAACCGGTGCAAGTGAATCGAAAACGCTATCAGATTACTTAACAGGTTCAGCGCCGAGGGATTTCGAGCAAACAGTCACCTTAGACCATATCGTTTTTCTGGTGATTTCCTATATATCTTTCTCTTCCATAATGTAAACACATAATTTCAAAAAATTTCATACTGCCGAAATGCCAAAAATTCGCAGCGGACACCGGTGTCCGCTGTGGCCCTCAGAAACTTTCAGCGGACACCGGTGTCCGCTAAATAACCGAGCGGACACGACACCTTCCGACTTGTCCGCCAATGCAATTTTGCAAATTATGACAACTTAGTCAATGCTTATTAGTTGTGTTGTGTTTGTTTTCTTTTATAACACAATGGAGAGCCGTGGCAAACAAATTTTGAAAATGGCTTTACAGCAAAAACAGTATTCTAATGGTAAGTTTTCGAAATGAAACCATTGTATATCAAATACGTAAAAATAATAAAGAAAAAATTTCAACAGACAATGATTCATCAAGGGAACCTTATTTAGCAGACTCGGACGAGCATCCGGGATTTATTCCGTCGGGTAGCTCTGACTCAGACGATTCTTCTACTGATAGTAATTATGAAATACCTATAAAAAAACTGAAGTCTATTTCAACATCACCGTTACAAAATGAACATATGCCGGGCCCTTCGCACGCTACTTATCATGGTAAACGTATCCTAAAAGAAACGGGAAGTAAATATGAAAAAAAAAGAAAGTGAACATAAGAAAGAAAGAGAACAAGACCAGCCGATAGAAAGGTTTGCAATTTTTACTAAAAACACTTCGTCTCAGAACGAAGATGCGACTGAACTCTCCAGCCAATTAGATGGTGATGAGATAGAACATGAAGAACGGCTAGAAAGTGAAGATAGTATTGAACAAACACTGTATGATCTAACACAATCAGACTGGGGTCCCCCGAAAGGAAATCATAAGCAATTTCATGAAAACTTTGAAGGTGGAATACTCTCAGAATGGCAGGCCGCATTAGTGAGACAACATCCGATTGATTATTATTTCGCTTTTGTCGATTTTGGCATGATCGATACAATGGTGGATCAAACCAATCTTTATGCGACACAGTTTATTATGAATAACGATAAAATTTCGAACAAATCTCGTGTGCAAAACTGGGAACCGACCACTAGGGCAGAAATTATACATTTCATAGGTTTGCTAGGTTACATGGGCATGGTTTGTATGAACACCCTTCGCGATTATTGGTCTCAGAAATGGATTTTGAAATCAGAAGTTGCTCGCAGCGTTATGAGTCGGAATAGATTCGAAATGTTGCTAAAAATGCTGCACTTCTCCAATAACGAACAGTGTCCTGAAGGAGACCGTTTATATAAGATACAGCCGCTTGTAGACATGCTCAACAAAAATTATCAAACCATATTCACACCTGGTAAAACATTTTGTATTGACGAAACTGGTGCCTTTCCAGGGAAGATTATTATTCAAGCAATACAACCCACAAAAAACGCATAAATACGGCATTAAATTATTCAAACTTTGTTGCAATAACGGATATACATGGAACATGAGTATTTATGCAGGGAAAGAGAAAACGCCAGAAAATTCGTTGGCCGTTTCAACTCAAATAGTCCTGAAGCTGGCGAAGAATCTGTTACAAAGTGGCAGACTATGCATTGTTGACAAATGGTATACAAGTCTCTAACTTGCGCACATTCTCCTAGATCAGAAAACGCATTGCCTAGGAACATTGCGTGCAAACCGGAAAGGAAACCCGCCTGAGGTTGTAAAAAGAAAACTAAAAAAGGTTGATATTGATCGACGTGGAAACTTTATTCAAAAGCCATTAGCTGTCATACATTATAACTCAGGCAAAAGTTCCATTGATCTTTCCGATCAGATGTCAAGTTACAGTTCAGCACTGCGTAAATCCATCCGTTGGTACAAAAAATTAGCGGCTGAATTATTATTAGGTGAGTATTTTCTTGATTTTTTTTTCAATTTTGCGAATAAACTAATGTTTCTTCAAGACACCTCAGTGGTCAATGCTCACGTTTTATTCAAACTTGTGGAACAAAGCAACATTCCAATAAATGATTTTCGTTTATCGGTAATTGAAGATTTGTTGTAATTCGAAGATCAACGTGATGTTGTAAGGCCTCGTCAATCAAGTAATCAGAATCTAAAAACTCACCAATTTGTCAAAAAAGGTGGATGGCATCATCACAAAGAATAAAGTGAAGAAAGTTACCACCTACTGCCAACATTGTGAAGGAAACCCACGATACTGCTTGGAGTGCTTCAACACATATCATAATAAATAAATTAATAAAATGTGTTTATGGGTCGCCGGGTGGCTTAGCGGTAGCCTAGCCGACTTTGCAAGTCGTGTCGCTTGGCGGCGCAGGTTCGAATCCTGCCATTAGCCATGGGTGTTTGTGGTGTTTAATGACTTTGACCCAGCTTTAAAATTATCTTCGTGACTGTCTATAATGGCTTATATGGCCGAAGGACATTAATTGCAGCATTGCTGCGCAAAGCAAACAAACAAAATGTGTTTATTTGTTGCTACTTGAATAAAAATATCGTTTATATTGTAATTTTTATCAATTAAAAATGAAATATTGCTGACATTTTTTTTAATTATATTTTTAAAATGGTCGCTGCCGCTAATAGTCTGGCACCAGAAAGCTTTTGAGGGCCACAGCGGACACACTGAACGGTTAGATGTCGCAAAAGCGTGTCTGCTTAGCCAGGCAGGATCAAGAAACATTAGACAACTCAGCGGACACCGGTGTCCGCCATGGCCATAGCGGCTGTACGGATAGCGGACACCGGTGTCCGCCCTGGCGCTGAACCTGTTAAGATGTGTCGTCGTCTATTTATATGCCCATTACATTCTTCTCCATTGTTTGTCCAATGTATCTCTACAACAGGGTTGGCAATATGCTAACTGTCCTGTTTTAAGACAAATTCTTTGTATAGACTCTACCTACGAGTGCGGGATGATAAGTTCGCGATTTCGACACTAAAATGTCGGTATTGATGGGAAATTACATTTTACTTTTCAACGTAATCTCCTTGCTGCACTTGGTCAGCCGTTTTTCCAAACCTTTAATGCCCTCACAGTAATGATTTTTGTTAAGGCTCTCAAAAAAGTGTTCCGTGCAGGAGATCACTTCACTATATGCTCCGAATCTTTTTCCAGCGAGGAACTTATTCAGATTTGGAAACAAATCAGACGGGGCCAAGTCCGGAGGACATGGTGGATTCGAAGCGCAATTCTTGAATTTCGACGAATTCTTGAACTTTCGACGTGTGCGCGAGTGCGTTGTCTTGAAGAAACAGAATTTTTTTGCGCAGAAGACCAGGCCGTTTCTCAGCTTATCCAGTAGTTGGGCATAATAAGCTCCTGTTACCGTTTTTCCTTTCTGTAGATAAATCGACGAGGATCACTCCTTTTGAATCCCAGAAAACAGCGGCCATAACTTTTCCGGCTGATGACACAGTTTTCGCCTTCTTTGGGGCTGGCTCGCCTATTACTGGTCACTGCATCGATTTCTGTTTAGTTTCTGGTGTGTGATGGTAAAGCCAAGTCTAATCCACGGTGATTAAACGTCGCCAGAAGTCCGGATTTTGCCGAATGTGCTCTAGATGTTATTTTGAAGTCGTCACATGGTTTTGTTTTTGGATTGGTGTGAGCAAACGCGGCACCCTTCTTGCGGAGAGTTTTCTCATGCCCAAGATTTCATCTAAGATATGGTTTGTCCGTTCTTTTGAGATACCTGTAGCCTCAGCTATCTCCAGCAACTTCAATCGTCGGTCTGAAAGAACACTTTTCTTTATTTTCTCGACATTTTCTTCATTGCCTTAGCTGTTTTCGGGGCTCCGGAACGTGGTGCGTCTTTGACGCTCGTGCCGCCCCGTTTACCCATTTGCGATTAGTCGTCATTAATGGCAAAGAGTCGCCCAACGTGGAATCCATTTCACTTTTTATTTCGATCGGCGTTAAACCTCTAAAATTAAAATACTTGATTCCCGCCCATATCTCTTCTTTCTCCATTTTCAAATAGTCTAATAAATTGATTAATAACAAATTTCTGTAATAAACTGAAAGAATTTTCATGAAACTATGAACTAAGACTTCTAAAGAGTTGTGATTTTTCTAGGTTATGTTTGTTTACATGTACTAGGACCCCTAGCGGCGAAAACACGAACTTATCAACCCGCCCTCGTATATTGCTTCGATGTTGGAGTGATTTATTAATATTTTCCCTTACTTTAGTGATGGAATTATGTGATTTACTTTCGGAGCGGATGTATTGGTGGTCATTTTCTTTTCTATTCTATTTATCTGCTTTGTTCTTCCTCCTCTCTCTCTCTCTCAGGATCCTCCAGCAAGGCCTTGTGACCTTCCTGGTTACAAATGTTGAAATATGCAAATTAAATTCATCTCACGACCGGCTAACTCGTGGAAATGGGCTGGATCAAACGTAATTCCAATACGAAGATTTGAATTTAATTCGAAAAGAAATAACTAATGCACACTTGTTTTTATTTATGTCTTAAAAGTTCCACACAAAAATTTGTTAAATAACTGAAAACAAAATGCAGTCAAGGCGCAGTCAGTAAATCTGACAGCGCAGAATGTCAAGAATCAAGTGACACAAAACGTCAAAACGCGAAACAACCGATTCTGTTTGTTCGAAATTATTAACTTAACTAGCAAAATAAAAAAATAAACAACAATAAGTTTAACTCTGCATGTCAACCTAGTCGGGAATAGAATGCGTTCAAAATATTAAATAAGAAAGGAATATAACAAGGTAAGATTCAGCATCCAGCTGTGAACGCACGTCAGCTGATTCCGGGGTCGTCAAGACCTTCGCGACACGAATAGCAAGATGCGTGTCCGGTGTAACCACTTTCGTGATACCACTTGCGTCAACTTCAGTGACCACTTTCGTTCCAAGGAGCGATGTGCGACGTGATGAACTGTCGTATTTGCCAAACATCAAAATGGACGGCCAAGGCCGATTTACAACGACGCCATCAGATTTTTCACCACAAAAAAGATTGCCAGGCAGCTCCCAGTTAAAGAACTTCGGTAAAACGTTCGTAATAAATGAGGGGGGGAGGAGGGAAGAAGAACTAAATAACAATCATAACGCCTAGATGAAAGGAAAACGCAGATTACGAACTAACAGACGCCCGACGTAACTCTAAAAACAAACCTGCCGTAAATTCGACGGACAAGCTTGGAGAGGCCTGAAAGGAAGCCTAGGACCAGTAGTGCCAACTGTAGCGATTTGCCGCTACAGTAGCGACGTTTTTAAGCCCGTAGCGGCGCCTGCCGCGAAATGAACCAAAAATAGCAACTTTCTTCGAATCTCTTTAAAATTAGTTAAAAATCGGGCAACAATCAAGTGAAATGGGTTGAGTTTTTATTGCTCTCACGACATACACCTGTATTATGAAGATTATTATTATAAATAAAAAACAAATTACATGAATTTAAAAAAAGAAACGTAACGAAGTCATTAAAAATACATAACAAAACATATAACAATACTATTGAAATAAAATAAAAACAAAATACATAACAGCAGAGTTCGGTAGATTCATAAATTAAAAAACTTTCGACTTGTTTAAACAGATGGCGCTTTTGAATGTCTTATAATAATATCATTTTTTTGTGACTGTCCAGAAATGATTGTCAGTTGAAACTCAATAAATGGTGGTTTTTCAATACAACCCGTCAATAACCAATCGTAGAAACAAATGAAAAGAAGACTATCGGCAAGTTTCAATAGATGGCGTTGCTGAGTGTCTTACAATAACGCAATAAATAGTTCTAAAAACATGCACAAGGATCACTTTAATAAACACTTTTTCGGAGCGTATTCGTATTATACAGGCTGGCCATTTTATATCGTAACCCCTGAAAGTTTTACAAAAGACAAACCCTACGTAAGTAGAATGGGTTGCCTATTTTCAATTTCATTTACTTCATTTGTTTTATTTAATGTTAAATACGTTAAATATTTAGCCGCAGATAAGCTTTTATTTGAGTTAAGTAGCGACAATTTAGCGACTTTTTTAAGTTTTGATAGCGAAATCAACGACTTTTTTTGTTTCTGATTATAGCGATATTTCACCCCAAGCGGTTGGCAACACTGCCTAGGACTGGCCGCAAACTATTAACAACCGGGCAGTATACCCGTTCACTTTTTTACTCCAAAACAAACACTGTTTAATGAAAAATTACACAGAAGCGAAAATAATTCTCAGTGCCTGAATGCAAGGCGAGCAGTCACAAGACTGGCGGAATCTCCCATCGGGTCGGCGTTCGACGTGAACGGTTCTCGGGCGGGAGAGAGGTCCATTGGCCAAAGACAAGCCTTTAATATATCCCACTTTCGACATGGGACAGTCTCATTACAAAAGAAAAGGGCTTGGCCTAGGTTGTTCTGACTTTTGGACCAGTTCAAACCGCGGCGCAATTACACTTTCGTCAATATACAGGCTGATCCGAAAGCTAGAAATTATTTACTTAATTTTGTCACCGTAACAGCCTACTCAGAGTGATCGATATTCCTCGGCGGTTTCCGCAACCTTGTTTGTTCCCACTTCTATAAATTGAACTAACGTTTGATAACTTCCACGTTTGGAAGTTCCTGCCCTTTGGAACAGACCTGCTAGAATATCGCATAACACATATTCCATTTTTAAATAGATTGGTTTCCGGGAATTTTCCATTTCTCAGTTGGATTTTTCATTGTTATCTCCTCTCCTTCTACTAATACTTGGGCTTTTACACTTGCATATTCATCTATATTTTCGGATAATAGGTAGGTACGTCTTTTTAATATTGAATGGCATCGTCTGTTGTTACTTTTTTCATTCGATCAAGCTTTCCTAATGAATATCCATTTTCTTCAAATTTAAATATCGATATCCTTTATATTTCTTATGCTTCTTCAACCTGTATGTGATAGATTTGTAACGAAGTGACCACTCCGTTACTATTTTTGTACATATTTAGTTAAGTTTTGTATATATTAATTAGCCTGTATTTTTAGGATCTGTTTGCGCAGTGTTATGAAGCTTAATATAGGTGGGAGTTCCAAAGAGAGGAGGGCTCCCCACCACGCGCAAGCCTTTATAAGCGCGCTGGGAGCACGCTTTAATCAGTCATCCGCCGGCTCATCGAGCTGCCGGTCGTGGCTCGAATGCAGTTATCCGTGGAGTCATTCATCCGTCGATGTTTTGACTCAAACGCGTTTAACAACCTCTGCTACGTTCGCGTGGAACGAGTGGGTGACTCACTCTCTCTTACCCGGTGCGGGTGTCTCGCACATCCTAGAGTAGGTGTCTCACTCTCTCTTACCCGGTGCGGGTGTCTCGCACATTCTAGAGTGAATGTCTCACTCTCTCTTACCCGGTGCGGGTGTCTCGCACATCCTAGAGTGGGTGTTTCACTCTCTCTCTTACCCGGTGCGGGTGTCTCGCACATCCTGAGCCTGAGTGGGAGTTTCACTCACAACCATACCACCGATCCGATCCCTGGAGCCTGTACCGGAACGTATGCACAGCGTGTTCTCGTCCTGTGATTAGTGTCCATAAGACACACCGTTTCCGAAACTACTGTCCTGCGATTAGTGTCCGTAAGACACACCGTTTTCGAAACTACCGTCGTGCGATTAGTGTCCGTAAGACACACCATTTCCGAAACTACCGTCCAGTGATTAGTGTCCGTAAGACACAATTTGTAAACACCTGTAAATATAAACAAAGTTTGTAAATAAAGTTGTTGCTAAGTGATCGACGCTTTTATTTCCGCTAAACCTGGACACCGACGAGCAACCCGAACCGACGCGACGTCAAGCAGAGCAACGATCGGCAGCAACACCAGACGACCCGAAAAATGACGTACCGTTACAGATTAATAGCGTTTTCGATTGACTGCTCTAGAGCCCTCTCAGAGTATCTTCATCCCTTATTATTACATAAGATTAAAATAAGGTGAGAATACTCTGAGAGTGCTCTAGAACTGTCAATCGAGTTCAGAAACCCCTTTGGAAACTATCGACATATTCACGTCTGCTTGTGAATGTCACGAGACACGTGGAGACTCGAGTGCATTTAAAATGCGATTTTTCTTATTAGAAGCAGAAAGGTTTTAAAATAAAATAACGAATGCTCTTGAACGTGAAGTTATGTCAGGTGCACGTAACTCGAGCACGCGAGACGTGCACTAAAATGAGATTACATCACCGAGTAATTGCGTTTGAATGTCGTTAGCGAAAGCGAAGATATAGATGGCCTAAAAAAATCTAGAAGACCTCAAGAGTGCACGAAACTGTAATAGTCCGTTTTCACGCTCAAGCAATTTGCACAAATGTGCTTGTGCACACAAGGAAGTCGTTGCATGAAAACGTATTTTTTTGCTTGCACAAGCTAAAACGGTTGGCAAACTGCATGCATTGGCGCAAGCAAATTTGTATGCGCAAATGCTGGCACAAATCCATTTGCGCAAATTGCTACATAGGCGAAGCTAAAATGAATGCATAAGCTATTCAGCATGCAAACAAACTTTCAAAGAGAAAGTAATCTGCCAACAAAAAAGGATAAAAAAGAGTAAATAAGAATGAGGAATAAAACAAAAAAAAAGACGTACAAAGAGAAAAAAAGAAATGAAATTTATGAAGTATGGAGCATGGGTAAACTACTATGAAAATAAATTCTAACTACATACAAGAAGAAGGAAGTATTACGGGGGAGAGAAAAAATAATATAACGAGAGACAAGTAATAGCAATGGATCAAGCAGGAAGCTATAGGAAACGTAAAGTTTGGAAAAGTACTTGGGCCCCGGCCACATGAAATAGCTCCAGAAAGGGTAAAGTTTCTAGGAAGTAAAGGGAAACAGTGGCTACTAGATTTATTTAGAGAAGGGTCAAAAACAAAACAAATGCCATATACCGGTTCAAAAGAAAAGGACAACATAATTATTGTAACAACTGTCGGCTATCGGCTTTTGAAACAATTAAAAGTGGAGGACTTTAGCAGAACTGAATGTGGAAGAAAAATTCAAGATACTTTGTACAAGAAGTCAGGGAGATTGATACAGATGGGTGGAAGAAGATCTAGGAAATTTAATCTGGTGAAAGGAGTGAACCAAGGGAACAGTCTAAGTCCGTTGCTTTTCATGATAATAATGGATGTTAGTCTCATAAAAGAAAGAACGGAAAGCTTCCAAACTCTAGTGGGATACAATAACCTCCTTCCAATAAAACGTGGCTAATTTGACGTATGCGAATACTATAGTTTAATAGCAGCAGATTGAAGGAATAGAAATGGAAGAAAGATCCTGCAAAAAAGCCAATTGAATTTGCTGCAGCTGGTCTTAAGAGGTGTGGAACCGAAATAAAGGAAGACTTGTACGTGATGTACTTGAAGGTTTGAAATCTTAAAGTTTGAAGAAAGACACGCTTGAAGAATCGTGCCTTTACTTTGAAGATCAAGTTAGACGTGCCAGTAGAAAATTGATCGTTAATAGAGTTGAATGATGTTGGTTGTTATTGGAGTTTTCTAAACTTAAGCAAATTATATTGAAAATTGAAACTATTTCTAAATGCAAAGAAATAAGGCATTGGCATTGCCGACCTAGCCCATCACCAAATTCCTCAAAGAACTCGGCGATTATTTCACCAATACTCGAAAGAGACGAAGTCCAATCATAATCGATAACCACGGAAACAAAAGGAATCACATCCCTAAAGCGAAAGACTTTAACCAAAAGCAGTTACATAGAGGGCAACACCGACCATCCAGCCTTTCAAGTAATTTCAAAAGTACTTCAAAATTTCTGCCTTCCTATAACACCTACAAGCATCTTCTTTTAGACTGGTTTTGGAAAGATTGTCATCAACGTTTGTAATAGTCGCCACGCCACCCTCTGGATAAGTTGATCTTCTGGATTGAACAGGACGGAAATCGTGTTCAATTCCTCTGCCATTATAAGTAATATCCCTTGGAGTTGAAGACTTTATACACACCTTAGTTGCAAATTGAAAATTTCTGCATTCTTGACTATCTACGAACGTTTTCTTTTAGACATCTGCATTTTTCCCTTTTCGCAGTCGTTCGACGAAGCTGTCGAAACGTTAAGTGTTTGTGCGCCATTTAGTGTCCGTTTAAAAGAGTTTGTGATACAATTTTCATCGGACAAGAACCAGCTTTAATAATAAAAATAGAATTGAAAAAGCGGAGTGATTTTTGTCTGCTTTAAATTGTTCAAAGAAATTTTCATAAAAGCTTTTAACTTTCGTTACGAAGACGTAGATTCCGAGGTTTTCCTATTCCCCTCCGTAAAGAAAGGAGCCACGCATTCGCGTTTCGGTGATGTATTCGAAAAAAGTGGGCCACCTCCTGACGTGCCACGACAAAGGGCGGGCGTTCGATCAGATCTGACCCTAAATAACCTGACCCAGCGACGGGGAGGGCGACTTTTCCGGCTTTCGTGACTCGATTATAATGAACCGTAAAAAATAAAATTTATTTGTACCCATTGCGAGGAAGTAATTAAGGGCGAAGGGCGTTTTTTTCCATCGCATCACACTACATACAATGAACCTCTGTTATAATGACCGAATTTTAGATGCGTTTTGTGGTTGAAATTTAGGGCCTTCGTCCATTGACCAACGAACACAAAGAACTACTTAAGGATTCAGACGTTTTGATACTGCAGTCAAAACTTCATTATTTATTCTAGTATGATTTCTTGTGTGCAAAAAACCTTGAGTTCTTTTTATGTAATAGCATGTAAATTTTCGCCGATCTAAACACCTCTACAAAACAACTCATAAAGTCGCTTTTTATGTCCGAAGATCCGAAATCGCACTGGCCAAAGATGAATAAAATCGCGCGCAGATTAAAAAAAATTAACGCTTAAGTATGAGATCGTAAGTTCCCTTTGTAATCACTTGATGATTGGCTCGGGGAGAGGCCGCCGTCTTTGAAAATATAAAATACGGACGCTCTTGTGTGGGAAACGAATACTTGAACGCCTGCCAAGGCATTTTTGACAATCAGCTGTTTGCGAGCGTTTCTGATGGTTTTAATTAAAATCATTTTCCGCCGGCTCTTGTTTTGCGACAGTTCATTTCCTCGGTTACCTTTGCCAAAAAATTCCTCTTAAGGGCCATTTTAGACTAGCCAATTTTTACAATAATATTTGGAATAGGAAATTTTTGGGCTGCAGATAGAACACTGTCTATTTTTCCATATAGTTTATGATTCAATTTAATTTTTGATACAATTTATTGTATAATTTAAATTGAACCAAGTCTTCTACAAGAAATAGGGTAGTGTAAAACCAAGGCCGGATTATTCAATAGACAAAGTAGGCAATTGCCTACGGACGAAAAATCTAAGGCCGCCTGAGACTTTATAGAAATTTGGAATTATTATAATTAATTAAATATAATTATTATAATTGTTTTTTTTTCCTCTTTAATAAAAAGGCTTGATTCCAAATTATGTAGGGGCGCCCACATATTTTTGCCTGGGGGCCCATATAATGTTAATCCGGCTCTGTGTGAAACGGCCTTTAGATACAGTTTGGAACAATTATAAACATCAAGGCCAGCCTTTGTCTGATTTCGAATTCGTATATCAATTGGCAACGAGCAGAACCCCCAGACCGTGAAGAACGTAGATCTTCCGATGATTTCGAGATAATAATTGCTTCGTCAGTTATACGACTTCGTTCAGGCTGAAGCAAAATTAGATTGGCGTCGGAACATATTCTAGAAAACTTTCCGGCTCTCAAATCAATCGAATTCAAAATTCAATTCAATTCAAATAAAACTTTTCGTTGATGTTACTACTAATTAGTGTTTAAGGTCGACGTCATAGAAAATATCAAAGAAAGAATGTTCTAAAAGCAAAGATAATGATCCAAAATCGCTTAAATTCCAAGCAAAGTTATTGAAAAAGTCAAGAAAAGAATTAAGCAGAGCTTCCAAATGAAGGCCCCATTACCAGGTGAGACATGGGAAATTACACCCAAGGCCTGAAAATGAAACGTGAGAAAAAAAAAACTTAAACTTAAAGCCCATTATAAAGTTGAAAAATATTTCTCCTTCAAGATAGAGCTTCCCCGATTTATTTTATTATAGATTAATAGTAAGTGAGAGAATATAATAAAGTTATTTAAAGTATTCTCACATGCGCGAATCTTAACTAAGTAAAAATTTCACACTGTTCAAGCCCCAAGGTCTATAAACTTGTTGGAGAGACGTTATTATATATTGCCTCCTGCGGTTGCGACCGACTTACTATCTGTTTCTCTCCTTCGGCATCTGCCTTACAAACTAGGGAAAAGCGGAAAACCAAGTTCTATGGACCGATATGAATCCGAAACACAATCCGACACATAAGTGCTCTATCTCTTAGATCGAATCCATATGTACCAGGAGAGGAATCGAAACCAACCTACTTGGGTATTTTATTATAAGATTGGTTACAGTCAGGTATTTTGATTTGTGTAGATAAAATAGCAGCCCTACTCTTCTGCAACCACAAATACTTATTACCGCAGCAACAATTTTTATAGTCATTTCTTCACGAATTTTTTTAAAATTTATTACTGTTTCAGAATTCTGTTAAATACATAACAGACCGAGCAAAATTTAAAAAATTAATACACTTTCCTTCACAAAATTTATTGCCTAAAGTAAATTCTTCGAAGCAATGTTACTTGTGACAATAAATATTGCTGCAAGATATATTGACATAAGCGGAAGTTCGCCTTGAGATCGTAAAGAGTTATCCTAAATGGTATCAATGAAAATGTTATTGTTTCCTTTCACAAGTCGTGTTTCTATAAAAAAACATTTTATTTTTAAGGAATGTTATTGTTCAAAAAAGTGGTAAATTACATATAGCTCCCACCCAAAACATAGAAGGATTTCTCATTCAATTTTTTTTAGATTACTTGTTATAGATTTTTCATGTGCAGATAATTTTTTTTTGTAAACCGTGTAAACACTGTAAACATTTCTTATTAATTTTATGCTTTTCTAACACATTGCGACTACTCTGATTTTTTTTCGATTTAAAACAGTGAACATACATGTGTAAGAAAGCATGTAAACACATATTATAACCACGGCTCGGAACTTTTCTGACATTCTTTAAAAAGTATATGATTTTTGGCTAGCGCCACGACCATAAAATTTATCCTCGCTCGTTATACGAAACATATCGGCCTAATACCGCTATATACTGCAGGGTGATTCGTTAGCCTCTTTACAAATTTTGGCAAATGAAAGTAGAAGTAATTTTATGAAAAAAACATCGTATCCAACATAAGCATTATTTTTACGACTTTGAACAATTTTGTATGCGGCTTTGAATAACATAAGTGATTTTAATTGATTTCATAGTTTATTCGCACGAATTTTTCATCAGCTGGTTAGCAACGTAAGGGCATTCAATCTATTATGTGTCACAACCAAGTTTTACAGCTTTTCACTGTTTTGTCTATGAGATAAAGCTTTCTTACAGCTATGAAATCGTTTTAGTGAAGACGACTGGCGTAAAATACTTTTTGGGTAAATTTTTTATTAATTATAAACTGTTCTATAGATTTTTGTTGAACATTTTTAATGTGAAATCCGTTTTCTTACGTATCTTTTTGGCGAAGCAACTATCAGTAACCCTGTATGTAATAATTTTTTTCATACAAACGCAGAAGGGAGAATTTAAAAACGAGTTGTCAAGAAAATGAGAGATTCCATTTCCATAGGAAGAAGAGAACGAGGCAGGTTTACAATACCCTGGAGACATGAAGTAAATGACAGAGACAGAGTAGCGCTGAGTCGGCGAAATTTGAAATATGAAAATTGGACAAACAAGAAAGACATACGAACTTAAGAACTAAAAAATAGAATATGAATGTCTGTGGGGAACTGTGAGAAGTAGATAGGAGGTGCAAGTAATTAATTTTTTTTAATAAATTTAATGATAATCTAATCGTTTAAAAAAAATACAACGAATCAGGGTGGAGGGGGGTTTATTATTATTATTATTAAAAAAAATAATAGAATAGAAAAAATTAAAACCTGAGTCAAGTGTAGCCAAAACAGGAAAAAATTACTTAATTTACATTTTTCACAATTTTTCTAGAATTAATTACCGACGCACTTAATTAATTTTGTGCATTTTCCAGCTCTCTGTTGTGGCTACGACCGACTTATCGGATATTTCCTGCCTCGAATAAAGTCAATTTGAACGTGTCCTTTTCCTACAACAAATGTAAATATGGCGAAATCAGCGAGTAAATGTAGTAATTAATGCAGTTCCTTGTCCGTTGAATTTTTTTTAACGAAGTTATAGTGGCTGACAACTTTCAATCGACGTAGGTATAGTAAAACGACGATTACAAAACGTCGATGGTTCTAAATAATCTACGTTTCCAAAAAGAAATTCTAATAGAAACGATAAGATAAATTGCAGTTCATTTTAACACATTTGCTTAAAATCATTCTTCAAACATGTTGTCAAGTTACAACAACAGGTTATTTCCCAGAAAAGTTAATATTAAAAAATATTTAAAAAAGAAACGCAAAGTTATATTCAGGGGTCAAACAAGAAAAAACTATTTTTTTTATATATTGTCACTTATTATTTTTCATTTTGACAGTTAACAAAGGCATTGTGCCCCAGCTACATAAAAATCTTTCTTCTGCAGCTATATACCGCATCGGATATCTTCGTTATGTGCTGTTTTAAATCAGGAAAACAGAGCAGCAAATTTTTTGTGTGTC
This sequence comes from Dorcus parallelipipedus, assembly GCA_958336345.1. Lineage (NCBI taxonomy): Eukaryota > Metazoa > Arthropoda > Insecta > Coleoptera > Lucanidae > Dorcus > Dorcus parallelipipedus. The sequence continues at coordinate 36,124,527 of OY284480.1, forward strand.
TTGGCAGACAGTATCATGAGAATTCTCGTTTTCTTTTCTTTTTTGTTCAAATCTCGTGAACAAACTCATACAATACATACAATTTTATTCGAAAGCTTCTACGGCTGCTGTCAATTCCTACTACAGTATATGGTTTCAGTCAAATATCTCAATTATAAGGTATATTTCAATCAGATTCTTGACCAGGAGTTAAAAAAAAATTAATTGCACAAAACTCAATGTGTCGCTGTTGTTTGACAGCTTCGTTGGGAGTATAGTTTATTTATGGGACTTTTATATTTTCCCTGCCATTTTTATACCTCAATATACAGTTCATTTTTTATTATATGCCGATCAATCGATTGATAAGTTTAAGAACTTGTATGTAGCCATCTCCTTTTAACTTTCCTGAAACAGCTTTGCCGCTTGCAGTCCAAGGTAACGATGTATTCTTAACTCAGATTGATCCAATCGTTACATAATAAAAAATTTAATGTACACACAAGTTCTGTCCAAATCGCTACCGCAGTATAAGAATCTACACAGTAGCGTCACTCGAGTATAACTGTCACATTTGCCATTTTCTTTGATACCTACCGATTTACAAATTACATTACATTTCCATAAGGGTATCACACAGCATGGCCGCTTTTTTTGACACTGACGTTTAAGAGACGCTACTGGGTAATTTCTTATACTGTATTGCTACGTCATATTGCCCATAAGGTCATTATACAGGGTGACTGATACATAAACGTATATCTTGGAGGGCGTATTAGTAGAGCTCAACATACTCTCACTAATATTTAAAATTAAAGAGAGTAATAAAACTTTTTTCAAGATTTCAGCTCCTCTCGCGAGATGACACATTGACGCACATTATGTATCAAAAATTTTGTTAAATACTTCGACGAAAGATCAACTTTTTTATAATATATATTTAGCTAAATCAGTTGCAATTACACGCCCTCCAAGATATACGTTTATGTACCAGTCACCCTGATTATGTAAAGTGAGAGAGAGTTCTTTCTCTGGTGCAAAAGAAAATGATACCTAGCTGGGTTTACAAATATGCTAATCAAAATTGTTCTTTCTGATCGACCGTTTTCCAATCGATACGTTGAATGCCATCGACTGTTCTTTAATGAGGTAGTTAGCTTGACCTCATTCTAAATGCGTCATATTTTGCTTCAAAAAGGAGCAACCAAACTCTCTGGAAATATGACTTCCTTTATGCAAGATGAAATGATAGATGGTGATCGGAATAACATATTTTGACGTCATCATGTCAGTGGCGCACGCCAAGCATTTAGGTTCAACTCATCTGGTATTCGTGTAAATATATTTTCCACTTACAACTAGTGAAAGTGAAGCACAAATGTAAAAATGCGATCGCCAGAGATAACGTAAACATAAAATAAGGAGTGGCATCCCCTTGAAGGGTTCAAATAAAAATCGCCAAAAACTTGCCACGCGCAAGTAATGGTGGTGGACAACAGTGCCCAAATTACCTCAACTTATTTGCGCCAGGCATTAAAAATAATCAACCGGTGAGAGATATTTACGTTTGTAGTGGTCAATAAAAACGGCCGGAGGAGGAGGAGGTGGTTCGGCAACCGAGGTGGTTTTACGGTGGATTTTACGGCCGTAAAAAAGTGACACACGATAACAATCGCGCTTTTATACGGGGCTACTTACTGTCTGTGTCAAACTTTCTTATGATTGTCTCGATTAGGGTAGTTCTGGGCGCTACCAATCCTCTCCTTACTGGCATAATAGTCACGAGAAAGTCACAGTGCACAACACTAATTTATCACCATCGAAGTGGGCGCTCGCGTACATTCTTCCATGGAAACAAAAGGAAAAAGAAAAGGACCCCGATCACTTTATTTCGTTTAATTAGTTTCACTGCCCCGGCGTTTAATATATTAGCAGATGACGATTATGTTATATGTATGTTATTTACACGCTAAGTCTAGTTGGAGTTTTCCCTTCGTCGATATAATTATTATTATTATATTATTAATAGTATTAAATAAATTTTGGATGGACTGAAATTTTGTGATATTTTCCTAAGCAGACTTCGTAGTAATTTTTTTTTCTGTTAAATATTAGGTATTTATTTGATTGGTTATCCGCCGATGTAATTATTTACATAAATTATTTTCCCCTTCTCTGTTTTTACGTGAAATTAAAAATCAATATGCTTCGAAGACTTCGTACTTTGTTGTAATTATAGTAATTATTACTTTGTTGTGTGTGTGTGTATATAAAAAACGCTAGCATACTACCAAAAAGGCAATACCGTGTACATTGATTTTTTCAGCGTATAAAATAAAAAAATAAGGCATATTAAGGCAATATTATTATTATTATATGTCGCTAATGACGATATTTATTTACAGATGTTTTTTTTTTTTCTCTTCCCTTCCGAAAACGTCTACTTTTAGCCGGAACTATTTTTAGACGTACTATGCGCTCGTGACACTGTTCCTGTGTGCTATGCGTTCACCATTTTTTATTATTAAACTCTCCCGCACCGTTTCTCGCTCGTTTTGCAACGTTCATATCACAGAATTTCTCTAGCATGCCGTGGAAAACAAATGCGGATGGAGAATCCATAGTCAACTAGATCGCGTCGCGGCGTTAAAAATACAGCCCCTATTTTCAAGTGCGCGCGCATTTCCGACAGGCTAAGAACGGATTTCCTCGGAATTTTCACGACGCCTTGTTTTCCACGAGCCCGGGACGCTTTTGTTTCGAGCGTCCGGCACACCGGCGCCTTTCGAAATCCGCACGGGACGAGCGCGCACGCGCCCCCCCTCGAAAGGTTCGGTTCTAACTGGGAAAATCGGGTTTTTTGTTTATTTATTTTGCAGGTAACTGCTTCTTACTTTTAACGTTTTCAAACTTTTTAATTTTACTCAAAAGCTTCATTATATTTTTCAGAATTAATTCTAGTCGAATTCATTCTTTTTTAATTAATTATTTTTAACGCGCTGAAAAACAAACGAAAACTCGCCTGAAACTTACGCAGGCTCCATCTGTAGAAAGTAGTGCGAGTGAAACGGTTTCAGTGTTCTATTTTTTTTTCTGCAACACTGTAAAATCAAACCAAACGAAAACATTCAGTAATTTGAACTTAATTCGTTAAAGACCAAATAATTTTGAACTGACAATTAGTTTCCCATTCGAAGTTTATCCTTTAATTCGTTCTTTTTATATCCTGAAAAAAATTGCTGAAGAACCTCACTGTCGCCATCTGTCTGACTGAAATGGTTTTAGGCATCCAGAATCGTTACAGAATTCTTCTTTTTCTTTTTCTCTTTCAGCAATTACTTCGTTCTTTTTTACGTGAAAAAGAAAAGCCAATAACCCCCCTCTAAGTGTTCCGTTTCCGCGAAATAAAATTAGGATTTCTCTACCATCAAATAAGATAGATAAAATCTATTTAAAAAAATAATAATAAAAAGAACGAAACAAAAAAGAATAAGAAGAACGAACTAAAGGCCCGTTTTACACTTACACAATTTGATACCAATTTTTGTTACAAAGTGAGAGAGATAGGCTACCACAGTGAATTTTGATTGGTTGAATTGGCACTTCTCACTCACTTTGTAACAGATTTTATGGCCGTTTTACACTATAACATTTTCTAACTGAAATCTGTTACTAAGTGAGTGAGAAGTACCAATTCAACCAATCAGAATTCACTGTGGTAGCTTATCTCTCTCACTTTGTACCAAAAAATGTTATAATGTAAAACAGCCTTTAGATAGAAAATGTCATAGCATTTCATAGTGTAAAACGGCTATAAAACAAAAAATCCGAACACAATAAAATGATTTTCTTAAGGTTAACCTTAACGTCGGCCGTCTGTTGTTTTTATTTAGCAAGGTGTGTAGGATATCTCTCTCATCAGATAGGACAGACGATCTGCCAAAAAAGAATTTGAAAAGAAGGCGAAACAAAAACAAAGTAACCAGAAAATAATAAAATAAATTTCTCTTAAGGTTACACAATGGTTACACTTAAGGTCGATCTTTTATTTTTATTTTTATTTAGTAGGTGATTACTTACTATTTTATTTAGTAAGTGAAGAGGGTAAACATAAAGGAATAAAAATGCGGAACAAAACAAAAAAAACGAACAGAATGAAATGATTTTTTTAGGGTGAACCTTAACGTCGATCGTCTTTTGTTCTTATTTAGCAAGTGTTTAGGATTTCTCTGTCACCAAGAAGATAAGACAATCTGTCAAGAAAAAATTTAAAAAAAAAGAGACAAAAACAAACTAATCAGACGATAATGAAATAAATTGTTCTTAAGGTTATGCTCAATGTCGATCATAATAATCATAAGCATAATCTTTATTTGTACTTGGCCATTTACAAAAAACGGGGGAGGTTAATACAAGAAACATAATGTAACGATTTTGAAGGTTCTATTAATTTTTATTTTAAAACAAAACACGAAATAGTTAACTAAATTTATTTAGGAACAAACGAATTAACACTAACTTAAACAATAATTTATTTATAAACTAATAAGTAATTTATGTTAACCGCCGAGCGAAAGTTTATAACGCGACTTCAATTCTGAACTGTCAAATGCTGAATTAATTCGAACTCACCGGGCGCGTGTTTTATAGCCGGGGTTGTTTATCTGGAACATTCGAGCGCGCGACGGAAAGTCTCAGATTGATTTCATCGCTGACGTGATGTCGAAGCGTCCGAAGCTTCTCGTCTAAGACGCGTCGGCGATGACGCATCAGACGGGCTGGCACCGCAATCGTCACAATAATATAATGCACTTAGGCCCGATTTTATAATCGTCGGATAAGCATTATTATATATAGGTGTGACGTAGATATGGAGGAACATTAAAGGATATGCGGCGAACAGTTATTCCGTTCTTATTCCACGATTGTAAAACTGGGCCTTACTAATAAAAATCATCATTAAGAAAATCTATAACAGTATAGTAGCCCCTATTAAAATGTTGTAATTTTAACAACTTCACAAATGTAGGAAGCTTATTAAAAAGCTTTGTTACCAAATAAGATGGCGACTATTCAAATTTTTTTGTTATACGCCGGGATAACAAGAAATTTTTTAGCCCGTGTATCGTACAACATATGATAGTGAGAGTTCCTAGTAAATTCCTCGATATTCTGTTGGACATGAATTATAATACATTTGTAAATGTAAATAGCAGGAAAAGTTAGTAAATGGTTTTGGATAAAGACTTCTCTGCAGGAGTCCCTAGATCGCATGTTAAAAATAAGTCTAATTAGTCTCTTTTGTGTTATGAAAACTCTATGAACATTAGCGGAATTTCCCTAAAGCGTCAGATGATAAGTTAGGTAGCAATAAGCCATGGCGTAATATATTTCAATCAACTTGTCTAACGGAAGTACCTTCTTTAATTGGAGTATGCTAAGTTGTTTGCATACCGCATCAATCTGTTGATGCCAAGACAACCTGTCGTCAACAGTTAAACCCAAAAATTTGGTGGTACTAGAAGAAGCGATGTTGTCATTGTGGAATTGAAAAATTTCTCTGCCCTGGATCTTTTCTATTGAAAAACTTAATAACTACAATTTTCTGAACATTTAAAATGAGACGGTTTTTTGTGCACCAATCAAAGAAGTTCTCTGCAACAGCACAAACTTCTTGTTTGAGAACCTCAGGTGGCCGTGCTGTGACTGTCATGGTTGTATCATCCGCAAATAATACGAGCTTCTTAGCTTCCACATGTGTCACCATGTCGTTGATAGAGAGTAGAGAAATTAGTGGGCCAAGCACGGACCCCTGTGGTACTCCGTAGCTTAAAGCATGTTTGCTAGGTTTTGTATTTTGAATTTTAACATGAATTGATCTTGCGCCCAGATATGACTCGACCCAGGCTAGAGACGCACTTCTTATACCTAAGGCGTAAAGTTTATCACAGATTATGTTTATATCGATTCGATAGATCACGAATGCTTGCTCCTAAAATTGGAAAGGTACGGCGTGAGAGGTTTGGCTCTAAAATTAATTGCCTCCTTTTTGTCTGAGCGTTCGCAAAGGGTCATAATTAATGGCTCTAAGTCTAATTTGCTCACTATAAAAAAAAGGCGTTCCTCAAGGTAGCATACTTGGCCCAATCCTTTTTCTTATTTATGTTAACGACCTACCGAACTGTTTACTTAACAATACTTCAAAACTTATAAACTATGCGGATGATACAAATGTCATAATCACTGCGGATAGCATAACTAAAATTATTGAATCTTCTAATTGCTGTTTTGAGAATATAAATAATAATAATAATAATAATAATTTCTTTATTTCTCCCATTTCAACCTACACAAATACAAAAACAATATAAATAACAATGTAGGAGAAAACGGTGAAGGGCAGACGTGCATAAACAAGTTCATGCACCCTGATTACCTTAACCTAAACCTAAGTTGAGCATTAGCACTGGTTAATATTCTTCCAACCTTAATTCACTCATGATAAATTTTGATAAAGAACACAATAAGTTATAAATAATTCGTAAATAAATAAATTAAATAATTAAATTAAATAAATAAATTAAATAATTAAATTAAATTGCTGTTAGTTTTAGCAAGTTTTATCAAGAAAGGAAAGCAACTTTACAGTATTCTGTCAAGGAGTATGTTGGATGTTAAGTAATAAACTTTTAATTAATCATGAAAAAACAAACTTTATGTTCTTTAAAACTAAATGGTCTAAAATAGTCTTCCCAAACAGGGTCACTCTTGGCAATAATGTGACAGACTGTTGCACAAGTACTAAATTCTTAGGTTTAGTTACAGATGAGTGCCTATCTTTTGAAGAACATATAAGCAATCTTTCAAAAAAATTATCTAAAGCTATTTATTGTATCAGAATTTTGAAAAGATACTTACCTTCTAACTGCATTAAGATGATTTACTATGGTTATTTTTACTCTCACTTAAAATATATGTATTATGGAAGTAGCAGTGATATGGAACATATCTTTCTTCAACAGAAGGCTGTTCTACGTATAATGAAAGGAATGGCGCCGAGAGATAGTTGTCGAGGTAAATTTAAGGAGGAAAACATACTTACAGTTTATGCTCTTTATATTTTTGAATGTCTAAAGTTTCTTAATGACACTGATGTGAAATATTTTCAAGATATGGGTGCTCACTCTTATGATACGCGTCGACACACTTTGAGTGTACCCCGACATAAGCTAACTCTTTATGAAAGAGGTCCTTTCTACAGCAGTATTAAATTGTATAATATGCTACCTCTGAAAATGAGACAGAAATTAAAGGAACGCTCTTTCAAATCTGAACTTTGGGACTTCTTGATGGGTGTCGAACCGTATTCTATTAATGAATTTATTATCTATTGTAGAAATAGTCAGAATTAATGTTACACTTTTTGACGTCTTGTGTATTACCTTGTGTTCATTTTAGGTGTGTGCTTTACCTTTGTACAATGTTCTTACACAATAAAATTATTATTATTATTATCTAAGCAGTCAAACGCATAGATCAAATCGAAGAAGAGCCCGGCCACAAGATGGCCCTCATCGACTTATTGGCAAAACATATTCCATAAGGTTTACAACAACCCCCTTTGTCGATTTACCTGTATGGAAACCGTATTGTGACTCACATATTACATCATAAGAATCAAGAAAATGGGTCAGTTCTATTGAACATAATTTTTTCGAACACTGTTGGTCATTCTTTCTGAAAACCGGAGTCACTAATGCAGTTTTTAGAAGGGAAGGAAATTTTCCATCCTAAACAGATTTATTATGTGTGCTAAAGGTGAGAAAATGATGCTACATTTGAAAAATGATGTGCAAGTAGTTCAGCAACGTCTTCATTATTCGTGATTAACTTGTTATTATGTTTTAATGAAGTTTCATTTTCCGCTCTTGCCCGTCCAAGAGTGTGGTTGACTATTTGCCAAGCTTTCTTTTGCTTGTTTTCTGCAGTACTAATCGCCTTTTGTTTCTATTTATTTAATTTTTCTACCACTAAGTAAGGCAGATAATCTGTTAAAAAAATTAATTAAAAAAGCGAAACAGAAAAAAAGTGAAAAATGCGACACCAAAACAAACAAAAAAAACTGGACATATGGTTTCTCGGTTCATCTAAAACGTCGACCGCCTTTTGCTTTTATTTAGCAAGAGATCGGATTTCCTCTGCCACCAGTAAGACAGATAATCTGTCAAAAAATAAATAAAAAAAAGCAAAAAAAAAACAGTAAAACAATAAAATAATATTTGTTAAAGTTATATCGTCTTTTGTTTTTATTTAGAAAATGGTTAGGATTTCTCTATAACTAGATAAGACAGATTAAGTTCAAAAGGTCCATCACGATTAGTTTTTTATTTTTTATTTTAGTGAGCGTTATGAATGACATCTGAAAGCGTCTTACTCATCGTGACGTAATTTACTCCTCTTTTAAAATCGCTTGTATTGTTCAAAACGACATTTATACGTTGTGGCCGAAGAAGATGTACCTACTTTCAAATACTTCACTTCAAAAGTTGACAGCTCCCATTATTATACAATATCAAGAATGATCACTTTTACATGTGTCAAAACAGCTTCGCTCTCAATCTAATTTTTGATCCATCCCTGCACCGCGTGGAAAAACAAACCCGGCCAATGACAGAACCAAAGATTGGTTGTTAAATGGCGGGCACTTTAAATGTACCAAGGAAATTTTAGTAAACAATCAGCACATAATGTGCAATCCTTGACTTTGGACGTAACAATTAACTGCGTCATCGTGCATGCTGCTTACATAACCTGTCTACGATGTTAATCATCATAATGACAGAATTGACGGTACCAGACATTAGAATGTAAAAAACTAAGTTATGCTTGCAAGACAACACAGTTGAATGAACAAAAAAAAACAGAAAACAAGGTCTATCGCCTCGCTTAGATTTTTCAGCGTTTGATTCGTGACCATAACAAAATGGATGTATTATACATATTAAATAATAATAAATGAAATTAAAGAAGAAGAAACAAAATTAAAAATTAAAACTTTATATTTATATTGCACATAGAAAAAATGTGATTGTACAACGTATTCACACAACATCAAAAAGACGCAAAGGATCTATTCAATCTCAGTCATCACCTTGCGTATGCAACCTTAAGAATTAATTAAATAATGGCACGCGCCTAAAACTAAAACAAAACAAAAGAAAAAAAACTGAAAAAGTCTGCGCGAATTTTAAAATAAATTCAAATTGCTTATGGTCCTCTTTCCTAAGATGTTCTTCGGCCGGATGTACTTCTCGCTGGCACTATTGTCGCACCTGCCTTCATTCTCGAGCTCCTTCAACTCTTTCTTGATCAAGATGAAGCGTAAGCAGTTGTAGTTGAGGTATGATATGTATGACATCGCGGCCAGGAGGAAAACCAGACCGCCGGGGATCGCCACCAGGCTCAGAATGTAAGCACAAGCGAGCAGCTGTGAGAAGATCAAAACGAAGGCAAAGTAGACAGCGGTCGCCAAAATTTTCAGCCTGACTTCCTCCGACACCAAAGTAACAGAATTGTAAGCTTTAGCGATCAACATCGCCAATTGTTTGGGGTCACTCAGCCGAAGGCCTTTGCAATTTGCTTTTAGTATCCTGACTCGAGATTCTATTATCCTGTAAAGTATGGTGTGATAAAAGAGAGACTTGACGAAGAAGATGCACTTTTCTGCGTATGATTGGAGCACGGTCTGCGACGTCTTCAGCCAGGAGAGGAGCGCCGGAAGTATGTAGTAATTTTGGGAGCAGATGTAGGTGTTGAACCTTTTGATTTTCTCCAGAGATGGGGACCTGTTGAGGTTTTGGTGTGTCTTTTTGGTCAATTTCGGATAGGCTTCCACTTGTCTAGGGACCGATTGTATTTCGGCCTTCGTTAAGTTGGTAGACATGTTTGCGTACACTGAAAGAAAAACACCAAATTACTGTTGCTGTTAAATGCTAGATAAATTGGCTTGAATACAGGGTGGTGTATTTTTTAAATATCTTACTTATTACGAGCAAAAAATTCTTTAAAAAAGTTGCATTGAAGCATTTAAGTCGAAATTTCTTGCAGAAGAAATTTTTGGCTAAATATTGGCCTGTAAAAGGCATCATTCTTATAGAAATTTGAAGTTATGTGGAGGGAGGAGGTGGGGGGGGGTAGTTAGGAGTTTTGAGTCATAAACTGTTCTAAATTAACAAGAAATTCTGGACAAATTTTTGGTCCTCTTCCTAAATCTTTCACGGGTCACAGTCGACCAGAAAATGGCACTTACTCATTGTAGGGTTACAAATCTAAAAAATTACAAAACCCAACAAAACCTCACAAAAAAAAACTTTCTCAGTCAATCGAAAGATGGCACTTACTCACTGAATGGTTACAAATTTTACAAAAAAATCAAAAATCCTATAAACACACACAGCGACCAGAAGATGGAAGATGGCGCTTACATATTGTATAATTGCAAATTTTACAAAAATTGCGAGATCGGATAAAGACCTTTCACAGCCAACCAGATGCGCTTAAAAAATCAAACTTCAATAAATATACACACAAAAATTTTCACAATACACCAGTAGATGTCGCTTACTTATTGTAATTACAAATTTTAAAGAATTACAAAATTCACTATACTCTCAATCGATCAACAGATGGCACTTACTCATTGTACAGTTACAAATTTTACAAAAAGATCCAAAATCCAATGAACATATACAAAAAAATCACAATCAACCAGAAGCTGGCGCTGACTTATTGTATAATTACAAAATTTATAAAAATTGCAAGATCCAATAAAGCCGCACAAGAAAAACTTTCGCAGTCGAGCAGAAGATGGCGCATGCTCTTTTTACCGTTTACAAATTTTACCGACTTTTTAAGCCTTGACGAATAATTATCGAATATTTTACAAAATTCATAATTCAATATTTTTTTTTCTTTTTTTTTTGTAAAAGGACAATTATTTTAAATCGACTTTAATGATTAAATAAAACTCCAGAAAGGAATCTTTCACAGACGATCAAGACATGGTGCTTACTCATTGCAACCCTGACGAATAATTATCAAAAGACCTTTTGGAACTGCAAAAAGAGGGCGCTTTCAACAACTCATGAATTAATGATCTCTTCTTGGTAAAAAGATAATTTGAATTCGACTTTAAATGATTCAATTAAACTTCAGAAAGAAGAAAACTTTCACCATCAATTGAGAGATGGCGCCAGGCTCATTGTGACAGTTAATAGAGTTTGCCAATTTTTTCCTTATTTAAAAAAAAAATTTTAGGGAAATAATTAAAAGTAGAGGTAGAGCCTTAAGAATGGCAGCCGTATTTGTAAAAATCTTTGCACTTGGCACTATGGAATTAAAGTTTCCAATAAAGGAAGAAATTAACGTCTGACAACACTGCACATGATCGAAAGTTTCTTTTTATGCCTTTATTAATGTAAATTGTGGCGCACGCAGCTTGTCAATGTCAGGGTCAAGACACAGTCAAGATCACTATCATAAAAAATGTGTTTTGTATTCGTTTGTAAACGTTTCGTAACAGTCAGTTTGGTCGAGAGCTGTCGAAGAGAGAGCTGTGCAGGTACTTTTTTAAAACAGAATTTGAAAACAAGTGTTGTCCGGGGAAAAATATTTTTTCCGTTTACGCTAATGCTATTCTTCAGAAAGCCTGACACTTTTTGATACACTAAAAAAACATCGTGGAGATCGAAATTTAAAAAATTAAAAAAGAACCCCTATTTAGTAACGGTGGATTACGCAGTAGTTGAAATCGTTTTAGTCCTACAAGAACCGAGGTCTAAATAAATCAGCTCGAACCTGGACCGTTCTAAGAACCAATGAATGAGTTTGTCTCACCACACGGACCGAGGTCGAAATAAATCAGTTGTTACCGCAACCCGCTTCTCGGAATTGAACGCGTTGCCTGTGACGTCACTGCTTTTACTACTTCTCAAAAACTTCTCGAGATGAAATGATTCTGCATACCTTCCCCTAAATGTCTACCAAATTTCATGCTAACCCTACAAGTAGAAAGATTTCTACACCGCCCGGAAGTGATTAGCGATTTTTACGGATATTCGACAATTCCTCGGAACGAATCACGCGGCATTCTTTTCCGATTGTTATTCCAAATATCTGTACCATGTTACAGACAACTCCTACCTCGCTAGAACGATTTCTACACCGCCGGACGTTTTTCGCGATCAATTCTCGATTTTGCCTGGAACAATTAATTATACCATTCTATTCAGAATAAAATTCCCTTTCCGATCGCTCGATCAAAAACAGAAGCCATCCGTCAAAAACCGCGACTTTCGCCCTTAACGACGCACGCCTTCTAATGAGTGCGTGCCGTCACCAAATATAGTTATTTTCACAGAATTATTTAAAATTTTTACGGATTACGCAGTAGTTTAAGTCGTTTTGCCCTACACGAACCGAGGTCTAAATACATCAGACTGTTTTAAGAACCAATGAGCGAGTTTTCCTCAATGCACGAACCGAGGTCGAAACAAATCAGTCTATAACTAGTCGGATCGTTTGTATTTTTATGTGTAGGCGTTTTTCCAAACCCATTTTGAACAAATATGTTGCTCGGGAAGCACATTTTTTATAAAGTATGTATATCTTAAAAAAATTAATTATTTTTTTAAATTTATTACGGATTACGCAGTAGTTGAAATGGCACACGAACCTAAACTATTTTAAAAACCAATGAATGACTTTATCTCAACACACGGACCGAGGTCGAAACAAATCAGTTGTTACATTCCCCAGTTCTCCGAACTGAACGCGTCACCTGTGATGTTACGAACGAACGTTATTTCATTCATAACAATTTTTCTCGTGACGCCTTATGCTTCAAACTTTATAATTGCATTCCCTGTTTACATCTTCACCCTTCTGCCCAGTTTCACGCGATTTTCACCGCTGGAAACAATCCTACAGGACCCGGAAGTGTGCACATTCCGCGCATGCTTTTATTACTTTCTCATTACTTCCCGCCGTCGAATCGAGATCAAACATATCCCACATCGTTCCCCACATGTCTCTGCACATCTGTACCTAAATTCACGCAAATCCTACTGCTCAAATCTTTCCCCGAGTCAAAGTTTTCCCACTTTTTGGAAAAAAGAACGATTGATTACGCAGTAGTTTTGGTCCTACAAGAACCAAGGTCTAAATAAACCAGCTCGAACCTAGAGCGGTTAGCGATTATTTCGGATATTCGACAATTCCTTGGAACGATAATAAGTCATTAAATACAGTTCACGTCTGATATTTATTGTGAGTATATTATGTAGCTACCGACAATTTAATTTGTTTAATGTTTAGTTATGTGCGTTTTTAAAAAACTCATATTCCATATCAATTTTATGAAACTCAGTCAGTGACATCAGTGTTTCCCTTGCTATTAATATAGTAACAAAATAATTTCGGAATTTAGTGGTTTGCATATGCTTCAGCTCTTCTATAGCTAGTAACATTGATAATAATTTGCGTATATCTTTTGACAATCAGTAGGTTGATCACTGCTCCATTTAGTAACGTCCATGTTCACTTACGCATAACTTCCTCTGGGTATAGCGAAACGTTATTAAATGAGCTATTTAAAGGTGTGTAAGGAGAAGAAATTTTCAGCTAACAAGGTCCTACTGCAAACTATCTTTTTCTTCGACGTTCAACAGTATAGTAGTATAATAAAAATATGTATTTACTATCATACAGTTTGGGTACTGGACATAGCAAATTTGCTTCGATTCGGTTTGCGGAGGTGGTAGCCAGCATCGAAAACAAGTGGGTGTGATTAGTCAAATTTCTCTCTATTTTTCTAGTGCGTTCCCTGTCGCACGCATAATAGGATGTCCAGTTGAACATTTACCAAATCTGTATATTATATTTCGGTTTTGCTTCGATAATATTGATTGCAGAAATTATGCAACATTTATCAACGTTATCTTGACTAAACTTGTGCAACATAAAAACATTTTTAACCTCGATTACACCCTAAAAAAAGTTTTGGAATCTCTTAACTAAAAAAATAATATAATAATAATATGATTTGAATGAAATTAAACCACATGATTTGCGCTTTCTTTTTTTTAAACCGACAATATTGCGCCCCTTAATTAAATGTAGTAGTAATTACCAAACCAGGCCGGCTTTTATCTCGAAACAATTTTGACAAACCAGATTTATTCGGATGGATTTTATCGCTTGTTTACTTTAACGTAAATTACGACGCAGAGCAATATTTTCTCTTTTTTTGAGAAAACTGAGGGAAATCAGGCGATTCACTCGGACGTTTTTCACGAAATTTCTGCGCACTTTCAAGGGTCAATTAACAGAACATAAACAGAGTGAGGTAGAAATTCACGTACGTAAATTTCGGGCAAAGGCAGATACGCGAAATCAGACGTCGATCTCCGTGACCTTTCAGGGGAGATAAGGTGTTTCGCCATAGGCCAGAAATGGCAAAAGCAAAATTTGTTTCGCAACCAAAAAAAAAAAGAATGTTTTTGGGAGTTTACCACCGAAAATTATAATAATAGTTTTAATATAATATCTAACCTGCTTCATCCACTTATCTCTACAGAGCACACAATTAATTAGAAAGGGAACACACTCAACAGGCACGTGCTCACATTTAAGTGAATTCCACCGATTCATGCAGACATGCGTCAACAGAAGCAGTTGCAACAGTGATACTGTTGCTAGTCAGACCAATAGTTTTAAACAAATTATGTCGATAACATTTTAATTAGTGTTAATTAAATATCTGTTTTTCATTTGAAATATTTTCGAAGACAATTATTTATCAATTAAGTAATAAGAGGATCGATATGATAATTAACATTAACATTGTTAAATAACGCAACAGATTTACGAAAGGAAACTTAAAACCAGCAAATGAAGCACTTAAAGGAATAAGCTCATAAAAAATTTAAAGTGAAAAAGAAGGGCACGGCTGGATGCCTCCCTGTCATAAATCAATTTATTATTAACAGACAAACAACCATTAACAGACAAACAACCATTAACAGACAAACAACCCTTCCAGGTCCTGTTCTAAAATATTTTCAAATTATACTCAAGAAAATGAAACGGATTATAAGCATGATTTAATCTCCTCGTTACGGCCCTGTCAAATTTTTTCAGAAGTTTCAAATCTTTGTTTACGACCCAAAACCCCTATGCGATACGAGCCCATGGACATAATAACAGAAGTAACATCAGAATAGTAACAAGAATGAATAAGGACCGAGGAGGAGTAGTGCGGATGCAGACGAAGGCGAGAAAAATAAAAAAAACATAAATCGAGAAGACATGGACAATAATAATGGTTCATGAAAGAATAAAAGACATTAAAAAACAATTCAAGAAAGTGGAGTGAATGGCATAAGGAATACATATATACATACAGGGTACTAGACATAGCAAGAACTAATTGCCAACGGCCCGGCTGGGCGGGTGGTAGGCCGGCATCGAAAAGAAGTGGGCGTGATTAGTCAAATTTATCTCTTTATTTTCCTAGTGCGTTCCCCGTCGCACGCATTATAACAGGATGTCTAGTTGAACATTTACCGAATCTGTATATTAATAAACTGGCAGCACTGACTAAAGGTTGTAAAGATGAGGAAAGAATAAGCAAAAGAGCTTTTATATACAGGTTGTCCTAGAAATACTTCAGGTAAATGTATTCCTCTATATTTCCTAAATATACCGGCTGTTTCAAATTGAGTGTGCACTGAAGGGATCTTCTAAACCGTAAGAGATACAAATTTGGTTAAATGGAAGAAAAGCTGCAATGCCTAATTCGTATTCATTCACATTCATTCTTATTTCTTCTTGAGATATTGATCAAAATGTAAAAACGTCGATTTTCTTTTTTCTTCTGTATCTCTCGTATTATAAATAATTTTGAAATTCTGATTTAACTTCCTACAGGCACTTTTTTATTCTGCTTCGAATAGAAATGGCAGAATTGAAGTCAAACGTTTCGTTTCTCCACGACCATCATCAGTTTCGATTTTTTAAATACAACATATATCTTTTAATTATTCTATTCGATAGCATTTTTTCTGCTGATTGCAGTGATGTATGACAATTAATACTTTTTTCAAGTAAAGTTAAAATATGATGAAAAAAAAACTTGATACAGTTTCGTCATGATTTATTTAATAAGTAAATTTATTCCTTAGTACTTTTTTACTTACTAAATATTAATAACTAACATTCAAATGTCGGAAGAGGAAAAATCAATAAAATAAATCTATCAATCAATAAAAAATCAAAGGGCTAAGATCTGGTGATCTTGGAGGCCACGCGACAGGTCCATTTGTACCTATCACGAAAAGTTTGGTTCAAATAATTTGTTGTTATTTCAGCATTATGTGCTGGTGCTCCATCATTTTGAAAACACAATTCCCTAATATGATTTAGAGGAATGTAATCTAAAATGTTTTCCAATGCTGTCCTTAAAACATCGATGTAACGTTCAGCTGTTACATGATTTTCATAAATGATCGGACCAATAATTCTATTATGCCAAATACCACACCAAACATTTAAGCTGAATTTTTTTATTCTCCCTGGATATATTCTCTATGTATATTTCTATTAAATATTCCCTTGTTTGTAAAATTAGCCTCGTCAACAACTAACAAATAACAAGTTCTTTTAACGGATACTACAAATGTGCACTATCAGTGTCCGTTAAAAATATTTGTTATACAGGGTGGGGCCTAGAAACTTCCTTTTTTTGAAGGTGAATAAAATAAAAATTGTAGCTGATATGCATGTTTTTTTGTTTTATATTGAAATATAATATATGTATTTATAGTTATAGATATCATTAACACAAACACAAAAGTCTTAATATTAAACATAAGTCTGAAGATCAATCGTTTCCGAGATACAGTCGATTCTGTAAAAAATACATTTTTTATTAACCCTTTAGGCTGGGTTGCACAAAACATTTAAGCAAGGATTAGATTTAACTTAGAATGTGACACACGTTATGACGTACAGCATGTTGTGTGTCACATTCCAACTTAGGCTTAAATTTAATTCTGGCTTAACTGTTTAGTGCAACTCAGCCTTAGTGACTTTTCAATTTAAACTAACATCAAGTGTTCACTTGAAAAGTTCATCGAGTAGCCTTTGTATTTTTCAGAACATTGTGAAGTAAGTCTTGAATTAGATCGATGCGAAATGCCACTTTACGTTATGTCACGTTAGATTATATGCAAAACACTATAACTGTTGGACAACTGTCATCTGTTAAACATCAATAATTGGTCGTCCTTTTTTCGGCCTTTATTCTTTCAACAAAAAATCAAAACCACCTTGATGAACTTTTCAATTGAACAGTCGTTAGTGGTGTTAACAAAAATCTCGATTAAAATCAGTTATAGTGTTCTAATGTTCTCATTTCATTCTACGCATGCTCTTCTCCATGAAAATGAAACCAATTGTATTTTAAGCCACTCTCATTACGTCCACTGCACGCAAATAAGTTTGATTTCAGAAACTCAAAAAATCTAGGAAACGGTTGATTTCCGAACCTACGTTCATTAAGACTTTTGTGTTTGTATTGATGTGATCTATATTTGGGTAAAATTTCCAAGCATGTTTTTAAACACCCCGTCTAAATTCAAAATTTAAAAATGTACAAGATGTAAAGAAAACGAAATAAAATAAACGAAGGTACAGGGTGTCTCAAAAGTAGCACCTGTGCTTGAAGGATTCGATTCAAGAAGCCGAAACAAACAAAATGAAATTCACCTGTTTCGCTTCACCTCCTCGTTACGGCCCTGGCTCCCGTACTCCATAACATAATAAAAAAAGGGTCCCGCAGTTCTTACTGCGCCCGGGCCCCGTCAATTAGATGGCCGGCTCTGTTCTTGCGCCCCAAAAAAATAAAATAAATACAAAATTTTCGAGCATATCCGGAATCGAAATTTAAAAAGAGTGGAATACAATGCTTTTTTTAAGTCAATTTTCTATTGTTTTGGTTAGTCAATTTATTTTCACGTACATTTCGATTTTTCTTAGTAATGTTATCGTATTGTTGTTTTCATAAGAGAAGAACTCCGCGTCATAAATAAAGCACGTGTGGCGTTGCGTCATCAGACACACATATACGTAACTCCTTCCTTTTTTCGATTGATGACGCAGAGCTCAGTTCCCGTGAATTCGATAATACACGTTCATATTTCATATCATTTCAAGTTTATTGAAATTTATTTGTATTATTATTTATTTGTTATTTTTTAATTCGTTTCATAGTTTATTTTCAATTTATTTTCACGGACATTTCGATTTTTCTTATTAATGTTATCGTATTGTTGTTTTCATAAGAGAAGAGCTCCGCGTCATAAATAAAGCACGTCTGGCGTTGCGTCATCAGACAAACGTAAACATAACTCCTTCCTTTTTTCGATTGATGACGCAGAGCTCATTTCCCGTGAATTCGATAATACACGTTCATATTTCATATCATTTTATCATATCAGTTTATTGAAATTTATTTATATTATTATTTATTTGTTATCGTTTAGTTCGCTTCATACTTTTGTTCTAAATCAGTCTCTTTAAATTTTTTAGAATTTTGCATAACACATTGAAAGTTTAGTAGAATTTTATTTACTAACTCATGTTTTATAAAATTTATTTCCATTTCTCATAACTTAATTAATTCAACAAATTTGTCCGTATTCAGATTTTCTTCGAGTCATTTTTTGTTTGTACTAAATTGGTTTCTTTTTGTATTTTAGTTTCAATTTTTTTTTTTCCTTTTTTTAATTTTAAAGTTTGCGTAGCACACTGTTTTAATAAAAGCTCAAAGAAATTTAATTTATTTAAATTTAATGTAAACCAATTAGGACTTTTATTAATTATTTGATGTGTATTAATGTTTTTAATGTTTGCTTTGTCAATCAATACGTAATAGCCTTGCCGAGCCGATATTTAAAAAACGCTTTTAGTTTAGATGCTAGTTTTATTTTTGTATTTACTTTTTTTTTACTGTTTTCCAATTGAAAAAATAATTGTAGCAATACCAAATAGACACGTTGAACATCATATAAATATTTATCTAGATTTTTACGGATGATCAAATGAGGACGGTCCAGGTACCCTCTAATCTCGAATTTACGTTCTTAACAAAGTATAAAAAATCAAAATTGCATATGCAGAAACGCACCTGCGTATAGTCGTCGGCACCTTAAACTGAACATTTTGTGTGAGCAGTGTTACCATAATATTATAGTTTGGTTACCTATTTATCAGTCAGTCACGTGGCTCTCAGTTTTATGTGAAGGCTCTGTACTTTGTATTTTATTTATTGAATTGAATTACAATTTCTTACGTAAAAGAATTTTGGAGCGTTTTTGTATGTATAGTTATAATTATAATCATCATCATCATCGTAATTCATACTTACAAAAACAAATACAAATATAGTTTTTCACATAACAGACTTTTCGACGCTTGCTTATAAACTGTAGGACTTTTTTTTATAAAGATTCTTAAAATAAATATTTTGAAGTGATCTCTGGATCTGAATATTGTTGGAAGTACATTTCGTTCGCTATTTCTGAATTTTTGTTATTGTTACTATAATATTTTTTTTTTACTTGCAAGAAAGAATAAAAGTTTTCTTCACAGCACAACACATTTTTCATTGCACTGTCATTTTCAACAATTTCTTGCATTTAGAGCAGTTTTATTTTATTAAATATTGATGTGTGATATATGGAAAAGCATCAGAAAAAATCCAACGTGACGGCCATAAGAAAAAAGTTGATGATGGTTTCTAAGTAAAATGTGATCTCTGCAATAATAGCTTCAGAAAAAATAAAAAAGAAACCTCTTTCAGTTTTTTGGAAATATTTCAAAAACTACAAATCGTAAATGATTTTTCAAAACGAATTATTTATTGTTCATGCAACTTTAACCGACTTCATATCTCTTACCATTTTCGAGATCCCAATGGTGAATTTATAACAGCCTGCGTGTATAAGATCGTAGAAGTTTCTTCTGTTCTTTATTATTCTGAATACCGATTGGCCATGAATAATTTTTTGAAATTGGCAGCTCTACAGTAAAATTAATAATTGCATAGTACGACAAAACTAAACATTTTGATAATATAGGGTGACTGACAATCGTTCCGCCAAGAAAAAAAAAGTTTAAGATAATGAACGATATAGATTACATGAAAAAGAGAAAGAGATTTTAGTCGAGTTAATCGATTAATATCTCTTTTTCAGGTTTTTCAGATTTACTACTATTCAATAAATTAATAATTGAAAAAACTGCTTCGGTTAAATTATTCATTAATAACCGAAACACACGGACCACTTCTAGCGTTGAGTCGAAATCGACCGTTCCCTTTTACAGTCGACCTCGTCAGGGTATCTAAAGGCTTCAATACACGGACCAATTTTAGCAGTCGATGTCGTTTGTTAAAACTGATTCGGCAATAAGCTTATGGCTGCTTATAAAAATGATTTTTCATTATAATATTTAAAGATATGTCAATGATTATAAAAGTGTTTTATTTCCACTGACTACAAATTAATGACAAAGTGTTATTTATTTTTATTTATTCTGTTATTCGTGAATCGTTATTAACCACACACTTCGCCCTTTGAATAGAATATGATTTATTAAATCTCGCGCCCGGTTCGATTTTTATGCAGAAGAAATTTCCATGCAATTCTAGCACCATCTAGAGCACGCCGAATCTCCTGGAATTACTGTAGACCTATCTTATGTAATTCGGATAACGTAAACTATCCGCTTCAATTACTTCAAGCTTTAGTGAACTTTTACAAAAAAAAGTGTTACAAAAAAAGACAACAGTCTGCCAAAGCGCATAAAAAGAAAAAGAGATATTAATCGAGTTAATCGATTTTTTTTACTTTTCATATACCATCTCAAGAGTAAGAATAACACCCAACTCAGTTATGTTTAAAAAATTCTACGGAACAATTTATGATTAATTAAAAAATTACGCCAAAAGCGTGCTGCGGCACTGCGTACGAAATACGACGCCACGTTTTATAAATGCAGCAGTACAATAAGAATATAAAGTTTTATGATTATTTTATTGACTACTTGACCACTTTGACATATATTTGAATTTCGTTTTATTACACGTTTAACATTTTCTCCGCAGTACATAGCTCAGTCAATGGTACTTTTTCTTACTGGTAATTTATTATTAAATTTATGTGTACGGAAACTTGAATTCATGTTACGGAATAGGAGTGAGTATCATCGTTTGTTTACGTCGCTTTACGGTTTTCCGGTGACAGTTAACTGACTGCACTCGCCACTGTGAATTTTTTAAAGTTCTAATTTTTGTTAAACTATTCTACTGTTTTTTCTCTTCATAAATTAAAAGAATATAGAACATACACGTTGTAGTGTTAATTATTACAAATAAAAACGTCGGCCTCAAAATACGAACCTGCGGCAACTTTCACTTTCTCGCAACAAATTTGGTAAAAACTTTGGAACTAAAAAAAAAAGAAAAATTATTCTATTACACTAATTGTTGGAAAGTAAAAAAAAATGTTTATTTCAATTCAAAAACTAAAAATTAACTAGCTGAGCTATACCGGAAACAATTGACGATAGACTTCATTTACTTCATTGTGTTAGAAAAATTAAAAAATTCGAATAGAATAGCAATAAATAAAAAAAAATTGAGAGCTGTTCACTTTCAGAAAGAGATCAGAGTGAACAAAGCAGAAACAATTGACGATACATAGAAAGTCGATCAACATAACAACATGAAAAACAATTGATGCCAAGTAAACAAATTTTCATTTCCATTTCACTTCAAAAACTAGAGAAAAAGAGTAAACAATTGACGATAGGAAAACAATTGTTTACTTCATTATTAAAAAAAAAAAAAAGGTGAACAAGTTCGAATAGAGTAACAATAACAAAAACAGTTGAGAACCGTTCACTTTCCAGAAAGCAGTTCAAAGCAAGCTTAGCAAAAACTAAAACAACTGACGATCGATAAGTCAATGAATAAGTTCGTGCAAAATAACAAACAACAAGAGCAATTGATGATAAGAAAGAGAACGTTCATTTTAGTGCAAAAACTACAAAAGAACTTGTAGGGTAACGACGAAAACAATTGACGGTAGATAAAGAATTGTTTACTTAATTATTAAAAAAAAAAATGAACAAGATCGAATAAAGTAACAATAACAAAAACAATTGACGATACGGTATTCATTCAGTTCGTACGTTTATTTATTTTTTTTGTTTGTTCCTTGAACCAAACCAACCAAGAAACAGCAACAACAAAATCAACAACCAAACAAAATTAAACAAAGTTAAGCAACAAAATCAGCAAACAAACAACAAGTTAATTAACACATAAACAAAAACTAACAAGATCAACAAACAAACAAAGGAACAAAATCAACGAACAGACGGAAAATCAAATTAATAAAGTTGAAGCAAAAACAAGTTAACAAGAAACTAAACAAACTAAAACAACAAAATCAACAAATTAACAAAAACTTCATAATCAACAAACAAGGGAAACGAGACGGCTGGCCCACATTATGAGCTGCTATTTTAAATGTTGAAATGTGGCCTCAAATTCACACCATCTCTTAAAAAATCGACGGCATTAATTCAGTGGCAACCTCGTGAACCTCAAAGACAGTGGCAGCCTCAGAGACAGCCCCATGTCGTACCTTGTTGCCTTAGATGGTTGCCCAAGATTCATACTATCTCTTAAAAAAAATCAAATAAGTCCCAGAAGTAACCTCACATCATGATATGTCTGCCTTATGCCCGATTTCTTCATCACCTTATCTTGAGGTCAAATTTATCTGCCAGTTAGAATGTGATACATAGTATGTGTGCGGCCAACTGTACGTCACATTCCAACTCTTAGATAAATTAACCTCAGGTTAAACATGGTGAAGAAATCGGTTATTAGACGGTGAATGTGGCCTCAGATTCACACTATCTCAGAGGCAATCCCACATCATACGCGGCTGTCTTAGATGTTGCTTCAGATTCACACTATTCCTTAAGTATCAAGTAAATATAAAAAATTAAATTTCTGTGCATTTTACTGCTCTGCGATATTAATTCAGTAATAACCCCGTAAGCCTCAGAGACAGCCCCACGGGAAACGTTGCCCCTCTCTCTTAAGCAGATTAAGTAAATGCAAAAATTAAATTTCTGAGCGTTTTACTTTTCTGTGGCATAAATACAGGAGCCTCAGAGCCAGTTCCATGGCATAAGCTGCTGCCTTAGACGGTGAAATGTTGCCCCAGATTCATATCTCTTATCCTTAAAGAAAATTTTGGGCATTTTACTTCTCTGCGGTATTACTTCAGTAATAACCCCGTAAGCCTCAGATACAGTCCCACGTGAAACGTTGCCCCTCTCTCTTAAATAGATAAAGTAAATGCAATGGCAATGGCTTAAACATTTATTTCAGATTTTAAGGCCTAGCATGTAACCGGAATTGTGATTTTTTTTGTAAGCCACATTCTAGAATTAAACACCCATTTCACTACTACTAGCACCTACTTCACTTAAATATTATACTACTGCGCCCCCCCCCCCCCCCCGCCCCCTAGAAAAAATTCAAAATCCGCTGCTGTTATAGATTTCAATATCTTCTAAAATTCAAGTAAATTGCTATTGTTGCAAGAAGTATTCTTTTATGATTCGAAATTAGAATTTCTTGAAATAATTACCCAAAATCTGTTGTTTGAAGTTTCAAGTGCACTAACGAATGGTAATTAAGGCAAGTTCTTGATACTCTAGGTCTAGATCTAGATAAATTGACCAGCATTACCCGTCTTGTAAAATTAAAAATAAAAACACGTTACAAACTTATAATGGATGCTAACCACCACTGACTCATTCACAATTTAATACGTAACATTCGCGTACTCGACTAAAACTGGCCCGAGGATTTTCAAGCGAGATAAAACAGTAACAATATCATTAATTTCAATCCCCCCCACCTCTCTCTCTTTCATTATCAGTCCAAAAAGAAATTAGAAAAGCAAAATGATGCACTGCAAGCTGCCATTTCGTAAGCTGCATTTTTTTCTTTACCTTTTCTCGCGATTGTGAGTGACACGCGCGTGATTGATTTGTGGCCTGCACTTTGACACGAATATTTCGGACAAACAAATCGGTTAGGACGTGACCCCGATGTTTCGTTAGTAAACTGATAAAAGAATACTTTGATAAAAATAATAAAAAAGCCTATTACGCAAGTGAAACAAATAAATCCACTACGTCTGTGTAGGTATACGGTTTTTATTAAAAAAGAGATAAGGCAACTCATATTGTAATAATAACAGTTAATGAATGAGTGACTAAAAATGATAATACGTGCTCGGTTTTTATGTAAATTTATGATTCACCATGACAATCTGATACATAATCCGAGGGGAATGTCGTTAAAACGCCGCCACAGATTTACTACTATTTAATAAATTAATAATTAAAAAAAACTGCTTCAGTTACATTGTTCATTAATAACCAAAACACACGGATCAGTTTTAGCGGTCGGCTACTTAAAAACCACAAGCAATTTGAAAAGATGTCGAAATCGATTTAAATGTAAGGATTGTAACCTTTTTTTTTAATACAGTATAGCCAATAACGTACGTTAGCCTTTCTAGGTCACCTGGTCGTTAAGTACATACTCATTAACGTCACGTGTAAAAAACATTAAAACTCTTTTTGGATGCATCCTTGATCATTCCTGCATGTTTTTGTTGCCACAAAGGTGAAAGATGGAGACGTGCGTGACGAAACGTACCGCACTACCATGCCGCCTGCTTGTGGATAAGAAACTTAACTATTTTTGAGTTAGTTAGTATTCGTTAATGCTAATAAATAAGAAGTCTATGAACTTGAGAACGAAATTGGCAAGACATGCAATTTTCACAAAACAAACCCCGTATAAAGACGATCTCGTTTGCCAAGTATTATTTATAAAAACACATTCGTTCTTTCTCTACACATACATAAATAACATGCAAACCGATATTAAACACAAACAAACAAAAACACCCACTTACTTTTCCTTCTTCGTCCTCCAGAGAATTATCACCAACAGCTCATCCACAAAAAAGAATTAATTCAAAGCAAAGGTGAATTCTACCTTCAGCTGTAACCTTTGTTGTAACTAACATAGAAGCAACTGCTGAATTTGAAGAGATAACAATGTTCCATATTACTGCACGACTTCCCTCGGGCGAAGCAGCTCTGGTAGTAGTGTTTCTGTGTTTAATTTTCTGAAATTATCGAGCGAGGATTTGCTTGGCCAGTCCGAAGACACCGATGTGGAAAACCCGTGTTATTATTGTTATCTCACTCGTCCGCATTAATCTGTAAATACACTCGTGGGTTTCACGTACCCGTGAATGGGGATCGTCGGTCGGAATCGACTGCAATCGGTGGTGGTAGTAGCCCTGAAGGAACTTTAACCTCGACTGTAATAATGAGGCTTCGGTCTCACCGAAATGAAAATGAAGAAGTACCTCCTCGACTTAAGACTACTACTGAGAAGTCACGTGCATATCTGATCGTCAAATATTAATAAATGCAAGTGAATCTCTTTACTTCCTGTTTAACCGGAAGTGCTCTATTTTTATTTTTGGGAGCACTCTCTATGTGTAACATTTCAGTTTAAGTTTCTACTTTATCATTTATCTTATTAATCACCAAAACTTCAGTGACCGGTCATTTAGACTTGAAATTTTTTCAGAAAACTATCGGTCCCTCGATCAATATCGCCCAATATGCGATTCGATGACGGAAGAAAACTGTAAATAAATTTCGTACCGGCCTCAACGTTTGTTGTACTACATCTGCGGGTCTATTGCTCTATCATTTATTGCACATAATAGTCAACTTTCATTCAAATCACAATCAAACGCTTTTTGTAATAAATAAACACAGATTTTTCTTCGCCCCGTACGTATAATTTCACTTCTTCTCTGGGGGGCTGTTCTCGAAATGAGGTAGAGGGTTCGTTTTGTGGGAGTGACGTCAAGATGACGTAGACTCTCGTATAAACCTATTCAAACGTTTCGAGAAATACGTCATTTTGACGTCATTTTCGGGAGCGATCGCTTCTCTCCAGTTCGAGAATAACCACCCATGTGTATTAATAGAGTTTGCAGTAAGTAAACTTTATTCGGTTACACACTGTATACGTGCTTCAAAAAGAAACTCCTCGTTCATTTTTGATATTTCGCAATGCGAGAATACAAAAAACTAACCAATGTGGATTTGTTGAGTTGTAAAAACATCATGTAAATTAACTAGTTCATTAGAATTAATTGTAAAGTTAAAGAACGGCCGGTGCATAAATAAAACACCTTAAAACTATCACGGAGGTAACGGACGACTCATTGGTCGATAAATATTATCAGTAATATAATAACATATAATTACTTTACCATCTATTTACATCAATGCATATAACTAGTAACTACTTTTTTTTTATTACATATTTGGAATTTAAGAAATGACGATACTGGAAAATCCAAATGACATGTTAAGAAATATGTGTACTTATTTGGCATTTAGGCCCGACTTTACAATCGTCGGATATGCATTATTCTTAGAATAATGTGACGTAAGTGTGACGTAGATATGGAGGAACTTTAAAGGATATTCGGTGAACAGTTATTCCACGATTGTAAAACTGGGCCTTAGAGGACTAAATTTTAATACTGTTTTTCTTGGTTGTAGTCTCAATAGACGTCATCTCCAATATATACAGAACGCTGAGTAAAAACCGTTTTAAACTTTCAACAACTAAAGACCAGGAGGCGCACATTCCGAAGCTTAAATCTTTTATTTCCAAATGTCTTCGCAAATGACCTTATGACCCAAATCGTAACATCTGGCAACAGTTCTCAAACAAAACGCAATTCATCCAAAAACTACAAACCTTTTGAATTGATCAGCAAGACATACAGGGTGAATGACAATTGTTCCGACAAAAAAGAAACGCATAAGAGAATCGATGTCACAGATTGCGGGAAAAATGTTTAAAAAATTCTTTTGAACAGTTTATAACTAATTAAAAAATTATCCCAAAATCAAGCTGTTGGCCTGTGTACGAAATACGACGCCACGGTCTATAAATGTGGCAGTATAATAGGACTATGAAGTTTTTTACTGACACAATGCGACCTTGACACACATTTCAATTCGTTTTATTGCACGTTTAACAGCTGGGTACGACTGCCTTTTTCGAGGTAATCGACATGGATAATTCTACGCTCATAGATAGTGACCATGAGCTTATTAACCGAGGGGATGGTCTTGGTCTTCCTTGCATCATTTTTTATCCACTCTTTTTCATCTCTGGTGTGTAATGACGGATCCATAATTCATCGACGGTCACAAATCGTCGCAAGAAGTGATGAGAATCATACTGGAAGTATGCCAAATACTCACCAGGAATGTCAAAGCGTTGCTGCTTTTGGTCGGCTGTGAGCAAAGGTGGCCTTGTTCATGTCCCAAATGATTCTTAATATATTCTGCTTAAATACCTATCCTATAACTATGATATAAATGGATTGCTCTTAAGGTCGACTTTCGCTTGAGTACGAGCGCTACCTACTGCCACGGCCTTTGTAGGTACAGCGTTTCGGGTGTAGTGGCAGGCATGGTACCTACGACCTCGTTTAAATTTTGCCATCTTCTCTTTGACCTTTAAATGTGAATGAGATGATTCGCCCAAATTTACATCTAATCCGTCTTTTCCTCTCAAAAAATAAAATAAAACTATGACGGCACGAATTATCAATGCGATCGCGAATAAGGCCAAAATCAAGACAATTCTGCAGGTATTCTGCATCCTGCCTGTAGACCGAGGAGTGTTCGATGTGGATGAGGCCTCGGAATTAAAACTTTATTGCACCTGGCAAAGAGGCATCTCTTTTAGACGACCACTTTGAATTTCAAATCGTTTGAAGTACGATTTTGACAGCCTTCGAAAGACATCGAGTTTAGGTACCGTATAACGAACGGAAGAAACTAAAATCAAAAGCTTTCGCTTTTCATCAATTGCTTTATACATTTTTTTAAACGTTTGCGGTTATCGCGGTCTCTTTCGGTATATACTTCAACTTCTGCAGACAATTCATTTACTGTTTGCATTTCTGCTCTCTTCCTTTTAGGTTTGTTGATGAATGCAATCATTTCAACATTTGGTCTTCTGCTGCTTCATGTTGGGGTTCGAATTTTTCCAATGGGACATTAATACCAACAAAAATAATAAGCTAATAAATTTTAGCGAAAGCTTAGCACTGAAAAAGGTTTTTAATCTACTACCTGACCGAATTCCCTGATATTCTCTAGTTTCTGTATTAATACCAACCTCGAGGACCATGGCTTCAACATCTGCGGCCAATTCATCATTTCTTGTCATTTTTGGGCCTTCCCTTTTACGATTGTCGATGGACGCAGTCATTTCAACATTTGGTATTTCGCTTCAAGTTGGGTTCGATTATTACCAACGTCTCATTAAGGACGTAATAGGTGTAATAACACAAAGTCAGAGAATAAACGGGAGCGTTAAAACAAAAAATACTAAATAAACACAAAGCTGAAAACAACCCAACGATAGTGGAAATATTGGATGAACTGAAGCAGAAACTGGCAGCCATGGCCAAAAGATTGAGACGATACAAAAAGAGTCACATGCGCCGACAGCAAAATAGACAGTTCACTACCAACCAAGCAATGTTCTACAGAAACCTACGACAACAGAATACAGAAGTAAATGTGGAAAGTATACGAGTACCTGAGACCGAAGAGATACACAACTTTTGGGCAGAATTATGGAGTAAGCCAGTAGAGCATAAGGTAACAAAATGATATTATGATAAGAAAAAGAAAACAACCAAATTGAAAACCATGCTCGACTGGGAAATCAATGAAATGGAAGTGATACAGAAGACCCATAATTGGAAAGCACCTGGCCCCAAATAAGATACATAACTTCTGGTACAAGAAATTCCCATCAACGCACGCCAAATTAGCAACATGTTATACGAGCAACCCAGCTTAACCCCAGCATTTATGTCAGAAGGTATAACACACCTAATATCCAAGAGCGACAATTTTAGTGATGACCCAGCTAAATACAGGCCAACAACGTGCCTTCCAACAATATATAAAATATTTACTGCTATTATAGCAAACAAAATATACAAACACTTGGAGGATAACAAATTATTAGATGAGGAGCAAAAAGGATGCCGTAAAGGATCGAGAGGTTGTAAAGAACAACTGGTTATTGATACAATAATAACTGGGGACGCCGTAAGTAAAAAAAAGACGGCATACGTTGACTATCGAAAAGCATTTGACAGTGTGCCACCCAGCTGGTTATTCGAAATGCTGCAATTGTATAGAATAGAAGACCACATTTTGACCTATCTGAAACAAATTATGGCCAAATGGAACACAAACTTAATACTCAATACGCCCTGTGAAATAATCCAAGGAGCAGGAGGAACAGTGAAGATCAGAAGAGGCATATTCCAAGGGGACGCATTGAGTCCCTTATGGTTTTGCCTCGCATTGAGATCACTAACAACTTTCTTAAATCAACAAAGGAAAGGGTACGAGATTGGAAATAAAATTATGATAAACCATGTATGGTACATGGATGATCTGAAAATATATGCAGAGTCAAAAGGGCACCTTCATCAATTGCTAGATTGTGTAGGAAGGTTCAGTACTGATACATATAAAGATGAAGTTCGGACTAGACAAGTGCAAAATAAGCTGTATGACAGGAGGGACCTGGGCTGAATATACAGGATATGAAGTTGACCAACAAGGAATGATATTAGGTATGGAAGAACAGGAGAAGTACAAATACCTGGGCTATTTTCAATCTAGAGGTATTGATCAGAAAGTTGCAAAGACAGCAGCCATGGAAACATACCTGAAAAGAGTTATCGGCAAGCAACACTTTTAAAGCAGCGAATACCTACGCAAGCTCAGTTCTAACATACACTTTTGGAGTAATTAAATGGACGGAGACAGAGTTAAAAGAGATTAACATAAAAACCAGAAAGGTGATTAGTAAACAACGAGCACATCATCCCCACAGTGTCAAGGAGAGATTTCATCTACCGAGGAAATTTGGGGGAAGAGGAATCCCATGCATGCATTCGAGACACTACAAAAAAATTGTCAATCTGAGGAATTACTTCCATGGAAAGCCAGAAACCAGCACGGAGAGATAGTCAAAACTTGATAATAATTTTATTTATCCTTTTGACCTTCAAGTATTGGACATGTCAGATATTCTTAAATTCAAATAATATCTTACAATTAATTTTATTAGTCACATGTATGCATCGCATAAATATTGTGATCCTTTGCATGGAATAATCTGCGTCAGGTGATTTGCATGCATTTGTTAAGTAAATATTTTGTGGTTCGTATTTCACGGGTATTTCACGGCGTTGACCTAAAAACGTAGTTGACGTGAAATTCTACTTGAAGGTCAAGTTCACGATCGATGCTACGCCACCGTACCTACCATAAAACTTTTATGAGGGTATGTACCGTGAGTTTTTTTAATCTCTGAACATACATAAATCTTCCTATGTTCAATTTAGCCGTCACCTAGCAATCATCAACAAAATAAATAGAGGGGCAGACGAATGAAATACATACCGTGAGTTTTTTTTTAACTCTGAACATACAATGTAAATATTCCTATGTACAGTTTTAGAAAAATCGAGTCAATACATTGCAACGGTATACCAGCTACCTATGATGAAACAAAACGAGTTCCTGTAAAGTAATTTTAAGATTTATTTTGTTAACAAAAACACCACAATAAATGTTCGAAATGTTAATGTCATAATTGATACTGACAGTACTGTCAGTATCAATTATGAAATGTCATGATTTAAATTCCGAAATCTTAAGAAAATCTTTGTAAGTATAAGATAATTGCTTAGCACGTTGTTTAAAACGTGAAGGAGAACATTTCGAACATTTATTGGGTGTTTTTGTTAACAAAATAAATCTTAAAATTACTTTACAGGAACTCGTTTTGTTTCATCATAGGTAGCTGGTATACCGTTGCAATGTATTGACTCGATTTTTCTAAAACTGAACATAGGAATATTTACATTGTATGTTCAGAGTTAAAAAAAAACTCACGGTATGTATTTCATTCATCTGCCCCTCTATTTTTTAATGTCAGGTCAAATAGCAGGATGTCGCTAGCTAAACTTTTCATTAACCGGAGGGGCATCGTCATTTTGGGAATAATTTTTGATTAATTATTTCTCGATAACTAAAACAGAACGAATTTTTTTTAACATTTTTCTCATACTCTCGGACATCGCTTCTTATCGTGTTTTTTTTTGTCGAAACAATTGTCAATCACCCTCTACAAGTAGGTACTTGTAAACTGTAATATCGAATTTCTTGTTCACGAATAACAATAATATCTCAAATTATACAAGTCTGTAACCACCCCGAAGACTTAACTTGGTAAAAAAAGATATTAAAGAGAAAGAGAATCTTCAAGAAACCAATCAGAAAAATAGTGCAATTCCGAAAATGTTCTCGACGGAGCTTAACTATTAGCGATTTACTGTCTCACCTTCGAATTGTCGCTCATTTATTAATGGAGACATTAACACTTAATTAACATTAATTAGACACAAAAAGGAAGTTGGTTCCAGTATGTAGGTGTGTGAAAGATGCATTTTCACTTTGGTTACACATCAAATTTTCCAGGAAACACACACGTTCAGGTCAAAGACAATGCCACCCTTAACCACGACGTTCCTTAGCATATAATTCCAAATTGTAAATCTCGTAATGAGCATTTGTTGCATTTCCCTGGATTATATATATAACTCCTGAAAGAACAAACCCCTAAATAATAATTCCAAACAGATTTAAGACCTGCCCGGAAAATTGTCTTTCCATTTTTATACTTATTACAAATACCTAATGCTTATCTAGTGGTCATTAGAATTTCGCTAACCAAATCACGCATTCAAAGTAAAATGATAACAACTAATTGATTAGTTAGCAATAATAAGAATAATGCCGACAGTAACAGGAATTATTATTGACTATAAATTATTATTTGTTAATTGAATTTATGAAATAATAACATTATGTAGTTGCTAAATAATGCGGTCTCAGACGAGAAATCTCCTTTCTTATCAGCGTCGTCTGGCCAAGATAAAAAAAAGTACAAACTCTATCGACCTTTCATCCGGATGTGACAGTGTTAAGTAAGAAGGACGAGCGGTCATTGTAAGCGCCGCCACTTAACTCGGTACTGTTTCCATTATAGGCTCTCTTACGTAACATGTTTAATCATGTCAACCCCAGACGGACAAATATAGTCAATTAATCAGTTAATTCATAGGTCGTGTATGTTTACTGATTGCGGGAAATAAAAAATGTACCTAGAAAACAACGGAAATTTTCAAATCAATTTTTAAATCGCGAATGCCATCCAGACCTCCCTTTATTATACAAGGAGTGCTGCCGTGTTATTTTTTGGACACCTATAAATATGATTATGGCTGTAGAATTAAATTATTTAATTTATTTGTATTTTTACTCACATAGTCTCTTTAAAAAAAGCAAATTCATGAAACGGTGACATATTACTGAATTATATTCTAATTTATGGGCATGGAATCCAATGTGAGGAGTCGATTATGCCAAAAACAAAAGAAGTTTTCTGAACTACTGGGGAGATTTTTAAGATTCTACGAGGAGGAGACAAAGGTTCTTCAAGGATCTTAGCAATTTGTAGTTCCGCGATCATCATTGAAAGCAGCTTGCCCAATTTTTGTTAAACAAAGTTAAACTTTCTAAGAAAAAAAAACTTTGAGTTTGTCCATGAACCTGCCCCGTCATTGCCACCTTGTATTTTACTATCCCCCTCAAATTAATCATGTGTTGAATCTTGCTATAAACAGACATAAGTAAAATAACTTCCGGTTCTTTTTTTAATAAAATTGCGACCGTTTTTACATATACAGGTGTCTCATAATATACAGAGGAGACTAAAAGGGTCGCTAGTGGAGATCAAAGTAAATATCTTTTCTTAATGAACTTTTTAATAAAAACTCAAAACCAGAAAATTACAGCTAATTAAAATGAAATTAATTAACAAGCAATCATTACTATCTGTAGTAATGAATTACGTTTTAAATTCAAATTTGGAGTCTCTAATGCCCGGTCTCACCAACTTTTTAAGCAGAGCTTAAATTTAAGTTATGTTTAGAATGTGACATTTACGTATGGTCAGTATAATGTCAAATACATTCTGATTGACATTTAAACTTCAACTTATGTATCAATTAGAATGTTACTAACATTTTGTTAAATCTATAAATAATGTCATAGTCTAAACGCCACTTAAATTGAAGCTCTGCTTAAAAAGTTGGTGCAACCGGACATAAGAGTTAGATGAACAATGTTTAGTTAAAAAAAAATAATAAAAATTAGTAGGTGACATAAAAGTTACGGCTGTTTAATTTTTTTCTTTTAATGTCCAAGAAATATCAAAAAATTTTAAATATAATTTTTCAGACAGTTATAAATTCAGTTTATAAGTTGACATATCCTTATTCTTGAATGACGTGAAAACAGTTTACTTAAGTGCTACAATTTGACAGTTCTGTGAGCCTTGTATCACAAGGTTTTAAGCGTGAGATTTGCGTGCGGGAGGTGCATTTAAGGTGCGCGGGACTGTACATAAAAGGTCTGCTTGTTATCCTGCACTGGTGTATACTAGTGTACTCTCTTTTTACAAAATACGCTTTAACAAAGCCTAAATTCTTTGATGTGTCGATACGAATCATACACATTCATACTCATACTGACATACCAAACAAACATTTCAGGTTGCATTAAAGCGTATTGTGCGAAAATGTATGCATTGGTGTACACCAGTGCATGATAACAAACAGACCTAATATAACGTTAGAATTTAGTCCGGAACATTGTACACAACAAACTGATATAATGAAACTTTTATTTGAAACATTCTTTTGTAAAATGAGTAGCTGGAGAGGTATGAAAGAAACCGTCTTAAGTGAAATAGTTGGATATTGGATATTGGATGTTGGAAAACACGAGCAATATGGTCAAAATGAGCAAAGTTCATGGTTTATGACATTTTGGCAATATTTTTTATACTGTGTGATCCAAAATTATCTAGTTACGGGGAGGCTATGAAAAATGAAATCAGGGGCTTGTTCGAAAATACAGGGAGTGAGTATAAAGGCTGGTTTATACAACAAGAATAAGAAATAAGGACTAACGCTTAATAGATAAAGCTTAAAGAATAAAAATGTACGTGTTTATTCAATAGAATAAGAATAAAATACGTTTTAAAACTGACCAATAAAATTTAGTGTTCCTCCAAAGCACGCATGCGTGGTTAGGTTTGTTATATTCAATCATCAAAATCGTGAGTTGGGTATACCGGTTATTTCGTGAAAAATAAACGTACAAAATAAGTGCAATGCTTTGTACACATGCGCGCATGACATCGCCTAAGAATAAGGCCTGAAAGTTCAATGTTAACCATCTTTTGTTATCTTACGCGGTATACCTTATTCCTTATTCGGTTTATAAACGCAAACACACAGACCCGTAAGATTAACTTTTATCTTAAGCGTTACGCCTTAAACCTTATTTCTTATTCTTGTTGTATAAACCAGCCTTAAGAGTTATACCAACAGAGCGAATAAAGTGAAAAGCAAAATATACAAAATTATTTATATGAGAGAGAAAGAATATTACCCAAGAGTAACACCCAAGAGTTTTCGAACACGCCCCAGAGTTTTAGCTTGATTCAAAAGTTTTAGTCTAACATTTGCTTTCTGATTCCTGTCAAATCTGTTAGTAGTTTAAACGCTCTCGAAAACTTCCACGGCATTTGAAATTGATCTTTATCATTATTGAGTTTTAGCAAATCCTTATGTATTCAATTAAAAGATTCATGTATCAGTTTTGACAAATGGTCATTAGATTAATTGCATCAATGAAACTAAGACGCATCAATGAAACTAAGACTCTGATTTTAGGTTTCATAGCCTCCCCTTATCTAAAAAAATATTGGATTGCATAGTATTAGATGTTTATTATTCCAACAATACAAATTTAAGTGAATAATTGTAAAAATCTGTATTTATACACTTGCAAAACTCGTACTTTTTACCATTTGGTTGCGTTGATAATGCTGCTTCTTAAGATAATTTCATAAAAATAATATATCGCATGGTGTAAAAGAGTGGTGTAATAAATAATTTTCTACGTGACGTAAAATACATTACACGTAATTTATGTAAACTATGTATAACGTAATTTATGTGACCAACCCTGCCATGAGCACAGCAATACCGACACCGACATGGCTGCGATAATGCTCGTGAACTTATCCGTGCGTGTAGTTTGCCCCTTAACATAGATTTGCTTCTGTCTTCACAAAGACGAATTTGTATAATTATTTAATCATGGTAATAAATTAAACGAACAAAAAGGAATCCCTCCAAGTATAAATTATATTAATGTGGCAATATCCGACTTCAATATAAAAAAAATTATAGAAAAATGGAGCCCCTTGTAAACAAAGCGTAAT
Source organism: Dorcus parallelipipedus (assembly GCA_958336345.1). NCBI lineage: Eukaryota > Metazoa > Arthropoda > Insecta > Coleoptera > Lucanidae > Dorcus > Dorcus parallelipipedus. The sequence goes on from OY284480.1 coordinate 36,160,240, forward strand.
TTTTTGTTGTTTTTCTAAGAAGTACTTTTTGTTTCCGGCGCGTGCCACAATGCTAAAAAAAACTATAAAAAGGGGGGTGACGTGCACCTGGTAAACAAATCAAGTTTTCTGTGAATGAAATGGTTCTTTTGTGTCATCTCATTTATACTGAAGCAGAATTTTTTTGTAAGGTGGTGCGTGCCGAGCATGATTTACGACCGAGATAAGCGCCCCGGTTTTTTGCCAACCCTCGTTTTACTATTTTTCTCAGACTTGCGCTTATCAGAGAAAAATAAATAAAAATTTAAGGCTTGAGAGGGTGACTGTCAGACAATCTCATTTTCAGTGCCGGCTCAACACGGCAAAATTATTCAGGGATATTTACATAATTAAAAACTAATCTCCGTCCAGAATCCGTAGATAGGTACGTATTTCGACAGCGACTCTGTCATCTTCAATACACACAAGTTAAAAGCACTTCATGATATCTAACAACCACCTAATCATACTAAAATTATAAAAATAAATAAATAATATTAAAAATAAAATAATATACCGGGTAATTCGGTTTGGTATTCGCACTTCTATATCTTTTTTATTTGTATTTCTGGGAAAATAACATTTGGTATAAATAATATAGTATACTATTAGGTAAAAGTATAAAGCTTACCAATAGTTTTTATTTTTTGCATTTTTTTAATGTACAGGTAATTCCAAACCGAAATGAAGTAAAATATTCCATATACAGATGCATGATTGAAATTCGAGATATGTATGGGGATCTCGCTTATAATAAGAAATAGAAAATTGATTAAATTGAGGCAAAGTTGCCAAATTTCATGCTGATTATTAATCTGTTAAGAAATTTGAAATATTTCGAAGAGTTTCTTCGCAATTGTAGAAAAACTAAAAATTGTGACTTTCGAAAACCGAACGTAGCTACGTTTGAACATACACGCTCAACTGGCGTCAGTCATTATTTAGATGGGCGACTAGTAAACGATAGGTCTCGAGTTCGAACCTCAAAAATTATTTTCAATCGAAAAAAAAATTGCCCCGCCTTACACATAGGCAACTTCTACACACGTCGTACCTGCGCCTTGCTAGGGATGGCAACGATATATTGATAGATTTAATATATCGATATAAAAATATCGATATATTTATTTCGATATATCGAAAAATATATCGATATTTCAGGCAATATATCGAAAAACTAAACAAAGACCAACTACAACTCATCCCTTCAGCACGACTAATCTGTCCTAAACACAGTCCTAAAGTCCTAGAGTTTAGCCAATATCCTGGCTAATGTTAGATGCTTAGGTCCATATTCATAAACAAAACTTACGCCATGCGTTCGCTAAAACATTGTGGATATTTATTTATGTACTGCAAAGATTTCTTTTATGGAAAATAAAATTGATAAACTGTACTTAAACTCATATTGTTTGTGCGTCCGCAACACGTTGAAATGCATAAGATCATGAATTACAAGGGAATTATTATCAAACGCATAGCCTAAGTTTTGTTTATGAATCGGGCCTTAGTGACATCTAGCGTTGAGGAGCTGACGTAGCTTAGTTACCGATAATGCAGATTTTCGGAATTCCCCTGAATTACATGAAAGAAAATAGGTCTGTTTGTTATCCTGCACTGGTGTACACTAGTGTACACTTTTTTTACGAAATATGCTTTAATTAAGCTTAAATTCATTGATAATGTGTTAATACGACTCATACTCATTCATAGTTACATACCACACAAACATTTCAGGTTGCATTAAAGAGTATTTTGCGAGAAAGTATGCATTGGTGTACACCAGTGCAGGATAACAAACAGACCTAATGTGTTCTCTCTCCGTTTAGTGAAATTGTGGTTACAACAAACTAGACTTTGTTTATTGTAAATTAAAGTGACTAATTATTGTTGAAAGTGCAAATATGAGTCCTCCAAGAAGTGACATTTGGAAAAATTTCCAAAGAGTTGCTCCAAATTCTGCTAAATGTTAATGTGTGTTTAAAAGTTTTAAAAACTTCGGGAAATACAACAAATTTGAAAACGCATTTAAAGCTAAAACATTCCACCATCTTTCAACATTTAACTGAGGAGGAAAGGGAAAGTGAAACTGATAAGCCAGATCCACCAAAGAAAAAAAAACCTTCATCGCAAAGACGAATGAATGTGGAAATTGCTGGAAATAGTACTTCTCATTCTAAAGACAAGGTAAAGCTAGATAAATTGTTAACAATTTGTTTGTACATCTCTAGGAAAATCCGATTGGTTCCCAAGAGATAGAGCTGCATTCATCAAGGTCAACAGATACAGTTTCCGAAGTAAGTACTAGTACAGGGAGATCAGGATTCAAACAAGCTACAATTTCATCTTCCTTTAAAGCCATCACATCTTTCCAAGGTACACTAATGTTTACTGTTACTGTTTAATGTTTACATGCATACTTACCTATCATCTGTTTCAATTAACCATTTGTTTCTAATTTTAGATAGAGGCTCCAAAAATGTGAAACTAACTGAAGCACTAGTGAAATTTATTGTGCAAGATAATTTGCCATTTAACACTGTTGAAGGAAAAGGTTTTTTAGCTTTTATGAAATACGTGATTCCTTTATACAAAGTACCAACTAAAAACACTATAAAACTTAGTGTTGATAAGAAGTACGATGTGATTTCAACTGCATTCAAAAATATGATGAAATCTAACTATTTTACCATTACTACAGATATATGGACTGCAGATATGCAGACCAAAAGTTTTATGGGTTTCACTGTTCACTTTGTCCATGACATGAAGTTAAATTCAGCAACAATAGGTATTACTGAATTATCTGAATCTCATACAACAGACTACATTGGTTTAGAATTAAGCGAAGTTCTTGAAATTTGGGGAATTGATATTGTTGCAGTAGTGACAGACAATGCAAGCAATATGGTCAAAGCCGTGCATGATAAATTTGGAAAGAATCGTCACATTCCGTGCTTTGCACATACTCTCAATTTGGTATGTGAAAATTCACTGAAAAATACAGAGGGTTTGAATATCATTATTGACAAAATACGATCGATAGTAGTATGGTTCAAAAGAAGCGTGAAGGCTAGTGATCAATTAAGAAAAGCGCAAATCGAAGCAGGAAAGTCGGAAGGAAACATTAACAAAATGATCCTGGACGTCAAAACTCGCTGGAACTCTGTTTATTACATGATAGATAGGTTTATTCTGATGTCACCTATTTTCGGCAATATTTTATTTTCTGATATAAATGCTCCCACAATGATTACGGCAGCGGAATTAGAACATTTACGAGAAATATGCAAACTTGTACAACCACTGGAAAAAATGACAGTCGAAATAAGTGGAGAAAATTACTCAACAGTAAGTAAAATAATACCCATGATAGGTTGTCTAATAAATCACTACAATGAATATTCGCCGCAGTATAAAATTAGTAAAATATTGAAAACTACATTATTAAAAGAAATTGACAAAAGATTTGGAGCTATTGAGAAATTATATTTGCCAGCTGCTGCCACAATATTGGATCCTCGATTTAAGCAAATAAATTTCAGAGATCCCCACGCTTTAGAGACTATAATTAGCCATATCAAAAGCGAAATAATGACTTTTAATAACACTTCTTCTTCAGAGTCTTCTGATTTGTCTGCTGATGCTGAAGAGCCTGAATTTGATATATGGACACATCATAAAAAAAATTGGCTCACACTAAAAAATGTAGACAAACGAAATCGAGCAGAGGTAGTGAACTTAACCAGTATTTAAGCTTACCAGTTAGGAACTTAAAAGATGATCCCTTGGACACTTGGAATGAGATGAAAAGTGTATATCCCAACTTATTTAAATTGGCCGCCAAATATTTTTCTGTTGTGGCAACGTCGGTTCCGAGTGAGCGATTATTTTCAAAAGCAGAGGCAACCGCCACTAAGAGTCGCAACCGTCTCACGGGAAGTAGGCTTTCCAAGTTATTATTTTTAAGCTCCTTACCTGAAGGCTTGTATTTGTGGGACTCATTTAAAAAAAAAAAAATTACACTTGTATCGATATAAAGCTTTCGATATATCATATGATTATTATATCGATATATTTATATTTTTTGCCAACCCTACGCCTTGCACATAGGCAACTTCGACGCGTACCTTACGAAACGCCTAGCAAAGTGACAGTAGGCAACCATATGTACATGTAAGTTTCATGCATCAGTGTAAAATCTCCATAGAGGATTGGCTTCAAACGGCTACAGCTACTATACTTCTGTATTATAATTTTTCATGAAAGTAATAAATCATTTCAATGAATTAAAAATTAAAAAAAAAAATTATGGGGCGCTGAAACACCTCTTGCATCGGGGCGCCAAAGCTTCTAGAGCCCGGCTCTGCTCATTTTTACAATTTCTCAAAGAAATATTCTCTATTTATGGCACATGGCGCTTCTCGGTGCAGGACAAATTTTTAAACACTGCAGAAGAGATAAGGTCAATGTTGTTCAGCTTTAGCGGAAGACAAAACCTACTGCCACAAAAACGAATCAGAAAATTTAGTATCACCGAGCAAGAATTAAGCCAGTTTATGTAAATGTTAAGGCAACTGCCTGTTCGTTTTTAATTATTTTTACTAGTGCTGGCAATGGATAACCGATTTTGGATATTTTGGATATTCGCGGTGTACAGCATGTCGCTCATGCAAATAGAGTTGCATAACTTGAATGTGAATCTAAATGAAAACTTTTTTATGCAACTCTATTTGCATGAGTGACATGCTGTACACCGCGAATATCCAAAATATCCAAAATCGGTTATCCATTGCCAGCACTAATTTTTACTGATTGTAAGCCCTTACCTTTGGGCCTAGGTTACCCTCAATACATAGTGGAACTAGTCAAAGAGAACAAGACCATGATTTCCTTTATTAGTCGGTTTGTTAAGAAACCTTCCCTTAACTTAATTAATTTCTTTTGGCGGATTTCACCAACGTTCCTTAAATTTATTCGTCCGTTAAAAGTAAACGTTACCATGGTTACATGTGTTGAAGGTATAGGAATAATAATTCTTAATATCGATGATTAAAGTTAAGTGACGTTGGTGAAATCCAGCATTTGTCTTTTAAATAATCGTTTTGTCACACGTTGCGATCTGTAATTAAATAACTTCCTCCTCATCGTTCCTTTTTCCTGGCCTAGTTTTGAAAGTGGATCCATGAAGTTTCCAATTTTATGAGCTCCATAAATAAAAATGACAAGTCGGTATTAAATGTTAATAGCATAACTCCATACTGATTATTATTTCTTGAGAGACATGACTTCGAATTCGAGCATTTAATAAATAAGTAGGAAAGGAAGTTGTTAATTAATATAAAAACACACAAGTTACGCAGAGAAGTTTATATTTAAGAAATCAAATACAAAATCGCTCTACTATAATAATACAACATAATAGGAAACAAAATATCATCTAACATGACAGTTATGTCAAAATGACCTCTGACGCGGCTAACAGGGCGCGTTTACTGATTAGTTGTTGTTACATTGACATAAACATCACTTAAAATCTAAGGCAATGATCACATTAATCGTTTTTTGTTTTTTTTTATTATTAATTATTATTATTTATACTTCAGTACACTTAAGGTGGCGCGAGCCGACCGACACAAGAACAAATTACACGTCGCTTACAAAAATCTATTGTCTTAAGGGAATCGGAAAAAAGTGCCGTTTCTTCCCGGGTCGTTCGGGGTTCGCTCCTGAAACTCGGACTAAGTTTTGATAGTTTTGTTTTATTCAGGGTTAAAACGAGCTGACTATAAGGGCTGAACTTACTTTACACAGGGATGTAGTTGCCTTTGGGGGTGTACCAAAACCGGCCGGTCGCGAAGCGCCTAAGGATCTCACTACCAAGCAGTCTCTTCTCCTTCTTGATTTTCTTGAGGACCCCCTTGTTTTCGTGCGCTCGCCGCGAGAGGTACGGAAGGACTTCGTTGACTGGTCCGTAGGGGATGTATTTATAAGCAGAATATCCTGATTGACCTTCAACATTCAATTCAAGGTTAAAACGAGATTAGAGTGAAATTTTGCAAACGTACCTAACGGGAACGTAATATAATCACACATTGCTAGAAGTTGCCCGAAGCATATAACCTTGTCCTCGGGTTCAACCCCAATTTCTTTCATCTTCTGGATGGCGAAACGCACGGTGTCTTCGTTATGCGAGGCCACCATGATTCCGATCTTCTTCATATCCTCACCATTATTCTTCATCTCTTTGATACGACGCAAGCACTCGGTCAGCGTCTTGTGGTACATCTCTGTGGTCGCTTCGAAATTTGCATTCGTCGGATCCGGATAGCCCAAAGCGGCAGCCCTCGCACGTTCCTACAAATTAACTTTTAGGGCAAACCCCCAAGCGTTTAGATAATTACCTGGTCGAGGTAGGCGCCACGCACGAGCTTCGCCCCGAAGTAGAAGTTCTGACGTTTGGCCTGCTCCAAGTCCGTGTTCACTTCGTTGAAGGCCTCCCTCAGATAGCACTGGTAGGTGTTGAAGACGATGGCTTTCTCCTTGTTGTATTTGCGCATGAATTCCAGGGTGATTCGCGAGATCGCCGGCTGGAAATATGTTTGTTCCGCGTCCACCATTATCCTTACGTCCATTTCTTGAGCTGCCTGTAAGATTACAGCAAAGGAAAACCATCACACATTTTTTAGAATTTACTTTGTCTTCAATAACAATAATATCTACAAAACCATTCGGACGAAACGATGGAGGAATCACTGACTCAATCAATCAATCAAATTTAATGTTAATCCTCAGAAAGCTATGGAATTACGAGGATGACTTTAAATTGGATCACTTGCTATTTGAGCACATCGTTTTTACTAAATATAAGAACATCGTAATCACCTTGGTAATGGTGTTCAGTCTCCTGATCATGTTCCTAAACATCTCTTCTTCTTTCGACGAGAGCTGCGTAATCAATCTGACCATACGCCCACGCTTCAAATCGGGTACCCTGAATGTGTTGCTGAGTTCTTGATTTTCATCGATGATCCCAGACCAAGGGAACAAGTGAAGGATACTAAGAAACAGAAAACGAAAGTAAGAAAAAAATGGTTCTGTCGGCGTCAATGACATCAAGAGCCTAACCCTCTAGCTTATCCAAACCAATACTTTTAGCAAGCGTTTCTTTACAAAAGTGTTGTTGTGTACACTCACTAGTCATCTCCGGTGTCTCTAGAGTGTGTCAAAATATGCGAAAAACAACAAACAAACACCTTCAATGAGTTTCTCCAAAAGAAAATCGAATCAGGCCTTACCCTTCCTTGTCGGAAGTGAGGTTGTCCAAGAACTTCTGCACCGACACTTGATCTGTGATCTTGGCGTCCCGGATTTTCTGTTCTAGTTCCTGTCGTGTCGTGTGATGGGACAGGACGTTGCCTTCGCCTCCCACCATCTCCGCCATGTAACTACGCGTTCGCATAATCACCTCGGATAGCTGGAGCTGAAAGGCCAAAAAAATGTATGGTCCGGTTTTGGATAAGTTTCTCTGAATTACCAATAATTGCGGTCTGCCCAAAGCCGTGAGCTTGATGGCGGTGATTCCGGTGCCGTAAGTGGCGCCTGGAAAAGAGTTTTAAATCTGAAACATGCTTCGGTTTTATTGACCGTGAATCTGCTATGGAGAAGGAAAACGTCTACGATAACAAAGTCGTACGCGCAAGAAAAAATGTCTGCCAAAAATCTGTTCATTTTATATCCAATTTTTTTGTGGGAGCAGCAAAACTTTGATCTAAAATACGCCAAATTAAATAAAATTGTATGGATAACGCTTTTTCTGTAAATAATGTCAGCATACTTTGGAACTCCCATTCGTCTTATCTTTTATGGATCACGGTCGGTTTTCTTTTCTTTAATTTGCTCAAGTCCTACTTAGTTATCGACCCAAGTTTGGTAGCACCCTCTATCTTCCCGGAGTTTTCCGAAATTTGACGACATTTTTTCTAGCGTACTTTTAAACCGGTGGAGCTACATTAATTTTTTTTTCCCTCTAATTTTAAACTACCTACATTCGACACTTGCAATTACAGAAAACAACACTATGTTTGCCAACAACCATCTAATAATAAACCTGATTCATTACTGCACAAGAACATCTCTTGAGTGCCGTAATGCAAATAAACGATTTTATTCACAAACACTATTTTAAAAGCACAGCTCCACCAGTCCAATCCAATACAGGAGCAGAAACAACACAAGAAGTAACTCAACTAAATACGTCGTAAGCCTAAAAGTGATGGACGATTTTGGCCCAAGCAACGATGATCGGGTGTGTTGTTCCTTGGGCCAAAAAAAAAAACAGTGTGAAGTATGAAAGGTGGTAGAAGTAAACAATGTGTGCAGCAATAATACAGAAAAACAGGCTAAGTAAAAGCGAGGGACAGTGAATGAATTAGTAAGTAAACAAAAGGACCGTACAGCATTTAGGATCCGTATGCACACCGGACTTATAATCGTACTCTGAAAAACAGACAAACGAGCATTAGTTAAATACAATCACGAGGGGGCAGTGCAACGCAATGATCTACAATAATCAAGTCAAGTCAAAAATTGAATTGAAATTTAAGAGAAAAAAAACGCTAAAGTTGTAGGCACATTAAATTAAGACGCAAAAAAGAATTTTGTCGTCACAAAAGGCGTGTAGGCATTTGCTTTTTGCTGCCAAGACATAAAAAAATCGTAATGTGACATTACCAACCAACGGAATGAGTGATTTTGACTCACTGACGTCAATCCCCGTGAGGGATTGTCACTTTATAAATTCGAATGACATCAACTATTTAATCATTCGGTATTAATAAACTTCCTGGTTAGGAATCAATAAATTTTTGACTTTTTGATTGGTCCACTCAAGAAACTGATTTCTTTTGTTATAAAACGAGATGCGTCGGGGAATTTTGGTGCGTCTCCAAAGAGAGCAAAAAGCTCAAAAATACTTTCGCCCTAATTTCCGCGCTCCCGGAAAGTAATGCATCATTAAATTTACGACCCAAAAGCAAACACGCCGAGTTAATAAAACACGTCCTCAACATAGTTCGGGAGCGGGCCAAGAGATTTCAACTGGGTTAACTATTTCACGGTTTGATCGCTGGCCAAAAGCCCCTGCGTGACGTGACCGATCTCATCAGGAGGCGAAATCCGAACGTTACATAAATCATTCGTGTTTGTTCTTCCAATTGCAACAAAGTAAACAACATAAGGTTGACAATTTCATCACTCAGTCTTTTCATCATCAAAAGATACCCTTTCCAGGACAATTGAAATAAAATCAGTTAGTATTTGGATGGTTACCTAAGTATTAGTAGATTTCTGTCAAAAAAAAAATTAAATGATAAGGAAAAAACGAAACGTAATCGAAGAAGCGCGAAGTGATGTGGCAAACCTGAATGAATTTCAAAAACACACTAAATCACTAAAAGGACGTAACTTACCAGCGACGGCTTCAAGACATTGTATAAAGGTCTCCATGTTCCTCTCGCAAGTCGCCTCATTGAGGTAGAAATAGGTGCGAGCGGATTGCACTTTGTAACGCCTGTCCGCGAACGTTTTGGCGACGTGGTACTGCTTCAGGGAATCCTGATCGACGGTGTCGCCTGCCTCTGGAACAGACGCCCTAGCAAAGACGAAGAAGAGGAGAGGAATTTAGAGAGGACGCCCGGAGCCCGACTGGGGCGACTTACTCGACTTCACGCTTCTCGGCCTCCTCCTGAGATATGTCCTCCTCAACCGAGTAATCAAGAATGGGTTTCACTCCGAACGATCGCAGCCTTTCCAGGGTCGGCCTTATCTTGTACTGATCCTCACCGGCTACGAAGTGGCCGTAGAAGGTGGACTTCATCAGTGCTATGAAGAGGCGCTCGCCCAATATAGCTCGCGATACTTTCATTAACTGCAAGAAAAAAATGAACAATTCAAAAATGCCAAAATAGAATACACTACCGCTCAAAAGTTTAAGTCCATCATAAATTACAAAATATACTATCGGTCAAAAGTTTAAAACCACCAAGTCAAAAAAAAAAATTGAAAAGGAATCGTGTTTGAAGGACAACTATCCTAAATACTCTTCCACGATGTGCAAGGCCAAATAAATATACAGGAAGGTTTGCTAGAGATTTAAAATTTAAATTAATTTTTGTAGGTGTATTGTCAAAATAAGTGGTCAATGGTCATAAACTTCTATGCAAAAGTACAGTTAAACAAAAGGGCCACAGCTCTGAAACATTACATCCAGTAAACGGCAAGTCAATAACTCTGGAAATAATAGTATATTATTATACAAGTTTCACAAGAAGGCTCTTGTGAAACGTGTATAATATACTATTTTTTCTACTTTGCGTCACTTATTGAACAAAAATATGAAAAATATTGGATCTTCTTAGTATATGGGGAATTTTAGTTGTAATGCGTGGCAACACTGAAAACCTTTCGTTTTAATCAAAAGTCACATTAACAAGTTATTAATTTTTCTTATCCAGCTTCATTGTGAGTATATTGTTAAGTAACAAATAAATACTGAGTTATTTTGTAAAATCTATTAAATATTTTTAATTAAAAATGACTAAAATTTCCCCAAAAACAGTGTCACAATGAGCTTCATTGTGAAACTGTTTTTGGTGTCACAATGAGTTCATTGTGAAACTGTTTTTGGTGTCACAATGAGTTCATTGTGAACGCAAAGTAGAAAAAAGAACATTGAACATAGAATTAATTGACAAACAACGAGTGAAATTATAACAAAAAGAGTTGAGTTGGTTTTGGACGTGTTCCCAAGAGGAGCCAGAAAGTGAAGTGGACAAAAGATGAAATAATCGTGGCGAATTAAATACTTGCAGAAAATCGCCAAAAATAGAAAACTACTGCAAATCAATTCAAGGTTTAATTATTTAAATAGAGAGAGAGAGAGAGAGGGGGAGAGATACAAATAAGTATACCTACATTATTCAATGTGTTTGTCACGGAATAAAAAACAAATCAACTGATGTAGATGATGATCTTGCATCATGTCACTAATTGGTTTTAAGAACTGGAAAGTTTACCAAAAGGAGGACGATCAAGGTTAACGTCGTTCGCATTAAATTATGACAACTTACCCCCTCTGTGTTCTTAGTACCTCTCTATTCGTTCCCTTACGTTATGGTATTTACTATTTATGCTTCTGTTTCGAATTGACAGTTGGCAATAAATTACGTATCGTGAAAATATTTTCGACGTTTCTTTTTCTTTCGGTGGTCTTAAACTTTAAACCGACAGTGTACAAAATGTTGCCGCTTAGGGAGTACGTTATAATACAATATTTTTTATTAACCCAAATATTAACAGGGTGATACGACAGCTGAGGGACGATGATCTTGTATCATGTAACTAATTGGTTTTAAGAATTAGAAAGTTTACCAAAAGAAGGACGGTCATGTGTTCTGTACTATTTATGCTTCTGTTTCGAATTGACAGTTGGCAATAAATTATTGTGAACATATTTTCTACGTTTTCTTTTGGTGGTCTTAAACTTTAAAACGACAAAACATTGACAGGGTGATACGACAGCTGAGATACGAAATACAAGAACATTCTAGTCCGAGTGACATATGTTATTTTTTTTTCTTCAAGTGTAGCAAAGTCATTTTTGCTAGAGTTTTATATTTAATAATAATAATAATGCGTTTATTAGTTCGACAGATAAAGAACAAAGTTGGGTAACATTGGAACTAAATAAATAGTATGAATAGAAACAATTAAACGTGTAACAAAGTCGAGCCAAAAGGTACGCCATCAACAAGCTCGTGCTCTAAAAGAAGCTTGGAGAGAGAAAGAAAAAAAATGAAGGAATAAGTGAAGAAAGGAAAAGAAGAAAATAACGATTAAGAATGTGAAGAAAGGAACACTTAAGTGCACGTTATCGCAAGTGATATGTCATGTCTACACAAATCTAGAACGCACGCAATTTTAATATACAGGCTGTTTCCTAAGTACGGTCTGTAACTTCAGGGTGTAGGCTATATGCGACAACCACATTCGAAAGTACTATTTTATCATACCCATTCAAGAAGAGAAAACGGTACTTTACCTGCCTAGGCAGGTAAAATATTTTACCTGACTGTGACGAAGCCTACTTCGAAGTGGCATTAATCCTTTATAATTAATATTACTATTTATCTATAAATGATTACCAATTAGGTAATTGTTTTATATTTGATTATTATTTGTCAATGATGCTGCTGAAATCGTTATATTTTTGATCAGTTAGTATGATTTTTAATTCCTTTCATGTAATTTGTATAAAGCATTATAGTCGAATCCAATTAAATGTCAATTTAATTTGTCATTCAAATCAATTCAAAAGCTAACATTTTCACGCTGTATAACGTATTATAAGGGGAAATGAAATACATTTTTCAAAAATTTATGATGCTATAAATATAATTCTATAAGTTCTGCACACTTCAAATTATTTACTTTTTTTAGAGCTTTTTTTACCGTAAGAAGTACTCAAACGAGTTTTCATTAGGCGAATCCATATTCAAAATTATAAGGGAAGTTGGAGTACAGTGGCGTAGCATCCACGCGAAGTTCACCGAGCAACTTTTTCGGTGATCTCGCCACTCCTTACTGGGGCTTATTTGTTAATTGTCTGCCCCTACATCACTGATCATCAGATGTTCGTAGTTCGCCGGTCAAATTTCGATGAGTCGTCACGTACTTCTTAGAGTGAACGGTGTCTAAGCGGTAGTCGAAAAAGTGTTGTATGCACCACGGCAGTAAAGTGACTTTATCGAACTCGCCTCGGCTTCGCCTTGGCTCGCAATTTGCAAACTCGTTCGATAAAGTGCCACTTTACTGCCTTGTTACATAAATAAGCAATTAGAAAAATGGCCCGGTATTGCAATCATAAAAATATTCAATTTCTACACTAATCAGAGCAAATGTTGAAAATGACCGCTTTCTGATAAAACGCACGATTCCAATCTCTTTGAAGTTTTACTTTTACACCCTGTATCTCGGAATATAAACGTTTCCGGACACATGTTTTTTATTAAAATACCGCAAGTAATTACACCCTGTATATTTAAGCATTCTCATACAACCTCATATAACGGTAACATTATACATACACTGTGATCAACAATGATTGAATGTGCCAGCGAACAATAATTTTTTATTGTGTAGCAATTATTATCTTTATTATTTTTAGATGCAAACCTTGAATCGTTATTGATCACAGTGTATTTATACAATACTGTTACATACAGTGTGTTACAACGTTGGAACCGAAATAAGATAACTTTGTGGCGCGTCATCAACGATTCTGCAACACTGAAGATATCTTCACTTGACAACCACATCGTTAGGAAACGTTGCCTAATAAAAAAGGGTTCAATTTTAAGCCCCGTCAGTGCGATAAGAAAGAACAATAGTAAGTAGTAAAAGATAATTACAATGTACTAAAGCAGTGTTTGAAAAATAACGGTCCGTCATCAACGTTATTTATGCAAACTCATCCAGTTTTCATTTATTATGAAACCTATTATAAACGCAACGCTACTTTTAATGATCCTACAAGATTTGTTTTTGAAAATTATCCAAATTTGATTTGAAGATGATTTAGGAAGCGTTATCTAAAAGAAAAGTATTGGCCATTTCCTTTAAGAAAGTTAAAGTTATCCTTCTTATAACTGATTTTGCTTCTAGCTCATATTTTTTCAAAAACATTTAAAAAATATACACTTGCGGTTTTCGTGACAAGAAGAGTCAATGGTACATCGTAGCTGATTGTAAGTATAAAATCCGTTTAATAAATTGCTTATTATTGCATTTACATTTAAGATACTTCCAGGTAATCATTTTTAATGATTACAAAACCTGCTCTTTGGTTACCTATCGAAATAGTTTTTTTTTTAATCGTTAACGATGTTACACAGTAGCTGCTTTCTTTCGTTTGATCCAAACGCAAGATAACGCGTTTAGATTGCAAATGGATCTTTGAAATTTCAATCCCGATCGATAATCCCATTTCTCATTTCAATCATTTCAAACGATCCGTTTGAATTGAAATGTATTCAGATCCAGAGCGGGTATGAAAAAATTATTCGAATCACGATTCAAACTTTTCAGCGAAAGAAAGCAGCTAGTGTACCACAACAACATACAAAGATGACAAATCAAATAAATTCCAGAGGGAAACGACGTCGTCTAGTTTTACGCTTGTAATGACCTCGGTAAAAACGCATAAAATTCTAACAATGTAGATAAACTTTCATGTCCTTGAGGGTTTGGATTTTCTTTGAACGACGACGCAATTAAACAGGCCGACCTAAAAAATGCGGTTAATTACATAAGCACGAGCGTTTTGTTTTGGCTTCTATTTTGATTCTGGTAGGCCCCGCGTTAATGGAGGTTCAATGTCCAGATAGAAAATATTTACGATCAAACTAGCTAGTTTGGACATAAAAATACAAAAAAAAAAAAAAAAACTAGACACTTTTTATAAATTCTTTGGCTTTAGTGAAGAACATCGAACGGTAACTTCCAAAAGAAGAGGTGTTAATTAGACCTAAAAAAATGGCATGTGCTGTTGGCCAAATTTAACGGCAACTTACAGTAACTGTTCCCGTTCAATACTGCCAAGATGGGCAGAAATTGGCACAGTTTTAGACGTTAAAAATATACAGAGTGCTCAGGCCAGGTGGTTAAAGTATTCATTAGGTGATACAGTTCATTTCATGAATTGTGAAGTGCTTCTCTTTCTCATATTAATGTTCTTAAGCATTTAAATTATGTCACTGTTTAACATTCACGCTTTTGCGAGAAAAGGAAGGATCCTCATTTTTTTAACGCCAAAACAAGAATAATAAATACAAAAAGGCAACATTACGACATATTAAAAAAAAAATGTGACTAATATGAGAGAGATATCAATTCGCAATTTGTAATTATTGTTACCAAATTAGCGGTTTCCGACCGGACGTGTGTAATTAATGCATCCCAACCCCGCTAATCCAACAGTTCGTGGACCGTGGTGGCTAATCATTAAAACGGGCAGAATCCCTATAATTCGTAGTCGGGCGCGTAATTAAATTAGGGAGTTATTGTTACTATCCATGTACGTCAGCGATTGAATGCAGGCGATCACGGTTAGTTAACTTCCATTTGTTGCTCGCTTGATTTGCGATATTGACCTCGGGGTTGCTAATAATTGGAGAGTCGCTCCGTGAATGTCAAAAAATCGAATCTCAATACGAACACACTAGACCCAACCCAGGATTAATGGAATTTTTTGTCCAAGCGAAAAAGGATGAGAAATAGTATTTTTCAAACAGTTGCCAAAAAAAAAACAAAAATCATAAAGGGCCTAGGAAGAAAAGAAGTTGTATTTTGTTAATGATGCTCTTACAGCATGCAGGTAACAGAAGACCTAGAGATACGAGCCCTAACAACTATATGTTGGAACAAGCAACATTTTTCAAATAAAATGCTAGTTTACTGAATTTATAACAATTTTTTTAATTTAAACAGTAAATAAGTAACTAGCAATATTTTCAATGTTGTTTCGAATTATATTTAGAGCAAAATTAACTTTTGTTTAATTTATTGCATTTTATTTACACATTTGATACATGAAAACACTGACAACTAAATGTTGGAACACGCATTGGTTTTTTACTTTTCTTCAATTTCATCTCAGTGACGCAAATGCCGCTTTGAAACAAAACAAGCCTTTGTTGTCAACAATGTTTTACGTGGTTTTACCAAGTCGTAAAGTTCACATCTTGTCTGTACCTTGTTCTGTTGTCGTCAAAATCATATAATTTTTGAAATATTGTGACAATGGGACGGGGGAGCCAACTGATCGAAAAGTGCGAGAGATTATCTTTCGGCAGTACCATGAAGGCAAAACGATGTTCTTTGAATATCCTTTAACGTTCCTCCATATCTACGCCACATCTACGTCACGTTATTCTAAGAATAATGCTTATCCGACGATTGTAAAATCGGGCCTTAGTGTGCAAAAGTTTTACCTTTGAATATATTCCAATTTATAGGCCAAAGAAAAGCCATTATTGACAGAAAAACAAAAAAGGAATCGTTACATTTGGGTTAAATCTAAACTTTCGTGGTCTAAAATTGACTGGCGTAAAGTCATATTTAGTGATGAAAGCAAATTTAATGTTTGCGTGGGAGATCATCGTAAACGCGTAAATCGAGAAAAAGCAGAAGCTTTCCATAAAGACTGCTTTAAACGAACAGTTAAGTTTCCACGAGGCTTTATGGTTTGGGGACGTATGTCAGCTAAGGGATTGGGCACTTTAAAATTTATTGAAGGGATTGTAAACGCAGAAAAATATAAAAACATTCTTCAAAACTTGTTGCAAAATTATATCCGAATGGAGATTACATGGTCGTAATCATGTCATGTCATGTCACACAACAAAAACACCAAAAAAATTGTTTGGGGACAATGGTTTTAAAGTTTTGTCACATCCTTCCAGCAGCCCAGATCTCAGTTCAATAGAAATACTGTGGCATAAAATGAAACAAAATTTAAAAAACAATTCTCTACGAACCCTACCTCAATTGCGCGCCAAATTACAAGAAATTTGGGATAGTTTTACACCTGAATTTTGCAAACGTCTTGTCGAAACTATGCCTGATAGACTTCAGGCAGTTATTCGGGCAAAAGAAGATGTTAAGTCTTATTAAATTTGTTTCTTATTTTGTTAAATTCTACGTGTTCCAACATTTAGTTGTCAAAAGTATTGCGCTGAAAATAAATAAAAAAAGAATTATATTAAAGCAATTGACTTTCATTGTTCAAATACACTTGCAAAAGGTCTGTTAAACATAATGACATAAATTCACAAAATCTTGAAAAAATTCGTCATAATATTTCACCGAATTCACGATTTATTTCAGACATAACTGCTTGTTCCAACATATAGTTGTTAGGGCTCGTAGAAAGGAAGAGAATCCACACCATTCGGTCAAAATAAAGGACGCAAATGTCAGACTATGTAAGACGATGTCGACAGCTTGAAAAGTATGATCTGTTATACGTATATCTAAACTTACAAGGTCATTTTTAATTTAACTTATTATTTATATTATATATTATATTATATTATTATTTATATTATTTATTTGCCATATTCGTCAGGTTTAAAAAGAAATAATTTGTTGCTACAGAAATTTACGATTCAGCGTCATATTGGCTACATTTTGTTTTCATTTCTTTTAATAATCATCGCTATTTCCTATACTTCATTGTTTCGTTTTGTTTTAACTGCCTATTGTAAATGCTTTCAGTTTTAAGTATGTACCATTGCGAGACAAATATTAATTCTTAATTCTAATCAAAAAAGTTATGAAAGGACCGAAATTAATGAGATTACTCAAAAGGTACCGAAAGAGTCAAATAAAAACATGTTCAGTAGGACTCACATGTTCAGTAGGCTTTTACAATTACTGCACCGCCGACTTAAAGAAACATGTGTAGTATAGTTGGTACAGAAAGTATCTATGCGGAAAAAAGAAAATAACACTGCAACTTCCAGTTTTTGAATTTATGAACGAAACAATTACAGCAGAAGAAAACAATTCTAGTTATTTATTTACGTAATTTCAATTTAATCCTGAAAGTTATAGGAAGGAAGTTCAAGGAATCTGAAATCAAAGCAACTGCATCCTGGGCAGATTTGGTGCTTCATGCGTGTAAAATTTATACTGTTATTTTACTTTTTTTTATTTTTGTCCTTACATTTTTTTGTAGAAACAATTTCACAAATACTTTTTCTTTAATTATGAACCCCTTTGTTGAAAATATGTACGTTCTATCAGTTTTCACTTTTCTGAAATTTGATACAATTACAAAATTTTTTTTGTTTGCTTAAAAGTGTTAACATTCAATATCTGTGGTCACTCTTTTCTGTTAGATTCTTTCAAAAATATGATTTTGACAAAATACTGCATTCCTAAAAATATCATAAATATAATAAATATAACACTTATAATAAGCAATATATTGGTAGAAATTTCAAAATTCCGGATACTTTCTAGACGGCTTATAATACCGATGTGAATTTTTGTCCTACTCTTCTAAAAACAGACGTTTCCTATTAAGAGGCCTTTTACAAAGCGCTAATTTTGAAAATAGTTTTTCTGAGTAACCATTGTAAATTATAAACTCAAATTTTTCAGTACGTATTCATGAAGTAATCTAGGTCTCACGTTGATATTTTTTCAGAAAAAAATTGTTTTGGAAAGATCAAATCGATATCTCCAAAACTATAGGGAATTTTGAGAAAAACGAAAACGTGAGACCTAGATATGATGTTCTACAGCATATTTAAAAAAAATCACTTCTGTGAATTTAATAATAGCTGAGAAAAACAGCTTCAAAATTTTAGGGAAATGTCGTTGTAATACATCGCCTCTAACGGAGAGCTGTCTAAACTACAAATTTCGTATTCGGGGCACATTAGCTACGAAATTTGTAGTTTAGACAGCTCTCCGTTAGAGGCGATGTATTACAACGACATTTCCCGAAAATTTTGAAGCTGTTTTTCTCAGCTATTATTAAATTCACAGAAGTGATTTTTTTTTAAATAAGCTGTAGAACATCATATCTAGGTCTCACGTTTTCGTTTTTCTCAAAATTTTGTATAGTTTTTGTTTGATTTTTTCAAAAAAATTTTTTTTTTTTTAACGTCAACGTGATACCTAGATAGACAATAATTGTTTAATGAATGCGTACTGAAAATCTGAGCTTATAATTTACAATGGCTACTCAGAAAAAATTAGCGCTTTGTAAAAGGCCTCTTAAAAGTGTAATTTGGCCCACCCTCTATATTATTATTTATTTTATGTTATTTTTGTTTCAGGGCTTACGCAGACCGCGAATCGACTGACTTCTCTTCAAACCGTCTGAGTTCTATTCCGATGAAAAAAACGGCTCCTTTCGGAGCCATCATATTTTCCCACTGGGAATTCGTCATTCCTATAGACACAAAACAATAAAATAGTACCAAAAATTCTAAACAAAAGCCAGAAATTGTATTTTTTTGCTGCAAATTTGGTGTATGGATTAAAAGTCGCATTAAAAAACTAGTGGATGCGCAGAACTGCGTTACATACATCGCCATCTGGTGTTGAACAGCCAAGGTTTTAGCAAACTTACAGAAATCTGCAATATTGCTAGAGCACATGTGAATATTGGAACCATGGCCTTCAAAATCAAAAGCGAGTTCTAACTTGTCTGGGCGTTTTGAAAAATTTACATTGAATTTTTGTGCTCGAGAAAACGCCAAAAGTCGACACTTTGGCGCTGGTTACGGGGCACTGACGGCAATGAGTGAAGTGCACTGTCATTACTGTCAATCAAAGTGAGTTCACGCAAAATTAATTAATATTGTAATTACCGTAATACAACATAATTTATTTGGTATAAACTTTATAGATTCATCATTTGATCTCGTCGGAGATAAATAAAGAAAGACTGGCACTTTCGCGTTATGAATAAATACAACAAGTTACATAAAATAGTTTCGACTTTTGATAATGTAAAACGTGTTAAAAAGGGCGTTGATAATTGCGCACAATGAGAAAAGAAGCTTTATTATACATGTTGTAACTTACCACAGAAATTCTGAGTATATGCAGGTAAGATTTTAATCTAAAACCGTAATAATTTAATAGATAGAACTCGCTTTTCATTTAGAAGGCCATGATTGGAACGATTTTATATTTTCATATTTCATAAACTTGGTGGATGCGCCGGATCGCATCATATACAGCGCCATCTGGTACTTAATAGCAAAAGTTTTAGCAAGCTTACAGAAACCTGTAAAACTGCTAAAGTGCGCGTATATGTTAGGAAAGAAGATTTTTATATTTCCAAATCACATCAAAAAACAACAATTTCCCCAAAGGGATATCTTTCCCCGGGGGAACTTCCCTCCCCCTAACAATTAAAATAAAGAATGTCAACCAAAACTTTGTCATTTTTTAATGTGAAGATGGATGCGACTTGTGGCATCTGGCGATAGCAAAAGCATTGCTTATATATGTCTAGTTAGTCAACCGACGGAAATTAATTTTAGTTCTGGACCAAGATTGATAGGGGGCGATGGACTAGAAGTGTAGCACTCCAGCGGACGTTAACAGGTTTGAATCTCCACTCTTCAACTGTTTCCAATAAATGCCGTCTTGATTTGTTTGCGCTGTGTTGCACTGTGGTGTTGCCGTGTATTTCACCGAGTTTCGTTATAGTTGTGAACATAATACTTAAATTAGTCACATTTTCTTCAAATTTCTCGACGAATTTTTTAAGATGTCGGGGAACAAATGTAGTTATTTTATGTGCGAAAAGAGCCTGAGAAGAAACCCTGGACTTAGAAAATTTATTTTTCCCATTCATTACGATGTACGATGTAAAAAATGGATTATAAATTCAGGTTAACGAACATTGCCGCTAACAAGGGAAAGTCCCCAACCTGAAAATTCAAAAAAACTGAAACTTTGTGGGTTAGTAGTTCACCCTACGGTGAACACGGAATTATTTTACCTGCCCAAAAAAGCCCTAAGTGAGCAACAACACCCTTTGAAATTTCTGCTGGAAGGGAGGGGGATCACGTATGACAGTTTGGTATAGGATAGAAAAGTGTCCCCTTGGGGTTATAACATATGTCCAAATAAATTTCTGATAAAGGTAGGCCATGGAAGATAAATTATTACGTTATTTACATTAAAATATTGTCCAGTTCTTGAGTAGTTAAGTAAAATTGAAGTTTAATTCGCCATATCTTACAGCTTGATATGTCACAAGGGAGGAAGGATCTGACAAATGCATTGTAAATGTTCAGTTAGGTAACTTATATCTAAGTTTCAAATATTAGTTTGATAACTTAAAGGATTCAGAAGATGTTGCCAAAAGAAAAATAAGTTTCATCCCTCTTTCAGGGAATTATAACTCCCTTATTATTGACTTTTGGAAGAAAAGTATTGAAAAAAGTTGTTTCTTTTGCGCCTCTCTATATACTGTTTCAGTCTCAAACGAGGGTTTGGGACATCCTGTATAATCCATGTTAAAGTAATTAGATATTTGTGTCTGGAAGGTAGAAAAGTACAGAGATTGGATAAGAGACCACATACTGTAATTAATTTTATTCATGATAAGACGGTCGAAAGAATTTTAAAAATTACTACAGGAGAGATTAATTGCCATATAACAAAAATTATAAATCATCACAGAGCATCGTTAACTTTTGATTGCAATATCAATCAAATCAATATTAACACGCATCAGTTAAATACCAAAGAAAAATTTTATATTGTTATAAGAAACACAAATATGTTGTAAATTAATGTCAGTATTGCAAAATGTGAGTACAAACCCATTTTGTAAACATATTCACTCTCTTGTTGAGAACATCACTAGGGATAATACTTACGAAAAAAATTATTATTGTAATGAAAATGAGCAACCAGAAACATATTTGCTGTCTGCACCTATTACATCAAGTATAAAAAATAACACATGCAATAAGGTTAAAAATAAAAGTGATAATTTAATAAATAATTTGAAAGATGTATTTTTTTTAAAGAAGATCAACAATCACTTTCTGAAATATACCGAAAATTGAAGGAAACAATACCACTTTCAATATTATTAAAAGGCCCCATGTAGGTGTGAGTAGATATGAAGGAACATTAAAGGATATTCGGCGAACAGTTATTCAACGATTGTAAAACTAGACCTTAGTAATATCAATTACAGAATCAGCAAATAAAAATAGCAGGTATCTTTCCATAGTACTAAAAGAAAAAGGCAAACCACAGAGAAAGAACTAAAAAAAAAAAAACAGGTAGACAGAAATTGAGAATTTGAACATTATAAGTTATTTGCAATTTTTTTCATAATGTAATATTTTTTGTAATAACATATAAATAAATATTTGAATTTTTCAGTATGTTATAATGAAATATTTTATGCCCTTAAATTAAACAATATTTTAAGTAATTTTGAAATGAACTTGGTTCAATATATTAATTTTTGTGGAAAATTTTAGCCTAATCAATCAATTTATTTTTTAATTTAAATTCTTCAGTGTCTTTTCTAATTACTCTTATGATCAAATATGTATTTAAGAGCTTCCGAAATCCTAACTTCCGTAGGCACAATTCAAATTAACCGCTAATTCTCTCCCACCACAAGAAGTCGTGCGGAGATTTTAGCCGCTCGTTAGATTTCAGTGACAGTAGATAAAATAATTTTTCTTTCAGCCGAGTTTCAAACTTTATAAACACATGCCGTTCATGTATTTTGTTTTAACCAACAGTTATTAGATGGCAGCACATTCTGAAGAATAGGTTGACTAACTATTAATACATAAACAATGGCAAAAGTTTTAGCAAGCTTACAGAAACCTGCAAGGCTACTAAAGTGCGCGTGTATGTTAGGAAAGATTTTTATAATTTCAAATCACATCAAAAATCACAGATTTTTATTTTCTCAAAGGGATATCTTTCCCCGGGGGAACTTCTCTCCCCTTAACAATTACAATAAAGATATACCGAGTGAGCATTTTCAATCCAGAACATAGGAAGTTGTATGACCAGCGTATAGAAATAACAAGTACGGACACTCGCCGTCGGCACCTTTGATGTTTATGTACCTAGCTTCTGAACAGAACAGCGGCTGCTTCAGTTAGTAGTTGTAAGATGTCGCTGGAGGCAAGTTAAAAAAATATAAAAGAAAAACATGCTTTACTTTTCTAATATGCATTATAATATGTCCGTATGCACAGACAAATCTTAGACTTAAGCCAAAGTAAACCTTTATTTTGAACAATGTAACTATACGTGGCACAATTTGATATGAAGTTAGCTTTAAGTGTCATTTTTTCTTAAGTCCACCTTTTGATAATGTCTGTGCTAGTGCTGGCAATGGATAACCGATTTTGGATATTTTGGATATTCGCGGTGTACAGCATGTCGCTCATGCAAATAGAGTTGCATAACTTGAATGTGAATCTAAATGAAAACTTTTTTTATGCAACTCTATTTGCATGAGTGACATGCTGTACACCGCGAATATCCAAAATATCCAAAATCGGTTATCCATTGCCAGCACTAGTCTATGCAGACGGCCATAAATCTTTCGAAAATCGAAACAAATTGACACCTCAGACAATTGAGAGGTTTGAGCAAACTTACAGAAATCTGCAATACTGCTAAAGTGCACGTGTATATTGAAAAGACTTTATATTTTTGTATTTGACAGACATATTATAAACTTGGTGGATGAGCCGGATCGCATCACATATAGCGCCATCTGGTACTTAATAGCCAAAGTTTTAGCAAGCTTACAGAAACCTGTAAGACTGCTAAAGTGCGCGTGTATGTTAGGACAGATTTTTATATCACATCAAAAATCAAAGATTTTTATTTTCCCAAAGGGATAGCTTTCTTCGGGGAAACTTCCCTTCCCCTAACAATTACAATAAAGAATGTCAACCAAAAGTTTATGCCGCTAATCATTTTTCAATGTGTAGACTTGTAGAGTAGTTTTGCATCCCCGACGTAGTTTCTAAAGTCGTCACCTGGCAACTTCATCCCGCTCATATTGGAGACACATTTTCAAAATCGCTAGCAGTCCAGATGTATACAGGGTGATCTATGACGTCGGGGAAAAACTTCACCGGTTGATTCCTATGAGTAATTCAAACAAAAAACTTCTAATGAACATGTGTCCGATAATGCTTTTTAACGGAAGTGTAACCCTTCAAAGTTTCTAACATATAACGTCAATCAATCAAAGCAATAGCAGTAGGCTTATTTCGTATTTCATTTGTTACCTATGAAAACAAAAATTAGTAGCTTAACATCGCCTTGAAGTTGTAAACATTCAACATGTAATAAACTTTGAAGGGTTACACTTCCGTTTAAAAGCATTATCTTATACATGTTTACTAGAAGTTTTTTTGTTTGAATTTTTTGAATTTTTTTGAATTTGTTTGAAGTTTTTGCCCCACGTCATAGATCACCCAGTATAGTCAAAGGTTGAAGAGATTTTATATTTTCAGGTAAATAATCTTATTCCTATTTATGTACTGTAAATGTTGTTTCCTACTTTGTTTATAACCCTCGTATCCAATGTAAAAATAATAAACAAATATAAACAATGAAAAGCGATTTTGCAATATTTAAAATCAAAACAAAAAAAAATGAAGTCAAGGGAAACTGAATTACATTCAAAAAAGCGCCACAGAAAATCTCCTTTTCCACTAAAAAATACCTGACGCAATTCCCAGTACAAAACAAGTTCGACCTTGCAATTTTTTTTTTTAGTCGTGGTTTAATGAAAAAGAAACAAAAATAGCAATGAATTCCGATCATTTCAAGCGAAACAAAATAAGTCGACTTTGGTAAATTACGTCAGTATTGTGGACACACACAAAGCAATCGGCAAATATTTACGAGACTGAAAAATTACAGCAACAAAATTGCAACGATTATTTGCACGCGCAGATTGCGTAAGTTCGGACAAAATTGGATCCGGGATATCGGGATAATAATTCTATTTTGTAGCAAATTTGTTTCAATTATCGTTATATAAAACATCTCAATTTCAGAATTTTTTTATGCAAAAATTATCTGAAACAACTTTCGATCCTTTTAAGTTTTCGATAGACTTGAATGCATGGAACGCTTTAGGAAAAGATAGAACAACTATTTTGCAAGTTGCAGAAGACAAGAATAATAACAAATAATAAATGCATACACCCGTCCAAGGATTTGTGTTTTAAAGTATAAAAAATTTGCTGCAAAACTTTCCATTGACATTTTAAGGAGGTATCGACACGCTCGTACAAGTTTGCGAACACATACGAAAAAATCAATCAATCAATCAAGGAGTCGATTGCAATGATTTTGAACGTGATGATAATAATAATAAATATCGTACGACAAGACAACGCATCCCATGTAACCTTAGCCTAATAGGTTCATCATTTAAGAGAAAAAATCGATTTTCAGCGAATGATTTTATGGTTTTATTTTAAAGACCGCCCCAATTTGTAAGTTATTCGTTCCAATCAAATATGAGCACCGCTCCTTTTTTACAAACGCACTTGCGCGATTATATTATTATTTTATCTGATTAAAGAGCCGCCTCCGGGATGATCAAAATTTAACGAATAAGAAGAGACGGACAAATGATGACATACTTTGATTGTAAGCACCGCCCTTATTGGAAGATATTTATATATGGTTTAGATATAAGCGCCGCCCATTGTACGAAATGAGGTTTTGACATCCTGCGAAAACAGTAATTTAGTAAAAAAAAAAACATGATTTTTTTTTGTAATAATGTCGCTTTCCTCTATGTATTATGTTTGTAATAATGGGGATGCAATCATTTATAGTTTTTGTCTCGTCATATAGATAAAGTCTCTAATCGCAAGGCGAGACATATTCGGGGGCTGGCTCTCATGAGATGCAATGTCCAATGAAATCATGAATTCTAAAAAAAAAAGGGTGTATACGACTATACGTTCTTACCAATTTACAAGAAAAAATAATCTAATTTTAACTGAACTCATTGATAAAATCAGCAATAAATTATAAGGCACGACTGGACTGGTTTCTGACCAGAAGCTGTGCGGAAAAAGCAAATAACAACGAATGCTAAGCTATTAACCCACAAGATGTGGCTGCGAACGTTTAGCGTATCATCGCAACATTGCAAATTCATAATTAATTAATTAATTTTTAATATTCTCGCAAAGGCGTGAAACAGTGACTTAATTTAAATGCGTTAATTTAAAACATTGACACGAGAAAGAGAAGCATTTAAACAATGAATAGTTTAACAATCTGGCTTGAGCATTCGGTATATTTTTAACGTCTATAACTGTGCCAATTTCTGCCCGTGTTGGCAATATTAAACGGGAAACGGTTACTGTTAGTTGCCGTTAAATTTGGCCAACAGCACATGTCATTTTTTTAGGGAAGTTAACGTCCGATGTTCTTCACTGAAACCAAAGAATTTATAAAAAGTCCAAACTAGATAGTGTGACCGTAAATATTTTCTATCCGGACATTGAACCTCCATTAACTCGGGGCCTCCAGAATGAAAATAGAACCCAGAACAAGTCGCTCGTTTTCATGTAATTAACCGCATTGTTTAGGTCGGCCTGTTTAATTGCGTCGTCGTTTAAAGGAAATCCAAATTCTCAAGGACGTCAGAGTTTATCTATTGTTAGAATTTTATCCCTTTTTAGCGAGGTCTGCGCAAGAAATTGTGCAATTTGCGTAAAATTAGTCGACCTCCTTTTCGCCTAGGATTTATTTGATTTGAGTCTTTGTATATTGTTGTGGTAGACTATGTTATAAGTAGAGCACGGATTTAGATGTATCTTTAAGGCCCGGTATTTCAATTACACTTTAACTTTAATCTTTAGTTTATTCCTATAGTAACAATCATAAAAACAATTGTTCCTATGGAAATAAACTGAAGATTAAACTTAAACTGTAACTGAAGTACCGGGCCTAAGTCATGAGTCACTTCGTCACCTCGCAACGCGTACGTCCGACTAACAAGATGAGTCATAACATAAATCCGCGCTCTGGTTATAAGGTATCTTGATGAGTTTAGTTATGAAACTAACTAAACTAATTAATTTTACAGCAATTCACATACCAATTAATTTGCTGTAGGTACTTGTTAATTCACTCTCTAAACACAAACACTTGAAGCTGCTCTTTTTCTTTTCCAGTAAGAGCGTTTTCACACACACCGGCAAAACCGGAGCCGGTGACGACTCCGGCGCCGGATACAATGCAGTCAAATTAATGCCTTCACACACAGCCCGGTCCGGCAAATTTGCCGGTCCGGCAGCCGACACCGGCAAATGCAGCCGGTGTTGATCTCGACAAGCCGGATGCCGGACCGATTTCCGATTTATCGATTTCAATGTTTTCTTATGTACACTTGTCCACACAGGTCTAAATGTGCCGGTGCCGGAGAACTGTTTGTTTAATTTTACTTCAGTATTGTTATTGTCCTCAAAGTAATCAGAGCGTGTTTTCATTTTATAATTTTCGTACATTTTTAATTGTTCGAAAATGAGTAAATTGTTTAAGTACGATACAACGTACGATGTTGTCAGCTTAATTGAACTTGTTGAAAGTAAACCTTGACTGTGGGACAAGACAGCAGATTGCTTCAAAGACAAGGTTGAAAAACAAAAAGCGTGGTCGGAAGTGTATGCATTCTTTGAAGAAGATTTTCTACAAAACCACGTTCAGAAACTAACTGGTATTAATAACGGCACCGTCAATGCCGGAGTGTGTGAAAGAGTCCACTGGCCGGTACCGGCGA
This sequence comes from Dorcus parallelipipedus, assembly GCA_958336345.1. NCBI lineage: Eukaryota > Metazoa > Arthropoda > Insecta > Coleoptera > Lucanidae > Dorcus > Dorcus parallelipipedus. Next base: position 36,187,667 of record OY284480.1, read on the forward strand.
CGGCCCCGGCACCGGCTCCGGTTTTGCCGGTGTGTGTGAAAACGCCCTAAAAGTTAAAATTAGTGTTTAATCTATGTACGTCTGGCCTTTGATTATATTGATGTAAAGTCCGTTGAGGAATATAATATTTGCTTTGTTAATAATGCTAAATGTGTAAAACCATTTTTGGTTGACATTTTTATTGACAATGTCAAAGTTAAAATGGAAGTAGACTCAGGTGCAGGTGTTACAGTAATACCAGAAAATATATATACGGGGTAGTTAAAAGTATGGAAACGGCCATTTATTGCCGTTAATATTCATTTTAAGAAATATGTACTTTATGAAAGTTTTTTAGGAAATTTTTATCTACAATTGAGAATACTTGAATTTTTTTCTTCTTCAATTGTTTTTGAGTTACGCCTATCTGCGTAATTTTTTTAAATGGAAACATTCTAATTTTAATCTACCGTTCGGTAGAGTATTTTTTTCTCTTTACAATAGTATTCTTGTTTTTTTTTAGAATTGAGGGGTTTCTGAAAAAAAAACAATATTTCAAGTATTCATTTCCCGTCGTGCGCGCTTATTAGCGCCAGGTCAGGTACATCTAAATAAGCGATAAACAAACTCGAGCGAGTAACTTTATCAGTGGTTATTGTTTACGTCAAATTCAATTGCGTGTAATTTACTGCTGTTAATATTAGCAATGGCGAATTTAAATGAACATGAAAGAATTGAAATACTTATGATGCTGGGTTATGGAGATAGACGTAGAAGTTTACAAGACGTTTGTTATTTATTTAATGATGCGCATCCTGATAGAAATCCAATTTCTAAATCCGTTGTTAGTAAAACTTTGAAACGTTTCGAACAAACCGGCAGCGTTAAAAATTTGCCAAAGAGTGGTAGACCGAGAACATCGACCAGTGATGATAAAAAGCTGGATATTTTATTGGCTGTATCTGAAGATCCCCATTTATCAACCAACCAATTAGCGGAAAATCTCAATATTTCACAGTCATCAGTCGTTAAAATGTTAAAAAGTGAAAAGTATAAACCTTATACAGGTACAGTATACTTGTACAGGAATTGACAGAAGATAATTTTGATAGGAGACTTCAATTTTGTGAAGAAATGTTAAATATTTGCAATAATAACGAAAATTTTGTTAATAACATTCTTTTCTCTGACGAAGCTACTTTTTGCCTTACCGGTGAAGTAAACAGACATAACTGCAGATATTGGTCACCTGTCAATCAGTTTTGGTTTTTGGAGCACCATACGCAGTATCGCCAAAAAGTATCGCCAAAAGTTAATGGCATTCTAGGTGGTCATATTATAGGTCCCTTTTTCATCGATGGCAATTTAAATTCGGCTCTGTATTTGCAGTTATTGCAAAATCAAATTATACCTGCTTGTGCTACGCTCTATCCTCATGAAAACAACGAAAACCTTCCCAATAACAATATCTGGTTTCAGCAAGATGGCGCCCCACCACATTATGGTTTAAATATTCGTCAGTATCTTGATAACGTTTTTCCAAATAGATGGATTGGGAGACGAGGTGAAATTGAGTGGCCAGCCCGTTCCCCTGATTTAAGCCCTTTAGATTTTTTCCTCTGGGGATATGTAAAAAACAAAGTTTATAAAGATAAGCCCGATGACATCGAAGATTTAAAAATTCGAATTACCAGGACGATACAAGAAATTCCCCGTGAATTTTTAGAGAATTCTCTTCGGGGTTTTGTAAATCGATTGAGTCATTGTCAAATTACAAATGGAGGACAATTTGAACACTTAATTTAATTTACTTAGTTATTAGTTTTTTTTTGTTTTTGTTGTTTGTTTTTTTTTTGTTTTTGTTGTTGTTTTGTTTGTGACCCATAACTTCACTTTTGTCTTAGATCTACCTAACTAAGGGTCAGTTTCATAATAGAATTTAAAGGAACCTTTAAAATAAAGTCACAATCTGATGTGTAAACAAATGTGTTTTCATATTTGTTTTGACATCTAAAAGTGACCTTAGATTTATAGCCTCCTTTAAATTCCATTATGAAACTGGCCCTAAAATAAATATTTGAACCAGTGTTTTCAATTTCACAAAAAAGTGAAAAATGTTTTTTTTTCAGAAATCCCTCAATTCTAAAAAAAAAACAAGAATACTATTGTAAAGAGAAAAAAATACTCTACCGAACGGTATATTAAAATTAGAATGTTTCCATTTAAAAAAATTACACAGATAGGCGTAACTCAAAAACAATTGAAGAAGAAAAAAATTCAAGTATTCTTAATTGTAGATAAAAATTTCCTAAAAAACTTTCATAAAGTACATATTTCTTAAAATGAATCTTAACGGCAATAAATGGCCGTTTCCATACTTTTAACTAACCCTGTATGTTTCCAAATTAGCTAAAATTCCTTTAAAACCAACGGCAATTCGTTTACGTACATATGAAAATACAATTGTAAAACCTATTGGTGAGATAGAAGAACAATTTGTTTTTAATAATATTAGTAAATCTTGTCGAGCAGTTATCGTCGAAAAAGGATGTCGTCCGTTATTAGGTCGTGATTTAATTAAGATATTTAACTTTATTACGATGAACGTATCTACAAAATGTAACCATTTTACAACTTATGACAAAAAAATCATACTTGGTTAAATGGAACACGAATTTAGGTTGGAGAAATGTAACAATCATCAGCAGATTTTTATTAAAAGTTTAATTGGTGAGTTTAGCGAATTATTTGATGGTAAACTTGGTGAATATAAAACTGAGAAAACTGAATTAAAAATTAAAGATGGTGTGGTTCCAATTTTCGTAAAACCAAGATCATTACCTTTTGCTTTTAAAACAAAAGTTGAAAATGAAATTAAAAGACTTGAGAGCGAGGGAGTTATTACAAAAGCAGCAAATTGTAACTGGGGTACTCCTCTTGTACCTGTGATTAAAAAAGATGGATCTATCAGATTGTGTGCTGATTACAAGATCACTTTAAATAAATATTTAGAAAATCATAATTATCCTATTCCTAGAATTGATGAATTATTTGCAAAGCTGAGTGGTGGTAAACGTTTTTCTAAACTTGATTTATCTAATTAATTAGTAGTAAATAATGAAACAAGGAAACTCTTAGCTTTAAGTACTCAGCAGGGTATTTATTTAGTAAATCGTTTGCCTTTTGGAATTAAAACCGCTTGTGCGATTTTTCAGAGATGTATGGAAAAAGTCTTACAAGGAGTTGAAGGCGTTGTTGTGTATTTAGATGATATTGTGATTACAGGAGAGTCTGATGAGTGACATTTTGAAAATCTTCGTGCAGTATTTAATCGGCTGAAGGAAGCTGAAATTACCTAAATGCACATTTTTCCAAGAAGAAGTTAAGTATTTAGGATATATTATTAATGCTCAAGGTTTAAAGAAGAAAGTTGAGGCTATTCTAAAGGCATCGAAACCCATAAATGAAAAGTCAATTCGTACTTTCATAGGTATGATAAATTATTATCGAAAATTCGTAAGAAATTTGTCAACAATTTTGGAACCTTTATACAATCTTTTGAGAAAAGGAGCATCAATGAAACAATGGACTAAAGAACAAGATAAGGCTTTTGAGGAAGCAAGAAAAGCGGTTTCATCAGATGAAATATTAGTTCACTACGATCAAAGTTTACCGATCAGATTGTATACGGATTCATCAGAATATGGAATTGGAGCTGTTCTGGTACATGTTTTCAGTAGAAATGTTGAGAAACCCATTCATTTCAGTCGAGAACTCTTTCGGAAAGAGTCGGAAAGAGGATATTCAGTTATTCACAAAGAAGGACAACACCAGTGGCTCATCCTGCTAGCAATGGAGCTGCAGAGAATGCTGTTAAGACATTTAAATATGCTTTATTTAAAGCCTTAAAAGATCCATTAAATGCTAAAGTATCACTGCTAACCCGAATGAATCGCTGGTTATTTATTTACAGAAATGCACCACATTGTACTACTAAGGTGAGTCCTGCAATGCGAATGTTTAAGAGAAATTTAAAGAGCAGATTAGATTTTGTAATATCGCAAGAGAAAAAAATAACAGAAAAAAGGAAAGTTAAAGGAAGCAGAGAAGTTAATTTTGAGGAAGGACAAATTGTTATGGTAAGGGATTATAGGAATCCAAACAAAAAAAACTGGACCAAAGCAGTTATTGATGAAGTTCTTGGGAAAAGAAATTACTTTGTTAAAACAGTTGAGGGAAATTTGATTTGGAAACGGCATACTGATCAAATTTTGGCTGTTCATGAAGATAGAAATTTAGTATAGTAAAAAGCAGTAAATTCTGGAGATAATGGTCAAACAGAAAGCGAGGAGAATGTTTCATTTGATGTAATAAATTCATATAAACCTCTACTGGAAACAAAGGATTCTTAATAAAGATGATAGCGTATCGGGTATTGAAGGGCAAGACGGTGTTGATAATTCCTTTGAAAATAATTTGGACAATCAATATTGTATTGCTAAAAATCGAACACGCCGTTTAATCGAACCACCTGATAGGCTAAATTTGCAAACATTTTAATGTATTGATGTATTAGATATAATATGTTCTAAATAAGTAGGCCTGAGATATATAGAAAAACAATATGTGTTTACTATGTATTAGTTTTGACTACAATAAAGCACAAAGCTTATTTAATTAATAATTTGGAAGAGTATTTTATTAGAATACATTACAGCGACTAAGAAAGTTTTCTTTGTTTGCTTGGTACCTTTCCAAAAGACGCTCACAAGTCAACACCCGATTTCTTTTTTGATCAATGGTTAACATTCGGGGCACCCATCTTGCACTCATCTTTTTCATATCTAATTCTTTAGTCAGTATGTGGTGCACCACATGATATGATAAGCCAGTATCTTCCACAATGTCCCTGATGCGTACTCGTCGGTCTCGCAGTACGATATCGTGTACCTTTTTAATGTTTTTGTCTGTTGTTACCGTTATGGCATGTTGGTTTTCACAGGATGTTCTTCCGCATTTAAAATCTCGACACCAGCGTTTGACTATGTCATAAGAAACTGCAGACTCTCCAATAGCTGTCACAATGTCTTCATGAATTTGAGTTGGTGTCATGCCCTTTTTGTGGAGGTATTTTATTACGGCTCTTTGTTCTACAGGATCCATTCTTATGAACAAGCGCGACACACAGTTCAAGAATTATTCACAGCACAACAACGCTTTGAGATACAAAGTTGATATTTTGTAGATATGATCTACAAATGTCAGTTAACTAACTGTCCAAAAACATTAATCAAACCAACCACTTAGAAATAGGTCAGGGGCGGAGCATAGGGATCCACCCTCGTATTTAACCTTGCACTGATCGAGAAACATGCTCTTATATGTAAATACAAATGCACTATAAAAAGGCCATCGAGCATCTCAACTTGAATGTGTGTGTGTGTGTGTGTATGTGGTGTCATCAAGTTTTCAAACAAGTTTGTTTATTAATATTAAATGATATCCGAAGACTTAAATTAGAAATCCACTTTATACATACGAGAGTCGAACAAATGAAAAAGTAACGAGGTCTGTGATACACGTATGTACAGGCAGGATACACGTATGTACACTCACAACCATATTTCATGACATAACCTTTATAGAAAAATTCATCGTGGACATTTTATTTTATTCCAAACTAAAAATAATTTACACATCCCGGATTTACTATTAAGTAGTAACATTTGGATGCATTCGACGTTCACAGTTTTAAAGGAGATGGGTACGATGTTTTGTGAGCTTCATGAATTATAATTACAACTGTACAGTTGCGAACAGAAAATTATGGACACTATTGTCATTCCACTGACGTATGAGTATAAAATATTCCTTTATGTAAACTGGTCTTTATTGTCTTTGATTGACGTTTGAAAATTGAGGTTTATTTTCTGTCAGGCATCGATTATGATACGTCGGACGCATCATATTTCAATAAAGTTAGAATTATAATTGTAGTCCAACACTATTTAACTATCCAAATGAATATTCAGACCAATAAAAATTATCTGCTACCGAATCGTAGACATTTGGATTCTGTGTACTCGTTGCCAAAATGACAGGTATGAATATGAATATGATGCTTGTTTTGGTTTAGATTTGGCGACAATAGCTCTTTTCGTTTCAACGAGTGGAGTAACTCTGAGCAGCACTGAAAAAAACATAATATCTGATCCATACAAAAAGCGTTCTTTTCATACCACCATGGGATCAAATGGAATTAGATCACTTCAAGTTCAGATCAGTTGCCCGCCCAAAAACGCCTATTATTTACTCAAATGGCAAAGTCAGGTCCTTGATTTGTCCACAATATTTATCATGCAAGTGAACTCTCAAATCCGTAATTCGTTTACGATATTTTTTGGTAACGATGTACCCATAAATGCCCCAGCAATTGGATAAACGGGCCCAACTGGAACTAATATGTATATCAAAAATATTACATGCACGTATGTACACGAGCATTGCTTTCCGTTTGTGGACGGCCTTTAATTTTTATGATGCATACTTGCGGTATTTATTCATTATTTTTTTTTAACCAAGTGCTTATGTAAATCGTAAAATTAACCACAAAACGTCAATTACACGCGTACAAAAGCGAACGTTTCAACAAATTACCATTTATTTCGCAGCGAACAAAAACCATTTCCCTCGTCCTGCCAAAACGCTTGCCAAATATTTTATTATTTTAACGTCCGAGAGGAGTTACAAGACAAATGCATCGACACGTTTCGAGCGCATTCGTAAACGCATTCGAAATCTCTAAATCGAAGAGAAACCCCATTTTTACCTTTACCACAATTACGTAATCTCTATACTTTTTTTATTGTCACTGTTTATTTATATTTTTAATGTTCAGAGACTCGAAAGGTTTCTTGTGTTCTATTTATTTTAAGGTTGTCGCTTTTGCTGTCGTAGAAAATCGCATTTTTTTTTTTGTAAAAGATCTACAACATTTGGTTATTTAAAAAATTAAAACCATCCATATAGGACGACTTAACAAATGTTAGAACCAGGAACTGGCCAAAACCCACAGGTAGCTGCAGAGAAAGGAATAAGAACAAGTTGAAGCAAGTAAGAAGAGCAATTTCTGTAACATTTGGTTTTTTAAACGATAATATCCATCCACATAAGGATCCACCTAACAAATGTTGGAATCAAAAACTGAACGAAAAAATGTGTAAGACAGAAAGAGATGGTATAAGATAGCTGCGGAGAAAGGAATAAGAACAAGATGAAGAAAGGGAGAAGAGCAATTTCTGCAACATTTGATTTTTTTAAAGAATAACCATCCATATAGAATCCACCTAACAAATGTTAGAATCAGAAACTGAACGAAAAATGTGACAGACAGAAAGAGATGGTGTAAGTAATTGAGAGGGCCCCAAACCCACAGATAGCTGCGGAGTAAAGAATAAGAACAAGAGGAAGAAAGAGAGAAGATCAATTTCTCCAACATTTAGCTATTTAAACAATTACAACCATCCATTATAACGAGCGTCTAAATAAAAACCTGGCCAAGTGGGTTGTGATTGAGAATTTATCCATTGCATTTACATAGCAGAATTACTAAATGTAGCCTACTTGACCAGATTTTTATTTAGACATGAGTTAAAATCGAAAAAAATTCCAACGTATGGCTAACCCTTTTCGATATTAAAAATGTACAAAAGAAATTCTTGTTAAATTCTAGTTAAAGAAGAATGAAAAAATACAGTATTTAAAAGAAACAGATTACAAAAAGCTATTTTCAACTAAGTATCAAATGGAAAAAATGAGATTTAAAAAGAAATGACGAGAGCAAATAATACAAAAAAAGTTAATAAATTTCCGTCACCTTATTTTGCGACTTTCGTCTGTGTAAACATTGCAACGGAAATTTCTGTCGGCAATGTTTGTCGAATGACTGAAATTCCTGGGTTACGCTAAGCACCAAAATGAATAAAAATATGTGACTCAGAATGCACACACAAAAACCACCGCCAAATAAATTAAACGTTATTTGCTCAAACTCCGTTCTGCGTCTTACGAGTCTTACGACCACTCACGCCTCCTGTTTGGCAGTTGGCCACAGTCTTTTTTTTTTTTTAGAAAAGCAAACATCAGTCACTTTGTCACGTTGAAAACGCGAACGACGTACCTGCGGGGCAGTTGTTGAAAATCAAACTTTCGAAAACCAGAAAAAAGCGGATGGTTCAAACTTGGCAATCTAAATTTGTCACCTGAACGAAAAAAAATTCAGCCATTAAGCAATGAGCTTTGACCGATCCCCTATCGATTAATTCAAACAAAAATGTAAAGTGCGCTCGTCGTCTGCGCAAATGAAATTTGTTTACTTAATGGTGCGTTAAAAAACGATAGAAGAAAAACATTAAAAGCCAATTAAACGACGTCCGATAATGCGTCGTTACCTCACATGATCACTGGATTATCCGAGTCCCAAACATGTTGATGTTATTTCAAACGATGGTGTGGTAACATGTTTCTTTTTTTATACGTGCAATTCGTCGGTACGCCCGTCCTTGGGACGGTTCTATTTTTAAAATTACCTACCTGGCTGGAACTTGTTGTTTCTTACTTTCGTTCGTGTAGCAAGACCGCGAATGCGCGGGTCAGATAATAATTAAACTGTTTTCTACCTGCAGGCAAAAGAAATTAACTAAAAGCTTGGTTTTATCGATACACAGCGACAACCGTATGTTGTACATGTACACTATTGGACACGTTAAAGGGAACAACCACCGAACATGCACTGACGTCTATGCCAGGTTATTAAAAATGTAACGGTCAATTAAAAGTCAGTTTTATGTAACACCGGTATTTGAAATTATTCCGAAATTGCACGTGTGTAAATAATAAAATGCAATTTGAGTTTGTGATGCTATAAAAGCATCATAATGATTATATGAGGTCTTTTCGCGGAGACTTTCCGAACTAGTTCGGAACCTTAAAATCCATGCACTCATGAAATTTATACACTTGAAAGCGTGTTAAAATCGTTCATTATTTCGATGGGCATTTAATTTTAACCGTTCCGAATTAGTTCGGAACGTCTCCGCGAAAAAACCTATGAGGAACGCCGAGAATTTTCACTTTCATTTATAAATTCAAACTGACAGGGTAATTTCATATTGTATGTAGAGACATGAGTCCTTGGAAAGCTTTTCTGTAATTATTAAGTAATTATTAAGATAATCATAACACATAATTGCGTCTCTCAATTTCGCAAATCATTAATGAGATTCCTGTGCATACTCATTTTATTAAATTTATAATTATCATCTTGCGCACGTAATTTTTATTTTTTTCGTTTGCAATTACTTCTTCGGTGCTCTTTTCTAGAATGTTCTGGGAGTTTTCCGACTTTTAAGTTAACGTGAAGTTCCAACTAGCCAAGATAAATTCTAATTTACGGAGGGCCAGTTTCATCATCGAATTTAAAGGAGACTTTAAAATTAAAGTCACATTCAGATGTGTAAACTAAATTCTTTTGCCAGCCTTGTAGTCAAAAATGATATCAAATTGCAAGTTTGAAGCTTTCCTAAGGCTTAGGCTTACGTGTTTTCATATTTGTTTTGACATCTGAAAGTGACTTTAAATTTAAAGTCGCCTTTAAATTCCATTATGAAACTGGCCCTGAGTACTGACTAAATATACTGGGTACTTAAGAAATGGCGAAACAGCGCCTTTCTGCACTATTCAGGGACACCCTCTGAGCATGGCAAAAATGTTACTAAAATTCGTGATTCCTTAAAGATATGGAGGTTATAAGATTGGAATTTGAAATTTTTATTATTTACCAATTCTGAACAATTTTTATAGTGGAAGACACATATAAAGAGATGTTCAACAATAATTTTTATTTGAAATCAATAAATAGTACATGTTTTGCACAAAAACTATCATAAAAATGATCTGGCAACCAAGCTATTAATTTGGTAAGTAATTGGATTTAGTTACCTATGAATCTACAGGGATATTCACATAAACCGTTCGTTAAAAGTTTTCAAGGTTGCAGTTCACGTAGATATTTGAAATTTAAGGAGCAAGGGTTTTCCGTGGAGATCTCATTAAATAAAATAAAATTGCCTTTGTATCACTTCCGGTACAACCGGAAGTGACACAAAGGCAATTTTATTTTATTTAAAGAGATCTCCACGGAAAACCCTTGCTCCTTAAATTTCAAATATCTACGTGAACTGCAACCTTGAAAACTTTTAACGAACGGTTTATGTGAATATCCCTGTATATTGACTGAATATGTATTGTTTAATGTCAGGTGACAGTAACATAAACACAAGGTAGAATTTTTTTAATATTCTTCCCATGCCAAGAGGGTGTCCCTCAACAGTGCAGAATGGAGCTGTTTCGCCATTTTTTAAGCACCCTGTATACTAATATTTCTAAAGACTGGGGCTTCTACTTGAAGGAATTTGCATAACTTAGGAGTTCGAATACAAAAAAAAAAAACGAACAAGAGGAATAGGGTATGAAGGCCGGAATTGAAAAAGAGGTTATGGAATGTTACAGCAGTAGTAAGGTAAAAGCAAACGTCGAGAAGAATCAAAATAAGAATTTACAAGAAAAGAAATTAAGAGGTCTTAGAAAATTAAGAAATCAAAGAACTATATTTATGCAAAAAAATGGAGTTTGATTGGGTCAAACGCACAAAGAGAAATGAAATAAACAATAACATAGCTAAGATGTGCCAAAAGATTAGAAAAATCGACATGAAAAAAAGGGGAAGCTTCAAGAAAAGAATAGATCTGAAGTGGCAAGAACTAACCTAGACCACACAACCTACAGAGAAATGTATACAAGATGTCTTTTATTAATATCAGCTATTTAGTATCTTAAGACTTAAATTGGAACAAATTATTTTTATCCTCCACTCAATGATATTTGAAAAAGAGAAAGTTATTTTTTTATTACGTTGATTTAGAATGATAATAATGATTCAGAATTAAATTTGGGGCAAAACTACAAAATTATACATTTTAAATAAAGCAATATGTCATAAAAATTTTGTACAATCCAATTCAATCATAAACTTATAAATAATAACCAATCTGGATGTGATTTTTCTCTTGATTTCCGAAACACTTCGTTTATGAATCTACCTTGGTTTCTTTTCATAAAAATTTCCAGAAGAATTGTAAATATTAATGAAAATTTTTATACATAATATTAAACATATTAAATTCTGGCAATCAATTCCAAGAAATTTGGTTGAAAAATGGCAACAAATTTTATAAAAAAAATTCACAGAAGAAATTTTTCAATAATGATAGAAAAATTCAAGCAAATTTGGAGAAAACCATTATTTTTATCGATGTAAGGTTTCTTTTTTAAATGTTTGAAAAAAGATATTGTTTTAACAATTAAACCAGGATCTTTAAAGCACTAAATAGAAGCTGTTAATCGACGCTAAACTTTTAAAATGTTAACAATTACTGACATTATTCTTATCACATCAGTTGTGCCTCCCAATTATTTTATTTTATTTTCGAATACTTGCAATTGAAGCAGTTCACAGTGTTTATGAACCTTCCCTAATATTACCAAAATTCAATTTCTGTCTCTCAGCCCCCCCCCCCCCACGAAAAATAAATGCGATTTTTTATCACCACAGTGCATTTTAAATTTCAACCTTCAAATCCGTTCGAAAACTTTTAAAATAATTACTGGAAATAGAGAATAGAAGACAGAGGACAGAGAACAGACTGTTTGAGGAGAACAGAGGATAGAGACCAGAAAATAACAGAGAATAGAGAACAGTTACCAGAGAAGAACAGATAATAGAGTGCAGTTACTAGAAAAGAACAGACAACAAAGTACAGAGAACAGAGAAGAACAATACACAGAGAATAGAGATTAGAGGACAGAGAAGCACAATGAACAGAGAATAGAGGTCAGAAAATAGAGAAGAACAATGCACAGAAGAATAATGAATAGAGAACAGAGATCAAAGAACAATGTACAGATAACAGAGATCAGAGAACAATGTATATACAGAGAACAGAGATCAATGTACAGTGAATAGAGAATGGAACACAGAGAACAAAGAAGAACATTGAAGAAAAATAGAGAGCAGAGAACAGTGAACAGCTAACAGAGTACAGCACACAGAAAATAGAAAACAAAATAGTGAACAAGAAACAGAGAACAGTGAATAGAGAATAGCGTATTGAGAACAGAAAACTGATCAGTGAAGAGAACAAGTAACGGAAAAGAACAGCATATAAAATTTCGACCCTCAACTCGTCGGGAAACTTATTAAAACAATTAATTTTTAAACATCCCACCTATCAGAGTTGAGCAAATTCTTTTAGAATGACCAATAAGGAATAAGAATAAAAAAATTATTCACTATTCGTCCCTGCGAATAAATAAAGAATATTTATTTATTATTAACGCAAATTTCGGTATTGAAACTAAAACAAAAATCATTTTTTTCGTTTGTTTTTTTTTTATTTACATACATAATATTAAGTTTATAAAGATAAAATAAAACTACAACATATCGATATCACTTAAATTTTGAAATCAATACGTAATTTCCACACGAAGAATAAATGCATATTATGTAAATGCGAAGAGAAATTTTAAATTATGCAAACGAATAAATTTAACGAATAAATAAAATTATTCATCATCCATGAGAGCCAAATAAATTGTTATTCGCGGATAAATTATATCGCGAATAAAAGTTCCGAATATTTTTTTATTTACGTAAAAATTTATTCGAATAATGCCCAATTAATTAGTGCGATTTATTTAATAAAAGATAAATTTTCACGTTTGAAAATCATTTTATTTCAGACGAAAATAATTCTAACATGTTTTTCTAAAAATTATTTTTCCGAAAATTGATAAACGACCTAGATTTCGCCCCCCTCTCAGCTCCCCCAAAAAAAAATATGAGCAATTTTCTATCACCGCAGCATTTCCCTTATCATCCATGAAGCGTGTGCAAAATTTCAACCCTCAAACCCATCGGGAAACCACCGAAACCGTCGTCGAAAAATTTTACTACGAAAGGGGATTCCGTGCTGACGTCACGAGCCGATTTACTATACACTGTGGAACGAAAGTATGGAAACCTCTAACAAATTGTTATTATAAGTCAGAACTTTCACACTAACTTATGTCAAATGATCAGGAAAGCGCGAAAATGTACTTCCTGCCTGTCAGATGTTAGCTGTCATTTAGTCTGTATTAATTACTGTTTTGATAATGATTTAATAAACTCTCTTGTTTTTAGGAAGACTTTTTAAACTATATTGTGATTAATATTATTTATTCCCTCAAGCCACTTGCTAAATATTTAAAATGTCTTGCTTAAATTTTTAATTTGAAAATTATCCAGGCGACATCTACTGAGCATAATATGGAAAGTCTGAAAGGAACCTGTATGATATATACCTGTAGTTGAAGCAAACTAACGTCATAGAAATCCAATGAGAAAAAATAGCGCAGATATAATTGAAGATTCAAATTTATAAAGTGCGAACGAGATTACATTACATTATGAGTAGTAAGTACCACGCCTCCGAAAGAAACTAGAGCGTACTAAGGCCCTACACTCTTTGGCATGCCCGTACCACAATACGTCTGTTGTAATTCCAATGTTCTCACATTACAACAACGACCGGTATGATCCTCCTGAAGACATACCACGCCTGGTACATACAATGAAACATGATGAGTCACACCAAAACATATAACACATGGAAAAATCAAACGTATAAAAATGGAAAACACAAAATACGAATCCTTTTGAATTATTTAAATTCCACCGCACACCGAGCGACGCTGCAATCTTAAAAACAAATTTCTCGATGCTAAATCGAACGAATACTTTTCTAATGTATGAGTGTTACAGACAGATGTAGGTTTCAGGGATTTGCAGTCTAATCCGCTTAGTCATGTATGTACAGACGGCGATTACAAATTCAACGACGAATTCCAAGTTGGCTGTACTTCTTTGGGCGACTTGTTGGAATTAAGAGAGAAACAAAGCGGAAATGAGCTCGTTTTTCCTATTTGCGGCCGGAGATTCAAATGTGATTGACCTCGGTCCGGTGAACGTCGTAGAACCGTGGTGGAAAGTTACTTGCGGGCATGAATGCATCGCGCTATTTAATGAAACAAATTAGCGACCGTCGGACAAATTGCTATGTGGAAAGACTTTAGTTGCATGCATTCCAATGGAAATTGCCCTCGATCTTCAGTTTTTTTCACCAGCAGCGTGTTGATCTACATACTTCATTGGCAGAAACGTCAAAGGCATTTTGCATAGTTGCGGTTTGTATTTGTGACGTGCCCATACGTTCGAAAGCTTGAAGTTCATCATCTTTTAACATCAAATCTTCCCCTTTTAAACTCGGCAACCCAGTTCTTCACAATAGAATATTTCCCTAACATAGTTTGCATGTCTGAAGTTAGCCTTTAGTTACTTTATTTACATACATTCACGTGATTATGCAAATGTTTGGTTTCTCGCCGCAAAAAAAAAAGTTGTAATTTTCTAATAAATTTCGTAAGAATCGACTTCGCATTCCGTTTCGCCGATCAGAATAAATATTTATAACAACCGCAAAGCGAGCTCGACTTTCGTTTGCCGTTGGATAACGTTATCTGTCACGAGCTTATAATCCATTTCCTCTCATGGTTTATCGTCGTTTGCATTGTGTGGCACGTTCTGCTCACGACGCAAAAAAATACAAAGCCCCGGCCTTCGGTCGGACCGACTCTGATTGAACGAGTTCGGGCTGCGCCGTGACGTGGAGGACGGGCCCCCAAAATGCCACTTATTTTCCTAACCTTGGAGGCCGCGTGCGTCATCCCGTCGCATTCAATGGCATTTTTTACGATTCTGCGGATTTTATGTGTGCTAGATTATTTTTAACTTTGCGAGACACCGTTTTAGTAGGATTTTGGGAAATTTGATCTATTTGATATCTACGTAGAATTTTCTACTTCCAACTGTAGTAACTCTTCATCGTCCGAAAATCTTTGTCCACTAAATTTGTTCTTCAAGCGGCGAAATAGAAAATAATCGCAGGGAGCCAAATCTGGGCTGCAGGCAAGCTGGTTAACTCTTCAAAGTCTAAATCCTTCCGGGGAATCACGAACAATGGCGGCCTTGTGCCTAGGGGCATTGTCGTACTTTTTTAAATAGGTCGACCTTGTTTGATAGACTCCTGCAACGGGTGTGCTTCCACTGCATTAACTCTTGCTTACCCTCAGGGAAAAAGTTTCCTCAAGAAAGTTCTTTTTTTGTCCTACACAGGCAGCCAAAAGTTGCTGGGAACTTTCAACTTTCCGTTGTTTATCGAAGGAAATGAGCATTTGGGGCATCCATCTTGCGCTCACCTTTGGCAAACCTAGATGTTCATGAATTATGTGGAAAATTTTCTCCCCACTAATGTTTAAGATCTCAGCTATTTGATGAATCCTGTTCAAGAATTCATTTCTCGACTTTTTCAATGCTTTCTGTCGTTGTGACAGAGTTCGGGCATCCATTGCGAAGGTCGTCTTCTAAAGACTCCCCCATTTTAGACCAAAATTTTACAGCTTCATTGTATTGTAACCCACAGACATCTTATCGTGCATTTGCTTTGTAGTATTCCCTTCTTTTGTGAGAAATTTTATTACTGCTCGTCCATGATCGTAATTTACCACGCACCATCAGTAATAAGAGCTATGCGAACGAGACGTGGCACAAAATCCTTTGCACGGTGGTCGTGGTTTGAAGTGCGACCATTAGATAACCACGATGATGTCATTTCCGTTTAGAAGACAGTCGGACTAAGCTCGTTAAACGTTGGTGGTTCGCCCACCAACTTAATGCAGGCTTAATCATCATTGGCGCTGTGAAGAGATAAATCAGTCTGACAAAAAAAAAGACCAATTCAGAAATTGAAACAAAATTGTCTCAAAAATTATCTAAGAAAAGAGAAAAGAAAAGCGGCGAAACTTAGAACAGAGAATGGAAAGCAAACAGAAAAGAGTTACGTGGAATATTAACGCTAAAATGCAGTCGATTAACACATTCATAATAAAGGGCTTGGATAATAGAATTGTTAATTGTCACAATATACATGCAAATGTCATTTGATTAAAAGTAATGACGCATTAACCATTTACACAACACTTAGCCACGAAAAATTAGCGACTTAGTAAATGACTTGTGTAAAGTATACAATTTTGAATCGTAAATGCAAATTATTGCAGCAAGAAAAAACAGACTTTAAAGCAGGCTTTACACGACTGCAATTTTCATTGCAGCAAGACGCAATTTCTATTGTACGCATGCTCATCGGCAAATGTGTGTGAACAATAATTGCTAATTAACCTCAATAAAACCACTCAATATAAGGTACCTAAATATTACATTCAGAAATTGGTACTAACCTTTCGTTATAACTAATATAAAGCCGCGAGCAAATGTAACGTAACTTTTGTGTGCAATGTTTACTGCATTGTATTGCCTCCGTGTAAAACCTGCTTTAGGTCAGCGGCTTTTAATAAAAATTTTAAAACGCCTTTTAACTCTAACGTTTCGCGGTACAAGATTAAATTATTATTGCGGGATTCAAAATGACTAACTTTTTATTGAATCAAAAAATATGTACAAAAAAGTTGCAATACTTTGTTACAAATTCATACTTCAAATATCTACCGTCCTCTTTCACTTCACTCATATAGAAACTGTTCAAATTTCGCGCTCGGCTTTTCTTTTATAGACGAACCCCTCTATTGAGAAAAATCCCAGAACTGATTAACTGAATTTCGAAAACATTTTGCCTCGCTTTAAACTGTGCAATGAATCTGAAAAATAATATTTCTGCCAACTTGAAAGGCAAGGTTCCGTTAAGTACAGTAATTTTATCGTACAGAAGTGTACGTCGAAACATTAGTTAGAAAGTACTAAAATTTGTTATTGTTGATTTCGATGGTGTCCATGTCCAAAACAGCATTTATAACACTAACTTAACCGAAGTTTACCTTTACATTTAATACATGTTATAAACGCTGTTTTGCTATGATAATATGTATACTTTGGAATAGTCTATTCTAACTCATTCCCAGGAGTTTTGAGCGCGAAATTCAAACAGGTTGCGTAGAATGTGATTAGTGATCAGCGGTTAGCGAAAGTAGTGGAGTTGTGTTAGCTTATGTTAGGGGACAACCAAAGTAGTGATAGTAATAGTCCCTATAAGTGGCCATTTAGAAAGAACTAGGTTTTTTTTAAATTCGACGTTTCACTTGCGCTTCAAACTCGTCAGTAATGAACCAATTAATTAATAATGAGCCTTGAGTTCACACGTATAACGTCATTTGCACTGGTGTAAGTAACAAGTTAGCGCTAATACCCGAATGCAATTAGCACCTTCTCGGGCTAGATCTCACCAGTTCTTCAAACACTTTGAGGTACTAACTTTGGTGAAAGGTCATTTTAGACTAACCCTTCTTGTTGTACAAGATTTGGTTTCATTTCTTGGACTATTCAATTTGTACAATAAAATGTAAAGTAATGTCAGATCAATGAAATATAAGTTGCGTTCGAAAATTATACGTCGGATGCATCTGGAGCGTATGATCTCATCTTTCTCAATCACGATTTGTAACCTATTTTGTATCTCGCTCCTGCGTTTAAAAAAATCTTGTGTTTATAGTATTTCCATGACAACAGGCGATCTTTCACATCCCACATTTAAGTAGAGTGTAAAAAGATCACCTGTTGTCATGGAAATAATATAAACACAAGATTTCTTTAAACGGATGAGCAAGATACAAAATAGATTAAAAATCGCGAATGAGAAAGATGAGATCATACGCTCCAGATACATCCGACGTATAATACTCGAACGCAGCAATAAATGCCACGATCAGGCCGCAATTTAACTTTTCATTGAGGAGACATTGCTTTTAAATCGAACTGTACCTTGAAACAAAAATTATCAAAAAAAAAAAAAATACAACCTATTGTTTGGAAAAACAAAAATATTGTAGAAAGTGAACCACATTTTGTATGTAGAAGAAAGACCTTTCGAGCAGGCTGTTTAAGATTTGAATTTGTTCGAGTCTTCATCGAAACCAGTTCTCTCTTCTTTTTGGATTACGTCGGGAGCGTTTCTCATTGGCCGGTTTACAAGGCGTGATGCATGTTCTTGTGGGGCTCGAGGTCATTCGAACGGACATTTGATCCTCCGGTAATCGCAAGAAGGATCGCGTTGCACCGCCACCGTCGTTGTGGTCACAATGTGGAATGCAGATATCGATGACGCAACAATTGCGCATTTCGCTATTGTATTTCACTATTTTTCTTTCTTCGATGATGAGAAAGAATCGAAAGGAAGAAACGTGATGATTTTCTTATTATATCTTTAATAGCGTTATCCACTAATGCACACTCGTTATATCTTCATGTCATTTTAACCTCATGTAATAATAAGAGATGAAGATACACTGAGTGTGCATTAGTGCAGCTATAAGATTCATGTTAAAAAAACAAGACCTTACGCCAAAAAAAAACGTACGTCAAATTAACTATGTGAAGGCATCATACACGTGAGCCATAAAAATCCGACGACCTTGCGGCTGAAAACAATCGAAACGAAGGCGTCGCGACGCAGCTGTTGCGCCCGAGACGCAAAGTTCAAGCGATATTTTTAAGGTGCTCTCGTTAACCGCCTCGCATCGTCCGGATTCCTGTGACGAAACGTGAGGCAAGATCACACACACGTCAGAGAAAGGGCACTTGCTCTCGCCGAAAATAAAAACGCAGCACATGGCGCCGAGGACGCGGACACGTTCGATTTTCGTTCGTCGAGTTTAATTTACAGCGGCAAAAATGCAAATGTAATTTCGCCTGCGATTTAATACGTAGATTAGTGGCTCATTGTAAATAAATGGCGTAAATTATCGCACTCGTGATAAGGCTTTTGTGTGATGAACAAATATCGGCGTACGTGAAAAAAATTTCATTCATTTAGCGCAAGGTTAGACAATAAACTACGCAAATTTCTAACCAAATAGGTATAACGACGTAGATTTCTACGAATAAAATAGAATTCTAAAAGGAATGCAAATCGGACCCGTGTACTTGTAGAATGCACAGGATCTATAATTCTACAGGGTATTTCAATAATGATGCACCAAACTTAGGGAACATTTTTCTGTTTCTGTAATTATTTGGAACAAAATATCTTAATACAATTTTGCAATCTGAGCAAGTTGAAATTTGTATTATTTTCAGTCGATATTTTTAGAAATACTGTAGAAATTTAAATTTCTGCCGCCGTGAAACAAAACGAACGATTTAAGTTGTTTTATAAATGTCACACAGCTGCAAGAAGGCAATACATGTCTATCGTAAGCGAAAGAATTTACGCGCGTCTTTCAATTCTGCCCTTGACCGAAAGACGTGTGACAACATTAAAAGAATGTGCACTTAGCGGTATTTTGAGCTATTCTGATAAACGTTAGATAATGTGGATTTCGTTTAAGATCAGGAAACCTTTCCGCATAGAGACGTGCTGCTAATTGCGCATTTCTTCGACATTCTTCGTATAAAATCTGCGTATTCTTGAAGCGCAAAATCGCCCATCGCAAACACGTATGACAACATATACACAAACACACTTACATACACTAATAAATTGTTAAAAATGAAAGTACAAGCTACACCAACTTTACGCAAGTTATGCTTCGTTTCCAACGTTACTCTATTAAAATCTAAAAATCATTCAATAACCAGAACGGATTAAATGTGTTTCATTATCGGAGGCGACATTTTATGAGGCAATAAAACAATAAACCGATTCTTTTAACGATCGTTAAGGATTCTGTTCGACCTCTCTACGGTACGTTTTAAAAATATACGGTTCTCCTTTCCCTTCGGTTTTCTCAAAATCTATTCGTTAAAAAAAACTTATACGAAACTTTTATTTCTTTTGTGGATACCTAACGACATACCGAGTTTGGTGCACCTTCATTGAAACAGCCTGTATATTAAGTGAAATTTTCACATTCACACATTGCTCTATTGAGCAAACGTCATTTGTTCGGAAGCTATTTGCAATATTTGTTTGAAGGACTACAACATGGATAATTTTTTTTTTAAGAAATTCAATGATTGCGCGGTTTTATATCTAGAAGGAGTCGCAAATGTGCAGGTCCGGAAATGTTCCGGATTCAACCGAAAAAAAAAGTCTGATCCGCTCGATACTGAGTAATTTTATTTAATTAAATGAAATCTTCCGTATCTTCCTAGCCAATGTTTTCATTAGGATAATGATCTCAGCTTTCAATCGTGTGAGATTAATTTGCAGGGTAATCCTCAGTTATAATTTGAAATGGCTTTATATCTTCCTAAGATTAAAGCGGCATTTCATAGATAAATAATTGCATTAAGGCATGCATTGTTTGATTCCGTCAATTATTACACTAATGAACAACTTTTTTCGAAACAATTTGTTTACGACATATGTATGTAGAAGTACAGTCGTCCTTATTTTATTTTAAGTAGGCTCTAGCATGTAGATAAAGAATTAAGACGATTAAAACTTCGTAAAAAACAAATATTTCACAATTTGAGGTTTTAAAATCGATTAAAAAAAGGTAAGCTTCAATAAATTCTACTCTGCCCAAATCAGCTTTAATTTCTCATTTTGGAGCAACATGCACGGATTTCTAAGTAGAAAGATTCTATCAACTCTGTTATACATATAAGAAAATGACCAGCAATAAGAACTGTACCTTTACAGGAAACAAAAACAATTCACCAATAAAACGAACAAACCTAGAATAGAACTTTCCGGTTTTCCACAAATAAAAAACGGATTCTATTTTAACTCTTTTCATACGTATGACGTCTAACATATCCCGCACAAGTAAGGATGTACGTATCTGATATGTGAAGTTAGTTGAATACCAGAAACTGCTGTCGCAGGTAAACGCAAATGCCAAGCAAACAAGCAACAAAGAAAAAAATCAAAACTGGGTTAGATAGAAAGATCGAGATAGCAAAAACAAAAAAGACGAACAACGCTGCATAAATAGCTTCAATTAATGAGCCACCTGGCGATGTCAACGAAGTGGGTTAACGATTCGCGCAACTTCGTTATCTAAGGCGGCCAACTGGATGAACTATCAATGAATTTATTCTCTGCGAACGCAAAAAAAAAACATTTGACGCAGGAAACATGTATATGGAAAAATGGTCTGGTAGCATCGATTCAAATCTAAACTTGGCAAGATTCCGCAGGCCAAAGCTCTGACGTAACAGTGACGTTCGGATCGATACTTTGTAGGAGAAATGAGTCACCGACGTCGCGGCGCGGCCGCGTCGACTTGTTTCAACAAGAAGATAACAGACACCAGGCAGTCTGCGTCAAACAAATTTTCGATTGATAAGAGATGTAATTGGCGACGATTTACAAGTACCATAACACATGTCAACACTCCGCGAGATTAAATCCGTAATTAAACATTGCTCTCGAGAGTCTCGAATCCACTTCAAATTTTACATCTTCCAAACTTTTTGTAAACAGGACGAAATTTCAAAAGGATTCATAAAACAACCATAAACGAAACTCCAAATACAAAGCAACCAAAAAATGTGACAGCTTGCCTTTTTCATTCGTTTTTTCCTGGTTTTTTTTTTTTTTCTTTTTTGAACGCACATGATAATACAGGTGGGAATATTTATAACGTGCCTTTTTTGTTAATTTCTCCTCGTAGTTGACCTTAAATTGTTAGTTGTGAACCGGCCTCAGTCGACGTGACGTATGAAATAGCATAACCCCCACTTTTAAACTAAAAAGTAATGAATAAGTTAGGCGCTTTCCAGATTAGCGTCGAAGTATCTTTGAGGTACTTAGAGCTACTCCGACACTAACGTAGAAAGCGCTTAATAAAAGAAAGAAAAGTGAGGTTATGATATACGTCAATTTATTAAGTGCCTAGCAAGACTGGTTCACAAATAACAATTCACGGCCAACTACGAGGAGGAATTTGAGAAAAGGCACGTTATCTTCCTGCTAAGGTTGAAATTTTCAAGAATTAATTACCCTTTTATAAGAAGTCGATTAAAAAAAAGTTACACAGATAGAAAAAAAAAACCTGTAATTGCTAGAAGGTAGTGTTGGCCGATTTTAAAAGAAGGAGCTGATTTCTCCTTGAAGTTGCGCTCGGTTGGATGGAGTTGGAATTTTCAAGAATTACTTATTTCTCTCTTGAAGAAGTTGATAAAAAAAGTCACACTGATAAAAACGCGTACAGGGGAGAGTTGCGTATATTGGACCGGCTCCAAAATTGGACCACTTCAATTCAATTTAAATTAAAACCAACTAGAAGTATCTTTCGGTATTAAAAAAATACTTGCAGAAACGTTGTTTAATATATACATATATATGGTATATGTAGTGCTTACTGTTATTGAAGTTTCTAGTTTATTTTTATTTATTCAAAAGCGGACCAATTTAGGGGTCGGTCCAATATATGCAACTCTCCCCTAATTGCCAGAAGATAGTATTGGCTGATTTTAAAAGAGGGAGCTGATTTCTCCTTGAAGTTGCGATCGGTTGAACCGAAACCTTTCATTCCATGCCACTTCACATATGGACATCCTGGTTTTAGAAAGGCATCCGACATTGGAAATGGATGTAACGAAGGTGATGAACGTTGCATTGGACAACTGACCTTTAACTGCAATTAATGTCTCCTACTGAGTTAATTTCATAAGGTCAATAGACTCCAGTGGCATAGAACAGAAACAAAATGAATAACCAAATGAGATGATATTATCTTCAATGACAAATCCCTATTTTGTCGGTGGCAAAATGATTAAACTATGTATTAACAGTGCTTCGGTACGGACACCCTAGTCTGAGAAAGACATCGTCTTGGAGATGGATATCCTTGTGGAATAACGATTGTGACGTCATAATTGGGTTGGATCTTCTACCAACTACGTCAACGCTACCATTAATTTCAAAAAACTAATAGACTCCAAAGAAAAGAGTGGTGGTATCAGAGAAAAGAAAACATCAATGGGTCAATAAATGGGATGACATTATCTTTAGTGCCAAAAATCGGTTTCAAAATGATCAACGATTAACAGTGCTTCAGATATGGAGGAAGGCATCCGGCACCATCATTCTGATGGAAAAACGATCTTGATTAAAATTGTGTTTGCCTTTCAGCAATATTTGGGGTGGCTCTTCTACTAAATGGGAGGATATGATCTTTAGTAAGAAATCCCAATTTTAATTAATTTAAGTAACGATTAATGATGAGAAAGTTCCGAGACGAATGGCGCAATTTTAAGTTTGTTGCTCGAAGCCAATGGTAAGTATAGTATGGGATGCCATAGGCATTGGGTGATCTTCATCTCATCCAAAGGAAGTAGGACATCTTTGACACCCATTCTAGAAATGAAAGTAATCTACAACCTTACTAAGGATAAAGACCAGGAAAGTGCAATGGTCATTTTAAAGGGCATGATGCCATCTTCTAGCAAGATAATGAGAAACCACACATAGGATTTGTCAATTTTTTTTTGCTAAATTTGACCTTGTTCACAGCTCATTCTCCAGATTTAAACCCGGTAGAACATGTGCGGGGTATCACGGGTCGCCATTTAAAACGTTCCCTCCCCAATCCTCAAACAAACAAACAACTAACAATAAAGACGGGCGGCCACTGAACGCGAAATTAAGCTAAGCTGGTTTTTTGAAAATTAGCTCCAACGTAATTTTACGTGGACGAGGCAACCGAGCGATGATAAACATTGTTTTATACCTTCGCTATCCTACCTTCGCTTTAGTTGCCACGTCCGCTGGAGCTAATTTTCAAAAAACTTAGTTTCGCTCAGCTTAGCTTAGTTTCGCGTTCAGTGGCCGGCCGCCTTAAGAAGAGCTGTGTCGTCAGCTGCTCGTGCAAGCAAGTCTGAAATGAAATACCATAAGAGATCGTGGATAACCTCACTGAGTTAGGGAATGTATTGTTCATCATTGTGACGTGACACATTACTAAATTGCTTCCTTGATGGTTAAATTATTTCTTTTTTTCTGAATTAAATTGAATTACAATTCATTTGTTGCTTAGGTTAACATAAATACACCGTGATGGCTTTCAGCCCACCTTCTGGGTGGTGCATTTTAGACACATACATAAATATTATATGGAACAGAATTTTCGGTGATAATGATAACACAGGCCGGCATAAATCCGGGGTTTGAATTTTTATTGCTGTTTTAAGAAGAGGGTCACATACCATTAACAAATCTGTATGTACTTTTCCATCACGTATACTTTGAATAAAATGTGAAAGAAAATCTAAATTCACAAATTTTCTTTTATCTCTTGAATTTTATTTGATGAAACTTTAATATTTATGGTGTTCTGATTAAATAATAGTCGCAACAAGCTAAAATAATAGATGGCGCTGGAAATAGGCCACACTTCGTATACCGAGTGACTTTTTAAATTTTTTATCACCTGTTGCAATGAAATTTGAACGACATGTTTTAGTTTTACCGTAAAATAACCTCAAGGAGTGCAATGGCTTATTTTTCAATTAAATTGAATTTGTAAAAAAATATGTACATATAATTTATATTTTGGTTTCTCCATATTTATCTCCGAGATAAATATTGGGTTTCAAGTTTTCCATACATGCGCCGAGCAATTGAGGAAATGGTTCCATGGGCAAATGAAACCTCGGAATTTTGAAAAACTTGCGATATGGTTTGACCTGTGAGTCACGCAGAATGTTACTTTTGTCTCACCGATGTGACACAATTGGACTATTTCCCAGAAAATCTTGGTGCAGTGAGTGAGGAACAAGACGAGAGATTCCATCAAGTTATAGAAACATGCAAGAACGATATCAAGGTCGTTGGAATGTGAATATGATGTCAGATTAATTTAAAGCGCGATTTTGTCCTTGCTCATATTGAAAATTTAAGAAAAAAACTGTCTGGTGAGAAAACAAAACGGGCATCTAAAAATTACTCATAAACAAAATAACTGCAGATATCAAGAACGATGTAATATGTTAAACGAATAAAATAAATGCTGAAATCCTTTCAATATTGCCCACATTAAGTCTTTTATAATTTGTCCTGTATTTTCAAGTCCTTATTTTTTGATGGTATCCTATATGGTATACGTTCGCGCACTAAAGAAGCAGTTTGTATTTGAGAAGATTATATCATGCGCTTGCAGTTGGCCATGACTTAAGATAGCAATCGTTTGTTCTGTGCTTTTCTACTTTTTGAACCAACCAAGAGAGTGAAATAAATATAATATACGTAATGCAAGTAGGAGTGAGAAAAATAGAGTAAAGGAATTAAAAGTGTAGAAAGTGCAGAACAAGCCTAGTATGTCTTTACTTATATTTAAAAAAAAAAAAAACGTCAATAAAATAAATAAGGTCAGCTGGTTATGACTACAGCACGTAGTCATACGTCATACGTTTACTGAACCAACGCCAACTCCAAACGTGGGAGTTATTGAACGCATGATGCTAAGTGAACGGACTGCGTTTCAAAAATTCGCTGCCTGAGATCTACTCCGAATCATGATGATGATCTTAGGGATTTATCAGAATGGATGATCTATCAGAATCTTACATGAAAGCTCGAAGTAAGCAACGGAACAAAAACAGCAATTTTTGCAATTACTACTTTTTACAGTTGTATCATAAAGTCCTGGTAGACCGTGAAAGAAGAAATAATAAGGTATTGTTAGGATGCAGAAAATCAAAATTTGTAAATAAAATAGCAACACTATTTAAAAACAAAATTCGAAAATTAAACCGTCCGCGTTTACGTGAATACTTTGGTTATACAGGACGCTTCAGAATATTGATTGTTCTTTCAACGACATTTCAATTTGACAAGGTTGACAGATAATTAAAAAAATTTTAATTCATTCTGCATATATTCAAAGAGCCTTTTTCCATTTTGTCTCTCTGGCGATCGTTTTCCTTCGATATAATTTCACCAATTACATAATTACGTTCCAATTCGTTCGTTCTTTTTTCAAAGTCTTTCATTAACCTTCATTGTCCGATCGTCTCTTATTGTTTTTTCTTCTTTAGTTCTTCGTTTTTTACGTGATTGTTTTTTGTTTCCAACGTACGTAGCTGATTTTCACAGAAAACGATTTTCGTTCGTCTTTGCTTCGCAATTATTCTCATGTTATTCTAATATGCTTCCATTTTTTTAAATCGTCTTTCGCTTATCTTCATTAATTTGTCTGGTCGTCTTTGGTGTTTGCTTTTGCAGTTTTTCTCGACTTTTTGCGCGATTATCTCTTATTTCTATCGTTTATTTCATCGCCGATTTTCGCTTGTTTCAGCTTCACCGATTTTTTTTGTAAATCAGGAAGAAAATTGTTTCCAGTCAAGACAATGCTAAGCCGCACACAGAGGAAACAACCCTGGAGTAAAGATGACGAAATTTGCTTGTCCTATTTCACCCTCCATATGAACAGACCTTGTCCATTACACTACCACCATTCAATGGACAATCATATGCCATAAATCGACAGTCCCATAATCGGGATAATCACGAAACAGAATTGATACTCTTTTTTTAATTCTTAAGGCAAGGACTTCTAAATGAGTGTGACCATTTTTCTGAGTAAATTATTTATTAGTATGTTCTGTACATCACTTGTGGTTGTGGATGAAACCGCACTTACTTTCTCGGTTGCTTGGTATCAAAAATATCAACATTGTACAAAATTTCAAAATATACAGGGTGATTCTTGAATAGACCGACAAAGAAAAGACATCACAGAACATGCGAACAATGTTAGGAAAATGTTACGCATTTTAGTTTTTCAGTTATACTCGTATATAAATTACTATTAATGAAATATTGTAAAAAGGAGTGGATTCACAAACGCCCTTGGCGATCTTTACATAACGTAAGGCGTTCATAAAATTTATGATATACCGGGCACAATCTCCACCCTTCAGATCGCTCTTACAGGATTTAATAATTATTTAAAAATTTACGACAGCAGCGAATCGCGTTACCATTCAGGACACTGTGCAAATGCACCTAAACTAAAACAAAAAACTTATTACGCAGACTCATACAGGTCTTAACGATTTAATTTAAAATGAAGCCTACGCTAGGAAATGTATTTAATTTGTTTAGTTTAATAGCGTTTTCGATTGACCGCTCTAGAGCACTCTTAGAATGTCTCTATCTCTTATTATTACATGAGGTTAAAATAAGATGAGAAAACGATTATAAGATTACGACAATCGAAAAATAGTTCGGTTTTTTTCTACATTGGCCCCGCAATCGCGAGACTTAACTTTTTTTGCCGACAATGCCATAAGCAAAACGTGTCTGTGGAAATCGTATTTTAAACAAAAACTACAAGTTCTCATGTTTTTAAAGTGATGCGAGAAGCTCCTGCAGATACGGACTAAAAAAACATAATTCATGAATGATTTTTTAAACAATATTGTCACGCGTCTGTGTAGGGCTTTAGGTTGCAATTACGACCGTGACTTTTACGTAACACGTGCACACAGGCGATTCGCTGCCAATGTCGCTTGGCGGCAGCGCGCAAGTTTGATCTAAAAGATCAGGGCCGGCGTCGACAAAACAATAATTGATTACGTCGTCGGAGGAGACGCGGACGTTTCGAAACAATCGATAGGCGCCCGGTGCCAACCGACCGCGTGTTCCCCCAACTAAATTCACCAAGCGCTAAATTTAAGCGTGGAACTGGCGATCGATAAACGGGAAAGCACGAGAGTTACATAACTAACGTCGCAAAAAAAGGGCCGCACTTACCTTCATGTTATGTTCGACCAAACTCTCGAACGTGCACAGCGTGTAGACGATGTAGGCCCGCAGGAGTTCCCATGTCGTCTTGCTCTTGAACGCCGCCTTTGCATCTTCGAAGGTGATGTCTAGGGGATCCTTGGGTGGTGCTGCCCCGACAGGAGCCGCAGTACTGTCCTGTATTAGAGCCCCGGTCGCTGCTGTGGATTTAAGGGCAACCTGGTCTGCATTAATGATTTTGGCGAAAGAGTTATTTAGCGCGAGCCCGTATTTTTTATACACACTACATCTGATCACTGTACGCAAAAAAGCCATCACACGAGGTGTTTAACCGGCGGACGTGGTCTTTTGATTGGTTTCTGGCTTGTGCTGTGGAGACCCGAGTCGCAAAACTCAACGACACCTACCTGCAGACGATCTCGCCTCGAACTGATTCACTTTGACAGGACTACCTTTATTTTAGTTCCGTCCGTGGGTACCACGCAAGCGCACTCTCGTCCGCTGCGATAATTGTTGCTCCGACGCGAAAATGTATAAGAACAAACTCGAAGAAATGACACGAGACTTTTTGACGTCGTCCTAAATTCCCCCGGCCCACTGCTATTTTTGGACGGAGTTAATTAATAAATAACAGAAAGTTAATTCAGACGGAAAGATTTTATTCTTATCGTTTTTGTAAGGCTTACAAAATCAAATCGACGACGTCACCGCTGACTCCGACGACTTCCTGGAAGCACGGGTGAACAACATCTAGCGCTAACGATTCAAAAATATTGCTAAAAAAATACAATTTTCAAATGTCACATTCGAAATTCTAGAAGTCAAGAAACGCATATAAAGTGCCGAACATCCTCAATATATTTTTGATATGAGATTGAGGAATTTGGGTGCGCACCTTAAGGTGCTGCAGGTGACCTCATTTGAGCTGATTTCATTTTTCGACAAAAGTCTGAAAATTCGATTCGAAATTAATACTTCTTTCACTACATTTTGTATAGTTATATCACCTATTATCAAATGTCATCGAAGTTGCCACTCAAGCAACCCAAAAATTATGACAAGTTCGCTGGGTTCACAGCTATGCATTTATACGTCGCTGGTAATACGTTGACCAATCACAGCTGACAAAAACGAACTATGATTGGTCAACGTATTACCGGAGACGTATGCTGGGTTTCATAAAAGTCAATTAAATTTAATCATTTGGTTAAGAGTAATCATTCCTATACCTTCAGCCAACACATGTAATCATAGCAACGTTTATTTTTAACGGATGATTATACAATAAACAGATAGCTGCGAACCAAGCTTTAACAAAAATTACGTTAAAATGTTTCTTCAGGGCGGAGGTTCTTTCTATTGTTTAAAAAATTAGAACGAAAAACAATTAATTTATTTAAAATATTTAAACTTTTTTTAAAAATTATTTTCTTACCAATAATATTTTTTCGAAATGTACAGTAGCGGACAATAAGATCCGGGCACGTCATTTGTATGTACAATGTAAACTTTAATGTTTTTGAAGATTAGTACATATTACAAAGTATTTATTAGAAATTTTTATGTTAATCGTGTTAATTTGCATTTTGATAATGTGACCGGTCGTCCTCCTTTGAGGAGGACACACCTTCTTTTATAACAATTGTCCTTCTCTATTTTGTCCTCCTCCTGAGTCCTCCTTTGATGTAGATTCATCGAATAAAATCATAAACGTTTCCTGTTACATTCATGCCCAATTGCACCGCATTTTTAATCATTGATTAAATTTAACTCATGTTCAGAATGTGATATTTAACGTAGATGCAGCATAATGTCAGACGCATTCTAACTGACACTAAGTTGAAGTTCAAGTCTCAATTAGATGGCGATTGACATTATGCTGTCATGTATTCACGATTGTCACATTCTAAACACGTCTTAAATTTAATCAATGATTAAAAATGCGGTGCAATCAGGCATAAATTGTGTATAAAGAGAGTTTTTTTTTTAATCTGGCGTCGAAGTTGGCCATGAAAATTTAATTGTGGACATCACCAAAATGACAAATTTTGGTGATTGTCAACTCTGCCAACAAGGCAGAATTCTTCAAAGCAATTTTGTATTGAATACTGCCACTCACCATCAACTGGGTGGCCGTTTTGAAAATATGATTCTACCATGAAAATTTTCTGTTCTTGCCAAAAAACCGTTCTATTCGAAAAAGAAAAACAATTTTAATTTCAAAACACAATGAAATTGATAAATGCTTAAAAATTGTGGTGCGTTCACAATAAACACCTTGTCACCGCCAACTTCGACACTAAATTTAAAAACACCTGTTGTTTAATAAATTACATAAAAATTTATTTTCTATGTGGAAATTAATTTGATGTTACAGTAGTGTGTCCTCCCAAGCTATTTTCAAATTCTGGTCACCTTAATTTTGACAAAATGCATTCTTTAAGTTCCGCTCAAAAAGTAGGAGCACTGACTGTACCAGATGAAGTTTGGACACAAAAAGGAGTTGCTGCGAAATTGCAGTTTATTAAGTTTGACATTTCAAATATTTCCTTTACGTTCCGACAGAAACGTAACCTCAGCCTGATTTACCAAATTTGTCTAAATACGTATGACATGTCAAATTCTTGCTCGGATTTTATTGTCGGCTACTGTACCTGTCTTTACATTAAATTCTTGTCTACTTCAAATAAATTACATTCTTTAACTGCTCCAAGTAATGATTTACATGCTCAAATATACAGGGTGGAACAAAAGTATCAAATAGAGGCTATGAAAGGATGTTGAATACAAAAGTTCTTTGATGTATACTTTGACGTATATGGTTCTTTCGCCTTGTCTTTTGTTTTGTTGCTATGGCAACCGACTTTTGTTTTTTAAATGATAACCTATAATTATTTTTAGTGATTTTGAAATAAACGTATTTTCCTCGATTCATTAATACAATTTTGTTGGAGAAAAGGAAAATAAAAAGAACAAAATCAGCGAGAAAAAAGTATTTAGTACGACTCGGTCCTTTAAGATGGTTGCCCCTTTCAAATTCATAAAGCTCGAAAACTGTGCGCAATGAGTTTACTAAAGAAAATTTAAGTGCCCGTATACATTGTCTACACAAGATGTTCCAAAAATTGGCGGTCAAATTGCAAGCACATATTTTTGAATAAAATTAAGAAAAAATATATGTTTTGAAATAAGCATATCTACTCGAAAAATTCTTCTTTAAGGAAGCAAGATCCCCCATAGAAAATTTTTTAAATTGGAACATCCAATTTCCTTATTTCTTTCATCTCATTTAACTTAAACGCAAAAACGTATTCTTTTTTAAGATTTCTTGAAAAAATCTCAAACGTATTGAGTTCCACATTACTTAGGGGCGTCAGATATTTTGTTATAAAGTTGGCAACACATAATACAAGTGAGAGGACAGTTGTCACCAATACGAAAATAATTTGCATTAATAAAAATTTTGTATTATTCTAACATTTTATAACAGTTATAAATTGAAAATACAAAGTGTCACAATTTGACATTTCTTTAAGTTAAATAATTGGGCAGCTTTCAGTTCTACAGACCATTAGCCTACTCTATAATTAAGAATTTATTTGAATGCACGGTAGAAGTCATAATGGAGAGATCGTTTTCTGCTAGCAGAAATAAAAAGTTTATTGACTTTACTACTAATTAAAAAAACACATGTTATTAATATTATTTTTCTATACAGTAGGGCGATGTCAGTACGTTGCCGACATATATCGAGTGTTCAACACAATCCTACCTCGAGTCAACCTTGGAAACAAAAGTACGTATCGTAGATTGAACCGTACAGGTGCTGTGATTATCGCAAGTACTGTCAGAATAAAAAAATTAGGTTATGCGAAGGGACTGGATTCAGACAATTTATTTCAATATATTCTTTTAAAAACGAAAATATTACTTTCAAAACATCTTTTTGCGTTGGCCACTTCCGCCAACGAATATGTGCAGTCCAACAACTGAAATTAACGATTATCCGCATACGAACATTTTGAGGTTAATCAAATTTGTTGACATATGAGAAATGACTTCGACATACGATTTTTTTTCCAACTCTAACTAGAGGTAATTTTTGTTGAAACAACTGTTCAACAAAATAAAGAAAATTTCTTCGAATATTTTCCAACGAAGAAAAGAAGTTTTTGGTTTCACTGCTGCGTCATCTTTTTTTTAATCTCATACAAAGCAGTAACGAAATTGACAACACCCTGTACATAAACAGAAACTTGATTTACAACTGAACAGATTCGGAATTTTTACGTTTATTCAAAATCCTTCCGGGTCGGAAACTATAACAAGCAACTTTTCGGTTCCGCCCGGATTTTATGACTTTAATTTCGCGACAAGAAAATCATGACCGCCAATTTTCCGGACTCGTCTGGTATTTTATGGCTCACATTTTCACTTTATAGAATGTATTTTTAGAATTCCGTTAACCTCAAATTGCGATATTCCTTAAAACTTGCATCTTCCATTCCGAATTTAACTCAACCCACAATCAGTTTTATGTCAACCGTTTCTAACTTAATGATTGTTTGAATTCTTTAAACAATTTCTTCGGCTTTTTCATTAAATACGACCGTGAATCTCTTCGGTTCCAAACAAAAAAAAGTGATCCGGATTTAAACCCGAATTTCCGGATTAGATCCTGCAGCTTTCATAAATTTACTCAGAGCTTTTGCGATAATTTCTTTAATGATTAATGAACTGTAAGTTTATTTTAGAGTCAAATTCGAATCGAATTCGTGACGTGCAAAATTATGTTGCATAATCTTAAGTTGAAAACAAGGAAAATGTGCAACTTTAAATAGACAATTATCTTAAGTTTTGCCTCGCCCATAAGGTGCGTACCCTCACAAAAAGAAAACAATATATTATTTACACAAAAACAGTTGCAAACATTTTTAAACAACAGCCCAATGAAACCCGACCTTCCTTTTATTTCTTCAGGTACCTCTGCATCTGCTTTCGTTGCTCGAGCATTGCGTACTGCGCATTTTCTGACTTCTCCAGCAGGCTGTCCAACTTGTCGACGTGATTGTCCAACGCCTTGCTGAGGTCGCTCTTCCGCGGAATCTGCTGCTCCTGGGGGGAAAACTCGTCGGGCTTTTTCTCGTCCAGAATTTTAACGGTGTCGTGCTCATCGTCCTTCACCGAGTCTACGGAAGCATCGCCAGAGCCGGCCCTGCTCATGCTGCCGAATCTTGTGCGAACGAAACTCGTCACAGAACCACATCTGAACTGAACAGAAAGATTAATTTGAATTTAAATATAATTTTTTTGTTGAATCTTTCATCTAGCTCTAGCCTGATTCGTAAGGCGAAGCAACTTGAGATGTGAAGGGTCAGCGCCAAAATTTCTCGGAACATGATGTGCAAATTTTCGCCCTATCTTAGATTGTAATACAGCAGCCAATCAAAAATCTAGAATTACATTTCCCAAAGCCATTCCTAAAACTGACTTACTTTGAAATTGTTGATTTTCTTTTGCGTCAACGCCAAAAGACTGTTGAGTTCGTCAAGCTTCCCCGAGGTGGTCTTCAAGCAGTCGTTATCAACTTCCGCTTCCTAAAATGCACCAAATAACAAAGAACCTCCGTCGCTTTTAATAATCACGCTCGCACCTTCAACCTTTCAATGTCCAATTGCTCGTCGTCAATCGCCTCAGCCAACTGCTCCTTCTGCCGCCTCAAGAACTCCTCTTGATCAGGTTTCTCGACGCCCAGGAGTTCGGCCCGCATGCACTCGTATTCATAGCTTCCTTCGGTCATATCTCACAGCTCATTAAACTCCCCCAGAGTTGGGGACGCCGCCTGGGGCGAATAGGTTCGCCGTTGGCTTTGTTACGTTGCGGATTTTCTGTAGGAACTTTTGACAGGTTACGAAAGGAATTTGCAGGGGCGCAGTGCACGGTATCGACTCCGTGGATACCTAAGGGGCGCATGTGTGGGCGGCGCGTACACTGGGCGTCGAATATTATAGTCGTCTTCGTAAATCGGTTTTTTGACATTTCTCCTTGCATGACAATAATATGTTTTATAAGATTCTAAGATCGTACAGACAAGGCAAAAAAGAAGAAATTAACTTATTTATCAAGAATAAAAGAGAAGAGACGCCGACTGACAAAAAGGAAATAATGACACGATGGAAAGAATACTTCCAAGAGCTACTGCAAGGTACAGACATAGAAGAAGAAACAACCGACAACAAAATAGTCAGGTTTTAAGATAGCAACACACCTGAAATAAAGCAAGAAGAACTACTGGACGCTGTTAAGTGGCTCAAAAATGGAAAAGCCCCAGGCTGTGATAAAATTACATCGGAAATGTTAAAACATATGGGACAAAGAGAAATTTATAATAAAGTATGGAACTTGGAGATTATTCCAGCTGATTGGGAGATGGCGCTGGTACTACCAATCTATAAAAAAGGAGATAGTACTAAATGCCGTAAAAACTACAGAGGCGTTTCATTCCTGAGTACACCTATGAAAGTGTATGAAAAAATAAGAGACAACAGATTAAGAACAGAAATAGAGGTAACATTAAGCGAAACACAAAGTGGTTTTCGTAAGGGAAGAAGTATCCAGGAGCACATTGTCACAATAAAGCAAGTAACAGAGAAAGTATCAGCGCAGAACAAAATTGCCTCACTTGCATTTGTAGACTTAGAAAAGGTCTTTGATAAAGTACCAAGAAAGAAACCAGTACAGACCAATATTGACTTTCGGCTGTGAGACATGGGTCCTAACTAACAGACAGCAAAGTAAACTACAAGCAGCCGAAATGAAGTACTTGAGGAAGATCAATGGTGTCACCAAAAACACACAAATACGAAAAGAACTGAGTATACAACCGTTAACTACATACATCGAGGAAAATCAATTGAGTTGGTGGGGACACGTGCAACGTATGAGAGGTGAGAGACAAGTGTTAGACGTATGGAAAGCGAGAATATATTATAAGAAGAGGAAGAAGGGTAGATCGAAAAAGACATGGAACAACACTATAACCGAGTTGCTGGCGAAGAAAGGAAGTACATGGGAAGAAGCTAAACGAAAAGCGCAGGACAAGAAAGAATGGTCCAAATTCATATACCAATGATGGTATTGTAGCCACACACCTTAACTGGTAGAAGTGGGCTTTGTTTATAATATATTATATACACATATTTTTGTTTTTGGCAAGAAAAGAAAAGTTTCTAAAGATTTGGTTTAAACTGAATCCGTTGCTTTCAGTTTCTTGGGTCGGTTGGGGGTTGAAAGTTGATTAAATAAACTCTATGCTGCATT
This sequence comes from Dorcus parallelipipedus, assembly GCA_958336345.1. Taxonomy (NCBI): domain Eukaryota; kingdom Metazoa; phylum Arthropoda; class Insecta; order Coleoptera; family Lucanidae; genus Dorcus; species Dorcus parallelipipedus. The sequence continues at coordinate 36,222,835 of OY284480.1, forward strand.
GTATTTGTATACAGGATGCCCTTTTTAAATCGCGACCCCTTGAAATTAGAGAATAGGCAACACATTCTACTTCCATGCTTTTAGTACATGATTTGATTGATGGGTTGCCTATTCTAAAATTTTCAAGAGGCCCTATATATAATTTTTTGTGTAGTTTTCGTAACTAAATTTATTTATTATAAAAATTTGCAGCTAGCAACTTCTATTACTGCCTTCCAAATATATTAAAGCATTAAAGCAAAGTCGTGGTTTTAAGAAGTACCTACTTCTTTAATAAGCTTCATTTTCAACGAACTCGTTTGGAAAAGAGTGTACATTGTAATTTGGGTCCTCACGTATTTTCGCGTGAATAATTTTATTTCCCCCTGTAAGGAGTCGATACTTAAAAAAGGTAGAGAACCCCTGAGTTACAATGATTTGCGAGAGTGAACTAAAGGACTTTGCAAAACAAAATGTTAGGAGACAGTCAAGATGTTAAACGCCAATACGCTCGCTCGAAGGATATTAAAAATTATTATTACCCCCTTTTCCCTTTCGAGGATTACAACAAAATGGCTCCACAAATGTTTGAGTCGTTGACAGATATTGCAAATTAAATATCTGAAGACCTCTGTTGAATACTCTCAAAACTACTTTTCTTCCTCTTAAATGATATTGAAATGTTTTCAAAAATTATTACTACATTAGTTAGCTCTTTCGAACGTTACAATAAATAATAAAATGGCCCCATAAATGTTTGTTTAACACCTATTTTAAAATGATTCCGCAAATGTTTATTAGATAGTTGATAAACTTCACCAAAAAATAAAAAAGTTTGGGAACCACTGTATCTATTTTCAAAAATGAAGCTGTCAAATACCAATTTTCTTCTGCTTGAAGAAGGGTGTTGAAGTTATAAAAACTCGCAACTTTCGAGAGTTGGACAAGTGTAAATAAAATGATTCCAAAAAACTGTTTAAACAATTTCCTGTCAATACCTTAAATGTTTCGACGTTGCAAAACAAAATGTTTGAAAACCACCATTCTCACAGAATACTTTTAACATGAAGTTACCAGAAATTATTATCCCCTTTCCTCTTGCGGGGGTTGCATCAAACAAAAGTAAATACGCACGCATTTTTTAGTTGACACTTTAATTCTACGGGTGTTTAGATGACTGATTGCCTTTATCTTCTTCTCGGAAATTGAATCGACCCTGTTGCCAAATCTACTCGAAAATCTGAGTGCATCTAAGGGTGGTATTGAAGTAAATAAGAGAGACGTCCAACTGATATTCAATTTATTTCAACAAAATAACAAGTTCTTATCTGAAAGTTACAAACTAAAAAAATTGACAGTGTACACGTACTCTGGAAGCATTTTGTTTTACAGTGTAGAAAATGATCAGTCGTCGTGTGGCGGCGGCGGCGGCAACCATAGACGCAAGCGTAGACTTAACAACACGTGAAATCAAAATCATCAGTTATTAATTAATTTTAAAAAAAAATCCACAAATATTTACACAGTTTTTTCTGCTCCTTTCATCGTCATCATCTTACTTAAACCTATTAATTTAATAGTTAAATAGCGTTTATTAACTATTTACATTTCCAAACGCGCTCCGCAAGAACTTTAAAAAAAAACTTACTTACAAACCAATTTGCGCTGTCCGAGATTTTTTTCTCTGTTCAATCAAAAAAATAAAATAAAAAACAAAACTTACTCAAAATAAAATAATTTATTTCGATATTCACATTGTTTATTGTACAGCGTCGTCAATTGTTTTATTATTTACTTACTTACTTATTCCCTAAGCAAATTTGTAAAAATCGAACAGACGAGGGTTCCAATTAATTATTATAAACAAAAATTATTAATTTTGTTACTATTTTTACAACACTAAGAAACTATAAAATCAGAGAAAAGAGTTTACAATTTCACTAAACAAGGCGGAATCGTTTCATAACGTCAGACACAGAGAAGATAACAAACTTTAAAAAATTCGTAAGTGCTGCAAATATTTTTTTAGAAAAATAGTTTAAAGAAATTGTGCTGTGTGAATTACAGGCTGCGCTTCTCTGTGTGTCCCATTACTTACGACTCTGAGTGTACTATGGTGCCCGGTTTTACGGTGGAACCCTTTTTCCTTCCGACATGAAACTTTGAAAAAGTACCAAAAGAAAAGTTCTTCTGCATCAACTGATGATGCACGTTTATATTTCTTTTCGTGTTCTTTTTTGGAAATGCAAAATTGTGGACATCCTCTCGTTTTAACAAAACAATATGTACAAAAAAGAAAAAGAAAAAGATAATCCTTCTGTAAATACACTTTTACCACTTCGTCTATGAACTAGTTTTTCACTTAAACTGTATCTTGTTTACAGAATATTTACACGTAATCCTTAGTCGGTAAAAATAAAATTTATCTACAATATGATCTCATTTTAAATAACTAAAAATGGACGCTACGATCACCTTGTTTTTAGTTTAAATCTTTGCAATTTTGCTCATGTAGTTTCCACGCCCGTTCGGCGGCAGTCACTTCTTATATAAAGTATCCCATCCATAAAAGAAATGGCTGCTTTGAAACGGAAAGGGACACACAAAACGAACCGTCGAAATCCAGAAAAAAAAAAAAAACGGTGTAGCATATAAAAACGTGTATAAAAATAGAAATGTCGTCGGGGAAAGTCGCAAAAATCTAAATAAAAACAAGCGCTTGTTACAAACATTCTTTTCCAGAGAAATTTTTATTTCAACACCTAGCCTATTCTAGAATATCACTTATCACTTAATTTTATTTACACAGAAAAGCTCTGATAGTCACTTTGTCTTTCTCTGCGTTAATCCTCGTCGGATAAAGGTTCGTACTGAGCGGACAGCAAAGGTTTCGGTTCTGTGTTTCGCGAACTGTCATTGGCAGTGTTGTTGTCCTTCTGTGCAACGTAAGGATAACTGAAACCCGCCGCCGATTGGGGCTGTTGGTTTGCAAACTCGTTCTCGTGTTTTTCCTCGTCTATCACCATATCGCCCGGGCTATCGCTCCTGTCTTTATCCTGCACGTGACCGCCCTCTTGACTCTCCTTCTTATCGTCCTCGGTCCTCATGACCTCGACTATGCGGTTCTTGACGTAATCAAAAGCTGACAGGTGCGATTGGGGCTGTTGGTAACGCCTATAATTCTGCTCGGACCAATGGTTGCTTTCAGGGGGCGAAACTGGTTCGACGTGGTACTTCTGCGGCTGCGCAATGCGTATGATTTGTCTCTCATCCTGTTGGGGCGTCCCCGAACGTTTCTCTTCTTTCTGTTGCGCCTGTTGCTGCTGCAAGCGTCGTTTCCACTGTTCGCTTACGTTCTCCTGATGGTGGAAGTAATTCGACCCCCGCGCGTTAAAATCGTGACTTATCACGCTATCCGTTAGCTCCTTAACCGTCAAGTTCTTATTGACGGTATCAGATTCTAAATCGACGCTGATCACCGACGGGGGTCGATCGCCGTTGTTATCCTGTTGGGCCGACGGTGCTTCACGGTGGAAACCTTGGAAAAGACGATCGCCTGGTCTAGGCGGTTCGCGGTTGTTTGTTACGACTTCCCTTCCCGGTTCCGTCTGGTTGATCTGGTGTGTGATGATCGCATCTATTAAGCTCGCCGCGGTCAACGTCGATGACTCACTCCTTGCAACTTGTTGCTGTTGTTGCTGTCGGACCGCCTGTTGTTGCTGTTGCTGATGGTAAGCCCTTCGCTCGGCTTCCATACGCTGTTGCTGTTGCCTCATCTGTTGCTGGTGCATCATATTTTGGAATCTGTGCGGTTGCTCCAAGATGTTATCGGCTATCGTTTTGCCCAGTCCTTCATGAGGGGCGCTCGGTACAGGTAAGCTCGGTTGTTGCACGGCTACATCCACTAAGGACGTTAAGGCTTCGTGTCCGGGGGGTGGGTAATGCGGTCTCGTGTGTCTTTGAATCACCCCTTGGCGTTGCTGAGATTGCTGGGGTGGAGGTGTGCGGTGAGGACTGCTGGTGGCATAGTAGGTCGGCTTATCGTTCCGCCTTCCCAACATCTGTTGGGATGTTATGTAATCATTCATGATAATCTGCCTATTACTCAACTGCTGATCAATGGAGTAAGCAGGCTGACGATACTGCGCGGGGAAATTTGGATTCTGCCCGACGTTCTGAGGTACAGCGGCTCTCTTGTTGTAGAAACTTTCGTAAATCCGCTTGTCTTGCACGTGCGACACGTGTATCGGCGTTCCTTGAGTGATGGACCCCATTTTTTGTTCGGGGGCCACGTGGCGAAGCAACCCGTCATACCTCTGTTGTTGGCTGATGATGGGCGTTCCGAGGGTGATCGAACCGGCTTTCGGATTGGCTGGTTTTGGGCTGGGCAATTTAGGTTGCACGCGCGCCGAAACGTAAACGGCCGGGCTCTTGCGCTCTTGAGTATGGTACAGGTAAGCTTCCGTGCGTAATTGTTGCTGGGTGTGCTTCACGTGGGCGGGCGGTGGAAGCTCGCGGTTCTTCTTTATACTCAGGTCCAAGGTCAGATTTTCGTTATCCCTTCCGTCCTGCACTTGTAACACGACCAGGTCATCTCTACTTGGGACTTCCTGCGTTGCGACGGGCGCAGGAACAGGCGTTATCGTAGCCCCGATTAAGGGTGTGACCAACTTGGCTATCGACAATTCGTTTCGTTGAGGACGCGGTTGATTATTGAGGTTGTACTCGCTGACGATGGTGACTTCGTTAGAATCGTTGTTGAGGATCGACGAGATGGTTGGTGTTATTCCCCCGGCTGTCAGGTGTGGGTTCTGTTGAGCCCCTGATGTTTTCATCAGGGAAATCTCGATGACGTTCAGCATTAAGTCTTTTACGGTTAAGGGAGAGGTGTTCTGACGAGGTTGACCGTCGTTGTTGACCGGGGTGATGGTCGCTGAACCTTGGTAGTGATCTGGGGTTTGGCTTTCGTCGGCGGTTTCCGTCGCGGACGAGTCGTAATCTTCCTTCCTAACCGGATTAGTCGGTTGTTCGTGGTTAACTGGAGGACTCTCCGCACTAACCGTGTCGCTGGAATGTCGCTCGCGCAAAGGTTCTTCGCAACTGCTGGTGCTCGACCCACTCTCTTCTTCGTCGGTTAAAGTCGGCTTACGATCCCCCAAGCAAGACTCCAAGCTCAACGCCTTCCTGTTGGTGGCGTAAAAACTGCGGACTAGCAGCGCCGGTTTGTTCAAGCGCATACCAACCAACGACCAGTTTGGTCCTATTTCCGTCAGCGCAGTCCTCAACTGAGCGATCTCTTCTTCGGGCCATTCCTCTACCGGACCAAGACGTCTTTGAATTCGATTGAAACACGCCGAGCAGCATTTGGTGACGCCGCTGGGGATGTGGAACTCGACCAAGAGGGGGTCTCGGATATCCGGGGGAAGTTCTTGGAGGCGTTGTGGAAACGACCGAAGGCGCTTGACGCGCCCCCTCGCGTTCGGACATGATGGTAGAGGGCAGTGTGTATAGCGTGAGCGCACGCACTTGCAACGACACGTGTTGCAGACCCGGCCGTTTGGGGGAATTTGTTCTTCACGTAAACCGTAGAGAGACGCTTGGTTCGGGGCGAGGGGGCGTGACTGAAGTTGGGGACCGAGTTGGGAACCGCACACTATGCATTGCCCTTGGACTGACTTATCTGAAACAACGGAGAATTACTTTTTTAACGCGTCGGGTGGACTGGAAATTAGGGGTTGAGTGTGCCGGGTAGTTTAAAAGAGCAGGAGAGCAAAAGCTCAAAACGTAAAAGCTATATTATACCTTATACCCTAATTGGACATGCTAACAAGTATTATTCTTAGACTTACAATTAGACAAACGCCGTATAATTCATTTAATAAATGAATTTTGATGAGTCGTAGGTTACGGTAGTTCTGTATTTTTCTTTTTTAATTTTTTCTTTGTAATTGATACTTCAGCGTAAACACCGCTCACTCGGCTGCCCAAGTAGAGCTCGTCTCATCAAATTAGCTTCATTACACATTTAACGTTTATACGTTTCATCTTGATTTCAGCCCGGAGCAGTCAGGCTTGCAATTTTTAACGGTTGATTATTTAATTACTCGGCGGTAATTAAACGGCTTTTTTATTTGCTTAATTTAATTAAGTGCTTCCAAGGTGGTGCGATCGCGGGCGGCGCGCACCCCTTCGAGCCATGTCAATCTTCGCCATCCCTTAAGACGCGTATTTGATCTTTTTGTGGATTTTGTGTTGTGAGACAGATCCGGGGATTCACAAACATGCGACGATGTTTGAAGCGATTCATGACAACTTATTTGATTATTTGCAGTTAATATTTTTTCTGGTTTCTAAAATAACGTCTACTGACATCATCAGTACGATTATTTAAATTGTATGTAATTTCCTCGAACGTATTATGTATTAAAATAAATCACTTATTAATTTTTTTCTTAGGCTTGGAGGGGTTAATAATTGTATTTAGAGCTTCTACGTAACCCCCATCTTACTGATCTAACAACACATAACAAAAAAAACTTCCGTCATTGGCCAAGAGATGGTGTTCTTTCATTTTACTTGACGAAGCATTTCATTTTCATAATTTTTCGAATGCAGGGCTACTTAAGTTTTTCTTATCACTTTTCATTTATTTTTTGCCATAAGCACCGAATATTTAAGCTGAGTTTAAATTTATAATATGACATTTGAATTTCCCAACATTGTGTATGTATAAGTCATATTCTAGGTGACGTTTAAAGTTAAGCTGAGTTTCCTTTTTTTCATAGGTAATATTTAGTGCGAAAAACTTTTTGACTGCCTCTGACGATCAATTTTTGATGTGCGCGTGCACGTACGTCTCAGATTCTACCGTTCGCCTCCATATTTGATATTCATCAGGCTAAGAGCCCGGCCAATAAATAATAATTGCGATCGGCGTGTAGTTGTTTTAAATGTTTGTTTGAAACCCCGCACGGTGGTGAACGAAAGGAAGCCTCCCGGGTGCGGAGACAAACAATGTGCCGCAGAGGCGCTCGTTAAATCGCGAACGGTGACGGATAATGAAAAGATTTTCCGGTTGAATTTAGACGCTGTAATAATAACGAATTTCCTTGGGGATGTTTCGGGATGGGATCACCCCCCAACCACCTATATGTATGTTCCGCAATGGCACATGGAATTTTTCTTCCTTGCCCAAATACATCGCTCATCAGGGTTTCAAATTTTTAGATGGTGACGGAACAAAAATTTTCTGTTGAAAATGTATTCACATCCCTGTGAGTGAAACTTAGATCTTATCGTTTGTCGATGTGTGTAACCGGCCTTAAAACGCCTTGGCGTGCAACACGCCAGTACAACACGTAATAAAAATTTCATAAGTGATATTAGAAACAAAAGCAATCGAACGGAAGTGTAGCCGTGCATTTTCGATGCGTATCTCCTCCGTACATTACCAGTTATTAACTTCGAAACGTTGCAGAACCGGCCCTTATGTCGGGCGAGCTTGCGGCCGACCACCCCCGATCGTCGTCGGGGAAAAAAGATTTTTATCAACAATTTCGTATATTGCGGCTTAATAGCGGCAATTTGTTTAATTGGCGCGTATTAATTTCGGTCATAAACGAATCGCTTTCGCTGTTTTTCTCCACCGCGCCGGGAAAACCCTCAATTTGTTTAATGAACGATAGAAGTACTAAATCTATTTATTTGTGAAGTCCAAGTTATTTTTGGAATGATCGATTTCTATCTATTTGCCGGAAGTCGTTATAAAAACATAGAAGAAGGCAATCACAAAAGGAATAAAACTAAACGATGCTATATCGTTCTTGGGATTCCTCTCAGTTTGACCTCATCAGTTCAGGCCTAATCACAAAGCAAAATGAAAGACCTTTTAAGACAATGGAAGCAATGGAGGGATGACAATTAACATTTGTTTTAACTAACTCGCTAAGGAATTTGACCATTAGCTCTTGTTTTGACTATTTGTTAGAGATAGAAGTTATTTTTTCGAAAAATCGATTTTTATTTGCCGGAAATCGATGGCCATTCGTTGTAGAAAAATGGGATATGGTAATCAGGAAGGGATAAAACAAAATCGCCTTTGGAAATCCTCTCAGTTTGACCTCATCAGTTCTGGCGTAATCACAAAACAAAATTAAAGATCTTTTAAGACGATGAAGGCAATGGAGAGATGACCAATAACGGCAATAACATTTGTTTCAACAATATGGGGATTTTGACTATTAGTTTTTGTTTTGGTTATCGAATTTAGATGGAAGAGCACTTGGAAGTTATTTTTAGAATGATCGATTTCTATTTGGCGAAAGCCAGTGGCCATTCGTTGTAGAAAAACGGAGTCAGGCAATCAAGAAAGGAATTCGACTTAAACCATCTTTAAACGTGGATAAGAAGTTATTTGACGAAAGCCGTTGTAGAAAAATGGAATGAGGTAATCAAGAAAGGGATAAAACAAAATGATGTGAAATCGTCCTTGGTAATCCTCTCAGTTTAACCTCATCAGTTCTGGCCCAATCACAAAACAAAATTAAAGATCTTTTAAGACAATGGAAGTAATGGATAGATGACCAATAACGTTTAATTTAATAATATTGGCATTTTGACTCATTTGAATCGATTTCGAATTGCTAGAAGTCTACAGTTTCTTGTTCTGCAAAATACAAGGTATGAAGCAAGTTGCAAACGTTTTCGGGAATCCCCAAATATAACTTCATCTTAGTACTACCAAAAAAACAAATGATAATCGAAGAGACCTACAATTTGTTAGGTCTTATCGTTACTGTCCAAGAAAGAAGAGACTTTCTAATACATTCTTTTTCTGTTCTATCCGTTCTGTTACTTTAAATAGTTCCCTTTGACTATACCATTTTGATTCTGTTAAATAAGAGCGAAACAGAGAAGAGAATGATCCCATAATCCGATAAACCGATGAATTTTATTTCGAAAGTTAAATCTTGGAGAGGTCGCTACGATCGCGAACGCCTAGCAATTAGCGGGAAGTTGGCGGCGGGGGCGGGTGGGAGCGGCGGTGTTGATTTTCTCGACTAATTAAAGCGGATTACGGAATTCGTTTGCACTGCAGGCCAACCTCCAATTACGGCTGGATGTTACTGTTTAATCTTCGCCGGTGTTTGCTCTCGGAAAGCGCGCGGATGTTACTTACTGCTCTATTTTGCCGTGGATTTTACAGAGCGCCATCGAGCGGATGAATTTGAATTCGCGCTCGGCGCTACGGGTTTATCTTACATAATTTTAATTAAAAAATATATATGCGCAAGATGATAAAGGTCCGATCATAAATTGCTTAATACCTAATACATATTTAAAAATATGGTACAGAGTGTTCAATTTCTTTCAGAAACTGATAAAAAAATTTGCAAGAATTAGCAAGAATCTCCGCCATTGGTGGCAAATCTCAATCAAAGTTACTTCCTTATTGACATAAGATTATTTTACATCATAGCACAGTCGTCGAAATATGTAAGTTAAAGAAGAAGCTTTGAATCATGATATAATATGATGGTATTGTGCAAAAAGAGTATCATGTTGATCTCCAAAAAATGGCTTTGCCATTTGTGTGGAGTTACAAAAAAAGTGTGATGTTACTTCTTTGCAAGCAAAAAAAAGCCAACTAATTTCATTCTGATTCTTCATTTCTCCGCAAAAGGCTAGGTAAATTTCAACAAGCAAATTTAATAAACCGTCTCCATATTTTATGCAGAGTATACTTTAACTAATGAAATAAATTATTAACGATTTCGTTAAAGCGGGATAACGTAACTAACTCTCTTTGAGAATATTTTATCAATTTTATGCGTTTTTAGCGTAACAAGCGGCTCTACGTAAATCGCGATCACAAAGAGCGCTTAATCCCGCGTCGTTTTTGCGTTCAAATTAATTCGCCGGCTCGCCGTTCGAAAAAAGCGCCGCGATGCATCTGCAGAGAGAGGTCACTCTGAATAATTAATTTATCAATTGCATTTTGTTAACGAACGCGGGCGGCGGTTGATTTCAGAAGAGAGATTCTTCAACCCTCTCCAGTGCGGGGGGTGAATTCATACGTGGAGGGCATGAATACTTAAAATTGCGGTTCGTCTGTTTACTGCCAACTCAATTTAGCAAATGAAAAGCACATAAGAAAGCTTCGATGTCTCTATGAACCTTTCAAAACGTATTTGAATAACTGATTTTTTTATTTAAACGAAAGATTTTTTGGACATCACGATATATCGAGAGAAAAAAATGCAATTAGTAAAAATCATTGTCACTCTGCTATTCCAATGAAAGCCCAATTTTAAATCGGCGTATTATCCGACGTGAAATTTAATTATCTCGCAAACAGCGCGCCCGCAAACAACACATTAATTAAACAAACTGCCTTGTAATCAGAATCAAAAGTAAATCAATCACACGCTCGCATCAAATTAACAGCGCCATATCTACTACGTTGCAATTTCTCGCCCCGTATTTGTATTTATGATGTGTGCGCATTTTTATTATTTTTTCGCCGACCGGGGGGTGGGCTCTTGTGTTTTGTAAATGCTTGCGTTTGGGTTTAAAAGTCGCGAGATTAAATCCGTAATCCGCTTGGAAATTCATTGGTGGCAATTTTTTGGTGAACAATAGAAGCATACGTATACAGGGTGTTACTAAGTCTGACTCATTTATTCAAACCACAAGTAGTACTCAAGAAATGAAGCAAAACTTCATGAATACACGTTTCATCACGGAGAGCATCCAAAACAATTTCTCTCTGATGATAACCAATATTTCAACAGCTTAGAAACCTAACTGAGTTCAACTAAACTGAAACAGTAAAAAATATCGAAACTTCGCAATTGTATTCAAATTCCTAAGGTTTAAGCCAAATGTGCAAGTTCTGAACTGGATTAAATTCAAATTCCAAAGACTTTAACCAAATTCTGAAACTCAGGTGAACTTCTGGAACACTAATTTTATTGTACTCAATATTATTAGCTTTGCAACATTGAAAGAACAGAAAATTAACTGGACTCGAACTGCAAAAAAAAAATTCGAGCCTTTGAAGAAATCTACAAGCTCGGAAGTCCGGCTCAATTGAACTCAAATTCCTCAAGCTCAAGTTAAGTGTGCGTGCTCAGAAGTGCTCTGCAAGTTATGAACTGGATTACACTCAAATTCCAAAGACTTTAGCCAAATTGTGAAACTCTGGAGAAACTTTTGAACTTCTGAAAAACTAATTGTACTCAAAGTTACAAGCTTAGCAACTTTGAAAGAACAGAAAGTTAACTGAACCCAATTAAATTCAAATTGTAAAAAAAAATATTGAAACTTTGAAGAAATCTCAACCATTGAAGCCACAATTCAACTCAAATTCCTAAGGCTTAAGCCAATTGTGCAAATTTTTCGAAACTCTAAAAGAGTCTGCAAGTAGTTCAGAAAGTCTAATTCAATTAAACTCCAATTCGAAAGACCAGTGTACAAGCTCAAAAATACTCTTCAAGTTCAGGAGGTTAAATGAGATGATTAAATTCAAATTCCAAAGAGGCTTTAGCCAAATTCTAAAGCTCTGACAATATTGAATAGCTCAAAAGCTAATGAATATTACAAGCCCAAATAATTTTTACTGAGCTCGTTTAAATTACGAAGCTACAAGATTGTCCGGTCAAGAGAGATGTCCGCTTATGGGAGCTGTCCGTAAGGAGAGCTTTCACTGTACTAAACAAAAGCTTTATTTCTGATTGGTAACTAACAACACTTTAGACTATTTTTTTCTCCGTTTTGAGGCTCAAGAGATTTTTGATTTGGCATCCCTGGAATTGGGATGGACCAATCGAATTAGGCCGCGATTTTTTTGCGTGTCAAAATTGACGTCGATAATAATTCAATGAAAATCTAAAGGGATATAAATGACGTGACAATTACGCGCATTAGGCAGAACGATCGGCCGCTAATTATAATGACAAATACACACACGCGAATGTTAAATTTGATAATTTTCGTAATTGCGAATTCCAGTTGATTAATGGTATTTACGTCCCCCAGATTTTTTCTTTCGGCCGCCCACTCAACGCTAATTGCAGATGCACCGGAAAAACATAATCCAAATCGCGACGTACGTCTTAGGTAACCGCCGACGGTGATTTTTCTTCTTTCGGAACGTTTTTCGCTGTGCAAACAAGACGCTGTTTACTTTTCGATTCAATTTGCTACGAATATGAACCTTAAATTTTAATATTTGCATTATTATTTTATGCTAAATTTACCTTCGTCTGGGACATGCGCGAACTTACAAGACACACAAAAAGAATGACACGCAGTTATAAATACCTACACACATACTAACTCTGTTACAAATCAAAATTTATCAGAGAATATCACACAACAAAAATTACTAAATTTATGTATATAAAAGTTTCTTGATGCTTCTCTTAATTTCCTTAAACTTATTGATCTGTTTGATCCGACAAGTAAAGGATATATCACCTACCGAATGTAAGATTGATGAAGCTTCGAATTTAAATAATCAATTAATGACAGAACTAATTCAAATAACAACTATAATTTATTTACCCAATTATCGGGACGGAATTGTCAGTTTCCGTTAAAGAGGAAATCATTAAATCTAGTCGAAAGTTTGATTTCATTTTTTGATTATAAATTTGAACGCCCCTCGTATATAACACGAAATTTCAAACTTATTTCTCTGAGGGTGCACGTAGAAAATTCGAACATCTGTATTGACATATCCACACAGTAATAATAAAACTGGATGGATGAATAATAATTAACGACAAAGGGTAAATTGTACCGAATTAAAAAAATAAGAGCGCATAACGACCCCCACTTAGAGCGCGATGGGGGCGCTTCCCTGCCGCGCGGACAGAGAAGGACGGAAACGTTTTGAATTATGGGCATAAACCGCCGTTTATGAAGTAATATCAACAGTCGAAGATAATCGACGACGGGGTTAACAGGTTTAGGGAAGTTGTGATGGACAAAAAAAAATTAGATCGCGCGTATATACGAGGAGCAAAATAAAAGTATATCGAAACAAAAAAAAATTCCATCGCACCACAACAAACTTTAGTTGTAACTCAGGTGAGTTTTAATTCGTTTTAATTGCATTAAAGTAATGGGCATTTTAATGTTTTATTTTTGTGATAGTTAAAAAAATGCTATTCTTACAAAGTGTAGAAGATTCATTCACTTTTTTTTCCACTTCTTAAAACTTATAGGTAACATTTAATTAATATGTCCCTCTCTTTGTGCTTGCAATTTCTTTTTGACTTAGGAATTTGTCAAAACGTGGGAAAAAGTCCAATTTTTGAAATCAATTCTGTTGCCCTAAAATAATTGACAATTGTTTTCTTTTACTTCCAAAAGTAGTTGACTTTAATTCATGTTTTCAAGTTGCGCATATTTTTTGTTGCATTTCCAAAGTCGGTCAACTTTATGAAGCTGTTAGTTTTTTCCTTTTTTTTTGGAAGTTGCAGTTTCATTTAAAATTCGTAGTCCTTTTGTAAAAATCAATCAAGAAAACTCATTAATGTACATTCAACCAAAAAAAGAAAATAAATTAAGAACAAATTAAAAGGACAGATTAAAAAAACGAATTCTAAAGAAGACATGAAAAATAAATTAATCAAAAAATAAAAATACTCCATATCAACACGTATTAGTGACAAGAACAGATTCTTCGAAATGATAAAAAATAAATATAAAAAAAAACTTCACATTTATAAAATACGACATTTATCTTAAGAATTACTTAAAGGTACATAACAGATATTACATATAAATGTAATTATGAGGTTGTTTACATAAAAACTTTCATAAATAATACTCCTTACATAATTGACATTGGGTGAATATCCATTTGGTCACACAAAAGTTAAAATTTCATTAATTTTCATCAATCTGAAAAATTCATTAATTATTGTATAAAAACTTTTATCTTTTATCTTTAAAAAATTTATGATGGTCATAAAATTGTCAGTAATTTCTGTTTGGGCCAAATGAAAATGATCACTAGACCTGACACTGTAATTATAGGTTTTTGAATAGTTTGTAAAAGTGGTTTTCATCCAAAGAAAAAATTATACTTCTCTGGAGAAACAAAATAATTTAATTTTGACCGTGGTCTAGGTCAATAGAAATAAATATGTACCAAACAGGGCCGGTTCTGGAGGTACAGACAGTCCATATGCCGTTGTAATATTATGAAGTTCACACTTATTTCTAATCAATGTCGCTAGTTTTTATTTACATAGTAGTTACATATTCATTTTTCCATCAAATAAACTAGGATTAAAGGATCCTACTATTGGTCACTGGAATATTGTTACATTCTTTCTAAATATTAAGTAAGTCCTGTCTCTGTTACTAACTGGTAATAAAGAAAGGTTTCTATGCTTTACAATTTTTATCAATGCGGTTCTTCAGTTTAGGATAAAAATATTTCAGTTATTCTTCTTCGTTTTTTACAATCAAAGTAATGACTAGAGATCGGAATCACGTATTCTGACGTCATCAATAAGAAAACGAGTGATTTGTTTACGAGAAAGAGACAAAATTATTTTTAATTCGTTCTCATTGAACAATCACTTCCGGAATAGTCTCGGAAGCACTTACATGATGTCGTCGAAATATATAATTCCGATCTCTAGTAGTGATAATGACCTTTCTATATTCTTGGTCGCTTCTTGTTTGGATTTTTTAAATAATAATTCCCCCAAAATTATTTTTAATCCAGATATCAGTTTTTTAGCTTCCGCTTTGTATTATCTGAAAACATACTCTAACAGTTGTCGCAAAATTGAAAAATAAAAAAACCTTTGATGTACCAAGCGCCATAAAGGTTAGAGGAAAATCAAGAGACGCATGTAGATGTGGACAGTTAAAAGAGAATAAACTGGACCAAATTCAACCTTAAACAATTTTTTTAAACGTTATCTTTCAATTGTCCACGACTGTACATTACGTTTCCGGTAAATTGTTTGTTTAATATTGTCAAAATTGAATTAAGGAGAAATTTTCTTAATGGGTTCCTTTTGACCAGTGAAAAACACACTTTTCCAAGATGTGCATTTTATGACGTTAATAAAAGCTTACGATAACTTTGAAACATACTTTCAATTATTATAATTGGTCTAATTAATGTATTTATTAAATTTTGTTTAACTCATTTCTTTTTGAACTTACACCTAATATTATGGTCAAATATTTCACAGCTTTTAGTCTGTCCACTGCATAAAAGAGGTCAAGTGAATTTTTGATGAAACAGACATAGAAATGTTTTTTTAGAGTACCTATTCACAGTGGCTGTGCTTCCGTATTTACATTTTTTTTTAAGTTGTCCAACGTAATTTTTAAAAACTATTTTCTTATTAAATTTAGGACGAGAGTAAGCTTTAAGGGAGATGCAATATTGACCACATCTAAAATATCAGGGAGTATGTACATACCACAAGATTCTATTGTAGGTCCCTCACCTTGTCATACATTTTGCATACCACTAGTTTAATTATTATTTAATATTGTTGTATTATTAATATATGTACATATAATGTAAAATTTTTTGAAAAATTTCAGGTTTTAGAAAAGTAAACAAACTTAGAGAAATCAAAAATACAACATTACTTTATAAAAAAAATAGTTATTTATTGTATAAGTGTTTTAGATAGCATTTTCTTAAGTGGATAAAATGCATCTAAAACACGCCTGGAATACAATGTTTTAACCACAATCACCACATTTATGGAATCAGAATGAGCGAAATTTAATTAAAAAATATTCGTATTCGTAAAATGAAACGTGACAAGCATTGTCATACCTACTGGTTGCACATTACATTATTTATTATTATCCACTAGTGGAATAAAGTAACTTTATTTTATTTTATAAAGTAACTTTATTCCACTAGTAGATAATAGGTCACTTTAAATGCTTCATAAGTGTGGATAAAAAAAAGTCCAATTATAATGTGATGTTGTTCTTGTCAGGCCCGATTTTACAATCGTCGGATAAGCATTATCCTTAGAATAACGTGACGTAGGTATAACGTAGATATGGAGGAACCTTAAAGGATATTCAGCGAACAGCTATTCCGTCCTTATTCCACGATTGTAAAACTGCACCTCAGTCTTTATTCTAACAGAATGGTGGACAGATGGTGGGTTCGTTTTTTTATAATCTAAAAAAAGCGAACACCTCGAGTACCCAAATTTAATTATTAATTAATTTGATTGTTTAGATTTAAAGTTTTAAATAATTTCAAATTTATTGTTGATTTAAAAAAAATCAAAAATCTATTAATTTCTTTTTCCTTTAAGATTTGTTTTTAACAGAGTGGTGAAGGATTTGATTTTTTTTTATAATGATACCCCAGCCAAGAGTCTCTTGCTTGGGGAATCCGTGACTATCTTCATCTCTTACTTATCCATGTTAAATACGAGAGGATTTTTATCAACGACTTTAATGCAAAAACTTGCCATTGGTAACTACTGTTTCTCTCTTTCTCTATCTCCATATCTTCTCTGTTTTTGCCTAATCACAAGGATTTGTTGTTTGCACATAGCATACTTCGTTAAACAAATGACATTTTCTAGTTCAAATCAATTTAAAAAAATGTATAACGGATAATTTCGAAAGTCACGAATTGCCACCCAACATAATTATACTCAAAACTAATAGCGAATAATCTAGAACCCTCTAGTAATTGAATAATCCTCCTACAGTAACTCATAGTCTCAAACCTTTCGAGACTTTTCACAATATAATAACTTTTCGCAAATAATCTTAAACTGCCATAATACCAATTTAGAACTACTAGTGCAATAATTAAACCGGAAACCGATAATCTTGAAGCTACAATTAATCTCGAACCCAAAGCTGATAATCTCGAACCTTTTTCGACTTTTAAATTAAATTAACTTTCTGCAATGGTTTTGCTCTTCCTTATCATTTTGAATGTCACAATAATTAATGTCGAGTACATGCTCGAAACCACCAGCAATTTATTAATTTCGAGTTTAATGGCTGAAAATTCTAAAATGTTTTCCGTCATTTCAGATTAAATTATTTTTTTACGAACAATCTTGCGGCGTCATAACATTGAATTTGAACCGCCGTAACAAGTAATCTCTGACATAATAAAATAATCTAGAAACCTCAACAATTAATCTCGAACCCCTGACAATTAATCCGGAACCACCAACAATTCGAACCCCTAACGATTAATCTCGAACCCCACCCCAACAATTAATCTCGAACTCTACATCTCGAACCTTTCGAACTTTCCAAACTTCAATTAACTAATAACCGCCACAAAATTAATTTCGAACGCACTATTGGACAATTATTGGGGACCACAATAATTAAACCCGATAATCTAGAACCTTTTCCAACTTTCTTCAAATTAAATTAGCCTTTCACAAGTCTTCGCCAAAACCTTCGTGAAGACGCAAAAATATCTTAAAAATTTAATTTAATAAGATTCGTAACTTTTAATTTTTTGTAATTAATTAACTTCCTTTAAACAACTTGACGAGATTGAAAACCTCGATCACTTGGTATATTTTTCTTATGTTTTTGGGCGGAATTTCACAAGATCCAAGGAAAGCGATCCTCGTTCATCTTATTTTCTTCCTTTCATACGTTTCGACTTTTAATATCTGATGACTGCATCGCAATTGAAAACGTGTTCGCAACGTGTGTAAATGTGTGGAGAAAATATTTGGCACAGTCAGTCCCTTTTTTTAATTAATATTAATAATGTTAAAAAGTTTTTAAGAGAAATTTCGTCTTCTTGTTTGCTTTTCGCAAAACAACTACTAGAGAACTTTTCACACAAATTTGAAACAAGTTGTTTTGAACGAGACTTGATTCGTGAATTTATTGATAAGCTATTTATGAGCCAAACATCCTTCTCTCCTTATTCTTCTTGTCAGAAATAATGACAGTAGCAGAGTTCGGGCACTGATTTTCGAGGGGGCACGTGCATACAAAAATGTCTATCGAAGAGCTGCCCAGATATTCTTTCTGTGACTTCAGATTATACCGCATCACAAGTTCTTCTTTCTGCAGCAGTGACGAAGAACGGCAGCCCTAAAAAACGCTTTTTGCAAGAAAAGAAGAAACGTCGACAGAAAGAAGTATTTAGACACGGAAGCCAGAAGAAGCCCACCCATTTCTTTAGAGTAGGTCAAAACACTTCAAAACAATAAAAAATTCTCTTATCTTTCCAGATTGAATTTTCCAGTTTTCCTCTCAGATGTACTCCCTTTACCGAGCTTGGCTCTCGTTGGGACCTTGTGCTGGTATACCAAGCCTACCAACACTACCTCTTCCCAGCAATACCTTCGGCCTCACTGCACCGGCTCAGTTCACGGGAAGCCCCGACGTCTGCCTACAAGTGGGCCCAACGATGACCCAGTTTTCCGCCCACAGGACCGTACTCTGCAGCCACAGCGGCTACTTCAAGGCAGCACTATGCAGTCATACAGGTCGGTGACTTACTTTTAAGTAATTTGTTCGAAATCGAATTGCTCGAATATCATTATTTATTTATTATTTTAAAAAAAATGCACACTCAAAAACATTTGTTCAAAAAACGAAAACTTTGGAATGGGAGGCTCTGGAGCCACAGTAACTCAACGGTAATTAAAGAAACGATAACTTCAGTATTCAACAGAAAAGGACAAAAGTTTCAAATTGGACCTACACCAAATTCTTTCGAACAAATTATATTCCAATTCGATCTAATTTCCATTGGTATTCTATTGATGAAATCATTCCAGGTCAAGGCCCAATTGCAGTGCCCAATGTGAACGTAGATGAGTTCTCCTCGCTCCTCACCTTCATGTACACCGGTTATTTAGATTTGAACCTCTCCAATATCTACAACATCCTTTTGGCCACGCACATTCTGCACATGCCACGCGCCCTGGAACTATGCAGAAGTTTCCTGATTCAGAGTCAATCCCTCGAAACGCGTCCCAGCTTGATCAAGCCGATTCCAAGCAGAAAATCGGCACCACCTCACCAGCAGATCTTCCCTCCCGTCTTCTCCGATCTCCAAAAATCCGAGGCCACTCCGTTTAGGGCGATCTCAAATGAAAGACCTCACCAAGAAATCAACGTGTATCCATCCACATCGAAAGCCAACGATGATGGGTTAACCCGACAAGAACACGTCGAACAACACAAAGCACGTCCTTCGACGACTTTGGAGAAGAACAAGCGGAAGCACGAGAAGGCGAATGATAAAATCGTTGTGGACATCGCGTGCTGTGATGGCCCCGTACGATTCCATCGGGTCCTCAACAGGAATTACGGCATGGGTTCAACGACTGATTCTGAAAATGAGTACCGCATGGAGGAAATCGATAGAAACGGTGCTTTGAATAAGGTCATGAACGAGAACATACGCGACAAGCAACTCAGCGATGAAAACCAGGCGCAAGGCAACGACGTCTTCACTTGTTTATACTGCAATCACACGTTCAAGTCTCAGTATTGTTACCAGAAGCACGCCCGAAGACATCTGAATCCGGTGAGCATCGAATCGACGGGGGCCAAAATCGAAAGCAGCACCAACTCAACAGCGAAACGCGAAGTCAAACTTCTCGACATGAACGTCCAGTATTACCCGTGCAAGACCTGCGGCTCAAAATTTCCCAGCTATTACTTCGTGCACAAGCACAGGAAGATGTGCCATGCTGAGGAGATGGCCGACAGCACCAACAAGAACAACGAGATCCAAGCGGAAAACAACTGCAACAACACCAATGATAGCAGCAAGAACAGCGTCATCGACGTGGAAACCGAAGAAAGCAAGTAATTCTCTCTCTCTTTTTCTATATCATCCCTTTTTGATCGAAATTTTTCCCCTCGTCTCAAGAAACGATCTCCAATGATTTGATGTTTGTACAAATCCCGTTGTTTCAATCTAGTGATGAAATTAAATTTAATCCAAGCTCAACAATGACCTTTTATTTTTAATCCATTGTAGAACCAGTAGGCCTAATTAAACTTACCCAAGGCTAAGGCAAAACAAATTAGGATTAATAAGAGAGGAGGCAGAAGGCTGTCAAAAAAAAACAGACTTTGGTGCCAGCCGCCAATTCTTTGAGTGAAACACGACTGACAACTTTGAATAAAAATAAAAGCGTGCAGGACTCTCAATTTTGACATAAACAAACGACGAATACGTCAAATAAGAACTGATGAGACTCAAATTGTATACATGCTGTGTATGCACATAATTAAAAAATAATAATAAAATCGTATAATTCACTTATGTCGAATGGTTGTTTAAAAATTATTTTTGAGAGTATGAAGCATATGCAAATTATTTTCTTTATAGCAACAAGAAAACTCAATTTCTGAATAAACAAAAAAGTGCGCACTCTCAATTTTGAGAAAACACATGACGAACGCGACAAGTGGAAACTGATCCTGCTCTCAATTTTGGAATAAAACGACGACGTTTTTCAGAAAATTTCAGAAAACAAATGACGAAATAATAAGTGAAAATTAAAGTCAAAGTTGAATAAAGGAAAAATGGACAGAACTGTACTTGCCCAAATCGAATAATCGACTAAAAATAATTTTTGAGATTAAGAAAGAAGGACAGACTCTTTTTTTTAAGCCTGAGAAACTCGCAATTTCGGGATAACACAAAATCAAAACACGCAGGTGCAGTGTTGGACAGTTAAAAGAGAACTAGTAGCAATAAAACTGTGCCAAATCCGACCTTATCTCTATTGCGCTTTAGTACAAAACAAATTTTTGAACGTTCTTTTCAACTGTTCAACATTATGTTTCCGGTAAATTACATAAAATATAAACGTGCGCACTCTCAATTTGAAGGTAACAAATGACGAACGCGTCAAGTGGAGACCGGTCCGACTGAAACATGTGCGTGTGCGAAGTAATAGGTAAGTTAAAAGTTAAAATTAAAATAGGAATCAAAGTCGAATAAAAAAAAATGGCCAGGACTGTACTTGCCCATGACGAATAAGTTAATAATACTTTTTCAGAGTAAGAAAAACGCGCAGGATTCTTTTAAGAGCAACAACAGGGCCAAAGACTCTTAACTATTGAGTAAAACAAAATCGTGTGAGATTCTCAATTTTGGGAGAAACGAACGACAAATAACAAATAGAAATCAAAATTATAAAAAAAACTCCAGAAAATATAAAAATGATAATCGATTTTAAAGTGACAAACTCGGAAAGTGTATATACTGGGTGTTCACGAGAAGCCGCTGCAATAGCTAACTGTTTTATTTGAATTTTTACGATGTAACTTAAATTAGAAAAGCTTCAGGGCGAAAAAACAAAATTTTTATCAATTCTGTTTCTGAAAAGATTCAACGAAACTGTTAACA
Source organism: Dorcus parallelipipedus (assembly GCA_958336345.1). NCBI lineage: Eukaryota > Metazoa > Arthropoda > Insecta > Coleoptera > Lucanidae > Dorcus > Dorcus parallelipipedus. The sequence continues at coordinate 36,244,202 of OY284480.1, forward strand.
CAATCTTAACCGTTTGCAAACAATTTCTACATTCTACTGTTTCAACGCAGACCATATTGTGGACGTGAACAGAAAGGCTATTGTAACTATGTATACGAATATCAAGATTTCTTTACTAAATAATTTATAATTTATGTAACAAGCATTCAGATGCTTAGCAAATTTTATTAAAAAAAAAATAAAGTGCTAATTAATTATTTATTGTTGTAATACAAGTTGTACAACATTTTGCATCTGGTCGGCGATTTGTGTATAGTTTCTGGAAACGATCTTAATAGACATTTGACATTTATAATCAATTTTACGACCAATTGTAATTTATTATAGTTACGTATTTGTAATAATTTTCGAGTGATTCAATGACAATAATATTAATCTTTACTTCAGAGCAGATTTTTATTTGATAGGAAATTAGTTACATTAGTTAGTTAGTTAATCAAAGCCAGTATTCCTGTAGGTTAACAATTTTCTGCAATCACGCTTTCTAAGGCCCAGTTGTTTCACAAAACGTAGTTAACCACTCGATCAAGTTAATTGTGTGATCAATATCATTTGTTGAAATTTAAACTTTCCTCCAATGATATTGCTTAATCACACAATTAACTTGATCGAGGAGTTAACTACGTTTTGGGCCTAATTCTTAATACCCTGTATCGCTTCAAAACAAAACGAAAACGAGCGCATAAAATATCCCTTGTAACTCCATAGATGGCGCTCGCCTTACAGATTTTAGGAATCTCGATGTGGGTCAATTTTTCATTCGGTTTTTGTTTTATTAGATGGGAAATTAGTTACAAAAAATTAGTTATAAATAACTGTAATGAAATGATTTTTTCTTTATAAATGCTTACTTTGTCTATTCTCCGATAGATGGCGCTTTTAAACAAAGCCAGTATTCTTGTAGATGAATCATTTTGTTCGATCGCGCTTTCTAATATTAAACGCCCTGCGTCGTTTTAAAACAAAAAGAAAACGAATGCAGCAAATTCTCTTCGTTACTCCATAGATGGCGCTCGCTTTGCGGGTTTAAGGATCCCACACACCAAAGCGGTACGGCGGGAGCGGCAGCGGCAGCGATCGCAACCCGGGATTGAATTCTGTGGCGGGATATCTAACCGTTTACATGAAAGCGATATCGCGCTACAGAATTCAATTCAATCCCGCGAGCGTTCCCGCTCCCGCCGTACCGCTTTGGTGTGTGGGATCCTTTAATACGGTCCTAAATCAACATACTTCGTGTAGAGGTAACGCATTTAGTGATTTTTTTATATCTATCCTTGTCGCACATACTTCTCATCTAGGGATAAAAAAACAGTTGGAAATATTATTTGAAGTGACGTTTGTCAAAGTTACTGTCAGTGGTTAAGACAATTAAGTTTAAATATCGCACCCCAAACTTTTATTGCATGAGATTTAATGATTTCGCCTTTTTCGTAAAAGAAAAATTCTGCACTTCTTAAAATAACAACTTTTTGATTGGTAAATAACTTAACTAGACATAACCTAACGCACTTTTAAATTGAAGCCGGTGATATTGCCGTAAACAGAATTCCCTAAAACTGTTGTCTTCCTTATTGCACTTGCGGCAATTGTATTTGTTATCTTTGTTTCTCAATCTTCTCACGAGAGGAATGGAATTGCGTTACCTGTACAGAGTGTTGATTTAGTATCTTAGGGTTTAAGGAACCTCGATGACGGTCAAGCAAGCAAAACGAAAATATTTAGCGCGCCATCTCGTGGGAAATATTGAAAAAGTTAGTCTCGTTATTCATTGGCACATGCTCTGTAGTGCCATCTGTTACTTTCTAATTCCAAGTAGATTTTTGTTATGAAATCGTTGAAGAATTTCAAGAACACCTCTTTTCAGTCATATCGAATTTTTTTTTAAATTGCTTTAAAATCGCTGTTAATTGAAAGACTGAAAGCGCCATCTATCAGCGGCGAACAAAGATTTTCCTCGTTTCATCGTGTTAAAGAATATTCAAATTCGCTGACCGATACATGTTGAGCTTCGCTTTTAAGAAATTCATTTTCACGTAAACGAAATGAAAACAACAAATGAGTTAAAAGCGAAATAATGTACAGCGCCATCTACCCGGCGGTAAAAAAAACGTCAAATAAAAACAAAAATTAATTCAATTAAAGAAAAAATTACTTGTGCTTATGATTAGACATAAGTAAGTCGTACAGATGATGAGTGGAAGGGAGCAGTCGGGATGGGCGGTTACGGCCTTCATACATTTTTGCGTTATGAGCTACGCGTATTGGTGTGGGGGACGCACCGGTGACCAGTTGCGATGTTGAACGCAGCTTTTCTGTCTTTAAAGATATTTTAAAATCAAAACGGGCGAGGTTTAAGGAAGAAAATTTAGAAAAATATGTAATTGTAAACACCTATGTAAATCGTTCCACGACTGTAGAATAATTCGCCGCTACACATGCGAAGTTTCCGAATATTTTATTTCCCCTCCGAGATCGGCCACCCTACTGCGAAAGAAGGGGAACAGTTCAGTTGTCCAGTGTTTTAATGGAATTGGTTATACGCGTTACTATTAAGAACTTTAGTTGCGCCATTGGAGAAATATGTACGACTTACTTAAGTCTGCTTATGATAGACACGCACTGCAAATTGACTTTGGAAGATAATATTTTATAGACATAATTAATTGGACCTCCTGAACGCGATGTGATGATAAAAACCGCAATGTTCCATTAAAAAAAGTTAAAAAGAATTGTAAATTTCGAAAACCAGACTGCCATTTGTTTTTCTAATATCGTCATAATCGAGCGGGAAGGGTCCCGAAACATTGCAAATTTCAGTTACCTCGTGAAATTTCAAATAAAAAAGTTAGCTACTGTAGCGGCAGAGATTTGGCTTTAAGATTTGACAAACCCTGTATATGCAAATTATGAGTTTATTAATTTCACTATTTATTGAACTTTTAAAAAAGTTATTGTTTCTCTTTGATTCTTTTTTTCTTCTGTTCAGAAATTCCTCCCGGCTTTTAATTTCTATTAGAATTTCATTTTAAATAATTTACCTTTTTTAACTTTTAAAGAACGATAGTCTTGTGTTTATTTTGTTCGTCTTTTTTACCATTTTTATCTCTACTTTTTTTTAAATGTATCTCTGATTTCTATTAGTATGTTTCATTTTATTTTATTTTCTTTCCTTTTTTTATTTAACATTTCGCTGCTTTGGAGTTATAGGGTTCAATGTTATGCATGATCGATATAATTATAACATAGAACCTTATAACTCTAAGGCAGCGATTTATTGAAAATTTTATATCTTTAAGATTTTTGTCCTCAAAATTAAATATTTAGTCCCAATTTCAATGAACATGGAAAGCATACTCTAATCAAAACAATTCGATAAATGTCATGCGTAAGAAAAACTCTCACGTTTGGAATTGGCCATGACTTGACATAGCAAGAATCATGGTATGTCCTTACTTATACCGAATGACTTTCTAATTTTTTTTTATCAACACTTGCCATGAAATTTGGACGGCGGCATGTCTTAGCTTTAGTGTAAAATAACTTTAAGGAGTGCAATTATTTATAAATATTTTAGTTAAGCTAAGATATGCCGTCAAAATTTCATGGCAAGATTCGATAAAAAATTTAAAAAATCACCTGGTATTAAAACGTCAGATAAAATAAGTTAAACCAGTTGCCAACTCCAAAAGTCGCCAACTCCAAACGTGGGAGTTTCTGAACGCATGATACTAATAATTATATACGAGTAAATTACTCCAGCACAGTGTTTCCTAAAACGTGTTCCGTGGAACCCTAAGTGTTAAATGTTAACACTGGACTAAGGAGTCGGAGTCGTGAGTAAGAGTCGGAAGCAATTGCCCTACTGGGTGTTGATTCTCGAATTACGATTACCGATGTCGCATGCGATATGACGTCAGAGTGACGTAGCTCTCATTCAAAACTATATAAATGGTTCGGGATTTGCGTCATTTTGACGTCATGTCGCAGGCGACATGGATAATCGTAATTCGAGAATCGGCCCCCTGGAGTCGATAAAAATGGATCGGTCGACTCCGGCTCCGACTCCTGTGATTGTTCATGTAACATTTTGATACTAATAAAACGTCAATAATTTCATTTTCTCGGTTTTGATTTGAGTTTAAAATTTAAAATTTTTTTAATGCGTACTTTGTCACTTTTAAAAAAAAATTTACTACGATACAGCTGTTATTTTTAAGGCCATCCTTTAACAAATTTCTATGTTGCGTTCTTTCAATCGACATATCAATATATTTATTTCAGTATTGATTTATAAAAGACTCGTAGTCGGAGGCAGGGTTGGAATCGGAATCGGAGTCAGAGTTGGAGTCGAAGGTTTTATGTACCGACACCACAGCCCTGATTTAATAGACGAGAAAATTACATTCTTTTTAATAAGAATTTATATACATCAAGATTCCATTAACTCTGTAAAACAACCAAGGATTTGAGAACCGCTGCACTAACATACAATTAAAACAACATAAAAGTGCGCCTGAAGTGTCAAGCAATTAATTACAGAAAACATTTCTAAACTAAAAATTTTCAAAATAAGTAATAATAATAACCTGAAAGAAAAATTACTTCAAATCTTCTAGTTACTAACTAAAATAGTAAGAAATTAGACGAAGATTAAACAACGAAAACTTCTAAGTTTTACGTTTAAGTAAATATTTGCAAAATGAAATTTGTTAGACGTTCAGAGAAAGCATCGTAATCAAAGGGCAATTAAAAATAGAGATGCATGCAGAAAACGAAGCGTTTAATAAAACTCACCGTGAAGATCCGGGGACTCGTCCTCGCTGGTCTCCAGTTGCGAATTCTCCTTGTCTTTTCTTCGTTCCTTCTTCTTTTTGTTTTCTACTACAGCACTGGACGACAAATTCTGGTCACTGAAAAATAAAGGGAAAATATATTACACCAACAATCCACGACAAAGGAGAAAAATTAGAGAGACACAAAAAACCAAACAATCAGTGCTATTCTATAGCGTAGTGGTTACGTTGGCTACTGACGTCAGTGGTTAAATTCGTATTGAGTGAATACGAATTTAACCACTAACGTCAGTAGCCAACGTAACCACTACGCTACAGAATAGCACTGATTGTTTGATTTGCCCGATTAGTTGCGGTTCACGTCATCATCTGCAGGCTAATTAATTTTTGTGATGCAGGAGTTGAAGGGGATGAAGAATTGTCATGGTACGTTTTCTATTTTTTCTTTCCTTGTAAGCAGAGATTACAAAACAAGGGGGCTCTGTCAACTTGCTCCCCATTTTTGAGCTGGAAAACGAATTCTTTATACAGGGTGCCAGAGGCTCAAGTGTATTTATTTCACATAGTCGTAGCTTGGGTCAAAACCAAAATTTTTTATATAACATGATGACCTAAACGTAACCGTTTTGGAGTTATGAAGCAAAATACTTTCTGGAAACTTGCCAACCACGTCAGTCTACTTGTAACACAATTGACCTTGCGTAACATTTTTAAAGTAGGAACCTAAATTATTCGATAGTCAAATGGTATTGTTCACAATCACATATCATAATTAGATGGTGTTTGTGACACTTTTAATTAAGAGAGAGGAGTTGCGAATAATGAAAATGTAATGTTAAGTTAAAGAAAAAATAATTTAATAAGCTAATAGTTTTAAAACAAGTATTCGTGGAATGCAATAATTACTAGCGACGAGAAAAAAATTAAAATTCGAACTACGCCAAAGCTTTCGCGCGACTTTGAAGCGCGACCGAAGCATTAATTTGCAAAATTGATATCGAAGTTTGCTCAATAATTGTGCAGTCAGCAGTAATACCGGGCCCCGGGGGAGACGGAACACTCCCCCGGATTGTAATGCAAATTGTGTTTGTCAAAATCAAACCGATTGCAATCTGAAATATTGGAGCCATTTAATATCATCATCTTCTGCGGCGATCACGTCGCCGGAAACCCCCCGGTTATTAGTTTTCACATTTCAATTCGGAATGTTGAATTAATTATTTTTTTTCTTCTTCGTTTATTGCAAGAGATTAAATGAATTGCCGGTTTATTTTACTCCCCGACTCCAAAAACACAATGCGATTATTTAGAGAAAAAAATTTAATCAAATATCTTCAGCCCCATAAATAAATAATTGGGGAACAAATTACGCTAAATAAATTTGGAAAAGTAGCAAATGCAACATCCTCTCTGTCGTTAGAATTCGAAAAGCAATTCTAAAATGTGAATATACATATTTTTTTCAGTTTTAAAATTCACAACATTCAGTATTGTTCAGTTATTTTATTTTCACACTCACAATCAGTGCTAATTGGTCCGTTTTAATTCGAATTTTTAAATTAACCCTCGACAATTAATAAATTTTATTTTGTTTTCACACTCAAGTGCTGATTGGTAAATTTTAATTTTTGAATAAACCCTCGAAAGCTAATGCATATTATTTTTGCTGATTGGTACATTTAAATTTGAATTTTAAAATTAACCCTCGAAAGCCAATAAACAACCGCGCTCGATAAGACGAACGCAACTGTTTTCAGACTTCAGGTTTTCAATCACCCCCGCGCCCTCTATTAAAAACAGGCTGCGATGTCCACTTTCAAGACGCATTAGGAATACTGCCTATAGATGGCGCGCGTTGTTTACAGGAGTCCTCAAATGTGAGGGCACAGTGAAATTGCAAAACTTTAAAATGAAATTATATTGAAACACAACCTGGGTCTGAGCAATTTTCTTTTTTTAATAAAGACAATAAAATAGAGTAATTTTTCTTAAATAACTTCTTCTACTGTTTAAACATAACCGCAATGAAATAATGGAATGGAAACCCGACACGTCATAAAAAAAAACTGCCTACAGATATTTTTAGCAGAAACCGAAAACGTTTTGTAATAAAAACTGACGAACTATTCATAAATCAAAAATGGCTAAGATATTTACTTCAAGTCAAGTCGATAGTACATTACGACGAATTTGATTGGTTCATGTTCAACAGTAAAAAAGGAATTTGAATGGTCAATGAATAAAAAAAAACGAATTTGATTGGTTTATGACCTCGAACAAGAGAATTATATGAATTCGATTGGTCTGCGACTAGAAACAAGATTATATAGGACTACGAATAAATAAAATTAAAATGTGCAATATCTATCTTACAAGTAAAGTCAAAACAATGTAATTTCACATTAGATTTTTTTTATATTAAAAAATGTGCACTGCTACATCTACAGAGTGTTTATAAATGTTTCTGGGGCAAGTGTACTGTGGTAGTCACTGCTGTCACAATCGCTACACAAGACTGCTTTTCCACCTTGCGTTCAGCCACAGCTATATGTGCGCTTCATAGCACAACGTCATATGTATTCCAGCTACGTTTCCACTAAGAGTGTTTCGAATCCCATATTAAAATAGCTGCGTCACTTACCCTAATCGTAGGGTTATTATTTGAAGTTATATTCGGTTTAAAAAGAGAAATACTTTGTGCGATTGCAAGAGAAATAAAATTCAACCAACTTTCGTTCGCTAATTTCACTATAAGCTGTATTCTTTCGAACTGATTTAAGTGAACGAACTGAATGCAATGAACTTTATTTCTTCTGTACATAAGGTTCATTGCATTCAGTTCGTTCACTTAAATCAGTTCGAAAGAATTCAGGTATTATTAAATGCTTCGCTCTATAATAACAATGGAAAATAATTGTTATTTCTTTCTGGCTCAATGCAGCCACGTTTCGAAGCGCTACGGAGCGATGTCCCTGGCTGAATGCAGTCACATTTTAAAGCGCCACGTCCCTGGCTGAACGCACTCATTAACTGATATTTCATAAAATTTCAATAATGATCATACAGTAGGCAAATACTTTAAATAGTATTAAAGTATGTTTTAACCCTCCATTTAATTAACCTTTACATTTTCATTTCTGTAAAATATGCATACAGGTTGACTGTAAAATATGTAAACTGTTGAAGTACTATAAATGACTTTCTCGCGTTTCTATATGAACATTGGAACTGTTTCTTTTTTTTTGTTATGTCCTATACTCAATCCTAATTACGAACTTCAGGACTACTGACAAGTCCAAAAAAATACATCGCAGCTATGATATAAACTGATTTGTTACTTCTAAACCTAAAGAAAATTTGGCCCTAAACTTTCTCTAATACTGTAAGAGACAAACCTTCCACTGTTCTCAGTTGAACCCTCTTCTTTTTTGACCGTCGTTATCATCGGTGTCAGGGGGGTGGTTTCATTGTTGCTTCCGTCGTTACTACTCGAGTTGTTCTCCACCTTGACGACGACGTCGTTGAGAAACTTTTTACCACCGTCTGCACTGTTTAGGTCGCTGGAATTTTTTGAGTCTTCACCAGTGCCTGTCGCGTTACCACCGTCTGTAGTTGGTTCGTTCTTGATGACACTCGGCACAGCCACGGACGTCACCATGACCGACGTGATGGTGCTTGCGACGCTCGTGCTTGAAATGACAGAGCAAGGCGTCGAGGTTGGCGTCGGTGTTGCCTCGCACGCAGTAACACTACTAACCGCACTGGACGTAACACTAGTAGTACTCACGGTGGACGTCGACGTCGTAAGCGTAGGGGTGCTACTGTTAGGAGGCGTCGTCGATGTGTTCGCTACGCTCGTGCTTATATCACTAGTGTTATCTCGAGTCGGTTGTACACCGGTCTTTTGTTGCTGCTCTCTCTGAAGCCTGGTCGTCACTCCGGGGGTTAAAATATCTACGGCAGGGGCGTTAGCCTTCTGGGGGTTATTCCTCGTCCTCGGCCTCATCTTCGACTTCCTCAACAACTGCTTGTAATTCTCCGTTTTCTTACTCAGATAATAATATTCCACACAGTCCGATACTGATTTCTTCTCGAGGTACGACGAAATAACATGGAAGTTCTTAGGGTGCTGCAAGTACTTCTCCTTGAATATCTCCTTCTCCGTTCGCGTCCATATGTTAAGAAACTGCCTGCTTTTATGCACGGCCCCCATGTCGGCGATGTGCCCGTTGTTATTCTGGTAAACCAACTTGCGTTCCTTCGCGTCCAACATCAGAGGGGGAATCACCGCATAGCTTCTCATCTTTTTATCCTCGACTTCCTGCTCCTGGAGGTTGTCGATGAAGTCGTCCATGTCCGCCTCGGATTTGATCCTCGCCCCTACTCGAATGAACCTGCAAGCAAAACAGAAGGGGCCTGAAGATTGCGTGCCTGAGCGGAGTAAAGTGAAATTCTGGAATAAAAAAACAACAACCTATTCCCAACAACTAACATGAACGGAAACCAGACACTTTTCTATTAGTTACATTTCTATTTTGTACGTTCGGTTAGTCACAAACAAGTATGTAAGACGTAAGCAGAGGCGTAAGTTGATTTCTTCTGTCTAGTGAATGAAGATGGGCCTACAAGTGTGTTCGCTAACACGACATGCGAATACAACGAAAGTGATTTTTTTTTTTTTTAATTAAGGTATATCACATACAGGGTGTTTCAAAATCGAGGGGGGTTTCATTGAAACTAGGGTCCCTATATTTGATTGACATTTATCTTTTAACCTCGTGGTCATTTATGAAATAGCAAAATTCTATTGTATTCTTTATAATTTTGTGACAAAGTACATTATCAGTTTGTCATTACAATTTCATTTCTCTTTTCTGAAACTCTGTCTTCTATTTTTTCTTTAGCTCTGCACATAAATGCTGAGTACATTTAAATTACAAATATGTATGTATTTCAAACTTGAAAGGCAGATTTATAAAAATGAAATCATTATGTCAATTGTTAATGTCAAAGCAGGTCAGCCAACATAAAATTTAAGATTACTAACAAAAAGGACAATATGTAATCGAAGCTATTTTACATTGAACTTCATATTTTGTGACTTTTTTTACATAATACTCAGAGACGATAAAAACAGGTGATTGGTTCATCAAATTAAATTGTGTTGGCCCCACTGCACTGATTGGCATAAAAGTTATTACTGTATATTACATTATAATCTCATCTCACGTAATAAAAGATTCAAAACACTAATTAATCGGTATTTCATACATCTAAAGAATTCCTTAAATAATCAGATTTTAAACATCAATAATTCAGAAACAATTGATTTTAGACATAGAGTAGGTACATAGAAAAAAACACATTTAGGATTTTACAAGGAATTGGAAATTGTTTACAAGAGAATGTAAGTTACCGTTTAAACAAAAATAAGTTGATCTCGGCTCGGCTTTTTCTGGGAAACCCTGAATAAGATAAAACTTTTTAAACTAAACCTAACAAAAAACAGGCCCCATCAGTTTATTTTTAAATAAAAGCTTAAGAAAAGTGCTACCGAATAGTCTTGTTGTTTAAAAGTGCTTCTTTTTCTTGATGACGAATAGTCCTTTTTCCTGCTGTTTTCGGGCCTGTAATGATGACGTATGTCCTAAAAGGATCCGCACCTTACTCATGAAAAGTGCATTGATGACGTGATGTCATTACATCAATAAACCATCAATTTCTTTCTAAATGAAATTTTAGGAAAAATGTTATTGGATAGTCTATTTTCTTGATCATAGCTCTGAGTGATGCAGTCAGGCCTGTACTTATGACGTATGTCATAAAGTACACGCCTTAGTCATGAAAGGCGCTTACACTACTAAAAGTGGTGGTAAAATTACATCATTTTTACATAAAAATTTCATGTTACTTTACTATTATTATTGTTAGTATTCAAAATTCACTTAAAATAATATTGAATTTTAATGGAAAATAGTGTGAATTTACTACCATTTTTATCAGTATAATGTAACATCAGTACGTACATTGATGATGTCATATTATATCACATCATTAAATAGTTTTTTTATGATAACTCTGAGTGCTGCTGCAGTTCTTTGGTAATTTCAATTTTCTTTGTGATAATTTTTTTTTAGAATGACGGTAGAACTATGAAACAAAGAAACGCTCCAAGTAGTCCAAAGTATAAATAAATGAATAAAACAAAAAACTGATAAAGACAAATTCAGAATCAGCAATTAAAAAAAAAGATACAATTCTGCGAGCAATATCAAAATATAAATACTATTTCAAGACTTTCCAGGTGCTTACAAACGAGAAGAAAAAATCGCGTCTTCCACCTTCCATGAAGATTATACGTTTGCCTGAAACCTGAAAAAAAATTCAAGCAATTAACTTCAACTGTTTTCAAAAGAAACAAAGAGAGGTCCATTTTGTTTACGTATTACTGAAACACCCTGTATATGTGTCTGTATGTACGTACGTAAGTTTTAATGTAAATACAGCAACATGTGTAACTCAGTGAATGTCACGAAACTTCGGTCCTATTTTTTTTTATCTGACACACAAGAACCAACAGTTAAAGAAAGATTGGCTCTTGAGCTGGTCACTGCTTTTTTTGGCAAAAGCAAAAAATAAGGTGTTTTCTGAAGTCTCAATTTCACCGTCACGATTTCGTTAATACAGAGTCTTCAAATTTAACTTATTTTCAACTTCGTTAGGCCTGTAATGGTGAAATTGTTGTCCTAACAAATTCCACTCAACACACAGATGAATTATGTATGTACATTAGGTCTTAATGAGAAATGATTGTGGTCTGTCGAAATGCAGGACGAATGAATAATAAAAATGAGGCGTGATTGAAGAATGGACAAGAGTACATTGTTCGATCGAAAGCGAGTATGTTTCAGCTAGCAAAAATTCAAAATTAAACCAACTAACCTTTGCTGCTTTACCAGGTCCGGCACCAAGCGCTTTACCACTCTAGGTCCGCTGGAAACAGCCTCACATTTAGTTCAAAATAAAATAATAAAAAAAATTATAATAATAATAATAGAACAAAACACAAAAAGAGAGATCAGGAAACAACACGACTTGAGCAAATCGAAAACTATGTGGCAGTTACTGAGTTACATAATACATCAAATATCGATTTTCGACAATTTTGATTTATGAAGAAAAAAAAACGAAATCGGTTAGTTGTTGGGAACTTTCTCTTTTTTTTTTCTTTTTAATTCGAGACGGTCATCGAAATTCTGATCGTAACGGCAACAAAATTCTCTACGAGGGACAAGCAAAAAGTCAATGAGGAGACGAGATACCTTTCTTTGTCTTCCCTTTGTTTACGTATTTCGGGGAAAACCTTCTCAAAGAACTCACGGTTCTTCGCCTCCTTGGCTTTCCTCTTCGTGCTGGACTCGATCTTGTCGACTTTCCTCAGCCACTCCTGCATCATTTTGCTATAGGTCTCGGTTAAGTAAGAGTTCCTCGTCTCCTTATCCGCTTGCCTCTTCTTAAAATAATCGAGCAACCGCCGCTTAAACGCGACGTGCTTTCGTTTATTTTCGTGGTACACAGGGGTGTCCAGGGGTTGGTTGTAGATGGGCCAGTCGACTTTCGGCCCGAGGTTGTCCAATTTGGCGTGCGAGCTTTGCGCCTTCTTGCGGTTCTCGGCGTAACTCTTCTGCGCCAGGCTCTGGTGCTTCGGTTGATTGTCTTCTTCCACCTCGGATTTTTGGTTCGGCTTGAGGGCGGACTCCTCAAGTTCCTGCTGTTTCTTGCGCAGGATGCTAATCTGCGATTCTGTTTTCGCTATCTCCCGGTCGACCTTGCCGATCTGCTGAAGAAGCTCGTCTTTCGTCGTACGGAATGCTTGATCTTCCTGTTGAATGTGATCGGGCAGGGTCGGGGAAATCGCTTCTACTTGTGGATTATAAACGCCAGGTTGTTCCTGAAAGAAGAAAAGGCATAGTAAAGTTGTATGAGGAAGCAATCTAAAAAGAAACGCCATCTTACCCTTGTATCGATCCGCAAAGGTTGGACGTCCTTGTGGTCCTGCAGCCTAATTTTCTTAAAGGGTTGTTGGCCCAACCCGGGTATCGGCTCCAGGTGGTGTATGGACGCGCCACCTTGCAGCACTTCCCTCGGACGAGAGCCATACTCAGGGTGCAACAGTGATATCCTATGTTGTCTGTAATCCCTGTAGCCCGTCTGTTGCGCTGCCGCCGACAGGTTGTAACGTTGGCTCGACAGTTGGTTAACCTGTGGCTGCAGCTGGGGCGATCCTGGGAAAGGATAACGGGACTGACTCGGCGGTAAGGGTGACCTGGCGGGCTTGTACAGTTCCTGTTGAGCATGGTTTTGCCTAAAAATTAAAAGAAAATTCTTACATTCTGTAACGCACTTTTTTTAAAAAACTTTACCGTGGTGGAAATATAAAATTTTTATAAAACGGAGCTCATTTCCGCCACGGTTTCAACTCGAATAATAAATAGTCAATTTTAATTTCTAGCTACACTTCTTTGTATACATAAATTAAATAATCTTGAACTTTGATTTCGAGACACTTTAAGTTTCGTTTTTCTTATCTATCGCATTCAGCTTGAGAGATCAAAACTTCTGAATCCAATCACAAATACATAAGCCCTCAGCTTAGCAGAATTAGACCTAAATCCGAGCCTGTCTAACTATAGCGTGATTAAAAAAAAAACTCTGTGCTTTTGTTTGTTTCAGCATATTTCTATGACCTAGATCAGCGATACCGCGCCGTATACAACGATGACCTTGAATTGAAACCGAGATTAATGTGTCACCTTGAAACCGGTGTATAGTTAAATAATTATTTATCTTTGTGCACATTTTAAAGGAGCACCGTCTACAATGTTGCTGCGTTTCGCCGTAAATAACGATCAGTTGCGGCAATGTAAATTGCTTGTTTGCTTTCGCGTAAGTGAACGGTATCTTAATTAAAATAAAAAAATGTAGGTTTTAAACTAATTCCTGCTGCATTTTTTTTTATTAATATACAATATATAGTAATGAATGCACATCGGTTATGAGGGAACGGTTCGAAAAATGCAAAGAACTACATTAATTCACTAGCTGTTTTTTTCTTTTTCTTTAATTATAGTTACAAATAGTAAATATTTCTGCACAACGTTCACAGTCACAAGTGCACTTTTTCAAAATAAAGATAATCATAGTTTAATTAGGAGCCTGAACCATCCAGTGCCACATTTAGTGATGATTTCCTTTTTATTAATTGTTGCAGATTTTATAATTGTTAACAAAACCGAAAAAGAATTAGATAATTTAAAAAAAGTAGAAGATGGTCCAAAGCATATCTACTTGGCCTAATAACATGAATTTAATTAAAAAATTACAAACAGAACTTGAACTGCTTGCACATGGATAAAATACGTTATGAAATCTGTTAAATTTATGAATAAAATTAATTATTTTTATTAAAAATGTGTATTCCATTTACATTCTCTGCTGCATAAACCAACTTTATACATACATATAAAAAAATGTATGATATGAAATATTTTACTCAAGTGAAAATTTTTGGTCTCCACAAACGTCAAATAACGTCATAAAATATACACGGTGTTCTATTAAAAAGAAGACAGGTTCTGCGTCATTAGTAAAGTGTAATCATTTGATAAAAATAAAAACTGATTTGTTTAAAAATTCGCCATTATTAAGTGAGTTGTCGACTAGTTAATACTTCACAAACACTCTGTACGTAAGACATCTTATTCCCAGGGCCGGCCACAAGGAGGGGGGGACAGACTACTCAGGGGCCCCGTACTCCATACCATTGTAATTGAAAATAAATGATCAAAGAAGGCAGATTAAAAAACCTAAATTTTCAATACATATACACTGTGGAACGAAAATATGGAAACCTCTAAATATTTTAACAACGGTTAGAACTATCGAAACGAAATTTGGAACAGTTAATTTAGATGATAGCGCGGATGTCAAGATGGTGTCGGCGGTGTTGTCAATATTTCAGATTCCTCGCCAGTGCTGCCAACTTTGTAATTTTAAATGAAACACCTAGTATTTTTTTATTTGTTTAAGTTGCTTAAATCATTATTAACATAATAACACGTAACATGTGTAACATATCCTATACCTAATGTTCACTGTTTTAGAAATATTTCAACATTTGTAAGTTCGTAACATTAAAACGCGCACGTTTTTTTTTAAAAAGCAAATTTTGGGGTTCACTAAGAATTATGTAAATGTAAATAAATATACGCTGTGGAACAAAAGTATGGAAACCTCTAAAAAATTGTTATAAGTCAGAACTTTCACACTAACTTAAAATTGACATTTACATAATTCTTAGTAAACCACAAAGGGTACGTGAGACTTCGGTGCTGGACCCTCACCTCACCCCCAAAGGGCAAAACGTGATACTAAATTGCTCTGATTGGCAGAATTAGATTAATTAGTGAAAGTATTTGACAGTTCCTCCAAAGAGCTTGGGGCCCCCGTATACAGGATGCGAACGCCTTCTAAGGTCAGTGAGCGATTATCCGACCGGACACGACCCATGCTCATCACTATGACTGTGTGGAAAAATACCTTAAAAGCTAACAATGGGTCAAATTTGTAAATACAGAAAGTCAACATTTAATTGAGAAAAATGAAACGTTTTGCATTATTGAAATTTTCATTTTTTAAATACATACCTACTACAATTAAAAAGTTATTCTAGTTACAATAAAAAACGCCGTACTGTCCTTTGCTACAGCGCTTGTAAATTTTATTTGAAATAAACGTGCAATTTCTCTGGGTGAGCGTCGCGTCGGTGGTATTTTTTTTTTGTTCGTGTAACTGATAAATTTTAAAACACACAACAATAATACCTGCGCAAAATCAATTCCTCATACAAACTAAAGCAGATACGACACGAGAGCGTCGTCTTAAGGTGCCTCTAAACATGTATCGTATCCGCGTATCAGATCGTGATCGTGTATCATGATCAGCCAAGTGTGGACGTGTTGCCGTGACGCATCCCCGTATCGTGTCTTTGTATCATTTGAAACGCGGATACGATGCAATTACGTCACACTTGGAGTCGGAATTTCGCCCAAAACATCAAACACTGGATGGATATGTAGCAGCAGCTAATTTCACAGTGACAGACATGCAACGTCGAACAGTCGACACAGTTGTATAAAGCCGGAAAGTAAACGCACACATGGATATAATAAAATGGATACGAGACGCAATTAAGTGTGAGTGCATCATTCTTGCGTATCATATCCGATCTTCCGATCATGATCGGATACGCGGATACGTCACATGTTTAGACGCACCCTAAGCCGCCCCCTTCCGCACTACAGTACGAAGTATGGATGTGACCTTTGCAGCCGTTCGCAAGCTGTATAAACCGCATCGAGTTGCCTTACCCTGTTCAAGCTATAATCATGGCGGTTTGAAGATTGTTTATTTAAAATAATGGTTCTTTCTGTCTCTAATTAACGGTAGGACTCAAGTACGTAATTTAATATACCCATTGTTTCATTGAAATTTAAAGAAAGGATGTTACGAAAAAGAAATGTTTATATTGTAGAATAAAAGATTCGCTTTGCAAACTAAAAACGAAACATACGAAATGTATTGTATTTATTATTCCAAATGCGACCCTCGGATTATCTAAGGTTGGACAGCTCTGATATAAACGACACACACATGACAAAATAATCTACATGACATGTTTTTCCCTAAAAAGCGCAGACTTAAACCTTTCGTAAACCATTAAATCCGGGCGATTTCAACCTAAAGAAATACCCTATTTTAACAAAAAGAAATACCCTATTTTAACAAAAAGCAATTTACGCAAGACATCTCAAACAAACCTATCTCGAGATGGAACAAATTTGCGCAATAAAATCCTTGCGTAACATCCTGAGTTGCGCACTTTTTTTAAAACATCGCCGGAGTCTTTAAACCCCCCTCCCCAGTTCAACCGGTTATGGCACTCAATAAGCAAAAAATAATTAAAATGTCTTACATGTAAATAAATTATGAAGTTAACTAAAAACCAATAATAACTGTTACTAATAATAATATTTTGCCAGCTGCTGGATAGGACTGGTTTAACAACGATGATGTTCTGTGACCTCCAGACTTTATTTACGATTATGTTACAGAATGATTGTAAAAAAATTATATGAACGAAATTCAAAACCATGGCCTGGCCTGATCGAAAACATGTGTTGAATTATTCCGAGACGTGGAAGATCTGAGAGACACCAAAAAACCTGTGCGTTTCGATTCGAATCCAAAATCGCAGAATAAAAAAAAAAACATCTGCCTGCGACGCCGGACTTTTGCGTCGACGACGCAATGCGTGTGCGAATAGGCCCGGAGCGATACCGGAGCCCACTTACGTACGCTCTTGCTTCGTGTACAATTCAAACATGCTTGGCGAAACTGGCAGGGGAATGCATTGACCCCGGATAAATGGCTAAAAGGGCGGGGCGAAACGGTTTCCCCCTCTACGTGAAGCGACTGCGGAGGCTCTTGTTATTGGTCCGTTTCGGGCGGCCATCATTCACAGCTTGCGATATTATTGGAATGTGACGCAGCAAGAAAAGGAAAGAAGAGTAAATATACAGAGCGAACGCTAATACATATCCGTTCTTTTGTGTTATTGTATATTTGTAATCTAGATGTATGAGAATCGTAGTAACGTGCTCTAATTCGGTAATATTTTATAAATATACATACATCAAAGCGAAAACGACTATACAATTTAGGCCATGTCAACCTTTTTAGAAGAGATAAATTACAAACCCATCTGATTACATGTGTAATTGAAGAAAGTGTTTCATGATTTCTTTTCTTTTCCTTGTCGATTTACAACATTAGTGAAAACAATGAATTTTTGATAATGGAGGGCCACGAAATCAAAAAACGTATGACGTAACTAACTCAGCACCACGCAATCAAGGTCAAAGAATTTAATCAATAAAATCCAGCAGTCAAAACTCAAGGGTACCAAGAGTATTAAAGTATTTTGCATTGCAAATGTGAGAATCAAAGCTACATATTTATTCTGAGATGAAAACCAAAAAATTGCTGTTACGTTAAATCAAAATGACAAGTTCTCAAATATATAAGCAGCTGTTATCTCAGGGATATGTTTTTTTTTTCATGATCTAGGTAGGTATCTACTTTTATCAGATATTTTTTCATGAAATTCAGGCGAAAAATTTTCAGCATCATCTCTGAGTGATGGCAAAATTATTGTGTCAGTTATTTAAATAATCAAATACGTTGGGATCAATTTTTTTTCTGTATTATCTAGTTTCAAGCTCAAAAAGAACACATAGTAAAAACTGCGACATCTTTGAACGAATTACTTAAACTGCAAAATCACCCAATCACTCACTAGATGGCGCCAGTAATCGTTTTTTTTTTTATAGTGACTAAATAATTACAGTACCGCAATCAGCCGCCATTTTAGTGCAAAATATCGACGGGAAATTTAAATATCTACCGTTAACAACGACACACTTTTTAACCTTTTATTTGACAGGCGTTAAATTTGATTAAACTTGCCGAAATGAAAATCACTAGAAAAGTCGGTCATTTAAACTTGCCGGAAAGAAAACCACTAGGTAAGTCGGCCATTTTAGTGCAAAAACATGGTTACTTTGTCTAACACATTAAACATATGGATTGCGGTACTGTATTTATTTAGTGGCTATTTTTGTTTAATTTATTTTTTAATGGAAGGCCATGAAATCAAAAAACGTATGTCGTATTGCTCAGCACCGCGCAATCAAAGTCAAAGAATTTAATCAATGAAATCCATCGGCCAAAACTCAATGGCACCAAGAGTGTTAAACTCTTTTAATTCTTCTTCAAAAATAAGAATCAACGACAAAAATTAAGTATTTATTATGTCTGTCATATTCTGTTAAATATGTATATAACCAGCTGTTATCTGAGAGATATGTTTTGTTTTCATGATCTAGGTATCTACTTTTATCAGAAACTTATTTGGATGATATTTAGACGCAAAATTTTCAGCGAGCTTTGGGTGATGGGTGTGCCCATTATTTAAATAATTAAATATGTTGAGATTATTTTTTTTTCTCCAACTCAAAGAAACACATAGTAAAAACAGCGACATCTTTGAACGAATTACTTAAACTGCAAACTCACCAAATGACTCACTAGATGGCGCCAGCAATCTTTTCTTTTAATGTAATTTACAGATACCAAGCAGGGTTGGAAAGTTTAAAACAAACTGTTTAAAACATTGTGTTTAAAACATGTTTAAAACACCCAATTAAAAACAAACACTTTGTTTAAAACAAAGGGTTTGTTTTTAATTGGGTTTTAAACATGTTTTTGTTTTACTTGATGTTTTAACACTTCTGATGTAAGTGTTTTGTATTATTGATACATATAATATGTATTTAATAATAAAAAATTACTTGTCTTATTAAGGGCCAGTTTGATAATGGGATTAAAAGAGACCTTAAAATTAAAGTCACATTCGTGTAAACATCTTTCAGCATTTATTATTTAATTATTATTGTAAATTAGATGTACAGTATATAAATATACTTGGTGGTCTAATAATCAAAATAAATAACTATAAAATTATTAACAATTTACTTATTTATTTATTTATTTAACAAAGTTACTTTTACTTTCTTTCCACATTTCCTATTAATTTTATCAAATTTATTTCATTTAAATTATTTCATTCTTGAATTGTTCTAGGAAAAAAATTTATGAATATTTGTTTTCGAAAATGGTATTTTATATGTAAATTTATATTTTCTAGTACTTGAATCATTTACTTTTTATTTTTTTATATTTTGAAACATAATATGTCGTCTGCATTTATTAAACATCAACAGATCAACAGATCAACAGAAAAAATATTAGGCAGCCTGTAGAAAATTGCCTGTAGCAAATGGCAATATGAGTTCGAATATTTGTATTTTTATTGTCGCAATAATACAATCAAGTGTTTTACAAAAGTCAGATATACAAATAAGTACAACTAATTGAGAAAGTAGTAGGGTGACCACAAGAAAAAACATACGTGTGTTTCAAAAATTCTGAAAATTCGTCAGTAGAATAGAATGCATCATCTTTTAAAAACGACATTAATTTCATTTTAAATGTTTTGTAAAACCACTGTTTTACTATTATTGGTAATTGAATATAGAGTTTGGTCCGTTTCTCTATTTGCTTAACCTGAAAATTTGAGGACGTTTTTGAAACGTTATACCTATTTAGTGCATTTAATTTTGTATATTCTATATTAAGATATCCATTAGAAGTAGAAAAAGCTGGTAAACTAGTTACAATTTTCAAGGACGTAAATAAGAAATAAAAAATAAAATTGAAATTAGAAATTGCATATGTAGAAAACATTTTTAAACGAAAATTGAAAGCCCACAACTGTTTTTCCTTTTTACTATGTAATTTAGGTTGTGAGAGTATTTGAAGCAATTAAAAAAGTGTAATAAATTTAAACAAAATATTCGTTTTATTTAATTTTAAACAGTTTTTTTTTGATTAAAACATGATTAATTTTAAGTCAATTTTAAACATGTTTTAAACAAAAAAAACTGTTTAAAATCAAATAAAACAAATGTTTTGTTTTTTTTTAAAAAAACAGTTTTTTTCCAACCCTGATACCAAGTAATCAATTCAATTTTAAAGTCGCCTTCAGAAGAAGGAATGGAATTAAAAATCAGGTCTTAGCAGGAGTTAGAACATTTAGGGTGGGTTTACGGAAAGGAAATCAAATATTTAATTACGATTACCTATTTGATCGAGCTTAAAATTCGTGTTGCCATAGAAATCAAATTGTTAAACTAAGGCAACGCTAATTTTAATCTCATAGTTAATCGTAATGTAAACCCATCCTTAAGATTTAATATTTTGACACGTATTATGATTCTAACAAGTGTCTAAATCAAAACCTGGTCAAGTGGGTTGTGATCGAGAATTTTTCCATTGCACTTACATAGCAGAATTACTAAATGTAGCCTACTTGACCAGGTTTTTATTTAGACACGAGTTACATTTGTAGTTAAAACATGATTTCTTTTGTTTCCATGGCCTTCTGAGAATGATTTAACTTGAATACAACGCAAACGATGGATTCTTTCACAAATTCTTGTTTTTTTTTTCTTCGACATAACATCGAACAAAATTATCCACGTAAAAGATATTTACCGCCATCTCTGAATGACGTTTTAAGTGATCACATAATCAAGAACCGGTGACAACTATAACTACTTTCGACATTACTTAAATACTTTGTTAAATTGGAATTAATTTTTTACATCCTAGTTTCTCTTTTATTATAGTTCCAAACTAAAGAGTCTTTTCCAAGTAAAAACAGCCGCCCTCCGTTTAAATTAACTTCACCCAAAATCACACCTAATTTGATTTTATTTTGTAACTAAAATTAATATGAATCAGTGAGTCAAGTTTAATTTTATTTTGTTTACTGAATTCCCCGTAATTACAAGTATGGGTTTCATATTATTTATGATCGATTACTTTGTGCGTTAATGAACATAAAAAAGGGGCATCCTCTGCTAAGCAATATTAAAGAAATTCATATATTCTCAAACCTACCTTCTTCAAAATGAAAAAAAAAAAGAATTTTCGATTTACTAACAATGTTGCCAGATGCGTTCGAAGTTCTTGCTTCTACAGATCACTGTAAATCCGCAGGCATTAACCCCACTTTTAGACGAACTCACCGCAAAATTTCCTTATTTCACATTTTCGTAACTCCTAAAAAGGTTAACATGTGCGGAAAATACAGGCCTTTTCTGAAAGCACTTTTTGCAACATGTTGCTCTTGTCAGAAATATTACTGATATTCTTTGTGCCCCTATCAGTGACACGTAAACACAATTATTCTATTCACAATAGTTCGAAAAAAAATATAGAAAAAATCCCCCCGTTATTAGAAAGTCCCTTTAATTTGCGCCAGATGTTAAAAATTCCTCCAAATAGATATTGGACTAGATGAATAAAACGAAGCACATGCTTTTACTTCAAATTTTTCAATGAAAACTACAAATATATGGAGAAAAATGAAATTCTAAATAATTGTGCCTGTAACGTAGTAAAAATTTTAATAAATAGAATTGTATAATGACTTGTAACTGAAATTTTTCCATGTATTTAAGCTTTAAAAGAAATATAGATATACAGAATATATATTATATTAAACCAATTCTTAAATTATTTTTAACGGGGATTAACGGCTATTGTAAATAAAATATATTTTGTTGTTGGTCAATATTTCGTAATGTTTTTATTACTTCATCAGGACCAAAAATTGCTACAATAATAAATTACATTGTATACTTATGAAAATTGAAGCTGATTATTTACTTACTGAAGGTGAAAATAATTTATTTCTCCTTTATTATTTGAAAATGTATTAGAAATTGAGAATTTTGAAGTTGATGTTTGAACAAAAATTATTTATTTATACAAATATTTAAATAACAAAAGGACGCTAGATGGCCTGACTTATTAGATTGAAATAAATATTGTTTAATCCGTCAGTGTCAGATCTAAAATTGACAGTTACGTCATTATGTTTTTGAATACAAGACATTTCAAGAAAAATTCTGGTTCTATAAGAAGGTTCTTTCTCCAAAATTTTAACGCTATCAAAATTAAATCGATGGTCCTCATCGATTGTATGAATGGCTAATGCACAAGATCTTTTTCCAATCCTACAATCACTTTTATGTTGTGTAAGTCTGTTCTTGAGCCATTGGCTTGTTTGACCTATATAACATTTGTTACAGGTATCACAATTAATTTTATACACAACATTAGAGTTAAGCAAGAGAGGAGTTGGATTTTTTAAACTAGTATAAATTTGTTTAATAGTTATAGGATTGTAATAAGCTATTTTGATTGGAATTGTCTTTAATAAAGAAGTTATTCTTGGAGTAATATTTTTGATAAAAGGTAATTTACTATATATTAAATTTGATGTTAAAGTATTATTTCTTTCATGTGTCACGTCAGGATTACGTAAGTCAAAAATTATCTTTTTTACAAGATGTTGTGGATAGCCATTGTTAACAAAAATATCTACTAATTTATTAAGATTTTTCTCTATTAATGATTCATGACATATTCTATTAATGCGATTTCTCATGGCAAGGATGGTATTTAATTTATGTTTGAGACAATGGTTTGAAAAGAAGTTAATGAATCTTCCTGAAAATGTCGGTTTTTGATACCAGTCTAAGATGATGGTATTATTTGGTCATTTGCAAAAATAAGAGCATCTTCCAATAGGGTGATTTCTTTTGGCCCACCTTGTCTTAGTGCTTGTCATCCGTAAGTATCAACTCATAATTACAATCACCCAGCAAAAGTTTTAGTATTATAAAATTGACGTTTAAAAAAGTGTCCACTTTTTTGGCAGCGACTGTACATGCACCTTCTTTTTATGAAATTAAAAAATTCGTCTGTTTTACTCAAAAATATTCTTCCACCCGCCAATTTCTCTCTCAATTTGTATTCCATCTGCGCCAGAGGTTAAAACTCCATCCAAATAGAGATTATCCCTTCCATCTGGCAGCACTGTTTAATAAGAGATGAGAGATTTATTTAAACCGCACTGATTTCAAGAATTGGGCCCCTGGTGAGTGAAAATGACAGGCGATAGATTATGTGGCGCCCTCTACCGGACAACGGAATCACTATAGTCAAGAGTAAACTTGTAATACTTTTTCATACATGAAAAATTGCACTCTAAAAATTTATACTCAATTATATTCTAGTTTTAAATTTTATTATTTTGAAAGCAACTGAAACGAAATTAAAATTTCGTCTCTTTTACACTAAAATATTTTTCCACACGCCAATTTCTTTCTCAATTTGTACTATTCCACCTTAATGGAAGGAAAATTTAATCCGATAGGATTTTGACCTATTTTTAGCTGACAAAAATCCAGTGAAAGTATTTCTATTTCTTTTTTTTTAATTTTCACTCACACATTTGTTTTTCTGGACATTTTTGCCATCTTTTCTCAGTCTGCACAGCGTCATCCACCAGTGAAAAAGCAAAACCAAACAAATGCACACCATGAAGTCAATAAACGGCAGACGAAGTCATCAATCAGAGCAAGCCGTCGGATAAATACACGAATTTCTGCGCGAAAAAACAAACGCTCTGTATTTACTCGTTCTCGGAAAGTCGCCCGCCTCCAACTCCGCCCTCGCAGGAGCCCCACCCACAAAATCCGAGTGAAACAGGCGAATCATCGTCTGTCTCAGTTTACCCGCGGAGCTACTACCGAAAAGACGTTGGTTGGATTTAGTTCGCCAGCAAAACTCAGCGGTCGAGGTTGGCTGATCCGATCTCGGCTAAGTAGTAATTGCGGTGATCACATGAACAAAAAAAAAATTGACAATGGACCGACAGCGACGCCATGCTCCGTCCGTAATGAGAAATAAATTGCGCTCGCTTCTTACTCCGCCCGTATAATGCGCCGAGGAGTTCTTTTATGATTATATTATTTCAAAAAAAAAAAAGCGTTCGTTTTTCGAAGCGCGCAAAGTCTTCCATGTCCATTGTAAGGTAATTAAGTTTATTTTTAGTACATTACACATAAACTATTTTTGACTTTCTAATCGCCGTCAGAAGCGAAGTTTTAATAATCATGCGCGTGCGAATGGGAACGGGCATGTAAATCGCGCCGGGCGAGTTTCGGATTTAATTTTGTTTTTCACCTCCGGGCATTCACCAAATTATTGCTGCGTTGTTAATAAATTATTTTAGCGAAGAAATAAACAACTCGGCGTTCGGTGGGCGCGAGCGATGGAAAATCATAGAATATCAATTAGGTAGATACCTTGGTGGAATTGCGTTTTTACGAATACTTGTCCAGGGAGCGAATTTCTTCAGCGTTTGCGGACGCGGGTTTTTTTAAGAAATCTGCGGTTTGAAAAACGCGATTTTAGAAAGCGTTTCAGGTTTCGAAACTTCAGCGTTTTGTGTCAGAAACTAGTTATTTTCGTTTTAATTGTGTGAATCGCGCTTTAAAAATGTTGGAAAATAACTACCACGTTTCGATTTTTTATACAAACAGAAGCAGTAATAAAACAACTGATATAGCTAAGAAAAATTAATAAATAATAAAAAAAAGTTTGATAAAAACAGCATCCATCACTTGTGAAATTAAAACTGCCGATATTCGAATGCCAAAAGGAATCAAAAACCTAAACCTTCCACACAAGAAACTTGCAAATAAAATGTTGCCATGGCAAATATAACAAAGGAAGGACTAAGAAAAAAACAGAACCTCGACACAAATACAAGAAAGATTTTTTTTTAAATTCCTTAAATCTCCGACTCCCCAAAGTGTTGTAAAGGAAAATAAGATCAACATTTGGCGATTCTCAGGATGAATGCATGTACAGTCAGAATTAAAAATAACGTCTCCTCCAATAAAATGAAAAATGGCGCTCTATCCCCATCTGCCCGCTGAATTTTGTTTCAAGGCAATGCATCCACCTGCTAGTTATAACGGTCAGAAAAAAGTAGATCGCAATTTGACATTTTATTGGGGAGACATTATTTTTAGTTCTGACTGTACCGAATGAACCGAGTTATGTGTTACCAGATAACAAATAACTCGTATGATCATCATTTTTGCTATGAACAATAATCTCATTAGAAAAATCTAAATTTCAAATGGCAGCGTATACAGGATGTTTGTAGTACGGTAGTCAGGGGGTAACTCAATAATATTGGAGACATTTACTTAAAAATTCCTAAACATCCCGTATATTAGAAATTAGAATACAGAAAAAAGTGTAATACAACAACTTAAAGAGAAATTATTGCTTTTTTAAGTTGTTGTTTTTTGTTTGTTTTTATTTTGGTACCCTCTCATAAAGGAACAGTAATAAACGTAATAATAAATGATTAGCAATTGTTTTGTGACGTTTACCAAGCTATTTGAAAACAATTGCCGGAAACTGGTACCCTACTCATAAAGGTACAATCAACAATAAAAGAAAATTAAGTTTTTTTAATGCATTAATAAGTAAATTAGCAATGGTTTTGTGACGTTTGCTAAGTTACTTAAAAACAATTGCCGGAAATGTAGGAATTAAATTTTAAATTAGATTAAATTCACTACATACAGGCTGTCCAACTTGTAATGCTTTTCTTTCTTTTTTTGTTTCAATCTAAATATTTAATATTTTCTCTCTGTACCTACCGCTTTGTGCTACTTCCTTTATCGATTTTTCAAAGCCAAAAAAGTAAGTACAAAATAAAATTTTTAAATCAGAAAAGAATGAATTCGGGCGAGAATTATATTATTATTAAATTCTTAGGTCTGTAGGTGTTTCATCAGCAGAGGCTCTTCGAAACAAAGTTATAATCTGCATTTCTTTGCTAAATTAAATTAAGTACGCTTTCATGAGAAACCGGAGAAATTCCGGGAAATTCTAAATTATGTAAAAAAAATATATACGCTTAGCAGAATTAATGGAATGGAGGAGTAAAGGCGAGCGTAAAGACGTTTAGAGTAAAAGCATTCCACGAAACGAATTTCTTTGGAGCACTACTCCTTCTTAATCGAACGCAATTCTTTGGGAAAATCGTTTTCAATTGCTTTCTGTTTTCCATCTTCGACGATAATAATTTTTATACATAAGAATTATTTTTAAAATCGTGCTAGAAAAAGAGACCTTGTCATAACTAGAAACTTGAACTTATAAATACACTACTCAAGAAAAAATTAAAGTAGTCATTCTCGTTTGTTGACATACGGTTTAGCATAGCTGAACATTTTTAAATATTAACTATTTTTTTGGTCAACCACGAATTGGCTTGTTTTGTGTTTCTTTATTTATTTGCTTATTTCTAATACATTTTCCAATTTAGAAAAGAAATAAATAATCGTCCAGTATTGTTTTTCCCATTTCTGTATTAAATGAGTTTCGTGTTTTGTTTGTTCGGTTTTTAGCATATTTTCTGTTTTTATTTCAACTATCTTATAGATTTTTATTTGGTCACGAAATGGACTTCTTGTGTGTTTTTTGTTGCGTTTGACTAGCTACAATTTTTTATTTGTTTATTTTTACGTAATACATTTTTCAATTTGTTTTGTTCGGCCAAGAAATTATCTACATATTTTAGTTCCACATTTATATTTTATGAGCTAAAATGTTTATTTACATACATATTTCTATCACATTTTCGATTTTATTTGACTTTAACTTATTTGAGCAAGAAATTATCGGCCTATTTTGCGTTTTATGAGTTGCATTTTTGTTTGTTCATTTCTACCAGATTTTCTATTTTACTTCACAACATTTATATTTTTTTATTTAGGCACGAAATTGTTTGCCTTTTTTTCCTTTTGCGTTTTGTAAGGCGTATTTTTTATTTATAATTCTTTTCTCTTTAAACGAGTAAGTGTTGTGAGTTCTGTTTTCTATTCGTTTTATTTCTAAGTATTTTACAAACGTTTACTCAAGATTTTTTCTTGTTTTAATAATTTTTGTGACTTTTATATTTTGTTTTCGCGTACATTTAATTATTTCTACTCACTTTTACTTCAATATTATTTGTTTGCCCTTCCTTTAGTTTTATCTTTGTATATGTGTTTTGCATATTTATTTCTTTATTGTTTTTACGTGTACATATATTGTTTTATATTTTACTTTTCTACATTCATTGCTTATTTTCACTTGATTTTACATCAATATTATTCAGTTCGATTTTGTTAGTTTAATTAAGAAAGTAAATAAATAATAATTATTTTATTTTTATTTCTTTGTTCTGTGCCTTTTTGCATTTTGTGAGTTCTATTCTTATTCGTTTTATTTCTAAGTTCTTACGATCGTTTAGAGAGGATTTTTTCCTTTTGAGTTTTTTTTTGTATTTTGTTTTCACTTATTTATTTGAACGAAAAGTTCTTATTCATTTGCTTTTAACTTTGCATTTTTGCATAATTATTTGTCTGTTTTACTTTTTTCGTGTATTTTATTTTATATTTTGCTTTTCTGCATTCATTGTTCATTTCACTTCAATATTATTCAGTTTACCATTTTTAAGTTTGTTTTTATATTTGGCATTTCTGCATTCAGTTTATATTTGTACTCAATTTTACTGCAATACTATTTACTTCTGTTATGTTTGTTTAACCCAAAACTTTTTTTTTCTACTCTATTTATTAGTTTATACCTTGCATCTTTTTTATATTTTGCTTTTCTGAATTCATTTACTTATTTCTACTCGATATTACTTCAATATTATCTAGTTTGTTTTGTTTGTTGTTGTAATCAATAAATTCTTCTTTTCTATTTTTATTCCTTCGTATTTTGTTTTACATACATATTTATTATTTTCCTTTTTATGCCTTGCTTATGTTTGATGGTTTTCTGCATTCATTTGTTTATTTTCACTTGATTTCACTTCAATATTATTTAAATATTTTTGTTTGTTTAACCAAGAATTTTTTATTCTTCTAATTTTGTCTCTTTATATATTTATTTATTTTTACTGCATTCTCGATTTTGCTTCAGTGTCTAGTTTCTCGTTTCATTTTTATTATTCTATTTTTGTCTCGTTTCATTACGAAAGGCATTTAATTATTTTTTATTTTAGCCTTTTTATGTGTGTCCTGAATTTTATTTGCTTGTCCCTAATTTGTTCTCAATTTTACTTCAATATTTATTAAATTCCTTATGTTTGACCAAGCATTTCTT
The DNA here is from genome assembly GCA_958336345.1 of Dorcus parallelipipedus. NCBI lineage: Eukaryota > Metazoa > Arthropoda > Insecta > Coleoptera > Lucanidae > Dorcus > Dorcus parallelipipedus. The sequence goes on from OY284480.1 coordinate 36,272,776, forward strand.
ATTGTTCTTTTATTTCTTGTCTGTTTTAATAATAATGTTTTTTAAATTCAAGTTAATTAATTATTATTAATATAATTATGTATCGGATTGTGCTTCGGATTCGACGGACTCCTTCGAACTGGATTTTTGACGTTTTTCGTCATTTATGAGGTAAATCCTGAAGGATAAAAACATCTAGTAAGTAGGTCGCAGCCAGCAGTACAGAATCACCGGCCGAAACTTTTGATACCTAACAAAATAGTTTTCACATAAAAATGTTCACATACTTACAAGGCAGTCAAGGTGGGAATGACAAATAAGAATAGTGCCATCTTAGGGAATCGGAGACGCCGAGTCCGAATCTATTTCTACGTAATGGCTTTTTCTATTGGTGAGGGACGCAACTTTTGGAGCGAGTTTTTTTTTACAGTTAAATTTTAAGCCATTTCTTTCGAAGTAGGGAGCAGAAGCTCGATGGTACATCGGGTAGTGCTGAAGCCTAATAGGAGGAGGACCCTAATTCGATTTCCTGACACTGCTCCCTTTTTATTTTTTGTAGTTTAAATTTGTTATTACCAAAAAGAATATCGGGCTGACGCCGCATGACAATCATGAGAAGGCCAACACATCCGTAATTGCTGCACCGTATAAAGATTTTTTTTTAAATTTCTTTAATAGTTCTTCAAAAAATAAATAAATAAATAAAAGCAAAAGCTAAAAAAATCGCGCTCCAATTAAAAAAAAAAAACATTACGTTGAAACGACTTCAGATTCGGATTCAGCGTCCTCGATTCCCTAAGATTTTTTTTTTCTAATCTTATCTTGTTTCTGTTTTGAATACTTTTAGAATAGTGTAGCTTCTGTTCCCGGGGTTTAAAAAAAGTAGAGTGTTTCACAGTGAAAGCAAATTCAACAAAAATTTAGAAAAAGCAAAACAAAGCCGCCAAAGGCAATTAAATGCGAATAATGTTCTGGGTTAAACAGCTCGTCACATCTTTTCTGGCGCAACTCCACCAACAGAAAAAAAGAAACCTAAAATCCTAGAGGCTTGAGCCTCGCTCCATCGATTCGGATCTATCGCATGAACTCCACGAACAATGTGCACCACCGAAATAAATTAGTCGAAAGCCACCGCACCACCCGCTGGTTGCTTATTGTATCCGAACGGCCTCCGGCGATTCTTCAATTGAAACCTGTACACAATAACAATCGACGAATTCTTTCCGCAATGCTCTCAGCCATCCCTTTGTAACGCGAATCCGAAAATATGGGGGAACAGCTCGGCATTTACAGAATTCCTGACGATTCCTCTGGACGATTGTGGAACTTGCCCAGGTAGGTACGCAAGTCTGAGTCACGTTTTACCAACTGGACTAGCGAGGTGTTGCAGAGCTGTTTATTTTCATCGAGGGAATGGATGCTTTCCCCCGATGCGAAAGAGGCTCACATCAACTCGATACGAGGGTAGTAACATCATGAAAACTTAACGAGGGGTTCGAACAATGACATTCCAAACTCAATCTCTTTTTTGAATATTAGTGTACCTGTGGTTGACGTGAAAATCTATTTTTTTATCAAAAGGGGAGGGGGGGATACACTTGCTACGCTACTTAGTAATGTTGTTTTCAACTTCCCACGGCCAACATTTTGGAAGCCCAGATTTCGAAAGTAAATTGTTTACAATCGCCGAACTCTTTAAAAACAAGCCACGTTTATTTCAGTGCACTTTAAACTTAAAGTATTTTCACCATGTCCGTTCGTGCGCAAGCCTTTCAAATCAAAATTTGTTTAAACTTCGCGCTTGAGTCTGCTTTTATAATTGGATCCCATCGCGAGTCAAGGACGAGTCTTCTAGGTAGAATTATCCACGAAGCTAGTAGAATGTGACGACAAATATAAACACATCCTCTTTGTTTGCTTTACTTTTGGTTTGTCCAGCAGGATGTTGTAACAATCACCTCTTGGTACAGTATGCGCAAATATGGAAGACACCAGGACACGTACTTTAATTTAAATGAACGAAGAAGGTCGCGTTGAAATGTTGCGAGATAGAGATACGTTATTTATTTTTAAAAAAATATAACTAGAAACAATCGTGATTTTTGCATTTCGACGTCACATTTTCGCGCACATTTAATGTTGGCAGTGTATGTCAGTTGGCATCAACCTGACGATAGGTATAAATTGTAATAATCTTAAGTTGGCCCGTACAAGTTAATTTTACATTGATTTACGTTGGAGTTATTGCTTTCTGTAATCTTTAATGAAGATCTTTGCTCGAAACGTCGCGCATTGTCCGAAATGCATTTATTGATTCGTTTTCGTAAAAAAGGTAACGTGTTTTAATTTCCTGTTCGCTTCTTTCCGAAGTGATTTGGTTTTATAGACTGATAAGAAATGTTCAATATTCGCTTGTCTTTGTCTTGTACTTGGTTCGAGTTGTTTTATTTTCATCTTCTGTGTTCAATATATTTCTCAGTTGTACTCTGGCAACTACCACTTATTTACCTCTACTAAACAAATAAAGAAATAAAAAGGGTAACACTTATTTATAAAAAAAAATTGTAATAATTCTCCGTGCAATTTTCAAAATTTATTTTATTTTAAACGCTTTGAATATCTGCGTTTCTGCTCTATGTTGACGTTTTCTACCGAGTGTCCCGGCCCATCTCAGCTATAGGAAATTAACATGGGATTTTAAATATTATTGATTTTTAAGTTCCCAAGATAAAATACGACAAAAATTCACTTTCCGACTGCTAGTCCTCGATCGAAAATAACTTAATACTTGAAATTATGAAGAACTATGCTACAATTATTTAATAATTAAAGAAAAACGTTTTTAAAATTTGGCATGAACAAGGAATATGGTCAGGTTGTATGGGCTCCAGACATACGCTCAAGTGCCTATAGGGTTCAAAACCTCGTAAAGCTCTTTTTTTAAAATTATTATTACAATTTTTGACCATTTACATCTTTATGTTGTTCATAGTATTTGTAATAATAACAATGTAGGTGATTAAATTATAATTATTAAAAAAATAAGAACCTAATGAGATTTGAACCCGGGACTTCCGAGAGCCCATGCATGTTGGTCAATGCCCTTGCTTTTCACAAATTTTAAAAAGTGAAAGGGAATTTTAAAGTGAAACTTAATTTTTGAAAACTTTTTCTTTAATTATTTAAATAATTGTCGCATAATTAAGTTGTATTCGATCGAGGACTAGCAGAAGCAAAGTGAATTTTTGTCGTATTTTGTCTTGGGACATAAAAATCAACAAAGTTTGAAATCCCATGTTAATTTCCTATATCTCAGAAGGGCCGGGACACACGGTATATTTATAAAGGGTTTTCCTTTTTCATTTGATAGTTACTCTTTTGTTTTAGTCTGCCTGCTTTATCCCACTGCATTTTTATTTGATTTTTTTTTTCTATACTTCAACTTTACTTCAACATTATTTAATTCTTCTGTGTTTAGCCAAGAAATACTGTCGCTTTTCCTTAGTTTTTCACTTGTTCGCCATCACTATTTATTTGTACGTACCTTTCTAACGTATTTTCGATTTTACGTCAGTATTTACTAATTTTTTTATTTGTCAAAAAAATTATTGCCCTTTTTTCGTCTTTTTTGTACTCTACATATTTATTTGTTTATATCTTCAGTCTTCCTAATCATTCGTTTGTTTGTTTTTTTCTATATTTTTATACTTTATAAATAAAGGTGTTAGACAGGGCGATCCACTATCAACGGTACTGTTTAATTTTGTTTTGGAGGCAATACTGAGGGGAAAGTGGTATTGAAACGACGACGTTATCAGATAGCGGCATATATTATGTCGATGATCTGACCGTAATTATAAGATGAAGGAAGGAGTTGAAATCAGTATTTGGCAAACTGGAAAGTGCAGCAAGGACATACGGGTTAACAGTAAATGAAAAGGAAACAAAGTACATGGAGATGCATCAAAACGTTACGAAGGATACTTATGTTAGTTTCAAGGCGGAAGAAAGGGACTATAAATTTGAGAAAGTAATGAGCTCGGGTGACATTAACAAGCAATATAGGCGAGAGTTTAGAAGTCTAAAAGAGAATTATAAAAGGTAGTAAGGCAGTACGTGCCATTAGCAAAATATTCAAGTCCAAGAAGGTTTCTAGAGCTGCAAAATTAAGAATATATAATACAATCGTACGATCCTCTGTGACATACACATGCGAGATATAGGCAATGACGAAACAGATGGAATGAAAACTGGAAATATGGGAGAGAAGGGTGTTAAGAAAAGTTTTAGAAGGAGTAAAGACGGACGACGGAAGATGGAGGCGAAAAACTAACCAAAAAGTACATGAAATTTTTGGAACTCCATCCATAACGGCATACATAAGAGCTCAGAGAGTAAAGTGGTTGGGACACGTCTAGTGGAAAAATGAAGAAGGGACGACCAAAAAAAAGGTGACTGGATGCTGTTGTGACCGATGTGAGAAGAACAGGAGTTGAGGATTGGAGAAGCAGAGCTAAGGATAGAGACAGATGGAGAAGAGTTGTGCTAAAAGTTAAGGAGCTGTGAAATAACGGAAGATAACAATAGTCATGGGCCTTCAAGGCCTGTAAAGCTGGAATATATATACATATACTTTATCTTCTGCACGCATATTTTTTGTATTCGATTTTGCTTCAACACTACTCTACTTATTTAATTTTTTTCTTTTTAGCCAGAAAGTTCTTATCGTTTTCCATTTGTTTTCGACTTTTTCACGATTCTAGTTATACATACTTTTGTTTTATTTCTATTGGATTTTCGATTTTACTTAAATACTTTTGTTTTTGCTTTTGTTACATTTTTATGTTTTATTTGTTTATTTCTAGCACATTTACGAATTTTCTTCACTGAGACTTCTTCTTGTTGCTACGGTTGCTACTCTCATAGAGACTCTACGAAAAGTATCATAAAATAATTTTCAGTTTTCTCTAAAATTATCCTTAATACTTTGTCCCCATTTCTTCCATGATCCCTTTTTCGCTTCTCTTTAGAGATCTCGTAATTTTCTACACTATTTTGATTCAAGTACTTTCTCCATTTTTAATGAATTTTTTGTTATTCTTTGCTCCACTCTTCTGTTCTCTTTGTGTTTTCGATATTCCGCAACTTTCTTTTACTGCCTCTGTCAATATTTTTTACATATCCTAAATGTTATTTTTCTTTCTTCTTGTTGCTTTTTTTAGGTTTTCTTGATTTTCCTTCCCGAGTGTACCGTTTTTAAGTGTAGGTATATTTTCTCCTTTACTTTCTTATTTTTTATTTGATTTCTCTTCTGTATTCGTTTTTAAAAAGTAGCAATCAATTCCGATCTCTACTTGTCTCGACCCTTTTACTTTTACTCAAGAAATTAAAATAGGCTGCAGTATAAATAAATTAGAATTTCAAAAATTGAAAAGTATACCTATATTTAAAAAAAATAGAACATTCTATCAGTTCAACTCAAAAACTTTGAATAGGTGTGAATAATTCATTAAATTAAATGATTTTTTAAAGTCACTTAAATATGAGCAAATGTTACATCCTATTGATTAGGCCACCCACATGCCACTGAGGAATGACCCGTTTATAATTACCGCTACATTTTAGCAACATGTGCTCTAGTCGGCTCTAGATCTACCGATCGAGAACGAAAGGACCCGAATCATCAACAAGCGCGTAATTTAAAAAGTTTGTTTTCAGATGGCATCTAATGCAGCGAAAGAGAAACCGTGAGATTTTTGAAGTTAGTGTTTAATGAATTATTAACTCGTTAGTTTCTTGTTTATGACGCTTGGTAATTATTATCAAAACTCAAACTTATTTTTCAAAAGAAAATCGTAAAAAGCGTGAAGATGAAATCCTCAAATACCTCGGCTATCTTTGAAACAGATTGTAGTTGCACTTATACATTTTGGCAGGCATCCATCACAATACTCAAGAAAGCAATGTTGTATGTATCTATTCAGAGACCTCTACGTACACAAATAGCATCACGAATGACGTCACGGATACAAATGCTCCTTTCAGCAGGTAATAAAAAATACACAAGGCATTCCTAACACCGAAGGAATTCGTAATTTTAGAGAGAAACCGACGGCTCATAAATAAGTAATCCTTCGTTGTTCCGACGAGCGTCCGTCATTGATAATAAAATTAATATGTACACGCTGGACGAAAATAAACGTGTTTAAATGTTAACGAGTCAGGCATTATTGTTATTCTTTTGCATAAATTACCGTCGGCTCTCCGACGTTTTTAAAAAACGTTAGCAAAGGGCAACGACGAGCTGGTTTATTAACTGAGGACACCATTGACGCAACAACAATAACAACAACAGATTGTCCGTGGGCGTTGTTACATAACATCGCTTATGGGTAGAGTGAATCACGAATGAAAAAACGTTAAGTGAATTGGTAAACAGCGATTGCGAAAGTGAGGAAGGAGTGCTGCAGATGATCGATCGAAATCTCCTAGCAAAGGAACCTGAAGGGGAAAAAGAACAGGATGGCCATTTGTAACTGTCACAAGATAATAAAATCCTATGTCTTCTAAAACGTAGAGAGCAATTTCAAAAAATTCCACACACAGTTCTGGAATTCTACCTTATATTATCGAAAATAATGGTGCTCAAGTTCAAGTTAATTTTCCTACTCATTGTCAGTAAGATTTGGAAATATCTCCCAAAATTGTTGACACCTTCCTTGTTATACAAAATAATTATTTAAAAGTTGAGAGATCTAGCAGGATAGCAGTCGACTGCTATCCTCCTCTCTCAACTTTTCCTTAAGTTCGCAGTCGCGATCAGAAGCCGTTTTATCAAAATAATTATTATAAAAAGTGAAACTGTATTTCTTTTTTTTTTTTAATTAACATAGAAATCATTATTACAAGAGAAAGGAGAAATAATTTGCTTTTGTTTAGATTTTAGATTAGATGAATTTAAGAAAACTTGGGAATTAGACAAGAGATGGCACCGTCTTCAAATGAAAGAAAAAAGTAGGCGGCCCTTTGTAGCTGGCCCGTAAATGGCAAGTATTTCCTAACGTACACTTAGCAACTAGACAAGAGATGGCATTGTCTTCAAATTCAAATGAAAAAGAAAAGAAAAGTGGGCTGCCCGGCCCAATTGTACAGGCTGTTTTTAAATGAATATAACTTTGCAACTAAATAAAAGATGACACTATCTTCAAGTGAAAGAAAAATGAGAGAAGAAAGTAGGTCGTCATTTACAAAAAAAATGTAACTTTCATAATTATCCAAGTATCTCGCACTTTAAATCTTTTGTATTTTTTCTTTAATTTCCTGTTGAAGAATTAAATTTTTAATTAAATTGACAACCATTGTAGTTAAATTTTCTGCTGAACAAGAGATGGCACCATGCGTTACAAAATCTTAGAATCTAAATGCTAATAACCATAAACACCGGTGCCAAAAAAAAATATATTATGTAAGTACTGATAAATGAAGTTTCAGGAAAATTGCTTACATTTTATCGACGTGGAGATGGCGTAAAGATCACCGATTTTAAAGATGGCTTAAAAACCATAAGACAAAGAAGTTGTAACAGTACAAAACTTCTTAAACATTTCTTAGTTGACAAAAAGGCACCATACTCTTCATTCTATTCAAAAAGTAAAATCATTTTCGGAAATCTGTAGCTTGTGATATTAATCAAAAGATGGCTCAATAACATAACTTCTGGACCTATAGATAATATTAAATAAATTATTTCTTAATATTTATTTTTTTGTGTGTGACAAGTTGAATTTTTAGTTTTAGAACTGCGAGCAAAGTTGTAAAAAAAAACTTTCATTTTTTAACAAAAGATGGTGCTGCGTAATGATGATGAATTGTAAATCACGAACAGAACAGAGCGGCAACAACTGCTACACCAAGCTCGCAACAAAAAGGAAACGAAAGCACATTCCATCATTCCCGGTTTAATTAATTAACTTAGCGTCCAGGTCCAACTCCCCGGTATCAAGCACCGGGTCACATGCTGAACTTCTTTTGTTTTTCTCTGCCAACGAACAGGCAAATATTGATCTTGAGCGTCTCACTCGGGAAAGTACGATGTGTTGCGAGGGTTACGTCCTGTTTCTGGGAACTTCTGCAGGTTGAAAAAGCGACGGCGGAGGTTAGCGGCCTTCCACTTTGAAAAAAAAAAGGGAAACAAAAGAGGCGCAGAATTTATGGCAGATGTTTAAATAAAACCGTCGAGACTTCGTGCCAACAATTTAGAACATGGCAAGTGAATGTCAAGTAACGGTAACGGATAGCTAGAACCACCTGCGTAACTTGTGTTTACCGAGCTTAAAAAAAAACTTTCCTTCTCTATCTCGATGGCAATAGACCCGTTGGTAACATGCGGTCAATATCACATTCCCGATCGTGAGTGGAATGCTTTAAATTTTCATAGTGCGTATCCAGGGCCGACCTGCAAGGCTGAGCTACTTTCAGAACTGTAAAGTATTTGAAATACATACTTTTTTAATTTGCCCCATAGTATTTACATTTGGTACCAAATTTTATGAATACTCAATCGCATACTGGAAATACTTTTAATGTTTTAAACATCATGGAATATACATCCAATATCTGTATGAGTATCTTAAATACTTTACAAAAGACAAACGATGAAATGCTATTTAAAATTTGCTTTCGGTAATTGGTATACTTAGTTTAAAGTATTTGCATTTGACAGTTGATTTTTAGTGAATTAATTAATAAGAATGGGTTGTCACATACTTAGAATTTTAAGTAGTACTTGGCAATAAAATAACCTCTCGGTCGAAGTATTTGAAACACGTATATTTAACTATCGGATAAAACACATCTAATACACATTATTTCAAGTATTAGCATCTAAAACTTTTATTTTAAGATACCTTTTAAGATTAGCATTTGAAATACTTTACGACGGATTGAAAGGGCAGTTTTTGTTTTAGCAGAAAATGCCTTTAATCCAGGAATTAAAGTTAGATCTTTGGAAACTCCTAAGTATTTGCAATTGCAACTTCATTTTTATGAGTATAAGTATTTGAAATTAAAAGTAATGTATTAAATGCAGAACAATTGTGCAGAATATTCGGAGGATTTTCGTAATTTAGGAATTGCTATTTGATTTTGGATGTGCATAAAAGTATTTGCCTGTAGTGTCTGATTCTCACAAGCAATAATACTCTAATATTTCAAATGCTTATGAATATACGAATTTATTAAAGGAAAACTTGGTACGTCTCGAGTTATTTCAAAGTGTATTTAAAATAAAATATTCTTCATGATAATAAAATAACTTGCAAGTATTTGAATAATATTTGTTAACAATAATACTTCAACACCGAACAGTATTTGAAAATACATTATCTAAATGCTTTTAAAATACATATTTGCTTTTCTTCAAATACTCAAGAATTTTTGAAATATCAAAAAAGTATGACGTACAATTTCAGTATTTCGAACATTTGTATAAGTATTTAAAATACGTATAATTTTTGATAGGATAATAAAATAACTTTACCCACGCAAATATTTGAAGTAATATTTAAAAACAATAATTCATTAATAAACGGTATTTGGAACACATTATCTGAAATATTTTTACAATTTTTATTTCAAATGCTTAAGAATTTGTGAAATATCAATTCAAGTATTTCAAGCATTTACATTAGTATTTGAAATAGCTTCTTGATTCTGCACTATAATAACTTTATCCTCGCAAGTATTTGAAATAATATTTAATAATAACAGAACAGTATTTCGAATATATTAACTGAAATGCTTTTAAAACTTTCATTTCAAATACTTGTTTTTTATTTAAAATATGCAATTATTTAGAACTTTTACATTAGTATGTATTTGAAATACATGATAAGTAGCTTGAACCTGGTCAAATACTGAAATAATATTTGATTAATAATTCAGTGAGGAACAGTATTTGGAACACATTAATTAAAATACTTTTACAATTTTTATTTCAAATGCTTAAGAATTTGTGAAATATAAATTCAAGTATTTCAAGCACTTACATTTGTATTTAAAATACACTTTTTAATTCTATAATAAAATAACTTTAGAAATATTTCGAATAAATCATTTGAAGTACTTTTGCAATTTTGATTTCAAATACTTAAAATTTAGTGCGATATCAATTCAAGTAGGTACATATTTCAAGCATTTACTTTATTATTTTAAACACACTTCAACAATATAGTAGGTACATAATAACTTTGGCTAGGAGAATATTTCAAATCATATTAATAATAATAATTCAATAACAAACAGTATTTGGAATACTTTTAGAATTTTATTCTTTTAAATACTTATTTACTTCAAACGCCTAAGAATTTATGAAATATCAAATCAGAAAGTCATATAATTCAAGTCTTACAAGTTATAAGTATTAGAAATAAAATTTTTGACTTGATAATAAAAAAAGAAACTTTAATCTGGCAAGTATTTGAAGTAATAGGTCTGTTCGATAGCTCTGCACTTTCTACACTTTTAACGCCTTTACTCTATTTTTCTCACTCCTATATACTCGCATTAATTATATACATCTCACTCTCTCAGGAGCAGTTGGTGTAAAAAGTGTAGAAAAGGGCAGAGCTATCGAACAGACCTAATATTGATAACATTTCAATATCAAACAATATTTGGAATACTTTATTTGAAATACTTTAGCAACTTTTTATTTCAAATACTTTAGGATATGTGAAATATAAGCAAGTATTTTGTACACTTTGTACAATTAATAAGTAAGTAAGGCAGTAAGGTCAATTTGAACTGATCAGAAAAAAATGTCGTCTAATTGAACACTTCCCTTAATTGAATTTTTTTGTAAATCCAATCGAGACCCCCAGCTTTTTAAAAGCTTATCGGGAAACGTGTTTTACCGATTATTTAATATTACAACAGCGGCTATGATCGACTTACTAGATATTTCTTTTGCCTACGATATTCTCATTATGAACTGGGAAAATGCAGTTCGAGAAATGAGAATAAAATCTCAGACGTGAAAGCATGTATTCCAAGATGAGAATCGAACCTACACCTAAGCATCAAGCGAATCTAAGTACTAAGTTCGTTGCCATCGGTATCAACCAACTCAGCTACACAACTATTACTTTTTTCAACTCCATTACAAAGACTACAAGTTGAGAAGGTGGAGACTAGTTATTATTTATTTCCCGCTGCGGCTACGACCGACTTACAAACGCAGAAAACTCTCCAGTTCGAAAGATTATTTCTGTATTTCGAAAATGACGTGTTTTTTTGAAAATTTATTGACTTCTGCACACGTGAGGATATAAAACTTGACGATTACACTTACTTAACCAGCTCAAATTTCGCAATTAAACGTCGATTTTATCTTGCGTTTCGTTTGGACGTCGTTCGCGCTTGCCCTAGATGTAAGCAGGTGAGTGACGCAGTAAAAACGATTCTGTAATTGCAGGGTTTAATTGGCGTGTGTAATCTACCGGAAATTACGGCTAAACAACCGTTATTAAAGGAAAATTAAGTTTCCTTGGCAACGTATTATATGCCCACCAGGGCAGGCGGAGTTGTACACAATGTAACATAGGTAAACTTTTTTAATAGATTTGACATTTTTTCGAGCAAGTATTTGGTAGAATTTATCTTTACTTAAATAATTTTGGAAAACTGAAGACCAACGTATTATACCCCAAATTTTGAATCTTTTATCACAAGTATTGTGAAGATTTTTTTCTCTAGATGATTTTGTAAAACCTTGATGGTGTTTTCTGCCTGAAAACAATCTTATACTTCACGCCCGTTATTCATTATTATTACACAATCTTCCGCCGGATACGGCTACCTGATTATTTATTGTAAAACATGTTGTCCAGCATGTAAACCGAACCACTGAGCTGCAACATTCACTTATTCTGGACAAGCGTGCGTGAATCATGTTTTTTAAATCGCAGACATTGTTAATTGTTAAAAAAAAACGTCAAATTGCAAAAGTTTTTAGCAATTCAAATTTTATACGTTTTTTAAGTCTAATCTCAACGAATGCACAATTTTAAGATGAATTTCATTTTAATGAATATAATTAGCAGATTATTTCCAGCCAGAGCTACGTGTATAATAATAAATTCAAATAATTTAAATATTGTTTTCTTTTTACCATCGCAGTTAATGGCATGCAGAAATGAACGTCGTATTCCTACAGAAAATATTTTTTAAGTGAGAATCACTCGATATACACAGGATGACATCACTGTTCAATGACATCACATTGATTTAAATGTCTAAAAAAGATATGTTACGCAAGAAAAAAAACATTAAAATGAATCCTTATAATATGATGAATCAGACGAAAATGATGTGGGGGTTTTATATTAAACCAAAAATTTGATTGGCACTCCCGAATAAGGTGAAACATATTAGGAGGGAAACGTACTGTCAGAATCAAAAGTAATGTATCCCCTATAAATTTTCAATTATTGCCTAACTACTACAAGAAATAGACTTAAAAATTTAATGACTTAAAATTTTATTGGGGAGACATCACTTTTATCGCTCGCTGTACTTCTTACTGCAAAATAAAATGAAAAAGGCGTTTGCACAGACTTCAAACTTAATTTAGTTTTAATATCGGCAGCGGCCGTGGATACGAAAAATCCTTCGGAATTTCAAGGATTAAGGCTACCTAATTCATGTTGAAACATTAACCACGTTTGATGTCTTATTTCTACTTTTCTCATATCCAATATGTGAGACTGTCATAAGAACACGACATGTTTTAAATTTGTATAAATTGCCCCCAAAGAGAAAATGCGATGGACCTACATAAATAACAAACAAAATCGGCTAGCGGCGTTCAAAAAATAACACGCCCAAACTGTACATAAAAAAGACTAAAACGAGCTCGGCGCAGTTCATTTTTTCTTTCATTTCAATTAATAAATCATGGGGATGTGACGAGATAACAGGTTTTCATGTCCTAATGGAAAAATTATGCAACAACACTTGCAGCCGATACTAAATATCCTCGACTTAATTCGAGTTACGATTTCCAGTTGGCAACACTGTTGCGAGGACTTCCTAAAAAGGAAACGGCAATACTTCCCCGTCACCGTCTCGAACCAGCAAGACCGATGTAAACAGCTCAGATTAATTAATGCACAGAGGTGTCCACGTCGTGAGGGTCCGGCTTTCTTTTTTTGGTTTTCTTGTGTTAAGACATTGCCCAAAAACGAGGGTGGATCTATCTGCACGCAGCTTGAATCCGGGGCTGCTTATATTTCGACGTAACCAACGCCGGAGGAGAGAAACCGGATCGATACTACGCCCGCTTTCAACAGCTGGTTCCAAAAGGGTCGCAGAATTACAAGGTTGCACACGTCCGAAAACGAACACGATTCGTTCGTGCTCTCCAAAATGCGAAGTTACAAAGTCTATTTTTGTGCCACTTTATTTTCTATTTACAACCCTGATCTTATTCATCAATAATAATTAATTTTATTAACGTGGTCAAAAAAAGAAAGAATAAAACAAATTGCAAATTGGGGCAAATTGCATTAATTTAAAAAAAAATCAAATAAGCAAAGTTTGTTCTTGTAGGGTCTTTATGAACCAATGAAAAGCACCGATTTTCATCTACACGACAAATGGAAACACCTCATTAGTCATTCGCCAGGCCCCCACCCCTGACCCTACCCTGACTACCTGCGCCTATAAATAGAACAACGTCAAACACACCTCACTCAGTCTCTACAAAACAACAGGAAGAAGAATGTCTCTTTATCTCCGCTTCAAATTTGAAATTCCTTCCTTTCTCATAATCAAATTTTTGGGTCTCATTTTTTATGTGTGACCTTGATTATTTCGTTTCGCAAAATATTTCAATTTTTAGACAAAATGTGGCTTTGTTGTTCCTAAGCAATCAATTTTAGAACAGACGTTACAAATCCAACAGATTTTCGCAAAGAATAAAATTCGTTCAATCGCTAGTTATGTGTATGACATACCTAAGTAAAACGTCATGTACTTTAGAATATTGCAGTTCGAAGGAATATCCGCAGAAGGTTGCTTCAAGTGTAGCTGAGTTTTTTAAGTACATAGTTTTTTTGTTGTTCTTTGCAGTATGAACGCCAAACAGTAACTGAATCTATGCCCTAACGTGGTCTAACCTCTTTTGTAATTGAGGCACCATTATTTGGTAATGGCTTAGTCCAGGATTATTCAGTTTTCGTGATGATCTTTTTGGAAGTAGACGTTATAAACCAAACACAAATGCAAAAGATTCTTCTTTTAAAATTGTATCATATCATTGGGTATCAGGTTTTTTGGGAAACCACGCCTTTCTATTCCTTGTCCATTTCTCATTCAAGCTTTTTTGAAGAAAACATAACAAAACGAAGGCCCAAAACTTGACTTTGACTTGAGAAAATGACCGTCTTTCTTAACTTTACTTTCGGCGGTCACTGCCACTTTTATTTATTCATGGGAAAAGTAAATCAAACGCGAGACGGAAACAAAAGATCACGCCTATTCGTACAGCTGCGGAATCAAAAAGCGGGACAGTATAATGTCGTTAGCTTAATTGTTACTTCTTAATTCTGGTAACTATGTAGTAACTTAGCAAACTTCGTAGTTCATAATACACGAAATCATTCTGTTTGTGTCTGAAATCCATATCGTATAAATTAAAAAAAAATTAAACAGTGAAACAATATTAGTTGAATGCCATAACGCCATTAAGGCTTGTCCCGCTTTATGATTCCGCAGCTGCACTTCCATTCGTCATTCGGCCTTCCTTTTTTATTAAATTGGACTTCGTCTAATGACCAGCAATGACAGAACCACCTTTTTGGACGTTTACTGAACTTATTTATATCTAAACTGAGAAGCCACGCCTTTCTTTTGCATTTCTCATTGATGATTAAATTGAAGATTTTTCCAAGTATTGCAGAAAACTTATAACAAAATAAACGCCAAAATCGTGATTTTGAAGAAAAAACAGCTGATCTTAGCCAACTGCTTTTCTGCGCATTTTTGATAAAAGTAAATTGAGAAGCGTAAAGCGCAAACAAAAGACGACGTCCATTTTTTTTCTATTCGACATTCCTCCTTGTTTTTTTTTTTTTTTCTATAAGTAGAGTTCAACCAATGAGACATTGACAAAATAAATCAACCACCTATTTAAACTTTCACTGTACATGCTTGATTTATATTTAAATTGAGAAGCCACGCCTATTTGTATTTTTCATTAATGATTGGTTGAAGATTTTCTTCAAGTGTTACACAAAATAAACGCCCAAATCGTAATATTGGGAAAACGACTACTTCTGCATTTATAGCAAAAGTAAATCAAGAAGCACAAAGCGCAAACAAAAGGCCACGCCCATTCTCTTCCTGTTCGTCATTCTTCCTTCGTTTGTTTGTAGACTTCAACCAATGATTGGCATTGACAAAATAAATGACCTGCTTATCGGGATATTCGTTACACTTTAATTACACCTGAATAGCAAATGTAAATAGAGTGAATTTGCACAGAATGTTTCTTCCAAGGTTACCTGCTGAATATCAAAGACAGACATTTCATTGGTCATCAGAATTTTTAAAAACCCTGCCTATTTCCTGCTCATTTTCATTGAAGATTCCTTTCTTTTAAAATCACACTTAGAAGTAAAAATTAAGGCCTAAATTAACAATTTTACTTCATCAACTTTCTGGGTTATCAGTTATTTACATTTACGGGAAACTTCTTCTGAGGTTTTCCAATTTTCAGTTTGTTAAGAAACCACGCCCATTATCTTTCTCATTCAAGATTTTTTTCCTCTGTATATCACGCTTCGACCAATGACCAACAAGGAAAAAATGAACCGCCTAAACACACTCTTGAGAAAATAACTGTGCCACACTTTATCGCCGTTCACATTAGCAAATGCATAACAAAAACAAAGAACTCAAATACGTGAAAGAATTTTCTTCTGGAACAGCTTGATATCATTGGTTGTCAGGTTTTTAATAAGCCACGCCCATTCTTTTTCAATTTTTCCACCCGCAACTAAAGAGAAGAATAATCATTGGCTATCAGATTCTTTTCGTTTTTGAAAGCCATTCCCTTTCGATTTTGCAATCGCGATTCTTTCATTTTTTAATTAATCTTTCAACTGATATTCAATAAGGCCAAAAAAACCCTGAAACTGCATGAATTCTTTTCTGAGCACGTGGACTATCTTCAGTTTTTGAGAAGCCACTCCCATTTTCTTTATAATTTCTCCTGGGAAATAGTTTCACAAATCTGTCTTCTAGACAACATGTAAGATATCTTTGGTTTTGAGTTTTTTTTTAAATAAGCCACGCACACTTTCTTTCTATTTTTTCAATCGAAACTTGAGAGACCTTCTGGAATTGTTCTATTACCATTGGTTGTCAATTTTTTTTAAGTCACGTTGATTCTCTTTCCATTTTACAGTTGAGATTCTCTCTTATTTAAAGTACCCACGCAACTAATGTTTCAACCTCTTCTGGGGGTTATGGGTTTTCTTCAGTTTTTGAGAAGCCACAGGTTGGCTTCAATTTTTAAGAAGCCACACCTATTTTCCTTCCCATTTCTCATTGGAGGTAGTTTCCCCTTTCAACCAATGACCAACAAACAAACAAAAAACAAAACAAGATTAATTTGAAAAGGCAAATGAGCAACGGTCCTTCTTCACCAATGACTCCTGGAAATTGCAGTTCTCATTTATAGGAAACTGTACTTAAATCGTAAAAGGGTCAGACGGTAAACATTGGCCGCGGGGCGCATTATTCCTCGAACCGGCTCTGTGTGCAAGCAAGTTAATTAAAAACCCGTCAGACAGGCATTTCACATCCTAGAAAGCGTAGGCATATTTTACACACAGATCAAAACGGACGATATCCGCGTCTTCGCGCCGTCACGGCGTCTAGCTCCGACCTTCATCGGCGATTGGTTGAGAAGAAAATGAAAGAATGCCTCTGCCTGAACAAGAACAAAAGAAATCCCAGATTCGAATCAAGAAATTACACAGCAACTTCCGTTAAGCCTCCTGCATCATTGACTGCAAGCAACATATTAAACACCGTGCACCGGACGAGACGGTTCAGCGTTGCCGGATCCGTTGCACTTGTCTCACACTGCTATTGTTAGACAGCCCAAGTTTGACAACGTCGCCGCTCAAACTGGCGTCCTTGTCCGCATATAGGGGCTCTGTTCTATTTTATCTCTTCGATTCATGTTTTTTTCGCTGTCACAGTCGCCGAATTAAAAATACGACGTTGCCATATCGATCGGTTATGCGGGCCTTTCGGCGATCTTTTGCAATTCTTTTTTCTTCAGGGGTGTTGCGCGGTGACTTCAAAATTAGCTGAGATGACCGACCCTTGATTGACTGATGAGAATTTTACAAAATTATATTGTCACGAATAATGTGGCGAGAACTCGAGTGAGCCCTTGCACACAGGTGAAACGTTCTTTTAGCAGCAGCACAATTTACTGCATACAATGGGCCAGAAAAAATTAATTATTGCTTTTTACTACTACTCATAAAGCGGATTCAAATTGACGCGTCGGTTTACGAGGACGTCATATCTGCCACTATAAAGCCTACACACCTGAATAAACACGACGTCGATTAAATGAAATGTTCTGGCACTGATGGGAGCATTGCTCTATTCTTTTTCGATCTACAAACTGAGATTGATTGAGGGCGTGGTGAGAAATTCATTTAACTCATTTTAGGGC
Organism: Dorcus parallelipipedus; assembly: GCA_958336345.1. Lineage (NCBI taxonomy): Eukaryota > Metazoa > Arthropoda > Insecta > Coleoptera > Lucanidae > Dorcus > Dorcus parallelipipedus. Next base: position 36,290,513 of record OY284480.1, read on the forward strand.
GAATTTTGAGCTAGAATAAGACGGTACTAATTTGTGTTACTTCTTGTAGCTAAATAGAAAACAAAAAAAAATCTGAAAGTGTACTATTAGAAGCTATAACATCAATTCAACTGCAATGAGGACAGTAGTATAAATAAATTTCTGAGAAATTCCTTATACTTAGACAAAGAACATGAATAAAGAATAAGATTGACGATCAATTCTCATTAAAAATGAAAGACAATACTTTAGGATCGATGCATCCTTTGATGTAGATACAACAGAAGGTGCACGTTCATCAACATGAAACAATATTCCAGGCATTTTTCGTTTGTAATTCTTTCATGGGGTTGTTTTATCCTGTACTGCTTTTGATCAATCTTCGAATAACTTGGTTAAACTTGTTCCACGCATCCACCTCGAGTTGAAAACAAATTAAGAGAAAGCTCTTAATTTGTTTTCGACTTTTTCCATGCCTTGAAAATGGTTTCGTTTAAAAAAAAACTTAAAATTTAGTAGCATTCATCAATCGAACATTTTCCATTAAAGTTCTTCATCGGGTGTTCCTTTTTGGCTCTTTACTTTCCCTTTAGGCTCTTTACTTTGTCTTCCTTTTTAGCTTTTTACTTTAATAACAGAACCGCAGAATGCAGCAGAAGTTTGTAAAATGGTTTCAACTTATTAGTGATAAGAGGTTGCACAGGCTGAAGAGAATGGAACAAAAATAAACAAAATAATGATAATTAAATCAATAAAAGACAAATAAATCCACAATCACATTATAATTGGACTTTTATACAAACTTTTCGTTTTACGAATTCATATTTTTTAAATGTGTGTGTTGTCCATGATTAGGTAATTAAATGAAAGTATGTAATGTAAGTACTTCCTAATTTATTTCTCATTAATTTAGCGACCGGTTTCGATTGTTAAATCAATATCAGGCCACTATCGTCAAAATTTGATAATAAATTTGAAAAACAACATTCATTAGAGGGAAGAAGAAAGCACACTAACAACATTCATTAGAGGGAAGAAGAAAGTATATACAGTATACTTTCTTCTTCCCTCTAATGAATGTTGTTTTTCAAATTTATTATCAAATTTTGACGATAGTGGCCTGATGATGATTTAACAATCGAAACCTGTCGCTAAATTAATGAGAAATAAACTAGGAAGTACTTACATTACATACTTTCATATTTTTTAATTAAATTTCGCTCATTCTGATTCCATAAATGTGGTAATTGTGGATAAATCGTTGTATTGTATGCGTGTTTTAGATGCATTTTATCCACTTAAGAAAATTAAACATTTTGCGTGGATAAAATGCTATCTAAAACACTTATACAATAAATAACTATAAATAATTAATTCGGTTACGAAAAGGTAACTGAAGATCCAAGAGTTGCTTTCATAATGATATTTTAAATTTAAAGTCCCCCCTCCCGCACAAAATGTAAAAACTCTTTTGTTTGCGTATTTAAAATCACTTTAAATTAGTCTCCCTAGGGCCAGTTTCATAATGGAATTTAAAGAAGACTTTAAAATGACATTCAAATGTGTAAGCAAATGTATTTTGACATTTATTTTTACATCTGAAAATGACTTTGCATTTAAAGTCTCCTTTAAATTTCATTATGAAACTGGCCCTTAATCCTATTATGAAAACAGCCCTAAGCTTCTCAAGGTTTAAAAAAAAAATTAAAATCGAACCTTTTCCAAACAGAACGAAAACATTTCATCTTTTTTCAAAAACGGATATCACGACGAATTTATTATTGAACCGCCCGCGCCCAGGAAAACAAAACAAAACGAAAAAACAAATGACAATCAATTTTAAAAAAACATAAAATATTACAATAACCAACAACTAAATACAGAATTTGACAATCAGAAAAGGATCGGCGATTCTTCTCTGCCAGAGAGCGACTGAGAAAGAAAAAACCATGAATGAATTTAAAAAAAAACAACAGGTGTCCCATATAAATCGTAACCCCTTAAAATTAGAAAATAGGCAACACATTTTACGTCTGTGCTTAGTGTACATTATGAAAACGCGAAGTTATTTCCGATTTGATTGACGGGTTGCCCATTCTAATATCTTCAGGGGTCACGGTTTATAATGGGGCTCCCTGTACACATGAATTCGACAGAAAAAAACCAAAGAGAGAATAAAACAAGCTGCAACGGAAGGCAGAAATTACATCAACAGAAAACAAAAAATCGACGCAAAAAGAATGAAAATTAAAAGTAATAGAAAGAATAATTCGTTAGAAAAAAGCAAAACAAAACTGAAACAAATTTAATCTAAGTACTAAGAATAAAATGAAAGAAAAACAAGTGAACACCGATTATTCTCCAAAGTGATATATTAAAAAAATTAAAATACCAACAAATAGAGAAGTTTACTATTTTGTTTTTAAGAAAAAAAATAAACTTAGTGCAAATTGATGTAAAACTGTGAAAGGATTATTAAAATATTTTCTATGCCCCACCACACACACCACAATGTCTGAAGAAGGATGAATGAAAAACAAAAGACGATCGACGGTTCTACAATGTAAAAAATTTGATGGTAAATTTACCTGAATAATCATTGGTTATTTGTGGCCAGCAATAATCATGGTAAAAATACTGTAAAAATACATGTAGGTTTACCATGAAATGGTAAAAATATATGTAAATATATGTAAAATATATGGTAAACCTACATGTATTCTTACAGTATTTTTACCATGATTATTGCTGACCACAAATAACCAATGATTATTCAGGTAAAGTGAAGTGTCTTTTCGAAATGCATCAGTGTGTAGTTTTCTTTTATTTATTTATTTTTATTTTTTTCAAATGCGTAAGTCCTAACTTCAAGCATTTCCTTGTCCGTGGAAAATTATTACAAAATACGTAATTTACAATTGATCGTATACTCTATAAAATTGATATAAATATCAACTTTTCGCTGTACGTTTGACCTCTTCAGGATAAGTAGTAAACAGTCCTAATCTATGGCTCACACTATGAAGTCTGAAAAATGTGATAAATTAATAACAAATGATCCGTCTCAGCTTACCGTCACTAAATAATTACAGTACCGCAACCAGCCGCCATTTTAGTGCAAAATATTGGCGGGAAATTTAAATGTCTAACGCTAACACCGACACGAAAGAAAATTACTAGAAAAGTCAGCCATTGAAATTTGCCGGAAAGAAAATCACTAGAAATGTTGGCCATTTAAACTTGCTGGAAAGAAAATCACTAGAAAAGTCGGCCATTTTAGTGCAAAAAACGTGGTTTCCTTATCTTACACATTAAGCCTATGGATTGCAGTACTGTATTTATTTAGTGACTGCACCTCAGCTTGCTTCAGTTCTCATAATTAAAATTAACCCAACTAAAAACAAAATAATAATATTTAATTTACAACAAATAACGAATTTTCCTCCAAATTTAATTAAAATTTCAATACCTACATATTTCTATTTCTGTTTACTAACTAAATCACGTGATCCGCATAGAATAATATAAAATAAACAATGTCATTCAATTTTACAACAGAGTATTTATTGTACGTGGTGAAAAGAGCAATGGAAAAAATAAAGTAAAAGAAATTTAGGGAATAAACTGATTAAATGCGCCCGGTCTGACTACCGAAAAAGTAGAAAGGCTTTAGGATAAGTAAGAACTAAATAATAAATATTTTTACAGAATACGGTAAAGTGAAGACGACGACATAGTTAAATAAAGCAATTAAATGACAGGAACATAAGAAAAAAAAAACTTCAGCTTAACTTTAAATAACAAAAATAAAATCAATTATGTATCTACACGAGAAAACAAGTAGAAACAGAAAAAAGACGATTCTGAATGCGGACATACATATCTACTTTGCAAGAGCTACAAAAGGATGAAAAACAAGAAAATTTGAAACAAAAATGGCTGGGCACAAAATTGAAATAAAATTCAAAATAGCAGTTACGTACTGATATGAAAAAACAAAAAACTGAATTATTTTAGAAAACAAAATTTTTTTTTAATTTTACTTTTAGAGGTAGGTTTACCTTTTGCATGATTAGAATTAAAATGTAATTTATTTACTAATTATAATTTGCTTGGCTAAAAATCAATTAGATTTCGTCGAGTACGATTTTTTTTAAATTTCGTTTGTCATCTGCAATATTGTCACGAATTATATCGATGGAAGCTGGGCTTGGCTTTTTTTAGTTTTCAAAAATATAATCTCGTCATTTATTCATTCACATTCAATTCTGAAGATTAATTTAAATTCTCATTAGAACAGAACGACGAGAGTATCTAAGACGAACAAAAAAAAAAAAATCTCAGTTGCATTCGCTAGAATATCATCGTAACGATTACTGGTTAGAATAATGGTGATGATGATGATGACGGCCAAATCCTTTCCTTGCCGCAAACGTGACCGTTGTCGCAGTCATTACCGAAGAAATCTTTTTCATTTTTTTAATTCCGTGCAGCGGATGCACATAATTCAAAGCACGGCTCGTTGCAATCGCACAAAAATGGCCGGCTTTATTAACAACAATGCCCATTACGAAGGGTTCCGAATCGATGACCAACCAATGAACTTCCACCTTTATCCGATTCGTAAGCTTTTGTTATTAAAGCGTATCGATTGCCCCAAAATCCAGGTGTGTCTCTCCTCGCCATTAAAACTTTTATCACAGAGATTGCCGTATACGACGAAAATAGCTGCAATAAATTTAAAAATGAGAAGGAGGAGGAGGAGGGTTGTTTGAGACACGATTTCTCGATTTACGCAGAAGATTCGAAATTATTAAAAATAAATTTACAGTCAACATTAAGTGGGTGGCGTGTGGAAAACGAATCGATCGCTGGGTACTCAAAATAAAAAGTTCCTCCACGTTTTTCTTTATCTGCCTATCTTCCTCTCAGTATTAACAGAGATCATCGAGTGCATAAAAAACAAAACGAGTGAGTGAACCACTCTGTATTTGTAACATACATAGTTATGTATCTGTTGCCCATAGTGCCAATGCATTCTAGTAGAGCGCCGAAGCTAAAACTTTATTGCCGAAAGGAAAACAAAAAGAAGCCAAGCTGCATAAATTCCTAGCATTTAAATTCTAGAATTCGGTCTGGCCTGGACTCGACTCTTGCAAGTAAATACCGCTGCATCATGACTTCGTGGAAGAGAAGGAGACACCGCAGTGAAACGACTTGTAGAGAGTAAAGCGAAAGAGAGAGACACCGGTTAAGATGAGTTGGCGAGTCCAGGCCCGCAGTTTTTGTAAGTGCATGGAAGGAAGGAGCTCGGTTGACCTAGCTAGAGACCAGGCAGTTATCTCTCGACCCGAGCGTTTCATTTGTTAACCGGCCAAAGCAGAGAGAGAGAATTGTAGGCCAGGTTACACCAAAGGCCTTGCCTCATCCTCCGCCTCTTCGCTTCAATCGTTCGAGCGTTTTCAATGGAAGAACGGAACGTTTTTATGGCCGTCCAACTGCTTTTTTTTTCCAATGCTCTCCGTGGACGACGGACTGTACCGTACACCAACGCTCTCTTTTCGCGTACTGTTACGCAATTCTTTTTTCCGTAATTGTTCGACGATGAAAACGTGGAAATCCGACGTGGAGAGATATTTTATCTGCGTTCGAGAGATAATTTACGGCTTTATTTTTAATGGCGACGAACGAAATTTGGTTTTACGAGCGTTGTCACCACGCACGCCTCATAAAACACTTGTGTTCATCGAAAACCTCAAAAAATCGCAAGAGTACAACAGTGTTGCCAGATCTACTGACATTTCACTAGATCTAGTGACTTTTGATACAATTTAGTGACTGAATAGGGAATTTCTAGTGATTTTTTGATGTATCATGCAGGGGAGGCTGGAACTGATTGTAACAGTTTTGATAAAGTAGAATGTTGTCTCTTGTCAGGTCGAGTATAGTTCATTTTTCCAATATATGCTGATCGATCGATAAGTCAAAGAACTTTTATATAGCTATCGCCTTCTAACTTTCGTAAGTCGTAACAGCCTCGCGGCTTTTGTTCAGATCACGTCGTTCCGTCGTATATTTTCTTAACTCAGATCTATATGCTCAGCATAATGTAGTAAAAAAATGATCTGTAGTTCAATTTAGGGATGCCGATATCCGATAATTTTGCTACCAGGGTACCCCTTATTGGTATCCCGATAAGTACTCGGGTACTCGATAAAAGAACATCCGATACCCGACAAGTATCGAATAACAACAACGCTCTGCACATTTATTTAGCGATTAAATTTAAAAGAAATGTTTATGTTTATTAACGAATAAAAAGAACAGTGTCTTTTGATGTCACTCTGTTGTAGGACACCGGGTATTTATCGGATAGTTTCGGTTACCGGGTATTCATAGAGGAGAACCGATTCTACTTAAACAAACGGGTACCCAAATTGCCATACAATATTTGGGGAAAATGTTATTGTAACCGGGTACGTTTTATTACTTTTAAAAATTTTGGCATATGTACTTAACTTCCATTCCCAGCCTAAGGATTAGTAGTTGCAATATACGGAGTAAAAAGTAACTAAGTTTTTTAATCATTTTTGTAATATCGGGTGACCAGATTTTTTTAGATAGCCAATCCTTTAAGATGTGAAAAAGTTTTAAAAAGAAATCATTTTTCATTTTTAAAGGGTGGCCAAGATTTCTCATCAACTTCTTTATCTAACCCAGAAAGAAATTGAGATATACAATTAGCTTACAAATACAAACTGAAATTAAAAAATTGTTACTCTTGAACATTACATCTCTTTTAATTTTTCTTAAACACCAAGGTACTTCAAAAGAGTTCTTCTAACTTTTCTGGTTTCTGGATATACATCAGAAGCAACTCCTGACCTTCAAGTTGGAGTTATTCTGTTTATTAGAAAACGTCATTCCAGGATATTTGTAGGTACTTCAAGGTATCTCAAAAGAGTTCTTCCAACTCTGCTGGCTTCTGGATAGGAGGCAACTCCTGATTTTCAAGTTGAAATTATTCTGTTTATTAGAAAACGTCATCCCAGGATATTTGCACTTCAAGGTACTACGCCCGCCAAAATAATCTGGGACAACTCTATACACATGCATTTTTGAGTTATTTTATTAGTTTGATTGCAGCTTTAAACAATTCATTTAGCTTGTTCTATGGTAACGTAAAAAAACACAAAAGTAAACAAACGGACGATTTTTTTTAACAATGCTTAATTCGTCGTATTTACAGTAGAACATATTGCACGTCCCAGATTTTTTTGTCGAATTCAAAAGAGTTCTTCCAAGTCTTCTGGTTTCTGAATTAACAACCGAGGTAACTCCTGATTTTCCAGTTGAAATTATTCTGTTCATTAGAAAACGTCATCCCAGGATACTTGTAGCCAACTTACATTCGAACAATAATTTTGCGAGTTTACTTTTAATGACATCCAACGAAACGTTATCACTAAAAACTCCAATTAAAACATCTGTTTATCCGCCCAGTTGTATGTTACTCACCGCTCGCGCTGATGAGCTGTAAATATCAATCGGTCGACTGGCCAATTAACCAGTGCTGTTTACGGCTATATGATACGTAGGTATAACGTGTTTTAACTAAACGAATATTTTCGTCCTTTTTTTTAATTTATACCGATCATCAAAAATTAAAATGTGACAAAATTGATCCAAACATTCTCGCAAAATCAAAGAAATAATGCTCGCAGCTTCGTAATTCGATCGGCGCCAGGCGCGCATCGAAGCGCCTATGCACTCGGGCTTGAGAGTTGGAGTCTTTAGTTATCACATAACTTACACGCCTCATAAAATTAAGTTTTGTTAAAAAATTTTAAAAATCAAATATTTATGTACAGTGATGGCCAACTGAAATGAAATGTGGGTGCACCTATTGAAGCGTAATTGCTTGACTATGAAAACAAGGAAATCGCGGATGACCTTCAGACCTTTAGAAATATGTATTTCTGTTTATTGTTTATGCATTCCAGAAATATTTACGGCTTACTTTTAACGGCGTCGAACGAAATTTGATTTTACGACCGCTGTCACACGCACGCCGTATAAAACACGGACTTTGCGACTTTGGTCGCCGGCAATTTCAAAAAATCGAATATTTATGTACAGTGATGGTCAACTGAAATAGAACATCGGCATATCATTTGGATCAAGACATGCTTTGCGATGAAAACATGAAAGTCACGCTTGAAATATTTTTGTTTTACGTTTTCTACATTCGAGAAGTAATTAACGACTTTATTTTTAGTGGCACATGCAGGTCGCATAAAACGCGAATTTTGCGACTTCTGTTCTTCTAATATTAAAAGTGTACAGTGATGGTCAACTAAAATGAAATTAGGCATCCGCGTATCAGCTGAAGCATTAATATTTTAATTACTTGCACCACGTTCTCTTCATTTTATTCTCTTTTTTCGTTTCGTTTCATTCACTTCTAACTTCTTTTTTCATGTGGTGGACATAATGTATTATTACTTGTAGCCATTCTGTAGGTGAATCTTCTTTTGCAACTTCTGTTTTTTCTCTTAATATTTTTGGTCACAATCTTCAGGTTCTTTTCTAAATTCTTTATGAAATCGTTTCTTCCTTCCTGTTGTTCTTTTGTGTACAACTCTATCTATTTGTTTTTAACTCCATCCATTTATCTTCGATATGTTTCTTTTCGTATCCATTGGAAATTTCATTGTTCTTCTTTGATCTTTAGCCCAATAGCTTTCTCGTCTTCTCTTCTCTTCCTTATTTCATTTCTAATATCTGGCAATACTAAATTTACTCTATTTTTTTTTTTCATTTAGCAAAATATAAAATATTTAAAACTCAATCATTTTGTGTTCAAATGTAAAACGTTATTGATATTTCAAGTGAACTTTCGAAGTAAGTACTTCTTAATAAATCACACAATTTCTTTCCTTCCTTTCTTCTTTTCTACTGCAACTCTCGGCGGCTTGTTCTATACATCTTCTCTTAACCCCATCCATTTATCCTCGATGTTGTACTTTTCCACAGTATTTTTTAATTTTCTTAAACATCCATTTGAAACTATATTGTTCTTCTTTGATCTTTAGCCTAATAGCTTTCTCGTCTTATCTTCTCTTCCTTATTTCATTTCTAACATCTGGCAATACTATTTTTACTCTATTTTAGTTTCTCTCGCTTCTTTGTCTACCTCTCTATTTTTTTTTCAGCTGCTACTCTTATTTTCTTTGGGTGTTGGATCGTTGTTAATGTTCTTTCGTTCTTTGTCTTTAACACTTTCTCGCTTTGCGTAATCTCATTCTTATTTTCCTTTGTTTGTAATTAAACTAAACGGGGGATTTTTGAGTTCAAGTGTGAAATAAAACACTGGAGCTTTACTGTTTTAATAAACTGCTTCCGCCAGTTCTGTTCATTCTATTATCTTTTTTTTTGGTGGCCCTCGTTCTGCATAATTGTATTTACTTCAATTTGCCCTTTCCCAATTTTTCTATTCCTATTCTGAAAAGTGATTGTGTTCAAGCTATTTTAAAAAAGTTTGGCAACAATGCACCAATGCCCAACTTCGTGCATATGTTAAAAAACTGCGCATAATAGAACAATGACGTTTGTAGCCAGGCCTTATGTTATTAGTCCAAGTTCTACCTACACATTCAGAGATATGTGATTTTTTAAGAAAAAGGGTGTTGCTGTGTTGCTACATTTTTTCTTCACTTCATTTGTAATAGTAGTGTCTGCACCTCTTACGTCACACGTTTGTTAGTGTACATGCAGTGGCAGAAAGAAAATTTCGGATGTGACTGTCATTCCACTGACGTAAAAGTTGAAAAATTCCTTTATATGTCCGTTAGATGAATGACAGTGACATCCGAAATTTTCTGTCCGCAACTGTACAACTGTTTAATGTTGCATTAAAAAAAAAGGAAACTGAAAAACAAAAAAAATGACAGGACATTTTAAGGAGACCTTAAATTTAAGTCGTGTTCACAATGACATATGCATGGTCTGTATATACATCAATCACATTCTGGCTGACACTTGCATTTCAATTTAAATGTCAATTAGAATGTGACTGATTCTTTTTGTTGAACTTACACCAAATGTCACATTCTAAACACGACTTAAATTTAAGGTCTTCTTAAAATACCGGCCGAAAGAAACAGGAAAAATTGTTATTCCTGGTGAACGTGACTCAATATAAAGCAATCGCCGGTATGTAACAACGCATGTTTTATTGCAGGACTTGAATAAGATCGCATTAAAAGAAATAATGCGGGACTGTTTACAGAGGCATTTTTCAAAGAGAAAACGAGTTCGGCATTACGAGCTGAAAAAACGCGGCGAACAGATGCATGCGAAAGCGCAATAACGCCCTAATGACTTGCATGTTGATCTGCAACTCGAGGCCGCTTTTTTACGGATTGCAAAAGGATGCGACGTTGACATCCGTTTGCAAATTTACGAGCAAACCTCGAACCGAATTTGAATTCTTAATGTCCCCGGCCCTGGCGATCTTCGTCAAAGGGATATGACGTCGACGGTTTCAATTATTTACTCGGACGCGGAGTTACCCTCGTTAAAAGTCTACCACTGAAGCTTTTCTTTAAGTTCCCAGGAATAATTCAGTGTAGCCACGAACGACACTGACTTTTGCACTTATAAGTAATTTCTTTTCTGACTTCAGTTGTTAATTTTTTTTTTTTTTTTTTTAATAAATCGAAAGAGAAACTGTCCTGAACGCTTTGCTTGGAAGAATTAAAATATCTCTTAACTACTACTACTACTACTACTACTAATTTAATGTTGAAGTTAATTCGCCCGGATGGGTTCTTCTCTTTGGAACGTTTTCATTTGGCCTCACCGACAAGTAAGTCCACGAACGATTAGATTTTGTCCGCAAGAACGAGTCTATCGCCGCCCTAATTGCCAGTTCACGCGAAGTTGCCTAATACGGTAATTCGAAACTCGTTCCTCCGGTGCCTCATTCTTCTCCTCGTTCTTCTCCTACCTTCAACAATCGTACGTACAACATACTTACGGCATACGGTATTAACATACGGTACCCGTCGACGCCGCTTTATTGAATAATTGAAGGCGCAGATGAGCAACAGCAGCAGCAGCAGCAAAGTCTGCAAGTGACCTCTAAGTGCATTTTAATGTTCATCATCATCATGATCGACCGTTGGCTGGCTGTATTTTTAGACGACGTCTGTTTTGTATGCAAATTAATCCACTCGTGATTTGCTCGGCTCGAAAAGAAAATGAAAAATACAAGCCCCCCATTCACGTTCCACTTCCACTCATCGCCGGTTCTATTTCTGCATATTTACATTCGCATTTCCTACGAGGTTTTTTTTAGCTCACACATCAAACGCCTGACACCTCATAATGTAACAACAGTTACTAGGAACGATGATGGAAGAATTGTTTCCCGAGCGACTCCCATTATTAAGTAAATCCCGAGAACAAAGAGGATTCTTATGGTATTGTGAACAGACGAAATCTCACACAACGCCGTTCGAAAAAGCAAAACCAAGGATACGCGCGCTCTTTAACAAAACCTGAATCGTTACATCATAATTTTGCGCTATTATAACGACGTCTCCCGTCAAGGCTATCATCGGTATTCTTTCGCGGATGGCAAAAAATTATTCGGGTTTCGGCTTGTCATAAGGCCTTGTGAACAATCTATTCAACTATTCTCGATGTAACGCAGAAGCGAATGCGCCGAAAATACTAAATAACGAGTTTCTAGAATTAGAGGGAAAAAAATGGACGACTCATCTTCAAAGACCTTCACGTAAAATGAATTCGATGAACATTTTAAACGAATAAATTAACAGAAAAAGTTTGAAGTCTATTTTTTTCTGTAAGACGTTTCCAATTAAAAATTAAACTTTCTCTTTTCTCTTCAGTCTCCTTGCTTTTGCCGTGATTCTGAGTCGTTTACCAATATCTGAAAATGACATCTGCCAGTCACATCTGATGATGTTTGCTTTTGAAGTCATTCGCCATCATTTTCGTAGTTATCTATCGATCATTTCTCATGGCAATGGCTTTTGATATAATTACCAACCGCTTGTGATATCTTCTATCAATCTCTTGTGAAGGCATCTGCCAATCACTCTTGATTTTGTCTGTTTTTGAAGTCTTTTGTCAATCGGTTTGAAATTATCTGCCAATCACTTCTGATGTCATCTTCCAATCGCTTTTCATATAATTGACAATAGCTTCTGATATCGTCTACCAATGGCATCTGCAAATCACTTCTGATGATGTCTGCGATTTCCCAATCATTTTTGAAGCCGTCTGCCAATCGCCTTTGATATCATCTACCAATCACTTCTGTTGTTGTCTACTTTTGAAGTCATTTGCCAATCGTTACTGAAGTTATCTGTCAATCACTTCTGATGTCATTTGCCAATCGTTTTTGACTTTATTTGCCAAACTGTTTTGATGTCATCTGCCAATCGCTTCTGGTCTGCAAATTGCTTGTAATGTCGTCTGCCAAAGTTTGGTTTTATTCCCAAATAGCTAGTAGTGGAAGGAAAGACAAAATGCTTGAAAGTCTTCTAAGTCTTTCTTCACGTATGTTATTTTTTTATAAAGTTTTCTCTTGAAAGCCAGAAAATTACAGAATCATTTTTAACGACTTTGGCATTCGTCCACTAAAGAAGCTCTAATGTAACTTGATTTCTTTCGATTAGTTGGTTCAATTTGCCGTCGCCTTTATAACCATCGAATTGGATTTTGGACTATTTCGTTCCAGGTCGAAAATTTCTCCGTTTGAATAGAACCGTATTATAATCGCGTAGGGGGTGGGCGGATGAAATTCACGTAACAACTTAATTCACTTCCATAACGCGTGCTGCGTTCGCGCAGTTCTAATTAAGTTATTTGTTAGTAAATAAACGCAAACAGCCTGTTTCACTGCGTATTTCAGTTGTAAATAGACCGGCTGATTGCCGCCGGTAATTACCAGGCCATTTTCTCCCCGGTGAACATAAATTTCAGCAGCTGGAGCGGAGGAGCTCGCGCCGACTTGATTATCGACGGACGTTGCCTTGCGTTTGATTTTTTCTTTTGTGCTGCAAGGGGGAAGGGGGAGCTGTGTGATTCTTGACCTTTCCTGTTCGTCCTTTGAGTAGACACTTCGAAGAATCTGCGTGAACGTCAGTCTGGAAGTACTCAGTATCCTCATGATTATTTTGGAATTCTTTTTGTATTATGATAGGAAGAACAAAATATTGAGACGAGCCATAGTTGACTATGTCAATTTTTTTTCTCACTATACTGATTTTTGTCCCTGAGTGTCCTTTCGCGTTTAATTTAAGGTTTCGACCGTGAAATAAGTTCACGGACGGTTTGATGACCATGTAATTAATCGAGAGATCAATTTCGTAAACGGGGGGTTATGAAGGGATCGCCCGCGAATATGTGTCCATGTCCCTCAGGAAGGAAGTCGCAATTCCGATTAATTTCGGAGTGCGGAATTTGCGACATCGCATGAACCGACCTTGACCCGCCAGCGACTTGCTAATTGCGTTCGCGAAGAAAGTGGCTCGCCCCGGGTTCGCAACTTGCTAATTGAATTATTTAACGGCGCATTATCTAAACGTTTCACCCGATCAAAGTGCGAAGTACAAGTGCTCAGGGCGGCGAAATAGTTGCGGTCGCGCCGCTGGATGAAAGTCTCGAGTTGACGCAATGAATTCGAGAGAAAAATTCACCGCAAGTATTTTGCGCAGAGAGAAAAGGCAAGATAATTAAATTAAAAATGTACGTATTTTTAATATATTCTAAATTCCGCGCACAGTCGCCCAACGTTCCAGCAGTATGATATAAAGCCGCGTCCACACTGAGGCAACAACGAGGAATTTTTCTTAATGTTTCCAAGTTGCTTAAAAAAGTTTTTCTTTATGTTTCTTCATGTTTCTGTTGCCGGTAACAAATGTTGCCACTTGTTCCTTGTTTCCGTTTAGAGCCGTAAAAATCAAAGAAAAATAGGAGCAACAACGCAACAAGTCGTTTTTGATTGGATTTTCTGTTTCTTCCAGAGTAGCCTCGCACTTTTTAGGCCCACTAAGATACTATGTTTTTTTTTTTTGCAGTACGTCTTAGGAATAGAACGTACCCTTCATAGCAATCATTTTGTAAAATCTTCCGAACATGCCCAGAAGACCGTACAAATTTGTACCTTCCACCCTCAAGTTTATGTTTTAAGCTAATTACAAACAACATTTTCAAAATTCAAATTCAATCTAAAATAATAAAAGGTGTTGTCAGTAGTCTGTAAGAGTCTTTAGGAGATGGGGCTGAGAAGAAGATTTCACGACCTACTTTCTCGAATCCAAACTCTAGATGAACTAAAACTAACATAACGTCCCTGTCATGACATATCCGGTTTTTTTGAGTTCTATGTATGCGTCTTATATTCTCTATAACATAGCAAAATTGCTTTTCGGCTAGATGGCCGAGCTTTATTAATATTCATGAGTTACATATACATATCCAATTCTGCTAGAATCATAAGACTTTTAAGCCAATAAACAAATTTTAAGTCATTTGTCTCAACAACGTGCACTTTTGTCATGGTACGGATGATATAGACACGTTAATGTCATAAGTTGATTAAACTTATGCAGTTCGCGCTATTCACGGCAGAGAGCGTTCATTTTTCATGTAGAACAAAAAATAAAGGAAGCACAGAATTAAATATTTTACACAGGAAACTTTGGCCAACACTTTTAACTACTTCCTTAAGTGCACTGCTATATTTAATATTCTCATTTCTAAATTAACACTTTCCAAATCCAGATATAAGTATTATGAAAAATAAAAACTATAGTTCTGAGTTAATATCGTTTTTGACTGACTGCTCCAGAGCACTCTAAGAGTATCTCCATCCTCTGTTATTACATGAGGTTAAAAAAAGATGAAGATACTTTGAGAGTGCTTTAGAGCAGTCAGTCGAAAACGCTATAAGTATACAACAAAATCACATGACATGACAAAAGCCGCAACGTTGTTTCACGAAAGTTAGAAGGAGATAGCTATATGTATAAAAGTTCTTTGACTTATCGATCGATCGGCATAAGTATAGTTATGGGACTCGTGCTAGCCCAAACGCGCCGATCCATCACTTCGTGCTAGAATTCGCTTGCAAATACGAGCCCAAGCACAAATGTATTCGTACCTCAAACAAAATGCACAATACAAAGTGAAGGTTTTTATATTTTTGTAATTTATTATTTGAGGTAACCGAATCTAATTTTAAATATGTATTTCGAGAGTGAAACCTGATAATTAAAAAACTGTATTTATTTTGTGTTACACTTAAACGTTTTAAAAATACCATGAAAACAATTTAAGTACTTGAAAACAAATGTATTCGATTAAGTCTCATCAACCATCAGATGAATTCGTACAGCACATAAAAAATAAAAATATCAGCATAGTTGTTCGACAGTTTTTGTTTACTTTTGTTTACCCAACGTTTATTTTATCTGAGCACTTTCCCTTTAAAAAAGTTGTTAAATATGGCCAGTAGCTGGAGTCCTGTGACTGGACTCCGGTGACTGGCTCCGTGTAAACACCACTGGCTGCCAGTTGAAATAGGAATTCACCGGAATACCAAGACCAGCTACAGGGGTCCAGTCACAGGGCTCCAGCTACTGGCCTGTTCACTGGCCTCGTGGAAACGCACCTTTAAGTGCAGATTTACGAAATTTAATTGTTAAATCGCATCAAAATGGTAAATCTTATAGTCGTCCCAGTTCGGTATCGGTTATATGGTCTTTCTATAAAAAAAAGACAGAGAGGCGTCAAAAATACCGCAAATTGTTGCTTTTTTTATGGCAAAACGATACAAAACATGGACAATTATACAAAAAGATTTCTTTAGATTCTAATTTGCCAAGAAGTACCGTTCAATATATTATCTCAAACTGTAAAAGGCTGCCCTAGAAAAACTTCTGCACAAGATGAGAGGATCCTGAAACGAATTACTAAAAAGGATCGGTGTGAAACTATGTATCAGTAATGACATGTCGTCCTAGAATAAAGGAACTGGAATACAAATTTTATAAAGCTAAAGCGAAACCGCTCCTTACTTCTGCACAGAAGCGTCTTCGATTAAAATGGGCAAAGGAACATATTAAATGGTCACAGGATCGATGTAATAAGGTCATATTTAGCGATGAAAGTAAATTTGATGTCTGCGTGGGTGACCACCGAAGCCGGATGATAAGACTAAAGTCTGAACCATGTCATCCCGATTGTTTAAAGAGGTCAGTAAAATTTCCTAAAGGTCAATGCAGAAATGTTTGAATTGGCTTCCGGTTGGAACCGCGTCACGTTGACTTCTACTGCCGACGTTTCGTTCTTCATTGCAGAAGAACTTCTTCAGGGCTGCTGCTGCTGGTGGTGTTGCTGCTGCTTCTGGTTAGTCGTTGAGACTGGTTAGTCAATGCAGAAAACTTGATTTTGCAAAATCAACTTTTACCGAGTATTCAAAAATTTGGCACAGAAAAACAGGATTATACAGGTTGCTTTTTAACTTCATACAAAAAATGAAACCAGTGAAAGTTGACATTAAAAGTGATAGAATGAAGCAGTTTTTGTATCTTCATACACTTATTGTGAGTGAAGGTCACCGTCCGTTGCGTCTAGCGGTTTTAAACATTTCACAAGTAATGCCCAGATGTCAGTATGAATTTCTTGATTTTTTTTTGTTCGTTTTAATTTTGGTGCATTCGTTAGATTATCTGTTACCAAATACGCCATTAATTGTTTTGTACGAACTTGAAGAACGCCCTGTATATTTCAACAAGACTGAGCCAGTTCACATACTGCAAAATCAACTATACAGTGGCTACGAGAAAATGATATTAAAACAGTCCCGATCTTAGCCCAATTGAGAATTTATGGAGAATAATGAAGAGACAGCTTAGAAAACATCGACCCGGAACGAAAGAATTGTTAGAAGCAAAAATGAAAGAGATTTGAGAATCTATTACTACTGAACAGTGTGAGAAATTATATATGTAATACCATGTAAGAAAGGATGAAAGCAGTTCTAATAATAACTGATTCAAATAGCACGCCGATTCTCGCTTATATCTTTAGTAATTCACCCTTTCCAGAACAGTATGGAAAATGCAGCGAACATTTCAGTTACCTTATTTAAAAGAGACGGTTAAAGAAACATATTCTTAATATCAAAGAATGTTTATTTGATATTAAGCACGAACGTAACTTCTAGCACCGTCTAGGGCGCGTACGAAAAGTTCTAACTCATAGATGGCGTGACGACCACAAAATCAAGTAAATTTGTCGGCATCGCGGATGTAGCAAATTCTGATTTTACATGTTATAGTTCTCGCAAATACGGAAGACAACACAAAATGTAAAGTTTGTGGAATAAACAAAATACGATTTTTACCTTTATTATCTAGCTCCAGCACAGTCTTCCCTATTTGCGAGGACTACAAAATCCTGTGCCTCACTGGCGTTGGGACATACGGTATACATACAGTTCACTTGCGTAAAAAATAGATCACAGAGTTTTATACATTAAGTGAAAATAATTAAAATCCATGTACTTAATTGGTGTTATTTATGTATATGATCAGTTTAGCGAAAAAAATGAGATTAGCATAATGTTGCGGCTGTGATCGACCTACGATTATTGAATTTATTTAAATATACGTCTTGCAATTTCGAAAATGCTATTAGGGGTTTATCCAATAAAGACCTGAATTATGGAAATTCTGTAAAAAAAACTTCACCTTACTATACTGTGAGTTTACATGTCTTTCAAATAATATTTATCAACATTATACGAGATTGATTATTTTGTTTTCCGTTCTCATAAAAAAAAGCGTCGATAGAGTTGATAAATAAGCGACACACTGTTCCAGCTCAGCTGATAACAACGCACCTGAATATTTCATAAATCAACGGCCTTATTCCCGCACTCACTGTATGGCAAACAAACATTATTAAAGCTAATGTCGTTGAACGAACGAACGAACGAACAAGAGATTTCGCAGAGTCATAAACAAACATCCGATATTTTATCATAAAAATCCTTTACCTTGTTTTTATTTTTCAAACTCGTATTAAATTGATTATTTGCGTAATGTTTTCGGACACTCCCACACTTTATTTTATTTTTTGGTTTTTCAACAATCATATAATTTTGTTGTACATTTAAACATAAACTAATTACGAAAATCAAGATTTTTCAAAGTAAAAGTTACATTTTTGTCTTTGTTAAGTGTATACGAGCTTGTACATACAAGAAGCGAACAATTTTCCCTATACCTTTTCAAGACATGAAATTAAGAATTTAAAAATTCCCGCCGCTTCAGTCGAGTCTACACGAATTTATTTCTCTTATTATTACTGTTATTTTTAGTATTTATACGGCCACCAGGGGCGAGCCGCCAGACGGACAGATGTTCACAACGTTTTATTGTGTTTACAGTCCCTTTGTAAGGCACTCCAACGCCGTACACAATTTACTTTGTATGCGTTTGGTGCCCCCTCGTCCTCGCCGTCCGCCCCGGCTGCCGTCGTTGCTGCTGCTGATGCAGGTCAAAGGAGTTTCGTTCCGGCAAGTTGGCATTACCGAGTCGGCGGCGGGGAAAGCGAGCGAAGAAAAATGCGTATTGCATGCCGGCCATTTACCGTGAACAAATAATCAATGTTATTAAGCCCGTTTTATTCCATCGAAGAGGTAATTTATGTATTTGTGTGCCGTTCGTGATAACGTGTTTTCGATCTAACGCAAAAAAAATACTTTTTCGTTAATAAGACGTTAGAACTTCGCCGCGCGTAAAATGAGCAATTTCCGTGGAGTTCGGTGTACCCCGGGCCCTTCCACGTACACTGCGACTTTAAAAAATTGCGCGCGGTTCTTTTTTGCGATAGTTTTCTGCGACCGACCGATGCTGTCGCCCATATCCGCACAGACATGTTTATGTCGCACTCGCTATTTATTGTTAGTGCGGCTGGTACGGTAATAGTTGTCCCGGAGATTTATTAAATGGAACGGGTCCGATAATTACACGTATACATCCAAATCTATAACGATGTCAAATGCACGAGCGAAATGTAAATTAACTTTATTTATAACCGTGTAAGCAACGACGTGAACGGCAATCGACGTCGTTCGACAAGATCACGGCGCTGTACTGTGATGTTTGTTTATTGCTGCGGCATGTATGTGGATGTTTGAACTAATTCTTTATTCCAATGCAAATATTTTCGATCACATTTCACAAAAATAACTAATTTTAGTTTTCTGTAATCTCCAGAAATTTCATTAATTATATTCACACTATTACATTTAATGACCCTATTACTTCAACTTCTGGGAAGTTCACGAAATGTTTGCTGTTACGCAAAGTCAAGTTTTGTAATTTGGCAAACGCTCTAATCAAGAGAGATAGAGAAATATTTAAACGAGAATTTACAAGAATGTTTTTTTTTTTAATTTATTGGACGAGTTGGTCGCAGCCTTCCTTGTCGTTTCTCGCCTTTTTTCCACCTTGTCCGATCGTTCCAATCGTCTTCTTCTCTTACTATTATTTTTTCTTGTTCAGGTACTTTATTTTTCTATGCGTCTCATATGTCCAAACCATACTAGTTTCTAGTACAATGTGGTCTTTATTAATTTTTGGTCTTATCGAATTCATTTTAAATGGCATGCGTCCTAGCGATTTCTTCTTCCTTGTTCATTTCACGGCTTTCAAAGATCGTATGATATGGAACACCTCTTTACAAAAGAAATCCATTGTCCCACTTCGAAATCTTTTTTTAATTAACAAATCTTTTCTCGTTCGAAAGTACAGACACACCTTTGCGTTCTGATTGTATTAATTAAATCCTGGGCAACCCTCACGTGCACGAGTCGCAAATGTAAAGCGAGGGCGAAAACGTGCAAGACCGCAACTGTCCCAACCCCAACACCCTAAATAAGCACAGTGTTTCCTTTTCAATATCATTTTCATCTTGCCCACTCCTACAACGGTCATTCCAAAATCAATTACGTTCTTGTATTTTGTATTTCTCCACATACAGATAGTTTCCTTAAAAGTTGTAAAAAAAACAGAAGCAAGACATTATAAAATGAAGGACGTAAATCATATAAATTTCCGTTTGTACATTAAGGTCCAGTTTTACAATCGTGGAATAAGCTCTATTCGCCGAATATCCTTTAACATTCTTCCATATCTACGTCACGTTATCCCCAAGGAAAGGGTTATACTCAGTTTATCCGACGATTGTAAAATCGGGCCTAAGTCTTGCGAGGCGGTGCATTTTACTTCCTGGGCAGGAGGATATTAAACAGACTTCATAAGTGCATGTTTTCCAGATCAAAATGAAACGTGTGGTATGCAGATATCTATGCCTATAGCACCAGTGGCCATGTGTTGAGTGTTTCCCGCTCGCGATTCCACTCGTCAATTCTTATATTAATTTCTGTCATCTTCTCCCAGCATACGTATGTCGTGACGCTGTACAAGATCTCCTACTATTTTTTTTTATACGAGGCTCGTAAATGAAGTACGGTCATAGAAAATACAAAAGGTAGTTTTAGTACATGTCCTAGTAAATTCAGTTCGACAGAACTCCTGTAGGGAAAGATGGTCGGTCAAATTGAATATGTTCTGAAATCTGTTTATAAGAAAAGAATTGGATCATGCATCAAGATCGAATTTGCCCATGAAAAGACCCCAAATTATCTGTAGTTGATGTACCAACGGTGGTGTGTTCTTCTTTTATGTACTAATATCATGTGGGTCACGTTTTCTTTATTCTCGGCCAGCATTTGTCGTCCTTACTTAATCCTTGGGCCTATTTTATAGGTGTGGGACATTTGAGGGTGTCTCCGGTTGATCTAGTCTTGAGCAGTTTCTTTCCATTTCAATCCTCTTTTCACCATTGTATTTCTCACTTCTTGTAGCCATCACATTCTTCTCAGTCTCTCTCCTTTTTTCTTTTATCTAGTTTTGGCTTCAAGCACCTCTCAAAGTATTCTATCACCCGACATTGTTCACATGCTCGTACCATCTCAGTTGTTTTTCTTCCTGTCCTTTCACATTTTTAATTTTATTCTCTTTTATTTTGTTTCTTAGAAGAATCTCATTTCTATCGCGTTTATTTATTTTTTCTTTGTCTTTCTGTTAGTGTCCATGTTTCAGCCCCGTATGTAAATATACAGATCGATCAGAATTAATTGTCCTGATCCTACACTGCTTTCCAGGAGCTTGATATCGATATTTACATCAACATAGGAACATCTGGAGAAGTTACTAGATATCCAAGATTTTGTTGACATTGCTTTTCGTTCTAAGCTTCATGTGATAGATGTAAATATTGATATAATGCTCACGGAAAGAAGTGTAGGATCACGACACACTGTACTTTCTTAAATACTTGTGTTCTTCCTTCCTTAGAGATTTCCTTATTAGAAGAAAGAAAAGTAAGGTTATGATATACGTCAATTTATTAAGTTTCGAGCAAGGCTGGTTCACAACTAACAATTCACGGCCAACTACAAAAGAGGAATTTTTAAAACGGCACTTATATTCTATGTTTGTTAGCACCACTTTATTTACAACCCTCGTATCTTTAAGCAACGAGACTCCAGCTATGCATTTGTCATTTTAATTGCGATTTCATTATCTTTATAGCCTTTTTTATTGCGTTTATGTGCCATACTTATTTGGCATTGTCTAAAGAATCTCTCAAAGTTATTTTATGGGATACAAAGTCACAGACTTTCTTGGGGTTATTGAACATAATGTGCAATTCACGAAGGTTTAAAATTTTGCGTACACGTCAACCCTCAAATCAACAATAAATTCTAGGGGAGCCAAAAAAAATTGTAGTTCTTTTAGTTAATTAAAAAATTGAAACTTTTGGCTTAAACATAAAAATGTTTTCCTGGCCGTTATTTTTTTGGATGACCCCGTTATTTGTAGCAGCGAAGAAAAGGAGGAAATAAGCCAAAGTAATGAAGCAACGAACCGGCCCGTTTTATCGCCCCTTGTGTTTACGAACATTTTCCAACAAAACACGTCCTGATAACATTAATTGCGCCTTTACAGACTTCATAAAATTTCGCCATCCAAACAAACCGCACAGAGAGAACTCAGTCGGCATATACGAGCCCACCCCGTTTATGCAAATTATTCAAAGCATACATCTGCGGGTTAAGGACCTTCGGTATTATTTCCATCGGGCGTTCACAAAACTGAATGAGAGTTCGGGGGAGCGAAATTGAAACCTGGGGCGTACAATCCGGAGGCGAACGGAATCAGAACCAGACGTAAAAATTGGAACGTGTTAAGTTTCGAAGCCGGCGCATGTAAACGAGGTTAATTTTAAAAATTACGAAAGTTTGCGCGCGATGACGCAAGAGGTCAATATCTGTTTGGCATGTATACATGTATGTATGTATATGTATGTATGTACGACGACGGCAATCCGCATAATTAAATGGCTTCGGCGGATTGAGTATGTGCGCCGACTACTTACTTCACGACGCAACCGAGATATTATTACATTTGAACTGCAGAAGTATATGTATATAACACAACAAACGCGGAAGAATTTCGCAATTTCCATAAATATTCTTTGCAGGACGAAATGCAAATGTTCCTTGTGATATGTATGCGGAGCCAGTCGCTAAGACTTCTTCAATCTTACTTTGCTTTTGTTTCGATTTATTTAATAAAAGGAAACGGAATAATATTATTTTCAAACCTTTAAAAACGAATTGAATTCATATTATTGAAATTTAGTGTCAAGGAAGAGTCCGAAAACAAACTATGTACATAAGAACATTATAAATAATTAACGTGTTAATTTCCCCCCAAAAAAAATTCAATTGTCGGCTCTGTTTAGACAAGGAAGTTACTACGTGGTTTCACGAAAGAAAATCCAAATATTTAAAATAAACACTGAATTCACAAACACAAAATGTAAGCTAAAAAAATGAAATTCGAAGAAGAAAACGACTTCCTCGATTCTCTTCATCACAATTAAAACAAAACGTAAGTAATGATATTAAAGCATTAAGGTACAGAATAATCGCCAATAAAAATTATATCTGGGAGTACTCCAAGGGAGTATTTTGAGGTCATTGTTATTTACTATATTCGTACATAGCTTATCTGAAGCTATAAAATACGAAAACTATACAGTGTTACCAAGTCTGGTAAAGCATTCATTTCGTTTAATTTTTTAAAATATGTATTCATATTTGAGTTACTATTTTTCGTTTCTGTTCTTTCTTGATATACTTCACCAAAATAGAGTACAATTTTTTATATTTAATAATTTAATTTTCGGAACAATTAAATAAATAAGCTCCTCCCTTTTTGTTCTCATTCGTCATGCTTTTTTCGGCAAACAAATAAAAACAATGACGTAACTATTTTTTAACTCGGAATGAATGAAATTTTTTTTTAATTTTTCTGATTTTCTTTGCCTAAATTCATTGATATCGATCTAAATTTTGAAAACGCAACAACGATGCAGTTTTCAAGTGTTTTGTTATTGACTTACATTTATTAAAAAATATATATATATTATCAAGGAAATACCGAGTGATTTTTTAAATTTTTTATCAAGCCTTGCCTTGAAATCTGGCGGCATGTCTTAGCTTAGGTGAAAAGTAAGTCACTGCACTCCCTGATACTGTTTTATAGTAAAGCTAAGACATGCCGTCCAAATTCCATGGCAAGAGTTGATAAGAAAAATTTTAAATCATTCGGTATATGTGTATCTAGTGTTAACATTTATTTTTCATTACGCAACTTGTTCAGATAATATTTTATAAATAAACCTTAGAGCGAAACTATCTGGAAAATTTTAAGTTTTTTTTGTCATTTACCTGTAATCAAATATGTAACTAAAAATGTACAAGTTAATTATGAAAACAAATCAATGATAAAGCGGCAACTTAACATTATCTCGAAATTTTAATGCGATGATTGATAACGATAAGAATATCACCTTAGAATGTTCGATTGATACCAAATTTCCTCTGGCTTTTATTTATTTATTTCAAAAAAGAGAAAACATTCAAATCCAAACAAACCAAAAACAAAAATCTGCATAAAATTTACACATAAAAAAGGAATTTTGAAAATCTATTAATATATGTAAATATTTATTGTAAGCATGTTCGTAGATACAGTAAGTGGTGGAGAGCGCCATATTTGTCAGCGATTTTTTTTTATAAAAAAATTCTTTGATTTGTGCTTGTTTTCGCGATTTAAGAGTGAACCATAATAATTCGACGAAAGAGAACAGAAACGAACAACGTGGAATTACGAAGAATAAGGTAGACGAAAGAAACGAAAGAAAAGCGACATTTTTCAGGCGGAATGTGAGATAATCAAACCGCCAACAAAAAACATACAAGAGCAATCCCCATAAAGCGTCAATTGTGGAGCTAAGACATGAATTTTCTTTTCCGCAGCCATCCCTTATGGCATTTTAAAAAAAAACACAGTACAAAGAATCAGGCGAATAGAAAAAACTAAAGAAGATCGACATTTCTACAGTGAATGTAAGAAAATCAAATCGACAGCAAGAAACAAAAGAAGAAATTATACCAATTGTAACAAAAGAAAGCAAATGGACTGCAAAATAAATAAAAGCTTGATTTCCAAATTTCAAAAGCTTCACGTTGGAAACTGTAAACTTTTCATTTCTTCTCAGCTTCTTGTTTTACTTTTACTTTCCATTCATCAAATTCTGCATTTCTATGGTGTTTGCTTCAGTTTTCTTTTGTTTCTTTTTCACGAATTAATTTTCGTATTGTATTGGCGTCTCTATTTGTGCGATAATTCTTTTTATTTTAAATTTTTAAGGAACTTCCTGGTTGTTTTCAATTCGTCTCTGTAAATATCTTATTTCTAAAGAATTGTTTGGAAAATGCCCAACGTTTCTCAATTAAATTTAATTTGTTTTTATCCTGTTTTTCGAGTTAATTATTAATAAATCATCTCTTGAATTTCCATAAATTTTTGTTTTTAAAGTATGTTATTGATCACTGAAATTTGGAAAAAACTGGTAAGACCCAAAAATCAAAGAAATTTCGAAGCCTTTTTCGATTCGAAATTTTATAATATTGCTAATTCAAAATATAAAGTGTTCAAGAAGCCTTTCGGTTCCAGGCGATTGATAAATACCAATATTTCTTTGCTCTTATACTAACGGAGCCTTTCAAAACTCACCAACTTTAGGGGTGGCCATTACACCACTCCTTTAAAGTGAATTCGGACAGCATCTGGAAGGGATTTTAAATATAGTTGCATAAAGTCTACAAACATACCAAGTTTTCATCAAAATCGAGAAGTGACACCTGGGAAGCTTTCCTTGTTCGTTTGAGTCACGTCTAAAAATGATTTATTCTGAAGAAACTGTGAAACGTACCGTGAAATGTCGATATACATTTGCCCTACAAATTATAATCACAGATTTTGTGTTTTATTTTTTTTTTACACAACGAGTAGGTATTTTACTTTTCATCAGCAAGCGTTTTCGATTCATTGCTCTAGAATCTAAAGCACTCCTATTATTTTTACATGAGGTTAAAACAAGATGAGAATACTCTGAGAATGCTCTAAAATGAAAAGCTTAAATCCACGTAGTTTTAACTTCATGCAGTAATACGAAATGAAGACAGGTATTTTGAATGTATACTAGTGCAGACAATCGAAAATACTACCACTATTAGCTTTCATTTAAGCAATGTAAAAACACTGTCGTTTTAAACGACAACCTATGATTGCATGTAGTAAAGACACGTTTTTGTAGTTAACAGCTGCCAAAGATTAAAATATTTTTAGACGCCTCGTTCCTTACATATTTTCTACAACCTTTTCACTTGCAACAAGACACCATTTATAAGCTAGAAACAATAACAAAGGCTGTCCAAACACCATCACAGCCGGACGGCACTTGATCGATGCGCTGAGCTAAATTTATGCTTTTATTTATTTTGGAAGCAACCAATCAAAGCAAGACGTAATTCATAGGCCACGGAGTTTCCCGTAATAAACCTCATTTTACGCCTTTCCAGTTAATCGATTTTTTTTTCTTTAGTTCCTCCACAGGCGAATCCGACGAGTGCATGACGTGTCAGAAAGTGATAGGGTTAACACACTTTATTAACTCCAATAGTGGCATCGTTTTATACCTATAATTACATCAAGTTGTAACTAAATAACTAATGAAAAGTAATTTTCTCCTATGCAAATTGTGATCGAATTTGAAGGAAAACCTCGTCGTCTTCGAGTGAGCCAAGCCAAAGCAAAGACATACATATTTCTCCACAAGCATGATAAAACCTCTTTAGGATGATAACCCTATACCTCGGCCCCATCATCAACATGTTATGAATAAGCAAATTCGTCGTGCCTTTGATAAGATAACGGCGATCGTACGTTTACAATTGTGCCAACAAAAATTTAGTTCACGCCTGTAATTTAACAAACAACACATTTGTATAACGAGGAGTGTGATGACCTACATAGCTATTAAACAGCTGCTTCGGCAGATATCCCCAGAAACACGTCAGTGCCAGCAAAACTTTTGGCAATTTATAAGCGTGACTCACTTTAGCATTTTTTTTCCTGCCCTGCATTTCCTTCGTTTAATTGCTACTCGATTCGGATGATCTTATTTGTACAGATACGAGACGGTTCATTTGATCCTGAACACTTTCAGTCCAAATAAAATTGGTTCTTTCAAGACCATACAAACTACAAATTAAATAACTTGAATACATACAGATGGCCAAAGTTCAAGTAAACATGAGATTGGGGACAAGGGAATAGTCTGGGACCACTTTTGTTCACAATTTCGTCGGTCGAACCTAATATTGTAATTATAGCAACAAAGAGAGATTGCGAAAGGATATAGAAAACCAATTCCAATTAAAATAGAACCAGCTTCATGCCTTCGGATAATACTCCTTTAATAAGAGGGATACAAACAAAATGGGAGAGCTAATGACAATTTAAAGAGAAGAATAAAGATGGACACAGAGGTCGACATCAACGTAATGCAGCATTGGATCATTTTTTTGTTTAGCATAAACTGCACATTTCTCTTCTCCCTATATTGTCCACTGTTTCTGCATGTCTAACATATTGTGTTTTTTTATATTTGCGTTGGTTTCTTGCAAATGTTTCTTCAATTTGTTTTTTGCATTCTTTTACTTTCTCGTCATTTTCTTAATAATTTTATTTACTGGCCTCTCTTCTAATTGTTCCATTCTCACTTGTGTGGACCTTGTAACTCTGTTCTTTCTTCCTTTGAAACGTGTTTTTTTTTAACTAATGGAAGAGGTATGGAAAAAAAATCCTAAACCTCGGTATATCTTCCCAATTATTTCACAGATTCTTTCGTATCTTTATCTAACGTTTCTGAAACGTCGAAAATTGGACTTTCTTTTAAACGAATCTTTAAAAAATCATACTTAAAACCAGCATTATTGAAATACAAGATTCGAATGGGCACGCATCGTTTGATAATAAGTAAAGAAATTCCTTTCTTTGAAGACCACTGACTAATCATTAATTCACTTAAACGACGTTCAATAGGTAGCCATACACCAGCATTCATTCATGTCATTCTTTCCTTCGACACTCTGTATTCATGTCATTCTTTCCTTCGACACTCTTTCCCTTCAAGAAATTGAAACGAAACAAATCCTGTTCTAACCCACTAATACAGGATTTGTTTCGTTTCAATTTCTTTAAGGGAAAGAGTGTCGAAGGAAAGAACGACATGAATGAATGCTGGTGTATGGTCACCTAATCTCTCAGGTTTGAATTTAGAACTCACAACGTAGATAAGGATAAGAATAAGATAAGCGTTTATGTAAAGATTTTCGCAGATAAATGATACGTTGCCCCATGATACGTCTGACATGACAGAACTCCCATAAATATTACAGTTGAAACAAATCGTATAGTTGAACACTTCTCACAAATCGATTTCGAATTAAAACGGGTAAAAGCAATCCGATTAAATAGAATACAATATGAAGCTCTGAAAAAATATGTAGTAGGATTTCCATAAACAACAGAACTTCCTAATTACTCATCTTCTCTGTGAATAAGTCGTGAAACAACTCAGCACGTTTGGGGACCCCTTAACTGAGCATATCGAATTCGAATTTAAAACGGGAAAAAGCAATTTAATTAAAAAAAAATAAACTGCGAGCTCTGAGAAAACACATGAATCATGTTCAAGACAGGAAAAAACCGCGTTTTATTATGATGACAAATACACTGAGTAACTTTGAGTTGTAAAAAAACAGTTCTTATCGCTGAGAGCAGAGCTACACGTGCAGACAGGTTCGCAGTGACATGTGTTTGTCACCTTACGAGATCAAAGCCGAGAGAGAGAGAGAGACCTCGTCCATATCTCTTTTTGCATTATTAAAGTTTCAACCGCGTCAGGATCAAGTCTGCGGCCTCCGACTCAAAACAGAAAGAGACGCCAGGCCTTCCCTCTCCTTCTTGAAAAACATGGTAGCATGTGTAGTTGAGCCTAAAGTCGTAAACGCGTTTAAAAAAAAACAAATTTTACTACTCGCAATACAAAGAGTAGAGGATTATTTTTACTTTGACCCTTTCGCCCCTGCTACCGAAGTAATTCCGAGTGACTCACTTCGCTCAAAAACAAAAACAAACAAAAACAAAAGCAAAAAAGAAAAGTAAACCGCGCAAATAAATAATGTAAAATCGCGAGACCGAAACTACATCGACGTAACAAAAATATAATAGTCGTGACACTTGCTGGCATCATCATAGTAAGACCGGACAAGGACATTCGATTTACGTAATCACCAGCTCCTCTGTTTAAATATAGACGGTAATAATACCGTCTCTCTTTTCGCTTCCTTCAAGTAATCGCAAGTCAATTTTTTGAACGGCCATCGGTCGCACTTCGCGTACAGTCAGAATTAAAAGCAATGTCTTCCAAATAAAAAGTTTCTGATCGCTATAACACGCATCGAATTCTTATCGATGACCGTCCGCTTGCTATAGTGATCAGAATGGAATGTGAAGACATTACTTTTAATTTTGATTGTACATCAAAAGGTAACAAAAGAATATCTACGTTCCTTAAGATCAAAATCTGGCCGAGTGTCTTAATTGAAGCTAACAGGATTAGCAAGGGGTTCAGAAAAGGTGTGTTCACTTAAATGAATCGGCTACTTTAAATAATAGGAACAAATGAATTGAAAACGGTTATCCCTGACAACGAGTTTTATGTTTATATACCGTGTAAGCAGGTATTTTAACTTCGTGAACTTTCGCTTTTGTAGAAAGACAAAACTGAAGTGGTTTTCGGTGATTGTCGGACGACGACAAAATCCTGCCTTCGCGAGAACAAAGTGGCAATATGAAACGAACACGCACTGTATACATCTGATTAGGTTTTTGCCAGAACAAAAATGGTGATAAAGAAATTAAGGACGTAATAGCTTGAGGTTTTCAAAAAGGTAATAACAATGTTATTTTTATAATTATCACGAAATCTGCGAGCTACTCGATAAATCGAAAACTTTCGATGCGTGCTGTAGGTTGTAATGGAAATATACTGGAAATTTCTTCACTTACAAGAGAATCTTCGAGATGGAGGAATAAGGATAAGTATAAAAACACATCTGATTTAAAATAAGTTTCTATTCAGAGAGCGAGGTATGCGATTATAGCAATTCGTCGAACGATAAAAATAGTAGTATTAGTTGATTAAAAAAAAGTACTGTAGCTCTTTGTTGAAAGTTTTTAATGTGTTAAGCGCGACTGTGGACAATGAAGTTATTTTCAATTTAATGAACAATTGCTTCCTTTGAGCCCCGAATTCGTAACAATAACATTCTCAAAATTTCACCCTACTTAATTTTCACTAATCTAAATCTAAAGTGCAATAAATAAGACAACATGCAAAGAAATTCGTGATAATTAAAGCCATTTTTTTAAATTAAAATATACAGAGAGGACCAATACGTTTGCAAATGACGTCAGCATAAAGTCTGAAGTCGGACAAATATAATTCTTATCCTAATTTGGAAGACATTCCGAAATATGTACCTATGCATGAACACCAGAAACTGAGTGGTAAGAAATTCTTGAAAATTAACCACAAGCAATTTTTATTTATTAAAATATGCAGAGATGATCAATGCGAGTGAAAATGACATCAGCATAACGTTCTAAAGTCGCGGACAAAGCTAGTTCTCATATCCAAACTTAGACGGTAATCTATTATATGCAACATGCAGAGGAATTCGTGTAAATTAAATCACTTATTAAAAAAATCTGATACTTTTATCCGCTACGAAACGTAATTATTATCACTGTTTTAAGAATTACAACATAACCTCAATTAACCCAGGTAACATGGGCTGGCTCTCCCATGAATAATCGAATATTCTAATACATAGTCTAAAATAAAACAAAGACTGAAATTTTGGCCTGGCATTATTTAAAAAATATTTCCGAGTACTATTTTGACCATACTTTTAATTAACTCATTCGCAACCAGTATTTTGATACAATTTTCCTCTAGTGTTGTTTATTACCATAACCACTGAATACAAATTATTTTTACGGAATCTTGTATATTTCTTTTATATTTACTTATTCGCACTCATTCAAAGCAAACTGCCTACTGCTGATATGAAAAACCTAAAACTGGCCGCTCTCTGGTTATCACAACTCTTTTATTTTGATCACCAGTTTAGGTCGCATTGTGTTTCATTGTGGTGGAGTTCTCGAGCTGCTCTTTTGCTGAAGATGCCCCAAATAGGGGCCGAAACAGCTGTCCAGAGGATGCTCCAGGAATCCATTGCAATTAAACATCGACTTACAACGAATTTTCTCCTTTATTTTGATTATTTATGATAAAAATTATCGTGTTTTAGATCAAAGAGATCGTGTGACGTGCTCGTTGTGTTGTTCTTTTATTTATTAATATCCTCATCTCCACCTTTGCAATGAAACAATATCTCTGTCTCATATGTGTACGACTAATGTGTGTATTACTCGTTAGTTGTTTCTTTGTCTTTACGTCATAAAATTTTCATAAGTCAACTGAGACGCTATGTTCATATCAGGACGTCATTCAACATGAACTGGGTTGTAATATTTCATGTGCAATTTTAACCTAAAAATCGTTATAAATTACAAATATACAGACTGAGTCAAAAACAAAATATCTCAAAAATAGTGGATAACTTAAGGTTGATATTTCACGTCAAGTTATTAGCATAAGGTGGATCAGACCACAATACTCCAGTATAAGAATTTACACAGTAACGACACTCGAGTATAACCGTCACGTTTTCCATTTTGTTTGATACCTACTGATTTCCAAATTACATTACATTTGCATATAGGTATCAAACAGTATGGCGGTTTTCTTGACACGTTTAAGTGTCGCTACAGAGTAATTACTTATGCTGTGACAATACCACAGTATAAAGATCTACACAGTAGCGTCACTCGAGTATAACTGTCACATTTGCCATTTTGTTTGATACCTACCGACTTGCAAATTACATTACATTTCCATAAGGGCATCAAACAATATGGCGGCTTTTTTGATACTGACGTTTACTGGGTAATTATTTATAATGTGACAATATCGACATTGTTGCCAACCGTCTGGTTTCACTTGTCAGAAAATTATTTCTCGTTTCGATAGAATTCTGTGTTTTCATTGCATTGGTATCAAATTTGCCACAGGTTTCGTTACTGAACTGGAAAATATTGATATTTAAACATACCATTGTTACCACTGAAATGAAATCTGACATTTGCAGTTGGATGTAATTAAGGCCCGGTTGTACAATTCCAACTTAACTTTAAGCCAAAGCTTAAACCCTTAACGACAATTGTTGAAATAGTTGTTGTTATAGTTTTAAGCTTCGGCTTAAATTTAAACTAGCATTGTACAACTGGGTCTAAATGATTATCCGCTGGCGCCAGCGATCGCTACGCCGCCGCTCTGTGTGATACAGTTGAACTACTCAAAGTAGGGATTTAGGCCCGGTGGTCATGGTTTAACGTTAATCTTCAGTTTATTCCCGTAGTAACAATTGTAAAAGCAATTGCTCCTATGGAAATAAACTAAAGGTTAAAGTTAAACCATGACCGAAAGATCGGGCCTTAAAAGTCAAAGACTTGACATATAAACGTGTAATGTTACGTCACGACACTATCCCTAACCTCACTATCCTGTTCCGTACTTTGAGCGACCATAATAGCAGTGATGACGATAGCGAATACTTCAACTTATTAATTAACCTCATTTAACTAAAACTTATCACTATGATATGATCGACTTTAGACGCAAACGTGGCTACAGTTTTTAGTAGCACAAACAATTTACCAAACTCTGCTTTTGTGCAGGCTTATTAACATTTGATTTAAGCAAAAACAATGTTTTTCAAGTCAAGGCCAACTCGAAATGATTTTTATTTTGAACACTACGACTTGGCTTGTTTTTTTTTTTTTAATTTAGTGCAAGTCAGATAAGTAACTCTTGCTCGTAGTGAAGACTACAGTTTTTCAGTTTCAACTGTAATATACAATTCTAGAAAATAATTTACAATTCTAATAGCACGCGAAATTTAAATTTTTCGCGGCAACAACAAAAATCCCCGCATTTTCCACGAATCACAACCGCGGCAACGCAAGAAAATGGAATTCTCCACTTTCTAACAGGTGCTAATGATCTCTCTGGTGATGTAAACAACATCGACGCCGGTGATTCACACATGGTGAGCTCGCACACAAGCAGACAGCCTTTATTTTAGAACGCGTTCTGTTGTAAAATACGTCATCGATTAAACTTATCGCGGTTTCCACCGCAAAACCAAACTTCTCTTCCTAAACAAAAGAAACTCTCGGGGATACGTTTGGCAACGGTGCCGGGGGGAACTCTGTCAGGTAGATGATATTATTCGTAGCACAGAGAGCAGCACTGACCTTTTGAAACGAGCACGAAACGTCCGGAATTTATTTTTATTTTCCCGTCATTAAGGCTCGTGAAAGTACTCGGCCGTCTGCGTTGCCGTGATTAACGCAATGATTTGCACTTTCCTAAATAAAAAAAATAATTGCTTCTCGTTCGCTATTCATATTTCTATGGTACGGTTTCAACATTGCAATTATCAAAACCAAAGGAATGAATTGGTTGTTTAAGTCAGAATCGCGTGTAGGGTTGGCAACATTTTCGGGTTAAGTGTGAGCGAATCATTAGCAGTCAGGGGCGGCGGCGGCGGCGGCAGCTCTCGTTTTGTTTCAAGTCTACGCCTGCCATTGTTTCGATTCAACGCCAACAAATGAACGCTTATCAAACTTACTAATGCCACCGCAATGCAGCCCAAATCTTAAAACCCCTGAAAAATCGCCACAACACGCGCTCAGATTCAATGTCACCAACTGTGGTTAGTCATTAACATGCAATGCTATCGTCTACGGGTCAAAGTTCAGATCCTTTTGTTGTGGAACAGGTTTTACTCGCATGGGTCAATCGTATTCCGACGCCTTTCTAATTTGAATCAAACGCATAAATAGCCATCGAGTAGCAAAAACCAAAACAAATTTCATTTAACGAAACGCTTCGTTTATCCTGAAGAAATCTATCCAGACATACAGGGACATCTATGTTGAATTTAGCAACTGTCCAACCAATTATAATCACAAATATTGGGATCATTTTCAACGGGCAAGAAAGTATTTCAATTATAAAAGGTTTTAGGTCAACGTATGCAAGTGAACTCACCTTGATTTTATACCCCTTGATACACATGATACTACTGAATATGAAAAATAATAATTTTACACAATTTATAGAAATAACATTATAATCACTAAATTAAATTATAATTTTGTACCATGACTGCGTAGAGGAAAAGCACAGTGGGAAAACAACTTCAAAACAGAGAACTCTCTGATCCCAGCTTAACCTTTTAGATTTATTACTGTGATTATAATTATTTTTCGAGGAGTGTACTTCCGGTATTCCAAACGTAATAAACTAATAAGTAACAAATTGATGTATGTATTTTGGTGAACGATTCTGTAGTTTGAAGCCTAATATTTACAGAAAATTTCACAAAGCAATAAGGAATTAAGAAAAAAGAAACGATTGAAGAAAATCAGAGAAAAAACTATGTGGAAAAAATAAAATAATATACAAATTTTTGATTTTAGTCTAAAATAGTGTAAAGATAAAAACAGTAAAAAGCTCAATTTTTTCAGTTTTCTAAATACTTTGAAACAGTAAATTAAAGAAAACCAAATTGGTAAAATAATATTTTTTTCATTTAATTTTGAAATGCAGATTACCTTTTTTTAATTTTAGTTTAACTTTTATCTCGTATTGTAGGTATTTAGAAACTGAAAAAAAAGAAGAAGACAAAAAAGTCGAAAAGACAAAAAAGCAAATGGTAACTCCTCCAGAAAACAAAGCAGTCAAAAATAACTTGGATATTTCCGACTCAAAATTAATTAAAAAATTCAGAAAACTGCTGAAGAACACGAAGAAGTAAGTACAAAGTTATAAAGTCAAAAAACAAAATCAAGAAAGAAAGAGAAAAGTCAGTACGAGTAATCAAAGAATATAAAAAAGTAAAAAGAAGAAAATGTACAGTCGCGAGCAAGAAAAAATCAGTGTTATTTTTTGACACAAGTGTTCATTGTGAAGTGGTCGTGATTAAGGATGTGTCAAACCATGGGTTCGGCTTCGGTATTCGGCCACTTCCGCCTACTTTTTCACTATTCGACTTCGGCCGAAGCAGTGGCTCGGTTCGACCGAAGCAACAACGTGGCGAAAAATTTCTTGTCAAGACTTGTTGGTTCGCATTATTAAATATGGTTGAAACGTTCTTATTTTTATTTTAGATTTTAAACGCAAGAACACAATAGCTCAATTAATAAATAATACGAAACTAATATTTGGAACTTATTGATGTAGATAATATGTCTGTACCTACATCACTTTTTGACTATTTCGAAACCGCCAGAATCATCAACGTGGCGAAAAATTTCCCAGCGTTTTTCCAAACAGAAAGTATTGAATATGTCAAACAAGTTATAATAGATGAGCATTCTAATCCAATAAAAGAACAACCACGCGACTCGAAAGATGACGATCTGCTCATCAATCAAACTTAACGAACCTGTCAGAAAAAAACGAAAGTAGTGAAGAAACAGGGAAAACGGAAAATAAATTATGGCAATGCTTTGAAAAAACTGCAATGAATTGTTATGTAGATGAAAACAGTCAATTCATCTATTCTTTTCTTCGTTTCTTGTTATTTGATTTGTACATATTATATTTCCTCTTTAAAGAATTACTGTTTTGATTTTATTATGGAAGTTTAGAACTACATATTCTGTTTTGCTAAACTCTTGAGTAAGAATTTTTTTTTTCATAGCATTTGTATACATATTTTTGTTTTATGTGTAACACACACGACAAGACAAGAAGATATTTTTAATTTGTGACGATTCAGTCAAATTTTTTAATGACTGACGACCATTTTTTGCTCGCAACTGTAGGTACAGTAGCGGACAATAAAACCCGATCACGTTATTTGTAGGTACAATGTAAACCTCACTTTAATATTTTTGACGTTTTAATACATATAGGTACAAAATGTCACTGGCGTTTAATATAATATTTATTTTGACAGGAATATAACCTCAATAAATGCCTGATTTACCAAACTTGTCTAAATATGCACGACATGTCAAATTCTTGCCCGGGTTTTATTGTCCGCTACTGTACATCCTTAAGTTGTAAAGCAAACCGAGAAAAAAAATTTAACCGCTGTAGAAAAAAATGAAACCGATAGTCGCAGAAGAATGGACAGTTTGATTTATCTTTCCGCAAAATAAAGATTATTAGAAAATGCACTCAATATATAACTGTTGACATCTATTAATTAGAATCTATTGATTCATCTGTCAAAGTCAAAACTGACAGACAGGAACAACTATGTACATATTTCATACGTTCGGATGCAAGCGTGGTATACCGGAGGTTTTGCAATAACATTACTTTGGTATTCCGTATCATTTGAAATTAACACACAGACTTCAATCCACTTCGACAGGTGGACCATTCGATAGCATAAATCATAAAACAAGAGCAATTTAATACGCCTGATGGTTTTTCTAATTTTTCTTGAACGGAAACTAAATTGTATAACAACGAAAGCAAATGAATCTACAACGTGATTCCAACGAACATCAGGAACTACAAACACGTTAGTCAAGAATCTCAAAAGATAAAAAATATACATAGATATATCCTTTTTTCAAACAAAGTTCTTCGTTTTGTGTTACTTAGGCCAGATTTTACAATCTCGGATAAGCATTATACTTAGAATAACGTGACGTAGTTGTTACGTAGATATAGCCATAGAGGAACATTAAAGATATTCGGCGAACAGTTATTCCGTCCTTATTCCACGGTTGTAAAGCTGGCCCTTAGTGTTGAATGCATATCTTATCTGCGCTTTTCATAAAAAGTCATAAGTAAACCATCACAATAAGTGAGGTAATTCGAAAGGTATTTTGAGAAAGTACAATCACATTAATCAAGAATCTCGATAATCTTTAATCTTTAGTGTTAAAGATATTTTTTAATTTGTATTTTGTTTAATTTTATTTCTTCAATTTCTTTTTGAGTTAGATAATTATAATTACACATGCAAGAGAGCTATGAGAAACAAAAAAAAACACAAAACTTTTCTCTTCGGTTAAAAAGAAATTATTTCGCCTGCGTGTAGAAACTGTAATTTCTAATTATTACACTATTGCAAGGAAAACAATACTCTCGTATATTTATTTCTTCACAATGCGTCGTCTTATCCATTCTGAACGGTATCGCGAAAGAAGGGCAAAGGAAACACAAAATGGCGGTCACACACCGCTATAAAAAAATGGGTCAGGCAAGTCGGAGAAAACGTAAAGTGGCGATAAATAAATCGAACTTCTTCTAACAAATCGAAAACTTCGTGGTAATTAGATAAAACCCGTCTAAATTTAAAACGCACGATAAGATTTTGAAACTTCTGGATCATGTATAAGTAAAGCCGATTCTACACAAGCAACATTTGCCAAAATTTGAAGCGCAGAGAAAAATCAAATAACTTGGAGATAAGAATCACAATTGCCTTGTACGAAACAAGAGAAATTTGCAATAAAATAGAAATACATTTCTGAATGTACTCCTCAGCATTTTATGCAAAGGCAAAATTCAATTTAATTTGAATGTTGTTACACTTTTATTAACGCCGACTGATTTTATTGATAGCGTTGAATTTGTAGCAACCTATAATTCTGAATGTATTCAATATATTTTTTTTTGTACGTAGGACGTCGAATTTCATTTAACTCTTTACTTGATTAATTCTTTATCTTCGAGACTCTGATTTAAATATCCCGTTCTTTGTTCAAATTTCGGAGAAAAAATTGAAAAATCTGCAATTTGAAGTTAGCTTGTTTACGTGTTCCTTTACATTCTTTTACGTAATTCAAACATTTTGATTTGATGAACGTACTCGTTAATATCTGGTCTTGTGTTTTTTAACTTTAAGATTTAAAGCTTCCTTTATTCAGAAAATGGTCTTCTATAGAAGCTGTACAATTTCCTTACTTGTGTCGAAAGAGATCTATCGTTTTTGAACGTATTTACAGGTTTTATATCTCACAATCTACCAAAGAAATTTTGCAAATAGTTTCGTCTTCATAAACTACTAAAATTTGTATTTAAGTAACTATTTTTCTTCTACAAAAACTTTCATTTATTTATTTATATTAAATTGTTTAAAAATTAAAAAAGTTCATATCTGAATGTATCCATTAAAAACTTCTTGTTTTCTTTTTCTACACGACCAACAACAAAAAAAAACTTGAAAGTAATAATGTTTTTTCTACAGAAACATTTATTTACGTTCCCGGATTTATTGCCGGGTGTTGTGAAGGGGTGAAAAAATTCGACAAAAAATATGCATTTCTGAACGTATCTGATTGTGTTTTTACAACCTACACATACCCTTTCCTTGCTTGAAATATTTTCGTCTGTGAAAACCTACACTTTGTCTACATAAACATTTTACTGCAAGTTTTGATAGGGAACTCGAAAATTCAAATTCATATTCACAAATTTCGTTCGTTACGTCATACTAAAAACAAAATTCTCACTGTTGGTAATTAAAGTTTACTTCACTTTGAAAACAATTTTGTTTTACTCACGTTGTAAGATTTTGAAACGAAGAAAGTAGGAAGAAAATTACAATATCTGAACGTATTCACTATAAGAAGTTATTAAAAAAGTAACTTCAGTATTAATTGATTGTGAATTTTATTTATTTTCTTTTTTTATGATTTATAATATAGAGAGTACGTAATTTGAGCAATAATTTATGATTATTTCAGTTCTTTTGTTTGTTTTAAGATACTTCATTTAACTTCCATGTAATTTTTTTTAATAACTATTCTGACAGAAACTCTTTTTTAAATTGCCTTTGAAAAATGAAAAGAAATGTGGAAAAAAATTTCTGAACGTATTCACTGAGAATAAATTTTGTTTGTTTTCCTTATAATATACGAGGCTAAATTAAATATAAACATTAATATTTATTTATTTTCTTAATTTCATTTAAGTCGTCGGGCTTTCTATTTGATGCGATAAATCGAAAAATTCAGTGCAAAAAAAATGTTTCGCATTTCTGAATGTTTGCGGTTTTGCTTTTCCCTCAAAGAATTTGCTTATTATTAGTGCTCTCTAATTTTGTATAAGTTATAATTTTTTTTAAATTTATATTACTTATTTATAAACGTTTCTTCTTATATGTATCTCGGACAATAATGAAATACGCAATAAACCGATTCGAAACATAAGAGACATTAAACATTTCTGAACCTACTTAGGCGAACTGGTTGTTTATAATCTACAAAGAAATTTAAATAATATAAAGTGGGCGGAGATTTCACTGCAATTAAGATTTTCTTACCTTAAATCTTTTATTTAACAATTTCTTTGTAGAAACATTTTTTAAATTTACATTATGTATTGAGAATTTGAGACGACGAGAAAGGAAAAATCTGAACATATTCACTACTGACATTTGTTTTTTTTTTATAATCTGAAGCCTGTTTTACATTAAACTAATTTCTGCTTTTACCAGAAAATAGTACCTACAGAAAAAAATATGTCATGTTTAATGGTAAATAACTTTTTTTTGTAACCTACAAATTAAATTAAGTGTTATTGATGGACGTACTTATGTATTTATTGATTATTTTGTGGAAACTTCCAATTCAGAATTGCAGGGAAAAAATTCCGCACAAGAAACGTTTCACATTTCTGAACATACTTGTTCTTTTTTCTTGTAACCTACAAAGAAACTTGAATAATATAAAGTGGACGGGGATTTCACTGTAATTTGGCATTCTTAATTTTAAAATCTTTTTATTTCTAACTAATGATTTCTTCGCGTAAACATTTTTTAAAATTTACATCGAGAAATTTGAGAAAACGAAAAAGCAGTAAATGTTTGAACGTAGGTAGTCCGATCACAACTTTTTTTTAATAACCTGCAAATTATCCTAAGTGTTATAATGGGGCATACTTTTTTATTTATTATTTGCTTTTCGTTAAAATTTCTATCCAATTCCGAATGCGACGAATTTAGGTTTGTTGGTAAAAAAAAATCAGCGAAAGAAACGTTACACGTTTCTGAACGTACTTGTGCGAATTTGCTTTTTGTTTTTTTTTTATAACCTACAAAGAAACTTGGGCAATAAAATTCGCGATTACTTTAGTTCTATCTCGTTCTCGTTTTCTGTTGCTTGCGAAAAAACACGAATAACTATCTTATAGATACGTGGTACCGTTTAATGACTGATTTTTTTTGTTGGATTTTCGTAAGCTTAGAAAAAGCGGACGGAACAATTTTAATGTGATATTTTGTTTACCGTAGCGAAATTGAAACTTGTACCACGTCAGCTTGGAGATGGTACAAGAATATTCTTTTGCACTAGGCCGTGCAATATTATTATTATTATTATTAAAAATCGACTTACCTGTGATTTGCAGGCTGCCTTTGCGGATATGACATCGTCGAAGCTTGAGATTGGCCATGATCAATCCTCACAACAGTTTCCATTACATTATACGCACCCTGCACAATTATTTTTTTAAATTAATTCCACAGCACACTAGACCCTCATCTTGTTTCGACGGCGAACACAAAATACGCAGTACAGAAAAACGGAACACGAAGTAACAATAATAATAATAATTAGTACGAAAACGCGACAACACTTTCTAAAAAGTTCTGAGGCTCTCAAAACTGCCAGCGGCGACTCGGTGATTTTTGCTCGTCGACTTTTAGGCCGAAATTTTTGCCTCGTTTTCTCATACTACTACGCCCCTGTGCCAGAACGCGCAAATTAGCAAAAAAAAGAACGGAATTTTACGCATCATACGTGGAAACACATGACCGCCTTTTTTACGTACCGCTGGGCCGCTAGTGTCGAATTTTCGTCGGGAAACCGCGCATCCGGTCGTACTTCATTTGTTTTTCGGTGTGGAACGCGTTTCGCGCCTTAAGTGCGCCAGGGGAGCCCGATTTTCATGCAGAAAACGATAATGTAAATAACACAATGGCGAGATTTATGCGCAGCGAATCGCACCCAAAATACACAGCACTGGCCCTTACTTGTAAAAATGTTTAAAAAAACTTATTTTAATTACCAAAGTCATTGAACTAATATTATTGGACACTGAAAATACGTTCTATCATTTCGAAACAGCATACGCGGACATCTTGGATCTTTCGTACAGAAACGAAAAACAGGTTCGGGCCGTTCCATGTTGGCTTTGTAGGGGTTGTCCGTGTGTGCTACGGTCTAACAGAGATGGAGCTACTCGATGTACGAAGCTACACGTACCGTACGTCATAACCTCCTCGAGCTAATTTCATTTAACTTATTTCGCAAAAATAACAGAACACCACCAACTTAAAACAAAGAACGCGCCGAATTCTTCACAGTCGGCTTTCGCCGGGCACAAATCGCGAGAGTTTTCGCCGAAATACACCGTCGCAACTACGAGCACTCTCTCGGAGGCATGTCTCAGCTAACCCCGCTCGCTTTTTCCAGCGCGCGATGTGAAGCTTTCGTTCGGTCCCATAACAACAATGGGAGGGACAGAGATGGCAAACCGGGGACTGTTATTTTAAAGGAGATATCTCCGTTCGACTAAATTGACGAAAAACTAAAACCATTTTCATTACAGAATTTTAGTAAAAGTGCGTTAATTGTTTCACAAGTTACAAGTCGACGTCGCGTCGCTCATACCAACCAGACAGACAGATATTACTAAATTAAATTCGACGACTTTTTGTGTGCATACCGCAACAACAATGTTGCAAAGTTACTTTGTTTAACTTGCATTTTTCAACAGCAGTTCAATGGTTATTTAAATCGAAGTCACTTAAACATTGCAAAACTTAAAAACAAAAGGAAAAAAGGAATAAGATTGAATCAAAACAGCATATACCATTTATGCATTACTGTAGTGTTTTATGACGTTTTTCCTTTTTTGTTTTTTTCTAGCAATATTTACCTACCGACGTTCGTACCAAGTACCAACAAAACAAACTTAAATTACTGACATACTGACAATGAGTTAAATTTCACACTATGCTGGGTATATACATAGACAACACAAGCAGCTTCATCATTGCAAAAGGACATGCTTTGTCATAAAACAAAAACAAATACTTGATTGCCCCTAATCTGTTTCCTATTTCCCTAAAGTTGGTTAAATATAAATAATTTTATGGCATTTTTGATTCATTATTCTGAATCACTCTCAGAGTAGGTATTATGATTTTGTTTTAACATCATACGATAATAGAAGACGGAGATACATACTTTGAAAGTACTCTGGAGCAGTGAATCGGAAACGCTACTAGAAAAGTATTATTTTTTTTAATTAAACTGATTATACCATAAAGATGTACCGTTATTATTTTGACAGCAAATAGGAGTCTCAATGCGACCTTGTTCTAATAAAATAATCTATCAGGTTGACAATTAAAAATACTCATTTGTTACTTTGAGGGCCAGTTGTACAAAGTAGGTTTAAACTGACGCTCAACTGAACCAGGTTCAAAGTAAACAAATGCGCATAGGATCTTAATGACATATGGCAATTAATGCATTTATAAATAAAATTTGATGCGATTTTGTTCATTTTGAACCTGGTTCAGTTGAGCTTCAGTTTAAACCTCCTTTGTACAACTGGCCCATACAGTTCAAAGTTTAGTTGTCCACATTTTCACACATTGTTGCCAGATACGCAACATTATCCTGCCCATGAAAGATTTAACTTTACAACAAGCAACAAGGAAAATTTAGACGATTTTTATATTGAGTTATTTACGAGTAGGTTTGCAATAGGGTTCTCATTTCAGCGTCTCAGGTCAATAATTATATGTGGGAATTTAATTTACTGAAAAGTGAATTCAAGCGACAATATAAGTTTTGTTAAATCTGGCAACTCCGCAAAGCTATTCTCATTCTTTTATATTTTCAAGCTATTCAGGCCCAGTTTTACAATCGCGGAATAAGCTCCATTCGTGGAATAATAACCATTCGCAGAATATCCTTTAACATTCTTCCGTATCTGCGTCAAGTTATTCCAAGAATAGTGTTATGCTCAGTTTATACAACGATAGTCAAATCTGGCCTCAGTAGTATTTGGAACTCTTATTCCAATATTTAAAAAGAGAAATCAAATCGAAATGACAATTTAGTTCAATTAGTTCATTATTGCTGCAATTGTCAATTCAAGAATAATTAAATAATTCAAAATACTTATAAACTGCCTGTCACTTTGACATTTCAAAGTTCAATTGTTAACGCTGTTATACAGTGTTGCCTGATGCGAGAGATCGTCCCATACGCGAGGAATTTATCTTTGCAACAAAGGAAATTTGCGCGATTTTTTTTGTCGTCTTTAATTTTCATATTTTTTTTACTTTGCCTAACTGCCTTACCATTTTAGTATAAACTAATTGCATATTTTGTTTGTTTTACCTGTTTTCTGACATCTGCAAGAATGTCAAAGTCTTCCTGCCCAATTTTGGTTTAGTAAACATCTGTTATTTCAACAACAACAATTCAAAATAAAAGTGGTCAAGAATCACTGTTTGAGTTGGCAGTGCTGAATGTTATTTTTAAATGGTACAACTGGAGTAACTTCCGGTTGTTGACGGTTTGACACTGACAGTCGTCCCTTAACAAACGTCATTTTGACGTCAAATGCAAATTAAAACGCTAATTTTTATTCACATAACCTACAATCTTGTCGCTGTTCAGGTTACGTCAAATAAACCAAAAAAAGATATATCCGGCTGCAGTGTTGCAAATAGCCGAACAAAAAAATGTTCTTAATTGTATTGCCAACTCAAACAGTTATTCTTGACCACTTTGTATTGTATCTGGTTAGCTGTTATTTTAACAATTTGAAGCTACCATACAGTGTTGGCAGGTGCATGAAATTGTCCTAGACGTGCACGAAATTACAAAGTTCAATTTGGCTTTGATTTTTACATTTTTCTTCTCAATTTGCCTAACTTGCCTTATCATTTGTTTGAAATTTAATTAAAAAGAGAGAATAGGAAACAAAATCGAATCATCGTTACGTTTATAAGGAAACACTAACACTAATAACTTTTTTAAAGGCAAAAAAAATATCACGTTCCCAACAAAATCGAAGGCGTTTGATAAATAAATAATTCTTATCTACTTTTTGTTTACCTCTGTTTATTTACTTGCGAGTCCTATCATTAAGTAAATAATAAGAATCATTCTTGGTTATCAGTGGTTTCTAGATTGATACTAAATACTTACATTTCCCAGAAATTCAAGGAAATGAAAAGTTATAAGAACTGCACAAAAACCTTCGAAAAATCATAAAATTGTAAAAATGTTCACGTTTTTTTTTTTAGTATTTTTTAAGTGCAATTTCTTTACGCCAGTAACGCCAATGGTGCTCAAATTAATTGCAAATTAGTCACTAAAGTAAAGTAATACGAAATTACCGACAGCCACGATTTAAGAAAATTTTCTGTTCAAAAGTTATGCCGAGAAAGTTAAACATAACCTCACATACGAAGGTCATAGACACAACATAACCTCACATACAGGGTTGTTCCGGTAGTTACGAATGTAACTAAACTGTTACATTTTGCGTACTACTGTTACGACGTTACTACAACCTGAAATTCAGCTTAGAAATGTTACACTCCCTCAAAAGGAAATAAATTTCAAAATTTTAATTTATAAATTTAAAATCCGCATTTTACCGTTAACAAATTCAATACACAGAAAGATACGATATATAATTTAAGAAATTTCTATAAAAAAAAATAATTCTATTGCTCGCAGCGGCTTGCAGTAGCGGCAGCTGTGGGCTTGTTATGAGTTGGTAGTACGGAAACATGTCAAACGTCAAACACGGCATTAGATTAAAAATGAATTTGAAGAAAATTTTCTCTCGGTTGAGTTTAATGAAATCTAAAACTCGTAACAGGTTACTGTTTGAAACGTGAAATTCTTTGCTGTATACAAAGATCTAAAGAATTATTAAATTCTCTAAAGTATTATTTGTTGTTATTCTTTC
This sequence comes from Dorcus parallelipipedus, assembly GCA_958336345.1. NCBI lineage: Eukaryota > Metazoa > Arthropoda > Insecta > Coleoptera > Lucanidae > Dorcus > Dorcus parallelipipedus. The sequence goes on from OY284480.1 coordinate 36,335,264, forward strand.
TTGCGCCATAATCTACTTTTAGAGGAAAATCAAAATATCAGTAATAACAACCCTTTGTACTTGTATATTATCACTGATATTATTAAATCTGCAAAATATGTATATATGTCGATTGATAGAATTTATATGGATATACAGCTGAAATCAATAAAAACGGGAAATGTCAAAAAAAATTGTCACATTTTTTGCAATATTTTCATAGTGTGAAAATGACTTTATTAGAAATAGGTTAGAATTACTTGACGCTACGTCAGTTTGTAAATAAATAGGTTAGATTTTTTTTAAAGGTATGTATTGTCAAGTAGACAATTATTTTACAAATTTGTACAACCAAATTTACAATTGGAAAAATTTCGTTTCCCGTTTTTTTTATTTCATGTAAGGTATTTAAATTTCCCGCCGTGTTACCATGTGTTACGATTTTGGTTCTGAAGTAGTTACTTTTTAATGTTTGGCAAGAACAACCCTCCTCATATAATTATTTAGTAGTTGAGAGAAGAATGTGTTGCTGAAACAGAGTTGTCAAGAGAAATGATAATAACGTAACACTAAAAATACGTCATAATCACCGAAGCTATAACCGACAATTATTTCAGTATTATTTCATTTTCAATGGCGAATAAGAAAAGGATAGAGTTATGCTTTTTATGTCTGATGATTCAACGCCAGACGCTTATAATTTATGACGCAAGGCTCATCTCTTTTATGATTACTAACGTGCGTTCAATAAAAAAAAACGGTCAAATAGACTGTAATTTTTGTAAAAAGTTTAATAAATTAGTAATAAAAATTTATTTTTGCAATATCTCTTTTGAGTTGGAGGCTGCTAGAAGAAGGGATTCAAAAATAAACGTTTATTACTAATTTACAAAATATTTTACAAAAATTAAAGCGTGTTACAGCCTACTTGACCGTCTTTTTTATTGAACGCACGATGTAATAGTGTTTCCGTGAAGAGTAACTACTGTTCATTTTTTTATTATATGCCGATCGATCGAGTGATACATTTAGGAATTTTTATATAGCTATCTCCTTTTAACTTTTATGAAACAGCTTTGCCGCTTTTTTAATAACATAGATCGACGTGAAATATCACGTCATGTCATTTCATCTCAAACTTCGGACATTTTGAAGCGTTGCCATGGTTACGCAATACGAGGGCCAATGAAAAGAGCCCGTCCATTTCGTAGCCATGGGAAAGCTACGAAGTCTGGTTATAAGGCGAACACTAGCCGTGTTCTTTCGCTAGCAACTTCAGATCGCAATCCGTCGATCACGATTAAGTAATCAAGATTCAAAATAAATTATAAAGAACGCTCACATAACCAAATATAAAATCTTCATACAAATCACGTTTCGATAATTAATGATTCAATGATCCACACAAAAATTCAATGATCCACAGGGGCAAGGGGATTACGGATCATGATCCATTTAAACAGAATAACCTCAAGGAAAGAACAGTACTGATTTGATCAAACACCATTGGATCCAAATTTAATGTGCGAAAGAACACGACTACTAACGAGTGTCTAAATAAAGTACGCTGTGGAAAAAATTCCATGTCTTCGATAGCTTCGTACTTTTCGCAAAGAAACAAACCGCCATAAGATAAAACAAGTGAATAAAGGACTCTTCGATTGAAAAATGTATTTTGTAAAAAGAAAGCTATTTTTAACGCAATAATAAAATGATAATTCAATAACACATTTTGATGACAGTTGTTTTGACAACTTAGCGGTAGAACTTAGAAGCGACGTGCATGCAATGAACAAATTCTCGGTCACAGCCAACTTGACCAGATTTTTATTTAGACACTCGTTATAACAGTTTAACAACTGTCATCTGTCAAATGTCGGTCGGTTATTCATTAAAAAATCAAAGTCAACTTATTCAATTGAACATTCGTTATTTCAAGGCAATAGAAATGTCATATATCAGTTCATATTTTTAATTCGTTCTGTTTTAATGAACTTTGTTTTAAGTGCTTAAAATATAACCTCACTTATACCGCGTGATTTTTTAAATTTTTTATCAACTCTTGCCATGGAATGTTGTAGCTTTACTGTAAATCAGCATAAAGGAGTGCAGTGACGTACTTTTCACTTAAGCTAAGACATGCCGTCCAGATCTCATGGCAAGAGTTGATAAAAAATTTTAAAAATCACTCGGTACTAATATATATTTAAATTTCATGGTCCCTCTTGTGACATGTGAACCTCTGCATATCCATCTCCTTTTGAAGGTCCTGTTACTTAGGGTCGACAAAAATTGTGATGACTTAAAACGAGACTAAAATTTACTTGCTAGTCACTTTTTCATTTTTGATATGAAGAAGAAGTATGTATTTCGGATACCGCAAAGGAGAGAGACGGGAAATTATGGGGAGACATAAAGTTGAGAGAAAAAAAATTATCAATGGCCGATATTTCTGCGTTTTACGTTCGACTGCCAAAAAAAAATCACGCCGTGATTTTTTTGATTTGCCGTTGGTTGCTGTATGTGTTTACAATAATTTTATTTATATGTTTATAAAAAATTTATGCGAAAGATTTGTTTCATTTTGAATCCGCAAATCCCGACTCATCTGTAAAATCGTTTGAAAAACTAATACAGGAAGATACGCAATAAATCCCTTTCATTTTCTCGCCTTGTCAGTTAAATATCTAATTACTAGGATATGTTAACTGAGAGGTAGAGGCAGTAAGAGGAGAATATATATTTTTTCCTTTACTTAAGGCATTTAAACCGTGCAGAATTTAAAATATTCATTTGACAGATCGGAGACATTTAAGGACTAATTTCTCTCTAGATGGTTCCAGATGCTTGCCAGAAAATTCGAGAATAAAAGGATCTCTGCCTACTCCGAAGACGAGAAGTATGTGAATTTAGCTATTAGTAGAACTTTTAAGTTACAGAAGTGTTATTTGTTAAACAAATGTTGCAGCTCGTTATACTTGTGTTTTATTGTGACTGTGGACATTGATTAAAGTGTTTATAAATTAAACAACAATTTTTTGCGAACCTAAATTCGTGACTATATTTCCTACTTTTTCTTGTCGGAAATGATGGAGAGCGTTCTAAAAATATACTGGGTGTACTTCTAAAAAAAAAAGAAGACAGTTTCGAAGCTCCGAGCCGGACGTTTCGAGCCGTGCAAGTCGATCGTCATGAATTATAGAGGCCGTTTGCGAATTATTTAGCCGCCTCAATTTACGACGGAAAGCTCTAACCGGCGATTTCGATGAAATGCATTTGACACGGATCAATATTGGATGAGTGCATGCGGAAACAAAATTGCACGTGCTAGAGCCATCACTGGCTGCATTTACATGTCTCGTGTACAGGAGCGGCCGAGTAAAAATTATAGATAGTGTCCGAAGGCTGGGAGAGGTAATTGCAAAACCGAGCGACGTACAACAATGCTTGGATCGATTCCAAGAATACTTTAGTTTTGTTCGTTTTTAATTCTAAATAGCTCCTCATTTACACAAAAAATAATAAATTTCTAAAGTGGGCAGAAAAAATCTCAAAACAAAAGCGGGTGTAGAAAATGTGTAAATACAGTATGTTCCTAGAAAAAGTGAAATCATTTCTTTTGCCGGATTCTCAAGAGGGCTTAATTCGATGGTTGGTAACATTACATACCGGCTCAGTACAGGCAGTTGGCAATACTACATACCATAAGGTGGCTTTTTTAAAATCTTTTCTGTGTTGTTACTGCGGGAGTTCCATAACAACGTGCTAACCGATCACATGTAAATGAAAAAACAAGGCTCTAACATCTAAAGTTACTTTTTCCCGTTTGAGATAGTTGGCAATACCACAAGGCGATTCTTTTTCTTTGTATCTTTCCTGTGTTGTTATTGCGACATTTCTAGCCAATCACGCGATACATTAAGAAAACAAGGCCCCAACATCTACAATCTCAAAGCACAATTTTTCTCCCGTTTGAGACAGTTGGCAATACTATACATATACCACAACGCGTTTTTTGTTTCTATTTTTTCTATGTAGTTATTGTGACATTTTCATGACAACATGTTAAACAATCGCCTGACGCACTGAGAAAACAGTGGCTTAACATCTAAAACAACTTTTTTTTCCCTCCCGTATGAGATAGTTGGCAACACTACATACCACAAGACGATTTTTTTTGTTTTTATCTTTTATACGTTGTTATTGCGGCATTTGCATAATAACATGTTAACCATTGAGAAAACAAGCCTTAACATCTAAAGCCACTTTTTTCCCGTTTGAGATAGTTGGCAAATTACATACACCCACATTACAGGCAGTTGGCAATACTACATACCATAGGTGATTTTTTAAAATCTTTTCTTTGTTGATATTGCGAGGTTTCATAACGACGTGCTAAACAATTACTTAACAAGGCCTGAACATCTACAATCAAAATTCAAAATATTACTCCAATTTGAGACAGTTGGCAATACTATACACCACAAGGCGATTTCTTTGTTTCTATTTTTTCTATGTAGTTATTGCGGCATTTTCATGGCAACAGTGAGAGAAAACAGTGTCTTAACATCTAAAACCAATTTTTTTATTCCAATTGAGATAGTTGGCAACATTACACACCACAAGGCGATTTCTTTTATTTTTATCTTTTCTATGTTGTTACTTCGGCATTTCCACAACAACGTGCTAACAAATCACGCGAATCACACATGAGACAACAGGGCCTTGCCTTAACATCTAAAACTATTTTCTTCTCCCGTTTGATGCAGTTAGCAATACTGCATACCGTGGAGCAGTGTTCCCAGACGATCAAAATTTAAATCACCAGATTAGCTGACAAAACAACCGAAAAGGACCAGTTTAAGTTTTTGTATTCATTGTAATTTCTTTTTTAAATTTATTGTGGGAAAAGAAAACTGAAAGATAAACAACGTTTCGTAACATAAGATAAGCATACAATCACAAGGTACGATTCAGTTGCACAGTTCTACCACCTACATTTTATTTGAATTTTTGACAGTTTTATTGGAGCTTCAAAAATCATGTTAAATGTTTATGTACAAATTAAATTTACAGTGCAATTCAGTAGATTAATATAAATTTTTTAAAAAATTGAAACGAATGGTGATATAACAAAGAAAACAATAATAAAAATACAAAAATAACCAAATAAAAAAAATAAAAACAGAAGATTTTACAATATAATTTAATGGATTAATAAATTTAAAAAATTAATAAAAAGGACGATTAAAAAAACAAAAACCTCGAAATATTCTTATTAACAAAAGGATAATAAAAACGTTAAATTTAACAAGTTATTCAAAATACTAACAATGAATGAATTTATATAAAACAGTTTAGAATTACTTACTAAATATTTAATATTTAGTTACTAAATATTTCTTAATATTTAGATTTTGCGAAAAAGCACCAGATAATCCCGATTTTAAAGAAATAATCACCAGGTAATAAGTCAACAACAATTACTAGATCTGGTGATAAATCACCACCTTTGGTAACACTGCCATGGAGCCAAATTTATTTTGTTTGTATCTTTTCTGTGTTGTTATTGCGTCATTACCAAGACAATTTGTTAACCAATCACACGCAACAGTGAGAAAACAGGCCCCTAATACCCAAAACCACTTTTCTCTTTTCACTTTCTCTCGTTTGAGACAATTGGTAACACTACATACCACAAGGCGATTTTCTTTTGTTTCTTTCTATCTTTTCTGTGCTGTTATTGCGACATTTCCAAGACAACGCAAAGCGGCAGTTGGTAATACTGTATACATACATAATTTTGAAGAAAACCTAACTTTAAGATTTTAAATTGAGTCAATTCGGATGCATAAAAAACAAAAGATTATTTTTCCCCGGCAGTTCCGCCCAAGATAACAGGAAAAGCGAAAAGAGAAACATTTTTTTTTCGACACGCAAAAGGACGTCATTTATAACGATCTATTTGTAGATGTGAGGACGGTTCCTATTTTTGAAAAGGCAAAACATTGGAAACCGTGATAGATGATTGTATTTATTTTAGTTCTGAGTATTTTAATTTCATTTGAGAACGAACGACATATGGACGGTGCCTTGACAAGACTCTCAAAAATATCCTAGAAGTTTCGGGTCTTTAGGTAAGTACTTCTCAGGTTGGTTGATCTTCGAAGCAACAAAGCTCAGAATCTTACATTGAATAAAAATACTGTAAAAACTACTAATATAATTAAAAAGTGTATTATTTTTAAACGGAATGCATAAATAATGTAGCAGCTTGCGACGAGAACAGAAACAAATTGGATTGCAAAATTCTTAGCCTGGCTAAAGTAGTAACAGGCGCGCTCTGGAATGATCTATCCCCTTTAAGATTCATTTTGTGTATCTGTATATTTATTTCGGGCGTGTAAACGTAAGGTTGGAAAATTGAATTTACAATATTGTACGTTAAAAACGTCGGCATGCGAACTCTGACGATTTAATTAATCCGGAACCGCGAAAAAATTCGGCCAAAATTGCGTTTTATTACTCCCACTCTGCGAACGCTAATTAATTTCCAGAAAAACGCAAAACTTTTCAACTAATTTGTGCAAATATAAACTTCAATAAAATTTAGTTTATTTTAATAATTATGAATACAGGATGGACAACAATCATGTATAAGATTCAAACGATTGACTAAAAATGACATTTCCTACGTGAAATTTAAAATGTGAGAGTCCACGTGATTGCGCAACAGATATAAAACTCTCTCACCTTTAATTAAAAATTTTAATTATGAAATACGAACAACGTTCCGAGTATTGGAAAAACAAAAGAGAATACAAAGAAACCTCGTTGACAAATGAATTTCGCTTAAAAAAAGCAAATTAAAATTAATCTCTGTAAAACTAAGAACAAATGAAACTGTTTCTCCCGCTTTGTTACTAAAGAAAATTTTTAACTACTAAACACAAACAAGACAAAAGAAAATTAACAAATAAATGCCAATAAAAAGAATGTCAACAAAGAAAAAGAATAAAATAAGAAAAAGCAAAGACCTTGAAACAAGAACAAATCACAGAGATTTCTTTGTTTTGAAACAAGCACCTAAGTATTACAATTACTTATTTTTAACAAACTTCAAGAAAGTTTAAAAAAAACAACTTTTTTTTGTATAGAAACAAACAAATTGTCGAAGCCTCAAAAACGAAGATTGACTTTTATTATAATATAAAAATTAATTCGAAAAATTTTACAAATCTTCCAAACTTGTTTCCAAACAGTTGAAAACACAGCAGATTTAGAATGAGATGCTTTGTGAAATAAAAATGTATTCAACTGGATTTGATGAAATTAACAAAATTAGACAAAAATTAAATTAATTGTTTGAAGGATGGGCCAAATTTGACACTTTTGATAGCAAACACCTGTTTTTAGAAGGGTTAGACAAAAACTAACCTCGGTGTCTGGAGTTCGATTTTTAAGGAAAAATTAATGGTGAAGACCGCCATTCGATATCTTGTACCGGTTAGGAGCTGTAGGGTGTTTTTCAAAATTCTACGATTTCTAAAAGCTTCTATAACTTTTTTGTTTGTAAAAATTTTTCATTTCTGTAAAAACTTCTTTAAGGCACTTTTTCATGCAGAATTCATTGCTCTAATTTACTTTTTTGTAGAGTGCTCAATAGACGAAACTTAAGTCGAATTTAAAAGACAGAATCTGATAGATTTTTCAGTAAAAATTAATAGATTAAGTTCCTTCCTTTAGTTATTATTAAATAAAGAGGTGACGTAGACGAAGTCACTATCTCACTTTTGTAAACTTCACTCACTGCTGTACCTGTATCACTTTTACGTTGTTGTATTTATATTTTTGTAATTTTTGTATTTTTACTTTTCTGTATTTTGATTATGCTGACCTACCCATAATATTTTCTGTATTCTGAGGTAATAACGGTATTTGATTTGATTTGAAGTGTAGAAATGAGAAAGACCTGGCAGTTCTTCTTTAAATAGGCGATTCTCTGTCAGGTAAATGAACAGATAAACAAAGCTTGGTCGACAAATAAATAAAATCAGACGATCGTTCGCATAGAAATAGATAAACTAAAAAAGGAATAACAAATAGACCACCTCTGTCTGTTTGGAAGAGAATCAGACGAAGAGTTAGACAAAAGCAAGCAGACATACAGTTACAGACAAGAATTGGTAGACAGAGAAGATATTGAGAATAGAAACAGATAGATAATCAATAGAAAAAATAGATACACAGATATTTTCAGATGATTAGAATAGACAGATAAAAGATAATACAGAATTAGATAGGTATCTTCACCTACTCGACAATATCTTTCACCTTCTTTCCCTCTATGTCTATGCAACGACATGCATTCGTATCGTAATGATTCGTCGACACCAGCCGGCGTCAGACTGTCTCTTGCGTCACAACCATCCAGCCGACGCGTCTTAGGCGAGAACCTTCTGCAGACAGCCCAGAGAATTCCGGCGGCGGAATAAAACCAGACATTCTGGAACCATTCGGGAAAGTTCACGTACAAACAGCGCCCGGCTTATATAAAAGCGGCAGCCGATGAATGGGAGACAATTCGGCGTTGAACAGTTCGGCATTAAAGTTCGCGTTAAACAAACAGCTCGGCTGTTAAAATAAATTAGATATAAGCTTGTAAATAAATGTTAGTGTTATAGTGTAAGTTTATAAAAAATTAGTTTATTAGCTATATCGTGTTTTGTTCTTAAAATAAAAATTAATCGAACTCTTAAAATCGTAACAGTATGTTTCTTTTACAGATATGCATAGAGACATGCACAAGAATAAAATAATTTGTCAGCGAAAAGGCTCAGAGCGGTACGCATAAAGAGAAAGGCAAGAGAGAAGCTCCAAGGCTGTTGCAGGCAAGCAATTGGATAGACAGCTACAGACGGCAGATAAAAAAGATAGACAGCTAACCTCGATACGAATAGCAACCATGTAAATGTAGGTGTCCTCACCTATTCAACAATATTTATTTCCATCCTTCCGTCTGACTGATGGTATTCTATCTACCAGATAGACGTAGAGATGAACAGAAGAATAAAGTCAACTGAAAGGCTCGATTAGTAAAAGTCAAACAACTGGAGCGATCAAAATCACACAGGCGTAGATGAAGGATAACATAAGATAGACAAAATAAGGAGTAGATAGAGTCTCGAGGATAAATTTCTCTGACAACAGATACAGACAGACAAAAACAAAAAAAGATATCTTTCTTTGTATTCTCTCCATCTAATAGCCTGCTTTCATTTAATTTTCCAAGTAGATAAAGATTAAGACGAAGATAACCTAAAAAAAACACAGACAGACAAAGATAAACTACTAGAGACAATCGAGCGGATAGAGATAGACGGACAAAAGGAAATAAATAAGAATATTCTAACAGAAACAGGTCGATGGGAATAGTCACGTAAAAGTACTTCCGTTTACCTGAAGCTTTGCCTTGTAGTTCAATTTTCTAACAGATAAACGTAGACAATGTCCTTCAATTAAAAGGCTCAGAGTCACACGCAAAAGGAGAGACAAGCACTTATGGTCAATGAAAGACAAGCAAGTGAAATTACTAAAGATAGACTCACATAGATAACAAACCAAAATAGACGAAATAGAAGGGCGGAATAGACAGAGTCTTACAGAAATAGACGTCTTCACCTAAACCAGAAAACAGCTTTCTTTCTATTCCCTTCATATAAAAACCCACGTTTGTCTATTTCTCTAAGTAGATAAAGAGGCAGACAAGATAATCAGATGAATAGATCGTCAAATAATAGGCAGGGAGCGCCTTGCAAATGCTTCCAGATAGATAAAGACGAGCTACTGGAGACAATTGAACATAGTCATAGAGGCAGTCAGACAAAACAATCTGGCAGAAATAGAGTGTAAATAGAGCTATCTATGTCTTCATCTATTCAAAAACATATTCCTTCGTCTTTTCATTTGTCTGATAGTCTGCATTTGTATATTTCTCTAATAGATAGATATTGAGTCACATCGAAGAAGAAGATAAATACATAGTTTGTTAAATAACGAGCAGAGAGGCAAGTATTTAGAAAAATCGAAGACAGACAGATATATCTGACAGATAAAAGAAGATAAACGAAACAGTTAGGAGAAGTAAATAGAAAGAACAAGGCAAAGTCATAGTGTCGTCTATTTCTCTATGTAGATAAAGAAACAAACTAAAGAATAAGACAAGCAGATTGTCTATCAGTTAATGACAGACAAAGATGTTTGAAGATAAACAAAGATAGTCAGGCGTCAGGCAAAAATCAGTTTGACAGAAATAGGCACACGGAATAGACAGGAAACAAAATTAGACAAAAAGACGATCAATTAATTGTTTTGAAGTACAGGGTACAGGGTGGGCCAAATTTGACACTTTTGATAGCAAACACCTGTTTTTAGAAGAGTTAGACAAAAATTAACCTCGGTGTCTGGAGTTCGATTTTTAAGGAAAAATTAATGGTGAAGACCGCCTTTTGATATCTTGTACCGCTTAGGGTGTAGCTGTAGGGTGTTTTTCAAAATTCTACGATTTCTAAAAGCCTCTATAACTTTTTTGTTTGTGAAAATTTTTCATTTCTGTAAAAACTTCTTTAAGGCACTTTTTCATGCAGAATTCATTGCTCTCATTTATTTTTTTGTAGAGTGCTCAATAGTTGAGATTTAAAGTAGAACTTAATTTTTTTATACGGAACACCGCATATATTTTTACGTTTTGAAAAGGGTATGAAATTCTATTTACAAAAATATTAAACACTTGATATTTTATTCAAATAATTTTTGAGATATAGAGCTTTCAAGTTTTAATTAAAGTTTTAAAGGTTATTGCAGCATTCAAGTAGGCCATGGATGACGATAACTAAATATTTTTTAAAGATTCAATGAACTATGAAAAATATTGCTTTATTTTTAATAAATATAACGCAGTTTTAACGAATAAAACCTAATTTAATCGAAATTTCACAAAAATTGCATAGTTTTCAAATTGTAGGCCATTTTGTTCTAAAAACATAAACGGCACCGTTTTCTTTAACCAATTCAAGGGCCAGGTGATTGGTGAATTTGCCTTTTTAGATAAGGTCGGAATCTTCGTTTCTTTCAAGTTCGTTTTATAGAAGTTCTTGCTGAGCCAGATATTTGCTCCAACTGCCGTGAGTTATTTTCGATTTCTCCCAATTCCCAAAACTATGACGTCCTCTACTTCTTTATTTCTGTTTTGAGATTCATAATGTTTGGGTTTTGACAGTTTCAATGACTTAAAACTTATTAAACTGTTATTAAATTTATTACATTGTTATTAAAACAAAATAAATTTTAATGCTATTTTTTTGAGACTAACAAATGAATCTGAGGTTAAGAAAATTATTGATGGTTTAAAAAACAAAGCAGGCGGTGTCGATAACGTACACGCTAGCATAATAAAAAAATTTGAGAATAATCCTAGGGTTATACAAATCCTTGTTTATATTATAAATTTAAGTTTCACTACAGGCATATGTCCAGACCACTTTAAAGTGGCTGAAGTTGTTCCAATTGATAAAGCTGGAGATAATCCAAGTAAGTACAGACCTATTTCGCTCATTTCAAACATTACCAAAATTTTTGAAAAAAATCTTGCATAGTAGACTTATCAAAAAATCAATATGGTTTTCGAAAGAACTTAGGAACTAAGCGTGAACTTGCTCAAGTAACTGATCGTATCTACAACAAACAGTCTGGATAGTAGTCAACCCATCGCCTCCGTTTTTCTGGACTTAGCAAAGGCGTTTGATACCGTCAATCATAACATTTTAATAAAAAAACTTGAAGATGTCGGAATAAGAGGACTTACTCTGAATTTAATAAACAGTTATTTATATAATAGAAAACAACTCGTGAAAGTAAATGATGAAAAAGTTGATTTAATTAAAATTAATACTGGTGTTCCTCAGGGTACTATTTTAGGACCTAAACATGAGGGGTTGTGATATCATTTCTCGGATAAAAAATAAAAATGATAAAAATTAATTAGTGCTTCTGCGTTTTCACCAACTTCTATAAAACACTTTAACATCTCTTATTAGAAAGGAGACAGTAGTTTAGAAATAATAAATTTAAAAAATTTATATGAGTAAATATTCAAATTAGTACACCTACACATACACTCACAAGTTAAAAGCACTTCATGAAATCTTTGGTTGGTATAAATATTATAACATGTCATATTTCTCGTAGTTTTCATACATTTTTAATTATCACCCTAAGCGTACCTTATAGAGACACTAAAATTCAATAGAAATGTGACACATTGTGACACATCAAATGTTGAAGGCGGTCTATCAAGATGTTAAACTTAAATTGTTTAATTGTCGTCATCCATAGCCTACTTGAATGACTATTAAGATTTTAATTAAACCTTGAAAGCGCTATATCTCAAAAACTATTTGAATAAAATATCAAGTATTTTATATTTTTGTAAATAGAATTTTATAGTCTTTCCAAAAGTGTAAAAATATATAGGGTGTTCCATATAAAAAATAAAAGTTCTAGTTTGTATCTCAGCTATTGTGCACTCCAGAAAAAAATTAATTAGGGCAATGAATTCTGCCGTTTTAAAACGAAACGAAAGAGAATCGAAGAGGAATTTCCGGTGACGCAAAATTCTCGGAAGTATGATTAAAAGTAACCGTCAAGAAATTGCCAAAAGTTTTAATCAAAATTAATCATATTTGTCTATAAATACATAATTTTAAACAATTTCGTTCTTGTAAAAATAACTACATATAAATATATCATTTCACTTCAAATAATAGCACGTCTGCAAAAAATAAACAAAAACAATATGAAACAAAAAAATTAGGTAAAATAATTGCACTTCTAAAGTAGGTACATATTTTCTTTTTGTTTTAAATCGGCATGAAACAAAAGCACGTAAATTAGCTTGACCTTGGGTATTTCACGTTGTTTTTGAAACTATGTATTTCGGAAAGTTTCTTTTTGTGTTAAATTAAATTATAATAATTAAGTGAAAACCACCACAAAAGCGATCGTGAAACCCGTGAAAGACGGCGTTGCCAGTTCTCGTCCTCCTCTCGCTCTTTCCCTAGACCATTTCTATTGACCTTTTTGGCTTCTTTCTCGTTTTCCATCACAATTAATCCCGCACGTCTGTGTGATGGTGCAAGTTTAATTATAGGTATGACAATCGAAAAAAATGAACAACTTGTTCGAGAGCGTAAATACCGAGCGAGAGAGACGGACGCGGTTGTTTTCTCGCTCGCGATCGGGCTAAAGCCTCCCCGTTCGAGGAAAAGATAAATATTTATTTTCTCTTGTGAGCATTGACGATCAATTAAAATGTGTCATTGACACAGCAGTTACGGCGTTGCAATTTCAACTGCGCTCGTTGCATATGTTACATTAGCTCGAAGGAAATGCGGCAACGTCGAAGTTTATCAGTGCGTACAATTTACTGAAGAGAGCATGTTAAGAGCATATTATATTTAAGATAATATTATTATGGCGGAAAAACAAAAATATAATATGCGTTGTTAATACATGTGGGAATGAATTGCGCTTAAACATAAACATAAAACAAATATAAATTATACTTCGTGTTATTATGGAAATAGGGCTTGTTGTTTCCACTTTTTTTTTAATTGAAAAGTAACGTCAGTTCTGCTTGTTGGTTACTAAAAATTAAGGATTAGCGTGGTTTTTTGTAAATCGCCATTAAAAGAGGTAGTTCCGAATTTACCCGATTATAAACGACTTGGTCTTATCTATCCATGGGCGCTACTAAAAATATCGATCTTTCTTTACTTGACGCGCGGCGTTGCCAGATGAGCTCTATTCATAAATTTAATAACTTTTATTACATTTTCTGGTCCGTATTATCGGTGCGTCAGTCCGAAGTAAGACGGAGGGGGGTGTTTTTGTGCCGGGGGAGCGGCCGGGTCGCGGTAATCCGGTTATTTTTATGAAATTTTTCGGAAACCCGCCGGATGAAATAACGGGATGGAATGCTGGATTATGTTACAGAATTAACTTGCCGAGAATAGACCCGACCGAAACAAACGCGGGGCCGCGTTGCACTTGTTTGTATTTTATGTAGCAGTTTCTGTAAATAGTACTAACCTAGGAGCATGTAACTGCGAGGATGTTCCCGTTTTTTTTTTTTGTTTCCTCTTGGACGAATAAAATTAAGCGTTAATTAGTTACGTTTTACTTCGCAATTAATTCGATTAGTACAACGGAAATGCAAAAGTTGGGGTAAAATGCAGGGTCACTTTTATACAGATTGTTGTAGAAAATATTGCTATGTGCTACCCACTAACATTTATTATTGTAACAATAAAGAGAACCAACATAAATTCACCAACAAAGACAAAAAAGTAACGAAACAATTCAAAGCATTCAAGCTTGCTTCTCTGTCCCTGTTTTATGTTTTATTTATCTATTTTTTTCTATAATACCTGTCAGTGTCAAAATTCTAGAGTTTCTGTTGGAACCCTGCATTTATCACTAAATAGGTAGAGGAGAGCTTTCAATTTATTTGTGAAGTAGAGGTGCATATCATTCTAATTTTGATGAATACCCTGAAATTCACATTCATTTGCCTTATTATTGGTAATTATGTAGGTATACATGTTTAATCTTCATTTTTCTATTAAAAAAAATTAAAATTTAAATCCTTGCCTCACATAGGAGGCAGTTTGATACATATATGAGCCACATTGATACATCAGCAAATACCTATTAATAACACCAGAAAAATTAAAATTTGTTAACTAATACTTCTAATGTGGCTCGTGATCGTCGCTGCAAATCTGGACTTACGTTGTCGTAACTCAGTTCTTTTGGTGCTTCGGTGGATAACTTGAGATCAAAGGAACTTAAATACGTTTAAATAAAACTACGGAAGTTAGACTTAATTAATTATTTATTGCAAAAAAAAGGTAAAAACTCCTTGTACCGGCCACTGTGGGATCTGATATAATGAGCGAAAAAACCCTTGCGTTAAACCAATACAGTGCAACAAATTTACGGTTATCAGGAAGTACAGTAGAACTCGCTTAACAGGTTTCACTTTCGAATATCGGAGCGACCTAACTGACTTCAAATCACACAGCTGATGGTTTCGTGCACGCAAATAGTTGTTGGAGAACTCTGCTCCTCAATTAAATTAACAATTAATTTAAGTTCAGCTTAGATTGGTCTTGGTACTAGTGTTTGCCACTTAAGATCATACTCTAAGACTCGTTCTGCTCAATCAACCAACGCACAGTGAGACACAGTGGGTCTAGAGTGTACTTAATTAATGGAAGTAATTAATTAATTAATCAGACGTTCTGGAGACGTATGTGATACAAATTGCCGCCCTCGGCGATCAATTTGCAGGACAATCAATATTCGCGATCCGCACACACTCTTGTTTAGACATCCGCGGCGCGACTTCGACCGTATTCGTGGTTTTGTTTAATTGCCCTTTCTCTTAACACACTGTATTTTTAACCGTACCGTAATAAATGATTTATCTAGAAATATGAGAAAATGGAAGAATGACTGCAAGCACTAAAGAAACCTCGCGAAGTCAAAATTAAAATATTCAACCGCTCGTTCGAGAGATCAGAACGTTTCTGTTTGTTTTCCGCGCTCCGTCCTTTCCAAGTCAAAAATTAATCCACCCACTCGGACTTCGCAAGATAATTTCTTGAAACCACCGGCTGCTTCTAGCTCAAAATCACGCCTATTCAACCTCAATTAGCTTGTCATACAGCATCGCGGTGGTCTCTCGCAATCCGCAACTGCCCTGGCCCTCTCTTCATTACAAGTGCCCACTTGACATTTTAATACAACTGGTGCCTGTTGAAACAAAGCAGACTAAAGCGAAATACTTAAACTTGCAACGTAATTTGATCTCTTTCCTATAACTGACATGTATCTACACTTTAGTGCAACCCACCCCATACAAATCCGAAGCATACAAAGCTAAAAGGTTACTCTATGAGAGGTTTATGATGCCAGAAACCCGAAGTGTTATTTGCATGGCTAACGTAACAAGTTTTTAAGGACTCGCTGGGTGTTCTATTCTCTTGAAAAGGGCGCGGCGCCCTGGAGCATCCGGCCGTAATTTTTACTGATAATCTGAACATCTGTTTGTTATTTAAAATTAAACACGCAATAACCGATTTTGTTTTGCAAACAAATTCCGCGACCGTGTCACATTCTAACTGACAGATAAATTTAACCTTAAAGTAAGGCGATGAAGAAATCGGGCAATAGGAGGTAAGCATGACTACCCTTAATAATGACATTCTTAATGACATTAACGCTGAAACACTAACGAATGTGATTAATGGATTTTATAATAAGTTAGGGTACTCTTTGGCGCAAAATAGAATTTTTACTATAATTTGTAAGAGAACGTTCAGTTTGTTTTTAATCTTTAATTTGAAATAACATTATAATACTTAAATTCAATATTTTTTAATATGATTTTAATCAAATATGTCATTATTAAGGGTAGTCACGCTAACTTCCTATGTACCGGATTGAAAATGCTCACTCGGTATAAGTTCATTTAATTAACAGATTTATGGGAGTATTCTGTAACTTATTAACAGGCAGTTAAAATGTAAGGATACGTTAAAATTCAAAATAGAGCCTTGTGATGGCTGTTACCATGGTAATAAAATTTAACAGCCCCACAGTGTGTAATTTTTGCAATCTAGCTGAAATTAATTACATATATGAACAGAATTATTAAAAAAAAATACTGGTTTTATAGAACTCAGCAATGAAACACTACAGTGTGAACATGTTGTTTCGTTATTCAACATCTACAGTGCTATTCATAAAGTCAGTAACATTTTTTATGATTGATTTTTGCTAAAAGAATTTACTGGAACAATTCGTGCATTAATCGAAACAAAAAACAACACAATCATATCTAATCAATCTTTTAAGATTTGACGAACAAGTCGAAAAATCGAATATCTCGAAAATGAAGCCTTCAAGACTCAGATATTTCATAGATCTTTGAAAGACAAATATAGCTTCATTTTTTGATTTGTGGAGGTGGGGGAGAAAGTAATCACAGAGAACGAACACGCAAAATTGTGATCACGATTACATGATTAGTAATCACAGGTATATATAAACGAAAGTATCTAAAAGTTACCGCTACATAACAGAAGAATTTATAGCATTTTTAACAATTAAAGAAATCCTTAACAGTTATAACGAACGACGTAGACTTGACTTACGTATTGGAGGTGGTGGGTTAATCGAATAATTTAAAATATTGATTTTGTTTTTGTTTTGTTCGATTTTAGGAACACACTGTATTTATGTTGTTAATTACAGATATATTCGTTATAAGACAAGCAAAATTTTTTTTCCTTTGACATTTTTATGTAAAATTAAAAATAAAATTCTTTTCCTTCTTATAAACTCAATTCGGGGTCATATTGCACATTCGATACTTTTAATTTGTTTCACGTTTTACGACGAAATCAAAGTAGTTCTTGTCGTTCACACTTAAAAGCCAGGATTTGATTATAAACACAATGTATTGTATATGATTCTTTTATTAAACATTCTAAACGTCATTCGCAACAGTTTTTGCTGGGACACACGGTATCATGAAATTCAAACTTTTTTCTTCGCTTCCATCATGTTCCTCCGGGCCCTTTTAAAGGCCGCCAGTACTTCCTCCACACTTTTGACTAAAGCGGACGAACTGAGCCTCTCAAAAATTCGGGCCTCTCGAGTCCTGCACATTTCGGGCTCTCCTCTGCCATCCGCTGCAAGCGCCTGCGAATGATGAACGACGCTCATTTTGACATCGATTTGGCCCGTCCCTATCGTGTCCACCCCGAACTTACTAATCACAGGCCCCTACAAAAAGATTTCCCAATGATTTTTTAATAAAAGGCAAAATATATATTTTCAACAACTTCGTGATCTTTTGGAATCGCCAGCCACGTTATGTCGTCGTAATTAAAATAATCCCCGATGAAGAATCTCTTCATATTCCCGTGCAACTTCTTAGGAAGTAATCGCAAGCACTGCAGTTCAAACCGGTAAATCCCCGGGCGGGATAAAGGCAAAACTCTGTAGGCCAAACCTTCAGTGCGGTAGCGATTCCACGTGTCTTTCGAGATGACCTCGAAGAAAATATAAGGAAGCTGAAGAACTCCTACACACGAATTAAAACTTGGGATTTTTAAAGCGGAAGGTGGTACCTACCATTTGTTTTCAAGTCATACTCCAAAGTTACCTCGAGGGGAAATCCAAAGTGAGCCAAGTTATTTTCATTTTTGGTATGGCTTGAGTAAGTCGTTCCCTTCAAATGGTTTTGGTCTGAGCACTGCCAATGGTCTGGTAAGTCGATGAAGTACTGCACGTAAACGTCGTCGTATTCAAAATTTTTACCCGTCAGTATTTCGCAGAACAAATGAACAACCAATTTACTTTTCGCCGGTTGGTCAAAATCAAAACCAACAGCTCTCGCCCTCTGTTTCAATTGACACGAAGCAATCTGAGGACGGTTTGAAATTGTTGAGGTGACCAATTTGTTTTGGGACGCACCTTGTTTAAAATTTCGGATTCCTTGGCGTATATTTCCGGGTTGACACAGTCGGACATGTTTTCGATGAAGTAAACGCAGCGTCTGGTTAAATCGCCGTTGATTTGCAGCCTGTACGGTTCGTAGACGGTGAAGTCTGGATAAATGAGAAGCAGATTGCGCGTTTTGCTGTATTTTAGGGTGCAAAGGACGTGCTCGGATTTTACCCAGGTATCATCGACGAATTCCCTAAAAACAAAAAGACCGCAAGTTGGTGAATAACAAATAGTACTTGCGGGCAGGCTAACCCAAAATCCACCATAAGGAACATGTGCTGGAAGTCTTCGTCGAAATACGGACTTTCAACTGCGTCGTAAAGGTATTCTATAAAATCATAGTCGACGCGTTTTTCTTCTTCTTCTTCCTCGTTAAATTCCGGATGCCAGGTTTTATTTTTCTGTTGCTTGCTCAATGTGCTTGATTTCAAAAGACTCTAAAAAAGTAAATTAAATTTTGTTTCGATCACGCTTCATGTTTCTTCAGTAAAGAATAAGTGAAGATTCAAAATTTTCTGATGTCTGACGTTTTTTCTTTTTAATGTTGCGGTTTAAAACCATCACTTTTTTAAAGATAATATCGGCTTGGAGATGGCGATGTTTTGCTAGAAATAGTTTCGCTTTGACCTGGCGAAGTATAGGAGGCGTCGGCTAGCGTTGACCTGAACACTCGTCGGGGATGGTGTTGTACCGTCCTCCAGCAGTACGGCATGGCTAGGGATTAGCCCCAATGCGGCGATCAGCTTTCTAAATATTTTGTTAGTTAGAAGGAGCAACTACGATTATGGATTTCCGCAAAGTTTCAAGGAAAACTATTCAAACTTTTATGTAACGGTTGTCGTGAATCATACTGTACACACATATATTAAGGTACTAATTGTAAGACACGTAGATTATACATATCTGAAATTGGTATTTATCTACTGTGTCATACTTTTAAATAAGCCTTCTATTGATTGCTATTAAAAAGAAACTTAACGTTATCAGTGTACTGGTGCAAAGTTTAAATAGAAATATGTAAGTTTCGAATTTCCAATAATTGCGTTGCTTATATTTTCTAGCGCATTCAGAAAATCGCCGACTCATTTATTTGAATGGCCGTTCATTAGTATTTATGTGAAGGCCGGCCTAATAAATCAGATTTTTAGTTAGTCGGTAATATATGTATGTATAAATTTAATTATAAGTTAGATTTACATATTTAGAAGGCGAATATATATTTGTTTTTGCTAAACGAATTTCAAATTTGGTTGCTCAGTGGCATAACTTAATCCCTACAGTCTGAATTAGTCACTGACCCAATATCATACTTGATAATGATAATACACTGGCAATTATTCTACAGAAACATACATACAGTATGTTTTATTTCTAATTGGAAACGTACATTGAGACAGAAAAGTTATGTCTCCCCTATAGGTGTTAAATTATGGCCTCTGACCACTATAATAAGTAAACGGACAAGCAAACGAGCAAGCACAAAATAAAAACATGAAATAAAATTCAACACGTGTTTGTTTACAATCTTTGCAAATTGGATTGGATTTTTATCTTTAACAACGGTGAACGGTTCAAATACAGGGTGAGGCAAAAAGATGTCAACATTGTATGGGAGACTAAATATTTTTTTTTCCGTAGACTAAAACATGGCTGGAATTCCTGCCCAAATGGCCCAAAGGGCCTTACAAACAACAATGGACAGACTCCATAAGTGCATTGAGAGGGATAGATGCCAAATTGAAACCCTGTAACCAAATCCCTACCTTGTAATTTCAAGTGATTCAACACCCATTTAATGTTAACATCTTTTTGCCTCACCTTGTAATATGTAATAATAATAGCGTTTTCGATTCACTTGCGCTGGTTGCACTCAGAGTACTTGCATCTTGCTTTAACCTCATGTAATAATATGAGATGCAAATATTCTAAGGCCCAGTTGTATATACAATGCTAGTTTAACTTTAAGCCAACAAGAATTGTTGAAATAATCGGCACTATGGGTTTAAGCTTCAGCTTAAATTTAAACTAGCTTTGTACAACTGGGCCTAAGTGTCAAACGCTATTAGTTTCATCTCGTGTCCAAAAAAACACATTTCAATTTAAAAATTTCTTTAAAATTTCATTTTCGTTTTCTGTAACTTTGTCTTCTATTTTTTCTTTATTTTTCCACTTTATTTTTTAAAAATATTTCTAATGTGAAATCCAGATTTGTAAAAAATAAAATAAAATTTTAAATCAGCCAACATAAAATTTGAAACTACCAACGAGTTAAGAATATCAGGAGAGAGTCATACTAACATTAGCTTCTCGTTCAATCTGGTCACTAAATACGGTCGCGGTAAGTCATAATGGATTTTGTCGCAAGGTACCGATTCATCAACGGTTAAACCGAAACGGTACTTTGTAAGTCAGTTTACATAGCATTCAATAAAATTTCTGCTTCTTTAGCGCTTACACCTTGATGATTTAATGTAATTTCCACTAATTCTCCGCTAGCCATTTCTTTATATATACATTTTTATTTGTGAGGTTAAAGTACTCAGGTACCGCCACGGTACCGCTATAGAGAAACATCTCTGCCAACGCGGTTCACAATTTTACGAACCGTTGAGGTACACTCGGAACAACAAATTTCGAACTGAAAACCGCGGAAATGGAAACGTTCTTCAACTTTGTGAACCGTTGACGAATTGATACCTCGCGACAAAAACCTATAAGCAAACACAAGCGTTTTCAAGATTCTGAAGCGACAACAAACCAGATAGTTCATTATTGTTTATAATACATGCTATACTAAATTTAACAAAAAAAAGACCCTGTATTCTAGACACTAGAGTTCTGTCATAAAAGTACTTGGAAGGAACTTACTTACATTACGCTTGCTGCGCTACTGAACATCCAGAAATTCCAAAACTAACTTAAAAGTCGTTCACTTTTTAATTAAAGTCTGTAATTACCGATCAATGTATCGTTTATTTCATAGTTGCTAAATAAATGCATAAGCTCGTTCTACAGTCAGATACAAATAAAATCCGGCAATTATTTTTGATTTACCACAACAAAGCACCATATTGGAGAAACTGACCTATCTCAAAGAGTGGTAGTTGCGTCAAATGCAATTCCATTGTCCCATGCCGCATCTTCCCCCCTTGGAAATTATTAACAAAAATAAATGTGTTCAAACCAAACTGTATTAATTTGTTTTTAAACTAGGAGGAATACTTATCGCCAGTGTTGCCAACTATTAACAATCGTTATTACGTCGCATTGGGACAAAAATTCCCTTTCATGCTTTTTTCCCTCAAATTACAATTTTAAACTATTCTTACGCATGTTGTCAAAAACTGAATTCAAATGTAAGTAATTTTGTCCTCAAAAATTCCCTTTCTCTCAAAAAATTTACCATTTTACAATTTTAAAGCCAGGAATCGGGAAAACCTGTAAGATAGATTTACACCATAAAAAAAAACTAGCGAAATTAACTGGTCTTGCTTAGGAAGTTGATAGCTTCGTCAGGAATGAAAGTAAATGATTTATTTTCATTGCTGACGAAGCTATCAACCGATGGTGAAACGTTGAGCGATTATGCGAATTTTAAGCGTCCTTTAAAAGAATTTGTTAATTCAAATTGAAGAATGACGTGAAACTGGATAGGGGCATTCCATGGACACAATCGATTCATGATTGCTTGTGGTTTAGCGTTCAACGCATCTGTATCGATTCAACATCGATCGTGAAATTATCCATCGTAAAAATTTTGCGATTCAACTGCGATTAAATATGGCGTTGGGGCCCGTTCAGGAACTGTATCGCGAGAGCACTTTGGGCGTTTAAAATGAAAAGCAAAATGCACAAAATCACTTACACGAGAGAGAAAGAACATTACCCAGAGCGCGCTATTTTTAGTCGGAGCGTTATTCCTGAACGGGCCCTTGCAGTTTGCGAGTTGTTCATAACAGTGTACCGTTTATTTCAAAGATTTATTAGAGAAATAACTTAACCGCACTGCTAATATTGTGCTATTGCTATTGTTGAATAGTTAAATACCAAGGGTGGGTTTACAGAAAGCAAATCAAATATTTAATTTCGAATTAAACTAACCACGATTAAGTTGCCATAACAATTACATTGCGAACTGTCAAATTAACAACGTCATTAAAATTTGATTGCAATATTAAATTTTCTGTAAACTGGCCCTAGATATTATAGAAAGTAGGGTTACACCAGGCACGCCACCGTTCAGTGTTTTCATGAATCGATTTAAATCGATTCAATTTGATTGAAATCAATCGATTTGTTTGTTGAGTGCCCATGATGTCGAACCGCCAATAACGTTGAGAGTTTTTGGCGGGAAGATTTAAATTACAAAAACCAAGCTTTGCTTATAATTGAAACCTAATACAATCGCACCTCTTCGACGCAGAACTCATCCCCATCGACGTACGAATACAAAATACTGTCATTCTCCGACAATCTGATGACATTCCTGTGATGTCTCTTGTCCAAATCGGTGACGCAGTTCTTTTCATCCTTGTAGAATTCCTTCTCGAATTTTCCGTACACCTTCTCCTGCCACCGGAACGTTTTGCTATCGAGTTCCGTCGTTTTGGTTTCGCCTAGTTGGAGATCGTCGGCGAGTTCTTTTATTTGCACCCTGTAACACAAAAACGCGTGGAGAAAGCGCGCGCGCTCTAACCTGATCTATACCTGATTATTAAATTGGTAATATCATCGGAACACCTATAGATACCAGTGTATTTTTTGAGCTTTTGCCAATTCCATTCCACGAACTGATTCATAACTTTGGTGGATTTTATGCGTTCATTTTTTTTTTGTTTCATTTGAAGAATCACAACAATGAAGTTAGCTAGTTAATTGCAGGTGCAACTTCAAAATAGAAAACGATAATCAAATGAAGTGATTTGTACATATTGTAAATTCCAATGTATTTTTTTTTGTTTTTATCAATAATTGTGTTTGACGAAATACCTAGTTTATAACGAGTTTCTAAACGCGTTTGGTTCCCCCCCCTCCTTCTCGATGAATCACAATAGTGAAGTTAGCGGAAACGTCACCAATTAAACGTCAAACAAACATAACGCAATGAGGTTATTTGTCGCATAATGTAAGAAAATTTTGAGTTTCTCGTAAAATCTAAGGCGGAATGTACGTGCGATGCGTTCCGTTTCCAAACCTACGTTGGCCCACTCATTGACACGGTTTTTTTCGCCGCCGATAAGATAAGATAGTACAAATGATTAATGCCGTAAAAATTTTTCTGAGGTGGAAGGTGGTAATTAGAATTGTTTTCTATTCGTAGCTTGTTGGGTGTGCTTTGATTAACATTTTAACTGCGCGCAATAATCGCTTCGCGCTTAAAGCTTTAGGTTAAAAAAGTTTTCTTTTTTCCATCGAAATGACCAGGGACCGTGCCAATTCACAATCCATTCCATTGCAACTAAATGGGAGAGATGAATCCTATCGTTCACTATTCAATGAAGTAAGTAAACGAAATTTATTTCTTGCTTGTGCAAACTTATGATATGATAGTTTAACAGTATTTTGCAAAAATGTATGTTTTAGTTCGATAGGAACCGAGACGGATATATAAGCTATAATGAATTATGGGAGCAATTAAGAAGAGACCATCACGGTCTACCTCAACATGTGATACGAAGAATTCATGAACGTGCGGATAGAAACGACGACGGGCAACTCGATTATGATGAATTCGTCGCAATGGTTACTGATCCTGATAACAGTGCGTTCTTCAAGCATTACTTTAACAGGTAAACAGCTCAATGTTATAAGAGTATCTCAATTTTGTGGAGTTTTCTTTTAAGCAACAATATTACACTCAAAATTTGATAACTTTAAATAGAACAAACAAAGAATCTTAATCATGAACATTCATTTCAAATTTGGATATAATTTGATTTCTTTATGAAGAAAAAAGTAAACATTCACATATTCTAGATACATGTACATTTTACTACCGCATCAGAGGTACTCGTCGGAAAAACAGGATGTAACCGACGGGCAATATGAGGACCAATATTCATGCTCACCTCCGGCCGTTGGCATGATCGTTTTGTCCATAATTATTTTGATATTATTCTTCATAGAAATAACGAAAGCCAGCGATCATTACGGTTCAGGCCCCATTGCCTTGGCTTTAATGTACGACCCACACAGACGGAGAGAAGTTTGGAGGTTTATTACTTACATGTTCGTCCACATCGGGTAAGACTGTTACTTTTAACTTTACATTTATTTATTTAAATCCTTCGCAGGTATTTCCATCTTATAGTTAATCTGCTAGTGCAAATTATGCTCGGCGTACCGCTTGAAATGGTGCATCACTGGTGGAGGGTTTTAATAATTTATTTCGCCGGTGTCCTCGCTGGGTCTCTCGGCACGAGCATAACTGATCCGACAGTGAGGTTGGCCGGAGCTAGCGGTGGAGTGTATTCACTGATCACCGCACACATTGCAACCATAGTAATGGTGAGTCTCCCTGCCCTTTTTAGAGAATGATCGCCCATTTTTTGTTATTGTTGTTGTTGTAGAATTGGAATGAAATGTCTTATCCGATCGTTCAGTTGTTAATCTTCGTGGTGATAACCACCAGCGATGTTGGTACCGCTATTTACAATCGTTACGTGCTTGATAAAGACGAGCACATCGGCTACGCGGCTCATTTGTGTGGGGCGGTAGCCGGTTTGCTCGTTGGTATAACCCTGTTGAGGAATCTTGAGAAACATCGCACCGAAAAAATACTACAGAAAGTCGCTCTCGTCGTTTATGTTTTGCTAATGGGCACAGCTATTTTGTGGCACTTTGTTTTCCCGAGTTACTTCCCCGTGCAAACTGTTTAAGTATTATAGAAGGCAGCAGTTTTACTTCTTTTCGTTTTGCTTTTTTTACACATGTATATAAGTATTATTTTGATAAGAATTTGTTTGTGATAAAAGCGATGCCCAAAACGGAAGTACTTAATGTTTTGCGAGAAATTGCATCGTCTTTTATCACTTTAAAAGCATATCGTTTATTTACTTTTAGTTTATATTTAGTTTAATGCACTCTCTTTTACATCACGCATTTAAGTGGGCTCTCTGCAGAAGCTTTTTTCTTGCAGTGCACATTTACTACTGTATTTGGTTTTGAGTGTACCCTCGCATTGCTGTGATACATGTTGAAAGAAGTCAGTTAGTACAAATCGTTGCATAAACAAAAAAAGAAATCGATGAGTTCGTAAATGTGACTGCACTATGTATACCTTGAGCCTCTATTCTATAAGTATTATTTTGTTTAATTTAGAAACTGAGACGGTTACAAATAATTCCGTACTACGGTGGCCTTAAGCAAGTGTATTACTTACATTTACAAATTAGGAGATTTCGCAAAGCCTTTTCTATCGTAAAACAAAACGCACAGGCATCTTGAAGGAGGCAGATGCAACAGTTAAATTCATTGGCTGTGAGGCTTTGCGCAATCCTTATTCAAGCAAGAACCTATTACATGACTATTTTATCGTATTATATTTTTTATACAATAAATGTTTGTTCTTCAAATATATGGACTTTTACTCGTGAAGTGATGAGAGACCAAAACGAACGTGTGTAAACGAATAAATTAAAATTTATTTATAAAAAGTATTAGAACATCGTGTAAACTAAAAAAATAAAATTCAACCAATAAAAGGATATCCCGGAATGTCGGTAAAAAAAAAATTACGAATCTAAGACCTAGTCGTTTATATGCTATGAACTACTGGAGATTTCTCGTACTTGCTTGTTTGCAACAGGACTATTTCGTCCTCTGATGAAAGGAACGATTCCTTTTCATCATCCTCGTCATCGTCATCATCGAAGTACGGTCTGACCAGTGGCTTTTGATAGTCTGCAATGTACATATACATAAAGTGTCATTCGGAAACTAATAAATATTGCACAACCTGTTAGAGTACCGTCTTCAAATAACCCATTATTTTTGAGGTCTTCGTACTCTTCGTATGTCGTTAGCAAGCCATATTCTTTCTTACTCTTACAGCACATGCAACAAATTATCACCAATCCTATCACAGACGATAATGCTAAACCTGAAACAGATTTTTTGCAACTCACTCTTTTAAACACGTGTCAATTTTGTACCCATTAGAATAACGAAAGCCAGCCGGGGAAGCCCCCAGACATGATTGTCTTTCACTAGAGTAAAAATCACAACTTTCGGAACGTTGGTCACGTTGTTTACATCGACGTATTTAACCGCCTGAATATAGCCGCTCGCCGTTACTTGAACCGTGTACTTCCCCGGGGGCAACGCAGATTTATATTTCCCATCATCGTTCGCAGTAAACGTCACGTTGCTTTCAGAAATATGCACCTTCGCCTTTGGAATTGGATGATTCAACTTATCCAAGACGTAACCTGCAATTTTTTTTTGACACTAACTTCTTTTTCCATTAAGAAATCAATCACCTTGAATTCCACTGAAAGAATCGTCGATTTTAATTAACTCGCCTTCCTTAGTACTCTCGGTGGAAGGCACTTGATGGTACTCGGTTATTAATGTGGCGCCTTCGGCATCGTGTTGAGGCTTCTTTAACACGATGCTCACGTCAGCAATTTGATTTTCGACCACCATGACGTTGATCAACTCCGATTTGTAATTGTGACAGTTCACTTCGAGCACGTAATTTCCAGCGGGCAATATAATCTTGAAGAAGGCCAAAATTTTGGTCACCTCGTAGATTCTGTCGATCCCCCTGATGCTGACGGTTGCGTTTTTCATGGGGGCCTTCTCTTCATCGAAAACGAACCCTTGCACACCTTAATCACAACATAGACGAAAGTGTTTTATTCATAATTTCAGAACCCAATGCCTTTATTAAAAAGAACTTTAGTGTTTGAAATTACCTGTTTTAACAACCCCAAGGAAATTTATTATTGGTTTCAGGACTTCCCTCCAAATATACGGAATGCTTTCGACCGCCGGATATTCACAGCAACTGACTTTCGCTGTGTACATGGGGGTTTCGTATTCGTTAAAAATATAGTCGGTTATTATGTCATCGGTGGCCAGAATGTTGCCGGGGCAAGCACCCTGGAGCCTCGCATCCTTTTGATAGGCCTCGGCGAACTTCTTGTATATATCGATGTCATCGTTTAATTTTGGTTTGGGATATCTGCAACAACCGACAAAACATACTTTCCCCATTTTTTGCTTTTGGAAAGCCACACTTACATCATTCCGTTTCCGCCCCCCTCTAAATTCAAAACCAAATCGAACTGCTCGTCAAGCAGCATGTGCTTGAACGCGTTGATTATTTGGCTGGGTTCGTTGCCATTCATGCGGTTCCCAATGGTCAAAATCTGGTCGCCGATTTGTTTAAAGTCGGCTGATATGTTGTTGCACGTGTAGGTGTCGGGCCTGTTATTTCCTGGCATTTGCTTGGGGTAATCCCCCCAAATGCTTTCGAACCTCGTATCAATCACTGGGATTATGTGAAGTACGGTGTTGTTGAGGATCGCGAGCACGTTCGGGTCGTCGTACTTGTGAGCTTCGAGTAAGTGTCTGGCCATGTTCATCGTGAGTTCCCTCCCGATGGGCTGCGTTGCAAATAAATTGCCCATCAAGGCTACGTGATACTTCGTTTCATCCGAGGCTTCCACCTACGCAGGCATAAGGTTTAGGATTGCACAAGGATTTAATTTACGGACGGTTACAGACCTCGTGGCTGATTTTGAGGTAATGAATTACCATCGAGATGTAATCGTCTGCCCCCTCGAACTGGGCAACGCCAGGGTACTTATTCTCGAATTCAGCCATCATCGAGTACAACTCCCCATCCGTGTGGTATTTCGGCTTATAATGGTTCTCTGTGATTCCAAAATCGTACGCACTGGCCCAGTGCATGGGATCATCTCGCATCATGGTGAAGTTCTGCTGCACGGAACCGCTTTCAGGCACTGTTATTTCCTGAGTGAAGCTTTCGTATCTAATATTTTTTTTTTAAATTAGAATTAAATTATATTTAAAGTTGGTTCTTGTCCGATGAAATTTGTATCACAAAATCTTTTAACCGGACACTAAATCTCGCACTATACACTTAACGTTTCACCGTCATTCGACAGCTTCGTCAGAAGTGAAAAATATTTGTCCGGTTAAAAGATTTTGTGATACAAATTAAATTATAGTTTAGTTAACCATCCGTACCCATGAGCAGTGACCGTCAAGTTGTACTTCCCCGGCAGCAAAATGCGCCAGTAATCCCCGTTTTTGGCAGAACGGACTGCGTGTTGAATCCCTTCCACCACCACCTCTGCATGGGCTATCGCATGCCCAATCGTGCTAAAAATGAACCCGTGGACCCCCTTGTGTACCTAAAATAAAATCGCCCTCGCATTCACCACTGAAAAAAAAAATAATGCCAGCTCACTTGTTCCATGTAAGTGAGAAGGGCTTCTCGGTTATCTAGCCAATATTGGGGTAGCTCTGTTGCGTTGGGGTATTTAGTGCAACCGATCTCGAGGGTGAGCTCCATGCATCCGGCCACCAAGTAATTCCAATCTTGCATGCCCCCCGTTACGGTGTACCACTTGGCCCCGTTGGTTATTCCTTCGCTGAAGTGTTCGGTGGGGAACATGGGGCAAGGCTGGCCCAAGTGCATAGTTCTGTGAGCCTAAAATAATTAAATAATCAGCAACACCAAAGACTTGTACAATTCCATTGTAATTGGGCCTTAGTGGTAATTTTTTTTTTAAAATAAATCTAGCAAACTCGAGCTTACATTTGCATAAGTGTGAGCCAAATATTTGAAGATCTTATCATCAGGTGAAAGGTTCTCCTGCAATGTCAAAGGTGAAGATGAATCATCGAAGGGGTAGTTGGCCACCATTGCTCCGTTGTGCAGGTTCGCTGATAGAATGAATGGCTCGGAGAGTATCCAATTCATGACCGCTTGGGTTTCAGTCTCAGTTACTCGATTGTACTACGACATGAATCCATAATTCAAAGTAATTTACCCCGTTGATTGTAACTTACTTTATTTACTACGTATTGATCTGGGAAGTTCCTGTTTAAGTCAATGTTGTGTGCGTTGCCTCTTCCCAGCGAACTGTCTTTGTCACCTAGAGGCAAGTTTTACGTTAGGGTTTTACTTGAGTGGGGGTGGGTGGTGAAGGTGTCTACCTTCTTTTGCGATTTCGTATCCGTCGGGGTTCATGCTGGGCATGATGTGGATTCTTGTCGTGTTGAGTAGTTTGGTGATTCTGTCGTTTGTGCCGTAATTCTCGCAGAGGTATTTGATGAGGAGCAAGAGCATTTCTCTGCCGACAACTTCGTTTCCGTGCATGTTAGCAATGTACTTAAATTCAGGTTTGCCTGCAATTTCAATTATATTTAAAATGCATTTCAGAAAATTTTTGTAATTCTTCTTGACTATTATTTCATAATTTCAAAAAAAAAAAAAACCTATTGTATTACTCTATTTTTCTGTCTCTTTAAGGACTGTATTTTAATTTAACTTTGACAGTATTTTTTTTCTTTTGCTAAAGAAGAAACAAATGAAAATTGATTTAAAAATGATTTTGGATCTCTTTTCTTGAAGTGTGAAAATAAAAAAGAAAACTAACAGGCAGGGCCAGCCTTCTAAATGACGGAGCCCGGGTGTAGTAAGAATTGTGGGGTCCTTTTTTAAGGAAGAGTATTATTGGAGTACGAGAATTAGGGCCGTAACCAGGAGGAACTTACCGCAGGCGTAAGCCAAGCAGGTGCACCTTGTGGATTTTAGTGAATTTCATTTTGATTAGTTTCGGTTTCCCGACTTTAAGCACGGGCGTTACTTTTGAGACACCCTGTGCATTCGCTTATTTTATTCCCATTTTATTTATACAGGGTGTTAAAAAAACATATTTGGAAATTTTACCCAGTTATATGACACATCAATACAAATACCGCGTGATTTTTTAAATTTTTTATCAACTCTTGCCATGGAATTCGGACGCCATGTCGTAGCTTTACTGTAAAATAACATAAAGGAGTGCAATGAAGTACTTTTCACTTAAGCTAAGACATGCCGTCCAGATCTCATGGCAAGAGTTGATAAAAAATTTAAAAAATCACGCAGTACAAAAGTCTTAATGAACGTAGGTCCGGAAATCAACCGTTTCCGATATTTTTTGAGATTAAAATTAAACTTATTTATGCGCAATTGGCGTTGAGTTTTGGTAGTAGAATAATGTGTACTATGAAAGTGGTTTAAAATACAATTGCTTTCATTTTTATGGAGATGAGCATGAGTAGAATGGAAGGATGACATTAGTACACTGTAATTGACAGTTGTCCAACAGTCTCAACGACTAACTAACGAGAAGCAGCAACAACACCAGCAGCTCTGAGGAAGTTCTTCTGCAATGAAGAATGAAGCGTCGGCAGAAGAAATCATCGGTTCCAACCGAAGCCAATTCAAACATGGACGACGGCCGCGGAAGCCTTCAAGTTAAAATAGTTGTCCAACAGTTATAGTGTTTTGCATATAATCTAACCTGACATAACGTAAAGTGGCATTTAGAATCGGCTTAATTCAAGATCTGCTTCACAATGTAAATGAATAAATCAAAGTCTACTTGATGAACTTTTCAAGTGAACACTTGATATTAGCTAGATAATAGACCTCTCCAGGTAGCCAATGACAGCAACGAAAGGACGCTCTAAAAATAGTAGTGACATCTATTGATGAACATTTGCCACATACCATTTGCTTATTCCGAAGCTCAATTGGCTTATTTACCGCCAGATGTCTATTTTGTACCTAGAATGTATAATTTGCATATTTTTGAGAACGTTATATAAAGTAAAAAAATAAAGTTTGTATTAAACGTCAGAACACCCCCCTTGTGGCCGGCCCTGCTGACAGGAGAGTCTAAATTTTTAATAACAAGTTTTATTCGCGATGAATTTTCTTACATAATGAAAAGCAAAACAAAAAGAAAAACAAAAGACGACAAGTTGTAAGATTGTATAAAAAAAGTCTTTTGTTATTTTTTTGTGTGATCAGAGATTTTAAATTTTGAGTTCGAGTCCTTAGTGAAAACATCATCAACAAAAAAAAAATTGGGAATTAAAGAGAGAGAGACAGAATTTTTTACTCTGATAACAAGTATTCACTGGAAAAGTTCATCAAGTAGCCTTTGAATTTTTTGTGAAGCAGGGGTCTGTTCAGGAACTATATGGCGAGAGCACTTTGGACGTTTAAAATGAAAAGCGAAATGCACAAAATCACTTACATGAGAGAGAAAGAATATTACCCAGAGCGCGCTCTTTTTGGTCGGAGCGTTATTTCTGAACGGGCCCCTGGAGCCCGTTCAGGAACTGTATCGCGAGAGCACTTTGGGCGTTTAAAATGAAAAGCAAAATGCACAAAATCACTTACACGAGAGAGAAAGAACATTACCCAGAGCGCGCTCTTTTTAGTCGGAGCGTTATTCCTGAACGGGCCCCAGGTATTGAATTAGACCAACGTGAAATGTCACGTCAGGTTATAAACAAAACATAACAAGCGTTTGACAGCTGTCATTCGTTCAAACGTCAGTTGGTTTAAGAAGTCATTCCTTTCTCGCTCTTCCTTTTTCATTTTGTGTTATTATCCAAGACTTGCGGATATATTTGTGTAAGCCTCATTTTATAACTCATATTTCTGGCACGTGCAAATTTCAACAAATTTGGTAAATCAAGCTTTCATTGAGGTTATATTTCTATCAAAATAAGAAATAAAGTTTGTATTAAACGTCAGAATATGTATTAAAAGTCAAAACTATTAAAGTGAGGTTCACATCGTACAAGTGACGTGCCCGGATTTTATTGTCCGCTACTGTACATCTTCTGATTTTTCTTCACGACCGAACAAGCCTACGAGCTTTAATAATTATAGTTAAGTAAAACCCTGTATATAGAAGGTAATATGCATTTTTTCAGGACTAAAGAAAGACCAATTGTTTCATAGGATCCCCTAGTCCAAGATAATCTAGGCATAGATAGTTGGGTCTTTTTTATATTTTGCACTCTACCTAGAGCTTTATTTTAAGAGCTAGAGAAAAACTTTAAACTCATTTTTAGAGTTATCGCATAATCATTTTTTTTAAGATGAATAACCCGAAAACAGTTTACTTTAGGACCTAAGTGTAGTACATAAAGTCTCATTAAAATTCAGTCCAGAATCCGAAAATGTAAAAAAAATATAAACTCATGTTTAAAATTAACGCACCACTACAATAATCACTGATCTGATAACTTTGTATTTTTGTAACTATTATTCAACAACAGTTTACTGGGGAGTGCGTGTTACGTAAAATAGATAAATATCGTGGTCGATTCATGTTTTTGGAATTAAAGAATATAAACTGATACATATTCTGTTTGATATTCACTAGTTTTCAAAACTTATTACGTGAGGAAACCAATGTTAAACTTGAATTTGAACTTAAGCTAATTGTACACCTTAATAAAACAACTTCATCTAAGGGCCGTATTACACTACGATATTTTTAATGTAAAATTTGTTACGAAGTTAGTGAGAAGTTAGAATAAGAATTCAGTGTGGTAGTTTATCTCTCTCACTTTGTAACAAAAGTTATTATCAAATTTAACAAATGTGCAACGGCCTTTATGAACAGTTTGATTTTGATGCATTAACATGACGTAATATTGTCAAATTTTATTTATTATGAAGCAAGCCACCTATGATCTAGTATAAAACATCAGTAGTAGTAACTTCTCCAATTATGAAAATGTAATAAAAAATATAAGTGGTGCATTAATTTTGAACAGGAGTTTATGTATTCCATATGATACAATGAAACTTTCATTTGAAATATTTTTTTGTAAAATGAGTAACTAGATGAGAGGTTAAGAAAGAAAGAAATCATCTTAAGTGGAACACCCTGTATAATTATGGGTTCGATTCTCCTTCTGGTGCGTGTAGGTTTTATATGAAAGAAAGAATAGAAGAGATTCTTATGTGTCAGAATGTGCTTTGGATTTATTTCGCCTCATTTGAACTGGGGTTACTGGGTTTCCCCTGCATTTATAAGGTGAATTCCGAAAGAGAGAAACATCGGGTAAATTGGTCGCAGCCGTAATCGGTAGTACCTATACAATCACCTTCCCAACAAGCTCTTGTATGTTTGGGACGTTATTAAGAAATACTTCTATCTTTAAGTCTTCAACACTTGTGAAGTTATGAACTTGAAACGTTAGAATAATTTCTCAATCATGTCAATTCCTCTTTTCTGTCGCCAATAATTTTGGTTGTTTCAGGCGGGGAAAATGCGACTACGCGTGCAGAAATTTTAACACTTATGGCAAAACCTACGGGCAATTAGAACCAGTTTTCGGTAATTTATTTCAACAACCTTGAGGAAATCCAAGCACGTTATCACTACACCGGAGAAAATTCGTTTTAATTTAATTGCGATTCTTTCAAAACCGGCAACACCATGAGCCGCGATTATTTCTCCTCGCCAGATCCTTCCCTTTGCGGTCGCGAATAGGTTTGCGTTTTACCACGAAAGTAATTAATTAAAAAATCGGAAAATGCGCCATACGTTACAGTTGTTGGCGCGTCGCTGATAAGAGGTGAGTTCATTTTATTTTTTTTTTTAAACATATTTTGTTTAATTAAATTTACCATGAGATTACGATGGCAAACTATTCATATGAGGTAGTGTAAAGTTTGATTGGATTGATTGAGGATTTTAAAATAATAAAATATGCAAAGAAATTGAAATATTGTGGCCCTAATCAACATCAAATGAAAAAGTGAATGGCGAAACAATTAAAAAAATATTAATAAATTACCTGGAACATGTTCAAATGGTGTACTGCTTATGGTGAATACGTACAGTTCCTTTCCCTTCACAGACTTGCCGACGCTCTTCAAATTTGTAATATTGGGATACGTTGCGTTATATTCCACAAGAAATCGTTCCATGTCCGAGTAGTTGTGATGTCTAAACTCACTTTTAGGGTCAATCATGAAACCATAATCATCGAAAATTGGCTGTGTGACATTCTTTACCTTTGCATAATCCCCTACAAATCAAGAAACGACTGACACCATTTTCTGTTGTGTTGTTGAAATGATTCGCGCTCATTTGTTGCCAATTCATTAATCTTAAAGCATTAGAGCGTGTGGTGTAATCCTCCAAAGCAAATGAGTTCGTTTTGTTCTGTGCAATTCACCAACGTCACACTAGTGTTGTTAATCCATTAGTTGTTAGTATTATCGCCTCATACCCAATCATATGTTTTAGTTCAGTGCGGTAAAAGTGCTTGAAAGCGAGAGAGAAATTGTCAGGTGCATGTAAAAGCAAGTGAAAAATAAAATACACATGTCGAGTCTCACCAGTTTTATTTATTGACAGTCTACTTATTGCCTACGTAAATACACAATATAAAATTCACATTATTTATTAACAGTTAATTGTCATGACGTTTTGGAGTTAACAAAAACGATACACATGTATTTTATTTTTTTTTTAAGAAACTTCTTTGTTCTTCCAACCCACAAGATCAAAGCAGTCGATTGTATTAAAAGCGAACGTTCAAAATGTGCAAAAATCACACGCCCCATTCACTCATACATTATGTGTATATGAAGGAAAGACAGAGGGGGAAAATTATTCGATCGATGGTCCACGGAGATTCTAAATCATTTTGTACTATAATTAACGAATTTGTGCTATTATAGGTCCTATTTCGACCACAACCAAATTTCCTCTTGATTCCAAGTACCTGGCGATCTCGACTTCCTCTTCAGAATCAAATTCTGCAAAGCCGTCCTGCCTTCTGTTACTACAACGCTCGTCGGTTCCGACGGTTCATATCTGTGAAGTGTATTATTAATGCATCGTCTTAAATTTAACCGGAAAATATACCCGTATGCCGCTGCGTATATTTGATACTTCCCAGGCACGAGCAGCCTCCAGTATTCGCCCCGATTTGAAGAGGTGACGTTATGACTGATGCCCACAATGACTATGTCTGCGTCTAAAATCGGTTCGCCCCTCTCGTTCAAGACGAGTCCTTTAACCCCCCAATTTGTCGCCTCCATGAACAAAAGCAGTGGCTCTTTATTCATCTCCCACTCGTGAGTTAGAGTATCGGCGAGTGGATACTTGCAGCATGTCAATTCGAAAGTGACTTCGAAGCAGTTGGAATGAATGTAATTAAAATCTTGCATTCCGCCTAACACAACAGAATAAATAGTCGAGACCCGACATTCGCAATGTCATCACACGTACCTGACAGCTCATACCAGTAAGCCCCGTTGGTTATTCCTCTATCGAAATGATCCCTTGGACATCCATTGCCGTCCTTCATTATCGGATGGTGCTCGGCGTAAGTGAGCGCCAGCTTTTTAAAGACGGCGTTGTCTGGCGTTAAACTTTCATTGCAACATGAGTGCCCACTACTATAAATAATTAATTAGCTGTAAATGTGATTTTAAGCATAAAGTTGCTTACTTAGAATTATCAAACGGATAGCTTGCAACGATGGCCCCGCCATGTAAATTCCCAGATAAAACAAAAGGCCTCGACACGATCCAATTCATTATGGCAACCGTTTCCGGCTGTCGCCCGGATAGAAGCGAGTCTGCATTAAGAAACGTAAACATATTAAAGTAAAACACATTCAAATGAGCCTTACTCATCCGCTTGGTATCGAATTGGTCCGGAAAATCTCTGTTTAAATCCTTTTCGTTTTCATTTTCCCGACCTACGTAGTGCCTCCTGGATTCACACGAACCCTCCTGGAATTTTTCACATTTAAAAAAGATAACATTAGTCATGCCCAATTAGTGTTAACCTTGGCAAGAAGCAGACACAATAAAACCTGTTTTACGTCTGCGTTCAACTCACCTGTGAGTTTTCGTAGCCGTCAGGGTTCATTGAAGGCATCAAATAAATATCAACCGCATCAACTAAATTAGTAACTCTGTTATCTAAACCGTAGTTAAGCAAAAGATACTGAGCCAGATATATCATTAGCTCTCTCCCGACGGCCTCATCTCCGTGCATGTTCGCAACATACTTGAACATCGGAGTCAACAAGCTCCTGTTTCCGACATTGCTGTTTATCTCGATGGCCCACAGATCTCTGTTTCGCACAGACTTGCCGATGCTGTGCAGCTTCGCTAGTTTCGGGTAATCGCGTTCGAGTTTCTTGAATAACACCGTGAGATCGTCGTAGCTGTGATATCTGGGCTGTTTGGCGAAGTCTTCGTTTACGTTGCTGCTGCGGATCGTATGAGATTCATACAGTTCGAGTATCACAAAGATTATTGCTAGTCTGGGCCACACCATTTTCGTTTGTTGGGATGAGAAGTTTCAGCAGCTGTAATTTCGAGACATAGCTTTTTATTATTTATTGTACGCGTACGGATGTGACGTTTGACGTCAGT
This sequence comes from Dorcus parallelipipedus, assembly GCA_958336345.1. NCBI lineage: Eukaryota > Metazoa > Arthropoda > Insecta > Coleoptera > Lucanidae > Dorcus > Dorcus parallelipipedus. The sequence continues at coordinate 36,372,345 of OY284480.1, forward strand.
GGAGGTTACAAAATGGCGGTGACTTTGACATCGACCTTACAGATATCTGTAATCTGTATTACCGGCTAAATTTGACTTTTGAAATTAAGTTCGCGTTTGTAAATAGAGGTCTCTTTGTTTGTATTGCTCTGAGTTACTCTAAAAGCTATCATGTGTAGTTTTCAGTCAAATTCGAAGTTTTTTCAACACGAGATAAGCAAATTTGACTGAAAACTATATATGATAGCTTTTAGAGTAACTCCGAGCAATACAAACTAACAGACCTAATGTCTGTTCCATTTGACAGAATTTCAAGCTCTGAACCGTTCAAATCATGCGCAGTATGAAATTTATATCCAATTTTGTGCACTGTTCATGCTCAGTAAGATTTTGAACGGTTCCGAACTCGAAATCCTGACGAATGGAACGGACCTAATATTTTTCGATGTACTCTTTCTTAATTCTTTGTTTTTCTCAAGTTATTATGACTTTTCTTTGTTCATCTTTTTCTTTATATTTCCTCGTTCTTTCGAGTTTAACTTAGATTTCTTATAGTCAGTTTAATTTTCCATGTTACAAGTTACAATTATAGGAACCATGCACATGCGAAGCCAGCGCCACCAATGACCATATTCTGCATTAGTGGTATGAAAATACGAGTTGTTTCAAATTGTTAATGTACATTTGAACTTGAATATTGTAATGTATTTTATTACCAGGAAGCTCAAGTATTATGTACTACAATCGTAAATTGTCATAGGAGTGATATTATTCCCATGCAATGAGTCTCAAGAAATATTTTCATATCACTAATTCATAAATCACCACGCCAGGCGGCGCTGAGCGCAGAGATGTGCATGGCGCCTATATTGACACTTCATACAGATTATTTTTTTCTTTCAAAGAAATGTCGATGATCTCTTACCTCTTTCGTCAACTTTATTCTTCGTGTTTCCACACGTGTTTCTGTTCTTTTTGGTCGAATTATTGTAGTTCATAAAGCGTAAATTAAAGAAATTATTAATTAAAGGAAAAAGTGACAATCTGTGAGTTCCTGGAAATAAGAATTAAAGAGAAAAATAAATTAAAACAACGTGGATGTTTCTTTAAGAATTTTAAATTTAAAAAAAATCAATTCCTCAGAAGCTAAACACGTTATTGTTTTTTTTTTTTAATAAAAGGGGAACCATATTTGATTACCTTAAAATTAGCATGGGATTCCTATACTTGCCAATGCAACACCCTGTATGAGGATATTCAATCAATAAAAAATATCATCGCCATCTGTGTACTAATGCTACAACCAGACGACCCAAGGTACATGGTTTTGCATACTCATCAGATAAAATTCAAAATTTTCTTAATTAATTTTGAATTTAAAGAATAACAAATTTATTACAACAAAAAAAAACATGTATTTATTTATTCACCATCATTAATAATGCCACAAGGTAAAATCCTGTAATTATGTAAATTAAATGGCTATTACTATTTGCCTTTTGATAATGAACTTTTTGTGTTTGCTCAAATTTGAATTTAACATTGAATTTAACGGTTTGTTTAGTTTGCAGATTTTAAATCTTGTGTCAACGATGAACGTAAGTAAAACGAAATTTCTATCAGCGCTTTCACCTTTGGATTATTTTTACTTCCACCTTTAATTACCTACACAAAATTAAGTGTGTGGAAGAAACAAGAAAAATTATATGCACATAATAATTATAAACAAATAATAACGAAGGTCACTTCTATTCTATTATCTCTATGTACATACTAAAACTCCTTGAAGATTTCTAAAACACTAATGAGATTATGTAATTAAAAAATGAAAATACCACTTTTTTATTTTAGACTTGTATAAAATTTGTTATAATAATATGCGTAAGTATCAGGCTGAGCAAAAGCTCAGTTTATGTAACAGATCGGATCACATCCAAAGTTATAGAATTTTCCAAACACGAACCGTACTGTCAGGTTCACACCGATCTGTAAGTATTTATGTTAGCAACGAAGCTAAACAATTTAAAACAACCTTGGATGTTACAGCGATGAAATAACCGAGCTCCTTCAGAAGTTTCCAAAGCGTGTTTCTGTCGTTGACTCTGATGCTTTGTTAAAAATGGAAGGCCCCTGCGATAGCCGGAAGGGTTACGGTTTTATTTACCCCGGCACTCTATGGTGTGGTCAAGGTAAAGTATCACTTTTTTTTGAATACAAAAAAAAAGAATGCATGGAATAATTTAGGTACGAAAGCATATGAGTTTTCTCAACTTGGCGTCCACTCCGAAGAAGATAAATGTTGTCGTGAACACGACAACTGCTTCAATTATTTAGAAGCAGGGGAATGCCGTGGTGAACTTTGCAACGACTCGCAATTTACAAGGTAAGTCATCTTAAATGTAACAAACTGTAGCAAGATGTTTTAAGTTCAAGAGTTTCTTAGATCTCACTGCGATTGTGACAAACGATTTCAAGAGTGTCTTCGCAACACAGGCACAGAAACCGGCAATACTATCGGAGCAATATTTTTTAATGTCGTGCAAGTCGTTTGCTTCAGGGAAACAAACTGTACAGAATCAGAAAGGTAAAAGATGCTTCATTTTTACGCAGTCGAGGAAACTAACGTCTTTTTGCAGGGTCCCGATTAAAGAAAACGCCTTGAACGTGGGCAACGGTGAAAATAACGCGTGCCCGATTCAATTCTCTGAAGCTGCAAGATACGTATCAAGCGAGCCACTTTTCACACTGAAAAACAAAAAGGCGTTCATATTGAATTTACTTTTAAGAAAGTTTTCTCTGCTAAGAAAGTAGAATTTAATTGTCTGTTTTATTCACAATAAAATTATGCACAGTCTTCAAGTGCTGTTTAACGTAAGACTTGTCTGTAAACTTTTTCTGGCAAACCTCACAGCAAAACGGCTTCAAGCCCGTGTGCGAACACATGTGCCTCGTCAGTTTATTTTTTGCAAAATACGATTTAGGACAGAGCGAACAAAAGTATTTTTTAATCCGTACAGGCACCTTTGCGTCCCCCATATCGTGGACCTTCTTCAAGTGAATCTCCAGGATCTTCTTGTCTTTGTACCTCCGATCGCACTCGCTGCACTTGAAGGCACGCACGTTCGAGTGCGATCTAATATGCTTCTGCAAGACGACCTTCTCAACGAATCTTTTTTCACACAGGTGGCAAGCGAATGGCTTGTCTCCGGTGTGCCTCCGCGTGTGCAGGTCTAAATTCGACTTGATCGGAAATCTTTTATCGCAGTAACTGCACACGTAAGTCCATTCTTTCGGGTCCGTGTGCACAACTAATTTATGCGAGCGTATGTCTTTGCGGGTGTTAAATCGCTTTGTGCAAACGTCGCACTCGTACTCTCGTTTATTTAAATGATGCTTTTCGTGCACGTTTAAATTCCCCTTCGTTATGAAACCCTTCCCACAGTGGCTGCAGATGTGCGTTCGTTTTCCCAGGTGGTTCTTCTTGTGCTGCATGAGGTTTGAAGATGAATTGAAAGCGCTGTTGCATTCATCACACCTAAATAGTGCCTCCTCTTCCGGATGTGCTTCATGCATGCGCTGTAAGAGTTGAGGGTTGTCATCAGAAGACTTCTTCTTAATTCGAATTTCACTGAGTTTTCGAACATTATTTTTAACATTCTCAATTACGCTTGAAGGATCAAGGAATTGTATGTGCTCCAAATTTTCATTATAATTCTTCATGTGCATTTTTAAAGAAGGTTTTGATCTAAACACTTTAGTGCCGATGTTTTCTTCATCATGTTTCGCTTTACTTTGATTTTCTTTTTCTTGACTGTTTTGAATATCTAAGGTTTTGTCTTTGCGTTTTATTTCCAAGTCAATGCACTCTATCTTGAAGCCGTACATTCTGTCGAGCTTGGTACTGCAAGTTACGCATAAGATCCACTTCTCACTCCATTCCTGTAAAAATTTATGTAAATAGTTAGTTGTGTGTGGAATTACTGTAGATGCGGTTTTGCAAAATAAACACTTACGATTTCAGGCACGCAAGAGATTAGTTTCTGTAGCCATCGAACACATTTAGAATCACAGTCGTTCGTTTTAAAGAATAAAAGCGTCGAGTTGAGGCAAATGCAACAGAGTATTGTTTCTTCTTCCATTTGGGTTCTCGTTGAAAAACAAAACTATTAAATTATTATACAAGTAAGTACCTACAATTATTGTTACAATTTCTTGCCTGTAATTCGAACACTAATAATGATCAGGTTTGTTACAGCTTGAATGAAAGAATGCAACTCTTAATGAATAGCTGCTGTGAACTTAAATTTCATTTCAAATTCAATAAATTTAAACTGAATTTCATTCGGCCATTCATTTATGAAATTGTTGTTGTTTGTTTGCTTTGCGCAGCAATGCTGCAATTATTGTCTTTCGGCCTATATGCCATTCCAGACAGTCACGAAGAAATTTATAAGCTGGGTCTAAGTCATTAAACACCACAAACATCCATGGTTAATAGCAGGATTCGAACCTGCGCCGCCGAGCGACACGACTTGCAAGTCGGCTAGGCTAGACCGCTAAGCCACCCGGCGACCCATTATGAAATTGTAAATTTATTGAATTGATATATTTATTCTCGAATGTTGGCAACCCTTTTACTTACAGCGTTTTCGATTCAACTGTACCTGTTGCACTCAGTGTATTTTCATCTTTTTTTTACCCCATGCAGGGTTGGGAAAATTACTTGTAAAAAATATTTTCTACATTACATTACATCTAAACGTAATTTTTATGTAATTAAATGTAATTTTTACACGACGTAGTTTATATGAAATGTCACATTTCTAACCTCAAAATTGAAGTTTATTTGACGTATTTCAATTTTTTAAAGCTTTTTGTTGATATACAACAATTTTATCCATTTTACATCAAAGTAAATATTATATTGTGTATAAATAATTAATTATAACCTGAAAATGAAGAAATAGAAAACAACGTAGTTTCTACAGTAGTTAATTCATTTTTTAGGATGTAGATAATTACAAAATCTACGCGTAATTAATGGGTATTTATACGTCTTATTGGCCGTGTTTTAAAATTACTCGAACAACCGTTCGAGCGCTTGATTAACATGCTAAATCCTTCCTAATTGAGCACTTGATTAGGTAAAAAATCGCATGTTAAATAAATGCTCAAACGGCTGTTCGAGTTATTTTAAAACACGGCCATTATCTACGTCCCAATCCTGGTGTCAAGTGTCAATAGCCCAATTTGGCCCATAATTTTTTTTTTCGACGTGTGCCGACGTGCTACCACCTTTAATATAGACAGATATTGATAATTACAGAGTACTATTATTTCGGTGATTCCATTGTTTAAAAATAAAACTAATAAAACCAAGTAAAGGGGAACAGACGCGTGAATGAATACAATTTTGGACTTTCATCATTTCATATTATTAGCGAACATATATCACAAACATTTCAACTTATTCAAAAGGTAATCCACTTTTTCCTCCGTTCTTAATTGCAGGTATTCATTCCAAAAGACCTGGAACAAAACTCGATAAAATTTTTTCCTAGCATGACTTTGGTTTCTTTTATATACCAAAATCGGTTCATATCCGATCTTCCTGAGCTGCTGCTCTTTCATTACGGTCGCCCCAAGAGGCCTGAAGGTTTTCTTCATAGTCATATTCCACCCTACCACAACGATTGCATACCACGTGAGGTCTTCTAAGTTGGGTGGCCTTAAGATATCTCCTAGGATGTAATTCTCAAAGCCCATGGGTTCCATGAATTGTTTTGTCTTTTTATCTCTACACAGGACAATATCTGCAAATGTTAAGTAGATACTTGGTGGATGAGGAGGAAGTAGTTAAACAATAGAGCACCTGACTTTGCAAAGTGTGGCAGAATGTGTCCAATGTAGGAGTAGTTTTCACCCCCGATAATGCTGTGTACTATGTTCACAACGTCTACGAAAAACCTATCCATAGACGTCATCTTTTTCATCTGGTTTTGTTTGTGATCTGGTGCGAAGTCGGTCAACCATTTCGCTGCTTTGTAAAGCTTGGGATGGTCCAGACGGTTACCTTCGTACTCAGGGCAATCAATTTCGATGCTACGATCAATTAGGAAGAGCTCTCTAGGCAATAGTTTGCTTGATTTACCTGAAAATGAAATTGTGATAATCAAAGGAATATGAATCTTTTTTTTTTGTTGTATTTACCAAATGCTTCTTCGATGAAACTACCATCCAACATTTCACTTGCCAACTCGTGTATGTAAATATTCTTCATAATTAAATACGAGAGAGCGCTACATACACACCTGGGATACTTCACTCTCTCTGGCAATCGTTCAGGTCGAAGCAACTCCCGGCGGGATACCTCAAATATATCAGGCTGGGTTTTCGGATCGAAATCGAACATCGCCAGCGTAAGCAGGAGGCGCTCGATCTCCTTGAGTCGGATGGCCTCGATTGTCCCCAATTTACTGACAAGCTTTTGGGCAACGAGAGACAGAGACTTCTCGTGGCAGATTTGTGTGGTGGTCCCCAACAACGCAATGTGTAGACAACTGAATGTTGACAATCGAGGAATTTGTGATGTCAAACACTCCATCAGGTCAAAGATTTGATCGGTCAAGTGAACAGGGTTGGAGAAACGAACAATCTGAAATTAGCACCGACATCATCAAGTCAAAACTAGGGTCCCTAAATTCGATTGATATGTTAACTTATCAAATTTGATTTGCTTTTAGTATCAGATAAATGTCAATCAAATCAAGAAACCCCAGTCAAAGTTAGGTGGCTTCTACTTTCAAAATGGCCGTCAGAGAAATATCATGTATTGTTTCGCACTCTTTCTTGACTCTATCCATCATAGACAACAAGATTGGTTGCAACTTAATTTTGCTTTGCGACTTAAAATAACCCATTGCAGCAATGGCCATTTCATCCACGGACATTTCATCTATCTTCTTCTCCAGCGCATGCTCATATTCGAATTCGATGTGTTTCCTCCTACACACGTTCATCAAGAAGAACGCGTGGACAAGTTGGTCTTTCGTGAGGCGCTCTGGCTTTCTACTTAGTTTCTCGAGAACCCTGTAAATGTAATCGCATATTCTACCTGTAAAAAATCAAGGTCGCAACTCACAACAACAATAATATGAAGGCAAGTACCTAAATTTAATTTGTACCAAAGATCAGCGAAAGTGAACAACGTATCCACATCCCACTCTTGTAGTTTCCAACAACAGATGTCATCAAGAGCACTCCAAATATCGTGGAAGTTGTGACTCTTGAAGCTTTCTGTCTGGGGAAACTGGGTTACACAAATCAGAAGAGTTTCCAACTCTGCTGTTGTTAAATGCTCGATCTTGTCTAGTAAACCATCAACTAACTTATCGAATCTCTGATCTGCTAAGTCGATGTTGTTGGGTATGCAGTAATTGAGGGCGGTTTGGAATGCCTGAGTGATTTCACTCGTTTGGGCAGACCTCCAGTCTCTGTCGAGGAACTTGTCGAAATCTGTGTTAATCATATTATCTGCCTTAAGTAAAGTAACAGCCGGCGCTTGCCCCAGTACATCATAAGCAAACTGGTTTTCCATGTCGATGAAATATTTGACGTTTTTAAAGCTACTCGTGCATAATTTTGCCCGCTGTAAGTTTTTGAGGTTATGGTCCGTAAATCTGTTCCGACATAACTGTCGATACGTGTGGAATTTAACGTGGTTTTGGATAATCCTGGTAATTTGTTTAAACATATCTGAGAACTATTTAAAATCCTTCAATATAAATAATCTTTCGAACATATCACACCATTTTCACAGTATAAAGGTTTGTTCGTTTGTCTGCTCTAATCAGGTTAGAGCAACCCGAGTAACGAGTTTGGCGTTCGTTTGTATTCGAGCAAATGATCTAATAGCGTTTTCGATTGAACTGCTCCAACTCTGTTTCAGATTGCTCGAAAATAATGCGTTGACGTCATTGATCGCACTAAAATTGCTCTGGAGGCGATACGTAATTAACAACCGAACACGTTTGGATTCGAGTCGATGCATTGGCGGTAGTTTATAGGTTATGGTTAAAAATTTGAAATGTAAAGCCATACGCCACTTTAGAAGCACTTTCGTCGGCTTATTTGACCCGCGGACGAATTCATGATTCTATGCATTGTGTCTATTCGAGAGTATTTGTACTCTAGGAAAGAATTAATTATTGCACTAAACATAAAACCTACCTGTTCATCAGAAAAAGCGTCTATTTTTTTTTTACAAAAGATTCAATCTTAAAAACCAATTTTTTTTTCTTATATGTTGTATACTTTCATCATCTGATGAGTATGATGACGAAAGAATTTCAGACGTTGCTAATGCCAGTTCCATTTTCACAACTGAAGTTTATAGGTTATGTTTTCCAGATCGCTCGTTCTTGATCCGTCTCGCGAGTCAGATCAAAGCAGAGCGCTCCCGATATGCTACTTTACAGAGCATTTGGCGCAACCGAACATGCAAATCGCACTTCGAGCAACAAAGACAATCACTCGAACACTCTCAGAGCGCTCCCAGAGCGCTCTAGAGCAGTCAATCGAAAACGCTATAAGACTGTTCGTTTGTTCAGAGCAAGTATGTTGAGATCACATCGAGCAAGAAATGTTGCTCGGTCTACAGAGGTCGAGTAAGAAGAGTAGAGCAGAAAACATAACCTCTGAATTTAATTTTGGTGCCAGTATGTCAATAATAAAAGCGTTTCTTCGCGATGTGTAAAATATTTATTATATTTTAGAAGGATATGGAAAGTGAACCTCTATCAATAAACGCATAATAAAGATAAGTTTTCTGTTTTAGATTATTTAATATTTTTTGAATCACAATCAGCTGTTTCTAATTGACATTTTTATACTTGATTTATATTCGTTTGTGAAAACTTTGAACGTTCGAACCGGTGGTTCGAACTTACTCTTGTAGTCACGTGATTATGATCTGACTGCCCGATTTGAGCAATTTAGATCACACAAACGAACAGACCTTAAGAATCACACAGTAGCGTCAGTGTTGTCAGGTATTTACCACAAGAATTCCTTAATAAAATGTCGAATTTTCCCTTTTTATAACTTAATTTCCCTTTTTATGTACTTTATATCTATTCATTGCAAAATTTTGTGGTAAGGGTTTAAAAATAGTTAAATATAATTACTATTTTGCACGTTTCTTTTGTGTTATTGTTTACTTTTTATAACTTGTCAATCTTTAGTTTATCACGTTTCTCATTCTATGCTCGCAAGGTCGCACGTTGCAGTAATGTTGTAGGAAACGTAGACCATAGGTATATTTTCGTGAGTAACGCGGTTCAATGCCTGGAGTGCGTTCGAGAATAACACTTTCCTGTAACTTTTACAAAAATAGTCGTTCGAGATTATGATTTGGCGCATCAAAAGTAGAGCAGTAAAGCGTTCGAAAACGGCAAAAGTGTCGCTTTGAAAGTAACAAAAATCGCCGCACTCCAGACTGCGGAGAAAATCACTTGACATGCGTACTAGATGTGTACTGGCTTATTGTTATTCTTTTTGCATACTTGTTGCTAGTAAGTACGAAAATCGACGGCAAATTTATTGCTCTTGAGAATTAAATTTTAATTCGCGATGAAAATGGAGACTCGCCGCAACAAAATTTGGAACAACTGGATGTAACGAATTCTGTGCGATCGTATAATAATAACAATTGTTTACTTTTATTTTCTCTTTGATAAAAAGCCCTGCTTTTTAGAGATGATACTACCGGAAATTTATTAATTATGAACAAAATAGTTAAGGTCTGAGTACTTTCATTTAATCAAATATTTCATAACTTACTTTATATCATCTATATCGAAAATAATACGCACTTTTTGGAATTAAATGATTACAGTTAGCACACTTAGGAAATAAAAGTACAATACAAAAAAAGTAGAAAACGTTTCTTGCAGCCGCCTATAGTTTGTTATTATAGATTTTGGTTATAATCGTTATAACTGAAACTGCTGACATGTGACATATGCAAACAAAGACGTTCGAAAAGTAAAAGTAACTTTGCCTTACTTTATTACTCCCACTCCCATCTGTAAAATTTACTCTAAAGTAAAGTTCTCGAACGCACTCCTGGTTTAAAGATTACGTCATGGATTACCGTCGCGAAAGCGTATTGGTTCAAATATATCTATGGTACTTGGAAAAAGAGAAAACTCAAAGACAAATTTATGACAAATTTACTGCACACGCGTGCATTTAAAACATGTAAACCGGATTACAATGATTACCAGTCGAAAATAATGGAACCATGGATGCAGAAAATATACACAGGTCGAAAGGTTCATCCATGTGTTACAGTAACCGCGTTCAAAAATTGTAACCACGACGTCATAGTTACTCACGAAAACGTTGTTGTTTAAAACACGCCGTCTTTCATCCGTCGCGAAAATATCCCTCATAACGTCCGTAATCCATAACCAACCGAGAACGACGAATGAAACCGTAATTGGATTGGTTCACCTCCATATTCACGGCTGTAGCATTTTAGCTGCAACTTTAAAATCTTTGCTATGATGTTTCGATTGAGTGAATGTCCTTCTTTTCTAAAGATATTACCTGCATCCCTTTTTGTTCGATTTTTCCCTGCAAAACGGGATTTTCCCTGCAACCTGGCAAGACTGAGTAGCGTCACTCGACTATAACGGTCACATTTGCTCTTTTGTTTGATACCTACCTAGCTGTAAATTGAATTGTATTTTGGGTCGCTGGGTGGCTTAGCGGTAGCCTAGCCGGCTTTGTAAGTCGTGTCGCTCAGGCGGCGCAGGTTCGAATCCTGCCTTTAGCCATGGATATTTGTGGTGTTCAATGACTTTGACCCAGCTTTAATATATCTTCGTGATTGTCTGGAATGGCTTATATGGCCGAAAGACATTAATTGCAGCATTGCTGCGCAAAGCAAACAAACAAACAAATTGTATTTCCATAAGGGTATCAAACAGAATGTCAATGAATTCCCCCACAACGAGATTTCAAATTTCCCAATTGAAAAATCTGTATTTTCGTCTCCACTTTGCAATGTATGTTGTTTAATTGTTGTTAAGAACTCATAAGAGTACATAAGAATAAAAGACTGTATGTTTTGGGTAAACAGATGACGCTGGAGTTCAAAGTTAAGTCAAAACAAACTACGAAAGTTTTAAATTTGTTTGTTTAAAATTACCGTAAAAAGATTCTTTAGTTTAGAAAGCCCTTAAAAGTCTTCTAATGAATGTGTCTCCTAGATTTTCATCTTCTACTTTGAAGTATTCTAAGGGTGCGTTTCATTTGCGCGCTCACGCTTTAAGCGCTCTTGAGCATTGCTTAAATCGTTCCCTTTGGCTTTGCACACGCTCACAAAGCGCCGGCTGACGAAATAGTAACGTCATTATGACGTCATAGTCTTCGCTCATTCCATCGAGGTAGAGCAGCAAAAGCGTAAGCGCTTATGTTCCAAATGGAACGTGTGAGATGCGTATAAGGAGATCAGCTAATCATAATCAGATTATGAACAAACAGAAACATTACACTTTAGAAATAGCTACAGCAACTATGATTGAATCAATTTCACTATTGAAGTTATATTTTTGAGGTTATGAATTCGTTGTGCAAATAAAAGTCAAAAGAAAAACCTTTGCGTATAACGGCTTAAGCGACTAAACCCCAAAGGAAACAACAGAAAACAGCGCTTGTAAGCGTGTGAGCTCGCAAACGAAACGCACCCTAAGTGTAGGGGAAAATTCTCTAGGATGGCAACACTGATTTTGTCTTTATTGTTTAATTTGTTATCTGTATCCGATACACAAAGTAGTCAATCTTCTTAACTAATGGCCATATGCACCGAACGAATTAACTCAGCTTAACTTTAAGCGTCATTTAGAATGTGACTTACACAATGCTATGAAACTTCAAATGTCACAATATAAACGTCACTCAAATTTAAGCTCGATTAAAGTGTTTGGTACATATGGCCCTTAACAAGCTAGATAATTTTTTTAAATCTATACTGTCTATCTCTATTTCATTTTAATACACCAGGTTAAATTGAAATGAGAGTACTCTGAGTACACTGTCAGTGCATATAGTATAGGTATAGTACATCTCAACTGAAAACGCTTTAAAGCTACCTACTCAGTTAAGCGGCTAGAGTTTTGAGGCTCTCATGCAGCATTTGTGATTGACTATTATTTTGAATGAGCCAATCGCAAAAGCTGTGCGAGAGTCGCAAAACTGAGTAGATAGCTTAAGATATGCAACGCATCTACATACGGCTTAATTAACGTCAATCCTATCTGAATGTTCTTGGTCTGTGATCAAAATTGACGTTGGTCTATTTAATAATTTTATTCTATATAAGCTTTGTTCCTACACAGTTCTAAATCAGTTCGAAACTGTACTGCTCATGCTAAAAATTCTGTGTATTTAGCAAGAGCGCATGAGCATTGGCAGTACAGTTCCGAACTGATTTAGAACTGTGTAGGAACAAAGCTATAATTTTCTTAGCAGTTTTGCCAACTCATAATAATTTACTAACATAACCTCATAGATAAAGGAAGATAATAACCTGTATAACCTTCACTGAAGTTGCATTGCAAGTTGTATCATATATCTCACAAATTAAAATCTAAGAATAATTTGTAATTACAATTAAATTTAGCAAGTTAGTTAATCTGTAAGTACAATACATAACCTCACTAAATGTGCACAAGAAAACCACTTAAATTTTACAGATCGCACGATTTATTTATTTACAAAAGAAATAATTTAAATAACACAAAATAGGATCCTCTTTGCTTCTTTGGATCTACGCGCTAATTATAAGTTACTAGGAAGTCTTTTGTTATTCTCCCCAAGAACGAACTAACATCGAGCCGGAGGTCTGCAAGAATTAAACCAATCAGTTCGCTTACCGTGTCTTAAAGGTGTCATACTTGCATAGAAATGGGCGGAGGAAACAGAATGTGAGCTCTGAATGTGATGAAGCAGACGAGCGCGAACGACAACACCATAACCAGGGAACCGACGATGATGGTCATGTTTTCATGTGAACGTGAAGGTTTCAAGAACACGCGAGCGTTGAATTCCTTCCATATCGATTCAGACCACGAACTGTACTTGTTCAAGTTCCAGTCGTAATCTAGAGGTAACGAATGTGTTTAAAACAATCAAGTAAGTGTCTACCTTACCTTTGATGACGAAAGCAGGGCTGACGGCTTCGGTGAAATTCATGCAAGTACGGAAACAGACGGTTGTGTTTAAATCAGATATGTGCCTGGACATGTTGAAGAACTTGTTCACCTATGTGTGTGCATGTATTTAAATTCATTATAACTCAAAGAGTTTTTGTTTACGTACGTAGGAATGTATGTTTGCTGGGCAAGGCCCTGTCGAATTAACTACGTCAGCTGTTAACCATCCAAGCGTCAACCCGATTAACTTTGTGATGAAATTCGGATTCACTGTGATGCTCGAAACCCCCACGTACATATTAAATGGTTCTGGATTGAGTTTCTTCAACAAAAAGAGAAGGCAATTACGTATTTAAATCTTCCTCAGCTTGCACCTACGACTTACCTTCTTTTGTATGGCTTGGTGAATGGTGCAGTTTGCATTGAGCAGGTAACAGTTAAATAACTCGTTGACTAAGGTTACATTGAGTTCGAGGGTCGAGTTAAAATCTACGACGGTGATTTCTTCGTATATACTTCTGGCAATTACACCCGATATGTTTGCCACATATTGTTGGATGCTCTCCAACGGGATGGTTTCGTTTTCGAAGTAATACGTGAAGTTCAGCTTGTCCACATTATCGTATATAGAATTGTAGAATTTGTTCTCGTAGTGATCTCCATGCCCTGCGATTACCAAGCCTGACATGTTCGGGTTTGATTTGAGGAATGTCTGCAATGAAGCTGGCGGGAGGGGGCCTGTCCTTTCAGTGATTTTAATTTTGCGACCGTACTTTAAGACTTTTGTTATAAAATTTCTCATCTACAAAAAAAAAGTCTCTCAATCTTAAGTTATGTTTAGAGATTGTTCTACATGAGGCCCATGCAACCTGTGATATTTTTAGCTTCTGGACTCACCACATCCCTTGCCCTTGACAGAAAGTGAAGAGGGATTGTTTTGTGTTTCATTTTAAGCCCCTACCTCAGGTTTTTCCTTGTGTATGTGTATGTGTACGGGGCCTCCACTCAGCTGGCTGAGTTCCACAAACATTGAGATATTGTCAGGAAAAATCAAAGGTATAGATTCGTTTAAGCCTTGAAATTTCTCCGAGGGGAACAATGACTTTTCCATGTCGTAAAGCAAGCGTTGCGAACCAATATAATCGTACGATTCTCCGTTGAGCAACACAAATAAAACATTAGTCCCTAGAAAAGCATAGTTCATAATCAAGTGAGACACTCGGCAGAGTAGTTACCATAATTTTTATACGTTGGCAGCATTCGCTTGAGCAAATGCGCCGTGTTGAGCAAGGTGACAATCCCCGTGATGGGATTAATAGCACCCGGCACCATTTCATGAAACATCGACGTACTATCTAATCTTGCAGCAATGATGATATACTTCATATCCCCCCTTATGTTTTGTTTGAGTGTCGTGTTGGCAAAGCGCACGCTTGAATTCCCCACGGGGAAGAGGCTCGCCCAAATATTTTCGTCCCCCATCGGGTCGCATAGTTTCACTGAGTTTAAGTTGAAACGCGGACTGGATCTTCTATAAAAATAAAACAAAAGTAATGTCTAAGCGATGGTGTTTTTAGTATTTATTATTTACCTCATGCAAGTCGGTGTGTTGGTAGTGGCGAACATGAAGGACGTAAGCTCAAGCGAGCACAGCGCCCTCTCATTCTGTGTGTCAAAAGAAAAATTATTGAACTTAGTGAAACAATTGCGGATTGCACCGAGGTCATCGCGATTGTTTACATAGAAAATTGGGAAGGGGAAGTCATAGTTTAGAAGCCCCGTGCCAGGTTTGTTCCATTTAAGCTCGCATGTGTCTTCTAAATCTTGGTAACGATTGGGGCAGGTGTCTTCATGGGTGTAATGCTCGAGTTCGGTTTCATTATCTTGATACAGAACGAGGCCTGAGATTTTCGGTGATTTTTTCAGCGTGCTGGCAATGTCCGCTGTTAGTAACTTCAGGACCATCACTGGAATGTATGGGCCGCCAGTGCCTTTTATTAAAATCAAATCCAGGTCGGAGATGTCTTCCACGAAATGTATCACGCCAGTCGAACCATCTTTGTCAGCTGGAAAATGACTGTTGTAAGGGTGATTGGCTTTAAGCAGGTGATGGCTTACATGAACAGCCAGTTTGATGAGTGGCGTTCAGCCGCCGGAAACAAGCTGCGACGCCGTTGATTTGCAAGTACATTTTGTCTTTTGTTCTTTCTCCATCTCCTGCAGTTTCATTGGTTAAGTACAAACAAGTGATCGGAGATGCAATAAATATACGAACCTAAAGATACGTTAACAGCTATCACCAGGAGGATGAGGTACCAAAGTCCTGCACTAAACATGATTCATTGCAGAACTGTCAGTTTATTACTTCATGTGTCAAGTTCAAGTGTCAATTTTCATTCTTGCCAACTTTATCCTGTACAATTGTAGGTCTGTTCGTTTGTATTGCTCGGAGTTACTCTAAAAGCTGTCAAATGAAGTTTTCAGACAAATTCGAAGTTTTTCGGCGCGAGAAAAACTGCGAGCAATACAAACGAACAGACCTATTACAGAATTTATGAAAATATGACTAGTACTGCCAATTCCTCAGTGTTCCAGTACTGCTAGATGCGATGTGTTCCTTTTCCCTAGAATTCTCACTAAAAATTCCCTACTTTTTTCTCTTCTCTCTACTAGATTTGTTGAAAACTATATTTCTATATAGGTAAAAACATTCGAATTTTGCAATTTTGTATTAACAAACCTGTCCTTATGAGAACCCGAACAAGCCTAGAGTTAATAATTATAAATCGTCGAACATCACCAAATTACC
This sequence comes from Dorcus parallelipipedus, assembly GCA_958336345.1. Taxonomy (NCBI): domain Eukaryota; kingdom Metazoa; phylum Arthropoda; class Insecta; order Coleoptera; family Lucanidae; genus Dorcus; species Dorcus parallelipipedus. The sequence continues at coordinate 36,388,353 of OY284480.1, forward strand.
AATAATTGTAGATTTACTTTAATTTTAAATTTTCGTTGTTCGATCAAACATGAAGACAGACGAATTCTAATAGCTCATCATTATAAGGGACGTTGCCATTTAGATTTGGATGCACTAGATGCACTGGGTGTATATTCAAGAGTTTTCTCATTTTGTTTAAACTTCACGTAATGAAGATACTCTGAGTGTGCACTTAATGCAAGCAGTGCACTCCAACTAAAAGCGTTAATTTTTCCTTTTGTTTCATGCATCAACAATAACAAAAATTATAATAAAAGTTCGTAATTTCTCTAACGGATGGAACAAAAAAAGTATCGTTAACAATTTACAAGCTCATTTATTACTGGAAATGGCACCTTCATCAATATTATACATAATCATATTATTACTATCATATCGTATAGGGAAATATTTAATAGACTTTTTGCTAAACATACATACAGTCTTTGCGTGATCCGGCGAGGCGCGACTTCCCGCGCGGTATCTACGATTTCAGACACATAAATATGAAATTCATTAAAAATAATGGAATTCTTTAATAATATCAGACTAGTACGCTAGTAATAACAACGCTAAAAACAGTGTTCCGAGAAAACAATAACAACAACGAAATCTCCTTTTTCACACATTCTCTCTCCCTCATCTTTGGTTCGGTATAAGTAGATAAATCGTTAAACGATCGGAAGGGCGAACAGAGATAAATACAAAAAAATAAAATAAATAGTTTAACAAAAGACGAGAGCAACGCCGACTGTTTCTTTTTATTTATTTTTGCTTTCGATTTCAGCAAATCGACGTGGCTCTTATACTAGAAAAAATTAAATTTCATAGGCACCTTTGTTTTTTGTTTACGCTACTAAAAACTAAATAAATGACAGTAATGAGACCTCAGAAAAACATAACAAGCACGGGTATCACCTATTCATATTCTTCTTATTGTTAACATAATGCTTCACGTGTCGTGTATGTATTTTTATATTATTATAAGTTATGCAAAACGCTGAGATGACGCCTATACCTAAAGAATGTACAATATAAAAAGCTAAATGTACAAAATATACAAAAATACTGGCAAATAATTAACGCACTTCCACTTATCTGCGCGCCATCTGTCCTTGTAGAAAACAGAACGTCACACCGAATAACTCGTCCAGAGCCCGCGGATGGCGTTGGATACCTCGGTATGATAAACAAACTACCCCAAAAATATTTTTAACGGCCAATCAAAATCTACATAATTTGGAAAAATCAATGGCAACTTGCACGCTTGCGAAAAAACCGTACACTGGGCGTCCCAAACCACGACCGCCTAGATTAATGAAGAACCAGTCTTTTGTCCAGTTTAAAAGCGTTTAAAAAAAATCTGTTACGTGAAAGTTCTCGTTAGTGTGACTCTCTCTGTACTATTTTATTTTCCACTTCTACCGGTGCATTCTGATTTGGATCGATCTAAATGGGTTCAAAAAGAATTTGTCCTTTACTAATCTAGAAAGCCGTGGTCCCGACTAAATTAATTTGAGTGCCGTGCAACAGATGGCGGCACTTTCGTTAAACCGAATAACCAATGCACGGAGGACATCGTTCATTTATTATAAAAGTCATCGCCATTGTCGACAATGTATGCATGGCGTCATGCAAATTATATAGGAATTCTTTAAAAAGTGCGATCAGGTTCAGACTAAATTGTGAAAACACTTCAAAATCTGTATTTCGAATGTATTATTAAATTAAAAGCATTTCATTTGTTTTACTGTTAACGTCACTGCCGGTGATGGACAACGTCATACAAATTTATGGAAGTTGCACTAAGTTTAACGCTAAAAAAATTGTGCGCGAATTTTCCGCCAAAATCTTTAAATTAAATTAAAACACGGCGCAAAACAAATGAATAGCCAAAAATTCGTTATTCGAATTTGTTTAGCCGGGGTCGCCCTGTTTACAACCAATAAGGACTTACTGCAAAACGCACAACTGTTTTCTTAACTCGGACTCTTTCTCCTCGAGTTCGACTTCGGGCACGGCTTGGCCATTCGAAGCGATGTCTGGCAAGTACGGCCTGTAATCTAACCCGGAGCGTTCGTAAAACAGAATGTAGGCGGAGCTAGTGTCGATTTTCGGCGTCTTAACGTCACTATAAGCACACCGGAAGGTGTCCAATGAGCCGGTGGAGTCGTACAGGCTCTTATTGGTTGACGCTCGTTTCTGCACTACCGGGGAATTCCTCGCCGAATCCACCAGGTTGTGCGCCTCAGACGCGTCGCAATGGCCAGCACCGCCGCCCGCCGTATTTAACAGCGAAGTATTGCTATTGCGCGTGTTATTATTATTATTATTGCCTACGTCACTATTATTGCACAAAGTGGAGCTACCCGTATCCGTCGAATCGCGGGATAAATTGGAGTTGCTGTCGGATTTGATTAGGGTTTTTCGTCGCATGAGCGGCGTGTTCAACGGCGAGTTTACGCAGCGAACGTTGGCCAACCTGCAGTCATTGTTGTTACTCTCCATCTGATTGGTTACTAGCGCGTCATCTGTCACAACTTCACGACATGAACTGTCATTGTAACAGTACCAATGGCCGTTCGGGTTGCAAGCGTACGAGATGTAATGGCCGCCATTTAATAAACCAGAATGGCTCTGAAACCAAATTCATTTTGCTCATTACTTCCGTAATACAATAAACACTTTCCTAGTTTTCCAAGAAATTGACTTTAAACAAAATTATGTTGGTAGCATAATTATCGATTATCGTCTTTTGTTTTGTCGATGGTGGCATTTTTGCAACGAAATTTATTTTAATAAGGTTAAATGTTTGTAATCCATGACACCTCTATTCGCGAAATCAAACAAACTAGGCGACCTCTGGTAGTCAATATTGATATCATCAAAAAGGTAGACAGCATTTCAGGGATTGGTTTAATATTGAAAACATCAGAAAACATGCACCAATCAAACTTTCATATTTAACGCAACCACAATGTTGTTCATCCTTTTATCGGCCATGCTGCAATTAACAGAGACCTCTCACGTTGACAATTAGGTCGTGAATATCCTATATAAAAAAATTAAAAGAGCCATCACAATTTTTTTCAAGAAAGTTTCATGACAAACTTTTTGAATCATATTGTACTTCTTGGAAACGATTGAAAACAACATTGTTAATTTAAAGTTCTTACCACAACTGCGTAAAGTTGATACTTGAGGTCAAACAGATCCTGTCCTTTCAGCAACTTGTGCTCGTGGAAGTCACGCAAATCTTCATCAACGATGGGCGTCTTCATCAAGCTGGTCGACTCGAGCCGCTCCCTCTTCTTCCCCAGCGTCTGTAACTGTTTCTTCTTCCCCTCCTCAACTTCGACCAACTTCCCCAGGGAATCTTCGCCACACTCTCTTTCCTCCGTGATCCTATCTTCGATGTGCGGCCCTCCACCGTCGTACGAGTTCTCCAGCTCAGTTTTATTCCTTTGTTTTTCCAGAAGCTGCAGGTGACGCAGAATCGTTTCCTGGGGAACGGACGCGAGGTAGGCGGTTGGGTCGAAGTTTTTGAACGGGAAGTTGACGACCTTCTGCGTCTTCACCCATTTGCTGTTCACATAGTCGAAGCGCTTCAAGTGTATTATCTTGAAACAAAAGAACATTTTTAGTGGTCTGATGCGCAATGAAGTTAGTCTTGTCACACCGAGATGGCGCGCGGAACTTTCACTACTGCTTAACAGATGGCGCTTGCAGGAAAAAAAATAATTTACCAAAATCGGAGGTAGCCGCCAGATCTGCAACTTCTTTGTGGCTGGCTGTTTATCCTGACACTTGGAGCAATGGTATTTGGCTTCGAGTCTTTCTTCGGAGGTAAACGCGCGCAGACAATAATCCAAGTCGATCGGCTCCGTGTGCAGTTTCCTGCATTCAGGAATGGATGAGTGCTCGATGAACATCTGAAATTGTATTTTATTAATTCTTCATCAACTGCTGTACTTTAGACACGCCCACCTTCTCCCGACAGCTTTGATATCGCAGGTGCAAGGCAGTTGGATCCCAATCGATCGCCACGCACATGATATTCTGCCCCCCTCTGCAAAACTCGAAGAGCAACTCGTCCGAACACGGTATCCTACATCCTCGACAGAACTGTGTCCAATGGCAAAGCGCGCAGATCTGTCCACCCTGAAGCACCGCCTTCAACGTAAACGGAAACTCGTACCCCAAGGAGTCATCACTGAAAATTGAAAACCGCAATGGCTGACGCCGCAACCAAATGTAAGAGGCTCCTACCAATCAGTGGCGTGATTCGTTTGGTCGCTCTGCGGCAAGGGGCTGAGCAACCGAGTGACTTGCCCCCAGACGGCCTCGTACAGACTTTGGCACGAGCTGACGAAGTTGCAGCCCAGGAGGAGGGGAACACCGAACAAACTCGGCTTGGATTTGTGCTGAGATAGGAAGTAAGTCTCTTGACGGACGCATTTGCGATGGACCGCAACCAAATACGTAGGTGTCTTGACGGGGTTATCTGTGACAAACGAAATTCGTTAGGGGGTTGAAGAACAAGCACACCGGCGAGATCACCTGTGTATACGGTTGACGCAGTGGAATGTACTGAAGTCCTCTTGAAATTGACTCCGTTGGAAAGGCGGACGGGATTTACAACAGTTTCACAATTACAAGCCTTGAGATTCTGCGAACAGGATTTCTTGTGAACAAACGAGCGAAACTAAAGCCATCTACAGTCTGTTTCGAGGTAATTTGTTGATTTATTATCAGTTTGAAATTTAAATATTCCGCTAACAGCCTTAAATCGTGAAGACGACGGGCTGCATTCAGAATTAAAGAACGTACTTAATTCTGAACGCACCCTTCCTCGATTTAAGATGTTGGCGGGAAATTTTAAAATTTTTGAAATTGGCGGGAAATTCGAATTTTAACAATTTAAACTCGGAAAACTCGTTGTAAACTCTACAAACTCGATGCAAACTCAGCAAACTCGCTACAAACTAACAAATTGCTTCGTCAACAGTGTACCTTGAAACGTCAACCACTCATTCGCAAAATATTTAAACAATACAACGCCGACAACATATTTACAGTAAAAAACTACGACACCAAATGATAAATGAAACCGCAAACTGAAAGCTCTATTTACAATAATGCACCGTCCCAAAACGACGAAATAAATAAAACGCTACAATTAACTGAAGACAGCTAACAAACAAAATAATAATTTCCAAAATTAAGAAATAAAAAAAATGATACAAAACACACGCCTTTGCCTATAGGTAAATTAGGACTGTCAAGGTTTGCGCGTGCGTACCTTAAAGCATAGTATGTTGGGCATGCATAGGGCCGTACTGCTTCTTACCTCTGGGCTGCGAGCCAGGGGGCTTTGCGATAGCACATGTTCCAGGTCTATCAATGGAAAGAACCTCGTTATAATATAATTCTAATTTGCTAGAGACTTGAAGAAACTGAAAGATTATTAAGCACGCACCTGCTTCATCACTGTTCTTGACAAAATGTTCTTCTCTCCCACACCGAGGCAGTTCATAGGCATACAACTCGGTGGCTGTGCATGAATTAATCCTACCGTCGTCATTCAAGACCAGTCGTATCTGTGAGTGAGCGACTTCAGCCAGCAGAAGGCGCTCCGGAGAAATCTCGCATAGTTCTTGCAACTGTTGTTTCAACTCGTAGTACTTCGCCTCGGAGTTCAACCTGAGACCGTACTTGATGGGGACTTCCCCATTCAATCGGATCACTGCAAGGCATCGCTAAGATTTATTGCAAATCATTCGATTGCTTTTTGTTTTTTCACCTAAAACCTCGCACAGGATGTAACTCTCCATCGGTAGCGGAAGACTGAGCAAGTTAAAGGGGTCAAAACGGACAGACTCATGCCCGCATGTTTGGCAAGTCACCTGTAGGAAGTAAAATATTCTATATACTTCTTTTTTAAAGTTTCCAGTCAGTTGCTTACCTTACTCTTTAATTGTCCATAGAACAAGTCGGTTATAATCGAATGATCCCTGGCTAGATGCTGCGCCCAAGCCTCCTCAGCAACCACCGTATCGGGTCGTCCATCTGAATCACGCAATTCTGTGTATTGCTTTTTCGGCACGCGATTCAAATCCTCGTGGAGAGCATCCAATAACCATGCAAGTAGTTCCTTAAACACGTAGCAAACAGTAATGTGAAATTTGACAGGGGAAAAAAAAAAGCTCACTTGAGAATCATGTTGTCCACCACCGCCTAAATGTGGGGCGTGTTTCGTCACGCACCAACGCAGCTTCAACGGGGCCACACTGCGTGTAGAACCCGCCCAAAGTTCCCGGCACAGTTCGGCATATCGCCTGGCCACTTGCCCTTTCGTACCCAGTGGGTTGGTCGAGTTTAACTCACACAGTTGTCCATCCCTCTGGAAGTACTGAGTCAAAGGCCTCGTATTGGATACAGCCTGAAGAGCGGCGTTCATGAAACACGTGTTGCCTAAATTATGAAGGCCGGTTGCACCTAAAATACAACGCGAAGAAATTCGTAATTCACAGAAAATTTCAATAAACTAAATTTCTCATCACAGGCGAGAAAGAATTTGCTGCTTTTCTCAACAGATATTTGAAATTTTCGAAAATTAACTTAACTGTAAAAAATCAAAAATCACGTCGCTTTACTCGGTTGGGTTTAATCTTTTCACCTTCAACAAACGTGAAGATAAAACGTAAAAAATGGCGTTTCTTACCAGGTGGTAATGTAATTGTAGGCCTCCGCTCCGAATTAATTAAAGTACTAACAGCTGTGTTTCCACTAACGAGGGCTCCGAGTTCTTCCGGCCACGTCAAGTCCTTATTTCTAACTTCCAGCAGAATCTGTTCATTGTCTTGTATTCCCAGCTCCTGAAGAGTTACATTGTCGTCCTCCAGGAGTATGGTCGATGAATCCTTGACGTGCCACAGTCTTATGTCCTCCACGCGCAACCCCAAACGCACCGACAAGTACTCAATGACCTGCCTAATATTGGCCAATCGACTAAAAGCAGCTGTATGGGCTAAATATCTTCGCGGAGAAGCAACCGGAGTTGGGGCAAGGCCAGCTGTACTTAAAGCAGCGGCACCATAACTGCAGCAAAGAATCAAAAGGTAATTCAATAATGATGAAGCCAATGAGTCACATTTATTTACCCTCCAACGACATTGCTCCAAGTGGCAGCACTGCCCGTCTGTTGTTGCGTCTGATGCCTCAATATCCTCAAATTGAGTGGATACAACTCAAGTTCAACGTCTTGAGAGTTAGGTGGCCTGATTACTTGTCTGGGAAGAGGCAGGGGACCCCCATACCACAACGCCAAAGCTTTCCAGAGCGATTCGGGCACCAGTTCGAAGTCACAGTGTTGCACGAGGGGCATGTCTCGCTTTAGGCGGCCCCCTTCGCCCGTCAAGGTCGCAATTTTCGTGGGGGAAGATTCGGCCACTAGGTTGGTGTTGTTTATGGGACCGGGGATGCCCTGGCCTCGCTTGCTGCCCGTTCCGGAACTACTAGAAACGCCAGAACTCGACGCTATGCTACAACTAAAGAACATTTACCTCTCAACAGTACATGTACATTGTACAGGGCGAACGAAATTTTATGGTATCGATTCTTTTTTGTAAGTTACGCACATGTGAAGTTATCGTAAAGTATTTCTTAATTAAATGAGACATTATGAAAATACCAAGTTTGTTTTAAAAAAATGAATAAGCAACGAAACTATTTATATTTATCTTATCAAGCTTTTTTTTAACTTCTATCAGTAAAAAAATCTGACGACGTGACGTTTATGATTCAATAAGCAATTGCATGTAAATCGATGAAAACGAGGAAATAAAGGAAAAATTTTATTCTTCCTGCACACAGCGCCATCTGTGAAGAAACGCCTGAACTGTAAAATAACAACTGACGCCTTTGCCCAGTCAAATATGTTTTACTGCACGAAAAGTCGAATACAAAACAAAAGTACATTAAAAAGTAAATTAATCACGTTAATGTAACTAGCGCCATCTGTTGGAGGAAGGCCAAAATAAAACGAAAAAATCCACACTGAACACTACAGAACTTTTTTGAATCAAAAATAAATTTATTAAGGGAGAATTAACACTACCTGGGAATGAAAATGGTAAATAAAACTATACCTGTCGCCTTTGCTCAATAAATCGCCCATGGAATCGGTGCTGTTGGAGGTAAACTCGTTAGAGTGAGAAGTGTAATCTGTTCCGTTGCTTGTGAAGCTCTCATCGCAGACTATTCCTTCTTCTACGGGCAGCCGATGGTCTGGTCGACACGAACAAAAGTCATAATGATTCCTGGGAGCTGTTGTAAAATTCGACCAGGTCTGCCACCAATCTGACGAAATCAAGTACCAAAATTGTCCGACGCGAAATCCGCGGCGCTCCTCTCTTTTCAACCAGCCCATCACTGCAACACAAAAATCTTAGAACAAGAAAAGCAGGAATTAATTATAATTACCGATCTCATGCTCATGATGTCTACAGAGTGGTTTGAGCCCCAAAGAAACGTGGCAGACTTGAAATAAAAGCTCCAGCAACGGATCCACCAATGGATTGCTCACGCTCCAGACCAAGAAGTCTTCCTGTGTGAGAAACCCCTCGTTGTTGAGCTGCTCCCGCAGTGCGCTCAAGGTCTTTGTGTACGAATCATTTAAGACATCACCCTTTGAATTTGAATCGTTTTCCTCTAGGTTATGAGCTTGCAAACTCTGTCTGCTTGTAATGCTCGCTCTGGCAGAGCTGTCTTTTCTGAAACTCGACTTATAAATCTCCTCAAAATGACTATTGTTTTCCCTGGCGACGAAAAGTAGAACTTCTATCATGTGCTGAAGTTCTTTTGGGTTTAAGAGGCCATCACGGTCCATATCGAAGATTTTAAAGCAGACTGTAAAAGACAAAATTAAAAAAAAGAAGAAATTGTTCTGGGCACTTACATTTCATTCTTTCAACCGTTGGGCCTCTACAGGCAGCTGATACTCCGCAACAGAGTTCCTTGAAGTCGACGTGTCCATCCCTGTTTACATCAAGAGCTAAGAATAACCTGAAACAACAGCCCCTGATTAATGACCCTGCGCTGCTAAAATTGAATTGACAAACCCTTGGCAGGCACTCGCTGGTATTGGAGGGCTAACCAAAGTACTGACGCAACCCAAATCTAGCTGGCCTGAAGGTGAAGAACTCTGCAACGACCAGAAGCACTTTTCCAGTTCGCAGATGTCTTGTTCTTCGAGGTGAGTCACTCCAGCGAGGGTCTGATAGAAAGTGGGGGTCTCCAACTCCGAGCTTAGGGTTACACAAGATGATGTTAACAGCCTGGAATTTCAAGCCTGTTATTCGAAGCAAGCGAGGCCAGACAACTTACCATTTCGAAAGCACAGTGGCCTCTTTATTATACTGGATCCAAGCCCGGAAGTGCTCGAAGCCGACCCTATCCTGACCCACACCGAAGAGCGATATCAAAGTGTGGTCCCACCAAAGGTTGGGCTTGTTGTTTTCGCTTGGAGGGAGGGTACCTTCGATCTGGAGCGCGCTTTGGAATTCGTTGCGGACGATGTGTGTTCCGGAATCGTTGCAATATAACGTCCAGAGAAATCTGGAAAATGTGATTTTAATAAAATAAATGGACGAGAAAAGAAACAGGAATCAATTAGTAGTGAAAAAAGAAGTAACCTCTGAAGTCAAAATCAACGTTAAAAAGCAATTTCACAGTCGAGGCAAATGAAACAACAACAAACAAGTACTTTCAGTTAAGCGATTTTCACGCCATCTATCACTAAAGAAAAATAGATTTTCTGCGTACAGCATCATCTGTGGGAAAGGTTCGAACTAAAACGAACACAATTGGCGGAAAAAAGTCGATTCACATGCTCAGAAATGGCATCGTCGATTAAAGAATTTTGAAATCAAAACAACAAAAAAAGACGCCATTTAAATGTTAGGCAGAGTTTTACTTTTATGTTAGCCTTTTAAACTAATCAAAGACGTATTTAAAATTCCAAAGATTACTAGATTTTTATTTGATCACTTGAAGAAGAAGAACAGAGGCAGCTTCATCTGTAGGGGAAACACGAGACTAGAACTTTATCTAAATTCAGGTGCATTGTTTGATAAGTCGGAACAAAACAAAGGCCGTCTGCCGCAAATAGAACAATCGCGTTATGTTGATTCAGCAATTAATGCCGGGGTCTAGAGAAACTCAAAACAAGAAATTCTGTTCGGGATTATTCGAGTAAAAGAAACGCATTACTTGATTTTGAAAAACGCTCTAAATTAAATTCTTTACGTCAATACATAAATGCAAAAAACGCGCCACATTTCTAGAACATATACAACCATTTCGAATGCGTTCAACAATTCCGTGTGCATCAGCAACTTCGCGTTCATAGAGTTCCATCTATTAAACTTACAGGGTTTTCGATTCACGTGCACCGGTTGCACTCAGTGTATTTGCATCTTCTTTTAACCTCATGTAATAACACGAGGTGAAGATACTCTGAGTGCGCACTAAAGCGGTCAATCGAAAACGCTATTAGAAGGAATAGCGTTGTCTAAGCGCCAAATTTAAAAATCTGGTTGACAACAACTGGTTAAAAAAGTACCAAAATCTGGTCTTACCGCGCTTACGTTATAAGAAACGTCAAAGCTACCTAGAAAAAAGTTATTTAAAATAACAGCGCCTACTTGATTTTTTCTTCTTGTGTGCCCTTGGTGAGCAGCACGAGTCCACATATGAGGTCCCTGAGAGCAATACCTCTGGGTCCTCCACCGCAAGCGGCGTACAGAGATTCGGCGATAGTTACAGGTACACCGTCGCCCAAGACGTTCTGCGTAAAGGCATGTCTGGAGAGCAGCTGGCCCCCTCCGGTGAGGCGCTTGAATGCTTCGCATACCCTCTTGAATTCCACATCAGACACTGCAATAAAAAAATCTAATTTGTCAAGCTTGTCAAGAATTTTTACATCATCATAATACACGTTCGATTTTTTTAAATCGTTAACACGAACAATTAGCGAGCGGCTTTCGTTAACAATCATAATTAATGTTTAATCAGAGATGGTGGTATGAACCAGATCGAGTTAAGATCGCTAATTGGCGGTAATTCCTTAGAAAACAGATGAAACATCTGTCAAAAATGCATAGTTTTAAGCAAGACAAAAGCTACCAATCTGATAACTAATCTCGATTATTGTACATTTGATGTTTGGTAGTTCCTGAGCACTGAGGATGATTCGAATCTGACTGATTTAAATCGTTTTTATCTTCTCCCCACTGTTACTGAATGAAATTAAATTGTTTACCTTAAAATCATCCTCACGTTCAAAGTTATCGGGGAACGCCATCGTCGAGTGTTTTTTATTCGTGCATTTAACGCGCCGCATGTTCGCCCGTAAATGCCATCAATCAGGGAAATTATTATCCGTCCACTCTACGTATGTAAGTAGAAGCCATGTGCGTACATCAAACAAGCCGCTATTAAGTTGTTTCGGCGGTCAAAGTTCGAGGAACACATATAAAAATAGTAAATAATACCTAATAGCAACGAAAATACAAAATTTTTGCGCCCAAAGTCGAACTATCAAAATTCAAATAATAGGCGCGTTCAGAAATACCATCTTGCGTTTAAATAGAGTGCGTTCAGCAATTTAGGATTCAGAATACGTTCAGGAACAATGGGCAATATTTTTTTAAGACACTGGATTCATGAAGTACAACGGTGCCAGCCGAGGGAAAACAATCAATCGCGTGATTGTGTTTATGAAAGTTTTCGTTAGAGTTTAGTAATTAAAAATTTAACAAAATTTTTACTAAATTAAACATGAGGTGAGTACTGACCAATGGAATTAAAAATCATGTCTTAGCTACATTCACAATACCTTTTAAATTTTTTGAGTCTATCTAATTACAATAATTAATATCGAAAGAATATAGAAAAACAAGACAATCACATTGTAAATGCTTTTCTGAAAGTAAGATGACAGGACAGAACTACAATTTCCACCCGACGGGTGAACTGTCAAAATTCAAAAGGCGAACTATCAATTTTTTTTTATTTTTAACATATTTTGCGATGAGCAATGATTGTGAACGCAGTCCAGTTGTTTAATGAAGGGTTGACGCTAATATTTTCCGTACGTTCACCCTGCACGCAACGATTCGCCAAATTTACGCTGTCAAAACAATTTTACAAATTCAATTATTATTTATGAAGATAGATAAGTAATCTTATGTACAACTTCCTTACATGAATTAAGACGCAATTCTTAATTTGTACGTAAGAAAATGTATTCAAGGTACTCAATTAGTTTTTTTTTTTTTAGTAAAACAATTGAGCAAACTAGAAAAAAGTGACATTTGGTAACTTCCGCACGTCATCCATGAATATAACTAACATTTCTAATGTTTAAAGGTGGAAACACATTATGTATGTAAGTACATACTTTAAATGTCTTTTAGTAAATTAGTTAAATAAGTCAAAAAATAAATTGTTAGGAGCACCCCTTCTCCATACATGCAAGGTTCGATGAGACGCAATGCTTTATTTTATACTTTTAGAAGAAACAGACATGGAAACATATAATAATATTTATACTTTTATGTTCTCGGAGCATTTTTTTAAATAAAAAAGTTGCATAAATTATAAGAAAAATAAGTCCCCCTTACACATAGTGACACAGTAATTCGATAAAACGCAACGAAATATAACTTTATTAATTCCTCCCACTGTCGAAAAAAGCTCGTAAGATTTATAAATTCAATCGTTTTCTTTTCTTTTTTGAAGAGACAGTGTACTTTCCGTACGTACCCCGTATATTCAACGATTCGCCGAGACACATCGAGAGGAAATAAATATCATTACTTCTTACGCAGGCGAAACGTTAATTAACGAGTCGGTAATTACTGGAAATGTGTTCGCGCGACTCATTAATTCGCTTGACACGACGACAGCGTCCTTCAAGGTTACCTACAGCCGAATCGAAAAGTGGAGATTTTTCGCGTACGCAGAGGGGCGTTCCACAACACGTAAACAGAAAGTACTGCTATCGTAATCGGATTACCTCCGCTAATTAATTGAATAATTGGATGACGACGCGATGAAAACGGCCACAACAAATCACTGACCGAATTCTAACAGAATAGATCACATGATCGGTTAATCGTCAGAAAGGTTAGGTCCGCGTTGCGAGCTTACTTCGTTTCACGGCATCCTCGTAGCTCAGGCAGGAACGCTTCGAATCTTTTGCACCCATTTTGTTGCGTCGCCGCCTCGGAATCTCACATTTTAGACGCGCAAATATAACGAACAACACTCAACTCAACACGATCTAAATGACAACTAACTTGTTATTTACTTGCACGCACTTGAAGTTCGCCGACAATGCTACCAATCATTTTATACAATGTTCTAGAAATGTAGAATAAAAAATTATTGGCATTGGGTATACCTCTAATTCTCTATCAAAAGATTCAAAAGTAATTTCTTTTTAAAGAAAGCGCGAGAACTTTTACTATAAAAGAAATATATAAAATGAGTGAATTATGGTAGCTTAACCAACCCTTGAAAAGTAGGAATTTTCTTATTCTTAGTTTGACAGTACTGCATTCAATTGACATTTCGGGGTTGTGCACACACGAAATTTTCTTAACGACAGAAAAATGAGCATTTCGTCTGTGATTTATAACAATATCTTCAAGAGGACTTCTTCGTTGGTCCTCGCGACCGTCTTTACGGTATTCGTTTTCGAGCGAACCTTCGATCTAGGCGCCGAGTACGTCTTTGAATCCATTAACAAAGGGGTACGTTACATAATCAATCTCACTTTATAGAACTCAAATCTCCATTTTTTGTTTACAGAAACTATGGAAAGACATCAAGGATAAATACGAGTAGGAATGCAAGCAATAGTTTGATTATGATGTAAATTAGGTCCATTTTTGTTATTAAATCATTATTTAAAGTGTACAGTCTGTTTAATTCCACAATGTATACTGGTGCTTAAAAATATTCGGACAACCGGCGTAACAGCTTGGCACTGGAAATTTACAAGGGTCATATTTGAACGATTTTATTGCTTTTCATTCAGATACTTTTAAGCACCAGTATACAGTTCAGGGGCAAAAAATACTAATAGAAATGCAAACAGTAGTTTTATTACAATACTTAAATTATATGAAATATACAGCTTCATTCTGCCACTTCCCAAGGCTTCTCTGGGCGTAACTGATCTGAAGGCAGTGGACGTTTGTATTGTGGTGGTTCACTAAACGAGATGCCGTGTTCTTCTAGAGTTTTCAGGAACAAAGCGACTTTGCCCTCCTTATTCGGAGGGATTATACTGCAGCTTATTTCTATTATGCCACTTTGCAAACACCTCTGCGCTAAGACCTGTAAGAAGTGTACAATAAAAACCATGAATATAATTTGGACCTACTCTGTACTTGTGCTAAATTCATGTAAGCGGCTGTATCTTTCGTCTTGTACAACTGTTTATGAATACACCATTCTTGCGTGCTGGCTCTCAGCACTTCACCGTTTTGAAAATGCACGACTGATGCTGTAACGTATCGTCCGCTGATATCCAAGCGTAAACTGCAAAGTGTAAGCATTCCATTATTAATACTGGGCGTCTTGTTAAGGACTCACTCGTGCCAGAAACATTTGCCCTTTCTGTCTACGTGATAGCCATCTGGTTTGTAACCAATTCTCAAGCGCTCCAGATTCCTGGGGTTTCGGTTTGTGAATATGGGGGCAATCTCGTCATTGCTTGTGCTCGCCAGACGGTATCCTAGTCGTATTAATTTGCTGCAAGGCCGAGTCCCCAACATCGTTAAATTCAATTACTTAAAAATGCCGCTTTTTAGGTTAGGAAAACAAAGAGAGAGGCAGAAGAGGAGATGAGCTCAATGTTGCCAAGCTGAAAATACTAAATCTAACTTCAAGTTACAGTGGGTGCGTTTCGTTTGCGCGCTCACACGCTTAGGCTCAAATTCAGAAACCTCCCTTTAGTTGAGAGAGCACTCCACTCACACTTCTTGAAATTCAGAGAAGCTCTAATTTTCCTTTTAATGATATTTTAACTTTCTATCGTAAATCACTGATGATCAAAGTACCTATACTGACCATAAACTTGCTTAAACGAGTAAATATAAAAGCAAATTTCAAATAACGACGAAGGTCAAGTTTGAGTGAACTGTGAGTGGTATTTCTGAATTTGCCCCTTAATCGCTCACGCTTACAAGCGCTATTTTCTATGGTTCTATTTGACGTTCAATCTTCAATCGCTTAAGTTGTTACAAGCAAAGGTGTTTCTTTTGACTACTGTTTGCACAACGAATTCATAACCTTAAAAATATAACTTCAATGGTGAAATTAATCCACTCACAGCTTCCGCAGCTGTTTCTAAAGTGTAACGTTTGTTTATAACATGTTTTTATAACCTGACTATGATCAGCTGATTTCTTCATTTTGCTGCCCTACCTCGATGGAATAAGCGATCGTGAGCGAAGACTATGACGTCATAATGACGTTGTTACTTCATCATCTAGCGCTTTATGAGCGTTTGTAAGGCCAAAGGGAATGGTTTCAGCACTGCTTATAAGCGCTCAAAGCATGTGAGCGCGCAAATGAAACGCACCCAGTGTTAACGTAACTTGAACCTATGTAAATGTAAAACCTGTAAATATTGATAAACTCCTTGGAAAGATAAAAAGGGCTACTCATATTTGTATTCTAGACAAAACACAATGTCAATCGGCATAGCCAAACCAAACCTTTCTTGAAATTTTATTTTTACAAAAACAGAGAACCTCGATATACAAATATTTAAATTACAACAAAACGTTCACACCTGGCCTTCAGAAACTCCAGTTGAGGATGATGAATGAAATAAAAACACAGTTTGCCTACGTAATGAGATGTAAAAATCACAATGTTCGTTTTGCCAAATTTTGAAGGCCTTCACAATGATGTTACACAACTCGTCTGACTTCAAAGAAGCGTTTCAAGTAGTAGACTTGCCCTAACGTCATTGCAACGAGGATTAGGGCCTCGAAGAATGACCACATCACAACTCTTGAGTTTGTGCTCTCGTTGATGGATCTGTGTATTCTATCTCGCACTTGCATGTATTCTTGTTCGTGTTTTACTCCGGCAAGGGCACCTTTAACATGAAACAAATTATACACGGATGATTTTTTTGGGCAAAAAAGAAAAAGTAAGAGACACTAACCGCTTAGTTCCCTGATCATATCCTCGAGTTTTGTTGCTGTCTCGCCATCCTCTGAACCGTCTTGCTTGGGAGCTTCGCCCACCGCTAAATTGAACATGACCACCTTAGGGGTCATCGTGGACATTTTATTCGAGAAACAATAAGTGTATACACCGGCCGTATGAGCGGCGAATGTATACTTGCCGGAAGACTCACGCTCCCCCTGGTGGATAACCCGTCCTTCCGGGCCTACTATACGCACGTCAATATCCAGGAAGCCACCCTCGGCTATTTCGAACGTCAGCCCTGCAACGAACGCGAACGCCTGAGTACATCTAGAAGGAATTTCGTGGATTTCGTCTTACCCATCTTCGTGCCTGCTTCCACCTTGTCAAAAAAACATTCCTCCGCGTGCGCGTCTACCGTTATGAAGTAGGAAAAGCAGGGAGTCGAGACCAAGGCTAGCACGATGAGAATGCATGCCGCTCGATGGAACATCTTTTAAAAAAAAGAGGAGCTTATAAAGGGCCACGTAACCTACGTTTCACTCTGACAGTTTGAAACGAGTAACGAAACCTGCCGGGAATTGATTGAACTAACATGCGAGTGAAGAGAGCCGCGTTTCGTTTTGGAATACACCCTAAGTGACAGTTAGCAAAGGTTTAAGGCTACGGTCACAGTGCATCAGTGTTTTACCGATTTTTTACACTGCCGATGTCGGTAGAATAATTAAATATGTATTGACAAATGAAAGTGGTCACATTTGCAGTAATTTGTAGTAGGTTTTACCAGCGTGACCAAATGTGACCACTTTCATTTGTCAATACGTATTTAATTATTCTACCGACATCGGCAGTGTAATCGGTAAAACACTGATGCACTGTGACCGTAGCCTAAAGCGTTTAAAGTAAATAACCAAAAAAAATTGTTTAGAAATAATACAAAGCGGTCAAGAATAACTGTTTGAGTTGGCGATACAATTAAGAGAATTTCTTTATTCGGCTATTTGCAACACTGCAACCGGATATATTTTTTGTTGGTTTATTTAACGTAACCTGAACAGCGAACAGAATGTAGGTTATGTGAATAAAAATTAGCGTATTAATATTAATTTGCATTTGAAATGTCAGATTATGCTTGTTAAATGTGTGTAACCTTCAACAATCGGAAGTCACTCCAGTTGTACCATTTAAAAATAAAATTCAGCTCTGCCTATGACTCTGCCAACTCAAACAGTGATTCTTGACCACTTTGTATAATCTAATAGAACCTCAGCATTCTAACTTCGGTATTTATTAAATTTAATGTGCTGCAAGTCGTTATTTATTGCTAAAAAAAAAAAAAAAACAAATAAAGTGACAAATTTATAAGAAATTGCAATACAAAGTGATACCTAACTTCAACAACACGTTCAAGTCCAATCTAATAATAAATAAATGAGTGGAGGTTTAGCCCCAAGCAAAAGCACTGTGTACATCTCTAACCTGCCCTACGATCTAAGCAACAATGACGTCCACAAGCTCTTTGAGAAGCACGGGCGGATTATTAAGTACAAACACACCCTTGAGTATTTTTACCACTTTACATACGTGATTTCTCTTTCAGGGTAACCGTTCTTAGAGAACGTGAAACGAGGAAAAGTAAAGGCGTCGCTTTCCTTCTTTTTTTAAACCGGGAAGATGCAAAGAAGTGCGTTGATGACACCAACATGAAAGAGGTAGAGGTTTTTGATCTAAAAATAAAAAACAAAAGATGATTAACGTTCATTTACAGTTATTTGGCCGGACATTAAAGGCGAGCATTGCGAAAGACAATGGGCGTTCCGCAGAGTTTATAAGACGAAAAGATTACCCAAATAAAATGCAGTGTTACGAGTGCGGGGAATTGGGCCACATCAGTTACAAGTGCTCTCGAAATTTGCTGGGCGACAGAGATGCTCCACCCAAGAAAACTCGCAAGCGTAAGAAGAAAGCGAAAGAAGATGAGTGTTACAAGTCTTCAGAGGAAGAAGACGAGGACTGTGAGACGTTGAGTGCTGCCATCGCACTTGAGGTGAGTTAACTAATATCTGGCGGCACTTGTTTCTAATGTTGGCAATAATTCAGCAAGAGAAGTCCGAGTTAGAAGTGTATCGATACAAAGTGGCAACCGGTGATTATTCAAAGGGCTCTGAAGTTGAAGATGAGGCACTTCAGAAACGCAAGAAAATTAAAAAGAGCTCGTATTTCAGTGATGAAGAAGAAAGCGACTGACTCTTGTAAATAAGAAGTGAAACTTACCTTACTCGCAAGACGCTCTGTATGGCCGTGTTTTTAAATTACTCGAACAACCATTCGAGCACTTGATTAACATGCTATTTCCTACCTAAGAAATCGCATGTGAAATGAATGCTCGAAAGGCTGTTCGAGTAATTTAAAAACGGCGTATATTTTGAATGTTTAATTATTGGCGGCAGTTTTCCTTGGTAATGTTACATGTCACTGGAAAATATAACAATTATTTCTTGTCTTTAAATAATGAATTAATTGAAACTTACCATGCAAATATAGAATGTATAGAACGATTCTTAAAACTACAGGTTTCAACTGTGGAACATAATTTTATAAGTTTTTGGTAAGGTCCCTAGATTTGATTAATATTTAAGCTGGTGGTCCTACAAGGAGGGTTGCCAATGGGCGCGTTTAGCGAACAGCAGCTGCTGAGTTGCTTACTCAGCAATCGTTTGTGATTGGTTCACATTAAGGTAATAGCCAATCACAAACGATTGCTGAGTAAGCAACTCAGCAGCTGCTGTTCGCTAAACGCGCCCAATCTTATCGATTTATCGGTATTTGCAATACTTGGGTGATTTTCTCTTTTTTATTAAGACTTGGCACTTGGCAAAAATTTCTTTCATTCGTATAAAATGATTTTATTAATTTGGGGACTGGAAGGTTTCATCTTCCGTATGAAATATACGTATTGGGCGATTTCAATCTGAAATATTGGCGACATCTGTTTCACAAGATTGGCAACTCTGCCTGCAAATAACTGTCAATTGCACTGCGCATGCGCCACTTTGAATTAACGGTCTTGTGAAATTTTCAAATGATTTCTGCTTATTTTTTCTCAATTATAAGGAATAAGGCATCAAAAATAAGCAGAACGTCCCAAAAATAACGTGAGTAAATCGCATTTCTCCCCCAAACAACCCACCTGGCAATAATTATTTACTTAATTGTTGTCTTAACCTCAACTTTTGAAATTACGGACTTTTTTATTTCGCAGATTTGCAATGCCGAGCAAGAGAAAGCGCAACCGGCGAAAGCGACGCCCTCAACCGCCACACCAGCGAAAAAATGTCGCTCCTCATGAAGAGGGCCAAAATCCAATTCGTACCCCGAAGGCATCTCGAAGTATTTCACTCGTACGTGATGTTGTGTATGCGACGACACCGAAGAAACATAGCGAGTTAAACGCGCTGAAATTAAGTTCATTGTTCAATGACGATGAGCGCCTTCCGCTCATGAACAATGGGACACCGGATTTTAAAAGGGACAGTGCATCGAGTCATTCATTGTTGCATCGTTCTAGGTCATTCAAAGAGGCTGAAGCGTGTAAGAATCGCTCGTTCTCGAGCATGGCAAAACTGCACTCGCCCGGCTTAGAGAAGATACCATTAACCATTGACGTTTCCACACAGACCGTCTATTATAATCACTCACTGGGAAAGAGCGAGATGTCCCCCGACAGATCTGTTCATCTTTATGATTTCATTAATATTTTTGAAACGCCCAAGCTCGATCTCCTAGATGTGTGCCCAGAAAATTTCCAGCAGTTCTCTCCAGCTTCTAGGAATGCCACTTTGAATAAAATCACCGACTTGAATATGCTCGGACGATCCGAACCCATCCAAAAAGTCTTCAATTGCAGCAAGAAAATACGAAGTAGTAGTTTAAGGCGACTGCAGAACTTCAACGAAGTCCTCCTCACCTGCACGCAAGAAAACTGCGCCTCACCAAGAATAATCCAGAATGATTTAAAGAACAACCTCAGTGAAAGTGAAATTTCGTTTTTCTCCCCGCAATTATTCCAGTTGGAATCTGCTTCGACCCCCATCGAGTACGTGCAAAAAAACGAGAAGCTTTACAAACCTAAACGAGAGTCTCAAACGAAGTTCGAATACACCCCAAAAATCAAGGATACCAACAGCAGGTGCAACAGCAAAATGTGGAGACCTCGCAGTTGTGTAAACCGACGGGTGTACAAAAGCGTATCGCCCAAGTCTTTGCAAAAATCGGCCGGTGAACATGTGAAGTCTGGCAAGTGGAGTGCCAAAGATGTGCCAAAAACTTTTTCACCCGTCAGGAGGACATCGATGGATCGTTCAGAGAACTTCTTCAATGTCTCTAAAGTGAACGCATATGGGCGTTTCATGGCAAGGGTTAAAAAGTTCCACACGAGGTATTCAGCTAAATGGACCGAAAAGGTGGTTAACATTTGCAGTTGGTTAGGACTTACACTAAAAAAGGTAATAAAAACAATTGCTTTTACAACACAATATGTACTGTGGCTATTAAAACCCAATGTCATTTCAGAATAGTGACAATAATATTGAATTGTCAGGGTACAATGGAACACACTGTATTTTATTGAATTTGGGTCTCATGATAGGTCTAATCCAATTGGTACTTGAGTTATTCAATAATCTGTTCAATTGTTGAAACTTGAAAACCAATCATTATAACAATTGTGTCAATTGTAGATGACAATCAAATTTAAGTGTGATAACAATTGAAGTTCTGTTTTTTTTGTGCAGAGTTTATCCTCATTGTGTGCTCGTGCTGTCCCTACCCTTTCCATCGAAGAAAGCAAGGCTTCAGCAAATATATCGAGCAAGAGCCAAGCCGGGTGCAAGTGCAAGGATTATGAAAAGCAAGTAGTCGAGTTGCACTCGAAGCTCATTGATCTCCAGCAAGAACTGACCCACATGACTAGCACGAACGAAAAGAAAATAGACAATCTGATGCAGGAGATCGATAGGATGCAACAGGAATTGCTTCAATTCAAGAACGCCTTGAGGCGAATCGAACTTATCGAGGAGTGTTTAAAGACAAGGAGTTTAGCCTCTGCATCATCACCGTCGATTCCACCGCCTCCTCCTCCCCCTCCCCCGCCGCCACCACTACCACCACCATCATCAATCACAACTGCAATTCGACCAAAAATAAAGACAATCGTTCAGCAAGAGCGCGATAAAAGTAAAACAAGTGAAAACTCAAGACCTGTGATCTCATTAGAAGATATCCTCAAGGTGAAACTGAGAAAAACTGTCGTAAGTCTAGTTGTTCATTTAGAGGTGATAACTGAAATAAGTAATTGCGGTTTTCAGGATAAGCCGGTGTTGAGTAAGCGTGCGACTCATCCTGTGATTTCCATGGAAATCTTGAGCCAGGTGAAATTGCGTCCGGCGAGTTCGCGTGCCCATACCCCCACGATCCCTACATCATCCACAAGCTCACCCGCGTCGAGCAGCCCCGCCACCAGTCTCACAAAATTGTTAAGCAATGTAGACACGACAGTACGGAGGGTAAAACGTTTGCGTAGATACAGTGGTTATAATTTGGATGATTCCAGGAGGAGACGTGAACGACATGAAATAGATGACACTTAACTGACAGCTGCAGGAAATGCAGCAAGCGCATTCAATTGTTATTACTTTCATTATTTTATGGCAGGCTATAAGTGTATAATAAAAGGCCTGGCGGTAATGTGATTAATATGTAAGATATTTATTGAGATTATTTTTATAATATTTTTTTATATATATTTTCTGTACTAAATATATTTTATACGTGCGTGTTTTTTTTTTTAAATACACTACAACAGTTTTCGGACAGTCCTACACTTGCAACAGTTATTTAAGATGATAAGGAAAAAAGAAATATGCATTCTCAATACTATTATTTATTATAGTGATAGGTAAGATATCTTACAATTAGAATAATTAACATACTTTATACAAATTCTGCAAATCTGGGTAAACGAAATTTGTAAAAATAAATCCCTCAAAGAATATTTTATGCTACGCCTGTGGTTAAATACATTACTTTATTATTATTATTATTATTATCAGTTAACACCTAACGTTGTCATAAAACTGATGATTATTTCGATAATAATAAGAAGTCGCTATAATCGAAGTTCTTATGTATATCAAAAACAAAAAGAGATTCTAAAAGTCACGAAAAGTGCGGCCTCTGAACGCAAAAGTAGAGACTGACGCAATATTTATGTATTTGTTGAAGTATTGAAACTGTTTAGAGCCATCAAGACATCCAATTCACATTAATTAAATTAATTTATTTATTTATACATGTATGTGACTTTGTTTTGTACCGGTTCAAGCGATACACAAGTTAATGGCGCTAGCTCGAGCGTGTGTCCTTTTTTTGGTTGCCATTAACTTTTGCCGCCTCAGGGCTTCCTTAACCGGAGGATGGGGCTTCCACTGGCGCTCCCTCTTTAGCCACCGGCAGCGGCTGAGTTTGAACGTTAGTGGCAACTGGTTGAGTTTCGGGTATGTATTGTGGTGCTTGCTGTTCTTTTTCGGGCATAAATTTCACTATAAAACAAGCATGTTACAAACAAAAGTTTTCGACGCAGTATCGGGAGGAGGAGCTGACATTAAAAAAATTACATTCAAAAAGTTGTCAAGAAACAGTAGAAATAAAATAAAAAGTTAACCCTTTGTGGTTCAATAATTTCAACGCTCTCCATCTAAATAAAAATTAATTAATTTAAGGCTGCGTTTAGTTGTTAGACGAACCGTCAAAGTTTAACGAGCTCGGGCGGACTGTTTTTTAAACGGAACTCATACCCACCGTAGTTGCCTAATGGTCGCATCTCAAATCACGATCACCGTGACCACTCAGCTGATTGGTCAGACAACGTAAAATAACTACGGACTAAACGAAATCGACAACGTCGCCCATGAACTAAACGCAGCCTAAATTGAATTACTAACTTCATTTACATACGCATGCGTCATCTACCGGATGAGTCATTTAACCTGGAATTGTCAAATATCTGTAGAAAAAACATCTTACAGAAAAAAATGTCCTAATTAAAAAGTTAATTATTTCGCGGAGGAAATTGATTGGTGCTAAAATTAGTCCCACTCCTCCACCCGTGGATGTGGGGCGGGGGGTAACTTTCAAATCTTAAATAGGAACCCCCATTTTTATAGCAAATTCAGATAGTACGTCAAAAAGTATGAAACTTTTATGGGAAACATTTTTTTCGATTCATGACAGATGGCGCTGTAATCGTCGAAATTTCATTTTTCTGATTTCTTCTATTGAAAAACAATACATTCGATTCTGCAGCGCATTTGCAATCAATAAAAAATACCACTTTCTCTTCTAACGACATGAAACTTAAAAAAAATACAAATTTGACATTACTCGAAAATGTTTAACTTTTAGAAACCTAGATAACTAGTAAATAAACTACAATGACGGGGTACTTGATTTTTGTGAGTCCCTTGCCCCTCATGATTCGGGGTGCTTAATTTCTGTGAGTCCTCCTCCCCTCTCATCTTTCAATTAAATTAAGTGCTCGAAATGATTTCCTTCAACCTCGATACATCCATTAATCCGCATTACAAAAGATTGTACATACACAACTCAAAAGTGTATCTGCTTGAATTTCAGCGTGAGCTTTTCTAATTCGCGACTTGTTGGCACTTCTTGATACACTTTCAGATAACTCCACAAAAGGAAATCTGGCGATGTAAGATCTGGTGATCCAGCAGACCAAATTATCGATCAAGCTCTTCCGATGCAGCGACTATTGAAATGACGATCAACTAGTACTTCATGTGCTACTGCCGAATAATGTGCTGGACAACCATCATGTTCTATCTCAGATCTAAGCTTAGCTCTTCAAGTAATACTGGCAGTTTATCTTCCAGAATGTCTCAATTCTCAATATCTTTGACCGTTCAAATTGCCTTCAATGATATATAGGAGCCGATGAGTTACAAATTTTCCAGTAATTTCAAACTTGCATAATAAATGTTTTATTTTATTTTTTAAGTTTCAAGTGATTTTTTATTGCAAATGCAGAGCAGAATCGGATATATTGGTTTTCAATAGGAGAAATCAGAAAAATGAAATTTCGTCGATTACAGCGCCATCTATCATGAATCGAAAGAAATGTTTTCCATAAAAACTGCGAGATGGTCATGAAAAAACACGTGTGTCGTGACAGCTACAGCTGCGAACTGTTAAGAATGGAGTCAAATCAGTGAAAAAGTGTTTTATTTACGCTTATGGCTTCGTATAAATTGTAATGTATTCCGTACCGCAGTGTAAAAATCGCAAAAAACTATGTATCCCTACTTTTTTAACACAAAAATGGCGGAGAAGTGGTCATATATAGCGGCACCTAGCGGAGATGAAAAACGCCAATAAAAAATGGGAGTTCTTATTTAATATTTGAAAGTTATCCCCCGCCCCACTTCCACGGGGAGAGGCGGGGGTCTAATTTTAGCACCAATCAATTTCCCTCGTGGAATAATTAACTTTTGAATTAGAACATCTTTTCCGTAAGATGCTTTTTTCTGCAGATATTTGACAATTCCAGGTTAAATGACTCACCCGGTATAGAGACTTAATTACGTCTGTTTACACAAAAAGAGAGCGGGGGCGGGGAATTAACTTTCTTTCTCCACATGCTTTCCTAATTCTTTAAAACTGACTTCTGAGTCAAATGTGGAGCCATCTAGAGAATGAAGGAAATTTCATAACTCATTTGACAGGTTTGTTGACAGTTGTAGTTATTGTAGCTAGACACCGAGGATACCAATTTTCATTAAATTCGGAAATACGCGTCTGAGGTTATAAGTGAAGTTGGTCACATTCAGTCCTTCCACAAACATTTATTTATAAACTTGCTCAATTTTCAAATTAAACATGGCGCGTTTAATTTGTCGTCGTCGAGCGGCTCGAAATTTCGCGATATTAAAAAAATCAGCGACACTTATTAATACATTTACGAATTATGTTATTTTTTTCAAGTAAATTTCCACGATAGAAAACTGACCTCTGAATAACAGAAATTCAGTTACGTCGGAAAAAGCACGCCATCTAACGGAAAACTTCCAAACTAACATCCGAACAATCAAATTCGAAAACCTCTCAAAATCTTGGGGAAAACCAGCCTAGAAAAAGGTATTAAAGAAAAAGAAAAATTCAAAATTTTCAAAACAGTGAACTTAAGAATGCGTAAAATTCTGAAAGTAATAATGTGTGATTTAGAAACGAAAAACAAAATAAAAGAAATATGTGCGTCTATTCGAATTTTTATGAATTAACTTACGTGGGTTTTTACTTGATTAATTAAGTACGAAATGAGGTTAAAGAAAAAATGAAAATTATATATATTCACTTAACGGAAAATTTCCGTACTAACAATCTGAAAGGCACGTAAAATAAATAAAAAAGGAAAAACAAAAATTCAGAAAATCTTAGAATACCTATGAGATATCCTTGAAACTAAAAGCGAATTTTAGCGACGAACAATTATTCCTACATTTTTAACGCGGTTTATGTTATGACGTCATTAAAAACGATATTCGCCAAAGTGGGCTATTCCATCGCATGTTATTGTGAACTGTCAATCAATCAATTTATTGAGGTTGTTTTCATATTTAAGTGAAAATGAATGTAGAAATGGCTATTATCGTAGCAAATGAAATCGTATTTGACGATGACAGTACTATAATAGAGAGATTGTTACAAAATATTAACAAAATATCATCTAACATAACCTATCTTCTAAATTCAAACTGTTAAAACTTAAAACACTCTTCTTAACCATCATCCAATAGTTCCACAAACCGCGTTCAAAACAATATATATAACAATATATAACATATAACAATGACGTCACGTGTTTGTCGATAAAGTATTTAGTTCCATAACCACTATAACCTGATTCGTCGCTAAAATTCGCTTTAAGTGCTTTGGAAGTGACGGTATTTGAAAGTTTAAAAGAAACGCCGTCTGTGGTCTGTCGGAAAAAAAACCGAATTAAAAAAAAATCACCGACATATATCGAAAAATGTTCGAACTACGCGATTTTTTAAGAGTTCGATATGACCTGGAAAACATAGATTTTAGAAAGTCGTTGTTCACTGATCTAAATTGACTCGTTCAGTAGTCTCTTACTTTTTAAGTGTTTGTTTAGCCGAAGCACTCCGAATTAAATATTACGCTTCTGAAGCTTGTAAGTTGCGGCTCCTGCGACTTAGAACTAGATGTGTATAATCTGTCTGTCTTTCATTTGTATGATGATGTGATGAATGTATGATGCAGAAATGTGTAAAAGTAAATGCATGCACTGTCAAAGAACTCCGCCAATAATAACATTTAATAAATAGACACGTGTAACGCAAGTCATCATGCGTAAAAAGTTTACCTCGAGGAGGCGGCACTGTCGACATCGTCGTTGGCGGCGAAATCCGGCAGGCGGCACGGCATTTCATCACTCAAAAAGGCGCCTTGTTCTTCGATACAATTATTTATTATTTCAAACCAATTTTTTTACAATTAAAACAATCATACGTCATTGTATACCAATCGTTTTCAGATTATAGCAATAAACAATTGGTTACGTTCTATTTATTAGAAGTACCTATTTACATTTACCAACTCTATATTGTAAATAAATTTAGTTCTTGCCGATTGTTGTCTGCACCATATTACGCTCTAAATTTATTTATAATAACCAAGTAGCATAAACTACACATAGGAAACAATACACTAGGAAGTTTATTTATAATTATTTATAGTGGATGCCCAATATACCTTCATTAATTATTAATAATTTAAACGTTGGGGTCGTTCGTTCGAAGAACCAGACGACCATCTTACGTTTTTTACGTGAACTAAATTTGATTCGGGGGTCATCTTTTTTCTGAGTTTGCATCATTGCGCGCATAACTTCAAGTTTGTTTTAAATTTGACGTTTCGCTGATAAGTTTAAAAATAATATTTTCCGTGTACTTATATTTTTAATTAAACGATTAAGTAATTGTGTTATGCTTCTTGAAATGTTTCAAACACAATAAGTGGAGTCCATTACGAATTTAACTTCGAAGTGCAAAGTTGTCTGTGGGTGAATAAAGTGACTCTTCGAGCGATGACAACAACGTTTTCGTTAAAGCTTGAGAACGAGCGGACACGATAAAGCCTGTTAAGCAGGTTGTCTTTTGACCGCCAAGTTAATGCAAAAAAATATAAACAGGCTATACCGTCAGTATTGTCCAAGAAAATCAACTCATATCTCCTGTTCCCTTTGTGTTCATCGTGTATTGTACTGGATTACTGTGGTTTCAAATGAAAACAATCGGTTGGCAGTAAAGTATCGGGAAAAATGGAGCTTCGTGTTCATGTCTGATTGATGGGAACCGAGATGCAAGTCGTGTTCGCGTCTCTACACGCACAAACATACAGTGTTTCTGCCGCTACAGGTTCGTCAGTGACTTACAAGACCTATCGCTTGCGTTAGGCTTAGTTCGGGCACCGTATAACTCTAGTACACACTTGTTTTCGGAAGAAAATGTACAGCACAAATAACAATCAATGAGAGTGGTGAGGTCGTAAAGTCTAAGCCACACACGAAACTATCAAAAAAAAAAAAAAAATCTCGAAAGCAATTTAACAATATTGTACAGGCCAAAGTGTGTTGTGTTATGATATTTGGTGTATTTTTTATTTTTTTTTTCATTAATAATAGATGAGTTCGGTAGCCAATATTTTACTGAAAACAAAAGAAATCCAAGTTTAAGTTTCATTGGTCTCTCATAAAAAAAAACAGAAATTTTCTTTTTTTTTGTCGAAAGACAACAGTGCATGCATTTCTGTATTTCTAATGACAACACACAGACATGCTTTGCTATATAGTATGATCTAATCGATGCTGAGCCAACATGGCGAAAATGTGCAACGACAAATGAGGCACAATTTTATCACGTTGGCTACATTGAAGTGTAACCTAATGTCCCCAATTAATTAAAAAAAAAAAAACATGCAAATTATACAGAGTGTTCCAAAGTTCACTTTGTTTTGAAGTTTCACATGTAAAGAAAGCAATATGAAATGTCTCGTGTGTAGTTCTTCTGTGAGTGACGACTCACTCTACGACAATGTCAAACTAGACGTACCATAGCAATTAAGAAAGCGAGATTAAATTAAAAAAAAACCAAAAATCTGAATAAGAGTGCGAAACATCTAACGTAAAATTTACAAAATAACAAGTAGAAATCACGGATCGACAATCTTAAAAATTAAAAGTCCCAAAATTAAGATAATTGAAAAAAGAAACAAATCAGCGCCACCTATCGAAAAAATTCTAAACTAACAGACCAAATCAACTTAAAAAAAAACAAAATTCCAATAGTTTTCGAGAATAGATTGTTGTATACGTTGGAACATTCTGTATTCATGTGGCAAAACTACTTAAAAAAATTGACATGCTTGATTGACTGCGACTTGCCATCCACTCAGTAAATGACAGCAGAATTTTTTTCAAAAAAATAAAATAAATTGGATGAAAAAAGAAATATATATATTATATTGAGGGACTTCTAGAGACAGAAAGACAGACAGAAGCCATTTTACATCACTCCGACACCAAGACACCTAATCTGGTACAGGGTTTTAATTACCGAATTCGTAGTTGATATACAAAATGCCAGGTTTAAATGAAGTTCGCTGTGAAACAGAAGAGAAAAACAAAGCTAGTTTAATTGCGATCGTTCCGTCACAGCCGCTCAGTGTTAACGTGTTCTCTTTTCGATATTAATCAATTAATTGGCTATATGTGTCAGTCAAGTGGATATAGAATCAATGCGACAACAAAATGCTACTTACTGACAATGATGATTAGGATTACAAGGCCGATGACGCCCATGATTATCATCATCTGAAACATCGCAGGCAAATAATTCGAAAGGAAAAAAAAGCATAACAAACTCACCTTCAAGTTTTGTAACCAAAATTTCCGTTTTAATTTTCCCGCCTGCTGTTCGAACTGTGAAGCGCCTTGTTGAAGGGCGTCTGCAAAAAAACAATTGCGCATCAACTAAAGTTCGAGGAGGAGAAAAGTTGTAAAGTAATGATTTTTACCCGCCCTATCGTCCAGTTCTGATAGTTTCTGATCCCTTTCCAGTACTTTTTCTACGTTCGTTTT
The DNA here is from genome assembly GCA_958336345.1 of Dorcus parallelipipedus. Lineage (NCBI taxonomy): Eukaryota > Metazoa > Arthropoda > Insecta > Coleoptera > Lucanidae > Dorcus > Dorcus parallelipipedus. Next base: position 36,417,823 of record OY284480.1, read on the forward strand.
CATTATGTCGACTACTTCGTCCACCTGTGCTTGAGTTTGTTGCAGTCGCTTTTGGGCGGCGACCTGCTGAGGGGTCCTGGGCCCTCCCACGATGCTGTCATCTCCGGACGGTGCCCCTAAATTATCTCCTGTCGACCTACGCGTTCAAAATAGTTTCTTTTTAATTTGTCGCTTTAAAAGAGTTAGATTACTGGTTAAAGGCAGATTGTCTTTTGTTTTCCTCGTGTTTGGATTTCGTTAGATGGCGCAAAAATAAACTGCGCCTTTTTAGTACGATATGACATCACTTGTTTAATTTCCATTCAAAATTTTGCAAATTTTGCTAAATATTAAAATTTAAGGTTCAGAATGTTTGATTCAAGGAAGTGTCAATAGATGGCGCCACTCAAAATTAACGCTTAAATTTACTACTACTGAAAGACTACTTTACAATTACAATCTATGAGGAATATGATAGAGGGCTCCACTTTCTTGGTGCCGCAAATTTCAACAACAATTTATTAATTACGTCAATTGTTTCATTGCCATTGGCTTAATTTGTTTTTTAGAAATCCGAAAATTAACGTTTAAATTTAAATTCACCAAAAAAAAAACATTTTCTTTGAGTTGATTCATCAGAAAAGATATAGAGATCGCTACAATTTTAGTACGGTAAATTCTAAGCACTCTTTGATAATAACGTATAACATCGGCTGTTTCTTTGTTCTCAAAACGGAAAAAAAGCAAAGAACAATAAATTGAAGAAATCATGATTCAAATTTGCCGCTCGAAATTGCAGTTCAAGAAACTGTGAATAGTTGGCATTACTGAAACATAATAAATTTTCGAAGATCATTTCATTTCCGGTCTTACTTAAAACGGACTCAACGTGACTAGAACTCAATTCTAAATACGTTCAAAGCAAAATTTTTTTTCGAGAAAATAAATTATTAAAGAATACTCCAAAAAAAAAACACCCTGTATAATTTTGAGACGTATTTCATGTAGGTCCTTGCCAAAATTAAAAATGAACATTTCAAAAAATCGTGATTCAAATTTACCGGTCGAAATTGAAGTTCAGAAAACTGTGAATAGATGGATGGCATTACTGAAACATATACATATATTACATTTTCAAGGTCATTTCATTTCCAATCTTAAAACACGCAAAGTGACTCAATTTGAACTACGTTTAATGATGTGCAATAAAGAAGTTATGGAGGATGCTCCAAAAAACAAAACACACTGTATAATTTTGAAAGCGTGCGTCTTTGCTCCACCGGTTTTCTGGCGGAAATCATCGAAACGTACCTATGTAATAATTATAAAATGAACTGAAACGTAATTCATTGCAATAAGAAAAACGGGGAGAGGTCCGAAGTTTTGGAATCTTTAATTTCCGAATTTCCTAACTGACGTCGCGACGGCGCTATAAATAAAATAAAATCGAATATCGAGAGCCCACACAAGAAAGGCCTCGCTAATAAGGTGATAATAAGTAGCCCATCGCGCATGCGCAAGTTTAAAATCGATTTTTAACACCCTCGCAACAAAATAATAGATTGAACTAAAATGCGCAAAAAAAATACCAAATAATAATAAAACAATCGCCGATCGTTTTGGTTTTGTTTTTTCACTAAAGCAAGCTTGGATTTTCGTAGCATGCCAGATGGGAATCCCCTTTCAGATTTGCTTAAATATAATTTCTTAGTTTTAAAGCCAACTTGTTTTAAGCCTTTACGAATCAGTTTTCACTGTTCTAAATTGAAAAGTGAAATTGCTGCAAACTGATGGTGATGGTCAACGAAGCAAAATATTGCGCGCATGGTACGAGGAGGCACTCTGTGCGAGATGTATACGTTTCGCGTTTGTTTAGCGTTTCTGACCAGCCACAAGCAAAGCCTAGCTCAGCGAGAAATGTGTACTTACATGCTCGAATTTTCTGTTAGTGACCAAGTTTGCTATCTTCGGGCACGAAAGAACTTGCTACCTTATTCCATGTATTGATGTTGCTGACGTCACACTGCCGTCTAGCGGTTGCGCACTGCAAGCGCGGAGCTTTTAGGCGCATTGTCGTAGGTCGGGATTTGGTTCATTAATAAACGACCGCGGCGGCATCTAACGGTCAATGTGGGTCTCTTAGATCTCAGCTTTCTGCAGACATCATTTAATTAGTTATATACATACCGTTTGTTTCCGAAAATTTTGTAAAAAGTTAGCGATAGCTATATTATAAATTAAAAGGTGTACGAGTAAGACATAAGCTTACGCGCGCCGATTCGCCAAGTCTTATGTGGTATTTTTGTTTTGTAGATAGAAGGCAGTTGGGTGGATTAATAAGTACATGCGGACATTCGAAAAAAATAAATTGAAACAGGCCGTATGTTTTTTTTTTCTTGAAAAAAGAACAAGTGACGGTGCAGTCGACAATAAAGTTGGCAAGTATCTAAAGTTAACACCTTCAGAAAAAGACGAAAATAAATATACCAAACACTTATACCAAACAACTTAAAATTTAAAGAAAGAATATCAGTGACATCTATGGCATATGTTTTGAATTATGCGTCATCCAAGAGAAACTTTTTAAAGTAACAAGCTGGGAAATCCATAAAATAAAAATCGAGCGATTTGAAACCAAAAGAATCGAAAATTTTTAGAATGCGAGGAAGCATTCAAATATTTTTTAAAAATTGCAATAACTTCAGAAGTTGCTCGGTAGATGGCGCTATAAGTTTCGAGGTATCGGTACCTTCCATAAGGTATCGAGAACTTTATAAAGTTTTCTATTTATTCTTTTAGAGATTTTAGTGCATGAAGCACTTTACGAAAATACTCTGAGAGTTCTCTAAAGCAAAGAATCGAAAAAAAAAGAAAAAAAAAAGCATAAGTGATAAGATTTTTTCATGGAAAAATGAATAAGTTTAAAGATTCTCCTGATAGAAGGCGCCAGAGAAGGTTAGTGGATCAATGTTTCTTCAACTTGGGCAATGTTGCATGTGTTGATTAAAAAATGACAATTAGCAGGTGCCCGGTAGATGGCGTGTCACAAGTTGCGAAGAAAAGAAATTAAAAAAATTAGAAAAACGACAAATCCAAGCCTCGCTAGGGGGCGCAAAAACCTCAGAAAACTTTTTCAAATAATACTTTAGCAGGAGTCCGGTAGATGCCGCCACAAGTCGCAGAGAAAGAAATACAAAAATGAGAAAAGCGACATCTTAAGGTACGTTAGAGGGCGCCAGAACCTCAGAAAAAGAATTACAAGAAGTTTGTTAATTTTGGAAAATATCTAGAAATCATTTCCAACGTAGCACACACTGATTTAAAAATGGCAAATATTTAGCACGGGCGCTATAAGTCGCAGAAAAAGAAATACGAATAATGGAAAAAACGACGCCCCGCTAGGGGGCGCGAAAACATTTTGGTTTAAAAATGGCAATGACTTCAACAGATGCCCGTTAGATGGCGCCACAGGTCGCAGAGAAAGAAATACAAAAACTAAGAAAAAGGCAATCCAAAAACCTCAAAACACTTAAAAATTTACAAAAAGAAATCCGGTAACGTAGGATCTATTGATTTAAAGATGATGATAAAAGTTAAAAAATGCAATAGTCAATTAAGAGCATCCATATATGTACTTGTATCAATCGTCGTCCGGTAGATGGCGCTTCAAAAATAAGTGCAAAAATGTATGAAATCTTCTATATCAAGGAAAATAAATCTGATAAACTTGGCAACGCCGCATAAGTTTATTGCTTTAAAAGAATCGAACTCTGGATCTAAAATAAAAATTACTTTAAACTCGGGAGATGTCACTAATAGTACCTAAATAGAAAAATGTCTCGCTATAGATTTGGCAATAATGCGTGTTAGGCTACATTTACATTCAATTTCGTGCCAGCACGAATTCGTAACACGAAAGTTTGACGTATGCTTTCTTATATCACTTACATTGGCCAATGTAAATGATATCATAAGAAAGCACACGTCAAACTTTCGTGTTACGAATTCATGCTGGCATGCCCGCATGAAATTGAATGTAAATGTAGCCTTATAGCGTTTTCAATTGAGCTGCACTGATAGCACTCAGTGCGCACTGATTCCAGATTTTGTATAGGGACCATGCACAGGTGGCCAGCGCCACCAATGACCATATTCTGCATTAGTGGTAGGAAAATACGAGTTGTTTAAAATTATTACTGAACATTTGAACTTGAATATTGTAATGTATTTCAATACCAGGAAGCTCAAGTATTATGTACTACAATCGTAAATTGTCATAAGAGTGATATTATTCCCATGCAATGAGTCTCAAGATCACTTCACATCACTAATTCACAAGTCACCACGCCAGGCGGCGCTGAACGCAGAGATGTGCATGGCGCCTATTCGATTGGTAATTTCAGTTCAAACTTTCTTCGTGTTTTATAGCTGAGTTCGGCAATGCGATCTTTTTCATCAATCACCTCAGAATCGTTCGGTAATGAAAAGTCGAGCTTACTTTGACAGATCTGGAACGTTCGGCAAATACAGATCAGATGAAAAAGATCGCGCTCGCTCAGCTCGGAATATTTTGGAGGAGCTCTCAGATTTAGAACTTGTCAAGTAGGTTATGTTTATATATTTTCATGAATTAAGAGTAATCGTTGTTTAATTTAAACGATAAGTGTTTGTACAGTGTAAAATACCGAATTTTAACATTATAATGAGCATAATTGATTTTAAGAAATAGTGTTTGATGATGAGGAATACAACCAATTTCTAAAAGTGAATAATAAAAGTGACTGTTGGAAGAAAATAGAATATTTCAAATATTAAGATTGTTTCCAAGAGAAGAATTAATAAAATTCTGTTTATTTGCAAACTCAACTGTCAGAATCTATACGCCAACTGCTCGAAATCGTTCGTCATTAAGTTTGCTCATGTGGAGCGCTCTGTGATCAGCTGATTAAAATCTCACTAGCTCTGCTCGAATCGTCGAGCGCATTGCCGAACTCACCTTATGTTCGATTGAAATGTTGGTGCGCACCAGTTTTGCACTCAGTACAAGAATTTGGGAACTGACTTCGAAGGTAGTGCAAGCGTTTCAGTGTCATTTCAGGAGAAGCATATTACAGATGATTTATTGCCAGATAACAAAAATAATTTATTGTATCAAGAAATTGTTAATAATTAAGTTATTTGCTAAACACAGTTTGTCTAGTGCATAAAATCTTCGTCCGGGGTGAATTCCTTAAGAAGCGAATATGAATAATTAGTATATTTAGGATTTTTAATTTATTATAACAAATAAATATTGCATTTTTATATTTCTGGCAACAAATGATAATTTTGAGTAGTGTTGTAAATTGGATTATAAACCGGTTATTAATTGGCTAATTATCCGGTTAATAACACCCGGTAAATTAAGTTATTTACCGTGTGGTTATTTATTTTGAATTTGGCGCCAATAGTTTGGAAATATTTCCAAACTTTATTAATATTAGTATTAGTTTTGGATGATTAAGGTTAACAACAATTCTATTTCCTCATAAAATCAAGATTTTGAGCAGTGTTGCCAATGTGGTGGATTCTCCACTAGATCTGGTGGTTCGGAACCTTCGTTTAGCGACAGGTTTTCTCCTTTCGCGGTTAGTGGAATTTTTGGTGGTTCTCTTCATGTAAATATTTCGCATTATAAAAATTAAAGCTCATTTTTTTAGTTTCTAAAGACTAACTTTTTCTTCTCGTATGTATTTCAGTGATTTTTATAAATGTATTTGTGTAGGCATTTTCGTTAATTAATTGCTTGTCATGTATCATGACAAACAAACTTACAAATGTCATGTCACTTTTGGTCACAAGCACGTCACAAGTTACAACTCACAACAGTCACAGTCAGACCGTATCACATAATATACTCGGTTAATCGGTTTTTGCTAATTGCGGATTTGATCTTTCTGGTAAATTAAATGGCTAAGCATACTTAACGTAGATTAAAAATTATCCTTATATTGCACAATGCAGATTCGACAATGTCAAGACCAAGACCACAGTATACACAGAAATTTCGTTAAGTATGGTTGAAAGATCCTACTTTGAAAGACTGGATAACTGTTAAACTGATGAAAAAGAATTAAAATTCGTTATTATTTGCCAAACAATATAATTTTGAAGATTTTAGTGGAAATCTGGTGGTTTCTATATCACTAATTGGTGGGAGACTGCTTTCCATAGTTGGCAACACTGATTTTGAGGTAGTTTGAGTTTGGTCTTTTCTAAAAGTATAAGTCAAAAGCAATACAATAAAGCCAGTTTTATTTCAGTTTGTTATTTACTTTATTTACCGTTTAATTAACAGGTTAAAAATCCGGTAAATTAAGTAAATTATATAATTTACCGGTCAATTTACAACACTAATTTTGAGGTTACGGTTCAGTATATTTCCCGCTCAATAATTATGCTCCCAGATCACGTTTATATTCGATTGAAACACGCACCAGTTTCGTTTTCTGGCAAAAGTTATTGTGTGCATGACGTAATATCAGTGTGACCGAACTTTTTTGGTCAGAGATAAGTAAGTTTCTGGTGCAAGTGAAACGAAAACTATTATTCTTCGGTGACGTATGGGGCAATATGGCAGTGATGGTAACCGTAGGGAAATTCCCCTACCTGTGGGGGGAAACTCTTCAAAAAATTTGGTCGTAGATTTTGTAGGGAAAATCTTTCAGCTACTGTTTTATAGGGGAAAATAGCTACTGGAATTTTCCAACTACAATTTTGTAGGGGAAAATTTAGAGCAAATAGTATCCATAAGATTGTCAAGACGAACATACTTGTTTGACAGTTGTCAATTTGTCACTATCACGATATTCGCGATTTTATGAATGCAACCCTGAATATTATTACTATTATATTATTAATACCAATGTTATTTTAACATAAAGAAACCTTAGTGTAAATAAGACTTTTTTTTCATTTAGACCACGTGAGGGGAATTGTAGGGAAATTTTAACAAATACGTAGGGAATTACAAATTTAAAAGTTACAATCACTGCAATACAGCGAGACAGCGACGGAGAATTTATTTAAATGAATCGAAACTCGTCTTCTTTTTTAAAATTGCTAAAACATAACTGTTTAAAATAAAACAGTTACGAAGAGTTTTCGGAAAACTATATGTAACAATGTAACAAATAATTTCTACAGAAACTACATTAGCAGTAGCTTTCAGTGTATTAGATGTAGTTTTTGTAGTAAATTTAAAAAAAAAACAACCTCAATCTTTATTATACCTATATATTTAATTAATTTTATTTAGGGACTTTTAATGCGTTAGTAACAATTCTAAAAACAAATGTTACTAAGTGCCGTATTACACTTGTTAAATTTGATACAATACAATTTGTTACAATGTGAGAGAGATAAACTACCACAGTGAATTCTGATTGGTTGAATTGGCACTTCTCATTCACTTCGTAACAAATTTTATACAAAAAATATCATAGTGTAATAATAATTAATAATAATAGAGTGAAGTAAAGTAAATTTATTTTGCATTTATAAAAATGAATCTTAAACAGCTTAATTAAATTTAAATTTGACATATCAGTTTTAGAATACAATCCGGCAAAGAAATAACAATAAACAAATGACGTAGAAAATGATGTAATTTTTAACGTACATATTGAAGATAATAGAGACGTAGTAAATAATAATAACTACGTGTAATTTTTAACATAGCATTTACTACTTCCGAACCCTGAATACGAGAGAATATCAAAACTTTTCAAACAAAATCTAAAGCCCGATTTTACAATCGTCGGATAAGCATTATTCTTAGAATAACGTGAGTAGGTGTGACGTAGATATGGAGGAACATTAAAGGATATTCGGCGAACAGTTATTCCGCAATTGTAAAACTGTGCCTAAGTGTGAAATATTCCGGAAATTGAAGCGTTTTAAAACCGGCAATGTCGCATGCATTATTATTTGATGACGTAATAACAGGCGACGGGGGGACTTTATTGAAATGAGTCAGTGGCGTTCGTCGGGCCCGCACTACCTTGGATCACGAGGTGCTAACAATTCTGTTTTTATCGTTATTTAATGTTCTTCTGACGTAAGAACCACACCGGCCACAACGAGATGAAAGAGGGGAAAAAACGAAATGAATATTCTTCGCCGGCCTTCGTAATATAAACGCGATCGATAACGCATTAGAGAAATCGCTCCCCACATAACCTGTCGCCACACGTACGTAGTCGTAAGCGTCGAAGTAAGCGCAAACGTTAGTTTAGAAAGACAACGACGCGTTTCGCTCGTGATCTATGTTGTTTTGTGGACCTTTAGCCTTTAGCGTGCGATAAACTCTCGCAATGTGCTGCTAACAGGCATCAGTCGAGGCCGGGCCTCTTCTTCGCCGACATGTTTTCGAAGCGAGTTCCTCGTGTTTGCGGCCATCTGTTCGCCAAGTTCCTGGCCACCGATTCGGCGGGGGCGGCTGCGACCGCATTGTTTGATTTTCACGTGGAGAAAGGCGGGAAAATGGTGAATTTTGGTGGCTTTCTACTTCCGGTCCAATACGCAGACCAGAGCATTACCAACTCACACCTCTTCACGAGGCAGAGTGCTTCTCTCTTTGACGTGTCGCACATGCTCCAAACGGAAATCATCGGTAATTATACCCTAACGGCCCCCTTTCTTTTATCACCATCACGTTTCGCGGGTGTTTACCCGCGAATATTTCCTTTTTTTTTTAATCGGAAATCAGAAAAGAATTTCAATGACGTTTACATTTTATTAATCAATTATTCAGTTGTTTAACATCGATAAGAAAGTATCTCCAACAATGTTGCCAAATAAAAATCAAATAATACTATTAACCCAAGTCATTGACTCTTTCATCAACCAATAAATTAAATGTAATGTGCAGTAGGCAATCGCATTTTGTTTTACCACCGTCAGTAACGTTCATTTTCTCTCTCTTATTTTAATTGAGATTCTAACAGTTCAACGTTGTCGGCAATCAAAAGGGTCTTACAGTATCATTTCACTTATTATCAAACAATTATTCGATTGTTTTAAATGTGAAAATATGCTCGCCAGTATTGCAAAATAAAAAGCGTATAAAACCATCAATGCGTGCATGTCATTGGCTTTTTTGCAGTCAATAACTTAACTCGGACACGTGGGTGAACGTGTTTTCTTTTGCTATTGGTTGCTACAGGTGGTTCCGCTTTTTTGAAATATCGGCGTTTATTATTATTATTTCTGTAGCTTTGACCGTTTTAAGACCGTAACAGTCGACCGTCATTAGCAAATCGAAAGGACGGTTCAATGACGTTTCAATTTTTGTTAGTTAATAAAGTACAATTACGGCATGGCTACCACAACCAAATTTTTGGTTTTGTAACCATTGTTTGCAACTAAATAAATGCGTTTGTTTAAAATAAAATCGCAGCTAAATTAAACATCGCGCTTGTTTTGTATAACTACAAACGCGATGATAGTTAAGCTGAGTTCGTTTATTCACACGTTGCAGGGATGGAGTAAAATTAGAATGAGAGCGAATAAGTTTTAATACAAGTAAGAGTGAGATAAAAGTGCGAAATAAATGCGAGTAAATAGAATGAACGGAGTTGAATAAACGAACGCAGCTCTAATGTTGGATGTCATGTGCATGATCATGATTATGGCATTGTCCTGACTAGGGCTTCGAACCGTTATCTTAATGGTCACTTATCTGAAGGAGAGTCAGTATTTTGACTAGGGCATTTCCCCTCCAGCCCGTGTCATTATCTGATAAGACTGCCATAATTAAATGCTAAATATTTACAGAATTAATCGGCTTTTCACCCTGCCTACTCATAGCTTATCTACGCCGTCAATTAAGTGCAATCAAATCACGAGTCTGTCTCCATCAGATAAAAAAAAAACAAGTAATTAACCGTTGATTAATTTCTTATAATAGTTTATAATTTTAACACCGTGTGATTAAAAAAAATCTAGTAATAACACGTAGTAATTGATTACAAAATAATCATTTTATTACAATTAGGCCTTTCCTTTTTTGTCTCTCTTTTCTTTGACGAAAAAAAAAACAAGTGGATCAATACCAGCCGATAAAAAACAATCATAGCATTAATGATTAACAACTATTATTTGTTCATTCATTCTATTTTCTTTAATTCACAGTAATTCATTTTGTAATATCGAACGATAAAAAAAATTATATTACTCGACGTTATTTCAGTTGTCTTTTTAACTCAGTTCCTTGATTAAAAACAAATTACAGGGTGATTAAAAAATGTAAATGACACTTTATTACTGTGCAGGTAAAGATTGTATCCAATACTTAGAAGCGCTGTGCACGGCCGATTTGGTGGGCCTGCCTCCGAACGCCGCCGTCCTCACCGTCTTCACCGACGAAAAGGGCGGCGTGCTTGACGATCTGATTATTACGAAAATCGCCGACGATCACCTGTACGTGGTGTCGAATGCAGGCAGGAAGGACCACGACCAGTCGCACCTCACGAAAGCGCTGGTACGTTTTGATCGACCCCCTAAACACCATTTTTAAAGAATTAATTAATTTCAGGAGGGCCACAGACACAAGAACCCCAAGACAAACATTAAGTTGAGGTTTTTCACCTCCAAAGAACGAGCGCTGTTAGCGCTGCAAGGGCCCAAGGCGGCCGAAGCCCTGCAGAAGCTAACCAACGTAGACCTATCCAAACTGTACTTCATGAATTCAACGATCGCATCAGTTTGCGGGGTGGAGATGTGCAGGGTGACGAGGTGTGGCTACACAGGCGAAGACGGCTTTGAAATCTCGTTTCCCGCCAATAAATCCGTCGATTTGGCCAATGAAATTCTAGGCGATGAAAACGTAAAGTTGGCAGGATTGGGAGCCCGAGATACTCTGCGGTAATCTCAGGTAATTAAAGGCATCGATCGATTTTACTACAGTTGTTTGCGCGCAGGTTAGAAGCGGGGCTGTGTTTGTACGGCAACGACTTAACAGAGGAGCAAACCCCAGTCGAAGCCGGGTTGACTTGGACTATCCAAAAGAGGCGGAGGGAACTGAGGGACTTCCCCGGTGCAGATGGTATACTGCAACAGATCAAAAGCGGGCCCAAAATCAAGCGAGTAGGCCTCATTGAAACCACGCAAGGACCTCCTGCTAGGCAAGGCACGATCGTCCTAGATGAAAATGGGAGTAGATCACTGGGGGTGGTTACATCCGGGTGTCCCTCTCCATCATTGGGGAAAAACATAGCTATGGCCTATGTTCCCATCGAGCACTCGAAGGTCGGAACGAATGTACGACTCAAAATCCGAGATAGAATCTACGAAGCAATCGTTACAAAAATGCCCTTTGTTGAAACAAGATATTACACGAAACCCAAGTAACTTATTTACCTTTACATTCCGCAATTACGTTCCAATAATAATAATAAAAAAAACTATTGAGTTTAAGTTGTTTCCTTTTTTTTAAATATATTTAGTTACTATCAAAGTGACAGTTGCCCTACTCCATAACCAAGAGATTTCTTGTTTTAATAAATTACAGGTTACTTTTTAGACAGACCTTGTATGGTGTATTTTTTTAAAAATGCCATAAAGGTTGGCCATGAAAATTAAAACTCATGTCCTAGGTTGGCATCTAACACATGCCAAAACTGACAATTTAAAGTACATGAATGGAGCTAAGACATGAATTTTCTTTTCCTCAGCCACTCCTTATGGCATTTAAAAAAAACAGTATATCAAGAAGAGGTGGTTTTGTTTGTTTGGGTTTACATAAGATATTCAATATTTATTTTGAGAATAATGGGCAGAGACAACTTCACATGTTGTAAAGAATTCCTATCCTATAAACGTCATTACAGCTAATATCTTAAATAAATTAAAAGTGAATGACAATTAGAAATATATACAAAATAAAAAACAATCTAATGTTGCATTATCAATCAAAAATGTAAATTATAATTTTGAGTTAAGTTACTTCAATTAAATACATCGAAACTAATCTCCACCGAAAGGTACAAAGGATATAGGACTATCAAGGTCAAGTATTTCTATCAAGTTAGGGCTGAGAAGAAGAAGAAAACATGATTTATCTTGAAACTATGTACTTTTATGCCCACAGTTAGATGCGTCACAGTTGGATAAATACTTCTTCACAAGAGTGAATCACAGTGCACAACAAATCAATTAGCACCAGCTTACGAATTAAGATATAAAGCACCAGATATATGTAACTCGTGTCTAAATAAAAACCTGGTCAAGTAGGCTACATTTAGTAATTCTGCTATGTAAATGCAATGGATAAATTCTCGATAACACCCACTTGACCAGGTTTTTATTTAGACCCTTGTTATAAATCAATATGTAAAAATAGTTAACGACGAAAATAAAATTAAGTATAAAACGATACGATACCTAAGTTATACATGCGCTTATATTTTTGGTTTCGTAATGGTCGGTTCACCTTGGTCATTGCATTTTCATTCATTGTGACGAGTTAAGCTGATTTCGTCTTCGGGAAGGGCCATCCGTTTGTAATCGTCTTCACTCAAGAGGTACAAAACTAGGGCTGCAAATGAGACCAGGATCAACCCGATGAAGTTGATCATGTACGCTTCACTGTTCCTTTCTGCGTAACCTTCATTACTGGAAAATAATAAAAATATTAATTCTCTCAAGTTTCAAACTTCCTAAATCGAAATGTATATAAATTTAACATTTATTACGATTCTGAGGACGCCATCTGTTGGTCATTGATAAATTCAAGTTGTTAAATCCTACTTCTTGTGAAATATTTCTAATGACATTGGGCGCATTCAGGGACGCTCAGCGGCTTTGCTAAGCTGTAATTTAGTCAGCGTTTTCTAAGTGTCAGCACACAGTGATTCCCTGAACGAAGTTCTGAATAGCAGCTGTCTCACATGCTTGACTTACTATATGGGCGAGTTAAATAAACGGTCAATCCCGTCAATCTGCACAAAATCGTCAAGTCAACGGTCAGAATAAACTAGCTGACCAATCATTGACTGGAAAAATTGAATACTGACTCAACCGGTAAATTTAAATTATGCTCCCACCACTTTTTTTGATAGCGCTGTGGAACTCAGCCTACAATTTATGCGCTGAGTAAATATCTCAGCGGCTTTCTTTCAGCAGTCTGTCAACTTGTTCATTCAGGGAAATTGCTTACTCAGTCTCTCAGCCGCTGAGCGTCCCTGAATGCGCCCATTGACATTTGTAATACCACGGCCTTCTGAGGATGACTTTCTTTAAATTAAATCGATAAACTAAGCAGCAGTGCAAGCAAACTTACAGAGCCCAAATCGCTTTCTCGGTCAAGCCCATCATGGCAGTCACTACGGCCAATATGAAAATGATAACTCCGGAGTGTCTATGAACTGGCAAAATCGCAGAGCGCAGCTCCTTTGGTAAGCCGGGGTATAAGAAACTAATGAAGCCAGCTACAAACTAAAACAAAAAACTGTTGCAAAAAAATACCAGGTTTTGATGTGCAAGCAACTATCGTAACAGTTTATAATTGAAGATCTCTCTAACCTACGTTACAAAGGAAATTAAAAACCATCCATTTCATAAATTTTTCAGGAAGGATGATAATATAAGAGGTCTTCTTTCATTATTGCTCACTCTATATAAACACAAGGATATAATAAAGAGTGAAGGAGATAAATAATATAATAAAAGAGGGTCACTTATGGGTCAAGACAAATCAACTCACCTGAGCTGCAAAAAATATCACAGTAATAAGCCCAATCCAAGAATGTAAAGTGTAGAGATTCGGTTTAGGTGGATTGGCGAGATCATGAGAATCGAATGCTGCCTTAAGCCCGATCACAGACAAGATGAAAGCAATGAAATGTAAACCAGTGTGCCACAGTTTAAGTTTTTTCTTAGGCGAATTGCGTCCGGTACGGTAAATCAGCATGGCTGCAACGACAATGATTAGTTAAAAATAAAAACAATGTCGAAATATGCGAACATTGCGAGTAGAGACAAATCAAGCCGAAAACCATCAGCAGAGGATGCCAGTTAAATTCGAGGGTGGGATTCGACTGCCATGCGAAGCCCTTTCTGAAGTGGATATTCCAGACAAGCACCAACAAGGCGAGGGTGGCTCCGAGCACGGCTGAGATTCCGTAGAGAATGCGGAACCTCCTGTTGCTCTGGTGTTCACTTCTCGCTTCCATATTGCTGCGAAATACGTGCGTTTATTTACGGAGTGAGTGACTCGTTTTAAGCAGAGTCGTTCCAGTGGAGGTTTTGGGCAAGAACTCGACTGAAACGACCTGAATTTCGCGGGTAAAATTAGCTGTTGCTGTAAGCCTACCTGCGCGCAACAAGTTTGCTCTGACGTTTGCGGATTTGAAGGTGCATGGAGCGAGCGAGATAAAGCAACAGGTCAAAAAATCAATAATCACGCGCGCGCGGTGAGGAGAGATCGACTACTTACTGCTTGTGGATGCTTTTATCGTTTGTCGGAAATGGTGGTTTTGTCTAATCTCTCATCGCAGACGTGTAACTTAAATTAAAAGTCTCGCAGTAAAATAAACTTTTTATATTACACGGATTACACGTAAACACAAAGGTGCATAACCTACAAACTCATGACAACTGAGAACTGACGCCCATTGTTTTTTTTTTTAGTTCACTTTTGAACCGTGTTCCATTAGATTGATGACGGCATTTTTTTGTAATCTAAAATATTAATCCATCATTTTGTTTGCTCATCCATATATTTAAAACGATAATTGAAAGTTTCGAGTTTCTTTCTCTCAACAAAATATTTAAATTTCGTATATTTGGTGCGCGAAAAATCCAGCGACTTCTATCGGTAAACAAACGTAGCAAATTTCATAAATTGGCGTCAGTTCATTTTAAATCGATTATTCGCTTTTAAACGATAAATATTAATTTTCTCTTTTTTTCTTTTTCTTTCTATTTGCTCTGCGCAGAAATGCTGCTTGTCTTACGGCCGCAAGCCATTCCAGACAATTACGAAGTATGTTTTAAGCTGGGTCTTAACCTTTAAACAGCACAACCATCCATGGCTAATGGTAGGATTCTAACCTACGCCGCTGAGCGACACGACTTTCCATGTCGGCTAGGCTTGACCGCTAAGCCACTCGACGGCCCATTAACTTTCTCCTTTCTTAAAATAAAAAAAAATTGATTGCTAACTTACAACCGGCAAATCGATAACCTGTAATCTGACAGAAAAAATAACTAAAATATCTCTTGACCTTGACATTCCGATATGTCAATGTCAAGAAAATATTTAAATGATCACGAATTTGATTTTTACTTTACGCAGTCAGGTTCATTGTAAAAGAACACTCATTTTGTACTCTGCATTTCTGCGTAAGTTCTCCGTCGAGGAGTGCAAAATGGCACAGCAGAAGAAGGCCCTTGTCTTCTTGGCACCTGGAGCCGAAGAAATGGAATTCGTGATTGCAGCGGACGTCTTGCGCAGAGGCGGCGTAAGCCAATTAAATCAGTTTAATCTTACGCTTTTAATTTTCTTATTTAGATTCAAGTGACAATCGCAGGCTTTCCCGATAAATCCCTAGTGAAATGCAGTAGGGAAGTCGTGATTTCCCCAGACATTGGAATTCAGGACGCAGCCAGCAGTGGGCCTTACGATGCAATCGTCCTTCCAGGCGGACTCGGAGGTGCCAAACAATTGTGCGAATCCTCAGAAGTCGGGAAACTTTTGAAAGACCAGGAGGAGAATGGAAGATTGATTGCGGCCATATGTGCAGGTTGGTTTTTATTTTTTGACATTAAATTAAAGATAGAAACTCGGGCATTTGTTTATAGCGCCAACTGCTTTGAAAGAACACAAAATCGGCTTGGGCAAGTCTCTGACGTCGTACCCCGCTTTTGAGAAGGTACTTAGCGAGGGTGGTTTGTACTGTTACAAACAAGACGAGGTGGTAGAGGATGGTAATCTCATAACGAGCCGGGGACCAGGCACTGCATTTCAGTTCGCTCTGTCTATAGTTAAGAATCTAGTTGGCAAGGAAAAAGCACGTGAAGTTGCTGGTGCCATGTTGGTCTCATTTTCAGCTTGAAAGTCCTCAGATTTATTTAGTTTTTATGAAAATGTGTTGCAAATCGATTAATTAAAAAAATTTGCATTTATTTCAATTTTGTTTTATTCAAAATACGTTTAAAATATTTAAGGTTGGCAATCATGCGGGCGAGAACATTGAAATGTGAAGTTGGTACGAGTGTGTGTCTTTTCTTTGCGCGTACGTTGTCGTGCGTGTATTTATTACAAGTTTTGCTGAATACGTTAGCCATCGGTAAGTATTTCTAAAGTAAAATTATTAAAAAGCAAAGTAAACAAGGGCTTCGCCTGTGTTTATCACAAATTTTTGCCAAAATCGTTGAAAATCCAGTAAACCAAAGTAACATAACCTCACTTTTTTTCTTTGCAGGAACGCAATGGCCATCCGACCTGTTTATAGGCCTAGGATCGTCAAGAAGCGAACGAAGAAGTTCATTAGGCACCAGTCTGATCGCTATGGCAAACTCAAGGTAAATTCCAATCTTTTCGAGAGTTAGCTCCTTTTATGAGTGCATGCTTTAATTACAGCGTAACTGGCGTAAACCAAAAGGTATTGACAATAGGGTCCGCAGGCGCTTCAAGGGGCAATACTTGATGCCAAACATCGGTTATGGATCGAATGCAAAGACTCGTCACATGTTGCCAACTGGCTTCAGGAAAGTGCTGGTACACAATGTCAAGGTAAGTGCAAACATGTTTATTTGATGCAATTTAAACTTTAATTACTTGCATGATGTTTTCAAGACCCCATTCTATAGAGTTAACAGCTAGTAATGCTAATATTTCAGTCTTATTTTATATGTTGAGGGCAACTGAGTACGAGTAATTAAAGTTTAATAAACCTTGCAATGATGTTTGAGGTAATTTGCGACTGAAATACAATGTCGACAATTTTTGCTGAGCTCTCAACTCATGCCTATAATAAGGCTACAGGTTCGTTTCGTGTATTAACGTATTTTTTTTGGGAGGACAGGAACTCGAAGTTCTGCTCATGCAAAACCGCAAGTTCTGCGGGGAAATTGCACATGGGGTGTCGTCAAAGAAGCGCAAGGACATCGTTGAGAGGGCACAACAATTATCTGTTCGTCTAACCAATGGAAATGCACGTTTGCGCAGCCAGGAAAATGAGTAGTTAAGATGTGCATTATAAATTTAATTAAAAAAACAGAAAGTATTCGTTTCTTTTTTAAACCTTATAATAATCTTTGTTGCTTCGAATCAATTTATACTATGCTTAAAAACAATAACTCATTTATGTGCAGTTTGAAAACGAACAGTTCTAAGTCATGTGTGTTTAATAAAACAAGAAAACACTCCCATCATTATAAATTCTTTTATTGTGAAATAAAAATTATAAAACACGTGAATGTTCTGAGCAGTGAAATGTTCGTGGTATTTGTAATGTGCTCCCATATCTTGCCATCATTCCTTCCTGAGCATAGGTCATGATTTTAAAATAAGCATCGTGCCAGACACAGTTCAGTTTGTTGGTGTTCCTAAAAACTGACTTTACTTTTGCAAGCAAAACGATTACAACTAATACCTATGCAAGAAATTGACCAAGTGGTGGAGCTTGCCCGTCGTCCTTTCCAGCGCCAAGTTCTTCAAGTAATCCCCCAGCATTTCAATGTCTAGATCACGAGGAATTTCCTCATTCTTCAGCCAATTTCGCAGCAAACTCTTCAACTGGTCATAGCTGAGATCGGCAAATCCTTTTTTCTTTGTTTCAACTGCATTTGCTTTAAATACAATAATGCAAATAAAGTTCTCTATTTGAAAATGCATACAAACCGATGTGGTCATCATTTTTAGAGGTTGCAGGTGCCTCGTTTTTACTATCATGTGCACCCTGTAAATTGTATTGTTTAATTATTTGATCCCTCAAGTCTTCCGGCAATTCTTTCAATACATTTAAGTCAACTTCTGCTTTCGTAGATGGACTGTTACCAATCTAAAAATTGTTTATTAAAAAACACACTTGAGGATGCCAAAATAAATTAACTACCGCCTTTCCTTTAAACGTCGGAGGTTTATTGCTGTTGAAATAATTGGGTAATCCCATTGCTCCTTGAATCGATTTATTCATACCTTTTGGCCTGCCTTGTTTAGGTACAATAGTTTTTTCACTTCTACCATCTGACTTGTTACTTTCTGCACTCGTTACTGAAACGGCTTGGTCAGAATTACTCTTTACCTCCTCTGCTTTAGACTTGTTTAAAAATCTTATAAGTGCAGAGTTTGTATTTGAATATTTTTCTAAGCGTGACAGTTGAATCCCGACACCTCGCAGGTCCTCGGCAACAACATTCAAACGCACGTACAAATTCTTGGCCTCCCTGTATATCACCTTTGGATCGTTAATCGGGCAACCCAACGTCGAGCTTCGACTCAAACTATCACATATTCCATGCCCCAAGAATTTGGCGGTTTCCTGCAATTAAACTCAGTTATTTTTTGATAAGAGTAAAAGTCAGTGGTTACTTTTGGGGCTTCCTCGGCTCGCACCATCAGCTTCAATGTAACACACTTTGCGCTCATTTTTGTTTCGAGTAATCGAGAGTGAACTTCATTTGCAAGGCTCTCAATAAATGTGAGAGCTTCATCATGGCTTTTGAAGCGAATGCCATAATTTACTTCGGCCGAAACAGACTTGCGTTCGTGTTCGTAGCTCAAAGGTCTTCGGTCTAACCCCTTCGCTTGTTCATAGATAGTTTCGCCTGCCTTCTGGCCCAATTCAGAGCGTAAGAGTGAAAGAGATGTGAGCTGAAATAAAAAGGAGAGTGACATACAATACTTGATGGTCGAGGAAAAGAAACGTACCTGAACGTCTCCACATGTTTTCAACCCCATGCTGTTCAGCTTAGTCAATGTTGCTCTTCCCACGCCAGGTAGATCCTCGAGTGGTAAGTCACGCATGTACTCCTCTACGTCAGCTGTTTCGAGGTAGTACTGACCCATTGGTTTTGCCTTTCGAGTTGCGAGCCTGGCTTG
The DNA here is from genome assembly GCA_958336345.1 of Dorcus parallelipipedus. NCBI lineage: Eukaryota > Metazoa > Arthropoda > Insecta > Coleoptera > Lucanidae > Dorcus > Dorcus parallelipipedus. The sequence continues at coordinate 36,436,889 of OY284480.1, forward strand.
CAGGCGGTTAGCCCCAAAACCTGTAGAGCAAGGACACCCAGTGATTCTCATAATCTCAGAGCGAATGTGATTAGCCCAGTCGTGAACACTAAGCCCAGTTTCTTGCAGGACTTTTGTTACATCCACATACATTTCGTCACAGCTCACAGCTTCAATATCCAAAGTGTACTCGGCTATTGTATTATATAACATTGAAGATACATCACGGTATCCCTACATGTTTAAATATGTTGAGTTGAACTAATGAGTTAAGATCAACTCACCTGAAAATCATATGGGACAGGAACTAACTCGGGGCAAAGTTTCAAGGCAGTACCTACGAACATTCCGTTTTTAACCCCACATTTCCTTGCCTCATAACTACAGCTTGCAATTTCCGACATCGAACAGGTATTATCTATTTGCTCTAGGCGCACACTGGCTCCTTCTGGCAGTCGTTTCATGTACAGATCAATCTCTGCTTGCCTGTCGATGTTCGTCCGACTGGGCCCACCTCGTGAGTGAGTGACTGCAATGGGTTTACCTCGTAATTCAGGCCTCTGTCGAAGACCCACTGATACGAAGAAACAATCCATGTCAATGTGCATTATCACAGGAAACGATACAAGCTTTCTTTTGCTGCAGACAAGACTGTTTACAACCAACTTTTCTTTGCCCGGGAAAGTCCCAGTTGATTTTTCACGTAAGTCATTCACGAGCTGCTTAAATTCGGCCCCCAAGGTTGATATTAAATGCAGCCTGGAATTGTTGTAAAATTCCAAGAGGAATTTCGGATCGGACGCCGTCTTTATTTTAGGTTGCTCATCTGCAGCAAAATTTAAGCGTGGTTGAGTTCGGCTGCAATTTGTATACAGCAAGTACTTGCTGTAATCCAGCAGGCGGTTGTTAGCAATGCTGTCGACGATCCAGTCAGGTTTGACAATCGGGATATTTCCCAATTGATTTATCTGCAACAATGAAGACGTTTAAATAAACGGCAAGGAATGCGTGCACACACATGCCTTAACATTCGGTAAGTTCGACGCTATGATGTGTGTAGTGGGTCCCGACTGATTTTGATACAAGTGGTAAGCTCCACCATGCTCCGCCATCAACTGCTTCAATTCGTCTGCGCTTGGTTTAGTGTATCCATTAACTAAAATCGATACGCCTTTAAATACATCTGATTTGCGTTCTACGAGCTTGCCTATCGCCAAATTAAATTGCTCAGATAACTTTGCCTTCTTAGCGTTCATGTATCCGCCCTGGAAATTTACGTAAATAGCTTTTTCTTTGTTTAATGGCGCAAATTATACCCAAGCGGCAAATCCGTTGTCTTCGTCGTGTTCTTTGTTGCTTTTTCTATTTCTGCGGCCCATTTCTAAATTTCTATCATACGCAACAACACCACGATTCGAATAAAATAAACAAGAATTCTTGGTTATGTTAACTAAGAAGCGCGCGATCTCAGTCGTTAATTAAAAATGTGGCGCCCTCTACGATGCATGCGATAATTTCCGATTGAGAAAAATAAAATTTACTCATAATTAAATACAAATACTCAAATTATGAATAATTAAGTACATATACTAATTAATTACACGAGCAATTAATTTAGTTTAATGTAATTAATTTAATGTAATTCGCATATTTGTCTGAAAGTTTGGAAGATATATCAATTGTGTTTTTTTTTTCAGCGGTGCAAGTGTAATATTAATGGGCGCATTCAGGGACGCTCAGCGGCTTAGCTAGGCTGTAATTTAGTCAGCGTTTTCTAAGTGTCAGCACACAGTGATTCCCTGAACGAAGTTCTGAATGGCAGCTGTCTCACATGTTTGGCTTACTACATGGGCGAGTTAAATAAACGGTCAATACCGTCAATCTGCACAAAAGTCGTCAACGGTCAGAATAAACTGCCTGACCAATCATCGACTGGAAAAATTGAATACAGACTCAACCAATAAATTTAAATTATGCCCCCACCACTTCTTTTCATAGCGCTGAGGAACTCAGCCTACAATTTGTGCGCTGTGTAAATATCTCAGCGGCTTTCTTTCAGCGGTCTGTCAGCTTGTCCATTCAGGGAAGTTGCTTACTTAGCCTCTCAGCCGCTGAGCGTCCCTGAATGCGCCCATTGTTTATGTATTACCAGTGGTATTACTTGTATATTATGACATATATAAGAAATGGTAATATCTTACAAATAATAGACTATGGCGATTTTCATAGTGCTTAGATTTGAAATACTCATGAAGACACCGATCAAGATAAAAGCTGCGTTCCGCCAAAGATAGCGCTTACATTTCGCTATTGCTACGTAGCAGAGGGCTAATTTGTAGCGTATTAGCTAATTAGGTTGAACGGGTTCCTAGTTTTGTTCCGTTACTTTCACATGTCTAAAATTTCACATCTTTGATTATATATATTACATGGATACAATTATTCCATAAGAAACATACTCAGACTTTATTGTCAGGATACCCAACCTACTTTTTACTACTTATCTTCTTCTACTATACCTTCTTCTACTATACTGAACTGGCATTAACGCTTAATTAATAAATTAATCAAAGTTTCACATAAACAGTAGCCTAATAGCGTTTTCGATTAACCGCACTAGTGCGCACTCAGAATATCTTCATTTCGTGTTATAACAGCTGCTTTCGATTATGCGTGCTAGAGTGCATCGGAGTAACTCCGGGCTTCTCAGACAATGAAAATCTATGAAAATCGAACATACCCGAGCAGCCTGGGGTACCCTGGAGTACTTCAGTGCATATAATCGAAAGCAGCTATTATGAGGTTAAAAGAACATGCAAATACACTGAGTGCAACCGGTGCAAGTGAATCGAAAACGCTATTAGTTATTTGTCCTAAGATTCTAATTTGTTATGTATGTGACGTAACGCTACGTGGCGCGCGCGGAGCGATACCTAGCTTTCTACCAGGCTGAACGCAGGCAATGATAAAGTTGAATTAAATTTTGTAAAACATGGTGATTTGTTTAAAAGTTGAATGGATACATACACCCATACAGACGTACCTCTAGATTTCAGCATCTTGTTTTCAGCGGAAAAAACATTAACAATTTAAAAGTAATGTGCCAATTAAGTGAAGCAAAAGAGGCGTGTTCTTTTTTTCATCTGATTTATTCCATCGATTCAGCGGTGTGACGTTATTGATGAGTGTCAAATCAATCAGCGATTACTCTGATTACGCTGAATAAAAGAACAAATGAATCATAAATAGATGAGCACACAGTTAAGTGTGCACAGTGTTAAGTGGTCTGTGGATGAGCAGTTTGACAAGTTGAAAGAAGTTGTGTTCATGTATTTGTTAATTTTTTTATATATATTTCGTTTTTACTTGTGGTTTTTACTATTGAATGCTATGAAATATAAAAATGTTATGTAATAATTTAGTTTACCATTTGCTATTACTTGATAAGTAAGTACATGACATCTTCGACACTTTCTTCAGTCATTTTTCAAACAGCAAACAATACGCAGCAAATATTTGTTGTTTACTACTATTTTATGGTCAACTGTTCACGTGTCTATTTCATAAAATTCAAATCAAACTCTATCCCCTCTCCCACTTCATCGGCTCATCGGTTGTAAACCTCGATCACGGTCCGTAAAGTGAATAGGTTGCCTTGATTCATCAATCCTGACTCGTGTGACGTCATCTTTGTACACATGTTGTACACAGATAGATTGCCGTGTTACTTTGTTTGCTAGTTTTTAAGTTGTAATTACCTTTTTCGAACATTTATGTAGTATTTCTTGATATATTTATGAACAGTGATAACCTAAATTAATAATTTTGCGTTTATTTCGTTTTGTGATGATAATTTTTGACTGTCTAGAAAATTAAAAAAATTTACATGAAAGCATATATTATATTTCTACCTAGTTCTATACGATTGTATATTTTATTAAAACACAAGAAAAACTTTAAAAACCACGGGAATAAACTCGAAACCACCTCAAAACGTTCAACGGATCGGCAGCTCTACACAAAGTTGACGTCATCTGACTCCCCGCTCGTTTTCCCCGCTACCACTAATAAGGTAACCTATTCACTTTACGGACCGTGAACCTCGATGAGTTTTAGATTACCTCAGCGCAGAATATAAGAACACGACGCTTACTTTAATCGGTACATATATGCTGAATAAAAATACGCTTTGATCAGTGAGTATATAGGTACTATATACTCACTGCTTTGATGATATTCCAATGAATGCGATTAGCTCTTCGGTGAATAAAAGAACACGCCTAAGTTCATTTTAGTGTAGTTTTTGTAAATTATTTACATGTGTAAATTAGCCAAGTAGAGTGCCTTCAGCCAAGTTGATTATACTGCCCTCTTTAGTGATTTCTTCTTCGTACATATTATAAATGCGCACGTGGATATTTTTTTCCCTTGGTTTGTAAAACGATTATTGACTACAGGCTTTTACTATCTACGCAATCTGTTTACTGTAACATATTTTATGCACAGGGTGCTCGTTTAATAAGATTTGGTTATAGTAAGGCTGCGTTTAGTTGATAGACGAACCGTCAAAGTTTAACGAGCTCGGACGGACTGTTTTCTAAACGGAACTCATACCCACCGTGGTTGTCTAATGGTCGCATCTCAAATCACGACCATCGTGACCACTCAGCTGATTAGTCAGACATCGTAAAATAACTACGGACTAAACGAAATCGACAACGTCGCCCATGAACTAAACGCAGCCTAAATATTATTAACTTGCGCGTTTTAGAAATTTAATAGAAATTGATTTGGTGGCGCCCTCTGTCCTTCAAGTCAAGTGTACGTTTAATTTTCAGTGAAGATTTAAATTTTAAACAAGATTTTTAGTGAAGTTTAAAATCGTGGAGAAACCGCAACTATAATCGACAAGCACGTGTTTACAAATTCTGCTGCTAAATTCTTTTATGAATCCATTGAAATTGTGCAGGTAAGGTTATGTGAGTGTTTGTAAATTAACTTCTTTTTTTGCAAAAACGTACGCGTTACCGTTACATTAAAGTTCCTTAATAAATTTTAAACGAAACTTTATGTTAAATAATAAATAGAAAAATAACTAAAAACAAAAGGTTTGAATTTTTTTTTCAGTCTCCACTGGCCTCCGCTGTCGATTGTGTCGCCCTCTTTAGTGCTCGAATTTCTTTCAAATTTGCGATTCTAGATCATTGCTTCTACATCAATTTCGAGGGTATTATTTAGAAAAAATGCCCCCCCAAAACTTGTCAATTAGTTATACAAAGAAAGACAGGCCATCGTATTATCCAGGTGAGTGGTAGAAACATTTCAGAGAAAACACAACATTCTTCAAATTAATATTTTATTTTCATATCAATATAGACAATTCATAGGGTGATTTGGAGCTAAAATACAATCGCAATCAGTGTGGTCAGATCGCTAAATCTCACTGTCAACTTAAATTACGAATTTTAATAAATAAAATCTAAGCTGGAGTTATCCTCTCATGATGGGTTTCCTCTGCAAAATCACGGGCGTTAATGTTGCTCGAATAACGTATAAATGAATGAAAACTTACTCCTGTGGGTGGTTTCTTGTCTTGGTGTTCGACTGTACACTTATTCTGTGCAAAGAAAGGCCCGTTTCTTTCGCACTCGCAATCCAATCCTTTAACCTCGGTGGCCAGAGTTTCGGCAATGTTATAAGCCACAGTCTAGAAAGAAAAATTAATTTAGTTCAACATTAAATGCCTCTCCCTTAGAACTCACTGAAATGAAGAGCTTCCTGTTAGGTCCTTTAGTCTGCTCGAAGTTATTCGTGACAAACACATTTCCACCGCTCTACAAACAAAGCATAATTTAATATGTAAAATTTAGTTAAGTTTGTGGTGTTTACCTCGAGTGTAAAATCTACACAGTAATCGTCAAACTCAAGGTCACCACGCAGTTCTTTGTTCCCCAGTGGATTCTTCCTGCATTCGGGTAAAGATAGAACTGAGTTCTTGTTGAAACCGATCACTGTTTTCGTTGTCTTTTCATCCTTGACTGTAAACTCAGGCAGAGGGGTAATAAGGTGGAGTGAGATGGCTTCATCATGAACCAAGTAGGCGCGTAACATTTGTAACTGAATGTCATTAATTAAGAAGCGTGTGTACACGTAATGGTGATTTTAACTTACTAAAAGTAGATAGCCCTCTTTGCATGGTTCTCCAGTCACAGCGATCATTGTCTTGATGGCTTTCGGTCTGAATGGATACTTCATAGCTTCATCATATGCCTGTGCTTGCGCTGTATTACCCGCGGCTAAGTTGACGTCATGCTGGATGTTTGGTATTAACGCCAGCAGGAAATTGGCTATTTCGTGTCCTAGATCTATGTCGGTTAAGAAGTCGAGGTCGCCGTCGGGAACTTCGCTGAACTTCAGCTGTGGCAGTTTTCCTTTGAAGCTCATTTTACCTAAAAAATTTTGATTGAACTCTTCTGTTATTATTTTATATTTATAGGTTTGTAAGTTGTCGATCTGTTCTGATGAATATTTTTAGTAAGTGTATCCTGAATGATTCTTGTCGTCATCTGGTCGGTAATCAGTCTCAAGATGTAGCAAGAGTTATACTGGGTCAGGATGCACATCATCATCTGAAGACCTTCAGAATACACCATAAGAATACATTATCTGAAGACCATCAGAATACATCATCTGAAGACCATCAGAATACAACATCTGAGGACCATCAGAATACATCTGGAGACCATTAATTTGCAGACACGCGTCATCATTTGGAGAAACATCTTTATGATGATATTTAATGATCGAGATTTCGTTGGAAAATTGACAAGAAATTTTTGTCAGCCTACAAAGAAATTAATTACTTAAGAACGACTTACCCCCATGGGTAGTGACATGCGAAGGGAACTTCTGGTTATCTCCTCCATATGTAATTATGTGGAACTCGATGTCCCTATAATTATAAACACTTAATAACAGAAAGTACTCATCTCGCCGAGCTACATACTTGATGCCTCTCCCTTGCAGTTCTTTTGTGAGTGCCTGAGCTGCCTCTACTATCAGGTCTTTGTAGATCACTTCGTTGGACTTGACCAGATCTATCGCGATGATGATATCTGCGGATTTTTGGGGGACTTTCACACTGAACTTTTCGCCCACTTGCGTTGGTTTATCTCCATTGGTACACGTGACTAAACACGGCATAGATTTAGTTGAGATTCGGGGGAATCCCTCAGTACTTACCGAATTTATCGGGAAGTTCGATCGCGATGTATTTCAAGTTGCAAGCACCGACATAGGCCGCGGCTATATTTTTTTCAGTGTCGGGCACTCCGGCGGCAACTCCGTGGTCACAGGCTTGCCTGAAATTAGCAGGATTGACGAAGTAGAAGCAGTCGGATAGATCAGACTTTTCGCCGAAGAGTTCACTGCAACTTTGCGAATGATGATGGTGGCTGTGATCCACTGTTTTGACCGCCGGGCAATTGTTTTGCATCTTGTACGCATTGCCAAAATCGCTCTCCGAAGTAACAATCTTGCCATTTGGCAACGTATAATCGTCATAAGCCTCATTGTTACCGTTACCTAATCAAAATGGTTTTAATTTGTGAATAATTGCGTAGACTAAGTGATATGTATACCTAATAATCCTTTGAGCTGACCGTGATAGAAGCCAGAAATCGTAACAAGACAGCCTGCAAGGTCAACCGAACACTCAACTCGTGCTCCTGCTTTGGAGACTATATTCACACTGGTGTAGGTACGATAGGCGTCCAATAATGTCCTTCTAACTGGAAACTCGGTGGCAGCGTTGTTCAACAAAACCTGTCCATTATTTTTGATCGTGATGACATCGGTCTTATCTGCGATAGTTATCGCAGTGAGAAGACCATTGGTGTACGTGCCGACGATGCTGAAGTTTCCGTTCACCACATCTCGTGCCCAGAGATAATTGCATTTGCCTGGGAAAGTCAGATGTTTGCCGTCGAAGGTGAATATGTGTTGGCCTTGGACTACGATGCCGTGCACTAAAGATTTCGATTAGTTGTGGTGTAAAATGGGATTACATAGATTATAACGTACGTCTGTATGGTAGAATCCACGATCTTGGATTGAAATCTAGTGAATACAGCGCAGTCTCCAAATCGAGGATGTTTCCGCTCGCTAAACGGTTCAAGGGTGAAAACTTTGCAACCACTAACTTTGGAAGTGCGTAGGCCAAGTTTGTAAAGCCAGGAACCTGCCGAGAAAGACGTTACTACTATGAAACACGTTCAGCAATGTAAGTGCACCTTTTCAAAGTTCGTCAGTATAGTATTAATGTAATGGGTGACATCTTCATTTTTAATAAAATCTTTTATGGATTCTATGAGGTTAGTGAAGAACTGATTCGCTTGTAACTCTTCTTTCGTCGGAAGTAGCGAACTTAAATACGAGAAAAAGTCCTCGGCGGCGCTTTTGAGTTGGTCGTAAATAGGCAGTGCTTTGAGTTCCTCGACTAACCTGTTGTACTCTGTAATGAGGGTCGTCCTGATTTGCTCATAGGTTTTCAGGAAGAATCTACCAACATCTGAGGAATTTACTTGCTATATTACTTGTGAATATTTTATTAATAATATTATACTTTGCCCGGCGTTTGTGATGGCGGTGGTGATTTCTTTGATTTCCTTTTCGTGGTCATCTAGGAAGGTACTGATTTGAGTGAGGATAGCCAAAACCGTGTTAGTGAAGGCTTCAAAAACGCCGAGGAACGTTGCACCTAAATGCTCCACAAGCTCTTGAAGTTTTGGCAGGAAATCCTTCTCGAGGCTTTCGAATATCTTCACTAATTTGACACGGATCGTTTCGAAGAGTTCTTCAGATGTTTTCGCAATGGTCTGGAATAGATCTGTAAGTGCTTGGAGGATCGCTCCGAAGACATTGGACCTAGAAGATGCAAAATATTGCTGGTTGTGTTCTGAACTTCAAACAAATGCAACTCACAGAGATTCGCTAATTTCTTTAACAGATTTATCCGTAACGATCTCTTCCTTCAGTTTGGTCAGCTCAGAAACGTAGTAGTTTCCTACGGGTGTCAAGTCGGGAAGATTCTTTTCCAAATCCTTGTTGACCTCCTCGGCGAATTTCTTCGTCTCCTCCGTATCCTTGACAATGAGAGCGTTAACCTCTTTTGCAAATTTATCACTTTCTGATTTGACGGGTTCGATTAAAAATTTCTTTATGTGGTCCGCGTTGAGTCCGTAGTCGGATTTAAGGAAATCTGCTTCGTCTAGCTTGACGTAAGCGTGGACCAAGTCGGCTTTGCTTCCTGCATTGTTTGCAAACACCCGGAAGTCTGCGATTTGTCCCGGAATGAAGGCTGAGCTCAGTTGGAGCTTCTTATTCGGAGTCGCTGTGAAACACATAATGTTACGGCTATTATCAACTCGACAATGTTAATATTATTAACCTGGTCTGAAGACGTCTAAGCTGAGAGAATTGTAGTTCTTCGATTCTAAGTGTGCTGAGATTGGTTGTAGTAATCCGCTGATTTGGACATCAATGATTTGCGATTGCTGGCCCAGTTTATATGTAGTTTTGACGTTGAGTAAGTCTTTGTTGTATAACTTAATGTGGTAGTTAAAGTTAGTAGGATCGATTTTAATCGTCGCCCCGGTGTGATATTTCACGCCTTTATAAGTATCCTGGACCTTTGAGGTGTACTCGAGGAAGTATTTCTTCCTGTAGTCGATGTAGTACAACTCGTCAATCACGAACTTATACTTCAGCGCTCCCTGAAATCAATTCTTTTTTAAGTTTATCGCGCTTTAACGTTCTTATTTGTCTACCTCGGCATCCAAATCAACGTGAGTTCTGATTCCATACCCATCGTCGACGATGCCTTCAATTTTATAGTTTGCTACGATCGGTTTTTGTTCGGGGAATATGTCGTAGATCTCGTACCAATCGGCTTTTTTTGCATTTATGTCGTAGGTGGCAGTGTATTTATAGGAGATCGGCTGAAGAAACGAAGTATAGAAGATATTGGGGAAGGAATTGAGGAGCTTACCTTTTTGATGGTTGGATGCGATAGTGAAATGTCACCCCACATTTTGCCTGTTGTCTCCGTCTTCTGAGCGTCGAAGGAAAACGTAAGGGCTGTCTTCTTATTCGGCTCTGTTTTTTTGTTCAGGTATAGTACGACTTCTCCCTTGATGGGGATCGGGAGCTGTTTATTTCTAAAAATTGTGTTTCAGTTAGACTTCAATCAGGTTTCTTTTTTACAGTTACAGTCACTTACTGTGGTAACTGAAGGTTTCCTTCGAGAGATACAATACGTTTAGGCGTGGTGAGAGATGCACCAGCTTTATTGGGGTGAACATAAAGACTGTACTGGTATTTATTTTCTTTACTCTGGAAGTGCACATCGACGGTGTGATCTAAGACGAATCCTTTGCGCTTGGTCACTGATTTAAGGCCGTATTCGTGAGGGAGGCCTAGTTTTCGCAAGTCTACGTTAACTTCCAAGACGTTGTTGTAGTTTTCGTAATCTGAAAAACAAAAGGATATCACAGGTGAACCATTACAACCCGAGGGGATCACTTACCATCCGCCAAGGTTTTACTGTCTATTTCAATGTGAGTGCATTTTTTCTTTTCTTCACAGTAAGATTCGAGGAATCTGTATTGCTTATTCGTCACTTTGAACTCAGCATCGATCGCCTTGTTACCTAGGGCGGCGTCGAACAAGATTTCGAACCCTTTCTCCAGTTCGCTGTTAATATTTTGCCTGATATATTTGAAGTTGCCCGATTTACTTTCTCCTTTAACTTGGAAATTTCCAGAGCCTTCGATAACAAGTTTTCCGCCCTCTTCACGCACTTTGTACGTCGTACTGCAAAACGACTGTTATAACGGCACAACAAGTTTACAGGATTTCTACTTACAATCCGTTAAGGATATTTTTGCCACCCTCCTTGGCATTAAACACGATTTTTTTGGCGCCTTTAGCGTCTTTCGTGTTGGCGTGTAGGACGATTTTGTTGAGCTTGAGAGCAGGGCTGTCTATGCTATACTCCAGAGAAAAATCATCGATGTCTTGTGCATTTACATCGATGTTAACATCTAAGCTGAAGTCTTTTTCGTTGTAAACAACCTAAAAATTGGGTTTTAGTTACATACGTAAAGACGGTGAATCTGAAAGTTCTTACCTTTACGCTGCCGGCAAGTGTCCTCTCGCCGATCTTGCTAACTTTAACAGCTAGCTCGTCGACTTTTCCGTTGGGGTATTTTAATTGAATATCGAAGGCGGGTTTGCTCTCAGATAGGACGAACTCGCTAGTCAGGGTGTACTTATTTCCGTTCACCGTCAACACAGCCTCGCTGTTGATATTCTCTCTGCTGTCTGAGATCTTTTCGTGCAATTGCAAGCGGGTGGTCTTCGCTTTTTCGTGCGGGGTATCCAAGCCCAAGTCCAGTTTGTACTCGTTGGCGTTGATTTGGAGCCAGGTGAGATCGCTCTTAATGATTTTGCCTTTGCCATACTGGATGGAAGCATCACCGTGAATCTTCGAACTGTGTTTGTCCTTTCCCTCTTCCACTGCATACTTCGCTGATACCGTAATGGGATCTTGGTTATGAGAATTGAAGGATCCCTGCAACAATAAATTCGTTCAGTAGCACAGATGGGGATAGACAATATTAACGAGCATACCTTGATAAGTCCCTTGTTGGTATCCAGTTTAACTTCTGCGTCGGTTTTTATATCGAAGGTTGCGTCTTTGTCAGTCTGGAAGAGATAGACACAGTGATACAAATAAGATAACATGTGCAAGATCACTAGCACAATGTGACGTATGACATTCCTTAGTTCTATGCAGCTTTATAAAATTTGAGAATTTAAATCTGAGACCTCCCGTTTAAGGATATGTTTTAAGCGCCTAGGAAGGGCTATAGGAAAGGCTTACAACTAATAGTATATTTATGTATAAATAATATTAGTACAGTCATAGTATAGTATAAGTAAAGTAGTTAGATGGTAGTATAATTTAACTGTAAGTTAAATGGAGAGTTTTGTTATTGATAACTTCTTTGAAGAACTTACCCCGTCATCATCAATAAAGAACTGAGAAGAGCCTTTGAAGTCTATGAATTCTGTATCTGCTTTTGGTCGCACCACGGAAAAGCTTCCGCTAAACCTTACTGTCCTAATCTTCGCATTCGGAGTCGTCAAGGATACGCTGATGTCACCCGTTAAGGGCGTTTCGTCAGCCTTGAGACCATCGATTTTTCCTAACAAAAATAAGCGAATAAAAAACTTCTCGCTTCCGTTTTTTTCAAAACGCGTCTCACCATTTACGTCCAAAGTTGCGAGTTTTCCATACTTGTAGTTTGCCTTGTAATTGCCGGAATTTTCTTTCAATTCAGAGTTCAAAGTTGCCTCGAACGTCTCTGGTAAAAGTGATCCTTGAATTTTCGCCTGTTAAAAGAGATAGGTAGAAGAGTTTCCTCCTTGTGTAAAACGATTGATTACCTGCCAATCCAATAGATGATTTTCTCCTTTCTCATTGCCCTTGAAGGAAAGATCGGTATTTAGGTTTTTCCCCGATACGCTGCTATCTAATCCCAAGTGGATGGTTATATCATAAACTTCGTCCGTCGTGTCCTTAACTTGGCTTTTGAATGTAAGTTTCCGACCGGACGTGTTTTTATTATCACGTTGTTCCAGGACAATCTTCCCTTGTCCGTTTAGAACATCCTTGACGGTGCGAAAATCTCTATCCCATTTAGCGGCGAGGTAGTATTGTGAAGGAAAAGTGATATCAAAGTCAAGGTTGTGCTTAGAATTTAAGATGCCTTTGTCTACTTCACCCTTGAAGTTGGTTTTGATTTCGTAGATCTGGCCAAGGATGTCGATGATGTTCCTGAAATGTTTGTACAGATTATAAGTTCGTGTGATCTAAAACCAACTTACTTAGTATCGAACGAGTCTTTCTTGATCGTGTTCTGAGTTGATATTTTGTATTTTCTCTTGTTATCCTTTTCAAAGTTGGTGTAGAGTGTAAGATCTAAGTTGTATACAGGATCTTGACTGGTAAAAGTAGATTCGCTCTTAATTTTGCGTTGGTATTTCGGTAGTTCAATGATGATATGTCCGCTGCCTTTCCCCTTGGTGGCTTTTATTTGCCCATTGGCGATTAAATAATCCTTGAAGTTGATTTTAATGCTTCCGTCGTGATCTTCTGCCTTGTTTATTTTATAGTAGACATCGACGTACACACTACTTCCGCTTGTGAGTTTAACTGAAGCATCAAATTCACCTGGCACGTACTTGTAGTGACTGACATACCTATTGAAACAGAAACAAAAATTTCTAAGATGTTAGAGATGGTATCCAGAAAGCACTGGCTTACTTCATAGCTGGATGACCAGTTAGCCTAATTGTTAAATCCGATCCGATATTGATGTTATGTTCTTGTACAAGATGGTTAACTATTCCAGTCAACTCCAGGGATTTATCATTGATGGTGATCTTATGCTTGATTTTTGACTTGTAACCGTTGACTTCACGTTGGGATTCGACTTCTAATTTATTGTTAAATCCATACAGCTCGAACTCAAGATCATAGCTATTGCTCGTTCCGCTCTTCCAGTCCAGTTCAGACCCGATTTTTATTTGCTTGTAGGTCAGATCCACGTCGTATTTTAACACGTCCTCTGATATTTTCAAATCTGCAACGCCCGATATACCCAACACCGGACAGGAGATATGGTTTTTGGCGGTCAATTCGTTCGTTTCACCTCCGGATGGTGATTTACTACTAACCAGCTTGTAACTATTGAACAGTTTGAAGGCGTTCTTTGGCGATAAGTCCTTGCCGTGTATCACCTGTAGGTCACTGGACGCGCTTTCACCGCTGTATTTGCCGTCATAGTTAATTTTGAAGTTGGCCTGGGGATTTATGTTGTTCTGAAGCTCAGCGTCGAATTTAAGTCCGCCTTGTTGTGCCTGGATGAATCCCTTGAAACTGCCGGATTTTTCACCGTCGGATAATCTTAGGTTCGTTGATAGTGCGTCGCCTTTATATTCGGTGTTACCATTGATGGTAATCGGCTTCAAACCAGGGCTGATGAGTTTAACGTTGTCGAAAGTGTATTTGGTGGTTTCCCCGTGCGGTTCGACGATGATTTGGCCTTCGATGTTGTACGGTGATTTCTGGATCGGCTGTTCTCCTGCCTTATACTCGATGATTGGTTTGTACACCTGTTTCTGTGGGCTTCCGCTTATTAGAGCACCAATTTTTCCATAGTACTCGAAGTTATCGTAACCGGCCTTAGCCAAAATCGACTTCTCTTTGTCGTTGAGAGTTATGCGTCCTTCAAGGACAGCGCTCTTCAGCGCGGATTCCAAGACCAATTTAACGTAAGCCTCCGGTTTAAGGAACGCCTCAAAATTCACGTTCAACTTCTTCTTATTTTGTTTTCCCACAACTTCGAAACTCGTTGAAAGCCCGCTTTTCTCCTCACCTGTGAAATTTGGGTTTAATCGCTGCGTTTGGTGCCTGAGAGGGTTTTACTTACTAAGGTATTCGTTGATTTTAAAGTGGTAATACTCGAGGTCGTTCTTCTCGATGTAAACTGCCAGCTTTGAGTTCCCGTTAAAAGGGAACGGAAGTGTCGCGCCTTGGTTGAGACCCGTGTTAGGTTGGTTGATTTCTGCGCAGAAGGTGAGACCAATTAACGGACTGAGATGATCCACGCATACCGAGAAATCTTTGCTCTGTGTGAACTTGAGGGGAACATCCACTTCAGCGCTGCCCAACTCGCGCGATTCTAATACCAAGTCGTGGGTGGCCGAAATTATTTTCTGGTTTTCCACGGGAAGAGTTACTTTCACATCCCAACCTGTCGAGGTACATCAGTAGAGTCATGGGTTTTCTCTCAAAAGTGCTATATTACCTGAGTCATCCCCGATTAAATCCAGTGAAGCCCCGGTGGCCGAATGTACATTTCCAACAACTTTGAGTCCGCTTTGAATCAGCGCTGCGTCTAGCGTCAGTCTGCTGCTGAGTTGAATATTCGCACTCGGGATTAACGAAAACTTGACGTTTGAGTTATCCAAATTTAAGAGAGATTTAACGTCAATACTTCCTGCTGTTTTAATTTGGATAGTCGACGCTCCTTCCAGGTCCACGCGAAGAGGGAAACCCAGACTCGTCGGGTAGGAAATTTCGCTGTCCAAGAACACCACGTTGGAACGAAGTATTTTCTGTAAGAAACTCGATGAGAAAGGATGTTTTTGCAAGGGCTCTGCTAACTTGGTTATGGGTTTAGAGCCTTATTCTGTGCCTCTTAACGTAGACGTTAAATATCGAATTCGTTAGTTAACGAAAGCAGATACAAAGCATATTTGAGGAATTTGCAGTGATCATTCATTTCGTAACGAAACATTAATTGACGTGGTACTGAATAAGGCTCTTAGTAAGTTTCAGGTGATGGTAAGAGTCTCAGCTAGTGAAACCGGCATCAGTTTTAGTCGATGAGAAGAGTTTTAGTTAATAACGAGACTCTCTGTTAACATCGGCTTGTACCAGTCTCTAGGGACAGGACGAGAGCCGCGCCACACTCAACTCTCACCATTCTCCAAATGACGACAGTGCTGATGCCGGTTCCGGCGCGTCCAAACATCAGTCTCGCCAATCTCCGAAACACGTGAGAAAACCTATAAACAAATTACAGAGACAAGTCAAGGACAGGAATTTACTAACATCAAAATTTTTGGCTTCGTTAATCCTTTTGTCAATTTCATCAAAGATTTTATCGACAAGTCCTTCCGGTGTACATTTTTTGTTGTCATCATTGAAACTCAAAAACAGAGCTTCCGACCCAAAAAGCTTGACACTGAGGTCAAGGTCGAGGTCTCGGTTGAGTTCGTTCTGCTTGTCACTGTGCACTTGACGATTGATGAAATCAAGTTGAGCTTTTGGAACTTCTCTTTTACCTAAAAAAATCGTAGTTGAACGAGATTTTTTGGGATGCTTGATGTATAGGCTTACCTCTGATGGTCTTCACTCGGTCTCCGACTTTGTTGAACAGATTTTGCCATCCCTGTTTTCCTTGGTCGAACAAGCCAGACGGAGATTCTTTGCGCAGGACTCCCAATGGTCCAACGTAGTGCTCCAGGAGCTTGTCGAGGTTCTCCTGCCTGGTGTCGATTTCCAAGAAATTAAACGTGTGTCCGAAGAGTTCGGCCGTCAAGTTGAGCGAGGTGGATCTTGGCAGGAACGATTTTTGAGAGTAAATGACGTTGCTTTCGGTGGTACTTCCAAGGCCGAAGGTGTCGAAAGCGTACGAGAGCTCGGCGTTGAACGAAAACTTGCGTACGTCGAACGGAAATTTCTTGGTCGTGGTGATTTGGCCGAGTTGGGCTTTCGCTAGGGCTTTATCAGGATTCGTGGAAGACTTGATGGTTTGAAGGTGTGTCACGATGAAACCGCCCACTTGATAGCTCGGTTCGTCTTCCAGGAGGTGCTTGATGGCGTTCGCGACTTTTCCATTGGGACACTGTGCCGCTGCTAAGTAGGCCTTAATTCTAATCTCTGAGTCTTGTTGGATGTCCTTGAGAATGTTCAATGCGCTGTCTCTGAATTTGTCGCTGCAGGGGTTGCCCAGGTAAGTCTCCAGAGCGGCTATCCTAATTCTGATGGGTCCGTTTTTGTCTTGGGCTAACGCCACAATTTTCGCTACGAGGTTATCAGGTATGTACTTGGCATTTCCTATGGCCTTTAAGATGGCAATCACGCTGTTTTCGGCCTTGCGGTCATGTACCGTCTTGACACTAATTTTCGCTAAAACTGTGTTGACCAATGCATTGAGCTCATCTACGTTTTTGCATGAGTGTGAGCGACAGAAGCGATTTATCAAAGTTCCAATGCCCAGCACAGCTTCACGCGGTAGATCAGGTGTTTTGGCAAGACCCTAAGTTCATTAAAAAAAATAAGTTGAGAGCAAGTTGAGGTTTGAAAGTGAATGACTTACGGCTGCTGCTTTTAAAGCACCTGGTGTGACGTGCCTCACAAAACTGAGCCCCAGGAAGAATAGTTTGGTCTCTAGGTCGTTTAGTTGTTTCTTCTGGTACAGTTCAATGGCGACCTCGATGGCGTCTCCCGTCCCAGCTCTGAAGAGTCCGTCTAGGTAAATTTGCCTTGCCTCCTCCTTATCACTGAATCCTGCCCCGGCCCTCACCTGATTGTATACGGTTAAGAGATCTGCCTTCTTTGCCGAGCGCAACACGTGGATTAAGTTGGCGAACTTTTCGGCGGAGTTTTCCTTGACGATGATGCCTGTCGCATCCGCAGTGTCTTTGACGGCCTTCAAGATGGTGTTGACGTTGGTGGTTGCGGAAATTAGCGGATGAGGATTTTCAAATATGATCGACCTGGGCGTGTTGCAGTTGGCGTTGACTTTTTCCTTGTTTTGGCCTGCGAGGGTCAGTTTTGATTGGACTTGAGCTTTTACGCCTTCCGCACCCGCCGAGTATGGAACCAAGAGGTAGTTTTCGGTTACCGTCACGTGATCGAGGATGCCGTTTTTGATGCGTTGCTCTGAGGAATACTCGCCCTTGAGGATCGGGCTGGTCTTGATCTCGCTGTTGAGGTTAAAGGCGGTCGCCATAAAATCATTGGAGAGAGTCTCGCGATGGGCGCATTTGTTCAAGTTCCTGGTCTTCCTGATGACGAACGCGTGTCCTTCTTTTTGCGTAGAAATGTCCGTGGGGCAAACGCCGAACACGTCCGTTTCGTGGTTGCTCTTAATGGCCGCCTGGAACAAGGAGGCGACGGCCCTCTTTACGTTCAGCGAATTCTGCGTGTCGCCCTCCTCAGTGCAAATTAGGTCTTCGATGTGACCGTCATGGTAGTTCAACTGCACCGGCTTCTCAATGTCGGCGATGTTGCTGTGTTTCTGGAAGGAAAGAGGTGCAAGAATTGCAACGTACAAATCGATGACCTAAGTTTTACCTTTCCATCGCCTCCTATGACTTGCAAGTTCTGTATCCTGAGAATTTGGTTGCATTGGCCCAGTTGCGTCAAAAGAACGGTGGCTTTGACCTTCGTCGTGCTCTGTTGTCCTTGAGCTGAGGACACCGAAATGTCAATGTCGCCTTCATAGTTATACCTGTACGTCGTTCCTTCGGCAAACTTGAAGTGATGTGGTGTAACTGCGAAAATACCGTTGGGTTTAGGTTTGAAACACGCGCGCTTGTCATCGACTTACCTCCTCCACAACCTGTTCTGCATTTATCTGAAAAATAAAAGAATCATTAACTGAACGTCTTTTGATCGGATTACCTCAATATATGTTCATGATAAGTCAGTTGACGCTGATGTGTTTGTCATTTTGTTAACAAAAAGTGACGTCACTAATTCGCAACCAAATCCATTAAAAATATCATTTGTTTACGGCAGGTGACGTCAAATTTATGTCGTATGTCTTTGGCGACCAATTTTTATTTTAGAGTGTATGTTTTTTTGTTTCCTTTGAGTGACATCAAGGAATCGTGGCCCGAGTTGTCATTACTATGTGTGTTCCCAGTTGGGGCGTTTGTCGTATTTACTGAATGACGTAATGAATTTTTGGCCCAACTACCGGTACAATATTTTTTGGCGAATCACAAATTAAAAAAAAAATACAATCATTTTCGTCTCATTTTATCTTTACATTCACAAACATAATTATTATGTTATGTAACGTGACCTGAGCGATTAGCGATTATTTACGTTTTGGCGCGCTTATCGCGCCTCAAATGTCAAGTTCATCGTCTCTAATTCGCGTCCTTATCCGCATTCGAATAAAGAGCCATTCATTAAAAATCCTAGTCGAATAACATGAGTAATGAGATAAGCGCGGGTTCATGTTAAGTAACGCAAGCTCACCCTTGTAGATGCAATATTCAAAATGGTATGCGCAGGTGTGAAACCGGCCTTGATTAATCTGCGAAAGTTAAACCGAAAAATGATTTTACTCCTTATGTGGGTCTAGAAATGAGTGCGTGCATCACCGGCCTTCACAAAAAAATATGACCCGCCTTAATTAATTTGATGTAATCAGTTTGATTAAGCGTCTCATCGGCCTTACGACCTTCCTATTTCCGGCTTTATATCGTCAAACGCAGTTAGTAGGTCTGGAAAAATGAAAAATGACATGTGCCATGTTTTCTTATAAAAAGACACACACACACAGGTGTTTAACCGGCCTTAAAAACGTATTCTGCGTTTTTCCTCCAAACAAAACACCCTTCCGTGTGACTCGTGACCGACATTGTTAGGTTCTATTGAAAGGCGTCGTTTTTCTTTTGTTTTGATCAATTCGGGCGGTGACGCACCGGCGCAAAAGGTTTTTTTTTTCTCTGTACATGAATCTGTAGCAATATCTCGAGCAATTTAACTGAAATAAATATACTTAGTTTGGTTAAGAAATACGGGAGTACGTCACCGGCCTTTTATTTTAATTGACTGACGTGACGAATGCAAGTGCAATTAAGAACCTTAAAAAATTGAACAATGATGCTAATGGCAACTGGCAGGTGCAGGTGTACGTCCAGGTGAAACATTTATTTCTTGTTAACATTTGAATCATGATTGGTTTTTAATGAAAGTCGTAGTTTTTTCCTTTTGTTTGATCGATTGAGGCGGTGACGCACCGGCGCAAGTGCAGTTTCTGTTTGCGTGGTGCAACTTCCGCATACTTAATTAAGCCGAAGTGTGATGAGCGCGAGACCTCAGAGGTTTAAGTAGAACATGAATCTGTCCGTCCGCGTCCGGCGAGCAAGTGTCATTATCCAGTTGAGCTAATGAAATAAAATTATAATTCATGGACGCTACTGCTGCCGCTGCGTTGCGGACGAAATTCGTTCACGGTAGAAACAAAGAATCCGTGCGAATGTTCCTTATTCCGTTGTTCATCTCGAGCTCTAATCTCAAGTTCATGGGTCGGCCGGCCAGAGATCAGGCTGTTATTTACTGAAAGCAAACATTATCGGGGTCGTAATTATAGATTATGGTTTATTGTTTTCGTAATTGAAAATATTATCGAGTTGTTATTATTTAATTCGCAGAAAAATAGACGAAAACAATTCCAGTGATTTAAGTTGTGAAACACCCTGTATTTATATAAACCCTGTATATAAATACATCTATCGTCTTTTATTTTTAATACCGATTATTAATTCTCAATGATGTTATTTAAAAAATAAGTTTAATAAATAAATTAGTAAATGCTGTTTCCAAAACGTTTTTTTTAATGCACAAATATTCTCATTATAAGACAAAAAAGATACTGGTACCGTCAATGTCAATTTTTCATGTAACGTTGCCATAACGAATTAAATTTTTGCGATTCGGATGTTGACCGAAATAACTGACGATTTTTTTCCTTTCCATTCTGCTTGTCTTACGGCCGTAAGCCATTCCAGACAATTACGAAGTGTGTTCTAAGCTGGGTCTTAACCTTTAAACAGCACAAACATCCATGGCTAATGGTAAATGGCAAATCATATTTTACTCTTCGCGAAAAACACCTGTTGTTCGGTTGCGTTCCATGTCGCGCGTGCACATACTAAGAACTCTTACACATTGGCGACTTAGCAGCGCGATTCAACCGCGCGATTTAGTCGCGTATATCATTTTGCACGTAATTCCCTATACCTATACACATTAGCGACAAAGCCGCGTGATCACGTATGCAGCAGCGGGTCCCCGCGATTAGCCGCAGCGATTTGATCGCAATTGTCTTTACACAATGCGCTGCTAGATCGCGCTGCTGGTACAATACAGTATTCGTCCGTCTGCGCTGTAGTTAAAATGACTATCGACACAGAATTATTTATAAAAGAAATTGAAAACCACTCAGCAATTTGGGACTCTCGATCTAAAAATTATTCTGATAAGATTGAGAAACGAAATGCTTGGGAAGAAATATATAAAATCCACCTTTCAAATAACTGTCAATCGAGTCGTGATCGTTGCGTGGTTCGCGATTTAGCAGCGCGATTTAGTCGCGTACCAAGCGATTAAATCGCGCTGCTAAGTCGCTAGTGTGTAAGAGGTCTAAAGATGAATTAAAATGGACGCTCTACCGCTGTTTGCGTAAAAGAACCGTCCAAACTAAACGCGCACGAACGTGTACTTTTCCTTTGATGTACCGCCAGCGTATGGGGATCAGTTCTTACCGATTCGATGTATCGATTCGATGATCCCGAAATGAATATCGATTCGTTAAAAACATATATACGATTTATCGATGTTTTTAAAATTCCTTTGTATCCCCAATATTTAACATTTCTCACTTCAACCTGTCCTGTATTATTACAAATAAAAAGACCAAATATAATTTCAAAACTATTTTGATGCATATATGATTTTGTTCGATGCTGTAGATGCGTTATGCCAGTGCAGTGAGTATATACCTTATAAGGTCTACAGTTCATTTTTTTTACTATATGGCGATCGATCGATAAGTCAAAGAACTTTTATGTAGCTATCTCCTTCTAACTTCCGTGAAACGGCCTTGCGGGTTCTGTCATGTTATATTATTTCGTCGTATACTTTCTTAACTCAGATCCTCAGATGTATACGATCGGCATGTACAGTCCCGCGCACCTTAAATGCAGCTCTCGCACGCAAACCTCACTCTTAAAACCTTG
Organism: Dorcus parallelipipedus; assembly: GCA_958336345.1. NCBI lineage: Eukaryota > Metazoa > Arthropoda > Insecta > Coleoptera > Lucanidae > Dorcus > Dorcus parallelipipedus. Next base: position 36,458,546 of record OY284480.1, read on the forward strand.
TGATACAAGGGTCACAGAACTGTCAAATTGTAGCATTTAAGCTGCGCACGACTATACATAAAGAATGAACTTTTGTTAGATCTATACTCATTGCTTATAACCTGTGGGCAAATAAAAATCAGATTAGGGTAGGCGGTGCAAAGAAAATGTATGTCTGTGCTTAAATAAAACGTCAATAAATTTGATATTACTTAATTCATAGCGTTTTTCACTGGGACTAAATTGTGCACTGAGTGCGCACTCTGAATATTCTCATCTTATTTTAACCTCATGTATGAAACGGGATGGAGATATTCTGAGGGTGGACTCAGTGCACAATTTAGTCCCAGTGAAAAACACATTCAGTTAATCACAGACATACATTTTCTTTGCACGCCTACCCTAATCTGATTTTTATTTGCTCACTTTTTATTTGTTATCATTTATTTATCGTTATTAGAGCCTATGGTTTTGAACGTGTATTGAAAGTACCGTGTACACGGAAATCCGTGTAACGATATTCGTGAATTAAATACACGTGTTATTAATTCACGTGTAATTATCTTTTATTCTTCGTGTACACGGATATAATTACACGTGTATTTAAATACACGAATTCGTTCGGTACGTTCAAATCCAGGTTACTTAGCAACGGATGTGTTTTTGTATTAAATACACGTGTAATGTAACTACACGTGAAATTAAAATAACGGGTACCCGTGTATTCAAAATTACACGGACTAAGATCATGATTCGTGTATTACACGTATACTGACATACACGTGAAATAGAGACCTCTAATCGTTATATGCCGATCTGATCAATCTGAGTTAAGAAAACAACGTGACTTCCGACTGCAAGGGGCAAAGCTGCTTCACGAGATAGCTATATAAAAGTTCTTAAAATTATAAATCGATCGATCGGCATATAATAAAAAAATGACGTTTATATTTTATTTCCTAAATAAAAAACAAATAATTAAATATTATATCTGAAAAAGGCAAAACAATAGTATATTATTTTACAAGTTTCACAAGAAGGCTTATTGTAACTCGAGTGGGGTTGGGGTACGACGAGCGAAGCGAAGCGAGCCCCTATTTTTTCGTGTAGTTGACGAAAATAACGAAAATAATTATGAGAGTGTCGAAGAATAATAACTATTATATTATAATATATCAAGGTATGTCAAGCATTTGTTGACATAGTGACAAAACATCAATCAATCAATCTTCGACCTATGAAACGTCACCATAATAAATAGAATGAATGAAAAAAAGTGTTGCTAACTGAAATCGTGAAGAAAAGTGTTGCTAACGAGACAAGTCCCACTTCACGATTTTTGGTTAAACATTGTGTCACACTTTTCTGTCAACTACACGAAAAAAGTATGAAAAATACTGTCAAAAATTGGACCTCATTAGTATACGGGGAATTTTAGTTGTAATGCGTGGCAACACTGACATCTTTTCGTTTTAAACAAAAATCAAATTGACAAGTTATTAATTTTAAATATCTCGCAGCGCTTACGAAATCGTATTTCATAGCGTTTTCGAATGATTGCTCTATGTAGAGCAGAATATCTCCATTTCTTATTATTACATGAGGTTAAAATAGGATGGCGATACTTTGAGAGTGCTCTGGAGCAGTCAATCGAAAATTCAAATTGAGTTTTGATTCTGAGAAATTTTTTTGAACGCTTTTAAATGCCGTAAAACAATCGACGAATTTTGAATATCAATCGCTTTTTCCTATCGATCGAATTGGTGATACAAACGACCGAAAATCGAATTTTAGTATCGAAAACAACTGACGATCGAATTTTACTAATCGGAAAACAATTAATATAAACAGCCAACGCGCCGACCCTATAGATGATTCTGACGAAACTTTCGAACATTCTGAAAAGCCGTAGAATTGAAATTAGAGTTGTATTAAAAACATGTGCGATCGAATTGCTATTTGTTCGAGTTGCGCCGGATGTGATCTGAGTAACCGGAAATCGACCGCTGTCGAAAAACAAAAAAATTGATGACATTTCCTTTGCAAATCGACGGTCAATGATCGAATCGCGATCGTGATCGAAAGAATCTTTGTGATGGTCGGTTTAGGGAAATCGAATTTTTGTTTCAACTCGAATTTATGCTTGTTAAAAACAATTCGAGCATGAAATGTTACAAAAAAAATTTTGAATTTTGAAAATTAGAAAAACAAATGAAGTAAAAAAAAAGAAAGTTCAAAAGTTAACTGAAGAAAAATGGAAAGGTAACGTACCATCCGATGTAGCCTGATCGAGGGTGACCGAAAAAACAAACACCAGGGCTAAGCCCACTTTAACCGGGCCGAGTCCCGCCATGTCACCACTAAACTGGTAGCGGCCACCCCGACTAGCCTTTTATAGCCCCCCCAAACGGTCAGCGCGGTCCCGTTGATAACGTGTGTACACAGCGATGCTGACTTTGCACTTGCTTCCCAAACTATGGCCGCTTTATCTCCGGGTGCTGGCTCTTCTTTCGCTGTCACCATGGCTAATTAAACTTCGCGGGCTTCGAACTATTAATAATTACTGGAAGAAAAAATTATCTACCAGAGGCTCTAAGGTCATGGTTCATCCACCAAAAAAAATGCGAAATAGACAGACAGTCGATTGTAAAATTCGATCGCGTAATGGTGAGAGAGATTATTTCCGAGTCACGATTTGCTTGCTCATCAAATATCAAACAATTCAGACAGAAACAATTAATTTCGAAACTACGTTGCAGCGACCTTTTCAAAACTCGATTGTCAATTGCTACGACCAAAACTTAATCTAGTACATTGAATGTAAGAGAGAATTTATTTGACTTTGTCTTCTCATCAAACGTCAAAAATAATACCAGTCGATTTTATGATTACTCGATTATCATTTGTTTTCGACCAAAACTGGAATCGATTACATTGAACGCAAGAGAGAATCTATTTGACTTTGACCTTCTCAAGAAACACCAGACACTATACCAGTTAATTTTATGGTTGTCACAACTCAATTGGCATTTGTTTTCGACCAAAACTCATTCGATTACATTGAATGTAAGAGAGAATCTATTTGATTCTAACTAGAAATCTTAACAGTCGATTTCACAAATCGATCGCTATGATTGTAGGATCAAACGTCAAACAATCTATGTACTTTTCGACAGCATCGCAGCAACCTTCTTACAACTGTGTTTCGTGTTTCAGAGTTTATACATAAACTAGTTTTGTTGTTTGTACATAACCTAGTTTTGTTGTCAGTTTGCTGCCTGAAACGGTTTCTATGACTGACATGCGAGTCGTTTTTTTATTTGATCTCCCGGTATAAAAATCAACTAAAGAGAATCCCAAGTTTTATATTTTTGGACGAGTCTATTCGAGATGCTAAAATTATCTCGTTTTGAGTTTTTTCTTTCTCGTCAACAGATATGAAATTTGTTTACACGACAAATTCACGTTATAACCTCCGAGGCGTTCGTCGATAAGGATTTCGTTAAATAATCAAAATTTGCGTTCTCCCAGCACATTCGTATCATTTCTGACCCGAATGAGTTTTTAAGACCGAATTTATAATTAATGACATTGTATTGAACAATTTCGATTCTATCGTCTTTTTCTTATTTTTCTAATTTCTTCGAAATTGATCTTTCCGGTTTGACTAGTTTAGAATGGCGCAGGTCAACACGGAAAACGTGAAAAAAAATTGGAAACATCGAAATTTACTTTCTACGTTTTAATTAAATCGGATCGCGATAGTTTGAACAAAAGAGTAAAATTCTTTTGGTAGTTGTAGTGACGGTAAATAAAAACAAATGTCCCCTGCACAGTGTTGCCAACCAACTGAAACGAAAATTCCCTTGGCATTAGCAATAAAATAACTTTTTTGAAAGAAATAAGAGCTTCGATTAGTTTGTAAGTAAAAAAGAAAACGGTAACGTCATAATCTTTAGCAGTTTTTTCAGAAGTTTGTAAAGAACTGATAATAAAAATAGCATTTAAAGCTTCTTCGCTTAACCTATTTTTTTTATTTGTTTGCTTTAAGCAGATCATCAAACCACCTTTTTAATTTTTTTTGTTATATTTCGATGTCATTGCTATTATGTAAGTACTCTTTTTACTATTAGTACAGTTAATTGCAATCAAGAGTGCGAAACTTCACAATTTTTTGACAGTGTAAATCTGTCTCTTTCGTAGTAATTAAAAAAATTAAAATTCTATTTTCTTCCAACATTTACTTTGCTTTTAGACGAATTATGTAATGTCCTTATTAGCCAACCTTCCTCTAATTTAGAAAGAATTAGAACTTTATCACTTTTAGTTAACCGTGACATTGCCTGTCATTTTGACAGCAAAATGACGACACTGATACGAACGAATTATACCAGAGAAAATTAACTGTACTCGATTTATTTGTACAAACGGAGCAAAGTATTTAAGTTCAGACTTATCGAATATAAAACTTAGAAGCATTGAAACACCATAAATTGGGCGAAAAACGTTTAGAACAAAAATGCCGGTTATCATATCGACATGGAACCCGCTGTAAACGTAATTTTCCTGCGGTAGTTGAAGCGTTACAGTGTCTGCCCATAAAAAGAAATTATCAAACTTACACTAATATAAAAATCCCCTGTTTTTATATCACAACGAAAAAAAACCTACTTTCCTTTTCGATTGTAAAAATTCCAAAAAAGAGGGAAAATTCCTTAAGTTGACAACACTGCTCCTACATCTTTGAACATGTTTTTTCTCAACAACAAAAAATTGATAAATGCCGATGCACAGTGGCGTGCGTTCAAAAAAAATCCGAGAAGGCTCTGAACTTGCTTTTATTTTATGACGGTACGTCGTAGCTTAGTACGTATGTTGCAACCTTGAATAACTGTGAACTGTCAACAGTCAAAGGTTTTGTTTAAATCTTCGAGATATTTGTAATAAAATAAACGTTTATTTCATTAATTGCGTTTTATTACCCATTCTATAGAAAATCGTAATTACATGTGTAGGAAAAGTTAGGTTATGTTTCTAATAATCACACGGTTACGGAGTGACTGCAAAATTTGCATTTGACATAAGCCTACTTGATAACGGTTTTTTTTTGAACGCACTTTATAAACAGATCAAATCAGCGGCCAAAATTCTCAAAAATATACACTCAAACAAAATTTAATATACGAAACCTTGTTTAAAACATGAAATAGACTTAAAATTTAATAAAATGACTTACTGCAACAAAAAGAGAATACGCAAGTCACAACAAAAGTACGAATTAATTACAGAAAACGTCGTGATGTAGAAAACTTTAATTTCTGCTTCAAGTTCTATATTATCTAATGGTAACAGAATGTTTTCTAAATATTCTTCTTGATTTTCCTTTTCACTTTCGTCAGTACTTTATTTGATACTAGTAGATGTACACACATTTGTTATCATCGACAGACTTACTAATGTTGAATGTTGATTGAAGGAGCTTCTAACAAGGTAATAACTTCAGAAGGTAATTTAATGCGATTTCTTTTAGTCTTTCTGAAAACTATATTTGAAGTTGAAATGATTGCTTTCAGTATTTTTTCGTAGGCAGGATATTATGTCGGCATTTCGTTCTTTACTACTTATCCTGATATTCAAGTACTGTTGTTTACTCAAGTTGTTATCTAACAAGAAAGCCAGACCTTCTTCTGGAGTATAAGGAATTGGTTTGTTATTGGGTGTAGCTAAAATTTGTCTAACTCTTGTAGAACATTTTATTGTTTCTCGCAAAACCGCAGTCAAATCTCGATCACCAGATAAACTGGCAGCCGTACATGTAGCCTGAAGTAAAATATTTGAGTCTTGTCCCGTCTCTTTAAGTATTTTATTTCCACCTTCTTAGTAAATGACATTTAAGAGTTCATTTTGCTGTTTATGGTAACCAAGTAAACGATACATTACGGGAAGTAATATTTTACTCGCCGGTATAAAAGATCTGTAAAATTTTACAGGCTTGGTTGTCTGTTTACATCACCATGACTACGTCTAGCTAAAAATAACGCCTTCGATAAAAAAAAACGTTTTCATAAAAAAATTAAAGTAAATTAGTTAAAAATCGCCATGTGAAGGTGGAAATAAAAGTTTGTACGCGACACGCTTTGCAACTAATCTTTACTAGGCTCACAAACTTCCAGCTCGCCCATAAATATTAATTTACAAAGCTTGACACGTAAATAACTATTAGAGACATTTCTTCTTTTCGACCTGTTCGATTTTGCACGATAAGAAATCCTATAGGTCGACCAACTTTTTTTTACAAGCGTCTTAGTTAGCCACTTTTTGTTATTATTTAAAAATTGTTTACAAAAAAATCTACACTTTTCCGTTATAGATTGAATTTCATGGTCTGTTAAGTTCTCTTGATCACATTTTTGCAAAACAGAAGATTCTTTTTTCGAACGATTATTAACACGCCACACAGAATAAAGTGTTCCGTAGGTTATCTGTACTGCATCTGAAACGTGTCTTCTAGAAAAAATGCGGTTTAATGCATTTAATTTTTCTAGAACTTTTGAAACGAATGTATAAGCTTAAATAGTAGTTAAATATAATTACCGCCAAACATAGCGAATTTTTAAAAAGCTTTAGTGAATGAAAGAAAATTTAGGGCTCAACTTTGTGAATATCTTTTTATTCTTAGCGTATCCTATATCGTAACATTAATCAAGTTTATGGATTAATTATAAAAGTTAAAATACCTGTGTTTGTGCTGTCCATGTTTATATTCAAAAACGTCTTTTCTGTTTTACTAAACTAACAGTAGTTTAAATTGCTATTCTGCCGATGAATATACACGTACTTGAAAAGACAATAGACTTTGACAGTTTTTTGTTTTATCTCATAGCTAACTATTTGTGAATGCGAATTTTATTTATCAAATAATATTACTTCCATAAACTGTAATTATTATTTTAGTATTTGGGATGTACTATTTATCCAATCGATCTTTACCATTACGTCATTAATTTTGTACGTCCGAATCGACAAATGTTTTCGTTCTCATTTGCTTTTATCCTGTTCTATTAAACAGAGATGGGTTGAAGAACATTTTAGTCTAAAAGATCCATTGGATAAATAGTACATACCACTGTGCGATGCGGTGATGTGAAAATACGTTGATTTTTGAACCTTTTAATTACTTTTTAGAGAGAAGGCTATGAATCAGAAGAAAAACAAAAGAAAATCACCAGGTACAGGTGCAATTTGATTGAAGCTGACAAGGTATTTCATTCCTTTGTGGTACACCGTCATAATTATAAGTAATGTGATCAGAATGGATAAAGACCCCGCATTTACATTTTATTGTGGAGACATTACTTTTAATTCTGACTGTACGTTCGCTCTTTACGTATGCGCAAAAAAATAACAATTATTTTTGTTGTGAATGATTTCAGTAAACTTAATATTGAAATTGATTTTTCTGGATTGTTTGCTTATCTAATTTAGTTATATTTTGGTACTTCTGGGCGACGGTAAATAAAAACACATGCGCCCTACATTCTTGAACTTGTTTCTTGTCAACAACAACAACAAATAAAATAAATTGATAAACGCCAGTGCGGTGGTGTTGCGAAAATGGGTTGATTTTTGCAGTTTTTAATTTCTTTTTAAATCCGAATAGGAGACGTGACCTAAGCAGAAAAACAGAGGAAAATCACAGGGACAAAGTCTGAACTGTGCACGTACAGGGTGGGCAACGGTAATTGAAGGTGACGGGGTCTCTGATTCATACCATGTTGGCATTGTTCTCACTCTTTATCTACGCGGTCAAAGGAAAAGGAAAGCTTTGTTTCTCTATCAAAACGAATGACTAAAACAAAACCGTACATTAATTTGTATTTCGTTGTTCCGCGTCGTTTATAGGTGGACGCACTTTGACTAGATTTATCTACTGCAAATAGCAAAAGTCGCCTATTCCGTTTGTTTGCTTAAACTTTGGCCCGCTTTATCAACGAAATTGTTCAACTTTAACACCGATAAACATTACTTACTTATTTACCGGATTGAATTGCGAAGAAAATCGCCGTTCACCCCGGATCTGTCGCTTTGGACCTTGCGAAAAACATCGTCGTCGACCGAGAAGAAAAACAAGCTCGATAAGAGGACTTTTTCGCGCGCCAAAATCCTAGAGGCACGAATTCCGCTTGTATTTTGTTTGCGGCTCCGGGCTTATCGCCTTCAGAAGAATACAAAATCCATTGACCTTTTATATCTTTGTTGTTTTTATAAACGGTGATATAGGGGGAAAATAAACGGAAAGGCAAACACAATGGATCAACTCGGGTCATATGGGAGAGAGCGAGGGCAATTTTCCTATTAAGGACCCTTTGTTTTAATACGGGGACGGTTAACAACGATAATTGCCCCCTCAATTATTAATGTGTTCGCGGTACAGACGGACCTTACTATTACTATTAAAATCGCGCAGATGTAAATTAAAATTGAAAACAAGCGCAGGAAAGTCATCCAATTTAAAATCATCCTCAGAGAGCCATGGAATTAAAAATCCTGTCTTAGCTAGATTCATAAAACCTGTCAAAATGTTGGGATCACATGACATGATTTTTAATTCCGGATGACTTCGTTTTGGATTACTGGAATCTACATCCAATCGTATTGTTTGTTTTCTTTTTTTTTCATTTTGATCGGAATGCACTGTTTTTAATTTAAAAATTATAATTTAATTTAATAATTAATAAACAAAACATAATCGACTCGGATCTTATTGTTAGTCTTTTGTTTGTTTGTTTTTTTGATTAAACATCATAGAAAACCCACTGTTATGGTGGAAATCAAACCAAAATGAGTTTCCACGTTTAGCTAAACTTGCTAAAAAATATCTAGCAGCGCAAGGTACCAGTGTTCCTTCACTTCCTTCCTTTTCAGTAAAGGTGGCCTTATAGTAGAAGATCGAAGAACAAGTTTAACTTCCGCACACGCCGAACAATTAATATTTCTTTCAATGAATAAAGTCTATATAAAATAAATCATAATTGAAGACTTTGGTACCAAAAACCGGGTAAGTCCATATTTTATCAAAATTTACTTCTAGATATTTTCCGAGTTTTCTGTTTTTAATATCGCGCATGGTTTGGTACAGAAATTAGTTAAGTCCGAGGTATAGAAACAATTTTTTTGTAGCGAGGGCTTAAATGATAATCTGTTGGTTGCAAGAATAAAATAAGTCCAGGACCCATCCGTTCCCAAATTAATATATTTTTTCCCCTAAAATAATACTTTTTTGGTGAGAGAAGTTAACCGGATGTCTACAGTACTGGCACCGTTTTTTTTCCTTCCTTCACAAAAACAAAATTTAAGTTGGCGTAGATTTGCAACTGTCAAAGTGAAGTGTCAAGTTGGATTAGTTAAAACTTGTAATCCAGTCATTTCATTTTTGCGTGTATATTAACACTTTTGCAAAATGCCTAACTTTACAGAACATGAAAAACGAAAATTGGTTCTAAAATTAAGTGAAGAGAGCCCGGAAATAAGTGCTTATAAAGCTGCGGAAATTTTTAAAATTTATAAAATCGGTAAGAGGACGGTCTATAGATTATGGAAAATCATAAAGGAAGGAACATTTACTATTGAGAGGAAAACGGGAACTAGGAAAACTAAAAGAAAGCTAGATTATCGAAAAATTAAGTAAATTCTAAATATGTCAAAAATAAATGGTGCTATAATGGTTATGGCGGATTTCACAAACGTTACTAAATTTAATCATCCGTTAAAAGTAAACAATGTGTTGAAGGTATAGGAATGATTATTCTTAATTGATGATTAAAGTTAAGTGACGTTTGTGAAATCCAGCGTTAAAATTGCAAAAAAATCAATGTTTCAGACAGAACAATTTCAAAAATTTTGAAACAAAACAAGATAAAACATTTTGCCAGAACTGGTGTCCAAAATCGATCCCTGAACAACAAGAACGCCAAATCCAACGTTTGAAAACCTAACTTTAGGTTACTTCAAACCGGTTGTAAAAAAAGATGCCATACCTACTAGCGTTGGCAACCAAAACCGGTTTTTTGGATAATCGATTAACCGGTTTTGAAGAAAACCGAAAACCGGTTATTCGGATAATCGGTTTTTGCATATTCGAATAGTCGGTTTTTACCATTATTTGGATAACCGGTTATATCCGAAACCGGTTTTTAAAGAAATCGATTAACCGGTTTCAATTTTTTCCGGTTTTTGCCAGTACTATGCCATACTAGATGATGAGTCATATTTTCCTTTTGAAAACAATAAATTAACATCAAGTAAATATTATTTTGCAGAAACGAAAAATAATGTGCCATCCAATGTTAAATTTAAATATAGAATGAAATTTGAAAAGAAACTATGCGTTGCTTCTGAGAAAGGTGTTTCAAAACCCTATTTTGTTCAGGCAAATTGTGCTTTAAATGATCTCTTGTACTCAAGGGAATGTTTAGAACGTCGACTAAAACCATTCATCGACGAACATATTACGAATCTGGACGCTACATTTTCTGGCCTGATGGAGCAAATTGTCATTATGCAAGGTTAACACTTGAGAAACTTGAACTAGGCATAAATTATGTACGAAAAGGTGAAAATCCGCCAAATATACCTCAACTTCGTCCCATAGAACGTTTTTAGGCTCATTTAAAGCAAAAAGTCTATGCTGATAATTAGTCAGCGTCAACAGCAGCTAAAGCAACGAATACAAAAAAAAATGCAAGAATTTGACCTAATATACTTTCAGCGTCTATTTCAAAATTTTCGTAACAAAATTAGTAAACTAAGTGAGACTAAAGTTAATAGTATATTACATAACGAGAGTTGTAAATAGCAAATTACGCACGGTGGAAAAGTTGCGCGTAAGCCGCGCAGCGGCGAATGCAAGTAATTCCACAAGTGCGTAATTGCTTTACAACTCGAGTTTTGTACTATACTTTATCTACGACCACAAAAATTACCTTCAAAGTAATCAGCAATGACACTTGCAATTTCGACGACTGTCAATCTAATGTGATGCGGCTACGTAGATCTAACTACAAGCGTGCATAAAGTAGGTGCGTTGTGCGTTTTTCTTACTTTACGCACGACGTTTGTGAACACCGGCTTACTTAGTTTATGTGTTGTACGTAATTCGTCATTTACAGTAGTGGTCGTAGATAAATATGTTAAAATAAGTTTATTAGGACAATTTTTACAGTTTTGTTTCAACTAAAGAATTTTAGTAAATTATTGCCAATTTTAAGTTCACCTATGTACTTTAATATCGACGAATCATCGTAGTCAATAAATAATGTGGTACACTTTAAATATTTCCTAAAATATTTTTTCTTGATTCATTTATTTGTACCGTTGAGGTATAACGCTAATATTTAATTTTTTTTAATGTAAATTCCCCATTTTTTATTGCAAAAAATCCAAAAGGGCACCTGCATCGAATTTATCTTTAATCATTGTTTCTTTTAAGACGCAGTGAACAATTCCTCGCTTTTCGTGATAAGGAGCGTTGATGTGCAATTGTGTGTGTGCAATTAGTATTTCTCATGCGTTTGGTTGTTTCGTTATTTTTTAAATCTTTAAAGTTCATTTTGGAAACCATATTAAAAACGGGTTCCTGTGGGTTTCTAACAAAAAAATTTAATTATTGTACCTTGTACCCCAATAGTATGCCACTGAATAAATAAACGAACCAATCTAAAATATGCCTGAATTATATTAATAATCGACGTGACTGAGCGCTTCTGCAAGAAGAAAATACTTTAGTAAATGTGTTTTCCAGACTTTTTATCCACACTGTATGCACATGCAGCAGAAAAGTTTTCTTGTTAATACTTTCATTTAAATTTTTTGTCGAAATATGTACAATCTGAATGTACCGACCGGCAGGCAGCTGATAGTAAAATGTTCGCACGGAGACAATAAAAGTATTATTACTGTTGTTTTACGTCGCTAGTATTCTGCATAATACTAATTGGTATAGTATTTCCAGCGATAGAAAGACAGATTTTAAATTTCGCGCCAATTTAAAAAAGGTCAATTACTAACATACACAGTCCAAATTGTCACTCTTTGATGCTTTTAAGTCGGCTATTCGGAAAACAACTCGCACCTTGTATTCCTACGCCATGAAATACATGCAGATATGCAATGTTTTGGCGCATTGAAATTTACAATCTGTCTTTCTATCGCTGGAAATACTATAATAAATAATTATGGTCACAAAAGAATGATTACTTGATTACATTTGCTTAAACGAATCTGTTTTCTTCGAAAATGAGAAACCGTGATGTGAAACGACTTAAAGTTCATCGCTGACTATAAAAATTGTACATCTGTTTTAAAGGACGGCGCCGCGACGTGATATGTGGCCAGTTTCTTGGCGTACTGAATGAATGTAACGGATTTCGGGATCACGTTTAAAAAATTCTAAGGAATAGTTCATAATTAAGTAAGAATTGAATGCAAAGTGAAAAGAATGCGCCAGTAGAGGATACTGAAGTTGTGAACGTTGGAATTTGTTAGTTTTAATAGATTTGTGTTAACAAATCCTCACACATAAAATTAAATTATAATAATTAACATTCGAAACAGATTACGCATGAGTTTACTGATTTATTTGTTTCAAAGTGTTGTTATTCTTTTCCATAATTATCATTATTCTATTATAGTTATTCTTTTCGTGAAATAATCTACTTTAGGTAATTTGCTAAAACGGAGAATTTCATTTAAAGGTCAAGTTCACGAAGGCACGCTGCGCGCCATATCATAAAACTATAAAAAACTTTTACGATAGGATTTATTTCGTTCAACTGCTCCTCGACTTTTTAACCAGGGGCGCATCGTCGTCTTGGGGCTAATTTTTGATTAATTATTACTCGAAAACTAAAGTAGAATTTTTTTAACATTTTTCCCTTACTCTCGGACATCGCTTCTTATCACAGTTTAAATTTGTCGGTACAATTAACAGTCACCCTATATGTGCGTTTTTAAAATGTGAAGGGTGCTCTAACAGCATGTGAAGGAGTCAAGCTGGAATAGAAAGAAAACACGCGCACTACAATTACGTCATTTATTAATTTAAAAATACAGATCACTTTAACAAAATTTACTTTAAACCTCCTATATAAAAAAAAAATGCAATCTATAAATAAGTTAAGTTGGAAGGAAGCGGACCAGTTAATAAAGCTAAATATTTCACCCTTACAAAATTCAGACCATCACAGAGGTGGTCTTAAACTCAGTAGAAAGCTGCGGAACTCCCACTAAAAATAATCTCGTAAAATACTTTATCAACGTAGTATGAAAAAGATCATCAAGTCTTATCAATAACGAATACTGGGTTACGCAGTTCATGAAAATTGTGCCTGCCTGTAAAACTGTGAAATATTCAACTTCTAAGGTAAGCAGCTTATGCCAGCAGTAGCTGCTTTATTTCATTATTTTCGGCAGAGTCAACGTAACTAGTACCATCTGGGGCAACTCCTTCCTTTTTGGCACCCTACAAACGACAGCGTGCATTTAAGGAGCAACAACGATGATATCATCATTGTACTTACTTTTTCAATAAGTAATTTAACGCAGTCTTTGTGACCTTCCCAAATTGCGGCTAGGATCGCTGTTATTCCATGTTTGTCTTTCAGCTGAAACATGAATCGCTCTCGTTATCTCAAATTTCACGCTGATAAAGAGACGAAGAAAAATAAAATAAAATGATAGTGTTTAGTTTAGAAAATACGAGGAGCTGATAACGAGGTCGGTCAAAAATATTAAAATTAGCGCTCGCTATCTTGCACAGCCAAGTGATTTATGTCCCGTCGTAAAATTCCGCTCCTAGCATTTCTTAACTGATGAGTTGATGTGAAAGAACTTACGTTGACGTCTGCACCGGCTGAAATTAAGTACCTTATAACGTCTGCCTGTCCGTAGTCCGCCGCGTAAAGGATCGGGGGGCGACCGTCAATTTCGGCATTTATATTCACAGACTGCAAAGAAATGGGAATGAATCATTCATCTTATGACACACAAGTTGGAGGTTACGTGCGCACCTTGTTTTCGATTATGTCCCTAACTTGTTCTAGGTCGCCGTTCTTTATGCCCCATACCAGCTCGCTCATCTTCAACCCCCTTTTTTTTTTCTAAGGCGAGATTTTGAATAGTGCACTTTTGACAGATGCGGCAAATTCTCCTAGCTAGCACCACCGGATTGTTAATTCACGAGTTGCCAACCTAAACGACCGAATTAATCAGGGTTGTCAATTAACTTTCACGAAATGTTTGAATAAGAAGGAGGTTAAAATAAAATAGGTATAATCACTCAAAATTCCAATAAAACCAAATTCGAAAAATCTAATTTAGACTATTGAATATCACAAAATTTGTAGTTATACAAAAAAAAATTGTAGTAAAAAATAACACAATTATCGTTCAAATTAGGCGCCAGAAACAAATTCACACCTGGGCTGCGTTCGAAAACAGAGTGCACCGTCGGTATATATGATCATATATGATCAGCTGATTGCAGAGTACATCGGGTCAGTGACTTACAGTTGCGGACAGAAAATTTCGGATGTCACTGTCATTCCACTGACGTAAAAGTTAAGGAATTCCTATATGTATACGTCAGATGAGTGACAGCGACATCCGAAATTTTCTGTCTGCGACTGTACATTTCGAGAGTGTATACCTGGCAATATACTCATAATTTTCGAACGCATAAGTTATTTTTCGAACGCTTGGAGCGTTCTGTTGGTATAACTCGGTTGTCGTTAGTGTAGTTCCCTCTGCACAATTTTGCATTGAACTTCCGCCGTTGCCATAGTTACCATGTTGAATGTTACATTTAAATTCGAATTTTGTACATTTTATGTCAATTTGAATCATAAATGATGAATATATTACATTCTTATCACACTAAAATGCTACACATTAAAAGAATGTGCGTTGCTTTGTACGGTTGCGGACAAAAAATTTCGGATGTCACTGTCACTCATCTGACGTATACACATAGGAATTTTTTAACTTTTACGTCAGTGGAATGACAATGACATCCGGAATTTTCTGTCCGCAACTGTAGCAATACTTCTCTGAAGATAGTAAGAGGTCACTCAAACCTGGGTCTCTGGCCTAGCTCCCTTTTCAGTATAGAAAAATGGTTCTGAACGCGACCATCCGGATAAAGGATGGGTTCTTTATATTAATTTAGGCGGTCGTGATGTCAGTAAATTTATCCAATTTTTTGTTTTGTCAAAAGATAACAAAAATAATTCATTGTGTAACAAATGCAGGAAACAAGAAAATGGTTGATGATTTGTATTAAAAAAAATCTTTCGCTTTCATTTTTGGGTTGAAAATAAGTAAAAGTGATAACAAATGACGTTCGAATTCGCAAAAACAAAACGAAGCACAGTCGACTGGGGAACAAATTTACAAACGCTTTTTGAACAAGAATTATGCTTCCAACTTGGCAACGTTCCCAACTTAAAATTCTCGGTCACGTAGGAGTCAGTTATAATTGCTCACTCTGTGTATTTTATTTTTTACCAACTATGGTAGCTTACTTACTTAATTTTCATTTTATAGCTGTTAAAGCTTATTTCAATTAATTTTTGAATTTAAAAATTAACTATAATTAAAGCTGGTTCTTGTCCGATGAAAATTGTATCACAAACTCTTTTAAACGGACACTGAATTAAAATTAACGAATCTTATAAGTTCATGCCATTCATGTATGTATTAGTGTTCAGTTTTAAAATAGGACGCCAATCTACAAAGTGGTCAAGAATAACCGTTTGAGTTGGCAATACAATTAAGAGCATTTTTTTATTTGCTTATTTGCAATGCAACCGTTTTGCAATGTTTTGTTGGTTTACTTAACGTAACCTGAACAGCGATAAGACTGCAGGTTATGTGAATAAAAATTAGCGTTTTGAATTTAAAATGTCAAATGACGCTTGTAAAGTGACGGTTGTCAAGTGTCAAGCCATGGATTTAAAACAATGGATGGATAACTATAGGGATATGAAGTGAAGCAGGTGGTACGCGCAGTCTGCCATTTGCAATATAGGCAACGCAATCAGCTCGTCATTTAAATTACATAGTAAATGTTACTAATATAAACTGTCTTTTTAAGGGTTTATAGTATAATTAGCGGCACGTGAAGTGGATATTTATGTAATTTAAACTTCGATTTACATAAAGATGACAGTTTGCTGCAGCGCGTACGGCTGCAAAAAAAGATACAGCGCGGACAATCCTCGATAATTTTTTGGGTAGGTGTTACATATTATTAGTGATGGGCATAATCGGATTATTTCAATAATCGAATTCTACTGATTCGATTATTCAAATAATCGGACTATAATTCGAATTATTTTTAATTCGATACAATGACAAGTCAAGCTGCGCAAATCACACGCGCCTCTGGTTTCGACCCGATTCCGAATGATCTCTTATTCTGCTACTTATTACTTATTTAATTATTTATTTTTAGCTGCCAAGGAATTTTGTGATTATTTTGTTTAATATTTATTACATATATTTTGCACATTCATATATTTATTTTATTTAGTACAAAATGTTTGTCTTTCAACTCAGTATTTTTTATAAATTTAATATTAAACGTTTTCCCAATGTTCTCTAATTCATTTTGGCTCTGAGCTCTGAGTGCTGACTTGCCTTGCGCCGTTTATTTTGTTCTGTTGTTATCCTCACATCCGTTTTAGTTCCACAAATCTGTAGAGTTGTGCGCGAATTATACCCTAAAGTTCATGACATGACAAAAGCCGCAATGCCATTTCACGAAAGTTAGAAGGAGATAGCTATATAAAAGTTTTTTAACATCGATGGATCGACCGGCATATAAAGAAAAAATGAACTCTACTAACCATAATCGGTATTATGAATTCTCTTTACAACGGAAACTCGAACCTAATTGTTGACGTCTTGGGCTGTTATCTGATTGTTCAGCACCTTTACGACGTTTCTGCTAAAGGTTCACTGTATTGAGTGTATTGAATGAGAGTCAAAGTAATAACGAACTTATTTATTCAACGTCTCATCTACAACTGATCTAACGCTACTTCTTAAAATCTAAGGGTGGTCAGGGTGAAGTAAATACAAATTGGGGTGCGTGAGAACTGAGTGTTGCTTCTTAGAACAACGGTGTTTACGTGAGCCAGAGATTCGGAAATACATGGAACACGGTGTCGTCACTTTAACGTTAAATATGAGACCGATATATTTCCTAGAGGGACAATCATTATTAAGGAAAAGCAAAGATTAAAATACTGATGCAAAGTTGCCGGAATGTCTGTTGAATATTAAACACTAACTTCAACCTGATTTCTCGAATTATCGATTATTTTTAATTCGAATTGCGAAATCTGATAATCGAATTATACAGGTTATTTGAATAATCGGATGACAGGTTATTTTTAATTCGAATTATCCCATCACTACATATTATCAGTGCATATGTGTTACAGGGTCGCTCAGAATGATCAAAATGATGTTCTGAGTACCCATAGCTTTCATACACTAGTCAAGGATTAATGTATTAAATCATAATTACATTTTAGAATATATAACCATAATGCTGTTGTCGACATGGCGCACGGTGTATTCAATTCACCGTGGACATGGGGTATGTTCCACTTAACGATCAAAATGATCGAAGTAGCGGTGGCATTGTTCCACATAACGTTCACAACGATCAGAACAATAATAATAGACACCTGGTGCGAGGGTAGGAAAGCGATCACATCACCCACAAAATGAACCTGGGTCGGCGTAAGAAATCACACGTGACGGCGCCAATTTAAAATATGAAATTGAAAAGGTAACATTTTGCATTTTAGACGCAGCTAAACTTAATTACTGTTTTCCGTTTTCCCGTAGCAACTAATATGGACAGCTCAAAAATTACATTGCTCAACATACAAAGTTCATGAGAAGGGCCACACAAAAACCGTTCCACTTCTCTCGCTGTTAAGTCCAAATAATACAAGTGGAACGACGCTACATACTCTATAGAACATAAACATTGTGATCCTTAAGTGGAACTCAGCCTTGTTGTACTTTTGTGAATTGTCATCTCGTTTTAGCTTTAGTAATAGCACGAAATTAGAGCCGCCTTTTTTTACGTCAAGGAACGGCTCCAAGCAACACCGAAGTGCAGTACAGTGCATCGTTCTTGTTACCAAGGGTTTGAAGTTCTAAAGCACCTTCCCCTTGCCTCTCACGTACTACCAATGAACTAAGTGCACGGAACAGTGACAGTGACAGTTTGGAGAAATCTTGTCTTATTAAGTAATTATTATTAATAAGTAATTATCAACAATTATCAGACAAAATTGATGCTATTATTATGTATGTGCATACATTATTTATTGAATTAATAAAATATTAACTGAACTGTGAGATTTTTTTGAATCGTATAAATTTAAAATGAAATATTTCGGTCCAAAACGAAATTTCATTAATTGCAAAAACGTACATATTGTAGACATTTGTATAATAAAACGTTTATGAAAAAATAATTAAAAAAAGTCTTGTATTTTCAGTAAAAGAAATAAAAATTTCGTTTCTCTACAGGAAGTAAATGCGTACCCGCGCTTTTTTGCCTATATCACAAATGGCGGCCGACTGTTAGCGCTTGCTTCACTTGTGTATACGGGTAATGTATAGTTGTTAGACACAAAAACAATTAAAAAAATTAAGTGTTATTTTTACAACAGGACTACATTTTTGAATTTTGATCCGTTGAGTACGATAATTATTTGAATCTAAAGAGTTGATAACACTGTCAGTGGGTAAAACAGTGTGCGCGTGCGACATAACCTCAGTTTCTGTGTTACTGCGGTATCGTTTTATTTACATTTTTCGCAACAATTAACAGTCGGTAAGAATTAACCGAATATAAGAATATAACATATCTATCACAAATACTTGATGATGTAATAAGCTACCCCTCTGAATTTTGACCTCAGTTTTTTATCTCGCAGATTTTTCCATCTTCATCCTAAATGGCTTCAGATTTGGACTCGTTTGTAAACCGTATCCTTTTCCACGCACACTTTTTAATTTTATATTAATTTAAGTATTTAGAGAAACACTTATTCTTCTTAACATGCCACAGACACTGTGTCTATCATAACATCTGATGGAAGGAATTTCATTGTAAGTCTGCATATCTTTGTGTGTTCCAAGTGTTTGCACGTATGTTGGTATGTTGTGTGTATTTTAGGGCACGTTGAAAGGTTTTGACCAGACAATCAATATAATTTTGGACGAATCACATGAGAGAGTCTATTCGAGTACGAGCGGCGTCGAGCAAGTTGCTTTGGGTTTACATATCATACGAGGAGACAATGTGTAAATATCAACTGCGTTTTTGTGTTAAAGAGGTGTGGATGAGTTCTATATGTTTTTAGGGCTATCATCGGTCTGGTCGATGAGGACTTGGACAACCGATTAAACTTGTCGAGTATTAAGGCGGAACCGTTGAACGCAGTCGTCCATTAATTTCACTTACTTTTGTTTTTTTTTTTTTAATTAATATAGGGTTAAGTTATAATTGAGACGTTTTATTTTTACAAAAAAAAAGATGTTATTGCAACCTTGGATTTATTATTGACAGTATATTTTGACAGTTTACGATGGTGGTGAAATGCATGATTATTTTTGTTACGATAATTTCACTGAATGGGGTTTTTGCTATTGATTGCACATTGAATATAGGAACGGTGCTTTTTGCCCCATCTGATGCGAACAAGGATTGTTGGTCTGCTGATAGTTTGGCGTTGCTGACGTCAAGGATGGTCCTTGAAGGAATTTTGCCTGACATAGCTGCAATCGATGTAAACGACGGGCAAATGATCAACGATGTCATTGAGTATTTTCGCCTGTTGTTGGAAGTGGTCCGAAAGAACACTGTAGGCAAAACCAAGCACATAATGTTGATGGCATTGACTGATACTTTAGGTAAGTTGGGGCATTTGTATCTATCTCATTTTTTTTTTTTTGGGGTTTCTCAGGTGGTTACATGAAGCATTTCTTTCTACCAATATCGAAATATGCCTACTATGCGGGAAATATTGATTACAATCTGGTAGTCAAGGTCCATCAATTATTCGATGAGCTCAAGAATTATTTGCGCACCAATGGAGCTGGGTGGTCCCTCCCTCCAAAAGACATTGCTCGCAATGTGACCGCTGAGCCTATTTCGCTAGAAACGAACTCACCCAAAACTGACCCGTGCAAGGGCCTTGTCTTTTCATCAGCACCTGCAGGTAATAACTCATATCAACGTTCAGTTTTTCTGACGCTTAAAGAGTTTAGGTACTCGTAGTAAAAGACGTCGGGCTCTTGAGTCCAACCTTGAAATTCCCATGCCTTATTTCGACTCGAAGACCCATCCATCGGCTATTGCTGTCCCGTTCAAGGCATATTCGCTGCGTAATGTTGAGTCAAAGAGCGCCGCCTACGTCTTGGTGAAGTATTACATTGCATCTACCAAGTGTCTCACTTCCAAATCGGGGAATGAGAGGAGCGTGCAGGAGTTTAACACGAATTTATTTGCTTTCCTCATGAAGAAGGTCGTGCCACATTTTCCAGATGAGAAGTTCTACTCGGCTTTTGGGGGGGTTCTCCGCATTGTAGAGACAATGAAATCCGGAGGTAATTACAACTACTTAATTAAAAAGAAAACTTGAGATTCATTAAGTAGATTTTTTTAGGCTATGTTAAGAATGGGAAGGTGATTGGTAGTTACAATATAATGCCCGACACCGATGAGAAGAACGTATTACTAGAGCAAATGCAAGAACAGCAAGAACAAGAAGAGAAGAATATTCAGCCGTTGACACACGGTGTGGGACACACCGGTAAAGGAGGAAAAATGATGGGGCAGGTAAATAACAATCACATGAAATGCAATAGCATATCAGGTCTAATGCTTGTGTTCAAATAGAAAGAGGCGAAACATAGAAAGAATAAATCCAACTTGATTCTGTTGGCAGCCCTGGCGACGATAATCATTTGGTTCTTCCTCGGGGCCTGTTTCATTTGCTGTCGAATAAGGACAGCACGAATCAAGAGAGGTACTTTACGTCCACAAGTAATCTTCAACTCATTTCGATTGTTTTGCAGACGAACAACTAAAATTAATAGAGAGCGCCACCAGGAAATCATCGAGTACAACCGAATCAATCACATCGAAGTCAAAAGTATGCCTTTCAACTGAATCAATGAAAGCCAAATGTATTAGCCGAAAGTACACTCTCTTATATAATGTTGCAATCATCGATGTTAACAATTTTTTGTTTTGTTTAGAGACAAAGATGTGCCATGCACGCAAGCGACTTGCCCCAACTTTGTCTCGTCTTCCGGCACTATAATTGAGGTTGACAATGAGAAAGAAGATGAATCCGGAAAGTCTGAGTGAGTAATCTGAATTAACTTGATTGGCTCAAAAATAACACATTTTTTTTTATAAGGTCTGCATCGAAGGTAGATGAAGATGAGACTCCGAAGAGCCGGTCGTCTCAATCCTCTCGTACATCCAGTGAAAAGGTATTTAAATAAATGTTTCACAAAGGCAATAATGATCATAATTTCTGGTGTAGGTTTCTGCCACCACCAGTCCAAAGTCGTCTGCGTATTCTTCATCAGAACGTATTAAATCGTAAGATTTAGTCATCAAAGTTGTAAGAGTTATCTTCTGGACTTTTGGTGATTTCAGGGCGCAGTACTACCCGGCGACTTTCGCTTGTCACTCCAGCATGGCCGGCAAGTATAAGGTGGGCTCGAGCACGGATGAACAGTCCTCCAAGGACACCATAAAGAAACCGTTTGTTTTCGGGTATGACTTTCAGACCACGTCAGAAGAGTCATCTCCAAGAGGTAAAACAGAGAAACAAAAAAAAAACCATTATTAATAAAATATACCATGAATTGATAATCGTGACAATTAATTTTTAATTGCCAAATTTAATCAATTTGAGGAAGTGAAATAACAATTCCTGTTGAACTTTTCATATTAGAACAATATTTCTGTTAGAAAAGTTATGCTGTTGAAGATTTTATTTACGTATTGTTGATACATTCTGTTTATTAATACAAAATGTGTACATGTAGTAGAAAGAAATCAAAAGATATTACCAGATCTGCTTGCAAGAAATAAAATAAACACATGAGTATTTTGTATTTGTGAACGACTGTATATACTGTAAAATGCCACAACCTACCGTTATAAAAATGGGGCGTAACGTCATAAAGACAGCTGTGTTGCAAAATTTATAAAATTATGAAAAATCTAAAAGGCGATCGATTTGTTATAGCGTTTTCAATTCATTGCTCTGGAGAGTCTAGAGCACTCTCAAAATATTTCTTATCTCCTATACATGAGGTTAGCACAAGATGAGAATATTCTGAGAGTGCTTTAGAGCAGGGAAAAGAAAACGCCATTAGTAATTTAATTAGGGTGTTTATTTCCAGAAACAAGTGACGGCGAGACTGAAATGGGAGGCAACATGTCAAAATAATTGTGCACATCTCGCAAGGTGCATTTATTCTACCTTTCTTTATTTACCTGTGTATATTTACAGTACAATTGTCTGAATAAATTTTATTTTACGTAATAATTGTACAAGTGAATGTACACTGTTTTCGAATTGGTATGTACCCCACGTGACCTACTTCTGCCTGATAGTTAGGCAACCAACAATACATGCTATTGGCAAATTAGCGGTAACACTAATTCTAGTTAGTAATTTTACCGATTTGCTAATTTTACCGAATTTAGCCAACTGTTAAATTCTCAGTTGTATATATGTATATACGTCATGGATCACGTGGGATACAGGAATAAATGAAAACCCTTAATAATATGAACAGCAAGTTAGAAAATTTGAATCAAGGAATTTTGATTATCTTTAATGGTGGAAATTTAAAATCAATTACATTTAATTTATTTAAAAAAATTGAATTATAATTGAAGTACTCCTAACCTCAATTTGAGTATCCGCTATCGCCATCCTCACATGTGGCGCTGCAATCGCTGCTATTATTGCTATTATGTCCGTTCAAAGGAGGGATATTAGCAACAGTGATAATTGTATACACATTTAAAATTAAGTGATGGGAGAAGCAAAAACATTTTCGTGTATTTTTGCACTTTATTTTTAAACACAAATTCTTTGAAACGGACACTAAATATGTGCACTAACACTTAACGAAGCTGTCGAACGACGGCAAAACGTTGAGTGTTAGTGCACATATTCAGTGTCCGTTTCAAAGAATTTGTGATACAATTTTCATTGGACAAGAACCTGCTTGAATTTATTTTTAAACTATGCTCTCGTGGAATTGCCACCTGACTTCAGTTGCGTCACAAAGTGGGGCGTAGGGTTCGCTGGTGATAGCGAACAGAAGCGGTTTCAACTGTCGGTAAAGCAGACTTCTATGTTCTTGATGTTTCTTTGTTGATTATTATGTATGATCTTTTCCTCTAGCGAAAATTCAAAGAAACTTATCGAGAAGGATTACGCGATTCATTATGCAAACATTAATTAATTATATCAATCAAGCCGATAAAGCAGTGATCCTTTAGTAAAGAGTGAGACATAACCTGACATAACCTTACTTTTTGTGTTTATATATCGGCAGTGGTAGCGGCGTTGTTTACGCTTTATTTTTCACAATTTTTTTTAAATTGGTAAAAATTGGCCACAATATCTCGAATTAAAGCATTTGCTGTGTTCAATTCCTCAAGAAACAGTTAACACGCGACTAATTCGGCGTCGCTAACCTCACTTCTTGTGTTTTGTGAGTATAGTATCTTTAATGTTTGCATTTATGATTTTTTTTTGCTTTACGAAAGCACAATAATTAAAACATAGCGAAAATATGTGATTGTCTTTCTTTTTATGTTCCAGACCAGCTGAAAGTTTCCAAGAGAACCTAGGAAAAAGTGATGTCGTTCGCCCCCTTAACACCTTAAGCAGAAATTGACTCGTTTGTTGATAGAATCACATTGGTTACTTTCTGAATTGACTGAATTATTCTGGGGGAGAGGTAATGGGTCACTATAAGCACGAAGAAAATAAAGCGGCTCATGTTATTTGAATTGAAATCTGGAATTTTTTTTACCATCATGTGAATCACGTCATGCATTTTAATAAAAAATTAATATGGTTATGCTGCAAATGAAGTTACAAGGCATGTGATCTTAGATACAGCAAGTATGATATCTTTTGCAGTCTTCAGATTAGCTTTTTTGGACCTGTTATTAGTACACCATGTAAAGGAGTGCAAATAAAGAAACGACGTAGAGCTGATCAAGGAATGTCATCAGCCGTATATCAAGGATTGATTAGTATGCAGTCCTGCATTGAATATACAGAAATGTTGGAAATATTCCAGAGTGAAAGAGGTAGAAACTCTTCAGTGGCTGCATGTTTTTGTTTATTTTTTGATGACTGAATAAGCAGCTCTCTTGACTGAAGGAAGAAGGAAGGAAGAGTGACGATGTAAGTACGCTGATCTTGAACTTATCCGTAAGTGAAAACAGCAAAAATTGAAACTCCAACTATTTTTATCTTTGTGTTAACATGTCCATTGTCAAATATATTGTTTTAAATGTTGTAATCCGTTGTGCCCCTGTCTTTTTTTCTTAAAAGATCACGAGTCACAATGTCAATTTATTTATACAAAGAGTGTGCATAGCATATTTTTGTAACAATTTGTTGTAACGTGAATTATCTTGTTTGTGAAAATTTTCACTTTTTTTGCCTTTTAAGAATGTTCGAAATGATGTTATGTTCTGTATACAAAAGTTTATTTACCAGTGCAAGCAATTTTTATATTTGCATTTAATTAATTTTAGTAAATCAATGCAAAAAAATAAATAAAAATTTGAAATGTAAAAGTACTGGAAATTGTATTAAGAGTACTGATGCCTGTACAAATGTATAAGCAAGAACCACCCTGACGTCTTTGTCACTACTGTGCCCGAAGTAAATTTCTGTACTTGAAGTATGTGCTCCCTCCACCCTTCTCTTACGCACATCTGCCGCAGGAAACGTTTCTCATTTATTGAAGCGACTTATTGCGCCTTATGCCGTGCTTAACTAATAACAAAAGAATCACATTCGTCAACAGAAAGATTTGACATCTACTGGTGACATCTACAGGCTAAAGATGCAATTATTATTTGTTCGTGATTTTAGATTAGGATCACACGCACTTTTACTTTAATTCACACAGTGCGCCCAATGTTATTGACAGTTGCAATGAAAATATCTATTCTTTCAGTACCAACCTTACAATTTCCTTTGTTAACTAATTAATATTATTCGGTGCAATTATGCACTTATTTAATTACTAATTAAACATAACTCAGGATTAGTTAATCCAAAAGTTAATTTTAAGCGGTGCAAACCAGTGAAAGACAATCGTTAAGTGACCTATTTTGACCAATCCGCTCTTAGATATAACGCATTTCTATGTACTGATTGTCAAAATATGTCACTTAACGATTGTCGTTACTTTTTAACGATATCGCTATGAGTTACAGAATAAGGATTTAAGTTATTGTGAAAGTATTTTTTTCAGTTTGCAGTATTTTTTCAGTTTGCAGTATTTTTTAATTAAAATTTTGACAACACCAGAAAAAGAGGCGCACATTTCTGGGCAATAAAATTAAGCATTAAGTTTAAAGCGGATGCAAAGAAAAGATATAAATTTGTCCGAATAAAATACAAAGTGGTCAAGAATAACTGTTTGAGTTGGCAATACAATTGAGAGTATTTTTTTATTCGGCTATTTGCAACACTGTTGGTTTATTTGACGTAACCATAACAGCGACAAGATGGGAGGTTATGTGAATAAAAATTAACGTATTATTAATTTGTATTTGAAATGTCAAATGGCGCTTGCGAAGTGACGGCTGTCAGTGTCAAGCCCTCAACAACCGAAAGTTATTCCAGTTGTACCATTTAAAAATAAAATTCAGCTCTGCCAACTCAAACAGTGATTCTTGACCACTTTGTATCTTTCCTAATTCGAGAAAATATACTGAGTGTTCCATTTAAAATAATAAAGTTGATACTCATTTGTTAGGTTTCTGTTTGTAATTTGTCTGTTTTTTTTAGTAAATTCTGGCGATTCAGGTAAATTCCTAAAACTTTTGTATTTAATACTTTTTGATATAGCTGAAATCAATAAAAACGGGAAATGTCAAAAAAAATTGAAACATTTTTTCAATATTTTCGTAGTGTGAAAATGACTTTATTAGAAATAGGTTAGAATTATTTGACGCTACGTCAGTTTATAAATAAATAGGTTAGATTTTTTTAAAAGGTATGTATTGTCAAGTCCCTATTGTCAAGTAGACAATTAATTGACAAATGCAACCAAATTTACAATTGGAAAAATTTCATTTCCCGTTTTTTTTTTTGAATTCAGCTGTATGTCTAATAATAAAATGTGTAGACAAATATCATTCAAAATATAAACAAAAACCCTGTACATAAATTTGTGGACAAGATGTGTATAATATAGCGTGACTACTTTAAAGAAAAGTCTTGCACAGTTTATGCTTGTAATAAAAGTAATAATAATATTAGGTTTTGGTTTGTTCCATTGTGAGAGGTTCTGGATAGTTCCGAACCCTCAAAAGCATGCATTCATTAAAAGTTGTGCACTTGGCACCGTTGAAACTGGTCATTACTTTGGTGGGCAACTGATTTTGACGGTTGCGAACTAGTCGGAACCTCCTAATGGAACAAATCTAATGGGAAATCTAAAGGAAATTAAAAATGATGACAAATTTGTGGACATGCTGTATATGAAGTGATGTCATAAAAATTACGATTTTCATATAGAACATTCGAACGCTTTATTTTGTACAAAAAAAGGTGACGGTCAAAACGAATATTTTAAAACAATTTCGCATTCTCAGCATTTCATTGTTTTCTGTCAGAATATATTTGCTGTAAATCGATTTGCGATTTGCATAATTGCGCAAATGATTGTTGTAGCGAGCGCGCATTGTTGCTGTTATTATTGTTATTATTATTATTAGAAAGTGTGCGATGGATTTTTGCAGAATATTCGAAATTTTTTGCGTTGTGAACGTGGCTGTTCCGTGCGGTTACGACGACAGCGCAATCTGGTGCGCGCACACATTTAATAGTCGCCATATTGAAATCTTTCTATCCGAAAATCCAGTAAGTAAATAATCGACTTTGCGAACGCATACGCCAGCTTTTTCGACCTTTTCGAACCACCAGTGAGAATCTACGTGAGAGCAAGCGTAAGTTACCGTATAATTGCCCGCAGCTGCCGTGGTCACGTGCCACATAAAAACCTTCCGAACTTTTCGCACAGAGTTCTGTCTGTTGCATAAAGTCGCAGATTTAATCCGAACAGGTTGTTCCTCGATCGAGTTTCGACCTTTCCCCTGGAAAGAATTTCACACGGCATTATTTTGACAGATGTTCCAATTTGATTGACATTTCGCCGATCTGACGTCTCGTAACGACGACGACAAAATTTTCTAAGGTAGCCGTAAATTCTTGGGCTCCGCTGACGACACTCGCGTTATGAATCACACACGTCAATTAAAACCTTCATTTGTCACATCAGCTGTTTAACCATATTTCTATTGCAGTCTTAAGTAGGGCTGTGACTGACGTTTTCTCCCCCTTTGTGAAACAGGTGACGTTTTCTTGAAGAAAAGCAGTCCCAGAAGAAGAAGTCGAAGTATGTCTGTGTTAAATCAGAGTGGAGAAGAACAAGTAGAGTGCCCGTTGTGCATGGAGCCCCTCGAGGTCGATGATCTCAACTTCTTTCCTTGCACGTGCGGATACCAAGTAAGCCTAATCGTACTCCCATATGTTCTCAATGAAATCATTGCCTCATCTTGTAGATTTGTCGGTTTTGCTGGCATCGTATTCGTACTGACGAGAACGGGTTATGTCCGGCATGCCGTAAGGCCTATTCCGAAAATCCAGCCGACTTTACTCCGTTGTCTAAGGAGCAGGTTGCGCAGTTGAAGGCAGAGAAGCGTCAGCGTGATCAACAGCGCAAGGCGAAGCTCAGTGAGAGCCGGAAACACCTGGCAAGGTAAACATGTTTGAAAAAAATAATTTTGACAGTATCACTGTAGAACTCCATGGTAATCCTATGTTAAGTAATATGCATGATATTTCTGAATGACATGTTGTAGTTTAGAATTAATTTTTGACAGACCCTCTAGTTTTTTTTTAGAACTGCACCAAATTTTGTACAAATTGCACGTTAGTGGATGAATAAGTTTATTTATTTTTCAGTGTGAGGGTAGTCCAGAGGAACTTGGTGTTTGTGGTAGGCCTGCCGTTGAGGTTAGCAGATGCTGAGGTACTCAAGAGACACGAGTATTTTGGGAAATTTGGCAAAATACATAAGGTTGTAATTAATCAGTCGACGGCTTATGCCGGATCACAAGGACCTAGTGCAAGTGAGTCAATTCTTTTCGTTTAATAAATCAAGCTAGTATCTGTCTTTATTAGAATTTTACTTCAACATACCAACACATTTTCCTCGTAATTTATTCATAAATGCATATTTCAATAATTCTGTCTTTTCTCTATTCTCTCATTGATCCACCAATAAAAATAAAATTGCTTCCTATGCCTTTATTATTATTAGTAAATATTGTTTATCTACATCTGGACTTTGTTTACATACTGAAAAATGTAAGACATTTTGATTAGTATCAGAATTGATAAGGAATAGTGGATTGTTAAAGAAATTGCATCGTACAGGAAGTGTCAATAAGTTTTTTGTGTAATTAACTTGCGTTATTAATTATAACCAATTTTGATAACGTGGTGGATTTTTTTTTTTTTTTTCAAATAAAAAAGGTTAGTTTTTAAGATTAAGGCTGAAGTTAAAACTGGATTTTTCATATCCATTGTCCATGGAATTTTCTTTTGGAATTACAGTGTATTTGAAACAAAAAGAATTCCGTTGTTTTGTTATTGATTTTGGATAGATAATAAAAAAAAATATATGTTTAATTATTATCAACTCACTGCATGCAACACAAAAATCTAGACACATAACTGTGTTAATTACAAAAAAATGAATTTAGTTCTAAAAACAAAACATGGAGGGCACTAGTAAATTATGCATAATTCCATCAATTCCATGGACATGAAAAGTCTAGGCTAGAATTTTTTGAAACGTAAAAAAATTGGTACTTCCTAGAGTGGTCAGAAAATATAAAGGACCTGTGGGCAGAGCTTACCTCCGCGAAATTATCGTTATTTACAGCAGGCAGTGCAGTTACTAAAGTGTAAACACAAACACGAACAATATAACACGACCATAACAGTTAACAATAAAAGACAACACCCCTCGTATTCGCAAGGACTGGTCCGACACAAATTTGTATTCTGTACTAGTCACATGACAGGTCCTTTACATTTTCCGACCACTCTAGGAAGTACCAATTTTTTTACGTTTCAAAAAATTCTAGCCTAGACTTTTCATGTCCATGGAATTGATGGAATTATGCATAATTTACTAGTGCCCTCCATGTTTTGTTTTTAGAACTAAATTCATTTTTTTGTAATTAACACAGTTATGTGTCTAGATTTTTGTGTTGCATGCAGTGAGTTGATAATAATTAAACATATATTTTTTTTTATTATCTTCATTAATAATTACAGTTTATGGTGAGGCGTTTGTTTTTAAATTAAATTAAAAAATAGTTTTGTAAGATTAAAGTTCATGTTAATATAGGTTTGTTATGTTCATGGGGTATTACCTTTTTTCTAATCAAAACTAAATCCAATATTTTGCGAGGCGCCTAATACTTAAATATCAACCTAGAGTTCTCATGTCTATATTTAATAGCGTTTTCGTTTGACTGCTCTAGACCACTCTTAAATTATCTCCATCTTTCATTACTACATGAGGTTAAAATAAGATGGGAATACATTCAGAGTGCTCTACAGAAGTCAGTCGAAAATGTTATAAGTCTAGATTGGTCTACGTTGTTTTTTGGCGGTGCACTATTTTGAAATTATTTCGGATATTTCGAAATGTGAATTTTTTGTCGTTAAAACTGACGACAGGTTTTGAAACAGCTCTATAAATTTCAAAACGCTGCGAAATTATTTTTTGAAATTATGAATATGGAGTGGGGGTTAAAAGTAACAAGTTAAGTGCCACTCATAACCTGCAAACGGATTGTGTTTTAAAAAGATATAGGAAAGTTATTTTAGTGGGATCATCATTAATGACGTCAAAAATAAAACAGTTTTGAAACAGCACCAGTCGTTTTTAAAACAGTTTTATACGCCAAAAAACAGCTTAGATCTTTTGTGCCAATCTTCGAGGAAATAATAAACGGGAGGGAATCAATAATGCCCGTATGCACAGACAAATCTCAAGGTAGACTTGAGGAAAAAGTGACACTTAAAGCTAACTTCTTATCAATTTTGCATCGTATAGTTTCATTGTTCTAAGTAAAGGTTTAAGCCGCTTACACAATGGATTTGCATAAAACATAAGCCGTAACAGTAATTCGACCTATGTATATAAAGAAGTGCGCTGTAACACAATAGCTCCATAACGAGAACAAAGCTTGATGTGTTTCTTACGGCTTATGTCTTATGTTTTATGCAAATCCATTGTGTAACCGGCTTTACTTTGGCTTAAGTCTAAGATTTGTCTGTGCATACAGGCATAAGGGCCAGTTTTTCAATCACAAGTTAACTTTAACTATCGCTTTATTCCCATAGTAACAATTATGAACACAATTATTTCTATGACAATAAACTGAAGGTTAAAATTAACTTGTGACTGAAAAACTGTCCCTAACAGTAGTTTCTTGTCCAAAGTAATAACTACATATAGCCGCTGTAAGTATGTGTATATCATATGCTCACATTTTTCAAGATTCTGGAACGTCCACAAACCAATTGTTTATAACACACTTACACTTACTACACTAAATTTAACTATATAAGATCCGAGATATGTCAATTATATTCTATACACTGGAGTTCTACACCTAAAATTACTTGAAAGGAACTTATTTACTGCGCCACTGAACATCGAAAAATTCCAAAACGTAACCTAAAGCTCATTAACTTTTTAAATGAAGTCTATAATAACCTATCAATATATCGAAAAGTTTAGATCACGACATCCTTGATCACTTTCTGACCTAACATTGTAGTAGGATTTCTCGAGCTACCCTTCTGCTGACGAAGGCCCAATTAAGCCTGGAACAATGTTATCTGTGGCGTTGTACAGACACTGCTTGAGGATACCTCTGCAATCAAAACCAACTTGCAACAAAATTCTTTATCAATATGTCGTTTATAACCAGTGTTTTTTTAAATTTGGCGTCGAAATTGGTTGTGACAAGGTGTTTATTATCAGCATTCCTTTCACGAACTTCAAGCTCCGTACAGCATACACGCTGAACCGTTCTGTACTGTTCTGAAAGGAACACGAAATCCAAATTAGATCAACATACCTCACAATGCATCGAGCACCTCCTCATAAGATGGTGCATGAGGGGTGAGGGGAATCTCATGTGAACTGTTCTAGTGCGCGACGCACTTCCACCTACATTAGTGAATGGAACAAGGGCTTGATGCACTTGAGCTGTTCAGAACTGTTCTAGTTTGTGAAAGGAATGCTACTATTGTGAACGCGCCGCAATTTTAATTGTTGTAAATCTTATTTTCTTAGTGTTTGTTTTCATTGTTACAACAGATCTCATTCTTATTGTCGTTCTTCGTTTATTACAATACATTACATTCTTGTGTTGTCCTTATAGTACTGTTGAGTTCGAAACCTCGAAAGCAAGCTTAGGAATTGCAAGTCAATCGTCAAATTAACAATTTATTGTCATGACGATGATGGTTCATATTGAAATTTTCATGGCCGACTTTGACGCCAGATTTAAAAAAAACACTCTTATATGGTACCAATCACAGTTGATAAATAAACACATAAATAAATTCGTACTACACTCAGATACAAACCAAAATCGGACTATGGATGTCAACAAACCGGCATATTGCAGAAACTGACCTACCCTAAAGTGATCACTTCCGTCAAATGTAATGGCATTCTCCCACTGCCGTACTATTAATTTTATCTTCATTGGTGCCAATAAAGTCTTCTTTGATTCACTAGGCCATTTGCACTAATAAAAGCGACATTTGCGCGAATTTCCTCGGCCGATATTTTTCATGACCAACCTACACCGAACTAGCTTCTTGTGACTAGCTTTTGTCTTTACACGTGGCGAGTTTACTAGCCAGCGTGTAAATTCGCCAGCTAGTAGCCAGTAAAGTTGACGGGTGTTCAACTTTTCACGCTCCGTTTTTAGCGAGTAAATTTTTCAGTTAGTTTACTAGCTACTACAAGTACACGTAGCTTTTTTACTATCTGCTAGTAAACTATCTAACTAGCAGTCAGTAAACTAGCTTCGTGTAATCGACGCTTAAGTCACACAAAAAAATAAGAACGTCTTGAAGTTTTTACGTCCATCGTTTCCATATCCATAATTATGTCTACAGTTCCATGTCTATGGAATCGTGTCTCATTTGCCATCGGATTAAGAAGTCAGTCATTATCATTAAGGAAATTGTTGAAAAATTATTGAATCAAATTTAAAAATATCCTTTTCATTCATTAATCAGATCGTGACATTAAGTTGTATGGTTATTAAAAAAATTCCATGAAAAGTTATATCTATTAAATTTGTACCTACTCTAAGATCTCTGCACCTTAGAGTATTAATCCTATAGATATGCACTCTAGATTGCAACAATATCTATACATGATATTTAAAAAATGATATCAGTGACTTTATAATGATTTCGAAACACGCATATTTTTAATTTTCACGTGTTTGCAGGTGCGTATGTAACGTATATGAAAAGTGATGATGCTCTGCGGGCTATCCAAAGCGTCAACAACATCAGTCTTGACGGTAGGCAGATAAAATCCAGTTTGGGCACGACGAAATACTGTTCACACTTCATGAAGAACCAGCCTTGCCCAAAACCCGACTGCATGTATCTACATGATTTCGGTAAGCATACGAAAACTTTTCCCAATTTCAGTCCACCACACTGATTTATGTGTTTCACAGGATTGTACAGTTTTGTCTTTGCTGATCCTTTTAATAGTTATCGTATTTGTTTAAAGGAGATCCTGAAGCGAGCTTCACGAAGGAGCAGATGCACGCGGGCAAGCACCAGGAGTACGAAAAGAAGCTGCACGAGGCGCTCTTGCAGAAAATGGCCACCCAGAACAAACAGGACCAGATGGAGGTGAAACAGCAGACGACGAAAATCAAAGAGCCATCGCAGCAGCAACAGCAAGGGGGAAGCTCGACGGCGAACGGAAAAGAAACCTGGCCTCAATTGAATGCGGGTGAAAAAGGAGAGAAAGTAACAGAGAAGAAATCAGAGAAGGTCGACAAAGAAAAGCCACAGCGAGGGGGTAAAAATAAAACGAAGAGCGGAGGTGGAACGGAGAGTAAGAGAAAAAATTGTGATACGAGTCAGGGTGTTTCTACAAGTAAATCACATCAAATTAGTACGGATTGTAATAATAGTAAACATGATAAAGTGCCAGCAAGTAAGGAGCAACAGAATTTGAAAAGTAGGAGTCAGAGTGAGAGCAGTGCGGAAAACTCAGTGCCGAAATTGTCGCTCTTAGATGATAATACGAGTTTCTTCTCACAGAATTCCTTCCAGAAATTAGTTCCTGATATAGAACAACACCATCAGAATGAAGAGGAGATAAGTAATCTGGATAATAGTCACAGTTCACAAATTTTAAACGATTCACTTCCGGATATAAACAGCTGTGAGGACTGGGAGGCGGCTTTTGGCTTTTCTAAACACAGCAACCACCTCGAAGAGCTTGCGCAACAGAGGAACACTGTTAAAGATACCTTAGAAACATTCAGTAACAATGGCTTCGGTTCTTTAGGGATGGGCTTAAATCAAAATGACAGTCTCTTTGTTGGTAAATTAGACAGTTTTAACCACTTTGATGGCTATACGAACAGTGGATATGACTTCAAAACCAAACTCTTCGATAATCTAAGCAAAAATAGTAATCAATTCGCACAAAGTGTACCGTTCAAGAATTTAGTACAAACGAACCTCGAAGAAAGACTTCATGGCCAGTATGGTCTATCAAACCACAGCAAAGAAATCAATGGTATAAATGGACTCAACGGAGTTGATCACATGTCAAAATTCTTCACAGACTTTTATAAGAATGGCCAGAAGGATCTTATAAACGGACTGAGTCAGAATGGCCTCAGTCAGGGCTTGAACGGGATGCTGCAATCCAACAATTTCCTCCATAGCCTCGCAGACAAACAAATGCTGCTGCTGCAGCAGAAACAAATCGAGGATCAACTCATGATGCTCAGCATGAAACCTCAAGGTTTGACTCAGACGCAACAGCAACAATTCTTGCACAACAACCACTTCGTCAATGGAGATGTCATGCCTCAAAACGGACAGTCGTTCGGACCGTTACACAGCCAGATCTATCGGAACAGTTCTCTGCCTATTAACAAACATAATATTAGGGCCAATGCGGAGGATGAACTTGATTTCGATCCGTTCCAGGAGACACAGAAAGCTTTAGCCGAGTTAATCGAGAATGAACAGAGTTTGAAAATACACACTTCAGGTGAGTTTCACTTTTTGAGTTGCCTCATGTTTATTGTTGTCTTTTGTAGGACACAACTCCGTTCCAACCAGCCAAATGAACGGGTTGATTCACAATCAAAGTGGCAGTGCTCACTTGCCACCTCCACCACCTGGCTTTATTCAACCACATATGAACTCGTTTGGTAAGTTTAAAGTACAATAAGTGAATAAATCAATTGATCGGCTTCATTCATTAATTTAAAATTATATTTTAGTACTTTAGTCATTTCCTTTTTTAAATCGTGTAGAAATTTATTACATAACCGATTTAGGGTCGAGATATCCATCTCTTATTAA
Organism: Dorcus parallelipipedus; assembly: GCA_958336345.1. Classification (NCBI taxonomy): domain Eukaryota; kingdom Metazoa; phylum Arthropoda; class Insecta; order Coleoptera; family Lucanidae; genus Dorcus; species Dorcus parallelipipedus. Next base: position 36,493,594 of record OY284480.1, read on the forward strand.
AGTTATTTGACGAATAACTTGATCTTTCTGAATTGTTGATTGATTTTTTATGAATTATTTCCATGGTAGTTATGCGTCTAATAACTATTAGCCAGTTTTTAGAGATGGATATTTCTGCCCTAAAGGCCTGATCTTTCCACCTGATAAATTTATTCGACGAAAAACTTTACGAAATCACCATGGAAACCATTCATAGAGCCAGTTGTACAAAGTAGGTTTAAACTGACGCTCAACTGAACCAGATTCAAAGTAAACAAATTCGCATAGAATCTTAATGACATATGGCAATTAATGCATTCATAAATAAAATTTGATGCGATTTTGTTCACTTTGAACTTGAGCGTCAGTTTAAACCTCCTTTGTACAACTGGCCCATAGAAATCTAATAGCGTTTTCGACTGACTGCTCCAGAGCACTCTGAGAGTATCTCTATCCCGTGTTATTACATGAAGTTAAAACGAGATTGAGATAATCTGAGAGTGCTCTAGAGCAGGGATGGCGAACCTTTTTTTACCAAATTTAAGTTAAAAATTTTGTAGTAATGGACCGCGGGTCAGGTATTTTAAGTCATTAAAAAGTACATCATTTTTCTTGTCTGATTCTGACGTATTATACTTATATAGAACGCGACAATTACATACAAGGGTCACTCTAAATATAATGACGGGTCATGCGTTCGCCATCACTGCTCTAGAGCAGTCAGTCGAAAACGCTAAAAGATTAACAAAAAAGATAGGAATGTTAGGTTCCTAGCTAAGGCTAATATCATTCCTCTGGTAAATTAGTGCAAAACATAACCAAGGGTATGCGGATAATGGGTTCTTATTCTTTTTTAAATTTGCAAATTTATAATCTACAACCATTTAAGAATAAAATAACTAACCTAGAACACGTAATATTTGTAATATTAAAAATATTTAAAATAGCAATTCAGGTATGAATCAAATTAAAAATATATTACAATATTTCAATTTCTAATTTTCTAAGAAATATTATTGTCCAACTACAAACATTTTTATTAAAAAAATTGACTTGCTAATAAAAGTCTTTACAAACTTGCAAACCTGTCAATTTCTCAGTTGTGAATGAAATGTCAAAACCTGCCTTCTTCACGGATAGGAAGTAAAAACGTAGGCCCCTTGTCAATATGATATTCGGCACATTAAAAATTCCTACCATGGATGGAATTCCTCCGGATTCGGCTAAATTCTAGTAGAGTTGGCAATGTAAACCTAGCGGTTGGCGCCCATAGGTACGAGGAATATTCCACAACCCGATAGATACCTCGCTCATTAAAAAGAAAGAACAGAACTCTTTGCAATATGTTTTTGCCGTAGTTTATCTGACGTCATTATTATTTATGTTTTGTGTTTAAGCAAAGTAATTATTAATCAATGGGACCTTTGATTGATTCAAGTGATTATATCTAAATAGAACACAAATTAGCTTCATTGAATAAGTACATACACAAAGTATGATGTTAAAATTCAAATATAAACGTAGTTAAGCATTTTAATGCACCACGCATCGTTATTTGGTATCTGAACTTCACAGCAATTTTAAAGATTTCTCAACAATACCATCTACTACCACCTAGTAAATTAGTGCAGAACTAAACCAACAGTCATAGCCTTGACGACTTAAGATTCCATGCCCTGATAGAAATCAAGTTAATTGCCAAATAACGTTGTCGGGAACTTTATTAGGAGGTGGAAAGATCGGGCCTTAATCAAATAAATGAGATACATTCGATTTACTCTACTTTCTGATGATCTATATTTTATTAAGGCCCGGTTTATTCATCTCTGAGTAAGTAGCCAGTCAAATACTTGATGATTAAAGATAGGACAACGCGTTGTGCTAATCCGTCAAGTTATAACTTGGCACTTACTCAGAGATTAATAAACCGGGCCTTAATAATAAAAACGCGTTTACTTATTCCCTTATATGCTTATATCACTTATATTTAATAGTAATAATAGTAATTGAAATAATTACACTCTGTTGAACATTTAGATGTAATGAGTTTATGATAATAATTCTGCTCCAGACAATTCACATTAATTCGAAATTACAGACATTTCGCTGCGCGTTGATAGTTGCATCATTAAAGATTTTCAAGAAAAAAAAAACGCTTTAGAAATTTTAAGTCCACGGTCATGTAGTGTAGACGTCCGGTGAGTCTATAGTTTTTATGTCCATGGTGACATATTTAATTCACTAGCGCCTTCTGTTATTATTTACTCCAACTATTTATTTGCGAGATGCGTAAAATTTAAACATTTTTAGTAGAAACGATTAATTAAAACATAAATTTTAGTTTCTTGTTTTTGATTATGGTTTTTTTTGTAGGTAGCAAAATTTTACCATATTTAAATATGAATAGTCAACAACAAATTAATAATACATCACAAAATTGGCCGAACAGTTATAATTTACTACAACCACAACAACAGCAACAACCGCAGCATCAACAGCAACAACACAAAGGTGAGTGCAAAGCTCGTCGATTGTTACCGAACGTCCAGTACAGCGAATTGGTTCTGGCAAAGTCGCGTTACTAAACGAGTGTTTTATAGGACTGGGAGTGTGTAATGATTGGAAAGTATTAGATCCGGCTATTGTTTCGTCGTCTAGCCGATATTTCTCTATAGCAAACGTTGGCCCTCACAGGGATCAGTTCAATGCATTACCGCAGATAGGTGCACAACAACAGCAGCAGCAGCAACAACAGCAGCAGAACGGACCAATAAGAAATTCATACGATTATCCACCAAGCAATTCTTCGTTTTCGAATCTAAATCAAATTCAGCCCAGTTACAATAACTATTCACATATAAACTCACAACAAAATTTACACTGGCTAGGTAGCGAATTAAATCCACAGATATCCAGCCCTCCGGGTTTCAGGTCCAACAGCCAAGCCACGAAGCAACAAGAATGCTAAACAGCTGAGAGTCACCATAAGCAAGACCTGAACGACTTCCCCCATCTCGTTTTTAAGCGTGCGTTCGTGTGCAATTTTTTTTTGGGAAAGCTCGTTTTTTTTCTTTTAATCACGTCTAAATTCATCGTTTTGATTGGTGGGTTCGTTTTCGTCAGTATTTTTTTTTGTTTTCGTTGTGATTGCTTTCGGAGGTTACAGGTGGCGCACGCCGGAAAGCAGATGAGGCGCGCCGAAGCGGAAGTCGTGCTATCTTTCTCTGTTGTTTTGTTTTAACGTAAACGTAAATTTATTGAAATATTGTGGGTGCGAGGCATTCAATGAGTTGAAAACAAAAGAACTAATAATTATGATTACTTATATTCATTATCGAACATTGATTATATAAAAAGAAAACAGCTAATATAATACATTACATTAATTGCGCCGTTTTATTTAAGCCACGCCTCTGATATTCCTTTGTTTTATTCTTTGTTTTCCTTGTTCCTTCCTAACATTTCATTTTTTTTGTAGACAAAAAATTATTTTCAACAAAATGTTAACAATACGAATTTATTCCCTTTTTTTAAAAAAAAATTACAATAGAAAATTTTTTTGCATGGTGATCTCACAAAGTACTATAGTCGTCAGGTGTAGCTAGTGTGAAGTCTAAAATTTCATCGCTTGTCAAAAACCTGACGTCACTTTGACTGTCTCCATTTCCGCTCTTCATTTTTTTCATACTCAAGCAATTGTTTCGCGTGTACCTCCTTGCAATAAAAACGACGAATAAAACACAGACGGTAACAGAACATACGGAAATGACTACGATGGTAATCGATCCAGTAGCGCCCTCTTTCGGCTTTTCTTTGATCGTGGCAGCCTTCTCCGAATTCGACGTTTCCACGTACTCGTAAATTTCCGTTGTTGCCGCGTATATGATTGGAACCGACGCTTCTTGTTCGGTGACACTCGGGAGCGTCGCAATGTCGTTGATTAACTCCAACTTTACACTGGTCTGTCTTACTTTTTCAGTTGTTTTTGTTGTAGGGGTGGTACGCGTCGTTTTAATTGTCCGAGAAGATGTGGGCATAATACGTTTTTTAGTAGGTGACGCCCTTCTGGTTGTTGAAGGAGTTGTTACTCGAATCGTCGTTGTAGGAGTTGTCGCAATCGTTGTTGGTGTCGTCGCAGTCGTTGTTGATGTAGTTGCTGGTGTCGTTGCAATCGTTGTAGATACTGCAGGCGTTGTCTTCGTCACATTAATTGTAGCAGCCTGTACAATCGTTCTTTCACCCGTCGTATTTTCATTTTGTACCATAGTTGATGTCACAGCAAAATAGTCCGTGTAATCGGTTGAGAAATCGCCTTTAAATAACAGCCAATTTAACTAGTAGAATTTTTATCCACCTAAGTTATAATACCTAGAACACAGATGGCGATGTAATCGGGGCAGCACGTGTTTTTTTCAACGCAGGTGTCGTCACAATCGCAAGCGTCTGATGACGTCACATTATTTGGCATATCGCAGCGATTCATGCACGATCCGTAAGCAATAGTGTCGGTGTATGTTTCGGATTCGCTAAAACATAGAGGATATTGGCACAAATAATTAAAGGACGTATTTGAGTTTATACGAACGTGGTGGTCGCTACATCCTCATCTACACAGTTTTCTATGATTTTGACGTCGTCAATGGCTATGTCGCTGATGTAACTGGTTCCTCTCACACCCTCGAAAATTATCTGTAAGAACGCGTTAGTTTAACATTAAAATCATTATGCCCTGTTGCACAAACTTTTTAAATTTAAGTGGTGTTTAGACTATGACATTATTTATAGATTTAACAAAATGTTAGTCACATTCTAATTGATACTTAAATTGAAGTTTAAATGTCAATCAGAATGTATTTGACATTATACTGACCATACGTAAATGTCATATTCTAAAGATAAATTTAAGCTCTGCTTAAAAAGTTGGTGCAACCGGGCATGTTTTTTAAGACTTCAGATATGTCTAGAGTATTAATGTCCATGTACGCAGTTCGTTTTATCAGCGCCACTTGTATTTTCTCACTGGAACTATACTTTAAACATTTTTTTTAAGGCGCGCAAAATTAAAAAAACTTCTTAGAACCGTCCTAATTAAAAATAAATAAATAAAAAAAAATGATTGATAGAAAGCAGTATTTTTTTAACTGCTGAAATTGTTTGTTTTCGTCGTCAGTTTTGAATACTCGCCTGAAAATCTTCATCGATTGGACCCAAATGCATCCAACTTTTCAGCCATAGATCGCCGTGATTGCCACTCTTCCAGAACACCGAATTTTCCGGTCGGAAAATCCACGACTCGCTGATTTTTTTCACGTAAACGCGCAATTGTCCCATCGACATTCCGTACATGTGATAATAAAACTCCAAACAGGTGTCGTTGTCTTGTCGATCATATACAGGGGATATTAATCTGGCGGTATCGTTGACGTTCCGCGATGAAGATTCGATATACATGTAATAACCTGAATATTTACTCATTTAAGTTTGGATTTATAAATTGATACTTTTTTAAATTCAGTCTAAATCTTCATTTACCATTGCCGGTCTCTCCTTTCGTATGATCGTAAGTGGGGCCAGTCCCGACGTGTCCGCTGGGGGTCTTGAAGTTCATCCGCGTCCAATCGAAATTGTGATTAAGATCGTGACTCCACCCACACAGGTCATCGGTTTCAAAATCGCAGCTCAGAGATGGCGTCACGTGCGTGGCTGAAAAAAAAACAAGTCTTATTTCCTTCAGGACGTCCTGCGGGTAAATAACTTACGCAAGCAAGTGGGCAGGTAGGTGTCCCAGACGCGGCCGTCACACGAAGTCATATTGGGCCCATTCAGTTCGAAGCCGGGCCTGCAGAAGAAATTTAAGACAGCCCCCCGGTGTGACGCGTGTATCAACCCGTTTGTGGGGGGCTTAATTTTTTGGCAACTCGCTCCTAAATAGTAAGTAAGTAAGTAGACACGTTATTCAATCGTTCACTATTACTTACTGACGCATTTTGGCCTTGGGCTGTCCCACTGTCCGTTCACGCATCTGGTGTACTTCCCTCCTGCCAGAAGATATCCCTTGAAGCATTGGAACTCCGCGAAGCCACTTTTTTGGCGGAACCGCACTCTGCCATTATTGAACACCACCGCTGGACATGCTGGAAAATTCCCAGAATTAATTTGGGGCTGAAGGAGAGATGTAATAGCGACTCTTACGTCTCCTCGGCCTCCTGTAAAGGGCGTCGTCTAAGCCGACGCACAGGCACAGAAGAAGCCACACTCTCATCTTTTTTGGAAAAGAGAGCGCATCACATCATCGAAGCAAACACAGGGTGAAACTGGCGCTTACAGCAACGCACACGGAATCTGTAGACGAACTTGGAAGTTTTATCATCGGCGCTTCCTCCGGAAATTGATAGAGAAGGAAGCAATAATCTTGGAACTGTGCAAAACTGTGCTCTGGGATAATTGCACTGTTAAAATAGACGGAGCTGATAAGGGTAACCACTGGAATTACCACCTGTTTAATCAGCCTAAAACAAGAGAGTAACGCGTTAACAACCAATCGAAAGCGATTGCAGTTTTTCTTTTGTTGTTCGTCTTTTTAATTAATTTAAGTGACCTGCGAATTTTTTTACGGCCTGTATAAGTGACACTTGGGAGCGATTTTTTACGGCCTGTATAGCAATTCACGTGTGTTCCTGTAAGTAAATAACTGATGTCAAAACACTTATCCAGGTGAATAATAGATGGCAACACGGGCATTTCCTCGGGGAAATTGAGAGATTAAAACAACCGATGTAATAAACGACTGTAATTATCACCTGTTTCAATACCTATAAGTCGGTTAAAAACAAAATAGAAACGCCGACTTTGCGTTAACAACCAATCAAAAGTGACGTCTTAATTTTCTTCATTAAAAGAATTTAATTAGAATTTAATTTAATTTAAAAGTATTTCATGTAAAACGCAGCGTATTCTTTAATTACTGTTATCGGCAAAATAACAGTGAAGTTACTGTAATTATTCGTTTATTTTTCATTGGTAATTTTTATTTGATCAAAATACACCAATTATATTATTTTTAAAAATGCCATTGAATTGTTACGGATTATAAGTATCCACGTGTGCTGACACAGGTAGATAATAGATGGCGCGCTGATTGCTTATCCAGGTGAATTATAGATGGCGATATCCCAGCGCCGGCTATTTATATCAGCCGAGACAATCGCCTTAACATCTAGTGAGTACGACTCGGCTGACGCGACAATCAAAGAGAAGGTGAAACGCAGTGTGGCGGACGTAAAATCGAAACGTGTTTTAAGAGCAAGTGAACATCGTTGCAGTGAACGAGCAAACAGTAAAGATGCCGGTCTTTCACACGAAAACAATCGAATCCATCCTGGAGCCAGTTGCACAACAGGTAAAAAAATGAAAGAGCGAGCGAAACATGAATGAAGTCAGCCAGTAAATTTAAATGCATACAATCAGCATTGTGTGGTTCGCGTGTTTTTGATATTAACGGCGCGGCGCTGGCAAGTTGCCCGGCCGCTTCGAGATTACTCATGAATTTACTCGTGATATTTTTAAACTTCTTTTCCACTTCACGCATAAACAAAACACGGCTCGCGGTGTTGAGGAGGCACGCCTACTGCGTGTGACATTTGTCAGTATAATTGTAGTCAGTCAATTGTGTTAATGATGTTCTTGGGTTTCCGATCGTGTTCGACAGGTGTAACGTGGGCTTCCGTTCGTGGACCCAAAAAAGGTTATGTTACTCTCTACTACGGCTTCTTTTGTTTATGTTGTCGCCTGCTACACGCGCCCACTGCAGGCGCCGTCAAGAAATGAATTTCCAAATTTAGTCATTTCGGAAAATCTGGGGGGGATTACTTATCAGCGTTGGACTTGGAATAGATAGCAGACCTCACGTCTTCAAAAATAAACAAGTTTGATAAGGAAGTCCTCGTATCAAATTTTCCTAGATTTCTAAGAAAAAGAAAATATAAAAGATTGAGGTTGTCATCTGAAACTGGCAACTCTTTTTTTTTTATTGTCATTTTTCTAACACTGAAGTGTTTTTTTTTTTTTTGTAAACTTCGTTAGTAGACATTAAACTTCGATTGTTTTATTTTTTATTTTAATTGTTTTCGAAACTGATAGCGTTTTCGATTCAACTGCACCGGTTGCACTCTGTGTATTTGCATCTTTTTTTGACCTCGTGCAATAACGAGATGAAAATACTCTAAGCCTCTGAGTGCGCACTAGTGCGATCAATCGAAAACGCTATGAATTATTAACTTTATTTTCATTGACACTTTTTTAATTTTAACGGATTTATTGGGCAGAAGACGATCGTCGTTTGTATCTGCCGAATTCCGCTGTCAGTTTACCGGAAGAGTTTTGCCGCTGGACTTTTTAGATTTGTTGGTCGAGTAGCACTTTTCAATTTTTCAACTATTGAAATTAAAGGGTCAGTTAACTTGGCCCCCCCCAGTAACGTTTTTCAAAGTTTTCTTGCACCAAATGATTGCACCCTTAATGCACCCTTATGCACCACCAAAATAAATTTTTGCACCCCTCCAGGAGAGAAACTGCAGGCAAATTTCACTGGGAGGGGCCAAGTTAACTGACCCGAAATTAAAGACATCTTTTAGTAAAAGTTGAAAGACGATTGTCATTTGTTTTTACCGAATATCAATGACTAAGGCCGGCCTTCTAAATGCCGGTGCCCGGGTGCAGTAAGAACTGTGGGGCCCTTTTTTTTTAAGAACAGTGTAATGGTGTAGAAACCGGAACTCTGTACATTTTATTACAATTTATTGTTTCAAAATCAGAAAAGAAATGTTAAAATCATAAAATTTAAACGTATGACTTTGAATTAGAATCAAGCGATCAAGTTAAAACAAAACTTTAGTCTAGTTTAAATTTGACGCTTCTAAAGATGCATTTCGTTAGAAAGCTCATAGATGGTGCCACTAAAAATTTTGAAAAATCTTTAAATACAGTAGACCTCGGTTAGAGCGAACTTCAAGGGACCATCAAAATCGGTTGGTTATATCCGTTCGTAATATGCGATAATGCCACAATAGAGAAAAATGACGAGACTTGAAATGTAGTTCGTTATAAGCGGTGGATCGCTATAACCGAGGTCTACTGTATGTATTTTTAAGTTAGCGTCGTATGTCCAAAAGTAAATTCATATTTTTAGAAAATTGATTATGTACATATTTGCAACCTGTGGTTTAAATGTGATGCTTTTAAAGATGCAGTTCGTTAGAGAACTCATAGATGGCGCCACTAAACATTTAAGAGAAAAATTCTCTGAATATTTTTAATAGCGATTTCGAATCACAACCAGTGCACTGAGAGCATTTGCATCTTATTTTAACCACGAGATGAAAATACTCTGAATTCACACCAGTGCAGTGCAATCAATCGAAATCGCTATAAGTAAACGGTGAAGTAACAAAAAACTGAAAAATTACGAAAACTACGTACGAACGAAATTATTTAAAGAAATATTATGTTGAAGTTGGAGTAGTATGTCCAAAAGTAATTTCCTGTTCTTAGAAAATTTACTATTTGCAACGTGTAGTGTAAATTTGACACTCTTAAAGTTGCACTTCGTTAGAAAAATCGTAGATGGCGCCACTAAAAATAAAAAAAAAATCTAAATTTTTTAAGTTAGCGATGAAGTGACAAAAAGCTGAAAAATTAAGCTTTTCGTACAAAGAAAATTATTTAAATAAATATTGTTTTGAAGTCGTATGTCTAAAAGTAATTTTCTCTTTTTACAAAATTTATTGTTTGCAAGGAGTAATTTAAAATTTGACGCTCTTAAAGCTGGAGTTCGTTAGAAAACTTATAGATGGCCAGATTAAAAATTTAAAAAAATCTAAATATTTTTAAGTTTGCGATGAAGTAACGAAAAACTGAAAAGTTAAGAAAACTTTACGTCGAACGGAATTATATTTAAAAAAATATTGTTTTGAAGTTAGTTAATAGTTAATTTCTTCTTTTTGGAAACTTTATTATGTATGTATGTATTTGCTACGTGTAGTTCAAATTTGACGCTTCTAAAGATGGAGTTCCTTAGAAAATTCATAGATGGCGCCACTAAAAATAAAAAACTAGAAAATTAAGAAAACTTTATAATCGAACGAAACTATTTAAAACCGAGTATTGTTTAGAAGTCGGTTGTTGAAACTTGTATAAAAGGCGTAGATTCCTCTTGATAATGTGGGTTCAATTTAATTTTCTTTACGAACTTAGAAGAATACTTTAAGAAATCACTGTACAAAGTCCTCTTGTTTATTTTGTAAATTTTCATAAACTGTTTTTCTCAAGGCAGACTTAATTTCAATAAAACATTACCTTTCAAATTGGCATGTGAACGTGAACATCGGTATAAAAATTTAAGACCTAATAATAAAATGTAAGTAAAAATTCGATCAATTTGCCAAAAAAATTGTATCAATTCCCTTTATAAAGTGTGCTTTTTTTAAAATCTGGCGTCAAAGTTGGCTTTGAACATTTAATTGTGAACCATCACCAGATTTCGGAGCGTTGCCGTGGTTACGCAATACGAGGACCACTGAAAAGTGGCCCTTCATTGCCTAGCCATGGCAACGCTCCGAAATGTCCGAAGCCTAAAGATCATCATCATGTTAATTTGACATTTGAACTTGCCACACCTAAAACCTTACTTTCGAAGTTTCGAGTTCAACAGTACGATAGGATAACACAAGATTGTGATCTATTGTAATAAACGAAAAAAGACAATAAGAATGAGATCTGTTGTAACAATGAAGACAGACAATAAAGAAAATTAGAATTACGACAAACAATCAAAATCGTAGTGCGTTCACGATAAGCACCTTGCCACTGCCAACTTCGACGTCAAATTAAAAAAAAAAAATCACCGGTTACTATGTGTACAGTCACGAGCGAAAAAATTGGCAGTCGTTGTCGGAATCATCAGAAATTAAAAATAGTAATTTTACGCAATGAGTTGAAACTGTAACAATCAGTCCCTCTGCTTAGACAAACCATTCGAACATGATGGTATCCGCAAATGGACACAAGTGTGGGCGTATTAGGAAAAAGATAAACGTAACAGAGAAATGGCACGCCCTCTACCGGTATTTCATTCGGAAGCTATGCGCGAAAGGGAAATATTTTGAATTTGACTGTTACGGGTGACGTCATTTTACTCCTCTTAGAGACGCCAGGTAGATAATATAAATAATGAGATGTGTTTAAATATCGTCGTGTTTTTTCTACAGTTCGGTGTCTTGTTAAATAAATTTTCTCCTTAGTTTCATTTATATTCGGTAGGAAACAATAGTTTTTCTGCGAGTGTTTTTTTTTGTTTAGTTTTAATAAACTTAGGTAAGTCGTAAACGAAACGTCCTCGAAATTAAAATTGAAGTGTCCCAAATTTTGGACTACTGAATGAATTCAGATTCAACGATCGATAAGCCGAAGCCTAAAGAAACCTCAGGAACTAACAAAAGCTTTAAATGTACAGAATACCTCCTCGAATTAATTGTGATTGTATTGTGTGTTTTTTTATTACTGTACTTTGATATTTGAATCTCTTTCTCACTCTCGTATTAGTTATCTAGAGGAGAAAGTGTCTCGAGGAGTTCTTATGAAATTAATTACATACATTGAAAATTTAGGTTTATTAATCTGCCTTCTTTAATCAGTTATTTTCAATTCCGTCCGGTCGTTACAATGATATGGAGTACGGGGGCCCCGGACTACTCAGGGGTCCCCTTAAATTAAGAGATTGAATATGACCAATTTGTGAAAATTCGCTATTTTAGTGTTTTCATTAAGTGTGAATATGACGGCGTTTGTTACTAAATAGTTTCAAAATCATCCAACGTATTTCAGCAAACTAATGACTGCATTAAATGTCCATTGATGAGACATTTTCTGCGTATAACAGTGACGTTCGTGACTCATCACAAAGTCTCTTATCGGGGCCGATTCCGGCCAATTCCGGATAAACAGCGTTTCACAGAAATGCTTCGATTCCGAAATGGTCGGTAAGAAAGTTCTGCTATGATGATAACAATTAAGCGCAGTTATTTTTGGAAGTACTCAAACGTGGACCCAGCCGCCGTGGATCTTTATTTTTACTAAAAATTATCTAAACAGTGGTCACCGAACCGATCGCGATCGTGTGGCCGGGCTATTTCAGTAGCCACTTTTTTGGAACTTAGAGCATTACAAGTCGAAGTAATAATATCGGCAAAATGCTATGTAAATATGTGTTTATGTATGCCTGATTTCCCATAAACACGTCCCTGATAAAATAAATCGCACGAAACATACTGCCTGTGACATTTGTTTGTCGATGTGAGAGCGAATTACTGACGCCTTTGCTCGCATGCAAATTAGCTATCTTGCGAAACGGAATTTAAATGAACGCCCGCCGAAGATATTTATCACACGTTAATTGGAACAGTATGCGAGATCGCAGTGGGCGTTCGTTTAATATTGCTTGGTTTCATTCACTTGAATGAAAGTACCTATTACGCCCAGCTTCACGCGTATTAGACCAATTTTAAATATGGCGCGTAAATCCCCCGGGAAAACTTGATTGTGTGTTGCCATGGCAACTGCTTCAGTGAAGTGAAAATTTGTTTACCTAAGTGAAATTTGTTGTCGTAATTTTAAATAGAAACAGGTTGTAAATAAATTATGTAGTAACAGAGTACGCACGTGTTTATTAGGAAGATTAATACATAAATATGCTATAGCTACACGATTAGGTCACTTCGCGTACCAGAAAAGGTACATTCATACGCACCTTAAATGCATGCGAACCTCACCCTTAAAACCTTGTGATACAAGGCTCACAGAACTGTCAAATTGGAGCACTTAAGCTGCGTATGAGTGTACATTATCGTTTGCTGCACGTGATTTAATTTCGCGAATTTATGCAACCCGAGAAGCAAGTGTGTATTCAAGATTGTACACTGACGAGCATAGAAAACTGGAAACTAAAGTTCATTTTTTATTATAATTACGCCGATCGCGTAGATCTGATTGTGAATTAAGAAAATATGCGACTAAACCTTAGGCCCAGTTTCTCAGTCACTGTTTAACTTTAATCTCCTGGTTATTTCCATAGTAACAATTATAAAAACAATTGTTCCTATTGGAATAAACTAAAGATTAACGTTAAACTGTGACTGAGAAATCGGGCCTTAAGCCTGGTCTACAATTGGCCCGGGAGCGAGAACGAGAACGGAAACGTGAACGTTAAAAAAGTTAAATCATTTCAAAATCGTACAAGTGTCCTCAGTGCATCGTAAATACGCTAACACTAATAAAGCTCCGCGACGGGAACGTAAAAGTTGGTTTAACTTCAATTTTGCCGTTCTCGGCTTGCTCACGGAGCCAATAAGATCGCGGCAATTTTTACCTGCGCTCGTTCGAACTAAAATAGCAGTTATATAAATATAATATGAAAGTAAATAAACCGCAAATTAGAATATTGTTTGGTTCAACTTGTGGATTCATAATTGTTTGTTTATCCTACTGTATAACTTCAAACCACAACTAAATTTTAGGTTATGAAATGCTTGGCTCCACCCACGATAGCACAAACGTTTTCTACTTTACGTTTAATTGTGGACGCAATCTGAAAATAATTTTCCCATCCCGTTCACGTTTCGTTTCCGTTCCGGTTCTCGTTAACGTTCCCGGGCAATTGTAGACTAGGCTTTAGTCACTAAGGCCCGATTTCTCAGTTAGGCACAGTTGTACAATGCTGGTTTAAATTTAAGCTAAAACTTAAACCCTTAGCAACGATTATTTCAATAATTGTTATTATGCATTTTCGCATCTGCTTTAATTTTTTTTTAATTTAACTGTTTTCTTGCTTTGTAGAAATGTCAAAGTGACTGAAGGAACGTTTAGTGACCCAAAGGCACACGTCATGCGCGTTTAGTTGCATCGCCAGCTCTAATTCATTTTTCATTTGATCACTTATTACTAACGGTTGAATAAACGCGTGAAACGGCATTGTAAATAAAAACAATATCGAACGCCCACTCAGACAAGTGCTTTTTAATAAAAACAATTTCTACTAAACTAATAGCAAGCCCCAAATAATAGTAGTGTTACGAGATAACATATTACTTAGCTTTTAAAAATAAGATATCCAACGGGAAATTCAGGGGAAATGTTTCAGTAATTTTTGAACGCTCTGTATAATGGTGCTGTGTGCACAGTTTCAGCTTCTTACGTTAAGTAAATAATTACCGTGTTTTATAAGCAGAAATTTTTCTGTAGAAATTTATTTTTATTTCTCTATTTATCTTTCAATCATTCGTAAGTTTTGAATTAGATTTCAAAATAGTTTTTGGAAAATAAATTAGGGATATTTAGTACCAATTAAATTCAACTAACATCTAGGGGGAAAGTTCATTGAAGAATTGGCGGAACTGTTCCGAGCTTCGTCGTAGCGTCACCGATGGCGCTGATGTCTTTTTGAATTTGCGAATTTGTCGATTTTGAGGTTATCTCTGTATGAATTGGTTTGTTGAACGTTGTATTAAATTGTGCCCTTAGGTATCACGGCTGGTGATTTTACATGAAGAAGCCGAAGATGGAAACGCAATGCCTGATCTCGAACAGCCTGTCAAGGTCGTCAGTAGTGCCGTTTCGAATCTCGTCAAGGTAAGTGAATTTTTTCCTTCATCGATTCATTCTCAGTTGTAAGTAAATACCTTGGTAAGGTTGGGCGAGAGACCATCAACAGCTCGGATGACCCCATTTTACGACAGGACATGCCGTCCGCGCTTATACGAGTGGAACGTTCAGCCAAGTTATTAGAAGAAGCAAGCGCGATGCTCAAGCACGATCCTTTCTCAGGACCAGCGCGCAAGAGACTTATAGAAGGAAGCGGAGGCATATTGCAAGCAACGTCGGCCCTGCTATTGTGCTTTGATGAGTCCGAAGTCAGAAAAATCATCAGGGAGTGCAACAGAGTTTTGGATTACCTAGCGGTGGCCGAGGTGATAGAAACAATGGAAGAGTTGGTGCAATTTCTGCGTGATTTAAGCCCTTGCCTCAGCAAAGTTTCTCGAGAAGTCAGCGCGAGAGAAAAAGAACTAACACATCAGGTTCACTCAGAAATTTTAATTCGTTGTCTCGAGCAAGTGAAAACGCTAGCGCCTATTCTTATTTGCTCGATGAAAATCTTCATACACATCGTGGCACAGGGGGGAAAAGGCGTGGAGGAGGCAGCGGAAAACCGGAATTACCTTGCTTCGCGTATGAGCGACGAAATCAATGAAATCATTCGTGTCCTTCAATTAACAAGTTACGACGAAGAGCAGTCGGATTTGGATAACCTCACTGTGTTGAAGAAACTTCAGAATGCGATTCAGAATAAAATTAATGCAGCCAATGATTGGTTGTTGGTGAGTTACTTTATTATTTTATTATTTTCGTGAGGTTATTTTATCGTTTTTAGGATCCGAAAGCCGTTAAGGGTGGAATCGGAGAGAAATCACTAAGGCAAATCATCGAAGCTGCGCAGAAGGTGTCAGAGCGGTGTTTGCCACAAGATGCAAACAACATAAACCGATTGTGCTCTGAGCTGACGACGATGACTGATGCCCTCTGTGAATTGAGGCAAGAAGGTAAAGGGGCTACTCCTCAAGCTGAATCACTGGCGAGGGGAATTAAAGAAAAACTCGCGCATTTACAGCAGGGGGTTTTGAATGCGGTGATTGCCGTCGATAAAGCCGGATTACAACAGACTGCGCACACGGTGCAAGGAAGGTATGATCTAAAATCTGCGTCTGTAAGCAATCGAGAAAAATAAGACGATTGCGTTTTCAGGTTGGAACAAGCTAGGAAGTGGCTGTCAAATCCGGGGCAAGATGATAAAGGCCTCGGGCAAAGGGCCATTGCTCTCGTTGTAGAAGAGGGCAGGAAGGTATTTATTTAATTAATATGTAATTGGTGTAATTAATTAATCAATGTTTTTATTAGGTAGCCGATGGTTTGCCTGGTATTCAAAAAGCCGAGATCTTGCAGCTCTGTGATGAAGTCGATGCCCTCTCTCATCAGCTGAGCGATTATTGTGCACAGGGCAAGGGTAATTCACCACAATCACAGGAAATAGCAAGAAAGCTCTCGCAGAAACTGCACGAGTTAAAAGAGCGAATCAACCAGGCGGTCGTCAATAGAGTAGTCGAAGACTTCATCGATATTGTAACCCCACTGAAGCAATTCACTGAGGCCGTGCTGGTACCTGAGGGCACCCCCAATAGAGACCAGACTTTCAGCGACAAGGCTGCCAATTTGCAGCAATTTTCAAACCGAGCAGTTAAAACTGCTAAAATGGTCGCTGCAGGTAAGCACTTGAATTTTCGAACACTTACTTTAACAGGTTTCACCAACACAATGTAGTTTGTAATTTCTGGTTTTTAATTGTAGGTTGTTCTAATAATTTTTTAAAAGAGAGTAAGTCCCCCGGCTTTCGTTTTTTCTTTTACTTAACGGGTGGCTCAGAATTTTTCGATTTCGAATTGAAATGGGAAGATGCTGAGTTTCGCCGCGAGTTGTTTCGAGTGTCCCCTTTGCCATTGCATGCCATTTCAGCAGACAGACAGAACGACACATTTTTTTAATAAACATGGCGTGCAAATAATCTGTTTTCATTGAAATTGTATCTTTGCGAAGTCGAATTAACTCGCTTGCTTTGCCACAGGTGGATCCGGAGGCAATAAGAAACTGGCGGAGGCTTTGCAAAGTGCATCGGGACAAGTCGACAGCCTCACTCCGCAGTTGATATCGGCTGGGAGCATCCGGATGAATTATCCAACTTCCAAAGCGGCTGATGAACACTTTGAGAATTTGAGGCAGCAATATTATGATTTGCTGGTGAAGACAAGGAATTTGTGCGATGAAGCAACTGATTCAGCTGATTTTATTAAAGCATCAGGTAAATTAATAGTTTTATTTATTGACAGAGTGATGAGTT
Organism: Dorcus parallelipipedus; assembly: GCA_958336345.1. Taxonomy (NCBI): domain Eukaryota; kingdom Metazoa; phylum Arthropoda; class Insecta; order Coleoptera; family Lucanidae; genus Dorcus; species Dorcus parallelipipedus. Next base: position 36,510,569 of record OY284480.1, read on the forward strand.
GTTTTTTGACTTCATTAGTCAAGCATTTTTATTGGGGTTGTGTTTCTAGATTTAAGGCTCTAAGGCTTTTTGAATCTTAAAGCATCACGAAGCACTTTTTTTACTGTATATGTTGTAGAGGAACAAATGAAGAAGCACACTTTTCTCTGTGAGGAGGCCATCAAGAATAAACAGCCGCAGAAGATGGTCGATAACACCTCGGCTTTAGCCCGCCTTGCAAACCGTGTGCTTTTAGTTGCCAAGCAGGAGAGTGATAATTCAGAAGATCCGAATTTCATTGATGAAATCAACAATGCAACGGAGTCTGTGCAGAACAGTGCGTTAGTTGATTATAGTATAATTTGCTTGTTTTTTTTACATGTTTCTTTTCGTGTGCAGCTCTTCCTCCGATGGTGCAAGATGCGAAGCACGTTGCCATTGACCCAAATGATCACGCTGCTGTTTCACGCTGGAGAGAATCCAACAAAGCTGTAAGCCTTTTTTGCTTGAGTTTGTCTGTCGTATTATAGCTTGTCTTTGATTGTTGACAGTTGCTTAATGCGGTGGGGCAAGTGAGGAAAGCCGTCCAGCCAGAGCTACCCCCTCTACCAGATATAAACGCCCTCAACCTCGGTAAGTTACTTCCATTTCCTGGAAGCTGTAACACAAGCTGATAGCTATTGCGGTAGTCACACTCATATGATTTGGTGTTTGGGGGATTATTAACATTCTATTTATTTAAAATTTCAGAACCGCCTCAACAAAGCTCATATTTTGCTGACAAAGGTATTTGTTTTATTCGCTTTTTTTAATCTTGCGTACTCAGTAGGTATGCTGAGGTTGATTTAAAAAATTGTGACTCCTTGGTTTGGTCTAAAGTTGCCGGTCCATTTGAGACTAATTATTGCCAAGTACTTCTTGAGATACTGTTGAAAGTACTCTCAGTAATGTTCATTATTGTCAATGGACACACCTCTGAAAGTACTATCAGTAGCATCTCCAGAGGTATTCTCCTCTCAAATGGAGTTCAATTCAACCTTAGAAATACCTGATCTTCCTCGGTGTAAATAATGATTCTCGTAGATTTAACGCTTCACAAAACACGCTTAACTTGTAGTTGGTGAGCCGCTGCGAAACACGCCCACGCCAAGAGGCGACTCGGGAGTGTTAAGTCCCGTTTCGCACCAGCAAGGCAGAGTCAGCCCACTCCCGAAATGGGCACGAGGTACTTGGCCATTGGTTTTCACATGAGACACTTTCATGAATTTGATTGTAATAAAAAAAAGAGAGAGAGACACACTTGTTCTGATTTGCATCACACTAATCACACACTTTTTTTTAGATCTTTTTTTTTAACTCTGTTCTAACTTTTTCGCACCGAACGCAGGTGACAATTCAGACCTCCTTTGCCAAGAACTAATCTCTAATAACTACCAAGAGGAAGGTAATTCGATTTATACTTTTATTTTTTTAACTGTCATTGCTTGGTTCGCTTGTGCTTATTGTTTTTAATTCGCCTCAAATGATGTTGGCACCGACTAACCCATTCCTTGTTGGTTTCGTACATTTTCTTGCTTCCTTCAAGGACGTTATTGTTTTATTCCTAAGTATAATGTTGAAGATGGTAATTGCATGACGAATTCAAATTTAATGTGATTAGCTCTTTCTAAGTTACATCCTGTGTGTGTGTGTATGTATGCAGAGATGGCGCCACCTAGACCACCTTTACCTAGTGGAGATGGTGCACCAATGAGGCCTCCTCCTCCTGAGACCGACGATGAAGACGACGTGTTCAAGAACGCCCCCAGTTCAAGCCAGCCAATTATGGTGCGCACGTACAACATAGTTTAATTCAAGCATAAGTTATTTTAATTGTATGTTTTAACTATAGATGGCAGCCCATAATTTACATCGAGAAGTCCGACAGTGGTCGGCTAAAGACAACGAGTTGATTGCAGCGGCCAAGAAGATGGCGCTTCTAATGGCCCGGTTATCAGATCTTGTACACAACGATGATAAAGGTGCAGCCTTCCGTTGCCTTAATTCTTAACTGCAACATTTAAATTTTTAGGTAGTAAAAGAGAATTGATTGCTACAGCGAAAGCCATTGCCGATTCGAGTGCAGAAGTAACGAGCATTGCGAAGCAATTGGCACGAGAATGCACCGACAAACGAATAAGGACCAACTTGCTTCAAGTGTGCGAGAGAATCCCAACCATAGCCACCCAGCTGAAGATCTTGAGCACAGTCAAAGCGACCATGCTCGGAGCTCAAGGTCAGCAACTTGACTTACTTCAACTGCAACTCATTCTATGTATAATGCTGTAAATTGTGCTTTTTTGTGCTTACGATGATAAAAGGTGAAAAGCTAAAGAAAGGTATCCGCATTCCTTCTTAACTCTCTCGTTTCTTCCCCCTTGGGAATTAATAACTTATATGTGAATCATATTTTACAGGCTCTGAGGAAGACCGTGAGGCTACTGAGATGCTCGAGGGCAATGCACAGAACCTCATGCAGAGTGTGAAAGAGACCGTGCGGGCTGCTGAGGGTGCGAGCATTAAGATTCACTCGCAGACGCAGGGTAGATTGCGTTGGGTCAGGCGACAGCCTTGGTACCATTACAACTAGGATCTCTCCGTTTGTGTTCAGTTTTTCCAGTTCGGGTTAAAACCGAAGTCACAAGCAACAATTACCTCGGAAATAATACATATTGACTTTTACACAGCCACAAAAAGAACCAACACGTAGTTTTTAGCTGACTTCTGTTTTGATCCGTGCTTGGATTTATTTTCGAATTATTTAAAAAAAAAATACTGCAAAAAGACCGAGCAATCGAATAAAAAATGATTTACAGTAACACTAACATCATTGGTGACAGAACAAAAACTAGGTTATGTTGGAGTGCAACTTAAAAGTGACAGTAACATAACCCAACAACAGCGATGTCAACTCTGAAACCAAAAATCATTTTCCATTTGATCACACTGTACTAGTTCATGCAAAGTATAGTGCTGTATGTAATGCTAGTATGATTTGTATTTGCACTTAGCGAAAGATAAGTTTTAAGCATTGTTTGTAGTTGCAATTTTTTTTTTACGTATACTGCCAGGCCACCTGAGAAAGTGAATATTTAATTTAAATAAAGCCTTACGGCTTTCGCCGTAGTGCAAGTGCAATAATATTTTGTTGGCCCTGTTATAAAATTAAGTATTGACTTTTATGATCTGTTAGAAGGCCCTGGATGTGCATTTTTATTTTCGTCGACGATTCATACGACGTCTTTGTTAATGCCTTAACATAGTTTAAATGCTAACGAAATTATTTATTTATTGTTACTACTAACATCTCGTACTCCTAGTGATACAAAGTGTAACTTAGACTTGCCTATATGAATGCCTACTGTTAGAGTGATCTATATAGATATTTTTGTAAGCTTGAGAAAATGAAGGGAACATCTCATTTATGTTGTACCGCAATAGTGCCAAACTCTCCTCTTACTTTTACGACAGACGGTGAATTTCCGTTCGTATTATCTTTCGGTAACAAGTTTTCTATTGTGCATTATCTATGGAATGAATTTTATGTAATTTTATTAATAAATTTATTTATAACAGATGTTACGTGTTGCAAACTGCGGGACCAACTCTGTCAAAATCGTGCTTAGAAACGCTAAGTGCACAAATTTTGAAATATCCCTTGCAAAAATTGTCATTTGCGCCCTTATTGGTGGTTTTAAAATAACGTATTTTTACATCACTAGTGGAATGCCTTGGTATTCGCGACTTAATTGTCAACGCGAGAGGTCTCTGTTAATCGCAAAGTGGCCGATAAAAGGGTGAACAACATTGCAGTTGCGAAGTTTGATTGGTGCATGTTTTCTGTTAAACCAATCTGTGAAATGTTGTCCACCCTTTCAACGGTACCAGTAGAGATCACCTACTTTGTTTGATTTCACGAATTTCTAGACCAACCCTCGTAAATGTAATGAAGCCATGACGTAGATTAAAAACACTCAGATAGGACACTGACGCATTCATTGTATGATGTATTTTTTTAACCTTACCCGATAAGTGACATTTTTAACTGACACGCATCAATCTCTAAGGCTCGAAACAATGACCCCATCCCAAAAAGTAGCCATTTCTTCCCCCTAACTGTCCTCTGGTTCTTCTGCAGAAGAGAGAGAGCAGTATTTTAATTCTGGTGAAGTGGCGCCCGAGTGTTATGAAAGAGACAACCTCAAGAAAATGGATAATGTCGATCTTTAAATATGTATTTTACAGAAGAGCATAATGACAGTATAGTGGAAAAGGCAAAAAAATTAAACGTCATAAAAATGCACTGTTCATAATTTTTTCTTGTAAAGTGTTGTGTAGATTTGTCAACCCCTAAACCTATTGTATCAAAATGCTTAAAAAAAAGCGTGTCAGTAAGGACAATACAAAAAAATTATGAGAGATGGATAATAGCAAAAGGCGACTAGGCATCCAAAGTGTGGAGCATAAAATTTTCTTTTTATGGGGAAGTTTTACTATCGGGTTTCATTGAATTTGTTCACTTTGTACTAGAAACAAGATTCAAGAGGTGCATTCGATTTACGTTTTCATTTCGTGTAGGATCCATTAACTCTCAACTTAAATGAAACTTCCAAGGCTCAGTTTTACATTCGTAGAATAAGGACGGAATAACTGTTCGCTAAATATCCTTTAACGTTCCTGCATACCTACGTCACGTTATTTTAAGAATAATACTTATCCGACGATTGTAAAATCGGGCCTAAGTGATCTACTGGTAGAATTCGAATCGAACGCTGTTAAGACCTCAAGGTTAAACGGACAGCAGAAAACACCAACTACAAAGTTATCCTTGCCAGATGCATATGCTAGCCATTAACTCAGATCTGATGTTCGACGTCATTTTTAAATTATTCATTTCCATTTAAAAGATGTATTTATTAGCGTTTTCGATTGATCGCACTAGTGCGCACTCAGAATATGTTCATCTCTTATGTACTGACGCCAAGTGTCTTATCTGAGTGCATTTGATCTGTGACGATGGCGTCACCGATCACATCGATGTCATCTTTTTTAAGCACTTCTAATGCCGTGTTCCAAATGCACATTTGACAGATGAATGCGTACTAGATTTTAGGTCGCGTATCCCCACCGACAGAAAAATAGGCGTGGTGAATGCCAAGCATACTTGAATACGGTCTTAAACGCGTACTTAAAGTTAGTAAATGAAAAAGAAGACTAGAATACGTACTTCCCCGTGCTGCCAATTTTATAAAATTTCTTATAGCGTTTTCCACTGGCTGCACCGGTGTACGCTCAGGATCTCTATCTCGTTTTATTACATAAAGCTGAACCGAGATGAAAATACACTCAGTGCACACTAGTGCAGCCAGTGGAAAACGCTATTAAATACACTATCATAGCACTAGTATATAAATACAATTTATGTGTTCAAGTATCTCTTTTAAGTGCTTTAAAATCGATTTCTTCCTATTTTCTTTTAAATATGCGTTGAAATAGGTACTACCATGCTATTCAATCGTTCTAGGGATTTTCGCGTGAAACATTTGCCGACTCACGTCGAATGACAGCGAAAATAACATGGACGCCAAATTTGTCAGTTGTGCTGCATCATTAAAACACCGTAAATAGCTAAGAATATCGTGATTTCCCGAAGCAAAGCGCTCCGCCGGCGTGCACGGACGTTTTCCCGGACTTATTTCCACTGAACAGCGACCATGAAGATCACCCTGAAAAACCTACAACAGCAGACGTTCCAGGTCGAGATCGACCCCGCGAAGACGGTAAGTTTAAGTTTGTGACGAGCTCTTCAAGTACCGTTTTGATTGCTTTATGTATGTGTGTGTGTGTTCCAGGTGAAGAACTTAAAAGAGAAAATCGAGGCGGACAAGGGCAAGGATTACCCGGCGGAAAATCAAAGGCTTATTTATGCAGGTGGGTTCCAATTATTATTAGTTATTGAACCCCTTCACGCTAACCATGTGAGTCTGTTACAGGCAAGATTTTAATGGACGAAAATGTGCTGTCCGAGTATAACATAGACGAGAAAAAATTCATTGTGGTTATGGTCACGAAGCCGAAGCAACCGGAAAAATCGGAAAGCGGTGATGGAAACGTGACGACTTCCACTTCTAGGTTAGTGTCTGTGTTTACTATTTTTCCACCGGTGGAATTCGCGTTTTAAAAATAAATCCTACTGAATTCATGCCAAATATTTACACATTTGTTTTTGCATGTTTGTATTTACAGTTACAGGGTTATTTTCATCTGTGCTTTTGTTACGCAATTAAGGAGAAAAAAATAATTGTCTTTCTCCGACCGTCAAGGATTAAGCAAACTCTAACCTATAATCAATACCAATGCAAAATTTCCATTTTCTTCCTCGTCTGATTGGTGTGAATGAATCATGACCTTTGCCTTATCTTTTTTTTTCTTAGATAAACCTAACCTCTAAGTCAGCTTGTAACACTTGAAATGTACAATTTTTAATTGTTTGTTTTTGTTGTATTTATAATTGAGCAATTCGGCACAATATTACCTGTCACTATAAATTTAAAAGCAAATGGAAATTAAAACTTTTGACCAGAGTTGCCAACTTTGTTAAATGGGAAGTCGCCAACATTTCAGAGTGAAAACTCCTATTACAGTATATTTTTTTACGAGAGATGAAAATCTTTTTAATTGCCATGTTGAAAATTAAAAATCGGCCACTACATTTTCTATGGACAAATCAAAAATTTTGGTCACCAAGTTTTAACAGAAATCTCCCAAGTTGGCAACCCTGCTTCTGAGCCACGCTTTTTTAACTTTTGTTCATAACGAGTGATCAATATCTTTTCTAATCAAGTGACCTATGGAAATAAAATCGTGCGTCTTTGATTAGTTCATTATTTCAAACGACGTCAAATGTATACAACGAAAAACTGGTTCATAGAAGGTGCGTAAAATGTCCGCTATTCTCCTGTAGACACAAGCGAATTCTGCGTTTTAAATTGTTATTAACATTCGCTATTTAACTGTTCACAATGCAACAATAAACTCTTATGAACAAGAGTTTCTCTTAATAAATTAAACTTACTGACACTGGCAGTCATAAATAATTGAAATGACATTTGAAAAAATGAATTAATCAAAGACGAACAATTCTTTTTCCATAGGTCACTTGATTAGAAAAGATATTGATCACACGTTATAAGCAAGCTTGTGTTGATATTCTGGAAACTTTTTGTTTTATTTCCCTAGCTGTCAAAATGCTGATCTTCATTTGTTTTTTTTTTATTCACTATGTTTCACTGTTTTTACACTGTGTTCAAAAATGATTGAAGGGCTTTTGAATTTAGCGCGCTGACGTATTAGCAATTTTCACCTTACAACGTTGATGTTCCTGCTGAGGCCCGGTTTTTCTATCACAGTTTAACTCTAATCTTCAGTTTATTCCTATAGGAGCAATGCGAATAAACTGAAGATTAAAGTTAAACTGTGATCGAAAAACCGGGCCTGAGTGTGATAAATTTAAACCTGTGGAAATTATTATCAAATAATAAATTATCGCTTGTCCTGCCCATGGGAAAACAGTATAGAATTTATTTCAAGCCATGTTCAAACTTTTAAAATAATCTAGCGAGCGCGAAATTCAGATGCCTTTCAATCATTTCTGAACACACCATACATCAGTATCTGGCATTTAGGCCCGTACGCAGTGTTGCCAGATTGGGCGATTTTGAGATATAATTTGCGTGTCAATTTTTGTAAAAATCGCAAACCGCAAATTGGGCGATATTTAAAAATGAAAGTAGCGGATTTTAACTACAACTCGGCACTGTAAGACTAAGGGCCGGCACTTACATCACTTATTAACTTTAATCTTTAGTTTATTGCTATAATTGTCTTTACAATTGTAGCATGGGAATAAACCAAAGGTTAAAATTAATCAGGGATGAAAGTACCGGCCCTAAGACTGGGTGTGTGACATCGTGACATCTGGGCTGCGTTAATAAATTACACTTTCAAGAGCATCTTGGATGTGTAATCATATCGTTCTCACTCACTATGTGTAACATATTTTGTGTCTCGCTCATTTGCTTCGAGGAATCTTGTATTTGTAACAAGTGTTCAATTGAAAAGTACATCAAGTTGGTTTTTGATTTTTTAATGAAAGAACATAGAGCGAAAAGAAGGATGACTTTTCTAAGCCGATTGACGTTTAATGGATGACAGGTGTCAAACAGTTGTAATGGTATCTTGATCTTGTTTTTAATGTATGAGGTTAAAACAAGATACGAACTGTGAAGCAAATTAATGCACTAAACGTCAAATGACATTTCGCTTTGATCTAATTCAAGTCCTGCTTTATAAGATTATGAATAATTAAAAGGCTTATTTTCAGTCGAACACCTATATTTGAATCAATCTGTGTTGAATTAATTAAACCCCGCATAAAATTGTATTTGAGCGTCTTGATTGGAGTGTTGGCGCTTTTGGGCGATTTTTCACTTGAGTTTACGCCTTGCGTTTTAAAAATCTGGCAACACTGCTCGTACGCAGATCTCTGTGCAGATCTCAAGAGAGAAAGTCTTCATTTATTTATTCACTATTGCCATGCAATTACTTTTATTTAGAATGACTGACACTTAAAAAAAAACAATTACCTGTTTATAATTAGATTAATGCAGATCTAATGTGTGACACTTCTTCTGCAGTGTCAGGTAAGATGGCATGTGCAATTCGATGTTCATTTATTTTGCAGCACCCCAGCCACTGCGAACACTACAACCACGTCTAATTCGGAGCCAACGGAATCGACCCCGCAGGACAGCAACACGGTGAGCGTATCTGAGTTGAGTGTGACAAGCCCAGAATCGACTTTGTTGATGGGTGAGGAATACCAGACCATGGTGAGAAATATTATGGACATGGGATATGACAGGGGTCAGGTAGAACAAGCGCTCAGGGCCAGTTTTAACAACCCGGATAGGGCAGTCGAGTATTTAATTACTGGGATACCTTTACTCGATGAACAGGAGGCAGTAAGTAGCTGTTACAGCAATTTGTATTTTGATGGCTGATGGTAAAGTGTCAATAGGTGAATGAGTCTGCTGACATGTCGGGTGTTGACGAACAACAATCAGATTCAGGTGATCCCCTGGCTTTCCTCAGGAGCCAACCACAGTTTCAACAGATGCGTCAGGTCATTCAGCAGAACCCTCAGCTCTTGAATGCCGTCTTGCAACAGATCGGACAGACAAACCCCGCTCTTCTGCAACTAATTTCACAGAACCAGGAGTCGTTTGTTCGGATGTTAAATGAACCTCCGACTGGAGCTACCACAGGGGCCTCTCCGAATCCGCCTGCTGGTATGTCTGCCTTGCCTGTTGCTTCTCTCTCTTCTCGAGAGTTAATCAGTTGTTTTTAGCCGTTCCTTTAGGATCTCAAGCTGCTGCTGGTCTACAGCCAGGCATGATACAGGTAACGCCACAAGATAAGGACGCTATAGAGCGACTCAAGGCTCTGGGATTCCCTGAACACCTCGTGATTCAGGCGTACTTTGCTTGCGAGAAAAACGAAAACTTGGCAGCGAACTTTTTGCTTTCTCAAAATTTCGATGACTAATAGCCTATTATTATCATTAATTAATTATTATTGATTGCTATTATCATAATTATTGATTCCTTTTTCTTTTTTTTCTTTTTAAGATAACTTTTGCAATTAAAATAAAAATCCCCTCCCCACGTTTCCCCCATTTTTTTTAATGGCGCGACGTTCGGTTGTTTTCTCGCTGTCTTTCCAGCCGACCAGGAGGAATACTAATTATTACGAGATTGTATTCATTTGCAATACTATGATTTTAGGGATTGAAAAGTACATATTTGAATATAATTAATTAGTGACGGATTATTTTCATGTTACAAGATTTTTCAGCTGTATATAATGCATTATATAATAAAAATGTTTCCTTAAGGTGATTTTGTTGTGCATTTGTTTCCGACACTTGACACGCAAGCACCTGAGAAAATTATTTTGGGGAAACCATAGGTATGTGTGTGTGAGAGAGAGAAGATACTGTATTCCTGTCGTATGCTGAAATACTTAAACACGTGAATAACAGTAACAGAGCAAACGGTGGTTTAAAAACTGGAAAAAACCTTAGGCGAGAGGGACAGAAGTAATAGAAGCTATTGCAATATCATTGGTCAAGGTAATTGCTTATCCTCATGTTCACTACACGTCATACACTGTGATCAATGATTGAAATATTTCCGAAATATTATCAATCTTTCATTCCGCAAGTTATTGTAGAGCGGCACATTCAATCGTTGTTGATCACAGTGTACACGGCACGCGGCTTCCTAGATTAATAAAGTTCTTTATCTGGCCAGTCGCGTTCTTAGTTCAGAACAGTTTTCTATGCCGAAGGGGGAGCCACACTACAGCGGTCTGTTGCTGTTTTCAGAGAAGTTCTTGCTAAAAAGAGCAAGTTCGTAAATTAGGCAGAAAATCCAGCGATTAATTGCAGTGAAAACTAGGACGTTTTCTACTTCTTAATTTTCAGGTTATAATTAATTATACACAATTGTGTCTCAAAATTTTTAAAAAAGGTATAGAAGAATTAAAACATTTATTTTGAGGTTAGAAGTGTGACATTTCACATAAACTACGGCTGGGTTCGGCATAACGCTAAGGACAAGCTCTGAGCAGAAGTGTGAGAGAGAACGAATGCGTTTCAGTGCTTGTAAGAGTGAGAAAAAGGAATACTCCGAATGCTCGGAGCGTTATGTCGAATACACCCTACGACGAGTAAAAATTACATTTAATCACGATACAATTAAGTTAATTAACTTCAGACATAATGTAATATGGAAAGTACCGGGTGATTTTTTAATCTTTTTAACTATTGCCATGTAATTTGGATGGCATGTCTTAGCTTTACTATAAAACAACATCAAGGAGTGCAATGCGATGTACTTTTCACTTAAGCTAAGATATGTAACTGAAAGTTTTGAACATGTTCAGGTAACGCAAATCCATTCCTCTCGTGAGATTTTTGAGAAACAAAGATAACAAATAAATTGTCGCAAGTGCAAAAGACACCAGTTTTAGAAAATTCTGTTTGTCGCAATACCACCAATTTCAATTTAATAATGTATTAGCAGTGAGTATACAGAGTGTCCCATAAATAAGGGGCCATACGGTAGCAATGGATAGGTGACCATATACAATAACTTTTTTTCTTCTAATAAAATTACGAAAACAGCATCGTTTGGGAGATATGCTAAAGTATAATACTGAGTACGAACTTGCCTTCCCTTATCTGCGCAACGCAGGGCATTTCGAACACTTGCTATAGACATCACGGTAACTAATAATGACATAACAATCGCAGTCCAAAATACCTCAGAAATATGTGTCATTATGTTGAGCAGGTCAGTTTTATTATCGAATTTTCTTCCCTTTGAATCACATCCGCTTACCTATGACGTATAGAGTTTATAAGCAAAACAGGACCGTATTCCGATCGTAATTTCTTTGAAATTAGTAGTAGTAGACCGAGGGGACTTCGTGGGATTGTACTGTGAATGATTTCATTAGAACGCAAAAACTGTACAAAATACGTAAACAACAGTCAGTGGCGGATGTCGTCTGGCGCTCGCTATTGAAATAAAGTATATAAATATTCACACGTAACTTTACGTACGATCGAGCGCGCGCCACACCGGCGTTTAGACTTTGGACCCGACGACTGTCCCGCCGCTTGGTTATAAGAATGAAAGGGGAAAGGAAAAATGTGAATCGTAAAAAAAAGCGTGAAAAGAAATTTGCGCTAATTTTCTGAACACTTTCCTTATATAGTGCAAATAGTCGCGGGGAGATGGCGCACATAATTTTTCATTATAGATATTGCATTATAAATAATGAAGGGGTTCATATCATAACCACTAACCATAAAAAAAAAGAAAGAAATTGAGGGTTCTATTTCTGATCGCACTCTCGAGCGTTACGTAACAACACTATAATTTATGCTGATTGCGAGCTTAATTTTTCTGGACTTAATTATTTTTTAATTTAGATTTTCCTTGAGAGTTACTTTTGTTTAGAAAGAAAGTTTTTAATTATGGTTAATTTATGGATGTTAGTTGGCCACATTTCAAAATTAACCTGTTACTTCACCGGTAGACATTTTAAAATTCTAAAATCCACTGTAAAGCTATAATAATTTATTTTAGCTATAATAAGTGATTAACTTATTATATACTTATTATAGCTATAATAACTTATTATAGTTTTACAGTGGATTTTAAATTTTTTAAATGTCTACCGGTGGAGTAACCGGTTAATTCTGAAACGTGCCCAAGGCGAGCCTGTGTGACTCGTTATAGGACAAACTTCACTTCGTGCCTTTCGTGTTAGATCGGATTTCGGATCACAGCTAGATCGGATTGAGTCGATGATGAGGTTAGTGAAGTGTTGTAATAAAATGGTGGCCTTGTTTACTGTTTACGTTGAAATCTGTGAGGCATCTGGGCAAAACTAACGCAAAACTGTGCGTTCGGGTTGTGCGAGATGCTTGTTTCGCGGCCTTCGGCGATGAGTAAACAGTGACAGATCAACGTTGCGGTGTCGTCGCGTGAGACGTACGTGATTTTTTCGGAAACAGTCATGGCCGCCAGGTGCAGTTGATGTTGAGATGGCAAGCGTAAATATAGTGTGAAATGTACACCGGAATGCCGGATATTAGTGAATAACTTACCCGAATAGTGCACGAGTAAAAAACGGAAACCCAAAAGATGAGCGACGGGAACAACCAGCGTTTCCCCAAGTGAGTGGAACTCATTTTTTTTCATTTAATTTTAATTATGTCACGCATGGTAGACTTGTCAATTTACAGTTGTGTTTTGTTTTTTCAGAATCATGGTCTTTCGACCTACTTGGGATGAATTCAAAGACTTTTCCAAGTATGTCGAGCACATGGAACTTAAAGGGGCTCACAAAGCTGGACTTGCCAAGGTATACTAAACGCCCTGCACTTATAATTGTTTTGATTTACACTTAATTTTAGGTTATTCCTCCACCGGAGTGGGTGCCAAGAAAGGGCGGTTACAATCTGAATTCCCTCGATATCACCATACCAGCTCCTATTTGTCAAGTGGTCACCGGCAAGCAGGGATTGTATCAACAGATTAACATCCAGAAGAAAGCAATGACAGTTCAACAGTACAGTGATTTGGCTAACTCTGAACGATACTGCACACCGAGACACTTTGATTACGAGGATCTAGAACGGAAATACTGGAAGAATATTACTTATGTCGCACCTATTTATGGGGCTGATGTTTCCGGCAGCTTAACAGATTCTGACGTTAATGTGAGTAACATTATTTATAGTTTTTTTTTATCTCAGGTATGTGTATGGTTGATTCTTGATTCACATATTATTATTTCATGTTTATAAATATTTTGTTTTTTGTGAGAGGGCACTGCTTGACAGTCAGTAGTTTTTGACCAGTTAACTGTTGTTTGAACAGAGTTAGTTATTTATGAATTTGATTGACAAACCTTTGACAGTTGACCTAACCTATATATTTTTTCTGGGCTATTTGAAATATTTGTCAATTTATTTAAGATATTTCTGGACACGCCTTAGCTTCAGTTATTTGTTTAACTGTTTCTTTTTACATACAGTTGGCATACAGTTTAGTTTGGGTTGGCAATCCTGTAAAAATTATGTACAGTTGCGGAAAGAAAATTTCGAATGTCACTGTCATTCCACTGACGTAAAAGTTAAGAAATTACTATATGAATACGTCAGATGAGTGACAGTGACATCCGAAATTTTCTGTCCGCAACTGTATGTGCCTGACTGGAATAGTAATTGCCAAAAGCTAATGAAATTGAAGCAGCAGAAGAAAAATGTGAAATTGTGTAATACCACAGTATAAGAATCACACAGTAGTGTCACATTTGCTCTTTTGTTTGATACCTTTTGATTTACAATTTACATTACATTTCCATAAGGGTATCAAATAGAATGGCGCTTTTTTTTGACACTGACGTTTAAGTGACGCTACTGGGTAATTACTTATACTGTGGTAATACAGGTAGGATTGCCATACTTAATTCCTAATAACACTAAACATAGTTTTTTTAATGCAATAACTTATTTAAGAATTTGTCCATATTTAAGGTTTGTCGGTTTGTCCTGCACTTTCTACACTTTTAACTCCTTCACTCTATTGTTCTCACTCTTACTTACATTATTTATATACATCTCACTCTCTTGAGAGCAGTTGGTGCAAAAAGTATAGAAAAGTGCAGAACAAACGAGCAGACCTATAAACTTTCTTTAAAGACATTTTACTGACAGTCAATTATTTTTGCACCTTTGAAATCTATGAGATTATGTAACACAGGGTTGCCACCCATACAATTGCTTATAGACTTGTTTTTATTTGTCTCAACTTCAGAAACCTTTTACTCAGCAGTCAATTATTTTCATTGACATTGCACAGGTTTATCATTTGCATGTTTTTTTGTTGGCTAATTATTTCTGAATTTTTAGAATCATTAGGTAGGATTACCACCCACAATTGCTCAGGCATTTTTAGAATGTATTTATCTTGATTTGGCAAGTCTTTTACTCGACAGTCAGTGTTTGATTGTTGTGTGTAACTTACCATTTGCAATTGTTTTTTATCAATTCAGTTTGTTTCTGGGCATTTAAAATTAGGTCTGTTTGTTATCCTGCATTGGTGTATACTAGTGTATACTTTTTTTTTACGAAATATGCTTTAATGAAGTATGAATTCTTTGATAATGTGTCAATACAAATCATACTCATTCATACTGACATACTACACACACATTTTAAGTTGCATTCTAGAGTATTTTGCGAAAAAGTTTGCATTGGTGTACACCAGTACAGGATAACAAACAGACCTAATATCTCCTAAGTTATGTAAAACAGGGTTACCACCCAATTATGACTGCTTTTTTGAGCTATTATTTGTCTGCCAATATACAGGCAATTGTTTTTGTAATTAATTACATTGTGTATTTTTCAGGAATGGAACATCAATCGACTAGGCACTATCTTGGACTACGTAAATGAAGACTACGGTATATCCATAGAAGGAGTAAACACGGCATACTTGTACTTTGGAATGTGGAAGACGACGTTTGCCTGGCACACCGAAGACATGGATCTATACTCCATTAATTACTTGCATTTCGGAGCTCCAAAAACTTGGTGCGTTTACTTTACCTTTCATTGAACATAATCTGCAACTTTCCTTTTGTGCTAGGTATTCCATTCCACCTGAACACGGCCGACGGTTGGAACGACTTGCGAACGGCTTCTTCCCCGGTAGTTACAAGACATGTCAGGCGTTCCTCCGACATAAAATGACTTTGATTTCGCCACAAATCCTAAAGCAATATTCGATACCCTACAACAAGGTTGTGTTTGATATTCTTTTGTGAATGATCAAAGTTAACCAAATTTATTTGCAGATCACTCAGGAGCAAGGTGAAATCATGATCACATTTCCTTATGGCTATCATGCAGGTATTACCAGCAACTGTTTTGGTTTGTTTTTATACTATTCATATTATTTTTTTTTGCAGGTTTCAATCATGGATTTAATTGTGCAGAGTCGACGAATTTTGCTCAGCCGAGGTGGATCGAGTACGGAAAGAGGGCCTCACAGTGCACTTGCAGTAAGGACATGGTCAAGATTTCGATGGATACTTTTGTGAAACGGTTCCAACCAGAAAGGTATGTCTTTAGAGCTTCACTTATTTTTTATAATAAAACAAAAAGTCAAATAAATCTCAATTCATACAGCAGATGATGCTGTTTTCAGGATGTAATTCATAGATGGCATTAATCACTCTTTACATAGATACGAGAAATGGCTGCAGGGATTGGACTTTGGCCCTCATCCAGAAGAACCAAACAAATCAGTCGCTGCCCCTCTACCCTTGCCTCAGGACATTTTGTGCAATAAGAACAACACCGAGTTGCCACAGAGTTTTCTTGATGCACCACCGAAGAAGGGAAATGCTGGACGAAAGGCCAAAACTTCTGCTTACGGACCGTAAGCA
Organism: Dorcus parallelipipedus; assembly: GCA_958336345.1. Lineage (NCBI taxonomy): Eukaryota > Metazoa > Arthropoda > Insecta > Coleoptera > Lucanidae > Dorcus > Dorcus parallelipipedus. Next base: position 36,526,682 of record OY284480.1, read on the forward strand.
TTTTCATGTGTTTAAAAGTGCAATTAAATTTTTAAATTGTTAAATTTGCAGGGGTTTCAACCTATCAGATTTTCCCACTGAATTACAGTTGGAATTGATGCAGGAAGACATGGAATCTGCGCAAGCTGATGAAATAAGTCCGGACGAGCAACAGCTGGAGGTCCTCGAGGACATTTGGTTGAAAGCTGGAGAAATCGGTTGGTGCACTTGTTTTTTTTTTTTTTATAAATTACAATTATTACAAAGTTTTTTTATGTAGATGTTGGGGAGGCTTCGATTTGCGATGAGGGTTACAAAATTCCCAGCAACCGCAACAAGGCCCTGCGCAAAAGCTCTGCACTGGTGGATGACGAATTCAAGCCGCATTCGAGGAAGAAAGTCATAAAGAGGAGGAGGAGGGATCGTGTGAGAAGAGACAGAGATGGAAACCTGGTGAGAGTGAAGCGCAAGAGGGAGTACCTGCCGATTCCTTCACTGGATGAGCTTATGAACAGCGGACAATATCAAGCTTGCGATACCAAATCAAAGAAGGTGTGCGGACAAATCGTTGCTCCCATTGAACTTTTGCAGAGTGGTGAAGCTAAAGTTAAAAAGGAGGGTGGTGACGTTAAAGTTAAAAAAGAAGGTGGTGAGGGTGGTGAAAGAAAACATAAGAAACACAAGCACAATAAGGAACACAAAGAGCACTGCAAGAAACACAAGAAGAAAAGTAAGTGGAATTTATTTTCAGTTTCTTTTCTTATTTTAATTATTACAGACAAATCAGAATCTCCATCAGACAACTATGAGCTGGGCAGTGTGACTAAAGTAATCGATGACATCATCCGAGAAGCAGCTGAAGAACATGAGGAATTCCTCAAACGCAAATACCAAGCAAAATTACTTAAGACAGAATCTGAGGAACGCTTCGATGGTTTAATTGTCCCAAAAACAGAGCGCTTCAGCGATGTCCTCAAAGACTACGAGGTCGATGTTAAGAGGACTCTCAATATGAGCGCCGCAGATGTCCAAATTAAAAGCGAGAGTTCAGAAGAACTCCTGGACACGGATGCTGCAAAAGTCAAGAGCGAATCAGATTCCGAGGGTGCGGCCAAGGTGGGCTTTGCCGATCAATTTTTAAGCTTCATCTCACTTGCCCAAAAACAAAAGATGAAGAAAGATAGAATCAATGCGAAAGCCAGGGAACGAAGACGACAAATAAAAATGCAGAAGCTGATTTTGATGGGTTATGACCCCGAAAAGATGTTATCTTCGCATTCAGGGTCTAAAATCACCCCGAAGTTGGAAATCCACGATGTTAAGCCGTCCGTCAACCCAGCCACACTTGACACAGCAATCACCAAGCGAGTAGAACAGACGTCTTCAGAAATCAAAAAGATGTTACAGTCTGAAGCAGCCGACAAAAGAAAGTCGAAGCCTCCCAAGAGTGTCATGAATTTAATAGGCAACGCAGTCAAGAGTAATCTAACGATAGTCCCGGTAAACTCGGCTGAAATCAAACCGGAATCGAATTACCACCAGAAGACTTCATTGTCAATTATACCTGTCGTTCGTGGGAAAGGCAACTCTCAAGCAACTTCCGGCCCATTTAAAGTGACACCCCCAAGCTCGAATGAATATGCTTGCAAGGTTAAGAAGTATCAGGCGAACACTGTGAAAAATTTGTTGAACTTGAGTGTGCAACGCAAGAAACAAGCGGAGGAAATGAAGATGAAACGACCTGAGGGAATGAAATTGAAGACAACGCAAATGCCGGTTCTATTGAAACAGGAGCCCACAGCACCATTTGTAGAACATGACAAAATGCCTTTACTGGACCCGCAGAATGTAGAGTCGTCCTTGGGGGTGGTACAGACTTACCCCAATCACTTGTCCGTCGAGCAGAAGATGGAGCAGATTCACAAGATGCATTTTGGGGATTTAAGTTATGCCCAAAATGACTCGCCAAGCAAACGGGATCACAGCCCCGTCAGTCTTGAAAATTTGTATCTTAACTACCCGCACCACAGTGAGGCACCCCTTGTTGAGAAGAATGAAGAGCCGAAAGTCGTGGTTGAAAGTGTGCATAACTTGTATGTTCAAAATAACGACAGCATCCCTCAAATTCACATCACCGAGGGCGATCAGGGGTTGTCAAAGATGGACAATGTGATTTACGTGCAGAACGTGATGATGCCGCAGGTGCAAGAAGTGTGCAATTTGTATAACTTACAAGTGGACAGCGCCAGGATGAACTACACGCTTCACCAGACTTTGCAGGATGCGCAGAGCATGCAACCCTTGCAACCCGTCGTGCAAGATTTGCAATCGGTGGAGAACGAGACTTCACATTCTGAAGTGGTTTTGGAAGAACTGAAGACCCCCCAGTATTTACAGCAGTACAACATGGACACTTTCATTCCACACAGCAGTCCCGTACAGAATTTGCAAGGTGAGGCTTGAAACTCAGCCGTCTTATAATCTTTGAGGTTAAATCATCTGTCAAGATGACAGTTGTTTGAGGTTAAGTCATCTGTCAAAGTGAGACTTGATTATTTGAGGTTAACTGAACTGTCACATTAACTTGTTAAATTTAAATCGTTACAAATCAGCGAATCGAATACACATATTGACAGTTAGTTTGAGTTTACATTTCGCTGAATTTATTTTTTTTTAAATAAATTTTCAGGTTATGTTTCTTTAGAAAATAAAATTCCTGCAGTAATTGAACAGCAAGTGAGTCCACAACATATTGATGGTTTTAACCACTGTAAACCTTCACCATCTAATGGAAGCATTTCAAGTGAAGCAAATCAAAGCCCGCCTCAAAACCGACCGCACATCATCAACAACAATAGTGTGACACCGTTGAAAGCCGTACATGAAACTATCAAGCCACGAAAACCCAACATGATCTGGTCCAATCACAAGTATTATACTGTGAACAGTTGCAACGTCCAGTTTGAACACAGCGACCGCTTTTATCCGATGAGCATGAATCCCATAGACTTGGTAAAGGACCACGAAAGGGGAGAGAAAGAGGAAACTCCTTTGAATCAGCAACACATTCCAGAGCCTAAACCTTCTTCTAACAGTATTACTACAAATGCAGAAACGATGGTCGATATCCAAGTAAGAGATGTCGGGGTGAACACCACTGACACACCAGTATTATCCCCGAGACCTTGCGATGACCAAAAACAGACACATCTGAAGAAGAAACTCCCCCGAGACAAGAGCAAAGAAAACACCAACGCCTTGGGTCTTAACAAGAAGAATAAGATAAGCAACGGCGCGACAGTATTAACAGAAGTCTTAAATAAGAAGGAAGGCAACGATGCAATACTGGAATGTCAACCTCGGATCATGCTGAAGCCCTTGGATGTGCCACACGATGAAACTGTTGTTGTAACAAAGTTAGATGAGCCAGTTTCATGTGAGAACAAAACCGAGGATGATCCCAAGATCATAGTGAAGAAGAAAAAGCTGCGCAAGTACAGGAAGTATAAGAGGCAGATACCTTGGTATGATAGAGTCGTTAAGAGGCACCCGAAGCCCTCGGCGGGGAAACCCTCATTGGCAGAGAGAGTAAAATTGCTGACTCCGAGAACGGTTCGCATTTCTATGGACAACGTTTTTAATCGGTTGAGTGTCAACTTGCAGAAACGTTTATTGGCCAACCTGCCTCTGAGGAAGTATCCCGTTGTTAATAATGAGAAAGGAGGAGGTGAAGACGACAAATCCAAAGAGAGCACAGTAAGTTGAATATTTTAAAACTTGGTACATACTTTTTCTTTAATTATTGTGAACAGTAAAAGAAGAGAACAGAATGGCCATTTCTTTTATGTAATTAAGTAAAAAAAAATTGCAGGATGGTGTGAAAGAGAATGACAAAGTCTGGGCAAAAAAGCCAAATGGTCGTTACTACATAGCAAAAGTGATCACTGTGACACGCATCACAACTTACTGTGTGTTTATTGTGGACGACAACAGCTTCATTGAAGATCTCAAATCAAATCACATCCTATCGGTGAAGGCCTCGTATACAGTAGGTGAGAAAATCGATGTGAAATTAGATGACGGACACCTGTATTATGGAGAGTTTGTGGCACAGAAAACGCAATTGCTCTTCAAGGTGAGTCACCTAAGACCACCTGTGAACGGCTTAATTTATTTTTGTATATCTTGCAGGTGATGTTTGAAGATAACACGTGTACGGAAGTGACGAGGGACTCATTGTTACAGTGCAGTGAGTTTTTCACCGCAAGATCTTAGAGTGTACTACAGCACTAAAACATAAGAGGAATATTAAAAGTAAATGTGTTTTGAAAAGACTGAGAGTGACACACACTTACACACGTTTCGTTTTAATAGGCCCAGGTACAAATTCACCTTTCTATATTTATTCGGTTCCTTCTTTGAAATTTCGTGTAACCTTGTGATTCTGTGTATTTATTTACATGGTAAATAGAACTGTAAGTATTGTTTATATATGCTACATAGGTGAAGATTTTTAAGTGATTTTATCGAAGAACTTTTCGTTGTTGTTTCCACTTTAGAAAATTGCGTTCTCTGCATTAATTTCCTTAATATAAACTTATTTATGATGTACATAGCTATATCATGGTTTAGTTTATCTACATAGATTATACGTGTATAAACAGCATCTGTAGTAATTTGAATAAATAAATTGATTTTCTTTTATTTGTAATTGACTTTCAGTCGTAGTGTGTGTTAGCGCAGAGATCTGTGACTGCTGCCACTATACATCTTCAGAAACCTTATGGTCGTAGTGACGTGACAAGTCCCTTCAGTTAGAAAAAGCAAAAGATAACTATCCAAGTTTAATTATAATTTACATCTTGTTTCAGGCTTCGCTACCAAAATTAACATAAATGGGGTTGAGTGGCTAGTATGAAGAATTTTCTTCAAACTCCTTACATCATAATCTCGTAGTACTAGCAAGACATAAGGTAAATTTTTTTACAAATTCTTTGAATGGTCACTTAAAATTCGTACTTTTATAATTTTAAGTGTCCAAATTTGTTATATAATTTTTATCGGACAAGAATCCATTTTAATTATGTAAACATTTTCAATATAACGCGAGAAAAAATTTCTATAGTCCTTCGAAGTTATTCGATTTTTTTCAATTAAATTTTTTTATAGATACTTCATCGATGATCACATTAGTGAAAAAAATTTGATTAATAAATTCATCGATAAAATTAACTGTACAGAATTCGGTGAAGATATTATTTCACTGATGAATCCATCGATAAGTTTTTTTTTTGTGATATCGATTTTACAGTTGGCGATGAAATCAACAGAGATGAGTGCGGTGAAATCATCGATGAGTTCTCTGTTCTCTGATTTCATTGATGAATCGAACGTTTTTTTTTTTTTTTTTTAATTTTTCCCACCGACTTTAACGTTAACTTCGTCCCGTGTTAATACAAAACTGTTTTTGTTTACTTTTTCACAAAAATGACTGATTTTAATTCCGAATTATGTCAACTGAAATTAGCGAAAAGTCATCCACCGAAGAATCTCCGCCGATTTTACTGATAGCTTCACAGATGAATAAATAGACACATCTGTTTTCAATACTACTATTAATTGTAATTAAAATAATTATACTTTTTTAATCTGAAAGGAAATTGTATACTTTTGTAGTTTGTAAAGTTGTCAGTACTGTGCGATTTCTTGACAGTTATCTGTAATATCAACTAGTTTTTGAATGATGAAATTGATGGATTTGAGGTTGATTGAAGGTACTTTTTTTTAAATTTGAGCAGCCCTTATTGTGCCCTAATTAATCGGAGAGACAAGTAAAAGAACGAGCGATAAAAGCTACGTAAGTAAACAGCTTACCCTATACTTAACCTAACTTTAAGCAAATTGCATTGTTTATTGCTCCTCATCTTCATTCTGGAGGTTAAATGGTCACAATTAACAATATTTGTCTTTTTAAGCTTTATTTAATCTACTGGCCTTATAGGGTCTTAAGAGTAGGTTATGAGTTTGAAATTTCTCAACTGAGGAAGTTACTGTAGTAATTAATGTAGAAGCGTTTTCGATTCATTGCTCTAGTGCATTCTTAGGCCCAGTTTTACGATCGTGGAATAAGTACGGAATAACTGTTCGCCAAATATCCTTTAACATTCCTCCATATCTACGTCACGTTATACCACCGTTATACCAATAATAATGCTTATATTGTAAATTCGGGCCTAAGAGTATTATTTTATATTTAATCTCATTTAATAATAAAAGATGAAGATATTTTAAGACTGCTCTATAATATAGAGCTAATATATAGTGACTGCTCTATAATGTAGAGCAGTCACTAGAAAATGCAGTGTTTTATCTTATTTTTTTTTCTAACATCAAAGTGACCAAATCTAATTTATTTCAGCTGAAATGTGAACATGCCGAGGGCTCCAGCAAATCCATACACAATGGCGGAAAAGCGTCGGATTCTGCAATACATCATTGAGCACCACGCATATTATCAAGTCAAAGGCAATGCTTTGTGGATTAAAATGGAATCCGAGTTTCGAAATACACACAGCTGGCAAAGTTTAAAGGAGCACTATAAGAAGCGTCTGGTCCCCAGCTTGGCGTTGGCCGACTTCAAACTCACCGAGGAACAAATTGCAAACTTCCGACGAGGCTCCAGCGGGATTTTGAATATAAAAAGGAAGAAGCAACCAGAAGCTAGTTCACCCGTGCCATTTTACAAGTTGTGGTCGGATGAGGAGGATGATAAACCATGTAACTCAGCAAATTGACAACTTAAAGATAAATCGTTAAATTCAATTGTTGCAGTGGCCGCCGGTTTGTCGAAGAGCAAAAACAGTGCAAGCAAAGAAGTTTCAGACGATAAGCCTGGCTCAAAATCCTCATCCAGCTCCCACACAAGCCATAAGGAGAATATCCTTGTTCCAAAAAAAGAAAACGGATCACAAGTGCTAGCCGCAGTATCTACAAGTGGTAGCAAACCCATCATGTGTTCTGATGATAGTTCGGAAGACGAGTACAAAACAGTAGTAGACAGTCAAACATTATCCAGTGATATTGATTCAGATGTAACATATGTAGACAGCGATGAATGCATTGATGACTCGCGTTTTTTAAAATAATCTCTCCTGTACTTTAACATTCTTTTTACTTTTACTCATACAAGTTGACTGTTTTGTTTTATGAATATATTTATTTCATTGTCAATTATTAAAGTCATTTAGTCTCGATTTATTCATCATAAGTTAACTTTAACCTTCAGTTTACTGCCATAGTAGCAATTATTTGTACAATTAATTAACTAGGCTGGTGTTGTACTTTCACCATTTAAGTATAATTTTCAACATTTAACTTGAAGGCTTCCGCGGCCGTCGTCCATGTTTGAATTGGCTTCCGGTTGGAACCGCGTCACTGCCATCTGGCAGTAGAAGTCAATTCAAACATAATTTTCAACATTTAAGTACCTGAGAACCTCTACCAGGTCTGTGGGTTAGTAGATTTATAAAATTTTATTGTGACATGATATCTATGTTAAAGTTAATGTTGTTTATTTTAGGCTCATTGTTGGTTGAGACTGCAAATTGGAAGGTACATGTATGGCTTTGAAAATACATAGCGAGGTGGTTGGTTTAAATAAACTTCATGTGAGGAATAGGGCAACGTTTAAGGATATCACATAGAATTGACTGTACGCAATGATGACTTCAAGAACATCCTACATATACGGTGAGTTTTAATTTGTGTAAAAGTTTAAATAAGTTGCTTTCAGTGATCAGTATTAAGTGCACCCTCGTTTGACCAATACATAATTATCATTGTATTACTAGTTGTATATTTTATTTAATTGCATTGAAAGAAGTATATATGTTATTTTTGTCAATAAGTTGATTCAACATTTTTATACCGTTCAATAAATTGTTTCTCATGTTTCGTTATTTTTCTTTTTTCCTTGCAGTGCTTAAAAAGTGTATTTCTTTGAGTCTTAAAAATGTCGAAAAAATTAAATTTTCTGCGAGATCTGTATTTTGCTGTAAATCTAGTGATTTTAATTTACTTCGCGTGGCAACACGTTATAGTGCCACAGCAGTGGCAACATTGGTGCCTAACTTCATTCATATTTGCACACGGAAACTTGACGTTTATTATTTGTTATAAAAATAATCATTACAAAAAGGCGCTTATTCATGATTTTTACTTGCAAGACTACGTTTGTAGAAAAATGAGTCAAGCGGATGGACAGCCTGTAAACGTGCCTGTGCAAATTTTTATTGCAGTTGTAATTTACACTTTCTTTTTTGCTGCAGACAATTCCGGCCGTCAGACATGATTGGTACCAGACCGAGACAGCCGTGGTCGTAACCGTTTTAATAAAGAACGTAGAAGAAAAGAATCTACAGATTAACTACAACGAAAACTACGTCAAAGTAGATGTTATTGCAGGCGATGCGGAACACCATTTGGAATACAGGCTTGCGCACAAGATAGTACCCGAACAATCGAGCCACAAAATAACACCTTCTAAGGTAAGTACGCCAAGTTGAAAGTATCTTCACACTTTTCGTGCCTTGCACTTTATTCAGATTGAAATCAAACTTCAAAAGTTGGAGGGCATACGATGGGAGAAGTTAGAGGGCGACCCCAACATACAAGTACCTAAAACTATACCCCAAGGTAATCAATCAACTTTCTAAACAAAATCAAATAACGTATAGACCTCCTGCGTTTAGCATCAAGTACAAACACCTCGGCGCCTGGTTATCCCACCTCAATAAAGGGAAAGGACTGGTCGGCAATTGAAAAAGACATTAAAGAGCAAGAAGCTAAAGAAAAGCCCGAAGGCGAGGAGGCACTCAACAAGCTCTTCCAGGAAATATACGGCAAGGGCAACGACGAAGTTAAGAAGGCAATGAACAAGAGCTTCTTCGAGAGCGGCGGGACGGTTCTGAGCACGAACTGGGAGGAAATTAAAAAGGATAAGGTGGATATTAAGCCCCCTGATGGGATGGAGTTTAAAAAGTGGGATTCTTAAGGGCGTTCGTTTGTCGTTGTTGGAAATTTGAAAACTTCTTTAAGCGATGTGCTTTTCACTTAAATCTCGCGTATTTGTTTAGCCACGTGGACATCGAGGAGTAACAATTTTTCTATTATCTTTAAATGTATGCTTAACGCTTACGTTTATTTGACTTGTTAATAAATTATAATGAAAATGGTCGTTTTTTTATTTATTTAAGGTGAGTTCGGCAATGCCCTCGGCGATTCGAGCAGAGCTAGTGAGATTTTAACAGCTGATCACAGAGCGCTCCACATGAGCAAACTTAATGACGAACGATTTCGAGCAATTAGAGTATAGATTCTGACAGTTGAGTTTGCAAATAAACAGAATTTTATTAATTCTTCTCTTGAAGACAATTCTAATATTTGAAATACTCTATTTTCTTCCAACAGTCACTTTTGTTATTAACTTTTAGAAATTGGTTGTATTCCTCATCATCAAACACTATTGCTTGAAATTAATTATGCTCATTATAATGTTGCGGTTCGTCTTACTTTCGTTATTTTACACAGTACAACACTAAATCGTTAAAATTAGACGACGATTATTCTTAATTCATGAAAATATATTATGAACATAACCTACTTGACAACTTCTAAATCTAAGAGCTCCTCCAAAATATTCCGAGCTGAGCGAGCGCGATCTTTTTCATCTGATCTTTATTTGTCGAACGCTCCAGATCTGTCAAAGGGTGCGTTCGGACTGCTAACTCGAGAAGCCCTTTATGCTCTAAATGCTCAGTATCCGTTCGGCCCTGTACAATTGGGGTAAATAGAGCAACTCTTGAATCGTTCGACCTTATTCACCCTGAACGTATGGAGTTGACTCTATTCGCCCTATCTCGAGAAGAGTGAGCTCTAAAAAGTGCGCCAAAGTTTTATTATTCAAATATAAATTACACATAAAACTTTTCTTTAATCATGTTAAGAATAATAAAATCAGTAAAATTATTCACTTTCTCCAGTAATATATTCTTATAGTTTCTTGATCTGAGTCGTCATTAAAGAGAGTGTTTTTTATTTCTTGAAATATGGAATAAATTTATGGAAACTTATTATTTAATTTTATTAGAGTGAATTTCCGAAGAAATGAATATACGTTGACTAAAATTTTGGAGTACAGGAAGATATTAAATACTTTTAGGTTAAGTTTATAAGCTTTAAATGTTCGAGATCGTTCGGGATGTGTTGTTTTACTCTAAATACTCTGCATGTCACATGACCAAGTTCTACTCCAACTCCACTCCAACACCGTCGTTACAGTCCGAACGCACCCAAAGTAAGCTCGACTTTTCATTACCGAACGATTCAGAGGTTATTGATGAAAAAGATCGCATTGCCGAACTCAGCTTTAGAAATGTTTTAAACAGAATATGGGGAATTATCAAGAAAATAAGTTGGCAATGCTGTTAAGTTACTGCTCACGTCCAGTGTTGCCAACATAAAAGAAATCGCTATTAGTTGTTTCAAATTCTTAGGGATTAATAGATTTCATTCTAAAAAAGGAATTTGAACTTAAAATAATTATATTATTCATTCACGTTCTTTTTGCATTCAGAGTAGGCCCTGTTAGGGTAACATTTTTGTTGGTACCTCTAAGTGAATATGTTCCATTTTAATTTGATGGTTATATTTTTGAAAACTGACGCCAAAAAACATTGACGATTTTGAACATTTTGACTTAGTATTAAAAAGTCACAAGTAATTAGTTTTAATGTTATTATTTTACTTTCTTCATGCCATCGTAGAGTATAAGAAGCAATATAGTCGATGGGATTGACGTTAAAGTGTTAGAATTTTACATTTGTCACATTTTGACTTCTTCGACTTCTTTCAAAATACATGCTCGTAACCTAACGAAAAGAAAACATGGCCTACTAGAATGCAAAAAGAACGTGAATGGATAATAATACGTTTTAAATCGTGACGCCTTAAAAATTGAGAATAGGCAACCCATTCTACTTCCATGTTTTCAGTACATTATGAAGACGTAAAATAGTTATTTCTGATTTGTCATTTTTAAACGCTAACAAAAATGTTGTAAAACGTTCAACAACACCATCTGTTAAAATTTACCGAATTTTTTTTGTCGTTATACGAGCGTGGTTCGAGCAATTTTGGCCGAAATATTTCCGCGCCTGATACATCTCATCGGACACCTCCTCGCATTTATGTGATCCTGGTACCAAGATTCAAAATGTGAATTGAAATTGGTCAGAATTTTTCCACGCCTATTATATTACGTCTGACACCTCCTTGCGTTTATGTGATCCTGGTAGTAAGATTCAAAAATCGAGTAGTTTTACACAGATTTTTTCCGCGCCTGATACATCGCATCCGACACCTCCTCACGTTTATGTGATCCTGGTACCAAGATCCAAAACGCGAAGTAAAATTGGTCAGAATTTTTCCACGCCTGTTACATTTCATCTGACACTTCCTTGCGTTTATGTGTTCCTGGTACTAAGATTCAAAAATCGAGCAGTTTTACATGGAATTTTTCCGCGCCTGATACATCGCATCCGACACCTCCTCGCATTTTTTGTATTTTTACATATTTTTCTAAGTAAGTTAATAGTGTTAATAGTCTTAAGTGTTTTTTTCATTTCCCTTTATCTTTTGAAGAGTATAATTCAAATCCTTAGAAAAAATAAACACGTATTTTAAGTCAGCTGAGCCGTGTTCTTTCCCGGATTAAATTTGGATCTGAAGGCATTTGATCAGATCAGTAGTGTTCTTTCTTGAGGTTATTCTGTTTAAACGGATCATGAATCATGATCAAATTTAGGGAAAAATTTTCGACTTTGCTAGGGATATTGCAAAACAAAATGTTGGCAACACTGACGTCTTGTCAATTTAAGAAAGAGGATTAGTTTTGACGAAGTTTGCGATAAATGTGATAAACAATGCCAGGTTTAACAGCATTAAATAGTATTATCCCAACTATTTTTTAATTAATAAATTAATTAAAAGTCCACTTTCGACTTTGATCTACGCTTCGCAGCAAACAACAAATGATTCGCGACTTGCCTGACATGAAGAGCAGAAACGTCAAAGTTCAAAGTTTCCATTCAAACTATTAACGAAATACGTCGAATAAAAATGAAATTATATAATTAATAAGAAGAAACATGCAAGAAAACGTTTCTGTATTAACGAGTAGAATAGGGTGTAAATCCTAACCTCAAAGTTTTAACCCAGTCAAAGAAAAAAGTATTGCCAAAATGCCTCAAGCGAACGGCTGGTTTCTCTTCAGCGCCGCCTTTATCGGTGCAATAAGTGCCGCCAGTGTTTTCTTCATAGAATATTTCATGCAAGAGCGAAGACAACACAGGATGGTACAAGAAGTGGCACAACTCAATCAGCAGCTAGCGGTGATGAGGCATGAGTTACAACTGCTGAGATTACAACGCAGAGACAAGTACGTGTGAGTTATTTGTTACCCTGCTTTGAATTAATGTGGTTATTTCGTTCGCAGAAGTGAAAAGCGACCGCGAAATAAAGGGGGCAAAACCAAGTCTGTAACGATAGTCGACGTTGATAGTTCCGATTTAGAATTTTTCGATTTTTCGGATGAAGACGAGTTATACAGTTCTCCTGCCAACGTGCCAAAAAATAAGGTATCAAATTTATTTACTTACAATTCACATAGAGTACAGAGAATAACTGTCAATTATGTACTTTTTTTTTCTTAAACATAACTCGAGTGCATTTCATTTATAACATTTATAATTACCGATTTTCAATAATTATTAACAAAGTTATTGTTAACATTAACATTTGATTGATTGTCCCTACAGGATTTCTCTCAAATTGATCAGTACTTAAACAGCGGAGATGCCGAAATACTCAAACAAAGCATAGACGAACTGCAAGATTTGCTCAGAAAATACCCGGATTCTCCGGAGGTACTGTGGAGGTTCGGGAAGGCTCACAGCAACCTATCATCCGTGGCAAAAAATTCCAACGAGAAACGCGAGAACATCTGCAAAGGAATCGAATACTGTTTGCAAGCCTTGAGCCTCAACCCAAACATCGCCGAAGCCCACAAGTGGTACGCGATTCTAATCGGATCTCGGGGCGACTTCCAACCCCCCAAGGACAAAATCGCCGATGGTTTTGAGTTTAAAAAGCACATCGACATTGCCATCGATTTAAACCCTGACGACGCGTCCCTGCATCACCTGCTGGGGAGGTTTTCATTCGAGCTCGCCAGCCTGAAATGGTCCGTATTTTATCATAAAACGCCAGGGATTTTTTTGATTTGTTTTTGTGTGAAGGTACGAGAAGAAGATTGCGGCAGCTCTGTTCGGGGAGACCCCCACTTCAACCTACGAGGAAGCGCTGTCGTATTTCATGAAGGCCGAAGACCTGAGCGAAAGCGAGTGGAAGGAAAACAAGTTGCTGATTGGGAAATGCCACATCGCCTGTGGGAACATCGAAAGTGGGATATATTGGTTGGAAGAAGCTGATAAAGTTGATACTAAAAATGAAATGGTATGTTGTAATTAATCAATTAATTAAGCGCGGGTGATTTTATTTGTTGTTTCAGGACGAACAGGTTGACAAAGAGATACGCAGTCTTTTGATTAAATACAACAATCACAGATAAGTAGATTTTAGAGTGCATTTTATTATGAGTTTTAATTCGGTGGTGCAAGGGCATTTCTCTATTATAGTTATTTATTAGATCTGCGTGAGTTGTTTTATCAGGATTTTATCGATTGCATAGTTTTAATTAGTCTTTTTTTTTTAATTTACCCAGCAACTGATGTTCGAATAAATTATGTTTACGATGGAGTTTTTTTCTCATGGTGCACTACAGGTGATGTCTTGCTATATACTTTTATTGTAAATAATATCCATAATATACAGATTTATTATTCTATATAATAAGTATCGCAAATGATCAATCTTCCTCCCCTCAACGTAACTGATCATTCCATACTCGGGTGATATAAATTATGTTATTCGCTATGCTAAAAACAATATTACCTACTTAAACGTACTCCCTACATACAGAAAAAAATAAAAATTTTAAATAACTAACAGAAAAAAACTATATTGACAATTATTTCTTATTAAAAATTTATTATTCTGTGGTCGGCAGACCACCTCGATCGATTTAGAATTCAAGTGAAGATCTGCACACTATTTTATTTCAGTAAGAACTGAATGTATGTAAATATATGCAACAGTGACACACACCTACATTAAATCAATAAGGCAACCTTTTCGAATTTCTTGATTAGCAAGTTCTATGCAGTTCCGGCTGTGACGGACTCTTGTCTGATGTGTTTACACGAGACCACCTCGAAAACGTTATATGAAGAAGAAATAATAAATTATACACAAGAAGACAATTAAATGCAAACACATCACACAAACTCATAAAAATGTCATGAATTTTTCTCTTGATAGAATACGAGAAAAAATTTCCACTTGGGGGTGCCCGGGGCAAAAATAAAACAAGAATCTATACAATTACAATCTAAAGAGCAGCAGCAACTCTATATGAATTAATGGCAGAAAAAGCACAGCTTTGATGGAGTCGCTCAACAATTGTCTATGTACAAAAACAAATTAAAAATGTACAGCATCATTAGACGAATAAATTCTTTCATTTCGCAGTACAGATATGCCTTTTCTCAATTAACACAATATATAAGACGATTTAGAAAAGAAGTAAACAGCTGAATCAAAAGGAACTAGATAAATTTCGAATCATTACAGACCAGCTGTGAAATTTTCATATTTTTTTTTATTTAAAAAAAGCGGAATTTTTTTTTATACCTACTTAATTACGGCGTTCTGGGATGAAGGGCGGGGTGGAGTCAGCATAAAAAAAAACCTAAGAAGTTCTAGCATGCGCAAGAGTCCCCGTTGCTGCTGTTCTTGGCGGTGTTGGTGAGCTTGATCTGATCTGGAAACTCGTTGTAGACATCCACCGACTGGTTCTGCTGGCTCAGTGCGTTCCTGGCGATGTTTTGGAACGCCTGCTCTACGTTGAGGGCTTCTTTCGCCGAGGTCTCAAAGTAGGGGATGCCGTTCTTTGCTTGGCACCACTGTTGAGCTTTCTTCGATGAGATTGCACGCGGTTCTAGATCGACTTTGTTGCCGAGGAGGACGAAAGGGAAGTTCTCTGGTTCTCGGGGCGATGCCTGGATTAAAAATTCGTCACGCCAACTGTCCAGCGACTTGAATGTGTTCGGAGCAGTTACATCAAACACTGAAATTGAAAGAGAAAACAAAATGTATTTTAATAATCTCCATGGTTTTTTTTACACTCAGGAGACAACTTTTAATATTAAAGTTTCAAGAGGGTTCTATTAATAATAATTTGTTGTTAAGTTGCCATGGTAAGTTGCCACCATAAAAAAACCTTTTAATATAGAAATCGAACAGAATTACGGCTTACTAATTCCACTACATTACGATCTGATCTGTCAAATTCATTGATTTCGATTCGATTCGAGTTACAGAATAGGGGAGAAGATTTCGCCTGGCGTAACGGCCACCCCATAATTCACTCTCGCTTTGAGAGAATTCAAAGAATTTTCTTATTAATAAACCTCTAACGTTCTCTATTACGTTTAAATCCCCAGAGTCCCAGAGCATTATGTGGGTGACTTTTTAAATTTTTTAACAACTCTTGCCATGGAAGTTGGACGGCATGTCTTAGCTTTTCTGTAAAACAGCATAAAGGAGTGCAAGGATGTACTTGCACTTAAGCTAAGACAGTCCAGATTTCATGGCAATTGTTTTTAAAAATTTTAAACAATCACTCGGTATAATATGACATAAAATAATTCCTTTTAGAGAAAATGACATCAGTGGGCGGGGCACAGTGTAGTATCAATATGGCGCTTAAGAACGGATGGTATTCAAGAATTTAACCCACTGACAATGAGTGCAATTTTTTTTGCAAGATTCAATCAATCTAAGGCTATTAGTTTTTTTTTCTGGTATTCCTCAAGGTGCCAACTTAGGGCCTCTTCTTTTTATACTTTTCGTAAATGACCTTCCCTTGTCCCTCATCAAACATAGCAAGATCTTAATGTACGTCGATGATGCCAAATTATTTCGTGTTGTTAACAGCCATGAAGATGCCCTTCTTCTTCAAAAGGATTTAAGCTTCCTTTCTGACTGGTGTACCTCTAATAGACTCGCTTTAAATGTTGATAAATGCAAAATCATTTCTTTCTCGCGTAAAAAAATGCAAATTTTTGTTGTTTCACTGTCAACTAAATGATCAATACTTGACATATTCCACTATTATTAAGGGTCTTGGCGTTATTTTTGACGACCGTCTTGTTTAATTACCATGTCAAATATATTGCAATTAAATTCATTTCGCATTATCGTCAGGAACGCTCGTGATTTCACTAACCCCGCTGTCTTAACTGTTCTCTTCAATGCTTTCATCCCTTCCCCACTCCAATATGCCTCCCTAATCTGGTATTCCATTTATAATTGCCATACAGATGTCCTTGAACAAGTCCAGCGCAGGTTTAGTAAGTTTCCTTGGTTTAAAGAATAAGGTGTATATCCTCCTAGAGCTTACTATTTGTTCATAGGAGACATATCTCAGCTTTGCTTTTCTTACATAAGTTGATCCATAATGAAGTTGCTGCTGCTCTCTTGGAAAAACTTAACTTTCATGTACCGCGCCTTACCGACAGAAATTCTTTGTCTTTTTATTTGCCTACCCCGAGAACTAACGCTTTACTACGATTTCCTGCCTACATTGCCTCCTCTTTACAACCATCTTTGCAACAACATTGATGTCTTCCATCAAAATAGTGTCGGCTTTAAAAAAAGTTTGGTGAATTTCTATACCAACTCTCCTCCTAACTCTTCTTAATAACTTCCACTTCTGCGTTCACCGTGCCTTTCACTTATTAATTTATTTTCTTCTCTCTTCTTCTATTTATTTTTTCTTCTTTTCATTTCTTTACCTAATTTTAGTTTTAGATTTAGCTTAGGTTTAGATCTTTTCAAATAATCTACTGTTGATTCTTTTGCTCTGTACAATGCCTTTAACGCAAAGCACTGCATTGTTAACAACCAAGTACAATGTGTTGCCAATACGCTAGGATCACGTGGGTTAAATAATTTCTGATTTCTCGTTACATTGTGACACTTTCACATTACCAATATTGTCAGATGGGACGATTTTATTCTTTTTCATTTTTGGTAAAAAGGGTGAAGTACTCCTTTAAAAGGAACCATTTTTACAGGCGGGCACTTTTTCTTTTCTAACTGAATATTAATTCTTTGATTGTTTTTGTTAGGAGTACTTTATGATTAAATAATAAAATACTACTGATATTAGGTAATGTTCTTCTGAAATTAACTTTGTTTTGTTAGATGGATTTTTATGTGTTATTTTATAATTTAGTAGCTTCAATAAATAATTTTTACAGCATTTTTTCAATGTACAAAGAAATTTCTCAATTTTGCAGATTGGCAACACTGCTATTGTTAGTATACAATGATGTCATAAGACCTAGATACACTGTGCCTTATGTTTCCTGCATTCTCGATTAATATCAGCATGAGTGAAATAGCAAATATCTGTGAGTAATTTTAGCTCATGTATGCGACAAGGATGTCACTCAAAGCCTAGGTCACGTGATTTAGGATGAACAAGGCTTTTGAAATGGGTGTATATAGCATCTCACTTTTAAGTTAATATCAATTCCTCTTTGTCTACAGGAAATCTAACTACTTAATACATCATTGTCAGTATATCTTCTCAATTTATGATATCAAAGTTTTATTTTGAATAAAATATTTTATTGTCCATAAAGCTGTCAGAGGAGTAGTGCAGGTCTATTGTGCGTGTTTCATTTGAAAAACAACCAAAAATTCGTAATAATCACGTAATAAACACTTAAAGCAGCTTTTAAAAATGTTTGAACTCTCGATGCTTAACTGTTCATTGTTAGCTTCCTCATGAGGACAAGATTACTTTAGTTATGAAAAAACGTCCTGTTCTGTTTCTTACTCAAAATATGTACATACAAAGATTTTAAAAAATTGAGATAACTGCATTTAAATTAATTTGAGGACTCTATTTTTGTACGAATGATGTCATATTGTACTTCCCCTGATTTGTTATATTTTATTAGAGGTGTGATCATTTGTTCTGCACTTTTCTACACTTTTTGCACCAACCGCTCCTGAGAGAGTGTGAGATGTATATAACATAATGTAAGTAGGAGTGAGAAAAATAAAGTAAAGGAGTTAAAAGTGTAGAAAGTACAAACAAGAAACAAAATGAGATTTAAAAGTACGCCTTATAAATTTGAGTGCATTCTGCAAAATCTTAATTTTAATTCCAAATTTTTCCAATCACAAACTCCTCATTGCTCATTGCTTAAAATAGATGCAGGAATTAACTATTTTGTATAATACCTAGAACGCAGCAATCAGCTCCTCTATAAAAAGCGACTCCTAACGACTGGAACCTTTCTTGCCCCGCGGTATCCCATATTTGCATTGTAACCGTCCTATCATCGACTTGCACCTCCTTCGTTAAAAAGTCCGCCCCGATTGTGGCCTTGTACTGATTCGAGAACTTCCTATTCACATACTGATTCATCAACGAAGTCTTGCCCACTCCGGAATCACCAAGTATTATAACCTTCAAGAGGACTTTCTTGCGGGTGGCCATCTGAAAGAAAAACATCGACGTCAGCGGTTAGAAAAACAGCCACAGAACGATAACAAGAAAAAAAAAAATGCACTCACTGCAACTATCAAATAACACCACACGACACAACAATGAAACGCAGATAAAAACAACGGCGACTTTTTCAATAATTAAAAGCGTAACGACGCAAACAACGGGAGGAGGCGATTAAAATCTGACTCACTGATTACTATTGTAAATATCTAATCTGTCACGACGGTATGACACAAAGAAACGTCAGTGCTCTGACAAATTCAGATACGAAATTTGTCGGGAGGAAAACAAAACACGCAAGTGATAAACGCGACGTATTCCGAGTGAATTCACGTTGAAGTTATTTGGGGGACGGCTTTGCTTGCGATCGACTTAAAATGCATTCGCTTACCTTATTCTTTTTCTGAGTAAAAACCACTTGTTAAATTTTGCTGCGAGTAATGACAATACAAAATATGGCGTCGTTGAAGGCCATCAACGGAATGGGAATGGGGATGGGGATAGAGAATTCAGCGGGCACGTTCAAGAACACGTGCTAACGGGTACATTCAGAAATGACACCCACTATATATAGAAAAAAAAAACAAATTGAATCATTTTAAAGCTATAAAAGTAATTGCATCACTTACACTTAACACAATGTGATTAATAAAAACCGTCTGAAAAAGAATTAGTTTCCAAGGAGGGTCATATCAACATTTAGGTCCGAGTTACGTCAATCACAGACGATAACTGTATAATGTGCTGTATAACGGGGGGTGCGTTTATAAAAGTGGTAGAGTATTGTTAGAGTGTACGCAAACCGTTTATAAAAGGAGATGAATAATTACCGGTTAGATTTGTTTCACATTTCTAAACACCGGAGCGTGCACATTAGGAGCGTTCGTTTATTACAAATTTAATACATCCGACAGATCAGATTCCTTTAAATCGTTAGTTTATTGCTTATCGAGGAATTAGATGTACATCTACATCGTTCGAATATTCACGATGCGATGTTCCAGATTCACCTCGACTTGCTCAGAGTATTTCGACGATTTCGACGGAGGTTCAGATTTTTAACAATCGCGCATGCGCTGTGATTATTTTTTTAAATGTAAAGTGACTTTAACCTATAAAAACAATAGTTCTCCTATTCTTAAAGTGACTTTAAATTAAATGGCGTTTTCGACTGACTGCTCCAGAGCACTCTGAGAGTATCTCTATCCTGTGTTATTACATGAAGTTAAAACAAGATGGAGATAATCTGAGAGTGCTCTAGAGCAGTCAGTCGAAAACGCTAAAAGTCTCACAGCTCTATTAAGAAAACGGTTCTTAGTTCGTTTACTTCATGTTTAATTTACAGTTAGATAACGTCTACAGAAATCGACGTGCTCTGTTTCGTTCGTTTATTTGTTCGAGAACTCGCTTACATCTGAAGTCACGTGACAAGTATCTGTTTGATTCAGCTCGCATCTGAGATATAATAAACGAACACAGCTATTGTGTAAACCCGAGTTCCCGTGCTCTGAGACTGCGGGAAAAGTTACCTTGTGAGGTTAGGTTTATGTTTTCAAATCTGAAAGTAGTGTTTACACATTTAGAATATACAAATTAAAATGAATAGTGACAAAAATGTAATTGTAACTTGGTGTAGTCATGATTAATTGACCGATGAAAACGGAGAGATCATAATTCACAACAAAATACTGTTGTGTAATAGAAAAAGTAAGATCAAAACTCATCAGTTTTAAGATCTATTTAACAAAAGTAATGTATGTTTTAGCACTAGCTTGCGTGTAGGTGCCAGCAACTGAGAACATTACAAAAATATTCGGAATTTTCCCCTAATCTAACGTCAACCGTTTAAAAACTCATATGAAGGTAATCGTCACGTGATCTTCTCTCACGCTCCCTCTGTAGACTTTTTCTAAACGTACTCCAGAAGTTAGAACTTGGGGAATTCTGGGGAAATTTCGTCAATTTTGTGTCGCTTTAATTCATTTTCTGTCTGTTTGTTGACTGTCATTCGCTCTCGATATTTTTTATATTTGTTTATTTATTTCGTTGCTGTACAAAGTTACTTTAAACCAATTGGCTGTTTTAAAGACTGCTTTGTTTTAAAAATTGTCCAAAAAAACGTTACATTGTGTGGCTTGCTTAAAACGTACTGCGTTTTCGAACCAGGTGAATCGAAAAGACTGTTTGAATTTGGCGCTTTTTTTATTATTGATAGTTGGCAATCGCGTTAGCTCTTATTTATTGTTTTCTAGTACGCCATTACCAAACTGTTTTGTTTCTTGCTTTTCATTTCTTCAATTATTTAAGTCAAATATTTATTAACTTTTTACATCGACGTACCTTCACGACGTCGACAGATCCGATCAAGGGGGGGGGGGGACATGCGGCATGGGCACGGTGTAAGATATCTTACACCGTGGGCATGGGTGAATGCAATTAGCAATTACATTTGATGAAAGTTACCACTTTGCAGTAGATCAGTTTCTGAAATATGACTTTGACATCCGTTGTCGTAAAGTAATTGCCGGATTTTGTGTTTGTATCCAAGGGTAATACAAATCTATGTGTTTATTTAGCAACTGTGAATAGTAGTTTATGCGAACGATGATACGTTATTATAGACTTCAGTTAAAAAGTGAATGATTTTTAGGTTAGTTTCGGAAATTTTCGATGTTTAGTGGTGCATCAGCGTGTACTTTCAATCATAGAACTCCAGGTATGGAATACAATTGACAGTTCTCGAATCTTATTTAGTTAAATTTAATGTAGTAAGTGTGTCATAAATAAACAACGATGAACTGTTGGTTTGTGCACGTTCCAGAATTTTCTAAAACGCTTGTGTGCACCCGACTTACCGCGGCCATATTTGGTGATCAGGTTAGGCGAGAAACTAATGTTAGTATGACTCTCTCCAGTACCTCCATGGATTCGATTAATCTAGCGCCATCTAATATAAAAATGACGAACAAATTCTTGATATCAAGTAGGCACTGCATGAGTGCGTTCAGAACCAATATCCTGGGACCTGGGATATCTCTTGAATAGTTCAATTGAATCATTTTCGTTTTATATACTGTGATCAACAATGACGTATGAAATATTTTAAATACGTTATCAATCTTTTTGGTTCGTAAAGGTTGTTATCTTCTAGGATCTCAATAATAACTTCCGCAAAACGCCGTGCGTTAATTTACTTGTTTTTTGGGATTGTTTAATGTATTTCGTGTCTTTTATAGTTTTTCTTTTTTCTATAATACCTGTCAATGTCAAAATTCTAAGGTTTCTGTTGGAACCCTGCGTTTATCACTAAATATAAAACTGAAATTTTTGCAATTTCTTAACATTCAGGTAACAAGTACCAACAACAGAAACATTTGACAGGTCTTATAAAAAGAAAAAAACGGAATATATCAACTGATGGCCGTTTTACACTTTAACATTTTCTAACTAAAATCTGTTACTAAGTGAGTGAGAAGTACCAATCAGAATTCACTGTGGTAGCTTATCTCTCTCACTTTGCACCAAAAAAATGTTATAATGTAAAACAGCCTTTCGATCTGAATATTCTAGACGCAAACCTTCAGTCATTACAGTTCACAGTGAATATTATCTCTAGAGCAATGAATCAAAAACTCTATAACATTACTCTCAGACTATCTCCATTCCTATTATTACATGAGATTAAAAAAAAATGAGAATACTTTGAGAGGGGCTTTAGAGCAATAAATGGAAACGTCATAAGTTTCCATTCTTCACATTTTTTGAACCGTCACCGAATATACGAAGTATTGTCATAAGATACAGTGATGCCAACGTGACTAACTTATCAAATTTGCGGGTGACAATATTTCTGATTCATCCGATATTTAACGTATTCAACTTTCCACATTCAAGTGGTAGTGTACAAAAGTCTTTTCTCAAACTAACTTGAACATTTGATGCCGTTTACTAGAAAACGAGCTATAGACCGAACCTGTATTTTTTAAAAATAGTATTCGAATTTTAAGTGATCGGTCGACGTTGACTGCTTCTTCTTTTCCCGATGATTTTACACACTCTAGTTATTTCTTTTCAAAAGATTTCCCGAGATGTAGACAAATAGAACGTTCTTGAATCGCAATTCTATTTCTAGTATAAATTCGGACTCGGTTCAGAAATAACACATCCAGTGAGCGTCTGAATTCAGAACCGTTTCAGAAATGAAACTGTTTGGAATGGGAAGAAATTTCGATAAAGTTACACTCTATACACGAAGAATCGTTTGAGAGGACTTAGCAGCATTGTCTTTAAATGTACAGTGGTGGTCAAAAGTATCGATAGATAAGAGATTAAACATAAAACTGAAAACAAGAGAATCTACACAGTATCTACAGTTTTATTAATTCTTCAAAATACATAGGTAAATAACAAAAAAAAATGCTTAAAAATATGAAAAGCTTAAAAACATTCACTTAGAAAAATCGTAGGCGGCGCAAACAAACATGTAACAAAGACATGCCCTTTATTAACGAGTTGTTATTGTACATAAATCGACAACTTACTTGGTGCAATGCGTTTTCGTTTTACGACGTCGTACAGTTTCAAGATACATCGGAGCGATAAGATGAGTGCGTACTTATTCTACTAAATAATACAAATTTGGTGCAAATTAAGAACAAGTGAGTTGGTGACGGAGCAGCTCCGAAGCCGGAAACATATCCGCGCAGAATTCACAGGGTAGCTCAACCTCGGGCGAGCTGGGGGTTGGCGCTACGAAGTAATCATCAGGAGAAGGTGAGCGCCTTCTGGGGTTGAAACGAGCCAAATCTGGTCGGCATCCGGTTTCGTGTTGGATCAATTCCTCGTGAGGGATCGGCGTGTGGCAAAACTCGCACGGAATCAGCAACTCGGTTGGAGGATTCGGGCGACGTTGAGGCGGCGGTTGAGGAGCAGGACCTAAACCCAATTCAAATCATTCCAAAAACCAATCGAGCGATCCGATTAGGGGCCAAACAAATAATTTCGGCGTGGAAGCGAAGCCTCAGCGCAACAAGAACATAAAAAAAAGAGGGAGACGAAAACGCAGCAGCTGTTTGTTACGAAGCACAACGTACAGCTTGTTAGTGTAAAATAAAGAAGAAATAAAAACGAAACGGGGAACACGGAAATAAATAGTAACCTTTGTTATGATTAAAATGATTGCGTGGTGTGATGCCGTTGCGCCTTAAAGGCACTCTAATGCTCGCTGAATCATGAAGTAAATTTCTAATGTACTCTGTCTTACCTACAAGAAAATTTTATTATTAAAATGTGTTAACAGTGAAGAGATGAGATTATTATGAGCGCAGTTACTCTCTGAAAGTCAAACCTCTTATTTTCATAAAAATAACACGATCGAGTCGCAGCAGCATTGCCAAAAAAACTGCCAAGTAAATAAGCTAGAGATACCGATTTTTTAATAACTATAAAATCCTGGTACTTAAAATTAAAAATAAATAATAAGTGCCCCTTTCAAAAGCGGATACGACGCATATATGATTACAGAGATTATGTGTTAATGGTATTCGTATGTACAAGAGATACAGAACGATTTTTAATAAATAAGAGCAGTTTGAATTTGGCGCTACACAAAATATGTTGGCAACAGCTGCTTTGGTCTTTTTCTTCCTCAGATGGCAGTGTTATCGCCAACACGATTATTCTAAAAACACGTCATGTCAAATTTTGGATTGAACGATTATGCAAAGTGGCCAAGAATCACTGTTTGAGTTGGCAGTGCTGAATTTTAATTTTTAAATGGTACAACTGGAGTAACTTCCAGTTGTTGACGGCTTGACACTGATAGCCGTCATTTTACAAGCATCATTTGACATTTCAAATTCAAATTAAAACGCTAATTTTTATTCACGTAACTTACAATCTTGTCGCTGTTCAGGTTACGTCAAATAACATAAACAACAAAACATATATCCGATTGCAGTGTTGCAAATAGCCGAATAAAAAAATGCTCTTAATTGTATTGCCTACTCAAACGGTTATTCTTGACCATTCAAATTGCGTCCCCTGCTGTCTATGTGCGTTCTTACTGTTCCCTTTCTTAAATAAGCAAGTTCCATTTAACAAATAGTCTGTCAAAGTCCGATATAATTTTATCAAACGTAAAAAATAAGACTGCCGAGTAGTTTTGAGGTTACACACTTTAACACTCTTATTTAAATAGCGCCCTCTATGGTCTGTGTGTGTTACTAACTATTGTTAATCAATATTCTCTTTCTGGAATAAACAAAGTCTTTCCGACTTGATTTGCATTCTCTACAGATTCATTTTCATCATCCACAATTCATATAAAAATTTTTCATTAACAGTGTTGCCAGATGTTTGCGTGCGGTTCTCTCCAACTGAAAGTAAAACTTTCCCATAACTTCCCCAATTTTATGTCAGGTGATTTTGTAAATTTTTATCAACTCTTTCCCTGAAATTAGGACGGCATGTCTTAGCTTAACTGAAAAATAAGCATTTGCACTAACTGCAATAAGCACCACTCCTTGGGGATATTTTGTAAATTGTATGATATGCAGGACTGACATTAATTTTTAATTTCTGTTTTCTTTTCCCCCTAAACCCTAAATTTAGGGAGAAAATCCCTAAGTTGGCAACACTACTCAATACGAGAAACATATTGCGGCGCCAAATTTAAACTGTCGTCAATTATTAAAAATCGTCCTGTACATTATGTACATGTTTGTAGTGGATGGTTGTAATGAGTAACAAGAAATTATAGGACAGCCTATGAATGCAATCATCGGTATCCCTAACGAACAAAAATAATTTTTATCGCTGGTACTCACAGTCAAGCCTTCTGCTTATATCTTTGTAGGTCTCCTTCTTTTCACTGCCGTTACTGTCACTCGCCAAAGAACTTGAACTGTAATTGTTGTAGGAAGAATACAAGGGAGAGAAATCGAAGCTGTTGACGGTATAAATGGGGGCAGGTCTCTCCCTGCGCACATAGGAAGGCTCGATCGGTCTCTGAGTGTCCGAATCCCACGTAGCTCTGGGCCCTGGCTCTAAAACATTCTCACATTCACAACAGTTGTTAATTCCACCCAAGATTGCAACTCACCGTCGTTCAATTTCAAAAAGCCGTGGTTCGTCTCCTCGTGCAACTTCTTGTACCTGTACATAACAATTTCCCCGCACTCGTTGCATTTGTCGGTCCTTGCGCCGCAGTAATTCTCATGGTCCTGCAAATCGAGTTTGGGCAACTCCAAGTCGCAGTATTTACAAGCGAGAAGCGAGGGAGATACAGGTTTGGGTTTCGGGGGTGCCTCCACTTGTTTTTTCTCAGCGCCATTGCTACTACGAGGGGTTTGATTTTGACCATACGCGTTGTTTGTTTGTCTGGGGAAGCTGTACTCTGATAGACCTGGGCTGTCTTGCGATTGCTTTCGAGTGGTGTACTGGGAACCGTACAGTGGTTGACCTAGACTGTAGGATGAAGAAGAAGACGGTTCGAAATTGAAGCCGTTTTGAGTGCGGGGTCTCGTCGACCTCGCCGATTGTTCTGTCGTGGCTCTTTCCCTCGAGACTTGTCTGGGGAAATCCAGCTTTTCACCCACCGCCCTCACGTTGGTTGTGTGCTTCTTTCGATGGTTTTCCATCTCGTTTTTTGGTACTGGTTCCTTGCAGACTTGACATAAGGCGAAGTTTCTGGCGCAGTGGGCCGTGTGCATGACATAGTTGTAATGAGGGATTTCTTTTTTACTACAATACAAAGAAAATGCTTACGTGTTTGGAGACCGGAATACATTCTAAAAAAAAGTATTTTTTCTTTTTTGATGTCTCATTCTTCTTCTTTTTCTTTAAGATTGAGGAGTCTTTGATGGGGCCATAACCTCTCAGACAAGGCTGTATCAGCCTCTTGGTTTGGGAGGGTTTATTAGAGAAGTATTGAAAATGATGAAACATCGATCGAGAAAACAAACAAAAGGTTTTGTGAAAAAAAAATGCAAAAGGTTTTGGAAATGGAAAAAACTTAATGAAGGAGGAAAATAAGATTCATTTTAGAGGATCTGTTTTGTTTTTAAGCGTTTCCAAAAAACTCGACGCGTTTTCCTAAACGTTCCAAAATCTTTGGCATCGATCGAACCCAAGAATTTCGGCGATCATTTATTTATTCCGTTGCGTATTACAAGCCCACTCGAGCTCGACCAACCAACGCACGTAAAACTTTTACGACCGAAGGCAAATAAGCGTACCAAAATAGACGAGGATTGGCCAAAAAAAAAGTAAAAACTGCGAAATTTGTAAAAATCCGTCCACCCCACGGGAAAAAAACGGGCGCCTTAAATATAGCCCCGGAGGGGAAAAAGCAGCGGGCAAAAACTTACCAATTCGCGCAGATTTCGTGCTCCACTGATCCATCCATGCTGACGAATTAAAAACTGCTCCACACAAAAAACAACTGACTATCTACCTACAAAACAAAGGTAAGCGTGAAATGGATGAGGTGAGCTGAGTAAATGACCATGATGTGCGCGGGCTAAAAATATCCGGTACGACTTGTGACTGGGGTTTATTTTAAGAATTTAGTTAGATCGGACGAAACTACACACACGGATTAACGACTCCACGCGTGCTCAAACGAAGAACACTCGCGTTTTAAATGCTGCCTCTTATTCGGGCGAAAAACTATTTGGCGCCGAAACAGGGATTAAAATCTGCACCGTAATTTTTGCGAGCAAGGTAACAAGTCACGTGGGCGAAAGTTAAAAGACGTCTGAGACTGAGAGATTTCTCACAAGTTCATGTGTAGGGTGGGTCTTGTGGAAATCTCAGCAGAACAAAAGAAACTATTAGGTTTTGTTTTTGGTTTCGAAACTATTAGGTATTTAAAATTGTACAAAAATAAGATGAAAATGACAAGAGTTTATTTCTGTGTGTCATGCTGCATGACGCAATTTCTATCGTGCGCATGCGCACCATGAAAGTTTAAGATCAGCTGGTGCAAGATTGCTTGCATTGCATCCCTTGCATTCCGTTGTGATTTTTATTGCATAGGAAAATGCTTTTAAGCAGGCTTTACACGATGCAATTTGTATTGCAGCAAGACAGCAATTTTTATCGTGCGCATGCGCATTGGCAATTCTCTGTGAAAATAATAACTGTTAATTAACCGCAATATGACGCCTCAAATATGAGGCACCATAAATATTTACATACAGAAACTGGTACCTTTGATTGCAACTATATACTCAGAAATAGTTTAAATATAAAGCCACGAGTAAAGCCAGGCTTTTACACGCATCGCAATGCAATGAACATTGCACACAAAAATTACGTTTGCTCGCGGCTGTATATTTAAGCTATTTCTGAGTAGTTGCAATGAAAGGTACCAATTTCTGAATGTAAATATTTATTTAATTAACAATTATTGTATACCACATTTACCAATGCTGCAATACAAATTGCATCGTGTAAAGCTTGCTTTAAGGCCGCTTTACAGTTCGCAACTATTTATTGCCGGCAATGAAAATTGCAGCGATTTGTATTGCACGCATGCGCGGTATTTGCATTTTGTATACAATAAATAATTGCGATGATTTGTATTGCACGCATGCGCAGTATTTGTATTTTGATCAACTGTGGCAATTTTTTATTGCATTGCAGAAAATAGCTCCGAATTTTATACAAGATGCAAATACTGCGCATGCGTCCAACGCAAGTTGCTGCAATATTAATTGCCGGCAATAGATAATTGCGAACTGTAAAGCGGCCTTTAAATGTAATTTTTGTGTGCAATGTTCATTGCATTGCATTGCGTCCGTGTAAAGTAGGTTTTAGGAGTCTTAACGTTATTTTTGATATTGCCAACGAAAAACACTCCTTTGGTTTGCAAGTTACGTTTCAAGGGCGCAGTACAAAATTGAAGTATTTAATTTTTGTTATGTTGACAATACACGTGTCGAGTGATGAGCAATTGTTTCTTGCTGTTTCAATGTTCCTTGTAGTGCATTGCCTTCGTGTAAAACCTGCTCTAAAGTTCCATTATGCGCATGCTGCAAAACAAATTGCATCGTGTAAAGCGGCCTTAAAAGCGATTTTCTACATACAGTGTGGTGATAAAGTAACGCACCAAGCGAAAAAACACCCTTAGCGTTGACTTTTTCGAAAAACGCTCGGACAGGTCGATTTTATTTAAAAAAAAGACATCTTTTACAACCAATTTTAATTTTATGTCAGTTACCACTTTTACGCCGTGACGTCATCGACATTTTTTTTTAAATGAAAACCTTTTTTTTTTTAATGTCATTTGAAAGCACCCATTTTTCTGAGTACAAAAATGTTAATGAATCACTAATACATAAGAAAATTTTGAAAAAAAAAATTATTGAAAAATGAAAATGTGATTTTTAATCTTAATAAAATTTCAACCTAAATAATAATAAAATAATACTTTCTTGTAAAAACAAAACACAAAACAACTTAATAAAATTACAATAAATGTTGGAAATGTCCTCCACCAACCACTTGACAGTGACCAGCTCGTGTGTAAACGTTGTTAATTAATTTTGCGATGGTTTCACGGCTAATGTTATTGATTTCCGTCCTAATTTTGTTTTGTAAATCTTCCAAATTTTGAGGTCTGTTCACGTAAACTCGATCTTTTAGATAACCCCGCAAAAAAAATCTAGGAGAGTTAAGTCGGGTGAGCGGAAATGAATAACATTAGCCGTGAAACTATCGCAAGAGTCATTAACAGCGTTTACACACGAGCTGGTCACTGTCAAGTGGTTGGTGGAGGACATTTTCAATATTTATTGTAATTTTATTAAGTTGTTTTGTTATGTTTTTATAAGAAAGTACTATTTTAGGTTGAAATTTTATTAAGATTAAAAATCACATTTCCATTTTTCAATAATTTTTTTCTTCAAAATTTTCTTATGCATTTTCTTAATGATTCATTTTCATTTTTGTACTCAGAAAAATGGGTGCTTTCAAATGACATTTTCAAAAAAATAGGTTGTCATTAAAAAAATATCTCGATGACGTCACGGCGCAAAAGTGGTAACTGACATAAAATTAAAATTGGTTGTAAAAGATGTCTTTTTTTAAAATAAAATCGACCTGTCCGAGCGTTTTTCGAAAAAGTTATAGCTAAGGGTGTTTTTTCGCTTGGTGCGTTACTTTATCACCACACTGTATATGCAATACTGGGTGATTAGTTTAGCCTTTTTACAAACTTTAGTAAATGAAAGTAGATGTAAATTTATGAAAAAGATATTCTATCAACAGAGGTCCGATTTGTTTTAAATATACTGCATTTTGAGTCATTGAAAAAATGAAAATCATTGTAAGTTCTAAACAAAAGCAGATCAGATTTTTTAAAAAATAAGATTACATCTACATATTATCATTTGTCAAAGTTTGTAAAGATGCAAACGAATCACCCTGTTCGATGAATTTCCATCAAAGGCCGCTTTACAGTTCGCAATTTTCATTGCCGGCAATAAATAGTTGCAGCAATAAAAAAATTGAGCCAGTTTTATTGCGGCGCACTTTATAGATGGCTAGAAGATTACTGATAAATTAAGTTTACAATTTACAAAAAAAAACTTTTTAATATTGAGTGTATTAAATTTGTTTATAGCAGAAAATAATAACAGTTAAACTAGACGAATCAAATTGTGATTACGTCGTCGTCACATAATATGTTATTGGTTTTTTTTATATAAAATTTCACAAAAAAACAACAAATTCCCCAGAATCGCCGTTGGAATGCAACGAAAGTAGGTGCGCAGCTATTTTCTGCAATTGCAAGGAAAATTGCCACAGTTGATCAAAATAAATTCAAAATTGCACGCAACTCTTATCAATTTTGAAGAAAATACCAAATCTTTTTTAAAAATTTCCTGAAGGAGCCTCCTTTCTTTAATTTTAATTTTAATATGTGATTAAGCTTTTGAATACAAATAAATTAATTTTATGGTACGACTATTTTGATGATTTTTTTTATATAACAAATTTTATTATCATATTTTTAAATAAAAAAAATCCCCTTAATTAAGTCAAGTGTGACATGCTTCAAAAAATGACATCGGATTCATTCGAATTGCTTTCTTTTTAAACATACTTCTGGGGCGTTTTTTTCTTTAATTTTAAGTAAATGGCCAGCTGAATTGAAAAGCTAAAAAATACAAGGAGTTTGAAATTTTGGACGGACTGTATGTCGATTTTTTTTAACCGGGTTACCTGAATGCACTACGCTTATTTATTTATAGAACTACATGGACCACAAAATAAAAATGAAGTAAAAATAGAGTCAACTTACTCGTCTAGGAGCACAAAAATAATTTATTCAACATCGAGGTTAATAAGTAACTCAAAATGTAATAGAAGTTTTTAAAAAAAAAGTTAGTTTATTATATTTTTTAAGCACGGATGTTCAGGTTTGATACCTAACTTACAATTGTACTCCTTTTTGCAATTTTTGGGGTTTATACCCCATGTATAGACCAGACATGGCTAGTTTGATCTGATCAAGAAACGTGAGGAATAATCAATCATTATTTTTCAAAAACTCGTGTTTAAAACGTTCACCAGAACCAAAGTTTTCAACGAAATAAACTCTAGTTCCGCAGGGTACAAAAGTACAAATGTAAATGTTAATTATAAAATTATGAATTTACCTTTTAATTGAAAAATTGAAAAATATCACACGACGATTAGATATTAATTTCCTTCTAGGGAGTTTACGTAACAAATGCAACGTCAGTTTAAAAATAATTATAATTGCAATCAATTTGCCAGCTTCTAAAAAATTCCTGCCGTAACTATCTATAATGGTCACACATTCGATGTTATTAAAATACGTTACTTGCTGCGTTGAAACACACCCACATCATGCGATAATTGCTGAATTAATCAGCGATTTAATTAAAACTTAATTGAAACATATTTTAATGCAAAACACACTTACCCCGTGTCTTTTTGTGGAATTCTAACAGAACTGCATTCGACATCTACTATACATATAACGTCGTACTGATAACGAAAACTTGCTACAGTACAATACGTGTCGGGTGTCGATTTTCACTATCGGGTGCTATCGGTTTAGTTGGGGGATTCCCAGTAAGCGAATCAGTACGAAGGTCACGGCACATAAACACGTTTGCAGTGGCGCACTCAGGCGGGGGGGGGGGCTAAAACTCCATCCAGAGGCAGCTATGTGGTACTAGAATTTAATAAATAATTTCAATTTTGCAAGAAAAAGAGCACGCCGACTTAATTTCGTTTGGTAACGTTAGTTCCGTATAAGTTCACATTATGCATTTTTATTATTTAATATATCCTTGTATACTCTTACGTGAACCTTACAATTACTAATATTTTTAAGCCTCCTCCAAGACAAATTTTTGGGTGCGTCACTGTACGTTTGCACCATTGAAGTAGAGTGCGTAAGTGCAATTAAGAATTTTATACACATCATTTGTTTCATCGAATTTGAAAAAATCAGATACAGGGTTGATTTGATTATAAAATAGTAAATTATATTATGTATAAGTGAGAGAAATGCAAAATTACACATGAGTGAGATTTTTGGCTCACGAGTGAGACAATTCTCACGAGTGTATAATTGCATTTCGCTCACGTGTGATATACGACGTTTTGTCCAACAGTTGCATTTTTTAACAACAAAGAATCTTGAAAAGATATTTTTGAAGTGACATTACTTAAAACGTCAAGCAGTCATGGTCGGTGTCCTCATGGATAGTTGTTGATTTTGCGTCACTCAGAGTGACTAAAAATTAAATTTTGGTCGCTAGTAATTGAAACTTGATTTTAATCACTCAAAACCAACGTATAAAACACCTAAAAACATGCAACTGTTGGACAAAATTATTTTTACGAGCTGCACACTCCTGAATGTTTTATTTGTTTCAACAAATTTGGAAAAAATAATAAATAAAATAATACTGACAGCTAATAAAGTCGTCCAAGTTTTGTATCGGTTATATGATCTTGCTATAAAAGATTCTTCAAAGAGACCGGCACTGCGGTGTCTGTGTCTCCTCTCTGTCGCTTTTTTTATAGCAAGACCATAAAACCGGTACCAAACTGGGACGACTATAACAGGTCTGTTCCAGCAACAGTTCATAACTAGTTCGGAACCGTTAAAATCAGTTGCCCACCGAAGTAATGACTGATTTTAACGGCGCCGTCTAATGTACAATTTTGATGACTGCATGCTTTTGACGGTTTCGAACTAGTTACGAACTATTGCTGGAACAGACCTATTATCGGAGGAATAACAATAAGTATTCACTCACCGTACGCTTGTTTCCGTTTTCTTTCTCGCTTTCCTGGTCGCTGCAGGGCTGAAGGTAAAGTTAACTTCTGGGTGCCACTTTTCGATCTG
This sequence comes from Dorcus parallelipipedus, assembly GCA_958336345.1. Lineage (NCBI taxonomy): Eukaryota > Metazoa > Arthropoda > Insecta > Coleoptera > Lucanidae > Dorcus > Dorcus parallelipipedus. Next base: position 36,559,825 of record OY284480.1, read on the forward strand.
TTAAGTGCGTGTCATGCAAAATGACACCATCTTTTATAGGCTCCATTCTTCGGATGCTGGTACGTTAATACAACATCGAACATTCAACGAATGCCCAGGTCACCGGCAGCGGTCGTCCCTCACACTTCTCCAACTCAAAGTTGATGTACTGCAAACCTATTTTTGCCAAGATATCGTTATTCCAAGTAGTGCTGGCAACGGTTAACTGATTTTGGATATTCGCGGTGTAGAGCATGTCACTCATGCAAATAGAGTTGCATAAAAAAAATGTTTTCATTTACATTTATATTCAAGTTATGCAACTCTATTTGCATGAGTGACATGCTGTACACTGCGAAAATCCAAAATCGGTTAACCGTTGCCAGCACTAATTCCAAGGCAGATGTTCCACAGAAAACTCTTATCAAGCAGTGTTTTTCCATTATCGAGAAATAAATAAAAATAAAAATTCAATTTTTTTCGTCTTTTTTTCTTAATGTGAGATTGCTGTTTTGCAACGAGAAATTGCACACAACTTGTATGACGGCTTTTCCAAAAAAGAAAAAAAAATTCTAATAAATGCCTTTCTACAAAATTATTTTGAATAAAAAAAAACAAATGAATACCTACAGCTCTTTATATTCAAGACAACCACGAAGAATTGCGTCACTAAATGGCAGTATTGACGTAAATAAAATTCAAACTGACTTTTCTAAACAAAATAATAATTTTCAATCAAATTAATTCGGATAAATAAATGCCTTGTAACTAAAAATAAAATAAAAGACTACCTATTTGCAATTTTTAATGCCACGATCTTAATGCTCAAGATTAACCATGAATCTTTTTATGAATATCGCTAAAAATTCGATAAATTTGTGTTTATGAACATAATTATAATAACTTGGTTTGTGTGAAAAGCCACTTACACCTCTTTGCTTCTGACCGCCTCATTTACAAGGCAGTTGTCAATTTTACAAGTTAGGAGCTTGTAAAAATATAATCTCGAAGTTAATAAACTGTTTATTTAAGGCCTGATCTTTCCACCTCCTCATAAATTTATTCGACGAATAACTTTGCGAATCACCATGAAATCATTTATAAAAAAACAAGTTATTTGCCAAATAACGTTATCGGAAACTTTATTAGGAAGTGGAAAAATCGGGCCTTAGTAAATGAAAAATAAAATAATATATAATTAGGTCTGTTTGTTATCCTGAACTGCATACTTTTCCGCAAAATACGCTTTAATGCAACTTGAAATGTTTGTGTGGTATGTCAGTATGTATGTGTATGATTGGTATTGACACAAATTATCAAAGAATTTAGGCTTCGTTGAAGCATATTTCGTGAAAAAAGTGTACACTAGTGTACACCAGTGCAGGATAACAAACAGACCTATTATTTGACAAGATTATTTATGTCGTAGTTTATAGATTTATCCACAAACACTCTACCATAATTGGGCTAGTGCTGCCATCTATGAGCGAAGAGCGTTAATATACACCTTTTTATACGCAAGAGCAAGATCTGCCATCTTCTGCATTCTCATTTCTCAATCTGCAGTTCTCGTTAGATAAGTTTTTATAACAAATAAAAATAACTAGCGTGAAAAGGCAGCTACGAGTATAAAACGCAATATCACGTTAGGCGCATTTTCGTTCTGAAAGAGCAAGACAAGTTTTGAAACGTCTTCTTCCTTTTTAACCCGAACACGTCAACAAAGCAGTGATAACTTTTTTATTTTCAGATTATGAAACCATCTTAGAAGATTGGAAATATTATCAGCAGTGTAAATTTGAGAATAAAGTATAAACTAAAAACGGCAAACATATTTCGTTGCAACTTGTGATTGTAACTTTTAATTGCAGTTAAATTTATCATTAAAATGTATTAAAAGGCAATAAATTCTGTTCTTTTTCAGGAATTCCTGGTCTATATAAATTTATTTAGTTTTATTTTGAAAAATAAAGGTCGACTATAATAAGTAGTGTTTATTTATTATTAAATATTTATTCTGGTAATTTTCAAAGAGGCTGAAATTAAGTAAATTCTTATAATATTTTCAATTGTCCTGCATTTTCTGATTCTGCAATGGTTCAATCTGCAACCGGTGGAATTTAATTGATGCTTCGCCTAATTTTAATAGCTTCTCTTATTACCTTAGAAACCGGGCAAAAACCTCTAAAATTCTAACTTTTAAAAGTACTTATACCTTAAAACAGGATAAAAATTGTTGAAATTTTAACTTTTCAAAATGTACCATCAAAATGGATTAAAAATCTTTAAAATTGTAACTTTTTATAATAATTTAATTTAATACATAATTTTATAAAAAGCATTGTGTCCTGAATAGGTACGTTGAGTAGTCAAATGCCTTATGACTGAAAAATAAAAATAAAAAAGGACCTATCTGCAACTCTATGCTAAAGATTAACCATGAATGTTCTTTAAAAAACGTCTCAATACAACTAACGCGTGATCAATAACTTCTCTAATCAAGTGACCTATGGAAAAAAATTATGTCTTTGTTTGGTTCATTATTTCAAATGCTATTTGAATTATTTTTATTGCATTCCTATCGTTTTGTATAGGAATCCAATATAAATATGTAATTCAAGTGGCATTTGAAATAATGAACTAATCAAAGACACATGATTTTATTTCCATAGGTCACTTGATTAGAAAAGATATTGATCACCTGTTATTTTGGACAAATACCTCGTGACTGAGAAAAAAAAAACCAAAGACTATCTGCCATTCTTATTCTTCAAGGTAATCCTGAAAGCAAGAAAGCTTTTCGAGTTCAAGAAGCAAAATGGTGGCTGCAATTCGTAGTACATACTTACTACATACATACTAAAACGGTAGTCAGCGCCATCTCTTCACTGAACGTGTAACATTTTTTTATTTCCGATTTACTCAGTTTTACCCACCGTGTGTGGCGTGTAATAGTAAGACTTTCACAGACTTGTAATACCTACTTAAAAAAATACAAGAATAACATAAATCTATAGAGGTTGAGTATATATCTAACAGTATTGGTATGGTCGCTATAACACGAGGTTTTCAAGAACATACAAGTAAAAGTATTTTTTAATACATATAATATATTTTATAATCTGATACAACAAATAACATATATAAATATATATATTATCATATTTTAAAACTATTCTTCATTGTATACCAAAAAAACGATAAAAATTATTTCGTACAAATTGAAACGTGTGTAAGTGTGTGTACATCCAAAAGAAAACGAAAAGTTTTCAAAAAGTCTACTATACTCTTTGAGCTATGTTCCACCACCACTCGAAAAATTGACAAGTCGTTTCCCAAAATGTCAATTTCCTTCCATTTAAACGAGAATTTAATCACGATTTATTTTTACAACACCGACGACGTGCGCGATTTACTTTTTTTTTTGTTTTTTAAGGTGACGATTTAATAATCTTTATTTTATCAATTTGAAACACAGACAGACGAACAGACACACTTAAAGATAAGATTTTCCTTTCGACTCTTCGCTTATCCATACCCTACTAAACAAATCAATATGAAACGGGGGGTGTACGATCAAGTCTTTCAAATTTTGGCTTCGCTTGGCGGAAAGTAAAAAAGTCGATTACAAACTTCTTTTTTTAAGCGTAAGTGATTCAAGGTCGTCTTTATTTTAAAGTCCAGATTTTATTGCTACGACGTTAAGCTGGATGACAGAGACAACTTCCATCTAAAGAGATATTCAAAAAGTTGTTCGTAAAATTGGTTTAAATGTGGAAGAGGGATCTGGTGGTTTGGGAGTTGGAAAGGGGGAGTGGTCTTAACGTACATACAACTTTTTAAATATCGGGGGTTACTTCTTGTTTTTAATAATAATGTTATCTAAATACATATGAAATCGTACAAACAACACCCTGTATATAATAATTGCGAACGGTAAGTGATGCTCTTTTTATTTCTTTTTCTATATTATGAGTTTAATGTTTTATTTATTACGTGAAAAAATATGTAATAATTACGATACTTCGTTTAAAATACGTACTATATTGTCGATTATATTGTAAGAGAGTAAAACAGAGATATGCAGCTTATTCAAGAGTCAGAAAAAGTAAACTGCATTCAAGGAAGAAAATAGTAAAATACTGAGTACACTGAATTTAAAGCAATAACATTTCACGTACTTAAAATGACCACTTCCGGTTTTTCCGGAAGTGCCTCTCTATTTAAGTGAAATAATTCACAGGTGTACCCGCATATCTCTGTTTGACGCAATTTATGTTTGTATTGTGAGAAAAATTGTACATTACGAAAGTTCAGTGGTGTATAACATGAGAGATACCAAACGATTGATTACTTCTTACCGTCCTCAGACTTGTCGACGGTCACGTAAACAGGGCGGTACAAAACCACAGATTCTCTGCAAGAGCAAAGAACAACGAATGAAAAATAAGGCCCCGCCCCAAAGTTCGACCTCACCTCAGATTGTGGTCGTTCCCATCGTAGACCTGGCCCATAAGAAATTCGGGACCGATGTACTGACCGCCCTCCACGTGAGATGCTGCGTGTTCTTCACAAAACAAAAGCAATCGGACCAATCAAGGATTTTGTAAATGATTAATTCATATTAAAGACACACAATTATTGGACGCACAGGTATAGGGCGGGGCTGACTTATAGTAACTCCTTCTTAAGATAATACATTAGGAACGCCGTAGAGGAAGAAGGAAGGAATTGAATTTATTAAATAGAACTACAGGAATACCACAATAAAAGGAGTTAATTATTCTGTAGGAGGAGTTAAGTTCAAGAGGAAGGAGTTAATAAACAGTTGTTTTAAGTAGAAGTGTGAGAACACCAAAATAAAAGGAGTTATTTATTCAGTAAGAGGAGTTCACTTGAAGAGGGAGGAGTTCATAAATAAACATTTTTGAGCAGAACTACAAAACACTAGAGCAAAAGGAATTACATAGTTAAAGAGAGGAGCTAACTTGAAGAGGGAGAAGTTAATAAGCAAACACTTTTAATGAGAACTATAGAAACACTAGATTAATAATTGGAAGTATTTATTTAGGACCTAACTTGAAGAGGGAGGAGTTAATAAGCAAACACGTTTAAGTAGAACCTTAAAACTCTAGATTAATTGGAATTATTTACTTAATGGGAGGAGTTAACTTGAAGAGGGAGGAGTTAATAAGCAAACACTTTTAAGTAGAACTATAAAAACACTAGAGTAATTGTAATTATTTACTTAGTGGGAGGAGTTAACTTGAAGGGGGAGGAGTTAGTAAAACACATCTCTGATAACAATAATTTTTTGGAAACTTACCATATTTAACGTTAGGAGTTGTCTTCGAATTAGGAATACGAAAAGGCACAGTTGCTATGGTAATAGGGAAGTTTAATTGTACGATATCAACGTCTTTGTCTGTATCTAAACTTACCTGAAAAATGAAAAGAGCCAATCATAAGAAGAGGGGGCGGGGCATAAGAACGCGAGAGATACTCACGGTAAGTACGTAATAAATTTGAGCCACCCGACAGATTCCCACGAGGGTAGTCGGCATAGGCGGGATTACTAAGCTATTCGAACTGTCCCACTTAGTTCGGGAGTTGGGTTTGACTTGGCTACCCCTGCAAAACAATATGTGAGCCCCAATTAGGGGGGACTAACCCGTTTCTTACCTACCTATACTCGAAAACTAGATGTTTTATGTCTTTGCTAACACCTAAGACTCCTCTATCGATATAAAATTCACAACACTGTTCGAGTTTGACCCTCAAGGAAACTTCCTCCGGGCTTTGGTTGTCGATGGTCGCCTTTAGTTTTAGGCTCTCCTTGCAGACGTAGGCGGATCGTTCTAGAACGCAGCGGAGACTCACAGTGCCTTTTTTGCAGCACCAACAGCACGTGCTACGTCTGTCCTCGTTTACGATTGGCTTCTGTAATTACATTAAATGACTCAATTTGCTTGGGCAAGTGCGAGGACCTACCAGGTACTGTTCATCCATGCAGTCTATGTGGGGGCCAACCATGGTGAAGTATTTCATACCTTGAGGCGGACTTGCGTACGGGATATCTACGGTGACCTTGATGAAGTAGCGTATGCAGCAGGGTTTGCTCTCAAACGAGCAAGGCAGACTTGATTCTGGAAGATTAAATCTGAAAACAATCGAACATTGGCGAGGGTTGTCCCCGAACGATCCCCAAACATCTTACAGAAATGTAAATTTGTGCATTCCCCTGGGAAGAATTGGTATTGTGGTGTCAAAAGAGTTCTCGCCCCAAATTATCTGCCTCTCATCTATGAAATACTGGTCATCTTTCACCTGGAAAGAAAAGAGCTTGCATCTGGTAGGTGCTCGAAGAAAACACTTACGGTCCTTCGATCGCCGGATAGAAGTATCTTCCATTCGACGTGGGCCTTTCCGCGTAAGATAACTCGAATCGCTGAAACAAAAGCTTGGAAATTGAATGAAAGGAGTTTGAAGGGGGAGGGGGTTGGTACTTACATCGAAGTTTGAAGTTCTCGATGGTGTCCAAGATGACCGTGCCGTTAATCTGTTCGCCAGCGTAGTAGTGCTCCTTGTCAAGTTTGATGTCGAATTCTCTGATGTAGTCCATGTTGAGGGTGGTGTAAGTTGACGAAACGGGAGGTACTTTGGCAGGTGCTTATATGAAGAGTGCCGTGATGAAAGCTTTGTATTTTGATTTCATTTTTGCTGTGAGGAGAAATTAATTCCGTTGTTAAGCAATGTTAATTCTTAAGCAGATATTGTGTCGCCATGTAGTGTATCAGTAGCGACTTAATTATGAAATGCTGTGTGCGCGGCGTTGCCAGATGTGCGGAAAATTCCCGTTTTGTGGAATATTTCGTGTTGTTTGGAAAAAAAGGGGAAATTAGTTTTAAATTGAGGCAAAACAGCATTCCTCTAGGTTTGGCCAAATTTGTGTAATTCCTTACGATAAGCATTACTGTCATTGTCCACTAACAGGTTACGGGCCTAGATACTGAGTTTTCCTACTACGAAGGTTTTTATATATAAGAAAAAAATTAGTAAGAGATGTCAAGTAGAATACAAAGACAACACAAAATTAACAGAAACTTCGTGTACCCTAGAATATATTCATCATAACAAGAATGAAGATTAACACAAGTAAATACAGGAAAAAAGAATCGGAGGGAAATTAAAACAAATAAACACAGAAAAAAAAAGAATTAATAATTTCTGAGAATAAATTGTTGAATATTTTTGTAAAATGACGACATACTTCGAAATTTTGGGATCGACTTAACCCATCCATTAAAAATAAATACATAATCAGTTACTATCTCACAAAAAAAAACTATGTGAAGACACTCAACTTTATTATTTCGTTTATAAGAACCGTCGCGTTTTTGCAGGAGCCCCCCCCCTCCTGTCATCTTTTAAAATGTGTACATGTAACGTGCATCAACTGAAAGAAAAGTATAACGTGTTCAATTGCAAAGTTCATCGAGTATGTATAGCCTTTGAATTTTTCATAAAAAATTATGAAGCAGGTCTCGAATTAGATCGGCACGAAATGTCACTTTAGATTACGTCACGCTAGGTTATAAGCAAGAAATTAATACAATTACTTGACAACTATCATCTGTCAAACATCAATCGGTTTCGGATTGTTCGATTGCAAAGTTTATCAAGCAATAGCAATTGAATTCTTGATAAAAAAATATGAAGTAGATCTTGAATTAGATCGCAATCTAAAGCGACATAGATTGCGTCGCGCTAGGTTAGAAACAAAACGCTACAACTGTTTGACAACTGTCATCCCTCGAACGTCAAACATAAAAAAATCGAAACTAACTCAAACTTTTCAATTGGACACTCGTCATATAAATAATCAAAACAGTTCACAGAGAAGTGAATAATACAAGTTGTGAAACCAGAAAAGTACCCCGAGAAAGAAAAACTCAAAAAATATAAAACAAAGAAATGAGTATATCGATTTACTTCAATACCTTGAAGACTACTTGTTAGTAAATAATTCAGTCCGTCCCTGTTTCATGGAAATGTGAATATATTGGAAATTGTCAATGTCTGCAGCAGATTGATTCCTAACTTTAATTATTTTGCAAGAAACCCCAAGTTTTTGAATGATACTTAAAATAATTATGTTGAAACCACACTTTTTTTTAATTTCGCAAAGTACCTTTTATTTCTTTTGATAATATGACTTTTATACTGCAACTTGTCCCCTGAAACAGCATGTAAACAAAAGCTAATCTCCACAGTTGTATCCTATCCACGCCCAAACTATTAGCTACTTTAGTAATAAAGAACGCAAAAGAAAAGTATAAAAGATGGATGTATTTAGTAGGTGTGTTTTGTTATCCTGAACTGTAACTAGCGTACGCTTTCCTTTACAAAATATGCAGCCAAAATTTTCTAGAAAACACGTTTTATAAATTGTACACTGACATATTACATAGTTACTGATTTTAGGCTGCACTAAAGTAGGTATATTTGACAAAAAAGTGCAGGATAACAAACAATCCTAATATATGTAGGTCAAACGTACTTATTCGACGGTTAAAAAGTAAACAATGTTTGTACGCTTGTTGTGCATGCTGGTAGAGATAAACAACTAACATTTATGAATGTACTTACCTGTTCAGATGTTGACTGTGAGTAGTCGAAACGTGGCAGCCGATGGCAAAGAAGGCGAAGTGTGGGCGTGCATAAAACGATACTTTGCGTCAGGTCGCCGAGGATAGATTTCAATCCTCAATCGAGGAGACGTGGAAACAGGGTTGTTTTTTTTTTGGCACGAAGCGCGGCAGGACGCTGTCAATCCTCCGTCGAGTGCATGGCAAACATTCGGACACTTAAAAATTTATCAGTCAGCTGTTTCCCAAAATATAATCAATATTATGGAGCATGCTCGCATCTCCGCGGAGCTTTTCAATCTGGCTTCGACGCGAGGAGAGAGCACGGCGCCGGAAATAAACGGGCCAATTGTTAATTAGCCCGGATCTGGCGCAGACGGCTTTTGTTCCGGGTTGTCGGACAAATTGCTCTTCACTTGAGGAAATTACGAAAAAAAAAAGACACGAAACGTTCAAATACAGTGTCTTTTTAATTTTATAGGACAAATTTGTCAAATCAAAAACTTCTTGTTGTATATATCTTTTGGAAACCCCTCGTAGGTATGCTTTGGGTCGCTGTCTTTTTACGATAAATAAATTTCCAGCTCATCAAATTTAATCACAAGGGAATAGCATGCTTCTTAAGAATTTGTTTGAATTGTACTGCAGTAAGATAAATTTATTTTTTTATCTTTATTTATTTCTTTTATACAGGGTGTTTCAGAATACCTATTCCTAACTTTGAAAGATGATAGACGGCATCGAATTAAGCATTTTTTCTCAATAAAATAATTTATTCTTTTTCGAAATAATGCACAAAATGCGTAAAACTTTTCGTGTAGCAGAGTAAGGATAAACAACGGACTATCAGAGCCATTTAGGGTGAATGAAGGGTTAATACAAGGTGATCCGCTTGCGCCCGTTCTTATTAACTGTGCTTTAGAGAGTGTGATAAGGAAGGCTACTAACGTGCCTTTTTTAAATTTCTCCTTGTAGTTGGCCGTGTAGAGGCCGTGAACCAGCCTCAATCGATCTGACATATGAAATAGCATAACCTCACTTTTAAACTAATAAAACGTTCTGAAATGGTTCTCTTGCAAAAGCGTAAAACTTTTATGATAGAATCTTGTTTTCGAAATGACCGTCAGATTGAAGACGAGTGGCAGAACTCTATTCAGGACTAATAATAATAAGAAAAGTGAGGTTATGACATACGTCAATTTATTAAGTTTCAAACTAACAATTCTGCAACAATAACTGCGAGGAGAAATTTTAAAAAAAGGCACGTTATTAACAGATCTGGTTTAGTGTATCAAAAGCGTCGTCAATGTCTGGCTTTTGCTGATGATGTTGTAATCATGGCAAGAAGTAGACGGGAACTCCAAGAAGTGATTATTAGATTGAACGACGCAGCTAAGATGGGCCTAGAAATAAATAGCGACAAAAGTAAATACATGTCATGGACTGACACAACATTCAAACAGGATGCAATGTTAAGGGTTAAGACAAATTAAGGGCGAGACTACATCTTCAAGGAAATAACAACCCGCGTTAAAGTGAATCCAACCTTGTGACCAAAATCCGGCGTAAAGGCAAACAGCTATCAGGGGTGAGAGAGCGCCCTCCAACGGCGGTAAGTGTTGCCAAAGACGTAATTCGGCAAAAGCGTCACGTCACCAAGTGGCGTCGCGTTTGCAGGTCGGTCGGGTGCAGGTCCACTTTCACGGACGAAGGGTGGACCGGGATGCCGGGGGGGTTTTATGCGTTTCAAACTCCAATTTCGGCCTTTTCTTCCACCCAACGGATGGCGATATTCTCAACCAAGGTAAAACTACCACTAAAAGCCTAGTAGAGGAAAGAGATACGCGTTACCAACAGAACATACGCGCAAGATTGCCAACAAGATCTACCTGTCCTTTATCCCAGAAACAGGCCTTAGAAAAGCTTAATAATGAGCTTGAATTCACTCGGCGTGCTCTTAACAAATCTCGGAGTAGATTCCGTTTCAGGCTTCAATCATAAAATTCATATGAAAGAAACACAAAGATTGTAATCACCAACAAGCAAAAGGTCAGCACGTCAGGAGCGCTGTTGAAACAATGAGCGCGGAACTGAGGGCTGCGTTGTCTCCAACTATGCGCTGAGACGGGGGTCGTTACGGGATGAAATCTGTTTTAGCCGGGTGAAAGAGTGAAATGAACAAATACTGTAGGACTAAATAACAGCGTATGGTTTGGTGGCGTAATATTTGAGAAATGTGACAAAAGTCACGTAGGCCAAGCCTGGTCGTTTGATTCCCACACAAATACAGGGCAAATGTTACGAATAACTTAAATGAATTTTTCAACCATAACAGGACGTTGGAAGGTAGCATAGGAGGTACGGGAAGAAGAAGCAGAGCAAAATCTAGATGGAAGGAAGAAGTAGTGAAGCTAAAGAATAAAAATCAACAACTGGAAGGAACAAATTTTGAACCGTAAAGAATGGAAGCGGACAATTCATCAAGCCATGGGGCTTCTAGGCCTGCAGAGCTAATACATTGTTGATAATGACGGCAGAACAGTTCTTACTTTTAGAAACTCCCCCGTCAGAAAATTAATTTACTAAGAACGTTAAATACAAAATACAATCTGAAATAGAAAATATATAATCACATAAAAAAATGGTAGAATTGAAGACGATATTAATCAATATTACAAAGCACATTAGACTTCAAAGTTTTCGTAGATATTTATCATATAGCGTGGCTTTTGAGCCTTCGATATTAAACAATACTTAATAAAATCTAGTCACGTTTAAAGAACAAATTAATTAATGAAGATAGAGGACTTATACACAGGCACAATCACGCACGAACACGTGTGAGTTCTTTTATTGCACATTGTAGCGCTGGGTCTTTGCAATAAGATTTATTATTGAAAAAAATCAAACGAACGAGTACAAAAGTGCTAATTGGGGTTCTTCAACGGCGACAAATTTTTATTTTACAAAAAATAAAATAAATTTGTTACTTGATTAACCACCGAGCGAAGACCACAGCAATATTTAAAATTTATTAAGAAACAGCCCGATTTTAAGCACGCCGCCCACTTGAAATCGACGCAAACACAAAAACGATTAAAAATAGAAAATAAAATAAAGTAAAAAATAAATCAGAGAGAGGTCGTTTCTTTTACTTAATTTTAAAAAGGTGATCAGTTTTGCGCAGCTTACGCCACGCTCGCGTTCCATTTCTCTTTGTGCTGATCCAGACCGAAAGCGGAATCGTAGTTGCCCTTGGAAATGAAGAGCCGTTTGAAATGGGGCGCGCAATAAAGTAGGCCTTGATTGTACGTGTACGAATCCATTCTGACATGAAAAATTAAAAATAAAAAAAAGAAAATAAGAACGTGTTGAGAGAGCACTCACCTCAAGACGGTGTTGCATTCTTTGCACTTGAAACAGCTTTTGTGATAGACATGACCGTGTACGGAAATCTTCTCGAGGGGGTACACCTTCTCCTTGCAACAATGACAAACCTCAGCGTTGCTCGTGGTGTCCTGTATTTTTAAATAAAAATGTATTTTTTAGGAATTTGTCCGTCGGTGAATGAGTCGATGTGTGTGCTGCCTATGACGTGGAAAAAATCATCGGGAGTTCCGTTAGGTCATACTTTGACGTTGAAATGTTTGTTGTATTCAATATCGCAAATGATTACGTTACGAAACTCGTTTGGATTTCATAAAGCAGCTCATTAAAGCATTTTAGTAAGTTGGCGACAACATATTGCAATGTCATTTTAGTTTTGAAGTTTGAAGGTTGTTGTAACAGTATTATTTGTATTTATGATTTTGATGTATTAATTTAATTTATGATGCCGAGATATTTCAACATAAATGTTGCTATTACTGAAACACAAATTCTTGTTAAGAAAAACGAACACGAGGGGAACTATTAAAATTAAAAGATGCAATCGTCATCGCCAGACTGACACAATCACCAGTCCTAAAGTCGTTCCGATGGATGTGCAGTTCTTGAAGTCAAACTTCCTAGACCAGGAGCAAGTCCGATTTTAATAACACGTACGGCTTCAATTGTTTGACAACTAAAATCAGAATTACATGACGATTCATTTAAGATCAAGCACGAATATGTAGGATAAAGTTATTTTTTGAATCAGATTTGAATTAGCGTTTTCCCAAAAAAATTGTCGTTCCATGTTCATCACTGTATGATGCGTTTCAATTTTTTTAAAGACAGCTTATAAATATGAGCGGCGTTCAATAATTGGAGTAGAGTCAGGTTTGAACGTATCTATTGACACTATAAATTAATGAAAGCGAATCCAATTAAATTACGCAAGATGAAGTGATAATAAACATTAATTTGGTGTTAAAAAAACCGTAAGGAACTGAACAAATTACTAATTTAATTTAACTAAACGATTTACAACTTTTTATTTTTAAATAATAATAATAATTACGCATTCAATTATTTTTTTAAATGATTTGTGATATGCCTACTATTTAAACAAATGGCCATTACACGAACTTAATTAATATTAAATTCAACCAAATAAACAAACAGTCACTATTGTTGCAATAAAAGGAATTGAAAAATAAACAAATGAATTTCTCAATGACGAATAACGTAGCAATATGTTGACACTTTCAATTACAAAAATAATCTCCAAACTGACGACATTTGTTTGACATTACCTGTATCTGTTGGCAACTCAAATTATAAACATAACCTCCAAATTGACATTTGGCTGAAATTATTTTAAACGAAAACCAATGTCACCAACCGCCACCACATAACAAAATAGAATTTTCCCATAATTAAATTACAAAACGACGCAGATTTTTGAGCTTTTCCTACATCTAAGAACCAAAATAGGAAACGAGCCGCTTTGCTGCGACATGATTTTAGCGCACAAACAAATCCTAAAGAAAAAAATATAGAGAAACGTTTCTGGAGACTGCTGTCATTTTCCAGGGTATATTCTAGGATGGATTGTGCTGCCATCTTTGACAGAAGAAGGAAAACTAGTTCCTGAATTCGGATAGTTATCGAATATCATTATTTATTTACTTCATGTAAATGTCAGGCAAAAACAAGGAATTTCTCTTTTTTCTTAAGTTAAAAAATACTGCAAGTATTTAAATGGAAAAACTCAAGAGCCAATATATTAAATTTTTATTTTTTTTAATTATATAGGGTCCCTCAAGCTGAGCAACCTATAAAAAATTTTTGAGAATTGAATTCTGTGATTTTGTTGGTTGTACCAGATGTCGCTATTAACTCTCTTATTTCAAATGGAATGTGTGACTGTAGAGGTTTTTTTTTTTTAAAATATTTTGCACCCTACCTAGAGGCTTTATTTTAGGAGTTAGAGAAAAACGTTAAATGCAAAAGTTATAGGGTCTTATACGTATTATCTTTTAGAGTTATCGCAAAAAAACAGAAACGTATCGCAAAATGAAGAAAAAAACTTTGTATCCAAAGTTTGTATCCAAAGTTTTTCTCTAGTTCAAGTTTTTCTTTTCTCTGCCTCTAGGCAAGATGTAAAATGTACAGCCGAATTGATTCTCCTTCGAATTGAGTTTGTAAAGCGAATAGCAAAAAATAAAGCCAACTCGTAAGTCGGTCACACCCGACTAAATTTCATAATCAGTCAAATTTCTAAAACTTGGAGCTTGAATACGGAATATTATCAATAGACTGTCTTTTTTTGAAAGAAACTGTCATCGAGATAACTGAATTGTTGGGTAATTCAAAATTGAAGTCACATTAAGGCCCAGTTTTACAATCGTAGAATAAGGACGGAATAACCGTTCGCCGAAGATCCTTCAACGTTCCTCCATATCTACGTCACGTTATTCTAAGAATAATGCTTATCAGACGATTGTAAAATCGGACCTAAGAATAAGAAATTTAAATGACAAAAATTGTATGAAATGGGAAACAATTGAAGAATAAAAACGTAATGAATAACGAATTTGGGTGCAATCGGAAGTGACGTAACGATGAAATCATCGCTGGAGTAATCGAGTCACCAAACAGTTTTCAAAAGCATCGTGTCTTTCCTTCTCCGAAAACTTTCAATAGGCTAGTAAACTTGGGGGACCCTGTATAATATATTTCGACAAAAAAAATAAAACCACTCACAATCTAAATGAAGAGAACCAAGAGTAACACTTGAATGTGTATTTTAATTTTCTCACAACTTTTAAGAAACCATTGCAATTGGGGTGTCCTGTATATTATTGAAACATCTGAAGAAAATTAATACAGTGAAAGTCACTTACACCGTTGTCGCTTATAACGATACGTCGCTTATGTAATAATATGTCAAATATGTAATTGCATCCGGTTATAGCGTCCAATCGAGTATAGCGTCCAGATTTCCCGGTCCTTCGAGAGCGTTATATACAACTTTCACTGTATTTCAGTAAAGAAAAAAATAAATGAAACCGCATATACGATAGAAATAAGAAAAACAAGACCGGCATTTACGTACATACTTCAGTTTTCGTTCAACTTGGGAGACCCTGTATAAGGACGATATATTTTGATTAAAAAAAATGAAACAAAATCACAACTACTGAATTAAGAAGAAAAACAAGAGTGACATTTGCAAATATCAAAGTATTCTCTCAAATTTCAAAAAAAAAAAAAAGATATTTCAATAAAAAATTTAATGAAACCACACTTACGATTTGAAACAAGAAGTAAAAGACTGATATTTAAATATTTTAGTTGTCACTTAACTTTTGGTAGGTCACTCAACTTGGGAGACCCTGTTTAAAAAGGAAACGTTCTAAGAAAACAAAACACTCTAAAGGAGCATCCTGATAATGCGTTTTCGCCGCAAGTCGCAATGCGTTCGGTTAAAATCGAATAGAAATGCGGGCGTTATTCTACCGTCGGTCGCATGTCTCTTTTATTAATTCTTCAAATATGTAGTAACACAGTGGCGATTTCTGTTTATGCGACAAGCATAATAAAATAACTCTTACTTACTTGTATAAATGGTATTGCTTTCAAAGTATTTAATAAAGTGTTTGTATGTACATATATGTATATAAATAATATTTTTCAATGTGACTGAAATTACGAAAAACGATCCTGCAGAGATAAAGCGCAATTAAAAATAAATATTCATTAAAAAATGCCTACACAAAAAAAAACAGTTCTCCAATTGAGTACGAAAAAACAATCATAAAAGAACTGTATACAAGCATTTTTGACCGCAGAAATCGGAGTTGATCATTATGGGCGACCCTGGTCGAAGTTGCAAGAAATTCGTTTAGAAAAATAAGAAAAATTTCATGAATTCCGCCTACATTCTTCTCTCGAGTTTCCACGATCGCATTGCGTCTTGCGGCCGAAACGCAACATGTGGATGCATCTTTACTGAAGATGGGACTTACGATTTGATTCAAGAAAAACCTACAGACTGACATTTAAATACTTTATTTTTCACTCGAAAGGTATACAAAAAGAATTGGCACAAATTATTCATAACATTTAAGTCTAGCAATCGATTCATTCGTTTCGCAGCTGACGAAGTTATCTACGCCGGCGGTTCATCGGAAGACAAAAAAGAAACCTAAAATTCACAAATAATTTTCCCCACGGTTACGTAAATAACATCGCCACCCGCAAAACACGTTAATGAGAAACAAATAACAATATATTTTAAAAGTCAACATAAAAACACATTTAAAAAAAGTCAATAATACAATATATAGTAGTCGGTAGTAATCACAATTTGTTTTCAATAACACGAACGCATATAAAATTTATAGAGAGAGAGAAACAAACTAAATTTTTAATCGTCGCAATACAGGATGGTTCGACAAGTTAGAAACTTTTAAGACGTGATATGTAGCACCATTATTGCTTTAGAGTTTAATTAACAATAATAAAACCGCCAGTCCTTCTTATAATTTAAAACTTAAAAATTAAGCAGTCCCCCCTCTTTGAGAATCTATTTTAATGGTATTTAATTTTAACGAGTTAAAATTAAATAATAAAACAAAAGACAATTCTCAAAAGCACAGGGGACGACGAGATTTGTTTTAATATTGTAAGATAAAGGCCTCCACATGTTTTACTAGTAATAATAATTGAGAATCATCCTGTATATATTGCTGTTGATATTTTTGTTAAGCAAACAATGAACGAATATTTTGTACAGAGGAAAGACGCGCTATTTTGCAATTTTTTTACCCTATGCTAACATCATAGAAATATATTGTAGATAAAGTAAAAATTACATTTCGTAAATTGTAAAAACTAGATGTGTGGGTACATAATAGTTAAATATATAATAATAATAATAATAATAATATGCTAAAAATATCCAAAATGGTAAACATGGATCCATGGGTTTACTGAAAATTAAACGAGAACGTGTAAGTTAATTTTTAAGGCCTGATTTGTTACTTATTATTATTAGTGATGATTATTTTGTTATTTATAATTTATACTTACTGCGTTAAATAGTTTTCTAAATGCAAGTAAATCATGCAAGGACACGACACATTGTTTAAGAGGCAAAAAAAAACAATAAATAAATAGAAAAAACCTAGCCCTAAGACTGAAGAAGAAGCAACAGCGAAATTATAAACTACTCAGCTCCAAAAATAAAACATTTCTGTCACTTTCTATAAAATTAATTTCTTTTTAGTGCGGGACGACAATAAAATTAAACAAAATGCAGCAGTAAATAAATAAATAAACAGACGACGTTTTAGTGCGGGAATTAAGTGCAGAATTAAACCAAATTGTTAACTATAGCATGTATTAATCGAACGAAACAGGGTTGATTATTAAGGCACACACAAATCGACCAGTCACATGCCCGAAACAAATGATACACCATATATGCTGAAGGGGGAAAATAGAAAAAAAAATGGCGATGGAATAATTAGGGGACTCACCACGAATCTGTTGACTTTTGCACGCGGGGCGCGATTTACCTCGCTGCCGGTTTCCTTTAAAGACTCGAACCTTGCTCTCAACCTGAAACAAAGAAAGTAAATTTTCAGTGTTTTCTGTCTCTTTAATTTTCATTAATTTTCTTTTGCAGTTTTAGTTATATTTCTCTCTATTTTTTTGCTTTCTACATTTCCTTTTCCAATTTTTTACTATCTCTAATAAGCAAGAAAAATCACTTCCAGTCGTAAGTTTTTTTTTCGGGGCGGGCGGAAGGAAGAAGAGTAAATTAATTGAGCCTCTAATCTTCGTTTTAAAATGATAGGAGTATAAAATCCATAAAATCAAATTACTTACGCTTTGGTAGATTCTATCTGAGACTGTTCCTCTCCCAATTCCTCAGCAATGTTCACCTGTTCCCTCTTAATTTCGTTAGCCTCCCACCGTTCGAATTTGGCCCTCAATTGCCTGGCCCTGGCGGCCTTTTGTGCTTCAAGTAGGTCGGCGTCTTGAACTTTGGACTGGTCTGTAGGGTCGCAGCTTTCGCTCTCTTCGTCGGTTTCCGAACCTTCCTCCTCACTGGCAGTTTCAGGCCTGGCAGGCTCCGGAGGAGGAGTGAATCGCTTCAGCGGCTTTGGACCTGGATCGCCAAGGTCAATAAAACAAAAGGGCCCCCTCACAAAACCAAATCACCTCACCTAACGGCAGGGGTTCCTTGTTCAAATTCTCCTCCATCTGCCTGAATTTGTTAAGTACTTTAGTGGCGGTGTGCGATTCCTTTGCGACGATGGAGTCCTCGATTTGCTCTTCAGACCTGATGATGTCGGGGTCACGGTAGATCTCCCTCTCAGGCGTGTCAGACTAAAACACGCCGATAAAATCAGGGGAAGAACACACAGGAAAGAAAGAAAATTAAAAAAAAAAGAAAAAAAAAACAGGAAAGCGCCAAATTGTTATTTTTGACATGGCAGTCAATAAACAGCTGATCGTCAATCAAGTATAAATAAAATTGAGGTTAAGACCATCGCTATAAGCTAGAAAAAAATGCAGTCCGAAAAAAAAAACAGACCCAACAAGAAGCATAAAAACCTACGGCTAAATTAGTAGGCGTCTATCGTGAAACGATTTTTTTTAATGATGAGAGGGGGGGCAGAGGAAATTAGTGTGAAATCAAAATATTGTTGTTATTATTAGTGTACTGTACATGAGGTGTGACGATAGACCGAAAAAAACGAACAACAACCTTAACTTGTCCCTCTCTCGGCGGGGTAATTCTGAACGCTTTGCGTTTTTTCTCTGGCTCTTTGTACGCTTCAAAGAATTTAAAACGCTGCTGTATGTCGGACGTTTCGACTTTAACATCGTCAACCTGCTCGGATGATTTTACTACGTCATCTGATGTTTGGCGAGCCAGAAACACCTAGATGATATAAATTTGTTTCAATAATTTTTGAAAGGGAAACCGCTCTTAAAATCTATAATACGTATTTATCTACAGGAGGTGATCAAAAATTAACCCAAATATTACTAATATAACAAAATTAAACAAAATATTTTCTCACGTAACAATTTTATTAAACGTATGTTTTCTGCGGATTTAATATTATTTATGAATATATAGTTAATTAGGGAAAAATGAATTAACTATTCTAGACTCACTTATTCGGCGAATAACTTGATTTTTCTGGATGGTTGATTGATTTTTATGAATTGTTTCCATGGTAGTTATCCGTTAGTCAGTTTATTAATAGATGGAAGGACCGGCCCTTATTCGAAGAGATAATTGTGACATTATTAAGATTGTTATGAAAATATAACCCAAGATACAGGACGTCCCATAGAGAAGTGACACAAACATGTTGATTTATTTTTTTTAAATAGAACCCCCTGTTACAGTTTTTTAGATTTTACATATCGACGATTCGCTTACGCTGACAGTTTCTTCTAAATAGATAATAAATAAGAAAATCGTTAAAGGCAATTAAAAGCGAAATGGAAGTACATGTTTTGATTTCTTTAAACATTCTACGCCATTTATTATTTTATAGTAAGACAAGCGATCATAAAAATACACTTTGTGAACTAACTCAAGATACAGTGCGTTTCATTTTGTATTGAAAACGTGCATTTGTTCACTTTTTTTGTGCACATTTGTTTTAAATCAGTGTTGCCAGATCACTACATAAAAATTCTACAACATCAACAGCACTTTTCGAAAAATCACTAAGGAAAAACGTTAAAATGTACCTAATTCCCTTTATTAATAAATTCCTTATTGTAGAATTTATTAATAAATGGAATGCGATGTCATTACACGGCTTCAGTTGCCTAGAGAGGTATTGAAAAATTCTGGTCTCTCTGTAAAAAGGAGTATCAAAAGAATATTGAAAAACAAAAAAGTTTGTGAGCGTTCAAAAATAGGTGGACTCGAATTAGCAAAAAAGTAAGTGAACAGTCTGGAATGGCTGTAATGCACAGAGCAGCAATAAATTTGCGCAAAATAGCCTATGCAGGAGTTGCTGGAGCCAATTTAATATAATTTGTATATAATAGTATTATGTGAGTGTTTACCTGTAAGTTAAATTTCAATTGCTACTTTGTTAAAAAATTCAATTGCAAATAAATGTTGTCTCTTTACTTCTGAGACAGCCCCTTATTTAACATTCATTTGACAGACAACGGCATAACGGCGTTTATTCTGTTCGAGCCTTAAAAATAAACTTGGCAACAATGTTGCCAGACATGCAGGAAATTCCTGTTTTAGTGGGAAATTTCAGGTTATGAGTGAAATTATTCCTAAGTTGAGGGAACAACACCAGCGCTGGATTAAGCCCTGTACAGGCCCCTAGGCTTTGCAAGTTTCGAACCCCCCCTTCTCCCTCTCCGACTTCCAAAACAAGATTTTTTCTTTCTATGATTTTAAATTAATTTCTACTTAAGCAGTTCTTAAGTAACTATTATTATAACAAAACGGAATAATAATAAAAAAAAAACAGGACGTTAATTTAATTGTAGACTAACTTTAAGGGGGCGTTTCATAGTGCTGGCAACGCAACGGTTAACCGATTTTGGATATTCGCAGTGTACAGCATGTCACTCATGCAAATAGAGTTGCATAACTTGAATGTAAATGTAAACGAAAACATTTTTTTTATGCAACTCTATTTGCATGAGTGACATGTTGTAACCGCGAATATCCAAAATATCCAAAATCGGTTAACCGTTGCCAGCACTAGTGTTTCAGTATTGTGTTTAAAACAAATTCACAAGAAAAATAATCCAAAATCCTTGTCAGGTAAAATGGTAAAAAAATATTTCTCTGGTAGCCAAGGCAGTTTATTATTTTCTTCACATAAGAAATAAGTAACATACTAATTAAGAGGATAAAAAAAGATTTAAAATTAATTTTCTTTTAAAATAGGTACGACCTTTGTAAATCAAACTAGAAGACAAAATTAAATTATTCTGAGGCTGGGTTGTACAAATCATTTAAACCAGGATTAAATTTAAGCCTAAGTTAGAATGTTACACACAATATGTTGTACGTCATAACTAAAGTCCGGATTTTAGGCAATTGCATAAAATTTTATTTAAAAAAAAACATATTTTATGCCTAAAATGGGCAATTATTGTATAATAAATTTTTCTGAATTGTTTTCTCCGTATGTGGAAATATATTGCTTGCCAAAAATTAAAGACACTGTACATATTCAGCTAAACTCATCGCTGCAACGTTTTTCTAACTTAAATTTAAAATTTTTAAATTTAAATAAAATTATTTTAGGATTATTCACGAAAGAATTTCACGCTTTAATTATTAATGTAAACAATCTTAGGCGATAAGGGGCCCAAGCGACATACTTTAGCCAAAATTACAAGTGGCCATTACGATACGTTAAAATAAATAAACTACGCGACGAAGACCTTGAGCGAGTGAGCTCCACCACCTTGAGCAAGGTGGTGGAGCCGGTCCAAAAACACCTCGAATTCCCTTGAGGATAGGCAACTTAAGTCACTCCGGTGATTTAAATGACTGGGACCAAAAGGGGAACAGGCACAGATGTCGCCACTTCGCAGCCGTAAATTACACAAAAGGCTCGGGCTTTGAAAATATAAACAATATGCTTCCGCAGGAAGCGAAGATTCAAAAAATTAATTGATCTTCACCGAATCATTTTCGCGGACGGTTGCGTTTCCAATTTTCACATTCACATTCATGTAATTTTTATAAAATGTTCGCCGAATCCTTTTTGTGAACAGAAGTGTCCCCCTTATTATTTTATTTTTATATCTTTGTTCAGTTTTAAAAAGTGTCATTTTATCATCGACCCCTTTTTCTGAGTAGATATTTCAGTTTAAATATTCCTGGTGTGGGTTATTTGATAGTGTACGAAAAGAAGACCCGTCGCCTAGAGCCCCATAGAAAAATAGAAAAGCCCTAAAAGGGAAAGCTTTAGAGATCCTCTGTTACTGAGTCCTCGAACTACTGTATAAGGAATTAAACCATCTTAGGTACTGTCTGGATTTGACTTAAACGCCGATTTATGGCCCCTATTTAAAGTGTATCTCATTCACTTGTACAGTTCCGTAAGCCCCGAAATACCTCCCTCCGATTTCTTAATAAATGACCATGTAACTAAAATAAGCATTAATACAATTCTTTAATATAAAACGACGAAAGAGGAGAAATTATTAAAATACAAAACGACGAAAGAGGAGAAATTATTAAACGCCTAAATTTGTTCTTGGGCTGCCTAAAAGTGCGCCTATTTCTTAGACATTGACTGCCTATTTGCCTGCCTAATTCAGTCTTTTTAAGTGCCTAAAAATCCTAGCCGTAGTCATAACGTGTGTCACATTCTAAGTTTGGTTTAAATTTAATCCTGGTTTGTGCAACACAGCCTGAGAAATACTGTAAAAAAATTCTTTGCTTATTTGATATTCGGCGCTGAACAACGGCACTTGAGTTATTGGGTTCCACTTGAATTGAGATCTGGGAAGTTGAGAGTAAAAATGGGAAATTATGACTGTAAAGACCTGGCAACACTGCTTCATAATGCAGAGTTTAAATTAAATGCAGCGGTTCACATTGCAATTCTTTATCTTCTTCAACTATCGAGATATTATTGATTTCCGAAAACGCCGCAAAGTAATTTTTCAGAAGAAAAAAAAAACTAATGGTACCTAAGTGGTGCTTTCAAACGGAACAAGAAATTAAAAAGTGCAATAAAACACACCATCTTATTGCTATCATTTCCGGTATTACCGAGAGTATGCCATCCTTAAAAACTTTGGTACTAAAAATATTCTTGTATTTCTGACGACTGCGAAGTTATGGAAGAAATACACTAGGATGGGACACCTGTAGAATTTCAAAATTTTATATAATTAAAAAGAGAATTATGTACGTTGATGTTTCTACTTTTGCTTTTCAAGTTATTCTAGTCATTGGAGAGTAAGAAAAAAAATCCCCCGGGACCTTACACGTACTGTCACATTCTAAGCGTCATCGTGTGTTGATGTTGACTGGCGGGTTATAATGCCGGTTACTGACCTTTGCTTCAAAACTTTTATTGCTCTATCGTGTCCCGAATCTAATTAATCCTGTTTTCGCTAAAATACGGTCTCATAAAAGTCTTGAACTTCATTTGTTAGTACTCTACAATAGGTGCTAAAATATTCTAGATTTTTTAAAAAGTTTGTCTAGTTCTGTTAAATCTGTCACCTGTGGGAACCGTTTCATATACAGGGTGGATTAATTAACCTAGACGCGTTTTAATTTGACAATAAAACTTGGTACCATTATATACAGTGTGCACATGTAAAAATTACGCGATTTTTTTGTAACATAATATAAAATCAAAATAATAAATTTACATGTGGGGGACGTTCCGGGTCAAATACCTAGACGCGGCATAACATGAAAAAAATTGTTTAAAGTAATCTTATTACTTACATCCTTTGTTTTTCTGGAATCATTCGTCTTTGGGGGAGATACTGGTGATATTAGGGGAGGTTTCGAAGCGTTAGCATCCAGTTCCAGGAAAATGGAGCGCGATTTCTTGCTAATACCTGAAATCCTCTGATTACAACGAACTCGTTCTTGCCACGTCAAGCGAATGCATACCACTTTCGAATACGGACATATCCTCAGTCTCCTTCTTCTCCTTTTCCTCGGTGAGTGAGTAAACTTCGCCCTTTTCGAACCTCTCTTTGAGGGTGCGCGTGTCGCATACCTCAACCGGAGCGGCCTCTGATTTCTTGACGTTACTCTCCGATTCGAGGACGGCTTGCTGGTAGGCCTCCTTCATTTTACCCTGTTTTCCCTGCAGAGGAAAGACCTCAATGTCAATATGCAGAAAAAGAAGCAAGGAGGGCGACATACCATAAACAATCTATTCCTTATTGATTGGATCTCTTGTTTCCTCTCTTCCCTGCGTTCATCCTTCCCTTGTTGTTCGCCGTGTTCCCACTTGTTTTTGACGTCTGTCATCTGCACGAAGTGGAAAGGCTTTTCCTTCTGGGCTTTCTTAGCCCTAACGAGATCGGCGTCTTCGCCTGTGTTTCAGAGCAAAACGAAATAGAAACGCAATTCGGGGGAGGAAAGGAGGGGGTACCTGTGCTTTCGTGTGCAAAATTTAAAACTGAGATATGCCCAAACGAACCAGACCGTGCCAAACGAAAATAAATTTGAAGTGTAAGATTGGGGGTAGGGGTGAGATAAAGGGGGCCTACCTTCTATTTCTTCTTCTTCCTCCTCCGGTTCGGATGAACTTTCCTCAATTGGAATACCATTGAGTGAATCGTCAGTCACGCCAACGTCCATTCCTTTCGCTTGGAACCTTGCAAAAACGAACTTATAGTGCCTACGCACGTGTGCCAATGCCGACTTTTAAGAGAGGCAAAAAGCGAAGGTGCCTCTTCTTGAAGGACCAAAGCGAAGAAGCAAGCCAAAAACATCGACTGCTTACCTGGCGAGCTTTGAAAGGATCGAGGGCGATCTCTTGACGTTAACGCCCGCGTTCTTTTCTACGTTATTGGTGTTGCTGGCGTCTTCGTAATGTTCGAACACTTGGAACCGTTCCCTAACATTTAAACTGTGTAATTCTTCTAGTCCTAAGTCGGGTTTATCACTTGCTGATGAAGGAAACGAAAAGGAAATAGAAAAGTTGTAAAAAAAATTAAAACTTAAGCCATGCAAAGGAAACACACACACTCACACTCGTGCTATAATAGTGAACAGCACATTTTTTTTAAACCATTTTCTTCTCAAGTCAAATAAGATAAAGAAAAGGACTTTTAAGTGGGGCGTTTGAAGACAAGATCCCATAAGAAATAACATAAGGATTTTAACGATACTGTTAAAACTCCAAAAATGTTATTTCTTATGGGATTTCGGCTTTGATCGTCGATTCTACTTAAATAAAATAAAAAGAAAATGGTCAGTTTCACTCGAGCTATTGTTAAATCGGCAATAAAACAAAGTCGTTTTAAATTTTGCACAGAGTTATCGTTTTTATTAGCGACAAACAGTAAAAACACTAACGGAAACGGCCTTAGCGTTATTAAAAAGGTGCGAAACAACTATTTTTTTTTGGGGTTTATTTTGGTTAAAACTCGACAAGAACATGGGTGAGCTGTGTTATGGTTTGTTACGTTTGTACCTCGAACGACATCTGGAGGCAACTCCAGCGGTTGATTTTCGCGTATAATGAGTTCGTGTTTTCTGGGTTTCACTGTACGTCAAACAGCAGCAGATTAATTTACATTATTAATACAAATCGCTATTATAAAACGTACATTTTTAAAAAAAGGGTATGCGTATGGTGTGAACAAGCCTTTAATTTTTTTGCATCAAATGAAATGATTTGCACCAAAATGAAACAAGATGATTTCTTCGATTTCAAGCATGGCTAATGTGGGTTTTTTTATGAACTAATTTACCCTTACTAGCCTTGCCTAAAGATGTTGGTTTATTAAGCGGCCTTGAATTACGACGAAACAAAAAATTACTTGAACTTACGTGGAACGTCATCCTCGATGACTTTCGGTGCGAACAAGGCTTTAAAGTGCGGTTTGCAATACAGGCTACCCTCGTTGCTTTCGTAAGTATCCACACTGAAAAACGAAGCAAAACTATTACACCACCGTTCTCCTATAATAAAAAATGAAGGGTGACTTACGTCAATTGTTTTCCGCACTCTTGACACCTGAAGCAATTCTTGTGCCAGATGGACTTCTCGGCCTTCATTTGCTCCATCTGGAAGACCACCTTTCCGCATGCCTTACAATTGGTGCTATCAATTGGGGCAGAACCCTGAAAGCAAAATATAAAAATCGAAATCACGAACTAGACGGCGCGTACGTTAAACTTTTCCTGGGCCTTCGACGAATCGCTGGACCTGACGTGGAGGACGTTCTTCTTCTGGAGCGCGTCGAATTTATTGAAGCTGGATTTCTAAAAAAAGAAAAGCGAACATTGCTTCAATCAAACGCGAAGCTAAAGGAACATTTCGTGTGCTCGTCAGTGTCCGACGCGACGATATTGTCACGAATTTGCCCCCGACATTCTTCTGGCTAAATACATCGACGTTATTCAAAATGCAAAAGCTAGACTTTAAATAGCAAGAGCAAAAAGCAAATTCGCAGCAATTATTTAAGAGAGTACAAAAAATTCAGCTTTCAAATTTCTTTTTTAATTTAAATATACCGTGACAATATTAATTTAGAATCAGTCCTAACAATATTATATTGTCACGATGTAGATTTTTCTATTTCTTCACCCCAATTTTTTCGTTTTGGGGTGGTCAAGTGCTCAAAAAAAAAAAGAAGAAAAAATCTAAACGTATACTCACCAGTCGCTCAATTTTTTCGCTACCCTTAAGCTTTACAACCACATTAGTGTTAGTTTTGTCGCTAGTAACACTAAACTTTTCTTTCTACAGTTGTTAGTAGTGCCCATGCGCATGCAAGACAAAAACGGGAAATCAAAAATAAGCGAAAAACAAAACAAAACTTCAAAAATAATATAAGTCGTATGGTGTTATGGTGGCGAGGGGTGCAAACTGGCTTTCTCGTATCGAATCAGAAGTGGGATTCGAGCTTTTAATGTTGTTAATGTTTGTTTAAGGAGAGATTCGCGGGGGTTTGGGGAAATACAAGAAAGCCAATTCTTTTGTGTTTTCTTTTTTTTTGGTGGAGCGAGGAGGCAATCGCGTGCGATGTTATCGACTCAAAAAAATAAAATAAAATCAATCATCTTACCAGAGCCTTAACGGACACGCCGTGAAACACGTTCTCGACGTTCCTGTTCATTTCTACAGACAGTACGTCAGACAATGACTTTGTTCTCTAGTTAGAGGAAATAAAACACATGCAGTTTGTTAATAAAATGAAAAACAAAAATCGCTTGGAATGGAATGGAAGCACTCGGACGTATGACGAAGATGATAATTAGAAATTCACACTTAGCCGCCAATTATTTGCGAAAACGAAAAATCGCGTGACGTGATGAAAAATTTGTACACAAATGATTGTATGGAACGCGTTCAGCAGAGGCGTAGCCAGGGAAGGGTCTTTTTTAGGGGGGAAGGGGGGCAAAGCGAGTACCTTCGTGGCTACACCACTGTCAATGAAGATGATGCGCTACGAAAAAAAATATACAAGAAAAAGAGAACTCACATCTCTAATATTTTTTTCGTTGTGGAATTTCTCGTCCCCTATTTTAGTTAGGTCACCGAAACTGCGACACTACGTAGCAAAACAAAAACATAAAAATAACACAACACAGAAAATTAAAATAAAATTAAAAAGAAAAGAAAAATCAAACTTTCCAATTTATCTATTTTTTTTTTAAATTAAAATAAAATTGACTTACCAAGCTTTTTACGTTGACGTTATAAAAGTTTTCTTCTTGTGAATTAGTTTCATTGTTAGTGTTATTCTAAAACGACGTAATACAAACTGAGTTAGCACGATTTAGTAAATTAAAAAAAAATATGTATAAAAGAAAATTAAAATCGAAAGGAATAGAAACTCACGACTGATATGTTTTCTTTTTCGTGACTCCTTGACTTTTTCGTCTTTTTCTTTTTCAACGATTTATCCTGCATCGTCGCTTTCGTTTCTACGGTCGTAGTTTCGGTATACATCGTCTCCGTTGTTTCCGTACTCTAAATAATAACAATAAAAAAATGAAAATAAAATAAAAAAAAAAAATTCGGACGATTGTAGAACGAAAGGCGCAAGCGTACATTCAAAATTAAAAAAAAATAATAATAATAATGACGTGCATTTTAAACGTTTAACGCTTATTAGTTGTGTACTTACTTTTACGTAACAATGACGTCTAACAATTAAAGTTGGAGAAATCTATACAAAGAAGAAACTTGCAAGAAAAATACTGAAGGAGAATTAATTTCTTTTTTTTATATACACCGTCCAAGCCCCAATTCGTTGTTTTTTTTATGTAATTAAAAGAGCATTTTTGGTCGTCGCAGAATAAAAATTAAAAAACATTTAAGAACAATTCTTTCCGTATAAGATACTCTGCAAAATAATGAATATCAAAACACAAACTCACATCTGTGCTGTAATCATTGGGGTCTTCCTTAGTCGGGCTCTTATTCTCGAACTTGCTGATCTGCTTCATGATGTCGAGGGTCTTCAGCTGAGCTATCTCGTATTTTTCCGCCGAAGGAGTCTTCACGATTTCGGCAGTGGCGTTGTGCAAGTATTTAGTCTTGAGCGCGTTGACAAGCTGTGATGGGTTATCCACCTTGACGTCTTCATCTTCAGAATCGAGATTGGCCTCAGCGTCGTATTTAACCCCGTTGGTCTCTACTTTCTCAGGTTTTCCGTTCATAGTTACTTGCTGTTGTTGCTCTTCGGTAGGACCATCTTTTACTTCCACTTCCACATCTACATCCGCTTTTGGTGCTTCAACAAGCTCGATGTCTTGAGGTGCTTCGCTTGAAACAGATCCGTTGCATTGACCTCCCAACTCCTCTTTGTCGTCTTCAACGACCGTTTCTTTTTGTTGATCGCAAGCTTCAACGTTTTCGTAAATATTCTCGTTTTCTTCCTGAACTTTTTCCAATACATAAATTTCATTATCTATAAATAATTGAGTTTGGTGTTTTATGTCTAAGCTCGTAGGTTCATTGTCTGTTAACAGAGGAATGTCTGCTGTGTTTTGCTGTGAATCCCCTTCAACTTCCTCCTCTTCTTCTTTTGGCGTGCAGTACGAATCATCCACGATTATGTTGCAGACGACCACGTTGTCAACTTCTGACACGTCGTCGTAAGTTTGATTTAGTTCTAAGTTCTCGTATTCAACTTCGTTCTTGTCGAATTCCTTGGCGCTGATCTCGTCAGTCGCTTGGTCCGCCTCGTCGAACTTCGGCGAGCTATTGGAATTGGTGTTATCGGAATGGGTTGATTGTCTTCTAAAACCTTTCAAAAAGTCGATATTTTCTTCAGACGGAGTCAACATTGGTGAGGTGACGGTCTGCGTGAAGAGCAGGCAAGAGGTGTCATCTGTGGACAGGAACATCCTGTCTTTAACCGATTTTCCCTCGGGAGTTGTTGCATCCACGTCGGCCACATCGGACATATCGGTAAGGCAGGTCGTCGGTAATGTGAGGTTGGGCTTTTGTAAGTTCTGGACGTTTTCGTAGATAAGTTCATCTTCAATAGTTTCGTAAACGTGGTCGTCGTGTTCAAAATCAGTCTTTTCTGGGGGTAATAACTCTACATTTACGTCTAAATCCGTGGTCTGAACCAGCGGCTCTTCTTCCTTGTGCTGTTGAAATCCGTTCACGTCGATCAACATACGCAGACCTTCATCGCTGCTGCAGAACTGTTTCTCTATCTCTATAAATTCTTTCGATGATATCGGTAAGACGTCGTCGTAAATTATATCAGCTTCGGGAATCGCGATTTGGCCCTTTATTACTTTTACGTTGTCGTACAAGTGTTCTTCTTTCTCTTCGGGTTCGTGTTTGTCTTCCTATAAGTTAGTAAAAGCCACACTTAAATGAAAATCGCGCATTTCGGTGGTCATTTGATATTTTTGGGAAGCAAAGGTGTACCGCGACAATATAATTCAAAACGATTGAAATCGGCTACAGAAATTGAAAAATAAATAAGACGTGCGTCCCGCGATAATAAAAATTAGACAAACACCGTTTTGCCATTAACAGAAACGAGGAAATCATGACCAAATACTACCGGTAGGTTCAGCCCGATTAGATTACCGCGTAAAAGGAAACGTGACTGTTCGGTTTTAATAAATTCCTGAAAGCGGTGAGCTAATGTTGATGATCTAAAAAAAAATAAATCACGTACGACCACTGAAATGCGTTCAATTAAAACGAAAAGAAAAATAAACGAAAACAAAAAAAAAATACACACTTGGCTCATGCAACTTTTTAATCGCATATTGAATTCTTGCATTAAACTCTCTTCTAAATCATCTTCACTTACGATTCTAGATTTCTTCACGGTTTCAGCCATCTGTAACAAATGAAGATATACATAGATTAATTGAATTGTAGAAAGTTAAGCGTCTATTTAGTAAATTGTAGAAAGCCAAACTCAAAAACCATTGGTTGACTTGGTTTCAACGAGAACATCATTCTAAATGAATTCTATCAAGTGTTCCAATCTTCAAAAGGCTATGAAATTAGCTACATCCAAAAAATAAATATGTATACCTGTCAAATGAATCCAGCTAAATCTAGCTGGCCTTTTGAAGATGCCTTTAAATTTGGATCACCTGAATTGGAGAAGTCACGACTAAGCAAACTAAACTGAATTGATTAAATTTCAAATGTACACAACAAAAACAATCTAGTAACTAAGCGTGTTCTAACACCACCACTTTTATACCTTTAAAGATAAACAAATATCTAATCTACAGGTGAAAGAGGTGAATTCCCATTACCATTAAATTCCTGTAGGCTTAGCATATTCGTTTTACATGGAAGCTAATCTATTTTAATTAATTTAATAATTTTCGGGAAAATGCTCGATAAAATGTTTGACAATATCCGGAACAAAGCTGACTGTAACATGTAAACAACATGTGTGCTATTTTTTGCTGCGTTATTTCGAAGTTTCATATCTTAACTTGCGCATAGCTTCACGGTGAAGTCAGCTGAGAAATCCTAGTGCAATAAATTTTTATTTGGATTAGCAACGCGTCATAGCAGATTAAATTTGTTTCTCACTTATACAGGGTATTACGAGAATTGATTCGTTCATTCAAACCATAGACGGTAAAGTCCAGGCCTTATCAAATTGTCAAATTTTCAAACTGTCGTTATTCACCTTTCCTCATGAATAAATACATACAGTTCTTCCGCTCGATCTTTGCAGTCACGTCACACTTTACCGATTCGAGAAACGAAATCAACATATTCTTTTATCCTTATCTAATACGTACGTTAAAACAATGATAGAATTTATAAATTTGTCATTTTGAGTCGATAATTTTCTGACGTAACTGCAAAGATTGAGCGGAAGAACTGTAGTTTTCATGTTCTTCTTCAAAAGATGTGAAAATTGCGAAACGAAACAAAACACTAGGAATTACCAGAATTCTAACCTCAATTTTACATGACCACAAAACAATGTTAGTAAATTGGGATTTTTGAAAGAAATTATCTTGCAGTATCCGTTTTTATTTGCACGCATGAAAAAACTATAAAGTAAAGTTGTAAAATTTCTAAATACTTAAAATATATTGTATTTATTGTACTCGTATAGCTTCATAGTGAAGTCAGTTGAGAAATCGGCGATTATCTCAGCGTACGATGGTCAGCCTACAATTATTAATGAATGACTTAAATATAACAACACCCTGTATAAAATGTAAACCTTTATTTTCATTAAATTCAAGAAGAATATGTTTTCCTCGCACGGTCATAGTCAATTGAGAAATCATCGATTATCTCAGAGTACGATGGTCAACCAACAGTTATTCATTAATGATTTCAGTATAATAACACCGTGTATAAAATGTAAACCTTTATTTTCATTAAATTCACGAAAAATATGTTTTCCTCGCGCGGTTCTCGTTTTTCTTGGCGGTGCAGCAGCGCTTTTGATGTTCTCGACATGAATCGCCCGAAGTATTTAATGTTTACTGAACAACGAAAACAAGAACGTTTTTCATAAATAATCTGAGCAAAGAAAAAGCGTTTCCTCTCGGAAATTACACACGCAAATAAAATGGGTGTTTTATTTCTCGGAAAAAAAAATTCCGGCCGAAAAAATAAGATGAAACCTTGTAAGCAAGCTGGAACTGAAAGACAAAGAGAATGAGTCGTTTTCATTGTATAATTAAATTACAAATTGTCTTCTGCAAATTGCAATGACCGCAAATCAAACCACATGCGTTTCTTATGAGGCTTAAATTGTTTTTAACTGGCAACTTAATTTATACTGCTCTAAACTTTTATATTTATACAGTTTTTAATTCGTATATTAAAACTGCTCTGAATTAAAAGTGACTTTGACTATAAAGTTCTTCACCACTCTCAGAGTATTCCCATTTCTTTTTAACCTCATGTAATAATAGAAGAAGGCGGTACTCTGAGAGTGCTCTAGCTCGAGCAATGAATCAAACACGCGAGTAACATAATATTATGCAAGTAGAAGAGAGAAGATGAAGCGAGTACGTCAAGAAGAAAGTGAAAAGTAATGTACAATAAAGTATGACAGGCAAGTAATGAATTTTCTTTTCTTTTCTTATCGTTCAGCCTTAATCTTTTGCTAAATAAATTCATTCATTCACGAATGTTTCTTTTTCCAGTAAGTAAAATCACTTTTACTCGGACACTTTAAATAAATTTACTGTAAAAATTGTTCGAATAAAATCGAATTACATCATCGAAAAACAACAAAACAAGCGAACGAATTCCTCCTCGGATTTGTGAATTTCTTTTTCCCATAAGCAGATTAACAAACACCAAGTGATCTGTGCCGTAGTAATGAATTGGTTAATTAATAAACAAATTTATCATTTTATTTCATTGGAAAAACACGCTATTACATTACAGCTGGAGCGTAGATAATGGATTCGTAATATTAAAAAGGCAAACGAATTGGTAAAGCGTAACAATTCCGTCGACGAAAAAAAAAAGAGGACAATCTCTTCTCTTTCTAGCACACCCAATTAAACAACGATGCAAGTGAAAACCCGCGAGAGAACTCTTCGTACTCGTACGCATTCATTAAGGCAATTTAAAGTATCCGGTAGATATTAAAATCATGTAACGCTTTCCGTTCGTTCGTCGACGAAAATAAATCTCTACGAACGTCTTCGATGTATGTAATATAATAATATTCGCTCGTCGATGGAAGGTTAAGAAAAATAAATACGGACCGGGGGGGAAATTACGTGTAAAGTGCACGGGGTCGTGGAGGGACGTGCAAAAAGAAATCAGCCCCGCTAATCGATACCGGTTCGAAGGATGAGGATGACGATGATGATGGAGCGGATTATTAGATTGAAATTTTTATTGCCGGTGATTTCATTTCGCCAAGAACATCAAAATCATAAACATCAAACGCCACCTGCGTTCTGCAGGTTCGCCATTTAATTCAAACTCATTTTATTAAATGTCTTCCGCACTAAATAAGAGGATAATGGTTTTTAGGCTTAGAGTAGAAAACACATGTTATTCCGGAAATCTGATTATAGAATGATCATCAAAAGTTGTTCGTTGTTTTTCGTCTCAAATAATCTAGAGTCGAGCTTTCTAAACCGGCGGCAATTACAACAGGTCATTCCTTTTCGGTATTCCGATGGCCCATTCACTGCCCTCTCTTTAGTTCTTTTCATCACTCTTAGCCAGGGGTGTGTAGGGTCCATGACTTTTCCCAGCCACTTTATATTTTACTTATTATATAAACATTGTATCCATAATTTGTAAATATCTGGGAAATAAGTTATTATTATTAAACAAATGATCTACTTTGTCGGTTTATATACCCCGTAGATCTTCTGCAAATTAGAAACAAATCCGGGATTTGTCCTGAATGTAACAATACGTAAGTCAATCAAATGAAGAAAAAAAAAACAATACCAAAAGAGATTTGAAGGTAAACGAACTACGAAATAGTAACGTAAACCTTGCAAGGGTGTAGACAACAATTTTTATTTCGCAGATGTAAACAGGGTCATATTGAACCGCAGACGTCGACGAAAATGTTTACGTAACAACGAAATCGTACTTCCCGGCATCTGGATATTAGGCGTTCGAAAAACAAGGCAAATAGTGAAAGCGTGAATAAAAGTAAGAAGTGATGTATAGTAAAAAAAAAAAATAATTACTTTTGTTAAGCAATGGTAGGTACTTGGAACATGTGCGAGGTAAGTTTGCTTACAACACAATCAATTTTGTAGAAAAGTTATTACTTCCTCGCCACATATAAAAAAAAACAAGTTTATTGCAAGAAAGAAAAAAAACTAGTACTTAGTATGAATACAATCGCGCATATGATTACGATTTAATTCTTTTGTTTGTTTTAGTTTTTAAACAGTTGCAATGTTTAAAGTATACCGTTTAATTTGATTGCTACACAAAATTAGTAATCCAACTTGTTTTCTTTTTTATAGAATAGTACAGTTGGTTTCATCCCTTTTCTAAATTAAACGTAAATACCCTCTCCTTAGTTTTGTTTGTCCCCGAATATTTTTTTCGTTGTGGGGGTTTCTAAAAAGGTGGACTGGTTACAGGGGGTCATGTTCTTCTCGATGTGAGAAATAAAACGCGTTCGTACAGCCCAATGAAAATGAAAAATCTGTACGATGGATTTGGTCGTGGTGGTCCTCAGTCAGATTTTTATTTGTGGTGTCTTTTGTATACTCAGATCCAATTACAATGAACAACTGTTGCAACGAATACAGGGCCGATATCAAGTGATACGCAAAATACTCTAGGAACGCGTCTTACAGTCAGCTTATCTAAATACACATAGGCTTTGCAAAAAATATTTTATTATTAGCACCCAGACGGACAGAAACGGTGATTGAGTCAATATTTTCTTTGAGGAAGCAAAGATATACTGTCATATTTCTACCATCGAATCACTGAATGATGAGAAATAATGGTTCAGCAGTTACATCAAATTTATGATCGTCTATTGCAGCGTTTTACATGGACGTATCAAACTTGCATGTATGGTTGGTTGCCTATCGTGACCTTTGCTAGGCGTTAGCGGTGACATGTCGTAGGAGAAGAGAATTTTTGTTTTTTATATCAAAACCGCAGGCGAAATTCAAAACCGGTTAACAGTTGTCAAATAACAGTTAATAAAATGCTGGTGAGTTTTTAATAATTAATAGTATATCTCAAATTGTGTTACATGTTTTCGTCCGCATTACTTTGTAATACAGTGTATTTAAAACCGTCGTAGATATTTCGGGCGCGGGGTAATGAACACGTCGTCGGTTAATTGGCGTCGTCGTGAAAAGCGGGAGCGTCGCCGTCGCGAAGAACGTAAACACGGAAGCGTCGCCGACGACGCCGAACATAAAACGCGGCGAATTCCGAAATCCCGGGGCTTTTTGAACGCCGGCCAGGCGCCATTTTTCCCGCACAAATATATACGCTTGCGATCGCCGATGCGCGCAGGTATTCATTCACCCGAAACGCTCCATATTTTCTTCCCGGACTGCACAAATAGAATCCGGCATATTTGGAATTCTCCGATTATTTTAATCCGAGAAGCGGACGCGAATTGGAACCATCGGCATGTCTTCGTTACCGTTTCGCGACGAACTCTCGCGGAGTTTTAATTCGGACGTTCACCGGATGACCATCTTC
Organism: Dorcus parallelipipedus; assembly: GCA_958336345.1. Taxonomy (NCBI): domain Eukaryota; kingdom Metazoa; phylum Arthropoda; class Insecta; order Coleoptera; family Lucanidae; genus Dorcus; species Dorcus parallelipipedus. Next base: position 36,595,193 of record OY284480.1, read on the forward strand.
AATTTGCATGCAGAAATTCTACGCTTTTGTCTTGTTGAACTAAAATAGAATACAACTTACGTCCACATTTGTATTTGTTCAACAATCGTCAGGCGAATTCTTCTTCAGTTTTTATTTACCAAAAAAATACCACGATGAAATTGTATAGAAGAATTATAAAACCCACTTGGAAAAATTTGCTCGGGAAAAAGAGGAAAAAGCTGGATTAACTGTGGAGAACGAAAAAAATAGCAAAGAAATCGAATTGGGGAAAATACGAATTGCTCGGACTTACTTTGGAATCTTGAAGAAATGAGAATGTTAGCGAAAAATCGAAAGAAGTCGAATTTCAGACGTGCTTGGAAGGCATCTGAATTGCTCACACCTTTTCTGGAGACTTGGATAAAGGAGGCAATATTATAAAAGAAACCGAATCCTAAATTTCTGCGGAAAATCCCAATTAGAAAATGGAATTGGAGAAAATCCCAATTAGCAAATGGAATTGGAGAAAATCCGAATTGCTTGGACCTACTAGGAAAACTTGGAGAACTGAAAGATCGAATTCTAGGTTTGCTTGAGAATTACTTGAATTTCTTGCATCTATTCCGGAGACTTGAATAAAGAAGACAAATAAAACCAGAATTAGCAAATATGCTCGGACCTACTACGGAAACTCGGAGAAATGAGAGAATGTTTGGTCCCCATTCTGGGAACTTGGATAAAGAAGACAATATTCTCAAAGAAACGGAATCCTAAATTCTTGAGGAAAACTCGAATTAGCAAATAAATCGAATTGTCCTGGAAACTTGGATTAGCAAGAAAATTGAAGTGGGAAAAATCCGAATTGCTCCTACTGAGGAAACTTAAGACATTAGCAAAAAATCGAATTCTTGCTTGCTTGGGAAAATACCTAATTTCTTGGACGTGGATAAGGGCAAGAATATTAGCAAAGAAATCGAATTCTAAATTGCTGGGGGAAAGCCCGAATTACTAAAATAAGTCGTGGAGACTTGAAGATAATATTAACAAGGAAATTAACATTAAATTCTAAACAGGCACAGAAATTTGGTGAAGCGATTCAATGTTGAAAGTAAACCGAATTGTAGACTTACTTGGAGAACACTCGAATAGTCCCGACATATGTATTGTGAGAGTTTAGAGCAACGAAAAAATTAAGAAATAATTTGCCTGTGAAACACCCGAACTATGTATTTGAAGAAATAACAAACAGCAATGAAATCGAATTGTAAACTTTCTAGGGGAAAACCCCCGAATTGTCCCAACATGGAGGCTTGGAAAAATGACAAAGTAAGAAACAGAATTCTTGACTTGCTTGAAAAAGACCAGAATATCTGAATTTGATGTACAGACTTAGCAAAGTCAATGTTAGCAAAGTTATCGAATTATAGAGATTGCTTGCTTCCAAGTTCTAAAGCTCTGCAAGAAGTTGGAGATAGTTCTCGTGGAGAAAAAATTGCTATATTAAACAGTAAATTCAAAGGAATTTCCTAGTTCAGAAGCTCTCTACTGGAGGTCATTCTCGGACAATTCTGATGGAGAAAAATCTGAGATGTAATCTGAAAGTCTCCTCCTGCATTAAAGCAATACCTACTCCCAAAGGGTTTACCAAGTCTAAAAAATTGAAATTTATTCTAGTGAAGGAAAAACTAAAATTCAATCGTAGTCGCCTTATACAGAAGTTCCCTACTGGACGTCATCCTGAACAGTTCGGGTGAAAAGACTGAAATACAATCGTGAAAAGTGAAAATTCCAAGTTCAGAAGCCTTGCTGGAGATCATTCTGGGACAGTTCTGCTAGAGAAAAAACTTAAACTCAATCCCGTTAGGGGGAAAAGTTGACATGCAATCTGAAAGCCTCCTTCTGACATGCAGCCTGACAAAGGAATAACTGAACTGCTATTCGAAAATCTCCTCCTGCATTAAAACAGAAACCCCAGGGAGATTTACAACCGCAGAAGCTTTACTAGAGGTCATTCTGTGATAGTTCTAGTTAAGAAAAATTGGAATGCAACCCGAAAATCTCCTCCTGCAATCAAACAGTAACCTCAAAGAGTTAGTACCCAAATCCAAGAAACTGAAATGCAATTCAGTGAAGGAAAAAGTAAAATGCCTAAGGCCTCCTTCAACATTCAAAGAGTAACCCCCCGAGAAATGTTCAAGTTCAGAAGCTCCGTTGGAGGAGATCATTCTGAGACGCTTCTGGTGGAGAAAAAATTGGAATACAGTCCGGTGAAGGAAAAGCTTCACCTTTTATTCCCAAATACGATAAGCCAAAACAAGTACACCAAAAAATAAAATTATGGAGTGGAGACCTTACCTCATTGAACGTAGGGAAAGTTTGATCACGAAAGCACGACTGTAATTAAACCAAAGAGAACAAGAACTTTCGTAAACTGGAACGTTCAATAATTGCAAGATGAAAACCTGCTAATTCCTTCAAATATGTAAAACCATCGGATTTAACATAACCGTAAAACTCGCGTAATTAACTGCAAAATTAGTTTTGTATTTTCGGCGCAAAACGTGCAACAGAAAGAAAGAAAACAGACGAAGGTTACCGCTCATTGTGCCACATAAACTGTGTTAACGACCAAGCTGAACTGAACTGCATCTTTAATTAAACAAGCAGACGCGATTGCAGTGGCAAAGACGACAATCTTTTTTTTTTTTTTCGTTAACGAACATGTGTCACATGATAACGGCTTGCATTGTTGCGCCAATAAAATTTGCATTCTAATTAGGCTTCGTTACGGCAGGAATTTCTGCGATGTGCAGATTGTAACGATGAGGTCCTCTACAAATTTCACGTGAGAAAAACGCGTCATTAGTAAAAAAGGAAAACTTTCAATTGGCATTTGATGAACTCGATTGAATTCAGTCTCTTTGATTCAATCGTCGACGAGGTAATACCTTGTTTTATACAATGGAGAATTAAATTTTACGACGTCGCGTCGCTACCAACAACAAGAGAGGTAGGTACATACACATTAGCATGTAATATTGTATAAACGAAAACGAAAGTTTTACCATGTAGTGAACTTTGTGCTTGCGTGTGTTATTCACTCGTGCGTGATTTTTATCATACTGTACAACCGTTCCTTTGAGATTTTACTTTCGTGCTAAATACGTGCATTCAACACCCTTTTTAATTGGCAACATTAAAAATGTGAGTGATTTAAATATTCTAAAAAAAAATATGAAATGAAACATAGAGTCTTGGGGGTGAAACTAATTGGGGAAACTAAAACTGAACAATGAAAGGAAAAAGTAGAATCAAAATTGTAAAAAGTTAAAGTCGACTTCTCCCTTTTCATTATTAGGACGATCGTCAAATTCGAATTGAAATTCGTCCCTTAAAGGCGACGATAACATTCGAAAATAAGACTTTTATAGTAAACGCTAATACTCCACAGTTATTATAATTGGTGCTAGCAGGTGTTTGCCGATGGAACGTGCTTTCTTAATCCTTAAAAACGTGCGATGGCTCTTTGTCAGTTGGCGTCAATTTTGCAGATCTTGACCTCGAAAACGCAAAGTGAAATTTTATTGGCATCCAAATTTAAAGACGCAATAAAAAACTTTATGCTTTTTCCCATCATAAAAAAAATACCAAGTGTGGTTTCTAAATTCGTACCCCTCATCTTCATCATCACAAATTGTTCTGCTTTTGTTTCTGTACTAACTGTCCAACAGATAAAATGTAGTTACACAGATTTCACTACTGCTACCAAAAATAAAAGAATTGCTTTTTAATTGCTTGCTAACATGGCATTTTTCGTTTCGGGAACTTGGAAACACGTCCCAAGTTATTATAGTAATGCAAAAGAAGACTGCGGAGGTGTTGCATTGAAGTCAAAAGGGAATATTTTAAAAAGCAATTTTAAGTGTTTCAAGAACACTTGTACCAAATGAAAAGAACTAACGACTTAACATCGATGATATTTGGGTGTTCCAAATCGGGGTCAGTTAGGGACCTGCACATTTCCGACAATGTAATTGTAAGTAATGTACAATTTGCATATAATACTTGATATAGCATTTAAAAATTATACAGGGTGTTTGGTAAAGCTGTTCCGTAAATGCGAATATAGATTCAACGTTGAAAACCAAGCACAAAAGTTTAAATAAACATTTGAGCGCCGACGCTTTGTTTCAGAGACATTCGACATTTCAAAGTAATTTATTATTTTTATAAAATCGAGTAATTTATTTTCATATGCTGTTGCTTTGCTAACTTAGAACAAAGGTAGACACAAAAGAGAATGCGTTTTCATTTATTCCTGCATCCCACAAGATCTATGAAGTACACAAGTAAGTAATAGTTGGCTAAAATTGGTAAAATTAGTAAATCGGGCAAATTGCTAATAGTATGTATTGTTGGTTGCCTAAGTATCAGGCAGAACTTGGTCACGTAGGGCACAAATACAAAATAAAAACCGGTCGATGATTTTGCGCGCCACCTTACTAATAACAGAAAATTAAAAGCAGTTTGATATTAGTTTTGACCGGTTGAAACATATTCATAACTGTTCATTAAAAAATAAGGAGCATATTTTTGAAGAACACACAGTATTAACAGTATTAAATTGGAAAGACAGATCGGGCAGTCAGGTTGTATGCTAGACGGTATCCAAACCGATGTTTACCGTGACCTCTTTGAGTGTAGATAGGAGACTGCGCGAAAATGGTTCTTCCAAACCTCGTTCTTCTGATTGGGGTCATAATATCCGCCGAAATCCTATGTTGAAGATGCAAATAAGCGTACTGCGAATTCTGCAGTTATTGGTGCTACAATTTTCGCAGCAACTGCATCCATTTCACTTTAAGAGAGTTCAAGATCTTATAGTACCAGTTGACAACAATCAGCATCTTTTATTTTCTCAATTTATTTCAGAACGAGACACTGAAAGGGTACAGTTTACCGTCGTACAGTAAAAACACTAGGAAAGAACTTCTTCAAAGGATACAGAATGCTTGTGAAACTGTTGGAAGGACACTTGAAGTCTTGGAGAGAGTTTTCTATTCCTTAGAACAATGAGTCTTCAAGTGAACGAAAGTCAGTTTGAACAATTATTGTAACTAGGAATTGTTTGTTGTTACTTTATTTTTTGTTTAAATGTCAAATCATGTTCACAGCATAAAGTCATATCCACAAAACATAAAATGTTGAGTATCTTATTAAAGCGACATCTTACCTCACTTATTTATACATATATACTTTTATGCTTGGTTTTCATCGCTGAATCTCTATCCGAATTTACGGAACACCTTTACCAAACACCCTGTATAAATACAACAATTATTTAGTTAGTCTAAAGGCGCGTACTGAACAAGTTCAGAGTTGCTCGGAGTTAGTTCGACAAAAGATCTGAACTTGGTGAGGTCGGTTCTGAGCTTTCAGCGAACCGAACCCGATCCGTGAAGTAGCGGTAAGATGAAAGGGTTCGGAGTTCGGACAAGTTGCAAGCCAGCTCGGAATTCATTTCCAATGTGGACCTGTCACTCATTCCGGCAACAATTGAATAATAGCGAACCAGTTCAGGATTTTCGTTCTGAAATAATTTCGCACTCAAACAACAAATTTTTAACAAAGTGTTTAACTTGCTTTGAACTCGTTAGTTCTGAACTAGCTCCGAGCTAGTTCGAAACACCGTTTTTGGTGAATACGCACCATAATGTTATACTGTTCTTTGTGAATTGTAACGAAGAATATATTTTCTCTAATGCAACGAAAACACTATTAGTGACATTGCCTTCGTCGTTTGGTGCATTTTTCTTTTCGTTTCGTCCAAACATTGGCTTTTAACACAAGTAAGAATTTCTTTTTTCACTTTAGAAAAAAATTCGTAATAATAATGCGTGTGGATTCGTCTTAAACATGGCGGACCAAGGCGGTACTCATTTTGTTTTTCGTGCGAATGACGTCAGTGATTTTAGCGAGCCATACATACAAATTAAAAACACTTTAAATGATTTTGACATTTATACATATTTAAGACAAATAAAATTCGTGCTTTTATTTCTGATTTGTGTAGATTTAAATACAATGCGATCGAAAATGATTGAGCGTCCTTCAAAAATATGTACTAATTTGATATGAAAAACTTGTAGAAAACTCAATTAATAAACAAACCGTGCACAACATACGTACTCTATTGATTGTCACCCGACCTTGAGTATTCAAAAACGCGAAAATTCTCTAAGCCGAAGGTAGTTTTGATCACCTTTGGGTATTTTATTTTCTCAAGGATGCTCAATCATTTTCGATCGCATTGTATTTTAACTCAATAGACGAGGATTGATAAACCTTTTGAGCGAACATGTGACGTCAGCGAGTGACTTCTTGCAAATGTCAATTTTCATATAATATTTGTTTTCTTTAATTTAATACAAGATATGTACCTATTAGAGAGCGGATGACCTTAGGTCTTACTTAAGGTCAGTCAAACCATAACCATTGAATCAAAATTATTTTTATGGAATCTTGTAAACTTGCGGTCAAAAAAACTGACTCATTCTTTTTTTTTGTACTGTAAGTTGGCTTTCGGTCTGTCAAAGTATTAAATCAATGGAGCTGTCATATTATGTCATATTTAATTTGTTGCTTTGAATAATGGTCTACTTACAACCTGCGCGCGGTTTCATTAATACGAAAAGGGAAGGGAAGACTAGAATAGAAATGAAACACATTTAATATAACCTCCAAAACTGCAGGGCCAGTGCACAGCATGTAAATATAATCAAAACGTCATTAAATTTCAATGTGTTGGGCCACTTTTTTGATCGCAAGTTTACATTTATTTTATATGTATTTACTTACAGGGCCCGGATGCAGTAAAAATTATGGGGCCCTTTTTTTAAGGACAGTGTGATGGTATAAAAGACCGGAATTCTGTATAAAAATTTATTATTTCAAAATTAGAAAATAAATGTTGCGATCATTAAATTTAAACGTATCAGTCAAGTTAGAGCAAAATATGTAATTTTGCGCAATGGGTTGAAACTGTAACAAACAGTCCCTGTAGTTAGAGTAGACAAACAAATTAAAGAAATACTCCGAGCTGCAAACCTTGAGAAACATGATGGTATCCGCAAATGGACACAGATGTGGGCGTACTAAGAAAAAAAACAAACGGGATAGAGAAATTCCACGCTCTCTACCAGTAAATATATTTTCATTTGGAAGCTTTGCGCGAGATGGAAATATTTTGAATTTGACTGTTACGGGTGATGCCATTTTACCCCTCCTAGAGACGCCAGATAGATTATTATAATGTGATCTGTCTCGTCGCGATTTTTTTACAGTTCTGTTTTTTGATAAATAAATTAATTTTCTCCTCAATTTTATTTATATTCGGTAGGAAAGATAAAATTCTTTTTGCGAGTGTTTCTTTCTGGTTTGGTTATAACAAATCTAAGAAAGTCGGTAAACGTCCTCGAAATTAAAACTGAAGTGTACCAAATTTTGGATTATTGGATGAATTCAGATTCAACGTTCGATAAGCCGAAAAGCAATTCATTTCTACCTAGAGAAACATCAGAAACTACTAAAGCTTTAAATGTACAGAATACCATTTCTTCTCTCCTCGAATTAATTTTGACTGTATTGTGTGTATTTTTATGATTGTTTTGATACTTCTCTCCCTCGTCATGGTATCTAGAGAAGAAAAATGTCTCGAGGAGTCGTTATGTAATATTGAATGAATAGAATCTACTTTCTTTGAATCTAATCATTTTTTTTTTTCAATTCTGTCTGGTCGTTACAACGGTACGGAGTGCGGAGGCCCCTAAATAGTTCGGGGCCCGGCTGCTTTGCACCCGGTGTACCCCCCTTGTGGCCGGCCCTGTTTACTTATTACTCAACATCTTGGAAGTGACTTACTTATTCAAAGCAAGCTTCTGATATCAACAACCTAAAACTGGCCGCTCTCTGGTAATTATAATTGAATGGTCATTTCGTAAAATCAATATCAACGTTTCACTTCAGAATAAACAATAAAAAAAAATATTATCTATTCTGAAGAAGCTGTCAAGTGCAAAGCGAATCGTTGATATTGATTAAAAACCTTTCGAAAGATGTAAGAAAACAAAAAATAAATGAATGACAATTTTCGAAGCAGTAAACCTAATATCTAACTTTTTCTGCTTCCTTTTGAATAAATATGTATCTTGCCGAAGATACAAAAAAATTAAAAGCGAATTTTTGAAATTAAAATAGCAAATTAACGCGATAAAATGGTCTTTGTTTTAAATTAAAACTAATGCGTGAAAGTTTGTCTTAAACATGGCGGACGAATGCGGTGCTCCTCGTTTTCCGAACTAATGACGTCATCAACTTCAGTGCCACATGCAGCCTCAAATTAATTTTCTTTTTCTTCTTAAAAAACGCAACTTTTATTCCGTTTTCCTTTTAAATAACATCCAAAGGATGAGAAAACGAGAAGCGAATGAATAACAAATTTCAAAGAACAAAATGCAGTAACGCACTGAACTTATGTATAACACAAGCAATTATTTATACAAAATTATGAGATTAAAAAGAATGTTCTGATTCTTTGGATGCATTCCTGAAATCTTAATTATTGTAAATTTATCGGGGGTGTAAATGTGCAGGAGCGCAACTGTCCCGACACGATAAAGTGTATTTTCATTTCACCATCACGAATTACATTAATCCCAACGCTGCCACCAAAAAACGACAGACCACTTCAAAACTGTTATGACGGTATTCCTTGATTAGTGCAAACGCAAGAACGATTTGAGCCATCACGAATATTTCGCATGGCATCGTCGCGGTGTGACAGCGATCAAGGTTAGTTATTGTTGTGTGAACTCCGATATCCGAGACAAGGTTTCCTTTTGCGACTTGTTTGCCGTTTCATTTGTTATCGAAGCATACAAGCGTGTCTCGAACGCAGGAAAAAAGACAATGACTGACACACGCACCCCGCGCGACTTCCCCGAAAATGACGTCCGCGGCCGTATCACTCCGATGATAAATGCGTTCTTCTCGAAAGTTGCGAATTAAGCAAACATAATTGCGTTGCTTCGTTAAAATTGCTCAACGCATTGTACTGATTTTGTTCGCGTGGGCAATGGGGTTACCATCCTCTTTTGCAAAAGGACAATCGCACATCCTTTTTCTCCACAACAAAAATATCCTTCACACTTTCTAATTACATTAAAATAAAAGAACGCTTTTATTACTTTTTTTTATTTTATTATTTAAGTAAAAGATCGATAGATGATAGTACCTTATAGAATTTGGAAGCAGATTTGTGTCACACAACGTAAAGTCCAAGACAGGAAACATAATGGAGTATACCGGGCGTGTTTTTAAATAACTGTTATTATTCTCTCTATAAAAGACTCGATTAGAAATCATGTCTTCCACTCGCCATTAAAGACATGTTTCATCAATTTAGTAATAGATTAAAAAGCGAACTAAAAAAACTAGTCGACAATGACGCTGATAAAAATCAACAGATGCTCTAATACTACCCACTGTGAAAATAAACTTTAATAAAATTGCGTGTCCTCCAATAGAGGGTCGTCTTTTATTTGCAGGAAATAGAGGGTCGTCTTTCATTTGCATGGAAAACAAAATTCGTATTAAGCACCCTATCGAACAATGCAGAAACCCTCGAAGTTAACGCAATTCCGTATCAATCAATTCGTAAAAGTAGGACAAGGCCAATTACCAAGTGTCATTGGATAGTTCGAAAAATCGTTTGTATAAGTTATCGTAATTAGGATGGTAGGAAGATTTTACGTTTCTCTAATTTGTTTTCGATTTTGTGGCATTAATTGCTTGGTCATTCTTCAATAATTGATTGCCTATGTTGAAGGTGGAGTTATGATTCTGAATTATTGGGGGGATTGCATGTGTCCAAAAACTTTGCTAACTTAATATGTTACACGTTTATGTCCTCTAAAAGAGAGGCGAAGCAAAAGGAATATTTTAGAACTATAAGAATGGCACATTGCAAATCGCCGCAAACTTCTCACCCGGTTGTGTAACTCGCCAAACAGAAATAGAACCGCACGTAACCAAATGCAGGTTACGCCTGTACTCGCAGCACTTACCCATCTAAAAATAATTTTGAACGGCCGTCAAAAATGATACTTCGTTGGCTTCAGGTTTCAAAGTGAAACTCTGACCGTAAAAAAGGCCCGTCATAAATTTAATCGAAGATATCGACTTGGACCCAGGAAAAAATATAGTTTTCGCCGCCCAAAATAACTTGTGTTTATGTTATTAAATATTCGACGGGTTTCGTAAGGGTACGCAGATGTGTTTAAGAATCAAAACAGAACGACGCGTAGCAAAACAAAACGACGCATTTACTTTGTTTGATAGATCCAATTTCGTTTTACTTGTATTACGTACTCCTCCGTGAGACATAATTTCGCCGATTTGGAAGGGTTCAGATCGAATTTCCCGAAGAAAGTTGAAAGTGAAGGTTGCAAATTTTAACGGTAACTTCTTTATTTATAAGACGTAACGACATTCTTTCCTGACAGGAATTCTACATGTTGTAATCTTGGGACGTGTTTTTCCAGTTTAAGCGGAAGAGATACTAATTTCAGTTTTCCTGAAGACGCACGATGCAGACATGATAATTTATCACTCTGAACACTTTTTATTTTTAAGTCTTGGAAATGCTTTTGTAAACTTAGTAGTTTTAAAAAGGTCTTTCAAAAAAGTGCTGATATAATTGGAATGTATATAATTAGAAAGATGTGTAGACATTTCTCTCTCTTTTATTTATTGTAAGTATGTACTAATTGTGATTTATTGTTGAAGCTTTAAGCTATTGCTTGAAGGTGGTATAAAAAATAAACACAATAAAAATAAATAACAGGGGAACCAAAGGATACAACCAACAATTTGTTTTTTGATTATTATTAACACTCGCATTTTACCAGGGCAGATACATATTACATACTATATGTTTCGTTTTGAATTGAAAACGTACACGCATAACGTGTGCGTACTTGCATTAATTGCATTAAAAATATATGTACGATTTCTGCAAAAAAAACGAGAAAATAGTAAAGTATTAATTAACAAAAATATGTGTCCATATGCATTAGCCACCCCGATTTTTTTAAAATTTTTAAAGCATAATATATTGAACAATTTAAGTAGCGAATAACCTGGACAGATCGGTTTGGTTTGCAGAGGATTTCTCGAGCTACGGTTCTGCTGACGAAGGCCCAACTAGGCCTGAAACAGCTGTACAGAGCATGCTCGAGGAATCTGCTGTAATCAAAACCGATTTGCACAAAATTTTTTTGATAATATATTAGAAATAAATGGAAACCGTCTGTATGAAAATGTACTTAAAAGTAATCTATCAACAAACATTAATAATTAGTGTAACCTTGCGCTTTTATTAATGTACAGTCATGCACACCTAAAATGCATCTCCTGCACGCAAACCTCATCCTTAAAACCTTGTGGTACAAGGGTCACAGAACTATCAAATTGTAGCATTTAAACTGCGCACGACTGTACGCCTTCTTTGAAGAATACTTGCCACTCTCTTCACTAGGCTTCGACATGTGTGTAATTTTATTCCACATCAAATTTGGAAGAAGTACTTTCAAAGATCTGAATTTTAAATATCGAGTGACCATTAACAGAAATAGGTTATTTTAAATGGAACGCCCTACATACATATTATTACGCGAGTGGATAGAACTTTTTACTGGCTTTCCACACTAAGTACAGTTAAGATTTAAGTTGTATATAAAATGTAACGTATAATTAAAAATAATCTGCGAATGATTGGAAAAATGAAAGATTATCAGAAACAAAAAAAAACACTGTAAAAATGATACCGTAATACAAAGAAACAAACTATGTATATGTGAAACATGAAAAATTAATTGAATAGAAAAACAAAGGAGAATTGAAATGAACAAGAGCGAAATACAGAATTACATGAACAGAAGAAGAAAAAGAAGATCGACGATTTCATCCAACCGAGAATGAAAGTCGAAAGACTTTCAGTAAAAAAAAAAAACGATACATAAAATAGGTATGAAAGAATAATTCGACGGAAAACTGAAGTAAACGACATCGAAATACGAAGGATAAAATGAACGACTACTTTCCGGAGGGACATGAAAAAAATCTAAAAATGTTTATTGGAAACCCATCTTTCATTTTGCCTTTCATTGTATTTTTTTTTCTGTTTTGTCGAGTAACTTTTTGATATAAAATTATCGTGCTTTTTTTCTTTTCTGTTGTCTTTTAAATTTCTTACACTTCATCGGAGGGTGAATGGCCAATTTTCTTCAGTTTTTGGTCTTCATATTTTCACGTTACTGACTTTGCTTCTCTTTCGTTTCTCGTCATATTTCAATTACCTTTTTTTGCTTTCTTATCAGTCTTTTTGATCCTTAAATGGTCCACCTTACTTTGTTCACCTATTTCATCGCATTTCGTTGTTTTTCCTTTAAGTACTCTTCGATTTATTATTGTCGAATTAATTTCATTAATTTAATTTTTAACACTCCACAGAAAAATTGTCGCTTTCTTTTGTTTTTCGATCGTTTTCTTCTTCGTATTTCAATATACGAAATTGATGATTTGACGAAAACTTTATTCGAAGGAATTATTACACATTTTAAATGTCAGTCAACTGTCAAAATATTCTTCAATTTGACATTTTTTTGGTAAGAAAAAATGAAACAAACACGATTGAATGTTTTCAATTTAATTGTGCATACATACACGTATAGGGTGGATTAAAAATCACAACCCTTTGAATGTTTTTTTTAGTTGTCCTATACATTTTAAAATTAATGCAAATTAAAGCTGAACTGAGGGTGGAATTTAGAAAAAAATGTGTCCCCAGGGTCGCTTCCGGATTAAATAAATATAATACATTCCTCGTTTCGTATTTAGTTGGATACGTATGCACATAATTTGTAGGAACTTCTTTGAATGCATACTGCAGGAACTCCCAACCTTTTTTAAGCACCCCCACTATGTCAAGCTTAAAATCTTTACTGTAACCCTTTGGCCCAGTTGTACAATTCGAGTTTAACGTTAAACCAAATCTTAAACCCTTCACAATAACATGGTTGTAATGGACGTTGCTATGGGCTTAAGCTTCGCTTAAAGTTAAACTCAAATTGTACAACTGGGCCTAATATCATCATCGATTCATAAAGGTTCATCGATCCTCAATTATTCCCTAAGGGTTTATCGACCCCTTCGATCCATTCCTTTTTCATCTCCGCGTTGTCTAAATTTCAATGAAACAATCGGCGTATTTGGATAGTTAGATAGGTTCAGTAAAACCTTCTGAGTTCTGAGTTAAAGGGCAAGTGGAAAAAATTCTACTGTATTATTTTTACGCTTTTAAAATCCAGAATGCAACGTGGAATAATCGAAGGGGGTGAATCAAGAGATATTCCATTGAAATCACACATAATAAAGCAGAGTTTACGTCAGGAAATTAAGATTTAAGGAAGACTTGAAAAATATGCATTAGTGTCCCAGATCATTTCGGGTGATATGTCAATGTCGCAGGAAAAAAATTGGAAAAAGTTTCTCATGTACAGGGTGACTACAGTTGTACGAAATATAAATGTGTTACTATAGTATTTCGTTAAAATTCACAGAAATTCTGCTGCAATTAAATATCGAAGTAAACAAGAAAATGTAATTATGTAAGTATCACATAAAAACGCTGATTTTGTATTATTATTTAACCAAAATACTTAGGAATTTACCGCGTTGATGCGATTCGCCTCGGGTAAACAATTTAGGGAGAAATTGCGTTAAATTAGCCGGCTCGATTAAAACGGCGATCGTTTTGCTGCTGCTGGAAGAAACCGTAAAAGTACATATCATTAATTTAAAAAAGTGTGTTAATCTCGCGAAGACCAAGAGAAACGTACGTACGTACACACGTCGAGCAGCAGCCAGAGAGTTAGTAGATAAGTAGAACTAAAAAGGCTAATAATGTAGGTAAAGTTTCTTACGGTAATCGGTGGAAATAAACACGATTACAAACATTAAATTACGTTTCGCACACAGCGGGAGCTTTCTAAATTATCGTCGTTTGCATTTGGTTTCGAATAATCGTAGGCTAATGAGGCAGATCTGTGAAACATCACAATCTTATACTGGCACGCTTTTTCAGAGTTTCATTTCATTTCCATGCAAACTCAATACAAGAATTACCTACTCCTATTTATTTAAATGTTTAGTTTTGACAACTACTTATGTACCTATATCTGTAGTTTGCACAGACTACAACTACTTATCTACATCCGTACAAGTTTTAGACATCAATAAAAGTGTCATCTAACATCTACATGGTGGTCCCCATTTTAAATTGTGACGCCTTAAGAATTGAAAATAGGCAACCCATTCTACTTACGCGCCTTTAATACATACGTTGTCTGTTCTAAAGTCTTCAGGGGTCATGATTTAAAAATTGGCATCTGCATAAGAAGTTAATAAACGAAATTGAAAAAAACAAAACTAAATCGAAACGTTGTCCAATTTAGATTGCGATGTTCGTATCGATGAAAACCAAAACTGCAATTGAAAACCCAGGAAAATACTCTAAATGAAACTGAAGATTAAAAATTTGCATAAAAAATCGAATTCAATTAGAATCGTCACGTGTCGTATCTCGTATCTGATTTGATCTTCGTTCAAGGAAGAAAAGTACATTTTAAATTATGGTTATTTTAAATTACGTGTTTTGCCATTAACACACTGTCGTAGAAGATAACGTCCGGGCAGCGTAATGTTATTTCTTCTTCCGTTATTCCGGCCACATGACCACAAGCATAAATTTCGTCGAAAATAAAACCACCGCATTCATTAGTTTATCTGCGACCGTTTCCAGAGCGATTAAATTTATACTGTAAGCAATTAAACGTTTTCTTTTACGACCGCGTGCCACTGTATATCAGACGAGAGCTCGATGGCCTATAATTACAACGCGATAAGTTCCCTTTTTTTAATAAACAATGTTTCGACACTGCGTGTTTACTAATTATACACTCGTCTGCGACAACACGGTTCCTAATTGCTAATTCCGCGATGACACCGCTTTTAAATCATTTCCGTACGAATACCATCTGCTTTGGGCGCACGAGGGGATCCACCGACTTTCGAAAATTTTAATTAAAATGTTTTTCGCACCTCTCCATCATCATCAGATTCGGTTATAAACGGACAACTGTCCGGTTCAGATTTATAGTTTTCATCTGTGTTATTGAGAGCCTGGTTGGTTAATTAAATCGGGCTTGGGCAATTGCGGAAGGCCGAAATTCTATTTCTTAGCCAATAATTATGCGCATATTGTAATAATAACGGGACTGTACTATTTTAATTAAGTCCTAGTACAGGTGAAGAAATTATACATTGTACATTTATACAATCAAACATCTCTTGCTGCAACACAAACCGTCTATGATCTGCGTGTAATTATAATTATTACACACGTGAATACACATTTCTTCGTTTGCAACACTGCTAACAAAACAAACATGCTGTACAGTAAAAACTTCTACATACATATAACATTTCAAACTATTTGCTTGTTGCTATTAACGCTGTTGTTATTAAAATTCGATAAACAAATAAGATAAGTGTTCTGTTCTTGACCTATTACATGTTTATAATATTGTGTAAGTAAACAGAAACAACGAACAAACAGAATACACATCTGCAGTTTAGAAGTTTAATTTATTTTTTCTGTTTTTTTTTCAATCAATTTTCTTCTTTTTTTCTGTTGTAATTGTGACATGTTTGTTTATGCTATTACATTATTTATCAATAACAAATTATTTGAAATACATTACGGTCATCCAAATACATATAAATCCCATGTTCCTGAGTTTGCTGCAGCGGATCAATGCTACTGTTAGACGTGCCCTCGCGAAGTCACTTTTGTACAGGGTGTCAACGCAAAAATTTCCAACCCCATTAACTATCTTATTTGTAAAATGGAAAGAAATTTTCAATACAGAATTTGTAGGCAGATACTAATTCAAAGTTTTTCTAGAGGTTCATAGAAAAAATAACCAAGAAACGCATAAACTAAAATAAAACTAGTTTTTCTTTTTTTTTAATGGAACTGCCTGTATGTATTAATACACTTTTGGGTTTTGAGTTAAACTGTAGTCAGACCTAGACAGTCTAGATGTTGTGCAAAGTGAGCAGCTTCTGAATATTCGTACTTAGTTCCCATGGAGCAACAACCTTGAGGAAATTTTTTTGCAAGAAAGAGCGAAACGTCGGCAGAAAGAAGAACTGTGACGCGATACAATCGAAAGCCCTAAAAGATGGTCAATAGTTGCGGAAGACTTCAAAGTAAATTTACTACCGCAACTTTGTATCTATACAGGATGTCCGTTTTTTGAGCCTCAAATTTTCAAATTTTCTTTGGAAACTTAAGGGTTGCTTCTATTTTAAGAGCACTCTTTGCATAACTGATGATTTCGAAATTTTGTCCAGAATCTAACTCAAACCATCATTTCATAGTGTAAAAAATCGAAGATGGCGTCCATGAGAATATTAAAGTCGTTTATTCGAATCTTTTTGACGCGGCATGACAAAGACTCTGAATATTTAGATTCCTCGTAAAAATGTCCATCGTTATTAGTTTCTACATAAAAAACGTATAATGAAAAATTTTAATCGCGACATCCTGCGATCACTTTTTGACCTAACATTGTATTGGGATTGACAAATTGCAACTAATTCGCTACTTAATAAGTCATCCCATACAAGGCGGCCAAGCGTGCTGTCAAAGCATATTGAAAGTAAAAAAAAAATTGTTCCAAGTCGGTTCTGATTGCAGTGAATTCCTCGAGCATCCTCTGTAAAGCATTTGCATTTGCGAATAACCTCGGACGGGTCGGTTTGGTTTGCAGTGGTATTCTCTATATTCTCTATTCTCTGCAACTAAATTTTTTTAAAAATTTATAATAAAAACGAAAATTGTGATTTTACTTTCCTCGAATATTCTGAAAATAGCAAAAATAGGTGAAATTTGTTAACAGAACAATCTGGAACAAAAATACGCAACTTTTCCCCAATTTAACAAAATTCGATAAACGAGATCCCTGTGGTGATGCTCGAAAAACGGACAGCCTGTATAATAAAATAAGAATTTTCATAAACTGTTTAAAGATATAAAATCGGTTTTATGTGACCCACAATGGCTTGAAAAAAATATTAAAGAAAGGCGTCACATTTATAATTGTATGTAAATTTGAAAATGCAAATAGAGATCGGCTAAATCAGTTTGCCGTAAAATTTACTACTTCTGTGGAAAATGTAGGAAGTTTTAAAAATATTTAAAAAAATAATTTAAAGAAAAAGTGAAAATAATTTCGAATTGTTTTTCTAGCGATCAATTTCCACCAATTTGATTTTTTTTATTAAAAAAAAGATTTTGGACCGTTTTTAGAATACTTTTTAATTGGCATTTCTTTGTATCGGCTGATAGACTTTTCAAGATACCACGAAACGTCGATTAGAAAGGTTTCTAGAAGTTGTACGAACTATAATATTTTCAAAAATTTTATCCAACGTCAGGTTAAAAAGCGATCGAAAGATGTGTAATATTTTCATAATACTTACGTTTAACTTAGCGCCTTGCTCGTTAAAAAAAACATAAGGAAATATATTTGTAATTATTCTCAAAATTATTTAAAGATTTACGATTTAAAGAAGCTACGTTAAATCATAAATAGAACTTTATCATATGTATGTGTATATTTTTTATTTTCCTTTCTTTAGCTTTGCTCAAATAAATGTCAAAATTTTATCAAAAAAGAAGAAGTTATTAAATTCAAATAACGCGAAGTAATTTTCCGGTGCCTTGAGATTCGAGTTATGGAGCTTCGACTGTAGTAAGATTTGGATGAATTCGACGTTCATAATTTTGAAGCAGATGGGTACGATGTCCTATAAACTTTCTGTAAGCGTCATGAATTATGATTGGACTGTACAATGCCAGTTTAAATTTAAGCTGAAGCTTAAACCCATAACAACGGTTATTTCAACAATTGTCGTTAAGGTTTTGGTTTAATTAAAGTTAAGCTGCAATTGTACAACTGGGCCTTAATCATAAAAAAATGTCGAAATTTTGCTTTAGAAAATCTGTGACAGTCTTTACTTAAATGATGTTAGATTAGATATTGTTGTAGTTTGAAATAAAAGACATGTTAACATAAAGATCTGTCTCTTCTTTTTCTCTTTCTTTTTTGTACATCAGTATGTTAAATCTTCATTACCATCTCCTTTAGTATTTCTTTGCCTTTCCATTTACTTTGGTTTTAAGAAGCCTTTTTCTTTAAGTATCAAAACTTGTTTGCTATTGTGTTTGGGGCGATCTCTACCTCTTTTTCTGCCTTTTTTTTCCAAAGGTTCTGATTCCACAATGTCCATGACTTGGAGTTATTTACTTTTGGAATTTTTCTACAACTGTGTTTGTTTCTAGATCTTCTCCTTTTTAGTTTCATACCCCGCCTCTCTTTGCCAATTCTAATTTATTGAGCGGAGTCCTGCATGCTAACAGAAATTGTTAATGATAACATTTCTCTTTTTTTAATAAATTACAGTTCGGATGGACTCAAGGGGGCTAACATTAAACGTTTAAAAAGTCGCAAGAAACTCCTACATGAGGGCCTAAAACATTTCTGATAGATTTTTTTTATACCAAAACTTTTTTAAAACAAATAATAACAGACAGACGAAGTAACGATACAATTAAAAAATCAATTAATTAATTATGAATAAAAAGGAGATTATTTAGTTTCATTTAAATATTGCAAAAGGCCATTTGGAATTTAACTAAGACCGATTCTGGATACTTTATGTTTCATGCACATTTTACTTAAGGTAATTATCAGACTTCGGCTTTTTTAGGACATTTCAGTGCCGGACTTGTTTTATCTCATGCGCACATTTAAGTTTATAAAACATAAGGTTATGAGTTCTCCGATAATATTCCAGACGGCTTTTATTACATCCACCAAAAAACATTGTTTACGAATATAAAACGCCCGCCGACCTGTTAATAACTTGTAAATCGATAAAGATGACATCATGACAAGAGACCCATGAATAAGAGTTGTAGTTAATTGTTTATATACGACTATTTATCAGATAACTATAAAAATGTATACGTTGTAAATGACTTTTTACCTAAATTAAAGAAGTGTAGATAAAAATGTATTTAATAAAAAAAATTATTAATCGTTATCATTAATATAACACTTGTTAATAGATTTAGGCCCCATTTTACAATCGTCGGATAAGCCTTATTCTTAGAATAATGTGACGTAGTCTGACATAGATATGGAGGAACATTAAAGGATATTCGGCGAACAGTTATTCTTCAATATAACTTATTATATATAACTTCAATTAAATTAGTTATTCATACACAAAAAAAAATCAAAAATGCACTCTTCTCCAGTTCTATATTATGGAAAGCCTCCTCTTCCCCGACATCAAGGCAACGTCTTTGTCCGTCGCCGCCGCGTCGCATCATAAATATCATAAACTAGGTGGCTCATGGCGACGATGACAACGGGCGGTATCTTAATGTAATATTAAATTTTTATTATTAAACACACGTCACGAAGTATAATACTTGAAGTCGGGAAATAATTTATAATTATATTTTGCAAACTTGTACGCATGAGATAAAACAAGTCCGGCTCTGAAATGTCCTAAGAAACGCCGAAGTGTGGTTATTACGCAGAATTTACTGTTGCTTCCTGTAATAGAGCGAAACCTCAGATTTACATGGTCCTTTAGGTGTAGGAGAGTACGGTCCTGATCACTGCGAACCGGAACAATATCAAAACGCTTTCCGACTTCGTCTAGCACCGGTAAACTCGCTAGAGATTCATATCTATATATCGTTACGCTCTTTTGCGCGTACGGTTTTTGCACTTATTTTGTCGTACGTGAAATTCTCGCTCTTCGGACGGCCCGAAATCGGGGCCTCTTGGAAAAAGGGGCAGCCGGTGAACGTCACGCCCGATATCTCCTCTAATAAACGTAGGTACTTTGCATTGCCATCACATAATATTTAAATTATTACTTTCCTCGTGCGCCGCCGCTTTGCATATCTGCGGAGAGCGGAAGCGCTCGTGGCTATCTGGAGTATCGGTGAATGATGACTTGGTTTCGTTTAAATCATTTGCCGAGAGAGGAGATTGCTAGCACAAAAAAAAGGAGAGCCAATTGCCCAAGAAAAAAAATTATAACAATAAAAGACCACCCATAAGTTTAATACAGTGCAAAAAAAAAGTCAAAAATTTTGGAGAGAATGGCGATTGTATTCCGTCCATCTCATACTTTCGTTTCGTATTCATTAATGGTACACTCGCATGCGAGACTTGGCAGTTTTGAGGGTCTACCCTCAACATGTAAAAGTATCGATTTAATTGAGTGTCACTGTACATATGCCACAAACGGTCATTTGAAATTGTATTTTTTTAATTGTTTTCAGTTGAAAAATTAAATACAAAAAAAATAGAACATAAAAAGAATCGGTTATTCTAATTTAATATTTTCGTTTTTTTTTAACGTAGGTTTAACAAATCGTTTTTCTTTCATGTTTAAACGAGTTAATTTGTTTTAAGAACACCTAAAACACTTAATAGTTCAATGGAATTTTGTCCTTAATTAACAGCAACAGTCACGTGTACAATCTTAATGGTTCATTCCGGAGAACGTCTTCCTTATTAGAGTACATCCTGTATAGAAAAGGAATTAAGTTGTCCGGCCAGATGTAGTTGACATTTAAATGTCTTGAATGTTACGAAGAAAATGACAGTTTTATCACGAGACCGACGCAGTATTAAAACCATCGAAAACTCGTTTCGAGTTCGGTTAGTCATGAGAAGAGCAAATATTTGGTTTCTTGAGTTGGTAAATTATTATCGATTCAAGTAATGCCGGCGTATCGGTGAAATTCCGGGCTTATCGCGGATTCTAGCGCATTTTAGAAACTCAGAATTTTAAATAAACAGAAAACGAAGCCGGCACACGGTTGCCAACGGCGATGAGTCAGGTCCGTCTTTAATATTCCGGACTGAATCACGGACGACACTGTCTCTCTTACTTTCACGATTTTTATTTCTTTCTCTGACGATGATCATCACCGTCATCGTTTTGAAGTGTATTTTTAAAACAATCGCTATGTAAACTTTCAATTCGCCTGATTGTGTGTCACTATAAAATTAAATTCTTCCTCCTCTTCATTTCTCACTGCAGACGCACCAAGTTATAAACGCGAATGTATTTACGATGCTTTTTAATTGGCACACAGTATTTTCTACATTCCTCGCAATAACAGATAGCCAAGCAGTGTAAATTAGTTTCTTGCTTCCAATTAATATTAATTAGTTAGCTACGGCTTGCTTTCGAGGGTAAATTATTGCACGCGTTATTTTATTTTATGATTGTTCATATTAATAATATAAAGCGCGCTATTATCTTATTGTTATTCTTGTTTGAAGACGCAGGCAGTGTCATTAGATAACAGAAAATATATATCCTGTGAGTAATTGTGTTTATAAATTATCCATGCACTGACACTGGTGCATATTAACTGTTATCGAAATTTCTTACGTCGACAAATCAGTTTCCTATTTATCTTGCTGATTTATGTATTTTCAACAAAGGTAATTGAGTGTAGGTCAAACTGTATGTAGGTCATACTTTAAAAACACATGTATATGTCAAATGAAAATATTCTCATTTAAGAATATTTTCAAGAAATGGACACTACCTCTTTAGGAACCAAAATGAATATATACAAAACTGGACGACATTTAAACAGGTGTGCCTTTAGGAAACGTCTGGGCCCAATACTCTACGTACTCTTCAAAGCAATTCCTGGAATATTATATGTATCAGTAGTAGCGTTACAAACCTTGGAGACCTTTAGAATTGAATTCTTTTAATTTGGCGTGCACGTCATCGTTGTTTTAGAAAGAACCTATCAGGAATATCTTAGTCGATCTATTTATTTAATCGGTGGTTTTGACAGATATTGAACTATCTAAGTAATAAAAACATAACACAAACAACAACTCAATCCAAAGATAAACAAGTGACAGCCACAAACAACAACCCAGTCCAAAGTTAAACAAGTGACAGTAACGCAACAAAAAATTTGCAGTTTGTATTCATGCTTTAAATCCGATACGCTTACGCACTCATAATTATAAATTAATTTATAGTTGAAGAGTGGTATTCCCAAAGGGTCTAAGTGCCAAATTTTGCTAAATTCGTATTTTTCTATAAAAAGGATCTATGCGCCTTGCTGGTCACATTAGAAAAGGTTCTAAGTGTCTATCTATCTATGTGGAAATATTTTATATAATTATACATAGACGACTCTCTCTCTCCCGCGCCTTCAACAACAAGGATCATTTTCCTTAATTTTCTAGGAATTACGTTTTTGGTACTTAGACCCTTTGGGAATACCATGCTTCAGCTACTTTGCTTTGACACACTTCATATCAATAGCAAGGTATGACGAATTTTATGCAACACGTAGCTGTCCACATTAACCCAGCAATGCAATAGAGTGTAATATGCGTCGGTGATTAATGACGTGCATGCAAACTTGAAAAGATATCAAGTGTGGCTTGTTGCATTATGTTAGCCCATTTCCTTTGGTCTTTGGCAACTTCCTCACATCTTCGCTCAAATCTTTCAGGACTTTTCTTTTACATTGTGTTTTGGCTCTTGCTTTTCTTCCAATTCTTTCCAGTTCTGATGCCCACATTTTATTTGGTATCCCTCTTTCACTCTTATCAAGTGTCTAATAATATCCACTAGGTAAAGCTTTGGTTTGCCATCTTCTTTCTACTTTTTTCCCTCCATACATTCTTCTCAAAATTAGTCTTTTCCAAACACTCAGTGCTGGTTGTTTCTGTTTTCTCAGAGTCCAAATCTCCCTCGCGTATGACACTGATGGTCTTTTTCTTGTTGCAAATTTCTGGTTATTCAAAGTCCTACTTGTGGTATTTTATTCATTAACCATTTAACCAAGTTCATCCTGTCGTCATTCTTGCTCTAAGTTCATCATTACTTCCCAGTTTTGTCTATTACTATTGTTTCCACTTCTGCCAAGTTGGTAACCCCTGTTTTTTTTTCCTTTAAAGGGCAAGGTATCGGGTTGCGGAATACTCTTCGAACCTTTATGCTCCAACTACTAAGGTCAGATGGACAACCCTACTGGAATTTAGCTGAAGCTAGGGCAATTCGCCCTAATACATTATTTTTTTTTTATTTTTCCTTGTCCCTTGTCATCAAAACAAAGACCAATTACTGATATGATATAAACAGTGGCACAGCAAGAAATGAATAGGCCTGCATGCAAGCAAAGTTGAGAAGATGACCTAAATACAAAAGATAATGTCGATTCTTCGTTGGAATGTTAAAAAAATAAAATTATTAATAATAAATAAAATTAATTCGATAATAATGATATTAATAAAGAGTACTCAAAGAAAAAATAACGAAGTACAGCTGGAATGCATAAAAAATTTGTTCAAACAAGGCATGATTCTCCGTCATTTGAGGCCAATAAAGAAAATAAAATTAATTCGACAATAAAGAACCAAACACTGCCCAAAAAGAAAAAACGAAATACTATATGAAAAAGATGAATAAAAAAATACGATTCTTCGGCGGATGGTTTGAAATTCAAAAGACTAACAACAAAGCAAAAGATTATATTTAAAAAATATGAAAAAACAATTCGATAAAAAGGAATGAAAGATAAGCGAGATAAACAACACGAAAATTTGAAGAACGAGGTGTGCCAAAAACAGAAGAAGATCGATGATTCTTCGATAGAATATTAATGTCCAGTTGCGCCGACATCGATTAAAGTTAATTTCAAATTAAAGCGTAGAAATCCTCTGTTTAATCTAGGATTAGTTAACAACGACGGTGCAACTCAGCCTCAGAAAATTAAAAACAGAAATTAAAAAAAGAAACGAAGCGCAAATTTTATTTCAAAAAAGAACTCGATAAAATAAAAGCAAAAAAATCTTTAAATACAGTTAGAGTCTCCGATGGAAAATAGTCCACGTTCTTTTTGTTTCTCTTTCAATATTCTTCGTATTTCAATGCCGTTTCGCTCTCCTTTATTGTAGTTCCCTTTCGTTTTTTCTGTTGAATTAATTTTTCTTGTCTGTTTTGTGTGATGCAGCAGTTTATTCCTTCGTATGGTTGCGGTTTTTTTTTTGTCAGTGCTTTATTTTTTGAACGATTGGCCGATTGATTTTGTTTGTAATATTATTCACATTTTTTTTTTTTTATTTAACGTATTCGAGTTCATTTTTACGCTTTCTACAAACGCGCACAGACCGTCTGAAAAGAGCCTCAGTCTGTTCAATAGAAAATGGTTTTTATTGTAATCTTGTGACATATCAACTGTTTCATGGAAACTCGGAAAAGGGCAGAGCAAAAAGTAGATAAATTATTCAAGAGGACACACTTTATATCGGGGCTCGTTTAAACTTTGCCGAGTTGTTTCTATGACCATGAAAGAGTAGTCTCTTTGAATTGACGCAGCGAAATACATCAGAAACGAACAACAAGATGGCATTGGCATGGCGCAAGGCGTAAGGTTACTGTATTGACAAGGAACCGCCAATTCATTCCGCGTTTTTCATCCCCTAAATTAAAAGGACGCTATATAGAAAAAGATAGATACATACATAACAAGTTACTGTATCTATGGAGTTTGCGATGACGTCGCAACTCCGAATTAAAAGAGACAAAAGAGAGTGAGATAGGAAATTGGCGGTACCTTACCTATATCCAGCAGCGGCGGTTGGTGTCTACGAATTTGGGTGTGCACTCGATGTGCGCTATGTATTGCTTGTTCTCTGTTTATGTGTGTTAAGACAAGGCTGGTATTCACCGAGTATATCTAGCGCACACCCAAATTCGTATGCACCAGCCGCCATTGCTATCCCGTGATCTTAGCAAGACGTTGCAAACGGGTTCTACGAATCATATAATTTACATATTGTCGCAGACATGTTTTTTGTCCGGAAACACTCGATAATACACGAAAGGACATTTAAATAGGAGTAAATCTTTTTCCTTTTCTAATTTGCACTTCCTTGCTCGAGTGACCTCTCTTGAATAAGTTATCTTCTATTTAGGCAGAGACAGGACAGAAATGGAATATTATAAACTAAATGATATAAAACGCAATAATTTCCTGAACATTAGAGTGGTTCATAATCTCTCTTGGGTACTCCTTCTTTCTCTCTCATACAAATGATTTTGTATATTTTGCTTTTCATTTTAATCACTCCTAGCGCCACCCAATGGAGAGTTTACGAACCCAGCCTTATAGGGTCGCAAGGAGTTAGGAGATTTAATACAAATGCGCGTCGTTTTCAAGTCAAGACGAAACATACAGTATGTATCTGTATTGGTAAGATGCGAGTGTTAATAGGTCTATTCTCGGAGGCGTTCCTGACTAGTTCGGAACGGTTAAAATCAAATGCTCATCAAAATAATGAAGGATTTTAACTACGCTTTCAAGTGTACAAGTGTATAACTTTCCTGCTTCATGTGCTCGTGCACCCCTTGCACCTCCGATTGTTACGACACTGGATATATGTAGAGTTTTCCGACTCCTATACCACTTGTTCTTATTGTTTTTTTTTCTTCTATTATGTTAAGCGGCAATGCCGACTCGTTCTACCTTGAATTTTTTTTGATAGCTCTCCATTGCCGCTATCATATTTACATGGTCCGTAATAGTAATAAGATCAGTATCAAATAAAAATTTATTAGTTTCAGAACTCCTCAAAAGTTTGGAAAACCAAAAAAACATCATAAAGAATGTACAACATAAAAAAAGAAATGTAATATTTCAAGAAATATACAGGAGTCTAGAAATTTGATCATGTTTAAAATTAGCATAACTCTTTTTAGACAACGCAGAGCGTCGAACAGCATTCGTAATTAGCCTGTCGGAAAAAAGTGTCAAGGACTTATCTATGCGCCAATTAGTCGTGTACATTAGCCTTCGATCCTCGTCCGAAAGAATTATGTAGAAATCCTCGCGTTTCTCGTTTCCTACAAAAATAAATTTCACCGCGACGATCAACTTCCACCGCCGCGGCTGGAAAACGCTGATGATCTTGTCTGGACGGCGGAAATGCCATATGTTGTTGCTTGGCTGTTGGGGAGAACGAGTAAAAAGAACGCGGTTCAATGTAACAGCGTATAAATATTGCTTGCTCGTTATGCTACAAATGCATGCATATCTCGGCTTAATTATTCTTCGTTCGCTTTCAGTTATTGCGTTCGCCATTGAAATTCATTTACCGGCTTGGTATTGAATTATTTTTTTTAATTGAGCAAGCGATTGTGCTCGTTTAGTGTCTGCAGACAATAGGCTTCGACGTGCATGCTTTGTTTAATGCGTCGGAATTAGTAAACACTACAGTATTGCTTAAAGTTTAGACTTCCAAGTTCCATTCTAAACGCCAAAGCTCTAGACTCTCTCATTCTTCTTTTCTTAACGTTGGGTTTTTTCTTTCGTGCAAGAAAGTTTCGGCCTTGCAATTTTTCTCTTTTGCGCCAGCCACGTGTTTACGGGAATTAATTTAGTTAACAACGTTAATAAAGCAAGCAACGTGTCATTATAATTAATTGCAGTTAAGGTGCAGTTTATGAATAAGATGTTTAACAAAAGAAATTCTTAATTAATTTCGTTTAACACTGGATGAAAAATAACTTTTACTTTCAAGAAATTTTCTGGACAAACATGTCCTTTAATAACATTAATAAACGAAATAATTTGCAATTATAATTAATTAATCAAAAAATTACAGTAAAATACAATCGATTTGTGATCATCACAGCAACAAAATGTTTCTTTTTTCCAGTGTTTGTTTTCTTATGAGTCATCTCACTTTCTCTTCATGTGACTATATTGTTACGGTATAAATCGAAACAAGGGGCATAGCTTAAATATTATATTAGAAATATGACTAGACAAACATTAATTATACAAATATAACGTAAATACTTACATCGTTAATTCACAACACAAATCAAAGTACAAGAAGTTACATGCTGTACTGACAGCTGATAATAATCTTATCTTTATATGCAGATCGCGGGGTTTTTATAGGAAGTGTAACTCGAGCAATTCCGAATTCTACCGACGCCGAAAAGGTACGAGATAACGAAATAATTTAAATCCGTTCCAACGTGTTCAAGGTTTTTTCACGTAGGTGTCAAGGTTCCGTTGTTTACGTTGACGAGTTGCATTTTCTCTTATCTCAAGTTTGCTAAATGAATCTAATATTTTAATTTACTTCTGTCTTGTCACAATATCACCTGATTTACTTCACCAATAGTTGTATTATTGTTTATTCTTCCTCACTTACAGTCGGTGCTCTCTTATAATAGGTCTGTTCGATAGCTCTGCACTTTCTACACTTTTAACACCTATTTAACTCTATTTTTCTCACTCCTACTTATGTTATGTCATATACATCGCACTCTCTCAGGAGCGGTTGGTGCAAAAAGTGTAGAAAAGTGCAGAGCTATCGAACAGACCTAATATCACGTATTAAAAAACTCTCACGTTTGGAGTTGGCCGTGACTTGAGATAGCAAGAAACACGGTATGTCTTTACTTATATTAAAACGTCAACTAAAGTAAGCAAGGTCAGTTAGTTATGACTAGGGATGCGCTATATCACATTTTCAATATCGGTAATCGATAATATAACAGTTCGGAAAGTAAAGTTCGAAGTAAAGTTGACGAGTATGACCGGCTGAGAAGGGACTAAATAAACTCTTTTATATTAGGTTCGACATTTCGCAATGTTTTTTTTTGCTTCGTCAGGAACAACTACAAGAGTTAGAAAGACATGTGACAGTACAAGTTGAGGTAAAGTTGAAATTTAACTACTTACTATGCGAGTTCTTTAAATAAGTCAAAGAAACATTTGTGATACATGTAACACATGTTTGATTTAAATTACAAATAAAAAACAATAACCAAAGGGATAGAGTACAGATTACAACAGATTAAAAATTATGTAGAACGGAACAAATGTCATAATTTAAAAATAATTCAAAAATGGTGAATGACAATTAGCAAATACCAACTCCTTGTAAAAAAAATCCCTAACTGTTGGTGGAACCATTCAGAATGTTGTTGTAAATATTGCAAAGTTGGTTGACATCCGTCTTAAAGTTTACAGAATTAGATTCATTTTTTTTAATGTAAGTCATTTCTAGAAAATTACGTAATTTACAATTTGGTTCATGATCTAGCATTTTAACATTGTCAAAACTAAAACTGTGTTGTTAGTTATGACCCGTTATGACTTATGACTGCGGCACCGACAAACGTTTACCGAATTAATGTCAACTCCAAACGTGGGAGTTTTTGAACGCAATTACAAACAGAATTGGATTTAAGTTGGTGAACTCGGTTGAGTTATGGGTTTCTTTTTCATCAAGTTTTATACAGAGTATCTCTAATGGCCGTTTTACACTATAACATTTTCTAACTAAAATCTGTTACTAAGTGAGTGAGAAGTACCAATTCAACCAATCAGAATTCACTGTGGTAGCTTATCTCTCTCACTTTGTATCAAAAAATGTTATAATGTAAAACAGCCTTAAAACACGTGAATATGCTTAACTAAAAAGGACGCTGCAGCCACTTAGATTTTTTTAAATTTTGTGACTAAACCGTACGATATTAGAAGGAACAAAAAAGTTTTCGGAAGAAAGTATCTTTCTAGAAATAAATTAATTAAAGTTATTGGACTAACCTCTAAATAATCACTGTAAGATCTGTACGCGTCGTTGCCAACCATGTTTTTCACATTGCAAATTATTAAAACCATCTTCAAATGAGGATCCTCATATTAAATATTTTCAAAAACGATTTAAACGTTATTTTCTATTATAAGCAAAATTAATTTTTTTTTTCAAGACTTTTGAAGCAGAACTCTGCGTTAATTAAACACTTTTGAATACAGGTAAGTTGGGTTAAATCGTCTTATTTAGAGCCCAGTAATCTGTGGTTAAGCCACGACCACGCATGTTAAAGACAGCCTGTGTAACAAAGACTGCTTTACTTGTTTGGTCGTCATTTTTCATATTCGTGGTTTCGTTGTTTCTCGTTGTCTAAATCGGTTTTGTTTTATACATTACCGATATGCCTTCTTTTTATATTTGTCTTTTGGTATTTTGGAACGCTTTTTATTTCTGTTTGGCAATCTATTATTTATTTTGCACATTCTTCTTCGTGAGTTAGTTAGTTGTGTAATCTTCTTGAATGACGTTGTGTCAACTAAAAAAAATCCAGTTTAAGAAACTCTTTTGCTTGCAAGAGGAAAATTCTATTTACTAACAATTTATTAATGATAATACTTTTCTGTTTGGTGCAATTTTCTTAGCTTCAGTCCACGTAAGACCCTTCTCTGTTAATATTTTAATAATATTTGAGTCCCCATTTTTTATTGGTCTCTCTTCTTCCATCCTAAAAACATGCTCAAACCACCATAAGCTATTGTTGTCTCAATTTTACTTGTAATTTTATATTCAATGTTATACGTCGTTATACGCCTTCTAAATTAATTCATAAAAATATGATGGTTTCAAGACTTTTTAACGTAAATCTTGAGCATTTGAATTTTCTTAATGAAACATTTCGTTGTAAACATAATATCTATTAAATTACGTAATTTTTGGCAACTGCTTTCGATTGCAGTAAGTTTTATGACTCACAATTCATAAACGGAAACGTAAACATGCCACTTTTAAAACCCATCTATAATAATCGATTCAAATTATAAGATTGTGAATAGGTGCCTTATTTTTAGTTATTTAATTCATTTTAAATTACCCAACCCGACATTTCTGAGCGTTTAAACTTTTTGGGTTGTCCATTATTTTAACTACATATTTCTATTTTTATGGCTGCCAGCCATTCAATTTCTAATGAAGCTTTTGTTTAAAAAAAAATCAATTGGTTGCTTCCATAACAATTCATTTTACTATTTTTCAATTTTTGTAGAATAGATGTGGTTACAATTTTCCTATAACATACAGGTTGATTGATATACCTATAACTGGTATTCTTTTGAGGAAGCCTTAGGACTCTAGAGTTTCTGGATGTTTTAATTTGTTTGTTTTTAGAAATACACTCCCTGATGAAATATTAAAGAAAAAAGTTTTATTATTTCTGAGTAATTCTCGTTTATCTTAATTTTTGATTATGTAGGTACATATTTTTAAACCAATCATCATTATCGATGATATGCAGTCATATTTTGAACATCGTTCAGATTTCTTGGTTCCCTCTTTTATATCGCCTCAATTTCGTGGCTTTAAGAGTTTGAAATCTTTAGTTTCTCAATTCTTACCGTTTATTGGTAACTTTGTTCGAACCAAATGAGCCGATCATATTCTTATTTTCTTTACGTTTCGATTTTGTAGGTTTATTGATCGATGACGTCACCACTTTCTTAATTGCAAATATGTTCATATCGATTGTTGAATCCCAATTGAAAATGTGTCCTTAACGATCATTGAACCTCAATTGTGTTTTTATCGATCGTTGAATCTCAACTGAAAATGTGTTCTTATCGATCGTTGAACCCTATTGGAAATATTTCTTATCGATCGTTGAACCTCAAGTGAAAATGTGTTCTTCTCGATCGTTGAATCCCAGGTGGAAATGTGTTCTTATCGATCGTTAAACCCTACTGGAAATGTGTTCTTATCGATTGCTGAAGTTTAAGGTAGAAATTTGTTTTAGCAAAGTCGATTTTAATTTAGACCTTTTTTAATTTTCAAAATAACCGAGTATTTTATGTTCGTTTATTATTCAAAAAAATATCTACAGATCTTATAGTCAACGATAAGTTTAAAAGGTTTCTATTAGAAATAGTTGAGGAATGTACCAATGGGCAAAAATAACTACATAGTTTAAGTATAAATATAAAAAAAAACAGTTTACTCATCGAAGTGAGTAACTCAAGAATTTAAAATTGCAAATATAAAATGGTGTACCGGTTTTATTTCTGATAGTGACTCGATTTTCCAACAGTCCCCTTATAATACCTTTGTATTTCTATTCTAGAATATTTTTGCTTAATTCAGAATTGCAGTAAACACATCACGGTCTAATCTTAGGGCAAAAGAATCTGGTGCCAAAAGCAAAGCAAATACAAAACTGTGTATGATGTAAAATCGCAAAGTTCGTCCAATTCCAAACTCACTTTTCTAGAAAAAGAAAATACAAATAAAATTATGGCAACCGCCAAAATAGACACTTTGTGTTTGAGTCATGAGAGTAAATAGTTTTATGCGACAGCAAGTGTTGTAAGAGTTTGTTTTCTTTGCACCTACATACGTGAGCAATTAAATACAAACTTAGATGTGCAGGTAAAAAAATCGTTTTTGAAAGTAATTCATATTTTGCTGTGATTCACGGTTGGCTAAACTGACTATTCACACACACATGAACATTTTATAACCAAATTAAATTCTTACGGACAGAGAAAAACAAATGTTCAGTGAGTCGTAGAAAATTAAACTAAAATCTGTAATTTTTAAAAATGTTTTTATCAGGTCAGCCACTGCGATTTAAAATTTTGAAGAAAAAAAAAATTCTTTTGCAATTCCGTTACAATCATAAAATAAGCAGATACGCTTTGTTTGAATAAACGATAGCCTGAGGCTTTCACATTTCCTTTTGATATGACAACCACATGATTCTTTTGTAATCCGCAGTTCACTTTACTTATTATTCATTATTCGCTAAATTAAAATGATTAAAAGTGGCTGTAGATTCCAAATATATTTAGTTTGAATTTACCGCCATGTAAGGGTGCGTTCAGAAATTATATATTCGGGTATACCTACGGTAGTTTCGCTAATCTTTTTCGAATTGGTGTTTACTTTGTTTTCACACCAATAGGTGTGTAATTCACTTATAGTAGGATAGAGATGCTCTGTTTTTCTCTTTTTTTAATACAGTTTTTTCGAAATTACTTTTGGAAATTACAACTCACGATCGATTGTCATGACTTAGCTTAATTCAGAAATATGTCATTGCACTCATTGAGGTTATTTTATCTGATTTTACAGTAAAGCTAAAACATACTGTCCAAATTTCATGACAAGAGTTGATAATTTTTCTTAATTACCCGGTATAATAAAAAGAAAAGAGAAAGGAATTTATTTTGAACAGGGGCGTAGTTAAAGGAGAACGCCAGTCAAAAGTCAGACGAAAATTTGTCGTGTAACAATTTTTCCTTTGATTTCTCGTTAATTCAGACCTGCTTCAATTATCTGATGTGAGTATGAGGCTTTTACAAATGAGATGAAAAAGAGACGGTCGGTCTTATTTTTATTAAGTCATGAATATTTGAGTTACAACGAGCATGAGGTCAGCTTTATCGCTTAACTTTAATCGCAACAGCCAGTACACAATCATCAACAAAGAATTTAAGTACGTTTTCCAGTCTGACACAAAAGACTTCTTTCATTCCACAGACCCTACAACAACGGTCGAAATCTTATAAGACCGGCGAGGTGCATTCCAGTCGACTTACTGGAACTCGGCCGGCGAGTGGGCGTCGTTGCATCCATCGTCTCCGAAATAAAAGCGAATTCCACAAAAAACGTTTCAAAACGAAAAGTCAAGTAGTGCGGGGCAAGCAAATACATAGGTGCAACAAAATTAATCCAGGAGAGCGCGCGGCGCTCACGCAAACAAAAATAACATGTAGACCACACGGGCGACCAAAATAAATGGTTTTTTTGGCTCACGGTCGAAAACGCGCATTCTTAAAATATTTAACAGGTTTTAACATCTGTCACACAAACACATCACCACAAAAAAAAAACTATACTAAACTAACAACAAGGAAGGCTATGAAAATTTAATAAGTAACAAAAAAACAAGCGAAGTAATAGATTAGTATCTTAGCAGCAAGATTTTCACACGTTAATACTTTTGTCTTGTTTTGTTTTACCTGCTGTCCGAACATCTGAGACGTCCCCACGCGATAATTCATTGTATTCATGTTTTTTTTTTGCGCTAGAGTATGTTGCCCCCTCGAAAAAGGTGTAATAACCTAAATATAGAAATCGTTGGCTTTTTATAAACTGAATGGGCACACACAAAGAAAAAAGCGTGAATCCGGATGATGGTGATGGTGAAAAGCAGCAATTTTCCTCTCCGAATCTGATAAGACATTAATGCCTCGATTAAATGGCGAGCGGCGATTAATAATAAATTTAAGGATGTGTGCTTCGAGCTTAAAAGGCGTGAACATTGTTTAAAAAAAAGAGCTTTCTTGAAGAAAGCGCGGCCGAGAATGAGCAGAGAAGTTTACAGAGCAGGCCGCGGTGTGTTTCATTTGTTTATACTCAAAAATGGAGACCGGTTTTCATCCCGAGTCAACACAACAAACAGCGCAGCGAAAAGTCGAGGCAGATAAGGAAATATTTCATTGATAACGAGGGGGTGCATACACAGGGTGCGGTCCTAACAATCCAACAAAAACACCTGCTGGTCCACATTTTAACCCCGCGATGCGTCAGACGGGAATAAAAAATGAAAAAAAAAAAACGTACGCCGCCGCATTTTAAGCCCGGCCGGTCGTGATGAATATGACGCGGTTGCTATGTCTACGAAATAAACAGCTTGGTACTCACCGTAAGGGCTTGGGTACACACAAACTTTTCTTTTAAATTAAAAAATTGCACTAACAAACTTTGCGAGAAAAAAACGTCTACACTCACACTTGGTCAACGGAACACTGAAATTTAATATTGCTCCGATTATAAATAAATGACGCGCATGCGCAGAGGGCGCCGCACTAAATTCCCTAGACGAAACGTAGAACTAATTGCCGCTTTACTGCCAACTGTCACAATAAACTGACGTTAAACGTCAAGGCGCGATGATTTTACTGTCGAAACGTCTTGTAAATTCTAAAATTACTTTTTAGTCAGTGTGTAAATATTAAAAATTGTGTTAAAACGCGCATGTCGCTTCGTGGGATACAGGACGCGCATGCGCCGGCGTCATTAGTCATAAGTACAATTTTGACAGGTCGTGCCATGGCCGACAATTTGAATAAGCGACCGAGAAAAGGCATTTTAAAAAATTCCAGCAGCTTCGACACGCAGGAGACGCATTCCAACGCCAAGTGAGTCCGTCACATTACGGTTTTAATTTACAAATCACCGCGGTCCCCCCCTCACGTTTCAACAGGGCCCATCCCATCTAAGTAAATTGTATTGCTACTACATGACCTAATCTTATATCATCATCGTCGTAATTAAAAGCGCGACGCAAAAGAATCGACCCCCAAACACTCACTCTCATAAATCCCTTAATTAAATTAAAACCCACAAGTATTCGTCACTACTTACCTAGTTTCTTGCATTTGCAAAGCGACAGATGGTCAATCTCCTTATCATTTAATCAATTTTCCTTTGGAAGAAACAAAGTGACGAATTGAATATCAAGTGACCCTGTATACCTTCAAAAATCCACTTGTAAATAAACTGAAGGCTTCCGTGACGAACGTCCATCTTGACTTGAGTTTCCCGTTGGTTCTTACTGTGCGGTCCAACTGGAAGCTTCAGCTCATAAATCCATTAATTAAGTTGTAATCCACAAACCATTTATAGCTTATACTTCGCATTTGCTATGCGACTGCCTTTCGTGACCGACTTAATTTTTTTTTTTTTTTAGAAAAAACAAGGAAACGAAATGGGATGAAATGAACATCATAGCAACCCTGCATCCCCCCGATAAGGACTACGGCCACATGAAAATCGAGGAACCAAAAACGCCCTTCAACTACCAAGAGCCAGTGGACCTGGACGAGCTGGACGCCGCCGACTTGGCGGAGCGAATCCGGTTAGGCGCGGAGAAACTGCCGAAAGCGATGGAGGACGAGTCCGATGACGAGTCGGAAGAGGATCTGACGCCTGAGGAGATTGAAAAACGGAAAGAGTTCGAGAGCAAGCGCAAGATGCACTACAATGAATTTTACGCGGTCAAATTAGCTAGGAAATTGTTAGAAGAGGAGGAGGATGAGGACGACGATGAAGAAAACGATAAAATAGCCAGTGCTTCCAGTGTAGTTAACGAAAAAGACGATGACAGCGTAAAGAATAGGCCATAGATTATTTCTGTTGTTTTGACTTTTACTGTTATGCGCATGTGATGTCTTGTTTTTTTTTTCTTTTTTATGTAATTGTAAGGGTAAATATAGCTGACCGTCAGCAGCTGTGAGTGCATTTCGTGCTTTGAATCGGTCAGTAATAAAACATTAGGTGGTGGTAAGGGGGATAACTGAATTAGTCACAACACAATGTGCCAAAAAAAAAAAAATCATCGGCTTTTGCACTGCTTTATTTATTTATTTATTTATTCTACATGAGAATGTAATGATTGTGCACTTTCTCCACCAATTTAATTTAATTGCATTCTGTTTACATACTTTTTAAATTTTTTTATTGTGCCATGTTCGTTTTAATGCAAATCAAATTTTGCTCTGTTTAAGAGCAGCTGAAAACGTGTTCCAAAGGCAACATTTAAATTAAATTAAATAACTTTTCGTGTTATTTATAAAATACACAAAACAAAATAATAATGCACGTAGTAAAGCTTAATTAATTGGAACTCATGTGACCAGTGACCACCAAGGTTAAAGTTCTATTGTTCATGAGATCCAACGTGCTCAACTTTTGAATTAAATAAAATTGACGTGCTTCTTGTGTTTAGCTATAAATAGATATTTTATGACATTACTATAACATATAATGATGATTAATGGGAAGATTGCACTAGAACTGTTATCTTAAGGTATCTTTTCATTAATCAGAGTTTGCCTTAATTGCTATAGTTTCATAAAATGATTTAACTTACAACATTCGTCTTTATTTATAAATATAGATTTAACAGTAAAGTCTTATTAATCAACATATCATACACTTGTATAGCTTTAGTAACGAGTAATCAAAATAAGGATGAGCTTTGTAAAAAATGAAATAAAAACACAAGACATCGCACACCGTCTTTCATATTTCAATGTATCTTCGATTTATTCATTTAAGAATTGTGATACCCCATATTTTAATGCTTATTGTAATAGAGAATTAATAATTTTTAAACACCAATTTTGTACAAAAGTCATGTCGGTTATTTTTCTCGAGCGGTTTTAATTTTTATTTTTTTTTAATTGCGTTGTGAGGACGCTTTTGTTATTGTGCTTATTATGATCGGAATTGATTTTGTTTTTCGAAATAAAGTTGTTGTTTTATTTTGGTTTTATTCTGTCGGGTCCGTCTCGGTTCATTCGATGTATTTTTGTAATAGGAACTATCGTGAAGTTTGCTACTGTGTAGCAGGTGAACTGTTAACACAAGACTATGTTTACAGGAAAGCGAAATATAATTTTGATTATATGAACCGAAAAACATTTTTTATTCCATTTTCTGGAAAAGTTCTCTCGCTTGAAGTTTATACTTTTCTTAATGGCTTGAAGTTTATACTTTTCTCAATGACGTATTTTTAATAACAAATTTTGCTCACTTAAAGAGAAAACGATGGAACTGATTTGGAAGAAATTAACAGTAAATTTAAAATGACTGATGTGCTTCCTTTTGCAGTAATATTTTCATGGTTTCGTTAAGAATGGGTTTGAAATTGTAACAGGAAGTTCATGTAAACGTAGTCTGCAGTGAAAGATTAAACGAAAACTGTAAAGAAAAATTTTAATATTTAGATCAATTATGCAGAGTGAATCATCAGTTGCGTTGTCCCCCTTAATTTCTTGTATCAAATTGGAAAGTTGTTAAGTTCAAGAAAATTATGCTTTTTTAAGTAAAAACTGCCTTGTGTATGTGTGTGTGTACAAAAGATTAAGGCCGGACATCCCAACTCTTGATTCGCCCTGTAATAACGTGTATTTAACTGTCGTAAGTTAAGCCTTACAATGTTAAAAAATATTAAATTGCGACTGACGTACGTAAATAAAAAAAATAGTAGCTGACGTCTGTATTTTTTCTTGTTCTAGTTGTGTCTTCTCTGTTTTATTCTTTTGCAGTTCACGTCGTTTTCGGCGATGTTAGGATTTTGTTTAACGTACAGTCAGAATTAAAAGTAAATGTCACTCCAAAAAAAAATGTAAATGTGTTTTCATGATCCATTCTGATCACCATAAGAAGCAGGTGGAATAGTAAACATCGACAAGAATTCGATGCGTGCCTGTCCGCTTGTCCGCATACTCATTATAACGGTCAGACATTACTTTTACTTCTGACTGTATATTTCATTCCTTATTTATCATTAGTATTATTACAGAGAAAAATAATAGAAAAATTGGAAAATTCGTTTTACAGTTAATAAAAAAAGAATACAACAAAATATGTATTACATTTGCCTAATTGATTTTTTTTAATATTCAGTGAACAGAATTTAAATTCGTTTACAAAAAGAAATTAGTGATTGGTCATTATTAAAAAAAGAAAGAAAAATTGGGTTTACTGATAGAATGTAGAATTTTAAATTTAGATTGTGCTAACCCTACACACAGAAAACGTTTTCTTTGGATATAGTCAATGCGTTTGTTCTGTGTTATACACGGAGAAAAGAAAAGTGTTAAAACAACAAAAATTTTGGTTGGATAACATTCAATGCATTATTTTTTTGTATTCAATTTAAGTAGAAAATACTTGAATCAATGTAAAATAAGCTTTCGTTCAAAAAAATAAACGTATTGACTATATTCAAACAAAACGTTTTGTGTGTGTAAGGCCCGTGTGACACTATGATATTTCTTGTGCGAGATTTGTTACGAAGTGAGCGAGAAGTGCCAATTCAACCAATCAGAATTCACTGCGGTAGCTCATCTCTCTCACTTTGTAACGAAAATGTTATCAAATCTTGCATGGTGTCACACGGGCCTAAGGCAAAAAAATACTAAAGTTTTGCGTTATTTTTATGTGGAATAGTTGGCAACAGTTCCCGCCATTTAAATCAAGGGGAGAACATACGGCATGGGTGTCAAATGCAGTTGCATTTGGCCGAAGTTACAACTTTGCGGTAGGTCAGTTTCTGTAATATGATGGTTTGTTGACATACGTAGCGACAAATTACAAAATGTTGGATTTTGTGTTTATATCTGAGTGTAGTACGAATGTATTTGCTAATTTAGCAAGTGTGATTAGTAGTATACATATGCGAACGATACATTGATACGTTATTAGAGATTTCAGTTAAAAAGTGAATGATATTTAGGTTAATTCTGGAAGTACTTTCATTCGTAACGAGCGTCTAAATAAAAACCTGGGCAAGTGGGTTGTGATCGAGAATTTATCCATTGCATTTACATAGCAGAATTACTAAATGTAGCCTACTTGACCAGGTTTTAATTTAGACACGAGTTAGAACTCTAGTGTATAGGAATACAATTGACATTTCTTTCTAGAATCTTATTTAGTTAAATTTAATATAGTAAGGCCTGGTTTATCAATCACAAGTTAACTCTAACTTTCAGTTTGTTTCCATAGTAGTCATACTACGAAGACAATTGTTGTTATGGTAATTAACTGAAGGTTAACTTTAACTTAAAGTTAACTTGTGTTTGATAAACCAGGCCTTAGGCCTTAAATGATCAACGTAATACAATAAACATTACATTCACCATGAAAAGAGTGAAGCGCAGTATCATAGCGTTTCAACGCCCGAATAATTTGCGGGGGGTCAAAAATTTTTTATGTTGCGTCACTGATTATCC
The DNA here is from genome assembly GCA_958336345.1 of Dorcus parallelipipedus. Taxonomy (NCBI): domain Eukaryota; kingdom Metazoa; phylum Arthropoda; class Insecta; order Coleoptera; family Lucanidae; genus Dorcus; species Dorcus parallelipipedus. The sequence continues at coordinate 36,634,053 of OY284480.1, forward strand.
TAACCTCTAGTATTATGTTATTATTTGACATATCACTTGATAAACAACAGATTAGGATAGAAATTTGCTGACATTTTTTGGTAATAAATCGACGAAACAAATGCTTCAGAATTATTAATATGTATATGTAAAGCACATAATTAAAGCGGGTTCTTGTCCGATGAAAATGTATATGTAAATCACATAATTGAGGTTAGTATTTTAATCAAGTTACAAAACGCACGTTTTTACATTTTAATAATTTTTTGATACGTGACAAAATGTTCTATATTTACTTTGATTCGATTACAGTAGGCAAATGGCTTTGGCCATTTATTTAACGATTTTAATAAGGCGGATTATTTACTTAACGCAACCTACAGTTTTATTATCATTACAGAAAACTGTACGCCATGATCCACCACTACATGCGATTGGTTCTGAGCAGCGATTCTCTTTAGTATAATTTATAAACGTACTCATAGGTGGTGCTTTCAGCGCTAGAATTTAAACTAGAATTTTATTTAAAAATAATCTTTATTCATATTAGGTAACATAGATACTATACAATCTATAAAAAACTTGATACGTTAGAATTAATTGGACGGACTTCGTTGTTTCCATACATAATAAAATTGCAGCGAAAATGACAGCAAACGTCGAGAAAACGTGAATGGTAACTAAAATAATCAAATTACATCAAAACCAAGCATCGAAGGAAGTTACAAAAGACGACACACAAAAATCACAGTATTATTAATGTTTTTTTTACAGGGTGTTATCATCAGTGCGTTCATGTTTAAACGAGATAAATCAAATAGCTGCGCTAGAAGGGCGCTTAAAACTAATGATTTAAATTTGTTAATGCAAACAGGGGTACATAAAAATAGAAATTAAAATTGCGTTTGATTTGTTTAGTTCACGTATTCGTATATGTATAAATATTTACATACAGCTGTCTTTAATTAATGTGGCTCTCATTGTCTATAGGGGATTGTCATTTTGTTTGCTGTTTACGAAACGTTTTTTAGTTAAAAGAAATCGCCGTGCTTGCAAACACACGAAAAGACTAGAAGTAAGATAAACACGTACATAACATAGCAAGCAAAGAAAAGAAGACGTAAAGACGAAAGGAAAAAGAAATTTGTGTTAAGTACATTGCGTTGCAAGTGTAATGTGATCGCTTTATTTAAATAAATAGGTGGAACTGTGCTATCGCTGAAAGAAACCTAGCAGTCTTCTTCTGGGCGGGGGCGCCACCGGTTGCTGTTGTTGCAGCTTCTTCGCTTTTTCCTGCGAGGTCAGTTTGGTTCGGAGTTGCTCGTCGAGAAGTTCTTGCATGTCCATCTACAAGTAGATAGATTCGGTGAATCCCACGCTCGTCAAAATCAAGGAAACTTATTTACCTGCCACTGTTCTAGCTGTTGACTCAACTCGACTTTTTGTTGGATCGCCTCCAGTAATTGGCTGTTAGCTTGCATCAGTTCAACGCGAGTTTTTGCCAATTCTACTTCGGCCTTGTTTTTCCTGGTCACGGCCTGATCTCGGACCTCACGAGCTTTTGACACGACTTCGTCCGTGTTTAACGAGGATTGGGACGCGTCGTTTCTTGCCCTGTCTCTTTCTTCGAGTGCTGCTTGGAGTTCTACTTCACATACGGACACCTAAGAAGAAAGACAGTTTTTTTACCAATTTGTAGATGATTTAGCCTGATGAATAGGCCACCCGTGCAGCAGACCTGTTCATATAATTGCCGCCCCTCCTAATCGGCCGGCGTTAGATCGCTTGAGAGCGAAGAAATCCGATTGTTTCAAAAGCAAAAGCGCGCGGAATTTAAAACAGCTTATCATCAAATGTGACGCGACGCGAGTGATTAAATAAAACGAAGGAAGAACTGTTATGATCCGCGCAAGTAGCAATGAGGAATGACCTGTTCAAAATTGTCGCCACTTATCGTCGGCTCTAGATCGCTCGAGAACCAAAGGACTCGATTGTTTGAAAAGCAAAAGCGCGCGGAATTTGAAATTCTTTGTCCTCACTGTCTTATTAATTTCATTGATTTAATTATTTTGGATTGGCCTTACCTTGCTGGTAAATTCCATAATGACCTCCGCACGCCTCTGCAATTCCACGTCTCGTTCTTGGATGTCTCTTCTGTACCGTTCCAATCTTTCAATTAAATTGACTACATCGGAATCTAGAACCAGGCCGACTAATTCCTGGGCTACTTCCGTCAACAACCCCGTTGAAAACTGTTGGCTATCGTCCATTGATGAAGTAGAACAATCCGAATGGAGGCCGCTATCATCATCATTGTGTGACTTGAGCTGTTGGCAAAGCGACCTAAGCTGCCTGTACACAGACATGCATTCTTGGGATAACGTTGGTTCCGATATATCCATTTCTGCTAATAAAGATCGTTGTTCACCAACTGTGTTAAAAAACGTTGTTAATAAGTTAGTAACATCCGGTGTTTACGAGATATAAGCGTCATTTACAAAAGTTACAAGTGAATGATTACATCTCCTAAGTGAATCATGAATGAAATTGTGAAAGACGTTAATTTTGATTTTAGACATCCTCCACCCAGTAAGTCAAATATGCTTACCACTCAGCCTTTCCTCTATCGAAAGTTTTTCATGGGGTAGAGAGTAGTCTTTAATGGACTGTTGATATCTCATATCTTGATCCCTGGCGTGCCTTTCCAACTGCAAAATCCTATCGCTTGCTTCCTCCAAAGCCAAGGCGAGGTTCTCCCTTTCTTCCGCCAACATATGCAACCTCTTCTCCAACTCGATTTTTTTTTCGCTGACCAACTCAAGCTCATCCTTGAGGCCGTGCGCTGAGTTGACGTGTTCTTGAAGGTTCTTCTTGCCCATTTGGCATTGCTGCTTTAGCTCTTCGATCTGCATTTGCATCTGAGTTTCTACGATCGCGTAGTCCTTCAGCTGGGCCGTAAGCCGCAGGTTCTGTGAGTTGAGATCTTCCACAAGGCTGCCCTTGTCTCGTTCTATCTGCTTGAAGGCGTTCTCCTTGTTTCTCAGTTTATTCGTCAGTTCTCCTATGTCGTTTTGTAGTTCTAAAACCTTGGATTCGTATTCGGATTCGATCGACGTCAGTTTTCTTTTCAGTAGGTGTCTGTCCTGTTCTACGATCTGCAAAAAAAACGTTTAATTAGACTCGAAATGTACCGCGTATCCTGCAGAAGGCAGGCGGGTCAAGGCTCTTAACGTTTAACGATCTCGATTTTATTTCAACCTTCCTTTGTGTTCTGCGAGTTATTTTTCTCATGAGTTTGCCTTGGTTTGATTTCGATGGTTTCGACTCGGAAACGAACTCATTATAGTGGCAATGAAGTATTCATTGCGTTGGGTTTATTGATCTACTTGCGTCATTTAAATTACAATTACCTATGTACCTACAGCGTATCCAGGTGTGTTCTGTGAATGGCTTTTTTCGGGAGTTATATGGCATATGGGTGTTTGACCTCCGGTGTGGTTTAACAGGAAATTGTTAAAGTAAAAATGTACCTACGTGTACATGTAGTTCCCGTTGTTCCTGTTTGTGTTGCAAATTATCAACGTAATCCGTTCCCACGTGTTTATTTCGTTTTGACCAGACAAGAAATTCTCGTTGATTCTTTAAATTCTATTATTATTTTATTACCCTTTTTGGTAAAAAAAAAACGTTTATAAAACACACCTGGAAAACGCTAAAATCGGCTATAGTCTCGTTTAGTAATTTCGTGTTTGAAAGAGAAATGTTGTTCATACTATAGTAGGTATATGTATGTATAGGGTGGGGCAAAACCGTTTGGGTCTATTTTTGGACGAATTTTTTTTTTGTAGCATGATATATGAATTGTACATGATAATGTTTTGGGGGACCATTCAATACACTTAAGTAAAAGAATTAGTTTTTAATATAGCATACATATTTTGACGTCCAGTTTACTTTTAACAACATATTTTTTTTTTGTAAATACACTTTATTTTTAAATCTCAATCTTAAATATGTATCAAAGAAATTTAAATATAATAGCTGTTTGTTTTTGTAAACTAAAAATACACAAAAATTTAAAGAACTATTTTACTTAAATGTAAATTGGGGCCAAGTTCAGACATTACGTTTTCTAGATATCACGATTGTACAATCATAAATTGATTCATAAATTATCTTCCGATTGAATACATGAGTAATATTATCAACTCTGTCAACTGGCATACAAAAAAATATTTCTATAAATTTTTTTATCATTTTATTTCTACCGGGTGAGCCAGAAACTTAACGCTCTCCGAGTATTCACAGTATTCTTTTTTCTTTCTTACATGAACAGAGACGCATTCGTTCTCCCTCACACTTCAGCTCAGAGCGTGCCCTGAGCGTTATGCCTACTGCCTTTTGGCTATATGAAGTTCGAGGTTAAAACAAGATGAGAATACTCTGAGAGTGGTCTCTAGAGTCTAGAGCAAACTCGACAAAAAATTTTCTTGACATATTTTCCTTGATAACATAGCCAAACAAATGTTGCAGAAAATTAAGTTTGCTGTTGACTTATTTGTCCAATACCAACCAATCACTAAAATTTAAAATCACATGACTTTCATTTGATGTAGTCACTTTGTATTCAAATCAAGCATTTGCATATTTATTTTAGTTTCAAGGTATTTTTGTTTGGGTAGCTATATAATTTCAAATTCCACAGATCGGCGAATTAATTAGTAGACCCAATTCTTTTGTTCACTTCTTGAGCAGGATGCAAATAATTTGTTACGTTTCGGCTCCGAGTCTTCAAATTAGACCATTTGCATATTAATTTTTTGTTCCACGGCACTTCAAAAGCCACATTAGAAATGCAAATTCCGCTCTATGCGAATTAAGTAGTCCAATTATTTCACTGTTTTGCGTTTTATTATGGGATGGTGAGTGGGACCTCGCTCGGTCGTCGTCAGCATGAGTCAACGGTGATGGCGTTTTTTTTCCCGGAGGTAACCAGGTTTCTTTCACCCGGAGCCGAAAGGTCGCGCCTGACTCACTATGTACAGCATGCTCCGCTTGATGAAGCAATAGCAGCCGATTTCTTTTGTTATTCTAGTACGCTCCGAGATTAAGCAACGACTTGTAAGTTCGATTCGATTACCAGCAGTACGTATGGTTTTCGAAAAGTAAAAGTATTTTGAGATGCTAATTATCGTTAGGTAATTGGTTGACATAATATTCTACCGTAATCTGGCTTTAATTATTCAGAGTTACGTAAACTTTGTTAATTGGATCGATTGAAACGGGACGGAAGTTTGTAAAAATGCTCCGGCTACATTCGCAGCTGGATAATAGGTCGTAACAACTGGTCTTGAATAAAAATCAGTCGCGGCTGACCGGACACGGCCGTTTTAATTTACTCGTCGCCGTATAGTAAAACGCATACTATCTATACCTACTTATCCAAGCCAGCCGACCAACGACGTTGGAAAGGTGGTATGTGCCGCAGCACCATGAGCTACTTTTACTTTCTAGGTATTTAAATTTTACTTTGTTGAAAAGAAAACGTAAACAATCATCGGCGACAGTAACAATTATGTAACACGCGGAATGCTTATTCTTTGAGCAATTAACTCCTTGAGGTTTGTAGATTGACTAGTGTTATTCGATCACATGGTATAATCAACTAAGCTATTGAAAATAAGCAGTATTGCGCCGTTGCCTTTCTAGATATAAGTTTGGAGACACCCAAATATCGTGAATTCGACATCTCCAGCCGCTACTACATCCAATCAGGTATACCTTAAGGTAGTATTCTCGGTCCTCTCCTCTTTGTATTGCCTATCTCCGACAAACTACTACTAGAGTAACCATAATTGACACGTTCGCGAACGATACAGCCAAAGAAGACCATAGAATTGCAGCATCCAATCTCCAAGAGCACCTAAACCTTATTTAAATATGAGTGGAAAATGGATAATTAAGGTTAACGATGCAAATTGAGTATATATTACCACAGGTAATAGCACTAGATACATGGTTCATCAAGGGTGCGTTCGATATTACGCTCGGGACACGCTCTGAGCAGAAGTGTGAGGGAGAGCGAATGCATCTCAGTGCATGTAAGAATGAGATAGAGGAACACTCCGTGCGCTCGGAACGTTATGTTTTAAATTTGACGCCCCAAATTCATGGCCAGCTACATTAACATTCACCGACGTGTATGTATGGCCGTTTCAATTTGACTTTTAAAAATTTTGGCGGTACTCCCCTCAGCGCCTCTTGTGAGTTTTTAAGTAATTGCAGTTGTCATTACGTTACCATGAGTAGTTCTGTAGTATCTTCAATAGGCTGAGGGGAGTACTCCATGGCATGCTTTCTCGGAACTGAATTTTAAGCGAATTGAAACGGCCATACATTCACTGAGGCCATGCCAAATTAGGTTTAGTTTGGAGACAGTTCACCAAATATGTGGTGGCGCTACTGTTACAATAGCAGAGTGGAAAACAGAAACCTGTAAGCAAAGGTAACAATTAAAGGAATTCTATAACTAAGATGTATGAGACAAAGTTTAAAAGGAGAATAGCATATTATAACCGTACGTCACATTACCGTGCCCTGGCCCCACTTTATACTCGTTTCTCTGTTATTTAAAAGCGACATCTGGTGTTAAATGAACCAATTGAGCTTCGGAATTAGCAAATCGATGTATCGATAACATCGATATATAAATCTATTATCGAATGCCGATAAGAAAAATAAAAATTATCGATATATCGATATACATATTCGATACATCGATAATTTTATCGATACATCGATAATTTTATCGATACATCGATAATTTTATCGATATATCGATATTATTATCGATATATCGATTAATCTATATTATCGATATTTGAAAACTATCGCTATTCGATAGTAAAATCTTCTTATCGCACAGCCCTACCGGCCAAAACTCGGGGTTTGTTCAGATCGATAATAATAATAATAATAATAAATCAGTTTATTAAGCATGAACAGTACAATAATATAAGAACATACCTAAATATAATAGGTGCGAGGTCAGATGAACTAGCAACAAGTTACTGTTCCCTGATCTTCCCCCCTCACCGCCAATACAAAGCAAAGAAGTGAAAACATGAGATCCATAATACATGACAAATACCTGCTCAATAAGTAAACTTACAGAAATTTAATTCAAAGAGTCACAAGGAAATGCATACCCGAAGAAATATCTTCAAAGTTAAAAAATGTGAAAATGTAAATGTAAATCGCTCAACTCTGACCATTACAAAGCATCCGATTTAGCGTTGTTTTAAAAGTGAATGGCGACAGTAGCAGAGATCCTGTAGGAAAAGAGTTCACAACGTTAACAATTTGATACTTATAGCATTTTTTAAATAATTCAGACTTATGGCTAGGAATTTTTAAGAGTCCTTTACGTCTTATGTTAACGTTATGAACTAGAGATAAGGAGGACATTTGTGAAAGATGATTTTATGAAAAAAGATTGCACTTTGTAGAAATCGTCTATTCTTCATATTAAGCCATTGCAGTTCATTCAGTTTGTGAGAGATGTGGCATCTACGTCTTATGCCGCATATAAGTCTCATGTAACTATTCTGAACTCTTTGTATACGAGCAGCATCTGAAGCCAACAGACAAGGGCCATACATACTATCGCAGAAGTTAAAATGCGACAGGACCAATGACTCACAGAGCAGACGTTTAATAGACTGAGAGAAGTAATGCCGATTAACAAAAATTAATTTAAGATTTAAGAAGGCACGTTGAATCATTTTGGTGACATGATAATTAAATTTAAGATCAGAATCCAGATATAAACCTAGACTACGACAACAGTCGGAAAATGACAGGTCAGTATCATCCAAACGCAGTTTAATTGAGGGAGAAATATGAGAGCGGTATTTTTTCCTACCGAACAGCATAGCTTTAGTTTTAGCGGCATTAAGACGAAGACCATGACTATTTGATATTGTCACAAGATTTTTTAAATCATCATAGATCCTGTCGCACGCATCATCAACCTCTCCGATACCGAAAGCATAATACAATTGTGTGTCGTCGGCATATAGGTGAAATTTGCAATATTTAAGAGCTGATAATAACTGGGAGGTATAGATAGAGTATAACAAGGGTCCCAGGATGGAACCCTGTGGAACTCCACAATAAACACTTAAGGCGTCAGATAAAACATTGTTACAAAATACTCTTTGAGTTCGACCACTCAGGTAATTATGAAAGAAACTTAATGCAGAATGACCCAAGCCAATGAATTTTAAAATAGCCAGCAAAATCTTGTGGTTAATGAGGTCAAACGCTTTGGAGTAATCAAGTAATATTAAAATAACCAACTTGTTATCATCGATCTCAGTAATTATATCATCAACGACATTATGCATCGCACTGCAACAACTATGACCTGGACGAAATCCAGACTGCATCACGGGAAGAATGTTATGAACTGTGAGAAATTCTCTAAGTTGTTTATCTAAGATTTTTTCAAGAACTTTGGATAAAACAGGTAGAATGCTTATTGGACGCAAATCTCGATATGACTTAGGGTTTTTATTTTTGGGTAACGGTATGACACGAGCCTCTTTCCATTTCGCTGGAAAGACACTGTTAACTATGCAAAAATTAATAATATGTGTAAACACTGGCAACAAGAAAGGATAACAAAAAGTCAACAAGTCTATATTCACGTTATCTGTGCCGCTAGCTTTACTGGAAAAACCCAAAAGAAGTTTAGCAATAACGTCCTCTGTTACAGGTGAGAATTCAAAACTTTTTTCCGTTTAGAGCATTATTAGAGTATCAGGAAATTCAATGCCCAAGTTATTTAATGATTCCAAAAGAAATTCATTAATTTTGTTAACATCGTTAAGAGCATCCGGTATCATGAACTGTCTACTCTCCTGTACACCCAATTTATGCAGCTGCTTCCACATATCTTTGGAATTACTGTTTGAAATTGTACGATTAAAGTACGCTCTTTTTTCTGATCTAACCGCCACAGTATTTGCCATAGATTTGAATGTCCTCTTTCATATTCTGCAAGAAATTCTGGTGTGCAACGTTCCAATAAAAAATTGTGCTCATTTATAGTCGACTCAGCGGCCGTTTTCTATAGATAACGGTCCGGCCTTATACTCATCCCTAATGCTTAATAATTGCCAAAGATCTTATGGCGGAAGTATCAAATAACTAGACTCAAAAGATATTAAAGAAAATATATTAAAGAAAAGAAAACAGATGGAATTCAAAACTCATTTGCAAAACAATAACCAAACTCGTATGGACGTGTGAAATTGAACTCTGTCAAAATAAAATCCTTTGCAACATCGCAGACACGTGTCACATGTTTCATACAGACGTATGTAGTGTAACATGTTTCATATAGACCCAGTGTCACACATCCCATAATTCACAAAGAACCGACAAACACCATAGAGAACTGGAAGCTTATGTTCATCCCTAATACTTAATATTTGTCAAAGACTTATGGCGGAAGTATCAAATACCTATAGGATTTCATTTAGATTCAAAATTAAACCAAATATTAAAGAAAAGAAAACAGAGTTCAAATTAAACCATATATTAAAGAAAAGAAAACAGATAAGACTCAACACTCATTTCCAAAACAATAACCAAACCCGTATGGATTTGAACTCTGTCAAAATAAAAACCTTTGCAACATGGCAGACGCGTGTCACATGTTTCATATAGACCTAGTGTCACATATTTCATATAGTCCTGGTATCACATGTTTCATATAGACCTCAACATCCCATACTTCACAAAGAAAGAGCAAACAAAGATTATAGAAAACTGGAGGCTTATGCTCATCCCTATTACTAACTGCTTGTCAGAGATCTTACGCCGGAAATTTATTAAAACACTTTTAATGATACCATGACAATGAAGCTTCACCGAACCAATTTTATAATTTATTTATTATTAATTCTGTTTTAAAACGAATTTGGCCTATTTTTCCTTGGGGTTACCTGGCTCATACAATTTCAACAACACGACACGTAACCATCTATCTTTAGATGAATAAATCGTTAACATAAAGAGATGTTTTATTTTGTTCACAGTTTCCCTCGTCTACTGTTGTATTATTTCAACGTAACTGTCGACACTATGGAAATTTTTTGAAAATCGTCCCTTTTCAAACAATTTGGAACGTCATGGAAACATCCACAAAAACAAGTGCAAAAAGTAAACGTTTGCGGTTATTTACCTTATGCGTTAGGTTGACTGTTTGAATATACATAATTTATTTACACTAACGTGTAAATATTATAAATATATTACGAAGAAATAAGTAAATCGATTATTTACACTAACGTGTAAATAATCAATTTACTTATTTCTTCGTAACGAAATGTGGTGGGCAGTTTATAAATATAAATATCGTTACAGCACCCACTCCTCAATATTTCATGAAATAATTAAAAATGAATCATGACTCGTTCGACTTTTACGTAAGTTGGCTTAAGCTTATGTGGCTCGTGAGCTTAAATAGGTTAAACAAATCTAAAACGAAATCAAGGTGAACAGGCCTGAAGATGTATAAGAAATTAATTCGCTTCTTTATTTTATGTATTTTTTTAATGTCGTGTGGTGGGCCGCTCGTTCCAGGTGATTGGAGAAATTGTCGAAATTGTGGGTGTAGAGACCACAAAGTGCGTCATTACTTGTTTTCAATTTGCAATCAACTTAACGAGTCATTGTGAGAAAAACCGTTAATACCATTAACTAACTTTCTCGGTGTTGCACTGAAATACAAAGTACAATGTAGTATTTCGAAAACGAAAACTTACTGTTAAATAAATTAAATAAATAAATATCCGTCGTGCTTAAAGCAAGACCCCTGAAGACGGAAGCAAGCAATTCGCTGTCGAAACGTCGAGTCGAATCCCAGAAATGGTGGTAATAGTTCCACAATGTGAACTCTTCACCATCAATGTCGTCCCTGATGTTTTTCAATGCCATTTGAATCGGAAGCTCGTTCAAAACTTTAAATTCATTTTATTCCAAACACCCAGTAACTTCCTCGCCCTCTTGCTAGAACTCGGTCTTTCTTTGAATTATTTTTTTACCCATGTTAAAAGGATTTTACATAATTTATAAATCCCGACCTTTAAAAATTAAATGGCGTTTATTTGCATTGTAAATCGTCCGTCTTTATCTCTGTCATTGAAACCTAATCTTCGATTCAATGTCGGCTCCGACCTTGCCTTCAATTCATTAATTTAAAAAAGCGAGTTACGTGGCGATATCGATTACATCTTCCGTTTGCTTATCACAAGCGATTATTAGGTAATTGCCTGGTTTGTTGTTACCAAGTGGTGCGATGAAAAACAACAGAGTGTTTGTTAGTGATCTCTTGTTAATGTGATTAGGATTAATTTCCGTGCCTGCGATAATTTTGTTGCTCCCGTATATCAATTGAAAAAAAAACCGGGTATAAAATGGAACCACATGGAACTCCAACGATTAAAATCTTTACAGAATTTATAAATATGTTTGTCATATAAGTCATAAATTAAACAAATGAATCATTGTTATCTCTACAGTTTGTAATCGATAATACCTAGGTGCACTGATAAAACATAATGTTAGTGAAAAGTAGAGTAGCTATACTGAACTAAAAAAAAAAAAACTTGCAGAACCTTGACGTTTTCTTGTGCATGTCGTCATCAAGGTTTCTTTTCTTGCCGTAGCAGCTTCCATGAACAAACGATTAAGAAATTTCTGTGTTGTAAACAAACGGTTTTTAAAATTCTTGTGTTTCTTTGTGCACTGGTTGAGTAAGACGTTATTTATTTTGAAAGAGTTCGCCTCACTTTGCATTCACCTTTGGTTATGCTTTAAATTTAATTTCTTTTTGTTACTGTGAATTTTTAGGGTTTATTCATTTTTCGTTTTACTTACTTTCTAATTTAATAAAGGAGTTTTGAGCTTGCTGTAATTATTCTGAAGTCTATTTTCTCTTACATATCTTGTTTCTTATTTATCGTGGTTAGTTTAAATTTTCACCTCGGTTTTCTAGATATTTTTTTATTAATTCATTTTCTATGATTTTTTTGTTTCATTCTTTCATTTCATGTCTTCTTGTTGTTTTTTTGTTGCTATTATTTGAAGTTTTTCCTTCTCTTCATTTACCATTATAGTTGCATTTTCTGACAATATCTGATACTATTTGTAATAGTTCTTGTGGATATTAAATAAAGTTAAAGTTAAATAAATTTCTTTCTTTCTTTTACAAGGGGCTATTTGGGGGATTAAAGGCTACCTTTTTAGGTAATAATAACTTGTTGCTTTTATTTTGAAGTTTTCCATTGATTTATTAATTCTTTAAATAAGTTTATTTTTTATGATTTGTTCCTTTCGTTCTTTTACAATTTTTGTATTTTCTTATTGCTATTACTCTTAATTAATTAATTCTTAAAAATCCATTTACTTTTCTTATGTTCTTTTCTTTTTGTAGAAGATTATTGTTCCAATTTTGTTGCTTTTATGTTGAAGTCTTTTCTTCTCTTTATTAGTATTTATTATCTTTGTTGTTGCACCGTATTTCTGAAATTATACAATTTTATCTGTAATTACGAGATTCTGTCTTTCACAACGCTTTTTGTGTAGGTCACTCGAATTAAATTAATTAATTAATTCAATTTAAACGAAGCTCGAATTTTGAAGTCTGTTGATGACTTCTATCTTTGTTACTGTATCGTTATTTCGTTTAGTCTATTTTTTCATCTTAGTTAGCAGTTTGTTTCCTTTTTGGCAATGTCATTTGTGAATTAAATTCAAAAAAGGAAAAAAATACTCAAATGTAAATAAAAAGTTATTCTGAATGTTTTGTTTAGTTTTTAATATTTTTTTAAACCCCTAGTGTTTTTCAAGAGAAGTTATTTTTTCTTCCGTTTTCGTTGTTTGAGTTTGAATATTTTTTAATCAATTAATTTTTTGTTATGTTCTTCCATTCATTTATATTTCTTGTTTCTTTTTGTTTAAAATGTTTGTTCTATTATTTCGATGTTTCTCTTCTCTATATTTAACTTTTATTATATTTGTTGTCGCATCGTCATTAAAAAAATTATTCCTTGCATTTTTATCTGTGATTACTTTGTGTAGGTTAAAAAAACTTGAATTAAATTAAAAAATATCACATTTAACTTCATTTTTTTTAATTTATATAAAAATTAGACGCACAGTATACAAAGATACCTATCTACTTCCAGTTCATAATGGAATTTAAAGGAGACTTTAAAATTAAGGTCACATTCAGATCTATCAACAAATGTGCTTTCATATTTGTTTTGACATTTGAAAGTAACTTTAAATTTAAAGTCTCCTTTACATTCCATTATGAAACTGACCCTTATATACAGTTTTGCTTGAATTTTAATATGCAGTTGGCAATTTTCTTTGTAGATAAATGAAAATATTAATTCTAATTCCAGCAAGAAAGGGAAAAAGATTTTTAGAATTTTTTAAATTTAAAATAAGTATACATATTGCTATCTGTTGTTTGCCTATTTTATTTATTTGTTTTCTTTTGTTACCTGTTGTGAATTCCCGAATTTTTTTCAGTTAATATAAAGAATTGATAAAGTGTTTAATTCCGTAACTGTGTAAAAAGCGCTTAGCTAAATTCTCTTTCAAATTTAAATGTTTTAAGTTGACATAAAGAATTAACTGTAGCGTAAAAATAACAATTTGAGGTCATTGCGATATTTCTGTAATGAGAGTCTTCTAACTTTATTCTTAGCTGAAATTCCATTTCAAATTTTAAAATCGAAGAATTAATAAAGTGTTTAAATAACAAATAAATATCATTGCGATATTTTTGAAGTTATGAGTTGTAGCTGAATTATTAGCTGAATAAATTTAAAATTTTCAGTTAAGATAAAGAATTAATAAAGTGAATAATGAACTAATGGATAACGTAGCTACATTATTGTAATGAGTCTCCTAAACACTTGTCACTTCGCTGAATTCCGTAACTGTATAAAGAGCGCTTAGCTAAATTCCGTTTCAAATTTAAATATTTGTTAGTCGACATAAAGAATTAATAAAGTGCAAATGGATAGCACTTTGATATTTCTGTAATGAAATTCTTGTAGCTAAATTCTTAGCTGAATTTCATTACAAATTTTGAAACTTTCAGTTAAGATAAAGTATTAATAAAGCGTATAACCAACTAACTGATAGAGTAGCTACATTTTTGTAATGAGAGTCTCTTAAACACTTGTCAGTTAACTGAATTCCGTAACTGTAAGAGGAGCACTTGGTTAAATTCCATTTCAAGTTTTACTATTTCCAGTCGACATAAGGAATTAATAAAATGTATAAGTAACAATTGAATAGCTGAATAGCTTAATTCCATTTCGAATTTTAGAATTTTCAGTTAATATAAAGAACTGATAAATTGTGTAATCAACTAATGGACAACGTAGCTACATTTTTGTTATGACAGTCTCCTAGACACTTGTCATTTAACTGAATTTCGTAAATGTATAAAGAGCGCTTAGCTAAATTCCATTTCAAATTTAAACATTTTCAATCGACATAAAGAATTATTAAAGTGTATAAGTTACAATATCATTGCGATATTTTTGTAAGTCTTCTAGCTGAATTCTTAGCTGAATTCCATTTCACATTTTAAAATTTTCAGTTAAGAAAACGAATTAAGAAAGTGTATAATTAATTAATGGATATCATAGCGATATTTTTGGAATGAGAGTCTTGTAGTTGAATTCCAGTTCGTATTTTAAAAGTTTCAGTTAACTACAGCGTACAAATAATTAACTAATCGTCATCGCGGACAAAATTTCAGTGAAAGTTTCTTAAGCGCACGGTACTTAGCTGAATTCCATATCAAGTTTTGGTTAATACTGTACATTTTACGAACTCTTAAGAAGTACTAAATTCTACAACGGACAATTCCATGCCATGGATAAAATTTCTATAGAAGTTAACTGTATCGGCAGCACTTAGCTGAAATCCATTTCGAATTTAAAAAGTTTCAGTTAGCGCACAATTAACTAATCGGAATCGTGCGTTTCTTAAGCACACAGTACTTAGCTGAATTCTACAACTGTATCTATAACACTTAGCTGAATTCTATTTTGAATTTTCTAAGTTTCAAGGAGTTTGAAGGACTGCCATAGGTTTGAGTTGTTGTTGTAAGTAGGTTTAAGCTAAGTACGGTTATTATCTCTGAGAATTTTGTGTTTTTTTTCTGTTTAACTGTTTGGGTGACCTGAATGAAATTAGCTGAATTCTTCGCTCCCTTACCCGCATCATTTATTTTTCATTTTTTGTGTCTTCCTTTATTTTATTTTTTTCTGTTTTGAGACAATTGCGTTTGTCGCTATTATTTCAAAGCTTTTTCTTTTCTTTTTTTTTTGTTTTAAAACTTTATATCTTTGTTGTTGGGAATTTTATCTATATGTATGTATTTTATCGAATTACCTATTTCTCTTTTTCATAACGTAATTTAGGATTAAAATTCAACAAAGAAATAAACTGGAAAAAAAAATAGATATACATAAATAAGAACATAAGAATTCTTTTAAATTTTTTTGTCTCTCTTTCTTGATTAATTCTTTAAATGATTTAATTTCTTTCATTCTTTTACAATTTTTATTTTCTTTTTATTTCTTTTATTTTACTTCTTTAAATAATTGAATTTTTATGATCTGTTAATTCCCCTTTTACCCTTTTTCTCAGCTTTAAGACTATTGCCTTATTTTGAGTTTGTCACTATAATTTTTTTTCTTACTCTTTTATTATCATCTAAAACAGGAATTTTAATTAACAGTTTGTGCCACAACTTGCCTTTTTAATTTACTTAATTTTAATTTAGTAGTTTTTTTTGTTTGTACATCTTCTTTTCCGATTTTCAAGCACTTTTAAGCTCAGGAAAAAAAATCAAGCATTTCTTTTTTAATAATCTTATATCACTGCTCTTGCTATTGAGTTTAAAACGCATGTTTATCATGCCTTCAATTAAATTAAATTTAAATTAAACGAACGTCTTGCATTTCTCGTTTCCACAGCAACGTGACGTATTAACATAAGCGTGTCCCTAGCGTTGGAATAATTTAATCTTGTAGTAATACTCTTTGATTACGACAGAGGTATTCGATTAATTCTAACGATTGTTTTTATTTTGTCTGATTAGGATTAGTCGTTTGTGTTGCTTGAACTGACGAGAAAAAGTGGAACTCTAGCAAGTTACGTGAATATACAGGGTGATTCATGATTTAAATAACTTTTTCACTTTAGGAAGGAAGAGCAAAAGTTATACCTGCATTGGAGTATAACCAACTCAAATTGTACATATAAAAAAATAACTAGTAATAAATCAGTGAAGATTTTCAGTATAAATACAGAGTATATTATTACAGAATTAAAGGTCAATTTCTGTAGAAGAAAAAAAAACTATTACAAGGTTAATATTACTTAATTCTGCATTAATTTTAACGCCAGGGATATAACAATAACAGACAGCAACATGAGAAATTTTCCAATAAAATTTACATAAATTATCTTTTCTTAATACTGACGTGTTAACATACGCTAAGTATCAGGCCACCAAAATGTTCTGAAACTCTTCTAACTTTAATAATAAAACTAATACTGCAGTCCGTGTTTCTTCAAAGAAGGTCTCTTCCCATTCATTCACTTAATTCCTCGACGCAGCACGTATTTCCATGCACATAAAACAAAACAATACCGTTTCATGCGCACGTATGTCACAAGTCACAATGCGTAAACTCATACATATTCACGTCCGTCTATCCGAACACGCCGTTTTAATTAGCAGCCTCTAATTATATTAATCTCTGCACAAAATCTCTTTGCGCGCGTGTTCTTTTTTCTTTCTTAATGGCTCTCCGTAGATAGATACGGTGTCAAGGGCACAGCTGGTGCTACTCACCTTGCATATTAACACCAAAGTTTACTTCACTAAGGTGGCTAATTATAATAGAACAATGGGTTTCGCACAGTTTTGTTTCATTTCGTCTTATTCAATTAGCCTCAATTTATCGTGCGCTCACATCTTCCTTGTTCGCCTGTTTGAGTTAATCATGAGAAACGAGATGCTGATCCTAAATCCGTTCCTCCTTCAGCTTAACGGTGTGCAGTCAAGAAATACAAACTTCAGGATGTTTGTGGCCTCTTGAACCAATTGGATAATACTTCAACTTTTGCAAGTTGCCATTGGTATACGTACCATCGCCTATCAATTAGGGCTTGCGGAGATGCATGTCTACAAACCACCCTGTAAATGTTGTTCTGCATTTCGCTAAGATTTATTGATGTTGAAACTCGCATCTCTTACGTGATGGTGTGGCATGGTGATTTATCTGAATCCATCATCAGTACTTGGATTGTAACTTTCCTGTATCCGAGTGGGTTCATTTCTTGTGCTGTGTGGTTCACATGGATCCAGTACTTTTACTTTTGCCTCAAAATTATCTTTCAGCATAACACTACACAACATATTTGCTTACAGTTTGCAGAATCTGACTTAACGTGCTAATCAAAATTTTGAACGATCCACCATGCAACATTTGGAGTCTTTGACTTTGAAAGCAGTTGCAACAACGTTTCATGTCTGATCAAATTACTCAGACGAATTCTTTTTCACTTCCATTTATGTTCCAACTCTTATTTGAGTACCTCTCGAGAACTCAACATGTTCTGTACTATAGGTGCAGTGTTGTTAAGTGTCTAGACACATTTTGAGTGTCTCAGATACTTCTAAAAAATTGTATCTCTGTCTGTATCTAGATAAAATTACATGAGCGTTACATTCATCTGCGATACTAAGGCCCAGTTTTACGTTCATGGAATAAGGACGGAATAACTGTTCGCTGAATATCCTTTAACGTTCCTCCACACCTACGTCACGTTATTCTAAGAATAATGCTTATTGAGCGATTGTAAAATCGGGCCTAAAATGTAAATTTTAAACTTCCGTTAAAACAGCAGACCCTGGTGTGAATTGTTAACGAATTATAAATTTAGAGTGCCTCTACACATAAAAAAAAGTTGTTATTATAGAATCTTGTCAATTAATCAACTTCTTTAATTGTACTTCTTGGTTTATCCTAATATATTATTAGAAGAAACGCTGTTTTATTCAAGAGGTTATGGGCCCAGACATGCAGTAACTGATTGGAAGTGTTAACTGGGTATTTTGAATATTTAAAGAAGTTAATATGTCAGATCCTATCGATGTACGCAGTATTTCGAAATTTGATGGAACGAATTTTCAAGTGTGGAAGTTCCAAATACGAACAGTTCTAGTAGCGAATGGACTGTTAGAAATAGTTAATGGGTCCGAACAGCAACCTGCAGGGAATGCAGATGAGATAATACGGAAAACATGGGTGAAAAGTAATGCAAAGGCGATGTTTATTTTTTCATCTTCACACACAGTTAGAGTATCATCCATCACAGTTAGAGTATCTTATTACGTGTGTCACAGCTAAGTCAATGTGGGATAAATTGTATGCCATTCATGAGCAGAAAAGTGAATCAAATAAATTGATGTTAATGACAAAATTCCACGAATATAGAATGTCGTCTAGTGAGTCAGTGACGCAACATATTGCTAAAATAGAAAATTTGGCAAGTCGTTTGAAAGACGTCGGAGAGACAGTTTCTCAAGTGACAATTATGGCAAAAATTTTGGGAAGTTTGCCGTCAAAATATGATGCATTTATTACTGCTTGGGATAACATAGATGCTGACAAACAAACCATCGAAAATTTTACATCTCGTCTGATTAAGGAAGAGTTGCGTATGTCTACAGCTGATGATATAAACGGAGCATTTTCTACAATGAGCTTTAAGTCTCACAATGAATCTTCTCAGAAGAAGAATTGAATCCTCAACAACAGAAGAAAACTATTTGTTTTTATTGCAACAAACCTGGTCATATTGCAAGACAATGCCGGAAGAAACGTCATGACATAGAAGAGAAATCATCACACTTTAAGAATGAAGAAAAACGAACAAATATCAATAATGACAATGCCTTTGTCATTCAATCAATGGATGCAGCAAATTTTCTTCGTCTCAACAAAAATGATATTTGGTTGTTAGACAGTGGTGCATCGAAACACATGACGTATCGACGGGACTGGTTTTCTGAGTTCCACAATACCAGAGGTGAAAAAGTGATACTTGGAGATGGTACAGAATGTAATGTTGAAGGTGAAGGTACAGTTCATTTACAAAAATTTATCGAAGGTAAATATGAATATGGTAGAATAGAAAACGTGATTTTTGTGCCAAATTTAAATAAAAATTTACTCTCAGTGGGAGCTTGTATAAATAGAAATTACAAAATTTGTTTCAAGAAACATGCAGTTGAAATTTATGCTGATACGAAGATAATTGCAGAAGGTATTCGACAAGAAAACAATCTTTTTCGAATGCTTTTTAAAGTTAATTCAACTGAAGTCAATGTACATGCTGCTTTGGACATTAAACAATGGCACGAAAGGCTTGGTCATATTGGAATAAAATGTTTACGCGAAATGAATCAGAAAAATATTGTTAATGACTTGAAGATTTCTAATGACAGAGATTTTTTCTGTGAGGCATGTCAAATGGGCAAGCAACATCGCTTATCATTTCCTAAAAACAATATAAAACGAGAGGCTGAAGTTGGTGAATTCATACACAGTGATGTTGTGGGAATAATGCAGAAAATGTCAATAGGTGGTTCACGATTCTTTGTTATTTTTAAAGATCACTGTTCTGGTTACAGATCTGTTTATTTTCTGAAACATAAAAATGATGTTTTTGATAGATTTAAAGAATTCTATGCTTCGGTCAAAACCAAGTTTAATCGCTCTATAAAAGTAATTCGATTTGATAATGGAACTGAATTTTGTAATAGAAAAATGACTGATTTCCTGAGAACACACGGCGTCAAGATAGAAACAACTAGCAAACACACCTGAGCAAAATGGAAGAGCAGAAAGGGATAATAGAACTGTCGTTGAACGTGCTCGCACGATGCTTCAAGCTAGTGGTTTGCCATTGCTACTTTGGGCAGAAGCAGTCAACACAGCAGTCTATATCTTGAATCGAACTCTGTTTTTGCAAGTAAAAGATGCAACACCTTACGAGATATGGATGGGTCGAAAACAAGACGTAAGTCATATTCAGATTTTTGGTGAGACTGTTTTTGTTCATATTCCTAAAATTAAAAGACAAAAGTTTGATGCTAAATCTCAGAAGATGATACTTATTGGTTATCAGGGTGATTCTAAAAATTATCGATTATACAATCCCCAAACAAGAAGTGTTACGATTTCAAGGGATGTTGTTTTCTCAAAATTAAAAAAAAATAATATTGTAACTGCAGATGAAGTACCATTTTTAGAAGTTCCTCGACATGAAGAGCTGACTCCAGTAAACATTCTTAAGGATGAAGTGAATGAAGAAACTGAAGTGAATGAAGAAACTGAAACATATGATAGCCATGTTGAAGATAATGTAACTGAGGATGAAGTTTTCAATCGAAGTTACAAATTGAGAGATCGTCATCAACTAAGAAAACCAGATCGATATGAAGCAAATTTTACAGAACTTCAAGAACCCGAAACGTATGAAGAAGCAATTACTAGAGAAGATGCAGATAAGTGGAGAAACGCAATAGGCGAAGAACTTGACGCGCATAAGAAGAATGAAACATGGATCTTCACATCATTGCCTAAAGATAAGAAGACAATCAGCTGCAAATGGATATTTAAGATCAAACATTCTCCAACTGACGGAAGCACTCGTTATAAAGCTCGACTTTGTGCAAGAAGTTTTCTTCAACAGCCAGATATCGATTACAGAGAAACATTTGCACCTGTAGTACGATATGAATCTGTTAGAACTTTATTGGCAATTGCAGCACAAAGAGACTACGAAATTGCTCAATTTGATATAAAAACTGCTTTTCTATATGGAAATCTGGACGAAGTCCGAAGTTTTTATGGAGACACTGAAAGGTATTACGGTCAAAGAGGGAATTGTTTGTAAATTAAGAAAATCATTATATGGTTTAAAACAATCTCCAAGATGCTGGAATGTAAAATTTGACAATTTTTTAAAATGTTTCAAATTTAAACAATGTACAGCCGACCCATGTGTTTATTACGGTGTTTTCAACGATGACGTAGTTTTTCTAGCTTTAGAAATTAGAAAATACACTGAACTATGTTAAACATGAGTTGAAAAGTTCTTTTGAAATTGTAGAGGGAAAAGGTGAATCTTTTGTAGGTATGCAGATTAGTCGCGATCGTGAAAATAAAACAATTTTTATAAATCAACAGGCTTACACTGAGCGAATTTTGAAACAATTTTCTATGTTTAATGCTAATAGTGTCTCTGTTCCAGCTGATCCACATGTTACTTTAAAGTCAAGTACAGATAATATAGATAATAATAATTATTCAGAAACATTATTCCTTTTCAGCTTCCTTAACAGCACCTGTCTGAAGTGTATTAATTATTATGAATAAATTAAAAGTATTGATTAGTAAAACAGGAATTGTCACAAGTGTGCAGTGATGCCAACATACTGTCAGTTTGACAGTGCAGATGTCGAGTACACGGACAATATGTACATGTATTCGGAAAAAAGTATCTATATCGGTAATTAAATCAAAAATGTATCTTTCACAACACTGTGTAGGTAGTGTGCCTACTAGTTATTTTGAAAACTGCTGTTGTAGACCTTCTTTCTTATTTAAGTGCAAAAAATGATGATACATTTGCTTTCATATTAAAGCGGTCAACTTCTAATTTTGTTAATAACTTTAATGCGTACTACATTTTATTTTTTATTAATAATTTTAATTCGGTAGCACCGTGTTAATAAATAATCTTTAATGTAACAATATTAGTAAAGCACGATTTAGGCGCGTTTTAAGTCGTCTTTTTAATCGGACGTGTGCATGACTCATCATGATCTACTCGCGCACTAAAATCCGTGCTTTAGTTATTAACAATACTTGACCTCGGGAATTACTCTTGAAAACGTACGAGAATTATAATGATTATTAGATTCGTTTCTTGGAGGATTTTTTTGTATAATTTGTCGTTGGTCCCTTTTTTTAAATATACGGGTAAAATACTATTGGATTATCCATGAGATAATTTTGAAGTTGAACGAAATGCCAAAGGTCACAAAAAACCAACTACGTCGTGAAACGTATTATATTTTCTTCGGTGTACAAGAACTAAATGTTAATGGATAACATGTTTCGGTTGAAACTTAACCATTCTCAAATCTTTAGCAAAGAAGTTACTTAGCACATGACAATTTTAAAGTGAAATCTCGGGATACGGGTAACACAAATGTGAGATTTTTCTCCAAAATATCTCTCGACTCATTGTTTTATATAAAAAGTTCATTCTAAGCTCTACTTGGCCTGTGCCTAATTTCTATTCAGTTTTGCTTTACGTGACTCATAACTTTCGCATTTTAAAGTGCGCAAAAATTCCTGGACGATAACAAAGTTATACCAATTTGGAAATAACGTCGCAGAACGACCGTTACAATTCAAAATCGTTAAAGTTCGTTAAAAAAAAGTCCGGAATAACTTACGTCTTCAAACAAACAAACAAATAAATAAATAACAATACAAGTGAGAAGTCTCAAAACCTCGAGGTGTGTAGCTGAAAAAATCATTTCGTGACGGTGCATGTGAGGCAATCAGAGCGAACCGTGGACCGCTTTTTACACAAGAACATTGACAATTAAAACGGACCCGTTTGTTTTGTAATTTGCGTGAAACTTCGTCGACTTCGCGCCCGCCTTGCGTCGCTCTTCCTGGGTCCGTTTACGTAACTGTCATTTGGTACATAATTTGTTGTCTTGAGGCCACAATGTTCCGGTAGTTTCGTACGCTCTTATAAATTCTAACAATGTGTGCTTATGATACGGGCAAAGCTTACAGGGTGTGCATTGTCAGTCAACATTGCACATCACTGCTCGGCAAATCCACAGAAACAGTTAATTAGTCATTTGACACTTTGCAAAGTTATGATTATTACTGATGATAATGTCTACTATTGAATAGCATAGAAGTTGAATGCTATGCATCAAATATCGTAAGTTCTTTTGGAACCTTTGCGTAAAACTATTAGAAAACTTTTAGAATGCCAGGTAAATCGAATTGGCCCAATTGATGCATTGAGTTGCACAGAAATAAAGAAACCGCAGATATTGTTAAGGCATACTTCGGAATATTCAGGTACAGGGTGTTTCAATGATGACGCACCAAACTTTGGGTGTACTTTTCTGACATTACTTGGAACAAAATATCTTAATACAATTTTGGAACCTGAGCAAGTTGAACTTTGCATTATTTGGGGTCGATGTTTTTAGAAATACTGTAGCAATTTAAATTTCTGTCGCCGTGAAACAAGACGAGCGATTTAAATTGTTTTAAGAATGTCACACAGTTGCAGAGAAGACAATAAATACCTATGGTAAGAATTAAAGAATTGGTATTAAAGAATTAATGAGCGGTTTTTAATTCTGACCGAAAGACGTGTTGAAGGTGACAACATTGAAATAATGTGCATTTAGCGGCATTTTGAGCTATTCTGATAAACGTTTGATAATGCAGAATTCGTTGAAGATTAGGAAACCTTTCCGCATACAGACGTGCTGATAATTGCTCATGTCCTCGATATTCTCAGTATAACATATGCATGTGTGCGTATTCTTGAAACGTAAAATCGCTCATCGCAAACACATGACAACTGATAAAGGAACACACTTGCATACTCTAATAAACTGTTAAAAATGAAAGTTACACAGAACTACATCAAATTCACGCAAATATGCTTCGCTTCCAACGTTACTCTTGAAAACAGGATCGCTTTTGGAAGGTCAAAAGGTCTGAAGAACGAGCATATGCAAAATAAAAGAAGTCTTCAACACGAAATACTATAAATATCTTTAAAAGAACAGCTTCTACTGTCCTTTTTATTCTTCTTCTTCTTCAGTCAGTTTAAATCCGCCGTTAGCATTAGCGGTTACCTTCGTGTGCTTTAGTTATCCTCATATGCTTTAGTTATTCTTGTTGAGGATGTGGTCAGATAAGACCTTATATCTTCATCAAGGAGAATCAATGGAATTAAGGATAAGCGACGAAGTTAAATTGAGATATGAAGACCATCAATAACCGCTTATGCTAACAAGAGATCCTAGCTGGTTACAAACAACTCAATACAGGGTGTCCATTTTTAATCGTGATTTGTGATCCATGAAGACTTTAGAATAGGCCGCAGTGATAGCGAACTCATGACCCGCGGGTCACGGAGTGGCCTGTTACAATATTTAGAGCGACCCTTGTAGATACTTATAAATTTTATAGGAATTTCGATTTTGTAGAAATTATTTTCATCAGGAGTTTCCAACGTTACAACTTTTATTTGTTTTGTCGATATCTACCGATGTACCTAGTTTGGTGCACCCCTGTATATCAAAATAGTACAAAAAAGAATCAGAAAAATGCAAATGTACAGAAGAAGGAAATTTGAAAGCCGCAACATTATTTAAATAATTCGCTAAAACATTCTATCTACATTAAAATAATCTGTTTTGTTCTTCAGTTATACCGTTATACATAGTTGCATCACCTATACCCCCGATTGTCCTCTTTACATAATACGAGGTGTGTAAATAAAATACTGAGACCGGAAGCGTAACGTTCCACGCGGCAACACTGTGGGCTTGTCTTTAGGGATGACATCCAATGCGTCTTCAATATGAATTTCAGCTCCCTAGCGTCATCAGGGGATCCATAGCAATTTTTTTTTGTAAAGTGGTTTTTCTAGTGCGTTCGGAAAATTCAAATCTTCCCCAATCATTTTCGTTGTTAACCGACGCGCGGATTCTGTCAACATTCTGATCAATTCTCGATGATCTTTCACTACGAGGTTCGTCTTCAGTCAATTCTCGGCCTTTCGAAAATGCCTTAAACCATCTGAAAACATGGGCCCTTGACAAAACTTTCTCTCTATACGCCTGCTGAAGTCTTGGAAAAGTTTCACTCGCGGTGTGTCCGAGTCTGAAGCAAAACTTTATGAAACAACGTTGCTCGTTTTACAAAAAACCATTCGATATGGTTCACCTAGTGACGCTAGGGAGTTGAAACTCATATTGAAGACGCCTTGGATGCTGACCTGTCATCCCTCTAAAAGACAAGCCCACAGTGTTGCCGCGTGGAACGTTACGCCTCCAGTCTTATTACTTTGTTTACACACCTCGTATGTATTTCTAATGAATATTTAAGTCCGTTTGTAGAATATTTGTTTATTTTTGATATGAAGAGCGAGCACCTGTGTAATGTCAAAAATTAAATTGTAAATCGGTTGAATTTTTTTTCAAATGTTTCAACAAGAATATCCGTTCAAATTAATTGGAAATATATACATGGTGTGACGGTACAGATTCTGATTTATGTCTGATTTATGTACTTGTTTGTTTGCTCCTCGTCTCTTAATTTTGTGCCATTTAAAATCGTGACGCCTTAAAAACTGAAAATAGGCAACCCATTCTACTTCCGTGCTTTTAGTACATTATGAAAACACGAAGTTATTTCTGATTTGATTGATGGGTTGCCCTATTCCAGGGATATCGAAACTTTTGTTACCAATGGATCAAATTTAAGTTAAAAATCTTGTAGTTATGCACCGCGGGTCACCGGTATTTTAAGTCATTAAAAAGTACATCATGTTTCTTATCTGATTCTGACGTATTATACTTACACACAGAATGCGACGATTATATTTACAAGGAATCGCTTAAACACATCGATTTCTTCCGAAAATGTAAAACGCTTCATTTTACCTGCAATTCACTGCTGAGAAATTTTTTACGTTAATTAAAGAGCTATTTTATTTATTAATGAATCAGTTCGTTTGCATTTTTCACCGCGAAATTTGTTGTTAATTTGTTGATAATTTTTGTATATCAGGAAAGTAATTTGTTGATCTTCACGACATCAAAGATCAAAGAATAAGTGAAGTGCAAAGAATAAGATGGATAAAAAAAACAATGAAAAATCGACGATCTTTGGCGAGAAAAATTTGAATCTCAAAGCCTGGTAAAAAGCAAAAGACACCTGCAAAAAAGTCAACGAAATACAAAGTACTTGATAAGAAAAACAACAAATAAGAAAAGTGAAATAATAAAAAAACAAGAGATGAAGTAATTGAAAATCACGAAACTAACAAAAGGAATCTAAAAAAAAAACGCTAACGTAAGATAGAAAATATAATAAATTTGATAATCTATTAAAAAAAAAATAAAAGAAAAATTGAAATAAATAACAAGAACATAAACAAAATATTTTTTTTTTTGTTCTTGAGGCGTTAGCATTAGGAAGTAAAATTAATTTGACTTTTGAAATATGGTATTTGACACTCTCCACTAATACCAATTCAAATTACTTAGCCATAGCAAAAAAAAATATATTATTGAGGTGAAAAAAGTCCATGATGAAAATAATTTCTACAAAATCGAAAGTATCTACAAGGGTCGCTCTAAATATTGTAACAGGCCACTCCGTGACCCGCGGGTCATGAGTTCGCCATCACTGCGGCCTATTCTAAAGTCTTCATGGATCACAAATCACGATTTAAAATGGACACCCTGTATTGAGTTGTTTGTAACCAGCTAGGGCCTTTTGTTAGCATAAGCGGCTATTGATGGTCTTCATATCTCAATTTAACTTCGTCGCTTATCCTTAATTCCATTGATTCTCCTTGATGAAGATATAAGGTCTTATCTGACCACATCCTCAACAAGAATAACTAAAGCACACGAGGATAACTAAAGCACACGAAGATAACCGCTAATGTTAACGGCGGATTTAAACTGACTGAAGAAGAAGAAGAATAAAAAGGACAGTAGAAGCTGTTCTTTTAAAGATATTTATAGTATTTCGTGTTGAAGACTTCTTTTATTTTGCACATGCTCGTTCTTCAGACCTTTTGACCTCTCAAAAGCGATCCTATTTTCGTTAAAAATTTCTTTTGCTTATTTCAGATTTCCTTATTGTTTTTATTTTTGTTTTATGATGAACAAGAAGCTTCCGGTCGTCGTGGAAGAACTAAAGACTAATCAGAGGTGAATTTGTACGAGGAACATCGAAAGCAAAAGGTCTCTGCACCAGTGCAAGTGATGTGCTAACGCACATATAATAATTGCTTCTTCTTTCTGCTTTTAAGCTTTTTTTCTATTTTTTTTCTTGAGTGACAAGAGAAAAAAGTCCATGGCTTTCAACAGAAAGCTATGAAATTTTTTTCCCAAACAAGATTAATCTAGAAGAGTCAATTAAAACCAGACGGAATTCACATCCATTTAGTTGCTATACAAGATGTGATTCACTGTTAAGCTGTACGACGTCAATTCTAGGCCGAAAAGATTCCTTCTCGCATTTGAAAAGAAAACTCGTAAAGTCACACCAAAGATCTCTAGAAAGTGCAGCAAAGAAAACAGTAGGAGTCGATCTAAAGACCGTCCGAAAGGTCATCGACGGTGATTTGGGGAAAAGGAAGGCCAAAAAGGGGATATCGCAAACTACATCTTCCTGTCACTGTCACTTCATGTCTTTACTCTCTTTATAAAGAATTTTACTACTTTTATAATTGTCACGACATTAATTCGATGATTCCAGAAGGTTTGACGTGCACTCTAGATGGTTCTATAATTGTACATACTAAAAAGTTCTAAAAAATGGAACCTGCATAAAAGTTGAATCGGGCGTGTTTTCTATCGGATAGTTTATCGTAGAATGATAAACAATAGAAGTGTCAGGTGATAAAAAAATAATGCAGCTCGTCATTTAGTGTTTTTAATGTGTTAACCGATTGTGAACAATTAAAAAGTATTTTTAATTTGATTTAACGAGTATATCTTCGAACTCCCAATTCGTGACAATAATTTCTTAATCTTAAGCCATTTTATTCCTGCCTTCTTCTGGTTTTTATTAAGTACAGTAGACGATAAATCAACAAATAATTTATAACTCAATTGAAATTCCAAAAAAACCTCCAAAATTTTCTCGTTTTATTCAGTTTTACTTTAGAAAGTCGTTCGCCTCAAAACAAATTCAAAGTGCAAAAGTTTTCTGCTCTATATTTTGTTTGTTTGAGAATGTTATGAAATCGATTAGCCCGATGTATTGTTTATAAGGTTTCGCGTGGAATGTAAACGCTTTGATTTAAAAAAAAGAAGTCGAACCGAATTAAATTTAATAAACCGAACTCCTTGAAGCTACGTGCTTTCCGGAACAGCAGTATTCGTTTTAGAATTGTTTTTACTTTTAGGACGTGAAACAATCTGAATTATTAATTAATTGTTGATCCGTCGAAATTATTAATTAAGTGTGAAACAAACGAATTAGAGAGCTTGGGATCGGAAGTGATTCCATCAGGAAGAATTAAAGCGAACGCATTTCCCACACACTCGCACAAAAACAGACGCATCAGTTTCTTTTCTTAACAATAATTTATTACGAGTGATGTGAAACCCACATACTCCGCTCGTTTATTGTATATAAATTAAATCAATTAACCGTCCGTGTTTAATTACCTTCGGTTTTGTTGTTTCCCCTATTTTGAAATGCATTTATTCCGACTTTCTCGCCTATATAGCTTATGCGACGCCGACGGTAAATTTGTTGTTGAAAGCCCATCAAGTCGTCGCTGTTTAAATTGACATCGCACGTCAGAATTTCGAAAAAAAAAATGGCTTTCCGAATTTTTCGACCACTTTCCGGCCTCGCCCAAATCACCAGTTCCGAAAATTCCAGTATGTATCTGCACAAGAACAGGAAGTACGTCATAGAAAACAAGAAATATTTCGCGTCGAAAACCGCCCCCGAGCAGAAACCCCCCGCGTCGCCGGATAACTGTCCGAATAAAACGTGCAATAAGAAAGAGAAAAAGAAGTCGTTCTGGAAGAGGATGTTCGAAGTCAAGAAAGAACGCAAGGAAGACCAGATACCGCCAATCGAATGCTGTCGGAAACACCAAGGAAGTGGTAAGGCATACATTTGGGGATTTGCCCCCCGTCCCCAAATGTAAGGATCTACTCAAATTGTTTCAGTACCAAAGGCGGAGCTTGACTTCAGCAAACTTGGGGGTGAAGTTTTTAAGACCTGCGGCACGGCTTACTTGGTCCAGAAAGATCTTCTACCCGTAAAAGAGAAAGTGCTCTCAAAAGAAGATATGTTGGTCAGAAAAATGGAGGTCGATCCTGAGTTTAAGGACACGGTGGATGAGGACCCCTTGCCTCACGGGAGGCCGGCGGAGATGCGCCTGCTGGAACTTTCCGACAAGAAACTTCACCCTCTCTACAGGCGTTACGGTACCGTCAAGAAGCGGTACCTACAGGACCAAAAGAAAAAGCAGTACAAGACGGTCAGCTGGCCCGTCGACATGCACGAGATTCCCGCCAGGTTAAACATCAACACCGAGTTACTGGAGAAGAAGAACATGTATTTGGAGTTCAAAAGGATCGAACCGCCTAGGCAACTCATTGGGCGAATCGTGGAGTTGAATCGAAATGCCAGGCCTACTTTGCAGAAGAAACAGGTGCCTGTCGATATGAAGGAGGTCGAGAAGAGGCTGAAAGATCTTGAAAATACGAAGAGCGCTGTATTTGACACGCTTTATCAAAAAGACACCAAGTTTTGAGCACGTTGGTTTGTACTTTGTCTTGACAGTTGAAGTCATCCATTAAATTATTATAATAGTTGCAATTCTTTTCTCGTTACAATATTTAGTTCCATTTGTATCCAAATTGTAATGTAGTTGTTCCATTGAACCAAGTCTTGCCCAAGGAATAAGATAGGCCTTCAGCTTTATAATTTTTATATAAAAAAAATTATCGGTGTTCCGTTTCAACAAGTTTCGGATATCACCTGGCGAAACAGGATTTCTCAAATTCAAGGCTCTCGCGTTTGTTTGAAACTTTCAAAGTTTCGCCACGCTTGCAAAATCGGAGAGAATTCCGAGCCGCGGAAACGAAGAAAAAGAACTCGTTTTGCTTAATCGCGGATTCGCGTGCGTTTTGCCTTGCTTCGGCTCGCTCTTTGGTAACGTATAAAAATAGGATCTTATGCAAAGGAAGAAAGTGGGAGTGAGTCACGTTTGACAGGTTTTTTCCGAAGGTGTCCTCCTCGTTTGAGATGATGTTAAACATTTTTAAGAGTGCTACATACTATATTTGAAAATCGTTAGTCAACAGTATAGACTGTGCAAATAAAAAAAAAAGTTGGTTTATTTTATTCACCATATACCTATACTGGTTTGAACTGAGTGCTTAATTATATTGAAGGATACTCTAGGTTTTATTAAAGTATTATTCATAATTTTTAAACAGACATATTGAAGAAGTGAAATATCTCCTTTAAAAGAAGTGCTTATTTAACAAATTAATATACAGGGTTTCAATGGGGTAAGGATGACGTCAAGATTTTATGGTCGACATACAAATTATTTACAACCAATGAATCAATTCAATTTTTAATCAACTAATCAACTGGTTGAATATTTAATTGCGTCTTTTCAATTGCTATTAAGTTTCTAATCGTGTGTTACAAATAAAACTGTTGCTGGTAACTGAACTATGTTTCAATTATTGTTAATTCAATAAAAATTATAATTAATAATGAAGATGTAAAATAGCTCCTTTCGTGTAAAGTGCTTGGAGGAAACTGCTTAACAAATTAATATACTGGGTGATTTTAAATTGTTTCCAAAACGTCAAGATGTCATGATAGTTTATAGCGGAAATAGAAATCGTTTACAACCGGTATTCAGTTCGGTCTGAATCAATCAAACTGTTAATCGATTAACCAATTGATTGAATATTGAAATGCGCCACTTTAATTGCAATCAAGTTTTTAATCTTGTGTTATAACTAAAGTCTCCAACAAATAGGTCGAAATACATAACATTGTTATACCGAGTGATTTTTAAATTTTTTTATCAACTCTTGCCATGAGATCTGGACGGCATGTCTTAGCTTAAGTGAAAAGTACGTCGTTGCACTCCTTTATGCTGTTTTGTAGTAAAGCTACGACATGCCCTCCAAATTCCATGGCAAGAGTTGATAAAAAATTTAAAGAAACACGCGCTATGTTATTTGCTGTATTTTTAACGATACGAAATAATTGAAAAATATATATATTTGTTTAGATAAAACACGTTATAACTTGGTCACCGATTGAGGTTTATAGCGCATCGGCGCGAGCAGTGAGTAATGTACAACTCGCCGGGTAAACGGACCTTTTATTTGGAGACTTTAGTTATAACTAAAATTGTTGCAATTAAACGTAGTTTAAATTTTCTATTAATTACAATAAAAATCATAATTAATATAGAACGTGAAATAGTTCCACTAAAGTAGTTGTAGAAAAATGTTTAACAAATTAATATACAGGGTGATCCTTGATTGTTTCGAGGAGATAATGATAGTGTCAAGTTTATATGACAATGTCAATTAAATTTTTAATGAATTAATCAATTGATTGAATATTTGATTGCGATATTTCTATTGTAGTTATAATTTAATTGCAATTAAGCTTTTAACAACTAAACTATTTCAATTAATAATGTCCCTCGATTATTAGGATGACAGCTGTCAATCTTTTCAATCAGTCTAACATTCAAAGTGAGCAGACGTCATATGAGTTTAAGTATGTGACTATTTTTGCATTCAGTTATTTTCTTCTGAATAGTTTAGCTTGCGACATCCTGCGATCGTTTTTTGACCTAACATTGTGTACACAGGGTGCTCGACTGCAACAAAATTTTTATATTTCTTCATTGTATTTTGCAGGTAGTTGTATATTAAGCAGTTTCACCGAGAAAATAACAATAGTGTACTATTAATGTTAAAAGGCTTCGATAATTCGTAAACAAATTTTCAAGCTGTCAAATGCTTTGTAAAAAAAGCGACAGGTGTCTATAAAACAGAATCCTGTAATAGAACACCATTCGTAAACTCAGTTGCGTTCATAAAACATACCTTCGAGTGCACATTGGGCGTGTAATCGCATCTCTCTCACTCAAGATTTTTTTACTTATTTTGCGTCTCGCTCGACTGTTTTTCAAAAAATCTTGTGTTTATGACAAGGGTCGCACTTTTCACAACTCATTTTTAAGTAGGGTGCAGAAAATATATTTGTTGCTATGGAAACAACGCCTGATATAGTTTTTTTTTATAATTCTTAGATGAGAAACAAAATGCATAAACTCGTTTATGCGAGAGAGACTGCAATAATAGCCGAGAGTAACTGTAGAGTGTATTTTATGAACACAGCCCTGATTGGATATCTACATCTTTTTTACCCCGCTGATTACTTCAGGTCTATATACTCTCTAACGCGGGGATTCCCAATGGGCTCGATGTCAATCCCTTGGTGTCGATGAATTTGATAAATGCACGTCTCTTTCTGAGTTTTTATTATTTAATGTGGGGATTGAACCTATAGGTTCTTTAGATTGTCAGTTCAGGTTTCTAACGTCACGTGGGACTTGAACATTGTTGAAAACCCTGTATATAGGAAACATTACACATACCGATTTTGTGTACAGGTACAGGTATTTTTTCAATTATTGTAAATTAACATTATTTCCATATCTCTGTTTTTAATAACAACTTAATTGTCATTGCAATCAAAATCAATTTTTAATTACGAGAATTACAGTGAATAATATTAATTAACAATTAACATCTAATTAATCATAATCATTTTTATTTGCAATTAATGGTTAATTTTTAGTTAATTTAGGTGTGTATTATTTAGATTTAGTCGGACTAATTAAGGTTCACCCTCTATATGAATTAAAAATATTTGAAACTTTATTATTTTTATACCCAGATTTTATTGATTATAAACGATCGGTTTCTTTGTGACAAACAATTTAAAAGTCGATGGTTCGCTGTGAGTTGACAGATAAATTATTTTTTACTTTGAAGCACAGCGAAACGTCGACTTTTAAATTGAATTAACAAAGTGTCCGATAAAATTAAGAAAAGTAAACAGCGATGGTGTTAAAACTATGCCTTGCGGAATGATTAAAAATAAAGTACTTTGTCGTAACGACTATGGTAATTGTGCTGTAACCTGTAACACATTTTCGTTTAATTGTTCGCAATTCAAGAATTAGTCACGATTACAACATGGAAGGTAGAAAGTACCGCAACATTAATATTCCAAAGCACGCCTCGTCCGTCCGGCCTAGGTTACCCATTCGACGAACAAAAGAAGTTTCCTTCGACGTAGAAGGAGGCCTGAATTATTTTTCAATTTATGCCCCGACGTATAAACTCGGCTTTGCTGAACTAGTCCAAAAAGTTTTCTTCTCCTCGGCTAAATTACCCGCGCGTGTTTCCGTAATAATCCGCGTTCCTCAGCTTACACATCTGGGTTGCGCGAGAGAAAGAAAATTTATTTATCGTTGTCAGTCTGTTGTCTGCCAGGTATTTTCGGCTTCCATGAACGGCGAAATTATTTATTGTCTTCCTACGAACTTTCATTGTGTATGTGGTTCACCTAGAAAGCACCAGCGCGTTTCCTGCGTTTACCAAACCTCCTCCTGTTACGCTTAATGCTTGCGCTGAAGGGGGGCAAATTTAATTAACATTTTTGTAGCTATGACTAATTATTGCAGTTGCAATCTTGTATTGGAAATCAGAAACTCCTATTTTTTTTTGTTCCAAAGCAACAAATTAGGAACATCTAATAAATTTCTACGTTTCGTTGCACGTTGACAGCTTTCTCAATGTAGTATTACATTCAAACCCCTAAAATTTTAGTCGTTTGTACATTTATTCCAAGTTATCTACGTTTCTGATATTATCAATTAATGTCTTAATGCTCAAAATCTTCTCCAAAAATCATTTTCCGTTGCTCTTATTTGTAATTTGTTTTTCTGCCTAATTTCATCCCTTTTGATACTTGCTTCGACTAATTAAAGTTGCAAGATCTGTCGAAAATTCGCTCTTTACAACGCAGCGTCACGAAGCAATTAATAACGATATGTCCTTCCGGTGTGTCTCTTGCACGATGTCCAAAGCGGTCGTGCACCCTTCAACCGGGCACGTACTTCGTTTTCAGCAGTATGCAACCACGGGACCAGTACGATGAGTTCCGATAGCACAGCTTCCAAAATATCGTTTATATTGACCGTGTATTAAAATAGTATCAAAGGGGAAAAGCCTGAGTTGAAAGAAGAAACAATATAATTAATGACAAGATGTCGTCACGCTATTTGCCCAACATTACCGGGATTTCAATAAAACCACAAAATCACCCCAAATCGTTTAGCGATGCATTAAAGAATCCTCCGACCACGTCTAATCTGTCATAGCGAAAATTTCAATAACTTAAAACACCACCAGAATTAAACGAAAAGTGACGCCTTGAAACAATGATGATCGTTGATGCCATCAGCTCCGACCAATCAGAAATCATTATTATCGAAAATGCCCATATTAGGACACGGCGCGAGGCGATCGATAATTGTACGCCTACATTCGGGTAACAGGGTTGCCACAATTTGTTGACTAAAATTATCAAATATTGCCAACCTATCTCTTACGTCATTTTGGAATGTAATCCAAAGATTATACCAAAGGAAATAAGAGACCAACAAAATTTCTAAGAGGTGCAAAACTCGATGAACTCTTCGTTTGTGTCTTTGAACTCTTGTATCTCTTAAACTATTCGGTGCTAATGAAATTTATGAAGATTATGTTTTGTCAACAAATGTCATCAACGTCTAATTCGTAGCGAATTTCCCCTAATTAGTCCGTTTTTAATCATCAATTTTAACCATTAAAATTATAAATGTGAAACACCTAGTTTTTGTATGTAAATAAATAAATGTGAGAAGAAAGCTCCCGCGGACGTCATTTTCTTTTTATCTTTCGCTGCAGCGAAACGCACTACATGACTTACACTAATGATGAAAATTCGAAAGGTAATAAGGTGATGATAAAAAAGTAAACCACATGAAAGTTAGTTCGAAGGAAAGCCAAAAGGACCTGTACGACACGTTTATAAATGTGAAATTCACAGAAAACATGCCGAAAGAACGTTTTCTTACATACAGTGATTATGCAAATCGTAATCTAAATTAAAGAAGGTAATTTTAAAGAGAAAGGCAGTACGTATAAAATACAAATAAAAACCAACAAGACTTATTTAAAAACAAGAATCTAAGGCAGGTTTATGGTTGTGTAAAACGAATGCAAAAAATTACATCAGATCATACAGGTCTACATGGAACATAAAAATAGGCAGAACGAAGTTCTTTTGTATGGATGAGCACGCACTGTTATTAAATATGATATGAAAGCAAACAATGGGCGCTGTTTGCAAGAAGTAGCTGAAGGCAAGAGGCATATAACAAGGCAGTTCTTTGATTACGCATTTATTTACTTGTTTGTTTCAATAAAAAGCTTGCATTACAAAATACACATAGATACCATCAAAGTGCACTATTATTGTTTAAGACGATGAATGTATAACAAGAAACAGTGACATCATAAATAATTAATAACTTATGATCAGGGAATATATGCACGAGTAATGAAAATAAAACAACAATTACAAAACGAACAAATAAACATGTTTGAGTTTGGACACCTTGGTTTCTCAAATAAATTTTGATTCACCTCGCGTGCTTAATACGTCCAGCTTCAATTCTGACGTAAATCATGAAATCGCAAACACTTTTTTAATTGTTTAAAAACCAGAAATATCGTAGAAGTCGTAGGACAACATTAAAAAAAAAAACCTTATCATTGTTTGATCGTTATTATTTAAAATCTAAGGTTTTAACTTGAACCATATTTTTGCGTCTATTTAGAAGATCCCTTGCCCGTTGCAAAAAGACACGACATGTACACAAATCAGGCCGAATAATTATCTTGCAACACTTAATTTGAGTCACCCTGTATGTTATGGTGATTGATTATTTTGTGTAACCAGAAAATTAATTAATTTTGCAACGAAATTAAGATCCCCTGCCTGTGCCGCAAAGCACGATAATATACCGACTGTTCAAATACATTTTTGATAAAGGGTGGGGCCACTGGAATGGACACGTTTGTCGTTAACTAGAAAACCTCGGGGATTCTTATTTTTCAAAATTCTTCGCTTTTGAACGTCAGTTATTTTGTGCACTGCTTTTGAACAGGTCAGAATATCGCGGTTGATTGTTAAATGATGTAGAGGTTAAGTCAAACTGTCAAACTAGTTGACAACTAAACGAGCAATCTCAGACAAACGTTTTGTTTTCCACGACCTACTCTTAACACGAACTTATTTGGACGTATTGTATATAAATCAGGCCAATCGTTCTCGAGTTCCTACCTTGCAATACTTAACGTGGATCACCCTGTATTATTTTTACGTAAGTAGAAACTTTTCTGAACGGTTCAATAATATAATTGCGAATTACGATCTGGTTTACGTATGCAATAAAAGTCAAAGTGAAAACAAAATCAAATATATCAGTCACCTAATTAAAGCCACTTCGCCATTTACCATGTGCCGAAAGGCAAAAAAAAACATTAATTTTAATTGCCGTCACTCGTCGATTTAATTAAAGATAACTTTCGGCATTAATTCCGAACCAATTGACGTGCATTAACGAAAACGAATTTTATTTACTTAAAGCCGTTGCCTAATCCCGAGGCTTTCACTTCTTTACAAGGAGACCATTGTACCCTCCAGCTTCCTTCCTCCGATTGTTTCGTGGCAAACAAGCGCGGAAATGCCTCAAAAAAACGCGCGACCTCGTTGTAAACCGGCGGTTAGCAATTTTACATAATAGTTTTGTGGCGTTTGGCAACAGCCTCTCTTAACGAGCAACTTAATTTCGGATCAAACGGTTTAATTACCTCGAGCTTCTTGGAGTATTCCTCGATGGTCGCCTCGTTCTGCTTCTTCAGTTCCTCGTTCTTCTCGAGCAGGGCCTTCCCCAGCTCGGCGGCGAGCACTAGGTCGTTCTCCTTTTGTTGCAGCTGCGTCCAGACATCTTCAGGGACGGAGTTGTTGTCGATGGCACTACGGTTCTCCATATCTAATATGTACTCTTCTAAGGCATGCATATTTTAGAGACGTATCAATCGCCCGCCGCACGTTTCACAGACGCAAGCCCGTTTTGTACCCATTTTGCACAACAGTTTGGGAAGGCACAACACTCGGTAAAAAAAAACAGTTCCCAAAATTTGGGAGTCAGTACGTTACGCGTTGAAACTTTACAATCAAGGAACACTGTTGTTAAAACAGGACGGATCTTCGTATCGGATTGCTTCGGTAGTATTCGCCTCGGGGAAATCTGAAAACAAAAGCGTAAGTATCAGCAAAATTGTGATGGTCGCGATGTTATTTAAATACAAAAGTTAGACAAGTCCAATCAATTTGAAACGAGGAAGGAAGGACTCAACTTGAGCCCTCTACTGTTTGCGTTTGAACGTGAAAATCGCATCCAGAAATAAGTATCGGCAAAATTATGACACGATGTTGTTTGGAATTCAAAGAGCACATGTCGGTGGAGAGTTTGAAATGAGGAAAGTTACTACGCAAACTTGACCCCTCTACTATTTGTGAATGTGATTGCACAAAATAATTAAAAAAAAAAACATCAATTAAGGAATACTGAGGGTTAAGTAAAAAATGAAAAACCTGTTACTTACATGCAGCCATGCTATTTGGAACACAAATGAATCAGTGGAAAGTAGCCCTTGTAATTAAAATGAGGAAAGTAATCAGACAAGGAGAGTATGTACTTGGGCCCTCTACAGTTCGTGATTGAAGAGGTTACTAAAAAATATTAACAAAAGAACAACCAAGGTTACATAAACCTAAGGCCAATGAAAGTGAAGGTGAGAAGTCTATTGCATGCAACAATAAGGAAGATCGAGGACCATAACGTTGAAATGAAGACCAAGAAGTCGAAAACTATCAAGTTTCTGTGATGCACAGTGAGAATTTTATTTCATTGATTTTAAAGTGCACCAAGGAAAGCCGCAGGATCAAAGTAATACGAGAGGCCAGAAGTAAACTGCGAGAAACGAACAGACCACTTTTTGACGTTTAAAAGCAACCGATTGGAACAGAAAAAGAATAAAATAAATTTCACGCTTCTGGAAAGTGAGAAGAGAGGAGGACCCGTTACAAAAGAAAAGAAAATTAAAAAAGTGGGAAGCAAGGAGATAAGAGAGGCAAGAAGTAAGTCGTAAAAATCTACGTTGAGGGCAAAAAGTCATGACGTTTAAGGCCAAAAGACTAGAACGAGAAGAAGAAAGAGAGAAATAAAGACAAATTAATACATTTCAAATGTTTGATGTAATCTACTTTATATCAGCAGAGTTCTGTCCCGTAGTAGTCAAAATATTTGAAATAAAGATTGATGAAGACAATAAAAAAAGGGAAACAAAAGAAAATTAATGAATTTTACTCATCTACAAATTAAGAAAAGAGGGGGTTCCGGTATAAGGCGAGGAGCAGAAAGTCTTGATGACTATAGGCATTTGACGTAACGATTGGAAGCAGGAAGAAATAAAGAAAAATTAACACATTTCAAAACCAGAAAAGAGGAAGGACAACCTGGATGACCAAACGCAAGGAGTTAAGAGAGCCAAAGCGTAAGTGATATGGAGTATATAATGTCGACGAGGGGCAGAAAGTCTTGATGACAACGCATTTGATGTTAAAGAACAAAAGATAGAAAGGGGAAAAAAATAATGAAAAAGTAACACATTTCGAAACCAGAAAAGAGTAAGTCATTGAAGTAGGTAACATCGAAGAAGGGTAGAAAGTTTAGATGATTAGGCATTTGACGCAAAGATTGGAAGAAGAAAGAAATGAAGAAAAATTAATACATTTCAAAAACAGAAAAGAGGAAGGCCTAAGACAAACTGAATGAGCAAAGGCAAGGAGTTAAGAGAGTCAAGAAGTAAGTAGTAGGAGAATATGTATAATATCGACGAGGTCTTTATCACTACGCACTTGATTTTTAAAAGCAAAAGATTGAAAGGAGAAGGAAATAAAAAAAATTAACAAATTTCAAAACCAGAAAAAAGGAAGGCCTAAGACAGACTGGACGATCAGTTAAAAAAGGCAAGGGCCAAAAG
The DNA here is from genome assembly GCA_958336345.1 of Dorcus parallelipipedus. Taxonomy (NCBI): domain Eukaryota; kingdom Metazoa; phylum Arthropoda; class Insecta; order Coleoptera; family Lucanidae; genus Dorcus; species Dorcus parallelipipedus. Next base: position 36,673,258 of record OY284480.1, read on the forward strand.
ATTGGAATGATAAAAAAATAAAGAAAACTTGCTTCTAGAAAGTAAGAAGAGAGGACGACCGTCATAAGAGAGGAAAAAAATCACTAAAAAGAAAGAACGATCGTAATAAGAAAAGAAAAAAATCAGAAAAGAGGTAGGGCTAAGAAAAAGTGGATGACCAAAAGTATGGAGTTAAGAAAGGCATTGGGGTATTTAATATCGACGGGAGGCAGAAAGACTGTATGATTCCACGTTTGACGTATATAGGCAAAAGACTGGAAAGAGAAAGAAATAAAGAAAAATTAACTCATTTCATGCGCTGCAACTCTCAATTTTTTTTTGAATTTATGAACGAAACTGTTGAACTAGACTAACTAAGGGAAAACAATTAGGAATTAAAATTATTTGTTTACGCAATTGCTGTTTAATCTTAAAAATTATATTAAACATTCAAATCAAATCACTTGCATCCTGAATAGAACTGCGTATGAAACTGATTCTATTATTTTATTAACTTTTTCAGAGAATTTCTCACATTTTAGTGGGAACAATTTTACCAGACTTTTTTCTCTAATTGTGAACCCCCCTCCATCAGTTTTCTTACATTTAATAAAGTTACTCACTACTTTATTTAAAATTTTTAATATTCAGCATCTAATTTTTTTTGTCAAATTCTTTCAACAATATGATTTTGATAAAAAAAACACTACGCTCCTAAGATATCGGAAAACCCCTACATTGAAAGAAATTCATAGACATTTCAAAACTTTTCAGAAGTACTATTAAACCAGGTGTCTCAAATTTAGTGTTATAGCCAATATCTTCCTTAAAAGGCAAGATAAAAAAGATATTCGGGTATTGTTGAAAATGACTTGCAATCCTCTACAAGATAGAGTACCTACTTAGAAGTAACCCCTAAACATCAACCCCTCAAAAGCTACTCCCATCCCATTTCTTTTTCAAATAGAACCCTCATTCCTTAATAAAATATTTCAGATTCTGATTACAACGGTATAATAATTTTCTAGTCAATTTTATTTTAAAAAATTGTATAATATTTATAGAGGCATCTTAGGTAGGTATCGTGAAATGGGGTTACTTTGATCAAAATGAAAATTTCATTGCATCATCACACCATAACTATCACCTTATTACCATGCGATACATCAATACATCCATAATTTATTTTTTCAGTTAAAGTCTAATAGAAAATTACTGTTGCTTATACTGATGTTTTCTGAATCTAAAATACTTTATTAAAGAATAAAGAAACTATAGGGGTGTTATTTAAAAAAATGGAGTTGGAAGTAGTTCCTAAGGGGTTGGTGTTTGAAAGTTACTTTTAATTACTTTATCTTGTAAAGCATTGCAAGCCATTTTCTTCAAGACCTGAGTAGTTTTTTTTTATCTTACCATTTAAGGCAGACATTGGCTGTAACACTAAATTTGGGACACCTGGTATTTTAACGGAAATACGTAATTTCATTGCCAGAGTTTCCGGTTTCAATCGAGTGACGGTTTCCCTTTTACCGACATTGCAAAGAAATTTGGTGAAATGCTGCTTTTCTTATTGTCATTGCCGCTGGTGTTTCGTCAAGATATCATCATCGACAGGAACATCGGCAGCTGCAAGCATCTTGAATTTAAAAGCTCTTTTGAAGATGGCAAACAGCTTCAAGTTACTTCACGTATTAAACAAAATCATAATTACTTCTCCGGGCTTGAAATCTTACATTATTTGGTTCTCTTGGTTAACAATTTCTTCTCTGTGTTGATACGAAACGAAATAATTTAATTTAAGGCATTTCTCCATTAATTCATTGTTGTTTTTTGGTTTTGAAACAAAAAAAATTGACATCTTTTTAATTTAATGTGTTTTATTTGCCCATGGAATTTCTTTACTTGTTCCGCTCCAATTAGGTTTCAGTCGCAATAAATTAAAATAGACCCGACTGCCTTAATTTTAATAGTTTCTATTCTCATTTATAAATTATTTTCTCCTCTTTTAAACCGAGTGATATATTTTTTTTATAGAAGCAAATAAGAAGTTATTTTTATTTAATTTTTTAACTTGCAACACTGAAGTAAATTAATTAATTCAAGTGACGCAATTTAATTACTGTATTTTTTATTTCGCCAGCAAGTTCATTCCGTGTCAATAAAATTATAACATTCCGCAATTAATTTTTTTTCTCTCTTCACCTAATTGTAGAAGTGATTTAACTTCTAAAATCAAAGCTATAACTTAGATTTCTAATCAATCAATTTGACCGTTTTCATTAAAGAAAGAGTTTAATTGATGAATTTATTTTATAAACTATCACATTTCCTGTTTATCTAAAAATATTTTGTTATTAATTTGCTTTGTAAATAACACACTCTGAATGAAAATACTGAAAGGTGCGTCATTTTCTCAGTAGGATAGAATTCGGCGAATGATTTTGTTTATGTTAATTATCATAGATAAACGGATTTGCCGATAAAAAAAAGATTAACTACGCGTTTTCGATTAATCACATATATATGTAGAATATGATTTAATAAAATGTCTTCGTCAATGAAAAAAAAAATCTCACATCTCGCCCACGAGAAACTCATTAGCATGTCGAACTCTCCTCCTCAGAAACAATGATATTTTCGAGTTACGTACAGTTTAGGCCAATGCGCCCTGACCGCCCAATACAATACAAACAAACAAAAAAAAACTCGAGCGACTTTTCATACCTTTATACGAGGGGGTGATAAAAAAATCCTGAAAAATTCACGGCACGCTTTGTCTCTTCGAAACTCAAACCGACATCGACACTTCGCAACTCAATCAAAGAAAAAAAAAGAGCGCTAACGCTCGGTCACTTGATCGGACGCAAACTAAAAGTACGTGCACAGGTGTACTGCCAATCCGATTACGACTACCTGTCCGTTTGAAGCTATGCGAGACGCCGGTTTCTGCGCATGCCTCCAGGTGAATTACGGAATTCGACTATTTTAAGAATTCTATCGATCCTGAGGGTTTCCAGTGAAGTGCCTACTACTAGATAACAACACTATTGATTCGGTTTCTTCCCATAAAAGTGGGTTACGCTGTAAACTTTGCCATTTCAGCTAAGGGCTCGTTTTCGAACGGCTTTCCCAACATACATGGAAGCATTTCGCCTTCTAAAGAATTCGAAAAGAATTATGCATTCCAGGCATTCAGTTAAAAGGCGAATGAAGTTTTATTTCACATTCATTTTTGCACTTTTTGTTTCTTCTTTTATTCAGCAAACTGTCGAAGGGTAATTCTTGTATGACATTAGCATTAGCAATAGCATGGATAGATTGTATCAATGAATCAGCGCACGATTTGGTCGTTGGCAAATAATTGCGTATAGCAGGTAAAGGACCAATCTAAAGGAACGCCGGATTCAATAGAATTGGGATCAGAACATTCGTTATTTTGTTACATGAAGAAATGTCTTCTTCTCAGGCATCTCTTCATTTTGAAAACTTCATTTGTTTCAATGCTTAAGGTTTTTTGACGATTTTTTCACATCGTCTCTGAGATTTCTTTCTTTCTTTGACATTAAAGAGATCCACACAGAGAAGAATTCGTGCACTGCAAGAAAGCAGAATTTTTTAGTCAAAACCAATCCAATGAAAGGCATTTTTGTTTGGGTTTCCTCAAAGAACCAATGTCATTGACCTGTTCAATTGAAATGCGCTTTCGTTGAAGAACAATAATCGTCGCTCAACATATGTTGCGTTTTCACTCTTCGGCCACAATTAGACGTAATTATCCGCGTCCAATCGATCATTTCATACGTAAAACATAATTGCGCCAGTATCGAACAAATTGGTCGATTGCCGTGGTGACAGGTTGCCTAGGCAATAAACAAAGTTCCAGTTCCAACGCCGACCTAATCTTTTCGGTAACCCTCAACTGTTCCTCTTCGCCTTTTGTTTTAACAATGGATAAAACCCAGGCGAAGCCGTTAACGGCCCAAGAACAACTGGAAATGGATATAATGGCGGAAGCGGAATTGGCAAGGCTCCAAAGACAAGTAAGCGAAACGCCCTCTCTTCCTCTTGTGATCACCCGACACTCTTTTGCAGTATAGAATTATGGAAGGAGATAAAAACGCATTCTTCGAGGAAACCACCAACAAACTCAAAAAGCAAAAGAAGATGATCGATTCCCTGAAAAAAGAGCACAACGACTTGATGGCCGACCTATCCGTGACGACGTCTTTTTCGAACAGGCGCAAGGACATTCGCGATTCGGTCGAAATCAGAAAGCTCCTCGACAACTACGACACTTACGTCGAAGCCATCAGAAAAGAGAAGGCCGGCATCAAAGAAGTCGACTATCAAATCAGGAAAGTCGAGAAACAGGTGGGCGAGCTTCGCGCGAAGCAAGTCACCGAAAAGCAATGCCAAGAGAACATAGCCGTCGGCAATAAAAACCTGGAAGCGCTGCAGAACAAGCTCGACACGACCATCAAGAGATTCTGCTCGGTCCTGGCCGAAAATAAGAAGCTGCGCGTCCAAATTGATCACCTGCTAATAGAAAGGTGAGTCAACTCAACTCAGCTTGTTCGCCCCAATTGAATTCTGTTGGTTCCTACGAGATCCCAATTCAACGCCATCTGGGAGAAGTTGTTGAACAATCTGCATAACGGCAAGAAAATTATGATCGAGTTGATCGAGCAGGCTACGGTTGCTTACGACCAGCGCGAAGAGTGGGGCCAAAAATTGCAGGCGTTGAAAATCAGAGCCCAAAACGACCTCTTGTTTCACACTCAGGTAAGTAAATTGGGCTTGCTCAACTACCGCCCCCCCTTTTATAAACGGGAATTTAGGAAATGCGTGAGCTCTTTCGCCAACTCGATCACGACGCGAATTTGCAAGACTTCCTCAGCGTAAAAGGTCAAAAGCGCATCATGAGAGACCTCGAAAGGAAGGAGCAAATGAAACGGCAGGAGGCGAAGGAGAATTTAGAGCGACAGTTGCAAAATTACAAAGACACGCTGACTAAGATTCAGGTAGGTCCTTTAAACTCGGGCTCACGCGCAAGTGAACTAACGCGCGGGTTCTTGAAGGAATTCGTGGGGGAAGAAGACATTCCAAAATTGGTGGCGCAGTTCCTCAAGCAGGAGGAGGAGAATTTTGCTTTGTTCAACTACGTTAATGAGTTGAATCATGAACTGGAAATGTTGACGGATAATCTTGCTGATTTACGCGAGAACATAGGCAAGCCCCTAGCTTGGATCTCGCAAGCTTTTCTTAAACCTTGGTGTTTCAGAGGAACAAATAAAAATAAACGAATCCACAGAGGAACAACAAAAGGATACTTTGGAGTCTTTACGGAACGACCTCCAAGTTGCCACGCTGGAGGTAACTGAGCCATGAAACAAACAAAAAACTCGAAGTAATTTTTCGTGCACTTACAGGCCGACGAGGAAGAATTAAGGTTACACAAGGAAAAGGAGAAGTTAAGCAAAATGATGTCTGGGATTGAGAATCTTTTCATAATCGTCAAGTGCGATGCAGCACCGATTTTAGAATTACTGGGTGAGCTTGGGGTGAGATTAGTGACCTTAAGTAAGACCTTAGTAAGTGAGTATGTCTTCAGGTGAAAACGGACACATTAATAACTACAACGCCCTGTTGTACTTGGGTCTTTTGGAAAATAAGGTAAACGAGTTGGCGAAGACTGTCCACAGTAATGGCAAAACGGTACGTAATTTAGTTGCTTAATTAGAGATTTTATTCGGCTGGTCGCGTTTTTACTTCAGAGTTACTTTTCTGTTCCAAAGAGGGAGCCACATTACAGTCAACTCTCACTTATCAAAATTTCTTAGCGCATCAAATTTAAAACAAAGTTTACAGGCTAAGGAATGTAGTTTATTAATTTATGCAAAGCTTTGGCATCTTGGGGGTGATAAGAACACAATATATTTATGATTTAATTCAAAATTGTACAGAGGGAGCCACACTACAGACAACTGTCATGGAAACTTTTTTTTCTCAAACGCGACCAATCATATAAAGCCTTTTAGTAATCTAGGAAGCCGTGTTTAAACTTTACATGCTTTATGAAATTCTGTAGGTGACGCTGCAAGGAGTTTAGATGAGAAAGTATTTGTGCTTCGTACTTTTTTTTAATACCTTCAAGATTCGACGCAATAAAAGCCTTGTTTTCTTTCAATGTTGTTTTCTTGTTGTTTCTTTCACGAAGCAATAGCGTTTCTCTTTGAAGTTATTTTCTGTTAAAAACCTGATTTTGAAGTTAGTACTTTTGAATGATACACCAGGTGAGCCAAAAATACTGTCGTCTGTATGAATTTTGGTGCGCGATGTATCTGGTGTTTTCTTTTATTAAGAGTTGGCAAGTAGTTAGCTCTAGTGTTGCCAACTTGCTGAGTTTTTTTTTCAAATCATTAGGGATTAAACAAAGGCTGTTTTACATTGACAGTTTATGCATGAACTAATTCGTGAAGTCGCTTCATGAAGAAGTTGGACATTTGTAATGCAGCAAATTTGACGTCAAATAAATTCATGAATTTCTTCATCAACTTATTCACGAATTACAGCAAGTTCTATTTTTCGTCAATATTTGCGTAAATACAGCGGTACCAACAATAGAAAACTAAGGTTATGGTATTTATTTGTGTGGCAGTGCAAATCATCTGCAAATTCTTTCGCTATGTTGGTAATGTCTATAAACGGCAATTAGGATCAAAGAAATTCATCAAAGTCTTCACTAATGTAACACGAAATGCGTTCATGAATAAATTCACGAAGAAATTTATCAAGAAATTCATGAACTTATTCACCAATCAATTGTTAAGCCCGCAATACATGATCATAAATTACATGAAATTTACATGTAATTTATGACAAAACCTATATTTTAACGTGTATAGCGAGCAAAAAGAATTACATGAACTTATACATGTAAAATTGGCAACAAAGAGCAAGTTCTATTTCTCAAGGTTTTTGACGTGAAATTTTAGTAAATTCTAGTGACTTTAATTGTTGCTGTTGGCTTTAGACGAAAGAAGAACGACTTCACCTTGGTATATGTTTATAACATAACCTACATTAATCATACGTTATGTTACTGGTTAAATGCTGGTTAATCCAATCGGTTAATTTGTAGTAAATAAGAAACATGTGGACACATGAAAATACTTCACTTCTTGTACAGTTGTATGAACAGAATGAATGTTTATATATGTTTAATAATGTTAATTATAAAAATAAAGTGAAGCGAAGGAAAGCTTTACAAGAAATTACTACGCACTTCAACAATTTGTGCAACATTCCCAGCTGCTCAAAGAAAATAATATGAAGTTAGAAGCATCAAAGAGTCACCATTGTCACCAACATTAACATTCTAAATTACTATTTAGCAGAACACCCTTTTATTAATATAATTGAAACGAGTATTGCAACTTACAATTCATCAATAATTACACAGATGATTACATCAATTTTTACGTGAAATTATTGGAACATGTATTGCCTGCTTTAGTGTAAAACAGCCTTAAGGAATTTTTTTCCATAAAAGGGAACTGAAAGCTGAAAGCCCCTGGACAGCTCAGAGTTACTCTTTTATGTATTAAAAAAGCCCACTTATGTAACAATTCGGATATGTTGTAGAGTAAAAGAATGAGGTTATGTACGCACTTTAAAAATACAAAGCTATTTAAGTACAAAAAATCAAAATTTTTCGAATCCGATACCCTATTTTCAAAATAACGATACATGGTGCCCAATTTAGATAGTGACGCCTTAAAAATTTAAAATAGGCAACTCATTGTACACTGTCAAAAATTTCATGGTAAATTTACCTGAATAATCATTGGTTGTTTGTGGCCAGCAGGGTTGGGACGTAGAAAATGAGACGTATAAATACCCATTAATTACGCGTAGATTTTGTAATTATCTATATCGTAAAATATGAATTAACTACTTTAAAAATTACGTTGTTTTCTACTTCTTCATTTTAAGGTTATAATTAATTAGTTATACACAAATTAATATCTAATTTTATGTAAAATGGCTAAAATTGTTGTATAGAAGAATTAAGAAACATGAAAAACGCAATATTTATTTATTTCACATATCAAATAACATTCATTTTGAGGTTAGAAATGTGACATTTCACATAAACTACGTCGAGTAATAATTACATTTGACTACATCCAGGCGTAATGTAATGTAGAAAATATTTTTTACATGTAGTTTTCCCAACCCTGGTGGCCAGCAATAATCGTGGTAAAAATACTGTAAAAATACAGGTAGGTAAATTTACATATATTTTTACCATTTCATGGTAAATCTACATGTATTTTTACAGTATTTTTACCATGATTATTGCTGGCCACAAACAACCAATGATTATTCAGATAAATTTACCATGAATTTTTTTACTTCCGTGTTTTTGGTATGTTATGAGAATACGGTGCTATTTCTGATTTGATCGATGCGTTGCCTTTTCTAAAACCTTCAGGGGGCACTATTTAAAATGGGCACCCTGTATAATACGACTAAGTTCCAGAACGTTTCTTAAAGTATCTGTTAAAATGACCCTTGCGTATGTTTTTAAAACGATCATCTCTGGACTGACACAAAGAAATGACTTGGGTTGTTATGAGCCGTTCAACAGCGCCATCTGAAGAAAAATTCCGTAAGTTTTTTCGTTCGTTTTTATTTGTGAAACTACTAAATTCTGCTTTGTTGAGTTTTTTAATATTATTGTTAAATCTACATGTATAGTTTGTTTGTTTTCTTTGTTTTGTCGCCTTTCCATCCAAACAGTTTTTTTTTTTAATTTGCATTACATAATCTACTGAATTGCGTCTTTTGTTTTTATTGGTGCTTCCTCATAGTTTTTATTTATTCATTTTCAAATTTATTAATAAATTGAATTGTGTTGTAATATCGATCGTCTTTCTTCATTCATTCATTTCTTCATTCATTCTTTTCAAATTGTTTTTTTTTTCAAATTCATTATTAATTAACTTTATGTACTTGCTTTTAACGATTTCTGTTTAATTTATTCCTGAATGTAGTAACAAATTTTAGGGATTTTCTGTGTTGAAAAGGGATTTCTGCTTTCTACACCTTGGTAACACTGCATGTCACTAAAAGAAGTAACCAAAGTAAACAAAGGCGCGTTCGGTTTTATTCGTCATTGGTTTTATTTGCCTATCATGTATTTTTGTAACAAACATTGAAATATTTTATATCTATGATGTATTTGTCTTAACTCTTGTACCGCGTGATTTTTTAAATTTTTTTATCAACTCTTGCCATGGAATTTGGACGGTATATCGTAGCTTTACTATAAGACAGCATAAAGAAGTGCAGTGACGTACTTTTCACTTAAGCTAAGACATGCCGCCCAGATCTCATGGCAAGAGTTGATAAAAAATTTAAGAAATCACTGGGTATAATGCATTTTCGAATATTACGTTAAAAATGTGTTTTTTTCTAATAAAATTAATTCTGCTTATCGTGTTAATGTCACTGATTATCGTATTATTATTATTATACATATATTATAGTTGGGGTATTTTATTTTAAGTATTACCATAAGCGTAGATTTGGTTGCCTAATTTGGGTGATTAAGGAATACTCGGAAATTATTGAAAACCCGGTATTAAAGAATGAAATTGCCGGTATAGTAGAATTCTGTAATTTTTATTGTTAAACTAATAGCGTTTTCGATTGACCGCTTTAGTGCGCACTCAGTTTATCTTCATCTCGTGTTATTACATGAAGTTAAAAGAAGATGCAAATACACTGAGTGCAACCTGTGCACGTGAATCGAAAACGCTATAACACATCTTAAAAAATTGCACAAGCCGAATTTGGCTATTTATTGGTAGTGGGAGATTGGAAATCAAAAGTATTGAAATATTTTTATTTCTTTAGACGTAAGGTCTGTTCGGAGTTACTCTTAAAGCTGTCAAATGTAGTTTTCGGTCAAATTCGTTAATCTCGCGCCGAAAGACTTCGAATTTGACTGAAAACTACATCTGACAGCTTTTAGGGTAAAGCTAAGTTCACGTGCATTGCGGATACGCAAAATATTTATTGCGGATCGTTTCTAATTGGTTCAAAATTCAAAATGAACCAATTAGAAACGATCCGCAATAAAAATTTTGCGTATCCGCAATGCATGTGAACTTAGCTTAGCTTCGAGCAATACAGACGAACAGAAATTACGTGCAAAGAGCGCCTAACAAATGTTCAACGGTTAACGGTTTTTCTAACGGTTCTTAGCAACCACTGTTATGTTATAAATCATAATTAAATAGGTTTGTCTCCACATTTACGACGCAAGACTGTAAAACCGCCAGGAACTAGCAATATTGCCAACTCTAGAACTGGTATACCACCAAATCAATGTTGCAAAACCGCTGGAAACCGATCAATAATATTGAACATTTTTAGTTGTACCAAAGAAATCTATACCTTTTCAATTTCAATTTCGGAAAAAGTAACATTAATTTCAGAAAATATAATCTTAATTTCAGAAAAAGTAAATTTAATTTCGGAAATAGTAAGTTGAATTTCGGAAAAGGTAATTTCAATTTCGGAAAAAGTAAATTTAATTTCGGAAAAAGTTAATTCAATTTCGGAAATAACAGATTCATTTCGTTGCATTTTCTTTAATTACTAAAATGGTTAAAGGGCTAAAAACTGCCTTGGAAATTTTCGGTGGGCCATTCTGTGTTTAAATGACATTCAAAAATGAACACTAGGATGGAAATACCTATATAGAATCCCATGAAATGGAGAATCTGTTGTTTCCGAACTTGAATTTACTTTTTCCGAAATTAAATTGACATTTTCCGAAATTGAAAATTACCTTTTCTGAAATTCAACTTATTATTTCCGAAATTAAATTTACTTTTTCTGAAATTAAAATTATATTTTCTGAAATTAATGTTACTTTTTCCGAAATTGAAGTTGAAAAGGTATAGATTTCTTTGGTACAACTAAAAATGTTCAATATTATTGAGCGGTTTAGCAATATCGATTTGGTGGTATACCAGTTCTAGAGTTGGCAATATTGCCTTGGGGCTTGTTCAGTATGTCTTTAGACGCAGGCTTTGTTCAGTCAGAACTCGCGATATTTTGCGTTATTGTTGTATAGCGCTGCACTTTTTTTTTTTTTTTTTTTTTTTTTGCAATTATTGTCTTTCGGCATATAAGCCATTCCAGACATTCACGAAGATTTTTATAGCTGGGTCAAAGTCATTAAACACCACAAACATCCATGGTTAATAGCAGGATTCGAACCTGCGCCGCCGAGAGACACGACTTGCAAAGTCGGCTAGGCTACCGCTGCGCCAATCGGCGACCCAGCGCTGCACTTAAACGTAGCGAATCATAGCGGCTAAACAGGTTAATATTTGAAAGATGACAATTATCTAAAATTAAGATCGTATTAAGATCGATTCAGCGTTATCTCTCAGTCGAATATATACTGGGAAATCATAAATTACTTCAACCCACGTGACCAATTTGAATTAGATTTTGTTTTCTAGAAGTGGCAACACTGAGAAAAGTGAGGTTATTGTTTCAAATTAGCGTGTATTTGTCCTTGAGTTTCGTGACAAATGCTTATGTAAATTTCGATGCTTTCGTAAATCGCAGGCATTACATCCTCGAGTGATTTAATACATTGCATTGTTACCTACAGAGTACAACGTGTTGCCTATACGGCGGGGTCACACTTTGGTTGAAATCATTTGTGATTTCTCTGTACATGTTACGCTATGGAGCGCCGTGTAGGGCTTTGTAGTAGTGCTGGATTTTGGATATTCGCGGTGTACAGCATGTCACTCATGCAAATAGAGTTGCATAAAAAAATGTTTTCATTTACATTTACATTCAAGTTATGCAACTCTATTTGCATGAGTGACATGCTGTACACTGCGAATATCCAAAATCGGTTAACCGTTGCCCAGCACTACTTTGTACCAGTGCCCCTGGCTGAACACAACCATCAATACTGAGTAAAGTAAAGAAAGCTAAGATATGCGGTTCAAATTTCATACAACATTTCATGTTGCAATTTTCTACCTGAAAATACCCTGAAGTGCTCTGAGTTTATAGCTACCGCAGAAAGATGACGCCATCATTCAGTGGGTCCATGAGGGTTTTAAATGTCATTCCAATAGATGTCCACGACCTTACGGTGCTCGCTCTTATTTTTCTCTTTCCGAATTGAAGTTAGTAACGGCCCGTCGTTGTATTTGTTTACACATTTTCGTTATCGGGGAAAAATAACCTAAATCTGCGTTCAGCGTTATCTATTGCCGCTTCCAGGCTTATCGCAATGTCGATTCACCTCGATGTTCAGTCATGAAAACGACGAGAAACGCCGTACTTTTATGATGCACCGGTGCAGTGAAGTGAACCCAACCTATTTTACGTATATGGTGATAAACAACGAGAAGAAAGAAGTGCTCTTCGGGTCGCGCTTGTCGGTACAGTTCCGCTGTGATTGTGCCTTGATGTAGCGAACGTGTGTGTGTCTGTGTGCACTTGTCGCAACTTTGTTTGCTTTTGATCAAGATAGGCCATGAACTAGGATAACATGATTTTTTACAAAACATTCCTCACTTCTATTTATGTTTGCGTGGGTGAGTTTCACACAGTCGTTTTATTTAATTAATTATATCGGGGCGACTTTCACTCGCTCTTAAATTAATTACGGTGCAGTGCTCTGAGTCACTATCTCGAGCTAAGCAAAATAGAACATTTCTCAGAAATTATTCCTACTTATGTATACATAATATTCTACTCCTCGTCGACATAGATTCAAGTAAAGTTGTGCTTAGTTCACTTTTTTTAATCGTTTCATTTATTTAACGAGCAGGTACGCAGAAAGTAACTGCATATATAAAAACCAAAATCCCCATGACACACATGCACTGAAAAAAATTAATGATAAAATAATACAAGGTTTTGTTAATTATAATAATTTTTTAATTTTTAGTTTCCTATCTAATGCGTATATTTGTAATCATAATTTCATAGTTTATTTGTTAAATAAAAATAAATAGAGAGTTCATTTTTTAGAATTTCTAAATAAAAGGGAGACGTACAGTTTTTTTGAATCCAAGGAAAAATCTACAAAACGTATTTCTGTGATTTACATAGAATTTTCAAATTATTCTCATTTATTTAAAATTTATTTTAATAATATTTATTTAAATAATAGTTAAGGGGTGTATTGAGGCTCCTAATTAATTTACTTTTTTTTTTTTAATTTTCAAAGTAAATGGATACGTTCCGCTTTTTTTAATTCAAAAAAAATACTTGTAAGCATATTTCTGTGATTTACGTAGAATTTTCAAATTATTTGCAGATTTTTTAATTAAAAGTTTAGGAGAGCACTGACGTCTCTTATTAACTTAGTTGATTTTTTAAAAAATTTTGATTAAAAAATATATATCCAAGGAAATGTCTAGAAAAAGTAATTCTGTGATTTACAAACAATTTTCAAATAATTTTCAGATTATTTTAAATACATAATAGTTAAGGGGTGTATTGAGGCTCCTAATTAATTTAGTTAATTTTTTTTTAATTTTCAAATAATCGGGTACGTACAGTTTTCTAAATTAAAAAATTACCTACAAAACATATTTCTTTAATTTATATAGGTACATAGGTACATCATTTTCTGATTTTTGAAATATGTAATAGTTTAGGGGGCATTGACGTCCTAATTAACTCATTTTTTATTAAAGAAAAAAAAATTGTGTCCCAAGAAATGTCTACGAAAAGTAATTCTGTGATTTACAAAGAATTTTCAAATTATTTTCCGTTTTTTAAATAATATTAGTGAGAGCACTGACCCCTCTATCTATAACAGATTTTTTTTGTATTTTTAGAAATATATTTTCCATTACACGGAAGAACACTTTAGCTTGACCATCTGTATGTATGTATAATTGCAGCTCTTTCAAGAGAAATTGTTAAAAATCCAAAAGTTGAAATTTCTCAAAATTTCTTGTTAAAAAACCAAAATCCCCCCTCCCCTTAATTTTTTAAGACGGATATCAATTTAACTTGTTCGATTTGAACGTGAAAAAAATATTGAAATTTTATACGGGGTAGAATTAAGAAGGTAATTACATAATTAAAATCGAAGCGTCACTTCGCCTTATCCTTTTTTTAAATATATTCTAAATCTCTGTTTACCAGCGTAATTGTTAAATAATCTATGAAACAATCAATCTACAAGTACGCAGACAGACTCAAGATAATTTCACTAATATCCGAGAGAAACAATTATTCCTTTTATGTATGTACATATTTGGATTTTCGGAAACATTTTCAAAACTGCCTGTATTGAATGAAAAGCGAAGTTTAAACGGTTTACACAAAACTCGCCAGATGGCGCTGGACGAGACTCTTATTTACTCTTATTTAAATAATGCGTAGAAATGAAATCGACTGAAAAAACATTTTTTTTTGCGTTAATTCGTGAGTCACGTTCTGCAACACTCAACACATATCAATAATTCATAAAATACTGTTCGAGGGAATCTCAACAGATGACGCAAATTTGTAAATTACTACGTTGGTAACTTTAATATTTCATCAACAGACGGCGCTAAACGAGGTTACAGTTTAATCAAGGCGGTCGAGAAAACGTAATTATCTTCTGCCCCAACATTGTGAATCGACATAAAAAAAGTTAAATATCCGATGAACTAATTTTTCCTTTTATGAATTTGGATTTTCGGAAACATTTACGAAATCATATCGTATGAAAAAAACGAAGTTTAAACGGTTCACACAAAACCCGGAAGATGGCGCTGGACGAGACTATTATTTAAATAATGCGTAGAAATGAAATCGACTGAAAAAAACATTTTATTTTTTTGCGTTAATTCGTGAGTCAAGTGGCTGCAACACTCAACACATATCAAAAATCACAAAATACTGTTCGAGGGAATCTCAACAGATGGTGCTGATTATAAAACCCGTAAATCAGTAAATGACTCTGTTGATAACTTTAATATATCATCAACAGATGGCGCTGATTATAAAACCCGCAAGTTTATAAATTACTCTGTTGGTAACACTAATATTTCGTCAACAGATAGCGCTGAATGAAGTTACAGTTTAACCGAAGCGGTCGAGAAAACGTAATTATTTTTTGCCCTAACTTGCGAATCGACATAATTACTGCAAATTACTGTTCAAGGGAAAATTAACAGATGGCACTATTAATAAAACAACTATTTAAGCTGCGTTCGTTATTCAACTCCGTTCACTCTATTTACTCTTTTCGCACTCTAAAGAATGAGAGCGAATAAGTTTTAATACAAAGAAGAGTGGGACAAAAGTGCGAAAGCAGTAAGTGGAGTGAACGGAGTTGAATAAACGAACGCAGCTTTAGGTGTCTTCACGTAAAGTGACACGTACTGTATTTTTATCGAATTTGAGTTTATGTAAGTCTATTCGGACCACATTTTTTAAGCGGGAAGTTGAAAAACTGAAAAGTTTCAATTTGCGTATTAAAAATCTATCAATCATAAATTGCATTGCGCCAGCGCCATCTATGTAAATTTTGACGGACTGCAATTTTTTCGGCGCAAAATTTAAAACTATTTTTCTCCTTTTATTTCATTTATATTTCAATCGCTCTTCTCCTGTTTTCTGTTCATTCAATTTGATAGCTTTTTTACAGTTTCCTTTTGCTTCCCGTTGCTCCTTTTATTTTCGAACAATTCGTCGCTTGCTTCTTATCTATTTCTGTACAGACATACATATATGTATTTTAAACTAAAATTACAGTTAAAATTATTCAGGGTAACACATGAAAAAAGAAGAAAAAAATTCTCTGAAGAGTACAATAAATAAATGAATTGACCAAAAATAAAATGTTTATTTTGGTTGATAGAACGTCACCTTCCAAGTTCCTGTTTAATTGCATTGAAAAGTCATATATATTAAAATTTGATTGTCCGCGTGAGAAGGTCTCCGAGTAAATAAAAGAATACGTAAAAAATAACTGTGGCGGTCATGAAAAGGGTAGACCGACTTGACTTACTCGAAGGACCTTTTTTAACTTTAATTTGTTTTAAAATAATAATAATTTTTGTATATAAACTGAGTCTGGTTTATTTGGCTATTGAATCAGAACTGGTTGTACAAAGTGGTGTTACAAAGTATATATTGGTGTTTAGTTTCTAAGTACTAGAGTAAAAGCAAATCTCTAGGAATTAACGGAAAGAACTGAATGACTGTTGCTGTTCGGAGAACGGAGGAAACGTATTTTGTACAATAACTAAAGCAAAAAAATTTAACAAAACACAAACAAAAAACGGATTTTGTTTGGACAATAATGCGCCAACGCCATCTATGTAGTGTCCCTCTCCCCGCTCCCCTTAATTTCTTAATATAAAAATTTATTTGGCAAATTAGTTCCGAACGTGAAAAAAAATATACTGTTCTAAATTAAGATAAGTTTTTTTCCACAGTCCGCCTATGTCCTAAAATTTATTGAATCATGCATTATTTAGATGTTAGTAACCTGATGAAGGAGACTCTACAACCGAAACCGGTAACTAGAAAAATAAAATAGAAATATTAGCCAAACAAAATAAGCCAGAAGAACAAAGGCCATGTAATAATTTAACGGTGCATCTAATATTTCACCTAATTTTGACGTTTCGAAATTAAAAATTAATTTTCTTGATTTTACAGTACCTTTTATTCTATTTATTCAATGTTGAAAATTTAAAAATTTTACGCTATAAAACGTGATTTTTTTTTTGAATTAATTAAACATTTATTTTATATGATTTTTACTGTTTGAAAGGGTTTTGTTTTTTTCTCTAATTTGTTTACTTTTCAACATGTGCAGGGCTTAACTTAGCCTTAAAATAAAAATCCTCACTCTTGTAGGTTAGAAGAGAAGGGACTAATTTGTTTTTGTTTCGGCATCAGTAACAACTTAAATATACAGGGTGTTTACGGTCTTCTCTGTATCCTTTTAGGGGGCGATAGTACACCTCAGAAGGAGTCGATAAACCTTAAAACGCCTTAGTAAAAGTCGTCTCATAACCGAGATAATAAATCTTTTATTTTTTACATTAAACAGTTAATTTCTTTTAAACTCTAGTAATCTACTACTTAATCAGCATTGTCTACTACAAAACATGTTCGAAATTATCACCATGTTGTTGTATACAAAGTCTTGTTTGGCGTGCCCACGACTCCACATACTGTTCAAGGCCCAAACCTTCTTGACGAATTTTTAGTCAAAAAAGGTGATAGTGGTGATAGTAAAACAAGTGCATAAGAAAGCCTTTAAAGCACGCGCGACGGGTTTAAAAGCGCGACGCGCTCGTGTAGATGCAGAAATGCTCGTAAGAGACATCGAAATTGATCCACCCTGTACATATCATAAATATGTGGTTTATGAAGTCATGAAATTGTTTCCATGACGATATACAGAAACGTTAAACGAGGATGATTATTTTGAACTTAATTGTTTGATTGTGAAATGATTGGAAATGACTTTTGCTTTAAATTTTTTTGTTGTGTTTCTTCATCGTTTATTTAATAAACAAACACCCTTATCCTTCTTCATAAATACGTTGAAATTACTACTACATTATTATTCCTTGTAACTACAAAGTTACAATTTGAATTTAAGAAAGTTCCCGTGGAATTTATTTCAATACGTTGAGGAAATTCAGCATCACTATGTTGGCAACACTACTCTGATATTTTTGTGCAGAGCCCCAAATTCTGTGTAAAAAATAGAGGTGTAATGCCTTTCGTCAGAAATTGATTATTGTGTGTACTTAATTTAATTACAAGGAAAACCCATTCAGAATTGAATAAAAAATATCTTTCTGTCCCAAAATCCAACAAGAAAATTTAAAAAATTGAGAACGTTGAGAATTGGAATTGGACACGACCAATAGGGTGCGCGCGCGTCTATTTCGCGATGGGCAGATTTTCAGCGGCATAGTTTCGAATTATTCACGGCACATTCCGTAACTGAAAACTATTTCATATGAAAGAAATTAAGATTACCTTTGAAAAGATGGTTTTCAATCCAAGAAAATAACGTCAATTTTGAGGATTACCTTTGAGATGTCTTAACGGATAGTACAGATTATGAGTTTAAAACTAACGTACACGTCAGCAAAATCGTAAAAATTACTTATAATTAGTTCGAGTTATGTTATTTATCACTCTGATACTTTGTACATAACCTCAAATTTTGTATAAAAGAAAGGTATAATCCCAGAGTTTCTTTCGTTAGAAACTGATTAATGTTTAATACTTACAGGCAAAATCAATTCAGAATTGAGCAAAAAAGGCCATTTCGTTCCAGAATTCAGCAAAAAAGTTTCAAAATTGAGACCGCTTGGTGCTGAAAAATTGAAACCGACACGACCAATAGAAATCGCGCGCGTATTTGGCGGTCAGCCAATGAGGCCGCAGATATTCGGCGGTATAATTTTGAATTACCATTTAATTTCATATTTGCAAATTGTTTACGACTGCATTTTTATTTCGACCGTAAATGATTTTTATTACAACATTATTAGTAATATATGCTACCTCCCCTTCTTGAAGCGTTTTTTTTAATTGCTACATTCTTTTATACACTCACTGCTTTAATTTTTTTTATCTCTTGTAGAATAACCGAGAAAAATGTAATTTGAAAAATTAACTATGTATACCATCCGCGCCCCCTCCCCTCCCTCAAATGTATTTTTCAAAGATTTATGTCGTTTCTTATTAAATTCGTTCCGCTTTTATCTTTTTTGTTTGTAAACTTCGCTTAATTTTTTTTAGTTTTATACACCAGGTGATTCAGTTTGGTATTCGCGCCCCACTAACATTTTTATTTCTATTTTTAGGAAAAAGACATTCGGTTTAAATAGTATAGGTCTCCTAATAGTTTATTTGACAGCGTGAAACAATATGTACTATGTACTTCCGGTTGAATTCTAGATCGAAATGATGTAAAGTATTCCATGTACAGGGTGATTGAAATTCGAGGGAAACATGGGGATCTCGCTTATTATGAGAGATAGAGAATTAGTTAAATCGAGTCAAAGTTTCATGCTCATTAATATTCTGTTAAGAAATTTGAAATATTTCGAACAGTTTCTTCGCAATCGGAGAAAAACTTTTTTCAAAATCTGTGAAAACATTCCTAATCAGCATAAACTTTGCCTCCACTTAACCAATTTTCTATCTCTTATTTTAAGCGAGATACCCAGGCTTCCCTCAAATTTCAATCACCCTGGAATATCATCATTTCGATCTAGAATTACCTAGAGTGTCCTATTTAATATTTTTACTTAAAACCATTTCCGCTTAAACCGGAAGTAGTACATATTGTTTCATGCTGTCAAATAAACTATTGGTACCTACACCTATATTATTTACACCAAATGCCATTTTCCTAAAAATATAAATAAAGTGCGAATACTAAACTGAATCGCCCAGTGTAGTCGAGAAAAAAAATTAATTGCCCCTCCTCCCTTCATCCCTTAAATAATATTGTTCGTACTTTCGTGTGAGAGTAAAAGGGTATTATAAGAAACGTCAAAGTGATACATAAGTTTATTTGTCATAAATTTAAAAGTTGTAAGGTCGACGTGAGCAAGTGCGTATTTTTTCCCCACCTGTATACAAAGAAAAAGGACCAAAGCCTTCTTTTTATTTAGTAATTTGCATTATGAAATGTCAAGTAAATGTAAGTAACGAGTAGTTTACTTTTTTTTTAAACATTTGATTTATTGGCGGATTTCTCTTTTTTTGATAAAGAAACTTAATATTGTAGGTACATATAAGGTATCCATAAAAAATCATCATAGCGTAAGTGGTTACAACAAACATTGCGTTTCGATTTATATTATACAATAACTTGTACTTCCAGTTGTGCCAATCGCAACGTTTTAATTTCCTGGAGGAATTTGCCCTATTTTTTTTAAGTTAACTTATTTATTTTTGAAAGTTTCATGACTCCCCAGTATTCTCTGATTGTGTAACTTAAAAATCGCATTTATTTTTACACTTTTATTAGGAGACTACATTCTACAGCAGAAGTATAAATAAATAGATTGCGCCATTTTATTCGACTTAAAAATTCATATATAATTCGTTACAAAATATTTACAAGTGACTTAGACGAAACGTTGTGTAAGTCTCTGCCTTAAACACAATCTGTTGGTTTTTGTCACAAACATCCGTTTCCCCAACAACCACACCAAGGGATTTTCCCCGGGACGGGAAAATTGGACATGTTGGACATTTTCCTCATTTTGATGGTACCACAACTGCTCAGGCTGTTGGTACGTTCCCGATCTGAGTTGCCACAATCATCGCACATATTAAACCCCAAAATATTCGACCGATCCGTGCAGACGCTGAAGCTACGCTCCCGGTGGAATCTGTCGTTGCTGATGGTGCTTCGCCTGTTACGCATCTTCTCGTTCTTTTTGTGCTTTTTATGGGGCTTCTTCGATTCGTCTTTTACGTGCACGTGTTTTCGATCGGGGCTCACCGAGGAGCTCTTCCCTTGCTTCTTATCTTGGTTTTTCGTCCCCTCGACGCTCGACAGTCTTTCGACTTTCCCATCGATGGCGGCGCTGGTGGGGGTTTTGGGTTCATTACTGGAATTCCTTTTGTCCGACTTCGAGGTATCAGCAGAGCTTGGGGTTTTAGGTTCGCCCCCCAGCTCCAAGTTAGATCTTTTAGAGTCGATGCTGGGCGTCTTTTGGTGTTTGCCTTCCGTGGTGAATTTAATATCGAAGAGTGAGTGCTTCTTATCCGAGGGTGTTGGAGGTTCAGACGCTTCGGTGCTCTTGCTCTTTTGGGTCTTGTCTTTTTTCCCCTTGAAGTGTATCGAAACCTTCCGACGGATGCTCATTTTGGGCGACTTGACTTCCGCCTTCTTTTCTTGCTGGCTTTTAACAACGTCATTCTTCTGCACCTTCTCTTCTTCCTTATCATTTTTGCTCGTCTTGAATTTTAGATTCTCCTCGTTTTCACTCGACGCGTGTCCCGAGCTCAACTCCAGCAGATTAGTTTTCGAGTTGTAGACCTCCGACTTCTTCGACTCGAGCCCTTTGTTCACGTAGTTGTCCGGGTTGTACCGGGCGTTGAAGAAATCCGACGTGCCCGAGTCTTTGAAGTTTCCGAAGAAGAAGGGGTTTTCGTTTTGGGCCAAGTTTGGACTCGGGGTTAAAAAAGGCACGGGGGTTTGTAGGTTTTCCGGCGGATAAAATAATTCCGGCGTTAGATTTTCCGACGATTTCGCTTGGATGTTTTCACCGCTGATATTCATGTATTTCTCGAAACCCAACAAGGGCATTGGGGTTGGCATTAAAACCACGTTCAGTTCGCTCTTGTACGGCTTGTTCTGTTGAGTCGCTTCCGCTTTCTCTTTTTCTTTCGCCTGGTGATCTCCGTTGTGCAAATTCGGATTGGACAACTTCAGAATATCTTGGGATATACTCTCAATGTCGTTCAACAACTCCTCGAGGTTTCCCCCGTTGCTGAAAGAGCTCGAGTTGAAACTCCGGTTGTCAGTTTTGACTATCAAGTCGGTGCTGGATTTGCTCAAAGAAGGAATCACGCTCAAGTTTTCGTAGATCGGGTGGACTTTCGTCGTGCATATACTCGAGGGTGGAACAAACTCGTTGACTTGTGGTTGGAAATACTGAGCTCCGAATGAGATCTGTTTGGGGTAAAGCGGGGGGAAATACTCGTTGTTGAGGCAGTCCTCGCAGCTCTTGCTGGTTTTGAGGGGCGCGAAAAAGTGTTTGGGACTCCGTTCCTGCACTGGGAGAGTACTCGATTTATTAAGCGTTTCGAAGCTGGGGTAACTCTGGTCGGGCTTGATCACGTGCGAGCCCCAAGTTTCGTTGGGGATGGAGTTTTTCTCCGAATTTTCCGTCGAGTTTTCTTCGGGGACGACGGAGAGGTGATCGAATTCGACGTGTAGGTTTTTTAAGTTGGTCTTTTGTACGTTCTCCAGGTTCTGGGACGTTTCGACTTGGTCTGAATCTTCGGAACCCGAAGTGCATGAATCCTGAAACACGGTTAGGGAAGTCAAGGTCAAAAGTTCTTTATGGCGACTTACGGTTTCGCTCGTGCACGTTGTGGAAGACGAGGAGAAGTCCATGTCTTTTTCCTTTAGGAGCTTGTCGAGCTTCTCGTATTCGTCCCTTAAGCACCAGATCTCTTTTTTCAGCATTTCGTTTTCCCTCTTCAATTTTTTTATGTCGGATTGGCCTTGAAAGAGTATTCAATTAAAACAAAAATGGCATTGCCTGAACCCTTAGGGGGGTTGATTTAGTGACGTGTGCGCATGCTCGGCTTGTCGAGGTTGCACTGTATTTACTTTTTACGAGTGAACAAATAAATTTTTTATTTACCTCAATCTAATATAAAAAGATTAAATGATTATATTCTCTCTATTTTTAATAAATATTTCCGTGTGTATAATCGATATGTTTACAACTGCCAAAAAGATTATTTGAACTAAGTGATTTGTGGTTCCATTTCAATTAATGTATTCCAAACATATTATTGCAAATGATTAATAAACGAAACGTTTCGGGCCAGATGTTTCGCATTTTGCGGCTGTTTTCTTATTTCCATTTCCAACTGCATGCATATTAATTTATTTCGCCGGATTTAATCCGAATTCGCGGCAATAAATATTCGATAATCGGCTCGGACGTTATATAAAGTAAACGCGCCCGCAATAAATCTATTTTCGGCCCTTTTAATTCATCATATTCGAAATATTAAAAGGGAAGTGTAAATATTAGGCCGCGATTTATTGACACTCTCGTTTAGCGTTAAATTTAGCGGGCCGCCCATTTAATTTTAGGGGGGGCCCGAATTGATGTTGTGAGCTTGGCCTAAAATAAAAAAAAAAGAAAAACGAGATTTTTTGGATGCGGTTCAACGAAAAGCGGTTTCGGGGTCAGGGTCTTAATAAGTGCGGTGCGTTTACCGCTGGCAGGCGTTTCTTTTTTTTTGCTAGAAGGTAGGTATTTGGGTTAGATTTGCGTGATTGTCCGAAATTAATAGGACGTGTCAAAATTCTTGCTTACCTACCTCTTTCGATTTCTGCGTTTATGTTAATTGTCTTCAGTCTTAGTTCTTCATTCTCATATATCATGCCCCGCGAGGACTTCCTGTCCAATCTAGAACAAAAAGAAAGAATAAATCTAAGCAAGCAGTAAAAAAAATGTAGGTATTGTGTTCGAACCACGCACATTCAGAGTTTGATTTAAAGATAAGATCTAAAATGAAAGTTCGTAGATAATAAAAACGTATTTTCCAAATTATTACGACTTTCAAATTCTATGGTCCAAATCAAATTGCGAGAGAAACGAATGGGGCAGGGTACCTCGTTTAATTTTGCATTGAAGTCACTAGGTAACTTACGGACGCAATAATAATAATTGTCGAAGACAAGGAAATCAAATTTAGTTTATTTTACGAAGTGAAAACTTTGGCTAATTTAAAAATTATTAGATAATTACCTACAGATTTTACAGTTATACAGAGTGATTCAAAATTCACGCAACCCAAAAAAATTTAACCGTTACTCCTTGGCGACGCGACGGTATAAGAGATAAGTCAGTCGATAAATATGATTATTCGTATTAGTTTGTTAATTGCAAGTTTTAAAAATTTTAATGAATTGAATTATGTGTACCATGTGTTCTTTTAATATTCCGGTAGCATTGGCTATGGAAGTATGTCACTAGTGTCCTGTCAACTCTCGAGTAAGTGTTTTCGTGTTTGTTTGCGTTGTTTGTTGGTTTTATACAAGGATAAGTTATTTTCAGGATTAATTTACTTTACATTTATTGTATGTATTACAAAATGGTTTTTCTACTTTGCGTTCACAATGCGTTCACCAAAAACAGTTTCAACAACGTGGCTCATTGTGAAACTGTTTTTGGTGAAATTTTAGTCAATTTTTCATTGAAGGCCTTTAACAGAATTTACAAAATAATTCATTATTTATTTGTTATTTAACAAAATACTCACAATGAAGCTGGACAAGAGAAGTTAGTAACTTGTCAATTTGATTTTTGTTTAAAACGAAAGGTTTGTCAGTGTTGCCACGCATTACAACTAAGAAACTTTTCATGACTTTTCAGTCAATTAAATTTCGTAAAGCAATCTATTTATTTAATAAAGCGACGGGTCAATAAATGGCGCTAATAAAGTCTCTGCAAAATCGGACCACTTTTCGGGTTTCAGTTTTGCCATTAAATAGACTTTTGAAAGCAGATTTTAGAACCAAATTATATTAATACAACGCGCGCGCACTAGATGGCGCTGTTCCACTAACAGATCAAGAAATGAATGTATTTTTATGTAAGTTGTAAAGAAGTTTTAGAAAAGCTTTTGTGTTTACAGCCAAAGATGAAATATAACATTTCAAATAAAATTGCATCATGAGCACCACATACTTTTACGACAAATCAACAGATGGCGCTAGTTAATATACTCTCGATTGTTTTTGGGCAGCTTTATTTTAATGCGTCAATTCGTTACAATATTTGATTAAACCCGCCGCGTTGAAATTTTTAAACTGGCGCCACCTATTGAGTGGCATCGGAAGTAACGTCTTCCGCGCTTTTCAATTTAGAATGAAGCTGCCCAGAAGAAAAATGAAGGGTGTTAACTAGCGTCATCTGTTGATGAAAAAAGTTTTGCCATTAAATAGACTTTTGAAAGCAGATTTTAGAACCAAATTATATTAATACAACGCGCGCGCACTAGATGGCGCTGTTCCATTAACAGATGAAGAAATGAATGTATTTTTATGGAAGTTGTAAAGAAGTTTTAGAAAAGCTTTTGTGTTTACAGCCAAAGATGAAATATAACATTTCAAATAAAATTGCATCGTGAGCACCACATACTTTTACGACAAATCAACAGATGGCGCTTGTTAATACTCTCGATTGTTTTTGAGTTTTTGTTTTATTTTAAATTGAAGACGTTACTTCCGATGCCACTCAATAGGTGGCGCCAGTTTAAAAATTTCAACGCGGCGAATTTAATCAAATATTGTAACGAATTGACGCATTAAAATAAAGCGGCAATGCGTTGCTTGTCATTTGCGACTTCTCATCCTCTTGAAGATGAGCAATTCCCCATATACTTTCACAAGAGGCATTGTACCACTTGTTCTGTTGAGGCACTTCGAGCCTGCGTCGTTACGCTCGTCGTACACCAACCCCACACGTGTTGCAATAAGCCTTCGCATGAAAACAGAAGCAGGAAGCAGAAAACATTTTCGTAATAGTTCAAAAATCGATGTGTCATGGGCATGAAACTGATTTATGTCATGCTGACATTTAGAAGTCAGGTTATGTTCAATTTTAACACTGCGAGACTTCTAAAACAAAATACATACTATTTCTAAAACAAAATACTTCCACAGGTAATGCTACCGGATTATTAAATGAACACATGTTATAAGGATTCAGATTTCCTTGTTAATTCAAATGTTAAAAAGAAACTATACTATAAGATGAAAAGAAATCTTAACCAACTTATTGATCATTAGCTGAAGTACCATTGATGTTTAATTTGATATTTAAAGTTTAAAAATTAGTTTTTTTTTCGTCGTTTGCTTTTTAAAATTTCAAGTTAGGATTGAAAAAAAAATCTTCTCTGTTGAATTATTAATATTACACTCATAATCCATTTCTCTTTATTTTATCGTAAATTTATTAGGTGCTTATTCAAAAATAAGGCCCGGTCCTTCCATCTGCCTAATAAAGTTATTCGGCGAATAACCATGGTAATTATAAATCAAATAGGTGGAAAAACCGGGCCTAAAGTATCATTCAGAATTGAATTAGTGCAGAAAATTTGTGCAAATCGGTACTGCAGATTGGCCGTGCAAATGTTTGACAGATGTATTTTGATGTGTCTATTCACAATCAACTTAGTACAAAACGTCTGTTGACTGTGAATAGACACATTAAAATATATCTGTCAAACATTTGCACGGCCAATCTGCAGTACCGATTTGCACAAATTTTCTGCACTAATTCAATTCTGACTGAGCCTTAAGAGTTAAAAAAAGAGAGGAAAAAAAAAACAAGAAACTATCGGGAAAATGATGAGTTTTGTTCGCATCGATATACCTATTATTAAACTTCTGTTTGGTTATATTCTATTTTGAAACAAAGATAAACAAAATCAAAAAAACAAGTTAAACAAAACGATTGTTGTTGAATGGCCCCTTTTTAATTCTTCTTTCAGTCCGTTCGGATAAAAAGAAAAAAAAATGTAGGGAAACAAAAATCCAAACTTCTCGATCGTCTTTTGTTCTATACATCCCAAAGTAGAAATAAAAAGGGACTACCTATTCAATAAATAATCAACTGAGTTTTGTTTTAATCTCGTTTATAAAAAAGATAAATCATAGAAAGAAAAGAACCAAAGACGATCGAGGGCTTTTGATTTTAATTTCTTCGTCGAGAACAAAAAAAAAAGTTGAAATCCATCGAAAGAAAAGCCAAAACAAAATACGGATTCATGACGAATTTCATCCACTCCTTTCATAACAAGACGAAATCAAAAACAAGAAGATTTTTTTTCATAAGGAGACGAAATGCTACCTACCTGAAGGTCAGCAAATTGTGCGAGTGATTGACGTAAAAGGTGGGCAAGGTGAATAAAATAAAAATCACCAGCTGAGCACACTTGTTTTTATTTAAAATGCTCAAAAATAAATAACGAATAGGAAAATAAATTACAAGTGTCGAGTGCGACCCAGAAGGGATCCCAATGAAAAGAACACGAAATGTAATTAAGTAAACTATCAAGTTAGATTTTATCCAATCAGCAGATCTGCTCTTCGTTTACAATTAATGCTTAAGTTGATTAAAGAAATTCACTGGATTAACAAATAAAAGAAAAATAACAACCCTGTGGTAAGGTGAGTCAACACAAATAAGTCAATCAAAATAATTAAAACATTTCCGATCTGGTAACCAAAATCCAGCGTAATGATAGACAGCTGTCAATAGTGAGAAAGCGCCCTCCAACGGAGGTAAATGCAGTCAATGACGTACTGGTGTTACGTCACCAAGTGGCGTCGCGTTTGCAGGTCGGTCGGGGTCACTTTCACAGGTGGGAGGGGGAAGCCGTGTTTCGGGGTATAAATCGTTCCAAAACGTCAATTCCGGCCGTTTCTTCCACCCAAGGGATGACGATATTCTCAACCAAAGTAAAAACTACCACTAAAAGCCTAATAAAACAGAGATATACGCTTTACCATCAGAACATACGCGCAAAATGGCCAATGTTCCTTATCTCAGAAGCAGGCTTTCGAAAAGCTTTTTAACGATCTTGAAATTCACTCGGCGTGCTTTAACAAATCTCGGAGAGGTTTCCGTTTCAGGTTTCAATCACAAAACTCCATGAGAGAAACACAAAGATTGAAGACACAAATAAACGATACGCACGCCAGGAGCGCTATTGAAACTAGGCGCGCGAAGCCGAGGGTGGCGTTCCCTCCTACTATTCGCTTACATGTGGGTCGTTACGAATGAAGTCAGTTTTTAACCGGACGACAGAGTGAAATGGATATATACCGTAGAACTAAATAACAGCGTATGATTTATCTGATGCAATATTGTGCAACGTAGAGAAATGTGACGACCGGCACGTAGGTACCCTGAACTCTTACTTCCCGACTAAATACAGGGCAATTGCCAAATATTATTATGAATAACTCAAATGAGTTTTTCACCGTAACAGAAAAACAAAAGACGACCGATCTCACGACAATTTCTCGACTTTTTTCGCAGAAAAATATGAAAAACAAAAGACGATCGGTCTCTCGACAATTTCAACTTCTTACCTCGTGGTATGACAAAAAAAAAACAAAAACAAACGACTTTTTTCATAAGATGGCGAAAACAAAAACGAAATATGATCGATTTCACGACGAGTTTGCAACTTTTTTCGCAGAAAAAGACAAAAACAAAAGACGGTTGGTTTCACGACGACAATTTCTAATGGTACGACAAAAAAATACAAAATCAAAGTGGCGACTTTTTTCGTAAGATGGCGCAAAATAAAAACGGAAGATGGTCGATTTCACGATGAACGTCTTCTTTCATAAAGAAGACGAAAACCAAAACAAAAAGCGATCGACTTTCTTTATAAAAAGTCAAAAAACAAAACAAATGGCAATCGATATTATGTTGAATTTAAATAGAATAAACTTCTTTTTTCAGAAAATGACAAAAAAAACAGAGCTACGACGATTTTTATTTACATTGATTTCTTAGAGAGAGAGAGAGAAAAAAAGGTCGATCGACTATTAAATTTTTTTTTGAAAAATTTTATAGACAGACAGGTATTTTTGCAACATTTCTGCTTTACATGTTTTTTTTCATCAAATTTTTATATTATGAAGAAGACTTGTTTGTGCTTGTTGTAAACAAAAATATGTTAGCACCTTCGATCTATTTAAGTTATAAACAAAAGCTATCGCATTTTGTTTTCTAATTATAAACAAAAGCTACTTACTACCTTTGGTCATTATCGAATTAGAAACAAAAACTCTATTTTCAATTTATTTTGTTAATCGGGACTATTTCGCTTGCTTCCAAATGAATGAATAAACTAGTATGACATTATTGGGACATTTTTTTTAAATACAATCCATTGCTTGTATTGGTCAGTTTATTGCAGTGTTGCCACTCGTGCAACATACAGTCAAAATTGTCAGATTTTACCAAAAAAATTACATCCATTTTTTTGAGAGTAGTAGTTCCAGAAGAAATGGAAAAACAACAATTTAAAAATATTTTCGAAAAACGTATTTCGCCTTTCAATTTTCTCGAACCTACGTGTCTTTCATTCATTAAATTGATTATTTTTTGCCTGTTTCATTCAAAGGAATGATATTTTTCAACTCCTTCACGTAATACTGAAACTAACATTTCGTGACATTCCAAGCGCTACACATTTTTTTTATCCGGTCAAGTCTCAGAAAAAAGGCGTCGAAGTTAAGCACTTAATAAAATTTAAAAAAAATGTGATTGATGGATAAAAAAGGAACAATAACTATTTGCAAAATCTTGTGAAAGCTCAAGCTTTAAGATTATATACGAAAATTATGTGAGTGATCAATTGAAAAGTTCATCAAATTGGTTTTGATTTTCCGATGAAACAAGATAGGGCGAAGAAAGAACGACACTTACTTAAACTTTTGACGTATGACAGTTGACAAACATTATTTATTATATTATTGAGTGACGTGTACAAAACGTTAAAGTATTATGTACTAATAAATTTTATTGATATAAACCTAAGGTGTTATTTAGCGTTGATCTAATTCAAGACCTACTTCACAATGTTATATAGAAAAAGCTACTTGTTGAACCTTTCAATTGGATAAAAAATTGACAAAAATCTATTTAAAATTTGTAATCGACGGAAAATTGATTTAAGGACGATTTCTCTTGAATGTAAGCAAAATGCTCTCTCGTAAAAGGTAGTTTTTTAAACATTTGGCACATATACTCTGTGAAAAAACGTATATACTCAATCGGTAACAGCTTTTTTACATCTTTTCGAAAACAGAGAAGGTGTGTTTAAGCAGCAAGACCATCTTCATTGGGGGTGTGACGGTGATACTCTGGCTCACGATGGAAATACTGAAAGGGTGCTTTTTTACTGTGAAAAATAAATATTGTTGTATGTAACTCGCATATGATCAATAAAACAACATTGGGAAGGACTCTTTTTTAAGCGAATTTACGTGATGCTGATTTATACAGGGTGTTGTTTCGATTAGTTATAACTTACGACAGTTTCTTTAGTTTAATCGCAAAACTATTATACCTAATACAAAAATAGTGTTTAAGTTTCGATTTTCATTCAAATTATTGTACGAGTTATAAAAATAATATATTTTTTAAAATAAATGTTAATGTGAAGCTGACTAAATTGGATTTGTGTGTGGTCTTTAGATCATGAGAGGCATTAAATGATAACGTTATCGGGTTGCTCTGTACTCTCGTATTAATCGAAGAGCGATAACGTAATCGACTCTTCATACTTTCTTTTCACCAAGAAACAGTTTTTATTCTTGGCTTGCGCACGATTCGAAGCAAACAGAAAAAGACATAAATCGGTCACTTTACATTATTAACCCGTTTGATGTTACAGCCCGCTATTTATTGCTGCGATTTGATGTAATAACTCCGACTGGGTTTACTCGGCCGAACAAAATATTTATTTAACGCAACCCAATTGTCTCAAAAATATCCCCAAGTTTAAACAAAGTCTCGGAATATTCGAGCGGATTTTGATTTAAAAAAGGAAAATAAAACATACCTAAGCCTGCGAAAACCACCCCTGAAAGCCATTTTTTCGTAACTAAATCGCTCGGACTACTTTTAAAAAAAAATACCTACTGATCTTAAATTGGCACCTGGAGTTTATCCTACGGGAAACTATTTCCTGGTATAATTAATAGTGGACGCGCGTCTTTGTGCGTGTGCGTTTTATGTGTACGTGTAAACATTTTCTAAAAAAAAAAAAAAATACTCACTTCCTGTTCGGCTTGACATTGTTGTCCTTTCTTCGCGTGCGAAGCATGTTCATCGACTTGGACATGGTGGAGGAGGCACTCGGTGTTAACTGCGGTCCTTCGAGAAGCTTAAACCAAATTGGCGTAATTATTTACTTCGTCTTCTCTCGTCACCTAACCCTTTGTTTGTTTTTCGCTCTGCACGGTTCCAACTGGGCGTCCTGCAATCGATCCGTTTTTGTAGGTCGTACGTGTCGGTACGCCGGATTATTTATTTGGCCGCGCTTTACTTGGCAAGCGCTTTTAATTTGCCGTTGTAAATGTTTACATGTTTATTTCGCGCCGGTCTACGGACGAATTACTCATTGCTTTTTCATTTGAGTACCTCATCCACCACCTTTTGGCATTTCAGAAAAGAAGAAATCAAAAGATTGCACTGAAATTTTTAACATGAACTTCTATGGTAACTGCAGTAGATGACCATGATAAGAATCCGGAATAGGATGATAAGCAAAAAGTGAATAGTAAGTAAATGGTCCATAGCATACGTATTTGTGTACTTGACTCATTTGGTCAGCTCACGAGATTATTTTCTCCGCTCTTTGATAATAACAAGTCTTCAAGATAAACTGTTGCTTTACGCTTTACTTCATTATGATGACTATAGTAAGGACTATGTACGTACTTCACAGTACTACATTGGACACTTTAAACAAGTTTTTAGAAGACCTGAGCAAAGAAGACCAAATAATTACAAGAACATTACCAATTACAGCTTCTCGTAGGTTAACCAACATTTATTCAATTGTAGTTTCTGTTGATAAGAGAATAAGAACTACAGAAATCCAGAAGACCTGCTCATGAACTTTGGACAACCGAAGGCAAAAGGCCCGAAATTTTTGCTCTTTGTGAAAATATGAAACCATCTTTCTTGCTTTCATTTGCTTAAAAGAATGCCAAAAATGTATTTTTACTGTTAAGTTAAAACGAATCGGGCGAAAATTGATTTAAGGACGAATACTCTTCAACTTAGGCAAAATGCTTTCTCGTGAAAAGTAGTTTTTTAAACAATTGCCGTATATACTCTGCGAAAAAAGTATCAGTTACTCAAAAAGTACTCAATTGGTAACACCCTTTTTAGATCTTTTTAAAAACCGAGAATGTGCTTTTTACTATTAAGTAAAAACAATCGATTCAAGGACGATTTCTCTTGAATTTAGGCAAAATGCTCTTTCCTAAAAGGCACTTTTTTGAACACTTGCCGCATATACTCCGTGAAAAAAGTACGTACCCAATCGGTAAGACCTTTTTAACATCTTTTTACAAACCGGGAATGTGTATTTGAACAGTAAGACCGTCTTCATTGGGGGTATGATGGTGATACTCTGGCTCGTCATCAAAATAACGAAAGGGTGCTTTTCTTCCGGTGAAAAATAACTATTGTTGTATGTAACTGGCGTATTATCAATAAAACAACATTGTTTCTACATTCGGAAAGGATTCTTTCTTAAGTGAATTTGTATAAAACCCCCAAGGACTCAATTTAGTAGTCGAAGCATTACGGTGTGGAGAGACAGAGACGTATTTCTTGAACTTTAGAAAGTTTGGGTTGCAAGATGTGTACATTCATTGACCAACTTATCATGAGGTTACATTTGAAGATAATTCGAGTTTTTTATGGTAATTTAAACGTGCGACATCTAACAATCTGTGCGCGTAAAGTGAGAATTACGAACAATCAGGGTTGCCAGATCGAGCTACTTTAAATCGCTGCTGTCTCTACTGGATAACTTCACATTCACTTTCGAATTTACCTCGTGCGGAGTTTCTGCTCTTTGCGAAAATATGAAACTCTCTCTCTCTTGCTTTTGTTCGCTTAAAATGTTTCCAAAAGTACATTTTTACTGTTAAGCAAAAACAATCGATCGAAAATTGATTTACGAACGATTTCTCTTGAATTTAGGCAAAATGCTCTCTCGTAAAAGGTATGTATTCAATCGGTAACAACGTTTTTTTACCTCTTTTTTTAAAAAGAGAATGTTTTTTTTTATTATTAAGTAAAAGCAACTCTTTCGAGTTAAGAGCGATTTTGCTCGTAAAAGGTAGTTTTTTAAACAATTGCCGCATATACTCTTTCAAAAACGTACAATGCGTTAATATATTTTTTAGATTAGAGGAGTCTATGAAAAGTAAAACC
This sequence comes from Dorcus parallelipipedus, assembly GCA_958336345.1. Lineage (NCBI taxonomy): Eukaryota > Metazoa > Arthropoda > Insecta > Coleoptera > Lucanidae > Dorcus > Dorcus parallelipipedus. Next base: position 36,706,032 of record OY284480.1, read on the forward strand.
TAAGTTACATGAAATTAATTTATGTCAAAATTGAAATGTCAAGATACATTTGACAATAGTAGAAAAAATCTTCCAGTTGAATATATAAGGCTTTGTTAAAACTCTTTAACATGATAACGACTAATTTCAAATGCCGTTGGATTGCTTGCTGACCCATGACTATAGTGTTCAAGAGCATTTAAACAACTAACAGATTTGACAGGGGTCAGGAAGCAAATGTCAGAATAAAAGTTTCGAATCAACCTAAGACTCTGATTTTGTTTTTCATAGCCTCCCCTTATCTAAAAAATATATTAACGCATAGTATGTACTCAATCGGTAACACTTTTTTTACATCTTTTTAAGAACAGAGAAAATGTATTTATGCAGGAAGACCGTCTTCATGATGTGATGGTGATAGTCTAGCTCGTCATCGAAATAATGAAAGGGTGCTTTTATTCCGGTGAAAAATAACTATTACATGTAATTTGCATATAATCAATAAAACAACATTGCTTCTACATTCGGAAAGGATTCTTTCTTAAGCGAATTTATACAGGGTGTTCCGTTTAGACTGTACAATATTTTATCAGCGTATTCCTGAGTTCCCGAGATAATCACAAATTTAATTTCTAATTGTGCTTCTATTTTAATTCTTTTTTAATCCCGCTGTACTTATGTATGATAAGTTATCTGTTATCTTGTTCGGTTTTCTGCCATAAGCTATCGCCATCGATAAAGCGATTTTCGCGCACGAACCCGATCGCTCGTGGAACGATGGAGTGAACCCGCTTTGTTATTATTTCGGGGACCGCAGAAAAAAGACGATTAAGTTTCGACAGTGGACCGGGGATAGGTTTACGTCAACAGGTAATTATCACAAAAAGAAAGAGAAAAAAAAAACAGAACAATTTTCGTAATCTTCGATGGCGTATCGTCCGCAAAAAAAATAATTACAAAAACTTTGGTGGAAATGACACGTCCCTGATGAGATCCCATAAATTGCACCAGCGTATTTAAAACGTTTAAAAATAGTCGAAGGTAAAAACAAAAACAAAACGCACGTACGTTATAAATATCAAACAAACAAACAGAAAATGTTTACATCAACAGGTAATTATTTCGAAAAAAAAATTTTCGATGACGTTCTCAATCGTCGAAAAAAATTAATTGAAACAAAATTTTAACAAGAACTTGAAATATTTTGAGGAAAAATTGATTGCATTCAAGATACGTATTTCGAATTAAAACAAAAACAAAATTAATTAAAAAAAATTAATGTCTAAAAGTGACTAAAATTGTGGATAATTAATTAATAGCAAGGAGGGGGGGATTTTTTATTTTATTTTATTTTATACGTGCGTCCTTTAAAAAAAACGCATCTCATTTCAAAGATCGAAGGGAGGCACTCCTTTTTAATTTCAATTAATTAAAACTTAGAGGTTTTGACGAGCAAAAAAATTTTTAAATGCGTCTCATTTCAAACAGCAAAACAAAAGAAAATCGAGGGGGACCCTTTTTAACAAGAAAATAAAAGAAGTTCGGGGGCACTTTTTTTGCAGCAATTTAATTAATATTTGCGATTTTTTGACGGGCGAAAAATTCTTTTAAAAAACGCGTCTCATTTCACACGAGAAAACAAAATAAAATCGGGGGGTGGGGGCAGGGGGGCTTTCAATTTTAATATTGCGTTTCATTCAAACAAGGAAACGCAATTTTAATTCGAGGAATTAATAACAGAGAAACAAAAGATCAAGGGCTCTTAAAAATTAAATTAAAAAAAAATTAAAAATGTCTAAAAGTGACACCAAACCCATGGATAAGGATAATTAATTAATATCATGGGGGGCTTTATTTTATTTTATATTTGCGTCCTTTAAAAAAACGCATCTCATTTCATAGATCGGGGGGTCGGGGGGGGGGGTCCTTTTTAATTTCAATTTAATTAAAACTTGCGAGTTTTTGGCGAAACAATTTTTTTTTAAATGCGTCTCGTTTCAAACAGAAAAACCAAAGAAGATCGGGGGCACATTTTTTAGCTTCAATCAAATATTTGCGAATTTTCAACGGGCGAATTTTTGTTAAAAAAACGCGTCTCATTTCATACGAGAAAACAAAATAATATAGGGGGCGGGCGGGGGGGGCTAGCAATTTCAATTTTAATTTTATTCAGAAAAACAAAAGACGATCGGGGGCTTTTTTTCAGATTCAATTTAAATAATATTTGCGAATTTTTGACGAGCTAAAAAATTTCTTAAAAAATTAGTCTCATTTCACACAAGAAAACAAAAGCATACCGGGCAAGGGGGGGGGCTTTTAATTCAAATAAAAATTTCAAAAATGCGTCTCTTTCAAACGGAAAAACGAATAAGATCGCGGGGATCCTTTTTAATTTAAATTTAATTAACATTTGCGATTATTTCGAGCGAAAACATTTTCAAATTTTAATTTTAATTTAAATAATATTTTTTGACGAACGAAAACATTACTTAAAGATGCGTCTTATATCAAAGAAAAAAAAACAAAATAATGTCGGGAGGGTGGCTTTTAATTTAAATTAAAAGTGCCTCTCACTCAAACGAGAAACGAAATGATATCGAGGAGGTGCTTTTTAATTTTAATTTAATTAATAGGAGTACTTGCGAATCTTCGACGAACGGAAACATTATTTAAAAATGTGTCTCATATCGAACAGGAAGCCAAAAGAATATCGGGAGGGGGCTCTTAATTAAATTAAAATTAAATTAAAATTTTAAAAATGCGTCTCATTCAAACGGGAAACGAAATAAAAGTCGCGAGGGTCCTTTTTAATTTTAATTTAATTTTTTACGAGTGAAAAAATTCTTTCAAGTTTTTTATTTAAATTTAGTTAATGTTTGCTAAGTTCGCGTCTCATTCAAAACAAAAGAAGATCGGGCGGGGAAACTTTTTAAATTTAATTTAATTAATATACACATGCGAGTTTTGAGGAGCGAAAGTGCGTCCCACTGCAAACAGGAAAACAAAAGAACATCTAGCTAATTAATTTTAATTTAATAAATATTTGCCAGTTTCCGACGGGAGAAAAAATTCGAAAAATTCGTCCTAGTTCAAACAGGAAAATGTAGTCAAATAAAAAACTTTGTTAAAAAGTTTTGTTTCGCCGAATTGTTTTGAAAATTGTTCATAAATTTCCGCGTAAAACTTGACTTGAACGAAACATTTATCTTTTATTGTTAATTATTCACGTTTATTTTGTTTTCGGGCCCATCAAAAATAAATTTTATAGGCGGCCGTCTTACAAAATTTCGATCCGTTTTGAAAGCAGGGCAATTCTGCCTGTAATTTTTTTAATAAACGAGCCGCCTCCGAAATATTTGCTTACGTTAGGGGCTCCGGCGTCTGCTACTCGTATTTTCGCAAGGCGATCCAATATAAAATAATTTCGATTTAATTGCGCTATTTACGACGCAATTTCCGCTAACGAACTCCGCTTAAATCCGCCGGAATGTATGGGATCGCTTGTTCTGGCTTCTGTTGATATTGGTGGAGATTTGTGCGCCGAAGTTCAAACAAAACGACGCCGTTTTTATCACCCGACGTTTTTTCGGTTTTACGTTACCGCGCGAGGTTTGGTCTTTTAATTAAGGCCCGTTCGGTCGGTCTCTGGTGAGGTAATCTAAATCGGGCGGGATAACGATACGTTTAATGTATTTTCGATCTGGTTTCCTCGGGAGTATTTGGAAAACATGTGGTGCAGATGTGTGGAGAAAGGGCCGAATAAAATGTTTATTGATCGTTTACTTTTAGGCGTTTGTTTTATTTCGAATTCATGGAATCACGCTGTTAACAATGAAGATGACACATTACCTAAAGCAGACATTTTTTTAGGAAATTTCAGAACGTTTTCTGTGTGTAATTAGCACAGAAAGCGGAATCGGATATTTCGCTGTCAAGTCAAAAGCACAAACACTTTTTCATTTGTTGAACTCCCCTATTATTATAACGGTACGGTATGAAGGTATAGTTTCTGAACGCAACCTTAAGTTTAACTAAAATGTCCAAATGACAGTTAATTATTTAAGGTTAACTCGATTGTGTCCAAGTGACTGTTTTCGAATGCGTTCAGAAACTACACGAAGTGTTATAAATTAGAAGAATCTACTTCGATAATAAAACGAAGAACTCCAGAAATAATCAACGTATTATTGAACGATTAACTAAACGTTGATTCATAACAAGGAAACATTTGAGGTATGAGAATCATAGTTTTCACGAAAGTGAACAAAGAATGGTGATGATTCATAATTATTTTTTCTTTTAATCGGGTTTACTAGAGTCTGCCAAGCGAAATATTTTTCTTTTTTAGTATTTCCCATTTAAACCAAAATAAAATGAAGCTGGGTTTCCACCAAGGCTGTTCACTTAAAAGTATTCACGTGATTACCTTAATATTTGGTTTAAACTAAATGCACAGTAATTTTAATGAACGACTCAACATTAAAACTGTTTGCAAAAAAAACTGTCACCTTAGAAAATTTGTAGATTTTTGCAGTTTGGTAAAATTAAAATTTTTAGTTCACATTAAAGCAGGTGGATTCATTAAATTTAAAAGCACCTTGTTTACGGCTGTTTTTATAAAACTACTCTGTTTTTCGACTTGTTTTTGGACGACAAAATTAAAAGCGACGCATTTTATTACATCCTTTAAGAGCAAAAATAAACTTTGCAATGTCTGCGCTTACATACAATCAAAACAAGTCATTAATGAAAAGTACCGGGAAAGTGTTTGCTTGATTACAAGCGACTTCGAAAGCTGTAGAGCTTAGTGAGCAGGTTCATATTAGGTTTAAAAATTGATTGTGAAACGTCGAGGGTCACTCAACCTTTGAACATCTGTAGGTGTTTTTAATTTGTGAAATGTCCTGAGCTTTAATCCTCTCAAGAGTGAGAGTGAATAATACGCTAATACACACTTAAGATGCACTCGAAACTATAGTTTCTGAACGCATTCTTGAGGTTATTAGTGTCAAAGTGAGAGGTTAACACAATTGTTAAAGTGACTGATTTGGAATGTGTTCTAAAACTATGCACTGACCTCACTTTTGGGTAGCACTTTGGGTAGCTTATTTGATTTCAAAAACGTCGCCTTTTTTCCGAAAGATATTGTCAATTTATCATTAGATTTTTACGTATCATAATATTTTCGATTGTACTTAGTAGCCAAATCGATTTTCAAACAAGTGGCAAATTTCATAAAAAGTGTCGTCGAGTTGACATTAAGGCCCGATTTTACAATCGTCGGATAACCATTATTCGTAGAATAACGTGACGTAGGTGTGACGTAGATATGGAGGAACATTAAAGGATATTCGGCTAACAGTTATTCCGTCCTTTTACACGATTATAAAACTGGGCCTAAGAAACGTTAGGAGAAAGATGCGTATTCGAAGGTGTAGCTTCTGAACGCAACCTTGAGGTTAACTAAAATGTCAAAATGCTAAGTTAATTCTTTAGAAGTTATCTAGATTGTCACAGTGACACTGGATTTATTTTTGGATGGCACTTTGGTCTTTCTTTGCATGTGTAAGTAATTTATACATATTTAGCCTTTTCATCTTAAAATTATAGAAAAACAAATGCGGCACGGTTTCCATAGCAAACTTTCTCTGTCCTACGAAATGTACAGTCGAAAGCAAAAAAATAGTAGACAAAAACAGTTTCCTGTAATTACTCTTTCTCATTTTTCATTTTATAAAATGATTTTGTAGAAGTTTTAAGTTTGTTAAATTTGAAAGCTTTCAAACTTCTTATGTCATCTGTGAAGTCATGTTTAAACAATAACATTTTGAGAAAGAACAAGGAAAGAACAGGAAACTGTTTTTGTCTATTATTTTTTGCTTTCCATGGTAATATATGATACGATATCATACGAATACAATCCGAAAGTGTAGTTTCTGAACGCAACCTAGAGGTTAACTAAAACGTCAAAATAACAGTTAAAGTTAACTCAATTGTCAAAATTACAGTTTTGGGATGCGTTCAGAAACTATGCACTGGATTGATTCACTTCGGTCTCCGTTGCGTGTGTAAATGATTTAAATAGCTTCTCTTCTCGGATTATACATACGTATGAAAGCAAATTAAGCACGGTTTCCATAACAAATGAACACACAAAAACAGGTTAAAACGTTACTTTTTGAATAAACGCAAAGCTTATTAAGAATCGTGAGGAGACAGATTTGTATAGAACCACAAAATGCATTCATTCGAAGTTATAGTTTCTGAATTTTTGTTTACTACATATTATACAGGGTGTTCATGGAAAGCAGCTGCAATAGCTAACTTGTTGTTTCGAAACGTCCAAAAGTTAACTATTGTAGCGGCGTCCCTTGAACATCCTGTATGTATAATATCAAGTAAACAAAAATAAAAAAGAATTTGTAACATTCGTTTTATTCAGTGTTCCACTTTTGCGGTGTTATATGAACGTGGACACAACACTAACGCTGGATTTCACAAACGTCACTTAACTTTAATCATCGATTAAGAATAATCATTCCTGTACCTTCAACACATGAAACCATGGAATCGTTTACTTTTAACGGATGATTAAATTTAAGTAACGTTTGTAAAATCCACCATAAATATACTGACACAATTTTACTGGTCAATATTTTAACAGAACCAAAAAAATATAATAATACGTAAGCAGCGCTTTGTTTACTCACGAAACAGTTGATGGTAGTGGGGATACGGAAGTCGGCTATTGTTAAAGTGACAGTTAATTATTTGAGGTTAACTCAGTTGTCCAAATGACGGTATCAGGACGCGTTCAGAAACTGACGAACAGTGCGCTCTTACATCTTTCTTTTGTAAAATATTTTTATTTGAAATTAAAGCAATTTTTGTTAATAAATATATTGGATTACATATTACATTTTCTAATTATCTAAACAAAAACAAACAAAAACATTCTTCCAATGACATGTAAGTAGCGCTTTGTCTGCCCACTAAACAACTAATGGTGATGGGAATATGGAGGTCAGCTAGAGTGCGTTCACAATCTTTACCTCCGAGAGCGTTTTTCTCACTCACGATTTTTAATATATTTTGCATCTCGTTCATCCGTTTTAAAACGACTTGTGTTTACATTATTTCCAAGACAACGGGCACACTCTTATGCCTGATTGCACCGCATTTTTAATCATTGATTAAATTTAAGACGTGTTTAGAATGTTACAATCGTAATACATGACAGCATAATGTCAATCACCATCTAATTGACACTTAAACTTCAACTTAAGTGTCAGTTAGAACGCGCCTGACATTATGCTGGACCTACGTTAAATGTCACATTCTAAACACGACTTAAAAATGCGGTGCAATTGGCCATAAGCGTCCTAATTACAAGTGGGATCTGAAAAGTGCGCCCGTTGTCATGAAAATAATGTAAACACAAGACGTTTTAAAACGGACGAGCAAGACGCAAAATATGTTAAAAGTCGTGAGTGAGAAAGACGCGATTACACGCCCAAGACGTTCTCGGAGGTAAAAATTGTGAACGCACTCCTATCGTAAAAATGACAGTTAATTATTTGAGGTTAACTCGTAGCGTTTTTCACTGGGACTAAATTGTGCACTGAGTGCACACTCAGAATATCTCCATCCCGTTTCATTACATGAGGTTAAAATAAGATGAGAATATTCTGAGTGCGCACTCAGCGCACAATTTAGTCCCAGTGAAAAACGCTATCAGTTGTCCAAGAGACCGTGTCAGGATGCGTTCAGAAAGTGGCGTACGGGTGCATTCTTGTGTGGTGCTTCAATTTCATTTCGATAAATAACAAGTGTTCAATTGAAAAGTTCATCAAGTTGGTTTTGATTTTTTGATGAAAGAAGATGGATGACTTTCTAAACTGATTGACGTTGAATGGATGACGGTTGTCAAATAACTGTAGTGTTTTGCTTATAATGTAAAGGGACTTATTAGCGCTTTCGTTTGATGCATTAGTGCATATTATCTTTATCTCGTATTAATGTATGGTGTAAAAACAAGATGCGAATACTTTGAGACACAATCGCTAAACGTCAAGTGACATTTCGCGTTTATCTAATTCAAGAACTGCTTCACAATGTTATGAAAAATTCAAAGGCTACTTTTCAACTGAACACTTGATACTTTTTTGTATTTGAAAAAAGCATGGTAAGGAAATCCTTTTCTTGTGGGAATAAAATCGAAGCACAACATTTTGAAAGAGTTTAGCGCAGTGGGATCGCCTTAAATTCGGGTTTGTTATTTTTTTAGCGAGTGTTCAGCAAGGAATTAATCGATTTTTTCAACATACTACTTGAATAATTGGAAAAAGGAATTACGTAATTATACTCGTGTGTAATTGCTGAGAATATTTGGAAATTGCTACGGGACGGGACGATCACATTCAGGAGGAATCGCTTCTTCCGAAAATGTAAAACGCTTTATTACACCTGCAATCCATTTTTTTTTACTTTAATTAATGGGTGTAACTTTTCGAAAGAGTTTAGCGAAACGCGAAGTATGTTAAGATTTTCATTCTATAATAGCAAGTAGTTCCTTTAGATTGTTGTATTTTTGTTGGCGTTGTTAGTTATTGATACACAACACTTTCGTTGTTCCTTAGTCACAACAAAAACGTGCTTTTATGAAAGTTTTAGAAACGTGAAAATAGAACTTTCTTAATCGGTCACCGGAGTTGTAAATAGAACACGATTTCTATTTAAAAAATAAAAAATATGTATTTTTGATTGTCGTACTCTTGAACTTTCGGTAATGACGTTGATTATTTCGTAATTCGCGCATTCCCGTCAGTTTTTCAAAGCCGGTTTGAATTGACACAAAAAGTGAAGAGAAATTGACGACGGATTTTCGTCGAATTGAATTGATAGGTGACTGTCAGATAACTGACAATCCGTGGTCGGATTAAAAAGTGACGTGGGTACGTTTACTGAATGAGCATCGAGGTGTTTAGTTTCGACGTCCATGTGCGTGAAATATTTCTTCAGCTCATTTCTCCTGTTGATATTAAGAATCGATGCGATTTATTTTAATAACGCATTGTTTACTCGAATTTATTTTCGTTGCGTCCGAAGAATCGAAAGTGTGTTTCGTGTTAACACAAACGAATTCTTTTCGCCTTCGGAAATTCGACTTGCCAAGTGAAAGCGCATCCGTGCAAAATTTTCACGAAAACGCTACCTTCGTTTTTCGTCTGTAGGGGGGAGGGGGTTTATTTTTATTTACGTGCGATGAGGCTTCCTACTATAAAAATTCCTCGCTCTGATAGTTTTTCATCACAACTTGCTTGCTTGACACACATTCACAAAACCACACGGTCGTAAATACCGGCGACCGACGTAAAAAAAACACGCGTTTATTTACGCGCTCCCCGAGTCTTTGTAAACGACGGAAAAAGAAGGAAAAAAGAATTACGGCCGAGGGAGCCACATGCACCGACGGAAAACATTCTATCGCGTTCCTTGGAAACACGCTCCGAAAAATCTACGGTAAAGTGTGAATCGTTTCGGCGGTTCTTGGCGGTTCCGCTCGGTTTTTGCTTCACGTTCCCGAATGTCTTGGTCTTCCTTCGACGTACGCGCGCAAGTACGAGCCGCAACTAATCTGAAAATCTAAAATTATCTCGTTTATTTCCAGCATTATTTCAGTTCAGAGGATTATGAACTTAACGCAGCTATTTTGAACGCATATTTTGCCACGTTTCTCAATCTAGCAGGCTGCGACCTGTCGTTCGTTCATCGTGTATGTGTGTGTGTCACTTCGCGTGCAGAATTTCACACACAGAAATAGATGGTGTTTTCGAAAGGAAACAAACGTCAACTGATTTTTCTTTCGTTCTGTTTTCTCGTTCTTACTTACGTAAGGGGGACAGGAAACGACTTACTTAACAATTGAAGGAACTACTCTAACAGCACGTCAGTCATCTTAATTTTAAAATAAACTCCCTTGTAATTCAAGGATGATGGCCTTTGGTCTTCAGCCAACAATTACTTGCGTGAGTCACTTCCGATATACTGGAAAGAACGTTCTTATCTTGAGATGGCTTCTTATGAATGGTCAGGTCATGTAACAACAGAGACTCTTTAATAGTACTTATTGTAGGGTGACTGTAGTAATATCCGAAAATAAAAGGAGCAAGAGAATCGATGTCGCAAAACATGTTTTGAGTTCATTAAAAATTACCATGAAATCATGCTACGACGCTGCCCGAGTTGCGTCCAATGCAACGTCACGTGGGTATTAGCTGGTCCGGAAGAATAAATCGATATTTTTTACGCAAATTAGTATTGCCGCGGGACAGGAATACATAAGTTTTAACGGAATACTTTGCTGAGCTAAGGTCCTTCGATTGAACAATGGACGGAAAACATAAACTTCGTAATAGACGGCTCTTCACGTTTGTATTAGATTTTCATATTGTAGTAATTGATGTCGCCAATACACTTCTAGTTGTTGCATTATTTTATTTGTTTCTTGTTCTTGTTACACTGTCCATTTTCGTTACATTATGTGTACCTACAACTTTTTTTACATTTTTTATTTTGTGTTTGTATTTTACGATCGTTTTTCATCTGGATTTTCGATTGCTTTCAATTTTGTTTTCCTTGTTGTATTTCAATTAGGTATATGTACATAGTCTGTTTTAAAAAAAAAATTCAGTTTTTTCGGCGTCTTATCTCTCGTCCTTATAAAATGAGCGTGCCTTTAATGAGTTGCAGTAAACCTGGCGTTCAATTAAAAATTATGTCTGTCCACCCCCTTGCTCCACTACGCCAAAAAAAGCAGAAAATACAACGATGGGATAAGTTTGTTTGTCGTTTGTTCAAACATAAGAACTTCCAAAAAATTTAATTCAATTTTGATTTCGATTAGGCATACGCAAGTTACTCATTTGATTGGCATTTGTTTAGAAAATTCGAGAAATTCTGCTTTTTTTTAACTCAAACCAAAATTCCGGAAGTCCAAATTTGAACGAATTCGTGGATCAAAAACAAATGAAACAGAAAAGTGGAGGCGATAAGTTCATTAAGTCCAAATTTGTAGGACTTCCTGCATTTACTTTTGTTTGAGAACTTCGTACGGATCTAAGAGGATTAACAAGATCACTCTGTATACATTGACAATACAAAAACACTTAAGTCGAAATTCCATAGGTCCTAATTTGAGCGAATTCGTAAACTAAAGACAATTGAAACTAAAAATGCAAGTCCATTAAGTTCAAATTTGGCACGACCTGCATTTACCTTTGTTTGAGAACTGCATAGAGAACGTTAAGCGAAGATGTAACACAGCGGTTGTTGTAATAACAAAAAGCATCCGAATTAAGGACCTCCGTAAGTCCAAGCACGTTCCTCAGCTACAAAAAATCTTGTACTTGCATTTGTTTGTTTAAGTTAGACACCACGATAAAGGCATCCGAATTGATTTCTATAAGCCTGTTGGAAAAGCGAAGGATGTAATTTCTTAAGTCCAAATTTGGACCATTTAGACAGAATTTCCTGCATTTACTTTCGTTCGAGTCCAACGAATTCTTGTGCTAATAACAATTGAAACTGAAAAGCGCAGGCGATAAGTTCATTAAGTCCAAATTTGGACGATTTTGACACAATTTCCTGCATTTAATTTTGTTTGAGAGCTGCGTAAACGGAAGTTACAAGACGCAACGCTCGTTGTAATAAGAAAAATTATCCGAATTGGGGGTCTCCGTAAGTCCAAATGCGCTCCTCAGCTACAAATGAGTTTGTATTTGCATTTGTTCGTGGACTTCAGGCACGATGGCGCCTGTCGCAACGAATATTACAATAATAAACAGGTATCCGGATTGAATTTCTATGTCTGATGGAAAAGCGAAGGAAGTAGTTACTATTATAAGTCCAAATTTGGACGATTTTGACTTAATTTTTAAGTCCAAGTTTGAGCAAATTCGTTCATCCCACATAAACAATCCGCATTTTATTTGTTTCTCAATGCATTGGCTTGTATGTGAAGGAAGTCTAAATTTGGACGATCTTAACACAATTTCGTGCCCATAAGTTCAAATTTGAGCAAATCCGTTACGTTTACGTAGTTGTGTTTTCGTTTTGGTTGTTTTCCAATTTCTTAACATTTTTTGCCTCTTCTTAAAAGTTTAGTTTATCGGTTATTTTATTTGTTGCGTTTTCGAGCGTATGCCTGTTCTTATTATTTCCGATTGTTTTCTCAATTTAATCAAATTTTTGATATTTTCACTTCTTTATTTTCGATTATTTTTTACAACTTTCAATTGTTCTTTTTTAGGCCTTTCGATCTTACTTTTTTGAATCTTTCAATTACTTGTTTCCTTTCTGTTGTTTTTTGTTCTTGTTACACTGTCGATTTTCGTTAAGTTTTTACATTAATGCCATTTCGTCTTTCTTTTAATTAACTTAATGAAATTAGAACATTTAATATAATTTACGGAAAAGAAATATCAAGAATTAAATAATTAATTGTATTTTTGGAGACCCTGTCTCCATTTCAACCCCCTAATCCGACAAAATCCAGCAAATTCACCCTTTTCAAATTTTTACTACAAAAGGAGATTCCGCATTTAAGGTTACTTGAGAAGGTAGCGCCAACTTTCTATCTCTTTTAATTCGGGGTTAATCAAATTCATTCATAAACTCCTTAGCAATGGTAACTTGTTATGTATCTATCCTTTTTTTTCTTACTGTTTCATGGCGTCTTCATCGCCTCATTTTTAATTTGGGGGATGCAACACGCGGAAATGAATGGTGGTACCTTCTAAATACAGTAACCTTATCCGCGCTAAGTCACAGCGCTGAAATACTATAATTCATTCAATACGCGCGCCAGTTCTCGGAACTAATTCAGGTTAGCCAATCAGCGACGCGACCTTTAAAGGTCGTCCGACGTTCGAGTTAAGAATTGAACCGAGCGCAGTTCGAATCCTCCGGCACTTTCTTACAGGAATTTTTTGTTCGGCGGTTGGTATCGCTCACATAAGTATTAGCCAATGATCTGGTACAGGGTAGATAGACAGTGCCTTATGTTTCCTGCATTCTCTGTGAGTATCTGTGAGTAATTTTGGCTCATGTATCCGACAAGGATGTCACTAGAAGCCTATGCCACGTGACTTAGGATGTGCAATGCTTTTTAAATGGGTGTATTTATCATCTCACTCTTAAGTTAATATCAATTCCTCTTTCTCTACAGGGAATCTGGCTACTTGATAAATCTGTGGTATTAGCAGAGTTATTAGCTAAATTATTTTGACAGTTTTTGAATTGCAACGGATTCAAATTCTCTTATTTAAAAGATTTTTTTATTTTGAAATGACTGCGAAAAGCATAACACGGTGAGTAACCAATTTTTTGTCCGAAATAAACGACTTGGCGTTTTTTTTTGTAAACATAACCTCAAAATTTGGTTATTTGTTTTTTTTTATATGTATAGAAAAGTTAAATTAAAAAAATTAAAACTGTTGCTCGATATACAGACCGACAAAGAAATTTTTTTGAAAGAACAGACATCACAGAACATGGGAAAAATTTTATGTATTTATAATTATTCATTCAATTTTTCATATTCCATTTAATTCAGTTTCAGTTTCAATTCTTCATTTTCCATTGAATTATATTAGTACATTCGAATACTTTATAGATAATTAGTGTAGATTGGCTTCTTTTTAAGAAAATGACTGTGTCTTACATGCCTACGGGGGTGATTGATGAAGTAATGGCATAACTTTAGGAGTTGATTATCAACAGGCAGTAAAAACATAGTGTGATGTATTAATTAACTGTTGATATACATGGTGAGTCTTCTTTGATGGTTCATTTATAGAATGCGATAGATTTTTTCTTTCACAGAAGAAAATAAAATGATAGAAAGTTGAATTAAATTAATTGAATGCAATTAGAAACGAATTAAAAAAAAAGAAATAAGTTTGCGTTTTAATTATTTCTTGCATTGTGGTCTCTTTACTTTCAAGAGAGTTTTGTTTGGTTCCTTTTGCAATAATTGTTTTCTAATTTAAATGCACTTTACAATTTTAGTTTTAATGGCGCCATCTATTGAAATTAATTTCAGTCTTGACTTATTAGGCGCGCCAATTTTAATTCTGAATGCCGTAAATGTCGCACGAAAAAATGTGGCGCACTAAAGGAAGGGACGCAAAGCGTAAGTTTGTATACAAAGTTTGTGTACTACCGTCACTAGATAATTACAGTACCGCAACCCATATGCTTAATGTGTAAGACGAAGAAACACGTTTTTGCACTAATATGGCCGACTTTCTTAGTGATTTTCTTTCCGTCAAGTTTAATCAAATTTAACGTCTGTCACACAAAACTTTAAAAATGATTTAAAATGCCCGGGTGTGTCGTTTTGACTTCACCTATACAGGAACTCTAATTATTTGGAAACTGCAGCGCCATCTATCGGAATTAACTCCAGTATTATCTCAAAAGAGCGCCAATTTTAATTTTTAAATTGTCGAATTAGAAAGTAATGCAGAGTATAAATTTATTTATTAACATATTTCACGAATTTTTGGAAAAGCTGACGCCATCTATCGGCATAAAATTACTTGATACGTTGTAACACATATAAATTGACATTTGCGTGTCAAGTGCCAAATAAACTTCAGTTTCGGCAACTAAACGGACAAAATTTGCTTTAAATAAAAAGAATCAAAGAATGCGCAGGCCGGATAAGAGACGCCGTTTCGTGAAATGTAGGTCGTGAGGTAGACAATTAAACTTTTCTATTCAAATTATTAGCAAAATTAAAAGTGAAAAGTAACGATCGACGTACGTTTCGGTCTTATTAGACCTCATCAGGACAGTATAACCAAGGTGTAAGGTGTTGACACTTGGAGATAGAAAACAACAAATGTCAACAAGACAATTACTTTTCCTTGCCAGCTAAGCCGCTATTTACTTTATTTATTTATTGTATTTTCCTGGCGTTAACCTTTCCGTTATATTTTTAATTATTTATTTTCAATATATTCAAAAATATTTTCAATTAATCGAGATACCTACATAAATACCGTCAAGATTTATTATTATTCTCTCAAATATTAACTCAAAAACTTGGTCTTAAACATGGCGGTGAAAAGTAAGTCATTTCACATAAGTGCCTCAAATTTACAACGAATTGCCAATGACGGATCTTCCTTCATACCAACATTTAATAATTTCCGAACCTCTTCCATCTTTTCTCCTTTATTTTCCTTACATCTTTGTTTGTTTATCTGCCTTTCCAATCTAGGGCTTGCTTTAATAATTCCTGTAGAGTTGTGTCTATTCATATTTAACGGAGCCTGGTTCTAGCACAAGAAGTTAAATATATAAAAAAGTATAAAGAGAATAGTCGCTATCATCTAAATCGGTGCCCCACGCTGTTCATATAATTTATTTAATTCGGGCAAAGCACTCTAATGTCATCTTTATTATCCACATTACAGTCGCATCAACTGTATCCAAAGACTTCGTAACCGACATCGACATGGAGCCCGACTACGACGACGACGATTACGATGACTACACCGACCTTAATTCCACTGCGAGCGGTGAGTACACCCGAAATTCCCCAAAATTCCCCAAGAACCCCTTTTTAGTCACTGCAGGCACTCTCATCTTCATCAAAGAACTGATCAACGTCACCAGATCCGAAGGCAAGTCCGTCAGATTCCACTGCGAAGTGAAGAACCTCGACAAGAACGTGACCGACGAAAAGGTGCAGATCACGTGGGAGCAGAACTGGGCGGAGATCGAAACCAACAAGAGAAAAAAAATTTACACGGTGAGTACCGCCGCGCCGCGCCGGCGAAAAAATCACCAGGACTCACCGGCGTCGATTTCAGAAACGCAAACAGGACACCACCGAGTCTTACCTCAAAATTAAGCAGCTCGAAGCGACGGACACGGGGTACTACGCCTGCATCGCCACCTACAATAAAACCATGTTAAAATCAGAGGGGATTCTGAATGTAACTCAAAAAAGGGGTTCGTATTCACCTCGTTTTGCGATCGTAATTACACATTGTCTCTTTAGGTGAAATCAAATCAAATTTTGAAGACTCCTTCGGAAATAGGTAAGGTTCTGCCTTTTCTCTGCGTTAAGGGAAATGAAAAGATAAACTTATATAGAAAGTTAATTCACTATAAAATCAGCGACTCAGTGGCTTAGTGGTTAGGGTGTTGGTGTACAAAACTAAGACCCCAGGGTTCGAATCCCACACGCAACGACTTTGGTTTTTCCGAGACAAGTAGCTGTTGTAACAACTAATGGATTACATTTCAGTAACGAGGGTGATATAACCACCTTCATACCCGGCGGTTTAGACGAGCGTAGCCGCAAGGACTTGTTCTCCACCATTTCAAATCCTAGCCTCCCTTCGCTGAGCGAGCAGCACATAAACAACCCCGATTTGTTTGAGAAAGTCGCCGGAGAGAAGCAGCAAGTTTCCGCCCCCGTCTACAACGCGAGTCAGCCCTTCTGTCAGAGGTACACGGAAAACACGTGCAGGAACTTTTTGGAAAATCAGTTCGTCTTCATACAACCCCCGCATACGCAGAGGTCCATCGAGGAGAGCTTAGAGCAGGCCGTCTTGGTGGTGTCCCAGTCTAAGTAAGTCGTTTTTTGTTTTGGCTTTCGCCCCCCTACTCCTAATTTCAGCGAAATCTCGACGGTTTGCACCAAGTTCGTTCTTCCGAGCCTGTGCTTCTCCGCCTACCCCGTCTGCTCAGACTACCAACAAATCCACACGTACCAACAGCAGTACATCAATAAGAAGGGGATCGGGGGGGATAAGCAGGGCAAGGTTTTCAAAAACCTCCGCAATCAGCTGACGATATACTTGCAGAGGATTTGCAAGGAAGACTGCGTTTTGCTGGAGACGGAATTGTGCAGCAGGGAGTACGCGATCGCCAAGCGCCACCCGATTATTAGTAAGTCCTTTTTGTTTCCGAGGGGGGGGCTTCAGAGTGACATGACGGTTTGGTTTTTTAAGGCAAAGTGCTGGATTTGGAGGAGTGCGAAAATTTACCGAACGAAAGCGAAAAGTACTCTTCCAGTTGCCTAAAACTGGGAATCGACAGGACCCAGAACGTTAATAAAGGTCGGTTGCGACGCTCGTTTTGGCCATGCGCTAAATCAAACTAATTCGCAGATGACACCTGTTTTTGGAGCAAGGGGGATCAATACCGGGGCGTACATGACCGCAGCATATCGGGGACGAAGTGCATGAGGTGGGCCCATCAGTTTCACATACCCCTCACTGACCACCCCGAGTTAATTGGGCACTCATATTGCAGGTGGTGCACACTCCCTATTGCGCGATTTAGGTCAGTAAATAAAAAACGTGTGTTGCAGAAACCCCGGGGCGGCCGAAGCTGAACCCTATTGTTTCGTGGAGCAAAACAAAAAAGAGACTTGCGGACTTCAAAACTGCGGTAAATTAAACCTCTCTCAAAAAATAAAAAAAAAATAAAAAAACCATTGAGTATTTTGCTTGCAGCAAACGTACTATGGTTGTACGGGATTGGATCCGGGGTAGTTCTGGTGGTGATAGCTGGGATAATCGCGTCTTTTTTATGTTACCGAAAGAAATACAAAACCCGCAACATCCAAAACGTAAGAATTTGCCGCGGCGCTCGTTCACCCTTGTCGCTGACCAAATAGTTTTCAGCTCACGATCCCAACTGTCGACAAAAACATCTACGGTAACGGTGGCCCGAGCTCCCCCCTGGAATTAAACACGCTCCTCCCTTCGAATATACCCCCGGCGAGGACGCACAGCGCAAACAAAAACAGTTTCCAGAACATCCCCAATTACACGTACAAAGAGGTCACGTTCATCGATGAATTGGGGGAAGGCGCCTTCGGTAAGGTCTACAAGGGGGAGTTGAAGACGAAAGTTGGGAAGACGTTCGTGGCGGTGAAGTCGCTCAAGGAAAACGCGAGCGCGAAAACCCAGGCGGATTTTCAGAGGGAGATCGAGCTGATCTCGGAGTTGAAACACCCCAACATCATCTGCCTTTTGGGGATCGTCATCAAGCAAGAGCCCATGTGCATGTTGTTCGAGTACATGTCTGAAGTAAGTCGCTTCGATTTTCAACGAAAACTGCGGGTGGTTAATGGGGGATGGGGTGAGTTTTAGGGTGACCTGCACGAGTTTTTGATTAACAACTCCCCCAATTGCGGGAAGAGTTTGACCCAAATCCAATTTCTGCACATATCAATACAAATTGCTCAAGGCATGGAGTACTTATCAGACAATCACTACGTCCATCGAGATCTAGCTGCTAGGAATTGTCTCGTCTCCAAAGACCTGGTGGTTAAAATCAGCGATTTTGGGCTAAGCCGCGACATGTATAGTTGCGATTATTACAGGTTGAGTCTACAGGTCCTTTGTGGGGCCATCATATTAATTTTGGGGTTTTAAGGGTCCAATCAAAATCTCTACTGCCGGTGCGGTGGATGCCCCCAGAATCTATCTTGTACGGGAAGTTCACCACAGAAAGCGACGTCTGGTCCTACGGGGTTGTCCTCTGGGAGATTTACAGTTACGGCCTTCAGGTACCCCCCCCCCCTTTTGTTTTTCGTAGAGCACATCAACATTTGACATTCCGCAGCCTTACTACGGTTACAACAACCAAGAAGTCATCAATATGATCCGCTCAAGGAAGTTACTACCGTGCCCCGAATCCTGCCCGAGCTACTGCTACGCCCTCATGGTGGAATGTTGGGCGGAATTGGCGATGCGAAGGCCGAGTTTCGGGGAGATCTCCCATCGACTGAAGGTCTGGAAGCAGAACGGATCGTCTGCGGGCGCCTACTTCAAATCGCCCGAGGTCGTAACCAACCCGCAGAAATTCGGGCACAGCTCCAAGTCGAGCCATTCTTCGGAGGCGGCGCCCACCATCTGCCCCACGTTCGAGAACCAGAACGACCCCTCGTTGACGTGGGAGAGGAACTTGAAAAAAACGTCGGCGAATAAGCTGAACGAGAGCCAGAGCAGCCTGACGTCGAGGTCGTCGAGTTTGGGCAACAAGACGCAGAGCACCAACCTCAGCGACCAAAACACGCGGAATTCCAGGAAGAGCATCGATCGGAAGAGCCAGAAGAGTTCGAAGGCGGACGGCAGCTTGGACAGGAGGAATATCGTTGTTAGTACAAATGGGGAGAATGTGGAGACGAAGTTGACGTAATATTTTATTTGCACCTTAAGTTGGATTACCTGACCGTAATTAAAGACCTCAAAAGAAGGTGTACGAATATCTGAATACCTACATTTAGGCACATTTCTGTAATTCATAATTTGTGATATAAATATTGTTTTTTCATTTACCTACCTTTTAAAATAATTTTAAAATCGTAGTCACGTCCAATCAAACTCATTTAATTAATTAAAACGAGCGTTTTATTTTTAATTTTGATTGTGCCAGGCGAGTATTTAACTATTTATTATTAACGTAATTAATAATAATAAATTTGTGTATGGTTTTTAATCTCTCTGTCTTTCCTTGTTTAATTTTCGTACTGTTTTCATTGCCTTTAATTGTTAATCGAGTATTTGCGTAGGTCATATCGATTTTAAATTGTTAAGTCAAAAGAAGCCAAATTAGCGTAATAATTAAATTAGGTTACGTTAACTATTAAGAATTTTATATTTAGAAGCAAGCTTCTACGGGGGTGAGTTTTCGGAGATTTCCGCGCGGCATTTGTGTTTTGTAAATTATTCCGCACATCACAGCCGCGCCCCGCTCAATAATAATAAGATTGTGTCAGCCGAAATTCCCGTGAAAAGTCGTCCCTCATAAATATTTTATATGTAAACAAACACCCTTGCGTAACATTTATTTGTTATTATGATTTTATAAAGGTAACGATATATTTGTTAATTGTCTATATGTGTGTATGTGTGCGTGTTTTTAAAATAAAATTTCGAAAATCATTTCTTGCTTTAAATTTTTTTTTTTAATTGTCTTACGTTTTCTTTTTTTTTACTGTTACCAGGATCACATGAACAAACTCGCATGAATGAACTATAATAATAATAATAATGCATTCTGCATTTTTTTGTAGACACCTATGAGTGTGTAGGCAACCCAAACAGCAAGCTTGCAATTGGAGTGCATAGCTTACAGGCTCAATTTTCTTCCTTGTATCAGTCGCAAATACCAGAATATTAATTATTTATTTACTGTTCGTTAAAAATAGAAAAAGGTTACATGATGGATGCTTAACATAATAAGTCATGTGAAATGTAGAAAGCTTCTTGAAATTTTGAATTAAAAGGTCTGTTTGTTATCCTGCACTGGTGTGCACTAGTATACACTTTTTTTACGAAATATACTTTAATCAAGCCTAAATTCATTGATAATGTATTAATACGAATCATACTCATTCATACTGACATACCACACAAACATTTCAAGTTGCATTAAAGAGTATTTTGCGAAAAAGTATGTATTGGTGTACACCAGTGCAGGATAACAAACAGACCTAAATATAAGCAGTGACATGTAGGCAACCAAAAAGGCAAGTCTGCAATCAGGACACATAACCGACTGGCTTGATTTCGTGCTTGGGATTACGTGCTTGGATTTTTGCTTTCTGCGACCAGGATCACATAGGCGCTAGGATGTGTCCGAGAAGTTATACCTAGTTGTATTATTCAATTTTGTTAGTAACAAATTGTGAAAAGTGTTCTATTTTAGTAAATAACGACTTATATCAGCTACATAAACTACACGCTATTTATTAAGTGCTTTTATTTTATTTTCTTTATTAATAAAAATTTTATACTTTGATTTAATTATTAATTTCTGATTAACCATAATTAAAAAAAAAAACATTTTAATTTGACATATCATTTTAATTGCCAACGTGTCATTCTATTTAATTTAATTTTCTCCTTAATGAAGAACGAAAGGGAGGTTCTATTTTCACAAATAGGTGATATTCAAAATAATATCGTTGAGAATTATCTAAAGCTTTTTAAAAGGAAAAAATGACTATTTTTTAAACAAAATATTTTTGAAAAAGTAGTTTCAGTTGCGTTACAAGGAAGCTTATGTCGCAGGACATATTTTTTATGTTCAATTTGAACCACAAATTTGCGAGTTTCTGTCTCCTGCTACCAGGATCACATAAACGTGAGGAGGTGTCGCGGGCAATGTATCAGGAGCAAATACAAAATTACGTATAGGCAACCAAACCAGCACCCACATCAACGCGGAGGAAGTATCGGAGAAGTGGTACCAGGAGCAAATAATATATTATTACATTTTGTCAGTAACAACAAATTAAAAAAAAATGTTCTATTCCAGTAAATATACAGTATGTCTCCAGATTGAGTTTACAATACGTATAATGGACCAAACATTTTTGAATTAAGATTTCATGTTCTGCAGTTCAGGCCTGCTTGGCGTGAAATAAATTTGTGTCAAATTTGACGCCGAAAGTCTTCATGGTGGCGGAATTGACACAAGAAGAAGTAAAATCTGTGTAGGTATCAATTTTCAGTTTCTAGCATTGGTTTTTAAATTGTAATTTTATAAGACAACAATCATCGTATTATTCGTATTATCGTAATATTGCTGTCAACAATCAACAAAAGTAAAACACATTTATTTTTTTTTTATGTTTTACTTTTGTTATGATTGTTGACAGCAATATTTTCTAGTTAATGGTTTTAAATACGATGATTGTTGTCTTATAAAATTACAATTTAAAAAACCAATGCTAGAAACTGAAAACTGATGACGTCATTGAATGTAGATTTAAAATTCCTTTAAAATGATATGTCACTTAAATAATCTTGCTATTTAAAATTTTGAAGTTCATAGTGCGCACAGCGCCACCTCTTGTCAATTTAGTGTTTTCGGTTTGAAGAGATAGGTTTTTATTTGTTTTGGTATTTATAAGCTTACTAGAAACAGTGATTTTATAAAAAATATCTGATATTTAGTAAAACAAGTTTCTTGTCATTAACTCAAAAATAAATGAAAACTGCTAAAAACTGACAGCGTCATTGGATGTTGCATTAAAATTCCTTTAAAATGGCATCTCATGCTATTTAAAATTTTAAAGTTCATAGTGCGCGCAACGCCACCTAGCGGATGTTCTAAAGTAATTTTATCTCAAGAATTAGTACTTTTTATCTACTTTGATTTCGTTTTTGTTAGAACTTTGTATTTTATTTGGTTCCAAATTAATAGGGGTATCACAAGGAGTACTATGCTATTTGAATTTTTAAAGTTGGGGTTGCTGGCGCTTAAGGGTTGAAGGGTGAGCGGTTGAAAATTACATCTTTCAATAATGGCTTAAAAATAAAAATCGACCTGTCCGAGCATTTTTTTGAAACATTTTTCTCAACCATTTTATAGAATTTATCCGTTACTTTCGGGAAACACTGTAAATAAAACAAGTCCACCTAATTATCAAAAGCTTTCTTTAATTTTTAAAATCCGATTTATATTTCTTGATTAATTATTAATTAATGAGATACTACAAACAAAATAATATTCCGATTTGACAAACATATAAAACAAAGGGCCCTTCTAATCACAGCTTCTAATTATTAAATACTTTTCTAAATTTTTAGAAGCGAATTAATATTTTTTTATTAAAGAAATTATGTACGCTTTCATTTCATTTAATTTTCTCCTTAATGAAGAACGAAAGGGATGTCCTATTTTCACAAATAGATCATGGACTAATCACTATGAATTATCTAAGGCTTTTTGAAATTTTTAAAATGAAAAGTAACTATTTTAAACAAAATATTCTTGCAAAGGCAATTTCAATTACGTGTAGGCAACCAAATTACCACGCCTGCATCGCATGTCCTATAATTTATGTTTGATTCCGACCAAGGATTTTGCGATTTTCTGTCTCCTGCTACCAGGATCACATATACGTGAGGAGGTATCGTAGCCAATGTATCAGGCGGAATTGAAAAATATTAATTATATATTTAATTATTTTAACAATGCTTAGACAACGGAAATAAAAAAAAGATTCTTTATTCAGTAAACTCTGCAAATTAATATTTTTTGAATTTTTTCTGACACGCACTTTTCGATTTACTATCACTTGCTATTTAACGACAAACAAAGAAAACATTCTATTTTAGCAAATACACCTACATAAAAAAACAAAGCCTCCTAATTATCAAAAGCATTTTTTAATTTTTAGAATTCGTTTCTTATCGACGAAAATATGCATTTCTTGATTTATTAGGTCATAAAATAATCTCTGTGAATTATCTAAGGTTTTCTGAATTTAAAAACGAAAAGTAACTACAGTGCACTCGCGCTAACGTGAACACTGCTTAACATGAACTGTGTAACGTGAACATCTAAATTTTAACATTGGCCATTGTCTAACGTGAACAGTGCACCTCGCTAACATGAACAGCTACTTTATGTAGTTACTACAGAAATTTACAACATAAGTCCAAACAATCACTTCTTACTTCATTTTCTTCCAAAAATACATAATATGTAGTACATCAAATAAAGGTTGAAAGTGATATATCATGTTTTAAATGTTTTTAAGAGATGAAGACTGAAATTTTTGTAAATCAAATACTATGTCCTTGGCACAAGGTTCAAGAATAAAAAACCTTATGCCAAGGACATTTGATTTACAAAAATTTCAGTCTTCATCTCTTAAAAACATTTAAAAACATTATATATCACTTTCAACCTTTATTTGATGTACTACATTTTTGGAAAAAAATGAAGAAAGAAGTAATGGATTATGTTGTAAATTTCTGTAGTACATAAAGTAGCTGTTCATGTTAGCGAGGTGCACTGTTCACGTTAGACAGTGGCCAATGTTAAAATTTAGATGTTCACGTTATCCATGCTGTTTGAACCCATAATGTAATTTTTGTAAATCAAATGCTATCTGTCTTTGGCACAAGGTTCAAAAATAAAAAAACCTTGTGCCAATTTATATATATCAATTAGATGAAGACTGCATCTCGGAAACATGAACAATCGCGCAAACATGAACGCAGCCGGTTTTAATTAGTTCACGTTAGCGCAGTGCACTGTATTTTAAACAAATATTTTTGGCAGAATAATTTCAAGTGTGTATAGGCAACCAAACCAGCACGCGTGCTTTGCATGTCATATAATATGTTTGAAGTGGCCCAAGAATGTTGCGATTTTCTATCCTCTGCTGCTAGGAACACATAAACGCGAAAAGGTGTCGCGGGCAATGTATCGGGCGCAATTGCAAAATATAGGCAACCAAACCATCACGCCTTCATCGCGTGTGTAATTTATGTTTGATTTAGTCCAGGGATTTTACAAATTTTACGCTGGATTTCACAAACGTCACTTAACTTTAATCATCGATTAAGAATAATCATTCCTATACCTTCAACACATGTAACCATGGCAACGTTTACATTTAACGCTTGATTAAATTTAAGTGACGTTTGTGAAATCCACCATCAGCCTTTCAGCTCTTGCTACCAGGATCACATAAACGCGAAGATAACAAGAAAATGATTCTTTTGGGACAGATATGTGAAGCAACAAGCTGCCCTAATAGTCAAATGTTTTCTGAATTTGATAAAAATGCAAATAATAAGCCCTTTTACTTTAATTTTTTTATTAAAGAATTTGCAATTTTCGTTTAAATATTATTAATTACACAGGTCTACAAAAAAATTTTTTTCGAAATTTGATTTGATAATATTATCTGATCTTTATGTTTTTTGGTGTGCTGAAACCGAAAATGAGGTCAGTTTTTTTCCATCACGTACAGATTTTGTTCGGTCTCGAGTAAGCACAGTAGTATATTTAAATAAATAAATAAAAATAAATTTATAAATAAATAGTAGATTGATACAATACCCGATCCTAGCTCCGACAATAATTTGAAAATCCATGACCACTCTTGACCAAGATAATTTTTGATATCTCGGTACATATACGTATGCTATAAAACTGATATTATGTTCTATGGGTTTGAAAAATATCTGTACGTGATGGAGAAAAACGGACTTCATTTTGGATTTCAGCACACCAAAAAACATAAAGATTAGCCAAAATTATCAAATCAAATTTTTTGTTGTAGACCTGTGTTATTTTTCCAAGATATGTTTATTAAAAAAAATATTTATTATTAATTTTATTTATGATTTTATTATTTTTCGTTAATGTTGAATGGAAAATTATTCTGCTTTAGTAGATATATGAATCAACAAACAATCATAATTATTTCTGAATATTTTGGAAGTCAACTTGCGCTCTTACTAGAAAGAATCTTCAAATTCCTTTGATAATTAATTAATTTCCCCGAGACTACATGTAAAAAGGTGGCTCTACTTTCATAGACAGACAATAAAATAATTTGAATTACCTATTAAGGGCTTCTTCAAATTTTCAATTAAATATATGCATGTTTGGACACCCCTGCGTGAGGTGTAGGCAACCCAAGCAGCTACCCTGCAATAGAAGCACAACTTACCCGGCTTTCGGTTGGGTAACGGAAATAAATAAAAAAAAAGTTGGTTCAGATTTTTGCCTCCTGCTACTAGGATCACATATACGCAAGGAGGTGTATCAAGCGTAACTATTTTTAAATTTCTCAGTAACAACACCTTTTAGAAAACTTGTCGCAAGCCGATTGTGATTGTCAAAAATCGACCCCAAGATGTCGCGACTTACCTAAACTATTAATTTTTAAAACTATTGGAAACAAATTGAAATTCTTATTAACAAAATATACCTTTGTCTGATTAACTATAAGAAAAAAATTATTTTGTTTTGAAAGATAACAACAGGCCCTTTTAAATATTAAATGGCTCTTTGAGTTTTTTTGGAGTACAGAATTTTCAATACTGAATTATTATATTATTAATTTCTTAACTATAGACAAAAAGCTGAACAGTTCTGTTATACCGTATGTTTCATTTTCAGTTGGAAACATACACGTATTTCTTGTATGTATGCACTTTCCTTAAATCCCTTGACTGCATGCCCAGAAAACACAGCGAAGCAGACGAGGTTTAATAAGTGCTTTGCATCCCTTTTTTACATAACACAGCCATTTCTTTCTCTCTCTCTTCTATGTAGATACTTCGCAAAGCAATAAGATCATTTCGACATGGTTACATCTTAACCACTGATCTTAACAAACCTATTTTTTTGTAATGTCATTTTGATTTTTGTTCATTGGCACATTTTTGAAAGCTGAAAGTTATTAATAGTTCGAATATTTTTTTAATAACACGTTATGATTTCTTACATGTTTGTTTTAATGTTAAAAATAATGTTTGTTTCTTGAATAAAAAGTGTACACATATGACAAAACAAAATGTATTTACTGCATGTATATAAAAAAGTACAAAACCCAAACTACTGCAACTAGCTAAACTATAGTAGTCTCTTACTGTTAAAATTAGAAGCTAGAAAAGACTAGAATTTAACGTGAATTGCACGTTCGTTCTTGACAACTGAGAGCGCAAGAGTATACCCTGTTTTAAACTGACCTCAAGGCCTTTGTTTCCCTTTTATTTACTTTTTTAAAAAATTTTACTTAATAATTAAGGCGCTAAATCTAACTTAATACTACGTCATGGCTGTAATAATCACAAACTCATCCAATGTCGTAACCCAAAATATTTTCCAAGTTGTACCCAAACAGCTTGAAGTCCAACTCGTACAGTTTATATAATTTCTCGACGTCTTCCAAGCTTAATGACTTGTAATAGAGCTCGAGTCGCCTACTCGTGTGACTAGAGCGAGTCTGCGGAAACTGCACGTAAGGGGCGCCTATCATCTTCAGAATACTCGCGGCATCCTCGTCGAATTTCTCGTACTTCCCCACGAACGTGTAGTTCAGATAACATGGATGGCACAGCTGGCTGATGGGCCTCCAATGTTCATTAAAGGCATCATTGTTCATGCCTTCGCTCACCAAATACTGGACGAATTCCTTGAAGGTAACATTATCCCCATTTTCCAAATCTTCACGTGCTGGGTTTCTCCGGTAATTCTTTATTATGTGCTTTCCGATTCTCGCCTGCAATTTTACAATATTACAAACAACGCTGCCAATAAGTAAGTAAAATACTCACTTGAAAATACTTCGCACTGGGTTGGTTTCCCACTAATTTATTTCTGTAAGCGGAGAGCAGACGTTCAAATGGATGCCTGACCATGACGAAACTCGTGTAGTTGTTGAGGATTTGACGGGCTTCGTCTTGCCTGAGTTGAGGTAACTTTGTGAGTACGCCGTCCTCGTGAACTAGGGCCGCTGGTATACTGGCTAAATCCGTGGCGTTGGAGCGATCTGTCAACACCATCAGTACCCGTTTCCAATTGGTACAAGCCACCTTTGAATGACACAAACAAGTTGGTAAAACATTCCTTTAATTTTTCATAAGCTCTCTAATAAATTCGAAAAAGAATTAAAAATATATGGGTTATACTGAAAACTTTAAGTGTACAGTCTGAAAAAGCTTTGTTTTGCGGACTGGTTTATAAAACAGCAAATGAGAAATTAAATAGTTTATGATAACTCGTGTCTAAATAAAAACCTGGTCTACATTTAGTAATTCTGCTATGTAAATGCAATGGATAAATTCTCGATTGCAACCCACTTGACCAGGTTTTTATTTGGACACTTGTTATTTTCGTTACCTTGGGCACGTAACAGTATAAGAATTGATGCTTATGGTCTACTAAAATATGGTGTAACTGACTAAGTTCTAAGTTATTGCTTCTGTCGGTTTGTAAACGATCACAGCCTGCAGTCAGGATTTCTTGCCTGGAGATTTGTTCCAGCCAAGGGTAACTAGACGTATTTATGACTGTAAAAATAAAATATGTATTCTAAAGACGTGTTGACAGTTTTCATTAAAAAAAAAAGTATTTGTGAAATCACCTATTCAAAACTAGAACTTTATTATTATTATTATTTTGAGATGTTGTCACTTTTAACAAATTCATCTTGAGTTGTAGAGGCATTATCGGATCGGATCAATGTTTTCTTTTTCTTCTGATTGACCCTCGTACACGAAAAATATTTTCATAAAAACTAACAACTAAAAATTTCAAGTTGAGCAACAGGATTTTATTATTATGTACAAAAAAGAACATTAAAGAAACTATTTATTATCGAGAAACACTGATTTAAATTTTTCGTTTCACTTATTTCAAAAAAATGTCCATAGATAGAGACACTAACTTTTCGAGGTCTTATAAAAATTTATTTCTGATGAATACCTAATGAGTTGAATGAGTAAGTACGTCAACTCTGTATTACGTTAGTACTTTTAAATAATATACATCCTATACATTAATCTTTAAACTTAAGTGAAAAATTAGATTTCTGGTAATCTATTTAAGTAGTAAAATAATTTTTGCACTGAAAACAAATAGTTGAGTAAATTACAAGTAGAAATACACGTGAAACTATTTTAAACTTTTTTTCAGAAAAAAATTTTACTGTTATTTGATAACTTTAAAATCAGTTCACTTTAACGTCATTCTTAAAATAAACAATGAATTTTATTAAACTATTTTCTCTTATAAAAAAAATTAACTGAAGTTGTAAATTAGAATTTGACGCTCAGAAAGTAGGCTGAAGTTAAGGCACACAGATGGCGTAGTTTCAAGTTTATTTCGTTCTTAATTCAATACAAAATTTTGCATCCAAAGTCAAAACTAAAACAAATTAAAAAAAAAAACTTGTTTATTAAAATATTGCTCTATTTTTAATCTACAAACCCTTTTCACATACAGTTTTATTTATTTGCTATTTTTTGCAATTGTTTTCTTGAAGAAAGGTTGACTAAAAATAAATTAATATCCAAACAGTACTGTCTACTTTTTAATTAATGTTTTATTTGCCTTCAAGCTATTAATTAAAGAAAGAATTTATGAATACTATGTGATCAAAAAGTTTCTTTAAAAAAAGGCAGTTATGCGAAACAAAAGACTGTCTTCGGATAGGAGTTATAATTAAGAAGTCAATAACTCCGAGTAGTATCTGTGCATTTGGAATGCATTTAGTTAAAAAAAAATTTAACCGGTAATTACCGGTGATGCGCTTAAAATCGCTTAATGAATTTGCCATCAAACTAATTTTTAAAAAATTGCTGGCAGCATTAATACCGCTTATTTCACAGAATACCAGAAGCGACATTCGTCTTTCCGCGCGGAACCAATTTTCTTTGCGTATGTGCAAATTTTGGTGAATCTTCTGTTAACCTCAAAACTTCTTAAATTTCTAGTGATTAATATCATTGCTTGATGTAATTTGTGTACGATTTGTAAAGTTTAAAGCTTAGATTTTAACAATTAGGAGCTGCACATCCGGTCATATTTTAACAAATATGTTAACCACATACATCACAAACATCAAAGGTTCCAACACAAGTGTCTCTTCTGGTATTCTGTGCTTACTTTTTCAATCAAGATTTGATATTTAAAATTTAAGATTATATTTAATATATTTTCCAACACTCCTCCATTTCAAAAGTATCTTTCGATAATATTTTAGCATTTTCTGAAATGTTATTAAACAAAAAAAAATCACCTCAACTGTAAAGACAGAAAAGTCGAAAAGTCGATAAAACAGAAAACGGTAAACGATAAGCTAACATAATTTCTATTGTGTCAGTTTCAAGGCACTAATTTTTTCGATCGTATTGTTTTAATTTAAATATATTTTTTTTAATATGTATATCAAAAATAAAAAAAATAAAACATAGCAAGACGATAAAACCCTACAACAAACAAGCCCCTCTTGTGGAACAAGTGCCAAACTACTTCAGTGCAAACTTTTAACAAGAGATGGCATATGCGAAAGCATTATCCTTTACATTATCCGTTTCAAAAATATAATTATATCTTAAATAATATC
The DNA here is from genome assembly GCA_958336345.1 of Dorcus parallelipipedus. Taxonomy (NCBI): domain Eukaryota; kingdom Metazoa; phylum Arthropoda; class Insecta; order Coleoptera; family Lucanidae; genus Dorcus; species Dorcus parallelipipedus. Next base: position 36,735,934 of record OY284480.1, read on the forward strand.
TTTTATGTAAAAGCCACTGCCACTTCACAATAGTTTAATTTTCACAACTGTCAAATTAATGCGATTATATTGCTGTACGATCCATAAAAAATGTCGTTTATTTCTTAAAAGTTACGTTGGCAGTACCATGTGTATTTTTTTGATCGATTATGTCACTTATTACAATTTGATGATATTTTAGTAATAGTTTAATTATCTACATTTTATTTTCTGAGAAATCAACGCTTGTTTTAGACGTGTCTGGAAACAAACTGTCACTTTTGTCAGATATTATGCTGATTGACCTGCTTGACATAGGCGCAGAGTTGCCAATTCGAGGGATTTATCCCTTTTTGGAGATTTTTTATATTCACAAACGGGATTTTTATACATTAAAAACGATCATATTCAAAGGCTTCTGAAGCCTTTCGTTTCTTTTTTTTTTTCATCAGAATCTGTCTGTGTTATTTTGATTTATTAGAAACAGGAAACATAAACTACCGGTAAAACAGTTTCTATTATGTCTTCAGATGTCAATTTTCAGGTGTTTTCACATAACCCAGTCACAGAATAATAAACGACCAGAAGTTTAACTAAGGCGTGGTTTTGTCTGAAATTTTTTACTGCGCACGCGTGAGTTGGTCCGCACATTTAAAATTACGGTTAGGGTATGTTCACAAGCACTCTTTTTGAGACGTCTTAAATACATATAATTTATCAGTTATATAATATATCTATTCGCATTACTGGACTTTTTAAGAACCGCTGCAGAAGTAATGCAAACGTTATTATGGATAAAAACTGTTTATAACATCAGAAGAAACGAACGCATAAACTTGGCGTCTTGGTCTTGGCATTCGCACGTGAATAAAGCATTACGCCATGCACGGAAACAGTGCCATCTTGAGTCTCTACGATGAACTAGGCTTAATTTTGAATGTAGTTTTCTTTTCGATTAAGTGTTATAATAATTGAGAATATAATGGATTATATATAATCCGATTTTCATTTGTTTTCGAGTTGTAACGTTTTAACAAAATACCTTATATAATATTTTTTTCTCAATTGAAGTATTCAGATCAAAAGATTCGCAGTACACAAATGCAGTTTTTTACGAAATTTGAACATTTCAGAGCAGTGCAATTTTTCAAGTGTGTATTTAGATAATGCAAAACAACGAAATCAAAATATCTAAGGAACATTTGAATATTTGAAAGCAAACTTAAATTGACCTGAATACTTCAATTGAGAAAAAAAAATTATGTAACGTATTTTATTAAAACGTTCTAACTCGAAAACAAATGAAAATCGAATTACAACTTTTGGGCTTTTTTCTCTTATATTGACGGGTAGAATATAATCCTGCACTTTGGTTCATTCCTCCCGACTCACCTTGTATATTACGAAAGATCTACAAAGTGGTTAAGAATAACTGTTTGAGTTGACGATACAATTAAGAGCATTTTTTATTCGGCTATTTGCAACACTGGAACCGGATATATGTTTTGTTGGTTTACTTGACATAACCTGAACAGCGACGAGATTGTAGGTTACGTGAATAGAAACTAGCGTTCTAATTCGAATTTGAAATGTCAAATGAAATGAAGTGACGCTTGCACAGTGAAGGCTGTCAGTGTCAAGCCGTCAACAGCCGAAAGTTACTCCAGTTGTACCATTTAAAAATAAAATTCAGCACTGCCAACTCAAACAGTGATTCTTGACCACTTTGTATAATTAATGAATCACGAAAGGAATTAATTTTGTCTTTGTATAATTTAGTATTTGCTTCAAATAATTATTTTTACTGCATTTTTTTAAGGTAAAAAGAAAAAGATGTTTTCCTAATCCAAAACGAATTTTTTTATTTTCACAGGTTGACAACACTGCATACGCGTAGACTTTGCATTTCAAATGTGAAAATTTCTGCTAAATTAGAAAGAATAAAATACAGTATAGATAGCGCCATTTCATAAGTGACCACGAGTTCAAAAGGATAGAGAATGTGACAAACCCCTTCAGATGAGTTAAATGTCAGTCAAATGTAGGGATCCTAGACATGATCAAATCACGAACTGTCAATGTCAAGAGATTTAATTCGAGCAAAAACAATAAACATAATGAGGTTGCCAACTTAATTTTTTAAAAATTTTTGTGCAAATCGGTTTTGATTGCAGCGGACTCCCCGAGCAGGCTCTGTACAGCTGTTTCAGGCCTAGTTGGGCCTTCATCAGCAGAACCGTATCAGGTCAACAAGCGATCGAAAGATGTCGCTACTTAACTGTCCATTAATTTTTTAAATACATTTCAAGGCCTCCTAGACGATGTAAAAGTAATCAAACATCCCATTACTCTTTTTTATTAGCAACCCCTTATCAAACAACTTTATTATCATAATGTGTTTATAAACTATTGTATTCAACGAAGGTCAGCAGCAAAATAAGGCAAAATATATAACAGAATAAAAAATGTAACTATATTTTGAGGCTTCATCTAATAATTTACAAAATTGAATGCCTTAATGAAACGGTAATTATTTGAATTTAATTTCATTCTCACCTTTAAAGCGTAACACGGTCATCAACAATCCCAGCACCAATTTAAAAACGAACATCTTGCGCCCTCCGAATTTTTAGTATTTACATTTACGGTGGTGGGCCTCATTTACAACGGGGGTGTTAGGGCCTCCGGTCTCGGCGTGACTTCTTGCGCAGTTTCTTGATGAATTTAACGTCGGATTTGTTGCGGACGCCGTAATTGGAGACGAACTCATCGTCGTCCCTCATGACTTCGGCACCATGCTGCAAGTTGTACGTTTTCCACACGTATTTCCACGAAATCTTCGTCTTGCTACGTAATCTCTGCTGTCTCAGATTGAACGTCCTCTGGACCGCCTTCTTCAAGTCACGTACGGTCGTGCCTTGCTGAGGAATCTGAAATTTAAAACAATTCCTGCAATCACCTAAGCCACTGGGCTAAGTAAAAAAAAATATATTTTTCGCCAAATTTATCACATCTGATACCGATGTCCTTCGATAATTTTTACGTACAACAAATTAAACGAAGTGTAAATACAAGATATGTAATCTGCACATCATCTCGTTTTTTTTTAAGTGCAAACTAACTTTTTGTATTGAGAGAAACGATAATAACAACTGAGAGGTGAAATTCCTTCCCCTTTGAACTCGCCATTAATATCAACTACAATAAATTACGTCTACTTAACTCCATTTAAAAGTACAGTCGCAATCATAATTCATTCAACTTTTACAAAAAAAAAAACTTATCACGGTCATATTATTTGTGATTTCTAAGAGCGGAAAATAATTTACCACATCCCGGATTCACTTTTAAGAATATAGTAAGATTTGGGGTGCATTCGACGTTCATAGTTTTGAAGGATATGGGTACGATGTTCTGTAAGTGCCATGAATTATGACTGCGACTATACATATTTTTATTAGATGCCGACGCGTTGCGTAAATTACAATTACAGCCAAGTGCATTTTGTAAAGAATTGAAAGCTTTGCTTGTTTAATTAATTATGGCCAGCATGTTCATATTTATTCTTATAACATTGTATCGCATATGCTCTGATTCATACGTGTAACAATGCTCTGATTCATACGTGTAACACCACATGTTTTACTTATTATTTAAGATAATAAAACAATGAAAATAGAGAAGAGAAATTACACAAACAAAGTTAACCGCTTCATTAAATTACAGACAAATGTGCAGTATGATCAAAAAAGTTGGTTATGACATAATAAAGTTTCCTTCTTTAACAGGAAGACTTCCATTTCTTACTACCATAAAAACTATTTATCGTTAAGTAGGATACAAATAAATTCTAAAATTGACAGTGTTGCAGTTAAATGTCAAAATGTTCGATTAGTTCAAGTTTAGGAAACAAGAAACGGTCAACGATTTAGATGTAACAAACCTGTTCGTTTTAAGTTTCGCGTCAAAAAATACGTAGATAAAAGTCATAACAAAACACGTTCGAATTCGCATCGTATTTCGATTGCTTTCTTCATAAAAAAATAACAAAACACAAATTTACAAATGTGTCTAAGAATAATCGCGTTTTCTTCCTAGAAAGATACGAACAAATAGAAATAAACAAAATGGTTGAAAAGAGAACTTCCGATTACTATTTGTTTGTCCAAAAAAAAATAATCGGGAATCGATTTCGATCGATCGATTTCTATGTTAATTTTCTCTTTACAGATGTCACCACAAAATTTCCGCGTTTTTCGTTTAAATTTGAAAACGTTGTCATTAATTATTGCACAGGGGCAGCAAATAATATTGGATGAGGTAATATTAATTATGAAAAATTATTCTTATTTAGTCTGAAGATGAAGATATTGTGGAATGCATAAGTAGTCTGAAAAAAAGAAAATTGACAGAACACCATGAAAGAATAACAATACGTACATACATGTAATACATGGAAATAATGATGAAGATTTTAAGTCTCATTTTCGAATGTCGCGACCTTCAATGGATAAGTTGATAAATATAATTACTAATGAAATGAATAAACAAGTAAGAGGAAGACCATGAGAAAATGTGTTTTTACTAATCTCTGTATGGACATTAGCAAACCAGGAAAGTTACAGGTAATTAAAAATTATAAATAAATATTTTACAGTAGGTGTAATAGTACTTTTTTCATTGCAGATCTATAGCAGATAGGTTCAATGTTTCGAAAAGCAGTGTATTTACTTATTTGGAAAGGGTTTGTGACTACTTTAATAAATTATCCAACATGCAATGGCCAACAAGATCAGAAGCTTTAAGTACAATTGAGGAATTTAAGGTATGAAAACTATTGATTCCTGTCACATTGAAATGAAAACTTTTTTTTACAGAAAAAAAAAGGATTTACAGGTGTATTGGGTTGTATTGACGGGTGTCATATAGAGATAAAACCTCCTAAAGAAAATTCAAATGTATATGTTAACCGAAAAGGAAGACCTTCTGTGATACTACATACAAGGAGTATGTGACAATAAATGCAAATTCATTGACTGCTTTGTGGGATACCCTGGATCAGTATATGATGCACGTGTTTTTTTTTTAATTTCAGGCATGGCAGAAAAGTGTATAAAAGATATGTACATATTTTCCTAATGAATCATATTTGTTGGATGATTCAGCATATCCCTTAGGTAAACATCTAACTGTACCGTTTAAAGATAATGGACATTTAACACAAAAACAAATACATTTTAACATGGCATATGCTAGTGTTCGATCCGTAATAGAACGAACATTTGGGATGCTGAAGGCTCGTTGGAGAAGATTAAAGTTTTTAGAACTTCACAATTCATCACGTATCCCACATACAATTATGGCAGCATGTTGTCTGCATAACTTTTGTATAGAAGCCATGGATACTGAGATTGAAGAGGAATTTATAGAAAACCACACCTATGATTCCAATGAGGCTTCTGAGAATTTCAATCATTTAAAAAGAAACTGTGGTGTTAAGAAAAGAAACAAAATTGTTAATAATTTATCATTTATTTTTATATAACATGTTTATAAATGTTTATTTATGTTTTTTATTTATTTATTTTTATACATGTTTATATGGACACAGTGTTTTTGCCTCATATAATAAATATTGAACAACACATAGGGCCAGGTTGTATAAACATCACTGAACATTTTCATAATCAGACTTTAATGTTAAAGTCTCTTTAACTTTTACAAACGGTATGTGTTAAAGTGATGTTAAATTTAAAGTGCGATAATGAGGATGGTGGTTAAACATAACTTCATATCTTAGGTAACGTCACAGCTCATTGGATCACGAAAGTTTACATTTAAAACATTTAACTAAAATATATTTTTTCTAAATAAATACTTTTTTGATTGATTGGTTATCATAACTGTGATTATTAATAAGTTTATCCAATAAGTCATTGAATCTGCATTTCTCACTTAAATTTTCTTCATGATGTTTTTTGTTTTGTTTCAGAAGCTGTTTCAGAGTTGCATCACTATCACTTCTCTTTCGTTTTATGGAATTTACAACTTTGTCACTAACAGAGGATGAGCTTGCATTATTGTTAAGCAAAATTCCATTATGTAAAACAAAAGGTGGATCAATTGAAGGATTTTTACTCTGTAAATTGGCCATAACTTCAAAAAATTGCCAATTCTTTCTATTGCGACCTGTGCTATTATTATTATTATCTTTAATTGATTTGTAAGTGCGCATCAAGCTTTTCCATTTGTTTTGAACTTGACCCCAGCTGACCCATACTGTTGATTTCACTTGTAATTCTGTAAAATAAACGGTTAATTTTATAATAGCGGGGCCCATAGGCAGGTGCCTACTTTGTTTATTTGATAATCCAGCACTGACCTACATTCTTACCTTTGCCAGATATGTTTTTAACTGTGTTTTTCTTTTCCAACTGTTCTTTATTTTCTTCATATTTATTGATGATTAATAGAAGTACCAAATCAGTAGTCCAACCTGAAGTATTTACTTCACTTTGATTTTCAAAATTATCTATGTTCGGTTCTTCTAATTGACTTGCATCCACATCTGAAGACATGTAAATACAATTATTATAATCTTACTTTATAGAATTTACTTTATTGTTTCAGAAAACAAGGAAAATTAGTAAAATCCGCCTCTTGTGTACATACCTTCTTCATAATAATATTATATTATTTTCATCAATACAAATCCCTCCACTCTTTCCAAGAAAACATGCATGATTTTCCATTTCTTCCCAACTTGCATCACTTATTTTACAATAGTAGCAACTATACTTATCAGAATCACCTGTGGTTTGTACAATTTTGTATTTATTAATTTAAAGGTTCCCGCGCTTTTAAGAAATTGCTCAAATACACCTTCTGTTGACTAGGTGCATGAAACTCATGCTCGAGCTAAAGTTCGAGTACTTTCCGAACGCCCAGTTGTGTAGCTACCCAACTCGACTTTAAAAACGACTTTCTTGTGATTTATGTGCACAAATACCAATTCGAGTATTTAATACAAAGTATTTTTAAAATACTTTTCACTTAAGCTAAGACATACCGTCCAGATTTCATGGCAAAAATTTTTAAAAATCATTCGATAGAATCTATAGTGACTTTATTCAAGACAGTGACAACACTTTAAATTTGCTTCCTAATGGCCACAACTCATTTTGCTTATTTCTAGTACAAACGTTCTATTTTATGTTATATGTATTAAAAAGTCAATAAATAAGCATAAGTGCTTGTTTTCGCTTTTTATCAATTCCAATTACGTACATAAACATGTTATTTTTCCATTTCAAAGTTTCCCTGTTAATGGCGAATAGGTTCGGTTCTTGGCTCTGTGTCGTCACTGTCTTCAATAAAGTCATTGTAACAGGATCAACTGAAATAACTATCTATCTTGTAAGGACTGTTAAACCCTGACAGGTTTGGTTTAAATTATTCATCAGATTTGACACTAAACTCGTCATAAAATCACTAAATTCTCGACATGTCTGATGGCCGTATGCACAGACAAATCTCAAGGTGGATTTGATACTTAAAGCTAACTTCATATCAAATTGTGCGCCGTATAGTTAGATTGTTCAAAGTAAAGGTTTACTTTGGCTTAAGTCTAAAGACTTGTCTGTGCATACGGCCATGAAATCGCTAGAAGTTCTTCTACAAGAGTTACCAGATCCAGTGACAAAATCGTTAAATTGGCAACACTGATTGTGTATTATGTATAAAGTGAAAATCGAAATTAATGAGAAGAAGTGAAGATGAAGAGTCATCTATTATGAAACTTATGTTCTTTTAGTAACACTGGAAACAATAGTGCGTGTCGTAGATTGAATTATATATACAGGGTTGCGTCCAAAAATGAACACCCCGGTGTGAGGTGTGACCCGGCGAAGTGTTGTGACGTTTCATAGTGGAGTGCACACCGTATATGAACGCTTGGGGTGCATGTGGTGTGTCATGTGAGGATAATTTAAAGTTAAATGGACATATTATCAGTCATCACTGTCAGTAATTTTAGAGTTTTTAGTATTTAACGGTTAATAGAATATTTTGATTACTAAACAGAATTTACAGCGGATTTAATAATAAGAAATTAAGTAATCGAACTGATTTTCGCACGCTTGCTTCACATTGCGCATGACGGTAAATTTTTCCCCTGTCGCGACCGAGGAACGAGGAGTGCACTCAAAGTGTGCGCCCGAATCTGTATTTGAACGCTTAGGGAGTTTTCTTTAATTAATTTTTGAACGCTTGCGTTCGCCTAGGAATCACTCTTACCCCGGGGTACGCCATTTTTGAACGCACTCCAGGGGCTAGTGCACGATATCAAATTTTAAATATCGGTTACTAACTTAAAAGTATTGGTATAGGAGAGGCAAGATAGTTAGCGGTGCACGTCATTAATGACGTCAGACGTGTCGTCAGAAGCTAGCTGTCTGCCATCAACCGAAAGAAAAAGAAATTTTGAAAGTAACTTATTAATGTTGTAAAATCACAATGAAATGCTTCTTTTATAAAAATTTAAGAAATCTCAATAATAAATGTAAAGTAAATATGCTCGATATATTTTATTATTAGCCGTAAAATTGTAGTGAATTTGTGTTTTGAGAATTGGTATTCCTTAAAATTTGTCGCTGTTGCCAATTTAGTTATGTCAACAAGTTTTGTGGTGGTTTCAGTTGCTTTCATTTTGCGTTCTATAGTTTACTAAATTTTTACGACCTAAAACAGTTTTTGTCAAAACTACTTAACGTGTGTTGAGTTTCGTGCAACATGCCTAAAAATTTATGTAAACAGACAAAGGAAGTTGTCAGTCATCTCATCAATTACTTCGAAAGAGAACGTAACAATGGTGGTCCATTACTACCATTAGGCGCTGTTAGAGAGGTATTACAGTTGTATACTTATTATGAATTACATAAAAACACGATTTTATTTTAGCGTGCTGCTGAAGCATGTGGCTTAAGTATTGCTACTATTAGTAGAATTTCAACGGCATCAAAAGAAAATCAACCCTTGCCTTCACCTAAAAGGAAACGAACCAGAGCTAAGCCTAATGTTGATGTGGATGATGCAACTCAAGTTGCAATACGCAATGTTAATGTATCGCAACCGTAAGCATTTACGAATATTTTTTTTGTATATTATGTAAATTATTGCTTGTCATAGGTCAGCATGTTACACGTAAAAGTTTGCTGAGTTTGTTAAAAGAAAGAGACTTGTACAACGGGAGTTTATCATCACTTGGCAAAATATTGAAAAAAAAATTGATTTTCGTTGGAAAAAAGATGACCGCCGAAGAGGATTGATGGAACTGCAGCATGTAGCATTACTACGGGTTGACTTTTTGCAAAAGTATGTGCAAAATATGCGAAAGAATCATTATTCCCAGTGTGTCTACTTAGATGAAACGTGGATATTTGAATGGAAGTGGTCATTGGTCATGGCAGGATAATAATCGTCAGACAACAAAGAGCGAAGGGAAAAGGAAAGTCATTTTGTATAGAAAATTCTCGACAATGGTATTATATTCTGAACAAAAATTAGGTTGAACTGTAGCAATTATTATGCCTCCCTTTTTATTAATTTGAACATGTACTTTTCGTAATGTTAACAATGTTGTAGGTACATTGTGTTACATGCTGACAGTAAAGATGGTTTTATACCAGGAGCGTCATTAATATTTTCTTCAAGTACTGAGAATTCCGATTACCATGGTGAAATGACGAAGGATACTTTTTTAAAATAGTTTCAACAACAACTATTGCCGAACTTAAAACCAATATCATTAATTGTTATGGATAATGCGAGTTATCACTCTGAAATTGCAAATAAAGCACCTGACTCTTCTTGGAAGAAAGCTGATATTCAAAATTGGCTATCACAAAGAAACATTTTGTTTGATAATGCTATGTTAAAACCTCAGTTGCTGTATCTAGTCTCCTTGTAAGTTTTTTAGTAAAAAGTTAAATAGAAACAACAAACTATAATATATTGATGTTTTAGGCATAAACCTCCAAAAGAATATGTAATTGACAATATCGCAGCACAACATGGTCATAAAATTCTACGATTGCCCCCATATCACTGCATATTTAATCCAATAGAGAATATTTGGGGTCTCACCAAAAGTTATTATGATACGCATATTGGACGAGATGGCTATGGTGTACCAAATTGTTTGAAAATGTGGGAAGAAGCTTTGCAAATGATTACTACTCAAACTTGGGTTAACACTATTGAGCGTACAGAGGCAGAAATAATCAGATGGTGGAAACGTGAAGTGGGTATGGATCATGATGATGTGTGTCCCTTGATTATAAATTTGGAGGAAGACTAGCTCCTGCTGTGAATCAGACAGTGACGCTGATTAAAGCTATTAAATTTATTTAGTATTTATACATGAGAAGAAAGAACGGAATTACGTTAAAAATTTGGTGGCAATATTGTGCAGAATTACGATAAAATATTTATGTAATTAAACTAGATTCTTATTTGATGAACATTTGTATAATAAATTCATGATTACTTTTCACAAACACCTTCAAAAGTACAAATGTTTATTACAGATTCACTGTATTAGTGCCCGAAGAAGCATTGCGAAGTTGATGAATTTGACTGTCTAGGAGAAGTGATTATGAATTTATAATCTAAAAGTAGATTACAAAACATCCTTTATGGTTTTAATTTGCATTTCTCTTCACTACACTGAATATTGTAGTGTATTCCCAAAACTGTTTTTGTTTACAAAATATGAATGATATTACCGATCAACTTTATTATTTAAAGCATTAAAAGTTTCCACTCTGCAAAAGTAACAGAATTATACTTTTCTCATTACCATTAACAACACGTCCAGAAGAAATAAAAATTGACAAAATATAACCTTAAATTATATATGTCAGTTGATTTGAAATTCTGCCATCCGGCAGCAACGCATAATGTGACGTCATGAAATCGTAGATGACGTGCAACGCTAACTATCTTGCCTCTCCTATATAATATGTTATATATTCGAGAAAATCACGGAGTGGCTGACATCTAGCGGAATTTTTGCGAAGGTCCCTGAAATAAGGAAAACATTGGAATGACATTTGGTTAACCTACAAAAAAGTTTACACTTTTACGAATATTCTTATTAAATAGAATGTACATTGTGAAATATTGTGTGTGACGCTTCCACATGAATGAATATTCTTGTGTACATATTGTGTAATCAAACAAAGTGTGCTTAAGCCTATGCAAAGATTTCTACTTAGTAATAACAATAATGGACGGAAGTAAGAGCAAACGTTATTGTTCTGTGCCTGGGTGTAACACCTACATTTCAAAGGATGTATCCTTGCACTTTTTTCCTTGATCAGAGCGACTAAAGGAAGAATGGGTTCATGTTTTGAAACTTAAAAAAGTGACAAAATTTATGAGTGTATACAGCAAACACTCGTGCAAAGTGATTTTATTTCCAGTAAGTATTTTGTTTGTTTGAAGAATATAATAACAGATTTATATTTCAGCAACGAACAGTTTAAGACGTTTAAGAAAAAGTGCTGTACCGTCACAGAATTTATCACGTGAACAAAATGCATCAACAGGAAATGCAATCCAACAATGGTAACGTATTTAATAGTACCTACCTATTACTTTTGTAATTAAGTAACATTTTAGCACCATTTCTGAAAACATCAATCAGGTCAGTAACAGTGTTGGTGTTGAAGAAGTAACTGAAATTAATGTGCTATAGATGAAATTGAAAACTTGCCTCCAAAAATGGAGGTATCACAATGTGTTGTATTACATAAAAAAAGATATAATAAAGTATAATAAAGTTGCAACTACATGTTTGCAAAACTCAGATTTGCCACCTTTACAGCTGCACTGACATATCCAGTTCGTTTCCTAAAATTGTTCTGTATTATTTTACTTCTATAATTTATTTTCTTTTATATTTAAATTTAAAAACAAACGGCAGAATAGGTATTTTAAATATCATAAAGAAATTGATTCATACATAACCATATGTTTTTAAAGTACGATAACCAGGCCCGTCGGGTAGGGCTTAAAAGATCTCAAGAACAGGTAGCAAATAGGCTTCATATTAAAAATGGATTGATTTACAAATTCACAACTTTTTCTTGAAAGAAATTGTAACGCAGAAGTTTGTAAGCAGAGGCTAATTATCTGATTACATTCTCCATTCTTCAATCCGCACATGATGACATGCCCGGCCTTAAATATAGCTAAAAATAGCTTCACCTTCTTTCAAAGGTCTGCTACGATCTCCAATATATGTAATTATATCCACGATTGATATTTCTACCTTTGGCATCATGAGACACAATAATACAACTTCAAAACAAACACTTTCAAATATCAAACAGAATAGGTAAACAGGTTATACTGAGTGACACTAATGACAGCGATTTGTTTTCCTTATTTAAAGCGCCATCTGTTGGTCGCTGATATTCTCGAATTGATAATTTTTGCCGGCCCTAACCAAGTGTACTAAATTGTGTAAAAAAATACGCAAGTTCTCCTTATGTGAATCGATCTTAATATCGTTGTATTAAAAAATATCAAAAAGTTCTCCTTATGTGAACTCACGTTAATATCATGCAATAATTGAATATGTGAGATTAAAAAGGGCCCAAGTCCAGATGGTATATGTCTATTATTTTGGTAAAATTTAAATAACGTTTTGATCTGGTTATGTGATCTAAACACAAAGAAATTTAATATAGTAACAGGTGAAAGAAAAAGCTCACATATTAAAAAAAAACAACTTCCAAAAACCTTTTTTCTTCAATTTCTCATAATCATTCGAGCAGGACTTGGGCCCCTTTTAATCTCACATATTCAATTGTAAAAAACAGAAAAAAAAATAACATATTTATGTGTGCTGATTGGCACAACAAAGTAATTCCACCTAGAACTACATATATGTATGTCGATTACGCAAATGTGAACGGCATTTGAATTTAAATTATTTATTAAATTGCAAACAGACGATAATGTCAGCAATCTGTTTACAGGATTAATTTATGCGTCTCGTACCGCCGTAAAATATGTACGCAAATCCGCATTACGTGAACGGCGCTTGATATTAAATTTCGCTGATTCGACGGTGGTATTTAAACTAACCTCAAAACTCAATTAATCAGAACACATATTCAACTTACCACAACCGCCAGAGGTGTTTCCGAGTTTCTCAGCACGCTAACGGTTATTGATTGGCCTTGTATGACGGCGATTTGGGACGAAACTTCTTCGATAGTAACATCAGAAGGCAGATCTTTCAACAGGGGGTCAGAAGTCAACAAGCGGCGCAACGTGCTCTGGGTGATCTCCAGCAAGTCTTCGTGGCTTAGGTTTTCAATTTCCTCCTCCAACGAAATCTGTTCTGAGCTCATTTTCGCCGACGAACTCACAAACGCACCTCTTCCCAGAAAAAAACGCGTCGCCGAAGCTATACGCTATACGTAAAGTAAATACACTCGAGGAGTTACGAGGAAATCCGTTAGGGTGCGTCACTATTCGGATACGAGGGCGACTCGTTAAGTCCCGGGCCGAAATCACGCATTTTATTCTAATACATGCAAATGCGTGCTAATAAACCTAAACGTCGAACGCATAAGCACCGTTTAAATGCAAATTTTTTTACGACTTGTTTGAAGAATGTGTCAGGGATTTCACGATTTGCTCGCCGAATTGTTTACATTCACTTCAAAGCAATGAATATTTTAACTTGCTTTCTAGATCAAAAATGTTTTTTTTTATGTAACGCACTTGAGACCTGAAAAAAGTAGCCCTACATTTTTTATGATGGTGATTCTACGCCAGAGTTAAGTAAATATTTGGGCAGTTTCCGGGAAATTCGTCAGCGAACGGTTTAAATACGAGGGTTGTTCGTGAAGTTTATGTGCTAAAATCGCTCGCGTTTTGTTCGAATTTATCCTAAATGGATTTAAAATCAAATGCGTAGGTAATTTAAGTACGTCAGTGTATTCCATCATCTTACTTGCTATTATCATCTTATTTGCAAACTAAAAACTGACGCCGTTTTGCCTCAGTGACACTTTTCAAGACTTGAAGCTCAAGAAATAAATGTCAACAAGAAATACCTATAGTGCGTCCCAACCTTACGGTGCAGTACAGCGCTTATGGGTGACACCGTTAGAAAGAGATGGGGTTAATGCACGAATACTAAAGATAGTAAGAAAGGCATGATTGTGTACTGCACCGTAAGGTTGGGATGACCTATAGTGTTATTCATTAGTAACTACATACAAAGCATGTACAATAATTTTTTATTATTCGCACGGCATTGTGCAGAAATTATTACATATGTATAGATAGTAATTAGCTGTTCCGGAATGAAAGATTGATAATATTTCAGATGCCAACCTTTTTTAATAATTTACGTTTCTTCATTTTATGAGAAATTTTTTAAATATTTTCTTTGTATTAAAAAAAAAAACGATGATTAGAAGACCTATAACACAGAGCTTGAAAATACAGTACCCAGTTTAATGAGGTAGTACTTTGTGGACAAAAAGTTCAGACTTTCTCCGCGTGATGGAGGCCTTAATCAAACTGTAATTCTGTCAGTGTTACCTTACATTTTTCTTTTTAAGCTTTAGATAAGCTACCACTTGTTGCTTTTACCAATAATAACATATGTAACATTTAATTGAGAATTTGAAAAAATTGAAGAAAAATGCAAAGAAAAGGCAAAGATTAGTTGCTGCAGCACACTGGTTGCGACAAAAAAAAGAAAGCCTACACGAAGGAAAATGCAAAAACGGAACTATTTATAAAAAGAGGTAAAAGGAAGAAAGTACGAAAGAAAAAGAACAACGAGGAGCTAGCATAATGCACTAACGAATTATCTGAAGAAACTGAAGATGAAGGACTCTAAAGGAAAAGCGAAAGGTAACAGCAGCATCTTGGCTAAAAGACTGCATAAAGAAAAATTATGCTACAAAGAGAGTTAATTGGAAAAACACGGAAGGAAGACCCAGAAAGTGCATGCGACGCCGACGCAGTGATGAAGGATTCAAAGAAGAGATAAAAGGAAGAGACGTTGGCTGAGGCACATAGAAAGATTATACAAGGGAAAAATGTCAAAGTATTAGGTCTTTGTTGAAACCAATGTCAGCTAATAGAGGGGAAAAAAGGAAGAGAGAGAACAAAGAGCACTAACTCGATACAATGATGGAGGTTTTGAAAAACTTGAACGAAAAGTAGTAATACATATACATAGATACATAGTAATATACATACATAGTAATACACCACGTTGGCTGAGGCATATAGAAAGGGTTATACATACAAAGGAATGATATGGAAAGTATTTTACAAGGAGACCTAATAGGAAAAAACGAAGAGGCCGGTCCAGGAAGTATTGGCTCGAGTTGAGTTGATGTTAAGGACCTGGAAGGACAGGGACAATGAAAGAACCACAAGGAACGATGCCAAACGGAACCAATCGGAGCATTTGAAGAAGTTGAACTAGAAGCTAAAGACGATAATCTAGCACGTTGATGTGTAATGTGAATGATATGTAAATGCAAATTACTAAGAGGGTTAATGGTAAGAGACGAAGTGGAAGGCCCAATAACTCTGAGTCGAAGTAGTAATGAAGGATGATAGGAAGGAAATGGTCAAAAGATAGTAGAACGTTGGATGGGACACGTGAAAGGACTACACAACGGAATAATGCCAAAAATTGTGCACAAAAAGAGCTAATCTAAAAAGAAAAACGACGAGGTATCTCTAAATGGACGTAATGATGGAAGATTTGAAGAAGTTGATGAATATGAAAGACTGCAAGGAAAATGTAGGAAGATTTGAAGAAGTTGATGAATATGAAAGACTGCAAGGAAAATGTAGAAAACAGTACTAGCACGTTGGTTGAGACATACAATGATTTGAGGAAGACAGAAAATAAAGAATTGCAAGGAAAAGGCGAAAACAACGAAGAGGAAGAAATTGAAGATAAAAAATTGGAAGGAAGAAGCGAAAAGTGCTAGTAATGTGCTAACTCGGGCAAACTGAAGAGGAAGGCTCAGTGATGAAGGATTTGAAGAAGAAGGAAGTTGGGAAGGAAAAGGCAAAAAGTAATAGTAATAGTACGTTAGCTTGGACTCAAAGGAAGACTGCTCAAGAGAATGATGCCAAATAAGGCACTAGAATGATAGTTAAACAGAAAAATTCAAGAGGAAAGCCCAGGAAACACAGTGATGGGGGATTTGAGGAAGATAGAAGGTAAAGAATTGCAAGGAAAAGGCGAAAACTAGTAGGAAACAACGAAGAGGAAGAAATTAAAGAAGCGAAAAGTGCTAGTAGTGTGCTAACTGCGACACAAAGAAAGAGTACACAAGGAAAGTATGCCACTACAAAGAGAGTTAATCCCTAAAACACGAATAGGAAGATCCGGAAAGCGCTGTGCTCGACGTAGTGCTTGAAGATTTGAAGAAGTTAAAGATAAAAGGCGAAAAATGCTTGTAGTATGATCGCTAGGACACAGGAAAACTACGCAAGGGCTATAAAAGTTAATCGGAAGAAAACAAAGGGAAATATTAAGTTGTAACGAAGCGATGAAAGATTTGAAGAAATCGCAGACAAAGAAATAGAATATCAAGTCAAAATAGCGAAGAATTGCAACTCTAGGCCTTCAAAGCTTAGAATCGACAAAAAATACTCCTAAGACGAGATTATTTTTAATTTCTTGTAAACAGAAAGCAACCCCCTCAATTGCAGTGGCAAGGAAATAATTTTTTTATTATTATTTATTTATTTTTCTTATCGATTTTACTCATAGTCTGCTAAATTCATTACGATTTCTAGGCAAAGAGGAAGTTCAAGCGTGCTCCGCACAGCGCTAGTTATCAGGCGCTTTCTTAACCTAAAATTTTGACAGCTCTTGTCACTACTGTCACAAATGATCCGTGCAAGAAAATTTTGCAACCCGGTAACTTACGTCTTAGTTACGCCATTGCACTGCTTAACTGCGAACCTGCCGTGTTCTTCGTTTAAAAAATGATAGAGTGCACGGATCCTTAATCTTATCTTACTACTTTTGCGTAGATGTTTTATTGATACGGACTTTGGCCAGCAAAAATGTAATCCTCCTCACTCCTGAATTCTTTAGGGTTTACAGGGAAAGGATCCGTTACGTCCCTTTTATCCTCCTAGTTTTATTCAGCCCTATTGCATTCTTTTTATTTCTATAAATGAATTTGTTACTTTCAATTTTCTAAATTCCTTCTGGGTATTTATAATAGTTTTCACGATGAGTTTGCAACAAGGGCAAACTCGTTTCCTCTCATAATTTTGTAATTTTTAACATTTTTTTAAGTAGCTACTTTTTTGTTCCTTTTTTTAATCACTAAAGGCAATCTAATTAATAACATAATCATCGTTTTATTATCTTAACATCTTAACATCTACATTTTTCAAAAAAAAAATAATAATAATACGTACCTACAATGTTATATGAACATAATCGCAACTATCGCATGTTTTTTTTTGTTTAAGTGCTAAAAGGTATTAAAATAAAAATAATCGACCTTAAGATTTTGTTTGCGCAATTAACACGGAGATTGCAAACAGAGAACATGCAGCAGTTAACCTTCGACTATTAAGTAACGCCAACAATTAATCTACGTACAACATTTTTTTAACGATGGTAGGAAGTGGCAAACAAATAGCCTATAGTTACACGGGCTACTTACGAGGGACGTTTCGATCGAATCCTGAGGGTGCACGTGTTCCTTCTGGATCCTCCAAATAAGTATTTAACTGCACTAATTGTTCGATGTGCAATAATTGCAGTTGAACAGCACAACCCGAAGCCTGCGGACCACTAAACTTGGACGGACGAACGCTTCTACCTAAATAATCGTCTGGACGATTCTACAGAACCTGTTATAAAAGAGGAATTGCGTGCTCATAATTTCTTTCGTATAACAAACACACCACGTCAAGGTAAAAGATATGACTTCATTTGGTATGACCTAAAAATTTTTAGTGAAAACTATCTTGTGCTACGAAATATGATCCTATTCGTAAGCTTAGATAATAATTGCTCTTCGTATTGGTGTACTCTGTAGAAATTTACAATTATAATTGTACACGATTTTTTTTAAATAAAACATAATTTTATTGAAGAGCGGTGTGCTTTCGAAACATTTTCTTCCTTGAATTTGTAGGTATTTTCAACATCTTTCATAACTTTTTTTTTTATTTTTGTGTTTTTTTTGTTGCGCTTTTCAATTTTATTCACGCAGCTTAAAGTAATAAAAAGTACGAATCACTTCCAACATCAAAAAGAGAAAATAATGTTGAAACACCAGGATGTTATAATCATATTTTATTTATTAAAAAAAAATAGCAAATCAATATGATTCCTTAACTTCATTAAGTCACTGATTATACAGGATGTCCCGGAAGGAAAGGTCGAAATTTCGTGGGAGTATAGATGACGCCACCGAAAAACTCAGAATTCGTCCGAAATGGCGATGAAACTCAAACAAAAGAGCTTAAACCTGAATGCTCCAATCTAGAAGTATTTTATAGTCGTTGCAAATCAGCTGATGGTACATGCGATAGATGACAGCACTAAAGAAGAAACAAAAACTTGTTCGGAACAAGTAACCAAAGTAAGAAAATAAGAACAAAGAGTGCTCTCCTTGCGAATTTTATCTGAAACAATGCGTAAAAATAATTTAGGGCAATATCCAATAGATGGCAGCACCAGAAAACTTGACACTAATCGAATATTAGTAGAAACTGAAAAAAAAAATAGTGACTTAATGGAAAATGCAAGATGTCAACCTTAAAATATAATGTGGCCGCGCGCGAAAAAATGAACCAAAAGAGCGCGTTTATTGCGGATTTAATCTGAAGCAGAGCGGGGCAATATCTAATAGATGGCAGCACCAGAAAACTTGACACTAATCTAATATTAGTAGAAACTGAAAAAAAAAAATAGTGACTTAATCGAAAATGCAAAAAATACAAAACAAAAGAGCGCGATTCTTCCGCACTTAATATGAAACGGAGCGTATTATCTAATTAGAGCAATCCTCAATAGATGGCAGCACTAGAAAAGCACCCGACACTTAATGAAAATTAATGGAAATTGAAAAAAGAAATTAACCGAAAATGCAATGTGGCCGCGCGTACGTGAACTGGAAGACCTTTTAACAGATGGCAGTAAGACAGTAAAACAAAAGAGCGTTATTGTAAGTCAAAAAGTAACCTTTTATCAACGATATAAATACTGAATAATTTAAATTTGGCGCTTCATGTTGATTTCATTCTTCACCGTAATGTAGCGGTGTATGATGTGTGTAAATGTAAAAGGATAGACAACCGCAGTTTGTCATCAATCAGTGCTGCGGTTTTTAAAAAATTTGAAAAATTGACCAAACACTTGTAAATAGTTGACCACACCGCTACATTACGGCGAAGAATGAAATCAACATGAAGCGCCAAATTTAAATTATTTAATTTGAATAAAAGACCACATGTTTATATAAACTTTTTGACTTACAATAATATATTCTATACCCTCAAATAATGACCTTTCGTCTCAGAACACCCTGTATTTTCTTTCTTGGTTTTAATAAAGATTTGTTTCTAATTTTTTCCCCTCTTATATTTCTTCTTCTTTTTTATTGAAGATGGTTCTTCGGATAATAATTAATATTAAAATGGAAATTGTTTCATAATTCTTTTTGCTATACTTTCAATTTAATTCAGAAAACTGAAAAATTAAAAAGAAAAAGCGAAGTACGTGAGTAAGTAAGTAAAATATTAAACAGAAGCAACAAGTTAATGATTCATTAATTTCATCACTAGTCAGTTATTGTACTGAGTGATTTTTAAAAATTTTTATCAACTCTTGCTATGGAATGGACTACATAAGTGTGACGTATTTGGAGTGGGAAGACCCAGGAAAACAAAAACACATGGATTTGACACTTTTTTATTTCCCACATAACAATAAAATAAAGCAGAAATGGATTGACTTGATCTAGTTAAGATTCTAATTGAAACATTAATCCAGTACGAATTAATTAGGAACGCTTTTTAACTTAGGCGTACTACATCACCATGTTCACACAAACCTAACCTCAAACGTCAAGAATCGTAGTCATATGCTTCCATGTTTACTATTTACCCCAGCAACCGTTGCTATTTGGAAAAGTTTTGACGTCAGCACCAATTCTGTCCATTTGGACGGCATGTCTTAGCTTTACAGTAAAACAGCAACTTTTCATTTATGCTAAGACATGCCGTCTGGATTTCGGATGGCAAGAGTTGATAAAAAATCACTCAGTATGTTCTTTCTTATCGGTTTTAACGGAGATTTGTTTCTAACTTTTTCCTATTTCATATTCTTTCTTTTTTATAGAAAATTGTTCTTTAGACACACAACCAGTGGTTAATATACAAAGTGGTCAAGAATCACTGTTTGAGTTGGCAGTGCCGAATTTTATTCTTAAATGGTACAACTGGAGTAACTTCCGGTTGTTGATGGCTTGACACTGACAGCCGTCATTTTACAAGCGTCACTTGACATTTCAAATTCAAATTAAAACGCTAATTTTTATTCACATAACCTTCTATCTTATCGCTGTCAAATAAACTAACAAAAGTTATATCCAGTTGTATGAATATGAAAATGCTCTTAATTATATTGCCAACTCAAACAGTTATTCTTGACCACTTTGTATAAACGAATTAGAGTAGGCGTTGGAATTTAAATGCATGTCTTGGGTAACGTCATCTTAATACTAAATGTCAATCAATTGTGACATAAATAACACGCCGGAAATGTTCGCAAAGTTCAAATGTTCAAAAGTATCTCGATGCAGGCAGTGGTAATTTTACACATTTGCTTTAATTCTTTTTAAATAAAACGTTTCCTTTTCCACTGGCTGCACCGGTGTGCACTCAGGATATCTCCATCTCGTTTTATTACATAAAGCTGAACCAAGATGAAAATACATTCAGTGCACACTAGTGCAGCCAATGGAAAACGCTATTTCAAGTTAAAGTAAAGTAAGTTCGAATAGAAATGCCAAAAGTGACTGAAGGAACGTCCGAAGTCCGATGAACTAAATGCACACGTGCGTGTTTGGTTGCATCGCCAACTCTGATCGTTTTTCATTTGATCACTTCTTAATAAAAATTAATCTTAAAAAAATCTAAATTGTCTCTTTTCTATACTCTCAATTTAATTTAGATAGCCACGAGAGTTTAAATAAACTCACTTCACTTTTTTAATTTAAATAAATTAAAAAAGTGAAAGTACAAAGTGCTTTTATGATTTAAAAAAAATGGTGGAAAACCAGGATATTAAAATTTACTTTTAAATACCCATTAAAAAAATAACAAATTAATGAATCCTTAATTTCATCGGCAGTCACCTACTTATTATATTTTCTTTCTTCTTGGTTTTAGTTCTCTCCATAACAATTTTTAAAAGTTTTTAAAAAGGTTTCATTTTACCAAATTATCGCACTTTCTAAGCAACCCTCCCAACATCCTAAAAAACACAAAAGTTTGTACCTCTTTAAACAAGAAACTATAAGTCACTTTTACTGGAAAGGGATGACCTATTTCTCCACTCCCCCTTTCGCTCACCCTCCGAGGATTTTCTTTTCTTTTTTTGTTTTAATAAAAATTTGTTCTTATTCTTCCTTCTTTTGTAAAAAAGATCGAAACTATTACTTTCCGAATTTTTTCTTGGATATCGGGGGGTTGAGTTGTAATACATAATTAAAAAGAAGTGGCCCATGAAAAATTAAAACAAAATGTTGGCGAGGGGGATAGGATTAAGTTAACCCCTCCCAATAAAAATGGACTACAGTTTCTCGCCTCTAAATTTTTACTTACGCGGTTTAAGTGACCTGAATATTTTCGTCAAATTTATGTAAGGTTAGAGTGCATTTTGATTGTTTAAATTCAGGTCAATCAAATTCTTTCGATTTGATTACCTCGCCGTATTAAGATGCTGGAGGGGAAGGGGGCTTAATTTTTTACGAAGTCCATTTCTTCTGATTGCTTTTCCCTAAAAAGTAAATTAATTCTAAAAATAATTTGTAATCGTCGGATCATTCGATTGTGCGTAACTGGAGTTGTGGGTTTGCAATTAAATGAGTTAGCATGGCCAGGCAGGGGTGGAGCTTTCTTGCAAATCCCATCTCTTCCAACATACATTATTTTTTTAAATAATTTGTATTTAATTTTTTGCGAATTCCATCTCTTCCAATTTCCCTAAGAGGCAAATTATTTTTTTTTTAATAAAATTTGTAACTATGTATTTAATCGGTCCATACCACACCAATTCTTGGGCAATTGGAAGTTTGGGTTTTGCGATTAATATAGAGAAACGGTTTAATATTTTGCAAATCCCTTCTCTTCCAATTTTCCTAAAAGGTAATCAGTTCATGCCACTGCAATAGTGGGCAATTGGAAATTTGGGTTTGCAATTAAATGAGTAAATGTAGGAGGGGGGCTTTCATTTACTGCGAATTCCATCTCTTCTTCCAATTTCTCTGAAAGGTAAAATATTTCTGAAGATAGTTTGCAAATGTCTAATCATTCCTTACTGCCCCAATTGTACTGCCCTTGGAGTTTTGGGTTTGCAATAAGATGAACTTTTTTCGCCGATGCAAATAATGATGAACCGTAGCTTAAATATGGTAAAATTCAAGTTGTTCCTAAAATTATAATTTCATTGTTGATCTTTCGATTACGTTCAAAAATTTATGACTAACACGTTCGGACAATTCTTGTTTGCCCCACCCGTTCTTCGCCTTCTACCTGACTTCCTGCTGGCCAAGCAAAAAGGTAAAAGTACGACTCGAGCAACAAAGATCAGTGCCGCCGAATAGCAGTAAACCAAGACGAAGAATCCGCTCGTTTCAAAATTTCTGGCCCCAAATAATAACACGTTCGCCAACGAGCTCCTCACAAGGTGAACGTTTACTTACCAAAGTGTGACTAACAATTCTGTGATCGTAGGTGTATTATACAGGTTTTAGTGCTTGACGTGTGTGAGATTTTAATTTACTTTTACCTATACCGGAGAAAACTTAACAGGTGAGTCGTTTCTTCCCCGTTTTTATAGTAGAAACCTATTAGATTTCTCGTCGCGGAAAACAACTTTCTAAATCACGTGTACATACACATGTGTGTTTGTCGTCGCCAGTGTGGGTCAATTCTTTTTTGCAGACGCGCAGAAATGAAGCTCGCCTGTTTTTTCGCCGTGCTCCTGGCTGTGATTGCCCAAATTTGGGCGAAGGACATGATGAGGAAGAGCATCGTCTTCGATAAGAACACACCGGATGTCTTCTACTGCCCGATACAGAAACCTACTGGATTCGAAAAATTAATCGTCAAGTAAGTATTTTATAAACCCATTTTTGCCGAACCCACGGGATTCGAAAAATTAATCATCACTGCCTGCCAAAGTCGTTCTCCTTTTTAAGCAAAACACTTTCTATTTTAATTTTGACCATGAAACTTGCGAAAGAGTATCATCATCAACAATCTACCTGCGTGTTCGTATAAAACCACAATAAATTAAATGCTAGTCTCCTCTGCCTTTTAGGTATTTGTTTTTGTTGCTCCATCTCTTATACGTTCCTTCAAGCAATCAACAACTTATTTTCTAGTTGTTGTTGTTGTTGAGGTGCTTTGGACCTCACGAATTTTGGGCAAACTCGTCTTAATTCGGCCCCCTGCATGGTATTTTATTTTACACACTTATTAACGAAAAAATTTGCCATTTTTTTTAATTCTAAAACCTTGCTGTTAAAAAGCGTGGGTTAGAACTAAGTTGCGGTCTTTTCCAATTCGCCTTCTCTTGTGTATAGTTCGTTTTCTTTCATTCCAATTTATACTTCTTTCTTCCCAATGCAATTATGACCTTCCTCATTTTCCTTTGTTTTCCTTTTTTCCTTCGTTACATGCCTTTGAATCGGATTCTTTCTCTATAACTGTCTCTCTCTTTATTTATTTATTTATTTTTTTTTTTTAGAAATTCCATTTCTGAGTTTTGCACATCGTTTTGTTTTGATTTACTTTCACTATCCACTACAGTCAGCCTTAAAAGTAATGCCTCAATTAATTTTAACTATAAATAATGTAAATTTAAGGCTTTAAAAAATTAAGATTAAATGAAACGTGGTCATTTAAGACGTTCATGTTCCCTTTGGGTTGAGATATCTATTTTATTTTATTTGTTTATTTTAATTTTCAAGATATACAGTTTGTCCGGTTCTCGAGTTTCGCCAATTCCAGTTATCTTAAGTGATACGAAGTTAAAAGTTAAATTGCGGGCGCAGCTGTATATTTTTGTCGGGCGAAGATGTGTACTTTTGTCGTCATCAATAACTTAAACAAATTTCATCTATTTTTTATTATTTTATGTTTTAGTATTCCTTGTGTTGTGTGGTGTCAAAGCGGTGGAATTGCCTGAAAATGTTATTCATTATTTTTTTCTTTCTCTACATTTTTCAGCATACATTTTTACATGCAGTACTTTAATCTCGTCGAAATATTTACCTTTGCCCTCCCCCTTGACTCTTTAAATTTTTTTTCGGATTTCTTGATGGTAGCGTAACAAATAGTAGGAAGGGTCTAGGGTGAAAGTTGAAGACTTTCCCCGTTTTTAACCTTTCTTACTTTGGTAGCGTAATTTTAGCAAGAAATTTAACTAAGCATGTTAGCCAAAATATATTTGTAAAAATTAAAAAAAACTGCAGTAACGGAGTTCGCTGCCACCACCGGAGTTTAAGGGAATTCCGGACCTTATAATACTTCTTTAAATTATATGGCCGATTAATAATCCTTCGGAGGACAATTGTAGAAAGGGCTGTGGTGAAAGTTGAAGAGTTTCTTCATTTCTAACCCTTCTTACTTTAGTAGCGTGATTTCTTTGAAAGAAAATTTAATTAAGCATTTTAAATCAAAATTATCTCGCAAGAGTTTGAATACAAAAAAAATAGAAACTAATTAGGAAAGAAACTTATTAAAGTAACGGTTCGAGATTCGCTGCCACCACCGGATTTTTAAGGGATTCCGGGCCCTATAATGCCTAATTAAATTACATAGCCGAATATTAACCCTTCGGAAGTGGTCCTTGGGCTGGAACTGTGCAAGTGTACCTTAAAATCATAATCTATTCTACTGCAAATAAAAGACATGTGCTAACTTAAGGCAGGGTATATTAAAGAAGCCATGAATTACCCTGGAGGGCGGTATTACACGATATGCACATCAAATCAGTTAAAATTAACAAATCCACCTACCGGATAGGGGTTCGAGGTAGACCCCAGCAGCAGAGAGGTTTTGGATTTATTTCCCTTGCAGAGGGTGGAGGGTTCGCTGTAACTCTTTGGGGGTGGACTCGGTTTGAAGGAGTTCTTGTTCCTTGCACTCACATTTGGTTTAAACTCGTACCGCACCCGCGCGAAGATTGCAATTTAAATTTTGGTTAAATTATTAAAAGCACAATATCGACCGTAGAACAAAGACTATTTCGATTTTTGAAAAGAAAAGAGAACGTTCGACTAGGACGAAAATTAGGTGAACATTATTATACCAAGGCCGAACGAACATTTAATTTAAATAAAACTTTTAGACGATGAACATAAAAATATTAATTATGATGAAATTAAAATAATTTAAAACATTTTAATAAAATTTTGGAATGTCACAAAAGGGGAACCCGACTGTTCGCGAAGTTGACTTGGTGAACATTAATTAATTTTTCCAAAAACTCCTCTCCCCCTCGGGCCATTGTTTACAAATTCAAATCCTCCCTCTCTTAAATTTTTCCCTCAAGATATGCTGCGCTCTCGTGGCGAGCTGTTTAACTTTTGTACAAATCGCAAATTCTGGGCACCGAAGTGACTTAAATTGCATACCCTTAGGGCACCAGTTGGTCCAATTTTGACCCGCTTCTTCTACGCGCGTGGGTGTAAGTTTTATTTCTCACGAGTAAAGCTTGTGGTTATCGCCAATTTATTTATCTTAAGGTAATCTAAATGGCTCTTATCTGAAAGGTGGTCTCTTTTGTTGAGACTAGTAGGTATCGTTGGCCTGGGAACTCGTTCACATTACGTTCGAGTTATAATTTCTTTGTTAAATTTTAATCAATAGGATTTTATTCTAATTCGGCCGTTTACAAAATCATTCCAAGCTGGAACTGTGCAAGGGCGCATTATATTGGCAATCTACCCTACTAGAAAGAAGTCAACTATGAGCTCAAAATAGCTCAAAGTTTGGATTACCCCGGGGGTGCAATTGCAAAATATGTACACAAACAAAGGAAAAAAATATAAACTGACAAATCCACCTGTGGAATAGAGTGGTGCGGAGGTAGAATTCAGCAGAAGAGGACCTCTTATTTGACTCCCTTTTCTGGGACGGGGCTCGCTGATCCCTTTTGGGAAAGGCTCGGCTTCTGGCACCCACACTCACACCGACACCGGATTTAAATTTTAATATTCGTTAAGAGGGTCACGTATTTATTTAAAATAAAATTTAAAAAAGCAATCGAACAATCGTAACGAAGGTAACATTCAAAGGTTGAATTTAGAAGAGATAAACGAGGACGCTCGTTTAAGACGATAGTTAGGTGAACAATAATTAATTTTCTGAGTTTTCTCTCCCCTGGGGCATTGTTTATAAATTCAAAATCTTCCCCCTCTTTAATAAATCTCACAGGAGATGCTGCACTCTCGCGTGCTAGTCGTTCAACTTTGTCAACTTTCGATCATCGGAGTGTTTTAAATTGCCTAACATTAAGGTGTTATTCGGTCTATTTTTTCGCCAGCACTTATCGACCCGCGTGGGTATCTGTTCCGCTCTCATGAGTAAAAATTGCTGATGATAGATTTATTTATTTTAGCGTATCTTAATTACCCTTAAGGTGCCCTTACTAAGATTGTTTGCGTTAACTCGCCTGGGAACTGTTGACTTTTGGATTGAGTTCGAAATTCCTTCGTTACTTTTGAAGCGACAAAGTATTTTACTTTAATTAATTTTAGATTTAAAATTTTCGACTGTTTACAAAATGCAGCAAATGCAGTGGACACGATCCCAGGTACCAGAGGGAAATACAAACAATTTAACTTTTTATTTTTTTGGACGCCATCTTGGGTTTTTACACTGTTAGTTGAAGCTTCTTCTTCTGCTTACAACAATATTTTTAAAAAGTTAACTCTCGCGTGACGTTTTAATTTTCAGCATTCACCTATTCCTTATGGTGTTCATACACTACTATCAGACCTCTCACTTTTATCGAATATTTGATTTTTTGATTGCTTTAGCATTTCCTCCTACATAAGCGGTGGTGGCAGAGCGGTGGGATTATCTGAAAATATTACTCCCTCTGTCCCAAATTATGGTATACATTGCGGGTTTTATATTTGTCCCAAATTAAGGTATACAAATCTCTAATATTGGATTTATTTTTTTTATCTTTACTGAAATTCAAAATTAATGTAATCAGAGTGAGTTATGAAGAAAAACGTTTGTTTTATTGACCAATAATATTTTGTAATATTTTGCGATGTCAACTGCATATTGACTACACAAAATAGATACCGGCAAATTCCCTTCGTTGCGAAATTGTTCTTTATTCATAATATCTTGAATTTTAATATTAATTACTTTGATTTGACGTTTCTTCTTTGAAAAATGCTATTTTCCGAATTTATAATTTTCTTTACCTAAACACAAAGGGTGTCATTTAACCTTTTGACAATATTGAGATAAACGATAAAATTAAAATAGAACAAATTCATGCAAAGTCATCTATTAATCATCAAGAGTTCTTGATTTTGATAAATATCCATCATTAACAAATTATCATTTTATATAACCATCCATATTCAAAACATCTTTATAGAAATGTGTACCATAATTTGGGACAGAGGGAGTATTAATTATTATTTTCTTTTTCTACGTTTTTTAGCATAGTTTTTACGGCAGTACTTTTAATCTCTTTGAAATATTTCCCTTAACACCTCCCCCTCAACTTCTTTTATCTTTACTTCTGACTTCTTGACAGTGGCATAAAAATCAGGAGTGCAGCAAATGCGGTGGATAGGGACCCAAGGGCCAGGGGGCCATACAACAGAGTGCAAACGACATTTAACTTTTTTCTTTTCTTATGGAAACCATCTTGGATTTTTACACCGTTTACATCTACTCCTTATAGTGATCAGAAGGGATTAAATAGTCATTTAACGTTTTATTGGGATGACATTACTTTTGATTGTCAGTGCATCTCTGAACCATGGACCAATATTGGACCTGCTACTTTTATCGAATTTTTGATTTTTCGTTTGCTTTGGCATTACTTGTGACTTTACCTACATAACTGGTGGCAGAGCGGTTGGATTGTCTGAAAATATTAATAATTTTTTTTCTTTACCTAAATTTTTCAGCATAATTTTTAAGGCAATTATTGATGCTTTTGTCAATTTGATTGTAATAGAAAAAATTGATAATAATAACATATGATTCATTAAATTTCAGACCTCAGATAGTCATGTCTTGACAAATAAATATCTTGTTGACAAAATATAGTTTTCTGCTTTCCTTTTTACTTGTCAGTTTAGTGCTGTTACATCCAGGTACATTACCACCAATAGAACAGAATGATCGTTTGTAATTGTCATCCAAACCACCTTTAGAAAATTTATCAATAGAGGGATCTTCCTATAAAAGCAGAACTGAGCGCGAAATTAGAAGTTTTTTATGCGAACATTGTCAGAGAACAAAGAATAATGTATTATTAGAAACTTAATTTGTAGTAAAGTTCCAAAACCCATTTTAATGTGCCAAATTATTTTTAATTTTATAAAGAGTGATTATTTTGAATTCCAATTCGTAACATCTGATCCATTTATTGTTTTGTGACCCAATTCTACTTCACTTTAATTATTTTCAATTACCTGCTCGAGCACACTATTTATTGCTTTTTTTTCACCTCGTAGCTCAAGTTATAATTTCGCGTATTTGATTATCTCATTCCATCTTGATTATGTGCTCACCACCTTTTCTTTTAGTTTTCTTCACGAAAACAGGATCGACTCATTCTTCTTTTCAATATTTGATAAACTTTGTTGAATGATGAATATAAGAAAGGGTACAGGATCTTACCAAACTTAAGTCTTTCATAGAAATCATCACAAATAATAGTCGAAAAAATAATAAAAATTTATTTAATTATAATCATAATACAAAGTAATATACATAATCCAAAGTATTTTTTCTTTAGAGCACGTCCTTTGAAGAAACTCTGCGAATATGAGGGGAAACCCCTTCCGGAGGATTACAAGAGCGACTGCTACAAGGACGTGGACGAGTCGGATTTCGCTTGCAAAGAGAAATACAGGATAATGGTAATTACGTTTCTCTAACATCGACTACACACGCCTCATATTAATTAATTGATTTAAGAACAGTGTATACAAGTGAAGCGACAACACTAACATGTGTCAAACGTTTTCTTTTTCAGAAACGCATACAAAAAGAAAAACATTAACGCGGACGAAGGCTAACTAAAAACAATTGCTGCCAAATAAAGAAACGCTCTTAATCCTTTGAACTAGTAGAGCTTGACTAACTTATTATTTATTTTGTTTTTTTTTTAATTATATTGTTTCGTTTATTTGGGTGCGTTTAGAGCTTTCTTTATACGCGTAAAGAAGATAACAAGGTTATTAATGTTGTTATTGTTAGTACCTGATTGAATGTTTATCGACCCTCCACGTAGTACATACCCATACCCGTCCTCTCCCCGCCGCCAAACATACGTATAAGCAAAGTTCTAAACTTGTAGAGTAGTTTTGTGGGTGTTGGATTTGTTTTAGATCAAGAAGTTAACTGTTTTAGATCACTTGTATAGTTTTTATTTTATTTTATTTTTTTAATCGAAATAAAAACGAGTCTTTCGTTTAAGTATTTTGCTCACTTCTCTTTTTTTCTCTTATGTTTCCAATCAATCCAAATCTGGAGCTCGTTCTTTTATGCGTAACATAAATTGCGTAAAATCTTCTGCCCCCCCCCCCCACGCCCGACAATCCCATTCCCTATCGATTTATATTTGCTTCGAATCCAAAACAGAAAGGAACAGGGTACGTAGTCAAAACATTTTAAATTTATTTTTCTTTTCGAGAAACTCCCTTCCACTTTTGTATTTATTTATTTTTTTGCATGTCTGTCTGTCTGCATGGAATCGTCTAAACGCATGCGTAGCTCTATCCCCCCTCCTAACAAATTTTCTTTGTAGATGCGCTTACAACCCCCCGGCTCTGACCACCCTTATGACGGGATGCGCCTCAAGCGTTTCATGGGCGTAGACAAGGAGTACGTTGTTAAAGAGACGAACGAGAAGAAGCAGGCCCACATAGAGAATCGACTGGGCTGACCCCCCTCGCCCAGCTAAAAACGACTGAGCCCTCCCCCCCTAACTTTCGACTCTAAGTTTCAGCTAATGTGATTAAATTGTATAAAAAAATAATGAGAGTTTAATATATTGTTTTTAACTGACTGTTTTTTTTCCCTCATTAATTAATCATTTCTATTACACTATGTGTCGAAAATAAAACGATTGTATTTAAATTAGGTTCAGTAATTTGCTTATCATATAGCAACTAAACGGTGGAGACAAACGAACACCATAGTCCATAACACTAGAGACACTCAACTAGAAATGTCCCGGAACAAAACGGAGTCTGCATCCTTTAGGAGGAACGAAGAAGTCAGCAAAATTCGGGAGTATTTCGATGGGAAAACCATTTTCCTAACTGGTGGTACTGGTTTCTTGGGCAAACTGATCGTAGAAAAATTGCTGAGGACTTGCCCTGGCGTTGGAAAAATCTACTTGCTCGTCAGAGAGAAGAAAGGCGTGGATCCTCATGAGCGCCTTAAAAGAATATTCAACACTCCGGTCAGTCCATGTTTATTTTATTGCTTAATCGTTGGGGGTGAGACCATTTGGAATCGAGCTTATTTTTTTATGTGTAAACATACTTTCGCTGACATTTTTCAGACATTTCTTCTTCTCACATACACCTAGACTTCCCTCTACTTCCTTTCATTGAGCCCCATACGCTCTCTTTCCTATTTTATATTTTGGCACTCTTAAAATCTGCCCCAAATCAACCTTTCTTCATTTTTTTCTTCCAGTGGCGTTATCTTCATATTTCTTTTATTCTTCTGGCTTCCGGTTGTCTCTTGCCGAAATTGGCACTTTTCTTCAGACGTTTCTTCCTATAATTCTTTTCCTTGATCCTCATACACCCCCTCTCTTTTATTTTCTCTTCTGGTCGTTTTATCCCGTCTTTTTCCTTGTTTCTTATTTTATCCCCCCTTGTTTTATTAATCATTTGTCTAAAAAATCTCATTTTAACTTCTTGGATAAACTTCATCTTTCTTCCGCATCATAATTCTTCTTGAATTATGGCCAACATTTGGTCCTATCTTGTAAAAGGGTTGGACGATTGACCAATGAGATATTTCCAAGTGTTATAAAGATGCCCGTTGTATATTTCATTAGTAAATGGTCACGTTCCCTCACCCCCCAGGCAGCAAGGTGCCGTCTTTTTCACATTAATAGTTGGTTATTGTTTACGTCAAATGACCATTGTCATCGACGTATTAAAGACGTAAATAAGACGGGCAAATGTCACAGCCTGGCGACGTCATTTTTAAACGTCATATAGTCGTATGTTTTTGACGTCATTTTTAATTATATTATGACGCAAATGTAACCAAAGAATTAAACCACATTTTAATTTTAATTTTTATTTAAATACCTAGACATATGTATATGAACAATAAATAATTTCTGGATAAAAGGTTTTTATATGAACAATAAATAATATTTTAAATAAACTTATAACTACATTCCTTTACATTGCAGATAAAAATAACTTCTGTATAGCAAAAATTGCTGTGATTCTGTGATGAAATAAAACAATTGCATTAACAAAAATAAAAATGCTCAATAAAAGTCCAAAAAGTTCGATCACAAGGCGCCATTAATAGAGGTTATGATGCAATGATGCATGAGTCGATATGAGTTCCCTCCTCTGCACGGCTTACTAATAACTAAAAATGTAAATACTTAAGATATACTAAATACCTTAATACATCCTGTCCGTAACAAAATAAATTAGCGCTTTAGAATATGAACCACTTATGAAATCGTGAAATATAAGTGGTGTATAGTATAAGTGCGAACAACGTTCACGACTAAAGGCCGATTTATAAACGTACCGTTCCCGTTCCCGTTTGTCGTTACCGTTCGTGTTTACCGCTACCGTTGCTGCTTGCGCAATGTGACATTTGACATTTGAATTTTCAGTGTTTGTCACGCAAAGGTTTCACGTTTAGGTGCATTTAGGTGTTTAATTTTTTAAAGAAGAATGGATTTAGAAGAGGAGAATTTATTAGGAGCTTTGGGTGTAGTACTATGTTGTGCGATTGTACTAAAATTAATAAAACCAAGAAGACATCGAAGATTTAAGATAAGACCGATCAATAAAAGTAGAAGAGCCCGAGGTAGCTTTAGCTACTATGATACAATGAAAAGACTGGATGAACAACAGTTCTTTAAATATACCAGAATGACCGTACCAATATTTGAACAATTACTTGCAAAAGTGAAACCGGCAATTACTAAAGCAAAGAGATCTGACGGAATTAGTTCAGAGGAAAGACTTATTGTAACATTACAGTAAGTATGTTAGAGAAATTCTTCTGTATATTTTATTTATTAAAACGATTGTAGGTAATAAGCATATTTTATTTTAGATATCTTTGTCAAGACATAAGCATGCAAAGTTTAGCCTGGAGTTTTAATATAGGCTTAACTACGGTACACAAAATTATTCATGATACATGTATAGCAATCTGGGATGCTCTAAATGCTGACTATTTAAAATGCCCATCAACTGAAGAGGAGTGGCTCAGTATTGCAAAAGGTTTCGAAGACCGTTGGAATTTTCCACATTGCTTAGGAGCCCTTGATGGCAAACATATTTCAATACAAGCACCTGCAAATAGTGGATCCCTTTATTTCAATTACAAAAAGCATTTTAGCATTGTACTGTTAGCTACATGTGATTCAAATTATATATTCACTTTAGTAGATGGGATTTCACAAACGTCACTTAACTTTAATCATCGATTAAGAATAATCATTTCTATACCTTCAACACATGTAACCATGGCATCGTTTACATTTAACGCATGATTAAATTTAAGTAACGTTTGTGAAATCCGCCAATAGGCTCATATGGATCACAAAGTGATGGTGGCATATTCAGAAATAGCATGTTTGGGAAACAACTGAAACGTAATACAATGAATATTCCCAAAAAACGACTACTACCACACGCTAATATCACTATGCCATATTTTTTTGTGGCAGATGAAGCATTCCCTTTAAAAGATTATATAATGCGACCGTTTCCAGACAAGAATCTCTCCAGAAAACACAGAATTTTCAATTATCGTCTTGCTCGTCCTCGTCAGATTATAGAAAATACTTTTGGAATTTTAGTTGCTAGATGGCGAATATTACGAACTGAAATTAATGCTAAATTAGGAAATATAGACAACATTATTAAGGCAGTGGTAGTTCTACATAATTATTGTCAAATAAACTTAGCAAATAACTTACCACAGGGAAATATGTATGTATGTTTGTTAATTTTCTAATATTAATAGCATTTGTTTTCTTTTTTCTTTCGCCTCATCATTCGGCATTTCTTCCAATCGTGATAATACCTAGTGAATAAATGTTGTGTTAGCATTTTCATCTCTCTTCTTTGACGTATTTTCTTTCAGAGTTACCATGATAGTTTTTGCAGTTTCTACCATATCGTCAATTTGGTTGTCTACTTTACGTTTAACACCTATTCGTTTACTCCCTACAACAAAATTAAATGATAGGTAACCAAATTAAAATATATCAGATTAAAAACCTTTACCTTGTGATGCTTTAGGTGTATCAGTTTCAAATGATATTTGCACGTCTTCTTGGTGGACAGGTGATTGCATATCTAATGGCTCATTGTCCTGGACGTCGAGATTCCCACTTTCTGGTGATAAAATTTGATTCAGAGAACTCTGTGATGATACAGAACAAGAGGGCTGTGATTGTGAAAGTACTCTTGGGACATTTGTGATAGTTCTAAAAAAAATTACATTTTAGTGCACTGATTAGAATAAGACAAAAATATTATTAAACCGACTTTCGAGATCTAGAATAACGTGCATCAAAATAGCACCAGCTACTTTCAGGACAACCAGATCCCGGTGGTTTTTCACGTTTTTCTCGTAAAAAACGATCTCTTAAATTTCTCCAGTGTTTCTTACACTTATCAACTAAAAAGATACTTTAAATAATGCAAGCTTTACATGTACAAAATAAAAGGCAGCAAATTTACCAGAAATATTTACAATTTTAGCAATTTCTTGCCAAGCCAGTTCTTTTTTTGTGTTATTATTGGGTCTGTTTGTTATCCTGCACTGGTGTGCACTAATGTACACTTTTTTTACGAAATATACTTTAATGAAGCCTAAATTCATTGATAATGTATTAATACGAATCATACTCATTCATACTGACATACCACACAAACATTTCAAGTTGCATTAAAGAGTATTTTGCGAAAAAGTATGTATTGGTGTACACTAGTGCAGGATAACAAACAGACCTTTTATATTCCTTATGTTTTAGGTCGTATAAAAATTCATAATTCTGAACCAGTTCAATTAATAATTCTAATACATTACTATTACTATGAGTTGAAGCTGCAACAGAAATATTTTTGTTAGATAATAAATTACATTTTTAAGGAAGAACTCACCTGTATATTCTATATCACCTTCTATATTTTCCATTTTAACTTCTTCTTTCAACAGTCACAAATGCAATATTTTTGTTATTAACCTAAAAAGCAACTATCAAGGCGTCAGGCTATAATAGAATCCATGTGCGAGTAAAAGACGTTGATTGGCCAATGCTCAAGCGGCAACGGTAAAAGTTAAAAGTTGGTTATTTCGAACGGACGGAAACAGCAGACGGCAACGGTAACAACGCTTTATAAATGTCTAATGGCATCCCAACTTTTTTTAAGTTTTTTTAAGTGAACGGCAGCAGCAACAGCAAGCGGGAACGGCAACAGTAAAGTTTATAAATCGGCAGTAATTCACGGAATTCACGTATAGCATAGAGTGCTCGTACCACATTAAACCGGGCAAAGTGGACGCATGCGCCACACATCTAAAAAAGTATGGCAAATTTGTGTTAATAAATTTACATTTTTCTGTAATGCAAGAATTTTCTTAAATATACAAAGTTTATTGCAGATAACAATTTTTTACAACCGTATTTCACATTATGTCAAATTCATGTCATTAATTTAACGTTCTGTTGACGTGATTTATAAACGTCAATTTTTGAGCAAGGTTTTCACGAACAAATGACGTTGCAAACTGGTTGCTCGACGTCATTGACCAATTTTAACCAAATAATGACGTAATAAAAACGACTGCTTGCTGCTTGGGCCATACTATACATAAATGGGGTAAGTCAAACTTATCACAGTCAGTTCCCACAAGACAGCAACGAGAGCACTAGCGGCCTCTTGCTAGCAGTCCTTCTGCAAGAAAGGACGAAACTCGACCGAAAGAATTATGACACAGTAAATACAACCAGAAGACAGAAGAATAGTTTACTTTTTGTTTTATTGTTGAGTATCCAGCTTTCACAGTCGTATGTTAGATGTCAGCACAGATTGTTACTGTGTTGAAGATTTTAGTCAGAAATTTCTTTCTTTGCTAAGAATGTCATCCTTATTAATTTATAAAGTCTATCCTTTAAGATAATTTATTTCCCCCTCGTTTCTACTTCGATGGTTTACTATCGTCCGTAGGTATCTATCTTTTATCTTTTTTCCTTTATTGGTCTTCTGTTTTTTTTTTTTTTTGTAATATGATGGACCCTCAATCGAAAATGCTATTAATGTGACGATAAAGTGACTAAAGTCCCTAGATAGATAAAGTACTGCAATTATCGTCATTTTGAATCTAAACAAGGCAAATTTAAAATTGAACTGAACAGGTAATGTGATTTCAAATTTGGCGCGCTTATTTCGACTAAAAATGGAGGTTATTGCTGAATTGAAAAATTAATATTTCTTTAATCTAAAAAGCTTGAGTCGGAAATTAAAAGTACGGCCAATTCTATGATTTTCGTGCTTTCACAGAGAGATGTGATGGAAAACATGAGTCTCTCTTGGTTTGGTGAGAATAACACTGAAACGTACCGTCCGGAAACGGATTTTCAAGCGCCATCTCTTGACTATACTAAGCATTCGTAAAACGTAGATTATCTTGAGGACTCCCCATGAATCAATTTCTCAAAGAGACAGTAGAAAATATGTTCGTTTAGAGAAAGGCTTGTAACCAGGAAGAAATGCGTAGTTTTAATAAACAGTGCCATCTCTTGGCCGAAACGCAAAACGTTTTCATTCTTTAACAAGAAATGAAAGTGACCTGGAAACTTTTCGCTATAACGATTGTTATAACGATGTTGAATGTCGCATTTTCTACGAGAAGCTATATTGAACGGCAGACAAAGCCATCTATCGATTAGTTGACGAAGTGTGGGTTTAGTTTTGCACTTTATTATTATTTTCTTGGCTGAGACGCAAAGCGCACATTAAAGAAAAACTTGAAATACCTACTTTACTATAACAAATTATATCGAATGTCACTTTTTCTAAAAGAAATTAAATATGATTGCAGAAAGAGCCATCTATCGATTAGTTGATGAATTCCGGGTTACTTTTTTTACGCTTTTTACCGACAAGTAAATCAATTTATAGCGTTTTCAACTGAATGCTCCATAGCGCTCTCAGAATATCTCACTCCCTTATTATTACATGAGGTTAAAATAAGACCAGAATGCTCCACAGCAATCAATTGAAAACTCTATCAGAATATAATTATATTTGCAAACAGAGTCATCTATCGACTAATTGATGAAATGTGAATTTAGTTTTCCATTCTACTATGTATTTTTTGCCGAAACGCAAATCATTTTTATTCTGTAACAGATAATAAAGGAAAATTTGGCACTTGCCACTATAACAAATAATAATTTATGTCGAATATTACGTTTTCTAAGAGAAACTAAATGTATTTGCAGACAGAGCCATCTATCGTTTAACTGATAAGTTGTGGGTTTAGTTCTACAATTTGTAGTTACGTTTTAATTCGCCGTTGCGTTCTACCAACGTAATAAACAATATAGCATTGCCTTCAACAAAATCAGTAAGCATTCCATTATTTTTAGGCTTTCGAACCTTTGAAAGCACAGAATCACGATTTCTTCAATAAACTAACGATTTGCATCGGAGATTGCGTGCTCCCCAACCTAGGCCTAAGTCCAAAAGACAAGGTTGTCCTAAAAGAAGAAGTAGACTGCGTATTGCACTGTGCCGCGACCGTACGTTTCGACGCGAGCTTGAGAAAAGCGACCTACACCAACGTCAGGGCGATAAGGGATTTACTGAAGATGGCGAAGGAGATGAAACGTTTGACGGTAAGGCAAGATAGAAACGGCGAGGAAAAATGCTTTTGTAAATAAAATTTTGCAGTCTTTTGTTTTTGTTTCCACTGCATACTCGAATTGTCCCAGGAGTGACGTCGATGAGGTGTTTTACGAATCACCGATTGCAGGGGAGAAATTAATTGATTTAGTAGATGTACAGGAAGACGAATTATTGGATGCCATAACTCCAGCGTAAGTGAATAATAATAATAATAAATTGATGAAATGGGAGAGAAATTGTACGATTAAATTCTGTTGTCCTGTTGTTGGCTGCGCTTTTTCTTAAAGCTAAATTCTCTTCTCTTGTTGATGTGGTCTTGAGCTGAGCTTGGGCTTTCTCTAATAAAGTTTTACCAACTCTCTTTATCTTTGCTTCGCTTTTGCTTGAGCTGAACTTAGATTTCTTAATGAAGGGGGCTTGACCTCAGGTTGGGCTTCCTTTAATAAAGTCTTAGGCTTAGGCTTTCCTTTTAGGAAAAGAATGTGGAGTGGTTTATAAACACAAAGAAAGAAGATGATGTACCTAACCGAGGCAAAAAGGAAAAGCAAAACAGGATATTACTTACTTGATTAATCGGTCTCTCTTCTACCACCCAATGTACAGGCTTGAACTAAGCTTAGGGTTGAAGTACTTCCAAGTCTCTTTACCTTCCCCATCTTTGCCACGCTTTTGCTTAAGCTAAGCTTAGACTTCTCTTGATAAACAAAATTGAGCTGAGCTTAGGCATCCTTTAATGACGTGTTTGCAGTTCTTTTATCTTCCATCGTCCTTGCTGTGAGCTTTTGCTTGAGCTGAGCTTAGGCTTTTTTGGTGGAATTCTTCCAATCCTCTTTAACTTGCGCCATCTTTGCTTGAGCTTAGGCTGCCCTTGGTCTTAGCTTAGGCTTGTTCCTTAATCCTTTTCATTTTGCTCCTTAATCCTTTTTATTTTCAGCCATTCTTACTGTGCTTTTTCTTGAGCTAAATTTACGCTTCACTTTTCTTCTAATCCTCTTTAACTTTCCCCATCTTTACTATGCTTTTGTTTGAGCTTAGGCTTCCCTTTATCTCAGCTTAGGCTTGCTCTTTAATCCTTTTTATTTTCCGCCATTCTTGCTCTTCTCTTGATGACGTGGTCTTGAGCTGAGCTTAGTCTTTCTCTAATAAAGTTTTAACAACTGTCTTTATTTTTGCTACGCTCTTGCTTGAGCTGAACTTTTTTTCTTGAGGTTAGCATAGGCTCTAATTCCGTCCGCCATCTTTGCTATGCTTTTGCTTGAAATGAGCTTAGGCTTTCCTTGACCTAAAATTCCAAGTTAAAGGATCTTTAAGAATCGGATTTTCTCCTTTACTAGCATATCCTGTTAAATTGTCTTTCTTCACCAATAATAATTTTAGACTTTTGGGCAATTGGCCTAATACATATTCGTTTACCAAAGCTGTGGCCGAAGACATTGTGAAAACCGAAGCGAAAAACATACCAGTCGTAATTGTAAGGCCGTCAATAAGTAAGTGTCATTACCAGGGTCAATCAAAAATAAACGGGATTCTTTTGCTTGAGACCAAGAAAGTTACTATGGCGTTGAGACTAGACAATTGATACTTCCATTCTGAACTTTTCTCCTCGTTCACTGAGGCGATGAGAATGAGGCGCCTGTTAATTAATTCAAGAAGCATTTGAGGACGTTTATATCTGATCGACCCTTATATATTAGATAAAAGGAATAAATTGATAACCAACTGTAATTAACTGATTATAGTAACCGCAGCCGATCAAGAACCCCTGCCAGGTTGGGTGGATAACATTTATGGCGTATCAGGTATCTACCTGGGCCTAGGTTTGGGACTGGTAAGAACTGTGCACGGTGATAAAAGCAAAGTCGCCGATTTAGTCCCCGTTGATTACGTCGTAAATGCTATTATAGCCGCTGCGTGGAGTTCCAGTCAAAAGTAAGAGAAAGTTAATTACTTAATTCAAAAGGGGAAGTTTTTGCAACATGTTTCCTCTGTGTACCTCAAAGAAAAAACTCCCTATTCCTCGAATTTCAATTCAGTCAGAAACACGAACCATTTTGAGACATTTCTTCTTTTCTGTTTTATGAACAGCTCTTAATCCTCTTCGGCCAACGTCTTGAACTCAACTGAATTTTGATTATATTCACTTTGAAAGCAGCATAATGTTTGCAAACAATGTTTCACATATTCACCAAATGGTGTCCTACTTGTTGTGACTAAGAAGAACATTTTGGAAACATCAAGAGACTTCTCATAGGCCAACATAATGTCTTTTAATGTTTGCAAATAATATTTCCCACGCTGTCGTTTATGTGAACAAAAAGAACATTTTGGAAATTCCTTCTAGGCAATGTTCCAAGTGACATAATTAATTCAAATATTCCGCAGGTTTAATGATTTCGACGTTGTCTCAAAGGCTCACTCACCGCATGAAGATATTCCAATACACAATTACGTTAGTGGGCCCCAAAATCCTCTGACTTGGGGTAAGTAAAAGCCAAATCAATGTCAAACTTAAAAAAAAGTTCATTCCATTGCACAGAGAAACTTATGCAACACAATTATGAACACATGGCCAATTCACCAATGTCAATGGCAAT
Source organism: Dorcus parallelipipedus (assembly GCA_958336345.1). Lineage (NCBI taxonomy): Eukaryota > Metazoa > Arthropoda > Insecta > Coleoptera > Lucanidae > Dorcus > Dorcus parallelipipedus. The sequence goes on from OY284480.1 coordinate 36,776,192, forward strand.
GTGGTACGTAACACTAACGGTAGTAAGAAACAAGCATTTATACTTGCTACTGAAATTTCTGCTTCACACCATACCAGCTTACATAGTAGATATTTTCCTTGTCTGCTTGAGAAAGAAACCCATGTGAGTATGGCAAAATTTTCGTGAATTTATAAATCTATGAGTAAGCGCAGGTTGCAGGAGGCCTACAGAAAAATCGATAAGTTCTCTGTGGTAGTCGACTACTTTAGCGTGAGGGAGTGGCAGTTCACAAACGACAACACTCAAAAATTGTGGGGGAGGCTGACCCCAAAGGACAAGGAGCTCTTCAACTTCGACATCAGCAAACTCGTCTGGCGTGATTATTGTAAAATTTACATGGAAGGATTCCGAGTTTACCTACTGAAGGACCCCCTAGATACAATTCCAAAAGCGCGACGAAGATATTACATATTCAAAATAGCCCACTACGCACTGCTTACCCTGTTTTGGCTTTCCTTATTTTATTTATTAAGGCTGTTGTTAACTGCTTTAATATCTTTGTAAGGTTGCAATGAACCTGTATCCACTATTTCTTTAGAATTATTATAAATTAAAAAAAAAAATAAAAAATTCTTGCTCGGGATAAAATATTGGGTTCATTTTTATTCCTGTATTTAATTATTTTTTGACTAATCGCTTCTCGCCGCGCGTGGTTGCCAATTCCGTTCTCACGCGCTCAGGGTTTTTTTTTGTTTATTTTAGCGTATCTAAATGGCCCTTATCTTAAGGAGAATTAGTGTTTTGACTAAAGTTTGTCGCTCGGGCCTGGGAACTGTTTACAATAACGATTAAATAAAATACTTTCGTGAATAACTCTGAGATAATTTAGATTAAAAAAAAATTTTCGGATGTTTACACTTCTTTCTTACCTTACGATGTAACAAAAAGAAGGGGTGAGATCTGGTTGGTGTGTAGGGTGGGTGGAAAATAACAAACATTTTCGCGAGTTTGATTCATTGACGGTCGAGCTAAAAGATGTTGATCTTCCAGGATTGTTTGAAACTGGAAGACCATTCCTAAACTTAGAGGGCTTCTTCCACGTTCGCAAAAAACTTCAGTTTCGGCTATTTCTTCATCCGAAGCAATAAAAAAAAACGTCACCGGGGCTGAGGTCTGTTGAATAGGAACTAATACACAGTTTCTTCTCGGCAATGAAAAGTCAACGTAGGAAATGCTTCTTGAAGCATTAAAAGCATTTTCGCGGTTATTTTTTTAACAGGAAACGTTCATTTTTATCTGGCATACAAAAAATGAGGAGCGTACTAAACTTGTAGATGCTTCAAAATAAATCGTTAAAACTTGTGTTTTACGTCATTAAATGCTCCTTGAAGCATCGCGGAGATGAGAACGGAATTTGACACTTGTTTTTATCTGCAATATAAAAAAATGACGACGAGTACAATAGCAGACTGTTAAAAAGTCATGAACTTGTGTTTTATTCGGACATTCTTCAATGCTTCATTTCTGCGGCGGTTTTTTCTAGCATTAAACGGAATTTCAAGTTTTTTTTTTTAGAAGGCGACGAGCAGACCGATAGATGCTTAAAAAAAAAACTTAAACTTTTGTTTTATTTAGAGCTTCTTCTTTAACTATTTCTTGAAGTATTAGAACCGTTTCTGTGGCGGTTTTTTCTAACAGGAAACAGAACTTCATGCTCCTACTCTTTATACCATCCGAGAAAATTAGAAGCACATATTGCTAGATACTTTAAAAACAATCGCGTTCTACTCGGAGCTTACTTTTTAAATGCTTCCTGGAGCACTGAAACCATTAACATGAACCAGAATTTCACACTTATTTTAGCCGCCGTCCAAAAAAATAAGGAGCACACTGGTAGATATTTCGAGAAACTCGTCAGTTTGTGTTTTATTCAAAGCTTCTTCTTTGAAATGCTTCAAGAAGCATTGAAACAATTTTTGTTGAGTTTCTTTTTTCTAAGAGGAAACGGAATTTTTCCTACCATCCATAAATGAGGTGGTGGTGAATACTTGCAAAAAATCGTAAACTTGTGTTCAACTCGGAGCTTCTTTTTTATATGCTTCCTGGAGCATTGAAACCATTTTTTCGGTGTTTTTTCTTTAACAGGAAATAGAACTTCATTCATGAACAAGGAGGTGATGCTAAATACTTTGTATTCAACTTGGAGCTCCTTCTTCAAATGCTTTCTGCAGCATTAAAACTATTTCTGCGGCGTTTCTTTTGATAATAGGAATCAGAATTTCATGCTCACTTTTATCTGTCGCGCGCCGTCCAATAAACGAAGAGGTGGTGGTGAATGCTTCGAAAAAATCGTGTATTTGTGTTCAACTCGGAGCTTTTTTAAAATGCTTTCTGGAGCATTGAAACCATTTTTGCGGTGTTTTTCTTTTTAACAGGAAATAGAACTTCATTCATAGATGAGGAGGTGATGATAAATACTTTGTATTTAACTCGGAGCTCCTTCTTGAAATGCTTCATGCAGCATTAAAACTATTTCTGCGGCGTTTCTTTTGATAATAGGTATCAGAATTTCATGCTCACTTTTGTCTGTCGCGCGCCGTCCAATAAACGAGGAGGTGGTGGTGAATGCTTCGAAAAAATCGTGTATTTGTGTTTAACTCGGAGCTTTTTTAAAATGCTTTCTGGAGCATTGAAACCATTTTTGCGGTGTTTTTCTTTTTAACAGGAAATAGAACTTCATTCATGAATAAGGAGGTGATGGTAAATACTTTGTATTTAACTCGGAGCTCCTTCTTTAAATGCTTCCTGTAGCATTAAAACTATTTCTGCGGCGTATCTTTTAGTAACAGGAATCAGAATTTCATGTTCACTTTTATTCGTCGATCGTCGCCGTCCCTTTTTTAATGCTTCTTGAAGCATTAAAAGCGTTTCTGCGGAGGTCTTTTCTAAAAGGAAACGGAATTTCACACACCAACGAGGACCATACTTGTAGATACTCAAAAAGATCCTAAACTTGTGTTCCACTTGGAGCATCTACTTTAAATGCTCCTCGAAATATCGATTGCGATCCTCACTTTTATCCGTCGCGCGACGCCCAAAAAGTAAGAATCGCAATCGATATTTCAAAAAAAAACCTCGTAAGCTTTGTTTTACTCAAAGCTCTTTCATTAAATGCTTCTTGAAGCATTAAAAGCATTAAAACCGTTACTGCGGCGGTCTTTTCTAAAAGGAAACGGAATTTCATGCTCCTACGAGGACCATACATGTAGATACTTAAAAAGATCCTAAACTTGTGTTCCACTCGGAGCATGTTCTTTCAATGCTTGTTGAAACATCAAACCGTTTCTGCGGCGGCTTTTTGGAACATGACGCAGAACCTCGTGCTCTTATTTCTCCGCCATCCGAGAAATGATGAGCAGACTTGTAGATACCTACTTAAAAAAAATCGTAAACCCGAAGCTTCTGCTTCAAATGCTTCCTGAAGCATTAAAACCGTTTCTGCTTCTGCCTTTTTCACAGAAAACAGAATTTCACGTTCGTATCGTTCATATCCGATTCAGAGCTTCTTCTTTTGATGCTTTTTGAAGCATTAAAATCGCTTCTGATAGGAAACAGAATTTTACGATTCTATTTCTCCCCCATTCAAAAAACATGAAGAACACTTTGGCAGATGTTTCAAAAATTACATTTCACTCAGAGCTTCTTTAAATGCTTCTTGAAGCATTGAAACCGTTTTCGCATCAACAGAAAGAAACAGGATTTCGCGCTTCTTTTTATCCGCTTTCTAAAAAAGAAAGATTGCCGTTTACAAACTAGAAAAAGAAAAGTGCCTGAAGCACAGTTCTAGTGGCAGAACGCAGTATTACGATTGGCTCTCCCTCCCGCAACTCAATTCCGATTATTTTTGGATATCCCTCGTACACAAAAAGCAGATTGTTTACTGTTTAAAGCAAGGAGATGTAGTTGTTAAACCAGTTTATTTAATTCTTGATGATTTGGGGTTTAAAGTCGTGCTTCGCAGCTTTGCCAAGCGATTCGATGTACAAATCTAAACGCTGCGTCATCTGAAACAATTTAGAAAAAGGTCACGTGACGTTGATTTGTTGGTTTTATTGATTACCTACCTGGAAGCCCCAGTGATCTCGAATTTGCCTGCACAGGTTGAGGTCCATCTCCGCTATGAGTATCCCATTTCTGGTACGCGATAAACCCTTTAAATACGCAACAATTAAATGATGCTCTCCGGAAATAAAAATTATTTAATTTTACCGGTGTTCGACTTCCATTTGGTGCAGTGACATAACTTGACCCATAGAAATGCCCAAATTCTCTATGTGGCGGCTGCTCATCCCCCGACGTAAATTCCTGCGGGAAAACTTCGGTGCCCACCCTGTTTATAGCGCAAGTGAAATATCCGTTTGCGACAGCCGCGTTTCTGGCTTCGATGCCCCAAAGGGGTTCACTGAGGCCACCGATCTGTGACAAAGGTGTGTACAAAGTCTAAGCAAGCTTCGAGGACAGCTACATCTGTGTACTTACTGTGGCGGATGGATTGAAGACGATTTCCGCCCCATTCAACCCGAACATCAACCAGTTCAGAGGGTGGTGACGGCCGTAACAAATGTTGATGGCCATCTTTCCAAAATCAGTCTGGAAGAAGGGACTCGTAGATTTAAAAAAGCGCAAGTATTTTTGGAATCACCTGAAAGACTGGATGGCCTGTGTTGCCCTCCATGTAATAACTGCTCTCGTTGAAGTCCCCAGCCCTTGGGATGTGGTTCTTCCTGTGTTTGCCTAAATATTCCCCGTGGTTGTCGATGATGACGGCGGTGTTCCACATGACGTCGCCGTGGGCTTCGTCTCTTTCGAGTATTGGTGAGATTATCACCATGTTGTGTTGCTTCGCGAGTTCCTTGAGGAATTTGGTGGTGGGCCCTGCTTCGGCTGGTTCGGCAAATTCGCACCATGGCGCTTTTTGGCGAGTGCAAAAAGCAAATGGCATAGCTGGAATGGTTTTAACTCAAGGCGATAAGTTTATATTCTCCAAGCTTTCGTTATAGTACTTACGCCACGCCTCTTGAAAACAAAAGACATTAACTCCACCAGCCGCAGCAATTTCAAGGGCCTTCTTTGCTAGACCATGCAAAGCCTTTCTCTGGTCTTCAATGGGCGCCCAGGTCTCCAAAACGATTTTATTCTGAAGAAGACCAACCCTCACAACTTGTGGCGATCTCGTCTGCTCCCTTTTGCAATCGAATTTGTATGACTGCAGATCAAGATCTGTAGAATTCGCTTGCGCCTTTACAGCTTCCGGTAACTCCAGAGGACTATATAGAATTACATAAATCAAAAATTTGGGCAAATTTATCTTTCGTTCGGCCAAATGAATACCTCACTCCGGTTCCGTATAAAATCCTCTTCGCGATTTCGTAGTCCTTGAGGTCTAGCTTGGCCAGGACTTCTTCGATGCTGGTGAATTCGTGCGACTTGTCGGTCATCTTGATGCAGAATAAAACAAATAGAGAAATAAATCGATCGAACGAATATCATTCAGCGGCAATGTAAACGATGACAAAAAATAAACGGCCCCGTCGAGTTCCGTATGTTTTCTACGTTCTATAAATAGCACCTTGAGAACAATTAATGCAATTAACATCAGTGTCATACTAATAATGAATATGTTATTGTCTTTTGCTTTGAAGATAACTTGAATGCACTTAGACTTTGATCTATTTCCAAACGAGTCACGGCTCGTAGATAACGCGTGCTGAATGTATAATATACAGAAACTATTATTTCTGTAATTTAGAATAAATGGCGTTTCTTATTTGGATGTTATTAGCTTGCGAAGAAAAAGGCTCAAGAGCTAATACGGATCTGCGTGCCATTTGTTTAAATATTTAAAAAATATTAATTATAGTACAAGTAATTTCTCTAATATAGTTTTTTTTTTAATTTTAATTGATTGTTAATCATCCCTTTGGTGGTTTAGCTTGAAGGCCTCCCCGGCCGTCGTCCATCTCTTTTGTGATTTTATATAGTGTGATTTTTAACGATCGAGAATACTTTGAATTTGGCGCCATGATTTTTAGTGTATTTCACGTTTTAAATGTGGCTGCGGTGAAACAAATATTCAATGTTAAATGTCGACACGCTATTTTGTTTGTTTGATTTTCGCAAGTGCATTTTTAATGTTTTACTTCTTTTTATTTCGCTATTATTATTCTTATATTAGGAGAAAAATGACAGACAAAGGTGAGTGACAGAACCGGGTGTTGCCAATGTAATAACATTTTAACATGGCGGTAAATTCAAATTCTCCTTAGTCATTAGAAATCTCATTGCCCAAGCAACACTCAACAGTTGAATAAACGTATAAAATTTGTCCACACCAGGAGTATAATAATTATGGTTGATAGTCAGCTTCATATAAACGATAAAATGTCCCCGCGAGATAGTTATTGCAATAAAGTGTTCCATATACTAAATAATAAGGTTTATGATACACGTGAAATAGTATTGGGCACAATACGTATACATATAGTTGGTGCAAATTATACGTATATTAAATGGCAATGAACGAACGTTGTAGGAAGGGTCTGGGGTGAAAGTAGAAGACCTTTCCCCGTTTGTAACCCTTCTTACTTCGGTAGCGTAATTTTAGCAAGAAATGTAACTAAACATGTAAACCAAAATCAAATTGAGAAAATTAAAAACAAACTAAAAATAACGGAGTTTTGCTGCCACCACCGGAGTTTTAAGGGAATTCCGGACCCTATTCTGCTTAATCAAATTACATGGCCTATTGATATCTCTTTGGAAGTAGGTTCTTTCGGGCTGGAACTGTGCAAGCGCGCATTATATCCGCAAGCTACTCTATTAGAAATAAAAGTCAACTGTGTGCTTAAAATAGGGTATATTGAAACTAACTTTTCATACGATCAAAACAGTAGTACATGAAGATTCCTACCTTTTTGGAGAGTAGAACGCAGAAGCAGAGAAAGCAGGGGAAGGAGCTCCAGGTGAAGGTGTTTCTTCTACACCTTTCTTTCCCCCCACACCAAAATATTAAAAGGAAAACTCTTGCGTAAAAACGGGTTGCGATTGAATTTAACTCAAGTTTAAAATTAATGAACTTTAATCACAAAAATTGATTTTTCATTTAAAGATCAGGTACGTTCGTTGAAGATATTCGTTAGGTGATTTAACGGTAATAAATTTTATTAATCACTAGTGTTTAAATTTTGAGAAAAAGCAAACCTTCTGTTTGCAGAAAAGGTTGAATGAAGACTAAAGATTTTGACTTCTTCTCTGACCGCGACAACCCCTTTGTTTATATTAGAATTTCGCGCAATTGATGCAATGTGCTGCCACCTATCTAAATTCCCCTTTTGATACCGTTCATTTAAGTCACTCAAGTAACTTAAGTTGCCTATCTACAGGGTAGTAATTAGATAATTTTAAAATCTGATTGATCATTTTCTAACGCGCGGAGTTATAATCGCACGTGTCGATTGGTAATTATGCTAATATTTATCTTAGACATATCTGACTTTCCACTTAAGTTAATTGCTAATGCCGAAATCGTTTCTTTTCGCGCTTGTACTTTTATAGATTATTTATTATATTGGAACCGTCTGGAATACCACTCATGTTAATGACAACATGTTTAGACTGGGGATTTCTTTTTCTATATTGGCAAGTCATTTTGAACGTCGAATTCTTGCGTATAATTATGAAAAAGAATTAATACCTTCATTCTGATTTTCTGGCTGCTTACATCCCTTCCCCCTTAGAAAAAGTGTTGACCCGATGGTTAACACCTTTTAAAGATTATTAAGGTCTCTGCTGCCGGGTCCTTTACAATAGTGTGAAATTAACCTATTACAAAATGATTAAATTATTATGACAATAATTTGAGAATGTCATAAAGCACAACATTATTGTTCATAGTATCATATTTAGAGTCAAGCATTTATAATGAGTGTAAAATAGCTTTTGCTAATATAAGACAAAGATAATAAACACAATATTAGTCTATCGTGACATGAGACTGTTTGATATATGTAGTTCGAGGCACAACATTGGTATTCATAGAATCACAGTTATTGCAATACTTAACAGAGGGACACAGTTCTTTTCGGTTGAGAGGGCCCATTCCTTGAGAATGAAACAGCCATTACTTTCCAGAATTCCTTGGTTGGTTGGTTTCCTTTTTCGCTGACCACACCATCCTTGTCCAATTACATTGTTTGGCTCAGGTTTCTTTGCGGTGGGTTGGTTGCGTTTGCGGCTCCACACCGAACATCATATCCCGATGGCCTACCGAGTTTAGTAGTTGACCCAATGTTGGTCTCAAGGGTGCCTCGTCTCGGGGGTCTCCATGCCAGGATTACATATAAAAATAAACGAGTATCAAATCCTTACAGTAGGTGACAAAATTTCAAATATATATATATATACATATACAAAAGAAACGGTGAAAATTTCTAAATATCATTACGTGATGAGATAGCGAGAAAGAATAAGGGTGTTTGTGAAACAATTATTCCGGTTGGCCTAATTAATTTAAAAAAAAAAGAATAAAATAAATAATTCCAATTATTTTTTTCTACTGCATGCATCAGGCGAACTAGGGTTGGTGATTAGGCTTTGATGATGCTTTGGTTTCTATGCATCCATCAGTGTCAAGGGTCGTCCCGAACAATTTTCCACTGAATCACTGGCGCCTGGCGGCTGACTCTTACTAATACTGCCTATCCTTGAGGGCGGTTCGTTAGAGCACACCAGTTCAGACTCATTCTTTAGGTTACAGACCAGAACGCCTTTCTCGATTGTAGCGACGCGACGGCGTCTGTCCACCTCCTGTTTTCGAAATTTACGATTTCTCGTTGATTAGATTGAAGTTCAACGAATTCTTGAGGGAGAAGTAATTTCAAGGACACCATATTGCAGGTCCTTTTTGTATCTAACATTCATTGAATGGCGGTTCATTACACGCACTATACGTTGTACACCTTCGATATCGAACACAAGTTTGCGTTTCTCTAGTCTGTCTTCTTAACTCGTCACTAGCATTATTCCTTTTTATGGTGACTGGTGAGGAAGCAAAACAGAACACAGTTTTCTTCCTGGGAATCCATCGTGAGTTCCGGAATCTCCTCAAACAGCATATCGCCTTTTTCGATTCCAGTTGCCTTATGCATGCTCATACTATTCGAGATAATCTTCTCGCGGTATATTTTCCTACGCCCCTAATCTTTCTCTCATCTTTCTTCACCAAGAATAACACCTCCCAGTAGGTTATAATAATGGATTTACAAAAATATATAAGATTTAAAACTAGGATTATACATCTTCTAAAGTTTTCCTTTAACCTTTTACTACTTTAATTACCATTGGATGTTTGTCTTAACATTCTTCTTCCTTTAGTGCAATCTCTTATACTTTAAAAGTTTATTCACAGTTCAGCCGCAATGTTTTTGCTACATATATTCACAACTTAAGAAAAGAAGAATGTTATACGTTAGTCGTACGCCAAAGTCAAAAGTTGATTCAATCAGCTTGGTTTCTTTACGGGAATGTTTTATGACTATTTTTCATGTATTATCAAGCATTACGTTAAAACAAAAAAAATGATAATAAGTAATGATAAAACCATCCTACATTAAATTTTGAATTTTTCGTTAAAAAGTGATTAACGGTCGTATAGGAGTTAGAAGGATTGGATCATGTTAAGGAAAATAAATAAATATATTATATATATTATATTCGAGGTATCGAAGATCTTAGGTTTTATTCGAGGTTTCTCCTCATAAAACTCTTTTTCCACTACTAATGTTTTCGGCATGACCCATGGTTGTGGTTTTGCCGGACCTTTACTTCTTGTCCCGTAGTGATGTCCACTTCCAATAGCTGGTTTAAGTGGTTCTTTATCTCCTTCGTTCTCTTGGATCTGCTCATGCTGTCCCTGGACTTCAGCAAATTCTTCAGCGTCTGTTTCGCTATCCTCAAAGCTCCTGTCACTCACCAAGTCTGGTGGTTCTTCGTCTTGCAATTGGTCGTCCTCTTGAACTTCGTCCAATGCACCAGGGTTGAAATTTATCACTCGCCGTCTCACCGGTTCGTCATTCAATGATACCGGTGTCCCTATCCAGGGTTCTATCTCTTCTGGAGGATTCACGGCATTTTCCTGTTGAAATTGCGGTGGTGCGCCACCAAAATACGCCCTTTCCAATTCTTCTAGGTTTCCAGGGATCCTAGTGTCTTTGTAAACGGCCGAAAACTTTAAACCCAAAATTAATTAGAATAAAATCCTATTGATTAAAATTTAACAAAGAAATTATAACTCGAACGTGATGTGAACGAGTTCCCAGGCCAACGATATCCACTAGTCTCAACAACAGAGACCACCTTTCGGATAAGAGCCATTAAGATTACCTTAAGATAAATAAATTGGCGATAACCGCAAGCGTTACTCGTGAGAAATAAAACTTACACCCACGCGCGTAGAAGAAGCGGGTCAAAATTGGACCAACTGGTGCCCTAAGGGTATGCAATTTAAGTCACTTCGGTGCCCAGAATTTGCGATTTGTACAAAAGTTAAACAGCTCGCCACGAGAGCGCAGCATATCTCTAGGGAAAAATTTAAGAGAGGGAGGATTTTGAATTTGTAAACAATGGCCCGAGGGGGAGAGGAGTTTTTGGGAAAAATTAATAAATGTTCACCAAGTCAACATCGCGAACAGTCGAGTTCCCCTTTTGTGACATTCCAAAATTTTAGTAAAATGTTTTAAATTATTTTAATTTCATCATAATTAATATTTTTATGTTCATCGTCTAAAAGTTTTATTTAAATTAAATGTTCGTCCGGCCTTGGTATAATAATGTTCACCTAATTTTCGTCCTAGTCGAACGTTCTCTTTTCTTTTCAAAAAAATCGAAATATTCTTTGTTCTACGGTCGATATTGTGTTTTTAATAATTTAACCAAAATTTAAATTACAATCTTCGCGCGGGTGCGGTACGAGTTTAAACCAAATGTGAGTGCAAGGAACAAGAACTCCTTCAAACCGAGTCCACCCCCAAAGAGTTACAGCGAACCCTCCACCCTCTGCAAGGGAAATAATCTAAAACCTCTCTGCTGCTGGGGTCTACCTCGAACCCCTATCCGGTAGGTGAACTGTTAATTTTATTGTTATGAAGAAGTTGCAATTGTCGTAATAATGTAACCCCTTTCCCAGGGAAATCAAACTTCCTTCTTTTCTATCAATATATCCTATATTAAGCTAGATTATGTCTTTGATTTCCATTAGGGTAGTTCACGGAAACGCGCTTGCACAGTTCTAAGCTCAAGAGCCCTCCTCCGAATTTCAAAGTAAATGTAATTAATTAATCTAAATTTAATGAGGGACCGGACCCCTTTTGCCTAAATCCGGTGGTGGCAGCGATAAATCGAATAATTCTATTTTCATTTCATGCGTTAACCACCCATTTACTTGAACTGTAAAAATTGCGCTACCAGTAAGAAGGGATAATTACGGGGAATAGTTATTATTCTTCAACCCCGAGTCCCTGCTTACATAAATGTTGGCAGCACGGTGGGATTTTGATGATTTTTGTCCTACAGAAATGAAACAGTATTTTCCGAAATTTTAACGAAAAATTTTCTGAAAAATTTTGAAAAAGCGATAAATTTCCATTTTTCTTAGTATTTTAAACCCCCATTTAATTAATTTAATTAGGACATGAGCTAGGAATGTGTGCAAGTGCATTTTTCCTGTTATTTTCTTTGTGTTTTCAGGTACGCGTTCGGTTGTGCGAATTAATTTGTAATAACTTAAATCAGCGTCGACATTCAATTTTGTTTTAAATGTTCCTCATTTGAAAAATTTTGTTTCCTTGAAGTAACTTAGAAAATCAAAATTTGAAGTAAATTAATCGTGATTAAACAAGAGGACGAGCGCACCGTAAAATTTTAATTAGCACCATTTTTAATTTCAAGACGCGCACACGCTAGAGTTACGATCACATGAGTGATAAGAATTTTTGCGTCTACAAGGTGGAGTCAAGAAAAATCGAGCGCCGGAGAAATACGCGGTCGCGCTGGTAGTTACAGGGTACGTCGAAAAAGTAATTGTCTAATTAACAACATTTTGTTTTGTTATTGAGGGAAGTAGCTAATTTATTAAATTCTTCATTCAATTTAAATATTATTTAAAAATTTAATGCGGACTTAATTAAATAAAAAATTTTTTTTTTAATTAATTTTTTTTTTGTTTGTTTTGAGTTATTCTGATTATTTAAAGTTACCTTCCCTAGTAATCTTACCTTTTTATGAGAGAATTATTTACGGTGGTTAATCATAAATAAAATCGACACCCTGAGTTTTTCAATGCGGCACCGTGGATCGAAACTATAAATAATTTAACTCGATCAATTCTTTTGTTATTGTATTTTTTCATTTGACGCTCTCGACTCAGCCTACGAATTATTTTCAAAATTTACATTAAGCCGAATTTAAGTTTAGTCAAAAGTTAATGGTGAATTAAAGTGAAGTAATATTGTGAGTGAAAGTTAAAAGAAATTTAATTTAAAAATGGAAGAGGAAACAAATGATGTAACATTAACAACAAACAATACTCAAGCTATTAACCTCCCTGTAAACGGCGCACAACCACTTATAATAAATTTGTCTAGTCTTCGAACTATTGGGCAAACCCTTGTTGGCCTCCCAGAATTTTCGGGAAAACCGGGAGAAAATATTAAGGAATTTTTTCTGAAATTACGTCAACGAGCAGATATTGATGCTTGGACAGAGCAACAAATTTTGGCAGTTGCGAGGTACCAGCTGAAAGGAGAAGCTTTTCAGTACCTGGAAATAGAATCGCACCTTTTGTCATCCACCATAACGTACGCCGAATTTAAAGCAGCGTTAATAAAACGTTATGCCGAGAAGGTTTTACCTGGTGAAGCATATTTAAGACTCCAACGATGTACCCAAGCATCAAAAGAAAACGTTGAGGATTTCTCCATCCGAGTGAAAAAGGCAGGAATGAAACTCTTAGAAGAAAACCTTGCCTTCGTCGAACCAAATCAACCAGCTGAGCGAGAAGTCGCAATAAAACGACATCAGCGAGATTTGGCGGAACAATTCAAGAGGGGACTAGACCAGGAATTGATGAAAATGATCATTCTGGACTTAAATAAAAATCCTCAAAAGTCGTTTGAAGAAGTGATAGAGCTTGCCCAACAAGCTGAAATAAGCGGAAAGATGCTGAAGCAAATGAGAGCGTTGAACAACTTGTACAATGGAACAATAGAAGACTGGGATGAAGTATACAGCGAAGAAAATTTTAGTTATGAAGGTGAACGCGACGAAAGAACTTACCAACAGGAACTCGACGAAAGGGCCCAATGGGTCAATGAATCGAAATATCCTCCAAAAAACAGGAACAATAGATTTCCTACTGGAAGAAGGCCCTTGGGAAGAGACGAATTCTCAGAAGATAGTTACGAACATTCCAGAGAGGTAGTAAGAAACGACTATTCAAGAAAGGCAATATTAAAAGGCGAACATTCAAGGGGAGCAGTAAAGGAACAAAGTTTTCCGCAACGCGGTAATCCAACCCCAGGTTACCAGACGAATTTTGAGACGAATTATGGGACGAACTATGCGCGTAATTACAGAAAAAGAAGACGCGACCTTAATTCGAGATCGGAGAAGGAAAGGAACTGGAAATTTAAGAAAAAAGTGAAGGGCTTCAATTGTTCAAGAACGGGACATTATGCGCCCGAGTGTAAAGAAGGTGACGCAACATCGCAAAAATTAAAAATTACGCTCCCTCATGCATACACGGTCGAAGAGGAAGGAAATAAATGTATAATCCTACCAAGGGTATGGGGACACGAAGCTACTATGCTAGTGGACACCGGAGCCTCTTTGACCATATTAAAGGAAGAGTTCATTCGGAGAATCGGGGCCCGAACTGAACCAGAACCAAATGTTGTTTTCCGAGGAATATCAGGGGATGAAGAGCCATGCTTGGGATCCATAATGTTACCACTACAGATAGGGAACAGAAATTATGACGCCAAATGTATGATATGCTCCAATTCCGTCAACCTGATGGTAGATGGCCTTCTTGGAAGAGACTTTCTCAGAGCCAATAGCGCGTCAGTCGACTACGGGGAAAATGTCCTTAGGCTCAGAAAGGAAAAGATAGAGCTTTTAAGTTATGATGATCTAAGTAATCCAGGACATAACGACGCATACGCTCTACACCAGGAAGATGCCTGGAAAACAAAGACTAGGAGAAGGAGGCCAAATAAACTTCAGAAACCGAATTACAGATTTACAGAATCTGAAAGGTCTACAGAACCTCGACATCGGAATAGAAGCACAGGGCCAAGAAACAACGAAACTGAAAGGTTTATAAAATCTGAGGAAAACCAGTTCCAGAAAAGGAAATGTGAAAGAAGTAAACTCTCAAAGAGGATATACGCTGAAAGGAAGAAGGCTCCTAAAATAAATGAGGAATTGGAAGAGCCCAGCTACAGCGACATAATGAAACGTGGAAAAGGAAACACGACGGCTAGCGAAAATTTAAAATCAGCACAAGAGAATAAAATCAGTTTGAGGAATAATGAACAGCATAGCAAAAAGAGGTTAAAAGACGGCAAGAGTTCAAAGGAAATGAATGTTGAAATAAGTGAAATCTGTGGTGACTTGTTTACGGCTCCAGAAGAATACTCCTTGGTTCATTGTGTAGCACAAGATCTCCACATGAACAAGGGTATAGCGGGTGAGTTCAAGCGAAGATTTGGACGAGTAGGAGCTCTGAAAAGACAAGATGCTCAAGTCGGCAGAATGGCAATTTTGCACAGTATCGTGTTAAACGGACGGAGCAGGTTTATCTACTACCTTGTGACGAAAAGTCGAAGCCAAGACAAGCCCACCTACAAATCCCTAAAGAAGGCATTAATCAGTCTACGAGATCACTGTCTACAGTACAGAGTTCGAAAGTTAGCAATGCCGAGGATAGGGGGTGGATTAAAATGGACGGTAGTTAGAAAATTAATAGAAGATGTATTTGGGGGAACCAAAATAAGCATCTCAGTTTATGCTTTGAGATGGCGCGAAGATAGGCAAGGAAACCAGGAAGAGATGTACGAGGAGAAAAGTGTAAATGAAATACGGAAGGATGATAAGAAAAGGAATCAAAAGACGCTCAAGCATAAAAAAGCGGGAAAAGCACGAAGAAGAGAGCTGCTGAGCCATAACGATCTTAGTAATCTAGGACTCGACAGCGGTAACCCTCTTCATCAAGAAGAAGAGTGGCGAACGGCAGAAGTAAAAAGTAATCCAAAATCGGGAAACAGATCTACAGAATCTGGGAGATCTACAGTATCTCAAAGCCCGGAAAGAGGATTAGAGACAAGGGATCATCAACGAGAAACATTTGGACATGTTGGGAAAGGATCCTGGGGAGAAAGGAAAACGAGAAATTCGGAAAAAGACACGGAACAACGGGAACCGCGAAGGAAAAGTTATAGCGATATGGTGAAATTAGGAAAACAAGATGTTATTATTAAAGAAACTTCAATGAACCAGAAAGGTAAACTTGGAGAAATAAGAAGAGATGACAATATCCTACGAGGAAAAGGCGCAAAAACAAAGGAAGTCTATGAAGATTTATTTACAGCTCCAGAGAATTATTCCCTCGCTCACTGCGTAGCAAAAGATCTTCGCATGAGTGCAGGAATTGCGGTTGAATTTAAAGAAAGATTTGGACGTTTAGGAAACCTGAAGAAACAAAATGCACAGGTTGGAGAGATAGCAGTTTTACAGGAACACTCGCCCAACGGAAAGCAGACATTTGTTTATTACCTTGTGACGAAAGAACGGAGCGAAGATAAACCCACTTATGAATCCTTAGGACAAGCACTGGTAAGTCTACGAGATCACTGTCTACAGAACAGAGTCCGAAACGTAGCAATGCCTAGGATAGGTTGTGGTTTGGACGGATTGAATTGGAAGGAAGTGAAGGAAATGATAGCAGAAGTATTCGCCAAGACGGCAATAAACATCGTCATCTACGTCCAAGGGGTAAATAGGAATAGACAACCGAGTACAGGCAACGTTATGGGAAAAATTACCAGAAGATGGAGACTGGGTAAAGAAGACGAGAAAAAGCAGAAAGTGCACAAAGGGGTGGAAAGGTCAATAAAAAGCGGGAGAAAAGTCGTTGAAAATACTAAGAAGGAGACTCAGGGAGAAGAAAATCGCAGGTTAACACCATCACTACCAATGATGGAGGACGGGATAGTTGGTAGCTGTCACGTCCGTGTTAAAAATGCGACCGACGTTCCTCCAAGATGTCAAATGGTGTGTACAGCTGTACAGGGAATGCGCAACCCTGAACAGGATCTATTGTTGGAACCCGCCGAGTTGTTAATCCACGGACTAGTTGTTGCACGTACAGTTTCCAAAGCGAAACAGGAAGTACCAGTCTGCATCATGAATATAACAGGAGAGACGCTCCGAATACCGAAGAATACGGTAGTTGCCTATGGCGAGCCAATAGAAGTCCTTCATGGAAGGAAAACAGGAAGAAAATATATGTCCTTGAATAAAGTCGACATTGTAAAAGAAGGAATTTTGGAAAAATTGGAGCTGGAACATTTAGCGAAAGATGATAAGAACAAATTAGTAAACTTGGTTCAAAATTATGGAGACATCTTTATGGGCAAAGATGTAAAGTTAGGGTGTACGCACGGGGTGAAACACAGAATTATCACAGAGGACGTGCCACCTATTACCAAAGCGCCGTATAGAGTACCGTTTAATCAACGGAAGGAACTCCAAAACCAGATTGCAGAAATGTTAGAGCAAGGAGTGATCAAAGAATCCTCCTCGCCCTGGAGTGCACCGGTAATAATGGTGAAGAAGAAAGCCGCGGAAGGTGAAAATAAGATTCGAGTCTGCATAGACTACAGAGCACTGAATACCATCACTAAGCGAGACTACTTCCCATTACCAAATCTTCAGGAAACTCTCGACCAACTAGGAAATGCAAAGTTCTTTTCCACGTTGGATCTGGCAAGCGGATATTGGCAAGTGGAAGTCGACCCAAAAGACATGGAGAAAACTGCGTTTTCAACTCCCGACGGTCATTACGAATGCCTGAGAATGCCATTTGGACTGGCTAATGCACCTAGCACCTTCCAAAGACTGATGTACTCAGTCATGTCGGGACTCACAGGAGAAAAATGTTTGGTATATCTCGACGACATAATAGTGTTTAGTAGGACACTGGAAGACCATCTAGAAAGGTTGAACGAAATTTTTGAAAGATTGAGAAAAGCAAATCTGAAATTAAAGCCGTCAAAATGTAAGTTTCTAGCCAGGGAGGCTAAATATTTGGGTCGTATTATATCCGAAGAAGGAGTGAAACCGGACCCGGAAAAGTTGGGTGTCGTGAAAAGTTATCCTCGACCTAGAGATGTGAAAGACATTAGAGCTTTCCTAGGACTTGTAGGATTCTACAGGAAGTTTATCCCAGAATTTTCACACAAGGCAATCCCTTTGACAGCGCTCACGAAAAAGGACGTTGAGTTGGTATGGACGCAGGAACAAGAGGACGCATTTGAATACTTGAAGGAGAAGTTGTGCAGTCCGCCAGTTCTGAAGTATCCCAACTTCGAAGAACCGTTCATACTAACGACAGATGCATCTGGAACAGCTATCGGTGCAGTGCTAAGCCAGAGAGAAGGCAAATACGAAAGACCTATAGCTTACGCCAGTCGACAACTCAACAAGGCTGAGAGAAATTATGATGTGACTCAACAAGAGTGCTTAGCAGTTGTTTGGGCCATTAAGCATTTTAGGTGCTACCTTTACGGGACTAAGTTTACCATTTACACGGATCACAGGCCGTTAAAGTGGTTATTTTCACTTAAGGATCCTACATCAAGGTTAGCTCGATGGGCGTTACTCTTGTCGGAATACGACTTTACAATAGAGTATAAACCCGGAAGAAAGAACAACAATGCTGATGCCATGAGTCGATTGCCGAGGATTGAAGAAGTACAAGAGAAAGAGGAAATTCGGAGAAATCAGGACCAGGAACAGGAAGTCCAAGGAAGTCAGGGTCGTGATACAAGGCCAGAAAAGAAAAGGGGAATGACAAATCTTCATATATTAAGTGACGCGTTAAAAAAGGAGCAACGTCAAGAGATACTAAGAGAAATTGAAATCATGGATGAAATCACCGAATTTTCAAATGAAGAAAGAAGAAAAACGAGAGTAACCTCACCAAAAGGAATTGTGAAGAAAGAATTTAATAATGATCTAAAAAAGATCCTGGATAAAAATAAGGGAAGAGTGAACCCTAGATGTGAAGGGAGGAACACAACAGTACCCATCGATATTCAAGTAGAAGTCGAGAAACACAACGAAGACCTCAGCGATGATGAACCAGGAGATCGAAAATACGAGAGATCATTCTCGCAACTAGATCGAGAAAAGAGGCAAGGATATGAGGAATTCCAAGAATGGGCACGAAAAGCCAGAGAGCAAGATCGGAAGAAAGACATAACGCCGGCAAAAATAAGCCAACCTCACGAAGCGACTCCAAGAGAAGTTGAAACGCCAATTTCGAAAAGAAATAGAATCGACGCTGAGAAAACACCTATTCCGTACCTAGATAAGGAGTTGATAGGAAACGAGCAGAAGAAGGATCAGGATATTAAGAATCTACACCGACAGATTCGAGAAGAACAAATAGAGAACTCTTACTGCATCGATGATGGCGATGTTATTTTCCGAATTAGACGAGGAAATGAAAGAAATGACAGAATCGTCATTCCAAAGACTTTGGTGCGACAGTGTATACACGACCATCATGATCTACCGTACGCGGGACATCAAGGCGTACCAAAAACCTTGAGATTATTGCAAGAACGGATGTACTGGAGAGGAATGGAAGATGATGTTAAGGATTACATTCGAAAATGCCATTCTTGTAATACGCGTAAAACGCCTACAAACAGAAGACCAGCACCATTGCAACCGTTCTGTGATGTTACTTATCCATTCGAGCTGACAGCTATGGACATAGTGGGACCGCTAGTTGCCACAGATCAAGGTAACAAATATGTGCTGACGTTCCAAGATTACTTTACAAAGTATCCAGAAGCAATACCTTTACCGGATCAAAAAGCGGACATTGTAGCTCGAGCGTTCGTAGAGAACATCGTCGCTAGACATGGAGTACCCAGGAAATTGCTGACAGATCAAGGAACGAATTTCGTGTCAGAACTGATGAAGAACATCTGTAAAATATTGGGAATTCGGAAGATACAAACAACTCCTTATCATCCGCAAAGCAACGGGATGATAGAAAGAACACACAGGGTGCTGAAGGATATGTTGTCGCATTACGTTTCGAAGTCGCAACGCGATTGGGACAAGTGGATACCTTACGTCTTGATGGCCTACAGAGCCAGCATCCACTCCTCTATCGGCAAGACTCCATACTTTCTACTCCACGGAAGAGATATGAGGTACAACAAGAAAACTAGACCTACTGAATTCCAATTAGGAGACAAAGTCTACTTGTACAACCCAGCTGTAAAACCAGGGCTATCGAGAAAATTAAGCAAGAAGTGGGAAGGTCCATATCGAATCATGGAAAGATTAGGTCCTGTAACTTACAAAATCGTCAAAATAAGTGGTCATGAAGAACAGATAGTTCATGTTAACAGGCTAAAGTGGTATGAAGATGGCGACAATGGTCGAAACGCACCTCAGACTCGAAGAAGCGAGAGAGATGTGCCAGGACAAGAAGACTCAGAGAATCAAGAGTCAGAAACCGAGTCAGATGACATTGGAAACTCTGGTAATATGGAGGAATTGGAAAGAGCGTATTTTGGCGGAGAGCCACCACAATTTCCACAGAGAAATGTCATGAACCCTCCAGAAGAGATAGAACCCTGGATTGGGACGCCAGTGTCACTAAATGAAGAACCGGTAAGGCGGCGAGTGGTAAATTTTAACCCAAATGCTCTAGATGAAGTCCCAGAAGATTATCAACTACATGACGAAGAACCACCAGATTTGGTGAGTGACAGTAGTTTCGAGGATAATGAAACAGACATTGAAGAATCTGCAGGAGTCCAGGGACAGCATGAGCAGATCCCGGAGAATGAAGGACATAACGAACCACTCGAACAAGCTACTGAAAGTGGACACCACTATGGGACAAGAAGTAAAGGTCCGGCAAAACCACAACCGTGGGTCATGCCGAAAACACTGGTGGTTGAAGATGAACATTACGAGTAGAAACCTAGGGTAAATGCAAGCCCTACAATGCCACGCATATAATATATATTATATGTGTGATTACTTTCCTTGGCATTATCCAATCCTTCTAACTCCTTTACTACCAATCATTTTTTTTATTAACAAAAAAAATATATATCAAAATTTATTGAAGAATTGTCGTAACATTGCTTATTATAATTTCTAATGTTAACTCAATGCTTGATGACACGTGGAAAATAGTCGTAAAACATACCCGTAACGAAACCACGTCAACAGCTGATTGAATCAACTTTTGATTTTGGCGTACGATTAAGGTATAACATTCTTCTTTCCTTAACTTGGGAAAACATGTGGCAAAAACATTGTGGCTGGACTGTGAGTAAAATTTTAAAGTATAAAAAATAGCACTAAAGGAAGAAGAATGTTAAGACAAACATACAATAGTAATTAAAAGTAGTGAAAAGGTTAAAGGAAAACTTTAGGAAATGTGTAATCCTATTCTAAAATCTTATATATTTTGTAAATCTATTAGTATAGTTTACTGGGTGTGTTACCCTTGATAAAAAGATGAGAGAAAGAATAGGGGCGTAGATGTATGTACTACGTAAAAACAATTTTTTTTAATATAAACATGCATAAGGCGACTGGAATGGAAAAGGTGACATGCTGTTTGAAGAGATCCCGGAGCTTACAATGGATTCTCAAGAAGAACACTGTAATTGGTTTCTGCTTCCCCACTGCAAAGGGGATAATGCTAGTGAAACTAAGAGGATGACGAGTTGCTAAAATAAGAAGACGGAACCGTCGTAATCGTCAGCCCTGGACGATAAGGGAGAAACAAAAAATTATATCGATACCCAAGATGCGCCGGGCTGTGCTATATATAGTGCGTGTAATGGGCCACCATTCAATGGATGTTAGTTACAAAAGAACCTGCAATATGGTGTCCTTGAAATTACCTCTCCCTCAAGAGTACGTTCAAATTCAATTTAACAAACTAGAAATCGTCAATTCCGGGAGATGGATAGACGTCATCGGTACAGTCGAGAAAGACGTTCTGGTCTGCAATCTAAATAATGAGCCTGAATTGATGTGCTCTAACAAACTGGCCTCAAGGACAGACAGTATCAGTAAGAGACAGCTGCCAGGTGCCAAAGATTCAGTGGAAAACTGTTCGGGACAATCCTGGATACTAATGGATGCATAGAAACTGAAATATCACCAAAAACTAATCACCAAACCTAGTTCACCTGATGCATGGAGTAGGAAAAGCAATTGAAATCATTTATTTTACGTTATTTTATTTTATTCCTTTTTTTTAAATTAATTAGGCTAACCGGAATGGTTGTCGAACAAGCACCTTATTCTTTCTCGCTATCTGATTATATAATGAAATTAAAAGTTTTCACCGTTTCTTTTATATAAACTTTTCATTTTATAATTATTGTCGTCTACGATAAGATTTTGATACTCGTATTTTGTTTTCATGTAACAATATCATGGAGACATCCTGGGATGAGGCACACCGATACTCAACTTGGGGATCATGGTCAAACACGCAAACGACCCGAGAGTATGACATCCGGAATGGTCCTTCAACACAAGCCGTTACGCTACGAGATGGAATCTAAATCAGCCGATCGAGCGGATCCTGATAGTATACCAATAAGTTCCAGCCATTATGACGAAATCTGTGAAGGAATGGATACCTCCCCATCTTCATGGAATGAACTCCCTCACCAGTGGATAGTTGTGTCAGCTGATAAGTGTTGCTATGAAATTTGCTACCATGTTGTGCCTCATACTAGATTTACTTGTCCCATGTCACGATGTTCTTTTCCTCTTGTAATAGGTTAAGGTTATGATATTGTAAGGAACTCAGCAGCAGACCACCTATGCAATCCTTAAAAGGTGTCGACCATCGGGTCAACACTTTTTCTAAGGGGGAAGGGATGTAAACGGCCGAAAACTTTAAACCCAAAATTAATTAGAATAAAATCCTATTGATTAAAATTTAACAAAGAAATTATAACTCGAACGTGATGTGAACGAGTTCCCAGGCCAACGATATCCACTAGTCTCAACAACAGAGACCACCTTTCGGATAAGAGCCATTAAGATTACCTTAAGATAAATAAATTGGCGATAACCGCAAGCGTTACTCGTGAGAAATAAAACTTACACCCACGCGCGTAGAAGAAGCGGGTCAAAATTGGACCAACTGGTGCCCTAAGGGTATGCAATTTAAGTCACTTCGGTGCCCAGAATTTGCGATTTGTACAAAAGTTAAACAGCTCGCCACGAGAGCGCAGCATATCTCTAGGGAAAAATTTAAGAGAGGGAGGATTTTGAATTTGTAAACAATGGCCCGAGGGGGAGAGGAGTTTTTGGGAAAAATTAATAAATGTTCACCAAGTCAACATCGCGAACAGTCGAGTTCCCCTTTTGTGACATTCCAAAATTTTAGTAAAATGTTTTAAATTATTTTAATTTCATCATAATTAATATTTTTATGTTCATCGTCTAAAAGTTTTATTTAAATTAAATGTTCGTCCGGCCTTGGTATAATAATGTTCACCTAATTTTCGTCCTAGTCGAACGTTCTCTTTTCTTTTCAAAAAAATCGAAATATTCTTTGTTCTACGGTCGATATTGTGTTTTTAATAATTTAACCAAAATTTAAATTACAATCTTCGCGCGGGTGCGGTACGAGTTTAAACCAAATGTGAGTGCAAGGAACAAGAACTCCTTCAAACCGAGTCCACCCCCAAAGAGTTACAGCGAACCCTCCACCCTCTGCAAGGGAAATAATCTAAAACCTCTCTGCTGCTGGGGTCTACCTCGAACCCCTATCCGGTAGGTGAACTGTTAATTTTATTGTTATGAAGAAGTTGCAATTGTCGTAATAATGTAACCCCTTTCCCAGGGAAATCAAACTTCCTTCTTTTCTATCAATATATCCTATATTAAGCTAGATTATGTCTTTGATTTCCATTAGGGTAGTTCACGGAAACGCGCTTGCACAGTTCTAAGCTCAAGAGCCCTCCTCCGAATTTCAAAGTAAATGTAATTAATTAATCTAAATTTAATGAGGGACCGGACCCCTTTTGCCTAAATCCGGTGGTGGCAGCGATAAATCGAATAATTCTATTTTCATTTCATGCGTTAACCACCCATTTACTTGAACTGTAAAAATTGCGCTACCAGTAAGAAGGGATAATTACGGGGAATAGTTATTATTCTTCAACCCCGAGTCCCTGCTTACATCTTCCTCCGACTCTATTTCTGGCTCTAGGTCGCTCGAGTCCTCTGGTTGTGGGGCATCCCTCTTGTTCCTTTGAGCTGGAGGGGCAACTTGAATATCTTCACTATCTTCATACCCCTTTAACCTGTTGACATGAACTATTTGTTCTTCATGACCACCTATTTTGACGATTTTGTAGGTTACAGGTCCTAACCTTTCCGTGATACGATACGGACTTTCCACTTCTTGCTTAATTTCCTCGACAGGCCTGGTTTTACAGCTGGGTTGTACAAGTAGACTTTGTCTCCTAATTGGAATTCAGTAGGTCTAGTTTTCTAGGTCTGTTGTACTGTTTCTCCCGTTGCTCTGCCGAATTCTTTAACCTCTGGCGGACGACTTCAAAGGCGGAATTCAGCCTTGCGACTAGTTCCGACGCGTAGTTTTCGTTGTAGTCGTATCGCTGCCTTGTAGAAGTGAAGTTGTCGTCATTGGGTAGTCTCATGTCTCTTCCGTGGAGTAGAAAGTATGGAGTTTCGCCAATGGATGAGTGGATGCTGGCTCTGTAGGCCATTAACACATATGGAATCCACTTGTCCCAGTCTCGTTGTGACTTTGAAACATAATGAGACAACATATCCTTGAGTACACGGTGTGTTCTTTCTATCATCCCGTTGCTCTGAGGGTGGTAAGGAGTTGTTTGGATCTTCTTAATGCCCAAAATTTTGCAGACGTTTTTCATTAGTTCCGATACGAAGTTGGTCCCTTGGTCTGTCAGCAACTTTCTTGGCACTCCATGTCTAGCAACAACATTTTCCACGAATGCTCGAGCTACAGTGTCCGCTTTTTGGTCCGGTAAGGGTATTGCTTCCGGATACTTCGTAAAGTAGTCTTGGAACGTTAATACATACTTATTACCTTGATCTGTTGTAACTAGCGGTCCTACTATATCCATGGCTGTCAGCTCGAACGGGTACGTCACTTCGCAAAACGGTTGCAATGGTGCTGGCTTCCTATTTGTAGGTGTTTTCCGTGCATTGCATGAATGGCATTTCCTGATGTACTCTTTAACGTCATCTTCCATTCCTTTCCAGTACATCCGTTCTTGCATTAGTCTTAATGTCTTCGGTACGCCTTGATGTCCTGCGTACGGTAGGTCATGATGGTCGCGAATACACTGTCGTACCAAGTTCTTTGGGATGACAATCCTGTCATTTCTTTCACCACCTCGTCTAACTCGGAAAATAACTCCGTTCTCGTCGATATAATACGGGTCCTCCACCTGTTCTTCTTGTATCTGGTCACGCAGTTTCTGCAACGCCGTATCTTGTTGCTGTTCTTTCCTTATGGCTTCTTTATTCAGGTGTGGTATGGGTGTTTCTTCAACATCAACTTGACCCCTTCTTAGAACTGGATGTATTGCTACTTCTTGTGGTTTCACTTTGAGAGGCTGGTTCATTCTGGTCGTGTTTTCTTTTCGATCTTGCTTTCTGGCTTTTCGTGCCCATTCTTGATATTCTTCATATCCTTGCCTCTTTTCTCGGTCTAGTTGAGAGAATGACCTCTCGTATTTACGATCCCCTGGTTCATCATCACTGAGGTCCTCGTTGTGTTTCTTGACTTCTACTCGAACATCGCTTGGTACTGTTATGTTCCTTTCTTCACTTTTAGGGTTTACTCTTCCCTCATTTTTATCCAGGAGCTTTCTTTGATCATTATTAAATACTTTCCTTACAATTCCTTTTGGTGAAGTTACGCTCGTGTTCCTCCTTTCTTCGTTTGAAAACTCAGTGATTTCATCCATGATTTTATTTTTTCTTTGTATCTTTTGTCGTCGCTCCTTTTTTAACGCGTCACTTAATATATGAAGATTTGTCCTTCCCTTTTTCTTTTGTGGCCTTGTATCACGACCCTGACTTCCTTGGACTTCCTGTTCCGGGTCCTGATTTCTCCGAATTTCCTCTTTCTCTTGTACTTCTTCAATCCTCGGCAATCGACTCATGGCATCAGCATTGTTGTTCTTTCTTCCGGGTTTATACTCTATTGTAAAGTCGTATTCCGACAAGAGTAACGCCCATCGGGCTAACCTTGATGTAGGATCCTTAAGTGAAAATAACCACTTTAACGGCCTGTGATCCGTGTGAATGGTAAACTTAGTTCCGTAAAGGTAGCACCTAAAATGCTTAATGGCCCAAACAACTGCTAAGCACTCTTGTTGAGTCACATCATAATTTATCTCAGCCTTGTTGAGTTGTCGACTGGCGTAAGCTATAGGTCTTTCGTATTTGCCTTCTCTCTGGCTTAGCACTGCGCCGATAGCTGTTCCAGATGCATCTGTCGCTAGTATGAACGGTTCTTCGAAGTTGGGATACTTCAGAACTGGCGGACTGCACAACTTCTCCTTCAAGTATTCAAATGCGTCCTCTTGTT
The DNA here is from genome assembly GCA_958336345.1 of Dorcus parallelipipedus. Taxonomy (NCBI): domain Eukaryota; kingdom Metazoa; phylum Arthropoda; class Insecta; order Coleoptera; family Lucanidae; genus Dorcus; species Dorcus parallelipipedus. The sequence continues at coordinate 36,802,149 of OY284480.1, forward strand.
CCTGCGTCCATACCAACTCAACGTCCTTTTTCGTGAGCGATGTCAAAGGGATTGCCTTGTGTGAAAATTCTGGGATAAACTTCCTGTAGAATCCTACAAGTCCTAGGAAAGCTCTAATGTCTTTCACATTTCTAGGTCGAGGATAACTTTTCACGACACTCAACTTTTCCGGGTCCGGTTTCACTCCTTCTTCGGATATAATATGACCCAAATATTTAGCCTCCCTGGCTAGAAACTTACATTTTGACGGCTTTAATTTCAGATTTGCTTTTCTCAATCTTTCAAAAATTTCGTTTAACCTTTCTAGATGGTCTTCTAGTGTCCTACTAAACACTATTATGTCGTCAAGATATACCAAACATTTTTCTCCGGTGAGTCCCGACATGACTGAGTACATCAGTCTTTGGAAGGTGCTAGGTGCATTAGCCAGTCCAAACGGCATTCTCAGGCATTCGTAATGACCGTCGGGAGTTGAAAACGCAGTTTTCTCCCTGTCTTTTGGGTCGACTTCCACTTGCCAATATCCGCTTGCCAGATCCAACGTGGAAAAGAACTTAGCATTTCCTAGCTGGTCGAGAGTTTCCTGAAGGTTTGGTAATGGGAAGTAGTCTCCCTTGGTGATGGTATTCAGTGCTCTATAGTCGATGCAGACGCGAATTTTATTTTCACCTTCTATGGCTTTCTTCTTTACCATTATTACCGGTGCACTCCAGGGCGAGGAGGATTCTTTGATCACTCCTTGCTCTAACATCTCTGCAATCTGGTTTTGGAGTTCCTTCCGCTGATTAAACGGTACTCTATATGGCGCTTTGGTAATAGGTGGCACGTCCTCTGTGATAATTCTGTGTTTCACCCCGTGCGTACACCCTAACTTTACATTTTTGCACATAAAGATGTCTCCATAATTTTGAACCAAGTTTACTAATTTTTTCTTATCATCTTTCGCTAAATGTTCCAGCTCCAATTTTTCCAAAATTCCTTCTTTTACAATGTCGACTTTATTCAAGGACATATATTTTCTTCCTGTTTTCCTTCCATGAAGGACTTCTATTGACTCGCCATAGGCAACTACCGTGTTCTTCGGTATTCGGAGCGTCTCTCCTGTTATATTCATGATGCAGACTGGTACTTCCTGTTTCGCTTTGGAAACTGTACGTGCAACAACTAGTCCATGGATTAGCAACTCGGCGGGTTCCAATAACAAATCCTGTTTAGGATTGATCATTCCCTGCACAGCTGTACACACCATTTGACATCTAGGAGGAATATCAGTCGCGTTCTTAATTCGGACTTGACAGCTGCCAACTATCTCATTCTGATCATCCTCCATCATTGGCAGTGATGGTGATGACCTGCGATCTTCTTCTCCTAGAGTCTCCTTCTGGATATCCTTAACGACTTTCCTCCCGCTCTTCATTGACCTTTCCACTTCCTCGCGTTCCAGCATTCTTTGGTTTCTTTCGGTATTTCCTTCCAGTACATCCCTTGCATCTTCTTTTCTTTGCCTATTTTCTTTGAACACATAGACTAAGATGTTTATCTTTGTTCCCACGAACACTCTTTCTATTATCTTGCTAACCACGATCCAGTTTAATCTGTCTAGTCCGCACCCTATCCTAGGCATTGCTAACTTCCGGACCCTGTTCTGTAGACAATGATCCCGTAGATTGATTAGCGCCTGTTCTAAGGATTCATAGGTGGGTTTCTCGTGACTTCGACTCTTGGTTACAAGGTAATAAATAAACCTGTGTCTTCCATATGCCAAGTGGTCTTGCAAGACTGCTATCTCGCCGACTTGCGCATTTTGTCTCCTCAGAACTCCTACCTGTCCAAATCTTTGTTTGAACTCTACTGCGATACCCTTACTCATGTGGAGATCTCTTGCTACACAATGCACTAAGGAGTATTCTTTTGGAGCTGAGAATAACTCACCATAAACTTCACTTAGTTTAACACTTTTCTGCTCAAACTTTCTGCCGTTCTTACGCACTTTCCTATCACTTTGTTCTTCGTTCTTGAAGTTACTCTCATTCTTATGTTCTGGTTCTAACTTCGCTTTTACCGTCGATTTTCGTTTTCCTTGTTTCACTATCTCACTATAACTGGGCCTTTCCATTTCCGGAATTCTCTTTCTTCTATTGTTTACCCTTTCCTGTTCTTGATTATTTCTTAGCCGTTTAACTTCTCCGTTGCTTGGCTGCATTCTTCGATCCTGGCATTGAGATTCTGTAGATCCCTCAGATTCTGTAGATCTGTTTCCCGATTTTCGAAGATTACGTTTCTCTTTTGCCGTCTCCCACTTTTCTCCTCGATGAAGAGGGTAAGCGCTGTCGAGTCCTAGATTACTAAGATCATTATGGCTCAGCAACTTAATCCTTTCTCTTCCGAGCCAGAGAAAATTCTCTCCATAGTCGGCTATTGCGGCATTGGCTCTGAGAAAATCTCTTCCGAGAAGGCCATCCACTGTCAGGTGGACGGAGTCTGAGCAGATCATGCATTTGGTGGGGTAATACTTCCTTCCTACTCTGAGTGGCAGTATTATCGACCCCAAGCATGGCTCTTCGTCTCCTGAAATTCCTCGGAAAACGATATTTGGTTCCGGTTCCATTCGGGCCCCGATCCTCCGAACGAACTCTTCTTTTAAAATGGTCAAAGAGGCTCCTGTATCCACTAGCATAGCAGCTACATGTCCCCATACTGTTGGCAGGACAATGCACTGTTTTCCTTCCTCTTCGACCGTGTATACTAGGGGGAGCTTTATTCCTAATTTTTTCGTTGTTCTGGTCCTTTGACTTCGGGGTTCTGCAAAGGACCGTTTAAGTTTAAAGACTTCGTAGAATTATTTCTCGTACTCCCATAATCTGGGGTTCTTGGTTGATTAACCCCTTCTTTACACTCGGGCACATAATGTCCCATTCTTGAGCAATTGAAACACTTCGGTTGTTTCTTATATTTCCAGTTCCGTTCCTTATCAGACCTGAGATAAAAATCCTGTCTCCTCTCGTTGTAATTACGCGCATAATTCGCCCCATGATTCGTCTCAAAATACGTCTGGTAACCTGGGGTTGGATTACCGCGTTGCGGAAAACTTTGTTCCCTTACTGCTACCCTTGAATAGTCATTTCTTAATGCCTCTCTGGAATGTTCGTAACTATCTTTTGAAAATTCGTCTATTCCCATGAGCCTTCTTCCAGTAGGAAATCTATTGTTCCCGTTTTCTGGAAAATGATTTGATTCACTGACCCATTGAGTTCTTTCGTTGCGTTCGCCATTGTTGCTAAAAATTGCTTCGTAATCTTCATTCCAGTCTTCTGTTTCCTGATTGGTAATATACAAGTTGTTTAACCTTCTCATTTGCTTAAGCATCCTCCCGCTTGTTTCAGCTTGCTGGGCGAGCTCTATCACTTCTTCAAACGACTTTAGAGGATTTCTATTCAAATCCAGGATGATCATTTTCATCAATTCCTGGTCCAGTCCTCTCTTGAATTGTTCCGCCAAATCTCGCTGATGTCGTTTTATTACGGCTTCTCGTTCAGCTGGTTGATTTGGTTCCACTAAGGCGAGGTTTTCTTCTAAGAGTTTTTTCCTGCCTTTTTCACTCGGATGGAGAAATCCTCAACGTTTTCTTTTGACGCTTGGGTACATCTTTGGAGCTTTAAATATGCTTCGCCCGGTAAAACCTTCTCGGCGTAACGTTTTATTAACGCTGCTTTAAATTCGGCGTACGTTATGGTGGATGACAACAGGTGCGATTCTAATTCCAGATACTGAAAAGCTTCTCCTTTCAGCTGGTATCTCGCAACTGCCAAAATTTGCTGCTCCGTCCAAGCATCTATATCTGCTCGTTGGCGTAATTTCAGGAAAAATTCCTTAATATTTTCTCCAGATTTACCGGAAAATTCTGGGAGGCCAACGAGAGTTTGCCCAATAGTTTGAAGACTAGACAAATTCATTATAGGTGGTTGTTCTGCGCCGTTTACAGGGAGGATATTTGCTTCTTGAGTGCTGTTTGTTGCCAATGTTACTTCATTTGCTTCCTCTTCCATTTTAAATTAAATTTCCTTTAAGTTTCACTCACAAAATTTATTCACTTTAATTCACTATTAATTTTTGACTAAACTTTAATTCAGTTTAAAATAAATTTCGAAAATAATTCGTAGGTGAATTGAGAGCGTAAAATGAAAAAGCAATTTTTTTTCTTAAAAAAATTGAAAAAAAAAAGGATTGATCACTTTCGATTCGTTTTATTAAAAAAAAAAACTCAGGGTGTCGAATTATTTGTTATTAACCACCGTAAAAATTCTTCCATAAAAAAAATTTAAATTACTAGGGAAGGTAACTTTAAATAACCAGAATAACTTAAAACAAACAAAAATAATAATTTAAAAAAATTGAATTTAACTAAATCCGCATTAAAATTTTAAATAATGTTTAAATTTAAAGAAGAATTTAACAAATTAGCTGCTTCCCTTAAAAACAAAGCGTGGTTAATTAGGTAATTACTTTTTCGACGTACTCTGTAACTACTGCGCGCGACCGCATATTTTTCCGGCGCTCGATGTTTCTTGACTCCACCTCGTAGACGAAAATTCTTGTCGCTCAAGCGATCGTAACACAAGAGCGCGCGTCTCGGATTTAAAGATGGCGCAATTTAAAATTTTACGGAGCGCTCTCCTTAATTTACTTTAAATTTTGATTTTCTAAGTTACTTCAGAGGAGCAAAAATTTTTTATTATTATTATTTTTTTTTAATTTTAAAACATTTTTAACATTTAAAACAAAATTGAATGTCAACGCCGATTTAAGTTATTACAAATTAATTACGCACAACCGAACACGTACCTGAAAACACAAAGAAAATAACAGGAAAATACACTTGCACGCATTCCAGGCCTATGTCCTATATAACATTAATTTAATGACATTGATTAGACAAAATTTCAAAGATCAAAGAAAAATGAATTAAAAAAATACATTTTTTTTTTCAAATTTTTACAGTTCACCCCCTTAATTTATTAACTATTTTTTTTTGACAAATCCCACCGCTGTGGCACCATTTTGTAGGAAGGGTCTGGGGTGAAAGTAGAAGACCTTTCCCCGTTTGTAACCCTTCTTACTTCGGTAGCGTAATTTTAGCAAGAAATGTAACTAAACATGTAAACCAAAATCAAATTGAGAAAATTAAAAACAAACTAAAAATAACGGAGTTTTGCTGCCACCACCGGAGTTTTAAGGGAATTCCGGACCCTATTCTACTTAATTAAATTACATGGCCTATTGATATCTCTTTGGAAGTAGGTTCTTTCGGACTGGAACTGTGCAAGCGCGCATTATATCCGCAAGCTACTCTACTAGAAATAAAAGTCAACTGTGTGTTTAAAATAGGGTATATTGAAACTAATTTTTCATACGATCAAAACAGTAGTACATGAAGACTCCTACCTTTTTGGAGAGTAGAACGCAGAAGCAGAGAAAGCAGGGGAAGGAGCTCCAGGCGAAGGTGTTTCTTCTACACCTTCCTTTGCATCCACACCAAAATATTAAAATGAAAACTCTTGCGTAAAAACGGGTAGCGATTGAATTTAACTCAAGTTTAAAATTAATGAACTTTAATCACAAAAATTGATTTTACATTTAAAGATCAGGTACGTTCGTTGAAGATATTCGTTAGGTGATTTAACGGTAATAAATTTTATTAATCACTAGTGTTTAAATTTTGAGAAAAAGCAAACCTTCTGTTTGCAGAAAAGGTTGGATGAAGACTAAGGATTTTGACTTCTTCTCTGACCGCGACAACCCCTTTGTTTATATTAGAATTTCGCGCAATTGATGCAATGTGCTGCCACCTATCTAAATTCCCCTTTTGATCCCGTTCATTTAAGTCACTCAAATAACTTAAGTTGCCTATCTACAGGGTAGTAATTAGATAATTTTAAAATCTGATTGATCATTTTCTAACGCGCGGAGTTATAATCGCACGTGTCGATTGGTAATTATGCTAATATTTATCTTAGACATATCTGACTTTCCACTTAAGTTAATTGCTAATGCCGAAATTTCTTTTCGCGCTTGTACTTTTATAGATTATTTATTGTATTAGAACCTTCTGGAATACCACTTAAGTTAATGCTAAACGTCGAAATCATTTCTTTTCGCGCTGGTGTGGATTTATTTATAATTATTATTATTTATAATTTTTATTTAAAACTATCTAGAATACCACTTATGTTAATGGCAACATGTTTATACTGGGAATTTCTTTTTCGATATTGGCAAGTCATTAAAAATTGTTACATTCTGTTTTTCCGGCTGTTTACATCCAAAACCCATTTTAATGTGCCAAATTATTTTTAATTTTATAAAGAGTGATTATTTTGAATTCCAATTCGTAACATCTGATCCATTTATTGTTTTGTGACCCAATTCTACTTCACTTTAATTATTTTCAATTACCTGCTCGAGCACACTATTTATTGCTTTTTTTTCACCTCGTAGCTCAAGTTATAATTTCGCGTATTTGATTATCTCATTCCATCTTGATTATGTGCTCACCACCTTTTCTTTTAGTTTTCTTCACGAAAACAGGATCGACTCATTCTTCTTTTCAATATTTGATAAACTTTGTTGAATGATGAATATAAGAAAGGGTACAGGATCTTACCAAACTTAAGTCTTTCATAGAAATCATCACAAATAATAGTCGAAAAAATAATAAAAATTTATTTAATTATAATCATAATACAAAGTAATATACATAATCCAAAGTATTTTTTCTTTAGAGCACGTCCTTTGAAGAAACTCTGCTGCGAATATGAGGGGAAACCCCTTCCGGAGGATTACAAGAGCGACTGCTACAAGGACGTGGACGAGTCGGATTTCGCTTGCAAAGAGAAATACAGGATAATGGTAATTACGTTTCTCTAACATCGACTACACACGCCTCATATTAATTAATTGATTTAAGAACAGTGTATACAAGTGAAGCGACAACACTAACATGTGTCAAACGTTTTCTTTTTCAGAAACGCATACAAAAAGAAAAACATTAACGCGGACGAAGGCTAACTAAAAACAATTGCTGCCAAATAAAGAAACGCTCTTAATCCTTTGAACTAGTAGAGCTTGACTAACTTATTATTTATTTTGTTTTTTTTTTAATTATATTGTTTCGTTTATTTGGGTGCGTTTAGAGCTTTCTTTATACGCGTAAAGAAGATAACAAGGTTATTAATGTTGTTATTGTTAGTACCTGATTGAATGTTTATCGACCCTCCACGTAGTACATACCCATACCCGTCCTCTCCCCGCCGCCAAACATACGTATAAGCAAAGTTCTAAACTTGTAGAGTAGTTTTGTGGGTGTTGGATTTGTTTTAGATCAAGAAGTTAACTGTTTTAGATCACTTGTATAGTTTTTATTTTATTTTATTTTTTTAATCGAAATAAAAACGAGTCTTTCGTTTAAGTATTTTGCTCACTCCTCTTTTTTTCTCTTATGTTTCCAATCAATCCAAATCTGGAGCTCGTTCTTTTATGCGTAACATAAATTGCGTAAAATCTTCTGCCCCCCCCCCCACGCCCGACAATCCCATTCCCTATCGATTTATATTTGCTTCGAATCCAAAACAGAAAGGAACAGGGTACGTAGTCAAAACATTTTAAATTTATTTTTCTTTTCGAGAAACTCCCTTCCACTTTTGTATTTATTTATTTTTTTGCATGTCTGTCTGTCTGCATGGAATCGTCTAAACGCATGCGTAGCTCTATCCCCCCTCCTAACAAATTTTCTTTGTAGATGCGCTTACAACCCCCCGGCTCTGACCACCCTTATGACGGGATGCGCCTCAAGCGTTTCATGGGCGTAGACAAGGAGTACGTTGTTAAAGAGACGAACGAGAAGAAGCAGGCCCACATAGAGAATCGACTGGGCTGACCCCCCTCGCCCAGCTAAAAACGACTGAGCCCTCCCCCCCTAACTTTCGACTCTAAGTTTCAGCTAATGTGATTAAATTGTATAAAAAAATAATGAGAGTTTAATATATTGTTTTTAACTGACTGTTTTTTTTCCCTCATTAATTAATCATTTCTATTACACTATGTGCCGAAAATAAAACGATTGTATTTAAATTAGGTTCAGTAATTTGCTTATCATGTAGCAACTAAACGGTGGAGACAAACGAACACCATAGTCCATAACACTAGAGACACTCAACTAGAAATGTCCCGGAACAAAACGGAGTCTGCATCCTTTAGGAGGAACGAAGAAGTCAGCAAAATTCGGGAGTATTTCGATGGGAAAACCATTTTCCTAACTGGTGGTACTGGTTTCTTGGGCAAACTGATCGTAGAAAAATTGCTGAGGACTTGCCCTGGCGTTGGAAAAATCTACTTGCTCGTCAGAGAGAAGAAAGGCGTGGATCCTCATGAGCGCCTTAAAAGAATATTCAACACTCCGGTCAGTCCATGTTTATTTTATTGCTTAATCGTTGGGGGTGAGACCATTTGGAATCGAGCTTATTTTTTTATGTGTAAACATACTTTCGCTGACATTTTTCAGACATTTCTTCTTCTCACATACACCTAGACTTCCCTCTACTTCCTTTCATTGAGCCCCATACGCTCTCTTTCCTATTTTATATTTTGGCACTCTTAAAATCTGCCCCAAATCAACCTTTCTTCATTTTTTTCTTCCAGTGGCGTTATCTTCATATTTCTTTTATTCTTCTGGCTTCCGGTTGTCTCTTGCCGAAATTGGCACTTTTCTTCAGACGTTTCTTCCTATAATTCTTTTCCTTGATCCTCATACACCCCCTCTCTTTTATTTTCTCTTCTGGTCGTTTTATCCCGTCTTTTTCCTTGTTTCTTATTTTATCCCCCCTTGTTTTATTAATCATTTGTCTAAAAAATCTCATTTTAACTTCTTGGATAAACTTCATCTTTCTTCCGCATCATAATTCTTCTTGAATTATGGCCAACATTTGGTCCTATCTTGTAAAAGGGTTGGACGATTGACCAATGAGATATTTCCAAGTGTTATAAAGATGCCCGTTGTATATTTCATTAGTAAATGGTCACGTTCCCTCACCCCCCAGGCAGCAAGGTGCCGTCTTTTTCACATTAATAGTTGGTCATTGTTTACGTCAAATGACCATAGTCATCGACGTATTAAAGACGTAAATAAGACGGGCAAATGTCACAGCCTGGCGACGTCATTTTTAAACGTCATATAGTCGTATGTTTTTGACGTCATTTTTAATTATATTATGACGCAAATGTAACCAAAAAATTAAACCACATTTTAATTTTAATTTTTATTTAAATACCTAGACATATGTATATGAACAATAAATAATTTCTGGATAAAAAGTTTTTATATGAACAATAAATAATATTTTAAATAAACTTATAACTACATTCCTTTACATTGCAGATAACTTCTGTATAGCAAAAATTGCTGTGATTCTGTAATGAAATAAAACAATTGCATTAACAAAAATAAAAATGCTCAATAAAAGTCCAAAAAGTTCGATCACAAGGCGCCATTAATAGAGGTTATGATGCAATGATGCATGAGTCGATATGAGTTCCCTCCTCTGCACGGCTTACTAATAACTAAAAATGTAAATACTTAAGATATACTAAATACCTTAATACATCCTGTCCGTAACAAAATAAATTAGCGCTTTAGAATATGAACCACTTATGAAATCGTGAAATATAAGTGGTGTATAGTGTATAGTATAAGTGCGAACAACGTTCACGACTAAAGGCCGATTTATAAACGTACCGTTCCCGTTCCCGTTTGTCGTTACCGTTCGTGTTTACCGCTACCGTTGCTGCTTGCGCAATGTGACATGTGACATTTGAATTTTCAGTGTTTGTCACGCAAAGGTTTCACGTTTAGGTGCATTTAGGTGTTTAATTTTTTAAAGAAGAATGGATTTAGAAGAGGAGAATTTATTAGGAGCTTTGGATGTAGTACTATGTTGTGCGATTGTACTAAAATTAATAAAACCAAGAAGACATCGAAGATTTAAGATAAGACCGATCAATAAAAGTAGAAGAGCCCGAGGTAGCTTTAGCTACTACGATACAATGAAAAGACTGGATGAACAACAGTTCTTTACATCCACTGTGTAATTTAAATTGTGGAAAAGAGAATTATCTCCAGTTGTAAGAAATTCAGAAAATATTTTTAAATATACCAGAATGACCGTACCAATATTTGAACAATTACTTGCAAAAGTGAAACCGGCAATTACTAAAGCAAAGAGATCTGACGGAATTAGTTCAGAGGAAAGACTTATTGTAACATTACAGTAAGTATGTTAGAGAAATTCTTCTGTATATTTTATTTATTAAAACTATTGTAGGTAATAAGCATATTTTATTTTAGGTATCTTTGTCAAGACATAAGCATGCAAAGTTTAGCCTGGAGTTTTAATATAGGCTTAACTACGGTACACAAAATTATTCATGATACATGTATAGCAATCTGGGATGCTCTAAATGCTGACTATTTAAAATGCCCATCAACTGAAGAGGAGTGGCTCAGTATTGCAAAAGGTTTCGAAGACCGTTGGAATTTTCCACATTGCTTAGGAGCCCTTGATGGCAAACATATTTCAATACAAGCACCTGCAAATAGTGGATCCCTTTATTTCAATTACAAAAAGCATTTTAGCATTGTACTGTTAGCTACATGTGATTCAAATTATATATTCACTTTAGTAGATTGGATTTCACAAACGTCACTTAACTTTAATCATCGATTAAGAATAATCATTTCTATACCTTCAACACATGTAACCATGGCATCGTTTACATTTAACGCATGATTAAATTTAAGTAACGTTTGTGAAATCCGCCAATAGGCTCATATGGATCACAAAGTGATGGTGGCATATTCAGAAATAGCATGTTTGGGAAACAACTGAAACGTAATACAATGAATATTCCCAAAAAACGACTACTACCACACGCTAATATCACTATGCCATATTTTTTTGTGGCAGATGAAGCATTCCCTTTAAAAGATTATATAATGCGACCGTTTCCTGGCAAGAATCTCTCCAGAAAACACAGAATTTTCAATTATCGTCTTGCTCGTCCTCGCCAGGTTATAGAAAATACTTTTGGAATTTTAGTTGCTAGATGGCGAATATTACGAACTGAAATTAATGCTAAATTAGGAAATATAGACAACATTATTAAGGCAGTGGTAGTTCTACATAATTATTGTCAAATAAACTTAGCAAATAACTTACCACAGGGAAATATGTATGTATGTTTGTTAATTTTCTAATATTAATAGCATTTGTTTTCTTTTTTCTTTCGCCTCATCATTCGGCATTTCTTCCAATCGTGATAATACCTAGTGAATAAATGTTGTGTTAGCATTTTCATCTCTCTTCTTTGACGTATTTTCTTTCAGAGTTACCATGATAGTTTTTGCAGTTTCTACCATATCGTCAATTTGGTTGTCTACTTTACGTTTAACACCTATTCGTTTACTCCCTACAACAAAATTAAATGATAGGTAACCAAATTAAAATATATCAGATTAAAAACCTTTACCTTGTGATGCTTTAGGTGTATCAGTTTCAAATGATGTTTGCACGTCTTCTTGGTGGACAGGTGATTGCATATCTAATGGCTCATTGTCCTGGACGTCGAGATTCCCACTTTCTGGTGATAAAATTTGATTCAGAGAACTCTGTGATGATACAGAACAAGAGGGCTGTGATTGTGAAAGTACTCTTGGGACATTTGTGATAGTTCTAAAAAAAATTACATTTTAGTGCACTGATTAGAATAAGACAAAAATATTATTAAACCGACTTTCGAGATCTAGAATAACGTGCATCAAAATAGCACCAGCTACTTTCAGGACAACCAGATCCCGGTGGTTTTTCACGTTTTTCTCGTAAAAAACGATCTCTTAAATTTCTCCAGTGTTTCTTACACTTATCAACTAAAAAGATACTTTAAATAATGCAAGCTTTACATGTACAAAATAAAAGGCAGCAAATTTACCAGAAATATTTACAATTTTAGCAATTTCTTGCCAAGCCAGTTCTTTTTTTGTGTTATTATTGGGTCTGTTTGTTATCCTGCACTGGTGTGCACTAATGTACACTTTTTTTACGAAATATACTTTAATGAAGCCTAAATTCATTGATAATGTATTAATACGAATCATACTCATTCATACTGACATACCACACAAACATTTCAAGTTGCATTAAAGAGTATTTTGCGAAAAAGTATGTATTGGTGTACACTAGTGCAGGATAACAAACAGACCTTTTATATTCCTTATGTTTTAGGTCGTATAAAAATTCATAATTCTGAACCAGTTCAATTAATAATTCTAATACATTACTATTACTATGAGTTGAAGCTGCAACAGAAATATTTTTGTTAGATAATAAATTACATTTTTAAGGAAGAACTCACCTGTATATTCTATATCACCTTCTATATTTTCCATTTTAACTTCTTCTTTCAACAGTCACAAATGCAATATTTTTGTTATTAACCTAAAAAGCAACTATCAAGGCGTCAGGCTATAATAGAATCCATGTGCGAGTAAAAGACGTTGATTGGCCAATGCTCAAGCGGCAACGGTAAAAGTTAAAAGTTGGTTATTTCGAACGGACGGAAACAGCAGACGGCAACGGTAACAACGCTTTATAAATGTCTAATGGCATCCCAACTTTTTTTAAGTTTTTTTAAGTGAACGGCAGCAGCAACAGCAAGCGGGAACGGCAACAGTAAAGTTTATAAATCGGCAGTAATTCACGGAATTCACGTATAGCATAGAGTGCTCGTACCACATTAAACCGGGCAAAGTGGACGCATGCGCCACACATCTAAAAAAGTATGGCAAATTTGTGTTAATAAATTTACATTTTTCTGTAATGCAAGAATTTTCTTAAATATACAAAGTTTATTGCAGATAACAATTTTTTACAACCGTATTTCACATTATGTCAAATTCATGTCATTAATTTAACGTTCTGTTGACGTGATTTATAAACGTCAATTTTTGAGCAAGGTTTTCACGAACAAATGACGTTGCAAACTGGTTGCTCGACGTCATTGACCAATTTTAACCAAATAATGACGTAATAAAAACGACTGCTTGCTGCTTGGGCCATACTATACATAAATGGGGTAAGTCAAACTTATCACAGTCAGTTCCCACAAGACAGCAACGAGAGCACTAGCGGCCTCTTGCTAGCAGTCCTTCTGCAAGAAAGGACGAAACTCGACCGAAAGAATTATGACACAGTAAATACAACCAGAAGACAGAAGAATAGTTTACTTTTTGTTTTATTGTTGAGTATCCAGCTTTCACAGTCGTATGTTAGATGTCAGCACAGATTGTTACTGTGTTGAAGATTTTAGTCAGAAATTTCTTTCTTTGCTAAGAATGTCATCCTTATTAATTTATAAAGTCTATCCTTTAAGATAATTTATTTCCCCCTCGTTTCTACTTCGATGGTTTACTATCGTCCGTAGGTATCTATCTTTTATCTTTTTTCCTTTATTGGTCTTCTGTTTTTTTTTTTTTTTGTAATATGATGGACCCTCAATCGAAAATGCTATTAATGTGACGATAAAGTGACTAAAGTCCCTAGATAGATAAAGTACTGCAATTATCGTCATTTTGAATCTAAACAAGGCAAATTTAAATTAAATTAAATTAAAATTAATTAATTAATTAATTAAATTAAATTAAAAGTACGGCCAATTCTATGATTTTCGTGCTTTCACAGAGAGATGTGATGGAAAACATGAGTCTCTCTTGGTTTGGTGAGAATAACACTGAAACGTACCGTCCGGAAACGGATTTTCAAGCGCCATCTCTTGACTATACTAAGCATTCGTAAAACGTAGATTATCTTGAGGACTCCCCATGAATCAATTTCTCAAAGAGACAGTAGAAAATATGTTCGTTTAGAGAAAGGCTTGTAACCAGGAAGAAATGCGTAGTTTTAATAAACAGTGCCATCTCTTGGCCGAAACGCAAAACGTTTTCATTCTTTAACAAGAAATGAAAGTGACCTGGAAACTTTTCGCTATAACGATTGTTATAACGATGTTGAATGTCGCATTTTCTACGAGAAGCTATATTGAACGGCAGACAAAGCCATCTATCGATTAGTTGACGAAGTGTGGGTTTAGTTTTGCACTTTATTATTATTTTCTTGGCTGAGACGCAAAGCGCACATTAAAGAAAAACTTGAAATACCTACTTTACTATAACAAATTATATCGAATGTCACTTTTTCTAAAAGAAATTAAATATGATTGCAGAAAGAGCCATCTATCGATTAGTTGATGAATTCCGGGTTACTTTTTTTACGCTTTTTACCGACAAGTAAATCAATTTATAGCGTTTTCAACTGAATGCTCCATAGCGCTCTCAGAATATCTCACTCCCTTATTATTACATGAGGTTAAAATAAGACCAGAATGCTCCACAGCAATCAATTGAAAACTCTATCAGAATATAATTATATTTGCAAACAGAGTCATCTATCGACTAATTGATGAAATGTGAATTTAGTTTTCCATTCTACTATGTATTTTTTGCCGAAACGCAAATCATTTTTATTCTGTAACAGATAATAAAGGAAAATTTGGCACTTGCCACTATAACAAATAATAATTTATGTCGAATATTACGTTTTCTAAGAGAAACTAAATGTATTTGCAGACAGAGCCATCTATCGTTTAACTGATAAGTTGTGGGTTTAGTTCTACAATTGGTAGTTACGTTTTAATTCGCCGTTCATTGCCTTCAACAAAATCAGTAAGCATTCCATTATTTTTAGGCTTTCGAACCTTTGAAAGCACAGAATCACGATTTCTTCAATAAACTAACGATTTGCATCGGAGATTGCGTGCTCCCCAACCTAGGCCTAAGTCCAAAAGACAAGGTTGTCCTAAAAGAAGAAGTAGACTGCGTATTGCACTGTGCCGCGACCGTACGTTTCGACGCGAGCTTGAGAAAAGCGACCTACACCAACGTCAGGGCGATAAGGGATTTACTGAAGATGGCGAAGGAGATGAAACGTTTGACGGTAAGGCAAGATAGAAACGGCGAGGAAAAATGCTTTTGTAAATAAAATTTTGCAGTCTTTTGTTTTTGTTTCCACTGCATACTCGAATTGTCCCAGGAGTGACGTCGATGAGGTGTTTTACGAATCACCGATTGCAGGGGAGAAATTAATTGATTTAGTAGATGTACAGGAAGACGAATTATTGGATGCCATAACTCCAGCGTAAGTGAATAATAATAATAATAAATTGATGAAATGGGAGAGAAATTGTACGATTAAATTCTGTTGTCCTGTTGTTGGCTGCGCTTTTTCTTAAAGCTAAATTCTCTTCTCTTGTTGATGTGGTCTTGAGCTGAGCTTGGGCTTTCTCTAATAAAGTTTTACCAACTCTCTTTATCTTTGCTTCGCTTTTGCTTGAGCTGAACTTAGATTTCTTAATGAAGGGGGCTTGACCTCAGGTTGGGCTTCCTTTAATAAAGTCTTAGGCTTAGGCTTTCCTTTTAGGAAAAGAATGTGGAGTGGTTTATAAACACAAAGAAAGAAGATGATGTACCTAACCGAGGCAAAAAGGAAAAGCAAAACAGGATATTACTTACTTGATTAATCGGTCTCTCTTCTACCACCCAATGTACAGGCTTGAACTAAGCTTAGGGTTGAAGTACTTCCAAGTCTCTTTACCTTCCCCATCTTTGCCACGCTTTTGCTTAAGCTAAGCTTAGACTTCTCTTGATAAACAAAATTGAGCTGAGCTTAGGCATCCTTTAATGACGTGTTTGCAGTTCTTTTATCTTCCATCGTCCTTGCTGTGAGCTTTTGCTTGAGCTGAGCTTAGGCTTTTTTGGTGGAATTCTTCCAATCCTCTTTAACTTGCGCCATCTTTGCTTGAGCTTAGGCTGCCCTTGGTCTTAGCTTAGGCTTGTTCCTTAATCCTTTTCATTTTGCTCCTTAATCCTCTTTATTTTCAGCCATTCTTACTGTGCTTTTTCTTGAGCTAAATTTACGCTTCACTTTTCTTCCAATCCTCTTTAACTTTCCCCATCTTTACTATGCTTTTGTTTGAGCTTAGGCTTCCCTTTATCTCAGCTTAGGCTTGCTCTTTAATCCTTTTTATTTTCCGCTATGCTTGCTCTTCTCTTGATGACGTGGTCTTGAGCTGAGCTTAGTCTTTCTCTAAGTTTTAACAACTGTCTTTATTTTTGCTACGCTTTTGCTTGAGCTGAACTTTTTTTCTTGAGCTCAGCATAGGCTTCCTTTAATTACTTTAATGAAGTCTTTCCAATTCCGTCCGCCATCTTTGCTATGCTTTTGCTTGAAATGAGCTTAGGCTTTCCTTGACCAAAAATTCAAAGTTAAAGGAGCTTTAAGAATCGGATTTTCTCCATTACTAGCATATCCTGTTAAATTGTCTTTCTTCACCAATAATAATTTTAGACTTTTGGGCAAATGGCCTAATACATATTCGTTTACCAAAGCTGTGGCCGAAGACATTGTGAAAACCGAAGCGAAAAACATACCAGTCGTAATTGTAAGGCCGTCAATAAGTAAGTGTCATTACCAGGGTCAATCAAAAATAAACGGGATTCTTTTGCTTGAGACCAAGAAAGTTACTATGGCGTTGAGACTAGACAATTGATACTTCCATTCTGAACTTTTCTCATCGTTCACTGAGGCGATGAGAATGAGGCGCCTGTTAATTAATTCAAGAAGCATTTGAGGACGTTTATATCTGATCGACCCTTATATATTAGATAAAAGGAATAAATTGACAACCAACTGTAATTAACTGATTATAGTAACCGCAGCCGATCAAGAACCCCTGCCAGGTTGGGTGGATAACATTTATGGCGTATCAGGTATCTACCTGGGCCTAGGTTTGGGACTGGTAAGAACTGTGCACGGTGATAAAAGCAAAGTCGCCGATTTAGTCCCCGTTGATTACGTCGTAAATGCTATTATAGCCGCTGCGTGGAGTTCCAGTCAAAAGTAAGAGAAAGTTAATTACTTAATTCAAAAGGGGAAGTTTTTGCAACATGTTTCCTCTGTGTACCTCAAAGAAAAAACTCCCTATTCCTCGAATTTCAATTCAGTCAGAAACACGAACCATTTTGAGACATTTCTTCTTTTCTGTTTTATGAACAGCTCTTAATCCTCTTCGGCCAACGTCTTGAACTCAACTGAATTTTGATTATATTCACTTTGAAAGCAGCATAATGTTTGCAAACAATGTTTCACATATTCACCAAATGGTGTCCTACTTGTTGTGACTAAGAAGAACATTTTGGAAACATCAAGAGACTTCTCATAGGCCAACATAATGTCTTTTAATGTTTGCAAATAATATTTCCCACGCTGTCGTTTATGTGAACAAAAAGAACATTTTGGAAATTCCTTCTAGGCAATGTTCCAAGTGACATAATTAATTCAAATATTCCGCAGGTTTAATGATTTCGACGTTGTCTCAAAGGCTCACTCACCGCATGAAGATATTCCAATACACAATTACGTTAGTGGGCCCCAAAATCCTCTGACTTGGCGTAAGTAAAAGCCAAATCAATGTCAAACTTAAAAAAAGTTCATTCCATTGCACAGAGAAACTTCTGCAACACAATTATGAACACATGGCCAATTCACCAATGTCAATGGCAATGTGGTACGTAACACTAACGGTAGTAAGAAACAAGCATTTATACTTGCTACTGAAATTTCTGCTTCACACCATACCAGCTTACATAGTAGATATTTTCCTTGTCTGCTTGAGAAAGAAACCCATGTGAGTATGGCAAAATTTTCGTGAATTTATAAATCTATGAGTAAGCGCAGGTTGCAGGAGGCCTACAGAAAAATCGATAAGTTCTCTGTGGTAGTCGACTACTTTAGCATGAGGGAGTGGCAGTTCACAAACGACAACACTCAAAAATTGTGGGGGAGGCTGACCCCAAAGGACAAGGAGCTCTTCAACTTCGACATCAGCAAACTCGTCTGGCGTGATTATTGTAAAATTTACATGGAAGGATTCCGAGTTTACCTACTGAAGGACCCCCTAGATACAATTCCAAAAGCGCGACGAAGATATTACATATTCAAAATAGCCCACTACGCACTGCTTACCCTGTTTTGGCTTTCCTTATTTTATTTATTAAGGCTGTTGTTAACTGCTTTAATATCTTTGTAAGGTTGCAATGAACCTGTATCCACTATTTCTTTAGAATTATTATAAATTAAAAAAATAAATAAAAAATTCTTGCTCGGGATAAAATATTGGGTTCATTTTTATTCCTGTATTTAATTATTTTTTGACTAATCGCTTCTCGCCGCGCGTGGTTGCCAATTCCGTTCTCACGCGCTCAGGTTTTTTTTTTGTTTATTTTAGCGTATCTAAATGGCCCTTATCTTAAGGAGAATTAGTGTTTTGACTAAAGTTTGTCGCTCGGGCCTAGGAACTGTTTACAATAACGATTAAATAAAATACTTTCGTGAATAACTCTGAGATAATTTAGATTAAAAAAAAATTTACGGATGTTTACACTTCTTTCTTACCTTACGATGTAACAAAAAGAAGGGGTGAGATCTGGTTGGTGTGTAGGGTGGGTGGAAAATAACAAACATTTTCGCGAGTTTGATTCATTGACGGTCGAGCTAAAAGATGTTGATCTTCCAGGATTGTTTGAAACTGGAAGACCATTCCTAAACTTAGAGGGCTTCTTCCACGTTCGCAAAAAACTTCAGTTTCGGCTATTTCTTCATCCGAAGCAATAAAAAAATAACGTCACCGGGGCTGAGGTCTGTTGAATAGGAACTAATACACAGTTTCTTCTCGGCAATGAAAAGTCAACGTAGGAAATGCTTCTTGAAGCATTAAAAGCATTTTCGCGGTTATTTTTTTAACAGGAAACGTTCATTTTTATCTGGCATACAAAAAATGAGGAGCGTACTAAACTTGTAGATGCTTCAAAATAAATCGTTAAAACTTGTGTTTTACGTCATTAAATGCTCCTTGAAGCATCGCGGAGATGAGAACGGAATTTGACACTTGTTTTTATCTGCAATATAAAAAAATGACGACGAGTACAATAGCAGACTGTTAAAAAGTCATGAACTTGTGTTTTATTCGGACATTCTTCAATGCTTCATTTCTGCGGCGGTTTTTTCTAGCATTAAACGGAATTTCAAGTTTTTTTTTTTAGAAGGCGACGAGCAGACCGATAGATGCTTAAAAAAAAAACTTAAACTTTTGTTTTATTTAGAGCTTCTTCTTTAACTATTTCTTGAAGTATTAGAACCGTTTCTGTGGCGGTTTTTTCTAACAGGAAACAGAACTTCATGCTCCTACTCTTTATACCATCCGAGAAAATTAGAAGCACATATTGCTAGATACTTTAAAAAAAATCGCGTTCTACTCGGAGCTTACTTTTTAAATGCTTCCTGGAGCACTGAAACCATTAACATGAACCAGAATTTCACACTTATTTTAGCCGCCGTCCAAAAAAATAAGGAGCACACTGGTAGATATTTCGAGAAACTCGTCAGTTTGTGTTTTATTCAAAGCTTCTTCTTTGAAATGCTTCAAGAAGCATTGAAACAATTTTTGTTGAGTTTCTTTTTTCTAAGAGGAAACGGAATTTTTCCTACCATCCATAAATGAGGTGGTGGTGAATACTTGCAAAAAATCGTAAACTTGTGTTCAACTCGGAGCTTCTTTTTTATATGCTTCCTGGAGCATTGAAACCATTTTTTCGGTGTTTTTTCTTTAACAGGAAATAGAACTTCATTCATGAACAAGGAGGTGATGCTAAATACTTTGTATTCAACTTGGAGCTCCTTCTTCAAATGCTTTCTGCAGCATTAAAACTATTTCTGCGGCGTTTCTTTTGATAATAGGAATCAGAATTTCATGCTCACTTTTATCTGTCGCGCGCCGTCCAATAAACGAAGAGGTGGTGGTGAATGCTTCGAAAAAATCGTGTATTTGTGTTCAACTCGGAGCTTTTTTAAAATGCTTTCTGGAGCATTGGAACCATTTTTGCGGTGTTTTTCTTTTTCACAGGAAATAGAACTTCATTCATAGATGAGGAGGTGATGATAAATACTTTGTATTTAACTCGGAGCTCCTTCTTGAAATGCTTCATGCAGCATTAAAACTATTTCTGCGGCGTTTCTTTTGATAATAGGTATCAGAATTTCATGCTCACTTTTGTCTGTCGCGCGCCGTCCAATAAACGAGGAGGTGGTGGTGAATGCTTCGAAAAAATCGTGTATTTGTGTTCAACTCGGAGCTTTTTTAAAATGCTTTCTGGAGCATTGAAACCATTTTTGCGGTGTTTTTCTTTTTAACAGGAAATAGAACTTCATTCATGAATAAGGAGGTGATGGTAAATACTTTGTATTTAACTCGGAGCTCCTTCTTTAAATGCTTCCTGTAGCATTAAAACTATTTCTGCGGCGTATCTTTTAGTAACAGGAATCAGAATTTCATGTTCACTTTTATTCGTCGAGCGTCGCCGTCCCTTTTTTAATGCTTCTTGAAGCATTAAAAGCGTTTCTGCGGAGGTCTTTTCTAAAAGGAAACGGAATTTCACACACCAACGAGGACCATACTTGTAGATACTCAAAAAGATCCTAAACTTGTGTTCCACTTGGAGCATCTACTTTAAATGCTTCTCGAAATATCGATTGCGATCCTCACTTTTATCCGTCGCGCGACGCCCAAAAAGTAAGAATCGCAATCGATATTTCAAAAAAAAACCTCGTAAGCTTTGTTTTACTCAAAGCTCTTTCATTAAATGCTTCTTGAAGCATTAAAAGCATTAAAACCGTTACTGCGGCGGTCTTTTCTAAAAGGAAACGGAATTTCATGCTCCTACGAGGACCATACATGTAGATACTTAAAAAGATCCTAAACTTGTGTTCCACTCGGAGCATGTTCTTTCAATGCTTGTTGAAACATCAAACCGTTTCTGCGGCGGCTTTTTGGAACATGACGCAGAACCTCGTGCTCTTATTTCTCCGCCATCCGAGAAATGATGAGCAGACTTGTAGATACCTACTTAAAAAAAATCGTAAACCCGAAGCTTCTGCTTCAAATGCTTCCTGAAGCATTAAAACCGTTTCTGCTTCTGCCTTTTTCACAGAAAACAGAATTTCACGTTCGTATCGTTCATATCCGATTCAGAGCTTCTTCTTTTAATGCTTTTTGAAGCATTAAAATCGCTTCTGATAGGAAACAGAATTTTACGATTCTATTTATCCCCCATTCAAAAAACATGAAGAACACATTGGCAGATGTTTCAAAAATTACATTTCACTCAGAGCTTCTTTAATGCTTCTTGAAGCATTGAAACCGTTTTCGCATCAACAGAAAGAAACAGGATTTCGCGCTTCTTTTTATCCGCTTTCTAAAAAAAAAGGTTGCCGTTTACAAACTAGAAAAAGGAAAGTGCCTGAAGCACAGTTCTAGTGGCAGAACGCAGTATTACGATTGGCTCTCCCTCCCGCAACTCAATTATTTTTGGGTATCCCTCGTATACAAAAAGCAGATTGTTGTACCAATGACGTCATGCCTAACTATTACTGTTTAAAGCAAGGAGATGTAGTTGTTAAACCAGTTTATTTAATTCTTGATGATTTGGGGTTTAAAGTCGTGCTTCGCAGCTTTGCCAAGCGATTCGATGTACAAATCTAAACGCTGCGTCATCTGAAACAATTTAAAAAATGGTCACGTGACGTTGATTTGTTGGTTTTATTGATTACCTACCTGGAAGCCCCAGTGATCTCGAATTTGCCTGCACAGGTTGAGGTCCATCTCCGCTATGAGTATCCCATTTCTGGTACGCGATAAACCCTTTAAACACGCAACAATTAAATGATGCTCTCCGGAAATAAAAATTATTTAGTTTTACCGGTGTTCGACTTCCATTTGGTGCAGCGACATAACTTGACCCATAGAAATGCCCAAATTCTCTATGTGGCGGCTGCTCATCCCCCGACGTAAATTCCTGCGGAAAAACTTCGGTGCCCACCCTGTTTATAGCGCAAGTGAAATATCCGTTTGCGACAGCCGCGTTTCTGGCTTCGATGCCCCAAAGGGGTTCACTGAGGCCACCGATCTGTGACAAAGGTGTGTACAAAGTCTAAGCAAGCTTCGAGGACAGCTACATCTGTGTACTACTTACTGTGGCGGATGGATTGAAGACGATTTCCGCCCCATTCAACCCGAACATCAACCAGTTCAGAGGGTGGTGACGGCCGTAACAAATGTTGATGGCGATCTTTCCAAAATCAGTCTGGAAGAAGGGACTCGTAGATTTAAAAAAGCGCAAGTATTTTTGGAATCACCTGAAAGACTGGATGGCCTGTGTTGCCCTCCATGTAATAACTGCTCTCGTTGAAGTCCCCAACCCTTGGGATGTGGTTCTTCCTGTGTTTGCCCAAATATTCCCCGTGGTTGTCGATGATGACGGCGGTGTTCCACATGACGTCGCCGTGGGCTTCGTCTCTTTCGAGTATTGGTGAGATTATCACCATGTTGTGTTGCTTCGCGAGTTCCTTGAGGAATTTGGTGGTGGGCCCTGCTTCGGCTGGTTCGGCAAATTCGCACCATGGCGCTTTTTGGCGAGTGCAAAAAGCAAATGGCATAGCTGGAATGGTTTTAACTCAAGGCGATAAGTTTATATTCTCCAAGCTTTCGTTATAGTACTTACGCCACGCCTCTTGAAAACAAAAGACATTAACTCCACCAGCCGCAGCAATTTCAAGGGCCTTCTTTGCTAGACCATGCAAAGCCTTTCTCTGGTCTTCAATGGGCGCCCAGGTCTCCAAAACGATTTTATTCTGAAGAAGACCAACCCTCACAACTTGTGGCGATCTCGTCTGCTCCCTTTTGCAATCGAATTTGTATGACTGCAGCTCAAGATCTGTAGAATTCGCTTGCGCCTTTACAGCTTCCGGTAACTCCAGAGGACTATATAGAATTACATAAATCAAAAATTTGGGCAAATTTATCTTTCGTTCGGCCAAATGAATACCTCACTCCGGTTCCGTATAAAATCCTCTTCGCGATTTCGTAGTCCTTGAGGTCTAGCTTGGCCAGGACTTCTTCGATGCTGGTGAATTCGTGCGACTTGTCGGTCATCTTGATGCAGAATAAAACAAATAGAGAAATAAATCGATCGAACGAATATCATTCAGCGGGAATGTAAACGATGACAAAAAATAAACGGCCCCGTCGAGTTCCGTATGTTTTCTACTTTCTATAAATAACAAGAGAACAATTAATGCAATTAACATCAGTGTAATAATGAATTTTGTTATTGTCTTTTGCTTTGAAGATAACTTGAATGCACTTAGACTTTGATCTATTTCCAAACGAGTCACGGCTCGTAGATAACGCGTGCTGAATGTATAATATACAGAAACTATTATTTCTGTAATTTAGAATAAATGGCGTTTCTTATTTGGATGTTATTAGCTTGCGAAGAAAAGGGCTCATGAGCTAATACGGATCTGCGTGCCATTTGTTTAAATATTTAAAGAATATTAATTATAGTACAAGTCATTCCTTTAATATAGTTTTTTTTTTTATTATTTTTATTGATTGTTAATTATCCCTTTGGTGGTTTAGCTTGAAGGCCTCCCCGGCCGTCGTCCATCTCTTTTGTGATTTTATATAGTGTGATTTTTAACGATCGAGAATACTTTGAATTTGGCGCCATGATTTTTAGTGTATTTCACGTTTTAAATGTGGCTGCGGTGAAACAAATATTCAATATTAAATTTTAGAGTCGACACGCTATTTTGTTTGTTTGATTTTCGCAAGTGCATTTTTAATGTTTTACTTCTTTTTATTTCGCTATTATTATTCTTATATCAGAAGAAAAATGACAGACAAGGGTGAGTGACAGAACCGGGTGTTGCCAATGTAATAACATTTTAACATGGCGGTAAATTCAAATTCTCCTTAGTCATTAGAAATCTCATTGCCCAAGCAACACTCAATAGTTGAATAAACGTATAAAATTGTCCACACCAGGAGTATAATAATTATGGTTGATAGTCAGCTTCATATAAACGATAAAATGTCCGCGAGATAGTTATTGAAATCTATTTAAATGAATTATTGAGATATTTTATGATACACGTGAAATAGTATTGGGCACAATACGTACACATATAGTTGGTGCAAATTATACGTATATTAAATGACAATGAACGAACGTAGAATAGATATTTATGATCTTTTATTTTGTACACTATAATTAGGAAAAAGACATTTAATAAAATTTCCGAAAAAAAATCTTTATTCATTTTAATATGAATAGCACGTTAACATCTCTACAAAATATCATCTACCTGGAGAAATCTGTCACAGAATTTAACTACAATATTATAATAACTACAATCTGGCGTGTTGTAATCTGTGCTTAGATTGTTTAAGCCAGTCTTGGCAGGCTTGGCAAATTGCCTTGTCCGTCCACTCTCCCACAGGTGTCTTCATTTCACAGGTTTGAAATGAAAACTTTATAGCCTCTGTAAAGTTAATATAAATTAATAACGAGTGATCAATATCTTTTCTAATCAAGTGACCTATGGAAATAAAATCGTGTTTCTTTGATTAGTTCGTTATAAGGTCATTTGAATTATTTATATTGCATTCCTATACAAAATCTAACTGTTGTTTTAAGTATTATATTTTTTTTTAAATAAATTTGAACATCAGATCCTTTGGTAAACACAAGTGAATTCTGCGTTTTAAATCGTTAATAACATTCCTTAGGATTACTGGATTATTATTTAACTATTCGCAATGTAACAATATGAACAAAAAATTCTGTTAATGCATTAAACTTACTGACAGTTATAAGTAATTGAAATTGGAATGACATTTGAAAAAAATGAATTAGTCAAAGACATGCGATTTTCTTTCCATAGGTCACTTGATTAGAAAAGATATTGATCACGTGTTACTATTGCTGAATGCACAATAATTTTTATTTAAAATCAATAAATAGTACGTTTATATGTTTTTTTCTTCATGTTTTGCACAAAAATCATCCTAAAAATGATCTGGCGACCAAGATATTAATTTTGGTAATTAAATGCATTTAGTTAGCTATGAATTTACGTTGATTGAATATGTATTGTTTAATGTCAATTGACAGAAACATAAACATAAGGTAGAATTTTTTTAACATTTTTCCCATGCTCAGAGGGTGTCTCTGAAATGCAAAAAGTACAATTAAAATCTTAATCCGAGTATCATCGATTTACAAAAAATATTTAAATAATTGGTAATTTAATATTTCAGTTAAAAATGGTGCAAAATTGAGGTAATCGAATTTTAAATTCAAAATGTCAAAGTGACAGCAAAATAGGTTAGTATTGAAATTACAATCCACGGCCGGCCGAGATCTGAAGTTTCATGAATTGTACGTTGTTAGGTTACCTTTTGTGATGTCATTTTTAGAAAAAAAATAAAAAAATTCAGTGTCATCTGTTGGATTTTTTCTTTTTAATTTCAGGTGTACTTTTCCCTTTTTTCTTATTCTAATTTCTTAATGTCTTATTTTTTTTTCGTCAATAAACAATATGCTTAACCCTTTCCAGTCCAAATAATTTTTTTCTTCAAAAAAAGCACATCGACTTTTTTTTCTGATTTGCAGTTTAAAAACTAATGATAATAAACGCTTATTTTGAGAATAGTAATCTATTGAAATAATAAGATTAGAAAAATTGATTCCAATTGGAATCATTGGGATTTAAAAAATCACCTCGAGTTAGTCTTGGAAACAAAAGTTTCATATAATCTACCATATGAACTTTTATTTCCAAGGCTAACTTCAGAGTTTTTTTTTGTACCCTCTATATATCTAAAGGTATGTATGTACATTATAAGCAGACCACAGAAAGTTCGTACAAAATCTCACAAGTAACTGTAACAGAACAGATCTAAAATAACCTGCAGTTACATGCACTTACTTCATTTCTGTAACAGTTCTTTGTAATAGGTTGCAGTGTTATGTCAATTATAGTAAAAATAATTGCATTCGAGAAGTTACTCGTCGAATAAGTTTATTAGGAGATGGAAAGATTCAGACTAAACTATAAATTTATCTGCAAATAAGATCAATATAATAATTACAAATAATCCCAATGATTCCAAATGGACTTACTTGTTGTGACCAATGATTCCGGTTGGAATCATTTGAATAGTTATTACAAATGTTTTTAGAAAATTCAAATAAATAATATGATTTACAGAAGCTAAACAAAACAATAAAGCGGTACAATTTTTTCTAGAAGCAGCAAAAGGTAGCAAAACTTACCTTATTATTTTTGGTTGTCTTCGCAGATCAAAAGCCAAAACGTCACCGATAGCTAATGGTTGAATACAACCGTTTCTTTCAAATAAATTTTACCCATAAAACCTAATAAGAAGTTAGCACCATCTAGCAGCATTAAATGCAATCAGATTACTACATTCAAACTGAAAATTATATTATATTTAGAAAAAAATACAGTAATCTATTAAATGATTCCAAATGTAATCATTTGACTGGAAAGGGTTAAATATCACATTAAGGTTAGATTTTGATGACGTTATTTATAGACATCATTAGCTGCTTTCTTTCGTTTGATCCAAACGCGACATAACGCGTTTAGATTCAAAGATGGATGCTCTCTTGCAAATGGATCTTCGTAAAATTTCAATCTCGATAGGTAATCCCATTTCCCCTTTCAATTTTCCAATTTTACGATCCGTTTGGATTGAAATGCATTCAGATCCAGAGCGGCTAACGAAAAATCATTCGAATCACGATTTAAACTTTTCAGCGAAAGAAAGCAGCTAATTATAAGGCGTTTTCCCGTTAGCTCTGAATTTTGTGCACTAAACACAGTTGAGTTTTAAACTCATAAGCTTCGAGTACAAACTTCCAAATGGACGCGTGCCTTTACGGGAACGTATTTGTAAAGGTGTGACATACAACAAATTGAAAATGAATTTTAAAAATTGTTCAATTAAGTGTTTTATTAAAATATTTGACAGTAATTATTTTTCAATAATACGTATTTGTTTTATAGTCATCTTGTAGACATCGTATCAGAGCAGAATTCAAGGTGGGGGAACATGTGTTTCGAGCACAAAAATAATAGGTGGTGCTTGAGAGGGCAGGGGAAGGACATATTGAGCGTAAAACGCGAGCATCGAAACGTCAACTGGAAAGTGCGCTTCGCGAATTCTTGGGCTTTTGGGCCCGTTTGCGTGCACAAAGTGCAATTTTTACTACGTTTATTTTATTTCTTTTATGCCTACTCCAATATTTTAGCTTTTTTGCTTGTTTACGTTAACAAGCAAGTGATTAAATGAATCTGACGCTTCCCTGAAATTTCTAGAAAAAATTGTCTGCCTTGTGTGAGGATGTTCTGAAGTTTTGTCTACGTTATTTGTTGAGTTCGGAAATTCACGTGGTGCAAGCTCGGAGTGAAAAATAGAGTGAGAACGCAGGTGTTTTGATATACGTAAAAGTGAGACAAAAGTGCTCGAGGAGTGAATAGAGTGAGCGCGGAGGAATTACCGAACCCAGCATTTTGATGACGTCATTTTTAGAGAAAAACAAAAAACGTCAGTGTTGCCAACTATGAGAATTTCTTTAAATTTCAGCCACGTTTTCCTTTTTTATTACGCTATTATTACTTTATTTATTATTTTTCAACCTCTCTAGTTTATTTGTTATTATTACATTGGTTTACATTTTGACAAAATGTAAACCAAAAATGATTTTGATGTCATTTTTAAGAAAAGAAAAAGACGCCAGTGTCAGTTGTGACTTGTGAGAATTTTTTTAAATTTCAGAAGTTTATTATTACTCTAATTTTTAACGTCTTTTGTTTGTTTACTTGATAGTTATTTTTGAGAAGTACCAATTCAACCAATCAGAATGCACTGTGGTAGTTTATCTCTCTCAATTTGTAACAAAATTGTTATCAAATTCAACAAGTGTAAAACGGCCTGAAAATGTTTTTTTTTTAAATTTATTATAATTTACTGAATTGCGCTGTAAAATTGGCCATCTCTTGCTTCTGTTTTCTTCAACCTTATATTTTTTAAAGATTTTTTAGCCTCTTTTTTAAAAATTATTCCTTAATCTAGTAATCAAATTTAGGGATGTTCTATGTTAGAGACGAATTTTTTGGTAACTCTTGAGTTGAGGGATTTCTCCTTTTTACGCGTTGGTGTTAGTGATGCTGGTGTCAATCTGTCAACGTCAAATTATTTAAAATCGCAATGGAGACATTACACTTATACAATTTAAGCAGTCTTTGCCGCGCTTGTCTCTCGATCACCGAAAACATGAAGAATTTATTCGCCGCAGAAAACGACAGCATTTTCAACATGTTCGTCGTCCTAGCAAACTTTGAGGTTAGTTGCCTATTACATCATTCTGCTGTTTGTCAACAGGAATGCATCACGTTAATCGTAGGTGAAGAAAGCCGACACTTTGCCCGGCTATCTATGCAGCAACTGCACCGAGAAGCTCAGTATCAGCTACGAATTTCAAAACCAGTGCAAGAAAACCGAGGAATTGCTACAACAGTATTTATCAAGTGACCCGGTGAGAGTTTGACATCCGCTGTGTACGCTTTAATAAATGGATAAATAAAAGAAACCGTAATATTTTGCAGAACTTCAAAACAATAGATGCTTCACAGAATAACGCTATATTTGATGAACCTGATCCCGTCAGCGAAAATTTAGAGGAAGAAGAAGAAGAAGAAGAAAATGCTCTGGAGCCGGAGGAACCGACGAAAGAAGAAGAAGAAAAAGCACATGGCGTGAAGCACAAGCATAAGCAGAAGATGCGTTTGAAGCAGTTTTCATACGATGAAGTCACACTCGCCATCGAAGAGAAGAAGCGCAAGTTCTTTGAGAACAGGAATTGCATTAAATGTAACTTTCATGGTAGCAACTCGAGGGCGCTGTCTATTCACATTTCACATGTACACAAGTAAGCGAAACGAGTTGCTTTTTTTTTCCTACGTGTTCTAAAATGCAGAACCGTACAGGGTGTTTCATTTAAAATACACACACGTCTCGCTGTGAACAACAAACTAATTTTTGTGCAGAATGTGGTACTTCTAATAATAGCATTTTCATTTCACTGCTCTAGATCCCCCTCAAAGTATTTTCATCTCTTATTAACCTCATGTAGTAATGGGAAATGGAGATACTCTGAGAGTACTCTAGAACAGTGAATCAAAAACCTTTTAAATTGTTTTTATAGGCTGCATTTTATTTTAAATTGAAAAAATTATAATTATGACATTGTCGCTAGCATGCCTGACCTTCAGGTGAACGAAGGACACCTGCACCCATTTCTGAATGGATGCAAGTAAAAAGAACCATAATTTTTTTGTTGTTGTAATACAATGATTTCAAAATTTTGCCTGCATATCATTACTTTAAAAAAAATTCTTTCAGAGAATTGAAGGATCGCTGGTGTTCATTTTGTAACAAAGAAGTGGACAACATCCAAGAGCACTCGAAGTTGCACGGCAACGAAGACTTAAAGTGCCAGTTTTGCTCGAAGGTTCTCACTTCAAAGAGCCACCTGACAGAACATCTACGAAGCCATGCAAGTACGCCTCCGGCTTTTTTAATTGCAGTAACGCCTAATGAAATGAAATTTTGTTTTCAGGCGAGAGGCCGTTTAAATGTGACGCTTGCGATAAGTGCTTCATTTCCCTGCGCCATTTAAAAATTCACTTCCGCGTTCACACGAACGAGAAGCCCTACAAGTGCAAATTCTGCACGAAATCTTTCAGCCAGCACAATTCTTTGAAGGTTCATGTTAGACTGCACCATAAAGATGAGGAGGAATCCGAGCCAAGCTCGACGGTGTTTACGTGTGCCATGTGTTGCTGTAACTTCGGGTCGAAATCTGATCTGGAACTTCACAGTTGTTCAAACGATTTGGCTGACAATCGGTTAACAACACAGCAGCAGAATGTCGAGTGAGTCGACCGTTTATTAGATAGTGATGAGTGTGAGTCGCTTGTTGTTTTTTTTAGGCAAATGCGACAGAATTTTTGCAATAAATGCAACAGAAAAGTTAGGAGCTTAACATATCACATGGAACAACATCATAAGGAAGGTGAAGCATATAATTCCAACTCGGATTGTCTCTTGTGCACTGTATGTGGCAAACAATTCAAGTAAGTTAAATTATAGTACGTATTTCAGTGCAAAACACATGATAAACAAACAACACAGGCACAGTTTTCAACAACGTTTATAAAAATTTTGATTAAGAAAAGCCTTATATATTTTGAAGACCTGTTAGAGTGATGGAACAACATTAATATATTATTATGCAGAACTGCTTCAAAACTAGCCGTGCACATGAGAGTACACACCGGAGATGCCCCATATCAATGCACATACTGTGAGAGGAGACTAACAACTCGAAACCACCTTGTCATGCACGAGAGAATTCACACAGGTGAACGTCCACACGTTTGCAACATATGCAAAAAGGTCAGTTCTATCTATCGACTCGGTCTTTTGTATTACTTGCTTTACGTTATACAGGCCTTCTCTCAAAAAAGTGTCCTCAACACACACATGAAACTGCACACTGGCCGACCGGAGGTTTGTGCAATTTGTAGCCAGCGTTTCTGCAGACCGGCCGAGCTTAGACTGCACATGCGAAAACACACGGGTGAAAAGCCTTATGCATGTACGGAATGCCCCCAGTCGTTTATACAGCGCAGCCACCTAGTGGAGCACTTGAAAATTCATAGTAATGACCGACCTTATCAATGCTCATATTGTGAACGGGCCTTTCGGCAGAGCTCATCGCTCAAGAGTCACGTGCAGATACACTTAGGTGAGGCCCTTGATTTCAAAACTTGGGAAATTTTTACTTTCGGATTACAGGGCATAAGCCGTATCGCTGTAGCCAGTGCTCGTACGCCAGCAGGCAGAGCTACAGCTTAACGCAGCATATGAAGCAGCATGCGAATGATGCCCCCAGACCAGAGAAGCCCCACCTTTGCCTCATCTGTCAGAAAGGTTATACAACGCTTGCGATGTTGACATCACATGCGGCTTCTGCACATGGTGTTTGTTGTAAGTTGTTTCAGTTTCTCTCTCAATTTTTCAGTGTCTCCAGAATAGGGTTACAGATTTTAATAACACACTCACAAATGATGGGGCGTTCACTTTATTAAATTGAATTTATAGCTGCAAATCAATTTTTTTTTCACGTTAGTAAATAATACTTTACACTTTGCGAAACAAACTGTACAAAAGTTCTTTAATAATGTTATTTTAAATGTTAAAAGTCCTCAGTTGAAACCTTCAGAATGAGAAGATTGATTGTAGTTACGAAATTGTAGCGGAATTGACTTCAGGCTGAGTATTTTTTGTTAACGTTGCCCTTGGTTTTGATTTGCATCACTAATTACAAATAATTATTTTGTTTTTCAGATGCCACTTAGAAATCGTTCGGCCCCATAATTTTATGTTAAAGATTAAGTACTAATATATTTGTAATTAATTCTCTGCAACAATAAATCAAAAACTTTGCTTGTGTCTTGATTGTATGTTAATTATAAATATAAACTATCACCTGTCAAAACAATATTTTTTAAATTTATCGTTAACGAGAAATTAATAAATGTTATTATCGAGAAATTAAATTAATAAACAGCTGAATAATTAATCCACTTTTATGTACAGTTAGAATTAAAAGCAATGTCGTCCCCAGTAAAATTGTAAATGCGTGATTTTATATATTCTGATCAGATCACCATAATAAGCGGACGGCCAACAATTCTGTGCATGTCTGTCGGCTTTTCTGCCCACCCGTTATTATCAAAAGTGATTAGGTAGCAATTTAACTTTTTATTGGGAAGACATCACTTTCAATTCTGAGTGTACTTATACTTGATAATTCATTTGACACCTCCTCGCGTTCATGTGATCCTGGTAGCAGAAGGCAAAAATTCCGGTAATTCGTGTGCAAAGTAAAGAAATTCAGCCCGGGAATTATATATTTCAATACAGGCGAGCTATTTCAGTTGCCTATACGCTTCTAGGGGTGCCCACAGATGCACATTTAATTACGAAATTAACATATTTCTCAACTTTTAAGAAAACTGATAATTCAAATTGCTGGCTCTGTTATTTACTTGTGAAAACAGAGTTATCTTTTTGTCTGTGGTTACAGAGAAATCAATAATAAAATCTAACGTTTTAAGCCCTTTTAATAAAAAATATAAACACGCTTCCAAAAAATTTAAAAGGCTTTTGTTAATGAGGAGGGTTTACTGTTTCATATATCTATATCAATTAATAAAAATATAACATTATAAAATATAAAAATTTTAATCCTATTTATTACTTAGAATTAATTAATTACATAGAATAATCACTGAATAATTTGAGGCTTTTAGAATTTTTAAAACGAAAAGTAACGTATTTTAACCAATTTATTTTTGTAGACATTTTCAATTGCTTATAGGCAACCAAACCAGCACGTCTGCATTGCAGGTCATATAATTTATGCAAACATAAATTCCGATTCAAAAATCGGACCACGGATTTTGCGAATTTCAGACTCCTGGTACCAGGATCAAATAAAAGTAAAGAGGTGTCGCGGACAATGTATCAGGCGCGATTACAAAATGCCAATTATTTAATTATTTTAACAACTGTTTTTGTAAATTGTTTCTGATTTAATTAATATGTACTTTTTGATTTATTATTAGTTTCTGTTTTAACGATAAACGAAGAAATCATTCTACTTTAAGAAATATGTATATAAAACCAGTCCTCCTAATTATCAAAAACTTACTGTAATTTTTAGAATTAAATTTATTTATGTTTTTCTCTCAACGAAAATATGCATTTCTTGATTTATTATTAATTACTGAGTTATACAAATATAAGCTCTTCTAGTTATCAAATGCTTCACGAAGTTTTTAGAAGCGATTTTATATTTTTTATTACAGAAAATATGTGCACTTCCGTTTGGTGCCGCGAAAACGCAGAAATCTTTTAAATCACACAATTAAAATTTTCTTTCCCCTAAATTTGTCAGTAATAGGTACCATGCGACAGCGTTGCCAGTTGTATCTACGAGGTAAATTGCGAAGTTGGTGGTTTTTTGATTTTGAAACTCAATATTTTTGAAATTATGTATAAGCAATCAAACCAGCACACCTGCATCGCGTGCCGTATAATTTACATTTGATTCAGACCTCCGACGACTAATCTAGGTAGACTGGGCAAGCAAGCTTTAAAATGTAGCTTACAAGTTCACAGGAGTAAACTTTACTATGTTATGACTAAGTTAGTGATTGGTTACTTTCAAATTGTAGTCGATAATTTTCGGCGGATGTCCTGTAACGCAACAGAACTCATAGACGTAGATACTAGTTTTATTACGTGTATCTGTATTTAATGAATTAATTCAATATAATTAACTAATCAATTTAATTAATAATTCTATTTCGTAATGAATAGTCTATTATTATTTCAGTTAACAATTACCCCACCTTTCCTTCCCGCCGCAAGATCTGTTGATGTTGCTTTCAAACAAACCTCCTAGTTTGCAGTGACATTACCAGTCTATTTTGATTAACAACCGTCGAAGATTCAGACCAGGAATTTTGGGATTTTCAGCCTCCTGCTACCAGGATCACATAAATGTAAGAAGGTATCGCAAGCAATGTATCAGGCGCAAATGTAGAATTGCGTATAGGCAACCAAACTAACACGCCTGCATCACTTGTCATATAATTTATGGTTTCATTTGGACCACGGATTTTGCGATTTTCAGTCTCTTGGAACCAGGATCGCATAAACGCATCAGCCGCAATTGCAAAGTATTAATTATTTACCAGTTTCTAGATAACAAATTAATAATCAATTGAATAATACATATTCTTTTTAATAAAAAATATTAATTTGCCTACAACATTTTTAATAAGTGTTCGACAATTAAAAAAATCTTTTAAATGTATTTTTAATGAAAATTTAATAAATAATTCAATAATTATAAATAATCTGTTAGCATTTGATGCACGCAACTCATCTGATACCTCTTTGCATTTATATGATCCTGATATTAAGGCTCGATTTTATAATCGTCGGATAAACTGAGTATAAGACTATTCTTGGAATAACGTGACGTAGATATGGAGGCTACAGCTTGATATAGCTACTATAATATTATCAATAATCAAGTAGCTGTGATGGGGGAACTGAGGAAGGTTAAAGGATATCCGGCGAATAGTTATTCTGTTTTTATGCCCCTATTTAAAAGTCAGTCCAATAAATTCCTATACGTTTCCAACCGTGAGGTTCTCTTTTAGATTCGCGCTTGCTTTTTTGATTGTCTGTACGCAACTAAGGATGTCCAAACAAACACGTCCATTTCAATGTTTACGAAAAAAATGCGTTTTCTTTTTTAAAAAATCGAAAAGCTTTTAACAATCCGAATTACTTATTCTATTCTCTATTTATCTACTTTTCAATGGGTAGTGTAGTGAATGCCTGGGGCACAGTACGTGAAAAGGAAATAAACTTTATATTTGTGACTGAATTTTATTTAATGTTAGATACGTTAAATATGTACCATCGCAGGCGCTACAAACGAAACGAAAAGCAACTCATTCGAGACAGTGCTACTTACGGCTATGGCCTCGGTATACACAGCGTTTCGTTTTAAGTGCCGGCGAGTATACATCATAGCTCCAAATATGCTTTTACTTTTAAATAAATTAATATTGGTAAATTAAATGCTGTTCTTGTGGCACAAAGTTTTTTATTAATATAACAACCAGTTTACCCTTTTAAAAAGGCATTTTCAAGTTATATAAAATTACACCTAAAAATAATCAATTAATAGTAAATGTCTTAGATATGTAGATATTAAAATTACTTACTTAAAAACTATATAATAATTTATAATATTAGATTATATATGATTGTAAAAATATTTTAAAGAATTTGACATAAATTTTCTGTAAAATTTTTTGATGTATATGATGGGTTGTTAATAAACAAATTTTTATTTTATTATATCATAGACGTAATGATCATTCACATAAATTCCATTGAATTGATATTGATATTGATATTGATATTGATATTGGCAAATTAAATGCTGTTCTTGTGGCACAAAGTTTTTTATTAATATAACAACCGGTTTCGCCTTTTAAAAAGGCATTTTATAATATAATAATTTATAATATTAGATTATATATGATTGTAAAAATATTTTAAAGAATTTGACATAAATTTTCTGTAAAATAAATAATAAATAAATAAATTGTTAGGCACCGTTATTTGTGAATTTTTATTATTTAGAAAAGCCATTCTACGTGACGCAATTTGTCATCGGCAAATGTGCGTGAACAATAATTGTTAATTATCCTCAATTAGACCACTCAAATATAAGACACCGTAAATATGTATTTACATTCAGAAATTGGCACCTTTTAGTATAAATACTCAGAAATTGCTAAAATACAAAGCCGCCAGCAAATGTAATTTTTGTGTGCAATTCTCATTGCACAAACTCCTTTCACTTTTGTATTTCTTGTGATTTTTTTGCTCTTATGTTGCCTTACAAAAGCGATTGGTATTACATTTAAAGTTTTGTTAAAGTTAATAAAGTTATATTTTGTCATATTTCAATTAGTTCAATATGAGTTCAATTGTAAAATGCAATTTTCAAAAATGACCCGGAAATCTATTACGAAACAATCAAAGTATCAAATTTATAGTTAGAAATAAGTATTCAATAAAATGTTGGAAAAGCATGGAGAAGAAAGCCAAAGATTCAAAATAACAAATAACAGCACAAAATTGAAACAAGCATAACCTAGAAATAAAAGTTCATTTTCAAACTGACATTGTAATGTTGAAACTGCAGTCACTGTGTGACAAATAAATGTGATATTAACAAAGTAATTAACTGCGTTTTCTTTTTGTTATAATGGAATATCACAAAGTAACGGCGGAACGTGTTAATTATTTGAAACCTGATTTCTTTTAATTCCCATATGCAAATGGAACTTTTATTTCTAGGTTATGCTTGTTTCAATTTTGTGCTGTTATTTGTTATTTTGAATCTTTGGCTTTCTTCTCCATGCTTTTCCAACATTTTATTGAATACTTATGTCTAACTATAAATTTGATACTTTGATTGTTTCGTAATAGATTTCCGGGTCATTTTTGAAAATTGCATTTTACAATTGAACTCATATTGAACTAATTGAAATATGACAAAATATAACTTTATTAACTTTAACAAAACTTTAAATGTAATACCAATCGCTTTTGTAAGGCAACATAAGAGCAAGAAAATCACAAGAAATACAAAAGTGAAAGGAGTTTGTGCAATGAGAATTGCGTTTTTTTTGTGTTTTCTTTTTGTTAAATTAGGTTTCAAAGGTAAAAGTTACTAAATCATGTAGCTTTAGATACTCATTTAAAAAGTGAATGTACCATCGTGATCATAAAAATCGACTACAGCGAAGTGAAATCAACACTTCCATTTTTCAAAAAATTTAGTTGTGTAACATTAGGTTTGACACCATCTGTCATGTTGTATTTGTCAACCTATAAAATCTCATCCATCTCATTCGATTCCAAAGAAATAAATATTCTCTATGATTACTTATACCGAGTGACTTTTAATGATTGAGACTTATTTTATTAGATTGGCAACACTTTTCAATTTTTATGTTGGTGTGCTGGATTTTCAAATTCAAAATATAGATTTAGGTTAGTGCACTAGATTGTCAAACTCAAATAAATTCGTTTATTGTCGAATCAAGAAAACCAAATAAATAAGATATTTAATTATCACAATTTATTACCAAAATGGTTTTGAGCACAGAATAAAATACATTTTTAGTAATGGCTTATTTTCGAAGCGGAGTACAAAATGAAAATGGGCACATTCAGCAGACCCGAAAGTTGTGTAACTGTTGAACAAATTTCTGCTGAATGCGACCTCATGAGGTTGATGAGTTGGAGGGTTCGCCATTTTTTGTAGCGTAACTTCTCCGCTACCTGACTGGAACATGTTATGATGAGTGAACTTCATTCAGCAGAAATAAGTGTTCAGTCTCAACTGTTGGATCAGGAACTGTTACTGATATGTTCTGCTGAATCAGCCCAATAGTAATTGAATTTATTCACAGCAGTATGCCTATGAAGATTTCATTGAAATATACCCTGAACAACAAATTGAGTTTCGTGTTTTTCCACAACACTGTTTTAGAATAGCCGTCCTCCATTTACAACGAACACGAATCGATTCAAATTCACTTAAAAATCATTGATTGCATTCCATTTAGTTATTCAGTTGGCGACCAGTGATAAGGAAGTGATTGAATTTCCCCTCCCGCACACCGTACTGATCAAGCTGGTTTTCTAAATCAGTTATCAGTTTCATGTGATTTCATACGTATTTTGAGGTTATGTTAATTTTAGTTCCAAAACATCATTCCTTTTATGAGTCTCTCTATTCACTTTAAAGTCAGTTCAGTTCAAAATCGGTTAATAAATGAACGTTTCTTGCAAACCGGTAATGTAGAAAAAGGAAAATTCACTGGTCGCTCCACTTTTGCTGGGTTCAGTAATTCCTCCGTGCCTGCTCTATTCACTCCTCGAGCACTTTTGTCTTACTTTTACGTATATCAAAACAGCTGTGTTGTCACTCTACTTTTCACTCCGAGCTTGCACCGCGTGAATTTCCGAACTCAACATATAATAACACTCGATATTGTAGAAAATGTTAATGATACTGTACAACAGAATCCTCATGTTTCCTATACGAATCCACTCGGAAGATCTTGAAAAAACACCTTCATTTCCGATCATACAAATTTTCAATGGTTCGACAACTTCACCCACTCGATTTTCTTCAACAAATTCAGTTTTGTCAGTGGTATAACAATAATCTGCTAAATAATAGTGACCAACAAGATACAACTTTCTTTTCTGATAAAGCCTGGTTTCATCTCTCTGGGTTTATCAATTCACAAAATTTCAGGACTTGGTCAGAACATAATCCCTTTAATGTGATGGATGTAAAGGCACTACATCCACTTAAAATTGGTGTTTGGTTGGCAATGTCTTGGAGAAGAATTATTGGACCAATATTCTTCCGGGAAACAATTAACGCCTATAGATATCAGAGACTTATATTGAATCCATTTATAAAGCAGTTAGACGACACTGAATTAGCAAATGGCTACTTTCACAGCACGAACCACAATAAATTATTTAGAGGAGTTTTTCCCAGGATGTTTAATCAGTGCTGGTTGGTGGCCGAGTTGCTCTAATATTCAATTAAATCCGGACTTCTTACTTCCTTATTTCAATAACTTGATGTTTAGAATACATATTAAACAATTTGGAAGAATTGCAGCAGGTAATTGCAAATATCGGACAACCTAAAACGTTAATGTTTTCAATAACATATTTCAAAGGATTCGGTACTGCTTACGCAAAGGGGGCTTGAAGATGTGCTCTAATATTCAATTAAATTTGGACTTCTTATTTCCTCTTTTCAATAATGTGGTGTTCAGAATACGTATTAAACAATTTGGATGAATTGTGCAGCAGGCAATTGAAGAGGCAATTGCAAATATCGGACAACCTAAAACGTTAATAATTTCTTCAATAACTTTTCTCAAAGGATTTGGTGCTGCTTACGCAAAGGGGGGTAACATTTCCAGGTCTTGAATAATAATAATAATCTGTTAAACAGTTTTCATCATCAATGTAAACATCAACTCTAACCTATAACTACGCATTCCCGCAAAATTAACGAACTTTCAAGTAATGCCAATTTCTCAGTGTTCCCAACATACTAATTTGCTTCAATCATTAAAAGTCACTCGGTACATTACTAACAGCAAATTCAGTTGCAATTGCTCAAATACTGATTCCGTCTTGCAATCGCGCTTGAATTGGGGTATTTTTTATTTAATTTGTCAAAATAATATTAGTATCAAAATGACAGAAGTTCATTTTAAAGCACGCTTTAATTAACTAAAATTTCGAGTGTAGTCGGTTTTTCTGATTACGATGGTACTT
The DNA here is from genome assembly GCA_958336345.1 of Dorcus parallelipipedus. Lineage (NCBI taxonomy): Eukaryota > Metazoa > Arthropoda > Insecta > Coleoptera > Lucanidae > Dorcus > Dorcus parallelipipedus. The sequence continues at coordinate 36,841,341 of OY284480.1, forward strand.
TATGTGTAAAGTGGCCTTTGAAGCGACAATTTAGCGCCTTTTTAAAGTTTTCTTATCAAATACAGCGACTTTCATTTCCAAGCGGTTGGCAACACTGCTCATGAAGCATGAAGTTAGTTACGTTACTTACGTTCGCGATAACCTTAAATTTTTAAAAGTGGAGGGAAACAACATACAATTTAAAACGTAATTTTAATTTATCAAATAATTAACAAAATGGAAACCGCAATGGAAGTTGAAGTAATTCAGTCTGAACCGAGCACTTCAAAACTCGGCGGCGATACCGAAGCCAAAGCAGTGAAATCTTCTAACCTACCGTGGTATGTAATTGCAAGTAAGTTTTTTCTTTTCTGGTTGAGACTGAGCTTGTAGGATAGAGAAGTACAGACCGCAGACTTTTAATGAAATAGTTGGAAACGAAGACACCATCAACAGGTTGTCGGTATTTGCCAAGCAAGGCAACGTTCCGAATATTATCATCGCAGTAAGTATTTGTATAATCAAACTGCACCTAGTAGACTTCCACCCATATTTTGACAACATCCCACATCAAGTAGTAGCAACTCTGAGCCGTCTCATTCTAAAAGATCCCCCCCCTCTCCCCCCAAATAAAGCATGGCTTTACCTGTGCAGTAAGCAAATGGACAATGTTTAGGGCAGTTAGGCGCGGGCTAAGCTTTGTAAATGTTGCTTTTTTCTCAAGACGTTATACATAAACAACCCTTCATTCCTTAATTTCATGATTGTAGGGTCCACCTGGTGTAGGTAAAACAACCACAATACTCTGCCTGGCAAAAATTCTACTGGGCCCATCCTTCAAAGAAGCAGTATTAGAATTGAACGCTTCCAACGACCGAGGCATCGACGTCGTAAGAAACAAAGTGAAGATGTTCGCACAGCAGAAAGTCACATTGCCTCCGGGCCGTCACAAAATAATCATTTTAGATGAAGTTGACAGGTAAGTATGCCCCGTCGCTCTTTCACAGGGCATTTAAGACTTAAACATCGCAGCATGACTGAAGGTGCACAGCAAGCGTTGAGGCGAACAATGGAAATCTACAGCAACACAACCAGATTCGCCCTCGCCTGCAATTACAGCGAGAAGGTCATTGAGGCGATACAATCTCGCTGTGCAATTTTACGCTACTCGAAATTGACTGACGCCCAAGTCCTCGCCAGGATAATCCGAATTTGTCAAAAAGAAAATGTACGTCTTCTCTGATCGCATCTACAAAACGAGTTGACGAGTTTCAACGCTTATTTTAGGTGAGTTATACTGAAGATGGATTAGAGGCGATCGTGTTTACCGCACAGGGTGATATGAGGCAGGCTTTAAACAACCTGCAGTCCACTCACAACGGCTTCGCAACTGTGAATTCCGAGAACGTCTTCAAGGTTTGTGATGAGCCACATCCGCTGTTGATAAAGGATATGTTGAAGAGTTGTGCCGAAGGTGATATTCGAAAGGCTTATAAGGTATGAAGCGTCTGTGTAGCTCGTTTACTTGGGCTTCATTGTTTCTGTTTGGTAGATTATCGATCACTTGTGGCATTTGGGGTATGCAGCTGAGGACATTATTAAAAACATATTTAAAGTTTGCAAGAACATGGACATTGATGAAGCACTTAAATTGGCATTTATTAAGGTGTGTTTTTCTTTTAACCCGTTTTTTTTTTTTTCTACTTGTTTTTTTTTTTCAATGGTTTCTGTTCATTTATTAATTATTTTAGCCTTTGAAAGTCCTATGGCGGATTTCACAAACGTTACTTAAATTTAATCAACCGTTAAAAGTAAACGTTGCCATGGTTACATGTGTTGAAGGTATAGGAATGATTATTCTTAATCGATGATTAAAGTTAAGTGACGTTTGTGAAATCCAGCGCTAATGATCTAATGTATTTAATGTCTAACTTAAATTTAATATTTTTTAAAATTGTTATTTATTGTATAAATTTTTCACTGCACTTTTTAGGAGATTGGAATGACACATCAGCACATAGTGGAAGGACTGACAACTCTTCTGCAAATGTCTGGTTTACTGGCAAGATTATGTACAGCGGCTAAAGGATTAAAGAAATCATAAATATATACAATGTAAATATTTTGCATATTTTTATATCAAGTGAGCAAAAGAAAATCAGATTAGCGTAGGCGGTGCAAAGAAAATGTATGTCTGTCATTAACTAAATTATTAATTAATGTAATACATTCATGAACTGTCAAATGTCACAGACATACATTTTCTTTGCACCGAAAATTATGTTGCTTCTGGACCAATTTTCTTAGAACCATAGTTAGCGCAAAAAATACTGAAACATTGAATCATTTAAAGACAATTCCTAAAAAATTACTAAATTTAGCTAAAAAGTTTTGTTACAACATTTAAAATAGTATCAAAAATGCAATTGGCCAAAAAAAAACGTGTTTAAAAATTAGTTAATAGTCGAAACATTAAAGTCTCTCATTTTTTAGATACCCCCAAAATGTCTTTTCATTGCTAGACCAGGACAATAATAAATGGGCACATGAAAAAATTACACAAAATAATAATGCAGTTATTTTTTCAGCTCCTTCTAATGACTAAATTTCTGATCCAACCAAATTTGTTTATAAAAAAGAGGTGCAAAACTCAATCCAATTTATTCTTACAGCATCTCCTCCTTCATGACAGATTATACCATTTATAGGTAGGTGTCTATTGAGGAGATTCTTCAGCACGACCATCACTCCTGTGTCTTTAATGTGTGTTAACGCCAGCACGACTAATGCTTCTCAAATTAATAAGGAATCATTTTCATGTGTCAAACACATTATTGTTCGATGTTACTGTAAGTTGTGAATAGATGGAAGAGCCCCAAAAATCGAGAAATGTTTTGGGAATATTTGGCAGCTCTCAGTTGCTCGTCAATGCTCGTAAGTAAAAATAAAATCGTTATCCATTTTTTTACAAATTTTATTTTATTAATATTATATTAACACATCAGGATTACTTCTGATTTAACGTCTATCCCAAAGAATGGGGATGGACGGCACTCCATCAGACCTAATTCATCATGTTCATTCCTTGTAATTACTGGAAGTGATGAGTAGTTACAATCAACACATTCTAGGAACACATAGGCTGCCTTGCTGGAGGAGAGACTCCAGTTCGGCTGGATACCGTCAAATAAAATGAATTCTGTGTTCCCCCCAATTTCCAGTGGCCGTGGCTGTGAATTACTGAGGTCAAATCGAGGCTCATTAGTAATCTTGCATTTCCAAGGACTTGAAAAATTCATATCGTTTACAAGCAGGCGAACAATATAATGGGAAAATTCATGTGCTGCTAAGGTTAAGATATCAGCAAAATACTTCAGGGTGTTGGGAGATCCAGCAACATTTTTTAAGCAGATGATGATACCGTCTCGAACACAAGCACCTCGTAGAGGATGAAATGGTTGAAAAAATGACACTTCGTAAATGCGTGCAGACATGATTTTACTAAGGATGTATTCAGTGTTGACAGATTGTATTGTATTTGATGTCTCCAAAGCAGAAATGTCCTTCAGTATCGCCTGGAGGATTGACTTTGAAGATAGCCTCTTTCGAAGTGATGAAGTTTCTTCTACTGACATTTCTATTATTGTACTATGGGTTGTCAAGGGTTCCAAAGCATCTTGTACGAATATTTTCAACAATTCATCATAGTATTTGTCTTGTCAAGTATCTCTTCAACAATGGCCATTTTTGTGAAATGAAGGAAAATCTGTCATTTGGGGCCATTTTGAAAGTCCTGCTCTAGGAACTCCAATATTTTCTTCCATGTACTCAGTTTAAGGTCTGCTTGACAAATCTAATTCTGCTTATGGATATTTGAGACGATGCAATCTCTTAGAGCTTCTTCACTAAACTCGTCCATTTTAGCAATTCCTGTTTCTTCCACAGATCTAATTCTATAAAAACAAAGAAATAACTTAAATCTTCCACCTCTAATGATAAAAACCTGTTATAGCAGCAATGTTGCGCCACAGTATATTCTCTTAAGAGAACAATCTTTACCTCCGAGAGCGTCTTGGGCGTGTAATCGCGTCTTTCTCACTCACGATTTTTAACATATTTTGCGTCTCGCTCATCTGCTTTAAATTGTCTTGTGTTTAAATTATTTCCATGACAACGGGCGGACGTTTAGAGTGCGCCCGTTGGGAAAAATGTAAACATAAGTAGTTTTAAAACGGATGAGCGAGACGCAAAATATGTTAAAAATTGTGAGTGAGAAAGACGCGATTACACACTTGGGCATTTTAACCTTTTATTTGACAGGTGTTAAGTATGATTAAACTTGCCGGAATGAAAATCACTGGAAAAGTCGGCCATTTTAGTGCAAAAACGTGGTTTCTTTGTCTTACACGTTAAATCATTAAGCATATAGATTGCGGTACTGTATTTATTTAGTGACTGTATAAAAACACAGTCACTGTGTCCCTTAAACCAGTGCTGCCAGGTCTAGGGAAATTTCCCTAGATCTAGGGATATTTGTACCACAGCAGGGAAAAAGGGAGAAATTTATTAATTTGTTTCAAATCTAGGGAAATTCAATTAATTAATTAATATTATTATCCAACTTTCCAGTATTTTTGTCTTTAAAAATAAAAGTTTAATATAACATATCAGATAAATTTCGTTTCAAATTATCGTGTAATTGTGTATTCCCATTTGTTGCGCGCGAAAGTTTTTTGTACAGTTGATATTGATGATCGATTTTGCTGCCCTCTGGTAGTGACTAGGATAATTACACTTCTATCTGCAAACCATTGAAATATTTGTGTAACAATTCTGGTAAGTACATAAACAATTTCACGTTTATAGTCAAGATATTCCTATAAATTTCCGCTAAAACTGCACGTTAGGTTCGTAAATTTGCGCGTACTCAGAAATGTCAGATGTTCGTGCCTTTTTGCAGTTTAATATGTGGTTATATACATATAAGGTTAGATTTATTAATTTGTGTTTTATTTATTCCTTTCTGATAAAAAGTTTATTATTATACAAAAATGGCAGTTCTGAGTACGCGCAAATTTACGAACCTAACGTGCAGTTTTACCAAATTTTTCCATTTTCGTAATTAATTGGAAATTTAAACTTAAGTATTTTTGTTTTTTTCACTAGTTCAGATTTATTAGTTTAGATTATTGCTCAATGGCTTTGTTAATACAAAATTGCAAAATTCGAATGTTTTTATTTACCTAAGAAGGTAGTTTTCAACAAATTTAGTAGAGAGGAGAGAGAAGAAAGTCTAGGGAAATCTAGGGAATTTTTCGTGAGAATTCTAGGGAAAAGGAACACGTCGCATCTGGCAGCACTGCCTTAAACGCAGTGTTAAATAAAGCGGCCATACAGCGTATCAAACAAAATGGCAAAAGTGACAGTTATACTCGAGTGACACTACTGTATGATTCTTACAAGAATACTAATGGCGTTTTCGATTGACCGCACTAGTGCGCACTCAGAATATCTTTATCTCGTTTTATTACATGAGGTTAAAAGAAGATGCAAAGAAGTGCAACCAGTTCATGTGAATCGAAAACGCTATAAAAAATAGGTAAGTTTTTAATTACGATTTATAGCGTTTTCGATTGATCGCACTAGTGCGCACTCAGAGTATGTTCATCTCAGGTTATTGCATGAGGTTAAAAGAAGATGCAAATACACTGATGCCCGTATGCACAGACAAATTTTAGACTTAAGCCAAAGTAAACCTTTACTTTGAGCAATGTAACTATACGACGCACAATTGATATGAAATTAGCTTTAAGTGTTCTTTTTTCCTCAAGTCTACCCTGAGATTTGTCTATGCATAAAGGCATGAGTGCAACCAGTGCAGGTCAGTCGAAAACGCTATTAGATTTCCAGAAACGATTATAGAGAAGAGAAGGCGTCACCAAATTTTTAGTCATGAAAGTTTCATTTTGAATCATCACTCATTTGTTTTGGACATTTTAATCTTAAAGCCGTTACGGGCGTTACGATGTCATATGGGTTCGCGACAATTGCCAATTTAGTGATTTTTCTCATTAGATCTGGTGGTGACTTTCTTATAGTGTTTTCGATTCATGTGCACCGATTGCACTCAGTATATTTGCAACTTCTTTTAACCTCATGTAGTAACACGAGGTGAAGTTACTCTGAGTGCACACCAGTGCAGTCAATCGAAAACGCTATTAGTAAATTCCACGGGTAAATTCAGACAGGTTTGACATTTAGTAATTTTGTGATCGGTTTAGTGGCAAGCTTAGTAATTTTTTAATAGTAACTAATTTAGTTATTTTTTTGTAAATTTTACCATGAAATAAAATTTACGTTAAAAATGAGCATAAAAATTGAATTCTTCCATACCAATAAAACCCATAAACTTATATCCAACGTTGCCAATTTAGTGATATCTCATAAAATAATTAGCCATGTTTACCGAGCATAAAAATCGTGGTCCTCTTTATCAACAGTATATGCAAACAAAGGAATTTACATTTTTGCAAAAACTCCGTTTTAGCAATTTACAGAAGCAGAAAGAAGACACTGAAGAAAATATGAACGACAATCGATTCCTCTCGCTTTTTTTGAACAAAAAGGCAAAAAAGACATTAAATGAAAGTTTTCTTTTCTACCATCGATCGTGTTTTGTTTCTTTATCTATTTTTTTTTGTCTTGTAAATTTGTTTGTTTTGACGAAAAGAAGTCGAAATTCGATTGTAATTCGAAGGTCTATTAATTTATTTGTATATCAAAAGCGAAAACGAATGGTTTCCTTAAATTAATTGTAAGTGATTAATTAATTGGATGGTGTTATGCAATAATGAGTTAACCCACATTTGTACTATTTTTCTAAAACATATACCTTCTTAAAATTTATCAATTTAGAAAGTATTATCGGAATTACATGTTGTATTCGAGACCTTAAACTTCGATTGATGAAACGAAGCCAAAAAGAAGCAGATACATATTTCTTACTAGAAAAAATAGTTTTTGATAATTCTTTTTTGCTAAATTTCTGTGAACTAATACCCGGTTTTGACTTTTTTTACGAAACAAGCTGACAGTGGCTTGACTCATTGTTGCATAGCAGCATCCAATTATTAACCAGGTAAAAGAGAAGAGCATGGGAGGTAGGTGAAATACGCGACGGAAGTAGCCATTTTATAAACCACGCGTGTTTCCATTCCTTACATTAAATTTGTGTTTCCCATTCTTAACACACTTGTTACGGAGATAGTGACTTTCTCCTTATTACTATTGTGAAGTAGGTTATCTCCGTCTTCTAGGTATTTGCTCGTATAGTTAATTACCAACGAGGTAAAAGAGAGAGGAGGGAATCTAGTTAAACAACCGCTTGCGACGGAAATACATCATATAAGTGGCTTAATTAGGTGGGATGAAGGCACCAGTGGAACATGGCTTATGCATATAAATAGCTTTCATGCAAAGGTGCCTTAACTGAATGTTATTCTCCAGTGTAAAACATAACTTATCGACGAAAAGTGGTTCCTACTTTGCGGGCGTTATGTAACGTAAACAACAAACGCTTATAACTGACCAACACAAGGTGGTTTATAAAATGGCTCTTCCGTCGCGTATTTCACCTATCTCCCACTCCCACTGCATTACATTCCCTCCTCTCTCTTTTACCTCATTGTTATTACTGAGGCCAGTGTTGCCAATCCTAAAACGCTTAAGTAGCAATATTCGACGAAGTAAAAACACTGTTTGATTTTTCGATTTTTGTTTGTAGCGAAATTTTTAGTGAATTATTTCTTGTGACATTTTACTGATTATTTAAGCGAAATGTTCAGACGTTTTGCGAAAGTTTATTGGCAACACTGATTTTTAATTATCTATGTACTCATTTATTAATGTGTGTGTTTTTTTTTAGATATATTTACCTCTCTTCCGGGATTTTTAACTAACATTTTTGATTAAACGTCAAAGTAAATATTGAAATATGTAAACTGACCTAAATTGGGACAATTGGGTAAAGCTCAGGAACATGGGCAAAAAAATTTTCATTGTAAGTAAGTATTGCAAGTTGCAAGTCCTTAGTGCACTTCACTGCACAAGAAAAACTGTAAACATTAAGAACAACGTATTTTTGACATTTTATTTTTATTGTGAAATTTCAAGCTGAAACGTTTTATTTAAAAAAACGCAATTTCTACCTTTCTTTCAAAAACGTAAAAATAGACTTGATCCGTAGGACGCGGTCGTGTGAACAGGGCGTTACGCCAATCGTCGACGCAACTTCTGGCGGCAAAAACGGCGCACGGTGAAACTGGCCGACTGTGATCCATAAATTGTCACATTTCAAAAGGGTGGCCCACGAAGAGAATCGTCACAAAGCCATCGGCAATCGCGTTTATTAAATAATAGGACCCATGGTCCTCTAATGGTTTAACAACAAACTCGTCGCGAAAGTACGAAACTTAGGGAATTTCGCCCGCACAGGGTATATAACTTAAATATTGATTTTCACCCACCCTTAGTCCCAAACTTACCACGATATTGCTTCCAGTAAAACAAGTAAAAGTGAAGAAATTGTGCGAAAATGCGAACGTGCACCACGGAAGTAACACGAAGACTGTGAACTTTGCGTTCGGGTAGTGCTGGTGCGTTTGAATTTTGTGCCCCCGCTGTATAGTAATTAATAATAATAATAATAATCCGGTGTAACAGCGAAAATGCATGCCTTGACATAAAAAATTAATAAATATTAAATGAATTCCTCCTCCGCTCGAGGCATAACGCCGGAGCCACGATAATAAATTAAATATATTTTTTTAATTACGGTGCTTCGCAAGTGCAAAATATCGATTGTGTTAAAAATCCGCGCTTGTTTTCCTCATTTTTTTTTAACTTGTGTTACATAACGCCGCGTTGCGCCGCAAAAAAAATTTATCCAATTAACTCGGTCGTTTACATCGAATTGATTTCAGTCACCGCGCGAATTATTAAAAATCACACGTACACCTTACTGCAGTGGTTATGCAGAAGCAAAAAAAAAAAACTACGTAGAAACCAATTTCTTATATGGCATACGCTGCAAGCCAGAGATGAAATATGCGGGGATTCATAAAAGTCGACGTGGCGATTTTTAAGTTGGCGAAGAATATGAAAATTTTGGCAGTGACGTTCTTACTCGTGCGGATTTAATCTGTGAAAATGGGGGGGCGACTTCTTAAATCTTGTGGCAGGCCATTAGGTTTATGGCAGTGCGATTGAATCATCGCAAGTCATTTATTTTCGTGAAAGTTACTTAAGAAAATTGCGCGTTTTTGAGAAGCTTCGCGAAATGAAATTGCACTCATTTTATTTTATTTTTTACCCCCCCTGCTATCGTCTGTTATATTTGTTATCATCGAGCATATAAGTGCAAATTAATTAATTAAATTTCTATTAAAAAATACGCAATTTCGATTTCACTTTATGTACTTAAGCTATAAGCTATTCGAAATTGTCTGATATTTTTCTATTTATACCGGGTGTCCCAGAAATGCATATAAAGCTTCAGGTAAATGTATTCCTCTATATTTCCTCATTCTAAAACCGCAAAAAACGTTTCCCAGTGCTGTACGAACCCTCCAAATTTGAACAGAAAACTGCGAAGTAAATGGCTGAAAACGGAACGGAAAACGTTATTAAATCAGTAAGCAAGTCTCGATCATTAACAGAACATAATTAAAACACACTTCACCGTCCCACGATTGTTTTTTGAGTTATTGTTTAAAACAGCAAAAAATGCATTTCTGGGACATCTGCGTTTTGCTGTTTCCGTAAGATTTAGTTCAGATTTAATAAAATAACTAAGTAGACATTGAAACGTCAAATTTCTGCGTGTGTGATGGGGGGCAATAAGCGTGCGTACCTTCTTCGATATGTCTGTATTTAACAAACGCAGATTATTTTAAATCTTTTCAAACCTTACTGAAAAGATAAACAATTCAAGTTAGTAAATAAATCAGAATTATTCAAAGATTTTACTTCTCAACTCGGCAGTGAAACGTCAAATTTCTACGCCTGTTTTTAAAGCACTTTTAATTTATAGGGGGTTGGGAGAATAAGCGATATACGTTTATTCAACAAATTGAGATTAAATTAATTGAAAACATTCTAATTTTCTACTCCTTGAAAGGCGGAGAATTGCACAGTCCTGTACATTTTGAAAAATAAATAAAATTAACAGAATTTTTGCCTAGATCATTCCTAGTATAGTCGTGCGCAGCTTAAATGCTACAACTTGACAGTTCTGTGAGGTTTTAAGAGTGAGGTTTGCGTGCAGGAGGTGCATTTAAAAGGTGCACGGGACTTATCTATAACATTGACGATCTTTTTGTTGGGGGGGAAGAATTGAAAAATTAACAAAAAAAAAGCAGAACGAAAATTAATTTACTCTCAATTTGTTAAACTTAAATATTTTATGTACGTATCGAGTGTAATAATAATAATAATAATATCTTTATTGAGCTTGGGAATCACAGAGTGATATAAGCTAAGTCAAAAAATACATAGAAATGTAAAGTACAAGAAAACACAATAATAGACAAACATTTTAAAATACAGTTTACATACAATACCATTATTAGAATTCGAATTCGTGGTAACTGTATAATGGTTTTTCTAATAAGCGCATTTTTATTGCTCGCCGAAAAGCTTTCAGTGGCAGTGTCCTGATACTGTGCGGCAGCCTGTTAAAGAATTTTGGTCCGTAATAGTTAGGTCCATACCTGCTCGAGTGAAGCCTACTTGGTGCTGGTAACATATTTCCTTTATTCCTTGTGTCATGATTATGTATTTCTTTATGTGTATCATAAATGCTTTTGTTTTTATATGTGTAAGTCAAACATTCCAATACAAATATTGCCGGTACAGTTAACACCTTTAGCTCAATGAATTTGCTTCTGACGTCCTCTCTGTAACCCATATGACATATAATCCGAATAGCTTTCCTTTGTAATGCAAAGATTCTATTTGATATTAACTTGTGTCCCCAGCAAACAATTGCATAGCAAATATGACTATTTATTAGTGCATAATAGGCAGTCAATAGAGCGGATAAAGGAAGTAAATTTGCTAAATTTCGTAATGCAAATATATTTTTTGCAATTTTGTTCGACGCGAAGTCAATGTGATGCCGCCAAGACAGCGTAGGGTCTACATACACACCTAGAAATTTAACTTTATTTAAGTTTCCATATTCTTTTAGATCTTTATGCGTGAAATAAATCTGTGCCGTTTTTTCCTTATTTAAAATAAGTCCATTTGCTTGGAGCCATTCGTTTACATCCAACTGTCGATTATTTAAATTATTTGAACATTTTACCAGTGTATTGTCCTTATTAATTACTGTAGTGTCATCAGCAAAAGTTAAAAGCTTTGCATTACCCACACTATTCACTAAGTCATTGAAGTAAATTAGAAATAGCAATGGCCCAAGGACCGATCCCTGTGGGACTCCAGAGCGTACGTAAGCAATTTTAGATTCATTTCCATTGAAGCTGACATATTGACATCTGTTATTGAGATAGGATTTGATTAATTCTACACTTTCGTTATTGAAGTTGTAATGATGTAATTTATTTATTAAAATACTGTGGTTAACACAATCAAAAGCTTTTTTAAGATCACAGAAGGCCACTCCCACCAGGTCTCCCCTCTCCATACCTTCACATATTTCATTTATTAAATGTACTATTGCGTCCGCCGTAGATTTTTTTGCTCTAAAACCAAACTGGTTCTCATAAAACAGATTTTGTTTTTCAAAATGATCAGTTATTTGTTCTTTTAGGGCAGTTTCAAGGATCTTTGATATGATAGGTACCAGGGAGATCGGGCGGAAGTTTCCCTCTGCTATCTCTCCCCCTTTATGAATTGGCACAACTTTAGCGGTTTTAAGTACTTGTGGATACGTACTATTTTCTATACATTGGTTTAATAGTAAAGTTAGTGGGACTAAAATTTGGTTTTTTATTAATTTTATTATATCTACATTTATACCCATATAATCGCAGCTTTTCTTGTTCTTCATGTTGTCAATAATAGTCCTAACTTCGTTAAAGCTTAGTGTTTTAAATTTGAAGATTGGATAGTCATATTTTCCCAGATATTTTTCAAAAGAAATATTACTCATCTTACCACTCTGGATAATGTTTGTGATATTTGCAAAGTAATTATTAAGTCTATCTATATCAATTTCGGCTGCTGTATTAATTTGTGTTATTTTTCTATGTTTATTAATCAAGTTCCAGTAAACCTTGGGATTATTTTGTGCTGTTTTTATTTTATTGGAGAAATAACTATGTTTGGCTTCTATTAATTTAGCTTTATAGCTTTTGCGTAAGTCTTTAAGTGAAGTAACCAAGAAATCATCTCTTACATAATGTTTTAATTCTGAATAAAGTATTATTTTATTTTTCATTTCATTTAACTCCTGTGTGTACCACATTTTATTTGCACGTACCTTAATCTTGGAAGGTTTTTCTATTACAGGAAACGCTTGATCAATATTCCTCTTTATAATATTTAAGAAATTTTCAAATTTTGAATCAATTTTAAGTGAATTATCTTTTACAAATGACCAATTTATCTGCTTTATATTATTATAAAATGTGAACGTATTTGTTTCTGAATAGTCCCTATAACTAATCATCTCACAATGTTTATTCTTTTCGGAGTTATATTCAATTTTTGCTGTTACAGCTTTGTGATCTGACAGACCTGGATCAAAGACCTTACAGTTACTTACAGCATTTGAGTTACTAAGTATGTTATCTATACAATTCCCGCCTCGTGTATTTTTATTTATCAGCACCTGAACATTATAGGATTTCAGCAAGTCAGTAAAACTATTTGTCATTGAATTAGTATCATTAAATTGAATGTTAAAGTCACCCATTATTACATAATTTTTCTCACTTTTATAAAGCTTGCTAAGAATTTTTTCAAATCTCTCTATAAAAAGATCAAAATCACCTGAAGGGGATCTGTAAACTGTCATCACTAAGGTACCTGCTATTTCAACGGCAGCTGTTTCACAATGAACCTCCATACTCAATTTATTTATATCTTCCTTTACAATTGCATTTATATTTCGCTTACACAGTATCAGTACACCACCACGTGATAATTTCTCCCTGCAAAAATAAGAAACAAGATTATAATTCTCAACTGTACAATTTTCTACTTCATTTCGATTTAAAAAATGTTCTGACAAACAAATGATGTCATACATGAAGTTATTGTTAATTACAAAATGCTCAAGCTCTAATATTTTGTTCCGCACTGACTGGATATTTAGATGCATCAAGTTAAAGCGACATTTTTCTGTCTTAAATGTTCTTTGTTCAACAAAATTCCACCTCGAGTTAGCCTTGGAAACAAAAGTACGTTTCGTAGATTGAACTGTACAGGTAGTGGTTGTGATTATTGCAAGTACTGTCAGAATATAAAAATTAGGTTATGCGGAGAAACTGAATACAGACAATTTATTTTAACATATTCGTTTAAGAACGAATATACCTATTACTTTCATCATTTGACATATCAAGTGTCGTCCAACAACCGATATTAACGAGTAAAAACTAGATCTTGTCCGCATACGAATATTGTGAGGTTAATCAAATTTTTTGACATAAGAAGCTACGATATACGATTTTTTTCCAAGGTTAATTCGAGGTGTTTTTTTGTCGAACACTTGTTACTATCATTCAGAGGATCAAATATTTTTTATAACAAAAAATACATACAGGTATTCTATTAAAAAAAAAAGTTTGTTTGCTACCATTATTTTACGGAACACACCGTATCCGTTACATTAAGTTCGCATTGTAGTACTCAAAAGGCAGAAAAAAAAAGTGTAAACAACTAATTTGTTTTTTGATAACACAAAATACAATACAGGTGTTCTATTTAGAAGAAAATGTTTGTTACCATACTTACTTACGTAACACTCCGTATACTTTACATTAATTTAGGGATGTAGAAATGTTTTGTGAACGAAAAAGAATTCAATGTTTTATAATATTGATCCATCGAAAAAGAGTCGCTTATTAATTCAGCCTGTATACATATACGAGGTGCGTTCACAAAGTTTACCACGATCCGTTCTAAAACAAAAATTCTTTAAGTAATGTTGTGAGATATGACAATTTTTATGACGTCACAATTGCATTTGGCTGAATTAAACAAAGAAATACATTTTGTTGTTCTCCTGAATTTTTGTATTTTGAGCAAGTCTAGTTCTTACAAAAAGTGTTTCAATTGTTTTCATTGTTTGCCGCGTATTATCCATTCCTTATCTATTTGCTATCGCAGGAGGCCGTGATTGTAAGCCGGTAAGTTGGCTGTCATGTTAAATTAGAGGAATTTAATTTGACGTCAAATTGTGATAACTAAAATCAGATTGATTAAGCGGTGTTGTCAATTCTCAACGTTATGTGAATTTGGCCGTGACGAAAAGAAAATATTGCAACGTTGCCTAATTCGAAGTAACCTTAAAATTTAAGTCGACATGACATTCATTGTCAAAATTTGGTTACTTACACGAGTACCACATTCTCACTATGTTTTCACGGGCATGGTGCGATAACAAATAGATAAGTCATTAGGAACGTCTCCTATACGGAGTGTTGTGAAAAATTCGACAAAATAAGTTGTGACGTATAAGTCCTCTCACTGGGATCAAAAAATGTTAAAACAAACGATTTTTCAAAAATAAAGCCGGATTTGTTTAGATTTGACAACATCAAAAAATAAATCTTTAATGACATTCACTTCCATTTTCTTATTTGATAGAAGAATATAATTAATTTTCTTTAATTTTTATTTAAATTTACTCGATACTTTTTCTGATGTTTTCTCGTTTGTATTTTTACACGTCTTGTACATGAACGTCATTAACATAGTTTCCTGTTAATTAACGATTTCCAAACAAATTTCTAATAACTTTTGCCTCTTGGAATATCTCAGGTTGAAAATTCTTTCTGAACTTCATTGACCCATAATCATGTCAAAATTAAAATTTTTTCTCAAGACTAAGAAATCTGGTATTTAATTAGGTACTGCCTTCTCAAGAATTAAACTATTTCTTAAGACCGAAGAATCCCACACTTATTGAGATCTATTGAGGTCAATGTTGAAGTATCTTTCGAAAAGTTGAGAAATTTAACAATTCACTGACAAGATAGAGATTTCTCAATCTTGTCAACGAATTGTCAAATTTCTTAATTTTGATTAAGAAATCTGACACTTTACTGCTTTTCCAAGATTGAAAAACACTTCTCAAGACCGAAACATCTGACACTTCACTGAGAGCTTTCTCAAAACCGAAACATCTGACACTTCACTGAGAGCTTTCTCAAGACCGATAAATCCGACACTTCATTGACCGATTTATCAAAATTGAGAAACCAAGATTAAAAGATTTGACACTTCACTGAGAGCTTTCTCAAGAATAAAATTTTTTCTCGAGACCGCGACAGTTCATTCACCGATTAGTCAAGGTTGAGAAATCTTGCTCGAAACTAAGAAATCTGACACTATTGCTTTCTCAAGATTGAAAAATACTTCTTAAGACTAACACTTTACTAACAGCTCATTTCGAAATATTGGAATGAATATTTCGAAAAAGAAAATTCAATCTTGAGAAAGCAGTCAATACGAAACGTTGATATTGCAAGCGCTAATAAAAGTTATTCCGAGAATAAATATACATATATATAAACTTGTCACGCACACTTTTACTTTTCTTTAATTTGCTTTCTTTCTGAAGCCTATTGCGAGTTTTTTGTTTTTTCTTGAGACTCAACAGACCAAAGTTAATAAAATTTTTGGGCGTGTTACGTAATTAACGCCGGCTGAAAAATATTTCTCAAGATTGAAAAATCTGTCGCTTTACCGAGAGCTTTCTCGTGATTTCAAAATTTTTCTTAAGGTTGAGAAATCTCACACTTGACAGTTTTCTGAAAATTGAAAAATGTGTTGCTTTACTGACGGTTCTCTCATGACTGAGAAATGTGACACTTCGCTGATCGCGAGAAGTTTTCTCAATTTTGAGATAGACCAACGTTAGTAGACTTTTTGGACGTGTTACATACTTAACGCCCGTTGAAAAGTGTTTTTCAAGACTGAAAAATCCGACGCTTTACTAAGAGCTTTCTCGTGATTTAAAAACTTTTCTCGAGGTTGAAAAATGTGACGCTTCAGTGACAGTTCTTTCATGGTTGAAAAATGTGACACTTCGCTGATCTCGAGAAGCTTTCCTAATTTTGAGACAGACCAACTTTTTGGACGTGTTACGTACTTAACGCCGTTGAAAAGTGTTTTTCAAGACTGAAAAATCCGACGCTTTACTGAGAGCTTTCTCGTGATTTAAAAACTTTTCTCGAGGTTGAAAAATGTGACGCTTCAGTGATAGTTCTTTCACGCTTGAAAAATGGGACACTTCACCGAAATTTTTGACAAGATTGAGAGACCCGCGTTTCTCAAAATCGACAATGAATATCTCAAGAAGATTTTCCAATTTAGAGAAAGCTGTCAATGCGAAACGAGTTGCGAGTTATTTTTTTATTTAACAGGTTGAAAGGTAATTAACTTCTTGGATTAACGTTCACGTATTTAACGCCCGCTGAAAAATGTTTTCAAGACTGAAAAGTCTAACACTTCACCAAGGGCTTCCTCATGATTAAAAAAGTTGAGAAATTTCACACTTCATGGAGAGTTTTCTCAAGATTGAAAAACGTGATGCTTCACTGATTGAAAAATGTGAAGCTTCACTGACAGTTTTCTCATGATTGAAAAGTGCGACACTTCACTGCTCTCGAGATGTCTCAAAGCTGTTAGTGCGAGACGAGTTGCGAGTTATTTTTTTTGAAACACTCAACAGATGAAAATTAATAAACTTTTTGGACGTACCATGTACATGTACTTAACGCCCACTGAAAAATGTGACATTTCACCGACAATTTTCTCAAGATTGAGAGATCCACATTTCTCAATAAGTCAAAAGTTTTCTAGAGAATATTTACAAAGTTTCGTATAATACATACATATATTTTTTTCTCCGAGGTCTACTGCGAGTCAGTTTTTTGAAACACTCAACAAATGAAAGTTCAATATGTGGTACGTCCAAAAAGTTTATTAGCACCTGCTTTTTCTTTTGGTAGTTAATTGAATTTTCAAACGATTAAGTTTAAGGCCCAGTTTCATAAAACGTAGTTAACCACTCGATCAAGGTAATCGTGTGATTAAGCAATATCATTGGAAGAAAGTTTATATTTCCTCCAATGATATTGCTTAATCACAAGATTAACTTGATCGAGTGGTTAACTACGTTTTATGAAACTAGGCCTACGTATACAAACACACACATTAATGGATGCGCTTTGCCTTAATTAAATTCGCGTATGTGTGTGTACATTCAGGCAATGCAGACGTAAATTTTCGATTTTATGTCGCTGTCTTACCACCTCCGCGACGGCATTGTCAACCGCCGCCCGGAATGTCGATAAAAGCGCCCCAACGACTGACGCTTCTGACAGTTGCAATCAACTAGTGGCTTCAAACTTTAGGGGAGAGCAGATACGGATTCCCCATCACAATAGTTCCTCGCATGCATTGTTTAAGGCCCATGTCCCTTCCGTTTCAAACTAAACAAAAATAATATCTCGCCTGATCCGTAACTTCTTTTCCGATAGGTCCTAAAGTAAGGAACGAAGATGAAAAAAATACGACTGAAAGCGCTCGTCTAATAAAACCGTCGCGCGGGAAGGAAATGGAGGCAGAGTGCGTGAGATCCGCGGGACTTAGCCTGATTTTAAAACAGTGCGACTTATCGTTGTGACATGTGATACGAAAAATCGAAGAAGAAGAAGAAGAAGAAAGATGCAGAAAGAGACGCCGAATCCATCGCCCGAAGTCCACCAATACGTCGGGCCCTACAGACTGGAGAAAACTCTCGGGAAAGGGCAAACAGGTTGGTTTCATTGTTTTTTCTTTTAAATGCATTTCATGTTTAGTCGAGATATAAACCGCACGTTGATTCAAATTTATTTATATAGACGAGTGAGTCTCAGCGAATTTTAAATTATTGTACCTATACCTTTATACATGTGAGCATTTGAACGGCGAAAATCAAGGCCGTTTCATATTCAGCCGTGATTCAAACCATACTCCTCTGGTGGACACAGTATCAATTAGGGTCGCCGTGTCTCTCCAACGTTCAAGAACGAAAGGATTCAATTTTAAAAGCAGAAGTGAGCGCGAAGTTTTTCTATCCGATCGTTTGTTTTCGATCAGTTGTATAGGACTGTAATTAATGAATTGACAACAGGTGGCAGGAAAAACACAATTCCTTTTAAAATTCATGTACGTCACTCGGAGCGAATTTAAGGGCGGCGAGGAGGAGCGCCCCATTCGGCACTTTGCCAGCGACTTAACAGCAAAAATTCCTCGAGGAAGCGCCCAGATAGTATTAACGATCTCTCGTCGAAGCAAAACAAAGGAACGTTTTGCTCGGCGAAACTTCCGCGATAAATACAAATCTCACGAGCGCTTGAATTTACCGCGATAAAGCCCCGACATCTACACTTCTGGAATATTTATGTACGTCGGAATTCCCATTGTTGTAAACTTTGAAAGACATCGTGGGCGGCCGGTGAACCGACAATGAGAAAATTATTGATTACATGGATGCACCTCGTATTAAAACTGCATAATTTAGGCTAGGCACACACAGGTGGTTTTCTGTCGTACGATTTTTTAGTTGCAAAAAGCTAAGCGATTCTTATGACTTCCGTATATTGAAATAAAAAGGACGAAAGCATTTGCGGCTTCAAACCGACTTCAAAGTGCAACATTTAGTGGAAATTATAAAAAAAATACTTTTGCTAATGCTACCTATATGTTTGGGTTTCATTAGCCTTCTTCAGCGATCAATGGTATGTATAAGTAAATAATCATGTGATAGAAAATCGCTCGTGTGCACCCGGCCTTAATAATATAATAAAGTTTCCAAACTGGGAGGGAGGGAGGGTGTGGGTAATGTACCGGGCGCTTTCAGGTTTTGCGTTACACGTTGTCGAATGATATATCACGGGGTGGTATTTTCTCAAGGGTCTCTTTTGAAGGCGAAGAAACTAATGCCCGCTTTTTGTCTAAGTACGTTTTACGCCGGCCCTGCTGCTGCTTTCATTAAGCCTCCGAAACGCCGACGACGTCATTAGGCGTTATCGCAAAGAACGGGCGGCGGCGCGCCATTAATTTCGATCGGGGGGCGCAAAGTAGTTTAAAGTCGGCGGCGATCAAATCTGTGGGGGTCCAGCGAAACTCAAAATTTGTTGATTCAATCACTTTTAAAAACTATGTATTTTTGTTTCTTGGGAACATTTTCCCCTCCATAACAGACTCCAATTGCGTTATTATGTTATAAATTTAAT
Source organism: Dorcus parallelipipedus (assembly GCA_958336345.1). Taxonomy (NCBI): domain Eukaryota; kingdom Metazoa; phylum Arthropoda; class Insecta; order Coleoptera; family Lucanidae; genus Dorcus; species Dorcus parallelipipedus. The sequence continues at coordinate 36,860,795 of OY284480.1, forward strand.
GAAGGGGTTGTCGAAGTACGATAATTCTAAATTGAAAAATCGATTTAATTTTTGTAAGGTGGCTATATACGAGGTGCTATCCAAAAATTGCCTCGATTGCCTTTCATTTTTTTCTAAGTAATCGATTTGTGATATCCTTAAATTAGTGCTGGCAACGGTTAACCGATTTTGGATATTTTGGATATTCGCGGTGTACAGCATGTCACCCATGCAAATAGAGTTGCATAAAAAAATGTTTTCATTTACATTTACATTCAAGTTATGCAACTCTATTTGCATGAATGACATGCGGTACACGGCGAATATCCAAAATCGGTTAACCGTTGCCAGCACTACCTTAAATTGCGGGTTTACTGCACAATTTCAGCTGCGCATGTTTCAGAATTTACGCAATTTCAACTGCACAACATCATTTGCGCACCCAAAGAAATGGTCGCGTTCAGACGACCACAGCAGCTGAGTTACTAACTCAGCAATCGTTTGTGATTGGTCCACATTAAGATAATAGCCAATCACAAACGATTGCTGAGTCAGCAACTCAGCTGCTGTGGTCGTCTGAACGCGACCAATGTCAGAAGGCAATTGAATATTCGTGACTTAATTGTCAACGCGAGAGGTCGCTGCTAATTTCAACATGGCCGATAAAAGGGTGAACAACAATGAATTATTAAGCATAGAAATAGCATCCAATATTAAAACTTTGAAGTTGACATAACCTCTAAATTTGTTTACATTTCCCACAGAGCCAATGCGTACCGTCACAGCAGGGGAATGTTTCTCATTCTTTCAGTATAAAATACACAACTGTGAGTGAGCTATTGGCAGTAAATAAAAAGCTCTTACCAATAATTTTATTCTGTGAAATCCAATGTGTGATTCTAAACGTAAGTAAAACCACTGAAAATGGACATTCAATTTCGATGTGTAAATCACATCCGAAGCTGCTGACTTATTTACAATTCAACAAACGTTTACGAAACTGATAAATGATGCTACAAATAGCATAAGAATTAGTCATGACTCATGACACAAGTTATCACATTAATTTTCATTCGAAACTACTTATTAATACGCAAAATGAACAATTATCTGACTCCGGCAAGTCAGCTGTTCACGAATGCGTCCATGATATGCCTCTCGACCAATCAGACGCTGTGTCTGATCAAAACAAAGTCACAGGTTATGGGGAATTCAATAACTTGTATACCATACTCTTTCTATTTATCCGATTTCAATGGGTGAACAACATTGCATAACCTATATGTTACATGTACGTTTTGTGTCCATTTAATAGGTCTGTTCCAGCCAGAGTTCGTAACTAGTTCGGAACCGTTAAAAACAGTTGCCCACCGAAGTAATGACCGATTTTAACGGCGCCGGCAAATGTACAATTTTGATGACTGCATGCTTTTGACGGTTTCGAACTAGTTACAAACTATTGCTGGAACAGACCTAATATCAGTTGTTTTTCTTATTATTTTCTTTAAGTGTATGTAACTAATTCGTGAAATGTTGTTCACCCTTTTTATAGTATCAATGTTAACCACAAGAGGTCGCCTACTTTGTTTGGTTTCGGGAATGCGCATCCAAGTATCTAAGGATCGGAAAGTCTAAAAACGGGGACATACAGGGTTGCCATATTGGAAGAATGTCTCCTATTTTTAGTAGTAAAAAAATATCAAGTAATAATAGGTCTGTTCCTGCAGCAGTCCCTGACTGGTTCGAAACCGTCAGAAGTATGCGCCGATCAAAGTTTCACATTTAAGGCAGTTCTTGAAAGCGGTGATTAATTCGATGGGCGAATATATTTGACAGTTTCAAACTAGTCCGAACGTTGCAGGAACAGACCTAATAATAATAAAATATGAAAAACAGAAAAATGTAATCAGAAGAATCAAAAAATTAAAAAATGTGGTGTAGTGAAAAAAGTATGAAAAAGTGGCACAGTTAAGAAAGTGTGAAAACTAGAAAATTAAAAAATACAACGTATTTAAGAAGTAGGAAAAGTAGTAAAGTATGAAAAGTAGAAAATGCAAAAAAATTAACGTAATCCAATTCGAATATAAATAATTTGTATATTGTATGTGACCTTTTGGTTTCTTTGTTCAAGGGAGGAAACTTTAAAGATAAAAAAATTGTGCTGGCGAGGATCCAATTAGGGCTGAAACAGCTGTCCAGGGGATGCTCAAGGAATCCATTGCAATCAAAACCGACTTGCAACAAATTTTTAATTAGTATCTTCTTTTTAAAAATTGATACAGAAGTTGACATCAACAAATTTTGAAAACAACCCATTTTTTCTTCTTTGAGTTTTAAAATATCAGATATCGATACGTACAGTGCCGTTCATAAAGTTCGTATCAATTTCGTAAACATTTTTATTATTGACTTTTTCGCCAGTTTTTATGCGTAGTCAATAGAGATGTCGGCTTTATATGATGGGGGCAGGGGGTCAGTGTTTAACAATGCTACTTTAGCGAATCAATAAAATTTTTAACAATAAAGTTAATTTTTTAAATAATTATCTCATAATGACGATTCGATTTAATTTGTTAAAGTAAACAATTATGCATTCAAGTGCATTGAAAATTCCCCAAATAATTTTTCTTACAACATCAATAGCAAAGGACGTTGCCACTGATTGAGTTTTATTAATTATTAATTTAATATAAAAACTTGCGAGGTTGAAATGGAATATGAGTTTCCCAAAAACGCACATAACTAAACATTAAACAAGTTAAATTATTTGTACACACACAATAACTATCAAATATGGACTTTCAATGACTAACTACAGTTTCTTTTCTATACCTGTCGGTGACAAAATTCTAGGGTTTCTGTTGAACCCTGCCTTTATCATTAAATGTAGAATAAAAATATTCGAAGTTTCCTAACATTCAGGTAACAGGTACCAACATCAGAAACATTTGACAGGTATTATAGATAAAAAAAGGAATATACTGCTATAGCTTTCGACCAAGCCGCTTGGTACGAAATGTTTATGAACGAACACAAAACACGTTTTTTTTTTCATCTCGTGAGCGTCGCCCTGACAAGCTGTATCATAGATAATAGATCTCTCGAGATAGGATCGAATGGACGTTCTAAAAATAGTTTGTTAAACACTCAATAGATGTCACTTGTAAACACAAATTCGTAAGGTTACTGTATTGACAAGGTAGCGCCAACTTTCTATTTCTTTTAATTTGGGGTCAATCAAATTCATTCATAAACTCCTTAGCAACAGTAACTTGTTATGTATATATCCTTTTTCTTCTTAGCATTTTATCGCATCCTAAACGCGTCCTTTTTAATTTGGGGGGATGATAATGGCGGTCCCTTCTAAATACAGTAACTCTACAAATTCGTACCGTCACTAAACAAATACAGTACCGTAATCAGCCGCCACTTTAGTGCAAAATATTCGCGGGAAATTTAAATGTCTAACGCTAATAACGACACACTTGGGGATTTTAACCTTTTGTTTGACAGGTGTTAAGTTTGATTAAACTTACCGGAAAGAAAATCACTAGAAAAGTCGGCCATTTTAGTGCAAATACGTGGTGGTTTCTTTGTCTTACACATTAAGCGTATGGATTGCGGTACTGTATTTATTTAGTGACTGTACAAATTCGTACCGTCACTAAATAAGTACAGTACCGCAATCAGCCGCCATTTTAGTGCAAAATGTTGGCGGGAAATTTAAATGTCTAACGCTAACAACCAGACACTCGGGCATTTTAAACTTTTATTTTACAGGCGTTAAATTTGATTAAACGTGCCGGAAAGAAAATCACTAGAAAAGTCAGCCATTTAAACTTACCGGAAAGAAAATCTGCCATTTAAATTTGCCGGAAAGAAAATCACTAGAAAAGTCGGTCATTTTAGAACAAAAACGTGGTTTCTTTATCTTACACATTAAGCCTGAACGGTCCAGTGGTAAGAGGACCGGCCTTGCAATCGCATGGTCGCGGGTTCGAACCGCACTCGGGATTTTTCTCGGGGGTGGTCGGTATCGACTTTGGCTGTCTAAAGTCAGTGTCGGGGATAAAATTCGACACTGCTTCCCCTTAAAACGGCGAGAAGGTTGGAAGTAACAAAGCCATAGAACACTTTACACACATTCAAATACACTCCCGCTCCTGAGGTCCTGACAAGTCTTTGACTTAGGACCCCGTTGGACAACCACCACAGATAAAAAAAAAGCATATGGATTGCAGACATTTGCCGTACAAATTCGAAAACTGAACGTTTGTCACAAACCATTTGCTAATTCTGACGAGCGTCTGGCTGCAGATCCACCTACAGCCAATCAGAACAAGGATAGGTCAAATTACCAATCAGAAGCGTATACCACGCTCTAGCCAATTAGAATAAGGCAAAGTAATTCAAATTTTTGAATTCAAACTTAGGAATGCAGTTTCAATAATAGTGGTGTGATTCATATTAAACGGTACTATTGAGCTGGTGAACTAAAAGAACGTTTTAGCTTAAAGCTGGAGAAAGAAATACAGCAATGAATGAAAATACTTTTATTTATCATGTTTGTGGCTCAATATATAAGTCAAATATAACTAATTTTAAATACTTCAACAAAAATAACATTGTGGAAAATGTTGTCAGCAAAATAAAAAGTTTAGAAACTAATTGTGATTTTAGGTACATTTACAAAATTTGAAAAATTAGAAAATGAAAATTTAGAACGCCATTTCGATGTCGATCATAATGTTAAACAAGACGTTACATTTTGGCAGTATTGATGTACCATTGGCGACAGAAAAAATGAGGACAATTCTTAGCAGTGATTTTAACGTTTTTTTACTAATGTAAGTGAAACTTCTAATTCAGTTTGCAGTCGTTTCCATAGCAATATGTTTAATATAATTTTAATCAAATATGGCATTATCGAAGATAATCATGCTAACATCCTATGTTCCGGATTGAAAACTGCTACTACCTGCGACAGTATGTATATCACAACTGATGATGCTGCAGAACAAGACAGTGTTGTACAAGAAGTTACTAATTGGACTATTAATTCTGATGAAAGTAATTATACTGTGAAAAAAATTAACTTGATTAGCAGCCATGAATGTAAATTGAAATGTGTTATATGTGAATGTTGCGTGCACGTATATTCTTGTACATGCACAGATTATTTAATACATGCTATTGTATGTAAACACATACATAAAGTAGGTATTATTTATTATTATTAACAATTAAAAGGTATAGGTATCCACAAGTAACGAAGTTCTCAATAATTAAGACAAAGAGGAAATTCAAATGCCTTTAAAAACTTTAAAAAGAAATAATAATTTACAAACAGTACACACAGAAATTAATAATAACATTACTGAGGTTTCAGAATATTGTAAAAATAGTAAAAATTACGACTTATTATCTAAGATAAGCAATTACTTAAAATTAATGAATAAAATGGTTAACAGGGTCCAGCATTCATGCAAGACAAATCAAAAAATAATCATCAATAATAAATAAATAAGAAAATTGATTTTCAACCTAGGTAATTTATATAAATTATAAATATAAATGTGTTCCATATAAATTTACTGGAAAATTCAATTTACAAACACTGAACATCAGCTTTCATCGTCTGATCATTATATTATTCTTTCAAACTTCTATGTATTTAGAATGCATACTCAGGACTTAATCGTTTACCAGCAAATTTATATGGAACTCACCATAGGTACAGTGCTCGGCATTAGAAATAAAACGTTCTGCCAACCCAAAGCCTAACTAGCACTCAGAGCCTCACTTCTGTTGAAAAATTCTAATAAATTCTGCCTTGATAATATGATCATATTTACTCTTTATCAATAAGATTCATTATTTTCGAACAAGATTGTGGTTTTTTGGTTAGTTTTTAATGTCTGTCTAGGTGTTCTTTTTTTATATTTGCACCCTACCTAGATACTTTAACACCTAGAGAAAAACTGTAAATACAAAAGTTGTAGGGATTTATATGTATTATTTTTTAGAGTTTTCAAGCTCCTAAAGTAAACCTACAATAGCCAGTGCTATTGATGCCATTCTTGAAATATAACACAGTATCCACCCTGACCCGATGTTCAAATGAATATTACGATTGGCATCCCAGTAAACATGAAACATCCACGTGACATCACAGAAAGTCGAAAAGCATTCACACTTGTAACGTTTTTCTGTGACGTGAATATGATATCGCTGTGATATCTACGTAATCAGTTCTGTAGGAATAAAATTTAAAAACACTCCAGAAAGCCTCATGCACAATGAGGTAGAAATAATAATAATAGTAATAATAATAACATAATATATACATTATATAATTAATTTTGCTAATATGTTAGTCACAGAAGCCGGACATTTAACGTGAAAATGCCGTTATTTTCACCATTTGCTTACATCAGGATGATGTTATTTTGTTTACTGGGATTGGATATCATATTTTTAATTGCTGTAAGTAAAAATAATAATATTAATACAAAAGAAACATAGAGTATGGTATAAAAGCCAGGTTGAGTTTCTGCTGGTTTAAGGATCTCCGAGTTCTAACTGGTAGCATGCTGTAAAATATCTAACACGATTTGCTGTGTCGGTGCAAAATCCATATTCATGACATAACAGCTGATCTTGTGTACACTAAAAATTTACACGTTTTAATCATAATGTTAAAGAATGAGTTTAAACTTTAAAATATTGCGCCCTGACTTACGTGTCAAATTATTAACTTCCAAAGTAAAAGCGAGGTTATGAGCACCATGACGGCCTGATTACGGCTACCAGTACCAGTTACCATATTATTTTTAAAGATTCCCTAAGTTTTAAACCTTATTTTGTTTCACCAGCTTAATTAGTGTCTTTTAATGTGAACCACACCACTATTGGAAGTGTATTCGTAAGTTTGAATTCGAAAATTTGAATTACTTTGTCCTATTCTAATTGGCCACAGTGTATTATAATGTGATTGGTAATTTGAGCTATCCTTGTTCTGATTGGCTGTAGGGGGATCTGCAGCTAGACGCTCGTCTAATTCTGAAGCTCAATTGGCTCATTTACCGTTAGATGTCGCTTTTTAAGTAACAAAGAAGAAGTTTAAAGTGTGGCCAGGACACGATAATGTGACGTACGGTTATAATATACTGTTAATTCTCCTTTTGAACTTTGCATCCCACCTCTTAGTTGTAGAATTTGTTTAAATGTTACTTATACTTACAGGTTTCGGTTTTCCACTCTGCCATTGTAACAGTAGCGCCACCACATATTTGGTGAGCTATCTCCAAACTAAACCGAGTTTGTCTCCAAATTGGGGCGTCACATTTAGTACATTTTATTAGCCATCTGTCTAGTTCTATTTTATCTGTGGCTGTATGCGGCAGTTTATAATAATAAAGGCTCAAAAGACTTTCAGCCATGTGCGGACTTGTCTGACGTTAATTTTTTCGTTTATTTGAAATTTTTAGTGCTGGCAACGGTTAACCGATTTTGGATATTTTGGATATTCGCGGTGTACAGCATGTCACTCATGCAAATAGAGTTGCTTAAAAAAAGTGTTTTCATTTACATTTACATTCAAGTTATGCAACTCTATTTGCATGAGTGACATGCTGTACACTGCGAATATCCAAAATCGGTTAACCGTTGCCAGCACTAGAAATTTTAATTTAAAAAAAAGGGGCTGGGAACTCTCCTCTTGTTACCTGTATACATTTGACTTTCACAAATTCCAATCGATGATGATTATTCCGGCCATTTGATTCTTTTTGAATATATATAAAAAATAACGTAGAGCCGCTATATAAAAACAAAGCGATAATTTCTATTTGTTTCAGGTCTGGTTAAGCTAGGGGTTCACTGCGTGACCGGCAAAAAAGTCGCCATCAAAATCATCAACAGAGAAAAGCTGAGCGAAAGCGTTCTGATGAAGGTAAAGCTGCAGACAAAGAAAAATGAAAAACCGATCCGCATCATTAGCCTAAAAGCTAACGATGACGATTTTGTGTGATGTTGGCTCATTTCGTTGCCATGGTGAAAAATCGGCCAGAGACCAGAAGCTCCCGTTGCGTTTGTTTTATTTATTATTCGCTTCGCGGCGTTCAATTAAGTCCTTCGTTGTTTCTTTTACGAATTGTGTTAGTGGCGAACGTAATCTTGTTGTTCTGCTTGCTTCCAAGAGCGATGAATTACGTCGTCGAAATTGTTACTTCGTTCGTATATTTTTTAGAACATTAGGTACATTTTTCATCAATACTTTGATGGGCAACAATCAATTATTAATAATTAATGCAAACTTGTAAGTTACCTCCTTTATTTTTTGATCGTGCGGTAGAAATTCGACTACCTACCCCTAAAACTGTTGTTTCCGTAAATTGGCCAAATTACTTAAAGATCATTAAATCTCGTTCGGATTACGTAATATGATCTGCGCCCGCTGAAACTGATTGATTTATTTTGCAGGTCGAACGAGAAATTGCGATTATGAAGCTCATAGATCATCCCCACGTGCTAGGGCTGTCGGATGTGTACGAGAACAAGAAATATCTGTAAGTCTCCTTTTCCCGTCTCGTTTTCTTTCGCCATCCCTCTCGCGCCGAAAACGCAAAGCAAAAAATGAAAAACCGGCGTTGTTCGGGGGTGCGCCGATTTCACCCCCAATGAATATGAAAAAAGGCACCACGACGGCTGATTTCCACCACGTTGTCTGTCTGTTTGCGAAAAATTTCACGCGATTTAAATGCGCACGCAAGAAAAAGTTTCCACCACGTTCGTTTTGTGAAATTCATGCATGGACCGAACGTGGAAACAATTTTCAATTCAACATTCAACGTCAAGTTTATTTGTAGTATACAAGGCAGTGATAGAAACGAATTGAAAACAAAACAGAAAACGTGTACAGAATGAATCTACATTTCATTTCCATTTTTTTTTTTGTATTCAAATGTATTTTTGATCTCCCCTATTTTTTTTGTTACAAAACAAGTACGTACTTTTGCAACTGTGTTTCTGTTGCAGATATTTAGTTTTAGAACACGTTTCCGGCGGCGAATTATTCGACTACCTAGTTAAGAAAGGCAGGCTCACCCCCAAAGAAGCCAGAAGATTTTTTAGACAAATAATCTCCGCCCTGGATTTCTGTCACAGCCATTCTATATGGTAAGCCCGTTTACAGGAAAAATGTTTGATTTTTTAACGACGCAAATTGGTCGTGATGGTGGGGGGGTCGGGGGTCGGGGTAACTAATCCCCGATACAACGACGCCCGGAATTCCGCGAGCATCCGGAGCTCGTGCGAGATTTGATTTGAGACTCGCCGGGAAATTTATACCTCACCACATGACGTTGTTGCCGGATTTAAATCCGATGCACGTCCGCCGAAATATTTATAGGGGGGCCGCGCGCACTTTGGGGGAATCTTGCGTACGTCGTGCAGGTGATATATGTTGCGATTTAAACGTTCCTCTTTGAAATGGTGTGACACGAGACAATAAAAAAAAAAGGACGACGACGCCTCCTGATTTACGCGATCCCCTTTTTATGGGCACACCTTAATTTGATTCACATCAGACGAGTAGATTCGGCACAATCAGAACGAGATGTGGACGCGCGAATAAAGATGAATAAAAGATTTGGGGGCGGGGGGGGGGGGGAGAAGTAACGAAAGAAGTGTGTCAGTGTTGAGATTCGATGGGGATCAGGGGGATGGAAATTTTTTAAGGGTGTTTTGTAGCCATAGGGACCTAAAACCGGAAAATCTGCTGCTGGATGAGAAGAACAATATAAAAGTGGCGGACTTCGGAATGGCGTCGCTGCAACCCATGGGCTCCATGCTCGAGACGAGCTGCGGCTCACCCCATTACGCCTGCCCCGAAGTTATAAGGGTGAGTTTGTGTATTCAGCTTTTGTTAAGGCATTTTCCGATACCGCGTGACTATGCAGATGCTGGCGATTAAAGTTCAACGACCAATCAATAGCCAACATAAAAAAAAAATTCTCTTCATATTTGCATTTTGATTTATTCTCGGCAAATAATTAAATTTTCGTTAGTAAAGGGGATTCTAATTTTAGGGAGAAAAATACGATGGTAGAAAAGCGGACGTCTGGTCCTGCGGTGTGATATTATACGCCCTGTTAGTAGGGGCGCTGCCCTTCGACGATGACAACCTCAGGCAACTCCTCGAGAAAGTGAAACGGGGCGTCTTTCACATCCCTCACTTCGTGCCGCCGGACTGCCAGAGTCTTCTCCGGGGCATGATCGAGGTCAACCCCGAAAAAAGGCTGACGGTGCGTATAAAAACTTTTTAATAATTTCAAACTTTGCGGAGTGATTTCCCCCCAGACTTTGCTTTGGTAATGCGAGAGGACCCCCTGGGGGTGGAGGAGTTGTTATTGTTAGGGCGCAATGCAGAATAATTCAGTTTATCGTTCTCCGCTCGCGCTTTGACAATAAATGTTGTTTCAGTTGGGGGAGATAAACAAGCATCCTTGGGTGACGGCGGGAGGAAAGGGGGAATTGGAATTGGAGCTGCCTATGATGGAGGTGGTGCAGACGCACGTTTTGCCTTCTATAGAAGCGGTGGATCCTGACGTGCTTCAAGCTATCTGCAGTTTAGGGTGTTTCAAAGAAAGGGAGAAACTCATACAACATCTTCTTAGTCCCAAGTAAGATTAATAAATTATTTGTGTCACATTAACATCGACGGGATGTCCCTTCGAGGCTTCTTTTTTTTTTCAAAGTTGGTCTCTTTTTTAATTAATTTTTCAAAGTGTCGATTATTTCAAACGGCGGGCGTCTTTGAAGAGTATACCGAGCCCCGGAATTCAATCTATATTCCTCCCGGAGCATTCGTTTGGCACGAGTCGTAAGCCCAGTGACACAGATAATCTCCGTTACTGGAAATTACCCCGTTCCGACTAAGACGGGCGCTCTCGTTCGATCGATAGATTAGCCGAGATTTCGATTGACCTCGACGACAGGTCTCTCGTCCGCGCAAAGTAATTCCACCCCCGCGCCAACCCGTGAAATTAACTGACAATTGAATTCCGGCGCGGGCTAATCCCCAACTTTTAATTACTTTCGCCAGAAGCTGTTTATTCGAAAGACACGAAAGCTGTGAAGAACTAAGCCCTGTTTTTCAGCCACAACACCGAGAAGGTCATCTACTTCCTCTTGCTGGATAGGAAGAGGAGAAGGCCCGCGTTCGAAGACGACACCGATTCTCTCCTGCGAATAAGAACCGATACCTCGGATCCACCCCGAAAACGAATAGACACGTGTAGGGTGAACGGTCAAAACTCGTTGCAGTTCGGTCAAATCAGCGAAGGCTCGCCGTTAACACCTAGGAGATCACACTATAAGTAATATAAGGGTAACTCTTTGTTGGTTGTTGGAAACTTCATGCCTGCTTTGTTCAGAAGGCCTCACACACGAAGAAGCCCGTCAACCGGAAGCACTCACAGCAGTTTGAGCATCCACTCGCCGACGAGATCGTCCGGGGCTTCAAGTCCGGTACTGTTCAACAACACAACCCCAACCAACACGCACGGTCAGACACATCCGGCTTTCGCTTTTCCTCTCGAATTTACCTTGAGCTTCTTTCAGTTGGTCTATCTTCACCCGTTAATCAAAGACCACCATCGACTCATCACAGTCACAGAAGTTCCGCGCACGTGACGTCGAACACGCATGTAACAGTAACACCCCCACCGGCTACCCCAACGCACCACCGTGCCAACAGTAGCGGTGGGACGTCAGGACCGTCCTTGCTGTCGACTCTAACGTCGCCCGATAGTGACACCACTAGCTTAGTTTCAGGCCCCGCGATTTTAACACCCATGACACCGCCTGGCTCTCCTCACTCCAGCACGACGGGCCACCACTGGAGATCCAGGCTCACCACGATCAAGAACAGCTTCCTGGGCTCGCCGAGGTTCCACCGGAGAAAGCTGCAAGGTGCGTCGCTTTAGTAACCACCACCAAATTAAAAAAAAAAATCTAGAAACAAGTCTAGGTGAAATAAAGTACACAAACTAATAACAACATTAAAAAATCTGTCGATTAATTATTTAAAAAAAAATAACTAACAAAACAAGTAGGAATGTAAACAAATAGTTGGACGAATAGAAAATAAAAGATTAAACTTGAACTTGATACTTATCCATCAATTACATTTCAAAGAGAATGCGAAGATACCTAAACGAGAGACGATCGAAGAAAAAAGAGACAATGAATGCAAATGTAAGTAAACAGTTGGACGAATAACTGTTCTAACAAAATTTCTTCTTAGCATCCTCTGAAGAGGTCCACCTCACGCCGGAATCGTCGCCGGAATTGACCAAGAAGTCCTGGTTTGGCAGCCTGATGACGACGGAGAAGGACGAAACGTTCACGATCCTGGTCAAGGGGAAACCACTGGCGACGGTGAAGGCGGATTTGATACACGCTTTCCTCTCGGTAAGTACTACTTAAGATTCCAGTTGACCATTTAGTTGTGGCCCATAGATCACACAGTTGATGAATGTTAGAACATTTGTTTACTTTTAACAGTTGATGTTTCTGCAGATAGCCGAATTGAGCCACTCAGTCTCGAGCCCCATGTCGTTCCGGGTGGAGTACAAGAGGGCGTCGACGGGGCCGGCCATGTTCCAGAGGCAGGTGCGGTTTCAAGTCGACATATCCACGATAACGAAGCAGACCAGTGATAACTCTAAAGAGCACCTATATGCTATTACGTTCACACTATTGTCAGGTAAGAACGTTTTGAGTATCTATAACCAAAGGTTTCCTTTTGGCTACCTTCCAAGAACTAGTGCTGGCAACGGTTAACCGATTTTGGATATTTTGGATATTCGCGGTGTACAGCATGTCACTCATGCAAATAGAGTTGCATAAAAAAAATGTTTTCATTTACATTTACATTCAAGTTATGCAACTGTAATTGCATGAGTGACATGCTGTACACTGCGAATATCCAAAATCGGTTAACCGTTGCCAGCACTACCGAGAACGTCTGTAGAAGCCAAGGTCAAGATCTAATCGTTGAGACTGCTTTAGTGAAAAGGAAGAAAGTGGAGGCCAAAAGGAAAACGTCTTGTCTGTTATTAAAAAGCTATTAGTTGAGAGTGTGTTGGTGTTCCAGGCAACATAAGAAGATTCAGACGGGTTTGCGAACACATTCAGGCGCAGGTGTGTACAAGAAGGCCTCCCCCTAGCCCTCGGGCGCAAAGAAAGTTTACCACTGAGCTTAGCGAAAGCTCGAGTTGCGGCTCTGATTCGAGCGAGCTATATTTGAATACTAGGCAGGTAAATACGGTGTCCTAGCACTCTCTTCCTCTATTCCCCATTTGTCTTTTCCTTGTTAATTTATTCCACTCCCGGAATTCCCAAGTTTTTCATTAATCTGTCGGAATTTGGTGCATTTTCGTTAATTCATACTATACATTAGTGCTTGCAACGGTTAACCGATTTTGGATATTCGCAGTGTACAGCATGTCACTCTTGCAAATAGAGTTGCATAACTTGAATATAAATGTAAATGAAAACATTTTTATTATGCAACTCTATTTGCATGAGTGACATGCTGTACACCGCGAATATCCAAAATATCCAAAATCGGTTAACCGTTGCCCAGCACTACTATACATGGATATTTTATTCCACTCCTTAACCAACTACGTATGGGATTCCAACATAAACCAAAATCCAGCACTTTTTCACATGCCACATTTATGTAACAATCCATTTAATGGAATTTGTATTTGTGTAGCTGAATGTCCTTCAATTGGAAGGTAGTGATCTCGAGAGCGAATGCAGCGTCTTCGACGTCAGAACGGCGACGCGAGAAGTCAGCCGGCGGGCGTCCACCAACAACAACACAGAGACCATCGAACCGACGCCTTCGACGCCGAAGGCGGTTCGATCCAGCTCTGAGAACACCGACTCCTGCGAGAAGACCTGCATCACGACGATGTCCGGCAGCTCGATTGCATAATACCTAGGACCTTATTGCAATTTCGTTTGCAGTGCTTTTTACGTTTGGAAGGGCGTTGTTGTAAGAAGTACAAAGTCGAAAGTAAGACGTAATTTAAGGGCTCTCGGCGCGCAAGTGATCTTAACAGGAAATTATTTGTTCGTTTGGATTTGAAAATAAATTTTAGTTTACGGACGCCTATACATAAACTACGAACTAGACTACATCATGTAAATAATTTCTTGTTAAAGAGGAACCCAAAATTATTTCGTCAAAGACGTATTCTTATTAAACTTTTATGCTTGCGTCGGTTTTTAAAAACAAATAGTTGTTTTCGTTTTGCCACAAATCTCAAAACACATAAGACTTGTTCGGGTTCCCGTGAGGACAGGTGCAGAACCGCCAGGAGCATGCGCATACCAAAAAAATGCTGTTGTGCGCATGCTCCTGGACGTTCTAGGACTGTCCTGGCGAAAACCCGAACAAATATCGACGTAATGCCTATTGGCACGAGCAAATGATATTCTGATTCTCATTGGTTGCTATTCATTCAAACTCATTTGTTCGTGCCAATAGGAATGACATTTATGTGAACTGAGTTGAGATTTGTGGCAAAAGGAAAACCGCTGATAACTCACAGGCAGAACCATCGTTTAGAGTCGCGCGCAACAGAATCACAAGAAGCAACATAATTAAGATTCTGGTTAGGTAATAAATGTGTTCCTTGATTCAAATTAAGACGCTATGTACATAAACGCTGCTGTAATCTTATTGGTAATAAAGTAACTCGCTTATGTGACGTTCCAAGGATTTCATAAATAAATGTGCGGGGTAACGTAAATTCAAAGTTGCATTTGCATGGAAATCAACAAAAATTCTTAATAATAATTGCGAGCAGGAAACGCACAATAATTTCGTAATTTATCCTCTAAACGTCCTATGCTTTCGATATCCCTTAACTAGTTGCTCTCCTTTAATTTATTCATTGGCCTAACGAATGGGGATGCAGGGGGTGCAACTGTATCAGAGCGCACCAATTTAAAGAGCACCAAAGACATGCCTGGGCCCAGTACACGTTAAGTTTAGCGTCATATTAAGCATCCGCAATTTGTAGAATAAAAAGAGGAGGCGTCACACTCTAACATCAAAGATCTCATAAACATAAAACTAATCAAAACCATTTCGTTCAAAACTGACTAAAATACTGCAAGAAGTATTTTACTTTGAAATGTTCGTAACTAAGTGTGTATTCGAGCGCCTGCCGGGGCCCAGAATGCAATGAGGAGGAACTTCGACGCAGGATATATAGAAAACACTGAGAAATGTCGTCCAAAACCTAATGCGAGATGTCCGCAGAAATTTGCGTCTTTGGAAGACCACGGCCCTCAGTATTTAATTTAAGTTTATAAATAAAATTAATTATTAATTATAATAAAACTTATTAGACCCACAGGTCAAATGGGAAGCAATGGCTGCAATCTGCTCCAGGGTTAACAAATCTTATTATGCAATACTTAGAATGAAATCTTATTTCGGCTCAAAATTTTTGATAAATATAAATTGCATGGGGTTCTTCTTCGCACACCATAAGATTATTTATTATTCAGTTGTTATTACCTAGGCGTCTTGAATTTTGTTTAATCTATTATTAGATTTGTGTTAATAATTTGTCGTTGATTTGTTTCTCATTGAACCCTGCACACAAAACGAAGTTATAATAATTAAAAAAAAACAGATTATGAATGTGTGATTATTGATTATGTATAACGTTGTATTCACCATAAAACAATTAAAGTCAACACTTTTTTTGTTTCTAGCCTGAACTCATGTGTCGCACGAGGGGTCTAACGCGATTGGTTCTCGAGTTAAAAGTAAAATAAGGTCACAGTCTAAGGTCCCGAGAGTGCTGAATGTTGCACACTTCGTCACTTAGACTGTGACGTAGTTACTAGAATTGAGTAAAGTCACGGTCGTGTACATTGATTATCGAAATTTCAAATTCTCCAGTAAATCCTAATCTGAATTCATTTGTTCTCTTGCAGTAATTGTTCAGGAAAAGCGAACGCCGTTCGCGACGAGCGTACTTTTCGCCAATAAGCCGAACTCGTTCGTTTTTTTTATTACGGAACACCCGGTATCGTTTTTTCTATCGAAGTTTTGAATTCCCCGGTAAATTCTAGCCTGGATTCATGCGTCGCACGAGGGGTCTAACGCGATTGGTTCTCGAGTTAAAAGTAAAACAAGGTCACAGTCTAAGGTCCCGAGAGTGCTGGATGTTGGACACTTCGTCATTTAGACTGTGACGTAGTTACCAGAATTGAGTAAAATCACGGTCGTGTACATTGATTATCGAAATTTCAAATTCTCCAGTAAATCCTAATCTGAATTCATTTGTTCCCTTGCAGTAATTGTTCAGGAAAAGCCAACGCCGTTCGCGACAAGCGTACTTTTCGCCAATAAGCCGAACTCGTTCGTTTTTTTATTACGGAACACCCGGTATCGTTTTTTCTATCGAAGTTTTGAATTCCCCGGTAAATTCTAGCCTGGATTCATGCGTCGCACGAGGGGTCTAACGCGATTGGTTCTCGAGTTAAAAGTAAAACGAGGTCACAGTCTAAGGTCCCGAGAGTGCTGGATGTTGGACACTTCGTCACTTAGACTGTGACGTAGTTACCAGAATTGAGTAAAGTCACGGTCGTGTACATTGATTATCGAAATTTCAAATTCTCCAGTAAATCCTAATCTGAATTCATTTGTTCCCTTGCAGTAATTGTTCAGGAAAAGCCAACGCCGTTCGCGACGAGCGTACTTTTCGCCAATAAGCCGAACTCGTTCGTTTTTTTATTACGGAACACCCGGTATCGTTTTTTCTATCGAAGTTTTGAATTCCCCGGTAAATTCTAGCCTGGATTCATGCGTCGCACGAGGGGTCTAACGTGATTGGTTCTCGAGTTAAAACAAAAACGAGGTCACAGTCTAAAGTCCTGAGAGCTCTGGATGTTGCACACTTCGTCACTTAGACTGTGACTTAAATGCAGAATTCAGTAAAATCACAGTCTAGGGCCCCCGGGTGACTGACGATTGTTACCAGGTATAAGAACAGCATAAAACAAACAATATTTAAGATGACAAAAGGAGGCAAGGCTGGGTTACACTTTTATTGTGGACGATTTACGAGAACAACTAAATTTTAGTTTGTGTTTTTTCAAAGACTTTTTGTCACTTAGTCTGAAGGTGCCTAGGAGAGATTCATTCTTTCCTATTTAGATGGCTTCATTTTTATATCTTCTATTATTATAGATTTTATCTAATATTGCTTGTCGAGAAGTAACTCTTCCTGTATCAAATATATCATCGACCATATCATTCTGCAACTTAGCTTGTCAAGAATAAACTCATCGTGTATCAAAAACGTTAGCAAATGTTGCATTTCATTCTGCAATACACCTTATCAAAGACATACTTACTTATCGCCTCTTCAAACATCGTATTAAAAAAGTGAGCACAGTTGAATATAAGAAAAAAGTTTTTTCAAAACGCACAATTGTTTTCAGCTATTAGCGGTAAACAAATTACAACAAAGGACTGGAAGACAATAAAATAGAACGATCGAGAAACTAAATAAATAAATAGGACGTTCAAGAAAAAAATGAGTAAAACAAAAACAAATTATACTAACCAAATATTTCATTCGTAAACAGCTCTAATTTATTCAAAAGACGTCGACTGTACAAATAAAATGAAAGTGACTTTCAATTTATTTTTAATGGCAGACTAAATTTATTGCTACATTTTTCATATCTACTGATAATGAAAGAATGAAAATTGAAGTAAAGGAATCTATGATAAATAAAGGTGTTCGGCAACCGCCTTGTTGAAATTAACCCCAGAATGTATTACACGAAAAATTAACAAACAAGGGAGCTCAAGAAGTAGAAGCCAAATTATTACTTATACAATTGATCAAAAATAAAGAGAATTGTACTGGAAGAAATTAAAGCAAATGTGGAAGAGATACAAGAAAAACTTAAATAAAAATCTTTGTGTTTGAAAAGTTAAAAGTAAAAAGAACCACGGCAACACATTAGTAAAAAAAAACAATATGAAAGAAGTAGCTCAAGAAATAAAAATGAAAACTTGATCATAATATAATACGAGGGTTAATCTACATTCTACATAGTTAACCGGATCGTAAATGCAAGAACGTATTTTGAAATTCAAAACAATGACTGGTATTATTTTCCATTGGAGAAAAGAATCAAATGTTCAATAAAGAATGATAACAATTACAATTAATTTATATTTAAATTGAATGCAACCGTTCTAATGCATTCTGTGAATATTCATGGTTCATTCAGTATTCAGTTCTTTTACTCCTGTATTAATTTTTAATGTACGTATGTCGTTTATATTTATCTAAATAATTATGTATATTATATTACCTACCTAGTTTGAAATATATTTTTGTCATTGTGAATAATAGGTTCCATTAAAAATGATGGAATCAATTTATTGAATGCTGTTGTAGAATCACATAGCTAATGATGACGCGACTTTTAAAATCAAAAAATAAATTAAAAACTCCATACGCATCAGACATCAGAGAACTTCTTGAATGTGTCAACTTCAAATTACTAAACAGTTACTGGGTGAACAAACACAAACACGTGGTAAATTACAATATTCCTCAAATCAGTAACTTTAGCTTCGAGTGCAAAAACTATTTTATATTGTGTACGAGGATCGGTCAACAAGTTGTTATGAATTTCCTGGTACATGAAACGCAACTATTGTGTCATTGAATTTTAAGTTGAATTTCATGATTTTTACGTTACGTGATGGACCTAAGTTTCGGTTGTCAATTTTTTAACGACCGTCAACAACTCAAGAACCGTTCACGTTAGCCCTTTGATGTGATGTATGATTCAGACTAAAAGTATATAAACGTAGTATACTTTGTAGTTTTTTATTCTTGTTAATCTTTTCCTTTGAGGGTCATCATGACATCATCACCATTTCCTAATTCCTCCTTGCCTATAGGTCTGTGTATTTGGACCCTTAATTAATTATTGACGTTAAAAAGTATAACACAAAATTATTGTGCAACTGCTTGCATGCGCTTCAAAAAAAAAAAAAACATTGCAAACCTGCCCCAAACATGCACGCCTTCGAAGTCACACGCATTACATACATACTCTCAAGGGGCTTACGATTTTGCTCAAATGTAAATTAAAGAAATTGAAATAATTAGGTCCCACATAAAACAGCAAAAATTGGAGGACACAAGTATTAAGGCGGACGGAAAACGTGTCTTGAAAGGCGTGCAAGTTTCGGCGTTGCAAATTTATGTGTGCGAAAGAATTAACAAACAAAACAAAAAACAAACTGTGTGTACATAAACGCTGAGTTATAATAACTACGATATTTTTAAGAGATAAGAGGAACAAGTACGGTCGTGCAAAATAAGTAAGAAGTACTAAAAGAAATTATCTTTTTTCATTTTAAAAACAACTACCTGAACCCTAACGTCCACTTGGAAACATGAAAATTATTTTTCTCTTGTATTCTTACGTTCTTATTTTATGTATGATTCATGTAGCTACAGGGTTTTCAACCACGTAGAAGTCCCACGTGATCACCCAAATTAGGCAACCAAACTTACACTTATGGTAACACATAAAATCAGATACTAGGAAAATCAGTAATGTAATAGAATTAATTTTGTTAGAAAAAGTAAAGAAAGCACAGTTTTAACAGAACGTTCTATAATGTATCATAGAGGAATTAAAACAAATGCAAACTTAATGTTTGTTATAAACATAAGTCGTCGTGATTACGAATCTGCTAATCTGCGCGAAACAAATTTTCATAGGGTGACGTGGGACTTGAAAACCCCGTATCAATCATAGTTTAAAAAAATATTATATAACATTATATATTTTTATTTCATACTATGTGATTGATTGAGAATTTGAAATAAAAACTTCTTACTTCTTATGTCGACTGCTTGATACTACTTTTCTGCCATACAGCCGGTTCATCAATCAGTGGGCTACGTAAATTGTGAACGCGCTGTATCGCAAGTGATCTTATAGAAACTAAACTTGCCGGCCATATTACGATTATATTAGTATCGTTACATAAAATTAATTAATTATAGTTAATGGATAATAATCAATTACCTAATAAGACGTATGCATATACAGCGTAACTATTGAATATACAGTATGTCCTATTAAAGTCAAACTCGTATCCACGCTACGTACTATACCTGCTGATTTTTTGGGCGTTATATTTTTTAAATGGTAGTTCACTTTACGAATTAATCAATGAATTGTTTCTATTGTTGTGACATATCAGATTCGCTCAAGGCCCGTTGATTTGCCTGATGTTGTTTTCAATTTCTCCACCGTGCCGAACAAGAGCAGCACTGTAAATTTGTATCAAACATTTCGAGAAGTTTTTTATGGCGGGAATCGACGTCTTAATTTTATTTTTTTTTAGGTCAGTGCCGACTCACCCTTACTATTTATTGATAATAATTTTTCGTAGCAACAATCTCGTCAGAAGAAATTTCTGAATGACAAAGTGAAGTTAGGATAAATTAAAGAAATTGTATATAATGCGCAATATATGTAAATTACTTATGTATATTCACGTTGTTTATTTATTATTATTATTAATTATTACTGATATTATTATCGCTGCACCTATATGTTAGTGTTATGGTTAATTATTTTATATAAATGATGAATTGATAGTTATGTGTAAGTGCTTGTACATAATATTGTGATAAATCAATTTGCACAATACGTTCTTTTTCAGTTTTATTTAATTCCTATAACTCCTAATATTACTACAATTTAAAACAATTACAAATATATTTAAATTTAAAAATGCATGTATACAGTGGAACCCCGACTATAATTTCTTACATTGTGGTCATCCTAAATAGTTTCTGCAATATCCAAATTTACCAAAATATATTTAAGACAATGTAAATAGAATTTGGCTCCCTTTTTACGCAATGGTTGACACAATAATGTATAATATTAAAGGTAGAGGAAAATTAAACAGAGAAGACCCTCACACGTAATACGTTCGTAATACGTAGTAGTTCTTGCGATAAAAAAGAGGTGTTTTGGTGTTTTTCATCATTAATCATTATGTAGTTTCATTGTTTACTATAAAGTTTGTCCCATCAGCAGTTTCTGACGTGAGAACTAACAAATTTGGATGACACATCGGTTCTTCTCTAATTGATTTCACTCTACTGTAGTATTAATTTTATAATGGTTTTTGATAGACTAAAGTATCATTGCAAGTACTTATGTATAAGTACCTATAAAGCAGCAGTAAACAACGATTCAAAGATCGTATCACATTAAAGAAATGGATAAATTATGACGTTGTTAGACACTTTTAAAGTACTGTCATTAAGAAAATTTAATTGCAATTTAAGCTAAATGTAAGTAAATTTTATTGTGATTTGCAACTAAACCACTTAATTAAAAGAAAAAACATTAAAAACATCACAAATGCTTAGTAATCAGAGTTACGTGGCTCACAGTTCTTTCACACCCAGGAGTGACCGAATTCGAAAACGCATTCAAATAATCTGCATCTGAATTGATGTTGGCAATTCCACTTGACAAAGACATCATGACTTATGTAAATATGCATATTAAATAAATCATGGTTGAATCAATTGAGTTCATCATTAAAGATTGAATTGATGAAGACCATCGCCAAAGACAAATATAAAAAAAAAGATAGAAGTATTTGTATTATACAAGGTAAATCAGGCAAACTTTTAATGAAAAGTTTTCGACTTCCCATTTGAATTACGATTTCGTATTTTGGTTTGTTATATGTAGTTAGGTTACCAATAACATTCTATTTAAATATAATATTTTAAATTTCTGGGCGCTTCCGGTTTTAACGGAAGTAGCTTTTTTATTTTAAATACACTTTTTGAATTCCTCTCAATACACTAAAAGTCTAAAACAATTTTATGTAACGTATGATATTTCGATTTCTTTATGAAATAAGAGCTGTCAATTTTTAGCCTGCAGTAGGCCACAGTAATAGGCTCCCAGATTATGTCCAATTTTACACTTCATTATTTACAGGTTTATTATTATTATTCATTATTATTTCAACTATCCAAAAAATTTTTTTTATAGGACGCCTAGTATATTTTTATATATTTTTTTAAATAGAACGCCTTGTATATTTTTATACTATGTGATTTCAAATTTAAATGTTATTTAGATCTGTATTATCTGTAGATATGAACGTGAGGGAACAACCAAAAAGAGTAAAAACGGTGTTAAATCTAACTCCGCATTTTTATCTGTGTAGGTACTTTTGTTAGCAATTAAATTAAATCTGACTGACAAATACGAAAGAATAGTATATTATTTTACGAGTTTCACAAGAAGGCTTATTGTAACACGAGTGGGGTTGGGGTACGACGAGCGAAGCGTAGCAAGATCGGAGTGCCCCAACGGAACGAGTGTTACAATGGCTCTTGTGAAACGTGTAAAATATAATATTTTTTCTACTGCGTCACTTATTGAACAAAAATATGAAAAATACTGTCAAAAATGGAATCTCCTTAGTATATGGGGAATTTTAGTTGTAATGCGTGGCAACACTGAAAGCCTTTCGTTTTAATCAAAACTCACATTAACAAGTCATTAAGATTCGCCGGGTGGCTTAGCGGTCTAGCCTAGCCGACTTGCAAGTCGTGTCGCTCGGCGGCGTAGGTTCAAATCCTACTATTAGCCATGGATGTTTGTGGTATATAATGACGTGATAATGACTTTGACCCAGCTTAATAATATCTTCCTGACTGTCTGGAATGGCTTATATGGCCGAAAGACATTAATTGCAGCATTGCTGCGCAAAGCAAACAATCACCCAAGTTATTAATTTTTCTTATCCAGCTTCATTATGAGTATTCTGTTAAGTAACAAATAAATAAAAAATTAATAATTAAAAAATGCAGTTGCTACAGAACAAACTGAAGTAATAAAAAAAGATAAATTTTAAAAGCAGTTAAAAATTGAAGTTTTAGAACAAGAAAGAGAAGATAAGCTCTTATCAATACAAATAAAGAAGAGTGGGAGCTGAAAAAACAATGCAAAGCAAGAAATTAGATATTGAATTAAAGAAAGTACAATTAGAACAATTAAGAAAACTGTAATACAATATTGTTGTAATAAAAAGAAGTATTTAATTATTTCTTTTTAATAAATATCAGTTCATTTATAAATATTCCTTTTATATACATATATGCACTATCTGATCTGGTTATAAATTTGCAAAATGATTATTAATAAAATTTCTTCTGAAACCATTATCATCATCATTTTTATAAAAAAATTGCGATTAAAATCTTACTGTTTGATTATACACAAAGGTGAAAGTGACACGACAATACCGCAACATAACCTTTAAGTGGTGATGAACTAGCCACTTAAATTAAGTGACACTTTAAGCAATTTAAGCGAGACTTAACAATTGGTGCAACATAAATTCAATATTAAGAGTAACTTAAAGTTTAAGTGTTACTTAAAATTGTTGATGCAAACGGGTATTAAGTATTATTAATAAGTGGCAAATGTTAATTTTTGACTGGACCTTAAATCATTTATAACAACTATGTATGTATAATTATTTCTTGTAATTAATTCAGAACTTTTTATGCTTCATTAACAAAAGTTGGTTTAATCACAGTATGCATTTAGTAGAAGTAGATAATTTTTTGAAGACAATTTGAATTTCCCGCATCTCTATCTGATGATTTTTATTCTTGGTGTTTGGCCTCTACGAAAAACAATGACAACCAAAATTAAAATAATTAATTCACATAATTATTCATACCTAATTGAATCATTAGGTTTGCTCGTAGCGATGGACTAATCAGAAACTGGTCTACAAGCAAATCTATTATTACATTATTACCTAATCTCCTTATCCACACTTGCGTTCCAACTTTGCAAAAAGAAAAAGAAACAGAAAGGCGGAAAATTTAAACTGTCCCCAATCATTTTCGCTCATACTGTACGTTCAATTATGTTGCGTTATGTCATCGTATGAAGAATCAATCAAAACCAGTCACCTGTTACGTACAAGGTAAAGTATGTGCATAATTAACGTGTGATAATTTGGAACTCGCAGTGAGAAAACGATTTGCATTGAAAGTTGAAATTTATCAAAGCCTGAGTATTTAGTAGATTCTGTTTAGTTTCACATTCACAGTTTTTCATGAGTCCAGTAATCTCAAGATCGACTGACCTAACGAAAAACCAAATAAGAAGTTTCGTTACAACTACAATCAGATTGATTAAGCGGTGTTATCAATTCTCAACTTTATGTAAATTTGGCCGTGAGTACACTTCGTGACGAAAAGGAAATATTGCAACATTGCCTAATTCGGAGTCACCTTAAAATCTAAGTCGACATGACATTCATTGTCAAAATTTAATTACATACATGAGTACCACATTCTCACCAGACTTTCACGGCACGGTGCGATAACAAATAGATAAGGATTATACCTTATATACTCTGTTCACGATTGTTTCACGACGATTGTTTACTGAGTGCAAAACGTGTTTGGTTTAGCTAAGACGTGTTCACATTTTTCCACAGAAGATTTATGTTGTTGGATGTAGGAGAAAAACTTGAAAGAAATTGTTACGGGTGAAAATTTATTTAAATCATTTTTTGCATTGCCAGTCACCCTGTATTGGCGTGGGAATCGAAAGATTAGTTTGGGCACATTTCGTCATATTGCATCAAAAAACAAAAGTCACTATCTACGCCTCACGGTAGACTCTATTTCATTCTTTCGCTCGGGTAAAACTGAGGCCATCTCGTAACGACCCTGCCCTAGGAGGGTTGGTCTGAACGCGTTCTTTCCACGACGCACTCATTTCTCGTCGTGCACATGAGCTATTGTTAGTTGTGCTTCTTTTCATGTCAAGCAAATTCAAGCTTCCTCACAAGCTTCTCTAAGCCTGTTTCTGGAATAAAAGAACAGGTAGGTTTTTATTGGCGTATTTTCGGACTGTAACATGTATTTTTCCTTTACTATTTAGGCTTCCTGTGTCCATTTCTGACATTTGTCAACGACCTTTGTGTGGAAAGAAAGCCGTAAGCGGAGTCTTAGCTGCTAAAAGTCTTGGCATCGCGATCCATCCCTCTTCCTGTAAAAGTTGGACTCGACCTTAGACGTGACGCCGCAACAGGAGAGATCGTGACGTAATATTTCATTGGCAAGGCACAACACTGTCCTCCTCCGCTGGATGGTTCTCACTTGGATTTTTTCACCCCACTATTGACAGTTGACTGTCCAAACGTGGATTTTGTTTCGTTTGCGTCGTCTAAACGCCATGTTGCGTTAATTTAATTTTAACCGAGTAACTTTGGGAATTTACTTTATGCATTTTCTGTGAACGAAAAGTAGATCTGTTTCTCGTGCAATGTTTCAATTAATCGTTAACCGATTTTTGCTCAACTCATTGTGACCCCTTCTGGATCGTACTAGCTTTTTATATTTAATTTTGTGTTAAATTTTTGAGCATTATCAAATAAAAACTAGTGTGCTCATCCGGTGACTTTTATTTTATTTAACTCTTTCCCCCTTTGCTTTTGGGGTTACGCTGACCCTCCCCTTCTTATTTTGTAAAATCTATTAAATATTTTCAATTAAAAATTGACTAAAATTTCCCCAAGAACAGTTTCATAATGAGCTTCATTGTGAAACTGTTTTTGGTGTCACAATGAGTTCATTGTGAACGCAAAGTAGAAAATAGTATATTATACACCTAGGTAGAGAAGTCTAGTGTTATAACCCGAGGGTATGATTACACCCCGAGGCCCTTAGGGCCGAAGGATGTAAAGGACCGAGGGTTATAAGACTTCTCTACCGTGGTGTATATACTCTTTTTTCCACTAGTAGTGCAAATGATAATTTTAATTTGAACAAATATTTATTTCAACTTACGAAAGGTTTACAGTTTTCTGTATTACCGATAGTTGACAGTTGATTTAAATTTTTTAATTTGTCACAAACATTACGTCGACCCAGGGGGTAATATCTTATATTACAATTCAGATACAATGTTCTTACTTTCGCTGCCAGCCGTAATTGGCGCTCAAGTCAATATATTTGAATTTGCCGCTGTTTTGATACGTTAATGCGTGCATTCTTTGATCCGGTGAATTACGTGTAATGTCAAATGTGTTTCCATTTATTAAGTTCTTATGGTGTATGTGTCTGTATTTTTAGGTAGTTTATTATAGATTGGAAGGTACGCATAATTTGTTTCTTTATTATTATTTAGTAACACAAGTTGTAAGTACTTTATTTAGGTAAAATGCATTTTAAGTTCCTAAATTTGCACGTACTCAGAACTGTCATTATCGTATTATGAAAAAAATTATAAAATAACACTAATAAACTTTATATCAGAAAGGAATAAATAACACACAATTTAACTGCAACACGGCACGAGCATCTGACAGTACTGAATACGCGCAAATTTAGGAACCTAAAGTGCAGTTTTACCTTAATTTATTTAAATTTATTTGTAGTAACAATGGGAATTCACAAATGCTGTGTACTTGGCTGTATTTATTCAGGTAAGCAACAATTATTCAGATTAGTATCACACTACTTTTACAATTTTGTATTTTCTTTATCATAACAAAATGCATTTTAATAATGAAGAGTTAAGGCAAGCGTTCACAGGCTCGCATCGCACGCGTCGCACGCATCGCAAGAATCGCATAGCATTTGGCGTGCGCGTTAACATACAAGCATCGCATCATTCGCACTACCAGCATTTTTCGTGACAGCGTAAATTTCTTCATAATTTACTAACATATTTACTACATAAACTAATTAATACTGCGTCGTCCATATTTTGTCTTAACAATAATACTTAAAATTTATAATATCACCCTAATAAAACCTATGATTCGATTCAACTGATAGCTTGCACTAGTCCGAATTTGTAAATGACGTCAGCCGCACGAATCGCAAGAATCGCAGAAGTTGCTCTCTCGAGAATGCTAGTCGCATTTTCAGTAATGCGATCGCTGCTATGCGGCCTAGTTAACGCAGCGTCATATAAAACTATAGAAAAGATCATTTATGCGATGCGTGCGATGCGAGCCTGTGAACGCTTGCCTTTACATCACATAGGTGAAAAACAATAATACAAAATTCATAACTGACATGTTTTGCTTTAAAATTATCCATCCAGTATAACCGAAAGCAGCTAATATTGAATAGAAAACTTAGGGCAAATTAAATTGTAGATTTAATTCAAATTTAATTAAGGCTTAATCATTAATTACTTAAATCTGAGGTTGATAGAAGAATAAGTTCTTTGCACTAATTTAGCTATTTGATTAATAAACTTCAGTAAATAATATTTCTTATTACAGGTACCGAAAGACATCGCTTTCCAAATCCACAGAAGGACTTGCAACGCATGCTACTATGGATAACTATTGTGGGAGGTGACTTGCTAAGGTTGACACCTCAGGATGTCTATAATAAGAAACGTATCTGTAAAAATCATTTTGAAGAAAAGGATTTGACACCAGGCAAAAATAGAATAAATTATAAAGCTATTCCAAAATTGTTTCTGAGTAGTAAGTATTGTGCATGAATAGTGTACGATGTGTGAATTGTAAAAGTTCTTCATTTTCAGATTGTTTAAATCCTACTCATTTTCCTCAGGAGGCCGCTAATAACACTGAAGTTGAACCATCAATACCTCAAAATGATATAATACAATGTAGTCAAGAAACACCTATCATAGGTGCTCAACATTGTTTTAAAGCAATCACCACTCCAAGAAAGTTCCAAGGTAAAGAAAATATAGAATTGTCAAGTACCCAAGAATAAAAAACTATCCTTTGTGATAGAATTTGATATTACCTGCAAATTTTATATTTTTCAAAAATTAGTATTTTTTTCTTTATGGAGTACCACAGACTGTACTCAAAAAATATGATAGAGTCTGAATATTTTGATTTAAAAACATTCCTAAAAACATTCTAATTCCTGTCATACATATACAGGTTGAATTTTCAAAGTAGGTGGATATAAGTAAATTCGGTCGAAGTCGTGTAGGAGTAGAGGGGGTTCTAGCGTGTATCAACTCACGCTTTCAGTTCGAAGCATGCAGTTTCTAGAGCTAGCCGGCCTTGTCTCGCATTAGGAACTTATATCCACCTAGTTTGAAAATTCAACCTGTATGTATTTCGATTTGATCCGAAAAATGTTACAGAATAGGCCTGATTGTCTGGTGCTATTTAATTCGTTTAAATGATTTTTTCATTATTTCTGTTTCAGCAGAGAAGACATCTATTTTACAAAGTGTTGGAGTTATCGTCAAAGGCAAGGTATATTTATGGAGAAGCTTTAAAATTGAAACGACAAGTGAGAAGAATTAATCAAAAGTGTCAAAGCTTCAAATCAAGATTACAGGCAATTGAAAAATTCTCTGACCAAGACTGCTTTAATAAAGTAGCTGCAAATATGTCATCAGCTGCAAAAGTTTTTACAAACCCTCAAATGCGAGAATCCAATAAAAAGTCAAAAGGAAGGAGATTCACTTTGGAGGAAAAAATATTGTCTTTATCATTATATAAATAAAGTCCAAAAGCATATAAACTTTTGGAAAGGTTGTTTACCTTACCTGCAAAGCAAACATTAAGAAATTTGCTTCAAAAAATTCCTATTACTGCAGGAGTTAATGAAATACTATTTCAAAATATTGTCCAGCATGAAATTTATTGGCACACAAAATAATAAAGAAATGATACCTCCAAGTATTACAAATTGGGTATTTACATTAAGAAGCTTTCAAGATATTTGGAGTATGCTTTCTAATGCAGGAATAAAGTATTTTCATCCAAGACAATTGAATCAAGACCCACTTGAAAATTTTTTCGGTTGTGTTAGGAGCCATGGAAGTAGAAACAGAAATCCTACATGTGAATCATTTGTATCAACGTTTAAAACACTTTTAATTAATAATTTGGTATCTGCTAAAAGTGTAACTAGTAATTGTGAAGAAGATGATAATGTTCCCATAAATAATACTAGATTATTTTTTACTAATTTAATAAATAATCCTCAAGGAACTATTGAAGAGTTAGAAGAAACTGTCAGTAGTTATAATTACCGTAATACAAATGACAGTATAGGGGCACTTCAAAATATTTCAGTCCATAGCTCTGCATATGTCTGTGGATATATATTAAAAAAAATTATACCAAATTGTAGAACGTGTAATCAGTGTTTAACTACAAAAGAGGATGAACTCCAAAACAGTTACATTCAGGCCAGAGAATTTAAGAACAGAAAGTTGACATATCCATCCTTAAATTTAATGAGAGCATTTAAAAATACACAAAAAGTTATTTTACAATATCTGCCACAATTTTGCTACAAGAAAAATATGAAGAAGCAATTGATGCCAGTTTTGTACCAAGAAGTAGACTTCAATTTTTTTATGTGCCACATGCACAGAAATACATTTGTAAGTGACTTTTTTAATACATCTTTTCGAATCATATGTCACGCCTGGTGCCGAGATTGTAATAGGGTTCTGCATGGAAAGGATGCAAGACCTCACAACGATGTGATAAAGAAGCAATGCAGAAACCGTTATTTAATTTACAATAAGCATCGAAAATAATTATTTCACATTTTATAATACGGTGTAGTCTCTATTACTTGAACGTCACATAACATCATTACCCCTAAACGTGAACACCTTGTTTGGGTATTCTGCATGTTCTAAATCGTGAATTGGTGTTTAATATTCTAAAACGTGAACACTGGTATAAATAAAGGTTTGGGGTAACTGTTCATATTTGATTTTTTTAGAAAATAAAACAAATATATTGTACACACATATAATTTTTATGAAAATTAGTTTAAACATTTTTTAGGGAACCAATTTTGTTTATATTCCATTAAATAAATATTGTTTCAAGTATTTTCGAAGTTTTTTCTATACATACTCTAAATATGTAAAATAAAAATGTACACGTGTATTATAATACAAACATATAATAATTCTCTAAATTTAATTTGCTCTGTATTAGTTTTAACGTTGCACCAACATATTTATGATGTTGCTTTAATCTCTTGGACAATTAAAATTAATTGTGTAGTTCTAGCAACTTCATAAAATAAGTAGGTACATCGTAAGGACTTTAAAGCGGTAAATATTATACTTTATATTCTTTAACTACATTTTAAATAAAGGCGCCAAAGAAAAGCTTTTGCTGCCAACCACCTATGTCGCCACTGTTTCAATGTTCCGCGCTTGTGTACGGGTGATAGCAGTCTATATATGTATATATATATATTATGTAGTCTATGCGTCGACCTTTTTGCCAAATCGTCAATTAAATAAAGCAAGTACGGTAAACGATATACGGCGATTTAAATTGTACGCCGCCTGAAATGCGGGAAATTGCCGGACAAGTGGCAAACAATTGCCTGAAAAATCAAAAGATTTGTACCTGAAAGCGTACGTAACATTGATGTTCATTATTTACCGGTAAATAATTTTAATAAAATAAAATTATTTACCTCAGGTCGAGAAATTGTTTTTCACAGCAACCTAACACATGTCAAAATGACAGGCTATAGTACTGGTAGTGGAAAAAGTTAATTGTAAAACCGTCATCAAGTACGAATCAGAAAATGATTACTAAACCAACTAGTTTTTCTTTTGTTATCCATTGGTCTATTGTTTCGAATGAGAAGGGGCGAAACAACTTATGACGACCAATCACTCCGGAAAGACTGCCTTTTTTGTTGTTGTTGTTGTTTTCTCTCGTGCAATGAGGGCTCGATCTTCAACCATTTTCGTCTATCGACCAGTCCATTCAATTTTTAGTTAGTTTGATGTAATGACCAGTCGAAGAAATAAAAAGAAAAATATGTAAGCCTTGAATTCTAGAATTGAAATTAGAAACTAAAAGCATATTTTAGCGACGAACCAGATTAGAGTGGTCACGAAAATGAGCACTTTTCCGATAAACACATGACGTCATTGTCGTATATTATGAACGTCGTTCGTGGAACTATTGGATGATGGTCCAGAAGAGTGTGCATAATTGTTCATGAGCATTCTGGTGAGAATCTGGTCTGATATGCATTTCTCGAAGCACTCTTAAATAAAATAACATATTTCTTGATGTTAGTGAAGTTGTTTCATTAACATTTTGTAACAGTCTCTCTATTATACCTAATACCATTATCATCGAATATTGAAGAATATCGCTTCATTTGCTAATGTAATAAACATTTTAGAGTTCATTATTATTTATTAACAAAACTCACAACAGCAAGAATGAACAGTTGACAGTTATTAACCGATGGAATAGGTACTCCACTTTCGAGAATACCATTTTTGATGACATCATAACATAAACCGTGTTACAAATGTAGGAATAATTCTTCGTCGCTAAAATATGCTTTAATTCACAAAGACAAGCCCGCCTTTTATTGCTCATTGGTCAATTGTTTTGAAGGAGGAGCAAATTAAAACTCAAAGTCACGCCGCCTCCACCTAATTAAAAATTCTGACCAATCGCAAAGACATAAATAAAAACCAACAACACCGACTGAGCTGCTAAAACCAATGATGAGTGCGAAGCGATTTTTTTATTTTGCGTTGATTGTTCATTGTTTCGGGGTAGGAGGTGACTGAAAATTGAAATAACACAATAATCGGTGTCTCTTTCTTATTTTTACAGAGCGACAGGAAAAAAATTTCTCCTGACACACCATCGAAGCGGCCAAAACCTTCGTACAAACTACAAATGCCTTACAATCCGCCCATATTGTCTCGTGTATTTTACCCATCCCATGGGCGTAGCCGGGAGGAGGGACTAGTAGAGACGCAGCCCACCCTCTAAAAAATATAAAAATTCCATTAATTATAATTAGAAATAACATTTATAAAACTCAAGTTCCCCCAGACAAGGGCTTATGTCCCCCCACGACTTTTGACAAGGACGCAACTATGTATGTATGTGGAGATTTTGGGTGAGTAAGGTCCATTCTTTCCCATTTCTCTTGCTACAGACTTATGTAAATTAACGCCCGATGGAAATAAGATCATTTTTGTAAATTCATCGACCCCAATCCGGAAACGCTCGTCTTTTCCATGGCCAAGCCGCTGGGATATGACCAGCTCGTTACATCCTCAACCATCAAGGTACTTCCAACGTAATAATCACCATGGCGGAATTTTGGTCCATGACCGGTGACGCATATGTCACCTTCTTCAGCTGAAGAAATTTTTCCTATGGGTACTTCCAGGTGCGAGCGATAAGAATGGTATTTGGGCTTGGAAAATTTCAAAAAGCTGAACTTTGACAGAAAATGGCGCTGTTATTTTATGGTTTTTTAATCACCAATAAATTAGAATTTTTTAAATTATTTTTAATTGACCTAATAGTGGACCTTGACATTACATGTAATTTTTTCGATCGTTACCAAGTTGTTTACACGATTCGTGTAAACGCGCGGCAATAAATTCTCGACCATACATTTTTTTCCTTGATAAGAACTAGTTTGCTGAGGTAACACCTGCACAGTTGGCCAGGTAATCAATTTGTGCGAGCACCTGCTGGAAATCAGGAGCTTTGGTAAGAAGTAAATCTTCAAAATTTTCTTTAACTTCAGTCTCATTTCTTTTTTTTTATTACTTAAATTTGTAATCTGTGAAAGGGGGATGCCGCAAGGGTCTCAGTTTTTGTTTGTTGCTATTTGAAGAGTCCTGGCGTCACGATAGTATTTAGTTCCTTTCACCGGAAATTAATAGAATAATAATGAATAGAATAAGATTGAACAAACTGGTTTGAATGTCCTTCTCCTTTTTGAAGGTTTTGATAAGACTAAAACGTATCAAAGTCACTTCTTCGATCATAAGGGACATTCAAGATTCGCGAAGGCAATGGCTGATTTCGTCGACGTGGAAAAGGAGTACGAGAAGGACAAGAAACTGAA
Source organism: Dorcus parallelipipedus (assembly GCA_958336345.1). Classification (NCBI taxonomy): domain Eukaryota; kingdom Metazoa; phylum Arthropoda; class Insecta; order Coleoptera; family Lucanidae; genus Dorcus; species Dorcus parallelipipedus. Next base: position 36,893,836 of record OY284480.1, read on the forward strand.
GAAGGAAGACGTCAATCAGTTGCAAGAATGGGCCTCAAAACACCCTCATTTGCCCAAAATTTCAGGTTAGCCGATAATTTGGGAGAGTAATCGCTTTGACGCCCAAACTACTTTTAGAGCGCCAAATGATTTTCTTCTTGCACAGCTGTTACTATAGCAACGAAACAGCGAAGGCCTGCATAGAAACCTATTACACCGCGAGGGCTCATTGTCCCGAGTTCTTCAGCAATCGCAACCTGCGTCTCCAAAACATCTACGATGAAATTTTGGGAGGGTATGACTTGACCAAAGATGGCCTTTGATCTCACCATTTCTTCAACCAACTTGTAGGTTAGTGTACATGCCTCTCCCCAAGCTAACGCCCGAAGGCTACAAGATCATTTACGGTCGCTTAGTCTACCCCGAACCTGGCCGTTTCGAATTCAACAATATGATCAAGTCGCTGGATATGACCAACGCACTGATGCTGCACCAGGGAGGTGCCTATAAGGGGATCATCTTCATGGGCGACTTTTGGTCGTTCACAATGGCGCACATAGTCAAGTTGAATCTTCTACAGATCAAGAAGTTCTTCGTTTACTTTCAGGTAGGCCCCCGCTTTGGAAAAGTCAGAGCATGCGGTGGTCCTTTGTTTTTAGGAAGCCATGCCATTGCGCATCATCGGCATACACATCGTCAACGCCAACTCGCTCATTGACAAATTCGTAACTTTCTTCAAGCCTTTCATGAAGAAAGACTTGCTTAATAATGTAAGCCACGAGGAGGAGGAGACCCGCGGAATTGCTGACTTGCTTTTCGTAGTTTAAGGTCTACGTGAAGGTCCCCGAGGATTTTCTGGAGGTCATTCCAATGGAGTGCTTGCCCAAGGACTACGGAGGTCCTTTGGATAGCATAGAGGAGCTGAGAAGTGAGTTGTTTCGTATCCTAGCTACGCAGTGAATGGCTTCTTGTTTTCGTAGGGCGATGGTGTGAGAACATGCTGGCGCACGCCGACTTCTTTCTGGAGGAAGAGAAGGCGAAGGCGGACGAGTCTAAGCGTTTGGGAAAGCGCAGGAACACGGAGGACGTTTTTGGAACAGAGGGGAGCTTCAAGAAGTTAGATATTGATTAACTAAAGACGGCTCTCGTTAATAAATAACTTTGACCTTTCAAATTTTCTTGGTTAGGTACTTTTTGCCTTAACTTACCGACAGAAAAATCCTTTTATGATTTCAAAAAGGTTGAATGTCACACTTCCGAACTAAGTTTTGTTACCAAAGTTCCATCTCTGTTGTCTCCATTATGCTTTTTATACTTTCGCGATTGCTTGTCTCATTTTTAATGTGTCAAAACAGTTTCGCTCTCACTTCAGTTTTACACAGTGCACCTCGAGGTTAATTCGCCGAATCATGAAAGCAAAACCAACCAGTTTTTCTTTTGTTATCTATTGGTTTATTGTTTTAAATGAGGAGCGGCGCAACCAATCGCGAAAAGACTGCCTTTTGGATTATGTCGTGCACATCAACCAATTAGACCTTCGTGCATTTTCTTAGTTAGTATACATAGTTAGTATGATGCAATGATTGGTTGAGGAAACAAAAGCAAAAATAAGTAAGTCTTGAATTCGAAATTAACATAAGAAGCCCTGCTTTTATTGTTCATTCGTCAATTGCTTTGAAGGAGGAGCAAATTAAAACTTAAAGCCACGCCCCTTCCACGGATTTCAAAATTCCTACCAATTACAAAATACTCGTTGAATAAAAACCAACAAACAACACCGACTGAACTAAAAGCAATGATGAGGGCGAAGTAACTTTTTTATTTTGCGATGATTGGTCCGTTGTTTCGGTAGAGGCGGAACAAAACAAAAGTTTATTTCATTCGTGTGTAAACTGCACAACGACAAAAAAAAACCAATCATAAATAAGGGGCTGTCCTTTTGTTATTCAGTGGCTCATTGTAGGTAATAGCTTTTATTATCTCGTTACTTACAAAATTTATTAATTATTTTTGTTTTGCGATTTTTCATTATTCTTCTCGATCTTCTTAATCGCGTGCTCCATATTAAAAAAAAATATTTTGCAATAAAATTGACGGATAGAAATAAGAAGGAAAGGAAATGTATGAAGTCATAATCAATGACGAATAAGAAAATGAGAAAGCAATAATATCGAACCGATTCATAATGAGAAGCCCTCCTTTTATTGTTCATTGGTCCATTGTTTTGAAGGAGGAGCAAATTAAAACTCCAAGCAATTAAAAATTCTGACCAATCACAAAATGATCATTAAATAAAAACCAATAACACAGATTGAACTAGAACCAATGATGAGTGAAACTTTTTTTAAAATTTTTCATTGCTTGATCCAGAAGAGGCGGAGCAAAATAAAAGTTTATTTCTTTCGCGTAGAAAATGCAAAGCGACAAGAGACAAAACCAATCGTAAATCAGGGGCCGCCCTTTTGTTATTCATTGGTTCACTTATTAAACATGAGTTCTAATTATTTGGTAGAATAAATTTTACGCAAAATTCATTATTATTTTTTTTTGGCGATTTTTACTTATTTTTCTTATTTTTTTAAATTTATTTAAGCTTGCCAACTCTTACAATCACTTTTCATTTATACACATTACATATTTTGTATTGAATTAAAAATAATAACAGCTGTTGCCTAGTAGCATAAAGATTTGATGCATAACAGGAAGTTTGAATAACCTGGACTGTACAAGCGACAGATGTTATTATTAAAACACAGCGCGACTACAGTAAAATAAATCAAACAGAAATTAAGTCTAATTAACAAAAAGACAACAATATTTTTGGCAAATGATTAACAAATTTAATATTATGACGAAAGTTATTAATAATAACAAAAATGTCGGTTGATTTGCATATTTTCTATTAAAATTTTACAAACAAATTAAAGCAAAGGAAAATTTTCCCACGGTGTGTCACCGGCCTTACAATGCAACTTGCCAATTAATTAATTTAAATTTTCAAATTATTACAATGAAGATATCTATGTCTATTCCAGTTATGGTGGTTGTTATATCACTAATTAAACACTTTTAATACCTACAATTGCACGCAATACATTTTTAACGAAGGTCACAACCTGACAACCTGAGATCGAGTTCCAACAACTTACGGTAACGTCCCTGGATGGTACCTGTGCAGCTTGATATAATTAACCTTTAAAGGGGTGCACTATAAATCGATTGTACAAAAAAGAGGTGAGGTATAAATTTTTGGCATGAATTTAAAATGGAGTATGATTCTTTGTCTCAAAAAAAAAATTATTCTTTAGGTCGTGATTCATTGTTTCCATGTTTTATAGTCACTTTTAATAAAAATAATTATAATTATAATTTTCTAGCTCAAGCTGTTTGCGCAAATGAATTTGTGCAAGCATTTGTGAATTTGTGCAATGCATACAATTTGCCAAACTTTCTGGCTTGTGCAAGCAAAAAAATTACGTTTTCATGCAACGACTTCCTTGTGCAAATTTGTGTGCACAAGCACATTTGCGCAAATTACTTGAGCGTGAAGACGTACCATAAGTTATATCATAATTATGTGACCATAACTTTGTAATTGTATAATTTTATAGTTGTGTAATAATTGTATAACTTGTAGTTCTATAATTTCGTGATTATAATTATAATTGTATGAATTGTATGGAAAAAGCTCTATAATTTTGTATTTTTATAATTGTTAACTTTATTACTTTATAGCTCGATAACTGTATGACTATAGCGCTGTAATTATGAGATTTTATAGCTCTGCAGCCGTATGACTTTAAAGCTCTGTAATTTTATAATTTTCTAGTCCTACAATTATGTAACTTTGCGGCTCTATAATTGTATTACTTCATAGCTCTGCAACTGTACTGTATCGTTCCGTAATAGCTGCATAATTTTATAATTTTTTAGCTCTACAATTGTATAACTTGGTAGCTTTATAATTTTATGCCTATTTTGTATGGAAATAACTCTATTTTTGTAATTTTCTAAGTCTACAATTGTGTAAAATTATAGTTTTATATTTGTATGACTCTACAGCTCTACAATTGTATGGAAATTACTGCATAATTTTATAATTTTCTAGCTCTACAATTGTGTAGCTTTGCAGCTCTATAATTGTATGGAAATAACTATGATTTTGTAATTTCTAGTTCTACGATTATGTAAAATTTGTAGCTCTATATTTGTGTAACTTTATAGCTCTATATTTGTGTAACTTTATAGCTCTATATTTGTGTAACTTTATAGCTCTACAATTATACGGAAATAGCACCATCATCTTATAATTTTCTAGCCCTACAATTGCGCAACTTTGTTTCTCTAAAACTATATGACTGTACAGTTTTACAATTGTATGGACCTCTTAGCTCTATAATTGTATGGAAATAATTCCATAATTTTATTATGTTCTAGCTATAATTGCCCAACTTTGTAACTCTATACTTAATTGTATGACTACAACTCTGTAATTCTATGACTTCATGGTTCTTTGCAACTCTGTAATTGTAAAAAAATATGAATTGAATTTTATAGTTTTCTAACTGTACAGTTGTATGACTTTATAGTTCTGTAATGTTGTGACTTGTTTGTTTTCTACTTTCTCGACTTAATTATAATCAAAACAAAATTAAAACGGAGACGAGCTTTCCTGCTTTTCTTCAATTTCAAACGTGTTGACGGAAAAAAATATTGACAATTGCAATCGGTATAATCGTATGACTACAACTCTAAAGGAATAATTTTCTAGCTTTATAATTGTTAAATTTGTAACTCGATAATTGAATGACTACAGCTCTTTAATTATGCGACTTTATTATAGTTCTTCAGCCGTATGACTTTAAAGCTCTATAGTTGTATGGAAATAACTTATAATTTTATAGTATTGTAGCTTTACATTTATGTAACTTTGTATGACTACAGATCTCTAATTGTGAGCTAAGAAATCGAGGAAATATGGAAATAGTTCCATAATTTTATAATTTTCTAACTCTACAATTGTTTAATTTTGTAGCTATATAGTTGTATGGCTACAGCTCTGTAACTGTACGATTTTATATTTCTATAGAAGCGTGAATTTATAAGCTCTGTAATTATACGAAAATATGTCCATAATTCCAGTTATAATCTCCCAAGTTTTGTAACTTTATAATTGTATGAGTGCAACTCTGTAATTCTATGACTTCACAGTTCTTTAATTGTATGGAATGTTATTGTATGAAAGTAGCTCTTGAATTTTATAATTTCCTATCTCTACAATTATATGACTTCAGGGTTCTATAATTACCTGACTACAGCTCTACAATTATATGGAAATAGCTTAATAATTTTATAATTTTCTAACGTAAACTTGTAGCTCTATAATTTTCTGTAACTATATGTCTACTTTAGAGCTCTTTAGTTGTATGTTTTTACAGCTCTATAATTGTATGACTTGATGGTTCTACAACCTTGGATTTGTTTCAAAATATGTCTACACCTTCCAAACGTAAGCAGACATAGCAGATATACATACAACGCATTCACCATCAACTGTGCAACTGCGTGTTATTAGTTCACGGTCAAGTTTTACGACTGAACGAGTCTGATTCTCTGCCTAACACCATAAACGTGTCTCATGCGTGGGCGTAACGTGCATTTATAAATTACTGTACAGAATTTTTAAACATTTTCCCATGTTCTGGGAAGTCTCTTCTTTCGTTAGTATTTTTTTGTCCGTCTATTCAGTGATCATCCTGTATAAGTAATGAGCAGCCTTTCTGCTGTAGCTCTTTTTTGTACAACGCATCCCGTGTAAAGGGCGGCAAGTTGATATAGGGTAAAACACGTGCCATTTGCCTTTTCCATGCATCATGCCGGCGCACTATTTTGTTTGTATCGAAGGAGGCATACGCAACGAGGCGAGACACCTCGCCGTTTGCACAAGCAATTAACGCATTTATTGCGTAACGACGACGATACTTTTCGCGTGCCATGAAAATGATCGCGCCTTCGAACGTCGAGCTCACCAAAGTCTTCTACTATGACGAGAGCAAGTCGCACCGGAACATGGAAATCCCCTCCGTGTCGAGGGTGGTCTGTCGCGGCGCCTTCGACAAGAACACGTTCATCAAGAGGAACATCTTCGGACACACCTGGGTGTTGAGGATCAACGAGAGCGCGGAACCCAAAGCCAAAGAGAAGTGCGACGCGAAGGTTGTACTTTACGTGTGGGTTTTTTGTTGTATTATTGTGGCAATTTCTTTTGGGATTTATTTTTCAATAGGTAAGTACATTATTAGAAACCTATGCTATATGTATATTTCTTTCTTTTTTTTTGTCTGAGTACCGGTCGCGCACAACCGCAATGTCAATCCTATGGGCGCATCTCAAAAATTTTACTTCATTGAATAACTTAACGAAAAAAGAAATTCAAAAGAAGTTAAATTCATGGCCAAACGTTTTATAAATCCTGCGGAAAAACTGTATCATAAATTCTTATGATTATTAGCTACATCAAAGCACGAATGGAGTTTCTTAAAGTGTCTATATATTAACATGACCCTCGTAATGGTTTTAAAATTTATTTACTACGCCATCTGTTGAAATTATCTGTCGATAGCCTTATTTTCTTTTGTTTCTATGAGAGGATTAACTGGTTATTCACGAGTTATATTGAAAAACGATCTTCCATTGACAGTCATCTCTAAACGGTAACACAAATGGTAACAAAAACAACGCCATCTGTTATAACATGTCGAAAGTTTTTTGTTTGTTCTTATGGGGGTAGTTCAATAGCTACTCTTCTGCTGACGAGGCTCCAAATGGGGCGGACACAGCTTTCCAGAGGATGCTCGAGGAATCCAGTGCAATCAAAACCGACTTGCAACAAATTTCTAAGATTTTTGACTTTCATAGTCATGGCCAAACTTACACGACGCTTTGCAAATCCTCCGCTAAAATTGTACCATCAATTCTCATGGTTATTAGCCACATCAAAGCGTGACCTTGACACAGATTAGAATTTCTTTATTACCCACTATTAGTTCGGAATGACAAAGTATTTTCACGAAATAATTATTAAACAAGTTGCAATGATTACATAAACAAAGAAACGCCATCACTAATAAGTTCCATTTTCAAAGTAAAGCACCCTCTCACTATCGTCATCTGTTTTTCCGATTCCAGAGTCGAAATATTCACAGAAAGAAACAGAAGTAACTTCCAGATTCGTGCCAAAGCAAGCGACCAATCAATCGCAAGTTGAAGACGACGTAAATGAAGAAAAAACGGGGAACAACGAAGTTTCAGAGGGGCGTCAAATTCGCCAAGGACACACAAATGAAACGGTGAGAGAAAAATAATTTTCTTTTTAATTGTGTTTTAACACAAAATAATTTTTAGATACAATTTGCAAACGAGGCCTCCAACAAAATAATTTGCGACGAATGCAATCAGCAAGAAGAAATCTGTCTGAAAATTGAAGAGGCAGAACCTCCTCACTGTGTAAAAATCCTCGACTCCAAAGACCCCACCGGTTGTGGTGGTCTGTGCGAAATAAATACGCAACATTGTCGCTTGTTAGACATTAACATCCGCATATACCAGTGCACAAAAAACAAGAATGTGCTGCGCTGCCCGGATGAAGAATTCAACTGCGGGAATAGGTGCATAACAAAAGACAAGAGATGCGATGGGGTCTTCCACTGCACAAATTATTCGGATGAGGAAAACTGTCGTGAGTGATCACCATAATAACACTCAATCCATAAATTACTGTGTGCATTTCAGAATGTGACTTAAACAAAAATTTTCACTGTGGAAATAACACATCGTGTTTGCCATCGGCAAAAAAATGTGATGGCTTCGTGGATTGCTGGGATAAATCAGATGAAGTTGATTGCAACAAAGGTAATTATTTAAATCTGTTTATATAAAGCAAGCCTATTCGTTATTAGTTTCAGCTTGCAATGAAAATGAATCGCCTTGCCATGACGGGCAGTGCATCAAAAAAGCAAAGTTCTGTGATGGGATCTACGATTGCGGAGATGAAAGCGATGAGCCCCAAGGTTGTCGAAACTAAACCTATTTTTGATACAAACCGTTTAAATAAAAGAGACTCCTTAGTAAAATAGTGTTATTCATAAAACATCCATGTCCGAACAAAAACCAGATATAAAACTCAACAAGTGCGTGAAATTTTGATCCGCAAACTCGTCGACTATAGCTCGAAAGCAACCGGACAAGTTCTTCAGGGTGGCCTAGAATAATCAAGAAAATTATTTCGGGGTTTAAATTCGTTAAAAGAACCCACCTCATCCCACTCGTTTTGGTACATCATCACGCACTGAGATTCTAAAGCTTCGCTCGTTAATAATCCTCGTCTTAACAGCGAAATTATGAATTGGGTGAACGTCCCCCATGATTTCTTAACGTCACCTGATTGTGCTAGCAACATTATATTCCGTGGAGAGAAAATTGTTTTAAACAAGTCTTCATTCGGTTTAACAAAGGCGTTCCAGTGATCGATGAATTTCGTTGGGGGCACTCCATCACTTCGGTGAGCCACTAAAAACATCCCCATGTGATAACTAAGGACAAAACGGGGGAGTCACTCACCAAGCAACAAGTACAAGTCCAGTAACATCTTGTTGATCACCGATAGGATGCTGTCGTTGACATCGCAGCGTTCTTCCACGCTCCTCTTCACCTCATCTAAAGTTGCGTTCACTTGGACGACTGCAAAGTTTGGGTTTTTGTCTAAAACATCGATGCTTAATTGCTGAAAATGGGAAAGGTTGAAGTAAATTGGGCACGGAGTCAGAGTCAGAGGGAACCAACCCTGATGTTCTCCATGAGTTTGACAGCGCTCTGCGTGTCTGGGTTGTGGGGTACGGCTCTGCCGTTGGGTGGAAGTAAAAAAACCGGCTTGTCTTTGGTCTTTTCCGTGTGGCTTACGAAAAGTTTCTGAATTTCCGAGTTGAAAATTCCTGCAACCGAAAATTAAAACCTCGCAGCTCGCTTTAATTTACATGAAATTACCTAAATTAACATGCGAATTCATCCACTGTTGCACTCTAGAAAGACACATGCGTTTCGCAATAGTAGAGCACGTCTCCTTCACTTGCACCAACTCGTCGCAAGACAACAACGTTTCAATGGAGACAGGAATGCGTTCGCATGCCATTTTTTCAGCTTCCTCCAAGCACGTAGCCTGTAACTTTCTTAAACAGTCCTGCGCAAAAGAGTCGGTCCTTACTCTAGGGGACGCCTAAAAGCAATCGCTTTTATTTAAAGCAGCCATTTAAGGGAGTAACGCAACGCACGTGTAGGAGCATTTCCTTTTGAAGTTCAACCGAAAAGTATTTCTTGTAGCCAGGCACGGTTTTGTTACATATGAATTTAACGCAAGCAGATGCAACACGTTCGCTGACGAACTCCACCGTTTTCCTCACCGAAATCGGTTGGCCATTAAAGAACGCCTCCTCTAACTGAGCCTAAAATAATTTCCTTCGTCAAAAACTGGCACGTTCAATAAAGTTTACGACCCACCTTCAACTTTTTCCCCGAGATATCACCGGGGGCGTCAATTGCAGACAGGGGGGTAATGTGTTTGATGACGGGGTTGTTGCTGCCACTATTAAAGACGAGCAGCTTTTTTATTTCGTCTAAATAAGGACAGCACGTGTACAAGACATTTGTATCGACAACGTCGAGTTCGTCTAAACATTTCTGCATGTTTCTTTCATCGTGGTTACCATCAAATATTAAGTTACTACCACTGGAAGATTCGTCCATGTACCAACGGAAATATGAATCCCTAGGAAAGTGAGGCAATTCGACGAGCCACCCTAAACACAGTCGCAGGAGCATGTCATTCAAACTTGCTGTGCAGTTTAAGTGCACACAAAACAATAGCTTAAGAATGTCTTCATAATATGGAAGACATAGTGTAACATAATCCAGCATAGACAGATATTTAACCAGCCACGGTATTGTAAGTATTAAAGCTTTTCTTTCGATGGCCTTTATAAGTGTAAGCTTCAAATCGAAAGCCGGTTGTAACCACCGCCTGGTCTTGATTTCCGAGGCCAAGACCTTCTCGGATAGGATTTTGCAATCGATTTTGTACGAAAGCGATTCCAGGAATCCCAAAAACTTAGCTAAAATTCGCAATGATTTGATGCACGTCAAGTACGAAGTCCTGGTGGTCAGATCGACGTTTGTTTCTGAAAGGTAGAGTCTTTAATTTAAAATGATTTAAGAAAATGTAAACATCACCAGTTTTTAAAACTTTCAAAGAAAAAAAACTGAGGTTTCATTTTTTGTACCTGTCTCATTTAATTCGCTGTCGCAGAATTTGGTTTCGTTCAGCTGTAAAATCTCCAAAATTAAAGCGTCACGTAAATGAACGTGAAACGCATGCATCGAAGACGCAACAATAAACTCCTTGTAAAATTCTTGATGGCCTAGAAACTGAGGCACGGAATTTATGCCTTCCGTAACCTGCTTGGTCACCAAACGACTCTTCAACCGACACAATTTATCCACGTCCACATTTGGAATCGTCGACAGAAAAGACATTTCCGTCTCGGTCATGCCCTCCTCATTGTTACAACTTCCGCATGTCGTAAGCAACTGTGCCTTAAACAGCCTGGCGAAATGCCTAAAATTCACGGGGTCGCTGTACAAATTTAATAGGCTCTTGATTTTGCCCACAAGCGCAATCGAGAAGCTCCACCCCGACACGCAGTGGTTCTGCTCCCAAATTCGGAGGATATCATAAAATAAATCCCTCTGCTTTCGAAACGCGTGGAACGAAGCATCCGACGGGAAATTGTCTCGATTGTCCGTGTCCAAAATAAAACACACGTTACTCGTCTGGGTGCCCTCAACTGGGGCAAGTTGCTCCGCCCTGTTCTCATAAACCACCGACAGATTTTGCAACAAAGCAGAATAGCCCCTAACATTCTCGTTTTCCATTAACAACTTAACAGTGCTTCTATCGAGGAAATGCAAAGCGTCTGCGAGTAAACTGAGGGTCCTCACAGCAAAATAAACCGAGTTATGAACCGTGTTTAACAAAGTTTTTAAAAAAAGCGCATTCGTGACGAGGAAATTGATTTCATCGCTTGATAACGTCTGAGTATTAATAACTGCGTCCTCCCCGCCTGATTCACTCGCGTAATACTTCATAGTTAACAACAGTATTAAAAAGTACAACTCACTAGTAAAATTTAAAACCAAATTACCCCTAAGCACACAGCCGTAAATCTCAGCGAGCACGTCCAATTCCTTCTGGTGCGTAACCAATTTAAAATCGGTTTTAATCTCGGCCTTATTCGCGCTGCTTTGCATATTGTAATTACTTGCCAGTTTAGTCGTGTCATCGAATTTAATCTCACTTGCGACTTTCACCCGTTCCTGAACCAATAAACTTCTTTGCTCGTTCGTGTTGTCGACGCACAGCTCGATGAACTCACTCTGAAAATTAAAACTGTTATCTAGACCCTGGAAGTTATCGCTGTGCTTCTTCTGGCTCAGCTTTGTGGGGTTTATCCGCCGAGATTTCTTGCTCTTGTTCTCAGCAAAATCGCACAAGTTTTTCTGCACCTTCTTCTTGCCCGAGCTGGTTTTGTGAACGATGAAGTCGCCCAAGCACAAGCTGCGCTCGTTTGATTTCTGCGCGGAATTCGGCGGACGCTTGTTCCTCGGAGTATTAAAATTCGAGTTCGAATATAACGGAGATATGGGGCTCATGTAACTCGCGTTCGACTCGTTCAACATGCTCTCGGGGGGGTGCGTTTTTATTAATTTCGGGGTGCTGAACCCGTTGACGTGTTTCAAATCGAGCACATCGACTCTTAAATCTGCAGCTCGTTTTTTTATAGTCTTTTCGTCTAGGTCGCGTTTCTTTACGGGTTTAGGAGCGAAAACCTTTTGTGTATTATCGACGGCGGTATTGGAGCTAAAACGAAAATATTAACCTCAATCCTGTTTCCTAATGCAACTTTTGTGTGTTTGATCTTACCAAGGGGCTTCGTCGTGTATGTAATTCAGAAAATATGATAGAAAATCGGCTTGCGAACATCGGAACTTTGATATTTCGCTGGGGAAATCGGCGGGCTAAAATAATTTTGAGGTTATGTCACGTAAACAAATGTAAATAGACGATCCATACATCGGAATTCTTGCGTTTAATCCATTCTAATAATTGCCCTAGGTGAACCTCGCCGAGTAAAACGTGAATTAATAAGCTCTCTGCCATTTTTATTTAATAAATTGCTTTTATAAGTAATGGGTAAAGATACATAACCATACATGTCAAACGTCACCAATGAACGTCACTAACGTCAGTTAAATCAAATTATGCGCAGGGTCGACAACCCACAAATTGAAATTTCCTATTTAATTATTTCTTTCAATAGGTCTTTTCGCGGAGACGTTCCGAACTAGTTCGGAACCTTAGAATCCATGCACTCATGAAAGTTATACACTTGAAAGTGTGTTAAAATCTTTCATTATTTCGATGGGCATTTGATTTTAACCGTTCCGAACTAGTTCGGAACGTCTCCGCGAAAATACTTAATATTTTTTAATTAATTTGTTCAAAAATGCGCCAATTTAAAATTATTTAACTACATGCGACGCTACATGCGTAAGTAATGGAACCAGAGTTGGGAAAACTACGTGTAAAAAATATTTTCTACATTACATTACGTCTAAACGTAATTTCTATGTAGTTAAATGTAATTTTTATACGACGTAGTTTATGTGAATTGTCACATTTCTAACCTCAAAATTGAATGTTCGTTTGACGCATTTCAAGTTTTTGAAGTTTTTTAATGCTTCTATAACAGGTGATCAATATCTTTCCTAATCAAGTGATCTATACATAACGATAGGAATGCGATAAAAATTATTCAAATGACATTTGAAATAATGAACCAAACAAGGACATATTTTTTTCCATAGGTCACTTGATTAGAAAAGATATTGATCACGTGTTACAACAATTCTATCCATTTTACATCAAAATAGATATTAGATTGTGTATAAATAATTAATTATAACCTGAAAATGAAGAAATAGAAAACAGCGTAGTTTTTACAGTAGTTAATTCATTTTTTACGACGTAGATAATTACAAAATCTACGCATAATTAATGGGTATTTATACGTCTCATTATCTACGTCCCAACCCTGAATGTAACGATAATAAATTATGGTGGAGTTTAGTGAAGTAACGCGAGGATAGTATCTTGTGTAATTATACTATAGGAACCATGCACATGCGAAGCCAGCGCCACCAATGACCATATTCTGCATTAATGGTATGAAAATACGAGTTCAGAGTTGTTGCAAATTATTAGTGTACATTTGAACTTGAATATTGTAATGTATTTCAATACCAGGAAGCTCAAGTTTTATATACTACAATCGTAAATTGTCATAAGAGTGATATTATTCCCATGCAATGAGTCTCAAGAAATATTTTCATATCACTAATTCACAAATCACCACGTCAGGCGGCGCTGAACGCAGAGATTGTTAACTCGTTGGTTGCAAGTCGGTTTTAGATAAAAAATCGGCCGCAAGATGTCGCAACTTAAACTGTTGTAATTTTTAACTTATTCATTTTTGTTTATATTTTAATATTTTAGAAATTTCAAAATTTCTTGTTGCAGGTGGCTTTTGATTACATTGGATTCCTCAAGCATCCTCTAGACAGCTTCTTAGGTCAAAAATAGAAAAATCAGATGCGAGATGTCGCGACCTTAACTGCTGTTTAATATTTTACGTAAGTCTTGTTTCTATCTTAATAAATCACTTACTTTGCGTACTAAATATACTCCTTTATGTTAACAAACTTATATACATTTTGAGCTTAAATTTGCCCTTCTTTTGAAACTGTTCTGTGGGTGCAGCTTTCAAATATAATTCTTGCCTTTTAATAAATAACTTTTGATTCAGTTATGACTAGGGCCCGGATTAGATAGTTCCGTCGCAGCGATGTCCGTTCGGGAGGCGCGCCGCATGATCCGACTTCGATCGGTACGAATTGCGTGCTCGATTAGTCGATACGCTTAAACCGAACTTGTGTTAGACTAATTATAAAAACCATTAAACAAAATTAATAGATATTATTTTATCGTAAATATCGTAAACCTCTTGAAAAGAAAATATTTTGGGAATTTGCCTTGGCGCCGCTGGCTTCGTGATGTGTTACTAGCGGTGCAGTGGACCGCTGTAATTATTGTTGCGCTCATCGCGTAAATTGTGTAGCGAAATAACTGGTAAACTGAGGCAGGGACTATTTAGTCCGGGCCCTAGTTATGGCCTACAGGTGCCTATTTTAAAAGCGTGCCTTTTAAAATTAGAAAATACGCAACCCCTTCTACACCCTGCTTTTAGAAGTATTTATGTCAGGATATGAAACCGCAAACCCCGTCTACACCCTGCTTTTAGAAGTATTTATGTCAGGATATGAAACCGCAAAGTTATTTCAGCCTTGAGTGATTGCCTATTCTAAAATCTTTAGGGATTACAATTAAAAACGGGCATCCTGTATGTGTATATTGTTTGTTTAAAACATCATTTTTAATTAATGTCAAGTTCACGTGTCGAATAAGAGCTCTATCTCGTAAAAACTAATAGATCGTGGATTCAAGAAATTTCGAGTCTCTGACATTCGTGAAAAAACAACTCATGTCTTAGCTTAGAGCACACGTCATTTCTTGATGTATGTATAACCTCTAACCCAACGAGTACACAAAGTCTACAAACACAAGAACAATTATTAATTTCATTAATTTAGAATATCATCGAATTACAACAAATGTTTCATTAATTATTATTGATTATTTTAGTTAGAAATGATACAGAATTAAAGTGCCTAAATTAATTTTAAATTCAAGATGTCAAATTGTATTCCACGGCCGCCCAAGTACTGAATCTTTATGAACCACACGTTATTTCCATTGCTTTATATGAGAGACGTTTTCATCTTCTGTCGACCATTTCAACCTAAACCACCAATTAATTTTATTAATTTTCAATTATTAACAATAATACATAATTGAAAATTGAGGTCATGAAAAACAAATAACTTACTTTAAACTGTCACAGCCTTATAATACGGGTCAATGAAAATTTCTTTATAACTTGTCATTGGACTCCTTAAAAATTGTGTAAAACTCCACATTTTGCTATTGCCTGGAGTTTGTGCAATTTTTAAGCTTTAACTTTTAACTTTAAGTTGACGAGTAAAAGAAATTGTTCCACAAAAAGTATTAGGTACAAAGTAAATAAGTACACTTTAAATGAGCGAAAATTTATTAAATTTTATGGAATTTGTAAAAAAGAATTATCGAACAATAAAGTCGGCAAACCGACGTTTCGCTAATGTCGATAGATTCTTCATGATAAAATTGATAAATGTCAATGTGTAACGAAACGTCGACTTAAATTTAATATACAGTTGTCACACGAATTATACCGAGTGATTTTTTAAATTTTTTATCAACTCTTGTCATGAGATCTGGATGGCATGCTTTAGCTTAAGTGAAAAGTCCCCGTCATTGCACTCCTTTTTGCTACTAGTAAAGCTACGACATGCCGTCCAAATTCCATGGCAAGAGTTGATAAAAAATTTAAAAATTCAGGCGTTATTTTGTGATACAATTTTCAATGGACAATAAAGTGCTTTAATTTTATTATTTTATAGTCTTTATGCAAGGAAAAAAATATGCAAAGAGATGAACAAAATGTGAAAAAAAAGGTCAAAAGTTTTAAGGAAAGTTATCAAACTAGATAACAAAGTGTACTTTGTATACTTTGAATAAAGTGTAAACTGAAACTCCGGATATTACCATGATTTAAAAAGAAACTTCAATAATAATAGGCGAACTACAGGAACAAAGCACTAATACATGTATTTGAATAGTTAATGCAAATTTGATGTCCAATGTGTTAACTTGTTAACTTGTAAGCACATTTTATGTCTGCGCTTGTTTGATGAAGACGTTCTAAGAACTGTGTACAAGTTTTTTCCTTTTTTGTATACAGCAACATTTGCAGTTTACTTGCGTATTATTGTGTGCATTGTAAATTAATATTAACGAGAGTCTAAATCACGATTGGGACGTAGATAATGAGACATACATATAAATACCCATTAATTATTACGCGTAGATTTTGTAATTATCGTCGTGAAAAATTATCTGCATTGTTTTCTACTTCTTCATTTTCAGGTTATAGTTATTCATTTTTACACAATCTAATATCTATTTTGATGTAAAATTGATAAAAATGTTGTATATAAAAATTAAAAAACAAGAAATACTTCAAATGAATATTCAATTGTGGTTAGAAATGTGATATTTAACATAAACTACATTATTAAAGCTGGTTCTTGTTCGATGAAAACAAACAACACAAACAAACAAACAAATTTTTTTCACTTCTGACGTCAGAAGTGAAAAAACATTTTTTTTTCACTTCTGACGAAGCTGTCGAACGACTGCGAAACGTTAAGTATTTGTACGCCATTTAGTGTCCGTTTAAAAGAGTTTGTGATATAAACTACATCGAGTAAGAATTATGTACGTCTGTGAGTATTACGTAATGTAAAGTAGGAAATATTTTTTATTTAACACAACGTACAAAACGAAAACGAAAGTTCGTTAAAAGAAAACATACAAGAAGTCAAATTAAGTTTGGCCCGACAAGAAGTCAAATTAAGTTTGGCCCAACATGAATTGCGTTTATTTCTTGACCGTAAAGTAATTAAATAAAATTTGCTCTTTTTTGCATAGCGGCTGAGGCCGACGTACACGCGTTTTTATATCCTTCAGATAAACCAAATCAAATATTCTATGTCAATTTTACTAATCAAAATAATATCCCTGCAAGTAATAATCGTCAATATTATTGAAACTTTAAACTAGTAATATGTAATTTTACCTTAACACGTAAGCTTCTCGGTATTTTCAAATAAAATAATTTCGCATTCTAATTTGCGATGACTGTTGACTACTACGTGTTAAATAATTAAGAATTACAAAAACAATTGCACTCAAAGGTCATCAGGACGATAAAAATTGCAATTAGACCGGCAGCTATAGAAAACAACTTGCAATTAGTAAAAGAAAGTTTGCCCAGACACAAAAAATTATTTGTTTCCGAAACGAAATTATTCGATAATTTTTAAATACATAGAAAAATTAGAAAACACTTTTCACATGTAGAGTGTTCATTTCTGTTCGCTCTTCTCAACAATTTTATATTTCCTTACACAGAGTGTTTCGACGTTATTTTTTTAACAGATCATTCCAATAATACTAAAAACAATTAAAAATTTTAAAAACGTGAAGAGGAGAGGGAAGCTTTATGTGACCTATGAAATCTATTTCAGGATTATCAGGGTGTACCTAACTATAATAACTACTTGTATTACGACGTTGGACGTTAACTTAACCTCTAAACGGAATTATTGTGATCAGCCGAAATACGAGCATTGAAAATATTGACAAATGCATGCGAATCACCTGAAGAAAATTGTATAAAATAATGGCACTTGAACACGTGCTTTGACAAATAAATCACTACAACACGAAAATAATTCAAATTTCCGTGATAGTAAATTCCTTGTATTTTTCTTTAATTTTAATTGTATTGCAAATACCCTACACGTAGTGGCGTAAAATACTTTTTGGTTACATGTTTCATTAATTAATGAATTACAAATTCCATAGAATTTTTTAACATTTTTGCGTAATCTGTGACGTCCACTCTGTTATACATTTTTTCTTTTTGGCGGAACAATTGTCAATCTCCCTGTATGTATACTGTATTGATTAGTTTTTCAGACAGGGAAATAGCATGCACAAATGTTTTGTAAATCTGTCTTGGCTCTCCTGTATATTTTGAGTAAAATGGTAAAGGAATGGTAATATTTGTTCAGAATTTCAAAATGGGCGCCAAAATATGTTTTGTACAAGAGCGCTCGTGGCTCGACACCCTATCGGCGGCCCTGACAACTTGACAAGTTTATATGGTTTGAAAGGGGCCCAGAATAATCAGTAGCCTAGGGCCCTAAGCGCCTTTAATCTGGGCCTGATATTTTGCTTGAATTAAAAATTTAGAAAAACGGTTATTATTTTCTTTATTTATTTATTGACCCTGTTTGTCGAATTGCTGGGGAGTAGGGCGCCTAAATTGCAACAAAAAAGAAGGAAGCTTTCCAAGTTAAAAAAAAGTAGTATTTAAGGGACACCTGTACATGGACAAATAATTTCTTTCGTCTTATTTAAATTATGGCTTATTGAAGAAAAATGCAGCATAAAAGCTTAAAAAGTTTTATTATTTTTTTATTGTAAAGTTATATTTGAAATATGAAACTAAAATAAATTATAAAAAATTGGGACACGTTCAAGAACCAACGTAAAATACAAATTCAAGTATAAACTCAACGCGCAGGTTTAAAAAAAAATACAGAGCGTAAACTTAATTCGATTCCTTTGCTCTCTCGTTAAACACATATTTGCCTCATAATTATTAATGCAAGAGAATTTCTTTTCTTTTTTTTTTGGGTTTGTGTGTGTATACCAACAAAATAAGAACAGTCCAGCGCAGGTCTACTTTTGAATGCAGACTGAAAAGAAGTGCGTCTACCTGACGCACTGAACGTCTTCAGGTGCACACATGTAGTCAACACCACAACACCTTCGAGAATTCTTTGACGTACTCTACTAATTAAACAGCAAGAAAAAATACTTCCCCCCCCTAAACGTACGTGCGAATTGGTGGCAGTGTCAGTGCATATTTTAACTGCGTTCCGAAAAAAAATAACTCAATCTCATTCAAGACGCTGTCGTCAGTCAAATAGAAAAAGAAAAAGAAAATTCAGCGCGTCTTATAAATGAACGAAAATCGAATCTGATCCGAGTACTTTCGAATATATTATATTGTTAACTCATTATAAATTGCAGCGCGCTAAACTCGCTCGTTTTAATACCAACGCGAAACTGGTGCACACAAAATAAACAAAAGTGATTTCATTCATTTGATTAGACAATTAGTTAATTCATAGAGCTTTTTTGTTTTCCTTGCGCCCAGCTAAGAAATTGCGAATGCGTTTGATTTAAATCCACGCTGTAATTGGTGAGTATTTTCTTTTTAATTTTAATTTTTTGTTATTTTGGTTTGGTGCGTTTATGTGAGTACATACATAAATAAATAAATAGGTACTAGAACGGATTGTGTGTTGTAAGTAAGTACCTGGAATGTTATAAAGGGAGCTGAAAACTAGTTTCTAATACGTGTTTGGGTGAGGGGTCGATGAATCGCCCGAAATTTTAATTACAAAGGATAACATTAAAAAATAAATAAAAAAAAGGAATGAACTCGCCTGTATTGTCCCTAAAGACTTTTTTTTGGAGAAATTGACCTAAAAATAAATAAATTATATTAATTATGTAGTACCTACGTTCATCAAATATGTAAAAATTAAATGAATAATTCATAATTAATAAAATAAATAAATTATGTTGATTATGTAGTACCTAAAAGTTCATCAAATACGTAAAAATTAAATGAATAATTTATAATTATTTTTTTTTAATAAAAATATATTGCATGTTGAATAAAATTAACGGTACGTGATTCCCAATAAAATTTTATTTCATTTTTGTTTTAAAATATGCACATGTATGTATGTGCCCCAGGTGAACGTGCCCATAATTAATTTGTTGTCGGATTAAATAACGTCCCCCGCGTAGAAATAAATTATTTCAGAAATGTTTGATGGCACTGTTAAAATACCTGCGCTGGAATTAAAGGAGTGAAACCAGAGCGCATTATAAATAATTCATACATTTTCTGACTGTCCTTTTTTGCCATCGAAGTTCGCCAATGATTCTAAATTCGGAGAGGGAGGTCGCTTTTCTTACTTATGAATGACAGCACTCATTTAGTTTGAAATTAATAGAAAAACAAATATAAAATCAAAACACAATAAAAAAAATTGTCAATTTTTTAAATGTATTTCATTTATAGCATCGACTAAACAATTTCAATTCGTTTTTCATTGCATGTTCCATTTTTTTTTCGTTACAACCTGTATATCGGTTTTTGTTTTTATCTCAATTGCAATAATAACAAAATAAATTCATCTCTTTTTTTTGGGTAGCGAGTAATTAGTGTGCATTTTAATTCAAGGTGCAACCGCCGAAATTTGGCACAAACGGTCTCTCTCATTAGTTAACAAGCAGCAAGACAACGAAATTAAATTAAAACCTCTAGATTTCGACAACGTTGCAAAACAAGGTCCCCCAAATGTTTGGACGACATCAACTTTTTTAAATTGGCACAACTCCGGTAGTGGTTTTCCTTGATTCAAATTATAATGTATGTCGTACGTAGTTTGGGCCAAAATAGAGATGCGTTATGCGGAAGAGCTGGAAGAAAATTCTATTAAATCTTCGCCTGCTGCGAACGCATTTTCTATAACGAAAACTGCCACCACCCCCTGCGAGTAGACTTGATTAGCAAATTCAGGCCACATTCTTTTCATTGCTCATTAATTATTTACTCCTGCGTGTGTTACATAAGAAATATTATTTACATGCGTCTAAGGACGCTTCCTTCTTAAATATTTATAAAAGTACATAACTCATTAATGGAGCGTGCCGATTAGGTTTAGCATCACAAATTAGAGCGCGCCTCATGGGCTTTAGTTTGGAGACGAATTTTGATTTCGGCCAAAATCAAACGATTGGCAGTTTCGGTGTGCGGATCACGTTTTTCTCGTTTCTCATTCGGTAGACGGTTACATTCATTAATTTGTCATAATGTGTGCTAATACGTTGGAAACTCACCTTGAGCATAAATTGTGCAAGTGACTGCCACATAATTGTGTGGAACGCGTATTTCGTAACGTTTTTTCCAGCTGGAATATAAATAAATTGGGGATGAAGAAAAAATAATTGATGCGAATGAATAAATTATTTCAGCCCTGATTACCTACTCGAAAAATGTGAACAGACTTGAACGTTCTTTGCTTTATTTAAATCAAAAACTAACACGAAAATCTAAAACAAAATTAAATCGATAAACAAGAAAAAACTGACGCTCGACTTACAAATTAGTGAGAGATGAAAAATTAAAAGAAAAAAAAAGTGAGAGACAAAATTCAGTCTGAAGCAAAATGACTTAATGATTTATTTATACATGTGTACTAAGAAGGTTAAAGTAAACGATGAGGAGGATATTGGTTTATTTCATTATTTTATTATTATTCTGCCTGTCCTATGATTTTCCTGTCTGGAATAGTGCGTATTAATTTTACAATTGTTTAAAAAATGATTAAGAAGTGATGTATACTGCTTGCCAAAAGTAATCGACCGAAAAGCAATTAAACTGTGCGAAACTAAACCTTATTTAAATGCACCAAAAGATTTTGGTGCCTTAATACTTTTGGCATTCGGTATACCATAAATATACATCCTGAATGAAAATGAAATTTTTCATTTTTAACTTTGCCATGTTAATCTTTTGTTTACTGAAGTACAGTAGAAGACAATAAGATCCGGGCAAGTTTTTGACATATCACGCATATTTAAATAAATTTGGTAAATCAAGTTTTTATTGATGTTATGGTCAGCCAAAATGTAAAAAGAGATAAATGAGAAATGAGAGATTGGCGGTAACTGCGGATACTTTTCATTAAATTTTCTGCTCGTTCTCGTAACCATTTTATTGCACTCTCCTTGAATGTTAAATACTGTTTATTAGAATAAATAAAATTATTCATTATTATTATTACCACATTACCAATTGTAAGTATTGCTTTTGTTGTTTAATAAAAACGTTAAATTGACAAAAAAATGTTTTTCAAACCATGCTTAATTTTTAAAGACGCTCGTTTATGAAAATGGTAAACTTACGGTAGGAATTTACCAAATAGCTTTATTCTATGATGTACGTCAAAATAATGTTATCGTTAGCAATTATTTATTTCTTAAAAAGTAACAGTTCAGTATCTGCTTCTTTTTTCAAAGCTTGCTACTAATAAGTGCATTCATTCCATTAATTAACAGAATAAAATAAACAATCATTGATAATAAGAAAACTAATGTGAAACTTGAAAAACTGAAATTGCGCAGCATCTCTTCTTTCTGTCCAAATTTAACCTGACTCTTACTTTTTCAGTGGAACTGAAATGAGATGTTTGTCAAAATACAAAATAAACAAAAACTATTGACGGTAAAATTTCTATTAAACGTCAAAATTACCTACTAGTGACATTTTGCATGTGTATTATACGTCAGAATTACTAGTGACTAGTGACATTTTGCATGTGTTTTAAACGTCGAAAATATTAAAGTAAGGTTTATATTATAGAAATGGATTTTATTGTTCACTACCGATGAAACTGTCAACTTTTCAATCGAAAGAAAACTTTTTATACAACAATTAAATCTAAACAAATAGTGTCTCAAGAATTACATAACAAATTAAATTTGTTACGTAAACTTTCAAAGGACAAGAGACAACTGTCACAGTAATAATTTTCGATATTCTTAGAATAAATAGTGACATAATATGGGTCCATAACAATTCGGTGTAAGACAATTCGACGTACGATAGTTTGGTGTATGACAATTGATCGCATGCAACAATTGGTTTTATGACAATTCGATATGTGACAATTTTGTGTATATGACAATTTGGTTTATGAAAGTTAGACATTTGCATGATTTAGAACACAAAATCATATAATATGTGACAGTAGGATGCACAAATGAGCGGGATCCCTAGTGTTGGATGCATAATTATTAACTGAATAGGAATAAGACAAAAATGATAATTTTTGACAAAAGCAAACCAATATTACACACATCAAATTCTCACAAACAACCAAATTGTTACGCACCCTACATAAAATTGTCACATGCATTCAATTGTCATACTTCAGGCTGTCGCCTCTTTTTAGGATCACCTGTATGCAGGGTAATGCTTGAATACACCGACAAAATGTACTGACTTCGAAGAGCATGGGAAAAATGTTAAAAAAAACTCAACAATTTATAATTAATTAACTAAAAATTTACCATAAGGCGAGAATCAAAAGTTTACAGTTTTAAAAGAGTGCAATAAACGTTTATGGTGTTACGCAGAGAATCAGAGCCGTTCAATTGTAAAACTTATCCGTGAACTAATAATACACACTTGCACAGCTGATGATGAATTTGTCGTACAAGTATATTAACTGACATGAGATTAATTAAAATCAATTACGTTTTCAAAGGTGACATACAGAAAACAGATTAAAATTAGCCACAAAAAGATGCCGAAATGTTTATGACGGACACGTTGCTTGAGGGAATAAACTTTATTTACAATACAATTAGCTAAATTAAAGCAGGTTCTTTTCCGATGATAGCTTCTTCTGAAGATGCTATCAAACGATAGCGAAACGTAAAGTGTTAGTGCGCATAATTAGTGTCCGCTTAAAAGATTTTGTGATACAATACAATTAAAATTAAAATTAACACGGAGATTTAAATTGTTTTCGTGTTGTAGTGATTTATTTGTTTACCTGTCAAAGCAGGTGTTCAAAGTGGTGCCAGCCGTTTTTATCTTTATTATATGCAACTTATACGGAATAATTAACTTTAGGTGATTTGCACGCATCTCCGCTAGGGTCTTTGCCGCCCGCAGGCAATGTAAGCGCCCCCCTCCGATAATGGTCCAACATATCAACGCATATTTCGACCCATACATAAAATTTCTAAAGTTTAAGTCTGACAATCTTTTAATAATGGGCGCGTTTAGCGAACAGCAGCTGCTGAGTTGCTTACTCAGCAATCGTTTGTGATTGGCTATTACCTTAATGTGAACCAATCACAAACGATTGCTGAGTAAGCAACTCAGCAGCTGCTGTTCGCTAAACGCCCCCAATGTTAATAGTAAGGGGGAGGGAAGGACCTCGGCGAAAGATCTCCCTCTTACTTTTACGCACTAACCTTACAGAAACCTGTAAAATTGCTAGCACTTTTAACTATAAATTGATAGATGGCGCCACTAAGTTTCGGAAACCATTCAGAAATACATATTTTAATTTTAGCAATTTTTCAGCCGAAAAATTTAGTAGTCGCTTAAAAACGAACCTCTTTCTTAAAAATGAACTTATCACGTCAGTTGCGTTGAATGATCAAGTTCACGCCCGACGCCGCGCCGTAACAATCATCAAACTATAAAAAACTTTTATGACTGTATTTATTTCGTTCATCTGCTGCTGTTTCTTAACCAGGGGCGTACCGTGCCGACTTACTTTGAAACAGCCCGTATATCAGCTTGAAATTGCAGTTTATATAATAAAGTAACGTAAAAGCTTTGTGATATTTGCCCAAACTTGGAATATCCGCAAAATTCTGCTAATTTCATTAAGATAGAAACACTCAGGTGGTCAATAAGAGGTTCTCCTTCAAACTTATTACGCAATGTTAATTTTTAATTACGCGTTTTAATTACGTCAGAACCGCCGTTAGTATTCGTCGAAAAATTTCAAGTTCAATAAATTAAAATACTAGAAAGGCCAGAAATCGTTGGACAGGTGCATTTTTTGCTTAGCGAACATTTTCTTGCCTGATATGTATGTCACGTATACAGCCTTCGAATTAAACGTGCTGATCATGCAGACGACTCCGGGAATGCCCCAAAAAATCTTTCCATGAACTTTAAGGTGCTTCACCTTCGACTTCTTCGTGTTTCATTGACCAATCAACTTATTTAAAATACATATATTATCCAAAAAGAATTGCAAAGAAAAATTGCGACTCTTCTGCTTTGATGATCAATATCACATTAGGTAGATAGGAGAAGAACACAAAAAGAAAAAGAAATTTAAATGTAAACGGGGCAAAAGAGAAGACCTAATTGATTATAGGAGAAACGCAAGAAAAAAATGCAAAATTGCTTCCATGAAGGAATGAACATTTTATGGTTTGCAGAGTATAGACTATAGCGAACACGCTGCACTTCCTCTGTTTTGTAATTTACAACATAAAACGTAACGGATTAAATTAATTATTGCGTGCGTTTATTTCACTATACGGGTTAGTAGCACGGTTATGATTAAACTGTTAAATAACTTCACGGCCTGAAAAAGTAATTATTTACAATAAAATTCCGCAAACAGCGTTTGTTATTATTTTCGTTTTAATTGTTTTGTAAATTGTGAATCCCAAACAGTTTCGCAAGCGCGACATGAATTTTTAGTTTGACATTGAGACAATTTGCCTAATGTAAAAATTGATTATTTGATGTAAACGGAAATTATGCGTAATTATTATTTTTTTTTGTTTGATTGATACGAAGGCCGTGCTACTTTATAATTTGTTAGAGACTGGGTGTTGTAATTAACACTACAGAAAAACAACTTACTTATTTATGTCGATTATTATTGAAATTATTAGTAGCGAGTAATTGTTGATATCATTAAAAAAACCTGACGTGATACAAATAAACTAATAACAGATTCTTCTTTACAATGCCAAAAATCATTCAAAAACACACTTTTTTCGCAGGCTAATGTTATTACCAATGAATAACAATCAATATGCGGAGGCTATTTCTCATTAAAGCAACTAATACATATGTGATTAGAACATATATTGTCATTTATCATAATTTATTGATTAGACGCGTGTTGATGTTGAATGGGGAAATCCTTGTCTTGTGTATTGTATTACTATTTATTCATATGGATAAATAAATAAATTCAACGTCTTTACCACGGCCGGGTGATCGCATCAAACTTGATGAATTATTTATGGGATCGACCTGTACATTAACAATTCTGCGCATTGATACACGGGAGCTCATTACCAAATATATTTGACATTAATGTTACATGATTGTTACTTATTGCGTCAATAATTAATTAGGACTACCTATATATTTTTAAAAAGTTCATAAATAAATCAGTACATATTTGTAACTCGACTAAAACTTATTATTGGTCTCGCGCTTGACGATGATTGCCAAATAATTGAAATACGTGGCAACTTTTGGAACATACACACGTTGGACTAATCGATGAAAGAACGTTCCAAAATATTTGCATTTTTTCCTGAAACACCCAGTGAATGAGGTGCCTCGCAAGTACTTGTAAGTATTCCAAAATTCCCCCGCAACGTAACTATAGAAGCTCTTCAAAAGTTCTCAAGTAGGTACTTCTGGAAATTACAACAAACAATAAAACACTCGAAACACCACAATCGCAGGACGACACAAGTAAGTTATTTAATTCCTCATGTGATTCGCCTTTGAACTTTTAACTTGTCATCTCTTGGCAATTATTTATGTGTATATTTAATGATGATGAATCGTCAATGATGATATGTACTTAAAAATGTTATAAAAGAGATTGTTACAAAACTTCTGTGTCGCTTGTTTTGGCCTTATTTTCTGGCAGACAACGAGAGCCTTTAGAATTTTGTGCTGAACGAAAAGTAAAACCCCAAAGAAATACAAATTTTGTAACAAAACTGGAAATGTTACTGAGACTTTTGAATAATTTTTATAATTTTTATAATTGCAGAAATATATAATTTTTATAATTGCTTTATTTATAACTTATAACTCATTGTATCTCATATTCTGGTAAGATCATGCATGTGAAGGTAGCGAAGAGGAATTGATGTTGTGCTTAAACACGAACCTGTTCAACCAATTTCTTTTCGCTACCAACTGCTATCCCTGGCTGAACGCAATCGTTGTATAATATTCGCTACCAATCGCTAACCCTGGCTGAACGCAATCATAATTATATTGACAATTAAAGAGTAGAATTATACAACTTATACTTATTAACTTTACTGATGCTTGACAACAATACCTAACTAAAATAGAACTTAAAAAAAAAACAGGTTAAGCGTTCGCCTTCGTTGACCCAGTAGAAATTAATAAGTTATTCAGCACGGCTCTGTAACACATACGTACGTAAGTCAATTGTTTCATTACCACAAGCTCTAACGGATTAACCATACTTGGACGTCCGGTTTGGTTGCAAAATTGGACTATGTCTGTGCTTTGAGGAAGCCCGGTTTCCTAAATTAGACTGTTTAGAACCATTTATAGATCGAGAGCTAGTGACATTTTTTTTAAGTGTGGTGGGTCCAGAGATATTTTAAATAAGTAATTGCAAACGCGTTCATTAATCTTGAAATTCGACATTACTAGACTTCGGGCATTTCGGAGCGTTGTGATGGCTACGCAAAGAATGGGCACTTTTCATTGGTCCTCGTATTACCTAACCGTAGCAACGCTCCAAAATGTCCGAAGTCTGGTAATTAAACTACAGAAAAAATTAACGCTGAACACTTCTTTGGTAGAAACGTTGCTTAAAAACGTTTATTGCTTGTACACTGCATTCCAAATGTAGTCTTTCGAAAAAGGGTATAAAAGTGTGCGAAACCTAATCTTACCGAAATATCTCTGAAATATTTTCATCATTACAACTATAAGCTTAAAGAAAACGTGTAGGTACCTAATTGAGGTTGAATTTTATTTTTTATTATTTATTATTTACAATTTACTTTCTACATAGAAAAAATAAACTAAATGCATATGCTGGTAGAGAGAGAAGTTAACAAGTCATACGATATTTTTGTAACAACCCTTTGAAATACAGTCAACGAAGTAAGCCCTAAGAAGTTAGAAACAGATACATTAAAAAATAAAAAGTGGATAACAAATGAATTTAGACGGAAATTAAACAAAAACGAGAAATGTATGAAGCAGTTAGAATAGATATTGTAAGCGAAGAAGATTATAAACACTTTAACAAGCAACTGCAGTATGAAAGGAATGATGCTAAGAAAAAATTTAATTGCCAATACATTTTATCAGCACAGAATAAAACTAAAGTTACCTGGAAACTGGTAAATGAAATCACTTCTAAAGAAAACAGTAACAATTTTGAAATAAACTATTTCATGGATGAAGAAGATGATCCAAATGAAATCCTAACACAACTAAATAAGCAACTTTTGAGCAACATGCCTTACAAAACGATATAGATTTTTCCTCGATAAAATCTACTTTAACGTCTTTCGTTCTCTTCGATACTGATCCACAGAAAATATTTAGCATCATACAATCTCTAAATAATACTAGTGCTACTGGTCCTGATGAAATTCCGACCACACTCTTAAAAGTATGTGCTAAAGTCATCTCCGAACCTCTAGCCATTTTAATTAATATGACCTTTAAAAAGAGAATATTTCCAGATAAACTAAAACTTTCGTATATTAAACTATTGCATAAAAAAGGAGATAAATCACCAATAAGTATAACTACAGGCCGAAAGCTTTATTACCTACAATAGCAAAAATATACGAAAAAATTATAGTGAAAAGGATACTTGATTTTTTTATATAAAAACACAGTGTTTCACAGTAATCAAAACGCATTATATCAAAGGACGATCAACTAGTAGGGCAATTTTTCAAGTCATAGAAGAAATAGTTGAAGGAATAATATATATTTATGGACCTATCCAAAGCATTCGATAGCATTCATCATGAAGTTCTACTCCATAAATTAGACCTTTATGGTTTTCGGGGACCAGCATTGAAAATACTGACTTCATATTTGGATAACAGAGGGCAATGTATAACAACTACAGACTGCCGCACTGGGAAAATGGGAAAATCAGAGTGGTTACTCGTTGAAAAAAGTGTTCCGCAGGGTTCCATACTAGGGCCCCTGCTGTTCTTGCTGTATGTAAACGAACTACCAAACCTAACAAATTACTCAACGATACTGTTCGTAGACGACACGCCACTCGTAATACGAAGGCAATCTGGAATTGAAGGCGAAATAAAAACAGTTAAATGTCTTCAAAACACATTTACTACAATTTAATAAACCTAGTGACTTACATATAGACATAAATAATGAATTGTTATGTACTTACTTAATTTAGTTATCTTTTTGCAGATTTTTTCGCGTTGTAACATGGACGTTTACAAGTGCACGCCGGACCTGAACCAGGACTGGCCTTCTCCGGTAATGCAGGAAACTTCACAAATTCAAAAATTCTACAAAGACCGCAAAGTCTTCATAACCGGAGGCACCGGTTTCATAGGGAAGATCCTCGTGGAGAAACTTCTACGCTGCACGCAGGTTTCGACCGTTTACCTGCTCGTCAGAGAAAAAAAGGGCAAAGACATACACACGAGAATCGACGAGATTTTTGAGGACGTGGTACGTTTTTTTTTTCTCTTCTTCTTCTTCTTCTTCGTTAAAGACAATGACGCAGATAATTACATTATTATAAAAGTAGTAAACGGAGACACAAAAACAATCGCCGTTTCTTGCATTTGTCGAGCAGCTTGCGAAACTCTAGGCTACGTTCTAATTTATTATTAACCGCGGTAAAAATCGAATCTAGGAAATTACGCTATCACATTCACTTTCGATTTTGTTAACTTACTATCCGAGTCGAAAAATCAAAATTTGCGAGTCGGAATGTCCCCGGTTTGGTTTTCATATCATAACCGTTTGTGTACAGCATCAAAATTAAATTTAACAGGACACATAAAAAAGCAAAATTTCGGGAAAATGTTAATTACGACAAAGCATTCGAAAAGAATTCGATTCATTATCCAAAATGACCAATTTACTTTACACATTCTTTTTTTAGCAATCTGTATTATTCAAACTATTTATTACAAACTATAGTGTGTCCATAAAAGTCCTTCGCAACTACAACATTCCACAGTTCTTACTTTTCTTTTACGATTTTTTGTAAAGGCGCTTTGACCACCATTCTGTTCTTTTTATATTTTTGTTTGTGACTTTTGATGAGCCACAACTTTCTTTCGCCGCTTTTAATATTGCTTCTTTCCAGCTTGTTTCCATATTCTCCACATGTCTTCTATATTGCTTTCTTTTTTCTCATCTTCGTGTTCCAATATTTTTTTTAGACTTTCTTGGTACTTAGTTTTGTATATTTCTTCTTTCTGCTTGTAACTTCTTATTTTCTCTTACGATTTCCGTTTCTTTTATCTTTATCTCCATTTTCATTAATACTAAAAAGTGGTCACTGCCTACTTGTGCTTTTCTTGATACCTTTACATCTTTTATGTATTTCCAGTATTTCTTTTGTACTAGAAAATAATCGATCATAGATTTCTCTCCTCTGCTTGATTCCTCTCTTGTAATTTTATGTATTTTTTTATGCTTGAACTTTGTCTTTGCTATTACTAGATCATTCTCCATGCACATTTCTATAATTCTGTCTCCATTATTATTTTGGGTTACTTCTCCTTCCATCCCCATTACTCTTTCTATTCCTCTGTTATTGTTTCCCACACGTCCGTTTAAATTCCCCATAATAATTATATTCTCATTTGCTTCGTCAATTTCTTCATGCAGTTTTTTTAAGTATGTATCTTTTCTTCTTTCCTTCATCTTCGTTTACTCCATTGTAATGTTTTTAGTTCAAAGTCGATTCTCATAATTCTTTCGTTTACATATTTCTCTCTTGTTACATCTTTTAGTCGATTAGGTGATAATACCATACCTGCCTGTCCAGAATAGTCAGTATCCTTTATGTAATTGTTTAACAACTTTTCCCTTCTTTTTTGTTTCCGTTATTCCTAGGATTTCTATTTGTTATTCTACCATTTCCTCTACTATTTCTTCCTCTTTCCCATTTAAACTTTCCCGCTTAAACTTTTGTTTTTTGAGTGGGAGTCTTGCGGAGTTGAGTCTGCCGTTTTCGTTTCTCTTCCAAAATTCCTTCCATTTCAACCCTAAGTTATATCTTTGAAAGTTCTTTGAATTATTTGAGTGGAAGTCTTGCGGAGTTGAGTCTGCCGTTATGTCCACTTTACATCTTCTTGCTATCCCCTCTAGCTCCCCCTGTCAAGTTCTTCTCGGTTTGCCTCTATAGTTCTTTTCTAGTTGTCTTACCTTATTTATTTATTTTGTTACTCTCTACACCTTCATTCTTTTCACATGTCTTCAATTGACTTTCCTCCACTACTTCACCACTTGCCTTCATATTCAGTTTCTTTCTAAAATCATCAATTCCCTTCAGTTTTGAGCAATACCGTTCATATTTGGGGAATCAATCTCTTTTATAATGATGAACTTACAGTTTTAATTAAAGACGTAGGTTTTGAGACAGCCTGTATAGTGCGATTTATGTATATATTCGCTGTCAAGTTCTTCTCGGTTTGCCTCTATAATTCTTTTCTAGTTGTCTTACCTTATTTATTTATTTTGTTACTCTCTACACCTTCATTCTTTTCACATGTCCTCAATTGACTTTCCTCCACTACTTCACCACTTGCCTTCATATTCAGTTTCTTTCTAAAATCATCAATTCCCTTTGTCCCAAATGAACTAGCGAAGTAGCTAGATAATTTTTTTTGTCAAATAAAGAACGGATTTGTGTTCAACTCCAACATAAAATAAACGAATTCTTGTCGTAGATATTTAAGAGGCTCAGTTCGGAGTCGCCCAAATTTAAGCACAAGATCATCGTCGTAGCCGGAGATTGCAGCTTAGCCGGACTAGGGCTGTCCATTACCGACCGCCAAAATTTGATCAAAAACGTGGACATCGTATTTCACGTGGCGGCCACGGTCAACTTCAACGAGCAACTCAAAAAGGCGTTCGCCATCAACGTCAAAGGGACGGAAGCAGTAATGAATTTGTGCAAGGAAATGGAAAATTTGAAGGTGAGTACAAACCTTGAACTTGTAGGCAAGAGTTTAATATAACAAACTTTTCGAAGCACATTTCAAACGACTTAAAACCAAAAGAAAAGAAACTAGACAAATACCTACATAAAAATGAAATAAATTATTTGGAGAAATTGGATGATGAAAAAGTATTGTATATTAATTGAAATTTCCGTTTGATTAAATTGAAACGTGCAATGCAATTTACAGAAAAATGTCACAGACTAATGAAGGTCACAATCTAATTCCTTTGAACCCTGGAGCAACCAGATTATATTTAGTTTTAAAAATTAACAACGTTAGCGATAAACCAATCAGACCTGTTTATTTCCAAGTCGAGACAACAAGTAAAAATAAAGCAAAATTTAGCAAGAAACTAGTAGAGTTAATTAAAACGCGCATAAAGCTTAAATTAGCATTCGCTTTACAAAATATCAATGACCTAATTAAACTGATTAAATTATAAAATAGATATAGCGTCCAATGGCAAGCAAGTATCTTTCGATATCAGTACAACAAAAACGCGTAACTATAAATAAGTTAATTGGCTCTGTGTACATAGGACAAACGAGAAGAGACTTGAACGCAAGAACAAGTTTCAAACTGACCACGTCCAACCATAACGGGTCCACGCACAGCAACAAATCCCGTTTTTTTTATAACTCAAAATAAAATTATGTAAATGACTCACCTTATTTGTTTATTATTTATTAACTGTCTCATTAAAGAATGTCAAGTTTATGTTATCTCTACATTTAATTCAAAAGCTGATAAATCCGTAAACCTGTAAATCATTATTTTTTTTAAGAAACAAAAAGAATCATTTTGAGATACCTGTAAAATTAAAAAAAAATATGTAGTTAACCATGCACGCCTATTCCAAGTAAATCCAGTTTCGAGCTTTTTAGCACTCATCAGCACCAGTCGTCTTCTAATAAATGAAATCTGTATGCTTCAACCTTAAACAACGTTAATGTGTTACAATTAGTTGGTGACGTCAGTTAACGGTTTTAATATGTCAAAGTTGTCAAAGTTTATGAGTCGAAATAACAAATTTTTATATGTCAAAATAAATAAGTGAAATCTGTTTTGTAGAAATGCCAATTTAAATGCGGCACTTTTAGTAAAACAATATTTTTAATTGCAAAGTTATCCGCTATAATAATTTTAGTATGTCGTGTGGTATTTACTAAGATTTACAATGATTTTTATATGTCAACATTGGCTGCTAATATCAGTCGATTATAAATTCATTATTGATAGTTTAATATTTAATTTAATCAATGAATTAACTTACGCAGGACTAAAAATGTTATTAAATAAGTTCAATCAAAGTTAAAGTTTTTCTTCGTACCTAAACTCTGCGTTTTTAAATTTTTGGTCAGTGGTGTACATTTATTTCCAATGATGATTGGAGGTAGTATTTTGTTATACGAAGGCTGTAATAACTAACGAGCGGAAGGATTATATTTTTCAATGTTATCGGTCAGAGGCGTACCGAATTACGCCCGGTAGGAGAAACACATACCATTTTCATTTACCTCAAATTAGTTACTTTTTGCTCTCACGTTAACGACTATTTTTTACGACGCCATTGACCGACTCGATACAATGCAATTTGCATTTCACAAACCGCAATAACCTTGAAAAATGTAATCCTTCCGCCCATTAATAATAACAATAGCCAAAATTAGCCATCAGCATCCAAGTAAGATTTTTAAGAGCTGAAATTGCCCGAATGACGGAATTTCAATTTGGCAACCCTGAAAAAAAACAGAACGTTATTACTAGTTTATTTAAATTAATCAATTGACGTTAATCAATTAATTAATTGAATTACACAGTGCTAAAAAAATTTGTTAAACGAAGCTAAAAAAAAAACTAATGTTGGGTTTCATAAAAGTCAATTCAATTTAATCATTTGGTTAAGAATAATTAATCATTCCTGTAGCTTCAGTACATGTAACCATAGCATCGTTTACTTTTAACGGATGATTAAATTTAATTAACGTTTATGAAATCCACCATAAGTATGTTTTCTTCGCATCAACTCTGTTTTGGAATTTTTGGACTGTAGTGTACAGTGTACATGTGTTTCCATGGACGACTGGAGATAGTAGCTGCGTTCATTTATTCACTCCGTATAAGGTTGGAGTAAAAATAGAATAAGAGGGAAGCTCTTTTGATACAAGTTAAAGTGAGAGAAAAGTGCGAAAGAGTAAATAGAGTGAACGGAGTTGAATAAACGAACGCAGCTAGTATATTGTTATAAAAACTACCTAAATTAGTCACCAGCCTCAAAATAATATTTTTAAGCTTCGGTACCATTTATAGATGGTTCTATATTCTATGATTATACAGGGTGTACCACGATATAATGGCCATAGCTTAAGGGTGTGTTGCTTATCCTTTTTAAGTTAAAAACGACTAATGAACATATACTATAATTTTTTAAGTAAGTAAAAAGTCAGATAGAAAATTTTTTAAAAAAATTTAATTAAAATAATTTGTTAAATGTATTAAGGAAAGAGTTAATTTGGTATTAAATTTGAACCTATTACGACGGAAGTTGCTCAAAGTGTCCACCTAATTTTTGCGTTAGTTTCTGATAGTTGAACGAGCAGGAGATGCACAATAACTTCGTAAGTTATAACTTTGTTCCATGTTGTCATCTAAGCGTCATGTATTATCTTTGCTCTCCATATCTTTTAACTTGTCGATCTACTTTAATTTGTTCAATGATCTAACGAATGGGGATGCAAAGGTAGCAACTGTACCAGAGCACTCCAACTTAAAGACGACCAGAAACATACCTGGGACCAATATGTATATGTTAAGTTTAATCATATTGAGCATCTGCAGTCTGTAGAATAAAATAACATCAAAGAGCAAGCTATTGATTGAAATGCTGCAAAAAGTATTTTACCACAGACCATATAATATATAAGACGCGTCACTCAATGGAATGAAACCGTTCGTTAATTTTGTGCACATGCAGCATACTAACCATAGAGTAGAAATTATAGGGTGGTAACATTGATGGAAGGGGTACAAGGGGAATATTTTTCAGCACCATCTGTGCCAAGAAGGCGAATTAACTGACGAAAGGCGGGAAAAACTTTTAAATTAAAAAAAAAATTGGATTTGAGTTGCAAGCGCTATAAATTACATACACAACACATATTTTATTTGTGGTATTTATTACGTACTGGTGCACAATGAAAAATTCAATGGAAACTTCCAAATTTGCTTTTGAAAGCAGCATTATTATTTATACTTATTAAATTATTTACATGAGAATGGAGGAAATAAAATAATTTTAATATAATAGAATCGTATATATTGAAAATTAAAAACTATAGCTGCTCATGCAGCTATAATTAAGAAAAGTATAATAAATTGGATATTCCATGTACCACTTACCAGTAGGCTTGTTATATACTGTGCGATCCATATGCCAATATTTTTATCTTGAAGATGCAGAGCTTAGAACGATATGAAAAGTTTGGAATGAGAATTTTCAGCACTCTTACAGATAAGTAAAGGTGTGCTGGGACAGCGAAGTCTATTACTGGAAATGCATCATTGCAAACCTGAAATTTTAAACTGTGTTACTCCTATTGTGCCTTAAATATGATACTTACATTGTCTTTCACTAATAACCAGTCCATGAAATTGCGACTCATCAAAGTGGAGCTCGCAGAGAAATTTGTTTTTCAGATCCTTCACTGGTACACTGAGAATGGCCGAATTACCAGTACATTCCGCCCAGATTCTTCGTCTATATGAGTTTTAAAAAATATTGGCTTATTAATAGATGAAATTTGAAAAAAATTGCGATTACCTACCTCTCAAGGTCGACTGGAAAACTGTATAAATGGATATTTCTCTTCACACTAGTGTTATAATTGTTGCAACCAACATAACAACACGATTAGAATATAATTTTAATTTTTCTAAAATCACCTGACGCTCAAGACTTAACCTATGGATTCCCAAACAGGACTACAAACCTAATGGCGTAGAAGTGCAACTTCACTTTAAAATATAAAATTCTTGTTGGTTTGGGATTCTAGGTATTAATTTAAACCCAAAAATAATGAATTATTTTGTTTTTCAATAGATTATACCAGATAAATTCGATATATATAGTGAATAAAGTGTTTATAATTTACTTTTCATGGTTGGTATTCTGGATGAACCTATTTAATTTAACGAATTGTCTCTGCCCATTAGAGTTTCACCCCGCTGTATTTTACTTTGAAACTTCTTTTAACATGTTCGTAATCGTAACTATGTATTCGTAACTACGGGAAGCAGTTTGGTTTCTGGCGAATGCCTGGGCCCAGAACTCGTTAATGTCGGCGTTGTATTAAATTTTAATAGAACACAGGGTGAAAATGTTCGTCACACTTCACATGACAAAAACCGAGTGACTATTTTTTTTTTAAATCTATCTACGAGTGCGTCTATGCCCAGTGTTGCCAATTTTGTAGATTTCGAAATCGGAATTTCAACAGTATGAATTATTGTCCGTTTGGCAGAAAAATTCTTTAACTAGTGACTATGACAGTTTTTGTTATGACAGTTATCTTGTATTAATTTTTTTAATTAAATTAAGAATATCATGTGTATGTACAGGTCGACTCAATTTTTTGTCTACTTCCACTAATATCATTGCGTAAAATTAAAATTTGATTCGTAAAAAAGCCGCGTTAAGTCTATTCACATTTCTGTACATCGAAACAAAAAGGACGATAAATAAAATAGACGTTCAAGAAAAAAAAAATTATGAAACAAAAACAAAGAACGTCAAGTACCAAAATGAAATGAAAGCTTGACAGATACCGAACAAAATCAAGTAATAACCAAGAAACAAAGGAAAAACAAATGACTATCAGTGAAAGAAAACTGCTGAAAAAAAGACAAATAACATTAAAAAAAAAGAATACAGATCATTTTTTTACTAAATGCCGATCGTATAGATTTGAATTAAGAAAATATACGACGAGATGACGTGTCATGACAAAAACCGCAAAACTATTTCACGAAAGTTAGAAGGGGATAGCTATATAAAAGTTCTTTGACTTATCGATCGATCGGCATGTATTGGAAAAATGAACTGTAGAAGAAATGATGATCAAGGAACCAAACAGGAACAAATCATTCTTTCTTGAAGTTCTACGAATATTTTTACTATATTTTCGCTTCGAATAGTAAAAAAAAAACACAAACGATGGTCGTGAAACAAACAGGCTGTCAAACAACATAAAAACAAATGTCTGTCAGGTAACAAAACAAAAAATGGACTAAAGATAAAAAAAATAGATTGATCAAGAAACTAGAAAAATAAAAAGGTCGTTCAAGAAAGATCAAATAAAACAAAAACAAATGATGTACTAAAAGCAAAGTGAAAAGAAAGTTTGACAAGTAACGGAACATAATCAAGTGATAGTCAAGAAACAAAGTGAAAACAAAGGACGATCAGCGAATTAAACCAAACAAAACAAAGAAAGCCTGTTAAATGAAAGCAAATGACTCTTCCAAGAGTATTGTGATTAACACGAATAAACGAAGCTTTTTTAGATGTCACCAAGAGGAAGTAGTCAAGAGGATTTAGGTCACGTGACTTCTTCTCCTTTTCAAATCTAAATAAATAAGTACTATTCTCAGCGTATATCCGCCTACAAATTTTTAAAATTAAAAATGCATGTATCTCCGTTACGAATGAGTTTTGGACAGATATTCATAGCTCTGTTCCAACCACGCATTGTGACGGTTTCGAAACCGTCATAATCAGTTGCCCACCGAAATAATGATTGATTTTGACAACTTTGTCAAGTGTAAAACTTCAATGAGTGCATGCTTGGAACAGACCTCATAAGACGTTTTTGATTTAAGATGACCTCAGAATATGCTCTTAAGCTAGGGCTGTTATGTCATGGTGTCCCCTGTATATGTATTTCCGGTATGCGAACATTTATTGTATTACTTTATTCGAATCATTTTCATGAAAACGGTGTTTTGATTTGAATGTAAAATATTCACAATGTCTTGAATACCGCATAGAATATAAAATAAAGTCAATCAAAAGCAGTACGAAATATTTTTATTTTATTTTATTATTATTAGAGAAACGAAACAACATTCTTAAATGAAATGTAGTTAGTAGAAAGGAAAAAATTAAACATTAAACGCCAAATTCAACTTCGAGTTCTCTGGGGTAGTGTCTTGCGCTTTATCATGTTTATGATTTTTATAACACCAAACAAAATAGTAAGGACCTCTGCACCCGCAATGCAAGATCTATTTGTTAGGAACTGGATGTATTTTTCTATAATAATGGTAAACACTACTAACGTGTAATAAATATAATATCTTAAAATTAATTTTCTTTAAATAATTGTCCTGCTAAAGTACTTAAAAAATTAAACATTCAAAATCTTTTTTATGTTAAGCAAATAAAAAAATTGAGAGTAAAAATGTTTATTGATTTTTAAGATAGTTGCCCCTTATTCTGTTGTTGTTTCTCATTGTCACAATCACCTCTTCCCTTCTTTTTAAGCAGGTATGTACCTCTTGCATTCAGTTATTTATTTTGCCTCGAGCGTTAAGTTGTTGAACTATTGAACTATTATATTATTTAGTTCCTCGTTTTTTCGACTCAACCTTGGTTTTATTCACATTTAATTTCATTATTTTGTTTTCTTTCCGCATGTTTAAGTTATACTGTAATATGCCGGTCATTAGCACAATGCCATCTAAAAATACGCACCAATTCAAATTTCTCCAGCTGCATTCTCTCGTTCTTAACGTTTCGTAATTATTTCGTTCGTAAAAATGAAGGTGTAATAAATTTAATGCTCTTCCTCGTTTGACCGCTTTATTAATTTGATTTCCGCGTTTGTCGTTCTAAAGAGCAACACATTAATATATCTTCATCATCACCTGCTTCTTAAATACAATAATTAATAGTTATCGTGTAAGTGCCAATTTTTTTTTATTTGCTGACAGTGGCGTAGCGATCGAAGGGCGATTCGTACAAGTAAACCAAGGCCCGGACTTTCCATCTGCCAATTAAAGTTATTCAGCGAATTACTTGATTTTTCTAAATGGTTGTTTGATTTTATGAATTGTTTCCATGGTAATTTATTATATTATTATAGACCTTTCCAGATAGACAATGAGATAGGAACGAAAGGACGCTCTAAAAATAGTTTGCGCAAACAAGTGATATCTATTGAATATTTAACAAATTCGAAAACTGGACATTTGTCACAAACTCAATTGGCTTATTTACCGCCAGATGTCGCTTTTAAAAGAGAAATAAGTGTCAACGGGGGCCAGGAGGCGACAATATGACGTACGGTTATAATACGCTGTTAATTCTTCGTTTAAACTTTGCATCACACCACTTGTTACTTATGGAATTTCTCTACATAAATGCCGATTTTTACTTCGTATCGTTGAATTGAAGTCTCAAATATTGACTGTTAGACAACAAATAAACGTTTCTTTATGTATTTAATGTTTTAATGCTATTTGAAACAATAATTAGTTAAAAATATTTGACTCTACAATCACCCAGGACTACAATAATTGTTGGACACTCGTTATTTACAGGTTTCGTTTTCCCACTCTGCTATTATAAAAGTAGCGCCACCACGTATTTGGTGAGCTAGCTCCAAACTAACACCGAGTTTAGCTCCAAATCAGTGTTGCCAATGTGGTGGATTCTCCACTAGTTCTGGTGGTTTGGAACCTTCGTTTAGCGACAGGTTTTCTCCTTTCGCGGTTAGCGGAAAGTTTGGTGGTTCTCTTCATGTAACTATTTCGCATTATAAACTATTATTAGTTTCTAAAGACTAACTTTTTCTTCTCGTATATTTACAAATCATTATCACTTTTGGTCACAAGTTACAACTCACAACAGTCACAGTCAGACCGTATCACAACCGGTTAATCAGTTTTTGCTAGTTGTGGATTTGATCTTTCTAAGGTAAATTAAATGGTTAAGCATACTTGATGTAGGTTAAAAAATATCCTTATAATATTCGACAATGCCAAGACCACAGTATACACAGAAATTTTGTAAAGTAGGGTTGAAAGATCCTGCTTTGAAAGACTGGATAACTGTTAAACTGTAAACAATGTAATTTTGAAGATTTTAGTGGAAATCTGGTGGTTTCTTATCATTAACTGGTGGGAGACTGCTTTCCATTGTTGGCAACACTGCTCCAAATTGGGGCGTCAAATTTAAAACATTTGATGAGCCACCTGCTAAGCTCTATTATCTGTGCTACTAGTCAGTTTATTAAGAGATGGAAAGACCTACCCTAATTCTATTATAGTAATCTATAAATCCATTACAATCGCGCATGAAAGGTTAAAATTTATAACAGCAAATTCAATTTTACAGGCTTTAGTACATGTTTCAACTGCCTACTCCAACTGTCATCTCAACCACATAGAAGAAAAGTTCTACGACGCTCCCGTCAGCTACAAAGACGTAGAACTAGCCTTAGAGAAATTAGACGATGCCTTAGTCGACACTTACACACCACAGTAAGTACTCATAACAGATGTACTTCCGGTTCTTGGTAATACCGCGTCACTATTCCTCTCTTTCTTGTCGGCGTTAGTCTTTGCTTACGAAAGAGAACGGATCACCAGCGACAGGAAAAAAACCGGAAACCAGAAGAGGACGAAAGTCTTCAAGTTAATTAACGAAATGTTTTGAAGGTTTCTAGGAAAATGGCCCAACACTTACACATTCACGAAAGCCCTCGCCGAAGCTGCAATACGAGACACAGCTTCCAGCATGCCCATAGGTATTTTCAGGCCTGCAATTAGTAAGTAACACGGAAACACAATTTCCTCGTTTAACAGCGCGATGGCCTTCTAGTAACTTCAACGTACAAGGAACCAATCCCAGGATGGATCGATAATTTGTATGGACCCACCGGGGTGTGTGCGGCTTCCGCCGCAGGGATCTTGAGGATTATAATGTGCGAGAACAGCACCATTGCCAATATAGTTCCGGCGGATACTTGCGTGTCAGCGATGTTGGCGGCAGCCTGGGATGTATCCAATAAGAAATGCGACAGGTAAACAACCCTGCCTCTTCACTCTTCAATTTTGTTGATTACGTTCTTTAGGTCACCCGAAAATATTCCAATTTACAATTACGTCTCGAACTGTGAGAATCCTCTTACCTGGCAGGAGTACGTGGTAATGAATAAAATATACAGTGAGGAATATCCCTTGTCCCAAGCCATCTGGTGTGTAAGCATAAAAACCACGTCGAGTAACATAAACTATATCCTAAAGAAAATACTGTATCACTATTTGCCGGCGATTTTCTTCGACGCATTGGGACTGTTGGGTGGAAGGAAACCAAGGTACTTAACACACATGAACACGTGAACTGGAGCTTTGTTTAACCATCGGTTTTAGATTGCTGAAGATGTACAGGAAGATACACAGGTTGAGCGGCGTCTTGACTTATTTCTGCACAAGAAACTGGGATTACACGAACCAGAACGTGAAGACCCTCTGGAGTAATATGAACGAGCTCGATCAGGAGTTGTTTCCTTTTAGTTTGAGCAACGTACATTGGACCGTTTACCTCAAGTCTTACATACTTGGAGTACGATTGTATTTACTAAAAGATCCGGTGGAGACGATAGAAAAAGCTAAAATCAAACACAAAAGGTATTTATATTGATTTGTCTGTAATTAAAGCTTAATTTAATTGTCTTCTGCAGATTTAAAATTTTACACAACGTCCTCAAGTACACCTTAACCGTGGTGTGCGCCAGTGTTTTATGGAGTTGTTTACATCGAATGATGAACTGGGGATTCACAGCCAACAAAATGCTGACTTGAGGATCGCATGTTCTGTATAGTGATTAATAAAATGAAAGCTTTGTATATCACAGGTTAATTCTAGTTTAACGTCCTCAGTACTAAGAACTTGGTAGCAATATTTGATCTAAAAATATAATTATGTGGTTACAATTTAATTTGTGTTTTATTAATTAACCCATTTAGACCCACTGTTTAATAAACATATTGTAGGAAGGGTCGTTCCCCATTAGGCATTATTAACCCTGCTTATCTTTTAAAATAAATGTTCAATATTCTATAGGCTCCTAGCACTTGGGCACGTGTCTGCCGCATCCACTGCGTAGAAAATCTTTTAGTTTTACCTGCCAGACTTTTGTCTTCTGTTTTTAAAAGATATCTCATTGACAGATTTGACAAATAACGTTTATAAAGTCCGCAAATTCGCAGCCCCAAAAGGCATCATGAATAATAACATGAACCTTCCGAGCAAGCTCAATCAACACCAAGTGAACAAGAAGATTATGGCCAAAGATAGAAATCGCATTAACGAATGGATGGAATACACGACGAAGTTGTACCGCGATGAGAGGTTGAAGGTATACGCTCAAAAGAAGACCGATTTCTTAAACACGGCCAGACATTACCACAACATTAATAAACTGACCATGATGACCAACAGAACGAAATTGGAACATCACTACCGCGAGATGAACTTTCCTTTCTTGGAAGGCGAGCCCGAAC
This sequence comes from Dorcus parallelipipedus, assembly GCA_958336345.1. NCBI lineage: Eukaryota > Metazoa > Arthropoda > Insecta > Coleoptera > Lucanidae > Dorcus > Dorcus parallelipipedus. The sequence goes on from OY284480.1 coordinate 36,936,170, forward strand.
CTGAGGTTTCTTTAAATGCATCGCTACCTATTCAATTCCATCAACTAAATTTATTTTCCTTTAGATAAAAAAGCCTGATAAGTTCGATTCTGTTCAATTACTGCGAACTCGTCACCTGAGGAAAGCCCAAGAGGTACGGGTACTCATTTACAATCTTATGCAATGAGGGACTATTATAAAAAAAAATTAAAATATTTATAGGAAACGCCGGTTGACCTTCCAACTTGCACTGTGGAGCCATGGTTTAAACGTTACGTGAGTCTGGGCAAGTTTATAAATGCAGCCAGAAAAGCTATCCTCAAGCGAAGACTTTTGAAAAATCTCGAACTGTTGAAGCAAGTGAATGACAATAACATAGCAAATTTTGAAACGGAGGCAAAAATTTGTGATAATGTCTCATACGGGGATGTGTTTCAGAAATTTTTAGACGCTCCATCGGACAAAAGTAAGCCAAGTTATATAGAAACGCAGTCTGAAGAAGATAAAGTCGAAGCAACGCAAGAACAAAATCATCACAGTATTTCAGATTATGTGCCCCAACATATAGAATCTAATTCTCAGGTGGAAATAGATCACCCTGTATACAATAATTGGAAACCCTGTTGATTTTTTACTTTTAAATTATGTTCTCTGTCAAACACGGTATTTTGATTCAATGATAAGAAATCACCCTATAAAATTTTTAAAAAATTGCCTCTTAAATTTCAGGGTTATATATTATATTCCCTGGCATATACAGGCTGATTCTCAAATAATAAAAATCACAGCCTGTATAATAAAATAATTTAAAATTGTTTATTATTTTGTTTATTATTTCGTCAAAAGTTCAAATAAACTATCATAATTTGCTGCAAGCTTTGATAATTATAATTAATTTATACACTTGGAAACCTCTACCATCTGTATGTGTCTCTAAGTCTAGAAGTTACTTTAAATATTTATTAATTAGTATGAAAGCAGAAACTAACAAAAATAATAAACGACCTTGTTAATATTAAAAACAATAAGCAAAATAAACTCGTCAGTACGTAAACAAAATCGTTAAAAGTTTAATTGCTGTAAATTTTTTATTGTAAACTTAATTTATTGTTTAAAATAAAAACGAACAAAGTTTAACGAGGAAAGTCGCCTTGAGTAATTAGCTTTAAATCTTAATATCCCATTTATGTTTCTTATCAACGGAAATATGCTTTTCTTGATTTATTATCAATTACTGAGTAACTACAAACAAAAATAATATTCCAATTTGCCAAATATATTAAACAATGAGCCCATCTAACCCTCAAATGTTTCTCCAAATTTTTAGCAGGGGATTTATATTTTTTATAAAAAAAAATGTGTGTGCTTCCATTTAATTTTAATTTCTCCTCAATGAAGAACTAAACTTCTATTTTCACAAGTAGGTCGTAGAATAATCGCTGTGAATTACCTAAGGCTCCTTGAATTTTTAAAAGGAAAAGTAATATTATAGCGTTTTCGATTGACTGCACTAGTGCGCACTCAGAGTATCTTCATCTCGTTTTATTACATGAGGTTAAAAAAAGATGCAAATACACCGAGTGCAGTTGGTGCAGGTGAATCGAAAACGCTATTAGCTGCTTTCGTTCATACCATCATACCAATGATTACTAATTAGTAATTATAAATACTGGATTCACATTTATTCGTAACTTTCTTCCGTTTATGAAATATGAGTTTCATTCCTTCGTTTTTTATAGAATCAATACATAAAGGTTACGAATAAATGTGCACGAAGTGAATCCAGTATTTATGATTAGTAATCATTGGTATGAACGAAAGCAGCTAATTTTAAACAAATAGCGTTTTCGATTCACTTGCACCGGTTGCACTCAGTGTATTTGCATCTTCTTTTAACCTCATGTGATAACACGAAATGAAGATATTCTGAGTGCGCACTAGTGCGGTCAATCGAAACCGCTAAAATATTTTTGAAAGAATACTTTCAATTTCGTATAGGCAACCAAACAAGCAGGCCTGCTTCGCATGTCATATAACTTCTGCTTGATTCAGACCACGGATTATTTGTGCTTGCCTCTGACAACGAATTTTGGGATTTTCAGTCTTCTGCTACCAGGATCGCATAAACGTGAGGAAGTGCTGCGGGTAATGTATTAGGCGCAATTGCAAAATGTTAATAATTTAATTATTTATTAACTTTTAAATAACGGAAATAAAAAAATATTCCTTTTTTCAAATATGCTGTAAACTGTGAAAATTATTAAATATTTCTAGATTTTTTCCGAATTAATTAATACGCACTTTTCGATTTATTAATATTTTCTGCTTAACGATAAACAAAGAAAACAAATATATAGAACAACAATCCCCCCCCCTGAATTATCAAAAGATTTCTTTAATTTTTAAAATCCGATTTATATTTTTTTAACGAGAATATGCATGTCTTAATTTATTATAAATTACTCAGTTGCTACAAACAAAAATAATATTCCGATTTGCCAAATATATATAAAATAATGACCCCCCATAACCCGCAAATAATTCTCCATATTTTTAAAAGCGAATTTATATTTTTTATTAAAGAAAATGTGTGTACTTCAATTTAATTTTAATTTCTCCTCAATGAAGAACTAAACGGACATTCTATTTTCACAAACAGGTCATAGAATAATGACTGTGAAGTATCTGAAGCCTTTTGAATTTTTAAAAGGAAAAATAACTATTTTAAACAAATATCTTTGAAAGGGTGGTTTCAGTTGCGTATATGCAGCCAAACCAACACCTCTGCATCGTATGTCATATAATTTAAGCTTAATTCAGATAACAAATTTTGAGATTTTCAGTTTCTGCTACCAGGATCACATAAACGTGAGAAGGTGTCGCGGGCAATGTATCAGGCGCATTACAACATACTAATAGCATTTTCGATTGATTGTCAAAACAAGATGCAAATACCCTGAGTGCAATCAGGTGCATCGAGAAAGCTGTAATATTCTTATATTTGCGCCTGAAACAACAGATCTGATACCTCCTCGCATTTATGAGATCCTGTTAGCAAGAGGCAGAAAATTCAAGAATGTTCGCAGTAAGGAAATTCTGCCAATGGTACTTTACCCATAAGGTTGTCCATATGCCATATGTGTGCAATTACAAAGTTGCAACATGCAGATACATTTCTTTTCCAAAATTTCCAATCGCTTTACAAGAACTTTATTGCAAGTTGCAAAAATCGGTCGCAAGTTGTCGCAACGTCGCAACCTGAACTTTTTTTTCACATCATAATTTGAAAAAAATTTATTTATCTGTCGAAGCAAAACCTTGTTCTTGCTTCTCACTCCGGTAAAATTAATAATTAACCGAAAAACATATACTTTTTCAAATAAAAAACATCGAAAGGCGCTAAAAAAAATCAAAAGCGTTTAATAATTAGAAGAATTTGTTGTTTGTTTGTTGACAGAAAAGAATATTTTTTATTCATTACAGCCAGATACGTATTAGTAATTAACTGAGAAATATATATTTCTGTTAATAAAAAATTCTAGTTTGGCTCCAAAATTAAAGAAAAGGAAAATTTATTGTAGTATACGTTCGAAGAAACAAAATAATCTCTCACGCTTATTTCTAAGCAAAAATAAATAATATTAACTGAGTAATTAATATTTTCCTATTAGCGCCTAACCTGACACCTCCTCGCATTTATGTGATCCTGGTAGCAGGAGACAGAGAACAGCAAAACCGGAATCAGACCTAAATTATATATATTACTTGCGATGCAAGCGTGGTAATTTAGTTGCCTATATGCAATGGAACCCGCCCTTTCAAAAATATTTGTTTAAAATAATTACTCTTGCTTTAAAAAATTCACAAAGGCTTAGATCATTCACAGTGATTATTCTGTGACCTGTTTATGTAAAATGAGCGCCCCTTCCATTTTTTATTAAGGATAAAATTTAACTAAATGAAGGCAAACATATTTTCTTTAATAAAAAATATAAAGTCGGCTCTAAAAATTGAGGGAAGCATTTGATAATTAGAAGGGCTCCTTATTTTATATCTTTGTCCAATCAGAATATAATTTTAGTTTGTCGTAACTCAGTAATTAATAATAAATCTAGAAAAGTATATTTTCCTTGATAAAATATAAATTAAAAATTAAAGTAAGCTATTGATAATTTGGGAGGCTTGTTATTTTAAATATTTAGGAAAGTAGAATGTTTTCTTTGTTTATCGTTGAACAGAAATTAATAATAAATCGAAAAGTGCGTATTAATTAATTCGGATAAAATCTAAAAATATTTAATAATTTTTAGTTTATTATAATGGCATATTTAAAAAAAAAAATTTTTGTTTTCGTTATTTAAAAGTTAATAATTATTAACAATTTGCAATTGCCCCGGATGCATTAGCCGCGGCACCTCCTCACGTTTATGCGATCCTGATAGCGGAAGACTGAAAATCGCAAAATTCGTTGTCAGAGGCAAGTATAAATGACATGTGATGCAGGCGTGCTGGTTTGGTTGCCTATACGCAATTTTACAATTTCGTCTGATCAACGTACATTGTTCGCAACACCTCTTCATGTTTATGTGATCCTGGTAGCAAGAGACAGAAAATCTGTAAAATTCCTGCCTAGAAGTCAAGTAAGTAACCGCAGCCGGAAACTTTAAGTTATGGGTTCCGATTGCAAGACATGTTATTTAATTCGCTATACACCATTTATTTTATTCGCTATAATTTTCACAAAATTATGAAATTAAAAACATATTTTCTCTTTTTAAAAATTCAAAGAACATTTGCTAATTCCTGTATTATCTATTTGTGAAGTCAGAACCACCTTTTTATCACTGACTGTAGAGAAATACCTAATTAACCGAAAATTGTGAATTTTGTTTAATAAAAAATAGAAACAAACTTCAAAAATTAATAGGCATTTGCTAATTAGGTGGGCTTGCAAAACAGCGTACTTTATTAACGAGGAATTAAAAACAGACAAATTTTTACATATTTTAATATTTAATATTTTAATAAATTAGCAAGGTTTGTTGTATGTATTATTTATTTGCGAAAACGGAATATTCTTTTTGTTTGTCGTCGAGAAATTAATTATTGACTGAAAGTTGAACACCTTCTCGTGTTTATGTAATCCTGGTAGCAGGAGGCACAAAATCCGGTAAATTCTTTGTTCCAAGCAAAATCAGGGTCCTAAGTTATGTTATCTGGACTGCAAGCATGTTGCTTTGGTTGCCTATACTTGAAGCGGAGTGTTTAATACTTTCTATGCACTTCTTCTATTTATTTGTGAAAGCAGAAGTGTCTTATTATCTGTGGTTACAGAGAAATTAACAATTTATTGTAAATTTTCTTTAATAAGAAAACTTAATTTCGTTACATTGAAAGCGGATAGAGTTTACTTAAAAATCAGTGATTTCACTTTTATAAAATAGATAATTCTTTTTACTTTTTTAGAAGACAGCATTGATATTTTCACAAGGCCCAACCAACTATTCATATCAGCAGATCTAATAAATAAAACAAACCATTTATTACAAGAAACTTTTATTGTTTTATAATTTAATACACCAACGTTGTGTTAAAAAAAAAGAAAAATTGAAGTTAATTAATTTAATCCATGCGCGTTTTCAATTCTCGGATGGTCACCTTATCTTTTTCTCTGCAAAAAAAAAAAAACATGAAAATATTTAACCAAACACTCACAGATCACACTCACATTATGTAAACTGTGGCCCCCCATCCTGAAATAGCATCGCGATCAAAAGCGTTAATCAACGCTTGAGATATCGTTTCAAAAAGCTGATCTGGTTTCAGGTTCGGCGTCCACAAGGCCTCGCACATGCCGTACAATTGCGGCGAAGCAGTCCCTCCAACGACGAAATCTTCAGGCTCGTTTGGGCAACCAATGAGGTCCATGTTGCAGACATAGGGCTCCATCGTTTTAGTATCAAACCCTGCGATGACGGGCTCGACAAAGAACGGGCTGAAACGTTTTTCATACAGCATGTTAGAGACCATAGCGCTGAAGACTTTCGGAGATATCCTGCGATTTTCCTTCAACTCGTACAAGTTTTTCCTGCAAGATAAAACAATGAGGGTGAAGTGTTATGTATATTTAAGCGAGAAAGGCGAACCTAAATCTGAGCTTCTCCATGACGGTCTGTGTGTCGGTGGCTAGACCTGGCAAGCCGATGTAAAGGTGGGGGCCCATTTCGAATACCTTCTGGAAATTCATGGAGACGGTTTGAGCTTGGATGCCGAAACGCTTGTCAGTTGCGATGGCCACGCAGTTGTCCCCCTTCATCGCAACCATTGCACTTCCATTGTAGGACAAGATCGACTGGAATAAGAAAATAATGCCGTGTCATAAAACATAACCTCAAACTTAAATATTACTGGAAATTTAATACTGAATGATTCACCATTTCGTTTCACTTCTTGCGCGTTCTAAATCCTTGCGAAAGTAGATTTATTTTTAATAATAAACAATTTTTATAACGCCGCTTTGCTGAACATGACATTCACAAATCATATGCAAACTTCAAAACTAAAGTCACTAGATCTAGGGACTTTATTTTTAAAAAATCGAGCGACAGTGCCATCTAACCTACGGCAATAAACAACTAAAGGCGAAGTCGGTAAAGTAGTTTTCTGACTTCACACGTCAAAATTTAAATTTATTAAATCTTCTATTCCGCATCAAATAATAAAATCAAGATGAATGAGCTTGGATTATCTTTACTAGAAGACGACACAACGCCGCTGACGATACAGGAGGACATAATAAAATACCTGATTAATCAGAAAGCGGTCGACGGCGAAGATGAAGAATTCATGAACAAAGTCACAGACTTCACCGAAAAGGACGTCCACAGCGTCCTGGAGGAACTCCTTCGTCGTTTCGAGCTGACACACAAAGCGAAACGGGACCACGATGCAAGAGCGAAGGTGCACAACCAACGCGAGCTTTTCGACTTAAAGAAAATCATTCCGGACTTTAACATCGGTAAATACAAACTTACGTTTGAATCAGTTTATTAAGTTTTTCTACATTTTCCAATCACTTTTGTTTTAAACTAAGAAACTGCATGGATTCTCCTGCTTGATGTCATAGTAGACTCTGTTGGTGTAAAAGGAAAAGGAATCGCTTGCAGCTTTTCAGTTTGGATGACGCTAACAATAAAAAAAATGTGATAGCAGAAATTACACACGTGAACAAAGGGTCCATAAACAGTATAAAAACACTCAAGAAGCTTATAAATTTATAAAATATATGTTACGCACGTTTTCATACGGATATTATTTACACACAACAATGCTATACAGTATTATACAAGCTTAAAAGTAAAATACATTTTTTCTGCTGTGAACTTATTGAGTCCTACTTGACGAAAACAGCTTGGCTCTTATGGACAACTATTGGCCCACCAAAGGTTATTTAGTGTTCATTTCTTTTTGTCTTAGCATTATTTTATTTACTATAAATAACCCTACAGCTTTAAATTAAAATTAATTTCAAACTCGAACATGGAAAATGAATGCAACAGCTGGTTCAAATGAGACATATTTTCATCCTTGTATCGTCCTCAGTTAGATGCATGTTAGATGCATTAAAAATAAAAAATAACTAGAGGATAATATTTCTAACAGTTTAAGGTCACGACATCTTGCGGTCGATGTTTGACCTAAAATCGACCTGCAACAAATTTCTGGAAATTTCTATGTAAAGTCGCGTGCACCTAAAATGCACCTCCTGCACGCAAACCTCACCCTTACAACCTTGTGGTACAATTCCCTTTTTAGTGGGAAAGGAAAATTTCTATTTATAACAAAAACTCTTTTAACCGGACACTAAATCGCGCACAATACACTTACGTTTCACTAACTTTAAGTATGTCAAAAACCTAAATTTTCTATAATAAATTACAAAATACAAAAAATCAAAGACACCAGGATAAATTTGTTCTAAACGTAATTATTTTGTTATTATGTAGTCACCTAACGTTTAGTTAAAAAATTTTCGTCACACCGGAAGCTAAAAATCCCTCCAAAGAGGGATTATCCTTCCTATCTGGCAACACTGATCTGGTATTAAATGCAATGCAAGTAATGCAACGGCAAAAAGTAGAAACTTCTATTTAAAATATGTAATCTAAAACAATTGAATATCTCCAAGTTTGACAGCCAATCCAGTATTAACTACTACGACGCGACGTCGCGTCAGTTTAATAGGAACCATGCACATGCGAAGCCAGCGCCACCAATGACCATATTGTGCATTAGTGGTATGAAAATACGAGTTGTTTCAAATTATTAGTGTACATTTGAACTTGAATATTGTAATGTATTTCAATACCAGGAAGCTCAAGTACTACAACCGTAAATTGTCATAAGAGTGATATTATTCCCATGCAATGAGTCTCAAGAAATATTTTCATATCACTAATTCACAGGTCACCACGCCAGGCGGCGCTGAACACAGAGATGTGCGCCTTTTAATACAACCCACCAGTGTTGCGAAGAAACTCCCGTTTTAGTGGGAAATTTAAAGCGCTTGGGAAGGGGATACTTTTACTTATAAAAAAAACTTAAATTATATACAGGGTTGGGCAAATGTCTAGAAACAAGCTAATATCGTCTGTACCGTTTATTCGATTTCTCTGAAAATTTGTAGTAGATTTTAAAGCGGATCTAACTAATATTTGAAAGGTTTCATGCAAGAAGTCCCTAAGTTGTTTTAACCTGTTTTAAGATAATTAGGAGAATTCCTGTAAAACATGGCAGTTACTTAGAGATTTCACAAGCAAATTTCAAATGTACCATTCGAGATTCGTGCAATTCTACAACAAATACAAACAGAACAAAGATGCCAAAAAGTCACTTAGGGACTTCTTGCATGAAACCCTTCATTTGTTCATTCGAATCAGACTTCCGGTTTAACCACAAATGATATCAACTTTTGTTTTTTAAATGAAACACTCTGTATATTTATAAAGATGTAAAAAGAGCATTCTCTTAGGAATTCAATGACATAAATGGGTCCTGCGATGTTAAATTATTCCAAAGCTGCTAAAATCTATTACGTTTTCAGGTTTTTATTTGTTCAGATGCTTTTGTAAACGAATGATAACTCTTAACTTTATATCGAGTTCCGCAAAGCCAACAGATTGATAAAGTACCAACACGAGTGACATCACAACAATCAAAACATTCGCAAGAGGCGCTGTCGGCGTTGGTTCAATTATACGCAATGTTTTCACAGATAAATATCATTGTCATATTTTGCTTTTCAAAGATTGTCTGACGAAATTTGAAAAAATAAACAAAACTTATTTCTACTGCCTTTCACACTTTAGAGCTTTATTTGAAGCAGAACATGTGCTCCCTCTGTTGGATAAAAAATCGTTAGTGGTGCCCTCGTCGCTTCATGTCGGTACTTCATTATGGCCCAGTTTCATAAAACGTAGTTAACCACACGATCAAGTTAATTGTGTGATTTAGCAATATCATTGGAGGAAAGTTTAAATTTGTAGAGGATTAACTACGTTTTATGAAACTGGGTATACAGGATATCCCAAGTTCCGGTTAATTTCCCGCCATCTATTATTCAACATGACATGTAAACTTTAAAATTGACGTTGCTTTAATTTACTGTCAAAATTTTATTTAAAATAAAGTGCACAAAAAGGAAAGTGTATTCTGCAAAATGCAATTATTGCGATATTTTATTGATAAGTGTATAATACGATGCAATACAATCATCAATCATATTGTGGTAGCGCCATCTATTATTGTAATGTGAAAATATATTACAAAATTAAAGAGCCCATCTATTACGAAGTTTAAGTTTTTTTCTGGCAACATTGTACGTACCTTGCTTTGAATTAAACTAAAAAATGTTTGTTGGGCCAATAGTCTTTTAAGAATCAACAGTTAACAAAATTAAATTAAATTTAAAAAAAAAAAAGGAAAATTATACATATTTTTTGGTGTATACAACTGTCCCACTTTAGGAAATCTTATTTACTATTAATTGTGAGGGGGGAGGGGTTATTTACATCATGAAAATGAAATTTGATTATTTGCGGCGGTTTTATTTAAATATGAAATTTTCTTTTAAATTTCTGAAACCATTATTCATTTGCTTTCATCTCTAAAGTGGGACTCCTGTACTTGAGTAAATTTCAATATTTCACATGCACATAATTATTGCACAATCTACATGCATACAACAGCATTATTCTTATTCGTTAATAAATTAATGTAGGTGAGCACTTCAATTAACTACCTACTCTAGACAGTACAGTCCATCGATCGATCACACCAATCGCTGAAACAAAAATTAAAAATTAGCTTTGCATTGTTGCAGACGATGACATGTATAACTTGCTCACATTTCGCGAAAACCTCCTCATATGCACATTTTATCAAGACAACGAAGCAGAACCAGAACCGGTCGGTGGCCTTTGCCTCGACATACAGAAAGCGATGGGTTGCCCACCGGTGCAAAGAAAGTCGTTGAACGTCGAAGAAAGAATACAGGGTATTCTAAGACAGAACAGCAGCAATATGCCTGTTACAACCAACGAAAGTGCAGACGATGAAGAAAACAAAGTCGACCTCGAAGACGACTTAGAAGCCCAGAAAGACCGTGCCTGTTCGAAATTCCTAGTGCACCTGTCATCCGAGTTTGACGTACGAGGATTCAGCGCAGGCTCAAGAATCACGACATGGGTAGACCGCAACATTCATACCTTAGAGGAACTGCGAAAAGAGTTCGTTACATACACATCGGCATTCGCTCTATTTCGTCTTCTTTTTGTCTTCTAGGTTTGTGACGCAGGAATCAGAAACGGAACACTTGCTTCAAAAAACCTTGTACTGCGGTCTACTGAAAGGCTGCTATTACGTAAAGCACACCAGCACGAGCGAGTCACTGGAAGATCGCAAGTTTTATAGCTTGCTGAAGGCACACAATTTTATTTCAGAGGGCTCCAACTTTTTGCTTTACAGATATTTGGCTGTCACGAAATACATTGGCTCATTTGAATTGTCTGCAATGTATATAAACGGAGACATGTGCAAGAATATATATGTACGTATCGGAATTAGATTGATATTTGAGTGACTGTTGAGAATTGAATTCGATAGGAATGTCTCGGGCCTGAAACCATGGAGATAAACGGCAGGGAAATGCAAGTGTGCACGGTTAATAGACACATAATTGAGGAGTGTGGCTTGGAACACAAGTGTGTTACGATATTAAGTTTGCACGGTAATTTTTCTTTTTTTCAAGCGAAAAGTTATTACGTAGTTTGGCTTGTTTTCGCTCATTTTCTTAGAACTTTGACTAAAAAACTAAAGTCTGCTATTGCTACAATTTACAAAAAACTGATTTCCTCCAAATTGTAATATAACTTTACGCCAAAGGTCAAATATTAAAGCAAAATTGGGAAGGTATAAGTTACTGCCTGCGTGTGAATCCCCAGGCACTTATTAAAAATGAAAAGCCGAGTGGAAATGAACAGGTTCTTTTTAAACACGCCTGGGAAACGGACATGCAGCTCGTGTCTCAATACATGGATGAAAAGGTACGTTTTCTTTTATGGCTACGACTGATCCATTGAATCGATGAATTTTCAGACTAGAACTGCAATGAAAATAAAAACATACTTCTTCGACCATCCCGAATTCAAGACAATGGTGTCCGATTACATCCATTCGATTCTTCTGTTGAAACCAGAAGATATCATCGAGTTTACAACCAATCATTTCTTGAGCTTCGCTCCGCAATACATGCAACACAACGAGTATTTCAATTAACTTTTTTATGTCATACCTTTTTCTTGCGTAAATATACAATGTTATTTCTTATTAGTCGGGTGACATATCCCGCAGTTTGTGATTTCTTGCGTGTCGGGCAGGCACTGCTTGTGAAACGTGTGCTTGCAGTAGTAAGCTAAAATATTGTTCGTTCTTGAGGCATCTGCAAAACTCAAACGATTGATTCGGATTGGTCATAGGGGGTTTAAGGGGGGTGAAGTACCTTGCGCAATAATTTTTCGATAACAAGCACCGCAGACCATCTCGTCTGAAAGGAAAATCCCTTTCTGCTGCCGACGGACTAGTTTGTTGTGCAATTCGAAATAGTCAGATGAAAGTATTTTCTTACATCCTTCTTTAATAGCTACCTGCATCAAAACAAAACAAAACTCACCGGTATTTATTAGTATTTATTAAAGGATCAATGCAAAAGCGCACCTGCAAACTATAATCACATAACATTTTAACTAACGAATTCTTTATGTCGGGGACCTGATCGCCTTCTTTAATTTTATTCACCAAAATCGTAGGGTCTATGTAATTTCCTATGTTCCTCAACAAAAAAGTCACGCATTCTACAATAAAAAAAAAAAACAAATTATTAAAGAAAACAGTAAGGGAAGGAAATACCTACCCGGCTTATCTATTGAATAGTCGATTAGGTCTTTCCATAAATCCTTGTCGTTGTGCTCTTGGCAAAACGTGATTGCCTTTTGCATGTCCTTTAACTTATTCATAATTAAATCTAAGGCTTCTTTGGTATCCCCGATCCTATCTACAATACACGATTATTATAGGTGATGAAATCATTGAATTAAAAGCGACTCACCTAACAAGTGAACCATCTCAGGGTAATATTTGGCCCTCCGACAAATATCCAGGGCTTCTTGTATGGGATAGTGATCCGAGCGGTTCAAAAAAGGCAGCAATTTATCCCTCTCGTGTATCGCATACAATTTAACTAATTTGCCGTGGTATTTCCCCGTCGTGTCTTTCTTAGAGTACGCATCTAAGTACTGCAACGCACGTTATCACACGTTCACTTCAGAGCATGTCACGTACTCACCCTGTATAAATGGAGTTCGTGACGCTCTAGTTTCTCCACCACCACCTCTGAGGGTATCCGATCTTTCTCCAGGAGCATCACAACAGTCTGTTCGTAATCCAAATCCATTAACTGTACGATCATGTCGTGGATCACAGAGTACAAGTTATGTTTTCTGATTAGGGTGAACACATCTTTATGCTGCATTCTATAAATGCAAGAGTGTTTTAAATTCGAAGACGTGTTGCGTGATGAATTTAGGGGGCTTACTTGAGGTATATCGCTAAGCATTTGTCATATCGTTTGTCATACGCGTACAATATAGCTAGGGCCTCGAAGTACGTCAGTCGATCGTCGTCTGTAATCGAGAGATGGCCCAAAATCGCGTCTGTGAGAGTTCGCACGCAGTACAGTTCGGGATTCCATTCCTTGACTAGCGATAGGAACCCCTAAATGAAAATAGGTTTGATGCTAGTACATGTAATATAGCTGTTCAGGCTTACTCTCTTATGGAGAATTAACATTATGCACCAAATGTGTATGTATGATTGCCTATCGTTGTTCGCCTCCTATCTCAAGCATCTGTTAATTCTCCATAAGTATGTATACCTATGCATCTATTGATGCAGAACGGGTGGGTAATTAAAACTGACCTGAGCGTCCAGGATTAAGTATTCATAGAGCACCATTTCGTAAATCTGTGGAGCCAGTTTGCAGTCTAGTGTTTTCGGAATATATTTGCTAACAGATCTAAAACATTTGCATTATAACACTTAGCAAATTTTGTAATTTTTTAAAAATATACATACAACTAATTAATGGGAGTCTCGTGAACTGTAAGAGATTCAAAGACGGTTAAATCACAAAGATATTCAAGATTTCCGAAAAAGATAATTTTTCAGTTTTTTGAAGATATTTCAGAAATGAATGAAGGTAGAAGAGATCTTTCTGCACATTTCGATAGACCCCAAAATAGCGCAACTTTTTTGTAACTTAATCGTCTCTGTATCTCTTATAGTTTACGAGATTCCCATTAAGTAGTTATGTATAAATATGAGATCCTTAGGTGTATTTAAAATAAAGGGAAAAGCTAATTTTTGAATATCGTCACCTTTCTTTCAAAACCTTCCGAGTCCATTTTTTTCAAAAAAATGATTGTATTAAAGCTGATCATTAGGTTTTAATAGTGAACAAGACGCAGTTTTTTTTCAGACATGTACGATTTTATTACAGGCGAAAATAAGAAGTCTATTCACTCCAAAGTTTTTAAAACCTCATGTTTGTCAAAATGCACTTAGGAGGTTTTGAAAGTAAGGTGACGATATGTGTGTGTAAATAAAAAAATCAAACCTTAATTGATGGTCAGCAGTGAATTTAAAAATCTGTTCTTCCCACAGCTTCTTATTCTGCCCACATATTTTCAAGCATAATTTCCCGGCCTCATCGAAACACTTCTTCACAATAAGGTGGTCCAAGTACGTCTCCCCGACACTTTCTTTCGTGTGCTGTTTCTGCTCGATTTTATTTCGTTTCTCATTCACGTTCTTCCTCTCACTTTTATCTGCCTGCTCGAGGGCATCTAGCGCTTCTTCAAACTTTCTATTAAACAACAAATATGATATGTTACTCTTATAATTTTTTTTTGTCTATGAAACAAAACTTACTTATGTTCCATCAGCCACTGTATTCGATCGTCCAAGTCGTAAGGACTAGCTATCACAATATCTTTGGGCGCAACTATAAAGAATCGATTCTCGTCTATTAAGACGTCTAAGTGGTAGTCGTTGACGTTGTACTGTTGGTAGCCCCGCAACGATAGTGTATCCGTGCATATCTCTGTGTAATCGTTGTCTCTGTATTCGACTATGTACAGTTGAGGACGCAGCGACTTCTGATTTTCGTCCAATTCCTTCGGGAAACCAAGTAGAACCAATTGGTGGTCTAACGGGGCTATTCCGCTTATATAAAACTCTGTTTGGAATGTAGAAACTGCAATTTCAAATAAAAAATTTGTAAACATAAATGCATTACATAACAACAATTAATTATTATCAAGTTTTTAAATTTGTTTCTAAACAAGTTGAGAAACACTTATTTCAATTTTGAGAAACACTTATTTCAATTTTGAGAAACGAAAAGAATTTTGTAAGCGAGCCTTACCTGGATCAACAAGGTACTCGGGTAATTCTCTATTGCCAAACTCGATACTACTGCGCTTCCTTATCACGCACACCCTTACTGTGTCCACCCATCCGATCAAAAGAGTTCTGCTATCAGCCCACCTTAAATTGCACTTGAATTTATCGATTGAAATTCTGAAATAAAAAGAACACTGAGCAGACCGATAAAACTGAAGACCACCAACCTACCCAGAATGTTCCTCCCATTTAATAAGGCCCAAGGAGCAACGCGCGTTTATATCGTACACCCTAACACCGATGTCACTCGACCATGCTATAAAGTTCTCCCCCCAACATAAACTCCGAACTAGGCCCTCGCTTTCACATAAAACAGTCGGCCGTAACCTCCCCAGAAACGTCTTTTCATACAAAGTCAACTTGTCATCACCTAAAAAGATTCGGTTAGAGTTTTTTGATTGCATGGCATGTTAAATTTGTTCGTACCGGTTATAAATCGCCTCCCAGATCCTGACTTGTAGTAACTCGGTTCTAAAGCGATCGTCTTCACTAATCTCCCCACGTTCATGTTGTGATTGTTTTCGTGGGTGTACAGCCCGTGAATGAAGACCTTCCCATCGTCCGAACATGTTGCTATGAAGTCACCTCGCGTGTCTATCGAAATCTGATTGACGGCGACGGTGTGAACTCGAAACTCCTTCTCTTTGATGCTGTTGCCCTGGTGATCTAATAAATGAATGACCCCCCAATCCGTACCTAGGCAAATGAACTAAAAACGCACAAGGTAACTTATTACTGCACCCCTGAAGAGGTACCTTCGGATGAACTGCAATACATTTCGCTGCATCATTCAGTAGAATATTGTGTAGGTCGTTGGAGAGTCGTGCGTATTTTAGTTTGGGCTCGATGAGTTCTTCTGTGCTTTCTGTGTCGCTCTGTCCATCCTGAAAATGAGGGGGTTGCTATGATGACTGACAAATGACATAACCTAGAAGAAGCAACCACCCACTTCTGGAGTGCTGTAGTTTTCGGTGGTAATTTAGTTTGTGGGTATTTTTGAAATGTGACCGAGGAGGTACTTACGTTTATGCTGGGCTCAGACATATTTTTCTAGTGAATCATCCTAATTTTGCTTTGTATTTTTATTTGTCACAGCTCACAGCTAGCGCGCTGCCATTTAAATTCGTGGAGTAATCAGAAATTCTAAGCGTTTCAATTTCAACATTTCCCAAAATATACCCCGGAATTTCATAGAATAATCAATTTCTGCTTAAAATTAAAAATATTAATGAACATTTGATGGCACATGCCAAGAAAAATTGACAGTTCTACAGGAAACTGTAATTCATTGATTACAACATGACAAGATATCAAAAATGAAAATTATTTCTTAATATTTTGTGACTGCAAAATGAGATAATCCCTACGCTTTCACATATTTAATTAAAAGTAAAATGCGAAAATAATTTTGTTACAAATGAAGAAATATGGAAAAATATTTGGACTTTTTCAAGAAACTGTAATTCATATACATTCATGCACATGCGAAGCCAGCGCCACCAATGACCATATTTTGCATTAGTGGTATGAAAATACGAGTTTAAAATTATTAGTGAACATTTGAACTTGAATATTGCACTGTATTTCAATACCAGGAAGCTCAAGTATTATGTACTACAATCGTAAATTGTCATAGGAGTGATATCATTCCCATGCAATGAGTCTCAAGAAATGTTTTCATCACGGCTTCCTCGATTAATGAAGCCCAGTGTGCTTCATCCGGCTAGCCGCATTCTTAGTTCAAAGCTTTTTTTCTGTGCATAGAGGGAGCTACAGTACAGTAAAACATCATTTGACATTTCTTATTTGTCAAGTCACGATTTCAAAGTTGATTTTGGATGATGTTGAAGTAAGTCATGATCATAAGTTTATTAGTGCTCTTAAATAAATTGTGTAATGGCAGCAGTATCAACACGATCAGCAATGATCGTTTATTAAGCTTTGGTCCGGCTGGCTTTGGCAATGGTTATTGTGATGGGTGTTTGCATAACGATGAAATCTTCAATTCTGACTATGAATTTTGATGTGATTGAAGCATAAAATTTAATGCTAAGTGGAAGACACCTTTAAGCATTGCAAGTTATGTGTATTTTGTACATTTGAAAATAATTTATTATTAGTTTGCAACTTCAGATCTGACACATTGGAACTGTTGCTGAAACTAAATCAATAGGGCCTGTTCAGGTGACCGTAGCAGTTGAGTTGCTGAGTTATTGTATAATATGTTTTCATTCTAAAGATGGAGTGGTTTATTGTCAAGAAATGATTTATTTTGGACTTATCAATCCGTAGCTGTTATTAACAGGCTAAAATTAGACACGGTAAGTAAAGTTGTAAAGTTTAATTTAATTTTAAAAGTTTTCGTTTTTTTGTGTAAATATTATTACTTTTTTTTCTTATGTTTTGTGTTTGCAGATTACAATAATTTGTTAACAGTGGAGGTATTAATTTCGATATAATAATGTTACAAATATTGGCGTTGTGCAGTTCACATGAGAACATGGGATTACCACTGAGATATGAGACAATTACTCTTTTTAAAATTATTTCCAGTTCTTGTTTAGGTAAGCTTGGTAATATCTCTAGGATAACTTGTATTACATAATGAATTAAGTCAACAAACTTTTCAGAGGGATAATTCAGTTTTCCTCTGTCCTGGTTATAGATCAAGTCAAGGAGAGGACTGGTTTTCTTGCAAGAATCATCATGCAGAGTAAACAAACATGAATTACATTCCACAGACTCTTCAACTTTCATGATTAAATATCCACATAAAAATGCAATTGCTGCAGATTCAATCGAAAGAGAACCTAAATAACTGCCTTCAAACTCCCTCATCATCTCCAATTTCTTAATTGTTATCTCGCTTAAGGTAATGCTAATTTCATTATCTTCTAAATTTTCCTGAATATTTCCAAGTTTTGCAGTGCTGGCATAATGAACTTTACTCATCGTGTTACTGGTGTTTACATTTTCAATCAAACCACTTTTTAAAATTTGCCGGAGTGCATATTCAGCTGCTCTACAATCAGTCAAGTCATTTGAACCACCACAAAGTCGAATATTTGCAAAAATGGATTCGACAGCATCAGAACTAAAACACCTGGTTAACACATAATGAAAATTTAAATCACGAATCAAATATGGGATGCAGAGAGATGTGCTTCTGGCTGTGAAAACTAAAGCTTCTGCTGTTTCGTTAGTTAATCCAGCCATACCTGCTTCTCTTGATGTAAACTGTATGTCAGCAATAAAATAGGTAAATTCATTAAGCAGCCATGAAAGACGTGCATCTTGAATATCTGTGTATGGAGCAGTGTTAGGTTCTCTTTGATGGATGTATTGAGTTTTATTGCTGACATCGTGAATTTGAAAGTATTTGTACATGTTTTTCATATATTTTACTGTTGCAATGCAGTCTTTGAAGTGAGAATATTCTGCACCACCATGATGAATAAGATAGTTCAAAGCTGCTGTTACTTGAGGAGAAAACAGATTAACAGCCAAATTCACTTTCATTTTCTCTAAATTAGAAGGGTAAAGATGTTTCTTTGTTAAGTATCTAACTGGTTTAATCACAAGGTGTTCTTGAATTTCAGCCAAATCAAAGAGGTATTTAGCTGAAATTATACCATCGGATGATGTCATGTCATGAGCCAGCATTAAATTTCTCGAATTTTTTATTGCATGACAATGGTCAAAACTGAAGAATAGCTCAAGTCCTGGATTGTAAGGATGCGAAACAACATTTTTAAGCATTCCATTGCCGAAATGCTTGAAAAGAGCTACATGGAATCTGTGGTTATCAGCTACCATTCTTATCACGATAAAACCACAGTCGGACAGTAATTTTAAAACGTCTAATGTTAATTTGTATAAATCTTTGCTGTTTAAATGTCTATGAAAATGGTAACTTGCTGGTATTATATATTTTGTTGACATTCCCTGAATTACGTAGCAAAGCAGTTGATTAGCAATAACAGGTTTATTTCCTATTTCATCATGAGATTGAGGAATAGTCTCTAAGCCAAATATACGATCTTCTGTTTTGGAATAAAACACTGCTTCACGTACTGCCATGTCGTCAAGAATTAGTGAACATACTCTCTCTGAGGCACGTAATGTTTTAATTTCTGATGTTAAGCGATCCTTGATTAAATTTTTGTTGTCAGTTCCCATATATTTCTTTAGAGTGGTATGACTTGGTAACTTAAGAATTGAATTACTTGGAAATTTATATCCTTTTGGTGAACAAAATCTCCAAGCAATACAATGTCGAATTGTAATCTCAGACCATCTGGGAAGCTTTTTTTTATAATTTCGAATTTGATCTAATATGAATGTTGCACGAGGATTCATTTGATTGGCATCTTCTGTAATTTGTTCTAAATGTTTCCAATATACATTTTGTGTTTTCTGCTTTTGTGTTTGTAATTCTTCTTTCATTTTATTATACTGTATTTGTAAACGTCTTAATTTTTGTGTGACACATTTATTAGTATATATTAGATCTTTTATTTCAATGGTTGGTGCTGATGTTTGAGTTGCACCAGATATTTTATATGGTACTTCAGGCGTTAAATTTTCCAAACAAGTTAGATTTTCATCGACAAACTAAAATTATTATTTAATGTAATTGATATGTATGTGTATATTTTAATAAATAAACCTCAAATATAGAAGGCACAGCTTCTGCAGTTAATAATTTACGTTTCTGCGTAACTAAAAAAGTGTCGTGGGAGAAATGTTTACTGCAAACTACCGCATACTCCGATAAAGGTGCAAAATCTAAAGAAACATAACGACTTTTAACATAAAGTAATTTTACAGCATTAATGTTGTACCTGTATGATTTAACAAAATCTCCTTCCACTTTAAATTTACTTCCATATTTGCTGGTATGCAATGGAAAGAAACATTGTCTTCTGAATTGCAATTGCTTACGCAACATCTCCGCCGTAAAGGCATTTTTTTTTATAACGAAATCAAATTTAAAATGAATTATTTGAATTATCCGTCAAATCGTACAAATATTTCAAATTGACGTGTACACATAGTTACTTGAAAATTGTCCAGAGGGCGATACAGTACAGTGCGTCAAGGTCATTTTTCCAGGAACAACTTTTTTTGAAATGCGGCTAGCCGGGTAAAGCACACTGGGCTTTACTAATCTAGGAAGCCGTGGTTTTCATATCACTAATTCACAAATCACCACGCCAGGCGGCGCTGAACGCAGAGATGTGCATGGCGCCTATACAGTGTACACACATCAACGCACTTTTATACATAATTCAAATTAAGTGAAATAAGCGAAAATTCATTTAAATTTTGTTGTTAATGAAAAATAATGCGCAAAATATTGACGGCCTTACAGGAATTGCTCTCAGGGCCGTTTTGGCTGAACGCGTCCAAATGTCTTTTTCTGAATGTTGACAACACTGCGAGAGCACGATGACATAACCTATAAATAACATAACCTACATAAAAAGTAAAATGTTAGCCTCTTATTTAAACAGCTTTCCGTACACGAAGTTTTTAATAATAGAAGGTAAGCTCAGTGCAAATAACGCGCAAAATATTTATTAAAAAACTTCGTTCGTTAGCAATGTTCCTTTAGGTTATGATATGATTTTTTTTGTAGATTCGGTGAAAGAAAGGGGCAAACCCGTGCTGGCCTGCCTCATAAAAAACCGCACGAAAATCCAGGAGCACGAACTCCATTACTTCGTCTTCGAGGGCAATTACATTAAGGCTAAAAACTCTATTCCAGGTACAATTACGTATCATGATTTCACGTCGGATCTGTACAGTTGGATGCACCCCGACAAGAAACCAGATTTCCTGTCAGTCATGTCGCAAATTAAAAAGCCCGGTGTCCTCATAATTGATTCTTTGGTGCACTTCGTTTATTTGTATGGTTTTAAAGAAACATATCGAATTCTGAATGAGATTATTAACAATAATCGCCGTAAGTATCGCAATATTTAGTCAACCCGTGATTGTAACCCCGCAAGTATTTGCAGATGTTTTACAAATAATGACGGTCTTACACTCGGATTTGTTAGACGAATCAAACTTGAAAGCGCCCCAGTTCTTCCAACACTTATCCACGTTGTACATGACGTTGGAAGGACGGTTCAACTCAGAAAAGCCGAGGGTTTCTTACGTTTATAAGAAGTATGCCGGCAAGATTATTAAAGAGGTGCGTCTTTCATCAGTGATTTTATGTTTTGATGTTAAACTGGCGTAAGTGTTTCAGATTGAAGAGTACGAGTTCGTTTATGGGATGATTAAGACGGAACCCGTTAAACAACTGGATCCCAAACTCCTAGTTCAAGAATCGATTAAGGAATTTTCGGCTGATGATTTAACTACGTTTAAGATTAGCTTGGATGATAGTGAAAAGAAGGCGCGAGATAAATTAGTTTTACCTTATTTACCAAAGTAAGAGTTTATTTATTTGTAAAAGTATTAACAAGTGTTAATAAAATGTTATTGATTGTTTCCAGGGATGAATCTAATGAAAGCAGTGAAGATGGGAAGATTTTTTACCAACTGGATGATGTGGATGATTGGGATGAAGAAGATCCTGATGATGATCTTGACATATAAATTATATTACAAATAAATTTCTAAATTTTTTAAATTGCCTTTCATTTAATCCCGCTAAAAATCAAATAATTTATAATTAAAAATTAATTATTTAATTATATTTAACGTAGGTAGCATTTCAGTGACTATTTACCATTTACAAATGACGTAAATGGGGAGCGAATTTTCTGCTTAGATATTGGTGATAAACGAATTCCCCTTTTCAAGAAAAATTACGCAACGAGACACACAATGTGGATTAAATTAAATCATAACAAAGGCAATTGTATGACGCAGACAAATTGATCTTATTTTGACATTTGATTCGCTAAATTAGGGGCGTTAGGGCGTGTAATGCGCTTTACGCCCCCTCTAACATCGACACTTGCAGTACGTTTTTCTTTCACTAAGAATAATTTTCGCCAGTATACTCATTAACAATTCTCTTTATTAAAAAGAAAAATTAATGACGACGGCGCGGGGGAGGTGAAATATTTTTGTAAATATTTAAATACTCCTGGAGGGGTACTTTATTAAAATCTCTCCTAATAGCTTTGATTTGTTTTGGTCAGGGGGTGTCATCGTTAATCTAATCCGGTTTATTCACCCTCGCTTATGTCACGTAAGTGCAAGTGCGCGAGGGTAATATTTCGCGGGGGCAAATTTTAATAAACAGACGTCATATGTTTGCGCTCAAACGCGTCTAATTTGATTTAAATCGCCGATCGCTTCCTATTAAAGAAGGGAAGAAATATTACGTTATTAGATTTAAATTTCCTACATTACTCAAAACAATATCTGGATCAGGATGTGAATGTTACTGCAACTGAAAAAAAAAAAAAATAAAACTAAACGTCATATTTTTATTATATGCCGATGCTAAACTTGGTCTTTATTCCTTGCATTTCTTTCAGTTTTTATCGTTTTTTATGTAATTCTTTGTTTTGTTTGAAGGGAATAAAATTTGATCAATCTGAGTTAAGAAAACAACGTGAGCTCCGATTGCAAACGGTAAAGCTGTTTCACAAAGGTTAAAAGGAGACAGCTATATCGTCGTTGTTATTGCAATGAAGTTCAGATTCAGCATTAGCTTCTTTGCTTTTAAACTTAACCTTGAGTGAATAAAGTAAATGAACATATGAAGATGCCTAAATTAAAAAAATTAAAAGAAAAACACTTAATTAAACTTAACTGATCTATAGTAGTACCTATACAAAAGAGAAATATTTGATGTAATGGAAAAGAAAAAACAATATGTGAACACACAGCGAGATCACGAAGGGAGGAGACTTAAGATACGTAATAGAAGAAAATTATTTTAGGTAGCAAATATCAAATAAAGTTTCTCTGCTTCACGAGTAACACATTTTTTAAACGTAATTTAAAAGCAGCTGGATTTAATAGTTTAAGTTCATGAGGCAAATTATTATATTTGAAGAAAATAGCATATGAAAATGATCTCTCATACAGCGATGTTCTATGTTCTATGTGGTGGTGGTGAAATCTGGTGGTTATACAGGATGTTCTTTTACTATATGCAAATATTTAAACCTGTAATAAATGTCCTTAACAAAATTTCGAGAAAATCGCAGTTGAAAATCGGGCAAGAATTAATCGCACGTCTATGTCTTTGAGGTAGGTCATGAAAAGGAAATTTTATTGCGACCGCAGAAAGCATCTGTTGGAACAAAAAATAGAACTGCAATCGGGTGACACAGTGACCTTTGCCGAAGTCGAGCCGGCAATAAAAGCATTTTTTTCACGTCGCAGTAAGTCGTATCGTAGCCAGGGAATTTGATTAATTCTTCATGACACACAATTTATTGCTCCGTGTCCTTTGGGATCAACAGTTTAGTTTTTGAAAAGTGGTTGAACGAGTTAAAGCTAAATACGATTACTATTTTTTGTGCTTGGTATTATTTATTAAAATGCCGCAATTCACGAACGGCGAGAGAACAGATGCTCCTCATTTTCGGCGAAGCTAGGGGAAACTGAAGAAGCACGGCGGATTTATGGAAACACATTTCCAAATCAATGCAAGAACATTTACAGCTAATGTCCCAGCTCAGCATTTACGATTATGGAAGGTTTCGTGTGTGTGTCGCTAATGATGGATGCCACTTTGAACAGATGTTATAAACATTTCTAAATTACTGTAGTGAACGTTTGAATGTGTTCTTCCACACAGATATTATTCGGTGAGTGAGTGCGCCTTTGCATATTAGTCACGCCTGCGATGTTTATTGCCTATGATCAGCGAAGCAGGTTCCGTAAGTTTTTTGTTGTTTCATGACCGTCGTATAAGGGGCGGATAAAATAATTTTCCCCCGTTATGAATTTTTTTTTTAATTTTCCTATGTTCTATGTGCTCTAACGGTAATGTGGTTAAAATTTTTGCACTTATTTTACAAACACCCTGTAGTATGTACGTCAGACCTAAACGTATTTTGTTGTACAAATAAGGAGGAGTTTTATAAAAAATAATTTTATGAAATAAATTAAAAGTTTGATGTTCTCTCCGGTTTCTCATATCCAGCCTTGAATTTTAGGGAAATATGATCAAATATTTTGATTCCATAAATTAACCTTAAACAAGAATTTTGTATTTTTCGAATACGATATGTAGTAATGGAATCTAGAGTTGGATGATATACTGGAGTTCTATCAATAAATTGTCTTAGTACAGATAAAAATTTAGACGTATAACAACAAAATAATATAGGTCCAATAACAGAGCCTTGTGGTACTCCTTGTGTAACTATTAGAGGAGAAGAACGTTGATTATCAATAATAACAGTTTGCAAGCGTTGAGAAATGTATGACTTAATTATTTATAATTACAGCATTCTCACTTAAACCGACATGCAACAAAATGGAGTAAAGTAAGTCATGGTGTACCGTATCAAATGCTTTGCTGAAGTCTAATAAAGTAAGTGCTGTGATAAGTCCTTTATCAGCTGCTTGGATTATATCATCAGTTACCTTCAGCAGAACAGTCGCACAGCTAAAACCTGATTGCATGTTTGCTATAACACCAAACGAATTAAAGTAATCAGTGAGTTGTTGTGTGATAACACTCTCGAAAAGCTTAGAAGAGAATTATTTATTAAATAATACTTTCACATTTTAAGTAACTGAAATCAGAGTAGAGTTAAAAGAAGTAATGCAACGCTCTGAAAATTGCGGCGGCTGTTTCGAGTAAAATATTAAGTGCGATGCATCATTGTAAGCAGAATAAAAATGCTATCGAACACGCTTCAAAGAAAAAAATTAAATCAAATTAAAAATGCTTGTAAAAGACGAAGGTGTTTGCCTACAGTCAAAAGTACCTGTAAAAAGATGTAAGAATTTTGACAGACCTTTTCCAGTTCCTTCTGCATTTTGACGTTGCCGTTTTCTTTTTCGCATCCTTCGTTTTGTATCCTTTATATAGTTTTTCGACTAATTGGGTATTTTCAATTTGGGCACCTCTTCTAAGGCCGAAAAGATTAATTGAAAGGCCTAATGCATCATTTAACTTATATTTTCCAGTTAATTTTTACTTGTTTTGCATAATATCACCAGAGCGACCCAAAATGTTTTCCTACAACAAAAAAAAAAAGACCGTCAGGATTTTAGCATATGGGAATAAATAGTACTGAGTGATGCAATACTTTTTAGATGAGGGGAGGCAATCATCAAAAATAAAATCAGAGTCTTAACTTAATTGATACAATTAACTTATTAACTATCTGTCAAGATACATACATTTAACGACAGTAAAAAAATATTCTAATTGAATACGTAAGGATTTGTTAAAACTCTTTAATATGATAACGACCAATTTCAAATGCCGCGGGAGTGTTCGAGAGCGTTTAAACAACTAACAAATTTGACAGAAGTCAGAAAGCAAATGTCAGACTAAAAGTTTTGAATTAAACTAGACTCTGATTTTATTTTTCATATAGCCTACCCTTAGCTAAAAAAATATTGGATCGCACAGTAGAAGCAGTTAGAAAGTTGATAGAATAGATGATTGAATAGAACGTTTCAAATTGTTTAAAACTCATAAAACCGATTGTAAAATTAATAAGATTATTTATTAAACGTTACGAATCGCAATCTATAGGTATATGACCATGTTAAGTATATTATGAGTTTCAAATATTTTGAAATGTTCTATGCCTATATGTGCTTGTCTATTACATATGTATATAGTTTTGATAATCTCCTTAAATTGTACTTGAATGAAAACTGTCACGACTACAACATGAGAAATAAGAATGATGTAAGATTACAGGATAAAAGAGATGCACAGCAAGGAGTAAACAATTTTGGAGTTAAAATGTTAAATAAAATTCGAACTCCAAGAATTTACCGAGGGAACACTTCAGAGGCATTACGAAGAAGATGTTAGGAAACGGAGAATTTTATAATATCAAGAAATTTCTCCTATAACTTTTTTTTCTGTATTCTATAATTCTAATTTTATGCATTTTTTAAATTTAATTAAACATAAATATGTGCTGAGTGTTCAAAGTATTTGTAAAATATTGGACAATTAAATATTATTACATATTATTTCTATACCGTCTGTAAATTGTGATACATAGCGATCTGTGAAACTGGTAATACAAGGAAAGAAGTATATTGTATTCAGACAAATGACAAAGATTGCAATAGAACGGGAAGTATTCCCGCAGTTGGTTGTTGCAGTTTTTGTCTTCAATATGCAAGCTGTAATGTATTTCTTCCATGTTATGCGAGACCTGAACATATCAAACCTAACAAAAAAAGAAAGTTTATAATAAAGATCGGATCGCGTCCTCGCTCTGCGACGTTGCTGCACAAATAAATAGTACGAAATATTGACATATAAATTTAACTGAAATGTGGATAGGTTTCTAATAACATATTTTTTGGCTGATTGCGCCTTCGGTCTATAATGAGTAATAAATTTAAAACGAAATGGAACTTATATGTATAAGCCGTTCTAATTTGTTTAATGTTAGTATTAATAATTAACTAAACAGAAACATATCTTTAACAAAAACATTAGTTATTATTTAAACTTGTAGCTACATAATTTTTATTTTATTTCATAATTTTATAGATCATTTTAATTAACAAAATTCTAAAAACGACTAAAACAACAAAAAAAATACTTCCTCATCGATTTTAAGCATCACACGTATACACTGACGGCCAAAATAAATCATATTTTAACAACCCAAACGTTTAATAAAAATTATACAACCACCTCGCCGTTCAATACTGTGACTTCTGGAAAACGCGAGCCCCTTATTCCCGGACATCCAAGGGGCTAATTCTGCCTGCTCCACGTGCAACATATTGCGCCCTCGCTATTGGCCCATTTTCGAATAAAACCGCCCCTGCATTCCCGACCAACGAAAGCAGAGCGTCGGCCACCCTCAGAAAACCATTCCTTTATACACGTGCGCATAAAGTCTAAACACGGTGAATTTCTCCAGTGCGATTTTGATTTTAGTTAAAGAGTGATTAGCTTTGCTATCTCGGAAATAGTTGTTTTGCTTGTGTGTGTGAGTGTACATAAAAGAGCGTCACTAATGAAAATGTCTTTTTCGAACGAACACGGGCCATGGGACTCGAATAACGTAAGTCGAAGAAAAACAAAGGAATGCAAGAAATTCTTTTATTTATTTATTTTTGCAGCAACTTTGTTCTCCTAGGAATAAATAATAAATACTTTTTTGCCAATAATCAAATATTTTTGGTTTCATTGTTGCAAGTAAACTGATCGCGACATGTTTTGCACAAATTAAATCTAAATTATGATAAACGCATGTATAAAAATAATCCAGTTTTTTTTCTTAAAAAATAAATAATTTTTACGTTTCTAGAATTTTCTTTGCTTTATATTTGTTCACCATCGTTTTAAATTATAATTTAATACGCGCGCTTCAATGGAAAATAAATTTAAAGATAGAAATAGATGAGTTAAACAGCACACGAAAAATAAAGAACAGCAAAAGTGACGAAACAATTAATAAAGACAAATAACGGAGAATATAATGCGCAGAGAATGTAGTGGAAAGAAAGAAAATGAAGAAACGTTGCTAGCCAAGAATTATTGACGAGAAAGGTAATGGCAAGACAATTCCAGGCCAAAATAACGAGAAGCGAGAAAAGACAAAGCAGGGGAATATTCGCTAATAATAATTAAATAAATATTGGGGTGTTTTAAAATCAAGAAAAAGAGAAAAAGAGATATTTAAAAAATGTGTAAACCATGCCTCAAATAGAAGGAGAGAAAATGATAAAGATTGTTGCAACAAGAAAGTTATAAATTAGTAACGAGAAAGGAGTCGCACACGAGTAAAAAAGACCAAGTAAAATTTTAACTGATATGGAAAATGTAACAAAACTGTAAGGAAAAAAAAACAAGAAGGAGACAGAGAGACGACCAATTATAAAATAAACAAAAGTCAATAAATAAACACAAACATAAGACTCAATAAGAAAAGGACTAATCACGTCGCCTCTGCGGATTTGGCTTTATAAATAAGGAACTCGCTGACATTTGCTTTCATTTTGCATTCAGTCTTGATGAGGTCTAATAAGACAGAAACGTATGTCGATAGTTACTTCTTACTTTCCCGTATTCCTTTTGTCTTTATGCTTTTTTTAAACTTCCTCTAATGGTTATTATAACAAAGAAAAAGATAAAGACAAAAGGAAACAGATATGTATGTCGATAGTTACTTCTTATTTTTGTCTTTACCTTTTTTTAAACTTCATGTAATGGTTATTCTATTAGAAAAAGAATATAACAACAAAAATTATGAACAGAAAAGCACTAAAAAATGACAAAATAAATAGAAAATTGGGGGATGCAGGTTTAGAAGAATACATAATCTAGGACAAAACCAAATACTAGTGAGAAGCGGAAGAGAGGCAGAGAAATTAGATAAATATAAATACATATCTAGATAATCTAATATCAAGGAAGAGCGATAAGGAAATATTTTAAACTGCGCATGAAGTGGAAGATAAAAGAAACTCATCCAAAATAACAACGGAAACAAACATTTCTAGCAGATATTTACCAAGGAAACAAACATTACAAAATAAAAATTAAATAGAAAAAACAAAAATAAAGAAAGAAGGTGAAAGAGCATAAGTACCTACAAGCTATTAATAGAATCTCAACAAAACACGGAAGTAGAAACAGAAGAAAATAATAAAGAATATATGTGGATTAATTAACCGATCAATAAAAGAAATGAAGAAAAAAAAATTAAAAAACACTAGGGAATGACAAAATAGTTAATAAAATATGGATGTGCAGGTTTACAAAAAAAGTTAATTCAGAGCAAAACAAAAATCATGAGATGTGGAACAAATCAGAAAATGTAAAGATTAAAATATGGAAATATACATTTACTTCCTTAATTTGATAGATATCTGGATGTTGTTAAAACAGAAAGTAAATAAAAAATATCGCAAACAAAAAAAATAAAATACAGAAACCTTGACAAGACCAGCAACGACGTATATTGAAAAAAATAGCAAAAGCAGGAGAAAGTAGGTGATTAAGATCATATATTAATTAAACGATCAACAAAAGAAGAGAAAAAAATTATTTAAAAACACTAGGAAACGACAAAATAACCGAAAAATGTGCCTGTCTGGTTTATAAAAAAAAATTCATACTTCTAAGGTAAAACAAAAATAATGAGATGTAGAAGAAATCAGAAAAAGAAAAGATTAAGATATGAAAATATTTATGTGTTTACAAAATTTGACAGATATCGGATTGTTGTGCTAAGAAAAATAAATAAAAAAATATTGCAAACAAAAATAAAAAACCGTATATAAAGCATTGATAATGCCAGCAACGATGTATGTTAAAGAAATAAGATAATAAAAATAATAATAACGCGGAAGGGATTGTAGTTATTATTAATGATAACTGTAGAAAAATTGTTAAATAAGAATTAGCTAGAAACGGAAGAAGACATAGTAAATTATTAATTATTTCTATTGAAAGCACGACAGATGCGAAAAGAAAACGAAATCAAAATGTCTGCAATAATTAAAAGACGATTGAAGCAATTTATTACCGACAAGAAAAAACGAAAACAAGATCTAAAAAGTAGGTATAAAAAATATATTGCCCAATATAAATTAAATTTTATCAATGACAAAGTATTTTATACGAATCTATTAATTAATTAATTATGAGCATTTGTTAATCAATTAAACAAACGAAATCTAATAAATGTTATTATATTTTGGTTATTATTTATTAACGCAGAAGAGGTTTTGTGAAAAAGTCAAACATTCATTTATAGAGAATTCTTTCTTATTTCATGGAAGGAATAAAATCGTACTTTTAGTGAAAGTTTCAGATAAACAATTTAAAATCGACGTTTTACTGAACAATGACGCCTCCTAATACAATAAATTAAATTATAAACTTTTAAGGCCCGGTATTTCAGTCATGGTTTATATTTTGGATTAACTTAACCACAATCCAAATACTTAAAATATCGATGAAAAACTTGGCCGTTTTTTGTTGAATTCCCATCTCTCTCTCTATATTTAAGAATCCGCTGTCTGTGATTAAATTTTCTGATTAAATTAAACTTTAACGTGTCACTGAAATACGCTTTAAAAGTGCTTAAACCAAAACTTAACCCTAAACCAAAAGTTAACTAAAATTATTTGGTTTAAGTTATGACTGAAATACTGGGCTGAAATTGACTTTCAAAGTCGTTTGACGTCAATTATATGATAAATTTCAACGAATAAGAAAGTGCTTTATTTAAGTGAAATTAAAAAATAATAATTTTGAAGGCCGCAGATTATCCTAACTATCCGAACGAGATACCACCGTACGGCGGCCTTTGGGACCCACACCACTGCCTGAGCGGACAAAATCCGGCCCTGAGCGGTTACCCGGACATCATAACCGCTTTCAATTCAGAACTCGGTGAGTCCCCTAATTAATTGAAAACCGAGTATAAAAATAAAGGTTTTTTTTTCAGTGTGGCCGAGGCAACAATGTGGTGGCCTAGTCACTAACAGATTGAGCAGGAGCGGCCCTCAAAGTGGACCCATCGGGTCTCAGAAGAAGCCCAGAAGGCGTGTCGCCACGATGGCGCAGAGAAGGGCCGCCAACATCAGGGAACGCAGGAGGATGTTTAACTTGAATGAGGCTTTTGATAAGCTTCGCAGAAAGGCAAGCGTGACTTTGTTTCTCCCTGAATTTTTTGCAGATAATTGAGATTTATAAAAAAAAATAAAATACCGTTTTCGATTGATTACTCTAGAGCACTCTGCATCCTTGATTATTACACGAAGCTAAAATAAGATGATACTCTGCTGCTCTAGGGCAGTCAATCGAAAACGTTAAAATATGCAATGCAATATTGCAGCTGAATTGAAAAAAATGTGAATTTGCTTTCGACAAATAAATTCTGCTCATGAAAATAGTAACAAATCAAAATAAACAGCATTATAAGTTTCAAACGACAATTATGTTAAAACGACTAATTCTTGTACTAAGAAGTTTATAAATTATTATTTTAATATGTTTTTTCGAACTAAACTGAACGCCAGCAAGAAAATAGCATTTTCTTGTAATGCGTGTGCAACATTTCAACCCTCTAAACCGACAAGATTCGGCAAATTCATCCTCTGAAAAATTTTATTACAAAAGGAGATTCCGTGCTTACGTCACAGCGCCGAAATACTATAATTCATTCATTACGACCGCCAGTTCTTGGAATTATTGCCAATCAGCGACGCGACTTGTGAAGGTCGTCCGAGTTATGAATTGAACCGAGCGCAGTTCGAATCCTCCGGCACTTTCTTACGGGAATTTCTTGTTCAGTTGTTGGTATCTCTTACATAAGTAACTAAATTATTTTGATGGTTTAAATTGCAACGAATTCAAATACTCATATTTAAATGATTTTTGAGTTTGAAATGATTGCGAAAAACGCAATAAGGGGCACTTTTCAGAATTAACCGGTTATTCCACCGGTAGACATTTTAAAATTTTAAAATCCATTGTAAAGCTATAATATGTTATTATAGCTATAATAAGTATATAATAAGTTAATAACTTATTATAGGTAAAATAACATATTATAGCTTTGCAGTGGATTTTAGAATTTTAAAATGTCTACCGGTGGAGTAACCGGTTAATTCTGAAAAGTGCCCAAGGTAAGTCCTAACCAATTTTTTTTTGTCTCAAACAAACGATCTTGCGCTGTTCTTGTTAACATATCCTCAAAATTTGATTATTCTCTTTTTTGTCAGGAAAAATGCCTCAAAATTTAAAATGAATTGTCAATAAGCATTCAATCATGTGAGAATTTCAAATTATCTATAATATTAACTTATAAATAAATAGTTTTTAGAAAACTTAAGAATATGATTTTATTTTAATGTAGGTGTTGTAATTCTTTTGATTTGAGCGAAGTGAATGGCTTTTAGCAAAAGCGAAGAAGTTCAATTTGATCGTATTATTTATGAATCGGTTAATTATCTTGTTATGTTTTACCAATGCAATAATTTCAAATTCAAAAAAGCATTTAAATAAGAGAATTTGAATTCGTTGCAATTCAAACCAAACTGTCAGAATAATTTAGTTACTTATGTAAACGATACCAACCGTTGAACACGAAATTCCCGAAAGAAAGTGCCGAGGGATTCGAACTGGGTTGCGTTCATAAATTATACGGTCGAGAGCATCTTGGGTGTATAATCGCATTTTTCTCACTCACAATTTTGAACATATTATGCGTCTCTTTCATCCGTTTCCAGACGTCTTGTGTTTACCTTATAACCATGACAACGGACGCATTTTTCACATCCCACTTATAAAGCTGTGTTCGTCTATCTAACTCCGTTCGCTCTATTTATTCTTTTCGCGCTCTAAAGAGTGAGAGCGAATAAGTTTTAATACAAGTAAGGGTGAGACAAAAGTGCGGAAAGAGTAAATAGAGTGAACGGAATTGAATAAACGAACGCAGCTTAAGTAGAGCGTGATGTGTATAAAGTGCGCCCGTTGTCATGGAGACAATGTAAACACAAGACTTCTTGAAATAGATAAGCGAGACGCAAAAATGTTAAAAATTGTGAGTGAGAAAGATGCGATTACACGCCCAAGATGCTCTCGGAGGCGTAATGTATGAACTAGTGCTGGCAACGGTTAACCGATTTTGGATATTCGCGGTGTACAGCATGTCACTCATGCAAATAGAGTTGCATAAAAAAATGTTTTCATTTACATTTACATTCAAGTTATGCAAATCTATTTGCATGAGTGACATGCTGTACACCGCGAATATCCAAAATCGGTTAACCGTTGCCAGCACTAGTTCATACATTACGCCTCCGACAGCATCTTGGGTGTATAATCGCATTTTTCTCACTCACAATTTTGAACATATTATGCGTCTCGTTCATCCGTTTCCAGACATATTGTATTATTACCATGACAACGGACGCATTTTTCACATACCACTTGTAAAGCTGTGTTCGTCTATCTAACTCCGTTCGCTCTATTTATTCTTTTCGCGCTCTAAAGAGTGAGAGCGAATAAGTTGTAATACAAGTAAGGGTGAGACAAAAGTGCGGAAAGAGTAAATAGAGTGAACGGAATTGAATAAACGAACGCAGCTTAAGTAGAGCGCGATGTGTATAAAGTGCGCCCGTTGTCATGGAAACAATGTAAACACAAGACTTCTTGAAATAGATAAGCGCGACGCAAAAATGTTAAAAATTGTGAGTGAGAAAGATGCGATTACACGCCCAAGATGCTCTCGGATGCGTAATGTATGAACTAGAGCAGGCAATGGTTAACCGATTTTGGATATTCGCGGTGTACAGCATGTCACTCATGCAAATAGAGTTGCATAAAAAAAAGTTTTCATTTGCATTTACATTCAAGTTATGCAACTCTATTTGCATGAGTGACATGCTGTACACTGCGAATATTCAAAATCGGTTAACCGTTGCCAGCACTAGTATGAACGCAACCCTGCTCGTGGTTCAATTCATAACTCGGGCGACCTTCAGAGATCGCGTCGCTTATTGGCTGACATAAATTAGTTCGGAGAACTAACGGACGTATTGAATGAATTGCATTTTGGCACTGTGAGGTCAGCACGGAGTCTCTTGTAGTAAACATTTTAAAACAAGTCAATTTATGTAAAACCCCCCCGCACGCTAGTCGAGTCCAAGAATAAATTTCAAATAGCAATATTTTTATTATATTAATATTAAAAATGTAATACATACCACGGTTTAGAAATTTACTATTCATTTACTACAGGGTTATTCACGTAGACCGTTCATTAAAAGTTTTCAAAGAAGAAGTTTAGATAGAAATTTGAAATTTACGGAGAAAATTACGAAGATCCTTTCGAAGTATCTCTCCTCCGTACATTTCAAATTTCTATCTAAACTTCTTTGAAAACTTTTAATGAACGGTTTACGTGAATGACCCTGTATACTGTGGTAGTTTTTAATGAATTGTGAAAGCTGACACAAAATTAAAATATTTTAAAATTATAATTATTAAATTCGGCGCCTTTACTTTTTTGACAAATTTTATAAATAAAGCGTTTTCTATTATACCTATTTTAACGATTACAAATGTGCAATCGAAACAAATCAAGACGACTTTGACAAGACTTTTAGTGCTTTTGTACATATTTAAGCCCAAGGTCAAATTAATTCTGCCAATCAGACAACGATCTACTGATATCATTAACTTCTGTTAAAGGCATTTTCTTCAAAAATTTCTCGTCTTTTGAGTTCTACCATTGCTTCTAGATTTTCAGCTTTTTCTAAGTAATCTTGTTCTTTCTTACTCTTTCCTCTCTTCTTTTAATTTGTCCGTCGATGACTTCTTTAGTTGGTTTAAGTTTGGGATGATTGTATTAATAACTTTACTTATAAAATTTTGTACGACCTTTTTGCCACTCACTTTCCCCCTAAATATCTAAATTTCTTTCATGTTTCTTCACTATACATTAGTAACATTTGTTTATCTCTTTGATTCTTAGAACCTTATCGAGTTTGCAAACAATCAATCATTTTTGAAGGGGTACTTTCGAGATCAAGTTGAAGGTGCTGGACCTACTTTTACTGATGACCTGATAACTAAATAAGTGTTATTGCGAATTAATATATGTATTTTATTGCTTTTTCAGGTTCCAACTTTTGCTTACGAAAAGCGCTTATCCAGAATCGAAACTCTACGTCTCGCCATCACGTACATCAGCTTCATGACGGAGCTTCTGCACGGGCACTCGCCGGATCACAAGAACAGCGAAGTCTACGCCCCCAGAGAGTACATTCCGTACGGCTTGATTAATTAAATCATTTAATTCCGAGGGCGTATGATGTCCTTCATTTTAATGACGTCTTCCATTAGTCATTAAGTCACTAGTCTCGTCGTTAGATAAGCAAAAATATTTATAAGCATTACGCATACCAAAGCAGAATAAATAGAGTATTATTGAAACTACGGTATCGTTTATATTTATAAAAAAAAGTGGATGGATAATCTTATTTATAATTAAAATTAAAGAAAGATCTTGAACCAGAAGTAAATTAAACGAAAATGAGGAGTTCAAATGCGGGGGGGGGAGAAGCGGAAGGGACACTGTTATCTATTGAGTAAAGTTTGAGGCTTGCATAAAGTCCCCCATACACCTGCGAACAAATTGCGCAAACTGACGTTGCACAAGTTGTTGTGCAAACAATATAATGCAAACTCCAGTTGCTTTTGTCATGTACCTACGGAAACATGCCGTCTGACGACGGTATAAATCAATGAACTCATTCAAAAATTACTGCACAATGTGTCGCACAAAGCCCATACACGACGTAATAGTTGCACAACGCCACTCGTTGTGCAATTAATTTCAAGCAACTTTGAATTTCTGCAACTAGTTGCACAGCACGCCAAATAACACCATATACTATACAAATGTTTGCACGACAGCCTATGTTGCGCAATTTGTCGCAGGTGTATGGGGGGCTTAAAGGATTTGGGCAATGGTTAACAATAAAATTGTCAATCAGAACTACACTTAACACTTTAATATCAGAATTGTTTACTAACAATACGACAAAAACACAATCCTTGTCTCCTCCCTCTCCGTTAAAAAGGTGCGTACTTGTTACATAGTATGTGTTAAAAAAGTTTGAGCCACAATTTTTGTACAGACACTTATTACCTACCTCTATGATTACAAAAATATATTGTACCTTCCTATTACACGAGTATACGACTGCGTTTACACTGTAACAATAAAGTTCTAATTACAGCAGCAATATGTGTAAACCCAATCTGAATCTACGTATGTCTTTTATGCAACTATCAAGTAAGGTAAAAAAAAAGCTTGGATATCACAGTTCCAGAAATACATACGATATAAGATGTCTGCCCCGTTAGGAACCAATCATACTTGAGCACACGAATTTTTGTGTACGTGTTGAAAAGTTAAGTTTCAAACTCTATTTGGTCCGTTCGTGTCTTGTCTCCATTAATTAAGATATACAGAATTAGAGATCAGATGATTACAAACACACATCGCAAAAGAAAATGCAGAAATAAGTAAAGGCATGGCAAGCGCAAATCAATTAGAGAAAAACACATGAGAATTTTAGGCATAAATAAAAGCAAATCGTTGCAAATTGGACTAGAACTTAATTGGCAATAATATAAAGTGATCATAAATCGATTAAATTACCCACGGCGACACTACTTTTAGAGCGCACGGTCTTCGTCGTTGTAGTTGTAGTAGTCTTTGACTCGCAAAAGTCTTCTGATTTAATCTCAGTGTAAAAGGTTGTCCTATTTTTGGTCCGCCTGGGCGGATTCGGAGTTTGAGTTTTGCTGTTCACGTAGTTCAAAACCGGATCTATACCGTTTCTCATGCCCAGCTTCGTCTTGAGGATGATAAACTGCGATCTCCAGTGATCATAGGGTGATGCCTTCAATGCGGTGACCCACTTGTTGACGTCTTCTTCGCAGCGGCAAGCAAAGATGTGCTTGCCATCGGCGAAGGTGATCGAGAAGGCGTAGAATATTCTTTTGTGGGGGCGCTCGTATGCGACCTGTGCGTTTTCAAGCACGAGCACTCCGAGGGGCTCGGTCTCGTTCACTCGGAAGTAGAACAGTAAGTTGCATACTAACTTGAAGGTGCGTTCTTTGAACTGGGGCTGTTGATACCAATCAGACCAATCGTTGCCTTGGGGTTTCATGTGGTGCAGGATGCCTTCGAGGTTAATTGTACCCCCGCCGTCGCTGCAGAACTTGGCGATTTCTTTGTCGTTGAATCTCATCTTGGTTTACATGTAATTTTACATTTTACGGAACAATTTTAACCTTAACGAACTTTGACATGCACCACACGCAAACTAATCATGAGCTTTGCTCATGCGCATGCGCGCGATTTAATAAATATTTTTAGACGGTTAAAAATAATTAAATTTCAGGTGTTGTTTAAGAATATGAGTTATAAGTCGACTTAATTTAAATTATTTAAAACACAATTTAACAATCTTGCAAAGATAAAAAAAAACAATAAATGGAAACTGCAACTTCACGTCATTTCAGTGACGTCATAGCCACAGGTTCTGCATTGTATGCCGAAATTATTGATTTCTAATGAAATATTATTAAATTACATACATCGAAATTTCACTTAATCCAGAAGCATTAAACCTCAAATTAAAAAGCAAATTTAAAATTAACAAAGCACAACAAAAAGAGTGAAATTTTTATGTTGGCGACCCTTTTCAAAATGTAATTTTTATAGGTTAAAAGTCGCATGCTTTGGTGTGTTCGGAATTGCTTTATTATTTAATATTTATTTGGCCGTTTTATTGGTAAACAAGTTTATTTCAACGTTAATTAAAACACAAGGAATTAAACCATGTCCATGTTAGCCGAAAAGAAGCGTAAACAACGCTGGTCGCTTAATCCACGTGGAAACGCTTGGACCGAAGGTAAACCCCGTTTTCTTAATCTTCTTTCGCGCTTAACAAGTAGAATTTGCTTCATACGCCTTGATTTTCTACGTACTTACATTGTGCAAGAGCCTCTACGGTAATGAAATGAAATTTTTGGTTAAAGCTTTGAGGTTAGGATACCTTCTAAATAGGTGCGCATTTTTATTATTATATTTGTTATCCCCTGTGCTTGCAACAATTATAATTTGTAATCAACGTTTCAGATTCAAATAAATTTGGTCAAAAGATGCTGGAGAAAATGGGTTGGAAACATGGAAAAGGCCTCGGAGCAAACGAAGACGGAATCAAAGAGCACCTGAAAGTCTCCTACAAGAACGACAGCAAAGGTAATAGAATCTGCTTACAAAAGATTGACCAAGAGTAACTCTTAAAACTACAGGAATGGGGTTCAAGGAAATCGAAGGGTGGACGGAGCACGAGGACAATTTCTCCGCGCTTCTAAAAAATTTGAGCAACACGCCCGACGTCGTGCGGACCGAGCTTCAAGTAAAGTCTACATCCTTAGAGGAAATGTCTCAGAAGTCACGGGTTCGGGTTCACTACCACAAGTTCACGAAGGGCAAAGATCTAAGCCGATACTCAGAGAAAGACCTGGCGAGTATTTTCGGCAAGAAAAGTTTAACACCACACGAGGATCTTGCTGCTGTTGACGTGGAAAAGAGTGAAAAATTTATAAAGAAGGGATGTATGGTGGATTATTTTAAGAAAAAACTGCCTAATTTTAGCTTGAACACTAACGGGTACAGCATAGGAAGTAACGGCGTTTTACAAATCGAAGCTGAAGCCCTCGAAGAAGTCGAACGATGTGGATTTGGTTACGAAGAGCGTTCACAAGAAATGAAGGAAAATAAAGCCGAAGAAATTCACAGTAAGAAACAGCGCAAGTGCAAGTTGGACGAAACTAAATATAACGAAGAACTGAAGTCAGAAAAGAAAAAGCGTTGCAAAAATAACAACGGAGATTTGATAGATGAAACTAATCACGAAGGGGAAGAAAATGGTAATGAAAGTTTAAAAGAAAAGAAGAAAAACCGCAAGGCAAAATCGGAGGAGACGGAAGACTTAAAAAGCACATTCGTTTCCTACTTAAAAAAAGACGATAGTGTGGAGAATAATGAAAAAGATTCAAAGGAAGAAGGTGAAATAAATAAACTAGAAAAGAAGAAACGACGTAAAAGTAACAATGCGAATTCGGAACCTTGGAAGGCATCCTTGGCAGAAGAAATCAAAGTAAGTGAGAGCGGAAAAAATCAAAATATAAAAGAAAATAAGACTAATCAGAAACGTAGAAATAATGACTTTGAACAGAGTTCTCCGAATGAGAATTTTCAAAATAGTGAAGTAACGAAAGACACTAAAGAAATCAAAGCAGAAAAGAAGAAGCGACGCAAAGTTAACAACAACACAGATTTACAAAATCAAATAAATCAAGAGGAACAAACTTTCAAAGTGTTGGAAGACACTAAAGTAAATGAAAGTGAATACGATGAAAATGTAAAAGAAAGTAAGAAAAATCGTAAGATGAAATTGAAAGTGACAGATGCGGTAAGGACCACATTCGTCTCCTTCCTTGACAGAGAAGATAATTTAGAAAATGATGAAGAAGCAAAAGAACCAAAGACAAGCAAGAAAGTAAAAGCATCAAAGAGAACAAGTGAAGCAGAAGCAGAAAACTGTCAAATTAAACTAAAACCTCAAGGTACAGAGAAACGCAGCAACAAACAGAAAAAGAACGTCGATGATAACGACCAAGGCATTTCAAACCCGGCGTTTGATCCTCGATTTAATAACATCGTCGTTGAAAAACATGCTCTCCATACGATCGTAGAAGCCGAAGAAACCTTAAACGTTGCTGAAAGTGAAACCCCAACCAATCAGAAGCCTAGGAAAAAGAAAGATCTCGATACAATTGCAGAAGCTGAAGAAACCTTTAACGATGGTGAAAACGAAACACCCCCAACTAATCAGAAGTCTAAGAAAAAGAAAGATCGACGTGCAACGACGATTGAAAATTTAGAACGAGTTGAATGTGAAAATGCAGGTTTCGATAATCCCTCGTTCAAAAACTGCAGTGAAGAAAACGGTACTGGGGACATCCGGCAGGATAATCCCTACGAAGTCAAGCCTAAAGAAAAGAAGAAGAAAAGGAAAATCGAAAGAAACGACAACGGAATCGACAATCCGGTTTTCAGTGAGGAAATTAAAATTACATCAAAGAAAAGGAAACTTAATGATGAATCAAACGAGGAGAAATATGAAGTCAAGCGCAAAGAGAAAAAGCTTAAGAAGAATAAACAAGAGGAGGACGATGTGTTAGTTGTGGATAATCCCGGTTTCCAAGAGGGTGTTGAATCTGAAAATCAAAATGGGGACGGTGTTGGAGAGTTGTTATTAAATGTTGCATGTCTTCCTGTACCTGAGAGTACAACAGAGCATAGTGAGATGAGTCAGGGTTTTAAATACAGAAGGAATGTGAGATTTAATGAAGTGGTCGATCAAAGAATGTTTCACAGTCAAAACTACTACGACAATAATTCACCAAATGGCAATCAGCAGAATTATTACAGACGAAATCGCAATGATCTCTTCGACATTAATCGGAGGGTCATGCAAAACGGCATAGACAATGCTGGGTATGACAGGCGAGCGAATAACATGCAAGAAAACATTGCGTACATGTCGAGGACCTTCGATAGGTACCACGCCGAAATAGAGAACGACATCAATGAGTCTAAAGCCGGTAGGAGTTATCATTTGCAACAGTGTTATGTAGGTGAGCCGGGTCATCCGAGTGAAAAGCACGTCAAGGTCATGGAAGGAACGAGATTGAGTTTCCAAAATGTTTCATTTAGAAAGGTGCCCATCTGGATGCGAAATCAGAAAGGTGCTCCGGGTCCTAAGAAGACTTACAGGCATTTAATAAGGGGCGACATTATTGTAAAATTTAATAACACAAATCTACATGAGATTACTGGATATGCAACCAGTGCTTGTAAAAGTGGTTTTAGTCAATAAAATCTTTTAAATATTTTAACTTTTTTTTATTCATTAACAACTTGATTCGATATAACAATAGTAATTAAGAAGAGCCGAAATCGCTTGCTGGAGAAAGGGGAAACTTATTCGGCACACATTTCCATGGAAACTTTGTTTACTTTGCAAAATAAAAAATAATCCACAACTTGAAAGAGTTATGCCACCTTTACCACAGAATCGAGGGTCTTCAATTGGGGAGCGACTTTGCTGTTGTGTGGTCCGTCTCATTT
Source organism: Dorcus parallelipipedus (assembly GCA_958336345.1). Classification (NCBI taxonomy): domain Eukaryota; kingdom Metazoa; phylum Arthropoda; class Insecta; order Coleoptera; family Lucanidae; genus Dorcus; species Dorcus parallelipipedus. The sequence goes on from OY284480.1 coordinate 36,977,110, forward strand.
TAATTGGTAAGTCACCCCTCGTGCAACAACAGAAACGAAAACCCCGAATTTTTCCTCCCTCACAGCTTTAGTTGTGCTATTCTTCTTCTACCTGCGGAACCTACAGATGCAAATTCTGAAGCAGCTCGACGAGAACAAGCAAGACAGCGAAATGGTAAGTGTCCACCCCCCCCTCAAGGAACAATTAAATCTAAATAAATCTCACAGATCTTTGCACGCATCGAAAGGGTGGAAAGTCAGCTGAATGCCATCGAAAACCTAAACAAAATCAGAAAACCATGTGTGCAAGAGGAAACAACAAAATGTAAAAAAAAATACTCGATGACTTAGGGACTTATTTCTTTTTCTTTTTAATCGTAGTTCCAAGAAGTCAAAACGTGGTCAACGACTGTAAAACAGAAGTCCTGAATGCGATCAAACTATATTATTCACAAGATAAAACTGGGCAACCCGATTACGCACTGGAGTCTGCAGGTAAATCAAATTTATTTTAATTAAAATCACGAGCGGCGCATAAATTCTAGGGGGGCGTATCTTGAGGGTGGAAGATACTGAAAACATCGATGAACCGAAATTGTACTGGTGGTCCTTGGGTTGTGATGGATCGCATGGACCGAGGCAGCTCATAAATGTTAGTGCGATGGCTAAAGTTGGGTTGAATTCAAAGCTAGTTGGTTTTAGCCTGGGATGTTGCCAGGGCAATGCTGGGCCTTCAAGGGCTCACGTGGTACGGCTGTGATATTGCTGACTGCGAGGATTAAAATAACCAGCGTGAGATTGGAGCACGTTTCAGAGACCATTTCGCATGTCGGGGACATTAATTCTGCCCCACGTGATTTCAGTATATGGGTGGGTCATGAATATTTTTATTTTTCAAAACGTAATGAATTAATTTTGAGTTTTTGTTGGTGTAGGGATTAACATCTGCAGAATGTGATGGTGATTACCTCGGCAGTTTCGTTTATGACGAGGAAGGACCTTCATTGCAGGTGTTTAATATAACAAGTGTAAAACCGTATGACACGATTAAATTTGTGGTTTCTTCCAATCATGGAAATCCTCATTTTACTTGTGTGTACAGGTAATGAATACGTGGCATAGTAAAACATGTAACTATTTTTTTTTTAATTTACAGATTAAGAGTGCATGGAATTCGATCTTAAAGTTGATACTATGTTAATGAATTAGTTTTGTAATGATTGTATGTAATAAAATAATTTTGTTAGAAATTTTTAATCATTTAGTCAGAAATTTTTAATTATTTATTGACTGTAACGTGTATGAATGGAGTTAAGAAAAAATCGAGGTGTAGCACGAAGCATGAGAACAATTTCTCTGCATTTCTAAAAAAGACTGACGAACGGAATGACCTTCAAGTAAAGTCTGCTCATTCTAAGAGTTGTAAAAATATGATTTAATAAGTAATAAACTTTTTTAATTTTCTTTTTGAAGTAACTTTATATTGTATGTATATTAAGGAGATTTTTTATCTTTATGTGAATAATTAAGATGAGTTAAGGTACTTAGAACCACGAAATGAATAGAAATTTGCATAATTCACGCATAATTTGATAACATTTTTTTTTTGCTAGCACCAATGTTGCCACTACTAGGAAATATTTGCTTGAATTTTGAGGTTAACGTCCTTCAAATAAAGGTTACTTTTAAATGCAGATTGTCAGATTTGTATTTGCAACAAAGAAGTCACCAAATTGTTTGTTTCTTTTCTTAAATAAATAAAAGGTCTGAGCAGTGTTGCCAATCTTAGGAGTTCGAAATACCCTATGAGTTGATAAAAAAATCTCTTTTTATTACCAAGAATTCCTTTTTGTGAAATGGAATTTAATAACAATAAGCGGGTAGCAAACGGCGTCACGAGCGCCACTAGCTGTAAGTTTATGTAGGAAAAGGTAGGGAAAACGGTCGTATCAGGGTTGGCAACACTGCTGTCAGCTGATTGTCAGTACTATCACTGGAGTTACGAGGACGATCTTTACCTTCCATACTATAAAACAAATCGAGAAAATACTAGTAAACATATTCAAATCTTCTTCGAAATGATATACATGGATATAACTGTTTCAAGTCGCCTCCTACAATTTATGTTGCAACCTCCACCAAGCGGCCCCGCCAGGTAGCTTGCTAGGAAATAAAACTGTAAATAAATGTCTTATCAAAATTAACAAAAATGACTTTACTATTTGGTCATTGGTCATTGATCTTTCAATATTGAAACAACAACAACAATATTGAAATAAATATACCTATAACATAAAATAACAAAAATTAAAATTAACGTATTTATTTTCAGAAAATTACTTCAAATAAATGTTACATCAAGAAATCTCTAAAAAGAAAAATTCTCTCAGGTTGGCAACACTGCCTTGCACCAACAGAGTTTTATGTTGGTGTTAGTTTTCTTTGGTAGTTGGCACTGTTAATTTCTTGGCTATTCTTGATCTTTTTAGAAGAATAATTGAACTTATTACTTTATATATTACCTTTCTTTTTTATTTTTAAATATTTTTCTTTTTAACAGAAGTACCTAAGTATCCCTTGATTTTATAAAAATTCCCTTGGACTTAAAATTCCTTAAAAATGAAATATCCCCAGACTTGGCAACACTGCGCCATAGTACCCTGAGCATTGTTACCAATCTCTGAAATTGAAAGAAAAAAGGCAGCAAAAAATAATTTTAGCCTTTCAGGAATAATGCAAATTTTCATACGAGCTTTATGAAAGGCAATATGTATTTACACACACCCAACGAGTAAAGAATAAACAGGAAGAAGTCATAACTGACTTGCAATTGCTCGAACACTAATTGCGACTTGCAATCGCGTTTGAATTATTGCCTTCTGCTTTTAGTTGGAGTATTTTTATTTAATTTGTCAAAATAATATTAATGTCAAAGTGACAGAAGTCCATTTTGAAGCACGCACACTTCAATTAACTAAAATTTCGAGTTAGTCGATTTTTCTGATTGCGATAGTACAGTCGCGGACAGTAAATTTCGTACGTCACTGTCATTCCACTGACGTAAAAGTTAAGAAATTCCTATACGTATACGTCAGAAGAGTGACAGTGACATTGTCCGCAACCGTACTTGAAAGGAACTTACATTGCGCTTGCTGCGCCATCGAAAAATTCCAAAAGTAACCTAAAAGTCATTCACTTTTTAACTGAAGTGTATTATAACCTACGAATGTATCGTTTGTGTATACTATTAATCACAGTTGCTAAATAAACATAAATTCGTTCAAAACTTAGATACAAACACAAAATTGGGCAATTATTTTACGCCAACAGATGTCAACAAACCGACATATTGCAGAAACTAACCTACCGCAAAGCGGTAACTTCCGTCAAATGTATTGTCGTTTTCGACTGACTGCTCTGGAGCATTCTCAGATTATTGTCATCTTGAATTAACCTCATGGAATAACAAGGGATGGAGGTACTCTCAGAGTGCTCTGGAGCAACCAATCGAAAACGATATAATTACATTCCCCCACTGCCGTAGGTTCCCTCCTGTTAATGTTTAACTCGTTGGACACTCGCATATAGACAACCGAAACAGCACTCCTGCTGCGCCTAATACATAACTTACAGGTCTATGTATATTCCGTTTTTTTCTATAATACCTGTCAAATATTTCCGATGTTGGCACCCGTTACCTGAATATTAGGAAATGTCGAAAATTTCTGTTCTAAATATTAAAGGCCGGTCTTTCTATCTGTCCATTAAAGTTATTCGACGAATAACTTGATTTTTCTGAATGGTTGACTGATTTTTATGAATTGCTACCATGGTAGTTATTCGTCTAATAACTATTTTACTGTTAGGGTCGAGATATCCATCTCCTATTAAAGTTATTCGACGAATAACTTGATTTTTCTGAATTATTGTTTGATTTTTTTATTAATTGTTTCTATGGTAGTTATTCATCTAATAACTAACTATTAGCCAATTTATTAAGAGATGGATATCTCCGTCCTTAGTCAGTTTATTAATAGACGAAAAGGCCGGCCCTTAGTAATAAAAGCAGTGTTCCAACAGAAACTCTAGAATTTTTACACTGACAGGTATTATAGAAAAAAAAATTATATTTGGGATACGAATTTGATGGATTTTGTTGCTTCTGTAGTATACTGTTGCTAACATAACGGATAAACCTTTTTTTAAGGGTTTTCTCTAATCATTAGAGATTAAGGGCCATTTGCACCAAACACTTAAGCTGAGCTTAAATTTAAGTGGTGTTTCTAATGTGACATTTAGGTCATACAGCATTGTCGGCCGGTATTACCGGTATTACATTTTAAGGAGACCTTAAATTTAAGTCGTGTTTAGATTGTGACATTTCTGCTTCGTTTGTATACAATCAAAATCACATTCTAAACACTAATTAAATTTAAGGTCTCCTTAAAACGTTGGTAATACCGGCCGTAAGTAAGTCATATTCTAAGGGATCCTTAAAGTTAAGTTGAGCTTAGGAGCTTGGTGCAAATGGCCATTAGAGATATTTATTTTGACTTCTTAATGATCATCTAAGATATCTGTAAACTGCTTACTTCACTGCAATTTTTGAATGAGGTGTTATCGAAGATCCAACTCCTTTTATTTTGGTACAAAATTTCATTCGCCACTGCACTACGATCTTTCTTTTTCTTTTGTTTCTATCATTAAAAGTTTTTTCGCTTCCTACATTTACGTCGAAAGCATGTTTTTCAAATACGGATTAAAAACTGAGTCTCAAACTAGCAGCAAGAAACGGCGAAGTTCTGACGAAGTCCTTTGCGACAGTAGATGAAACGTCGCGTGTCGGAGAAAACATAAAAACTTGACGCGGAAACTAAAGACACCAATAAAATTCACTTTGCAAGCAATTTTTACAAATGCTATGGGTAAAAAGAAAAAGGATATTCAAATAAGTTTTTGTTTTGGCACTGTCACACAAGCCTGTCAACAAATTCAGAAATGTTCCCCCAAATCACGACTGAAAGAAAGTAAAAGACACGGGACGTTTTAAACAAGAAGAGAAGACATGGAAGCTCCCTATCAAGTAAAAACTAATTCCATTTATGGAATTATTATTTGAAAATAATTGTGCTCAATTTTCAGGAAAAAATTACGCAATGCAACTTTCCCGGCGTAACCGGGGTACACTACATATGCTTCCACAACGAAATTTGTTGTAACGAAGGATGTTGCCAGAAACCACCGTTTGTGGTTTTTAGAATATGGTACATATGGTAAGTAGCCCTGCCACCCCCTTTCTTTTAAATTTTAAATCAGCGCTAACTCGACCTTAATCGAAGGATCTTGCTCCTGGGGATATTTTTCTTTTGCTCTGGTGGACTCAGATGCTGTAAACTCCTACGTAAACCGCAATCATCCAGGAGAAGTGGAAGACCTCATTCACAAAGAAACGCAGAGCAAGATCCCCGGCCTAATCTTACGAGGCTTACCGACGACGTCATCGACGAAAGTCTGTGGAGATACCTGGATGGTCTCAGTGAAGAAGACGCCAGCACCTTGGCCATCGAGAGATACCTCGCATGTCGAGAAGGTACCTCCTATTCCTATTAGTAAAGGCACAAATACACGGACCACTTTTAACAGTTGAGATCGATCGCTAAAAGCGGTTGTTTCCTACTTACGTTGGCGTCGTCGCAACTAACACAATTGACTCCCACCAAACCACTTAGAGCGGTCGACCTCGCTTGTTAATTGTCTTAATTTATAAAGACAAATTATTTTCAGCAAAAAGTTATAAGCATAATGGAAACCGTGACGCTTCACCTCCGCCTTACAACAGCTTGAGAAAGAGCGCCACCGTTTTGGAAATGTCTGAACCTCCTCCGCTGTATAACTCGGTGTGCAAAATCAGCGCACCTAAAATGGTGCAGGTCGTCGAGGTGCATGAGGCCCTATCCAAGGAAGAAATCGTCCCTGGCAAGACGACTGCAGAAAATGAGCAATCCAACAATTTAATTGACAGGAGCACCGACACTGTCATTTATGTCAGTGATGAGTTGAAGAGACAACATTTTGAAAACGGAGAACCCGAACGCAAAGACGTTGTTTAATGTTTCTGTTTTGTGACGTACGTAAATTACGGAGTGTGTAGGCTAAATAGTACAAGAAATAGAAACTTTGTTGATCGAATAAAACAATAAATCATTGTCTCATAATTTATGATTGTTTTTGATATCATACTGCATTCCCGAGCTTACAAATCTAACGTGCGTTTTTTTTTGTTAACAAGATATTGAATGCAATACGATCCTAAGAGTGCAGTTTCTGAACGCAACCCTGGTAAGAACTCAGGGGGTGCGTTCAGAAATAACACACCAAGTGCGCGTGTGCCCACAAAGACGTTGAGGAATGAAACCATTGCTTTCTAAGAATTATTAGAAATAACATAGTTCTTGCAATCATGATATTTGCAACAATCTAAAATAGGTTTCATTTTTTTTGTGGAAATATGTAATAATTTGATCAATTTAAATTGTTTACCTTTGAAGCTACGTTTCTGAAGCTGGTACCTGTTACCTGAATGTTAGGATATTTCAAAAATTTATATTCTACACTTAGGGATAAAAGCAGGGTTTCAACAGAAACCCTAGAATTTTGACACTGACAGGTACCTATTATAGAATAAAAAAAGTCGGAAAATACACTGTGATCGACAATGATTGAATGTGCCGCCGCTCTACAATAATTTTCTATTGTCCGCACTGCGTTGTGTAGAAATTATTATTGACATCCTTTTAGCTGTTGCGGAATGAAGGATTGATAATATTTAGGAAATATTTGAGATGCAAATTTAATATTGTAAATAGTTTTATTTATTTTGGAGGAAAAATCGATTTTCGTGCGGGATTGAATGAGAGTAAACTCTTTCGTCGGTGTTAAATTTCCGCCGGCCGTAATCCGCACGCGTGCGACTTCAGTAATCAATAAATTCGACGGTTCCTTAGTGTACCAATGACCGGCGTCTGGATGCTCAGGGCGTCGTCGTCGTCGCCATCGAAAATAAATTCGCACGCTCCGTCTGTCGCGCAAGAGTAAAAAATAGTGGATCGCATGTAGGTAGTTTGCGCAAATAATCCAAGAAACGGTGGTGTCTCCAACTCAAGTCAACTCCGACTGTGCAACGCAGATATGAGCGCAAAGGTAAACCCAATTCGTTATTTATTCATTTGTTTACCGTGATAATGAGTTCCGGGCGGACTTTGTGATGTTCAAAAATAAAACGCGTCTACTAATTTCATCGTCTTTCACGCGCCGCTTTTTTTGCGGCCGCGCCAATTAATTTGCGTCCTTTTAATTAAAGAAGTCAAAGCGAAGAAATTTGCGTTTGCGATAGACACACGAAGAACAAATGAATATAGACGAAAATGCGATGTAGAGTTTGTTTGCGTTTGATGGCCTACTGCGTAATTATAGATGGCGCCTGTTCAGTTTCAACTCTTGACGTTACAACGAAGCTAAATGCGATTAATGTTAGGTCTAGGGAAAAGAAAACAAGTGAAGTAGCTCAAATTTTGAATTTCCCGTTGGTTTAACGCATAGAAATTTGAATTTGTTCAAGGTATAACCGAGCGCTATGAATACCATCTTTCCAATTAAATTACATCCAAGGTTAATGCGAATAGATTGTAGGTCAAGTTGGCTCAGACAAAGAAACAATTTAATTAGTTTAAATTTTGAATTTCCCGCGTCAATTTAACGTATAAATATTTGAATTTGTTCAAGATATAATCGAGAGTTATCAAAGTCGTATTTCAAATAAATACATAAATCAAATTATTTTTCTTTTTGATAAAGAAAGTGCCAGAAAATTGATGAAACCCGACGTAAACTTTTTTTTTGAATGATTACTATATAATCAAAGATAGCGATTGTTTAGTTTCAATTCTTACATTACATTGAAGAGAAATTAAGTTTAACGTATAATGCAAATTTGAATTAGTTTCAAGATAAAACTAGTTTCAGAAGCGCTATCAAAGTTACATTTCAAATAAATAATTTAAATTTCTTTGTTACTTTACTTCTGAAAATATTGTCAAAAAATGAATGAAAAACATCCGATGTAAATCTTTTTTATAACGATCTTTGATGGTTTACTATAGTTATAGAGGGCACTTGTTTAGTTTCAACTTTCACATCATATCAAGGATAAATGCGATTAGAATGTCTTGGGACAGGTTGACTTAGAAATTTAAACAATTTTAAATTTCGCGCCAAATTTTACGTATAAAACTTAAAATGTACAAAATTTACAGATTTCGGGAGCGTCTTTAAAGTCACTTTTCCAATTAAATCATTAAATTTTGTGATGGCTCACAATCTTGACGAAAAAACAATTTAAAGTATGTAGTTTCAAATTTGAATTTCCCGCCAAATGCGACGCAATAAAACTGAATATTCGAGTGTGCTCAAGAAATAACTGGTTTCAGAAAAGTTACCGAAGTAACTTTTTTCAATTAAATGAATTAAATTACTTTTTGTTCCTCTTCTGAAAAAAAAACTGTCAAAAAATGGATGAAATGTCTTTTTTTTTGTATAATTACAGACGGTGATTGTTTAGTCTCGGCATTCCGAGATAAATGTGATTAGAGCGTAGATCAAGTTGGTTTAGGAAACAGATACAGTTTTGAATTTCCCGCCTAATTAAAGGTAAGAAAAATTGAATATCTGGGCTGCGTTCACAATCATAGCTCCGAGGGCGTCTTGGGCGTGTAATCGCGTCTTTCTCGCTCATGATATTTAACATGTTTTGCATCTCACTCATCCGTTTCAAAACGACTTGTGTTTACATTATTTGCATGACAGCGGGCGCACTCTAAGGTCCGTATTCATAAACAAAACTTACGCTATGCGTTCACTAAAACATTGCGAATATCTATTTATGTACCGCAAAGATTTCTTTTATGGAAAGTAATTGATAAACTGTACCTAAACCCATATTGGTTGTGCGTCCGCAACACGTTGAAATGCGTACAGATCATGAATTACTAGCGAATTATTATCGAGCGCATAACCTAAGTTTTGTTTATGAATACGAGCCTAAGCATCCTACTTAAAAGTGAAATGTGAAAAGTGCGTCCGTTGTCACGGAAATAACGTAAACAAAAGACGTTTTGAAACAAATGAGCGAGACGCAAAATAGTCAAAAATCGTGAGTGAGAAGGACGCGATTACACGCCCAAGACGCCCTCGGAGCTATGATTGTGAACGCACTCCTGAATGTGTTCAGGAATTACTGAATTCAGAGAAATTGAGTGATGACGCAAATTTCTTTTCGAATGACGACTTTTGATGGCCCACTGTATAATTAGAGATGGCGTCTGTTTAACATAAAAAAGTAAAGTCCCTAGATTAACGCGAAGTACCGCGATAGATAAAGCTGATGCGTTAGCGTCTTGGAGCCACAATGGCGGGTATCATTGTGATTAGTTTTTCCTTTTATAATCGGCACCATGATTTCGCAATTAGTTTTGACATATGACAGGCTGTTACAGATTCTCGTACGAAAATGAAAAATTTAAATTTTACCCAAAAATAATTACCCAGTAGCGTCACTTAAACGTCAGCGTCAAAAAAAAAGCGGCCGTACTGTTTGATGCCCTTATGGAAATTTAATGTAATTTGCAAATCGATAGGTATCAAACAAAATGGCAAATATGACAGTTATATAATTCATTCACGTTCTTTTTGCATTCAGTGACGCTACTGTGTAGATTCTTATACTGTGCCTACAATAAAATTTTATGAAGAATGTTAAATCCTTTACGTTAAATCCAATTACGTCACTAAGTTTCAACGTATAAAATAATTTGAAATATTAATTTTCGAATAAATTATTATTTATGACTAGTTGTTATAATTAACATGAATAATTATTATCACATCAATAAAGTCGATTCAAAATTTTAAAGAAATAGAAGTGATCACAATAAAACCTTTTTTAAAAATTTTCCATTCTAAAAGTGGAGCCAAAATGGCCGAATTTTGCAGTACTTCGGTAATGTAATGACTTTAAAACAAAGAAACATGAAATTGCAAAAAGAAATTAATATTATTTTGATCAACTTTTATCATCATTCTAGTTTCCAACAGAAATGAAGTACATACAACACACAGGCTGTCCCAAGAGTGTGTTCTCGAGCAATACCTATCTATAGAACAGTCAAACAAATGAACCGGTTGACATTAATAATTAGTTTTCAAGTGTTAGCTGTTGGGAACTTTTAAAATTGTGAAGACTTGAATTTTTAGATTTATTGAGTTATTTCTTTTAAAATGTAGAATTGTCTAAATAAATCACGCACTTAAAATAAGTACATTTACTTATTGTCGTTGAAAAATTAATTATTGATGTCAACTGGTTCATTTGCTTATTTTTATGTTGTAGACCTCTATAATAAAAACAAATGCGTTTGAAACCTTTTTGTATCTTCAGTATTATTATCGAGATATGTATTGTCCAAGAATACACTCTTGGGACAACCTGTATAACTAAATAATTTCTTAGTTTTGCGAAATGAACTTTAATTATCTATGGCTGAATTGATAAAGAAAATGTGAATTTAAAAGGAAATATAGTAAGCAAATAAAATGGAAAATAATAAATAATATTTAATGTAATGTAAAGTCACGTTTAAACAACTCTTATATTACATTTTTCTTCAAAATGAATGGTATCTAAAAATATTATAAAATGCTCGATTTCCAAGTAAGGTGGCATGGAAACAATAAAAATTCAATTCAATTCAATTCTTTATTGTTGGAATGCAATACAATTTCTTACACTATTAGTAGTAGTTTCTGTAGTAGTCTTATAACAATTTATGAAAAAAATACGTTTGACTTATATCTAAAGTACATGAACAATAAAGCAAATAAAGCTAATTGCACCTAGGTTCTTCACCTGTATGTGCATATAATTGTGTATTTTGAGAAACTGTTATTTAGTGTATTGAGCTGGATTATAAGAAGCAGAAGATGACTTTATTAAGTGTAATCAGTATCGTTACATTAGTATTTTGTTAATGATTGTGTTCCATTATTTTTATGAAGTCAGAGTAATTTTTAAAGATGTATTCTATACTTTCTTCTGTGAATTGTTTGAGATTTTTTATATGTCTTATTTGTAAGGGAAGCTAGTTATAACATTTTGGTGCAAGATATAGAAAACTTTTTTGAATAACATTTCTGTTACTTTTTGGAATATATAGTTTTTGTTCAGTTACAGTTCTAGTATTATGTGTATGTTCTATTAATTGTTTTATGTTTCTTTTATGTGTGTAGGTACAGTTTTCTAAAATGTAGATAGCGCGAATGTTTAAGATATTAATTGAATATAGAGAATTTGTTGAATATAAACGATTCTTTTTTTGAATAATTTTAATTATGTTGTCTTGAACTACTTGTAAAGGTTTTAAATTGTTAGTATACATACCACCCCAAACCAAAATTCCATACCGTAATACAGATTCTATTAAAGTCTTATTAGTAGATCTTTATTTAGAAACTCCCTTAAGAGATAAAATTTATGAATTAAGTATCTAATTTTGTTTGCTAAGTAGGTGACTTGTTTGTTCCATTTTAATGTTTGTCTATATATGTATATTCCGAGATATTTTATTTCATTTACTTCTTTTATTCGTTTCACTGAGTTATTAATCTGGATTGTATTATAATCAGGTCTGTTCGCCATTGTTATAGAAAACGCAATATAATAAGTTTTATCAACATTTAGGGACAGTTTAAATGCATCTAACCAAGACTTTACCTGTGTTATTCCATTTTCTGCCTTTTCTTTAACTAGGTTCCACGATTTACCAGAAAAAATAAGAACTGTATCATCGGCATAAGATACGATTTTACCCCCTACGTTAAGTTTAACTAAAGAGTTGATGTAAGTATTAAATAGAATTGGGCCTAGTACAGTACCCTGTGGGATTCCCATCAAAATATTTTCAGGATCACTTAAAGTATTTCCGATTTTAACATATTGTAATCTATTGGTTAGATAACTTTCAAATATGTCTAGAGCATTTCCTCTAATTCCTGAATTGTGTAGTACTTGAAGCAGTATATTATGAGGTACTGTATCAAATGCCTTTGTAAGGTCCAAGAATATTCCTATATAATAATAATATATATAATAATAATTGATAATGAAGATTTCATAAACGACTCTGTATTTTTTAAAAATTGTATGTAGGTATTGTATGTTCCTATAAAAGTAGAATAAAGAACCCATAATGAAATTACATTAGGGGCGTTCAACAAACAAACCGATTGATTACAATCAGATTGAATCGATTTAAATCGATTTATGAAAACACTGAACGGTGGCGTGACCGGTATGACCCTACTTTCTATAATATTTGATATTTAACTATTCTTAGTGGGCATGATAGAAGGTGGGCGGAGTTCAGAATGTGCCACAAGTGACACCTTTGCTGTTCCACTCAACCCATAGTCGCAAAAAAATGCTAACTACAACATAACGGCAACAATCTTAACAACCATGCAACAATTCAATTTCTATATACACCAAACAACCGCAGAATTACACTTGAAGGAAAGAAGCAAAACAGAAACTAAGGGGAAGAAGGAAAAAAAAAAGAATCAATTTCTCGATTTTAAAAGGTTAACCATACGCCGTCTGAAGCTAGATTTCGTCAAAAATTTAAGTTGTGAAGGGATATCATTATATACTTTAGCCACGTTGTAAGAAAAAGATCTTTCAAACAATGTAGACCTATGAAAAGGAGGTGTCAACGTGCCTTTGTCAACGTACATTCAAGTGATGTACTATCGCGGCCTTAAAATTTCGCACGATTTTTTATCAAGTAGCCAGAATTTCTCTTAATTATATTTTTGTAGAACAGGCTCTTTCCTCAATTTTGACACTAAAGACATTTAACTAAAAGTCAGATTGTTTGGTTATATTTTAAGAACAGCAAGGTAATAAAGTATTAGAACTGAAATAACAGAATAAAAGTAGCGAGCAACCATCTCCTAATTTTGCGAATGAAAAATTCTTCTCTCCTTCAGAAACTACTTGATTTGGCATTGTGTTGCTACAACTTTAGCATTACATTTGAAATCTGACTATCTGACGTTTAAAATTATTATTTTTGACAAGCCTTCAAAGAAAGCCATATTTACAGCGGAAAATCAAATCGTGCGAAATTATAAGGCCGCGAAAGTACATCCGATCTAAAAGATATTTTTTCATACAGGTAACTAGGACATTTTTCTGAGATAATTTTATGAAATAAACAAGAGGAGTGTAGAAGTCTCCTATTAGACATATTCAACGAACCCGTACATGCTAAAGTATGCGAAATTCTTTCGAATTTTTTAATACCATAAATAATTCTGAATCAATTGGATTCGATTACGTGAAATTAAATCAAGCCAGGGACCATATACGACATCACAATAATTGAAATGTGAGAGAACAACGCTTTCACATAATATAATTTTTAATTTACGCGTTAATTAATGTCTGCTGTTGAATAAAAGTTTCAAACTAGAATAAGCTTTTCGAATACACATAGAAATATGACTAGTGAATCTTAATCCACGATCAAGGATTAACCCTAAATATTTAGCTTCATCAACAAACTTTAGTGTGATGTTGTCAATACTGAGCGGTAAATCTCTAGAGGATAAACGCTGGATTTCACAAACGTCACTTAACTTTAATCATCGATTAAGAATAATCATTCCTATACCTTCAACACATGTAACCATGGCAACGTTTACTTTTAACGGATGATTAAATTTAAGTAACGTTTGTGAAATCCGGCAAAAAGTCTTGCTAAATAAAATAGCAACTGTTTTACTAGCATTAATAAGGAGATCATGCTTATTGGACGCTGCAGCCAACGATTGTAAATCCTTATTAATAAGATTAGTTGCTGATGGACAATCAAAGCGAGAAAACGAAAATAAAAGCTGAGTATCGTCAGCATACATATGATATTTTTTACAATTATTAATATAATATATATAATCTTTGAAATAAACAATACACTGTTATAAACAACTCGCACATATTGCTGTGATATTACATACCCGAATATAAGAATAATAAAGGAAGGAGCAACAAGGAGAGGAATCCAAAATTTTTTAAAATTTAATAACTTCCAAATCATTTTTCATAAACCATTCACAAACATGAACACAAAACATCATCTGAAAATAAAAATATATTAAAGTATTAAAATTGTATTAGAATTAATTATTATACTTACAAAATGTTTAAATTATATAAAAATTATTATTTTCTAACAGAATTTATATAAAATGATGTATAATTATGTCAGATGTGAAAGTCAAAATTATGACGTTTGGAAAAAACGGTAATTTGCAAATAACGGACGGAAAGATGGAATTCAATGTCATTCGCATGAGCGGCACGGCACGCCCTGCGCGGCAATAGAATTGTAGCTGGTCGTCTTAATATCCCGAGCGTAAAATTTGGTGTTGGCGTCACTTTCAAAATAGGAAATTATAATTTACGGATTTTAACTTTATGTTTATTATAGCATATTAATCACTTTTTTGAAAGTAATATATTGACCCGGCGCTCATGGACTTGCTACTTTACGTGCGCGTTGCGTCCTCGAGGCAAAGTAACCGTGAACAGTCATACAAATGTCCGTTGTTTGGCAATATGATAAATTTTAGAAAGGGTGATGGTTGCTATAGGGATGATCGTTGATATGGTGAATAATATTTATGCGAGGTGTAATGTAGATAAACATTTCGCAAAGAGAAAATTTAGAATACTTTTGCTTTTCACAAAGATAACTTCGTAACAAATTCACTCCTCACAATTTAACATAATTTTGACTTTTATAATTTATTAAACATTTCTTTCGTTATATCATTCAAACAACAGTTCTAATTTCTCAGATTTAATTGTTTCAGTTCGTGTTTTTATATAAGTTTTATTTAATATAACAGTTAAACTTTTAAGAATTTTATTTGAGTTCATTTTTAATATCAGAAAAGAAGTACCTACGAGGAAAATACAGTGAGTAGAAAAAAGAAAATTTTAATAGAAGACATAATATTAATCTTCTGACGATTAATTGATAATTCAATCTGACATCCAAAAATAAAACCTGTGTCAATAAAAAGAAATAAAGTGTAAACGATTTGCAAGAATCGTAAGCAATTTATTTTAAACCTATTGAACAGATTTTATATAAATAGATACACATATTTTTATATAATTTAGTCAACGAATACTTAGACGACGATTTGCAAGGATCGTAATCAAAGTATTTAAACCGATTATATAAAATTATAAAATATTTTCAACAAACACACAAACAATTATAAGAAGATTTGACTTTCTTAATATAAAAAAGAATTTGCTACCTGAGATAAGCCTTTAAAAAATAATTGAACAATAAATTCAATGTTTATTGAAATCACTACAATATGATACAAACCGCAACGCCATATTTAATCGCAGTTGAATCGCAAAATTTTTACGATGGACAATTTCACGATCGATGTTTGTTGAATCGATTCAGATGCGTTGAACGCTAAACCGTATGCAATCATAACCCAATTGTGAATCGATTGTGTCTGTTGAATGCCCCTATTATTTCAAATTCTATAAAGATTAAATATTTGTCTCCATTATGAAGGGCGGGGGCAGCCCCCATTTTCAGAATTACAGAGATGTTAATATAGTCCTTGAATAGTCTGATTAATAATGTATAAAGCTCAATTTAGACGTTGCGATTTTTCTTACAAATATTTTTTCCAAATTACGGCGTGGAAAAAATATTTGTAAGAAAAATCGCAACGTCTAAATTGAGCTTTAACATCAAACCTGGTTTGCACCGAACATAAAAACTCAGTTTAAATTTAAGCGTCACTTAGAATGTGTCGTACTCACTCTCGTGTAACCTGAAATGTCACATTATAAAAACCACTTAGCTCAGCTTAAGTATTTGGTGCAAATGGCCAAAAGTCTCTAACGAGTGATAAATTTGGGGATTTGAGTATCTGGAGAGATTATTCTCATTGCGATTAAAATCGAAAATATGACGGAGAAACGACGTCACATGATTCACTTCAACTGATCACAGCAATTCCCAAATATCCACTTGACCATCACAAGACCAAAGTTTATTGAATTTTTTTGAGTTTTCTTAATCTTTCTTCCAACTCACAATCAATAATAGTAAAAATAAAAAATATAATTGCGAAATAGAGTTTGGTGCATCAACGTGGCCGTCTTTATCCTACAAACCAAAACATGTTGCGACCTTCTGAACTCCAGGAGAAAAAAGGTCAGGGCTTTCGGGCGTTTCATTGTGAAGACTAAACATCCAAAAATATCATAGTCATAGTGACTTACGAAAAGATTAAGTTAATTATATGTTTATTTTATTTTGGACCCATAAACTTGTTTATTGGCGCCCTATTGCGGCCATAATTTGGCCTTTACTGCTCAAGGGCTTTAAAGCAAACAAACCCGTAGTAAGGTAAACAAATCCATAGTAACGCAAACAATTTACATAATTATTTTATGGAAGCGACGTGCACATCACTCGCATACGATATAAAAATATTGAATCCATAAATTTTGGCCAAAATAAAATAAAACATTGTATGTATCACGGGTATAATTATAGATAATAGCCCTCGAGCAATTAAAAGCACTCCGTTTTGCGTCGTGCTTTGAACATACTCTCCTAATTATGCCCTCGATACATAAATAACTACCCAAGTAACACCATTTCGTTCATTAGACGGTTTATATACGACAGACAGGGATATTTTTGGTAATGGTATATAGAATGCCAAAAATATTCATATTTTAATGGTACTAGTTACCCTAGGATATAAGTGATACGTTAACTATACGTTTTCATTAAATTGTAATAAAATGTCGCGACTTGCAAAACACGTTTATCAAATTATTAAATTCCATCTTATCATGTAGGCGTAGGCCCATAACATACATTTTTCTCATTAAAATTTATAATATAATCTAAAAAAGTATAATGAATGTTTAGATGTAACATTTATTAACAAATATTTATCCAAATTGGTCTTGTGACCCTTGTTACATAGTAAATTTTCTATAAAACTACTAACATTGTATCACTACATAAGATGAGAGCTTAAAGTATGAGTATCTTATAAATTTCGCCGCGAGATGTCGCGACCTAAACTGTTGCTCACTAAAGTTGTCGTTTATAAGTCAAAACCGCAGGAACTTTCTTGCTCATTACAAATCATCACAAAATATATAATTACTACAAACGAACAGACACTTGGTAAAGTTGAATTAAATGTCAACATTTTGCTGTAAGTTTCACAGCTTCTTTAGAATAAGTTGTAATAATATAAATATATAATTATAATAATTTTATAATTCCAAAATATACGTCTAGTATAAACCATGTATAAACGTTGCGCGTACCGTATAAATATACATTTTGTGTAAACGTTATATTTATCCCAAAAAGAGACGTTAGTTAGACTGTCACTCATATGTATAAATACTAGTCTATAATATTCTACATTTAGACTAAATTCAAAACGTGTTTTAGACATATTCTATATTTGGTGTGTTACATGGGTATTTCGAAAAATGGCGCAGTAACGGACACAAGCTTTTCGTTTTTTTTTTAATCAAGTGATAAAGAACGTGAACAAGTAAAATAATAAATTGTCGAGAACTTAATTCAATCAATTATTATTAACTTGCCTGGCATCACATTTTTATTGGCCACTCAGCAAGCTTTCATCGAGCACTTCTATTCCATTTTATCGCGCGGTGATAATAAGGCGAAATGGATTAATAAAGCTTAATAACGCAAACGGGTTTCTAAATTAAAACGAACTCGGCTCGAAAAATTAATAAATTTTCAGACGAATAAATGTACCATGTGTTTCAAAAGTAATTACGTAAGTCTTGGCCATGGAAGTCATTAGAAGTCATCTTTACTGTTGTTGACATAAGTTCATTATGAAAATTCAATTCAATATAACTGCAATTGCAATTGAACATCTACAGCTGTAGACATAACTTTTACTCTCCTTGCTTAAGCCTTATGTAATTATTTTTTTAAAGTATAAAGTAGCTAGATGGCTTACTCTGTTATACTAACTCATTGTGAATGATTCACGTTAGCTTTAAAATCGCTTGAAAGATACGATAGACATTTAAGATTAACAATTAAGATAAGATTGAATTCCCGAAAATATTATTATAATTTCAACGTGTTTGTAAACATTTAAATTCGATGCGCCCTGTATAAGTATACAGATGAGTTACATGTTACCTACTGCATACAGTAGATAACGCAGACCCTGCGATAAATATGTTTGCTCTTTATCTGATAAGAATAATCTATTCGTACGATTTAGTGTGATTTCCACCACGGTAGAGATTTACAATCAACATTTCAGAGTGTTCAAGACTTGTGGATTTCAGTGCGTCTACTGGATCATTAAGGTAATGTGTTCAATTAAAAAATAATGTCCCTTAGAAAATGAAAAGGAACAACACTTAAAAAATGTTGACTTTAGGGAGGCTTTTGTTAGTAAAAATATTGTGAAAAATGAAACAACTGGGGCAAAAAACGCTTCCTAAATTATTCAAATCATTTTGGGGGAGCAAGGCAATCTAACCACCCCATTCTTGATGCAACACATGTCAAATCTTACTTTTAGAAAGTGTTGCTTATTTAATAAAAAAAATTTAATTTCTATAATTTTTTGTAATTTTTATAATTTTCTGTAATTTTATTCAATTAGATATTTCTTATTTTTATTTTTTGAAATTTTATAATAATAATAATAATTTTATAAATTTTCTTTATTTCTCGATCGTCTTTTGTTTTATTTTTCGTAAAAATTTGCACAAATATCAAATTTTAAATTTAGAAAGTTTCGTTTATTTAATGAGAATTTTTTAATTTTTATAATTATTTATAATGTTAATAATTTTTTGTAATTTTTAAAACTTTTTGTAATTTTATAGAAAGTAGAAAGTATTGTTTATTTAATGAGTATTTTTTAATTTTTATTTGTTTGTACATAATATTATTTAATGAGATTTTTTTTATTTTTGTTATTTTTTTTCTAATTTTATTCAACGAGATTTTTCCTATTTATTTATCTTTTAATTTTATAAATTTGTCGATCGTCTTTTGTTTTATTTTACGTCAAAAATTGCACAAATGTCAAATCTTACTTTTAGAAAGTGTTGCTTATTTAATAAAAAAAATTTAATTTCTATAATTTTTTGTAATTTTTATAATTTTCTGTAATTTTATAGAAAGTAGAAAGTATTGTTTATTTAATAAGAATTTTTTAATTTTTAGTTTTTTGTAATTTTATTTAATGAGATTTCTTTTATTTTTATTATTTTTTTCTAATTTTATTCAATGAGATAGTTCTTATTTTTATTTTTTTAAATTTTATAATGATAATAATTTTATAAATTTTCTTTATTTCTCGATCGTCTTTTGTTTTATTAAAAATAATAAAAATAAAAGAAATCTCATTAAAACTACAAAAAACTAAAAATTAAAAAATTCTTATTAATAAACAATACTTTCTACTTTCTATAAAATTACAAAAAATTGTAAAAATTAGAAATTAAAAAAAAATGTAATTTCTATTATTTCAAAAAAAATTATAGAAATTAAATTTTTTTTTATTAAATAAACAACATTTTCTAAAAGTAAGATTTGACATTTGTGCAATTTTTGACGTAAAATAAAAGACGATCGACAAATTTATAAAATTAAAAAATAAATAAATAGAAAAAATCTCGTTGAATAAAATTAGAAAAAAAATAAAAATAAAAAAAATCTCATTAAATAAAATTATGTACAAACAAATAAAAATTAAAAAATTCTCATTAAATAAACAATACTTTCTATAAAATTACAAAAAATTCTAAAAATTACAAAAAATTATTAAAATTATAAAGAATTATAAAAATTAAAAAATTCTCATTAAATAAACGAAACTTTCTAAAATTAATATTTGATATTTGTGCAAATTTTTACGAAAAATAAAACAAAAGACGATCGATAAATTGATAAAATTAAAAAATATATATACAAAAAAAATCTCATTGAATAGAATTACTAAAACATTAACAAAAATGAAAAAATCTCATTAAATAAAATTATAAAAAAAATAAAAATTAAAAAATTCTCATTAAATAAAACTTTCTAAAATTAAGATTTGACAATTGTGCATTTTTTACCGAAAAACAAAACAAGAGACGATGGAGAAATAAAGAAAATTTATAATATTACGAAAAATAACGAAAATTAAAAAAATTCTCATTAAATAAACAAAACTGTCTAAAATCAAGATTTGAGATGTGTGCCATTTTTGACGAAAAATAAAATAAAATACGATCTAAAAACAAAGAATATTGATAAAATTACAAAAAAAATTTAAATTAAAAAAAAAGTTGAGTTCAAAATCGGTAGAATTGGCAGCACTGATCGACAATGTGGATTTGGTTGTTAGTTAGTTGCTTCTGTTGTTTTTGTCGGCTTCCAGCTTTAGTGATTTCTTTGTTCCCAGTAGTAAAGCTGAAACATCACTAACAAGTCGTCAATCAAAATTAAAAATTAATCTGTTTTTTTTCTTCCTTGAAAATACTCATTTTTACCCACGTATTTTTTTTACCCGCAAGGTTGCTTAAATTACCCGTAATTCGGGTAATTGCCCGCACATTGGCAATCCTGGTTATGCTAGGCTATGACAGTGCTGCCAACCCTGCCGACTTTGAACTCAACCTGTCTTACTTTAATATCTTTGATATTCAGTACATAAAGTGTCGCTAGTAATTCTGACGTTTAATACACATTTCACTGTTAATAGCTTAATAGTTTATTTTAAATGTATTTTGAGAAATAATGTACTTAACGTGCACTATGATTTTTTAAAAAATATATCATATTTATCTTTTTATTAACAATCTATATTAATAAAAAATCCAAAAAAAGTTCGTGTGGCACTGGCACGACGAAGCTTAAATTTTGTTAACCAGTGTTTCTTTGTAGTTTGTTGTAATTTATAATATTAGGGGCTAGTACTTTCATCACTGATTAACTTTAATCTTTGGTTTATTGCTATAGAAATAATTGCCCTTACAATTGTAGGCATGGGAATAAACCAAATGTTAAAGTTAATCAGGGCCGGGCCCTATGTCGGGTTTTTCACAGAACCTTCCCACTAAAGTTTTACTCACTTGTCTTCCGTACATTTGCTGCGTTCGAAAATTATACGTCGAATGTATCTGGAGCGTATGATCTCATCTTTTTCACTCACGATTTTTAATCTATTTTGTATCTCGCTCATCCGTTTAAAAAATCTTGTGTTTATATTATTTGCACGACAACAGGCGATCTTTCACACCCTACTTAAATGTAGGATGTGAAAGATCACCTGTTGTCATGGAAATACTATAATCATAGGATTTTTTTAAACGGATGAGCGAGATGCAAAATAAGTTAAAAATCGTTATTAAGAAAGATGAGATCATACGTTTCAGATACATCCGACGTATAATTTTCGAACGCAGCAATTGGATTCGGATTCCGCGCGTCGGCGGTTTTAAAGTGTGACGGGCTACCATCTCACGCGATAACTAACATAGCGCCCTCACTTGTTTGTTTTCTGAACTTCTTACTATAACCTACAGTTTCCTTTATCTCATTGAATTATTATTACTCAACAGGAGACAGGCCATTTACAGAGTAATATCAAACTATGATAATAAAACTAAATTAAAGTAAAGACTAAAAAACTAGAAAATAAAAGTTGAGGCTAAAACTAAAAATGAGCCCCTGACTAAAAATTGCAACAACTCAATAATTTCTTTTTCAACTCATTTACACTTAGACCGAATATGTCCAAGTCAGCACAGTACCTATTGACAAATGTAATCATTCTATATAATGGTGAATAAAGTAAACAATTTGTATTTGCAGGACAAAACTGAAGTAAGTTCCCAGTTCGAATATTCTGACGCGGAACTCTCATATTAATTAGTTGAAGGAGAAGAGGATCATCTATATACATAATTATTAAGCAGCTTGAACAAATACACCATTGTTGCAATCATGCGTCTACACTCAAGACTCTGCGGTAGCGTAAATTTTCCGAAGGAATTGCCGCTTATGGTTCAAATACGCCCCAGTTACTCTGAAACGCCTACACTTAAGGTATCGGTTTTGTACGGCTTCAATCATATATTTATATTTATTATGGCTAGGATCCCATACTACAGAAGCATATTCCAATTTAGACCTAACAAGGGAGGCATAAAGCCTATATATCTAGTGGTACATTGGTCTGAAACTGCTTCGTATTTTTGATAGCAAATCCAAGCGTACGATATTTTAATCATATGATTATTAAAATATAATTTTGAATCAAAGTAAATTCCTAAGTCAACAATATCATTAGTTATTTTAATGACAGTTTGATCGATTCTATAGCCATGTAAAATTGGCATATGCTTCCTAGTGAAGGATATCACGCTGCACTTGGGCACATTCATTTGCATATTATTTATTGAAAGCCATATACATACTGAATTAATGTCTTCTTGCAATAATTGTAAATCGCTTTCACTATTAGTAGCTTTATATAACTTCACATCATCAGTGAACATTAAAATTTCACTGTGTTTAATACACCCCACAATATCGTTCAGGTACAAGTTAAACAATAGAGGGCCTAGCACGCTACCTTGAGGTACTCCGGAACAGCTGCGGTATAATTTAGAATTGTAATTATTAACAAATTGTTTACGGTCTGTTAAATAGTTGAAAAGCAATCGGCATAAATTATCTGACAAGTTAATATGATTCCAGTTCGAGACATCGAGATTATTTTTAGTCCTCATTTTCTTTATTTCGTTTTAACTTGACGCGGAAACATTTGCGGACACAACTTTATTAGTAAAAGTTGCTTAATTACATGCCTTCTACTACTAGTTTTTCTGAGACATCCTGTATTAAAATGGTATAAAATATTCTTCCAGTTGTTCTGCAATTAATTCTATAAAGCAATCAAACTTTATTTTTTTCTACAGTACAATTGTGAATAATAAAGTGCTTACATTATGTCGTAACTAGCTCAGCATACAGATATTGATGAAAGTCGCTTTACTTTTTGACTTCCTCTGGTATAAAATATTATCAAGTTGTTCTCTAATTATTGAGCTATCACACTTTTCACTCTATAAAGTAATCAACGCTTTGGAGTACAATTGTAAATAATAAAGTGCTTATAGGTATTATGACGTGCTGCAGCATACAGACACATGAAATGCGTGTAACTGATGCAACTTTTTGACTATCTCTTGTACAAAATATTTTTTCAATTATTTTCGATCGCCGTTTTAACTCTACAAGACCATCACTTGTTTGCTAAATTACATACAATAGAAATGCAGATAATAAGGACGCTGTTTTTTTCCTCTGTAGTAGTCAAAGTAAATAAAAAAATCTAAACGGCGCCATATTACTTATGCATTCCGTTGCGACACAGTCTTCGAAGTCATTGTTCAAATTTGAATCTCCTCCATAATTCATTTGATTACTCGCCGCGCATAACGAACAGGAACCGTCTGTTCGTCTGTCACACGTGTGCAACGTTTCCGAATGGTGGAATTAACGTGCGCCCGCCGCGGCGCAATTCAATTCGGGTATATCGAGTACACCGCACTTGAACGAATTCAAATAAACCAAGGCGCGCTTGGGTCTTGATTCGGACAAAAAAAAACCTTCAAATAAACGGCGCAGACGTTCGTTTTTGTGTCTTCATTTACTCGGGCGCCCGGCGTCGTGTTGTGCAGAGGAGTTTCCATGGATTGCGTGAGAGGGCTATCGTCGTCGGTGAGTTTGTTCGTCTTCTTCCGCACTGCTTGCTTACAATTGGCTGCATCCTAATTGAAGCATATTGACAGTGTTAATTAAAGAGGGCGATGCGCGTTACTTTTGCTTTAGTTGATCGCGGCAGAGCGCGGCGGCGCCCACTGTAAATAACACGTGCCGTTTTTTTTTGACCATACCCTGTAAATTAACTTTTTTAAAATCATTCTCCATAATCAGGTGAGCGCGTAACTGAACCGTACCTTTCATTTAATTTTTTATTTTTATTTTTAAATTCGACGTTTATTTGCGTCACCGCTTTTTCCCCCACAATTATTTTTAATTGTTCGGTATGTTTTTGCCACCATTTTTCAATAAGTCAACCATAAATAAATTTAAAGTTAAATTTATGCGACTGCGTCAATTGTTATTTATACTTATAAGTATCTACGTGTATAATGCGTAAAGAGTGTGACGATATTATGCCAGGCCAGCTCAAGAAGACACGAAGTTTGTTTATTATTATTTTTTTTTTAATGAACGCAGTGATTGTGAATATTATAGTTCAGATTGTTCATTCCACTGTTGATTTTCGATTGATCCAAAATTGTGTCGTGTTGGAGAGGTGTTTGTTCTTTAAATATTTAAAGTGGAATCGAGTGTATCTACATATTCAAAATTTGGAGATCACGTGGTAACAACAATCAACAATGTCACAGTGCTACTTGCTTGAACCGAAGTGTAAACGTAAAACGTACAGAAAAAGTGAGATCTAACGAATGGGAAATCGCCGTTTATTTTCGAATTTATTTTCTGCTTGGCGGCTCGAAAAATTCTTATTAAAACGCAATATTTACAGCGTAAATATTATTGCCCGCCATCTGTTTTCTGTTTAAACTCGTCGTAATGTGCGAATAATTTATCGGTTTATTTATAAAGTTATCTTTATAACTTTGACCTCAAAAGTCAGTGTGCGGCGACAGGCTAGGAGATTTTCTGGACGTCGTACTAATAACTAAAAACGGTTTTTCTTTCATGATAAGTTTCTTCTTCTTCCTTTTTCATAAAACATTTTTTCAATCTGTTAACGACTGTATAAGAAAAAAATGTGTTAACTCGAAGTTTCAGGTTGCGACCGATTTACAAAAGAATAATAAAAAAAACTATTCTAATAACCAGACTTCGGCGTTTTTAGGACACTTCAGATACGGACTTGTTTTATCTCATGCACACATTTAAGTTTTTAAAACATAAGATTATGTGTTCTCCGATAATATTCCAGGCGGTTTTTATTACATCCACAGAAAACATTGTCAATTCTGCCAGGCAACCATGCACAATCACACTTATTGTTCATTAAATTGTATAGGAACTTTAGAGCCTATCTATATACCTATACTATAGGTATATAGCCTATATAGCCTATAGCCTTGGGAGGGATATTCACCATCTTGCAGAAAACACAAAAATTTGAGAAACTTCCTCTGAATAGATTCCAATAGCTGAATATAAGTTGGTATAAGGGAACCAAGGGATAACAGGAAACCAAATAATAAAGCAATATTCAAGCCTTGATCTTATTAAGCTGGAATATAACGTGAGTAACGTTGTTACATCGGAAAATTCCCTGTAGTTACGCTACTTAGGGCCGGTATTATAGCATGGGTTTAAAATGGCAGTTTAATCTAAAGGTAAAACTTCAGATCAGTATAATATTTTCAGAATAATGAGTGTGAAATTAAACACAATTTAGACAATAAAATGAAAAAAAACTCGATCAAACTAACCTCACTTATATTAACAGTAAGTTTAAGCTTCTCTTCAACCGCCGATTGACGTTTAAACTTAGAAGCTGTTGTCATCGGCAGGTATAAAACGGGAATATCTTAAAATCTGAAGTTTAACTGTCAAACTGCAGTTTAAACTAATGCTATAATACCGGCCCTTAGTGTCCGTTTAAAAAACTTTGTGATACAATTTTCATCTGACAAGAACCAGCTTTAATGATAAATAAACAGCTAGACTTTACAGGCATTGGCAACAATATTCAAAATATGTTGTTTAAAAGTTAGATTAGCATCAAATGTTACACCTGAATCAATAATGATCTCAACCCTAGTTAAAGGAGTACAATTGTTCTGTAGTTAAACAAAATAGGAGCGTGTTTTCTGGAATAGGTAATAGCAGAGCAGTTAGGTTGTAACATTAAGAGGTAGATTATTATTTTGTCACCAGCGAACAATGGGTATACAGAACAAGACAGTCAGAAGAATAAGAAATTCAGAAATTGCATCAATTCTGAAGAAGATTTTCATTTCGTCAGAAAATAGTAATTTACAACTTCTGAACTTCGCCCCGCTTTGTTTTCTGTCATTTTGATTCTTTTTAAGTTGCATTTACTGGTGTCTGTGTTATGATGGAAAGAAAGACAATATTATTATTATTATTATATCGAACTATTTATGTCATTAACAAAAAGCAAAAATAGAAGAGGTCCTAGATTTGAAACTTGTGGCACCCCTGAAAATGGTGAATACTTATAAGAAAAAAAAATCATATTTAACTGTATTCCTTCTATCTAGCAGATAGGACGCAAATAAATTAAGTAACTAATAGAATTGTAACTTTTTTAATAAAATGAAATGGTCTATTTTATCAAAAGCTTTTTGAAAATTCATGTAAATCACATCCACGTGGCTTTTATTGTCCACAAATTCAGAAACATATTGAGTAAATGAACAGAAATTCGTAATAGTTGATCGTTTTTCCATAAAACCATGTTGCGACAAGTGAAAGTACATTTGTACTTATTAGTACTTATAATTGAACTGAAAAATTCTAATTTTATAATATTTAAATAACGCATATAAGATATTTAAATTAACAGGAAAAAGAAAATATATAATAATGTTGTTGTTCAGAATCTGAATAGTTCTCTTCCCCGACATTAACGCAACGTCTTTGTTCGGCTCTGAAATGTCCTAAAACGCCGACGTCTGCTAATACTATACTTGTACACTCAAGCTTTAGGGGTGAGTCCTTCAAGAACTAAAGGTAAACAAAGGCATCACCTACATTTGGAAATATGCAGTTTGATTGAAAAGAATATCTCGCAAAATGAAACCAATTAAATCGACGTCAGATTATCAGAAAAATGTTTAAAAAATTCTAATTAATAAATTAAAAATGAAGGTGACATAGGGTATCAGATGGTCGTTTTTTTGTACGTAAATTAGTATTCCTTCGAAAATCAATGATTGTCAGGATTTATAATCGATAGATGTGCGCCAAGATGAGTATAAATTAATGAAAGTAGTAGGATCGCCTTAAGTGCGATTAATTATTTTATGTTTGTTATTTTATTAGTGAACTTAAATTTATGAGTAGAACATAGTAGGGGTACTTCCATTCTACAGAATTTCAAGTTCTGAATCGTTCAAATCATGCGCAGTATGACATTTATATTCAATTTTGTGCACTGCTCATGCTCTAGTTCTGAACGGTCCAGAACTTGAAATCCTGTCGAAAGGAACAACTGATTGAAGTATTTGGAAACAATTATTAAGATAAACTACTAATTATACTAGAAACGATGGTGTTTAAATTGGTGAGGATATTTGGAATTCGCCAAAGGATGCGATGATTACATTTACAAGGAATCGCTTAAACACATCGGTTTCTTCCGAAAATGTGAAACGCTTCATTTTACCTGCAATTGTTTTACTTTAATTAACGACGATCACGACGTCATGTTTTACAAATCCAGCAGTAAATTACAATATAAAGTTTTATGATCATTATACAGGGTGAGTGGGGAGGAACGGGCCAAACTTCAGGAATGTATTGTACAGGTAAAAATAAGTAAAACAAAAAACTCTTATGCGATTTTCTTTTATTTTCAAATTATAGCGCCACTACAAAATTTTCTACTGAACATTGTTTTAATCGTGGCGTGCTTGTAACAAGTTTTCAAAAATACCGCCATTAACTTCTAAACATTTTCCGCTTCTGAAAACTTGTTACAGGTACGCCAATAGAAAATCGCAAGGAATCGCTTTAACATATCGGTTTCTTCTGAATATGTAAAACGTTTCGTTTTACCTGCAGTCCATCGCTAAGAACTTTTTTACTTTAATGAACGTGTAAACAGTAGATAACTTATTGAAGAGGAGACACTCCCAGTCGGCTCGTTTGATCTTTGCCGAGTAGTTTCTATGACCTTGTAACAGTTGTCCCTTTAAATTGGCATAGGTGAAATACGTGGGAAACGAACGAAAAGGGGCTATTCTGTAACTTATTAACAGGCTGTTAAAATTTAAGGGTATGTTAAAATTCAAAATAGAGTCCTGTAATTGGCTGTTACTATGGTAACAAAATTTAACAACCCTTTAAATTTAACGTCTATAGACGTTGGTATGGCTTGCAGTTTTCACCAATCAGATTATCGCAGACACAATTTTTGTCCGGAAACACTCGATAGCATACGAACGGACGTTTAAATGTTTTCTCTTTTCTAATTTGTACTTCCTTGTTCAAGTGACTTCTCTTGTACGAGTTAACTACTCTTTGGAACCGGATAAACAATCACGACGCCACCTTTTGTAAATTTGGCAGTAGAAATTTCATGATTTTTGTATAGTTGACTACATGATAGTGTGACCTTCATACGCATTTAAATTTTGTTACTGATGTCTATTTAAATTGCTTGGGATGTTTGGAAATCGAAGAACTCAGACAGGATTATTAGAAATTGATGTAGATAAAAATACCGTAGGATGCGACGATCACATTATTTGCAAGGAATCGCTTAAACATATCGGTTTCTTCGGAAAAGCAAAACGCTTCATTTTACCTGCAATCCATGGACTTTGGACTTTGGTCCCAAGAAGGCCTTATAAAAAAATTGCTGGCGTCGTTCATACATTAACGTCACATGTTGATGTAGGCTGAGAGATATAAGAAGTCCACGATCGGATTAAGTACTTGTCCCTCTGTTTTATATGCAGCACTCTCTCAGTCTGTTTTACTTGTTTGTAACATAAAGAGACTAGGTAAACGTATTCTCCGAATTCTTAAGAATAGTGCCAGGAGACTTCGATCCGATCCAATCGTGGACTTCTTATATCTCTCAGCCTATACCACCGAAGTTCGCGCCGCATTCTGGGATATAACACGAAAAAAAAAACTTTATTAGATACAGCTGTCGAATACATTCAATGTAATCGCCATTGCCGTAGCATGATTTTGGGTACGATTTTTGATCAATTATATTTCGAAAACTAAGAGACTTAGAATGACAATCTATTCTCTTAGTGTTTTTTCCTGTCGGGTGTTATTATAGTCACTCTGTATATGCGGTGTGGTGTAGAAAGAAGAAACGCTTGCGTTTTGCATCCTTAACTTATAAAGCGTCGCTGTCAAGCTGGTCTCTTCCTCTTTTCAAGTTTCATTGAAACAATCGGTATGTTTCTGGAAATGCCTGGTTTAAATAAAATTGCCCAACTCAGACTTTTGAGGTAACTCTGCAGTGTTTAGTAAACACCCTTTCTGACTTTGCTAATCCAAAAACCTTTGGTTTTGCCAACTTTTACTTTTATTTTATTTTATTCCGAACAGTTTCTCGATGTTTACTACGATCTATTTTCTCGATTTTATTTTTACGATCCTCTTAAGTTCGCCACAAATATTTTCCTAGAGTAATACATTGACGTCACCGTTCGGGGGGGTTTCGCGGAACATTCGTTGGTAGCAGAGCTTGTTTGCACTGTAAATATTATCATTACTGCTAATTAATCGACAACAGTGAGAAAGCACAGGAGCCGTTTGACGCGCGGGGAGGCCCCGGCTGCGCCGTGATTAACGACCGTTTTTTTTTATGTAAATTATTTATCCGAACCGACGGATCCGGCCTCGTTCATCATGCGCTAAATGTATGAAAATCAAACACGGCTTTTATTACTCTGCACATAGAGGAGTGTTTATGTTGGCGGCGTTACGCATATGTTTATGGCCAATTTTATTTCTAGAAGTTGACAGTCCGTTTAGCAAAGAAAACAGAACGTTAACAAATCATTTTCCTGTTCTTATTTTGGGCCATACTGCGTCTTCAAAACATTTAGACCATTTTCCTTCCAATGTTTTTTTTTTGAATGCACAGTTAAAACGCAATCTTCTTTTCAGAATCATCTCCTTTTTGGTCTTCTCCACTAGCACCATTTTGCAAAAATGCAAAAGAGATCTTTTTCCTCAACTTTCGCTGTAGTATCATCTCCTGCTTGGCCATCTTCACCATCCTCATCATCAAAAATAAATGTTATGACACGATTCTTCGATATAAAACGTTAAGGCCGACTTAGTCTTTCCTAAATGTACAGTTAAAACACAGAGAGACCTTTTCCCCCAACCTTCGCTTAAGTATCATTTCCTGTTTGGCTTTTCCACTATCCTCATCATCAAAAGCAAAAGGCACGACACGGTTCCTTGTTATAAAACGTGAAGGTCAACAGGTCTTTCCTAAATGTACAGTTAAAGCACGGACCCCAACCTTCGCTTCAATTATCATCTCCTTTTGGCCTTCATCACCAAAATTGTACTGATGATATGGTTTCCATTTGCAAAAAGTCAAGGCCATTATTCCCCTTGCCACAACATATTTCTCTTCTGGATTTTACATTTTGGCATCGATGCGAATCAAATCTTCACCTAATTATTCTCACAAAAATATCACTGGTATCAATGATGGGGAAAAACCTTACTTGTAAAGCGGAAATGTTTTTATGTATTTTAAGAAAATACCTTTTGCAGATGACGAGATACAAACACGCCGATTTTGCTGACGACGACAGTGTCGGAAGTGTCCAATTAACAGAGGGTACGTAGCTACCACCTTTTTTGGGAACCGTTTAGAACATCCTTGCGTTGCAGGAATTAGCTCTAGTGCAACTCACATACGCTACCACACAGGCACGAGCATGTGGAAGGGTAGATCTAAGTTGGAAAAATCTCTTCTACTTTTGGTGGGCATCCTACTCTTCGTGGTCTCAGTTTTGGCGATCCTACTGAGTTCCGCCGATCAAAGAATACAAAATGCAAGGGTAAGTTCGAGTATGCTTCTCAGTTCAACATGTCTAATAGTGACGTTTCAGGCGTTCAATATATCATCAGAGGTAAACAAAATATCCTGCTTAAACGAAACCTGCATCCACATAGCCAGCAACATACTAGAAGCCATGGATATGACGGCGGATCCATGCGACGACTTCTACTCGTACGCGTGTAACGGCTGGATAAAGAAGAACCCGATTCCGGATGGCAAAACGTCCTGGAGCACCTTCATGAAACTGGACCAGAAGAATCAGCTCGTGATAAAACACGTGCTAGGTAAACCTGCTGGATTTTCCCGAGAGAATCTCTTTCGTAAACGTGCGTTTCAGATCGACCAATTGACTCGCTAAAGTCCAAGGCGGAACAAAAAGCCAAGCTATATTACGATTCTTGCCTCGACGCCAATGAGACTATAGAGGAATTGGGGGCCAAACCCTTGATAGACCTTTTGAATAAGCTGGGTGGATGGAACATCACGAGCAGTGGTTTCAAACTGAAGACCTGGACGTTACAGGCGACTCTAGAGATGATTCAGAACAAGTACAACATAGGGGGGCTCTTCTCTTACATGGTGGGGGAAGACGATCGAAACTCGAGCAAGCACATACTTCAAATTGATCAAAGCGGCTTGACATTACCCACTCGCCAGTATTATCTAAATAAGACCGAGCATGAGAATGTCTTGGATGCTTATTTAGAGTACATGACCAAGGTGAAGACCCTTGTTCCTTCAGATGATTAAAACACTAATAAGAGATTGTTGTACTGTAGGTGGGAGTTCTTTTGGGTGGCGAGCCAAATTCCACCAAAGAACAAATGCAGGCTGTGATAGAATTCGAAACTAGGCTAGCGAATATTACAACACCAATGGAATTGAGGAGGGATGAGGAACTGCTCTACCACTTGATGACCATCAAGGAATTGCAGGAGCTAGCGCCATTTGTAAGTCCGAACGGGGCCTTAAACTCAAATTACTCATGTTCTTGTTTATAGATAGATTGGCGTTCGTTTTTCGATCATGCGATGAAGGTCGTCGATAGGAAGATCACCCCCAAGGAAACCGTGGTGGTTTACGCACCCGATTACCTATCGAACTTGTCACTCTTGATTAAGGAATACAATACAACTGATGAGGGGAAGATGTATGTATAATCCGGCACCTATGCCCAATTTCTATTTCGAATGTTTCCAGAATTTTAAACAACTATTTGGTGTGGCAGACGGTGAAGACGTTTACGGCGTGTTTATCGAAGGCCTTCCGGGACGCGTACAAAGGTCTGAGGAAGCTCCTGATTGGATCCGAGGGGGGCGAAGAGCCTCAATGGCGTTACTGCGTTGCCGACACTAATAATGTGCTAGGTGAGTGATGCGCCGGTGTAAATCCTTTGGTAATTGGGTTTTGACCTTCAGGTTTTGCGATCGGCGCCATCTTTGTACGGGAAGTGTTCCACGGCGACTCAAAAATGCACGCGGAAACGATGATCAACGACGTCCGCAACGCGTTCAAGAAGAACTTCAAGAACCTCAACTGGATGGACACGGATACACGGAAGTCGGCGGAAATTAAGGCCGATGCAATCTCAGATATGATAGGTACGACAAGTCTGGAGGAAGGAAGTCGTCAACGTATTAATTTATTTTTCATTCTCAGGGTATCCTGATTTTATCCAAGACGTCAAACAGCTGGATGAAAAATACGCATCACTGATTGTTAGGAATGACACGTACTTCGAGAACAACCTGAACCTGAATTACTATGCCCTGGTGAAAAATCTTGAGAAGATCAGAGAGCCCGTCAATAAAACAAGTTGGAGTAAGCATACTAACCTTCTCGTTATTAAACCCCCCTCTCATTTGGTTCCCTTTAAACCTGCAGGCATGGCGCCATCTACGGTCAACGCTTATTACACCCCAAGCAAAAACCAAATGGTGTTCCCAGCCGGGATCTTGCAAAGCCCTTTCTACAACCCGAAATACCCGGCGAGCTTGAACTTTGGAGGCATGGGGGTCGTCATGGGGCATGAGCTGACGCACGGTTTTGACGACCAAGGACGTGAGTTTGACAAGGATGGAAACCTGCACCGGTGGTGGAAGAACGACACCATCCAGCTGTTTAAGGAAAGAACCAGATGTTTCGCTGATCAATACAGTAAGTTCCCCTTAACCTAGTTTTGACGATCGTTGGCTTACTTTTGCCTAATTTCAGGCAATTACGCCATCAACGACAGAAACCTGAACGGAAATCAAACGCTCGGAGAAAACATAGCCGATAATGGGGGTCTGAAAGCAGCATACCATGCTTACTTGGCGTACGAAAAAGACAAGCCAGAGCCACCACCTTTACCCGGCTTGAATCTCAACCATAGGCAGCTCTTTTTCGTTGCATTTGCTCAAGTGTGGTGCTCCACCGCGACCACGGAAACTGCCAACCTGGAGATCGTCAAGGACCCACATTCTCCGGCGAAGTTCCGCGTCATCGGATCGCTCACGAACCTGAAGGAGTTCAGCGATGAATTCAGTTGCAAAGAAGGCACCAATATGAACCCCAAAGATAAGTGCGAGCTGTGGTAATTGTCTCCATGTTGTTTTTTTTTTTTTGTATTCTTAGGGTAGGTTTACATAGTTTTTGGTCAGAAATCGAATCAGTTCGTTCAGAACGAACCAAAAGAAGGAGTACCTACTTGCCTTGAGTTACGGCGAGTTATAATTACGTAACCCCATTGTCTAATCAGCAAGAAATCTTTTGTTAACTAATTAATTTTTTCGTGTGTCTTCCTCATGTTTCGATGTTGTATCTAATCCAGAGACTAGGAAGTGTTTTCGAATTAGTACAAAGTACTTATTTATGAGTTACCTCTGACCAAGTTTTAGTTTTTGAGTACCTGATTTAACCAAAGAGAAGGCATTGGCGTTTAATGCTGTAGGGTATACCTTAAAGAAAGAAGGGGGCGAAGGTTCAACGAGTAGAATCAGCAGTATTTTATAAATACTTGCTTACCGGGGGCACCTGTATATAATTAGGGAAGAAAACAATATTTTATTTATATGTATCTAGCTCGGTAGGTGTAAGTTTATTTTAGACACATAAGAGATGTGTTTATTCAACTTCGCGGATGCCCTGTATGTAGATTCGGTTTTGACTGGAGCGTGAGGGGGTTTGGAATAAACACATTTAAGCTGCGTTCGTTTATTCAACTCCGTTCACTCTATGTACTCTTTTCGCACTCTAAAAAGTGAGAGTAAATACGCTTTAATACAAGTAAGAGCGAGACAAAAGTGTGACAAGAGTAAATAGAGTGAACGGAGTTGAATAAACGAACGCAGCTTTTGAGTGTAGAAGTAAAGCGCTTAGATTTGAAGAAATGTGTTTATTCACGTCGGGGCTGCCCTGTATGTAGATTCGGTTTTGATTAGAAGGTTCTGAGCGTGCGGAGAAGTTGGAATAAACGCATGTTGAGTGTAGAAGTGTAAAGCGCTTAGATTTGTATTTATTTAGTTGGTAGGTAGCGTGTTAAGTGGTTTAGGCCAAAAAAAAGAAGTGGAAAAAATAGACTTAAGCAAAAAAAGGTCATATCAACCAATGCGCATTACTGTTTATACATATGAGCAGTGTATTTTGAAAACATGTATATTTTTACCTGTGATAATAAATGTATTTACAGAGGGAGTTGTTTGCAATTGTGTAATTTATATGCAGGAGAAACAGAAAAAAAGTAGTAAAGGCAATTATACCGTGAATATATCTTATTCTGAAACATGCAAAATACACGTATCCGTTTCTTGCTAGAGTAACGTAATAATTAAATGACAGCAATGTATTAAAGCGTGTATTTTATTTTGAAACATATTTTGTTCCATTATTTTATTTCTCCTACGGGCAAGTTCGCGTTTACGCTCGGAGTACGCTCTGATCAAAAGTGTGAGGGAGAGCGACTGCGTTTCACTGCATGTAAGGTAAGAGCGATAAAAAGAAACACTCCGATCGATCCGAGCGTAAACGCGAACTCACCCTATGTTTCAAAATAAAATACACGCTTTAATACATTGCCTGTCATTTAATAATTACGTTACTCTAGCAACAAACGTAGGTGTGTTTTGCATGTTTCAGAATAAGATAATTCACGGTATAAACAAAGCAAAATTCACGTACATCATGGTATGAAGTTTAGAGGTTTAGAATGAGGCTACTATTTTTAATCCAAAATTATATTACTAATTATGTATTATTATTTAAATAAGACAATGTACAATTGGCGATAGTATTGATGTTACCTGAGCAGAGAAATGTCATTATGTTGCGTACGCGAACTAATATCTACAATGTATAGATATACAGGTTGTTAAAAAATTGTCACAAACTTTGAGGGGGAGGGGATAGTATGGCCCAAAATATGCAAAAACATCTTCATGAATATGGGTCCGCAAATGGACGGTTTCGGAGATACGGAAGATTATTCCTTTTTGTAGCAATTGTGCATTGCTTCGCAAATTGCATTTTTTTATCGTATCATAGTCAAGATAGGTTCTCTCAAACATACAGTCTGTAGTTGACATGTTTGAAAACTTTAATGTACGCTACTTCTATAAATGACCTCGAAAACCTGCAACGACGAGTAGGTCAAGGATCAAGGGTTTTTGAAACAGATGTCGTGGCAGCTGTGGAATGGAGGGAGGGCATTTTGAACACCTCATTTGACTTTTTGCAATTGTTGTTTGCTCATAAATATTGTTACTTTGTTTTTTTTTTTAAATTGTGCAAACGCAAAATGTTTCGTATCTCCGAAACCGTCCATTTGCGGATTTGTGTTCATTAAGACTTTTCTGCATATTTCGGACCATACTACCCCCCTCAAAGTTTGCTTGCGACACTTTTTTAACAGCCTGAATACATTTAAGGCAAAAAAATATTAAGTCATTCCTGATAATTAATTTTTTACAGGAATTGTAAATGGAAAGAGACTAACTGACTTAACTGTGAAGCGAATAAGACGTTGACACAAAAATTTTGTTTGTAACAAAATCCCTTCGGATAATATTTGGCATAAGGATGCACAGCGATACTTTCAAATAAATTAATAATTTGCAGTGTGATAAATATGGTTTCTCAAATCTTACCGTAACTACTAAGAGGTTAGGTCGATAATTTTAGTTAATTTATTTTTCTTGTTTCTTTGCCACTTTCGAAATCAGTTATGGTTTAGCCACAACATAGAATATTTTTTTTGGATCTTAGGCAATACCATTAAATATCCAGAAAGAAGCAAACTTCTTTGTATGCTGATGCCGTCACTTATGCCCGTATTCATAGAAATTCCTTGAGGCTTCCTTCAATGAGGGACACCTTAGAATGGGCATTGTTTAATGCAACTGCCATAACGTAATCCCATTCTCAGTGGTCCCTCATTGAAGGAAGTCTTTTGTGTTGAAGTTATTTTGTGACTAAACGGTAACAGATATGAAAATTACCAAGACAATGCGGTTCACGCATTTTAGAGACACTCCGTATAAAAAGACTTCTGCTTCACTGCTTAATTTTACCGATATTTCGTTGTGTGGACTGTTTTATGTTTTAAAAGAATTTTTTCTAATGAAAAATGAACACGATATTAAAGAAACAAAATGACAACCACAACATCAAATCATTAAATATAGGGTGAACATATTCAATTGTCAATGCTAGAAGCCCATTTTATTGAAGGGGTACTAGAATTTAGCTATTTCCAAAAAATATAAATGTAACTTGAAAGCAGAATAATTCTTATTCACTTTTCCTTACGCCTTCACAGGCGTCGGGTGCTCTTCTTTATCCATCGCCTCTTCCCGTTCCTTAACGATATTTTCAACTCTCTCCGCGTGCCCTATTCGATCCAACTATGCTTCCCTTCTTCTTATGGCCTCTAATGTCTTACACGTCCTTCTCTGTTTTCATTTGGTGTTCTATCCCACTTAGTCTTGCCAGCAGTAGTGTCACTGATCTTCTTGTTCGTTTACCATCATCATTTTATTCGTATTTACTTCCAATTTCATCTTCTCTATTTCTTCTGTTCATAGATCTATTAATTTTTGCATTTTATCAAGTGTGTCAGTCAGCAATTATAACTAAATACGTCGTCTACTTGCATCAGGTTTGCAAGCTTCAAACCCTTTCTCTTTTTCCTTTGCATTTTTTTAAGATTCTATTTATTATCGCAAAAGCAATGGGCTTAAACTATCCTCCTGTTTAATTTCTCTTTCCTCTAGTTATTTGTACCTTACCTTTCATTGTTTCATATCTGTATACTTTTTATTACCTTTATTATGAGTCCTTCCAGACTTTTCCAAGTTGATCTTCTATCCATCATGTCAAAAATTCAAATAAACAAGAATACATTGTTAAAAAAGCAAAACAAAAAACTAGTAGGTAACGTTTTCCTGTCTTCCTTATAATACCTTTGGTGGTTTCAATTTTAACAAAGGGAAGTCTTTGCCATATTTTAGCTGCTTATCGACTTGATCTGATTTCGTCTATAGTTTCTTAATTTGCATAGGTTCCACTAATAAAACCCATATGACCAGCTACAGTTGCTGATGCCTACACATGGTAGATTTAGATGGTAGACTCTTCTTCAGGGCTGCGTTCACAGTTATTGTTCTTGGTCGTGTAATCGCGTCTTTCTCACTCATGGTTTTTAACATATTTTGCATCTGCTTCAAAACGTCCTTTGTTTATTTCGAATGACAACGGACGCACTTTTCATATCCCACTTTTAAGCAGGATGCTTAGAGTGGGCCCGTTGTCATGGAAACAATGTAAACAAGTCGTTTTTAAACGGATGAGTGAGACGCAAAATACACTCATGGACAAAAATATTGCATACCTATTTTTAATTATATTAATAAATCCAATAAAATGTGTATTTTTCTGTTTGAAATATCACTTTTATGTAACGTGATTTTTTTAGGAGGCTGTGAGAAATATTTGATTTATTTATGTTTTGACATTTGTCGTAATTGCGCAGTCTTGTGAAGGTTGTGGAAATAGTGCGTTTCCTTGATAGAAATTATAAACGATATTTTTTACTAAAATTTGGTTTTGCTCAATTTTTTTAATTGCTTAGTGGCAATTAAAAACTTTTTGTGAAAAGATGCCACGAAATAACCACAGTAGCGAATCGGATCCCGTAAAAGTGGTAACTTTATGGCAAGAAGGTTACAGACAGAAAAATATTGCAAGAATTGTTCAATTAAATCAATCTACGGTTTCACGGACTATAAAGGGTGACCCAAGAAACTGGAAATTATAAAAGAAGAGCAGGACAGGGACGAAGAAGGTGCACGAGTGCTGTAGATGATCGCTTTGCTCAACTTCAGTCTTTAAGAAATCGTGCATTTTCAACCTCTCGATTAAGAATTGAGCTGCAAAACGTAAGAAGGGATACTGTTAGTTCTAAAACTATAAGACGGAGATTAAAAGAAGTCGATTTGAATGCTAGAGTACCTGCCGTAGTGCCCCCCGTCTTTTCCAACAACGTAAAAGGCAAAAATTAGATTAGGCTAGAGTCCATGCTAATTGGTCCATAGAGTAATGGAAGCATATTTGTTTTACTGTCGAAATAAGGATTCAACTTTGCAAGCCGGACGGACGAAATAAGGTGTATAAAAGAGTCGGAGAGCGTTATTCCAGCTGCAATTTGGTTAATAATAGGTTTGTTCCAGCAATAGTTCGGAACTAGTTCGAAACCGTCAAAAGCATGCAGTCATCAAAATTGTACATTTGACGGCGCCGTTAAAATCGGTCATTACTTCGGTGGGCAACTGTTTTTAACGGTTCCGAACTAGTTACGAACTCTTGCTGGAACAGAGCTAATGTTAGCTTTGCAGGTGGTGGAATAATGTTTTGGGGTGCTATAAGTTGGGAGGCACGTACAGAGCTTGTGGAGGTTAACGGAATAATGACGGCTGAACGATATACCTATTGAAGACATCTTACAAGAACGTGTTGTACCCTACGTTGGAGTTATAGGGTATGGGAGATTTGTGCTAATGCACGATAATGTTCGCCCCCACGTAGCAGCTGCAATAACGCAGTATCTCGATGAGGTTAAACTCAGAACATTGGAATGGCTTCCATACAGTCCCGATCTTAACCTGATCGAGCATTTATGGGTCATGCTGGAACAAAAGAATTCGGCACAGAAATCCATCTCCTACAACCAAAAATGAACTCAGAATTGCTGCAGAAGAAGAATGGGATTCGATTCCCCAAAAATGAATCCAAAACCTTCTTTCCAGCCTACCCAGAAGAAGTCGGCAGTCATTCAAACTCGAGGAGGAAATACGTCTTCCTGAACGTCATTTGTTCTAGTATAGACACGTTATTTTTGAAACTGTTCAGTTACTAATCATGTGTTATTATTTTTCTAAAGTTCCTTGTTCAATAAATTGGGTTGTAGGTTTTATATACAAAGACTTATTTGCAATTTCCTTGACAGATACGTTAATTTAAGCTTAAAAAGAACGATTCAGTACAATTATATCCCCATCACTCCACAAATGGAAGAATAAGTGAACAAAATATGCAATATTTTTGTCCATGAATGTATATTAAAAATCGTGAGTGAGAGAGACACGATAACACGCCCAAGACGCTCTCGGAGTTATGATTGTGAACGCACTCCAGAAGTACATATTTGGGTTCTCTATTCAGAGCCATTACATTAGCATTTTAACTACCGATTGGATTTACGTATTATTATAAGGATCAAAAAATTGCAGGTGCTACTTAAAACACTCTCTGGCTCTTAAGTAAATCAAATGCAATGAAATAACGAATGCCTAAGCGTGGAATAAATTTATTTACTTTCTCTCAAAGATGCACGATAATTAAATAATATGTGGTAAACCAGATATGCTCAATTCAGACATCTTACAAGTACTTACGAGTTTGCTTTCTTTATGATCATAGGCACCTACTTTATTAAAAAAAAATGAAGGTGCCGGAACATAAACTATGAAGGAAAAAGAAAACGAGAAAAAGTTAGAGACGTTTATTTCAAATTCCATACAAATTCACATCTCTATTCTATATGTACAAAAAAAATATATATATAAACACAGGGTGATGCGTTGCTAGATACTTTTTATATCACAATCTTATTATTAGAGTCGGGAAAAGTTGCATTGTTTATTTCCAATTCAGTATAAGTATAAATACGCTTTTTTATTGTAATTACTTGTTTGTATCGTTTCGCATTTTAAAAATAACTTTCTTATTATTAGAGATAAAACAAGTTACATGTCGAAGGCTACAATTTCTTGGCTAAAATGCCACGGCGTCATTTTTTTTTTTTTTAAATA
The DNA here is from genome assembly GCA_958336345.1 of Dorcus parallelipipedus. NCBI lineage: Eukaryota > Metazoa > Arthropoda > Insecta > Coleoptera > Lucanidae > Dorcus > Dorcus parallelipipedus. The sequence goes on from OY284480.1 coordinate 37,017,471, forward strand.
ACGTAATGCCTTTTTGTGCATTCAAGCGGCACTTGCGGCACAGGAAAGAGCATCCAGAATATATGTTAATAATACATATGGTTAGGGTATATTTTGAATATAGAGACGTAGCCAGATCAAATAATACACTTATTAAAATAACAAAGTTAAGCAAAGTTTAAACTTACATGGTTGGGCAACCTCACACTTAGGGCCAGTTGTACAAAGTAGGTTTAAACTGACGCTCAACTGAACAAGGTTCAAAGTAAACAAATTCGCATAGGATCTTAATGACATATGGCAATTAATACATTAATAAATAAAATTTGATGCGATTTTGTTCACTTTGAACCTGGTTCAGTTGAGCCTCAGTTTAAACCTACTTTGTACAACTGGCCCTTACACTTTGACAAAGAGAGTTTACATGCTTTAATACGTTTATTAATTATGCTATAATTTGGAAATGGCGAGTTTTTGTACAGTTTGGGAATCGAACAATTTCGATTACTGACGAAGAAAATATGTAAAGCTGGATATTTGATAAGACACGTTTCGACAATGTAGGTTTCGCGATGCACCTGTTAAGCGTGACGTGGGAACTTAAGGTCATCCTTGCGCTGTATCTTTTGTTTATATTAGGTGACATTTGTAGACATTTTTCGCGATACACTTTTCCTGTTACAATATCAAAACTAAAAGTTAACGCTAAACAGAAAATGACGAAGTCTGGATGCTTGATAGGACAAGTTTCAACAAAGTAGGTTTCACGATGCACCTGACGTGGGAACTTAAGGTCATCCTTGCTTCTGCATCTTTTGTTTATATTAGGTGATATTTGCAGACATTTTTCGTGATATATTTTTCGTGTTACAATAAATATCAAAACTAAAAGCTAACAGAAGACAGAAAATGATAAAGACTGGAACTGTGGATGTTTGATAAGACAAGTTTCAACAAGGTAGGTTTCACGATGCACCTGTTAACCGTAATGGTCCGTCTTCACGCTCAAGCAATTTGCGCAAACGGATTTGTGCAAGCATTTGCGCATACAAATTTGCTTGCGCCAATGCATGCAGTTTGCCAACCTTTTTAGCTTGTGCAAGCAAAAAAATACGTTTTCATGCAACGACTTCCTTGTGTGCCCAAGCACATTTGTGCAAATTGCTTGAGCGTGAAAACGGACCATAACGAGGTCATCCTTGTGCTACATTTTTTGTTTATATGTAGGTTAGGTGATATTTATTGACACTTTTCGTGATACATCTTTCCTGTTACAATATCAAAACTTACAGTAAACGCAAAACTAAAAATGACCAAGAGATGGGCAGTTTGGAAAGATCGACGCTACATGGTTTCACAACTAATATATAACGTTTAACATACAATGCAACTTTTCTTAAAACAATTGAAGATCGATGATACATGATACAGCTACTACTATATTACAGCTTGTCATACAATGCAACTTTCCTTATCTACTTGCTTTACATCTAAAACTATATACTAATATACGCACTACATCTGAGCTATCTATCGGATTGTATGCATGAAAATGATTCAGATTTAGTAACACCTTGTATAGATTTCGTCATTACATACATATATAAAATAAAACGACTTGGTAGTGTTACATTTTTTTATTGAACAATTTCGTGATTACAAATTAAACAAACCGGCGGATTTCCTTAAACATCGACACACCTGAATCTTTGCTCACCTAGTAAAACGCACAGGAATAACAAAGATCAAGCGTGCGGGCGTTCAAGCCGGAGAGACGTCGCGACGCCTCCGACGGACGTTTCTTTCGGCCGACGGGCAAGTTCGAAACGCCGACAGCAAGGAGGAGGGGAGGGAGGGCGGGGGCGGAAAACCGCTAATCGGCCAATAAATTAGCATCCGGCACTTAAGGCCCAACGTAAATATTAATGCATACCGAGATATTCGTAAACAATCCGGTCGCTCTGAAATAGCCGTTTCATAACGAACTCGGCTTAATAACACTTACAGGCGGCATAAATATGGTGTGCGGAATTTGAGTGTTTACTATACAGTACAAAAACGCGCCTTATTACGTGCGAGGAAAGAAAGTTATTTCTGGAGCATTTACGGTCCAGCGGCGCGGCGGCGGAGCAATAGTAGGGTGTTTCCCCTAATAAATCCGCAAGAAAATACGTAAAATTAAAAGGACACAGGGTAAGTGATTTATGGAACACGCTGTTCTTAAAGAAGCTGTCATGTCATGCAATACAGAATATATTTTTCGGGGGCGTTCAGGAAATCGGGAAAGCTCGTCGAATTCTGAAACGCCGACGCGACGCGTCGACGTCAACTTAGAAGTGTGAGGATTTCCGTCGACGCATTTCGGAGCGCCTCCAAGTTATGGAAAAGTTGGCGGAACCGTCGGCGTCGATTCCCAGATGACAGTGAAGTGCTTTTACACACCTGAAACTTTGCTCACCCTAATTCTAAAAGCACGGGAGGGGCAAAATTTCAAGCTCGTAAACGACACATCAACACGTTTCGCTTCTTCTCTCCACCTCCTTCCTGTCACTCGTAAGATTAGGTGGATGCTGAACACTGCAATAATCAAAGAAAACACGGTTAAACTAATGAAGTAATTTGATTAGTGCAAAAGCAAAAGCTCTTTGGTGCAAAGCAAGGCCATTATTATTTTTTGTACTAATACAGGCTGAACCAGTTAAATGGACATGTCAGCTCCTTAGTGCAAAGCGTCATTCCAATTATTTTTTTTTTCTTATATCATTACAGAGGGTGAACCAATTACAAAGTCAATGAACTCATTCATTTCAGTTTTGAAACGAAGCTCGAAGAAAATGTGAAATACACTTCCATCCTAAATTGGACGAGATAAAGAAGATGAAATTAGTAAAGCTCCGGAATTCCGGACTTGTTATAGTCATGCGGTAATGGCTCGCAGACGAGACGCCGGACGGAAAACCGATCGACGCCTGCAAACCCACTTCGCAGCGTCTGCCTCGAACTTACGTAAAGCGATTACTCAAAGTTCTGCGTAACGCGATCGTAAATTCTCGCTTTCGTGAGGCACTTTGCGAACTTCTTCAAAGAAATTACCTGCGCCGAGTTTGTTTCCTGCCACGTCGATCCCGGGCCATTTGCATTGTAAAGGTGTTTCATGCGCCGAAGGCTTAGGAAAAAGGGACGCGAACAATAATACGTTTGTGTTTTACGCAATTACGGTCGTGCTCGTTTGAAAGAAGAACAAAACTTAAAAGTTCGGGATGCATTGAAGTTGCGTTTCAATTACATCCTCCACTCAACGCCATCTCATCGATACCATTCCAAAGCGAACAAAAGTGAAAGGATCAGTTGCACTCCTATACGTTTGCGCCCTAGATACATTTGTAAATCTCGGTTTAAATTTAACCAGAATTAAAGTAGAAACAAAGATTTGCTCTTTTCTTGAACAAAAAATAAAAAAACCTTGAATTCTTCAGAATCATATAACTGATCACCAAAATGGATTAGGAATAAACAAAAATGCAAAAATTAAAGAAAAATTTATCGAAGGTACTTAGGAGTATTAATAAATAACAGATGTTATAAAGAGAAAGAAATAAACTTGAGGATTGCCAGAAGTAAGAAATCCGAAAAGATGTCTCGTGGAAGTCAAAAATTCTAATATGGATGTGAAACATGGACGATGTCAAGAAGGAATCAAATAAGATTAGGATCTAGGAGAGTACAATCTCACGAAGGATATTTGGAGGAAAGAAAATAGATGACATTGGACAATCAAGGGCTATGGCACCTGGAGAGAATGGAAGATCATAGAACAGTTAAAAATAATCGCATGGAGGATACCAGGGTGGCTATTCTCGAACTGGAGGGAAGTGACCGCTCCCGAAAATGACGTCAAAATATAGTATATATATATAATATACATACATATATATAATATACATACATATACATATATATAATGTATAGTTTTGTACGAGAGCCTACATCATTTTCGGGAGCATCGCTTCTCTCCAGTTCGAGAATAACCACCCAGAAGGTTAAGGAAAGGGAATACGTCAAGGAAACGAAGACTTGAAAGAAAAAGGGGTAGTGAGTTTGAAATGAAATTTTGAGAAATAAAAAAGGAGTGAAGAAGATTTGCAATGCAAGGAACTTAAAGCTATATATACAGTAGAGTTTCGGATAATCCGTACTTCTCAGTAATCCGGACAGAAATTTTATATTACGTATCCCTTAATCCGGACTGTACATTTCATCGAAGGTTAAGTACTTCTTGCTGTAACCAGGTTTAAAGCAGAAAATACTCTGATCATTAAAAAGTAACGTGGCCCTGAAGAAACCTCCACAAAATTAGTACTATCGTTTTTTTTATTAGAGATTCAAAGAGAGCACGAAAACACCAAATCTTAGCTAATTTCATCCCAGTGTGTACAATGCCAGTTCAAATTTAAGCTGAAGCTTATACCCTTAACAATGATTATTTCAACAATTTTATTGTTATTAAGGGTTTAGGTTTTGGCTTAAAGTTAAGCTGGAATTGTAGGGGCCTTAATCGAATTTCTATCTTTAAAACTAAAAAAGTTACCAATGGTGAATAGTTCAGATTGAACATGCGGTACAAAGTTTGGGTAACAGCCTATAGGTGATAGAAGTGGGCCAAAAATACTAATTTTTTGAAGATATGCTCAGTAAATATCTCTGATTCAAAAACACTAAGGCCGATTGTAATCGAGAAGGCTCTGAACTTACTTTTATTTTATGACGGTACGTCGCGTCGTACTTAGTACTGCGCGGCAATTGTTTTCAAAACAAAATCGATTGTTGCATGTCTAATTTCAAATAACAAACACATAATCGGATTTTGGACCACACAAACACACGCATAAACAAATCATCGTATCATGTAGCTTGATGCTTTCTAAATTTTAGTACATGTCAGATATAGGAAGAGATCAAATTACGGGCATGTTGAAGCATTTCGCGCTTGTCTGTCTCTAAACTGGCGACATTCAAAGCACTACAGTCGCACAGACGTCATAAAACAAATCTATTTGACGTTTTAAATTGGTTTCTTAGATTTTTGTACACATCTTGTCGCGTTAAAATTGCAGATAAATGTTCCTTGTGGTTAAAGATATCAAATTACATTGCAAGTTGAAACCTTTGCTGTAGCCTGGGTCCTTTCAGTCAGGCAACAGATACTTAAAATATGTCACTTGAATAGTTAAAGTTATATGTGCTCCATTTGCGCCAGACGACAGCGAGTATTCCTGATAAGCTAATGGGGTGTCTCTTGATACATTTTGGCATCTGGAATAGGTGTGAGTGAGAACTAAATGCTACGACTATGATTGGTCGAAGTTATTTTAAAATTTAGCTGCAAGTCCGAGGGGTGTGTTTTAATTTTTTTCTTGAAAGTACGGAACGCGATGGCATTGACGATTTACCGAGAGCGGTCCAGTTCAATTCTAATTTGGCTGGGCTGTTCTTTTCTTAAGCGCTTGTAGTCTTTATTCATTTTCTAGATAAATCATTTATTTCGGTACGGTTTAAATACAGTGTGTTAAGAAAGGCAATTAAACCAAACACGTACGCGTCGCGACGCGAGTGATTAAAGCAGAGTGAGCCGTGCGCGGATGTGACACGGACTATATACGGCTTTAGGTAATTGACATTTATTTGTATTCTTCATCGCACCTTTGGTGGCAATAACTGCGTAGGGATAATTTGATTTGCATTAATTAGTGAATAAAGAGTCAGTAAAGTTCATATTACCATTGCAATTAGATAACTATTTTTATTTACATCGAAGCGAGTATTAAAACTCACTAGAGACCTTCATTTTAGGAAAACCTGTTGGTCATTGTTTCTTTAGTTATATTAGACCAATTCTGTAATTTAATCAACCAGCAGTAATTAACTATTCCCCACATCTACCTGGGAATTCAAGACAGTGTACTTTTAGAAATCATGCTACCCTTGGGGATTTTCTCCGGCAAGTTGAAAATACGCTAACGGTTGTTTTTCGATTTGTACAGGGACGTCGCCAATCTCAATCACTGGCGTGAGGCAAGTTATATCTGCCGCCGAAATCACGTGTGCCAGCACAACTTAACTCAGAAATCAAGACAATTAAATTGTCTCTACGAATTTCGTGAAATCACGAGACCAAACAATTTGAACTATGTATGTATGTGTGTGGGCCAAACGGTGGTCTTTGCCGAGCGATTTGCCGGTTAATTAGAAGCGATTGCCTAGAGACTGCAAGAGTCAAAACCACCGATAGTGGAGTGCAAAAAATCAGTCAAAACTAATTTCTTACGCTATAAATTAATTAGATAGGTTAGACGGCGAAAGAGGGACCTGAAATCCAGGCAGGCGGGTACAGAGTACCACCCTCGAAGCAAGGCGAAAGTAGTCGAGAAGCTCCTACTATTTCGACCTCAATTAAACGCTCTGGTGAGAGGAGTAGCAGTAGCGAGTAGGCTCACTACACTCCACCTTATTAATCAGGTTAGCTAGAGATAGGTATCCAACACCAAGGGAGTTCCTGAAAAACAGGTGATTGCTACTGATTTACTTGCAAATTGATCGCTGAAGGTGGCATTTTGTAACACATACTTCTCCAAAACATCTGATTAATTCATTAGTTAACTCCATTAATTAAGTACACTGTAGTCCCAACTGTGACACATTGTGCGTTGGTTTATTAAACAGAACAAGTGTAAGGCCCAGTTTACAGAAACTTTAATTGCAATCAAATTTTAATGACATTGTTAATTCGACATTTCGGAATGTCAACTTAATCGTAATTAGTTTAATTCCCAATTAAATATTTGATTTTTTTTCTGTAAATCCACCCTTAGAGTACGATTTGAAGTGACGAACACTAGTACCAAGACTCGAGCTAAGTTGAAATTCAATTAATTGTGAATCTAATTAAGGAGCAGAGCTCTCCAACAAATATCTGTGTCGACGTCAAACCACCGACGGTGTGAATCGAAAGAAAGTCGATGGCGCCAATATTAGAAAGTGAAATCTGTTAGGCGTGTACTTTCTCAAAATCGTAATTTTTGTTTCTTTGTATTTAATTGCAGCGCAAGGTTTTCTCGCTGATTATACCCGACCCCTCAGTGGCGGGTACAAGGAGTTTTTACCTTTTTGTTTGCAATAAATAATTTCGTATTTCATTTAACGTAATTAGCACCTTGTTCTTTCAACAGTTTTTACCGTATGCACCAAGGGAACGGGTTATCACAACGTATATTCCTGCTAGCAACGATCACGTAAGCCTTAATTAAAGGTATTATTCTTTATAGCGGGTTCTCCGAAGGGTCGATCAACTGTAAACGGAAGTAGGCCAGTAAAAACTAACCTTTTTAGCTTTAGCGCCGGCGGTAGGTCTTTAGGCACTTCGCAGGTAGTGACCGTCTGTAAAGGACGTCTAGGAGTGCATGCAGTTGGCGTAGTAAAGTCTGGGTGGCCGTTTGGAAATCCACGGGACAGTTATTTAAATCGGCAATAAATTTTAAGTTGTAGTTGTTTGTGCATTTTTATTGCTTATTTACTGGTACGTAACAGTAAATAAACAAGGGTAATAAACGGGCGCGTTACAATTTTGAATAACTGCGAGCTGTCAACAGCGTAATAAAGTGTCAAAGGTTTTGTTTACTTCTTCGAGGTATTTGTAATAAAATAAATGTTTGATTTCATTAATTGCGTTTTATTATCCATTTTGTAGGAAATCGTAATTAAATGGATATGAAAAGGTAGGTTATGTTTATAATAATCGTATGGTAAACGATGTGACTTGGCAAAATTTGCATTTGACATAAGCTTACTTGATAACGGTTTTTTTTAACGCATTTTAAAATTCCAACTTAACTTTAAGCTAAAGCTTAAACCCTTAGGCCCGATTGTACAATCATGGATTAACTTTAAACTTCGCTTTATTCCCATAGCATCAATTAATTGTAAAGACAATTGTTTCCATAGATATAAAACATGAATGTATAATCGGCCCTTAACAACAATTATTGTTGAAATAATCGCTTTTATGGGTGTCAGCTTCAGCTTAAATTTAAATAGGCTTTATAACAAGCGTCTAAATAAAAACCTGGTCAAGTAGGTTGTGATCGAGAATTTATCCATTGCACTTACATAACTACATAACAGAATTACTAGACCAGGTTTTTATTTAGACACTTGTTACATTAATAAATAATTTGCACAAGCCGTTTTTAATTTAAAAATATAAAAATTTTGGTTTCTGATGACTTCTGTCCTTCTCTAACCAAGGGTTATATGTAACGTGCGTTCAATAAAAAAAACGGTCAAGTAGGCTGTAATTTTTGTAAAAAGTTTAATAAATTAGTAATAAACATTTATTTTTGCAATGTGTCTTTTGAGTTGGAGTGATGTTAGAAGAAGACATTCAAAAATAAACGTTTATTACTAATTTACACAATATTTTACAAAAATTAAAGCGCGTTATAGCCTACTAGACGCTTTTTTTTATTGAACGCACGATACGTATGCGTGAGACCGTCAATTGATGAGTGCTTTTTAATGAGTATTTTTATTCACTTGTAACACTTCGTACAGAGGTTACTTTTTGACTTGATTTAATTAATTTTTACCAAAATTTGATTCGTAGGAAGTTTAAGCTTCAAAAGGGTATTTCTTCACATTGTAATGGTACATCTTGACCCGGATTAGCGTAGCTTTACTGTATGATGCATACTGTCAAAGGTAAGGGTTGTTCTGTTTATAAATCATGAAGGGAAGAGTATTTGAGATTCGAATGTGGTATTCTTGCCCCACGTTGGGCGCCAATTTATGTAATGTAATGCAGTGATATTTCTTTATGTTTCATGTAAAAAATACGTAAAAATGTAAAGAATGTAAGGAATGTAAAAAATTAAAAGTGAGGTTAGTTTTTGAGTTGTGTCCTTAACTTGACAGAACTCACTGGAATTCTGAACGAATTGAATTGAACACAAAATGTTCAATTGATGTGGCATTAATTCGCCATCTTTTTCGCACTCTGTTTATATCGATCAAAAATATATTATTTACGTTCTTTATATTTTTTACGTTCTTGACGTAAACAATAAACGAATAAACTGAGTAAAGAATTAATAATTTACATGTAAGAAATTGGGTAAAGAATTAACGTAAATTATTTAATTAAATTAATTAATTAGTTAATGTAAAATCTTACCCCAAGATGTGGGTTGTTGTTCCTTTACGTTTGTTTATTTAATGTTTTTGCGAAGTAAATTTAAATTTTGTTTTTAAAACTGTCATTCTTAAATTTTGATATTGAATTGATTTTTTTAAACTTTTGAAGAATTACATAGTTGTTTTCACAGGGTGATAAGTTCTTTTAGCCATCTAGTCAGAAAGCTTTCTTTCTCTCTGTTTCTTTTAGTTTTTCTTTGAATTTGTGTATTCACAATCTGTTCAAACTTAAGTTGACACTATTGCTAACTTTGTTGTTATAAAAGCTAACGAGTATCTAAAATAAAATCTGATCAAGTAGGTTGTGGTCAAGAATTTGCCACTGCATGCATGTCGCTTCTAAGTTCATCGGCTAAGCTTTCAAGTGTAACCTGTGAGTGTAACGTCAAAATTGACATTGAATTATTATCATTTCCTTGTTAAAAGTGATTTTGCATTAAAAATACTTCTTTTTTTCAAAAACTACTAAAGAATGCCCTTTTCAATTGAAGAAAAGAAAATTAACGGTGTCTGGTGTCTATTCAATTCAATATTGTTTGGAGGAATTCCGAGTCCAGTTTCCAGAAATTGATAGATTATAACCAATTTCTAGAGTGTTTAAATCGAAGTGTGGCATTATTTCGGCAAACTGGACCTTTAACAAGAAAAAAAGGAAGCGGAAGGCCAAAGAAACGTACTCCGGTACGTTATCAATGAAGTCAATCAGATAATGGAAGATGCACCTTGAACCATTGATTGTTTGAATTTACCGCCACTTTAAATTATTGTTACGTTCGCAACGCGAATACTTTTCAGACATTTTTACAGTGGCGTCTCCAAAAGGAGTAGTATATTACAAAATTACGTTAAAAGATATACAATAGATATGTCAATAAAATCGTCTAACTAACTGTAATTCTGAAAACTATTTTGTAAAATAAGTAAACAAGCGAAATAAAGCAATAATTCAATGAAAACCCGGAACAACGCGGAAAAGCACAATGTAAACAAGAAAATGACGAGTCGACGCTGTAATTTGATGCAATACATGTTTCACAGTGCCTCACCAACAACGTGAAATACACTAAAACATAAGGCGCGAAATTCAAACCGTCCACAATCATATTGGATCACTCCGTATTATTGAGACGAGCATTTTATACAAAACACACATGCGACCTTTTTTTTGAGTAGTGCCAATCCTGTTGAGGGATAACGTTATGTCCTATTATCTCAAAGTGGAATCGGTCTCGTCATTGCAGATTAACGTTAACAGTTAATTCCGAGAGCTTTAAAACCTTGCGGGTTTCACATAAAATTAAGCAGTTAATAACGTTCGCGAAGTAATTAGCTTAGAAATCGAAACACAGTTGGCGACGCGACGGTCGTTGGGGGCGGGCAACGCAGCGTAAAATAAACTTTTAATGAAATCGCGCCTTAAAAGCTAAGCGTCGATTGCTTCGAAGCTCCGCCGCCTCCTCCTCATTAGATGAGCGGAAATTTTATTTTTTACTTCGTTAAGGGGGAAGAAAGATTTTCCGATCGCCCACAATTCACTTTTCCACCCACCCACCCACCCAACCCGCCCAGCGTAAAAGAATTTTAGTTTAAAGTAAATGTCAGATCTTAATTAAGCAAACGGAAGCCGCAATTAGTAGTCAGCTAAGTTTTCTTTTTCGGAATCTTAATGGTTTCATATTACAGAAAATAAAATATGAGGCATATCTTTTGTGCAATGGAAGTTTACTTGTCTTTTAGAAGAAGGTTCGTGAGTTTCACGACGTCCACGCGGATTATGTTAGACGGCCGTGAGCTAACATGGCGTTGACACAAAGGAAGCTGCAGATAAGGCGAAACGATTTCTGCATAAGCATAGTCTTAATGCTGTCACTCGGAGTCCTGTTTGCACAACAGTTATCTTTACGATTCGCTCGCGTCTTATTAAAAACGCGTTGGCTCTCAACAATAAACAACAAAAGCAGAAGAGAGAAGCGGAGTTCGGCCTAGTTTCCCTGGAAGTCACCGATGCCTCCGGTACGTTACCGTTCGCGGTCGCCATCCGAGAAAGAGACAGAACCACTTGCGGTCACGTGCAGTCAACCTAATGGCAATTTAGAGAAGGTTAATGCTTCGCTTTGAACTTCAACTTTAAACAAAGAACGGGTTGACCCAGTGACTGCGCTGCCGCTCTGCTCGAGATGTGCATGGGAATAAGTTCTTTTTTTCTTCTTTGTGCGAGAGCGTCTTTGTATCGCGCGCGCTGCTCTCTTCCGCGGTTTCGAAACGGTTTTTACAGATCACGGCGAAAAGACAAAGAAATTGCCAGTTCCTCTTCGGGGCCATTCCTCCTCCTCCATCGCCCTCTTTTTTACGCGTGCATGCGAAGTGGATTATACCATGCGCCGCGCGCTCTTATCTCTCTCGACGTACTGTGAACGCGGATTGTCATTTGTTTTGTTGCGGGTTAACATCCGTGAAAAGCCGAGAAGAACAATTCGTCTTATCCTAAAAAGCCATCGTCGTTTGCATACGGTCAATTACATGAGAGATCTTTTCTTTGTTTAACGGCCGATAGGGAGGGCGCTCTTTTTAATTGTAGAATGAAAGAGACAATTATTGTTTGAAAACGCTTTTTCTCAGAAAAAAAAAAAACAATCCAAAAGAAATTCCACGCTTGTAACGATTACCGATCAACGTCAGAACTTTTTGGGCCGTCGAAAAAACTCAGTCAATAGCAAATGAACCAAAAACTGAAGAAAAAGAAGAAAAAAAAACGGAAGTTTCAGTTTGTTGTCAGCGCGGGATTATTAGTGTTAATTGGAGTCGGAATAAAAATAATCAAAAAAGAACGTTTTCCATTTTACGTTTACAGGTTCGGATTTGGTTCAATTGGAAGTTTTTGCCTCCTTGCTATTGCATCGCGGTTTAATCGTGTCTGTTTTTACTATGTAATTTAAAAAGACCTGTTGAATTCTTCAGTTAATTACATCTTTAGTTACGTTCCAAACAATTGAGTAATAAACCTATGTTCGGAAATGACACAAAAGTGAATTACAAGGAGCGGTCAAAAAGCTTTTGGAATTGTGATATGGTGTAGGTACTGTGGAGAGGGTAAGATAAAGGCAGCGGCAATGAATAGCCGATCTCCTATAAACTAGGACCCTTGAACGTGCGCACGCACACACTTTCCCACCCCCGTAGATGTTTCTGCAAATTACTGTTCAATCAGTCTCGGAAAGGTTATCCTCCGACGATTTAAAGGGTGCCGCCTTCAGGTTCTTCAGAATGAACAATTTGGATTACCTCCGGGTTACCTTACGGCCCCTCAAATCTTGTTGCTGGACGTGTCAAAGGCATTTGAGTCGGAAACAATAATACTTTGACGCCCACTACAAACAATCAATTCAAAAAACAAAAAAAGAAGTTCTAAATTTTGGGTTACAAAAGAAGAAGTTCCCAAAAGGAAAATGATTTTGTCAACAAGTATTTAGAAGAAGAAAACAAAACAAAATCCAACACACTTCTGCAAACAGGAGGAATCCAGTATCTAAAAGGTGTACATCTTTGATTACGAAAGCTCAATCCGGAGTATTATTTCAAAGCTGATAACGAGAGTTTGGCGAGTATGAGGGGTTACTAAATGGAAAGCTTATCCTACACCGGAGAAGCAATTTTGAATTCAATCAAGCAAAGTAAAATAAATCAACTAAAAATGCAGACCAAAATATGTTTGGAATGCAACTGCAAACCAGTGAGGTAACGAAAAAAGGCGAAATCAATTAGAATGAGAAATAAATGTTCCAGTAGTACTTCTGAGGAAGAAGCGATGAAAGTCTTTAGATGAAAACTATCCAAAGAGAAAGAAATCAAATTAGAAAGAAAAATAAACGTTCCAATAGTTTTTCTGAGGAAGAAGCGTTGAAGTCTTTAGATGAAAAATATCTAAAGAGAGAAAAAAAAACGTAAGCTCAGCATTGAGGGAAACGAACATGGATTGTTTTTCGGAATGAACGATGAGTGAGGGAGTGCCGCAAAGCCCTGTACTCTCGCCGATGCTAGACAAAATCTTCCTGCGAACCACCGGGTGGATAACGCAAAGTTGTAACCCTACATAATCTTTTTCAGAACGTCGCCATTTTCAGAAGAAAGCTGCAAGTCATCGAGGAAGGCTTCGATGCTAGGTATCGTATTTGGCGAATTCAAGTGAACTCGGAAGAGAGCATCGACATCGTCCTAGCAAAAAAAAGGAAGAATCCGATCACTATATTTGGACCAGAAATAGCTTAGCGAAGAAAAGCTGAGTATTTGGGAACGGATTTACTCGAAAGCTGTACATCCGAATCCATAGAAGACCTCGAGGCTTGGTATCGTTCTTTGCGCATCCAGATTAACTCGGAGGAGAAAGCAAGACCATCTTTCTAAGAAGGCCGACCGCCAGAAGTTATCGCCATACACGAACACAAGAAGTTCTTTGGCGAAAAGAAACGAAGTATTTGAGAGCAGGCCGCACATTGAGTCCATAGAAGATCTCCGTACTTGGTGCATCCTTGGCGAAAAAAAAAAATGCCACCATTGTTCTAGGAAAAAAACCCAAATTCAGACAAGAAATTCTTTAGTAAACAGAAAGACATATTTGCGAGCAGACTCAGTTGGAAATCGCACATCAAGTCCTTTGCCGACGGGTCAAACAGTTTGGGTTGACGAGTTGGGAAAGCATAATAACATAAAGTTTAATAAAATCAAGTCTAAAGAGGCACTGGAAGCTTAGAAGAATTCGCGTGGTGATGCGTAATGAAGACGCGCGAGGGTATGTAAGATCACCACAACTAGCTAATGTAGAGCCTGGAGATCTTCTACGAAGTAGAGTTGTAAACATCACCATCCGAGGATGATGCTGCAGGAATAGTGCAGAAAAGTTTCGCACACGATTGCAGGTTTTGCTAATATTGTTTTCTACTTCTTTTAGCTAAAGAAGATAAAAGAACAACTCTAGTACCTCCGCAGTTTGCGCTCAATCTTGCAGCATTGTTGGAAGAACCGCTGGAAAAGACTTCTTTTAGAATCTTTGATGATGATTTGATGATGTCGCCCCATGTTTGCAAAGCGCGTCTTCTTGAGGCCCATTTTCAAAACAGGTAACAGCCGGAAGTCATTCAGGAAGAGATCCCCGAATTTGTTGCGCAAGAAGCCTTCGGTGTGTTATCATGATGAAGAAATCAATCTCCCTGCCATTTGTTGCACTAGATGTCCACACTGTTTGTCCAGAAGGTACAACTCACGAGGCACCAAACCGTCGACGTCCAAGAATCAATGCAATGAAGTTTGCCCGGGGACACGACGCTGCGTCCTACCTTGGTCTTCTCGTCGTTGGCCATGTCTCTTCACTAGAGACACTTTTTTTCAAAAGAAACGTTGGATAAAAAAGTTCCCCAGCGTCCAGCATGCGATTCTCCATCTGATTCTTGGAGCAAACTTCGTACTGACTCGTCTCATCTTCAAGAGAGACAGACAGAATTGTCAAAATGGATTTGCGAGATATTCTGGTTCTTGCTCTAACTCCAACATGGTCAATATTAGGCAGGCAGGCATACACCAGCATTCAATCATGTCATTCTTTCTTTCGACAATCTTTCCCTTCAAGAAATTGAAACGAAACAAATCCTGTTCTAACCCACTTTAATACAAGCTGATTCTTGGAAATAGTGGAGGTATAAACATAAGTCTACACGAAATTAAGTATTTATCGTGTCGGTCAAGAACATTGGAACATCCCTAATATGATTCCCGAAGGAAGTAAGAATGTTGGCTAGTCATCTCGTACTTCACTAACACAGGTTCTTTCCTTCACGATTGCACTTTCCCGCGGGATTGAACGCTCGTGTAAGCTTAGCTATTTGATCAGATTGTATTGACGTACAGTCGTGTTCAAAAAAGTAAACTTGTATGTGCATTCATGATGAAGTTCAAACAGTTGTTGTACAAGTTTTGTTACACATACGGTTTCTGGCAATAATAATATTATTGAACACAAAAATAGAAAAACCAATTGGTGCTCAAAAGCAAAGATTTAAAACGTAGCTGTACAACACCTTTTCGAACACAACTGTACTTTTGCAATCACTTGTTTAGTTTTGGATGTTGGGGACCTCCAGTTTCGCTAGTCAACATCCTCCAGCGCCTTCTGGCCACATGTGACCTACCTGGTTACAAATGTTGAAATGTGCAAATTAAGTTCATCTCGCGATCGGCTATTTCGTGGAGATGGGCTGGATCCCAATACAAAGGTTTGAATTACACGAAATGAAATAAAAATCGTCAGTAATGCACACTTGTTTTTATTTATGTCTCAGAAAAGGGTGAACTAAGTTTCACACAAAAATTTGTTAAATAAATTACGCGCGGAAAGTCAAGAATCAGGTGATATAAAACGTCAAAACACGAAACAATCGGATCCGTTTGTTCGTTCCAAAATTTTTAACGCCCGGTTTCTGGAACGTTACATAAAGTTAATGGTCCGATACAAGTAAACGTTGCTATGGCTACACATGTTAGAACTACAGGTATATTTTATTTTACCTATTAGTTAACTTTACGAAACGTTTCACAAACCCGACCTAACTCTGTTATTAACTTAACTAGCAAAAAAAATAAACGACAGTAACTTTAACTTTGCAAGTCAACCTAGTCGGCACTAGAATGCGTTCAAAATATTAAACAAAAAAGAAATATAACAAGGTAAGATCCGACCTTCAACATCCAGCTATGAATGCACGTCAGCTGATTCCGGGGTCGTCAAGACCTTCGAGACATGAATTGCAGGATGCGTGATACCACTTTAAGTGACCACTTGCATCAACTTCAGTGACCACTTTTGTTCCAAAGGGCGTGCGACGTAATGAACGGTCGTATTACCATACAACAAGATGGACCGCCAAGGTCGATTTACAACGACGTCATCAAATTTTTCAGCAAAAGACACCACGAAGAAGATCGCCAGACAGCTCCCAGTTAGGCCTGGTTTATCAAACACAAGTTAATCTTCAGTTAATTACCATAACAACAATTCTCTTCGTGGTGGTTGCTATGGGAACAAACTGAAAGTTAAAGTTAACTTGTGTTTGATAAACCAGCCCTTAGAGGAACTTCGATGAAACGTTCGGAATAATCGGAGGGGGGGGGGGGAGAAGAACCAACTAAAAATAAAGCCTAAATAAAACACGGATTATAAACCGACCAACGCCCAACGTGAAACATACCTGCCGTAAATTCGACGGACAAGCTTGGAGAGCCTAGAGGAAGGCCTAGGACTCGCCGCAAACAATTAACAACCGGACAATATATCCGTTTACTTTTCCACTCCAAAACAAACACCGTTTGGTGAAAAATTTACACAAAAAGGAGAATATGTAACTCTCAATGCGGTCTGTTTGCAAAGCGGACGGTTGCAAGACTAGCGGAATTCTCAATCGGGTCGGCGTGCGACGTGAACGATTCGTGGGTGGGGGAGAGGTCTATTGGCCAACGACAAGTCTTCAATATATCCCATTTTCAACATGAAACAGTCTCATTACAAAAGAAAAGTGTCGTCGGGGGGTTGTTTACCGTCCTAAGCGTCGCGTCTTTTCTGGAAGAGTCCAAGTTCCAAAGATCAAACTGCGACACAATAACACTTTCGCCAAGATACAGCACGACCCGAAAGCTAGTAACACACATTGATGACTGAATCTTTGTCTCTGGGTCACCATCAATAACCGGTGGCGGTGAGAAGATCTTTTTAAGAAACGTCGCGTTGAGTCGAATTTATCGCAGGGTCTCTAAATCAGATTTTTCCAATTAGCACGTGGGCCAATTGCGATGTAAAACGAAACAGTGCAATCCAAAACTTGTTGCAAGCTTTCTACTATGTCCCTCCATCAGCATGTGAATACCTGGAATTCGCTGACTGCTCCTCGTATTACAGTTGCCATGCAAGCGAATAAAAATAAACTTCGTTCAATTAATAGAATATGTCGCTTTCGAAGTCTTTCCTTAATGAATAACGATTTACTTACCCTTGAAGCATAACGGTTGTGGTAAGTGCTCAACAGTTGTTGGGGTTGTAGTTAGTTCGACTGACCCATTGTTTGATTTTTTCCAAAACATGTCCAACTTTTCAGAATTCCTTTATTGAACAAAAAATTATAAGCGTTTTCTTTCCTTTTTTGGAAATTAATTGCATTTTAATTTTAAGGCGGCAATTAGCAACCTGCAAACTCATTCGATAACCGCTAAGCGACCTTTCCAAGTGTTGCTGCTGCATCGTCGCCGCCTGTATCGATCGGTATGAAAATACAAACTTCGTGGTTGTTTATGACGACTTCGTACAGGAAACGAAAGAAACGAGTCGTTCTCCCATTGGTCGAGTTTCTTTTTTTTTTGTCGTCGTCAAAGAAAATTCGCTTCCGCGCCGGCTATTAATTTAGCGCCCGCACGTTTTTCAGGTCGAAGTGACGTTTCGTCCGATAAACTTGTCATCATCAGCTAACGCTTTTTGTTTCGTTTAAAGAAGAAGTAAATCCTCTCGCTTCACGCACATCGGCGATTTCGGTCGTCCGTTCAAATTTACAAAGTCGAGCTGGCGCCCCCAATTAAGCACGTGACCTCGACGGAACTAGTTCGGGTGGAAAATGTTGAAAAGTGGCGTAGCGGAACTGTCCTCTGCTAAGGAGGAAGGCATCGAAATTTGTTTCCTTTTTATTTTTAGTGCCTTCCAATATTGATTTGGAGCGTTGTCCTGCGTGAAAATTTTACGCCGGAGGTCACGATTGATTCAGGTTTCAACTAGATTAATCCGCGCAGGAATTCAACCGTTTAAAACTCGCTGGAGTTGAATGTACCAATTATGTATTGCGCTGGGTTCAATCGCTGGGATCATCGACGAACTAAATAGTTTGCTAAGAAGAGGAGTTTCCCTCGCTTCGGGGTTGATACGGTGAGTCCCCGGGGAGTTTAGTTACTAGTTCTCGTCGGAGTTTTACATAATTAACACAAGTATCAAATATCATTGTCTGAATTTAATAAACCTTGTTGGACTTTTAATAAACGGACACAAAATTCTATTTCACATTTGCAACACAAATCCTTCTCCTGCTACAACACAATAGGAAATTTCAACGTGCTGTTAACACTAACAACCAAGCAGTTCATATAAGTTTAATTAATGCCTTAAAATGGAAGAAAATCTGACTGTCGTTATTTATATAGTCGTCGTCGAGGCGGCGTCTCTTTCGCACCGTTTCTAGCCATCGACTTTCTCCTCCGCTCGGTTCCGTACTGGATGCTAGGATTTTTTTTTCGCTTCGCGTCGAACACGTTTTGCCTTTTCTGGAGGAAACGTAAATTATACGCGAGCGCGCTTCGCAAGGCGTGTTGTTGTGCAACTTATTACGTAGCCGTTTCCAGCAATTAGACGAGTTAATTTATCGTGTGGGAGTCGAGAGATGCTTTTTGTATACAGCTACATCGAGTCTACTTTGTTTCTGAGTAGAGCAAAATAGGAGCTACTTAAGAAATCTTAAAACTTCCACCATAACGTTGTCGTTTGTTTATTTTGTCTATGATTTGGTTTGACAGAGATCTCCAGATGATTATGGCAGAGACACTTTCGACTTTGACTTGGTGAAGTGTAAGGCACTCGTTGAAGTCGGTGTTGTACTGGCGACGTCTCCTTTTAGAATATTATGTAAGTATACAAACCTATCCCCATTTCTACCCCAAATAGTGTTGGATTGCCAGGGTATTTGTTGCAGAACTGAAACAGAAATAAAGAATTCGAGGTCTCATACTGCAACGAGTCTTCCTACGGTCGAACATATGGTTACACCTTCCTGCCAGCGCAGCGCACCCACACAGCGTGCACACGTAACAACAACAATCACGGTATACTTCGGGTACCGTTCCAAGGCCACGGCGGTGGCGGCGACGACGAAGCAAACCGGAAAGCGCACGTTGAGAGAAAAGCAGGACGCGAGCACAAGCAGGCTCTTGAGAACGACCCGGCGACGAACAAAGGGGGCATTGTGCGTGCGGCCGCGTTTTATTGGCCTTTGTTAGACGCATGTACGAAAAACGCGGGGGGGCCGTCGTTCGAGAACTATTCGAATAAAAAGCGACTACCTGTTTTTGCGTCCGCGCGCGGATCAACGGAGAACGTAATAAAAGTTGTCGAAAGTTTCCGCGGAGGGAAGTTCTCAAGTCGAAAGTGCGGGGAACTGATGCGGAGACATCGATATTATGTTGGATGGAAAGGGGGAGGAAGGATGATTGAAATTGACAAAAATTTTTAAGCTTTCCGAGCGTTATTTGAAGTGATCCTAGACTCTTCCGGAACACACACTTGCACAAGAAGAAAAAGTTATTACATATTGTAGGAAACCGGAATTCTATATTATACATTTCAAATTAGAAAAGAAGTCTTCACCTTAGAGATCGGAAAGGAGTTATTCAGATAAATTCGAATCGCGTTTAAAATAGTGCTGGCAACCTAAATCGATTTTTTGGATAATCGGTTAATCGGTTTTGGATATTCGCGGTTTTGGAGAAAACCGAAAACCGGTTATCCGGATAACTCGGTTATTCGAGTATCCAGTTATACGGAAAACCGGTTATTCGAATATCCAGTTATTCGGATAACCGGATATTTGGATATTATCAGTTTCTTGGATAATCGGAAATTCGAATAACAGGTTATTCGGATATTCAGATATCCGAATAACTGGAAATTCGAATAATTGGATATCAGAATGGGTTTTGTTTGTTAAAGATCTTAAGTAAGCATAACAGCGGCTCGCTTTATCAAAAGCCTTGGCCGAGATGAGACATGATTGACCTTTCTTTGCAAAGTCGAAGAATTGCAGTGGCATTGATAAAGCCGGCAATATGAATCATAGAGAAACTGGCACACATGTGGAATACTACGCAATCGAAATGACCTTTGCAAAAGTCATATAAGTAGCCATGGCCGCATGGCCTAGGACGACAGTTCAGACAGCTAGTGCTCGTCTTGTTGAGTGCATCTTCACAAGCCCGAGGGCGTAATCGACTTTTCACAATAAAATTTCTTGTATCATTGGCACAGCCGTTTCTTTTCAAGTTAACAGCTTTAATAGTTTTCCTAATTTTTACTTGTTTTTGTTTTCAATTTCAAGATTATCATTAAAATGAAATAAAATAACATTGTATTTTTGAATTGTAATGTCTATTTTGTGTCACCAAATTTACTTTAAACATGACAGC
The DNA here is from genome assembly GCA_958336345.1 of Dorcus parallelipipedus. Lineage (NCBI taxonomy): Eukaryota > Metazoa > Arthropoda > Insecta > Coleoptera > Lucanidae > Dorcus > Dorcus parallelipipedus. The sequence continues at coordinate 37,037,949 of OY284480.1, forward strand.
TTCAACCTTACCTTGACGGGGTGACAAATTCTGCTGTATCTTCCACCAGCTTTCCCCTCTGCTAGCAACAGTGAGAAGGGGGTGGGTCTAATATGATGTTAAATTATTATTAAGGGCGTAAGGACGGAATGAACCCAGCTGAAAGACAAACAACCTCGTCGGTATCCCGAAGGCCGAATGAAAATAGAAGCTACACTTGACTCACTAGTACGTGAAGGAAGGGAACGCAAACACGCACTTAAAGTTAACGAATTTAAGCTTTATTAATAGTCGGAAGTTCAAGCGAATGTAGGTTACAACACACACCAGGTGATACAGGTGCTTGTTTACAACAAACAAAATTCAAACGTAGGTAAACTGCGAACAATCTACGGTTGTCAGCTTATTTACTTAACAAAAACAAAAAACTATATTTAGCTATACTATCTGCATTCAGCCGAAAATTCGCTCTCCAGAAAAGACATGCAATAGTTGAGCGACGATACGCACTTGATAATAAATTAAATAATCAAACTCAGATCCAAACAGCACGGTAAAACTAGGCGGGAATTTGACGAAGCATTAAGGCTTGAAGTTAAGCCAAACCTAAAAGCTTGAATAGAAAGAAAGAACAGACTCGTTAGCGTCCAAAATGGCGTCAGTCAATTCGCACAATTTTTACCTGAGATTTGTAGTTTTCGCTAGTTTACTTGGGCCCTTTATGGTCTGATTAAAATTTCAATGAAAGAGTGGGGAGAAGAAGTGAAATTGTTAATTATTGCGGTGTAATTAATTTTGGGAATTAAGACCTAGTTTGAGCATTACATAAGAACTTCTCTCTTACTCTTGTCGAGACATTTAGAAGTTGAAAGTAAAGGTTAATTCATCCCCTTTCTGTTATCACTTTTTTAACCACCCGTCCCTCACACAAACAACGCGAAATATTAAATTCAAATTGACCAGTACTTATTAGAAAAAAGTACATACACATAGTTACATGTTTATTTACTTAATTGCTTTTATTATAACGTATTTGTGTATTTAATCTCGACGAATTCTCCATATGTATAATTAATAATTACAATAGCAAGCTTTTTCTACATTTTCTAAATAGGTAGGTAGGTAACTGCAGTAATATTGTTTTAATAACTTTATCAACTTTTTTTAGATATGGATATTTATAATGGTGATTTTGTGATTTACTTCGTATATAATTTTTTTTTGAAGCTGACATTTACTCTCGCAGTCGATGTGCAGTTTATTGCCTAATAATATGACAAAAAAATTGTCGGAATCGAAACTAGGCCTGTGGTCGTGCATCATTTATAAAATATATGGTGATTCCCCGAAGAAACGGATAACGAAAAACGATCTTTAATTGTTTTCAACCGTTCACGCAGTTAAGACAATACAAATTTATTAAAAGCGAAATAAGAAATAACATAACATAATAATGAGTGAATGTTGGAAATATTTAAAAAAAACCGAAGACAAATCTTATTTAATATGTGTTATGTGCAAAAAAAAATTTAAATATTCAAATGGGACTTCTAATATGTGGAACCACTTAAGAACTCAACATGTGCATATTGGAGCAAGATTAAACAAAAATAAAAAACAGAGGTGAATTTAACCAATATGTACTTATTTGATAAAATTGAAATTTGAAACATACCTATAATTAAATTATCATACCGGGTGTAACAAAAATCGTCATTTATTTAATCACAATTCCTAAGGATGAAAATAATTTGATTAAAAGCAACCTCGGTATAATCGTGGACAATTCAATCAGAACAATTAAAAATTTGCTTGGCAGTAATATAAACTACGGATTAGCGAAAATCGACTTTACGTACTTTTACTACCTACTTAGCAATATCGGAAAATATGTGACAAATAATTTTAGAAATTTTTAATTGTTTATAAATGTTTTCAAATACATATTTTAAATGGAATTCTCTATTTTTTATGATCGCGTTGCATTTCGATTATGAAATTAATCAAACCTAAAGACAGAACATTAGTTTTTCCGAAATTATTACAATTCAATAAAATTCCCAATTATACAGGGTGAGTTTTTTTCGATGTTTAGCATTGGGATCTCGGAAACTAGCAGAGCTAGAGAGACGGTTAAGTGGGGAAAGATTTGTAGTTTTATGAGCCTTTATGAAACTTTTGTTTCCATGGCCAACCATATTAGCAATTTTGAAAGAGAAAAACTGCCGTATCTCCGTCGTTTTTTTAAATAACCATATCGAATGTTACATCGTTGAAAAGGTAAAAAAAAGACCTTTCTTTTTCACTCATGGCCTACTATGGTTTCCATTAAAAAAAAACTGATATTTATGTCATAACTGAAAAATAAGAGCTTATATGGAAAAGTTAGTTCGACTGTTTAATTAAGAACATAATTCTGTACAACTTTTGTCTTGTAACTTTTCTCTAAAATCAAGTATAACCGAGCTATATGCATTTAACGAATTTATAAAAAATCAGTTTTTTCAAAATATCTAGCCAGCCATGAACTTTAAGAAAAAACAAAAGCTGCATTAAACTGGGCTCATAAAACTACAAATCTTTCCCCATTTAACCGTCTCTCTAGCTCTGCTAGACATCGAAAAAAACTCACCCTGTATGTATAAACAAAGAGAAATGTATAACTCTAAAAATAAAGCTTAAAAAGACATTTATATATACCGGTGTCCCACGCCGTGTGCTCACCCTTCTAGAATTTTTTTCTAATCGATTTACATGAAATTTGGAAAGGATAAATTAAACAAGAAAAGGAATTTTCCGACATACTATCGAGCACTAGTTTAAAACAATATAAGTCTTGCTTTATAGCGTAAACAATTCGTGGAAAATTTCTTTTCTTATCGCGGCGGCAAGTCACGAAAATTCTGCTTCTTCAGCAAGTGGAGGCGAATTTTTATTCAACTTGTGTGGGCGCACCAAAAGGACAGAGAAAATGGAATCCGTGTACCCTCTGACGGTAGCGTTTTCTCACTCGCACGGGATAAAGAAGGAAAAGGAGTGAAATGAAAGAAAAAATATAGATTAGTAATTAGCAAACATGTAAAAAACCGCAAGGTGGAAAGGTTCCTGACTAACAATAAGTAAAGACATTCGATTATTCCACGAAGCAATTATTGACACGCAAGACTAAAACGGTCATTTTTTAATTAACATGCATAACGCACGCACATAATAAGCGTACTTGTTGAGGATGTCTCCTTTCGCAATCGTATTTACTTTGTATATACGGGGGCGTGTCAAAATGTATTCGGCGTAAAAAAATTCTCGCGCGCAGATGTCTTGATTAACACATCACATGCCTCGCCGTATTAGGACCCATTAACGATTCGGCAAACAGAAGGAGCCTCTTTCGCAGCGAACGCGAGGCTGCCTGCCTTTGTTCATTGACGAGCGGCACCAGGAGCTGGCTGAGGAGGCGAGAAGCCGCCGGGGTTATATATAGATATTGGCAGGGCACTTGAGTTATGGATTTTTAAAACATCGCCAGGAATTCCTTGCGGGAACGGCGTGTTTTGATTGGCAGAAGACGGCGGATGCCGGGCGCAATTCGAAAATAATTCGCCAAGAAAATAACCACTTCGCTGCGCTTCGATGCCGTGTCGGTTCCACGTCGAAGTCACGTATCGATCATAATAAGTGAAGGCGATAAATTTTTTATTATACAACCGAGCAGTCAAACAAATTATTCAAAAAAAAATTGTTGTTTTTTAAACGCGTACAATTTCAAATTTGGAATACCAAAAAACGTTCTAAGTACTTTATCTTCAAAAATGTTTAAAGCCAATTTCTACTAATTTCAAATCGTGCATATTAAATTTCTTGCGACATTTCATAAATATGATCATTGACAACCGACATTCACAATCTTTAAGTTATGTATCAAATTGACGAACAGGAGTAACTAATGGGTGTCCAACAATTATTGTACACACATAAAAATTTTTGGGATAAAATGTTCTCCTCCTAATCGGTGTTAAAAAATACGGATAAAGTTTTACTTGAAAAGTTGTAAAGCTCATCTCATTTAGTGATATTAAAATCTTTTCCTGATTAAAATGCGTCTAAAAATAGGTGTTAAAAAATTATATATATATAATACGTATATAGAAGTAACTACCGCAAGGATTAAAATGCTACTTTTATAGACCACGTTAACACTTTCTAAAGTTAAACGTCCTAACTCCGTTTATTTTAACACCAGAAACGGATGGACGCGAGGAAACACCAGACGCGAGGAAACTCCAGATTTTTATCTGTGTAGTCCTGGGTGACTGTAGAGTCATCTATTTTTAACTAATTATTGTTTCAAGTGGCATTAAAACATTAAATACGTAAAGAAACGTTTATTTGTTGTCTAATAGTCAATATTTGAGACTTCAATTCAACGACACGAAGTAAAAATCGGCATTTATGTGTGATACCACAGCCTCCCCGGGACTACAATAATTGTTGGACGCATGATATGTTATGTTATAAAAATCCGGGCAAATATCATGCATATTGTGAATCAGGCTTTTCTTGCGTAGGTTATGTTGCTGTCAAAATCTAAAAAAAGACTTGATATGTCAAACTTAACAAACTAAAATATCCCAGCAACTGTTCTGTCTGGTCAAAATTCAGCTGAAAACCATCCGTTTTAGGATAAATGTGAAAGAGATCAAAAAGTATCAGGCTTTCTAACGAGTATTTTTAAATGATGAACCCCCTCCTAAAGATATTGATAAAACAAACAAAAAATCGCGTTTCCGCTTTTATTTATTAGTGAATGGTGTTTACTAACTTTCAATTTCTTAATTTGTTTCAAATTTGAAACAAAAGCTTACATGAAAAGAAATAATATTTCAACAATGGTTAGAGTTTTCTGTAATTGAAAAGTACGACCACATAGGTAGCCAGATTTTGAGCATCTTAGCTTTAAGACATGGACAGTTTTTTATGCTCGCCACTGTACCTCTTTGGATAATACATAATTGTAATTCCTTATTTGTTGTTTATTGAAGTTTTACTGAAACATGACATCTACGTTCTGGACTGCTCTACACTGTTCTGGAAGGAGTGAATTGCTATAGGTTTGTTCCATCAGCAGTTCGGAACCGCATTCATCAAAGTTGTACATGTGAAGGCGTTGTTAAAATCGATCGTTACTTCCGTGGCCAACTGATTCCGACGAAACCGAACTAGTTAGAAACTGCTGACGGAACAAACCTTATATAAGAAAAAATGGGCGCGCTATTTAAATTAGTTATTGTTCCGAAGGCGATAAGCGTGAATTAGCGAATAGTTAGAATGTGTCAGTAATAGAAATGTTATTTGTTAGTTACGAGAGATCATTTTCTTTTGCCATTTATAGTAAGTACAATACCCTATCCCCTTTTAAAAAAATGCTAAAGACCTATTTAATACTCAAACAATCCTAGTCTGTGACAATTTTCTTACGGGTCTAAGAGCAATTAAACTTCTTAAGTAATTCTCCATCTTGACTGCTTATCAATTTGATTGCTACTTTCTTGTTTATTTACTTTCCTCCTCCTTACGAGTGCACTATTGTTTATATTATCAAATATATCTAGGAATAACAATTATTATTATTTCTCTGGTTCAGTAATATTAGTTTTATTTGCGTTAGTAGATTAGCTTAGTTTATTTAGTTTACTTAGTTTTTAGTTTTTTTTGCTTTTTGATATTATTTTAGTGCCCCTTAGTTTTATATTTCGTTTTTTCTCTTTAGTTTTAGTTTTCTCTATTTATCAAGGTTAAGTTGGAAAGCAGACGGGTACATCCCAAGTCTGAACTTCCCTTGCGTTTTGCCTGCATTAGAAAATAATTATTATTTTAAGTATTTTCTTTTCTCCATGTTAATTACATATACTTTATCTCTTTTTGTTAATTACATTCATTCACTTTTTTATATCATTTTCTTTTGATTTGGGCAATAAAGACATTTATTATTATTATTATAAGTGTTGTCAGGTCGTCATGCTTGTGTTTTTTATTGACATTAAAGTGTTTTTAAATTTTTCTGCGAACGCCAAATTCATAGCAACAGAAAAACTATGATGATTCAAAGCCAAAATCCTAAAAGAAATAACATAGGGGTCTCAGAGTAAACTTGTGGACAAAAAAAAACTGACTCATTCCTTTTTTTGTATTGTAAATTAGCTTTCGATCTGTCAAAGTAGTAAATTATTGGAGCTGTCATATTGCGTCACATTTAATTGCTGCTTTGAATAATGGTTTACTTAAATGAAGTGCAACGTGTGCGTGTTGTCACTAATACAGAAGGTACAGGAAAGACTAGAATAGAAATGTAACACGACGTTTAGTATAACCCCCAATACTGCAAGGTCAGTACACAGTATGTAAATATAATCAAAACGTCATTAAATTTCAATGTGACAGCAAGTTTACAAAAAAAAAAAAAATGGTAGCATGACGTCATTGTGAAGTTCGGTCGGTGTAGTACAAAGTGCTCAAGAATAAGAGTTGGCAATACAATTAAGAGCCTTTTTTTATTCGGCTATTTGCAACACTGCAACTGTCTTGTTGGTTTATTTGACGTAACCTGAACAGCGACAAGATTGTAGGTTATGTGAATAAAAATTAGCGTTTCAATTTGAATTTGAAATGTCAAATGACGCTTGTTGTAGAGTAGAGTGACGGCTGTCAGTGTCAAGCCGTCAACAACCGAAAGTCACTCCAGTTGTACCATCTAAAAACAAAATTCAGCACTGCCAACTCAAACAGTGATTCTTGACCACTTTGTACAATTGGCGCGGGCCAGTGTTGCCAGTTCAGAAAATAAAAGTGATCGGATATTTAAAAAAATTATATTTCTTTCACTTTGCTTTGGTTAATTTTATTATTGCTACCAGAACTACTGGACTTGATACCGTGCTGAATTATTATTTTCCTCTTACTGGCCATAACTTATCTTAATATACAGTATGTTCTGCAACAGTGTTAATGTTTCTTCCCCATATTATAAAAATAAAGAGCTTTTCTTTAATCTGGCGTCGAAGTTGGCCATGAAAATTTAATTGTGAACCATCATCAAAATGACAGATGTTAATTGTCAACACTGCATCGGGAAATTGTTGACGCGATTCTTCAAAACATACTGTCACCATCAAGTTGCGAAAAAAAACATTTCATTCGAAAAAGAATCAATTTTATTTTCAAAACTCAAAGAAATTGACTTCACAGTTAACAGACGTTTCACAAATTATGGTGCGTTCACAATCAACAACTTGTCACCGCCAAGTACGACGCCAAATAAAAAAAAACACCCGTTATGTAGATTAAAAATTATTTTTGTGCAAATCGGTCTTGATTACAGCGGATTCCTCGAGCATACTCTGTACAGCTGTTTCAGGCCTAGTTTGGCCTTCGTCAGCAGAACCGTAGCTCGAGAACTCCACTGCAAACCAACAAGCGATCGAAAGATGTCGCTACTTAAATGTCCATTACTTTCACATCGTAATGGCGAATAACCTAGGACAGATCGGTTTGGTTTGGAGTGGAACTCTCGAGCTACGGTTCTGCTGACGAAGGCCCAACTAGGCCTGAAACAGCTGTACAGAGCATGCTCGAGGAATCCGCTGTAATCAAAACCAATTTGCACAATTTTTTTTTAAATTCTCATATGCTTTGACAGCAAGCATGGCCGCCTTGCATGGAATGACTTATTATGTAGCGAACTGGCTTCAATTTGTCAATCCTACTGCAATGTCAGGTCAAAAAGCGATAGAAAGATGTCGCTACTTAAATTGTTCGTTAAAAATTATGTTACATTTGTATTTTTTTTTATTGTCGACTGCAAAAATTACGAGTTCGATTAATTCTGACAATACTGGCGTTGCTTGGAGGTAGATGGCGCGGCGGTAGCGGTGCGAAAAGAGACTCTATAGCAGTGATGGCGAACCTTTTTTTTACCAATGGGTCAAATTTAAATTAAAAATTTTGTAGTAATGAACGTGGGTCAGGTATTTTAAGTCATTAAAAAATACATCAGTTTTTCCTGATTCTGAATATCATACTTACACACTTCGCTTAATTAAATCGATTGCTTACGAAAGTGTAAAACACTTCATTTTACCTGCAATCCATCGCTGAGAATTTTTATACTGTTTTAATGAAAAGGGCTATTATTTTATGTGTCTGTGAATCAGTTTATTGGCATTTTTCGGCAGAGTACGAAATTCGTTGTTGCTTTTTTGAATATAATTTTTGTATGTCAGGAAAGTAATTTGTTGATCTTCACAACAGCAAAGATTTTGTGCAATGCAAAGAATAAGACGGACAAAGGAAAAAATAAATAACAAACCGACGATCTCCGGCGACAAAATATTGAAACTCAAAGCCTGGTAGAAAGAAAACCTGCATGCAAAAAAGTCAAAGAAATACGAAGCATTTCATAATAAGGAACGAATGAGAAATGAAATAAACTACAAATGAAAAAACAAGAGATGAAGTAATTGAAAACACGAGAGTAACAAAAATTTAATGAATTTGATTATTTAATAAAAAAAAAAGTTAAAGAAAATTTGAAATCAATAACAAGAAGATAAATAAAATATTTTTTTGTTTTCCTTAATTTTATTTCTGTTTGTTCCATTCCTCGTTTATTTTTATTTCACTGTATCTGCTATAGTATTAATTTGTGCATTCGAAAGTAGCTTTTGAAATATGTATGATATTTGGTACTTTCCACCAATACAGTCGAGGTGAAAAAAGTCCATGAGGAAAATAATTTTCACAAAATCCAAATTTGTATCTACAAGGTTCACTCTAAATATTCCAGCGGGCCACTCTGTGATCTCGCCATCACTGGCTCTAGAGGGAGAGTGACGTATGGAAGAGTTATGGCGGAAAAAGCAGTTGACCAATTAAAAGCGAATTGGTTTCTTTATAAAGGGATTTCGTTTCTTTTGATTGACCAACTGTTTATTCCACCGTTAATGTTACAAACTGTAACTTGCCTTTACTCTTACTATTATGAAGGGCTCTAGGCGCAAGTGATTTTTGTGGTTTTTTTTTAATGCACTGTTGGGCTCCCCCATGTTATTTCTTATGGGTCTACTAACATTATATAGTGTTTTCGTCCTACGTGGTCGAGTTGTTAGCGGTCTTTTCTTTTGTTTGTTAACGGAGACTTCAAAAGATTTAAACAAAGATCCCGCTGACGCACCTAGGAGGTTCCCGGTCGGCATCACACTTAAAAAAAACCGCGCTCGTATTACATGCGTGCGTTATTAAAAAGGAGATATATTCGTAACGACTCATTGTCCGCGACATCTATTTCACGCCACGGTGAAATTAACGACTTTATTGTTACAAGAAAACGGCCGACGTACACATAATAAATTACCTCCAGACAATAACTCGAAGAGCGTTCGTTTATTAACAGCTTAAATTTAGGTTTTATTATACACAAGCGCCTTTTGTTATTTTTAACAGGTGGAGCGGGCGATTTTTTTTACGGAATTCCAGCGGCGTGGGCGCACGCGAATTATACGAAAAAGTATTTTTCCTTTTTTAATTTAATTTGGCGCCCTGCTGTGTGGCCGTCGCGTCGGTCCACGCACGGATTTCAGTGGCAAATAAATTATGTTAATTAAGAGAGTCGGGTCGTCATCTTAAATGGTTTTTAAAGTGGCGCTCCGTTACGTAAGTCTATGCACAAATTCTCAATTTATTGACTACTGCGAAATAAATCGGTGAAATTAATAACACAGTTTATTCCAGAGGAGGAAAAATTGTCGCCCTTCTGAACACAATAATTGAAAACAGTAGTGTTAAAAATGTACAACCACCCTGTTGGGGTTTTTCTGAAAATGTGTCAATTTTTTCCAGTACTTTCCTCGTGCAACATGGATCTAGAAGAGATGCAAAATTTAACGAGCCACAAGGGGTTAAGTTGAGATGATTTATGGGCTGCTTATTTTAACGTGTAAGAAATAGAACAAATTTATAATCGTCTCATACTGTCAGTACTGCGATTTGAATTCATTACTATCCCGCCATTACTTCTTTAACTGTCTTAAACAGACATGTGAAGTGAGAAACTTACTGACGGGGTAGTGCTGGAGTAATAAGGACGCCCAGTACTGACAGTATTATTGATCGTGTAAATACCGAGGAAATATCATCCAGTTATTGCCGACCGTAACTCTTAAAAAGCAATTAGATTATAGTTTTTAAGAAAACTAATGAAGATTATAGTATAATCGTCGAAATAAGTATTTAATTGTATTAAATGTCTTCTAGGATATCAGTTTTGCTTACGAGCGTCGCGGAGAAGAAAGTGTAATTTTTTTTTACCTTGAAATGGATACGGGAACGAAGGCCGCGCCGTTTACGTGTGTTTCGGGCCGCTGGTTCGGCCTCATTAACGCGGATGCAAAATTAAGCCACTCCGGAGCCAAGTGTGCCGTGATTGCAATTAGGAGCGCGCTGCACCGAAACCGGCGAAAACAAAGGCCGGCGAAGGATGTCTCTCCTTAATTTGAAAATGTTCGTCGCGACGCTCCGCTTCCGGAGCTGTCACGTCGGCGTCTTAATAAGACCGTCGTCTTCCAGGAACTGCTCGTTGCAGGCAAGGTGACTGAAAGGAGGCGGGCCGGCGGCAGCAGCCGGAGGAAGTTTATGTTAACTTTTTTCTCGTTTTAATATTAGATCATTCGCAGGACAGGGCCGGATCGAGAATTAGATTTGGTCCGCGCGAGAAGTTAACGGCGAAAAGGACTTTAAATTAAGTTGGGTTTATATTCTAAGCAAGACCACTATCTTATTCATCCTAAATAAAAAGTTACGAATGAAAATGACTTTTCCAAATTTGAATTTGGCGCGCGTTTAAATGATTGATAGCTCAGATATTAGAACTAATAGACAGATGGTTCATCAAATGTTCTAAATTTGACGCCCCAATTTGGAGACAAACTCGGCTTAGTTTGGAGACAGGTTACCAAATATGTGTTACAATTGCGGAGTGGAAAACCGAAACCTGTAAATATAAGTAACATTTAAACAAATTCTATAACTAAGAGGTGTGGTCAAAGTTAAAAACGAGACTTTACAGCATGTTATAAACCCTACGTCACATTATCGTGTCCTGGCCCCACTTTTTATTTCTGTTACTTAAAAGCGACATCTGCCGGTAAATGAGCCAATTGAGCTTCGAAATTAGCAAACGGTTTGTGACAAATGTTCAGTTTTCGAATTTGTGCATACAAGTGACATCTATTGAGTATTTAACAAAATATTTTTAGAGCGTCCATTCGTTCCTATCTCGTTGGCTATCCTGGAAAGATCTATTATCTGAAATATTTGAAATTCACAATTTTTGGATGCTGATATCATAATTTTCAAGCGAACGTTACATTCTTTCATTTTATAATACCGCCATTTGTGTCTCAGCTCCCCCTTCTTTCAAGTTTCATCGAAACAGTCGGTATATTCAGACGGCCCTGTGTTCACTTACCATGATTTTTTGTAACTAATAAATACATTATCGAAGTTACATAAGTAAATGATTTAAATTAAATTAAATCACCTACACGTTGTTGAACAATAATTCAAAAATTAAAATGGCTTTTTTGTTGTCTGTTAGGAAAACAACGAGTTTTCTTATTGACGAATTTAAAAATATGATACAAAGAAATTATGAATATTCAGGTAGTTCCATAAAAACTAAATTTAGCTTCCGCGCTGCACTGATGAATGAATACGAAGAAAGAAAAAAAGGAAAGACTCGACAAATTAACAGAAACAGCTTCAAGCGAATGCAAACAAACAGATTTAATTAGTTATAAAAACTAACTAAGTTAATAATGAGGAAATTACACTAATCAGTCTGGCGATTAAACGAAAAAACATGGTGATTTTAGCATTTGATCAAACGTTAACAAATTACTCGATTATACCTGTACAGTTTCAATCGATTGGATATAAAGTGCCAATTACGTAACTCTCGACCGATTCCATTCATAGATTATGTTAAAAGCCGTCGGGATTAATAGCGCAAAAAGAAAACAGGCAAATTGCAATTCAATTTATTACCCAATGTCCACTATTAATAATAATTATAAACAAAATGCTGTTACAATTAAATGTAAAAATAGACGTAAAAGTAGTTCACGTTCAATTAGACTTAAAAAATCAGTTCTATTTCTTATCAAAAAATTTTGCGTAGACCTTCTTTAAACTTAAAAGAAACAATTCGTAATTTATCAAAGCTAATTTCGACTGTGTAATCGATTTTATGATTGTTTGTTTCGCCGATTGATTTTCTTCACAATTGAGCAACAACATTAAAGTGTCACTTTTATTATCAAGGCAGTAAATATACTTTTACGGCCACTGGCATTTAGAAACGCTTGCTATATGCTTATGTAGATTTCATTTAAAAAAATGCATTTATAAATATCGAGACGTATAGATCGTTTCAAATTATTTGAAACTCATAAAACCAATTGTAAAGTTATTAAGATTAATTATTAGTTTGTGACCATCAATAGCACGTTAAGTATTTTATGAGTTTCAAGTATAGTTTGAAATGTTCTATACATACACATATGTAAAGGAAAAAAGTGCTCGTTTCGGGTAGAGTTAAAGCGACTGCGCCATTTTATATTATACATACCGTAACACATTTAGAATCCTCACAAAAAGTAGAACGCATTCATTAAATTATAAATTCGAGTTTTGTTTTGTTAAAAATTTTACAAACCATTTTCCAAATTAAATTTTAAACAACCGGCAGTGAATCAAATCATTTCTTCTTCAGGTAAAAACTTTTCGTCAGTGCTTGCTGTTTTAATCAATTTTCTGGATTACGAACATTTCTAATTACTTAAAACAATTATTGCTTTGAAAGCGAGAGCGAAAGTCGATGTTTCCATAGTTTATTTATTTGGTTGCTTTATCAAAACTGAATGTTTTTGTTGATGTGGCAGAAAGAAGATAAAAAGTTGACACGTTGATTCGTCGAGAAAAAAATACTTGCAGAAGAAGAAGGAAATAAATAAAATGTTGATATGTCTACAAAACAAAAACAAAATGACTCGTTGATTGATACAACATGACGCGAAGGAAATAAAATATGTATTGACATTTTGACGTGACGAAAGATTGATATGTTTAAAAAAATAAAATCCTGACTTATTTACGTAACAAAAAGGAAATAAAATGTTGACATGTTAGAAAGACAAAAGCATTAAATGATAATTCGAAACCGTCAAAAAATATAAAAGAAAATGACAGAAGTTAATGGACAAAAGTGTGGATGAATTAAAATGACAACAAAAAAACCAAATGATATGAAAACAAGAAAACAAAATTATAAGCACACAAATGACAAAAAGGAATAAAAGCTCACAATATAATCACAAAAAACAAAATGTTAAAAACATCATAAGAAACACAAAAGGTAAAAAGTAAAACGAATTTTCAACAAAAAGTATATGAGCAAGATCAATCCATAAGTATATTAATGCATTAACGTAACAAAATAAATAATAAACAAAGTTATGACATGCTTGACATTACATTAAAATAAAATAATATACTGACATGATGATGAAGAAAAATGTTGATGTATGAACATAATGACAAATAAATAACAGATGACATATTTGAAATAATAAAAGAATGAAATGTAAGCATATTGATACATAATTAGGAAACAAAATATTGCTGTACAGGTATAAAAAGTATTTAAGGGCTAGAATCCCCATAAGAAAAAATTGAAATTGAAAGATTGAGGTCCTAAAAGTTCTGAGGAATGTAGCCTTTAACATTAAATGCATCATTAGCAGGCAGCGGACGAATTATATTATTCAAGGTTATCATTATCAGTGAGTGAAATGCGTGCAAATTGTAATGTATCGTGTCGGTCAGCAGCGTCGTAAAAATTAGGCGTTAGGATGCGAGTAAAAAGCAACGAATTTGTAGGTAATGGAAATGGGATGCGCGAACAATTCAGTACGTCTCTGAACGATAACCTTGAATAATATAATTCGTCCGCTGCCTGATCATTAGTTAAAGATCTTTTGCTTTATCCCTCAAAACATAAAAGTATTTAAAAAGTATAAAATCGCGAAACACCCTATTTTGACAAGGCAAAAAATTAATGTAATAAATAACATAAAGTTGAACGACAAAAAAGTTGGCAAACAAGAAAAAATGTAAATGATTTAAAATAACAACACAAATACGGCAAAATTACAAATACATAAAACAATTGAAATTAAATTGAATGTTTTGCCAAAATGAAATGAAACAGGGGCACGTGGATATGATAACAGTGAAACAAAATATAGACAGGATAAAGTAGAATGACAACAAAATGAAATAAAGTACTGATGTGATATAACATGATAAAATCTTAAAATCCTAATATTTTAACATGACAAGAAGGAAACAGATATGTCAAATTAACATAACAATAAATAGAAAATAACAAAGAAAATATTGAAGGCTGAAATTACAAGTAATTAAAATATTGGCATACAGACATACACGGAGAAAAATCGTATTGTTAATTTTACCACAACCGAACTTGTTGAAATATTGTTGCTTATCTTCGTACAAATATTGACTTGAGAGAACCACATGTTGTAAATGCGGGTACAACTATTTTATAGTAAACTTTTGTTTGAATATTACTTTTAAGAAATAGTTGAACAAACAAGTGTTTATTGTTAGAACAATAACAAATTAATATTTATTATTTTGTGTTTACTATACTAATTCATTATTTTAACGCCGACATGTCATTGTGAATGCATCATACTATATTACTACATTATTTTAACACTGACATGTCATTTGTGGATGCATCACCACCAATTTGTGGTTAAAAGCTATAATATTGATGTTGGGTTGACGCCAAGACGTGATTAACATTAACAAAAAACTTTGTGTGTTAAATATCTTTATGACACTGATAAAAACTACAATTTCAGTTGTTCACAAAAATAAAGTTGAAGTACCAATATAAACTTTGTGTCGTATATATGACACCAAATTCTTGTTAGATGTTTCACCATTGTTGGTAACTTAACAAAATATTTTTTTCCGTGTAACAAGTAATAAAATGGTAGATGAATTATTAATATCTCAACAAATGAAATGATACCTATCATATTGGATAGGATAACAAGGAAATAAAGAAAATATTGATATGTTGATTTTATGATAAAAACATAAAATCATAACATACTGACATACCAAGAACAAAACAAAATGTTACATTAACATAAAATACAGAAATGGAAATGAACTTATAACATATAGGCATAGCGAAAAAGAAATATTTAATGATAAATTTAAGTTAAATTAAAATTTTGTTAACATGTTAATAGCATTAACAAATTGAAAGATAAAAAGTAAATGTTGAACTTACTATTACTATTTCTCTTATAGGAAAGGATGAAACATCGGCAAGAAAGAATTTTGACGTAGTACAAACGGAAGCTTGGAAAGTAAGAGCACGACAAAAAGACGAAAGAAAACAAGATAACAAATAAATATATATTTAAGTAAATTATAAACTGTTTTCTTGTTGTTACGTCAACACATCAAACGCATTAATTTTTTGTTTGTTTTCACATAAACTTGTTTCCTTCTTGTCAAATCTAGGTTTCTTGATTTGTTCTACACTTTTAACTCCTTTCCTCTACTTTTCTCACTACTACTTACATTATATTATAGTACCTACCGGGTGTCTCAAAACCCTCGTTTGAGACTGAAACAGTATATAGAGAGGCGCAAAAGAAACAACTTTTTTCAATACTTTTTTTCCAAAAGTCACCCCCTACAACTACCCTTTAAAAAGGAGGGAGGATCTAACAAATACGTTGGAAATGCGTAGTTAGGTGCCTTATACCCGAATTTAAAATGTTAGTTTCATAACTATAAGGATCCAGAGGATATTGCCAAAAGAACAATATTTTCCAACCCTCTTTCAGACCTTAAAATTCCTTATTATTGACTTTTGGAAAAAAAGTGTCGAGAAAAGTTGTTTCTTTTGTGCCTCTCTATATACTGTTTCAGTCTCAAACGAGGGTTTTTGGACACCTGGTATACCTATCACTCTCTCAGTTGCGTTGGTGCAAAAAGACCAGAACAAACGAACACACCTAATGTGTCAGAGCACTTGGATCACATTTTCATTTACCGTTTGTTTCACAGTTGTCACAGCAACATGTCAACATTTTGTTTCGTTGTTCTCATGACAACATAACAACATTCAGCAATCAAATAGCAATCAACTGAGAAACGCCAAATACGTTACACATAGTATTTCGTCTTCGTTAAAGTCATTCTCAAATAACCCATGAAGTTTATCTCTTTTCTTGTCCTTTTATACATTATTTTTCTTTTGCTTATTATTATACCAGTATTCAAGTATGAGCTCTTGGATCGTATTTTTATTTATCGTTTGTTTCATTGCTGTCAATAGTTTATTTGCTTGTTCCCATGACAACATTCAACAATCAAACAAACTGCTTTCTTGTTGTTACGTCAACTCATCAATGCATTGTTTTCTATTTTCACGTAAACTTTTTTCCTTTCTGTCAAGTCAATGCGTCAGTATTTATGAGCTCTTGGATCATATTTTCATTTACCGTTTGTTTCACAGTTGTCATAGCAACATGTCAACATTTTGCTTCCTCGTTCTCATATCATCATACTTTTATTTATTTGTTTCATTGCTGTCAACATTTTGTTTGCTTGTTCTCATGACAACATTCAACAATCAATGTTGTTATGTCATGTTGTTATGTCAACACATCAACACACTGTCTTTTCTGTTTTCACGTCAATTTGTGTCCTACTTGTCATGTCAATGTGTCCGTATTTATATTTGAACATTTTGTTTCCTTGTTCTCATGACAACATGACATCACATTCAGCAATCGAACAAGCTGCGAAACGTCAAATACGTCACACATAGTATTTCGTATTCGTTTTTTTAAACTCTCTCGATTATGTTAATGGATCATATTTTTATTTACCGTTTCATTGTTGGCGTGGCAACAAGTCAACAATTTCTTTCCTTGTTCTTATGACAACATTCAGCAATCAAATAAACTGTGAAACATCAAATACAACGCGTTAATATATTAGAGGAGTCTATGAAAAGTAAAACCTAAGTCGTAGCTTAAATGAAATTAACTTATGTCAAAATTGAAATGTCAAGATAAATTTGACGTTAGCAGAAAAAATCTTCCAGTTGAATACATAAGGCTTTGTTAAAACTCTTTAACATGATAACGACTAATTTCGAATGCCCTTGGATTGCTTGCTGACCCATGACTATAGTGTTCAAGAGCGTTTAAACAACTAACAGATTTGACGGGGGTCAGGTAGCAAATGTCAGAATAAAAGTTTCGAATCAAGCTAAGACTCTGATTTAGTTTTTCATAGCCTCCCCTTATCTAAAAAATATATTAACGCATTGTATGTTGCACAGAGTATTTCGCAATCAAGTTTATAAAACAAACTATTTCCTGTTGTTATGTCAATACATCAACGCATTGTTTTTTTTTGTTTTCACGTCAATTTGTTTCCTTCTTGTCATGTCAACGCGTCAATATTTAGGTTTGTAGTTTGTATCATTGTTGTCATGGGAACAAGTGAACATATTGTTTCTTTGTTCTCATGACAACATGACATTACATTCACCAATCAAACAAACTGCGAAACGTAGTACATAGTATTTCGTTATTTGTTTTTTTTAACTCTCTCGATTGTGTCAATGGATCATATTTTTATTTACCGCTTGTTTCATTGTTGGTATGGCAACATTCAGCAATCAAATAGACTGCGAAACATCAAATATGTTGCACAGAGTATTTCGTAGTCAAGTTTATCTCTTTCTCTCTCTACATTCTTTTTTTTAGTTTATCATTAAAACAAACTATTTTTTTGTTGTTATGTCTACACATCAACATAATCAACATAATTTCTTTGTTCTCATGACAACATGACATCACATTCAGCAATCAAACAAATTGCAGAACGTCAAATATGTCACACATAGTATTTCCTATAAACTATCTCGATGATATATCAATGGATCATATTGTTTTTATTTAAAATTTGTTTCATTGTTGGTATGGCAACAAGTTAACATTTTGTTTCCTTGTATATCTCGATATTAGGAACCAATTAATCCAAAGAATGGGTTACACGATTAAAATACTTCGAATAACCGGATCAAACTTTTTCTTCAATTTTCTTGCTATGAAATAAACGTTTTGTTAGCCGAAACGAAGGTTTTAGGGGAATCCCGAGACTTAAGCGTTTTTAACAACCATTGTGCCCGAGGCAAATTTTTTCCTTTCCGAATTTAACCTTGTTTTTTTTTGTGCGCCGCGCTCCCGAAACCACACAAATCAGGGGAATTCTTCCTCGGTCCCCGCGGCATATCACACATCACACCTTTTTTCTGCGGCATTGGTCACGGCTGGGCCCGTGATTTAACGTCGGCGCGGCGCGGCGTCCCCCCGAAATCGCAGTCAAATCGACGTCCGGACTTTATTTATCCGCGTCGCTCTTACTCACCATAAACCTGTCATAACAGGCGCACGGGGCGCATAAAATCAGAGACGTCAACGGCTCGATCGTAAATAGATTTTACAGGCTCGGACGGCGAAAATAACCGCCGTATATACTGATATTTATTGCCGGCGAACGGCATTCCGAAGGACATTGGGCGGCTTACTTTGTTAGGCCATCCGCTTATGTGGAAGGAAGGAAGGAATTTATCGGTCGTTTGATCTTCAGAAAACAAACGCTCGATTAGGATGGGGGTGGAGTGGGATTTCCAAAGCGATCACTCGTTTGCGGAGTGTATCATAGAGGAATATGGACATACACATGTCGGCGGTGGTAGTCAATCAGTGGCGGCGCACTTATATATAAAAGAAAACTAAGCAGCAAATTTTAAGTGACTCTAAAATTTAGTCAATGTTTTGATTGTTTAAAAAAAATACGTTATGCCAGCTCATGCTGTTTTAATTGCAAAACAAACAAACTTTTCACCACATAAACAATCGACGTATTATTATTATTATATAACTCATCGGCTTACGTAACACAAGTCAGTTCTGTTCGCGGTATGACTGACTAAACGGGAACGCAGATTTTTATTTCGCTTTTGGTCAAACGCTCTCTTTCTCTCTCTCTTCCTCCTATCTCCAACAGTGTGTGATTAACGCATTAGCGGTCGTCGATAACGTAAACAATTACGTTTGTCCTTTTAGTTATTGAAGCCGCAGAGTGATTCACTAATGTCAACCACGCCTATCATTTTATTTTCCCATTGTTCCGCAGACAAGGATGAAAGCTGCGCGCTGAATAAGGACTATTTACGACATAGAATAGGTGTGCAGTTGGCGTACTTCCTGCCCGTATTCCAAACGAATTTTTTTCCCTCCACTTCATTCTCTCCCTCTCACTCTTTCCATTCCAAAAAGATTTTTTTTTTATTTTATCTTTTTCAGGTTTTTTCAGGTGAAACGATCCTTTGTTCTTGGGGAAACAATCGGCGCTGGCACTAATCACTCTTTATTGTTATCGGAACGAGACGAAAGTGTTCGGTAAATATTAGATAATTAATAAATCAACGTTGCTGTTTAAAGTGCCTTATCTTTACCGGTTGGGCAAACAATTGGTAATCGGTAAACAATGGGAAAATGTCATTCACACTTTGATTTTTTCCTTGCCTTTTCTTGTTTTGTTCGAAATTCATTCTTTTAGAATAAAATTCCGCTACTTGCTGCGAGTGTTAATAGCAAAAGTCGCGAGTGTTCAAAAATTCAGTAAGTTACGAGAATTTCATATGGTACTTAGGGCCAGTTGTACAAAGTAGGTTTAAACTCAAGTTTAACTTAACGGCATATGCCAATTAATGCATTCATAAATAATATTTGATGCGATTTTGTTCACTTTGAACCTGGTTCAGTTGAACGTCAGTTTAAACCTACTTTGTACAACTGGCACTCAGTATCATACAGCGTTGCCAACCATCTGAATAATATTTTCGCTTTCAGTGGCTGAGAAATCTTCTTTTCAATTCAAATTTCACGCCAAAAATTTTACTTTCCTTCATTTGTATTTTATTTATTAAACTGCCTTCTTCTGACAGAAAATATCGTTACCAACGCTTACAAGCCGGAGCCATAAACCAAAATAAAGAAGTGCGTTCACAAAGTTCAGAGAATGAGAAATTAAATTCTTATTTAAAGACAAAGCTCAGAGAATGAAAAATTAAATTCTTATTTAGAGACAGTTAGGCTGGGTTGTACAAAACATTTAAATCAGGATTCAATTTAAGCCTAACTTATGGTGGATTTCATAAACGTTAATTAAATTTAAGTCTGTGTCATCTCCATAGTCAGCAACATAAGTTCAAAATACGTAAATTTTTAAGGAATTTTCGAAGAAAAAAATTTTTCTTACGAAAATAGCTGAGCGAAATTAATATATTTTTATAGTATTGTAATCATTTCTCCGCGGAACATCCAAATTTATAAGAATGTACAGGGTGTTCCATTAAAAAAAATCGCTTTGTATGCACCAACACTTTCTGGAACATCCTGTATAGTTGAAAATAATTTTAAAATATGCCGCATGATGTCTAGTATAACTTTCTTAATCTTTTTTTCTCTACTTGTTATTCCTATAGGCACCACAGAAAAAATACACACCGTTGGGACACCCGGTACTTCTTAGAGTGAAGAGTGTCTAAGTGGTAGTCGAAAAAATGTTGTATGCAATACAACAGTAAAGTGTCTTTATCGAACTCGTTTGAATAACTATTTTCTGAGCGCGAACTATTTAAAACTTTTATGTGTTTTGACAAGTACGCATTTAGAGGGACGCGCAGAGAAACGCCATTTTGAAGTAGTACTGACACGAACGCTGTTGTCAGCGCTTTTCAGCCAGCACTAAAAATCAAAACAAAAAAGTGCGTTCACAAAACTCAGCGAATCAGAAATCATATTAATTTTTAAATAAATGTAACGATCAGGTAACATTGCTCGTGGTTAAAGAATAAAGACGTCAAAATATGTTTTCTCTGAACGTGGATTATTATTTATGGATGTTAATGTTTAACGCGTTTTCACAATTGCGCACTTATGAGGACACATAGAGAGACGCCATTTTGAAGTAGTAGTGTCGTGTTCGCCGTTACCAGCGCTTTCAAGCCGGCGCTACGAACCAAAACAAAAAAGTGCGTTCACAGAAGTCAGCAAATTAGAAATTAAGTTCATTTTTAAAGACAAGTAGAAAAAAATATGAGACTAACACTAACACATCGATTAAGAATAGTCATTCCTGTACCTTCAACACATGTAACCATGGCAACGTGTACTTTTAACGGATGATTAAATATAAGTAACATTTGTGAAATCCGCCATAAATGTAACAATCGTTTAAAGAATGAAGAATTTAAAGAATGAAGGCGTAAAAACATATTTCTTTCTGAACGTGGACTATTAAATTTAATTATTTAACGCGTTTTTATAAGCGCGTACTTAGGAGGACGAGTAGAGAGACGCCATTTTGAAGCAGTAGTGTCAAGAATGACACTACTGTCACGTTCACGCCGTTGCCAGCGCTTTTAAGCCGACGCTAGCAATAAAACTGAGCTGTGAAGTTGGTCCCGACTTTCTCCAAAAAACATTTTTCTTAGCTAAAACGACGCCAAATTGTTTGTAGAGTTATGTAGTGAAAGAATTTTCGTTTGTAGTAAAAAAATAAAAAAAGTAATGGGGGGGGGGGGGGGGCGAAAAATGGCCAGCCCCCCAAAATTGGGGGGCTGATTTGTAATTGGCACTAATCGATGCCAAATTGTTTGTAGTGAAGGAATTTTCGTTTGTAGTGTAAAATAACTTTAGATAATTAAACTTTATTATAATAATAATATAAAACTTCAACTTGATTATTCAGATACAAAGAATCGATAATGCACTCTTCTCGAATTGTAAGTTAGGAATGCCTCTTCGTTCCCGATAGCCCGTCACCAATACCCCGTCCGCCGTATTATAAACACCATAAATAATACGGCTCATATCAACGATGACATCACTAGCGGGTTCGGGCCTTCGTATAATGTTAAATCCTTTACAGTAGTCATCCAGAAAAAAAGTTACAACCTCTTGAATGTAACTCGTCGATAAAGAATAAAGACGTTAAAATATTTTCTCTGAACGTGAATTATTAAATTTAAATATTTGACGCGTTTTGACAAGTGCACACAAGTAGAGAGGCGCCATTTTGAAGTAGTAGTGTCATGAACGCTGAACCAGTGCTTCTAAGTTACAAATCAAAGCAAAAAGTGCGTTTACAAAACTCAGCGAATCAGAAATTAAGTTCATTTTTAAAGACAGTTATGAAAAATGGAAAGAATCGGCGTAAATTTTGTTTCTGAACGTGAACTATTAAATTTAAATATTGAAACAGTAACGTCATAAGCCAGCGCTAATAAAAAAATTAGAAAAATGTAAGAATAAATGTAACGATCTGACATTACTCGCGGTTTAAAGAAAGGCGTGAAAACATTCTTTTTCTGAACGTGGTTAAATACTTAACGCGCTTCATTAACAAATGCCACCTAGGGAAACGCGTTGAAAACCACCATTTTGAAATAGTAATGTTACGAACGCAGTTTTTAAACCAGCAGTGTTACAAACGAAAGCAGATAAGGGTGCGTTCAGCAAAACTCAGCGACTCAGCGAAATTAAAACGCTGAACGCCTTTTAGTCACCCTAACCCTAAATCCTACCCTAAAGTAGTTGGTATTTTTGAATTTAAAAAACGAGAAAAGAAAACAAATAAGCTAATAAATAAAATATTTGACGAAAATTAAAAACTGACTAATTCTCTTTTTTTACTTCTTGTGCGTCTTTCAAGTGAATATAGTAAGTAGTGTGTAAAAAAAGAAAATGTCATTATTCAAATTAAATTGCACACAAAACTGGTAACGATTGTCTCTCTGAAATTTGAAAAAAGGAGGAAACAAGACGAAATCGCTAAATTATAGAATGAAGGATGTGAAAGACAAGCGCTCGTTTGTTCGCTGTCTCTTTCTGAACAACAACAATCAGTGGATTTAAGACAAATGCGCGTACGTTTCCAACTAAAAATGAAACGTATGGTATGTTAGTTCATACTCTAAAATTAATGTTGTATCCACGTTCCTTGAGTTATAATAAAAATCAGTAGCTCTCTGCGTGAGAACTTGCGACCTCTGCTGGATTTCAGAGAGATTTTACACATCGCGCAAAGTTCACGGGGATTACCCCGGAACTTCTGGGATGCAAGCGGATCTCTCGGTGGATATCGATAATCACTTTCGGTCAGGATAAGCTGACGCCACGATGCTAATGAACACATTCGTTATTGATTCGATTCAGTCGACATTTGCGTAATTACTAGTTGAACTATTGACGTTTCTTTTTGTCCTTACGAAACTGAATTATGATATATGTGCTTGAATTAGTCGTTGATTCTATTTCAATCGATTTACATATACAGGTTGTTACGAATTCAGATGCTCACAATACAATATCAAAATCGAGCAATTTTAAAAATTGAAAACTAATAGAAACGTACCTACTAGTTAATAATCAGTTACGTTAGTATGATTAATGAAACCGTTTGACGCGTATGACGTTCGCATACATAAATTGTTTTTCAAAGTGGTCTTGCCATTGATCATAATTTCTATTTTTAAAGCGTACACGCGTCGTGGAACTAGACGACACAATGGCGAAAAGGAAATATACAGAGGAGCCGTTTGGCACGTACGGTGCACGCATAACTGTTCGCAAAATGGGCCCGGTCAGTAATAATAATTAATTTGTATGTTTTTCAGATCTCATTAATCATTTGATGTGTACACAACACTCGAGCGGCGTTTATATTTAGCACTGACGTGCGCTGGTTTTCATATGAAGTACAACACAGTTTCTGAAGGCCCTAAAAATTCTTCTGGCTCAACTTGTCCCAAAAAAAAGAAAACTATATGGTCGCTTTAATCATAATTCTTTTTTGATTTCTTTTCACTTTCACTATTGTTGAAAATAAATAGCCAAGTGTCAGCTAGCATTTATGCTGCAGCTTCGAAGTCATTGTTCTTTTTCGGTTCTTGATTTTTGACAGACGGTTCAATTAAACCAATTATTAATGAAAATAATCAAATTTTTCAAAAATGTTCGGCGCGCCGTCTGTGCACATTTATTATTATTCATCCCTTGGGGCGCGAAATTTAAATTCCTTGGGTCATGACAGGAAAAAATTAAGACGAAATAAATAAGAAAGAAATTACTACCGCCATCTATGTAGCTTTTGTTCAATTTGTCTTCTTAAGCGTAAATTTTAAAGATCTTATTGTTGCAAAGACCAAGACTAATCAGAAAAGAAAGACGCCGCACCGCCCGTCACACGAGCAAAAAAAAGAAGTAGTGGCGCCATCTATGTGAATTTGGCTTGATTATTCATCCTTTGGAGCGCGAAATTTAAATTCCTTGGGTCATGATAGGGAAAAAAACAAAAACAAAGCAAACAAAGTTGATGACGCCATCATTCTATCTGATGAATAAATAAAAAAGAAATCAGCAGCGCCATCTATCTAGCTTTCGTCCAATTTTTTTGTTACTCAAGCGTACATTTTAAAGAATAATCATTCATTAAGCTCTCGCGGAAAACAGGAATAATTTCTGCAAAAATAAAGAAATGAAAACGTCTGTCAAAAGTGGCTCCGTCTACATAAACACCAAATTAGAGAAATGGGGAGCGTCATCAGCTTTGAGACATTTGTAGGAAAGAGCGAAATAATTTTTAGGGGAATATAAAAATAAACGATAAACAAAAGGGAAAAAACGTAATTTTACACAGATAATTTTTTAGAATTTTCTGTTTTTTTCTAAATCAACAAATTTTGGAAAATGAGTGGCGCCATCCATACAGTGTTGACAGAAAAAGAAAAAACAGTAATATGCCATCAGTTGCAGTCTGGGACAAATATATTTTCTGAGGGCACGAAAATAATTGTCTTTTTCTTTCTCAATCAATCTGTGCAATTTTAATTTCAAGCTCTTTCATTAATTCTGTTCACGAAAACTAAATCAATTAAAAAAATGTTCAGCCCGCCATCTATGTAGGTCCATTTTATTCGATTGTTCACATTTTCTGGAGCGCGAAATTTAAATTCCTTGGAGTCATGCGGTGGGAAAATTCACAGCATAAAACTAAGACGAAATAAATAAGAAAGAAATTAGTAACGCCATCTATGTAGCATTCGCACATTTTCTTCTTAAACGTAAATTATAAACACCGGGTGGAATATGAAAAACCTTTGATGCAGTAAGGTCCTTATTTTTTATCCGATTTTAATAAATGATACGTCAAACAAAATTACTTAAAAAAAAGCCACAATTTGAATTGATTTAACATTTTTTTACGAGTTCCGTTTTTGACAGAAGACAATCAACTTATTTTTTTCAAATTGCAGTACTATTCTTTTTTACTCATTTTTATAGAAATGTTTTTCCTGAATATGAAAATCTAAACAATTATATCCATGCATGGAAAAAGAACGAGAATTTAAGGAAGTAATGTAGAAATTTTAAAAATGAAACAATCACATTAAACAAGGACTAAGTGAAAAATTCTCACAATTTGTAATTAAAAAAAATTAAAATGGATAACCAGAATTATGTGGATATGATTGAAGCATATTTTGAATGTGGAAAAAATGCTGCAGCTGCCTTGAGACTTTACAGAAATCGTTTTCCTAACAGATTGCAACCAAATGCCGATAAATTTGGAAGACTAGTCCGAAATTTAAGAAATTTCGGATCTCTCAAAAAAACCCGTAAAATTCAAGACGAAGATTTAGAATTAAATGTTTTGCTGTATGTTGAAGAAAAACCTGATACATCTACACGAGAAATTGCTTCCTATATGCAAGTATCACATTCAACGGTTCGGTACATTCTGAAAAAGCACAAAATCTTATAAACCACGGAAGGAATGCTCTCGGTGAAAACGATCCCCAACGTACGGTTCAATTCTGTACATTTTTCGTAAACAATATAAGATCATCATTATATGTTATGGTCAGATGAATGTACTTTTGGGAAAAATGGTGTGTTTAACAGAAATAATCATCGGCATTAGAGCCGTGATAATAATCATGTTGTGGTAGAAAATAATTTTCAAAATCGATTTAGTGTAAATGTATGGTGCGGTATTTTTAATTTCGAACAGTTACTTTAAAAAAATTATATGATCATTTCATTTTTGTAAAATTTGGTTTTTTTTTATTTAAAATAAATTTGTGACTTCTCATTGTAATGTAGGAAACAAAAATCTCTAATAGAATAAGCACAGAAAAATATATAGTGTAATTAAAAAAAATTAAGTATGCGATCTGTCAAAAAATAGACGTCAAAAAGAAATTTACTGCAGGTCAGGTTTTTAAAGCGATTTTGTTTAACGTATAATTTCTTAAAATAGGATAGAAAAATAAGGAAGTTACAGCATCAAAGGCTTTTCATATTCCACCCTATTAATAACTCTTATTGGTGCAAAGATCAAGGCAAAGCAGAGAAGAATTAACATTAAAAAAAAAGAGTTAGTGGCGCAAACTATGTAAATTTGACTCGATCATTCATCTTTTAAAGCGCGAAATTTAAATTCCGTTCTATATGACAGGAAAATTCACAGGAGAAAACAAATCGATATTTTATTAAGAAAGCTTTATTTTTATAACTTAGAACCTTCAAGCTGTAACATGTTATCTTCTTTTTTAAGCTGTAGATATCAACTGGTCAGGTTCCAGGGACTTGACTCGGAAAGAGCTCCTGTCCTTCAGGGTGTTCCGCAAGGCTCTTGCCTTGGTCCCCTTCTTTTCATTATTTTTATTAATGATTTTTCTAACTACCTTCAGGTGAAAACCGTTCATTTTGCGGATGACACCACACTGATGGTAAAAAGTGATTCTCTAGAAACTGCCTTAAAACTTGCCGAGGAGGCACATTCCATAGCCCATGCATGGTTTGTCAACAATAGGGTTACTTTAAATGTACACAAGTCAGAAAAACTTATCTTCTCTTTAAAAAGAAAAGAATTTTTTGAAGAAGGATCTTTAAAATTTCTGGGGGTGAAAGTTGACTCCTCTCTACGTTTTAATGATCATACTGAAATGATTGCTAAAAAATTAAGCAGCGGTATTTTTGCACTTCGTGGGCTTAAACGTTGCATTGCAGCAGATTCTTTGAGAACGGCCTATTTTTCATTGTGTCACTGTCATATTACCTATGGTATAATTTTATGGGGTCACACTATCCCAATCTTTGATTTTCCGTTTACAAAGACGCGCTATCAGAATAGTAGTTGGTTTACAATATAGACAAGACTGTAGAGAGGCTTTCAGGAAACTTAATATTCTTACTATTCCGTCGATCTTTATCTATGTGAGTTTGATTTATGTTAAAGCTAATTTTGAAGATTACAAATGCCATAACGTTATTCACGAGCACAATACTCGCCATAATGATAAAATTTGCCTCAACAACAGGCGTCTGAAAGGTACTGATGGCGGCACAGAAAACTTAGGAATAAAACTGTTTAATAAATTGCCTTCGGGTATAACTAAGCTAACATTAAGCTGCTTTAAAAGAACAATTAAGAACTTTTTATGTAATAAAGCTTACTACTCGTACGAAGAATTTTTAAACGATAAAATGTTGAGTGATGACAAGCAAATGTGCTGATGTCCTATGTATCTTTGTGTATTATTTATGTTTTCATTTTTAATGATACTAACACGTATCCTTAGTGTTTTGACTTGTGCAACAAACTTCTGTTTCCTGCCATCAATAAAATTATTATTATTATTAAATCGAAACAAAAAATTGACGTCCGAAATTTGTTAATAATTCCCTAAGTTCCCGCGGAAAAACAGAAATAATTTCTACAAAAATAAAGAAATGAAAACAAAATCCTGTCAAACTCAAAAGTGACTCCGTCTACAGAAATTTCTACATAAACACCAAATTATTCCAGAAAGGAGAAGCATCATTTGTAATGGTTTTGAGAAACTCTTAGGCCCGATTTTACAATCGACGGATAAGCATTATTATTGGTATAACGTGACGTAGGTGTGACATAGACATGGAGGAACATTAAAGGATATTTGGCGAACAGTTATTCCCTTCTTATTCCACGATTGTAAAACTGGGCCTTAGTGAAGAAAAATATCATAATTTTTTTTCAGAAAAATTTATAAAATTCGTTTTTTATTCTGAATAAAGTTTTCATTATGAACAAAATAATGTGATGATGTGATATGATTGTATATTCCAGCCAATCCAATCCACGTTTTATATCCTTAACTTTATTTTATTATAGGCATATTTCTGTCTTATCTTCGCCTTTTTTCAAGCTTCAATGAAACGATCGGTATGTCAAGGGAGGAGGTAATGCCCTCATCTCGTCTCCTTAAGTTTCCGTTTTAAGCTTTGACGGCTTAAGCACATATTTTTAAAAATTAATTACCCGCTCGGATCCAATTAAATTTTGACGAGCTGTGTGCCAAGCGACGATCCGACGACGAGACGTCGGCATCGATGACAAAACGACGCGCTGAAAGGCGCTTTTCGACGCGACACGCCGACGATGATATAGCTCTGACAAACATAGTGGAGGG
Organism: Dorcus parallelipipedus; assembly: GCA_958336345.1. Lineage (NCBI taxonomy): Eukaryota > Metazoa > Arthropoda > Insecta > Coleoptera > Lucanidae > Dorcus > Dorcus parallelipipedus. Next base: position 37,066,696 of record OY284480.1, read on the forward strand.
AAAAAAAAAATTCGCCCGCGCGCACCAAAACCCATAAATCAACGCGGATCCTGCAGAGAACGAATTATTAATGCGTCGGCTTTTTATCAGCGCCGGCAGAAGCTGATTAGCGATTATCGAATCGTTATAATTAACTGCATTTTAATTAATCACCGCCGGCGACTGTAAAAAGGCGTGCGCTTCCGCAACTGATATCACCGTAAGTTCGGTCGTGAAGTTCAGACTCGTCGCATAACGAGTTATTTACTCGATTGGTTATAAAAAGCAAATTACAGTTCGCTCCTGCTCGCCCGCCTGCATACCTCCTAGATGCGTTCTATGGCTTGGCTAAGGCCATGATTCATGCATCAATAGCTGCCAAAAATAGCTCTGATGTATGTATGTAAGTAGTATGATTCTTGTAAGCCCACGGCGTCTATTACGCTGTCGAGCGCAGCAGCTGCGTACTTAACACACTATTATGTTACGCTCATTCTTTTTCGTTTCGTTTCGCAGAAGGCAAAAAAAGTCAACGAAACTTAAAGCCATAATATTATAAAATTATCAATAATATATTGTCATCGGTGACGATTTGGTTATTTGGTTTGGGAATCATTGGAATTACGCATAGAAAAAAGGATTCGATTTGAATTCTATTTAATCCGCTTTTCGTTTGAACTACTTTGAAAAAGTTTATTTAAAGGAAAACCACTACTTACTGTGCTGGAATTCGCTTTCTTTTCATGACATTTAATAGACTTAGGCTTAAGTCATAAAATAGGGAAAATTTTTTCCTGGCTAACTTCTTAACGAGAGAGAGAGAGCGCGACACCTTTTGAGAGTGCGAACCAACGAACAATAAAATGCCATTAAAACGATACAACCAGATGCCGTAACACTCTGGCCATGTTTTATGGGCCTTACAGGGGCAATAAAATATTACTGCCGATGCTGACTTAAATGTATCGCGATAACGCTGCGAGTCATAACCGAGTTTATTGACATTTTCTGCTCGCGCAAAAATTTCAAATCTTTAACGGTCGCACAAATCCAATTACGTCCGTGGACGATGCCGACGTCCAACAGCGAACAACGGTTCCGATGAAGTTACGATCGAAGATCAAGTCGAGGAAATTGCACACAATATTAAAAGATAATCGCGATAACGATATTTCTTTCAATATAAATATCAAGTGAACTTTCCTGTTATATTATTATTAAAGCAGGACTAATGCCTCTCCCAGACATGTGCACAAATTCGCAAACTCACAAATATAGGAGGGTATTCCCATAGGCAAACGCAAATGTTTGAGATCATTTGCAATTTGTCAAAAGCGAGTCAGTTTTACGTGCGCGAGGGTTTGCACATAACTTTGTACAAATGTTTGGGCACATGTGTGGGAGCGCCTTAACGACAATGATTGTCAGACAGCGACACGCATGTCTGATTCTATACTAAAAAGCTTTTAAAACTAAATGTAAGAATAGAGATAAGAAGATAATAAGAAGGAGATTTAAGTGCTAGCGAATAATGGTTTCAATGAAATTACGATCGACGATGAAATCAGAAATTTCAGAGAAAATTAAATGTATAAATAGCATGCGATTTTTTGTTACATTAAAATGATACCAATAAGATTGATTGTCGCACAGCGACACATAAGTACACTGTCCAGAAGATCCTCGAAGAATCCATTGCAATTAAAACCGACATATTTTGAAATTTCTAAATTAGACGATAAAGCTATTAGACTTCTCGATGTTTTATATTTTATTTCAGTTCATTCTTGTTCTCTTTTTTACGTTAATTAGTTCTTTCTTTGCGCTATTTAATTTATTTTATTTACGCACGTTTTAAAATTTTTAAACCCTAATTGTGCGTTTCTCGGAGCATTTCTTTAATTATCCAGGAACATTTGCACAAGCAACCGGGAATAACGGGAGCGGAGCTCGTTTCACGGGGCCGCAATTTTCGGCGCCCCCGGAAAAAAAGGCGTGAATACAAATTTTTCGGATCGATTCCGAAATTGTCGGCCATTAGCATTCATTCGGGGGAGCGCGACGGGATCCTCGCCGATTATCTTAACGATTTTTCCTAGCAGGGCGGCTGACCTTTCTTAAACACCACCGACTAAGCACAATTCAGATCAATCCTATTCTCACCCCATCTATAGCTTTAGGATAGATAACACAGCGATAATTAGGAATCCCAACAACACCTAATTGTTAAGAGTAACAACAACAAAAATAGAGATACGCAAAATTAATTCGAAACGTAAAAAAGAAGAATGTGGTTTCGATTAATTAGTGGAGAAAAGCAGTGCCAAAAATTCATGCATAATTAAAAATGTAAATACTCACCCACCCCTCGTGACATTCATTGAGGAAACGAATCGGGTATTTCACATTGTGCGCTTTGGAAAATCTGAAAGTAAAACGACTTTTACAATAAAGAAATACACAAGCAAATTTGGCCCTAAAAATATATATACAGGGCGTCCCAGAAATGCATATAAGCTTTACGTAAACATATTCAAATTCTGCTACATCGTTATAGTAGGTTTGACTCGTCGCAGTTTTGCCCAACTTTATTAATTTAAGTTGCGAAAAATATATAAGTGGTTTCAATACAATTTCTAACAAACGTTGATTTTGATCAAAAGATGAAATGAGAATCCATGTCGTATTTGCATTAAAATAAATTATTTCATCTGATCGATGCGTTTACTTAAGTGATTGCAAAGTAAGCTCAGAATGAATCGAACTAATTCAATTAAAGATTCGGAATTATGTACGTACTTACATTTTCCGCAAGTATTGTTGCTCGTTTCGTAAGTTTAAAATCCCGCATTCCGCATCCGCACCAAAATCAAATATTACACAGGTACGCGATCCCTTACGTTACTGTCATCCACGGTTACGTGTTTGTTCGGTTTGACGCGCGGGCGTCGGGAAAATATTTATTCGGGGCGCGTTATAAATAATTGACAGCCTGAGCCGGTCGAGCTCTCTGCAAACAAATTGTCAGACATTTACCTAAGCCCTCGAACGTCTCGTTAATAATGCGCGGCTATTTGTATTACCGAGAGCCTTATTTATTTATTTATTGTCGATGGAGAATTATTTCAAGGCGACGTTCCAGATAACGATGGTTTTCCCTACGAACTATGGAATTTTAAGTTGCACGTGCAGGATCGATTCTCAGTATTTTTTTCAGCAATTTCAATTTAGTGAAAATCAAACTCTTGTTTTTCTAAAACGTGCACTTTTTAGAAGACCTAGTCTTTGTAAAAACAAGTAATAATGTGCATCCAGAACCGTACTTAAATATATCATGTATTTGATAGTTTTCGCCTAGTCTTTGTCTTCCTCTTCTCTAATTTTAACCAAATTACCCCAACCACTTTAGTTTCTTTTCTTCTAATGTTTCTCTTACTGGCTGGACTCATAATTTCCTTCTTACATCTTCGTTTTTTCTTTTCTTTATTCTTTTGTCTTCGATGACAACTCGAAAGTATGAATGTATGGGATGATGATAACTCAAAATTATGAAATTTGAAGCAGAGTTGAACTTGAGTTGTACTCGAAAATATTTTAATTGATGTGGTTTTTAAAAAGTTCATGGTTCTGACCTCTGTTAAATTCGAAACTAATTGCACGCGACGACCCAAAAACATAATTTCTGTTCACTTTTGAGTCGCACTTAAATTAAGTTGAGTTGGTAACGAATTGTTGGTTCACCGTCTTGACATCTGTTACCCCTAAATCAATGTAGGTGATGATAGACAGCTCAGAATTATTAAATTTGGAACAGAGTTGAATCTGAGTTGCACTCAAATTATTTTGATTCGCATGTTTTTTGAAAACTTCGTCGTTCTGACTTCTGTTGCCTTCAAACGAAAACGAATTGCAGGCAGCAACGTCCAAAACACAAAATTTCTGTCGACTTTTGAGTTGCACTTAAATTATTAAATTTGAAGCAAAGTTGAACTTGAGTTGCATTCAAATGTACATATTTTAATTTATGTGGTTTGTGAAAAGTTCATGGTTCTGAACTCTGTTGCCTTCAAATGGAAACTAATTGCACGCGACGACCAAAGAACATAATTTCTGTTCACTCTTGAGTCGCATTTAAATTAAGTTAAGTCGGTGACGAATTTTTCATTCGCCGCCTTGACAACTGTTGGCCCCTAAATCAATGTAGGGGATGATGATAACACAAAATTTTTAAATTTGAGGCAGAGTTGAACTTGGGTTGCACTCAAACGCTTGATCTTTGAAAAGTTCAACGTTCTGACCTCTGTTGCCTTCAAATGCAAACGAATTGCACGCGACGACCAAAAAGCAACATTTCTGTTCACTTTTGAGTCGCACTTAAATTAAGTTCAGCTGTTGTCGAATTTCTTATTCGTCATCTTGCCATCTGTTGGCTTTAAGGGAAAGTAGGTAATTGCCCACGAATATTATGAAATCATTAAATTTCTTAGGTAATTTTCTTCTTCATTTCAACAGCTTGCTTGTAGTCTATTATATTGTCTTTTTATATTTGTCAATTCCCGCCCCCACATAATAACACACACTGGCGGGCGGGCATACTTATTGCTTTGTAAATGGACTTTTCCACTCGAAGTTAAAATATAGGTATATGAATTATTCTTCACGAAATCAGCCTGTTTCTTCAGAAGCACTCCTTTTGAACTTGAAATCAAATTTATAGGATTGTAGAAGCAAGAAAATTATTCGTCGTTGGAAATCCCGATTTCATTCTCGACGTGGATTAAAAAATGTCGGTAGTTTAATGGGTCGTGAACCGCTGCCAAATATTAGAAAAGTTAATTTCCAACCGCCCCCCTCCCTCCCAAGAAACCTAGCGGATTTTTTGTTACCTTTTGAGAAAGCGCAAGAGAAAGTAGGCGTAAGAACTTAGCGTTTGCCTTAAAACCTGAGCCTAACTTACACATTTAATGGATTTGGAAACGCTGGCAAAAAATTGGAAATGAGCTAGGCTCACTTCAAAAACCCACCCCCTAAGAAATCCAGGCGAAATCCATTGTTAAACACGAGAGAGAAAGCAGAGGAGAAAGTAGCCGTGAGAATCTGGCGCTTGTCTATAAAATTTCAGTCTAAATTACCTACTAATCTAATTAAGGGTTGACAACGTCGGCCAAGAATAGGAAAAGAGCAAATATACAGGGTTACAACTAATTAAAAGGCCACTATGAATGGGGGGGTCTCATAAACTCGAAGAGATGGTTAAATTACAAAAAAAAGAAATGGCTTTACCTCAACAAATAAACAGAATATTGTTACATCCTGTGCCGTCGATTGTATTTATAAAATTCTCAATTATTCTAGAAGTATCACATCGAACGCCAGATGGTACTAGTGTTACGTCCCGTCTTCGCGATAACGATTTCCTAATCTTTTGTACCTATTTTGGCTTCAGTGATCGCTCTATCTGTTTACAAACTCTAAGGTGCTGGTTTTATTTCGTTTGGAAGTTGTTTCTGGTCTCTTTCCATAACAGTTGGGGACACTGTTAATTTTCTAGAATTCAGAGCGGAAGGGGCGTTTCGCTCGTATTTTTGGGCCACATTTCTGTTGCGTTTTAATAAACATCGTATCACCGTTTATCGTAATTCTTATTTACTTCTCGTCAACATACAGGGTGACCGACAGTTGTACCTTATACAGGCTGCTGGTTTAAACCTGAGGGAATCTCGAGCACTTTCAACAACGTGTGCAGTTCTAGCGGTGTTCACCGTATTACTTGGAACCTATTCGCTGGTGGTGGCGCCCCTTTTTTATATTCAAGTTTAATGATTTCAAGTTTTAAAAACTTCTCCTTTTCTTACTGTTTAAAACTGAAATATTCAAAATGTTTGACACTTAGCAGCCTGATGAAGGTAATTTGGCCCGAAACTAGTAACTAAAAAAAATAAAAATCAACACAGTTAGGAATTTATTATCAATTAAGCATTTTTAATAAATTGATGTTTGATGTTGATACAATACGTTAGAAACAATAAATCAATTTCTAAAAAAAGTTATTTAAAAATTGAAAGCACGTGCTTAACCCTTTTGTTTTGTAACTTATAACGACATCGTTATATAACAACAATCGTTAAGTGAAATATTTTTGACCAATCAGTGCAGGGAAATTTAGTTACAAAATAAAGGGGTAAGTCCTGATTGGTCACTTAACAATTGTCGTTATATAACGATGTCGTTAGGAATTCCAAAATAAAGGGGTAAGTCAAGTGAATGGAAATTGAACTAAAACCGGAAAGGAAAGATGGGGCTTCGCAAGATGTATCTCTTATAGCTTACGAAATTCCCATGGTGGTGCTTAATTAGTATCCAGTGTTGCCAACTTAGGTATCTTCCCCGTAAATTTAGGAGTGAGTTTTTATGGCAGGAGTTTTTTAGGGGGAAATTCTTTTTAGGATTAATTTTGGGAGGAGAAAAAATCGAAATTAAAAAATTGATAATTATCGATAATCCAGTGCGTGATATAATTTTTCTTCTATTAAAAATATTTACTTGTAGCATTTAGATTCCTCTTTAATCATTTTGAAATGTGCAGTTGGTTGCCTATCTTACCGATCTTATCTGAGTATTTGACAGTTGACAGCAGTGTCATGACTTAGACAGTTGTTTGTTATTTCAAAGGATTTGTTTCCAATTCCATTACAACATGACATAAAAGTATGCAGTTCTTTTTTATTTTTTATAACATTATACTTTTTTGTATAAATTTATTTCTCTTTTGGTCTTTACAGTCATTCGTGAGTTTTGAGTTTTATTTCAAAAGAAGTCTGTAAAAAAAGATTTAGTACCAATTTAGGGGGGTTTTCAACTAACATCGAGGGGGAAAATCCATTGAAGAGTTGGCAACCCTACATGTATTTGTAAACGAAATTTGGAGACATTAACACTGAGTTCGAACACAAACCCCAACGTTACATCAACTTGTCTTCAATAGAAACGTCTAGAAGCGCCAGCATTTGTAACTGACGATTTTTAAATAGTATTAAATAATCCAATCAGTTTCTTTTTTTAATAAACAGTTTTCATTTTGTTTTGTTATTCTTACATTCGATAAATGACACAAACGAACGCTTGAAACAATTCTTGATTACTCTTAGAACAATCCGTACGTACACAGTCAGATTTGAAAGTAATGTTTTCCCAATAAAATGATCTTATCCATTCTAATCACCGTAATAAGGAGCCGGCCAAGCAAACATACTGCCTACTGCTTCTGCCTACAGCGGTCAGATTGGGTCGCAATTTATTTTTTTTATTGAGGAGACGTTACTTTTAATTCTGACTGTACATAACTCGATCTAAAATTATGTTTATAGTAATAGTGATTTATTTGTAATGCAGTAAATAGAACACAAAACAACCTGTCGCAGTTCCCCCATCCTTTATCCGATTATATCTCGATAACATAAGGCACATATTATGGGCAATGCCATGAGCTAAGCTATCTACAATTTTCATGATCTCCTTTTTTTATAAATTAGACACAGCACTGTTCCCTTTACTCCTGCGGCATGCGTTCTTGAAACCGCATTCGTCATTTGGTTGTCAATTGGGTTATTATCATCATTTATAGGTTGGATTGTTACAGTCTGACGTTTTCGAGAGGCAAGCATTTTTAATTCTTTAGGAAAAACTGCACATCTCTTTTCAATTTTATTATCTTTACGTGGGGATCGAACCTAGGACCTTCTGGTTACCAGACCAGGTACTCTAACCACTGAACTACTGAGGCGACAACTTTTCGTAGTATGAACTGCTATATAAGCTTAATCCGTGGTACCCTTAGATATTAGATATTTAGATTCTTGCTGTTTGTGTTTGTCGTCATTTAACAAAATCTTCTTACGATCTACTCTTCATTTATTAATAATTTATTTGGGCCGAGAGTCAATGATTTATTTATCTACGCAAATTTCCTCAGCCTTAAAACTGAAATGATTGGATTTAGTGATCCTGTATCGGTTCTAACGAAAGTCGAGTGTATTTATGGAAGCACGGTCTTGAAATATCTTTTATTTATTCAACACTGTCAGGGTTTTATGTAACGAGCAGTATTTTTCAGACGAAATTCTTCCCGAACTGTTGCACATCGCAAACGACGCGTTCCGCTCTCTGTTTCCAAGGCGATTTAATTTTTCGCGAACAATTTTCCACCGGCGGCGGCGGCGGCGGAGGCTCCATTTGAATATCGTTAACGACGGCGATGGGGCCGCACAATTTCCGATCAATACGCAGCCGGTCGCGTAAGCGACCAACAACCAAACGCAGCCGACGAGGAAGTAAGTATTTACACGTAAGTCCGCGGCTTTAATTCCTTATTTGAGCGAAGTCACGACTCGAATAACATCACTTGAAAATAACGAGTTCACCACGACTTCGCTCTCTCTACTTCTTCTTCTTCTTCGGCTCTAATGCGCTGCGGCTGCTGCGATGATGATGATGATTATGATGAAAATGAAGACGACGGCGGCGACGTCGACGGCTCCACGCCAAAGATTGATTATATCGCAGGTTGCTATTTTTAATTCAAGATGAAAGCCAGTAGTATCTACAGAGAATAATTTAGCCGAACGTTTTTGCGAAGATTTAATACCGGAACGAATCTCTTCGGTTCAATCCGAGGAAAAAAATAAATAAAATAGAGGTGAGACGCAAAAGCACGTTCCATTTGAATTCTGCAAGTAAATCCGAACGATATCGGGTTTAATCTGAACCATCTCGTTAACTTGAAATTCCTCCTCATTAATATTATAAAGTATGATAATTCTGAAGAAGAAAGTACTATTTTAGTTCGGCTTAGCGTCATAGAGTGATTGATGGTTTTAATTTGAAAACCAAACTGGATCCGAACTTGAACGAAAGTAATAAAGCTTTCTCTCGGATTGATCAATTGCCTAAATAACTTTAGACATCTTCTTTCTTTGGAACTGCGAACGATTTCTAACTTTTCCAATGTTTATTTATGTCAAATATTTTCCATTGAATAGAGCTGGGGCAACGGTGTTAGTGCGAATCATTTGAAAACCATGATTAGTCAATTTTCTGCTTCTACATTTTTTCACAGTGGCACCAACGGAAATACCACCTTACCCCTCGCCGAGAAAAGCAATGTATAGTCATCGACAATGACAAAGTTAATGCTTAATAGAGACAAGGTCGAATTAGGTACAATATTGCTGTTTCTCGTTCTCAAAGCTCTAAAAAAATCAGTGGATTTTAAATATTCACAGCTGTGCTGTGCTGGGAGTGGAAAAATAAATTCGTTATCGTGTCGAGTGACGTCGCGCTAATTACGCGAAAATCACCTCCGAGAAATTAAGTGTTTATAAAAAAAGCACGAAAATAGAACGCGTCGATTTAACGTCGCCCGCTAAAAAAAAAAATATAAAAGAGCGAATTCGCCTTCGGCCCCGAACAAATAACTGATAACGGCGATTTTTACGGCTCCGGCGATTGATCCTAATTCGTTTTCTAGGCCCGCTTTGATCTCCGAACAGAAATAAACCACGGGCACGGACCCGAAAGAAACCGTTTCCTGCGGAGGAGATACGTTGCAATTGCGCGCGCGAAAAATATTTGTTGGTAATTTGTTGGAGCGGCGGGGGTGAAGAAGTTAATTTAAGGAAATTACATTCGCAAATGCCGCAGCAGACGACGAAACGTCAATATATCCGGGCTTACCTTCCCGCTTTCGTGTGGCAACGTTCCTCCGGTTGTCGTCGTCGTCCCCCCGGAGCTTTCCCGTGGATTAACGGGACTTACTTCGAGCGAAATTAATAACTTAACAAAGACCGCGCATCAACACGAGATCTTTAACGTGCATGGAAATTAGTGAGCCGAATTTCCGAATAATATTCATGAAAGGAGAAAAGTTCGGTTTTTAAATTAGCGGGAAATTAGACTTTCATAACAAGGAATATTAAAGTTCAACTTCCCCCCCACAAAAGTTTCTAATTTATTATTTATTTGGGGCGAACGAAAACGTCAAGGTATAATCATTTCGGGAAAAAAAAAGAAAGCTAAAAACTGACTGAAAGGAAACGAATTATAATGAATAAAAGATGCAAGAAAAAGGTTTTCTTCTCCGTGTCCACCAAGTCTGTGCCGCAGCATACTTTATATTGCTGTTAATGAGAAAGTAAAATAAAATTCTTTATCAATATTCAATTCAAAACTAAAAAAGGAACAGTAAAATAATGCTAAAAAATATTATTGCAATTATCACCACTCTAGTCTAGTCTGGTGACTATCAAAAGCAAATATCGATGATAACAACAAACAGTACCGTTCAAATAAGAGCGTTGAGCATAACTGATTATCATCATTATTTATAATTAATAAAAGTAAATGAACCGTAACGAATAGTTCTTGAATATTCTGAAGACACTATTTGCCTATCCCTGCTTGTTGGATGTTAATGACTTCACAAGATTTCACAAAACCGTATACTACTGTGATTGATTAATCTTTAACAGTTTGTTATTATGTTTTCTCGGAAATGTTTCGCTTTTGATTTTAAATCCCTTTATTGATTAATCGATGCTCAAACACTACGTTCTTTATAATTGCATTAATTTCTTATCTGCATTTTCTCTATTAAATGTTTTTTTTTGTCGGTTGACGGTCACTGAACACGAACGAAACTGCGCTTGTATGCAATAACCAAGTCCATTTTCTCTACCATCCGCATGGCTTAATTGCTTAGAATATAGCTGGATAGGAGGGGGGGGGATGAATGGGGAAAACTAATAGATTTCCACATCGAGGGATTACGAATCGTCCGGACATGAAATAGTGAAAGAAGAGAATGACTGGAACATGTTTAGAGAGCAAGGGAACATTAAAGTAAAAACGAATAGGAAGAAGACCCAGAAAAAGTTTAAAAGAAAAGGACTAAGGACTGTGAAACCCAGAATGGTTGAATTAGACTTTATATCAAAAAAGAGAGCGAAAATAAAACCTAGAAAAAGATAGAAGATGGTGTGAAAGAAGTTCAAAAAAGTATGGAGAGCATTGTGTAAAGCGAGGATAATACACCTGAATCGAGAATAACAAGATCAAATGTTAAGGGAGCAAGTGAACAGAGCCAAAATGTTAATGGAATGAAGATAATATAGCTGGTTCATATGAAAAAAAAAAATATGCACATCAAGAAACTGAACGAATGGGAACGAACAGGAGAAAGACGCAGAAAAACATAACAAGGACGAAGTAACAGGATCCAGAGAACAGAATGTAAGGAGATTAAAACCAACCTTAATTTGTAAAATCAGAGAAGCCATTGGGAGAAGAAAAGGGCACGCGAATAACAACCAACACAAACAAACCTATAAAAATATAAGTTGGATTTTAGTTCAAATGAAAAGAGACTAAACAAATGGAATCAAATAATAGGAAGAAGATTCAGATAGATCACTCAACAGAAATAAGAATAACATGGAAAGAGATTCTGTAAATAGAGGACAGAAAGGAAGACTTAAATAAAGCTTGGGATTATGAAGTCAGAATGTCTACATCATGTTAAAAGAGCAAGAAGGCGTCAAAGTGGAAACCAGAAGGAGAGAAGAAAAGGGAGAAAACCCTTAAAAAATTGAAGATCACGACGAAGAAAATTTAAGGGTTATCAAAAACAGAAAAATGGAGAATGGATTATATATAGAAGCAAAAAGGAGGAATGGACGAAAATTGTTTATTTGCTTAAAATCTAAGTTATTTATGTCATTTCAAGTGACTAAACGAATAGGCACCTACAGAAAGAAGATCTCGACATGGATAGTAGAAAATTTAAACAGAGCAGAACGAAGAAAATTGTTTAAGGGAACAACCACCTTGCGTTATTAAGTCAGAACGGTTGAGTTATGTCAAATAAGCAAGACACCAAAAGCAAGAAAAAAATATGACAGGGAATACAATCTAATAGGAAATCTAAGAGCAAGAAAGACCTAGAATAATGTGGAGTATGAATAAAATTGATCCAGGTGTCCTATTCTCAAACCGTTCGAAAAGATTCGTATGCGAAAATGACGTCAAAATGACGTAGACTCTCGTACAAAACTATACAAGTCGTTCGGAAATTACGTCATTTTGACGTCGAATCTTTTCGAATGGGTTGAGAATAGGACCCCAGTCGTGAAGCGTAAATCTAAAAAGGATTCACTAAATCAAATCGAATGGAAACCGAAAGACAAGAGAACATTTAATGGCTACGTAAGTAAGAGATTGGAGATGATTTAGTAAAAAAAAGGAGAGAATAAAGAAAAATTGTTTATTAGGCTAAAACAGAATCTGTCAATAGAATAAGAGAATAGGAAACAAGTAAGATTGTTGCAGTAAAAGGACTGATAAGACAATGTAAGCACAGGAGAAAAAAGACGAAAGATGACAATATAAGAGAATAAAAAGTAGGATATGAATAAAATATGTACCAGTTACTAGTTGAGAGGCCAAAATAGCTAAATCAAAATGTGAAAAGAATTCAAACGGAACGGAAACCCACAGAAGGAATATAGAATGAAGAACTGGAGAAGATTCTGTAAGAAAAGAATGAAGGGGCAATGGTTTAGGAAGTTAAAATAGAACGGCTGGGAGTATGCCATGCCAGGGAACAAGCGTATGAGAACCAAAAGAATGAAAACTCGGCAGAACTAATAATAATTAAGGTAACGGAAATAACGACAGCGAAAAAATAAAAATAAAACGTTGAGAGAGGAGAGGGGCTGAGAAAATGTAAAAGCATTAAGGATTGTAATAGTAAAAGGATTAATAAGAGAGTTAAGGAGAGGATGATAAAGGACATCTAAGAGAAAGACATCAAAAGATTAAACGAACGAATAACACCAGAAGGAATATTTAGAGAAAAACTGAAAAATTTTTAAAGCTAACAAGTACTAAAACAGAACAGAACAAGGAGGCTAAAACAAGAATTCGTGTCACAAGGGAACAAGCGAATGGAAACCAAAAGAAAGAACTAACGCGCGATCAATATCTTTTCTAATCAATGGAAAAAAATTATGTCTTTGTTTAATTCATTATTTCAAATGCCATTAGAATTATTTTTATTGCATTCCTATCGTTTTGTATAGGAATGCAATATAAATACGTAATTCAAATGGCATATGAAATAATGAACTAATCAAAGACACATGATTTTATTTCCATAGGTCACTTGATTAGAAAAGAAACTGATCACCTGTTATAATTAAGGTAACGGATATAAGAATTAAATTTAAAAAATTGTTGAGAGAGGCTGAGAAAATTTGAAAGGATTAAGGATTGCAACAGTAAAAGGATAGATATGGGAGTGTAAGGAGAAGAGAAAAAACATGGAAGATGACAATCTAAGAGGAAGAAAGACCTAAGAAAAACAAAATATGAGTAAAATCTGATTGAAAGACCAAAGTAGCTGATTCGTGTGGAAAGCATGCAGCATATCAAGGGATTATATTTACAAATGGAAATTAATGGATGGAATTTCAGAAAAAGACGAAAGGACATTTAAAGATTACAAGAGTAACAGAAGAAGAGAAGAGAAGAATCTGAGTCAAGACAACAAACTGGGAACCAACAGAAAAAAAATATTGAAGAACTAGGGTTGTTATAGTCAAATGATTTAGTCAAATGATGATAGGAGGGAGTGTAGAGAGAAGAGAGGAAGCCCAGTCTTTAAGTTTCCTACTTAATACGTTTGCTTAAGTCGGTTTAAATTTGGAGAAGAATGACAGGAAAAAGAAAGTAATTAAAGACAAGCACTGACAAAGTCACTGCTCGAAGGAGCCCAAGCCTTTAAGGTTCCTACTTAATACGTCTGCTTAAGTCAGTTTAAATTTGGAAAAGTAATAAGGGGAAAATGAAAGTATTTAAAGACAAGTATTGACTATGTCATTGATCGTATAAGATTCCTTTGAAATGGACAGGTTTAGCATTGCCAAGTCTTTAAGTTTCTTCCTCTGCTTCAGTCAGTTTAGAGTTGGAGAAGTAACGATGGGAATATGAAAGTAAAAATATAACGAAGGAGTGTTGGACCGCAGAAAGAAAGTTTTTATGATCAAAGAGTAATGGAGGACAAAGTTAACCGTAATAAAAAAAGAAATAGAGAAATGTAAATTTCTCACAAAACTTTTAAATATAATTTATCGTACAGTTGTAAATTCAATTCAAAAGTCGACGTTTCGCTGTATACGTCGAAGGGCATCTTTTGGCTAAGTAAATAATAAATGAATTTTACAGAAATAACGATGGTACTGCTTTTAGGCTGCGTTTAGTTCATGGGCGACGTTGTCGATTTCGTTTAGTTCGTAGTTATTTTACGTTGTCTGACTAATCAGCTGAGCGGTCACGGTGGTCGTGATTTGAGATGCGACCATTGGGCAACCACGGTGGGTATGATTTCCGTTTAGAAAACAGTCCGTCCGAGCTTGTTAAACTTGACGGTTCGTCTATCAACTAAATGCAGCCTAAATTGATAATAATTCCTAAGTTCAAATGAACATTTCTCATGAAAAATTCCATTTCTACCTTTTTTTTAAAAAAAAAGAAAGGATGGGTAGAAGTTACTTGCAATGATCATGTTTTTCAAAAAAAAAGCTTGAAAAATTCAACCAAAGAATGTGTTCAAAACGAATACAATTTTTACGCAGATGTGTCAAAAGCTTGTCAATTCAAAACTGTTAAAAATCAACAACGTCGTTCTTTCATGGCTAGGTAGGTAGATAATTATTGAATCTTCCATGGTATTGCTAAAATCTTGAAGATCGGAAGCAAAATATAACGAGAGACTTGCCCCAAATTTTGAGATTTTGAAAAGCACATAATGTAAAAGCAACTCAACTTTACCGTAAGACATTTGACGGCAACCAAAAAAAAAACATCTTTAAAGAGTGAGTATAAAACATTTTTAACGAACACAAAAAGTAGAAGAAAAAAGAAAAAGCTCGAACTTTATTTCGCTTGTGAAAGTGAATTTATAATTTAATAAACGATGCCAACAACTGTGAAGAGAATAAAGCAGCTTAAAGCCAAACTGATTAATTAAACAGAATATTCCAGCGAATCCATGCAGCAACATAAAAAAATATATAAATAACATAAAATGAAAGGAATTTAAAGTTTAAACTAAAGGGCTCTAAATTAAAGGAGCGCGCTAAATAAAATTTGTAACAAAAAATTCTTCTTTAAACTTAAACAAGGTTAAAGAGAAGTTACAAGTGCTTTGACGGTCGCGCAAGTACATATAGAACTTACAATTGAAGTGAAAATGAGAAAAGTTTCTTGTTTTAATTCGCACCAGAAGCGACGTGTTTTTTTTTAACACATGAGGGCTCATAAAAACTCGCGAAATAAAAAAACTAACGCAAAACTTAAAACAACAATTTTTTCTGCGGGCAAAAATTTATCAATACAAGTGCGAACGGAGAGCCACAGGACATCATCGAAAGCACGGAGCGTAAAATTTTGCAGGAAATTAAAACAATGCGCAATAAAAAAAAAGCCGCATTAAAAACGTGCGGAC
Organism: Dorcus parallelipipedus; assembly: GCA_958336345.1. NCBI lineage: Eukaryota > Metazoa > Arthropoda > Insecta > Coleoptera > Lucanidae > Dorcus > Dorcus parallelipipedus. Next base: position 37,082,234 of record OY284480.1, read on the forward strand.
AAAGAAACGCAGTTTTTTTCTTTCGCCTCGAAAGAATGCGCAAAGCGTCTTTTTCTTTGGCAAATGCGATTAAAACGTTGCTGCTCGAAGGAAAAAATTGAAGAAGAAAAATACAGCGAGATTGTTGAAAAAACAAAAATCAACAAATTCGTCCTTCTATTTATTTATTGCATAACGATCCGCATGATTTCATATAAAGGCCTTTAAACATTTCTAAAACATTTTATATTCAATGAACTCAAATTAACTAAAATTGGGCAAAAAAAAATTGTATGGGTGAAAAACGTAAAGCCAGAACCAACTAGGATCAAAAAATAAAATAATAGTAACCGAAGGGAACTCACCGTTCGCTACATTGGGGAATCCCTCTGTTAGACAACGCAAAAAACCTAATAACAGGATTCAACCCGCAAAAATAACAACGTTAACAAAGCACCTAACAACAAAAACGTCCTTTTTTGTACTAGTCCAGGGAGACGGGGTTTCGCCGGCACCGAAGTTACACACGCAATGGACGCACGCAAACTATTGAAGAAATCTCGGTTTTGTGGGCCAGAAACCGGTTCGTGAACGCTCGTCGGCGCTCGCCGTCTTCCGGGAGTTACGTCAATAATAAATCCGTCTTTTTCTGACATCTACACCCCCACAACAATGGAAATCCATACGGCGCTCGAGCGCCTCTACGTCACGGCCCCCTTTTTTAACTACACGTCACTGTGCTTGCTCGCTCGCTCGTACTTCACGCGCGACACAATCGAATATACCTACAGGATACATAACATAATTATCCATCCATATGCGACTAAGTTTGTTTTCTCCTTTTAATTTTTTGGGGGTCTTTTTCGAACGGTGATGACAAAGACGAATTTTTTTTTAACGTGGCGGAAACAACTCGTCAAGGTTGGACGAAATTCGCGAAACCGGCTGATAAATTCTGGGTAACGTTGTGCAATTCGGCGTAAGTAAATTTGCACGTAAATTGGAAGGTGGGTGTCATCATGCATTTTGCTTTCATTCGCACGCCTGAAGACCCCACATGAGAGAGAAAGAAAAAAATGACGAATTATCGAGCGCGGCGGCGCAGCTGTCGATGAAAACAAGTGAAGACGGTCATTACCGGGCTGACACAGTATTTGATTTGACTGACAAAATATTGTTAAGACTTAATAATAAAACGAGACAGCTAATGAAAAAAAAAACAAAAAACATTTTTTGCCTACAGTTGCACCGCGTTGTAAAAAAAGAAACTGTGAACAAGCCAGCAGCTGCCAAATACTATAAAACAAATGACGATATTTAACTGCCAAAAAAGCTGTTTTAACGACTAACTGTAGTGCCAACTGTCGAAGGCACGAAGGACTGAAAATAATAAATAAGGTCGTAAATTAAACGAATGACATCTATTGATATTGGTTAATAATAGTCAACTGTCAAAATATTTATTTTATTTTCTGACAGGCGCCGAAAGAATAATTTGTCGACAGTTGCACGACAAATACCCCGTGTGACAGAAAAACGAAAATGTCAACAAGCAGCTGCCAAATATAAAGCAAATGACGATCGTTACTACTGCATGTTTAGTTGTCAAAAACCAATAACACAACCACACCATAACAATAGCAATTTATTTCGCGTGTGGTAAAAGAGTATTAATTTTGACAATTCGTAAATTAAACAAATGACGTCAGCAATTATTGACAGTTTTTGACAGTTTACAAAAAAAAAAAGAGTTTGTCGACAGTTGCATGAACTGATTTTAGTTGACAAAAGAATATTATGTCGACAGTTGTACGGAACAAAGTGTGACAGAAATGACGATGGTTACTATTACATATTTAACTGTCAAACAAGCTCTTTTAGAAACCAATAGAGCAATGACCTTAGTAAAAATAAGACTATCGAAATAGGAATAAATAATTTCGCAGTTGATAAAACAATATTAATTTTGACAGTTGGCACGATGAACTGTCGAATAATTTTTTACGTTGAAAATAATAAATAATGTAGTAAATTAAACGAAAATGACATCTGTTAATATTGCCAACTGTCAAAATATTTATTTTATTTTCTAACAGGCGCCGAAAGAATAATTTCTCGTCAGTTGTACGACGAATACCGTGCGACAGAAAAAAAAGAAACTGTCAACAAGCAGCTGCCAAAATATAAAGCAAATGACGATCGTTACTATTAGACATTTAATTGCCAAGAAAGCTGTTTTAAACACTGTTTTAAAAATTAATTTCGCATGTGGTAAAAGAGTATTAATTTTGATAGTTGGCACAATTATCAGTCGAATAACCTTGAACATTGAAAGAAAGAAATATTGAATTTGCATTTATCTAAGTTAAACGAATGACGTCTGTCATTATTGGCTAATCATATCCAACTGTCAAAGTATGTCTTACTTTTAACAATTTACAAAAAAAGAGTCTGACAGTTGCACGAAATAATTTTGATAGTTGACAAAAGAATAACATGTCGACAGTTGCACGAACTAATTTTGACAGTTGACAACAGAATAATATGTCGACAGTTGCACGGAACAAAGTGCGACAGAAAAAAAAATACACCGTGAACAAGTAGCTGCTAAATATAAAACAAATGACGATCGTTACTATTAAATATTTTCCAATATTAACTAACCATACACAACTGTCAAATTATTTATTTTACCTTTGACAGCTTATAATAAAAATATTGTCGACTGTTTGTTGCATGGCATCAATTTTGACAGCTGCACGAACTAATTTTGACAGTTGCAAAAGAATAGCATGTCGACAGTTGCACGAACGAATTTTGACAGTTAACAACAGAATAATATGTCGACAGTTGCGGGGAACAAAGTGTGACAGAAAAAGAAGACACCGTGATCAGGCAGTTGTTAAGTACGTATAAAACAAATGGCGATCGTTAATATTAGATATTTGCCAGTAAGTATTGGCTAAAAATGCCAAATTATCAAAATATTTATTTTCAAGTTGTGTTCACAAATATTGAAGCGTGACGGTGAATGCAACGGAGAAAAATAAAATTAACTTCGTTAGCGGAAAATTCAGCTGTCAAATAATATTTACTTCGAACTGTCAAAAAATATTCAACAGTACTTTCGATATTTGTACGCCCGGATAACAGACAAACCAGAAACAAAAAACCAATCTTCGAACATAAAACACATCATTAGTTATTACTGTTTATTTAACTGTCAAAGTATTTAGTTTCGAGTTTCGTTGTTTTGAAAATGGATAACGTAATTGTACAGACAAATGTAATAAGGAATTTCGCGAATTAATTCCGGAATAATTTTAAATTAAAAAAAGCAACTAGTAGAAAACAAATAAATGACGTACGCCAAAATTGACTTCACTATCAAAATAAAGACATGTTTGAATAGATATACACATAAAAGCATGATAATCGGCGAAGGAAATATTATACTCGCAGCTGATTAGAAAAAGACATTAACTTTGACAGCTAACGAAGCCAACTGTCTAATAATTCAGACGCTGTTAACCGCACTCGATTTAACTGTCAAACTACCTTCCTACTTCTGTCGTCAGTATGAATAAAAGGATCAAAGCAAACGCATTTCGTAAAACAATTTTAAGTTTGACAACTGTCCATATCTGTCAAAGAATTTCGAGGACTATTTTAGGCATTAAAAATAAATAGTGAAGTTGCACATGTCGAATTCTAAAAAAAGAAATGGTGGTATTATAGTTTAATAAAAAGTAAATAAATGACGTCCGCAATTACCGTAGTAGATTTAACTGTCAAACTACTTAGATTTTTTTGAAATATTTCAGCAAGACCAAACGAATGATGGTTACAGAAGTTGAAAAACAAATGACGTCCGCCATTACATAATAGATTTAACTGTCAAACTCTCTAGTTCAGTTCTAAATATCAAGCAAATGAAAGGTCAGACAGATAAAGAAGCAGGATTTTTTACTTTCTTGCAATTTTTTTTTTTAATTTAAACAGAAATAAATTTTATGTGTACTAAAACAATTCTTATTGTCAAAACTAGCAAAAGAGTAAATTTAATTAATTTTGACAGCTAACGTAACTGTCAAGTGTGTAAAATAGGATAAATGTACAACGAAAATTACATTTAATACTAATACTAGTGCAAAGAAACAAAAAGAGAAAGAGAGCGAGAAAGTATTTGAACACTACCCGTTAAAATTGAACTAATCGAAAGATGTCAAACAAATTTAATGAAATGGCAGTTGTTCGTTGATGACGTTGATTTATCACTTTTTCAGTTAGAAGAAATAATAAGAATATAGAAATGAATTATTATTATCGAAACAACAAAGTGTACGTATTAAGTTTGACAACTGACTTGACTATCAATATACAACTTACATACACTGTGCGCAGACACTCACGTTTGTTACTTAACGTATACAAAGAGCAAATATCGAGAGTATATGAATACCATCTGTCATAATTAAACTTGACCGAAAGATGTCAAATAAATCTGATGGGTTGTCAGTTAACTGTCATATTAATTTAACTACTTATAAATACAAATATTGGACATTTTTGATTAAGTTTCATTTTACCTATTTTCAAGCCATAATCATGTTGAACTTCATCATCCTTCACCAATTGAATTTTACGTCTAAAGGCTGGAGAAAAGACGAATTGCATTCTGGGAAATTTTTCCTTTTTACAAAACGTTGGTCCCGGCCCTTAATTAACGACTGCGAACGTTTTCCATTGTCTCCGCGTCTGTTTCCTCTTATTTATTTATCTTTTTGCGACCGAGATATTGGCGGGTACGAATGACCCGATCGTTAAAACAAATGCCGTCGATATTTCACTTTCCGCACGGCCCAGTATGAATGGATGGATACGTTCCTGGAGATTGCACGTACCTCGTAAGATTAACTTCTGCCCGAGATTAATCATTCGTCGGGAAAGGAGAGACGCCGAGGGAGAACCAGAAATCAATACTTTACTGACAGCTCTGTACTTATGTATTAAAATAATACCGCGCGATCAAAAAAAAAAATCGAGCACTTTGAAATTTAAGTTGGAATTGACCTACTTCATTTTCTCTTTTTATTCCGTCACAGATCGCACCGATGTTATTTTATAACATATTTTTGTTTTCTTTTTGAAACCGAAAAAGCTGATATCCGAGACCGGCTCGCTTATACAAACTAATTCAAACGAACGAACGGAGCGGGCAGGCGTCCAGAAAGACGGAAACAGCTGACTACTAGCGGCAGATGCCGTTGCACCTGCACAGCTGAGGGCTCACAAAAACCAATAAACTCCATCGGGATCGTCCAGACCGCAGCAATCGCCGTAATTAAACGCGTGTGGCGGAATAACGCACGGTGTCTTCGCAAAAGCCCCGCTTTCATTGGTCCATTGGCAAACGCAAAAAAAGGCCAACTTTGTAACGAATCTAGAATTCACAGCTCCGAATTTGGTTTAATTAATTTCCTTTTGTTTTGTTAATGTGAAAATACGGGGGGCTTTAGTGAAAGCATGAAAGAGTTGGCACCTTGCGAAGAAAGAAAGAAGTCAAAAGAAGATTTTATTTACATACAGATTGAAGACGTTGCTGAAACCACTATTGGCTTAAGTGAAAGTCTTCAATCTGTATAAACAAACTGACGAAAGAAAAACACGTCTTAACGAAGAATGTAAATAGATAACAAATATAGAACCAGTTGCATAGAAACATTATAGTGCACGCCACTGCTCATGCAATTTTTGAAATGCCTTTTCCTTGAAAAAATAGACCCTCGTCGCGACCTAAATTGTTGCACATAAACTTGAATGAACGTAGAAATATGACTTCTTACTTTGAATCGTAATGTGATATCATATCAGCAAAATACAAGAAACTGTTTATTTACGATAACCGCGCTTCATCATAGACTTAACAGATCGCATATTTACGACATCCGCTGTTAAAGACTTGTCACTTTCAATATTATATGTTTTTAATACGTTAAGTTGTTATGTACAATGCGCTCAATAAATACATAATAAATTTAACGTATCTGCTCTTCAATGTCACGTATGTTAATTTTGTTATATACAGCGTGACTTCAATAGTTGTAGTCCAAAGCATAAATGAGCTAATAAAGTTAATAGTTTCGACAAAGTTGCAGTTTAAAATTGTACCCAAAATCATAGGACGGCACTGGCAGTTTCGTTGAATGAAAACTCGTGCACTCCACGGCCGTATCTAATAAAGTTTTAGTTTTATATCCCAGATTGCGACCTTCAAATCTGTGCGAAAGCTTTTACGATAAGCTATAATTTTGTTTTCCTGTGGCCCTTTAAAATGAAGCGTTCTATATTTTTGGAAGAAACTTATTACCGATTTTATTCTTCGGAACCAGCTGATAACTACGTCACATAATTACGACTTGCGGTTATAGAACGTCGCGTGTATTTCTCAGGCAATTTTAGGGTAAATTCTAATTCATTAACTAATTTCTTTTTAGATATTTTCCCGTAATCTGTGACATGGATTGTCTTAGTGATTTTATTTTGTCGGGTACTATTAAAGTCACCCTGTATATTAGAAGCCTACTTATGTAGTATAAAATATCGAATACGCAGAGATTTTATTTACAAACAAAATGAATAGTAACGCGTTGTCAATAATTAACTTGCACGTAATCTAAATTAACTTATATTTAATAAATATATTAGTTGTCTTTAATAATTACACTTTCTTGTGATGTTCATTAACTCCGGAACTTCAAACATCGTTTTTGCGAAAACGTTAAATTTGTGGATATGTTAATTTCGTTTAGCACGCCGGTATTAATTCGAGAAACATTCTACTTACGTTCAAACAAACGTTTATTCAGCGAATGTCTTCAAAGAAATCTAGATCTAAATATTATGTGATCACAACGTGAAGAATTGCAGCATTTCCAAACGTTTCCACCACCTTCCAAAAATTTTGTATTACCATCGCCAAGTTGAATGCAACTTGTATCGGTTTTATGATCTTGCTATAAAAAATTCTTCAAAGAGACCGGCACTGCGGTGTCTGTGTCTCCTCTCTGTCGCTTTTTTTATAGCAAGACCATAAAACCGGTACCAAACTGGGACGACTATAACATCAATGACTAACAGGTTTTCCATTCAGCGTCATCTCTTCAGATTCGCCGAGACAACCTTTTCCTCTGGAAGTCGCGACGAGAGTGAGAAAGAGATTCAAATTTCTCTGCCCAAACATTCCAATTTTAATTCACATGAAAAATTTCACTATAATAATAAACAATCTATTTTCTAATCAAATCATTTTCCACGGAATGTAATTTAGTCCTTGAAGATCGATACAAGTCATTTTAGGGATTGTCAAAAATTCACCACTTTTTTTTCTTAGTTAGTTAGAAAGTTAACATTTCTTAGAAAGCGTATATTCAGTTAAATTAATATAAATGATATCGAAAAAAAAAGACGCAAAACTAACACCAATGCAAAGAAAAATTGAAACAATACTATAAGTAATATTTAAGATTAAAAAAAATGAAGAAAATTTCGACAATTCTAACATAAACACGCAGAATTAAAGTCGGGCACAGGAACTAACTCTGAGAGGAACTCTCTGGCGGGAACTGATCTTTTTTCTTATCGGACGTCACTACGTGTGATTACGGGATCATCCGAACCAATCAAATTTAAACATATTGTAAGAAACCAGCATTTCGTAAATCATTAAGCTCAGTACATGAGTTAAATTCGATACAACGTCGCCTACGCGACCGCGGAAAAATTCACCCACCTAAAAATTTTTCAAAGGCTTTGCCAACATGAGTCCAGGACTGACCTTTAAAATAAAACTGCAAACGGAGAACAGATTAGGAAAAATTCACCCACCTAAAAATTCAGTGAACAAACGATTTGCTTTTTCAAAGGCTTTGCCATCGCGAATCCAGGACTGACCTTTAAAATAAAACTGCATTTGAAGAATAGCTGCGAACAGTCGCCGAGGTGATTCATCAAAGAAATCGGCTTATGTAAACATAACTAAAAGCGAACGATCCAGGAAAATCACGATGATTCATAGGACAAGTGTTCCATATGCAGGATTTCTTTAATCGGAATTTCCGATCTAAAACCATATAAAAGACGACTGAGTCTTACGATAGATATCACTCAGCTAGTAGTTGTGTGGTCGTATACATCTCTCACTGGGAGATTCCCAGAATCAGAAAGCGAAATTAACATTCACTGAACGTCTTAGTATGTGAACAAAGTCAGAAAATTTGTCCATCTCTCTGTATCCTTTACCATGGTTTGGTGAGAAAACATTAGTTTATTTGCCAGTTAGCTATGTTATTAGAAACTAACAACTGCTTGATTTGATTTACAAAATGCTGTTTCTTCTTGTTATAAGGTTATTTTGAATGTCGTTCTGAAGTAATCTTCAATTCCATTTAAATTTTACATGTGTCTAAATATTGTTTAATAATTGCACTAAATTATTATACGTATTTAATTGTGTTTCTTTCTTAAAGTTGGCTTAATTGTTATTTGATACATCACTTTGGGTTACTGTTTTGATACTGTTTAGAATTTCTTAATTGATTTGTAATTGTTTTTACCTATTTTGAATATATATATTTATATACTCGTACATATACCTCTTCTTTTATTTACGACTAGAATTCATATAAAAGAAAGGATGTACAAAATTTCGACAATTCCGAAGGTAGGTATGTAGTAGTGGCGGGCAAGGGCTAAAATCTCATTCCATATAAAGGGGGCATTGAGAGCAATATCTGGCTAAAACCAAGCTCAAACCAGATACGTATAAACAAAGAAATTGTTACTTGAGTCCTTTATGGTTTGATTAAAATTTTGGTAAGCCAGAGGAGAAGAAGAAGTGGACATTGTTATAGAATTTGGACATACCTTAAATTAATAGAATTTCTCTCTCACTCTCGTCGTGATATCTAGAGCAGCATAGTGTTTTGAGGAGGCTTTGTAAAATTGATAAACTTGAAAATAAAGGATAATTTATTTCCTTTCTTTTATAATTTTTAACCACCACAATTTTTGTCCTGCGCACCACCAGATGGCACGCAATTCTGGAGGTGTAGAATTAACATTCACTGAACGTCTTAGTATGTGAACAAAGTCAGAAAATTTGTCCATCTCTCTGTATCCTTTACCATGGTTTGGTGAGAAAACATTAGTTTATTTGCTAGTTAGCTATGTTATTAGAAACTAACAACTGCTTGATTTGATTTACAAAATGCTGTTTCTTCTTGTTATAAGGTTATTTTGAATGTCGTTCTGAAGTAATCTTCAATTCCATTTAAATTTTACATGTGTCTAAATATTGTTTAATAATTGCACTAAATTATTATACGTATTTAATTGTGTTTCTTTCTTAAAGTTGGCTTAATTGTTATTTGATACATCACTTTGGGTTACTGTTTTGATACTGTTTAGAATTTCTTAATTGATTTGTAATTGTTTTTACCTATTTTGAATATATATATTTATATACTCGTACATATACCTCTTCTTTTATTTACGACTAGAATTCATATAAAAGAAAGGATGTACAAAATTTCGACAATTCCGAAGGTAGGTATGTAGTAGTGGCGGGCAAGGGCTAAAATCTCATTCCATATAAAGGGGGCATTGAGAGCAATATCTGGCTAAAACCAAGCTCAAACCAGATACGTATAAACAAAGAAATTGTTACTTGAGTCCTTTATGGTTTGATTAAAATTTTGGTAAGCCAGAGGAGAAGAAGAAGTGGACATTGTTATAGAATTTGGACATACCTTAAATTAATAGAATTTCTCTCTCACTCTCGTCGTGATATCTAGAGCAGCATAGTGTCTTGAGGAGGCTTTGTAAAATTGATAAACTTGAAAATAAAGGATAATTTATTTCCTTTCTTTTATAATTTTTAACCACCACAATTTTTGTCCTGCGCACCACCAGATGGCACGCAATTCTGGAGGTGTAGAATTAACATTCACTGAACGTCTTAGTATGTGAACAAAGTCAGAAAATTTGTCCATCTCTCTGTATCCTTTACCATGGTTTGGTGAGAAAACATTAGTTTATTTGCCAGTTAGCTATGTTATTAGAAACTAACAACTGCTTGATTTGATTTACAAAATGCTGTTTCTTCTTGTTATAAGGTTATTTTGAATGTCGTTCTGAAGTAATCTTCAATTCCATTTAAATTTTACATGTGTCTAAATATTGTTTAATAATTGCACTAAATTATTATACGTATTTAATTGTGTTTCTTTCTTAAAGTTGGCTTAATTGTTATTTGATACATCACTTTGGGTTACTGTTTTGATACTGTTTAGAATTTCTTAATTGATTTGTAATTGTTTTTACCTATTTTGAATATATATATTTATATACTCGTACATATACCTCTTCTTTTATTTACGACTAGAATTCATATAAAAGAAAGGATGTACAAAATTTCGACAATTCCGAAGGTAGGTATGTAGTAGTGGCGGGCAAGGGCTAAAATCTCATTCCATATAAAGGGGGCATTGAGAGCAATATCTGGCTAAAACCAAGCTCAAACCAGATACGTATAAACAAAGAAATTGTTACTTGAGTCCTTTATGGTTTGATTAAAATTTTGGTAAGCCAGAGGAGAAGAAGAAGTGGACATTGTTATAGAATTTGGACATACCTTAAATTAATAGAATTTCTCTCTCACTCTCGTCGTGATATCTAGAGCAGCATAGTGTTTTGAGGAGGCTTTGTAAAATTGATAAACTTGAAAATAAAGGATAATTTATTTCCTTTCTTTTATAATTTTTAACCACCACAATTTTTGTCCTGCGCACCACCAGATGGCACGCAATTCTGGAGGTGTAGAATTAACATTCACTGAACGTCTTAGTATGTGAACAAAGTCAGAAAATTTGTCCATCTCTCTGTATCCTTTACCATGGTTTGGTGAGAAAACATTAGTTTATTTGCTAGTTAGCTATGTTATTAGAAACTAACAACTGCTTGATTTGATTTACAAAATGCTGTTTCTTCTTGTTATAAGGTTATTTTGAATGTCGTTCTGAAGTAATCTTCAATTCCATTTAAATTTTACATGTGTCTAAATATTGTTTAATAATTGCACTAAATTATTATACGTATTTAATTGTGTTTCTTTCTTAAAGTTGGCTTAATTGTTATTTGATACATCACTTTGGGTTACTGTTTTGATACTGTTTAGAATTTCTTAATTGATTTGTAATTGTTTTTACCTATTTTGAATATATATATTTATATACTCGTACATATACCTCTTCTTTTATTTACGACTAGAATTCATATAAAAGAAAGGATGTACAAAATTTCGACAATTCCGAAGGTAGGTATGTAGTAGTGGCGGGCAAGGGCTAAAATCTCATTCCATATAAAGGGGGCATTGAGAGCAATATCTGGCTAAAACCAAGCTCAAACCAGATACGTATAAACAAAGAAATTGTTACTTGAGTCCTTTATGGTTTGATTAAAATTTTGGTAAGCCAGAGGAGAAGAAGAAGTGGACATTGTTATAGAATTTGGACATACCTTAAATTAATAGAATTTCTCTCTCACTCTCGTCGTGATATCTAGAGCAGCATAGTGTCTTGAGGAGGCTTTGTAAAATTGATAAACTTGAAAATAAAGGATAATTTATTTCCTTTCTTTTATAATTTTTAACCACCACAATTTTTGTCCTGCGCACCACCAGATGGCACGCAATTCTGGAGGTGTAGAATTAACATTCACTGAACGTCTTAGTATGTGAACAAAGTCAGAAAATTTGTCCATCTCTCTGTATCCTTTACCATGGTTTGGTGAGAAAACATTAGTTTATTTGCCAGTTAGCTATGTTATTAGAAACTAACAACTGCTTGATTTGATTTACAAAATGCTGTTTCTTCTTGTTATAAGGTTATTTTGAATGTCGTTCTGAAGTAATCTTCAATTCCATTTAAATTTTACATGTGTCTAAATATTGTTTAATAATTGCACTAAATTATTATACGTATTTAATTGTGTTTCTTTCTTAAAGTTGGCTTAATTGTTATTTGATACATCACTTTGGGTTACTGTTTTGATACTGTTTAGAATTTCTTAATTGATTTGTAATTGTTTTTACCTATTTTGAATATATATATTTATATACTCGTACATATACCTCTTCTTTTATTTACGACTAGAATTCATATAAAAGAAAGGATGTACAAAATTTCGACAATTCCGAAGGTAGGTATGTAGTAGTGGCGGGCAAGGGCTAAAATCTCATTCCATATAAAGGGGGCATTGAGAGCAATATCTGGCTAAAACCAAGCTCAAACCAGATACGTATAAACAAAGAAATTGTTACTTGAGTCCTTTATGGTTTGATTAAAATTTTGGTAAGCCAGAGGAGAAGAAGAAGTGGACATTGTTATAGAATTTGGACATACCTTAAATTAATAGAATTTCTCTCTCACTCTCGTCGTGATATCTAGAGCAGCATAGTGTTTTGAGGAGGCTTTGTAAAATTGATAAACTTGAAAATAAAGGATAATTTATTTCCTTTCTTTTATAATTTTTAACCACCACAATTTTTGTCCTGCGCACCACCAGATGGCACGCAATTCTGGAGGTGTAGAATTAACATTCACTGAACGTCTTAGTATGTGAACAAAGTCAGAAAATTTGTCCATCTCTCTGTATCCTTTACCATGGTTTGGTGAGAAAACATTAGTTTATTTGCTAGTTAGCTATGTTATTAGAAACTAACAACTGCTTGATTTGATTTACAAAATGCTGTTTCTTCTTGTTATAAGGTTATTTTGAATGTCGTTCTGAAGTAATCTTCAATTCCATTTAAATTTTACATGTGTCTAAATATTGTTTAATAATTGCACTAAATTATTATACGTATTTAATTGTGTTTCTTTCTTAAAGTTGGCTTAATTGTTATTTGATACATCACTTTGGGTTACTGTTTTGATACTGTTTAGAATTTCTTAATTGATTTGTAATTGTTTTTACCTATTTTGAATATATATATTTATATACTCGTACATATACCTCTTCTTTTATTTACGACTAGAATTCATATAAAAGAAAGGATGTACAAAATTTCGACAATTCCGAAGGTAGGTATGTAGTAGTGGCGGGCAAGGGCTAAAATCTCATTCCATATAAAGGGGGCATTGAGAGCAATATCTGGCTAAAACCAAGCTCAAACCAGATACGTATAAACAAAGAAATTGTTACTTGAGTCCTTTATGGTTTGATTAAAATTTTGGTAAGCCAGAGGAGAAGAAGAAGTGGACATTGTTATAGAATTTGGACATACCTTAAATTAATAGAATTTCTCTCTCACTCTCGTCGTGATATCTAGAGCAGCATAGTGTCTTGAGGAGGCTTTGTAAAATTGATAAACTTGAAAATAAAGGATAATTTATTTCCTTTCTTTTATAATTTTTAACCACCACAATTTTTGTCCTGCGCACCACCAGATGGCACGCAATTCTGGAGGTGTAGAATTAACATTCACTGAACGTCTTAGTATGTGAACAAAGTCAGAAAATTTGTCCATCTCTCTGTATCCTTTACCATGGTTTGGTGAGAAAACATTAGTTTATTTGCCAGTTAGCTATGTTATTAGAAACTAACAACTGCTTGATTTGATTTACAAAATGCTGTTTCTTCTTGTTATAAGGTTATTTTGAATGTCGTTCTGAAGTAATCTTCAATTCCATTTAAATTTTACATGTGTCTAAATATTGTTTAATAATTGCACTAAATTATTATACGTATTTAATTGTGTTTCTTTCTTAAAGTTGGCTTAATTGTTATTTGATACATCACTTTGGGTTACTGTTTTGATACTGTTTAGAATTTCTTAATTGATTTGTAATTGTTTTTACCTATTTTGAATATATATATTTATATACTCGTACATATACCTCTTCTTTTATTTACGACTAGAATTCATATAAAAGAAAGGATGTACAAAATTTCGACAATTCCGAAGGTAGGTATGTAGTAGTGGCGGGCAAGGGCTAAAATCTCATTCCATATAAAGGGGGCATTGAGAGCAATATCTGGCTAAAACCAAGCTCAAACCAGATACGTATAAACAAAGAAATTGTTACTTGAGTCCTTTATGGTTTGATTAAAATTTTGGTAAGCCAGAGGAGAAGAAGAAGTGGACATTGTTATAGAATTTGGACATACCTTAAATTAATAGAATTTCTCTCTCACTCTCGTCGTGATATCTAGAGCAGCATAGTGTCTTGAGGAGGCTTTGTAAAATTGATAAACTTGAAAATAAAGGATAATTTATTTCCTTTCTTTTATAATTTTTAACCACCACAATTTTTGTCCTGCGCACCACCAGATGGCACGCAATTCTGGAGGTGTAGAATTAACATTCACTGAACGTCTTAGTATGTGAACAAAGTCAGAAAATTTGTCCATCTCTCTGTATCCTTTACCATGGTTTGGTGAGAAAACATTAGTTTATTTGCCAGTTAGCTATGTTATTAGAAACTAACAACTGCTTGATTTGATTTACAAAATGCTGTTTCTTCTTGTTATAAGGTTATTTTGAATGTCGTTCTGAAGTAATCTTCAATTCCATTTAAATTTTACATGTGTCTAAATATTGTTTAATAATTGCACTAAATTATTATACGTATTTAATTGTGTTTCTTTCTTAAAGTTGGCTTAATTGTTATTTGATACATCACTTTGGGTTACTGTTTTGATACTGTTTAGAATTTCTTAATTGATTTGTAATTGTTTTTACCTATTTTGAATATATATATTTATATACTCGTACATATACCTCTTCTTTTATTTACGACTAGAATTCATATAAAAGAAAGGATGTACAAAATTTCGACAATTCCGAAGGTAGGTATGTAGTAGTGGCGGGCAAGGGCTAAAATCTCATTCCATATAAAGGGGGCATTGAGAGCAATATCTGGCTAAAACCAAGCTCAAACCAGATACGTATAAACAAAGAAATTGTTACTTGAGTCCTTTATGGTTTGATTAAAATTTTGGTAAGCCAGAGGAGAAGAAGAAGTGGACATTGTTATAGAATTTGGACATACCTTAAATTAATAGAATTTCTCTCTCACTCTCGTCGTGATATCTAGAGCAGCATAGTGTCTTGAGGAGGCTTTGTAAAATTGATAAATTTGAAAATAAAGGATAATTTATTTCCTTTCTTTTATAATTTTTAACCACCACAATTTTTGTCCTGCGCACCACCAGATGGCACGCAATTCTACACCTCCACTGCTTTTTCCGATACGCCCCCGCAAGTGGAATGCAGGTGTGCCATCCACTTATCGACAAAGCGTTTGCAGATTGGTATGATGTATTTTTGCGAACGACGTTAATCCCGATAAGAGCCACAACTTTCTTAGAATTATTTACGCTGAATACAAGGCTTTTATTGTTTCAAATCGCGGTTTCAATTTATAGTGCAACAGGAACTTGAATCCATTTGTTTACGTTGTGATTCAAAATCGTTGCATCTTAAATTGACATCGCAATATCTTGCAGTTCTTTTTTCTAATTTGAAATAATACATAATTCCCTGTCTCTTACACTATGATCATCTAAAATCCGTTGAAGTCTCATCATTATAATACAACAACGAATACAATCATTACGTTAAAACACTGATGGGAAAGCGCTGAGTGAAGGCCATAATTGAAACGGATACACAGATATTTAATGCAGTTGGTCATGGTGAAGCATTAGCATTAGGAGGCTGTACCTTAGAAAATTTTTATATTTCAGACGAAACGGAAATCTCAGATTGCAGAGATAAAATTCAGAGATGATTTAGATATGTGTCGAGTATAAAGTTACGCGGGAAAAAACTTGACTTTTATCGCAACTGCCGCCGGCAGAAATCGATGAATCAGGAAGTCAGTACTGATGAGAAAGCGCTGAGTGAAGGACATAATTGAAACGGATGTTTGACGCAGTTGGTCATGGTGAAGTGTTAGCTATCGAAGGATTTGGCACACCCCGTAATAGTGTCCTGAGTTATAAATGTCACTTCCTTTTGTATGTGTATGTGTGTGTTCAATTTGTTATATTGTCATGCAATAGAACGGATGAGTTTATTTAGTATCGAATGCATGAGGAAAATTTACATTAGAGTTGGTGTTTTTTTCGTGAGCCCCATTCACAGGCAGGCAGGGTCACATCCGGATCGATTTCGCAAACACTTTTAATGAGGTTCCGCGTTAACGCTCCTGTATATGTGGCGCGGCGATGGATCGATGCCCGGCGTCGTTCGTCTTTGTGATTTCGACGCGTATTTTCTGTCATCCTGTGCGGATCGAAATCGGCCCGGCTTCGGCCAATTTCCGCCCATTAGTGTTAATAATGGCGGTCGATTTTTGCCACTGAGTACTCGCCTTTTCGTGCCGGCAATTTGTTAGATTTGTCGACGTCGTCGTCGACAGCGGCGGCTCAGGCTTTTATTGCGAGTTAATTGCCAGGCGCTTTGTCAAAAGCGCCGGCCAACCCCCTTTCGACGTCCGCTTTTTTCCGTTTCCGACGGCGTATTTGCAAAACATCTGAAAGTTTAATTGGCCGTTTAAGGGCTGTTGTTATTTCGGGAATTGCGTTCAAATCGTTCCACGAAATTCTGTCGACAGGTTTAAAAATGTAAAAGAATTTAAACGAAATCAACGCCATCTAGTGAATATGCCAGGGCAATACTTTATTTTCAATAATTTAAAATACATTTTTTTGACATTTCCTTTTACTTAACCAATAGATAAGTAACAAGTTACATATTTTTCTGTATTTCATAATCGATTCGTATTTTCGGTGAGGAATTGCGTGAGCGCCACCTCAAGGATATTAATCCAATTAGAGATTTCCTGGTTGCACCATGCTGATGAGAACCAATAAAGCTCGTATTAAAAATCGAATAAAAATCTATCTGCAAACTCCGCTAGTTGAGCTAAAAGAAACTCAAATGCAAAAGTCTTTAGTATAATGTCAAGCAGTTGAATTCAATTTCAATTTGATTAATTTGATTTGAACCAAGTTTCAAGCTTATAAACAGCGGAATAGTTAAAAAAATTAATTCAAGTTCAACTCAATTGAAAGTCCAAAGATTTTAGCCCAATTTCAACGCCGTGAAGTAGTTGACAAGCTAAGGAGCTTCGCTGAGCTCAATTTTACTTGAGTTTTGGAGGTTTTAGCCAGGTTTCAAGATCGAAAGCAGTGGAGAAGCTGAGAAAATAGATGAAGTTCAATTAAACCGGCGATACAAAAATCTTAGCTCAACGCCGTGAAGAGTTAACAAGCTCAGAAGCTCCGCTGAGATCAATTAAAATTGAATTCCAAAGGTTCTAGTCAAGTTTCAAGCTTAGAAGCGGTGGAGAAGATTGATTGAAGAAAAAACAAACTGAAAATCCAAGTTCAAGGTCGTGTAGAAGTTATATTAAGTCAGCAGCTTAATTAAATATGAGTTTCAAAGATTTGAGCCCAGTTTCAAGCTCAGAAACAGCGGAAAACGTAAGACAGTCAGTTGAACTAATGAAACTCAAATTTCTAAGAGTTCAGATCAATTTCAAGATAGGAAAGCAGTCGACAAGCTCAGAAGTTTCGTTGAGCTGCTCAATTAAATTTGAGTTGTTTTAAAGGTTTTAGTCAGGTTTCCAGTTTAGAAGCAGTGGCGAAGCTGAGAATCGAATTCCCAGGGGTTTAACTCAATTCAGAGGCTCCAAGGCAGTTGATAAACTCAGAAGTGCAATTAAATTTAAATTCCAAAAATTTAGTCCAGTTTCAAGCTTCACTGAGTTCAATTAAATTTGAATTCTGAAGATATGAGCCAGTTTCAGGCTTAGAAACAGAAAATCCATGGGTTTTAGCTCAGTTCAAGGCCGTGAAGGAGTTGACACACTTAGAAGCTTTACTGAGCCCAACTAAATATAGATTCAAAAGTGTCCAGCCAAATTTCAAGCTCAAGCAATGGAGAAGCGAGTTCAGTCAAAAGAGTTTAGCTCAATTTCGAGAGGGCAAAGCAGTTGATAAGATCAGGAGCTACGCTGAGCCCAATTATATTCAAATTTCGAACGTTTCTACGAAGTTTCAAGTTTAGAAATCCATAGACCATAGCGCAGTTTAGAGACTGTTAAGTAGTTAACAAGTTCAGGAACTTCACTGAGCTCAATTAAATTCAAATTTCAAAATATTTAATCAAGTTTAGAAGCGGTGGAGAAGCTAAGAAGCTTAATTGAGTTCATAATGAAACTCAAAGTCCAAAGACTGTGGCCCTGTTTCGAGACTGTAAAGTAGTTAACAAGCTCAGAAGCTTTACTGGGATCAATTAAGTTCAAATTCCAAAATATTTCACCAAGTTTAGAAGTATAATGCAATTCATATTCATATTCTAAAGATTAGATTCAAATTTCAAAATATTTTAGAGAAGTTTCAAATTTATAATCTAAAGAGCTTAATTGAGTTTAATGCATCTCAGATTCTAAAGGCCGTAGTCCACTTTTTGGACTGTAAAGTCTCAGGAGCTTCACCGAGTTCAATTAAGTTTACTTTTCAAGATCAGGAGATTAACTGAGTCGGATTAAACTCAAAAATTCGGAAGGATTTAGCCAAGTTGCATTAAAACTTAAATTCTAAAGTTTTTAGGCTGTAAAGTCTCAGAGCTTCACTGAGCTCAATTAAGCTTACTTCTACTTTACTTTAGGAGATTAACTGAGCTGGATTGAACTTAAAAATTCTAAAGGATTTAGCCAGGTTTTAAGTCACCGGGACGTTAAGAAGTTTAGTTGAGCTAACTGACCAACTCAGAAATTGACTGAGCCCAATTAGATCTAAATTCCAAACGTTTTAGCCAAGTATTAAGAGTGTAAAGTAATTAGTAAACTTAAAAGCAGAGTTTTGAGCTCTATTAAATTCAAATTCCACAATATTTTAAAGTTCTAAGTTTAGAAGCAGTGAAGAAGCTGAGAAGTTTTATTGTTTTTAATGCAACTCCAAAGGTTGGGACACTAACAAGCTCAGAAGCTTCACTGAGCTCAATTAAATTTAAATTCCGAAATATTTTAGAGAAGTTCCACTTTTAGAAGCAGTAGAGAAGCTAAATTGTGTTTAATGCAACTCAAGTTCTAGAGACTACAGCCCAGTTTTTAGACTGTAAAGTCTCAGAAGCTTCACTGACCTCAATTAAGCTTACTTTTCAAGCTTAGGAGATTAACTGAGATTGATTAACCTAAAAAATTCCAAAGTATTTAGCCAAATCTTTAGGAACTCAAAAATTGACTGAGCGAAACAATATTGTCGAAACAATATCTGCAATAATTCAAGTGCACTGACGTCATCCGAACGCCAAAGTAATTTACCCAGAAGGATTTTCAATTAAGATTATGTTAATGGCGGAGATAACTCGCGACTCGCAAACGTTTCTTGTGCGGAGTGCGGCGGCGACCGGCCAACTCCTCAAAATCAAAAATTTGGCCGCGCCCGCACAGACGTGTACTGTACGTATAAATAGAGCGAAGAACTCCGGTATGTAACAATAACTCGTGAGATTATAATTTACGGCCGGAACGATGGCGTCGTTTACTCTCGCAATGCCGACTAGGAATTTCATTTCACGGATTACGCGGCTGAGTACGCCGTTAAGTTTATTAAAATGTAAGCGAAGTTTGAATGTGCAATTCGTTCTGTGTTGCCTCGGCGCAGTCCGGAGATGTCAAAACAATAAAGCAATCCCTTCGTTTTTTCATATTCAACGATATTTAGGTCGAGAACAATCTTTTAACTGTTAACTTTAAAACCACCCTTGGACCTTTTGGCATTTTCACCGTACAACTTTATTTACAAATTGTTAAAACATGGGAAACAAATTACAAACGTACATTAACGGAAAGAAAAAAAAACGAGGAAAAAAAATGGAAACAATCAAAAACAGAAAAGGAATGAAAAATGACCGTCGAGAAACTCAATCCAAAAAAATACAGAAACAAAAACAAAAATATTACGAAGGGAGAAGAAACAGAAAAGAAATTTCAAATCAAAAAGCAGAAAAAATTATGAATGACCCCATCGAAATGAAAATAAAAAAAAATGAAAATCTCCGAAGAAACTAACAAAAACAGTTTGAATTTCCCGCCTGTATTATTGTAATAATTCAAAAAATTATTCACAGATGGCGCCACTGCAAGTTAAACGATTAATTAATTCAAACAAAATAAATGAGAAAATATTTACAACAAAAAAAAAACGAACAGTTTTAGGCCGCGACATCTTGCGGCCAATTTTATAAATTATTAACAAAAACAAACCAACAGTTTAGTAGGTCACGACATCTTGCGGCCAATTTTGGCAACAGATTACTAATAAGGAAATGACTTTAAAATCATGTTTGAATTTCCCGCCTGTAACTGAAAGAAATATTGACATATGGCGCCACTGCAAGTTAAACGATTAAATTCAAACAAAATAAAAACTGAAAAATATTTATAAATTGTTAACAAAAACAAACCAACAGCTTAGTAGGTCACGACGTCTTGCTTTCGATTTTTGCAACAAATTTCTTAAAAAATTGATTTCTTTAATTCGTATTCGAATTTCCCGCCTCTAACTCATGGAAATATTAATAGATGGCGCCACTGCAAGTTAAACGAAAGATTAATTCAAACAAAATAAAAGATGAGAAAATTAGAAATTGTTAAACAAAAGAAAACAAAACGAACACTTCAAGTCGCGACATCTTGCGGCCAAGTGAATGACTATTTCAAACAAAAGACGAGAAAAAGTTTATGAATTGCAGAAAATTGAATTGAAGAAAAACAAGAATTTCTCGCCTACATTATTTAACATAAACATCTATAATTTGTTAACAAAAACGAATCTAGTATGAATTTCCCGTCTATATTATTGCAATAATTCAAATAAATATCCACAGATGGCGCCACCGCAAGTTAATTCAAATATTAATTTAGAAAATCGTTTTTTTTAGAAATTTATTGCAAATCGGTTTTGAGTGCAATGTCATTTCTCACACAATTTTAGGTAGAAAATCGACCGCAAGATGTCGCAACTTAAACTGTTTTTCTTTTTTTGTTAACAATTTGTACATACATATTTTCTCTTCTGAATTTCTCGATTGTATCATTACGGTAACTCAGAGAAATATTAACAGATGGCGCCACTGCAAGTGAAGTGAATGATTATTTTAAACAAAAGATGAGAAAATATTTATGAACTGTCAAAAAAAAAATTTTTAAAATAATATTTGAATATCCCGCTTGCATTACTGCACTAACTCGGAGAAATATTAACAGACGGCGTCACTACAGGTGACCTTGAAATATACTAAAAATTCTTTTTTGTGAGGAGTTTCAATAAACGCACAAAAATTTTGAAAAACACGAATCTACCGCCATCTACCGCTTTTTTACGTGAAGTTCAACCGCCTCATAACTCCGAAAGGAAAACAAATGACGATCGCAAATTTGACGAAAGACCAAAAAAAGACAGAAAAACAAATGAAAATCATAATGTTTGTGGAAAAAAAGAAAACATTTTCGAAAATATGAATGAATGAACCTTTCTAACAATAATAGCAACAAGAAAAAAAAGAAATTTCATAAACTCTCAGGTATACTTGAGGACGAATTTCAAATTCGGAAATAGTCGATAAACAAATTCAAACTTAAAACAGTTCATAAACAAAATCATTATTATTACTTGTATTATCGTTAAACGTCAAATCGGGATGATAGGATTTTTCCTCTAATAGCGTATTGACCGCTTTAGTGCGCACTCAGAGTATCTTCATCTCGTGTTATTACACGAGGTTAAAAGAAGATGCAAATACACTGAGTGCAACCGGGGCACGTGAATCGAAAACGCTATAAGAAAATACGAAGTCTATATCTATTTCCAATTTTTTTTTGACCCTTGTAACTTTATTGCGCTTTTCTAAATAAGACACTTTATTGTTTCCTCGTGCTCTCACATGCAGAGTTTTGGCCAATGTTGCAGGCACCCCGAGGCGTATCTTTTTCTAAAATTATATTTATGTAAGACTTCATTTCTTTCACTTCCATTTTGTGTTGTAAGGACCCGAAAATGATTCATTTCGACAAAAGCCGTAAAAATTTAGTTCCCACGTATCAAATGAAACAAAGGAGGCTCCAAACGAAACGGAAATCTCACGTTTCAGAGATGAAATTCCGACGTGATTTAGAAATGTGTCGAGTATAGAGTTACGCGCGAAAAAACTTCGCTCTTATCGCAACTGACGTCGGCAGGAACCGCTGAATCAGCAAGTGAGTGCTTTTCTTGCCGAAATGGAAAAGAGAGCAGTTTATAACTTGCATAAGTGGCACGGGGAAATTAAAAAACAAAAACTACATCTTTCTGCCATCTGGCGGCAGCTACCCCTCGATTAGAAGCTTTGCGCGGGACATAAGTATTTAAATTTAATTGGCTCACGTGACGCTTGCCATCTCTCCCAAAATTGATACGGAAGGTTTTAAAAGCCGTCCTTCTCTCTTCGAATTATTATTTATTTATATTAATAATATTTATCATTATTGAATTTATGTCATTTTATTTACATATTGTCTAAAAGTGCAGTATTTTATTGAAATGCAAAGTAGAATTAGAACCCCTTTAATTTAAAAAGTAGGAGAGAGAGAAGAAGAGGAGGGACAATCAACAATCCCGAAGTTACAAAGTAATGGTTTGGTAAGAAAGGGCCAAAATTCATACCATGTACGATGCGCGCTGAGGGCGGTATCTTCAGACTAATTCCAGACACGCTCAAACAAAGGTACTGCGACTTGCGTCTCTTTTAGTTTGCCAAAATTTTGGGTAAGAAAAGTGACAATTGTAGTAAAGATCTTCAAAGTTTTGTCCGAAGTCAGAAATTTTAGAATTTCTATCTTGTGAACTTCCCTTTTTGATCACTTTCTTTTTACAACCCCTTCCCGTAGCGCCCTTACGGTTTTGTTTTATAACAAAAAACTAAAAGTTCAAAATTGCAATCAACTCTTTCTGGGTACTCATGAAATTAAAACGAAATATAGCCTTATACAGAGAGTAACAACAATAATTCAAGGTCACGTGGTCTACTTTCTTTCCTTCGTACGTTATCTTATACGTACAAGGATGAATCGGAAATAAACGTTTGCTTCGTGCGACTTCAAAACAAAGTATGTATATCATAAAAGGTATTGAAAGAGTGGACTAATCCAAGATACTTTATAATACTGTGTTAATACTTCAAAAATGACAAAGTAGGTAACATAAGAAAAACGTGACCATTTAGCTTTAGTTCTAGGAATTCGGGCGAGACTCATGTAACTTGCGTTTTCTTGCATTTAACACTACAATAATGATGAATTCACAAAAATGATGAAACTAGAGAGTATCGATCATCATTAACAAAAAAAAATGATACAACAGAGGATCAGAAGTAGGTACTTGGAGAACACCAATTCTTATGTTTAACTGAATTTTACTTATCCAAATTTTAATCTTTTAATCTTGAAATGCTCATGAGGTGGCACTGAGTGAAAGAGCTGATTCTTCTACTTTTTATCTTATTTTGGCAACTTTCTTCTGTACACCTTTTCTAGAATAACACGAGAACTGTTTCCCTCGATCTAGATGTGTTATCCCTTTTACTTTCTCTTTCTGAATTCCTTCTTCTCCTTCTTTTTTTGGTTGAATCTCAACTTGATACTGTTCTTTTCGTCTGATCTTGGAAACTTTCTTCGTCAGTTCTTCTTTTAGAACCTTAGCTTTCATTCTGTCCTTGTTATCCCTTTTAACGAAGCTATTTTCTTTTTTTCTTTCTTATTGATTTTCGATCATTATCTTTGGTGGTTTTCTTACCATCAAGCTCCAAAACCCTTTTTAGCTAGAATTCGTCTTTCATCCTTGTGTTGTTTTCCATTTTAGTGACGTGGTCTTCAATAGTTTTTAAATTTTTTCCTTTTTATTTTTTTTTCTTTTTTAAAATTGATTTTCGATTTTTTGGTCGTTCTCTTTTTATCATGCTTCGAAAACTTTTTAATTTTTATCCTTTCTTTAGTGATACGGTCCTCGGGTCCTCCTTCTACTTTTCCTTCCTCTTTTGTCGTCCTCTTATGCTCTCGAAATCTTTTAGCTAGAATTCGTCCTTTATTCTTGTGGTGCTATCTCTTTCAGTGAAAAGTCTTCAAATATTCTCTAGTCTCTTTTCTTTTTTCTTCCTTTGGTCGTCCTTTTATATCATTCCTCGAAAGTCCTTTAGTTAGAATTAGTTTTTCTTTCTAGTGACTTTATCCCTTTCACTGTTACGGCCCTCAAATATAGATTCCCTACATTTATTCCACAATTTCTTTCTCCCTTTTTATTTAATTTTCGATTTTCATTGTCGTTCTTCCTTTTTCCATCATCTTTTAGCCGAAACTCATATTTAATTCGCGTATATGTTACTCCCTCAAATATTCTCTGAATTTCCTTTCTCTTTTTTTATTTGATTTTCGACCTTTACGGTTGGTTTTCCTCCTCATGGTGTTATGCCTTTTGCTTGAAATACTCCTTAATTTGCTTTCGCCTTTACTTTCTCCTTTTTTTATTTGGTTCTCGATCTTTCTCCTTGGCCTTCATCTTTATTCGTGCTTTTATTCTTGCCTTACATTCCTCGCGCGTTTTCTTGCTTCTTTTCTTTGAGTCTTCAGTCTGTGCCTATTTTTGATTGTTCTTTTTCATTTTTAGACACCTTCAGGCGAATGAGAGGGACATTTTTAGAATTCGTTCTACTTATTACGAAAAGAAAAACTTACAAGATTATCTAATTAAGAATACCTTACCTGAGAAAGAGAAAATGAAAGCAGAGAGGAAAGGTGACATTAAGATACAGTACTGGTGTTAATAACGTCTAATTTTTTTTGTGCATACCATTTAAACGTAAACAGCAAGCTTGCTTTTGAACTTGAAAAATTAAACTAAAACGCCCGAACAGATAAGTTAATAAAGCAACGATCGACTTACATAACATCGGAGCGCTTAATCACGATTAATTAGGAGAATTACGACGGTGCCGCCGGGGGGGGGGGGGGGGGGCAACCGAACGACGATAATCATTCTTCAAATTGCTTACATAAGACAATCAATTTGGAATTATTTTTAATTGCTCCTCGCCCGGGAGCGGCCGCCGATTAAGATGATAAAAATCTACAGGGGAATTAAAAACTTCCGACTTTTTTTCTTTTTATTAATTGACTCGTCTGCTAAATATTTTCCGTGTGAACTGAAAAATATTCATACCATTAGATAAGATATAATAATTTATTTATGCATAGCTTTTCATTATTCTTTGCGCGTCACTTCTAGCGTGATATGAGTTTCCTTCGTGCGTCAACAAATTATTGCAATAATTTTTTTTTCCCGAACTGATAAACTATTATTTACTAGCTTGCGGCACTGATCCAGATAATCTATCACACCCGAGGGGCTAGCTACATTTTTTAGTTCCAATACGATCAAAGTCGTAGGAACTTTCTAGATATACAAATAGCATAAGTTCTTTTCCGTGCAATAAATTAAAAGCTGTTAGGCCCACGAGAAAATTCAACGAATGGATAAGTTGCTAACTAATGGAAGATCACAAATACTAACCATTCGGTTGAAGATAAGAATTCGGTGTTCCCCAAGGATCTACTTTGGGCCCTGTTTTCTTTACTCTTTTTATTAACACTTGGGGATCGAATTTTTATATTTTAGGTCTCACGTTGTCCGGAGAGTATCACTGATTTCAGATTTGGTACATCACAGTCTTAAATGACAAAAAAATTTTGTATTGTAGCTCGCATGCGCCAGTAACATTCCTACGAGTGATAGACAAAAGAATTTTGTCAAATACTCTCTCTACGTTCTGTATTGCTAAATGCAAGTAAGACTGAAGTGGACAACGTAGAACGTATTTCAGTAAACATTAAAATCTGAGTCCCCTAAGGATATATTTTGGGTCCTTTCCAGTTTATTCTTCCTGACTGCCAACGTTCACCATCGATAAAGACGATACCAGTTTTAATTTATGCAAGTGCCAGACAAGAACACTTTGTTAAAATCATAAAACTCAACAGTACAAAAGCACTGTTAAACAGAAATAAGTTTGAAGGGATGCCGGTAACAAGTTCTCCAAGGATCTACTTTGGGTCCTCTGTAGTTTATTCTTTCTAATGATGGTCTACCCTCACCGTTGATGAAGACCATATCAGTTTCAATTTCTGCAAGTGACAGACAATTCATTGCCAAGACACTTAATGCTTTATGTGAAATTATGGTGTAAGACTGAAGTGATGGCGCTGACAACGAAAAACGTAACTCAGTTAAACGTAAGAACTGGAGTTCCCTGAGGTTCTATTTTGGGTCCTCTGCTTCTAATCTTTTCATTAATGATCGTCCTGACTGTTATCCTTCGTTGTCGTTGAAGGCGAGATACCAATATCATCGCTTCTGCGAGTAACAGACAAGAAGTCATTGCGAAAACACTTAATACTTTACAATGAAGTGAAAGATGGTTCTGAAATGTCAAATACAAAGATGGGGCTGGCATACGTACGACCACCATAGAAGAAACATATAGAGCAGGATGAAAGACGAGTTCTAGCATCTCTAGACGTCTCTGCTAAAAGTGGTCCGTGTGTGTGTTTGGACACTAGAAGGATACAAGATGGATTTTTGTGATTGACGACGTAACAAGAAGCTCAGAGATGTATGGAAAGGCTTCGTCTGACACTGCAAGCAATCTCTAAAGCAATTGATAAGAAGTAAGTACACTGAAGTTTAACTATAATTTTTTAAAGGAGGTACGAGGGAAACTAGAATCGTTTTTGAAATCATAAATATATTTAAATAATATACCAAGAACACTTCACCTCGGTTTATGGCAATAAACTGGTGGTTAAAGTTAACTTGCGTTAAATGTGCCATCCAATAGATGTGAAATTTTCATTTCAGCAATGAGTTTGCCGACGTACAATATTGTTGTCATCTGGAGGTTCGATTTAGGAAATATCAGAGCTTTCGGTCACCAGAAAAGTTTGTATTCGTAAAAACCGCTCGAAGGTCGAGTGCCATCCGGCAATCTTTCTCTGTTTATAAATAGAATCAGCTGTTTTTAATTAGAAGCGCACCAGTAGCAGCATCTGTATCGCTGAAAATATTCGTCGACGCTTCGTCTTCGCGTAATGAAACCAATCCCATAAATTTCCCAGTAGCCGTCATGCGTGTCGAATTGTGCAATCCGCTTTGCGACAATAATGCCCATTCGCTGTGCTCACTTACGGATGACTCATTTTTTAGTCATTATTTAAGTCATATCTAGATATACCGCGTGTTCTACGTAGTTGAAAGAGAGACGCACGATGAGTACGTTTCGGAGAGGTAGAGGTGCTTCTAATTCCGAAAATGTCCGAGTTAATTAAAAACAATGACGGTTAATGTGCATGAAGGACGACACGCAAGTGTACGTACGAGGCAACGCAACCGATAGTGTTTTACCTTGTTAAATTAACTATACATATTCTATTATGACATACAGGATGGGGTAAATCTATTTGTAGAGTGGAAAAAAGAGGTACTTCTAGAATGTGCTTACTTCAGACGAATTATGCAATTTCCTTTTCTGTCTTCAAAACGAATGAAAATGACACTCATTTACGTGTTGCTGAATTAATCTAGGTGATTAATGTTTCCAGGATAATTTCACATAATTGACCCCCAAGTATTTGGGTCTTTGTCGTTACGAGTATTTACCAACATACATCATATTTTATTTCATTTACGTTCACGGCGTAGCTTAAGGCTGTTTAACTTATAAAAATAGAACATGTTCTATTTTATAACTCATAACAAATAAGTTACATGTCAAACAGCCTCTATCACTTAATAATGTTGGCTTAAAAAAAGAGATATTTTGAGTTCGGTTCTGTTCGGTTCTCACTTCAACAATTTGAAAAGTTGCAGGCCCCTCCATTCATGTGCGTACTTATTAATTAATAAAGTTTTGGGCGTTGCAATTATATCCGTTGATATAATCCAATTCGTCGAATTTTCACCGCTTAATAAATTCAAGGGCCGTAATTTTAAAAGCACCTGTTGCCCACATGTGGCAATAAGACCAGGGGCGGCCCAGATCGTGCATCAAATGCTAAACTA
Organism: Dorcus parallelipipedus; assembly: GCA_958336345.1. NCBI lineage: Eukaryota > Metazoa > Arthropoda > Insecta > Coleoptera > Lucanidae > Dorcus > Dorcus parallelipipedus. The sequence continues at coordinate 37,110,434 of OY284480.1, forward strand.
ACGGCGGGTTTTTTCCAGTCCTCCCATTGTTTCAGAAATAAACGCCGGATGCAACACAGCCGAAATCGTTCCAAACCTAAGCAAGCGAATCGCAAACGAATCGAAACGAAACCGCACGTCAATCGGGGGGGTTGGTTTTAATCGGCGAAAATCGGACGCAAACAGCCACCCACTTCTTTGGCGGCACGCGCGATCCTCTGCCGTTAATTAGATTAGCATCATATCTCAGGCCGAGCAGATGAAACTAACGTGATTTGGGAAAGATGATTGTGTTAAAACTGTTCCGGTTAAGGGAGGGGGGGGGGATAATTTATGCGTGCGGGTTCTCTCGTCTGACGTTAAAGGATGTAACGCTCCTGTTTAATGAATACTGCTTTCTATCTGTTAGATTGCTTCTTCGGCTGAGCAAAAATTCGCTCAGACGAACAAAATTATCAAATCCAAATCTAACAAGTAAATATGATGTTTACTATAGCCATTGCACAGTCATTCAGCCACTAAACCGGATCTAGTTATCGATTAACTTGTTTTTGACCTCGGTCCGTGTGACTCGTCTTGACTACGGTCTAATTATGTACGTAAGTTCAAAACCAGACTCTTATTGGTCTATTTACAAATTGATTTATTTTCGAACTCGGTCCGTGTGACTCGTTTTGACTACTATTTCAAAACCGGGTTCTTATTGGTCTAGTTACCGATTTATTTCATTCCGACCTCGGTCCGTGTACTGAGAAAAACTCGTTCATTGGCTCATAAAACCGTGTTGCTTCATTTAGACCTCGGCTGGAATTAGAGCTTGGCAATTCACTTGAAGTAACTAGCCTCAATGGACTAATTCATTTAGTTCACCAAGTCCGATAATATCCTCAACAGTTAGAGATCCAAACTGTGAACCGTAACTGTATTGTACCTGGAAGCACAATGGGAATGGGACGCATACTGTCATGTTTCGTGTTACGGTATTATCTTTTTTTATCTTGATTGATCCACGCAATTAAGTTTCCTCCTTTACCACCGTCATTAACGTAATTCATTCACATTTTGATGATTACGATTTTAAAATGCTTACTTCCTGTGTTAAGGAAGCTGTTGTCATCTTTTAAAAAAATTCCAATTGAAATACTTCAATGGGAGTGCCTCAAGGATCTACATTTAGGCTACTCCTCTTCCTGCTGTATGTTAGCGATTTCCCATTCTCCGTTTTGGTACAATTTTGTTTGCAATTTCTCAATGAAAGGAATGAGATCAGAAATGTAGAAATTGAAGAAAATCTCACACGTAGAGACCGGGGCAGAGAGGCACAATTACGTAATACTTTTAATTTATTCTTACTTGATTTAGGCCCGGTCTTTTCATCTCCAATTAACTTTATCTGGCGATTAATTCCCATAGTAATGATTGTGATCACAATCGTTACTATGGGAATAAACCGTTAGAGATGAAAGAACCGGGACTAAATTTAATTAAGAAATATTTGACATCTTTGTTCTAGTTTTGGATGTTTTGTATGAAATAAATGTGAAACGCATTAAACTGAATGTAGGCCATATTTATTATTTATAACAAAAATGTTGGCCAAAACTCTCCTCTCTTCCATTTATCACGCATAGTTGGCATTATTCCTTTATTTGAGCAGACCCATTTGAAAATTATAGCAACTTTCCGCCGGCACGTATATATCACTATAATTGCGAAAATTATATATTACTAGTTCAACGCTTTTAAACAAGCTTTTAAGAACCTCCTCGCGTTTTGGATCTTACGAACTCAGCAATTTGAGCTCGGAAAGTGGGCGAAAATTGCCCTCGCGAGTGCTGCAAAAAAAGATCCTCATCGCAGCATCTCCGGCAGCATTTTCCTCGCTGCAAATAATTAGCACCCGTATCGATTGCCTACTGCTCCTGCTGCTGCTGCTGCTAAATCAAGTCTAGCGTACCTGAGCGACCTTTGTGCGGGTCACGGACCCTAAATGTACGAGTTGGCCTCACAGCAAATTCCGGGATAAGCCCGCCCGGAGTACATCGAACGTATCACCGATATAAGGCCGTAAATTCTGCAGATCCTCTGGCGCCTTCGCCTTTGTGTGCCTTTTCATGTTGACGAGTCGATGCTTATTTATCTGATGTCGTTACGTCAAGCAAAGAAAAAACAAAATGTTGCGTTTAGTGTAAATGTCATTTTCTCTTATGGTTAGTAATAATTGATACCCACCGTTTGCCATTTCATTTCATAGAAACCGATATGAACACGAGCGATAAGTTATCACTAAATTTGCGTTTAAAAAAAAAACAATGACGAAAAAAATTAGCGATGTTTGAGTCTAATCAGTTATTGACTAATTGGAAAAACAGCGTTTATTATGCCGGCTAATGATTGCGGAAGCGTAATCGCTACCTATGCACATTAAAAGGTTACTTATTTCATAAAATTCGGAAAACCCCTGTTGAATTACACTGATGTCATCATTGATAACTTATCATTCAAATGCACACAATATGTTTATTGCACATTCATTCATTCATACCGGTTAATTTCCTTTCGACCTCAGTCCGTGTGACTCGTTTTATCCATGGATTAACCAATTATAAAAACCGGACTCTTATAAGTTTTGTTATTGATTGATTTCTTTTCGACTTCGGTCCGTACTGAGAAAAACTCGTTCATTGGCTCATAAAACCGTGTTGCTTAAAATTGATCTGTTTAGACCTCGGTTCGAGTAGTGAGTAGACTATTTAATTGGATCACGATGACAGCAACCAAACTTTCAAATGGTTGATTTCAATTGCGGTCCGGCTAGTTACAAAACCGAACTCTCTAGTTTAGTTATCGATCAATGTCTTTTCGACCTCCGCCCGTGTACTGATAAAACTCGTTCGTTAGCTCCTGGTTCACGATTACAGCAATCAGAACCCTGTATGTAATATGAAAAAGAAAATTTCATTAGAATAATGCAGATGTCGACTGCGCTATTAAACATAAACAAAAGAATTTGTCTCTGCAAGTCTGTCGGCAAACAATTTTTTTTTTATTTTGAAATGTTATTATTCTTATCAGCGCTGTCGTATCGGACGTATGATTTATACCTTGACATCATTCGTCGGGCGGTTATGTACTCAACAAATGGAAGTACGTGATAAATAAAAAATATCGGAACCCTGTCGATGCGTTCACCCCCTCGCATCCGATTCGCGCGATCCGTATATCCGATAACGCGCGTTTTAGCGATGATTACGTCAAGGTATCAGGTTGTCCGCGGGGTGACGTTCTTTGGCGAGGGGTTGGCCGGTAATGAGTGTATTCCTGCGGCGGGCGCACCCTCGGCGCACCTCTTCCTCGCGGCCGCTCCCTTGCATTAACTAATGGGGGGCTTGGCTTTACTGCTGCTGCTGCTCCTGCTGACCCACACCCCCGTGCTTGTTGTCACCTTGCGGACACCCTCTTCGCCTATTTGTTCCTTGTCAATCAAGAACGAATCCAAATCGCGCGATCGTATTATTTGTGAGAGGCGGCTCTCGCCGGCTGTATATCATGTCAATTAGCCGCGGCCGGAAATTTCGCGTGATTTATTTCCGCAAGAAATACGCAGACCGCAGAAATAAATTATTATAAGTTCGGTTCTGCGAATTCATTTAAACGGCAATATAAATTTTACTCGTTATATTATACAAAGGCAGAAACGACATTTCTTTTTTCAGCACAAACAATTTTCTCCCTCTTTATTTTTTTATTTCTTTTATTTAGAACTTTTGATCCCAATATGTTACAGGAAACGCATCTCGGAGGGATGTTTGAAGTTTTTGGTTTTCGTCGTAAATGTTTGTGCCCTTTCATACGTGAGGGTTTCTAATGCAGCTGCGGGGCGGTTCTCTTAAAAACCTGATTGTTGTAATCATGATCCAATGAAATCGCTTTAACATTACTCGAACCGAAGTCTAAATAGATCAACTTGAAGCCACGGTTTTGTGTCAGGTGTCAATGAACGAGTTTTTCCTAGTACACGAACCGAGGTCGAAAAGACATTGATCGATAACTAAACTAGAGAGTTCGATTTTGTAACTAGCCGGACCGCAATCGAAACGAACCATTTATATTATTATTACCATTATATTATTGGTAAATATTGTACACAAAGTTTGTAGGTAAATATCTGGGAAATAAATAAATTATTATTATTATTATTTGAAAGTTCGGCTGCTGTAATCGTGATCCAGTTAAATAGTCTACTCACTACCGAGGTCTAAACAGATCAATTTGAAGCAACACGGTCTTATGAGCCAATTAACGAGTTTTTCATAGTACACGGACCGAGGTCGAAAAGACATTGATCGGTAACTAAACTAGAGAGTTCGATTTTGTAACTAACCGGACCGCATTCGAAATGAACCATTTATATTATTATTACCATTATATTATTGGTAAATATTGTACACAAAGTTTGTAGGTAAATAAATAAATAATTATTATTATTATTTGAAAGTTCGGCTGCTGTAATCGTGATCCAGTTAAATAGTCTACTCACTACCGATGTCTAAACAGATCAATTTGAAGCAACACGGTCTTATGAGCCAATGAACGAGTTTTTCCTAGTACACGGACCGAAGTCGAAAAGAAATCAGTAGATAACTTAACCAGTAAGAGTCCGAACCGTAACCAAAACGGCCAATTTTAAAATAACACTAAAGATTATGGAAGAATAATGTAAAAATGAAAATATACCGTGAATTTTTAATAATTGCCTTTCAAACAAAGTATCTTAACATTAAAAAGTTTATTTCAGAAGAGTAATCATCTAAGTAATGTTATGATAACTCTTTTTACATTAGGTGGTAAGAACTAGAATATAACTTCGTAATTACGCAAATGCTTCTCAGCTCAGAGCCATTACGTTTAATTTTCTCGGCAACCCCCAAATTCAATATTTGTTGTTCTAATTTCATCCGAAGCGCGGCGTTGCGGTTTCTTTGTTTCATAACGCGTCGACTGCGATTAATAAATTGGCTGCTAAAAACAAAGCCGACTGCGAATGATTAAGGTAACAAATCCGAGCAAAACGCCCGATAATCTCGACGTCTGCCGGCGCACGAAGCAATATCGAATTTGCAATTACCGCCACTGTGCGGCGCGGCGCGGCGACGCGCGTAAATTATTTCGCCGACGCGACGCGACGTGGGGATCTTCTTGGGCGAACCTTCCCTCCGCCGCCAATGAGCCGTGCAGATGTAACGCGATAGCAATAAATTAGATTTATGGACGACTTGTCAAAATATTATGTCACAGACGATGCGGAAGCCAAAAAGGTAGGCAGGGACCTAATTAGATTGAATGTCGTCGTATTTCAGGCTTGAATGGATATAAGCTATTAGCTTCTATTTGAATTATGCAAATGCGATTATCTGGGAAAATTATCTACGATAACAATAAGACACAAAAATGTTTTTTTTTTAAATTCAGTAATTAATGTATTGTCAAACTACTAAAATTCAAATAATATTCTAAAAATATCACTCACCTTCGGGCCTTCCAAATTACATTGTAACAGGTCTGCACATCTGGAAAAGATGAAGGAAAGTTCTAATTACATTCAGTTTAATTTAAATCTTTTAATATTGAAATATGCGTTTTGTGCAAAAATATAATATAAGAAGAAGAACATGGAATTTTGGATTTTGTATTGTCCAGTTGCGTACATCTGTACATACTTAATAAAAACAATATATACTGCGTTCTACCCCTTGTCACACAATATGCCGGACGTTTCGTTGAAACTTGGAAAAAGGCGAAGGGCAGAAATAATATTGAAAAAAAAAGAAATTTAAAAAATGCTCACTTACAAATAATAATCTCCGCAGAAGGAAGCAAACTAAAACAAAACTATTTTAAAAGCATTCGCCCAATTATCGGATTTACTAAAATAAAAAAAAAATTAAACGAAAGCAAATATGATTATACGATAACCGACCGGAGTAACAAACTCAATGAGTTCTGGATCAGAAAAAAAAAAAGAGAGAATAATACATAATTAAATCGAATCGAGCAGTAGTCGAAACCGATTCGTTCCGGCCAATTAAACGTTTATGTAGTCGTATAAAGTTAATAAGTTCGTGTTCATTTTAATACGCGGGGCCGTAAAAAAAATAATTAATTTCCATCGATTGTAAAAGTTAAGGTCGCCCAAAACGTTTCCTTACCAAAAACGCACGGTTGTCAATTAGAAGTAAATTGGCGCTCGCTCATAAAATAATATTATTAATAACTATAATAATAAAGGTTTCACTCGGATTGATTGTCCACGTAAGACTGCTACGCCTCGGCGAGTTCGGCCGCGAAAAAGTCGAAAATTGGGCGACGTAATTGCCATTGATGATGAGTGCCTGGGTGTGGGAGACGAAACAATCGATATATAAACAGAGGTGTAATCCTATAAAAGACGCATTGTTGTGTCGTCTCAGAATGTCATATTTGGTCAGTGAGATAATGGGTGGTGAAAACGAAGATACCAACAGTGACCTCAGCGACGCGAGATTCTTGACCAAAGGTGAGCGAGTGAAATAATCCACGTGAAACTTAATCCCTCGGTTTATCTTATAATAATTTAAAGTGCGCTCGATACTCCATCCAATTAAGATAAGCACTGATTGTGAGATAACCAAAATAAATTGTTTAATTAATTAACGAACGTAACATCTTGAAACGTATGTAAAAGCAAATTACCCGAAATTAAGCGATTTTAAAATCATTCTGAATCTGACAAGAATCTTTCATCATGATTTATGGCACTTACTAAATACATCTAACACATAACATTCATGAAACGCATCTCGGAATGATATTTAAAGTTTTTGGTTTCGTCCCTTTAAAGTTGTTCGTACTTTTTAATACATAGCGGTTCTCCTAAAAGCTTGATTCCTGTAATCGTGATCCAATGAAATCATTTTAGCATTACTCGAACCGTAGAGTAAATATATTAACTTCAAGCCACGCAGTTTTAAGAGCCAATGAAGGAGTGTTTTCAGTACACGGACGGAGGTCGAAAAGACATTAATCGACAACTAGACCAGAGAGTTCGGTTTTGTAATTAGTCGGATCGTAATCAAAACGAACCATATTAAAGTTTGATTGCTGTAATCATAATCCAATGAAATTATTTAAGCACTACTCAAACCGAAGACTAAATACATTAACTTGAAGCCACGCAGTTTTAAGGTGCGTTCGGCTTTAAACTCCAAAACTGAAGTGGCGTTGGAGTGGAACTACGAATGAGTACTCCACGAGCGCTCTTTAAAGTTTATCCCGAACGCGAAATGAAATCAAAGTCATGTGATTTCAACTTACTCTGTATATTCTGCAATAATACCGAATTATCTTCACATATAATTGCTTCTCCTATTTTCACAGGAGTGTAGTTTTTCAAATTAATGTCCATTTCGCGGTAAACTTTCACTGCAAAATTCACGTAACCTATAAAAATCACATGTTACAAACTAGCGGGAATCACCGATCAACCCAACAGCCAACGAACGAGAACGGCGGGAATGCTCAATGCGCATGCACGCTCTGTTAACTAAGCTTAGGGAGGTAGGGCTTGAAGAGTGAGCTCTTTCTACTCCAGGATGCTATAGCCGAATGGAGAAAAATAAACTCTTTCAACTCTAACAAGTTACCCGAACAAATTTGGAGTACTCGGAGTGTAAAGAGTTCGAAGCCGAACGCACCTTTAAGAGCCAATGAGAGAGTATTTTCGGTACACGGACGGAGGTCGAAAAAACATTAATCGACAACTAGGCCAGAGAGTTCGGTTTTGTAACTAGACGGACCGTAATCAAAACGAACCATTTTAAAGTTTAATTGCTGTAATCCAATGAAATCGTTTTAGCAATACTCGAAGCGAAGACCAAATACATTAACTTGGAGCCACGCAGTTTTAAGAGCTAATGAAAGAGTTTTTTTCGGTACACGGACGAAGGTCGAAAAGACATTAATCGACAACTAGGCCAGAGAGTCCGGTTTTGTAACTAGACGGACAGTAATGAAAACGAACCGTTTTAAAGTTTCATTGCTGTAATCGTAATCCAACGAAATTATTTTAGCACTACACGAACCGAAGTCGAAATAGATCAACTTGAAGCCACACAGTTTTAAGAGCCAATGAATCAGTTTTTTCAGTACACGGACGGAGGTCGAAAAGACATCTAGACCAGAGAGTCTGGTTTTGTAACTAGACGGACCGAGAACAAAATATAAATAAAATTAAAGATTACGGAAGAATAATAAATAAATAATTTTTTTTTAAATTATTGAAAATATGTATATCGAGAATTTGTTAACAAATGCTTTTCGAACGAAGTATATTAATATTAAGGAGTTCATTTCTGACGAATAATCATCTAACTAACGATGTGATTAAGTAGCTTTTTGGTTAATTGGTAAGAACTAGAAAATAACTTTGAAATTAGGCAAACCTTAGTTTAGAAACATGGCGTTTAATTTACTTTGCAACTGCCAAATTCAATATTTGTGCATCCAATTTTAGTTTAAGGATTTTCTGCTTTTTTAATTTATTAATTTATTAATAATTTTTTAGTTTAGTTTTATTTCCGTTAGCCAGACATTTTAACGTAGCTGCACTAGTCGTATCAGCACTGATCGTTTAAATCGAAGTATAACATAGCTTCCGGTTTTTCGAGTTTCTCACGAATCAAAGACGCCGCCCATTTGGTTTTTTTTCGCGCGGTTCAATCTCACGCGTTCTACTTCCGGTGGGTTTGCAGGCATCCGTTGGCCCCAACGTCTATTTAAATTCCGCCTGGGTTCACTTCGGACTTTGTTCAAAGTGGAATTTGCCTGGCCCGAGGCACTGGCACAGAAAAAGGAAAGCCGCAGCAACTGCACGCCGCTGCATGTTAGATTGCATCACTTCCGCGTGCTGCAATTATTATACAACCGGTAACGGCGCGACGAAGAAACACAAAAATCAAGACGCTCCGTCGATTACGTCACTTCCGGCCGCGTCAGATTGATATCTAAATTACGCGCAGGACGAACTGACAGATGAATAAAGGACGCTTTCGCTAATGGGTGGAGCAGATCGCGATTTAATCGCCCACATGTTTGCTGTTCTATAATCGATAATGAAGGATAATGGCGAGGTGAATTGCGAAAGCGATTTTTTCCGATTATTACCACGTCAAATTAGATGTAATTTATGTTCGGCCGGAGAGAAGATGCCGAGTTTGGTGAGGCGTGGGTTAATTAAAGCCTCGCGTCGTTGTTTGCGTTTAATTGGATTTTAAGCGATGGAAATTAAATAATTTTTTTCTATTCCAACCATAACAAAGACAGATCGTATTTCAAGCTCAAGTAGTTTAACCTTGAAAGGAATCGCAACAGATTTTTTTATCATATTATGTTAGTTTATCAATAACACTAACGAGTGTTCAATTGCAAAAAACCATCAAGCTTTTCATGAAAGAAAATAGAGAGAAAAGGAATGACTTCTTAAACCCATTGACGTTTCATTGAATGACGGTTGTCCAATAGTTGTTACGTTTTACTTTTAAGCTAACGTGACCTAACCTAAAATGACATTTCACTTTGATCTAATTTAAGACCTGCTTCATAATGTTATGAAACAATCAAAGGCTACTTGATGAACTTTTCAAATGAACACCTAATCTATTATCTTATAAGGAATAGAACGTAACTTTGTTAAACCGAGCTGGTAGGACAATCTTACTTTCTTACAAATGAAAATTCGTCTTAACGTACGTTCACGACTGCACGCATAAACAATTACATATGCACGTCAACGAGTATGACTACGAGCGAGTTTCCCTGTGTGGCAACCCCCCATAACTAAAAAATAATAATAATAACTGGAACAAAACGAGTCTCTCTCTCTCCCTTTTTTTATTTGGATGGTTCAAACATCTCGATCCCCGTTTAACAATTACGCAAAACTCGCATCTTTTTACATCTTTTTTTCGAGAGTGCATTAAACGCGGACAAAAGAAACTCGAAACAAAAGAATAAAGAAAATCGAGCTCGCGCGAAAAAAAAACCCGCCCGAATTTACTGGCGTGCGGTAGATTTCCTTTTCTTATTTTAATATAGAAAACCGATTGCCAGAGCTGCAAGAAAAAAAGAAATCGCGTTACGACTGAAGAAAAAGAGCAAGAATCTTCTTCATCAAGTTGGCTGCGACATTTTTGTATTAAATGGACGGGACGCGTTGTGATTATTATTGTTATTTTTAGTAAGATGACTGCTGAGTGAGTAATCGGCTTTAAGAGTTAGTTCTGCCGAGTGGAGATTGGGCCTTATGTTGTTGTGCATCTGTGAAGTCACATCCGCAAACAACAACAAACTGAAATTGTATAACTTTTCAGGTGCTTTTTTACTGACGCCGTCGCACGATTTAAGTTTAGACAAGGCCGCCAACATATGCGACAAGTTGAACTTCAGGGGTAGCTTCAGCCTGACAAAGACCGCCACCGGAATACTATTCAAATTCTCCGAGCCCGAAGACTACCAGCAAGTTTACCGGAAGGGATTTCACAAGGTATGATTTATAAACGAACTTTCGTCGAAACAACTTTCAGGTAAATCCGTTTAAAAAGAGCGGCGCAGCGCAAACAGCGAAAAAATAAAATAAAATAAAAATGAGAGCGGGGGCGGCGGCGAAAGTTCGGCGTCGAGTATTACGGGAGCAGATTTTCGCGTTTTTCGGGCAACTTGCCCCGTGCAAGTTATAATTTGTTCGGGACGGGAACTTTTCGCTTTGTCGGATTATTTGATGAATTGTTTTGTTTTGCGTAATGCTTTTGTTTGTGCAGGTTACCGGGGGCCGTCTGTATAGAAAAGTGGCTATACCGTGCCGACCCCAGAAAACTTTCTCCTTGTTAGTCAACGAGGTACCGCTAGACCTGCCAGAAGATGACATCAGGGCTAGCCTCTACAGATATGGCTCTGTCGTAAGTACATTAATAATAATTAATTAAGAACAATAAAAATAAATCTTAATACGTGAGACGCTAATAAAAGCAGTGCTAATACGACAACTAGTTCGTGAGAACACATTTTCCTTAAAAAAAAGCAATAGAAAAGCAACCATAATTAAAAAGTAAAAAAATACCAAAAATAAATACAGTATGTTTTATGATATATGAAAAATAATACATCCCAATTTTCTCTCTTGTATATTTGACGACCGGTTTCGGTTAATAAACCATCTTCAGGTTGACATCGTCTTATAATTAAATTTAAACCACAAAATCATTGATGGAGAAGAGGAGAAGAAAAATGTACGTGTAAATCGTTTGAGATCTGCTGTCAAGTTTGACAGCAGATCTCAATTGTAACGTCATGTGATCTCGATTGTCATTTGTTTTCCATTGTTTATTTATATTTTATTGGTTTTCTTTCAGCTTTTAATCAAACGACTTCTGGTGTTATTGTTTTCTGTTCTAATAAATATCATGGACGATTTAATAGCTGCCAAGGATCTGGGTTAAATCTCTGCTGTTGCTTTACTAGATTATAGCAAAGCCTTTGATACAATAAACCATGACATTCTTCTACATATCTTACAACATATTGGTCTCAGTACAAGCGCTGTAAATTAAAAAAAAAATTATTTGACTGGTAGAACCCAACAGGTCCGGTTGTTATCTGAAGTCTCTTGTATATTCTTTTGGAGGTCCTAATCAATGGGATAAATGAAAGGAGATTAATATCCAATCCCATCCAGGAATATGAGGACGAAACAATATAAGATTTTGGCTTCTTCCCCCTTCCCTTACATAATCAAAGACTAGTAAATAGAGGTGTTCCACAGGGATCCATACTTGGGCCTCTGTTATATGTCATATATACTTCTTCATTCCATAAGTATATAAATCATGTAACTTTCATATGTACGCTGACGACACACAACTATATCATTCCTCTTTCACTTGCTTGATCATCAGCGTGCATTAGCTGATATCCAGTCCGATCTCGTTTCTTTAGCTCGTATATCCGAAAATCATTCTCTTTTAATTAATGCAAGGAAGTCTACTTTAATATTATTCGGAAAATCTTCTGATTACACTTTTCTTCAAGATAGTTTAAATTTAAATATTAATGGTGATCAAATTCCCTTACTTGACCGTGCTAAGAATTTGGGTTTAATAATTGATAACGCTTTCAGATATTCTGCTCATGTTGGTAATTCTATTAGAAAAGCTTATTATAATCTATAATAATAATAATAATAATAATAAAGACTTTATTCCTCTCTACAGTATTGTGAGAGATAACAATGAAACAAATAAAATTAATTAAATAAATACGATGAATCAATATTAATATTAGAGTTCAAGAGAGAAATCTAGGGGCGGAGTTCAGAATTTGTACAATAGTTAAGTACAAATCTGCTCTTACACCCAACCCCATAACAAGACACAACTGAGTTTAATTTACTTTATCGGGCATAAATTAAATTATGTATGTAGGTTGGCTTAATATGCTTAATAACGCGTGATTTTTTAAATTTTTTATCAACTCTTGCCATGGAATTTGGACGGCATGGCATGTCGTAGCTTTACTCTACAACAGCAAAAAGGAGTGCAATGACGGACTTTTCACTTAAGCTAAGACATGTCATCCAGATCTCATGGCAAGAGTTGATAAAAAATTTAAAAAATCACTCGTAGAAGAAAGCTCCTAACCGCTTTACTCTATCATAGAATCATTGTTGATCGCACACCACTCTATCTCTACAGGAAAATTAAATAAATATCGCACAGATGTGTATAATGTCAATGTTAGATTTAAAGGGACAATCACACCTCCCATTCATAAATCTCATTATTTGAACGTTCTTTTCGATATCAAATTACGCTTGTATACAATTCTATTCCTGCCTCTTTTAAGACTCTCAACCCTGACGCGTTCAAAAAATGTTTTCGTAATTATTTAATTTTAAAAAAAAACAGCTCCTCTAAAGCATAAGTCATCTTATTTTTCCTTTCTTTATTATATTATTATTTTTCTCTCTCTTTTCTCAGACACTAAACGGTTGAAGCTAATTTTGCCTTTAGTTATTTATCAATTTTTCACAGAATGTAATTATGTTCTTATACTGTACTCTCAGTAATTAGTTTGTCGATTAGGCTTTTAGTTTAATTTTCATTAATTAATTAAAGATTTTGTTGTATTGACACTTTAGGTTTCGGTGGTAGAGCAACTCCAGTATACTGGATTTGAACCGCGCCTAGTGATTTTCGAGTATTTAAATTTTCACAAAAATGTATTGCTTGTTATCCACTCGAAAATAAAGATATTTATTATTATTATTATTATTATTTGTTTTTTATTGTTTATCTATATTTTTATCAGTTTTCTTTTAGTGTTTAGCCAATCTTACATTTTTTACAATCTTACAATTCTTACATTTTTCTTCATTATCGAGTATCACTTGTTTTTCGCGATTTATTTATATTTTTTATTGATTTTATTTTAGTTGTGTTGTTCTGTGCTGCTTGTTTCCTGTTTTAAAATTAATCGCTCTTGTATTTTTCTTTTATTTTTATTTATATTTTATTGCTTTTCTTTCAGTTTTTAATCAAACAATTCCAGTGTTATTGTTTTCTGTTCTAAAATTAATTATCGATTGTCATTTGTTTCTTGTTTTCACATAATAATTATCTTCTATTTTCCTCCAAACAGAGAACGATAAAAATCTTTCCTAGTCCCAAGAAACAAGTCCTCCAAACAATAATTATCTTTTTCTTTGGTCGTTCTTTTTTTATTTTTGTTCTTTCGCCTCTCTTTTGTTTTTATTCTTGTCATAAATAAATTAAAAATAACTCTGGTCAAATTAAAATTCTTTATTAACAATTTCTTTGTTTGCAACAGTAGTGACTGGTTGTTCGTTTTTGTTGAATTTAATATAAACTAATTTCCTGTAATGGCCGTTTATCACAAAACAGTTGAAAACAGTACAGTTGTACGTGGAATTATTAGTGTTATTTTAATTAAAAAGTATTAAATCGCCTTTTTTTAATATTAATAATTTGTTCAGTTCCTTACGGTTTTATACTTCAACTAATGTTTATTCTCACTTCACTTTACGTTATTTAATTGAATCGCGATAATAGATCGATACATTCAAACCCGTGAATTTTAATAAACTCGATACATTCAACCTCGCAGGTTTTATTCGACTCTCCCCAATTGAACTCCGGTCACATTTATAACCTTGCATTGAAAAAAAAAAAAACTGGAACGCGTCATACAACGATGAATGTGTATCAACAATTTTTTGTGAAAACGCGAAACCAAACTTGACATAAAAAATAGCTTTCTTATTTTTTGCACTTGATCTTAAATGAATCGCCATGTCATTCTGATTTCAGTTGTCAAACAAATGAAACCATACATGTTGGTTAAATCGCCTAAATTCGACTTGCTCCTGATTTGAGAAGTCTGGCTTCGGAGGTGCCTTCAAAGAACTCCACGATGGTGTACATCCATCGGAACTGCTTTTAGACTGGTGTGTGTCAGTCTAATGATGGCGATTGCATCTTTTTATTATTTCCCTCACGTTTGTTTTTTCTTAACAAAAATTTGTATTTCAGTAATAGCAACATTTTTGTTACAACAATTTTCAAACTCCAAAACTAAAATAACATAGCAACATGTCGTCGCACATCTTTGTTAGTAAATACGTGTACGTTCATCGTTAACAAAATATTCGAATCAATTCGAAAACCCATGGCTTTACGAAAGGAACTACATCTCCCGAATAAATTATCGTCTGCTTTTTTGGACACCCGTTACACAGTCACAAAGGAAAACATAAGTTTCGTTTTAGTTTCTAGTTGGGTGACTATTATTTTTCTTTTTTGTTCTAAAATTGAATCTTTGTTCTATTTTTCTTCATTATTGCTTTTAATTTTTCTTTTTGTTGTTTTTTATTATGGTCTTCTACCTTTTTGTCATTTCAACCGTGTTTTGCTTTTCATATGCCCTTGTACATCTTTGTAATTAACTAAACACATTAACAATTTTTCGAATTAATTCACGAAGTACTTTTTTGGACTCCCGTTACACAAACGAAAACATAAAAATTGAAGCCAATATTAAGTACGCGTATCATTTGATGGTTTTTATAATTTTTTTTTAAACCTGCCGTATTTCGTGTAGGTGGAAGTAAGCAGAGTTCCGCCGAAAATCGACCAAATCCCGGGAACGCCGAACCCGATCCGGGTGACGCTCGCGTCCCTGGACGAGTACAACAGCCTGCTGCAGCAGGGCCTCGACTTCTACGGCGCCACGTATTTCCCGACGGAGCCGCTGAAAAAGGAGTCTCTGCGCGGCAGCAGGGAAGTCATGCCAGTTTTCGACGCGGCCGGCTTCTCCAGGATACCGCCCCCCGCAAGTCGATTACTCAAACCACGCTCGAACTAGACCCCCGAGGGCCCCCCTCCGAACAAGAAAAAGTTAACTATTTTTCATTATTACTGTTACTATTTATTTAGGTGGACGCGGGCAAGGAAAACGCGTTTCGGTTTTTGACAAAAATCCTGAAAAATTAAATCGACAAGAAAATTAGTTATTAAAACAAAGCAAAAATATTTGCTTCATATTCAAGGCAGCCATGAATTTTTTTTAAAACTTTACGTTGGCAATATCGTTGTTTGTGTCACAGTATAAGTAATTACCCAGTAGCTTAAACGTCAATGTCAAAAAAGACGGCCATACTGTTTGATACCCTTATGGAAATGTAATGTAATTTGCAAATCGGTAGGTATCAAAGGAAATGGCAGTTATACTCGAGTGGCGTTACTGTGTAGATCCTTATAATGTGTTTGTGTTTTCTTTTCGATCGATGTGTCACTTTTGACAGTTTGAGGTTATGTTTCTTTTTTTGTTTAAACTGTCATTCTAGTAGAATTCTAACGCGATATGCAAAACGTTTGGCCCTAAACGCGATTCGTTTGTTATTGTTGTTTGTAAAGGCAAGAAAACACAGAGTTGTTTATTTAAATATAACCTCATAATGTCACTGACAGTTACTTTAATGACTATTGGACAGGATTATTAAAACAAAACAAGAATATTTGTGAAGTTTAACGGTTTACATTCAAGGCAGCCGTGAAATGTATTTTTTAAAGATTGGCAATAGCGTTGTTTGTGTTTTTCTCTTCACTCTTCACTTGATATGTCACTTTGGATAGTTTGAGGTTATGTCTTTTTTTTGTTTAAAGTAGAATTCTAACTTGAGGTGCAAAACGTTTGCTCGCAAATGCGATGCTGGAATGTAATTTATTTTAAACATAACCTCAAAGTGTCAGTTGCTGTTAGTTGATTGAAGAAAGTAAACGGTACTGCCAACACTACCTTAAAACGTCAAAGTCTTCTCGATGGCTCTAGTTTTTTGATCACTCAAAAGAGATGTTTTTCGACTTACATATTTATTATACAGGGTGTCACAGTTTTTACTGGAATTTTGTCAACGGTTCAGTAGAGGAACTAAATCTGTTGACGTGAGGCGGGCTCGATTAAATTTGATATAGAAACAAAAATCACTGGCGGATGGAATAAGTTAATTTCAAATTTTCTTTCATATTTATTAACAATAAGAAAAAATTACTAGTATAATAGAATTTTGGAATTTAATCGAAGAACCAATTCACTTTAAATTGTTACACCCCGTCTAATTGACAAAAGCAAATTTTACGTTGGTAATATCGTGGTATTGTGCATTTCTTTCCGTTAGGCATTTTGAGGTTATGCCTTCTTTTAACTCCGTTCCGTTCCAGTAGAACTCTGTATGTAGAATGCAGAACGTTTAGGACAAAACACGGTGCGATTAAAATTTTATTTTGAACATAACCTCAGAAAGCGTCAGATGATGTCAATCGATCGAAAATAGTAAACGATGTTGCCAACACTACATTTCAAGGCCTCCTAGATGATTTTCCTTTTTTTTATTATTCAATAACTTCGTCGTTTACTAAATTAAGAAAAGGGAAGTCAATTACAAATATTTACAGTTTCATTTACAATGTTTACCCTAATTACGGTTTTGTAAATCTCTGCCATTTTTTAAAAATATTTTTCTTAAACAAGGTTTATTACAAAAGCAAATTTTACGTTGGCAATATCAACAGGTTAGGTGGCGACATCGCGCCGCCTTTACTTGATCTAAAGTATTGCTAATATCCTTGCTTTGCGGTTTTATTTTCATTAGACATGTCGAGGTTATGTTTGATTTTCTTTTAATTGCCGTTGTAGTTAGAATTCTTTTAAACATAACTTCAAAGTGTCAGACACCGACAGTTGAATGAAGAAAGTGTACGGTATTGCCAACACAACTTTTAACATAAAACGTTTCTTTTAATTTTTTTTTTATCATTCAATAGTTTCATCGTCTGCTGAATTAAAAAAAAGAATCTGTTAAAAATATCAAAAGAAAATGTTACCTGTCCTCTCTTAGTTACAATTTTGTAAATCTTTTGCAATTTTTTTAAATATTTATCTTATACAGGGTGTCACAATATGCATTGGAATTTCATAAATTTTCTGTTTATTAACAATAAGAACAAATGAGTACAAATTGAACTTTGTAATTTAATCGAAGTACCAATGCACTTTAAGTTGCCACACCCTGTATGCAAGCAATATAGACAAAGCACGCTCCAAATATGTATGCATGTAATTAGATTGGTTTGTCCTACATATAACCAGGAGTGGTTTTGAATACTTAAGTGATATTATGTAGGTTAATGAATTGGTAAACGACTTCAGAAATCGTCCAAAAACTGAAACGAGCGCAATTCCAGCGCGGGATAAAATTTTTTAATTAAATGAATCGTCCTCCACGCGACTCCGAAGCACATTGTACAGCATAATTAACAAGTTCGTTAACTAACCGTCCTTATTAGAGAGCGTTTGTACTACAACACGCCCGTAACATGTGTCATAAAATAAATAACAAATAAAAAAATAAATAACTGCTTAACCTGAGAGACCGAGTTTTGTGTTACTGCTCCCGTTTTGTTTATTATTACCCGCGCTTTTTCCCGACGGCGAAGAAGAACTAATGAGAGACGAGGATGAGGAAAACACGGAAACGAGCGAAATCCGATTCCTTGATCGCGTTGTTATAATTATCGTAATTGGATACGTTACGTTCCGGGTGGAATGCCGTTTTCGAAATGAGTTTCGTTATATTTACGATTTTTAATAATCCAGGCCGCAAAGAATTTTAAGAAACCGAGAAGGCTGCATACCCGCCCGCATGCTTGATTTAAAATGCGGTGAACGTAAACCACAAAAATCCCAAATGATGTAATGAAGTTGATATTACACGTTAGGACGATATGTGTTACTTACTCTGCTTACAAATTTTTATGAGGTGAGCTTAAATGTCAACCGCGGCTTTTCAAATTACATATCTTTAAACCATTTGTAAATTACTTTGTTAGTACCTAATCACATCATACAAAATATATTAAGAAGTTAACTCGGGGAGATTTCAGTTTGTTCTAATGTTCAATAAAGTCAAAATTTTCTTAAAACTACAAAAAAAAAAATTGCACCACTCATCCCTTAACTGTTGCAGGAAACTGTATTACTGCGCCTTATTTATACCAAGCTGCTGTTCCCTGTGCATTTTGATCGGTTTAGGGTGAAATAGGCACTGGCCAATCAAGTGTTTCCATAGTGGAAGTAAATGAAATCCACTGTCGCGATTGGAAAGTGACTCGGTTTCCTTAAACTATGACAATTGACTCCACCTACTTCCACTATGGAAAGATTTGACTGGCCAATGTCCTTTTCTCTGCTGACCAATCAGAGAGTACGCAAATGCATATAAATACACCTTGTACTATTTCTGCAAACCCCGGATTGGTAACGTAATGAAAAACAGTTTGTTTCCCCTTTAATAAAATGTAAATAATTTTCTGGTTATAGAAAAGTGAAAAAGAATGATATGAAAGTCATTATTATATTGTCTACTTTTAGGTCACTTGAAGGTTAATGGCAGCCATAAGTTTCCCGTTTTTATTAGGCACCCCAAACTTGTCCAAAACAACGCACTTTATCAATCTCCAGCAGTCTCCGAGCTTCGCCCTAATCTGCTTCGGTTTCTCATTCGTGATTTACTTTTTTTCTTGACACACTTGGATTTGTTGTTGGAAATTACTGATATACAAAATATATTAAGAAGTTAACTCTGGGAGATTTCAGTTTGTTCTAGTGTTCAATAAAGTAAAAAATTTCTTAAAACTACAAAAAAAATTGCACCACTCATCCCTTAACTGTTGCAGGAAACTGTACTGCTGGGCCTTATTTATACCAAACTGCTGTTCCCTGTGCATTTTGATTGGTTTAGGGTGAAATAGGCACTGGCCAATCAAGTGTTTCCATAGTGGAAGTAAGTGAAATCCACTGTCGCAATTGGAAAGTGACTCAGTTTCCTGAAACTATGACAATTGACTCCATCTACTTCCACTATGGAAAGATTTGATTGGCCAATGTCCTTTTCTCTGCTGACCAATCAGAGAGTACGCAAATGCATATAAATACACCTTGTACTATTTCTGCAAACCCCGGATTGGTAACGTAATGAAAAACAGTTTGTTTCCCCTTTAATAAAATGTAAATAATTTTCTGGTTATAGAAAAGTGAAAAAGAATGATATGAAAGTCATTATTATATTGTCTACTTTTAGGTCACTTGAAGGTTAATGGCAGCCATAAGTTTCCCGTTTTTATTAGGCACCCCAAACTTGTCCAAAACAACGCACTTTATCAATCTCCAGCAGTCTCCGAGCTTCGCCCTAATCTGCTTCGGTTTCTCATTCGTGATTTACTTTTTTTCTTGACACACTTGGATTTGTCGTTGGAAATTACTGATTGCGAAGATGCTCTTCTTATTATAAACTGTTAGTTGAACTAACACAGTTTTCCCCAAATGCCAGTAACTTTTAATAGAGTGGAAATAGGAGTAGGTAGGTACGAAGCAAATTAAAATTAAGATCGTCATTATCGAAAGCCAACAGGCTGCCAAGTGGAGCGAAACACGAACAAGAGGAGAAGGAAGGCCGAGATGAATATTCGAACGCAGTAAAATAAAACGCCCGAATCTAAAATTCATGCCTTATCTCTCCGCGACTACAATGACTTATTCAAGTTCGAGATCTCGTTCACAAGTGGCGCTTATGCGTCCGGAATTCAGCGAGCGACGTCGCGGCGCGGCGCGTCTCTCTCGCGGCCGCGTGGGCGCAGATGCTGCCGTCCTCCGTGCGAGCGCCCCCGTGGCGACAAAAAACGCGCCGGCAGCAGTTCGGAGATTATATCGATTTGTAAGATGGACACTTAAAAAGATATGAGACAAAGTAAGTACTCTGACGTCTTTGGGGCGAAGAATTCTGCGGAAGGGGATGGATGGTAATGCCGATAAGAAGTTTTTAAATACTGCCGCGTTCGGGAAAATCAACTCAAATTTCTACTCTAAATTTGCTTTATTCTTATGGGTAGCAGCGCAAGTGCACCGTCAATAAAAGATATTAAATCTCGAAGCTCGATAACCAACAGTAAATTCTACCATAAAACAAATGGTTGTTAAAACCACGTTACACGACAGAAATTGCAGATAATAATAAAACCCCAAAATAAGTATTACCCTACCGAAAATCTTGGCAGAGTAAGAAATGTTACCCCATTTATCTTCAATACATATACAGAACAGGATGGATATAAGAAATGTGGAAGGATGAGTCCCCTAATGCAACTTGATCAAATTGTCCTTGCTGAAGATAGATACATTTGGGGAAAACTCATTGGGGGCTGGTTTAGAAGTAAAAGGAGAGAAGGATCGAAAGTTGATAGCAATTCAAAACTTATTCAATGATGGAAATAAGTCATCAGATCATTAAACGGATTGACATGGAACTAAACCCGTAGCAAAGAAAACAAAAACGATTTTTTATAATCGAGTTCAAACTATTGTACCAGGAGGTATGGTTTTCGGGATACAAGTGAACGAGAGAAAACAAGACCAAAACGAAGAAATATGAGGAACCATAGAAACACTGAAATGCAATGATATGAACAGGTAAGTAGAAAGATGGCCAAAATAAATAAATAATAACAGCCAGATGGGAAAAGAAAGAGAGGAATGTTGGCCCTAAATAACATAGACGCATCCAAAGGGCTGATGACGGGAAAAGGAAACGGCAAACTACAATAAAGAAAAAAAGGCAAAAAAATAGAAGACGAAGAAGAAGAAAAAAAAAAAGGTCGTTAGTTTGGACATAGAAGGAAAAAGGGGGAACACTACACGCTTTGATACGCCGCGAAACCCTTAACAATGAAAACAAAAAAAATATGGCATCGTTCAAAATGTTGTTTGCACTGGGAGAGGTATGGCCACCATGGAATAAGATGAACACGGAAGTAGAAACAATGAAATGAAAGGTGGCCAACAAAATAGCAGCCATAGAGGAAAAGGAAAAAAGGAATATTGGTTCCATAACATAAGATACACGAATCGAAAGAGCTAAAAAGACTGGAATGACCAGATACATTGACAAACTGCAATTACCGTCAAGGAAATAGAAGAAGAAGAAATGGTCGATGGTTTAGACATAGAAGGAGAAAGGAATCAAAGCCGTCTAAACATTATACGATATGTAACGTCACGATGTCCTCAACAACGAAAGCAAAAAAAAATTATGGTTTCGCTTATAATACTGTTTATGTGTGGCGTAGGTGTGACCAGTAATGACGACGTAAAGCAAAGGAGCAAGGGTATCTTTGACAAGTGAAAATAAAATTCGTAGCAAATGAATCTTTTATTTAAAAGCACTGGAGAATAAAACTCTGCAATATGGTAGTATGGCCACGTAAATGGAATGGCCAAAACAAATATTAGAGCAACACGGAAAAGGGGAGTGTCAGTCCTAATGTGGCACAGGTACATCCGAAACAGCTAAGGCGATGAAAAGAGTAATAAAGTCATAAAAGTTAAAAAAAAATCGCGCAAAATTAATAAATAAAAATCTGAAAAGCAATGAGCTAGTTGAGGAGGAAAAAGTTTCAATTATTATTTGCATATAGACAAGTTTGTTGCAGCTCCCTCGCATTCTCTCTTTCATAGCTTCCTACCTACTCCTCTTTTTCCAATTCCTTTATCTGCATATCTATTTTCATTAGTCGAAGTCAAACTTCCAAAAGTCCTTCCTGACAGGCGACTACCAATTTACTAACTTTTCTTCTTTCAATGCCCTTTCGCTTTTTAACACAATTTCTTTCTTTTGTACCTCTTATCACTTCACTCTTCTTTTTTCGATATGTTTATCTCTTTTTGATTGAGTCTTGACTCATTTGATTGAATCATTTCACTGTTTTTCTTCCAATCCCTTTCTCTGTTTATCTATCTCTTTTTGTTTGCACCTTGAGTCATTTGATTGAATCTTTTCACTTTTTTTCCTCCAATCCCTGTCTCTGTTTATCTCTTTTTGGTAATCTCATGCCACTTATCACTTTAATCTTCTTCTTCCGATTGCCATCTCTGTTTATCTCTTGAACAACCAATCCAAGCCATTCTTCCTTTTCCTTCTGACAGATGATCTTTTTTATTTAGAGATTTTTCACATGGTGGTACGTACCATTTAAGTCTCAGCGCTTTTCTATTTCTTCTAGCACAGTTTTTTCAACGTTAGTCGTTCTCGCGTCTCTTTTTCATACCTATTGTTCTTTTGATATCCTTCTTAGCTCTTCTCTTTCTACTTACTAGTTCTTTCCACGTCCTCTTCTTTCAATCCCTTTCTTCTTTATTTCTCTTTTTCGCTTCTATAACCATTTTTTCGGCGGTTATCCTACTTTCCTTCTGTTCCTTTGTTTGAACAGATTGGTCATTCTTTTTATATGGTCACACCATTATTTCTCTCCCGTGTCTCTCCTTTATTCCACTCTTCTGCTTCCAATCACCTTTTATGCATATTTCTTTTTAGTTATCCATATTTCTTTCTGAAAAGCGACTCCTAATTTATGTCTGTTTTGGCTATATCATTTGAGTCAACGCTTTTCACATATCTTCTGATATAGTTCTTCTAGCATTGGTTTTTGTTCTCATTTCGAACGAGAGACTAGAGTTTGATAAATAAATACATACTTCAAGGTGTGATCCTCAGAGCATAAAAAAACTCCTGGAATCTTTGGCTGATATAACCAGAGAATATTCTCCTCATCAAATTATCATCTCCTCCTCCTCACCAAATCATCACTTCTTTTTCACCAATTCATCATTTCCATCGGGGATATAGTTAATAGAATATCCGTCCGATTATAAGTGATTATCACTTACACTGGAGATAACATTGAGGAGGAAATGTTCTGGTTCTACCAGAGAAAGATTGCATAAAGCCTTTTTGTGTACTGGAGATGACCAAGTGACCTTCATATCAGCTGTTGAAATACGTATTTATCTTAAAAATATTTATAACTAAAAAAAAACTAACATTGAAACCTAACCTAAACATTTTTTCTCTATATGCCAATCGATCGATG
The DNA here is from genome assembly GCA_958336345.1 of Dorcus parallelipipedus. Taxonomy (NCBI): domain Eukaryota; kingdom Metazoa; phylum Arthropoda; class Insecta; order Coleoptera; family Lucanidae; genus Dorcus; species Dorcus parallelipipedus. The sequence goes on from OY284480.1 coordinate 37,133,998, forward strand.
GACAAGTCAAAGAATTTTTATGTAGATACCTACTTCTAACTTTCGTGAAACAGCCTCCTGGCTTTTGTCAAGTCACGTCATTTCGTCGAATATTTTCTTAACTCAAATTTATGCAATCGGCATATAGTAAGAAGATAATCTGTACAGGTAATGTTTTTACTATACGATTAAGATCAATCGATAAGTCAAAGAACTTTTCGTCGTATATTTTCTTAACTGAGATCTATACAATCGGCATACAAATAAAATATGAATCTTATTTTAAGGAACGACGAATCTATAGTCTATTTTTTTACTAAATGCCGATCGATCGATCGATAAGTCAAAGAACTTTTATGTAACTAGCTCCTTCTAACTTTCGTGAAACAGTCTTGCGGCTTTCGTCATGTCACGTCATTTCGTCGTATATTTTGTTAACTCAGATTTATACGATCGGTATAGGGACCATGCACATGCGAAGCCAGCGCCACCAATGACCATATTCTGCATTAGTTGTATGAAAATCATGGCCAGCTACATTAACATTCACTGACGTGTATGTATGGCCGTTGCAATTCGACTTTTAAAAATTTTGACGGTACTCCCCTCAGCGCCTCTTGTGAGTTTTTAAGTAATTGCAGTTGTCATTACGTTACCATCACCGACTCCATTAATAAGCTGACGCTTATATGGCCGTTTCAATTGGCGGTTTTTCATTGTTGAAATTCTTCCAGGAAATTTACAGATTCATACGGTGACTAGTGACCTCTCTGGCGAAAATTGTTAGTTCAGTGAGCTGTCAAATGTATTTAAGTGTATTCTTTCAATCTGAACGAAGTGAATGGATTCAACTGAACAAACTGAAAGTGAATAAATATTCAGTTCACTTTCACTTTCGAACTGATCGGCAAAATTATTTGTTCAGTAAAAATTGAATGTAATCACTTATTTCACAAGAGTGGGGGAACTGAACACAAACGAGAAAATACGATCAAATTGAATATTTTCACTTTTGCTGATCGCATTCACTTCGTTCACATCGAAAGAATACACCTTTTATATCCAATTTTGTGCACTGCTTGGCACTGCTCATGCTCAGTACGATTTTGAACAGTTCAGAACTCGAAATCCTGAGGAATGGAACAGACCTCTTATCACGAGACCGCTGATTTTAAATTGTCTCGTGGAAATAACAGAAAAATACAATATATGATTTCGTATTGACACATTATCAAAAAATTTAGGCTTCAAAGCATATTTCGTAAAAAAAGTCTGAACCAGTGCAGGTTAACAAACAGGCTTACTGCTTTTCCTTAATACATTTAAAGAAATTTGCAACGATCTTGTGGGTTTAAGTTTAAAGTGACTTTCATAGATGACGTTGGTCACCGTATATCATGGCATGCTTTCTCGGAACCGAATTTTAGGCGACTTGAAACGGCCATATAAGCGTTAGCTTATTAATGTAGTCGGCCATGACGTTACTATGAGTATTTCTGTAGTATCTTTAATAGGGAGCGCTGAGGAGAGTACTCCATGGCATGCTTTTTCGGAATTGAATTTTAAGCGAATTGAAACGGCCATACATACACGTCAGTGAATGTTAATGGAGCTGGCCATGATGAAATACGAGCTGTTGCAAATTATTAGTGTACATTTGAACTTGAATATTGTAATGTATTTCAATACCATGAAGCTCAAGTATTATGTACTACAATCGTAAATTGTCATAAGAGTGATATTATTCCCATGCAATGAGTCTCAAGAAATATTTTCATATCACTAATTCACAAATCACCACGCCAGGCGGCGCTGAACGCAGAGATGTGCATGGCACCTATAGGATAGTAAAAAAAATGATCTGTAGTGTGAAATTTATTTTTTTTGAAAAATTATTGTCGAAAATTTCCAAATCTGTTTATTAATCAATCATCACATTGACAAACTTGACTAAAGTTGACTAGTTGACATGTTTCGGAACAAATTCCATTATCAAAACTACAAAGTTTAAAAAATACTTATGAAATTACTGCTAAAAGTAGAAAAATTAATTACAAACCTATTTAAGTCGAATCCGCAAGCGTAGCCATTTCTAAACTAAAGTCAAAAGACAGCGCGACGACATAGGGTAAGGCCTAATACCAACCTAAGTTACATGAAAAGTTAAATCCCCAGCAGGGTCACAAAATTTATTTTTCTTTGAAAACTAGAGTAAAAGAACCAAATTAATTTTGAAAATCGAAGCAGAAAGCTTAGTAAATACAGAATTTGGAAAATGCGAGACGAACTATTCGTATATCACAAATATAAAAAGCTAAAAAGCTGGAATTTACATCACAAACAAGTTAAAACTCAAAATATTAAAATAAAAGTTAAAATATCAATCACTTTCGAGAAAATGGAAGAAGAGAGAATTGAGGCCATCAAATTAATTAAATTTTTTCCAATTAATGGATTCAAAAAAGTTAAGATGAGAAAACTGAATCTGATCGTTTAACAAAGTGACGTTACTGTTCTTCCCGTGTAAAAAAATTTCTAAAAATTCAGCAATATTGAGTTTAAGTCTTTTGGGTAATTGGTGGATCAATTTGATCTCTTATTTGCGTACGTATTATACATTTTAAGTTTGCTCTGTAATAGGATTTTTATCTGTTGGGCAATTAAACTATTATTATTATTATTATTATTATTATTATTATTATAATATTATAATAATAATAATAATATTATAATAATAATAATTATTATTATTATTATTATGATTGGCAGTATTATTATGTCCAGTCTCAATGATATGATTAGCAAAATTTGAATTGGTTTTGCTCAATCTGGCAGAAGCTAAATGTTCATTTAAACGAGTAGACAAACATTTACCTGTTTGACCTATGTATATAGAATTACAATCACCACATTTCAAGGAATAGACACCACTCCTCCTCATGAAATCAACTTTATCCTTTGTATTACTAAGCAAGGACAAAATATTAGAATTATTAGAAAAAGTAACTTTAACGTCTTCAAGGTGGTTAAGAGATTTTCTTAATTTATCAGAAATCGGACCTAAATAAGGTATACTAGCATAAGAGAAATTAGAAGCCGAAGAAATGTCCAGCTGAGTAGGATAAACGGATTTATTAGTTAATTTATTACGAATTTTATGATAAAGTTTTTTAATAATGCCTGTAGAAAAATCATTATTGTAAGCTATTTGAAGGATAATTTTGATTTCACCAGCGAAATTGGTGTAATTCATGGGTACAGCAAAAGCTCTATGGAAAAAAGCTACAAAAGCAGACAGTTTATGTTGTGTAGAGTGATTAGAGTTAAAATTAATAACAGCATCAGTATTGGTAGGTTTTCTAAAAATTTTAAAAGAAAATGATTGTAAAAATCTGGTGATAGTAATGTCGAGAAAGTTAATACTATTATCATGTTCGACTTCTAAAGTAAATTTGATATTTTGGTGTAGGGTGTTAAAATGGTTTAACAGTAGGGAAGCAGAAGCAACGTCACCCTGCCAAACGATCAAGATATCATCCACGTATCTAGCGTAAAATTTAATATTATTAGCTAAAGTATTCCCTGATTTAAAAAATTCAGTTTCGAGATAATTCATAAAAGTATCAGCAAGAAGGGGGGAAAGATTACATCCTATAGCAAGTCCATCCTTTTGGGTGTAAAATTTATTATTGAACTGGAAGAAATTTTGTTTACCAAATCTAGTAAATCCATGAGGCATTGTATTTCATAATCGTTCAAGTTACTATCAACTAGTAGCATATTGACCAAGTTAAGACACTCAGTGATAGGTACAGAAGTAAAAAGATTGGTGACGTCGAGAGAAATAAGTATACAATCTGGTGATAAATGACAGTTATTGAGCTTTTGTATGAGTTCCATAGAATTCTTAATTGTATAAATGTGAGATACATTCAAGGAGTTCTTCAATGTAGAATTAATTAAGCAGGCTAATTTTGATACCGGAGAGTTGATATAACTAACAACAGGTCTGATAGGGAAACCTTTTTTATGAATTTTGGGTAACCCATATAACCGTGGTACCACGGGGTTCATAAGAATAAGTTATTTATTCTGAAGGAAAGAAACATTATTATCAGTAAATTTAAATTTAGAAATAGTCGACCTGACCAGTTTATTAAATTTAATAGAAGGGTCTTTATTAATAATAGAGAAATTATCATTATCAAAGAAAGTCTCAACTTTGTCAATATAATCAGACTTGTTCATTATGATGAGGCAATGGCCTTTATCAGCTTTGCTTACTATTAAATTATTATCGGTAATTTTCGATTTTAAACTCTTAAAAGTTTTAGACTGTAAAAACGAAGATTGACGATCGGTGAACGAATTAATAATATTAGAACATCTAAATCTAACATTGTCACCATCAAAAAATTCAAATTTTTCAATGATGGCCTCCATGTTTATCATAAGATGTTTTAAATGTTGGTTGTTAAGCTTAAAATGAGGTGAAATTTATTTGTTATTTATAGTCTCATAAAACATTTTGAGAGGAACTTGAGAGACCTTGTGACATCGACAATAACAGCTTAATGAATAACGAATTGCTCATTCATTAAACACAATCGGACAATGCGGTGGCAATTTATAGAATAATTAACTTTCTATAAATCAGAAGTGACAGGTGGCACATATGTCGTCATAATTACGTCAAGTTTTAAAAATGTATTCAAGCAACGAACGCATTTCAAGCATTCGCGTTTCCTGCAGCAATCACGCTCGTACATATCTCACAATCAGACACAAAAATAAACGTATGATAGAATTTGCGTAGCAGTTTGACATTTACGTGCAGAAGGCGGACCAAAACGTGACTGCACATAGACAGCGAATTAAGCTTAATTTCTTGAATATCTCGCGCACAATCAATTTCTCTATTTCACCGGACAGTGATGAATTTACGCGAGGAATACCAAATCAAATTTTTTCTTCGAAAGAACAGGAAAATGCGCAATTAAAAATTTAAAACGTTAGTTAACACGTGTGTGTTGTCGCTCTTGCAGGGGGCGCCTGTTCTAATTCCGTAGAGTTAGTAACTGAATTACCCGCAATTGTATATATTTATTTAGGCGGAAATTTCGCAACACATCGCAAGCGAACGCGCAAGCAATATGATGAAACCGAATCGATTCGATGCGACGCGACGCGGCATGAAAGAATCTGATTGTGAGTAGGCCGTGCGGTTGGTTCATTTGTCAGATTTGACGCGCGCACGGGAGAAACGAAATTAACGTCATGTTAGAAACGTCAGCGGTTGCATCAGAATGTCGAGCCTCACACGTGCCGTGCTGAACGCATCCAAGAGCATCATCAAGTCCCGTTTTCCATCCGCGCAGGAATTTCGGACAGCCCGGGTCGCCCATGACGTGGTCTTCGCCGTTTGCTACTCGAACGGTAAGTGCCCGATCACTCAATTAAGTTGTACTCGAAAACTCACTTAGGTTACAGGAAACGCGCCAAGACAAAACTCGAACAGATAAGAGCGGACGCGAAGAAAGCGGAAGCCATCAGGCTTGCCAAAGGATTAGCGCCACTTCTGCAACATAGTCAACCCGAGCAAAAAATTAGTGCGCCACCGAAAAAAACTCCTGAAACACTACCACTACCACCTCCACAACCACCACCACCACCAGCAAAAGAAGCGAAAGCGGAAGAAGAAACGGCGCCGGAAGACCCACAGGTCTTAACCACCTTTACGCAAGCTGTACCGGTAGAAGAAACTGAAGAAGCCGACCGTAGAGAACAATCTTGGCAAAGGATGAAATTCACCTTCTCAGCTTTCGGGATCACCTTCACATTAATCGTGATGGTTTTAATTTTGGAACTGGGGCGCCCCAAAAGGGACCAAGATGGCGAAGTCATCGCAGATGATTACTCACACTTGCCCGTTATCCAACAATATTTTTATCGATTACTTCGAGAACTTGATTATTATAGGAAGGTAACTAGGAGGATACTTTTTACAACTGTCCATCAAGTTGAGTCGTACTCTTTTAGTTGATTAGTGAACCGTCCAGGGAAAAACTTCTCCCTGATGTCTTGCAGTATCCTTACCACCAACCACCTTACACTGTTGTGTTGGAACTGAAGGACGTTTTGGTGCACCCGGATTGGAGTTATTCTACAGGTTGGCGTTTCAAAAAACGACCAGGTAAGAATATTTCTTGCTATTTGCAATTTTGAGCTATTTGCTAGACACTTTCTAATTTGCCTTCCACGCAAGTAATTGAAGGCGTGAATTTGATTCACGTCGTTTACTCAGTTCCTTTACGTACATCCCCTAATCCAAATTCTCTGGGGAGTGTCACCGAAAATACATGGTTTTTGCGTCTAAGTTTATAGCAAAACAAAGGAAAAAAAGTAGAGATAGCAAACGATGTAAAAACATATAAATACAAAGACCTAAACGATCACAGGAAAATCAAAAGTACACTGGATGTGGAAATGTTACCCAAATAAGTTCGTTCTTTTTATATTTACGGAAAGATATCCTGTTATTTTAAAATCAAGTCAAAAAATAAAGATAATAGGAAAAGGTTACTGTTGGAAAAGAAAGGTGCAGAAACTGTCGAAGAAACTGCTTTAGATAAAAAAATAATCAGTCGGGACGAAGGGTCCAATGATGAAGACTGCCAAAATTTTAAACACAAACAAAACGAAGGATAAAAAGATATTAGTTCTATCAAGAATGAAATGATTAGTTATTGGAACCGCTTGTTATTTAATTCCATGCCGCTTTATTAACCGAACTCGCTTCCTCATGTTCCTTTTGACTTCCTGTAGGGCTTTTTCCATCCCTTGTTGGAAACTGGTTTGGCAATTTCTCGGAATGTCGTCGCCCAAACATGCATCAACCACTTTGGTTCTTCTGATTTTGGGATTTTGTTGGACTATGTTTTCTAAATCGAAATTTAAGTTTACTCTTACAACTGCTCAACTTATTGTATACTGACAGTCAATTAAACTAATTCATCAGAAATTGGTGGACGACAATAAAAGGAAAAATGGACAAGACCAGAAGGTCAACGAAAAAACGGCTGCAGGTTCCACAGTTAACAAAATTCTTTGAAAATGTTCAACTTAGTGTATTGAGCGTCAAGGAAACCCTCGCGTAGCTTTGGAAGATGACATTCCGAAATATTGCCATCAAGAGCCCGACCGATTCCAAAAAGGATTTAGAGGAAGCCGAAAACGACAACGAAAAGACTTTTTAGTTATCACAAAAATAATTGTTTGAAAATGTTGAACTCTCCGAATAGTCAAGTGAAGAAAACCCTCGTCCTGGTTTATTGGAAATTGGCGAATCTTTGGAGGATGAGTTTCGGGAAGCCGACAGAAAGGGCCCAACCAGTTCCAAGGAGGAGCTATTACTAAGAACAAAAAATGTTCAACGTGAATAATTAGCGGCAATGACATTCCGGGAAAGCCTGATCAATTCCAAAAGGTAGAATGGAAAAGACCTACAAGATATTTGGACATTGACACTGCCTGCAAAAGTTTGATATCCACCTTAACGTATTTATACCTTTGCAAGACGAAATTCCAGGAAGTTGAGCAGTTCCAAAAGTTAGAATGTAAACAGCTTTGAGTGGAAGAGGCTTTGAGGAAGCTAAGAAAAACTCTGAATGACGCAGCTATGAACAAAATTCCTTCACAATGTTCAACTACAATGAGTAGTCAAGTTAAGGAAATCCTCATTCGTGTTTATTAGAAAATGGGCGATTTTTGGAAGGCGATATTATCAACAAGAATCCGACTAAAGGAGTCAAGCAAACTCTGGATGACATAGGAAACCTCCTCCTGAAATTCATTAGAAGTTGGATATAGAGTTGCCTCTTAAACGAAGCCGCTTCTTTAGAAACAAACAGAGGAAGAATCTAAAAGGGGGCAAAAAAAAGGTGGGCGACAAAAAAAAAACGCTAAAGAAAGCTAAAACATTAGAGGAAAACGAAAAACAATTAGCACATAAAACAAATGTCTTTAGCAAGTCATACAAGTTGTCGACAAGATGTCCCAAGAAATCCTAAAGGCAGCAGAAACACTGCGGGGTTGCAACTTACAGAAAAATCAAAAGAAAAAATAGAGTTAAACGATCATCCCTGACGTACCAATTACAGAAGATAACGAATTATTATTGAGCCTGAAACGTTAAATGAACATTGGTTTAATGCATAGTGGGTCATCTGCTTAGCTTCAAAAAGAAAAACAAATTTAGGAAACAGGCCAGGTATCACGAAACACTTGAAAATTGAACTTGGGAAGTCCAAATGATGCCCACATTGAAACCTCAGACTGTTTAAGGTCCACAGAGTTAGGGTTAGATTTTTAAATAAAGAAAGTAAAGATACAAGTAACTGGAGGAAAATCAAGGTGTGACACAAGGGAATAATCTAGGCCCACGAAGACTTAATAAACTTCAAGCTGCGCCAAAATCTGCTCTGTTTTAAGTAACCCCAAGAATACTTGAGGATGAAGCGAAAAAGATTAGCAAAATGGATACTGGGGTAGAAAAAAAAAACCAAAAAGAGAGGACCACACAAAACATGGCTAAAGGTGACTGCAGATATAACAAGAAGGAAAAGCAAAGAAGTAAGGCTAGCCAGAAATATCACATCAAAGAGTGGACATTGAGGAAAAATAAATCCAATTCGATGCCTTAATAAGCAAAACGGGAAAGAAGACATTTTAAGGTATGCCCTTATGATTAGGCGAACACTAACTGTTTCCCGAAGAAAAAAAGTAATGAGGCATTTCAACTTGTACGGGTGTATATGAAACAAAAAATAACGAAAACAATTACTGGTGAGTATTCAAAACGATGATTCCCAATCGTTTTTCCTTATCTTCCGAAACTCCAGTTTCAATTTTCCGTCGTGCCCTAGTCATTAAACGGGGCCGCTCCTCTTTTTTTTGCGCCCCTGCAAAACCGACAAATCACTCGCGGCCCCAATAACGCCGCTCGAAAACACCGAACAAAACAAAGGAAGACGTCGATCTTCCTCCTTCCGTCCGCGAGCGACGTCACCGAGACGGGGGCCAATTAAACCGACACGAAGGTAAACTGCTTTGACCCGCAGGCATCGATCAGTTCCTGGAGAACCTCAACGGCATCTACGAGATCGTCATTTACACGGCGGAACTGGGGATGACCGTCTTCCCGGTCCTGGAGGCGCTCGACCCCAAGAACCTCATTACTTATAAGCTGGTGAGGGATGCTACGAATTTCGTCAATGGGCACTACGTCAAGGACCTGGACAAGCTGAACAGGGATCTTAATAAGGTTGTGTGAAGAAAATCCGAGGTTGCCACATCTAAAAAGTTACTTTGTAATAAATAGGTCGTTTTGGTTGACTGGGACAGTGATGCCTCTCAGTATTACAGAGATAACGTCCTGCAGATTCCTAGATGGAACGGAAATGATGATGATACAACACTCCTTGATTTAGCAAATTTTTTACAAGGTATGTACAATAAGTTCCTTCCTCACTCTCTTCCACATTAACTTGGACCACAAAAAAAAATTAGGTCAATCAATTTCTTTACTTCTTCTTGATCACTTAACACGAAGTCAATGACCGCCTCCTGCAAATTTATTCTTTTTTGAGCTGTTCCAATACGTAAGTAAATTACCGGGGCGAGTCCTGAGGGAGCGCCCGCGTTCTTATGGCGACCGCTAATCCAATAATACTTAATTTTAGTTATAGCGATATCGGAGATTCAGGACGTAAGAGATGTGCTGAGGTACTACAAAGAGTTTCCGGATCCGCTGGCGACCTTTAAAGAGAGGCAGCGAGAGCTCGAGAGGACCATGCACGCCAACCAGGCGCAATGAGGGCGACGGGTGTTTATTTTTTCTGTTGTTTGTTCTAAATAAAATCGATAGCTCTATACGTTTAAATAAAGCAAGTTTAATTTCTTTGTAATGTTGTAGCCTTTACTTGGTGAAAATCCATTATAATTATATTGAATAAACAAAACACTTGTTGATTTTCACAAAATTTTGTGAAAATCAACAAGTGTTTTGTTTATTCAATATAAGTTTAATTTCGTTAATTTTTTCGTCTCTGAAAGTAAAAACTAATTCAAGTATATCCTATAAAAGTTCAGAGTTCTTTTTCCTTTCTAATTAGTCCAGATGTTTACAAAGGGGTTGGGCTGAGTTGGGGTAAGATGACATATTGATACTTAAAGGTAACTTCTGAGCAGTTGCATCAAAGTCTTAAGCTGAGCTTAAATTTAAGCCGGTGTGACATACTAACTCATATTCTAAGTGACGCTTAAAGAGCTTTCGGTGCAACTGGACCTTAGATTTTACTTTTGTACATTTTTATACTGACGTTTCAAAAATGAGTCTCAAATTATACGTTATAAATTGCTTCTTACCATTTTGGGCAAAAAATACAGCCACCAAAACGATTAGGTGTGTTCCGAGTGATACTTTGAATGAGGCTCCCGTGAGCTTTGGGTTTGGCACTTGTCCACTTCACTCTCAATAGATCCCGGCGTAAAGCTCAAGACAATCGCATTGAATTCTTGCAAATTTTCGAGGCGGTTCGATAAAATGAGGAACAAAGAGCGTCTAGTAAGCAACCGCAGACAAAAACGAAGGCGCCGCCGCCGCCATACTAATTAAATCGAGCAGTTTAGTCACGCGAGGCCTTATTCATGCCCGGCCCGCTTATTGCGCGTTGCTTAATGAAAGTCTGCACTTGTCAAAAATCGTAGCGGGCTTAATTAAAGGACGCCGCACCTCAAAAAGTCAATATTGATCGTTCGTCTTCGCTTCTGCCGCTGCCGCCGACGCCGCCGTCGCTCCAGAAAGGAAATTAACTCGAAGCAAACCCGAAATAGCATAAAAATTTATCAACATTAACGTACTACCAAAAAAATGTTAGGGTATGTCATAATCATAATAGAATGACCAAGGGAAATAAAGAATTAAAATAAAATTCGATTTACATACTTAGGTAATACTATATATTATTTTTTCGTCTTAAATTGTTTTGTTATTTAAGGTAATCATTTCAACTAGCGATCAAAATACAGGGTGATAGACGGTTTTGATTAAAAAAAAAAGTTATTACGAAAAAATAAAGATGAAAGAGCATTATTGAAGTAAATTGTGTGAAACTGGTTGAAATTTTTTGGCTAAATTGATTATGATGACCGAAATATTACCAGATAAAATAGCGATCACCATCAGTGTCAAATTATGAGATATTTTCCAATTTGATCGGTACTTACTTCCGCCATCCATGAAAATGTGATTAATAACAATCGGTGCGGCCGTTACATAACAATTATGTACGTACAGTCACGTACAGCGACCGTAATACAATTTTATTTACGAGTTAGTAGTGCATTGGATCTTCTCCGCCATTCAACGCCGTTACACAATTACTTCCATTTGCATACTGATACGATCTTACATAAATTATTTAAATATGTGCATGCAAATCTATGTAAAATGTATTGTCGCAGATTGTTTTGTATAATAAAGCCGTGCCGGAGCGGGGGTGAAAACAGGCTCCGGCTTACGCATAGGAAAATTTTAATTGTTGCTCGGAGCCGGCGAGCAATTTTTTTTAAATTTTATTGGGCGAGCAAGAAAAAGCCAACAGCTCGGAAAATCCGGCTCGCAGACTAGAAACGATCGAAGTGTCCGACAGGCGGCGCTCGCGTCACGCAAGGCGAAATTGGGCGAATAAAATTAGCAAAACAGAACGCCGCGCCGTCTGATAAACGTTTTCGAGTCCGGCCGCCATTAATCACCGAAATGTTACCCTCCTAGTTAATTAATTTCTTGCGTGGAAGGTCTGGATTCACCACGCCGACGCAGTTTTACTTATAAGAAGTGGTCACTTCGAATATGCAAACCCAAAAACTAGGAAGTAACAACAATACAGAATACCAGGTGATACCAGGGACATTTTGATCGAAATTGGCAGAGAAAACGCGCTATATTCATAAGTTTCATAACTAAAGACAAGACCTAATGATAGAGTTTTGACCAAACATTAGAAAGCTACAACTATAGCCCCTCTATTTCAAATAGAGGGGCTATAGCTACAACAATAACAATTAGGTCAGAAGGAACCGAATTTTTATATCGGGTCTTCATTTAGTCCTGTATCCCACGTGACCTAACCAATAATCTAACTGTTAGCTAAAATGACAATACGCAATGACGCAGTTTCATTTTTGTTTTGAAGGCACATACAATAGCGGATAATAAAATCCGGATACGTCATTTTTACAATGGAAATCTTACCTGAATAATATTTTTAGTTGTTGTTCAGGCACAACTTGATCACTTGGAATACAATCAATCATGAAGATATTGTATAACAACTTAAATGGGCTGCCCAACCAATCAGTAGTGTCACGTACAAATTCATTTACACATCCCTGTTCGGTGAGTAAGTAATACATAGTGAGTCAGTGAGTACCATAAAACTTATAAATTGTTTAACAAAACATCAGAATTCTGTTCCAGTAAGTCATATATTTTTGTTGCTTACATTCAAGTTTGAAATTACTTGGGCCCAGTGTTGTTAAATTACCGGTAATTTATTTTTAATGTTACCTTACCGGTAATGTTACCATAATATTTATTACCAAGTGCATTTTTTAACTAAAAATTAGATATTTCTACACTTAATCAGAGTTGCCAATTTAGTGCTTTTGGCACCAGACTAGTGCTCTCTGCATTCGATTAATGTAAACTGTTTGCCTCTTTGTGTCTAGTGCATTTCCTAGTGCTCTTTGAACAGCTCAGTTCTTTCCGCCGGTGAAGAATACTCAATCTTCTTTTGTTTTCTGTTCATCTTATGGCGTTTTCGATTCACCTGCACTAGTTGCACTCAGAATATTCCCATCTTGTTTTAACCTCATTTAATAATAGAGATAAAGATACTCTGTGAAATGCACGCTAGTGCAGTCAGCCGAGAACGCTATTAGTTTATTTTACGTAGATGCTTGTCAAAAAGGAGCCCATAGACAATCAAACAAGATTTGTTTGAATGTTTACTATAAAGAAGCTCATAGACAGTCAAACATGGCTGTTCGAATGCTCGTTGGAAAGGAGTTCCTAATAGACGGTTATGTTTTCACTAATTTGTTTAAAAATGATGACTATGAAACACTTGCAATAAATTTTAAAAAAAATCAAATAACTGGTGGTTTAGTTAACAAAGAATTTCATCCTATAACTGTTAGAGACAACTATAAAGTTGAATTTTCATTTAATTTTTACATACGAAAAGCGTGTGTAATATACACACAGTTAAGAATCTGAGAGGAAAATGCGATTCGAATAAACTGATCACATTTTCTGCTGAGTCTTTCTTGTTGTCGCTTCATTATGTAATAATTCTAAAAGAAAGAAAATCGCTACCTTAGAGTTATAAGGTTCTATGTTATATATCAATCATGCATAACATAGAACCTTATAACTCCAAGGCAGCGTAATGGTGCCATCTATGTACAGGTCCAACAATTTTCTTGAAGTGGCAAATTTAAAACGAGAAAACTCGACATAAAAATTTCAAAAAATTCAAATGAATGCTTCTCAAAAAGGAGTTCATAGAATAAAATATACACATATGAATGTGTTTTTATTTTAATTTTAATATTATTAGAACAAGCAAAAGTTAGTGCTTTCTAGTGCTACTTAAAACCAAATCTGGTGCTTTAGAATTTCCTCTAGTTGGCAACTCTGCACTTAATTACAATATTCTAATTAATTTGATATCAAAAACACAACCCCTTTTCTTTTGTTAGAAAGTGAAGTTTTCAGTTTTTTTTAAAATTATTTCATATTAATTTCACTTAAATTATTTTATCACATGTTGTATTTATTTTTATTTTATACATTTGGATATGATCCACTTGATCAAAGGTATTTCCATCCGAGTTGCATTACTCGCATATGTCACATTTTGCAGTTTTCTTCTTCAAATCCAAATATTTTTCCATTATGTTGGCAATAGAGGTAACATTCAAAAATTACCGGTGACATTCAAATATTACCGGTAACAAATGAATGGGTACCTTACCGGTAACATTGGAAATTTACCGTAAGGTAACGTGGTAAAATTACCGACTCACAACACTACTTGGGCCAATGACTTCCCGAACGCAAACGTAGCTTCCATTGCAAATTTTCATTTCATTTTCGATTTAAATTCCCTATCACCATACAATATGATCGAAAAAAAGTTGCAAAGAAAAACTTGAAAAATCATAAAATGTCATATTCTAAACACGTCATATTCTAAATTTAAACTCTGCTTGAAATGTTGGCACTACCGGCCATTAGACGTTTTAACAATTCAGGGTTATATTTAAAACTTTTCCCCATTTCAAAAGTAATAAATATTTTATGTTCGGTGTCAAACATTTCACAATTTGAATTAAGATTCAAATGTCTCCTGCAAATGTTTGTCATAAAAAAACAACAACATAACTTCAGCTGTAAGACACAAAATGTCGATAAAACAGAAAACGATAGTCGATAATTGTGTTGCAAACACATGTTTTTAATGCCAGTTTCATAACAAACAAATAGATAACTTTTTCCCCTTCATATTGTATCTTTCTCATCTGCATTAACGTGTGTTCATGAAGTAAGGCCACATTAGTAGGCCTTGGAAAAGCAAATGTATGTCTTTCTTAAACAGGTGATTAATCAAAGTGACATTTATACATAGTGTTAAAATTTACCTGCCAAACACGATCATAATCCTAACAAAAAAAAAAAAAAATACCCGATCGCACTAACTTTTCAAGCAAAGCTTAAATTTAAGATGTGTTTAGAATATGACATTTATGTATGGTCAGTATAATGTCAACCACAATCTGATTGACATTTAAACTTCAATTTAAGTAGAAATTAGGATGTGACTGACATTTTCTGTTAAACCTGCAAGAAATGTCATAGTCTAAACACGTCTTAAATTTAGGCTCTGCTTAAAATATTGGTGCAACTGGTGATAAGTCACATTCTTTAAGAAAAGATACTATCAGGGCCAACTAGATGACGAAAGCTAATAACCCAGCCCATTTAAAATTATTAAAATGAATCAACGTGAAGTACCTAAAGCAGGGTCCTCGAGGAAGGACTGTTCATTCTACTTTTTAACTTGTGCGTCTGAAATGTCAAGTGATTGTATCTATACCGGGTGGCTAGCTCGCCGCTAGACCCCGATCCGCTTTTCCCGAGCAAGTTTCGCACTCGAGAGACGATTTAAACTCGAAGCCTCTAGCTTAATAGTTCAACCACAGTAATTACTTTGACACAGAAGTTTGAAAGTTAACTTTCGGATTTGATTGATTCATCAGAGTGACACTTGTCACTTATCAAATACTTTCATAATTCTTATTTTAAAAAATAGTCATGAGAAAAAAAAACGTGCTTTTACACTTCCAAGGTCAACCAGATGATAAAAGCTGATTACCCAAGTGATTTAAAGTTATTGAAATTAAAATTAATTCAGTGTGAGCTAATAAGGGCCCAATTTTTAGCTCATAGGCCTAAGATATCAAATGATTTTGTCTGTGTCGAGTGGCTAGCTCGACGCTAGACTTTCAATTTATTTTTTCCCAAGCAAGGCTTTGCCAGTTTAAATTTAAGCTGAAGCTTAAACCCATAACAACAATTTGGCTTAAAGTTAACCTGGAATTGTTCAAGTGGGCCTATGTTGTTGAAATTTAACTTTCATCGATAAGGTAAGATCTTAACTTGCGTATCTTAACTTTACTATTTAGGTAAAATCTTAAACAACAAAAGGACAAAGCAGGGAAAGAATCTATCAAAATTAACCTTCGTTAGGTATATTAAATTTCGGGGGAAAAAAAGGAACTTGTGCGACAAACAACTTTAACGTCGCGGGACAGCCATTTAAGCTTCCTCTTCCTTAACTCTGCCCGAAATTTATTTTTCCGGCGACCGAATTTCATCGGCAGCGCCATCGTGCGGCACCACAGGCGAAGCAAGCGCAATGACCTTGTGGTCATTATTTTCGAGTTTGCATCAATTTGCAGCGCCGTTTACGTCATCAACGCCGCCGAAACTTCCTCGCCCCCCCTCCAAAAAAAAGTAGAAAAAAGAAAGAAATGCCAAAGCTCTAACGCCTGCCGAGGCTGAAATTTAATCAATTCAAAAATGAATCAAATCATCGTGCATTTTATAAAAGCTTTCAGATCAAATTTGAAGTCGCACCAATGACGGGGGAACATCAAAAAATAAAGGACTAAAAGATTTTGCGAAATATTAAAATGCGCTTAAAATAAAACGTAAGGACTTACATGGTATTAGAGCTTCGTTGAGTAGTAAAGGCAGGCAGGCAGCAGTGAAGAGCTTGAACTATTTCAGCACAGACTAAGGACAGGA
Source organism: Dorcus parallelipipedus (assembly GCA_958336345.1). Taxonomy (NCBI): domain Eukaryota; kingdom Metazoa; phylum Arthropoda; class Insecta; order Coleoptera; family Lucanidae; genus Dorcus; species Dorcus parallelipipedus. Next base: position 37,150,412 of record OY284480.1, read on the forward strand.
AAGCTCCTGCAGAGGAAGTGACTCACCAGGCAGGAGCTGTGTGAAGCACAGGAGCAAGGCGGCCAGGCTGGAGTCAGCTGAGTGTCGTGGCCTACTTGAATATCAGGACGAATAAAGCTAGCAGGAGTAGGACACGCTATCCTGGCGCTTGCGTCCTGCAAAGGATGCAACAGGCGATCAATATCACGTAGGCATCCGTACGTATACTAAGCGACACATGCAACGTCCTACATACTGTGGTAATTGCAAATGTCACCGTCACCGGTGGAGAAAAAAATTTTCTGCGCGTATGTGGGGGGAGGGGGGCTTTCGCATCGCACGCCGCTTTATTAAATTCTGATTTATTGCGTCTTCTCGGCTTAAGCGACCGAGGGAATGGAAATTAATTCCGGCTGGGGGTTTTCGAACCAACCGCAGTACTCAACGTTACTACCTTATTGTCGTTCGTAATTATATTCTCCAAGTCTTCTTCAGTTTATTGAACTTAACGAAAATCCTTAAGGGCCCTACATACGCACCCGACTTCCTTATAGAAAAATGGAAAAGTTTGAATCGTCCTACTTTTTACGCAAAGTCCTTTGGAGAGTTTGTTAACTAGCTCGTTTGTTGTCTGTCTATAACCATTAGGTGGAGACTGTGTGGATTAATTTCTTGTTTCTACTCTTTCCTGCGTTTTGCCCATCCCTAAGGTATGATCCAAAATCCTGTTCGATAGTTGCACAAAACTTCTATTAAAAAACCTTTCTATTACCATTGGGTGAAGACTGTGTTGGTAGATTCCAAATTTTCATTTCCACCCTTTACTTCCCTTGCCCATCGCTCTAAGTATACCTTTCTCCTCTGCTACGCTTCTTCCTTTTCCCAGCTACAATTTTCCTGATCTACAACCTCAGTTCCTTCCCTGTGATCTTGCTTCAAGTACCTTTCCTGTCAATCTGTCTTCTGGCACTATATACAGTTGTCCAGGCAGTTTAATTGCTTACCTATTTATGATATTTTATATCACTCTTCACTTCAATTTTTCATCCCCCAAAGCCTTTCTGCTCTGCTATGCTTCTTGCTTCTTCCAGTTCACACTCTAGTTCCTTCCCTGTGGTCTTGCTTCAATACCTTTCCTGTCAATCTGTCTTCTGGCAATCTACACAGTTGGCCCAACCAGTCTAATTGCTTCCTTTTTATGCTATTTTCTATCGATTTCACTCTTTACTTCCCTTTTCCCTTCCAAAGTGTGCCTTTCTGCTCTGCTATGCTTCTTCCTTCTTCCAGTTTCACTTTTCCTGGCCTTCCACTCCAGTTCCTTCTCTGTGGTCTCGCTTCAAATGTCTTCCCTGCCAAATCTTTTGGCACTCTATATAGTTGGCCCAAGCAACCTAGTTGCTTCTCTTTTCGATAGAAGACACCATCTATCGATTTCACTCTTAGTTCTGAATACTTCGTGGTCTTTTGTTTTGTTTTCTCAGGAGTTTTATTTTCATTGCATTCAAGTGACCATGCCTCGTCGGAATATGACAGAGTTGGTCTGGTTAATTTCTTAACCACTTCGACTTTCGCTTTCTGACACTTCTCTATTCCTCAAAAACGTAGTCTTTATCACATTAATTATTTGTCGATGGTTCGAAAGATGATGCTGATCCCTATAAGGGCTAGCCCATGTGTCGTCAATATTGTTAACAAAACGATCCGTAGCAATACGAATATATTATCACATCTTGCGTAACAGAAAACTGGGAAAACGAGGATGACACTCTCCATGGACAGACGTCTGTAGATGTTCACCAGAAGATGTGTTGGAAAACATCACTGGTGAGATATTGTGTACTTTGCAGCAATGTAATCTTGCGTAAAAGAAAACTGGGAAAATAGCAGCTTTTTGGCGGATGACACTCTCAATGACAGATGATTGGATGTTCTCGAAAAGGCAGATTGGAGGACTCCTTGAAAAGATGAGGAGGTGAAACGTCAAACGCCTTGCAACAATGTAATCCAAGAAAATTGCAGTTTCTTGAGGATGACACTCTCCATGGTCAGATAGTTAAATGTTCTCGAGAAGATGGATCGGATTACGTCCCTGATAAGATGAGGCCACAATGACAAACTTGGTGTGTTACATCTTGCGTAAAAAACTGGGAAATGGCAGTTTTTGAGGGTGACACCCTCAATGTCAGATGATTGGGGTTCTCTAAAAGTCAGAATGGAGGACGATCTTGAGAAGATGAGGGCGCGCCTTGCAACAATGTAACAGAAAACTGCTTTTATGGTAGTATGTTACATATTGCGTAAAAGATTGAGAAAGTGGCAGTTTTTTGAGGGTGACACCCTCAATGTCCGACGATTGGGGTTCTTGCAAAGTCAGAATCGAGGATGATCCTGAAAAGATGAAGGTGCGCCTTGCAACAATGTAACAGAAAACTGGGAAAACGATAGTTCTCTAAGCTTGTCACCCTCCATGGATAGTTCCCAAGAAGATGAATTGTGTCATAATATCTAAGGTTTTTGATAAAACCAAATTGAAAGCCACGTTAGAGTAAGAAGTTTTCCATTAAACTTGAACTTAAATAAGGCAAACTGTTTGACTTTTCGAAGCAACCGATTAAAACATTAAACAGGTTCGAACATTTACGCTCCGGAATTCCTAGCGTAAATTCAAACACTTGTTGGTCGTCCCGGGGCCTTAACCTACTTCGGCGTTAATTTTTAAAACATATGTACGCAGTCGGTAATGGAAATTTCTTGTCGCCAACATTTCACGGCGAATCTAACATTTTCGTATTCCGCGATCGCGCGAATTTGTCGACGCGTTTCCGGGGCGCAATAAAAAAGGCCCGCGGGGCGAGTAAAACGGGCTCTTTATCATGTTTTCTTGGAAATCCGCACGTGAAAGATGGCGATCATATTTTACATACCAATAACGAGATTTAATGATATGGATCTTGTTATAAGCTGGACGGATCTCTCCCGGGACGCTTCGCGTAATTTTATTGCCGAGATTATTTTGTATATTGACGCCGCGCACTTATTGGGCGCGAATTCTTCTTTTTGCCTCCTCTCGCAGCTCGTTATTTTCCAACGGAAACCGCATAAAGACAAATGGCATCAATTACGAGGACAGTCGTTCCGCTTATGTCGCACGGAATGCCACACGGCTTGCTTAATCCGAGTCGATGAAATTTATGCCGAAAAAAACATATGAATCACGATGAGACGTGAGTATCCTATGATCTAAAAAAATGATATGAGTATCAAGTTGAAATTAACCGTGCCAAGTCAAATTTTTCTATGTCACGCGGTATAATTGATCGGTGGCGTCGTTAGACTTTTGCTTTTCTAAAGAATTTATCTGCTCTTAGCTTTTAGCCTTTTGTCTACAGAAAATACCATACTTAAGATAATTAATATTTATCTGAAATTTCAGCGATTTTTGAACTTCTCATTTTGACTTTACTTTAAAGTTTGTAAATCCTAATGCGTTGTCAAAAAGGAAGCTTTCGCGTTTAATGTCATTTCTGTAACACAGATTGAATAAATAGCCAACAGATTTGGAAAGGAAATTACTTTTAGAACTATTTTTCATTTCTATTAGCACTACATTACATTGAATTTTAATAAATAACATCAAGTACGTGTATGTATCTTTATTTATTTTTTATTAAAATGTATTTTTGTTTTTAATGTCCAGGCGATACTGAAAAACTGAAAACGACAGCAAAATTTAATTTTCCACGGTTGACGAACTCGCTGTCTTTGCCGCCCCAGCAAAGCGAACGTGCCTCGTTAAGTTTTTATTTCTTTTTCGATTCTTAACTTGTAAATTGCGTCGAAAAACGATGACGACGTTACGGCGGCACTTAATTTTAAAACTTTCCTTTGTTCGACTTCCGGGTGAACGTCTAATACATAAATTGTTTTGTTGCAGAAGCAAAATTTAATATTTCGCGCCTGAAGGATTTTACGCACGCGCCGACTTATTTGTGAACTTGTTTGAAGATTTTTTTGACAGTAAATCTATTAATACCTACTCTTAATCACGTCATTTTATTTTTCGTTTAATACTTCATGGCTGAAGTACTTCAAACGCACTGACTTATTTATGCACTTCTTTGAAGAAATTTTTTATAGTATCACATTTCTTTCTTCCCTCATCACATTTAATCAAGCCATTATATTTCACCGACATATTTGTGAGCATGTTTGTTTGGAGACAATTTTGACATTAGGACCTATCGATACTTCTCGCCATCTGCGTTTAACCGTTGAAATAAGAGAAGACATGATAGAAGAAAGCCGAATCCAATGCTGATAGAAGGCTTCTTCCTCCTTTACATCAGGCAATTGCGTATTTCTTCTTAAATTGTGGAAGCCCAAATACTTCTTCCATCACATTGGAAATCTTTCTTATTTTCTTCTCCCCATTGACTTGTCTGTTCTTGCTCTCTCTCCTAGTTTTTTATTGTCCATTTCGTTTCAATATTTCCTTCCATCGTTAATCCAGTTGGTTACTGCTTCTAATTAAAACTTTAACTTCGTGCCATCTTGCTTTATCCATTACATTAGAATAAAAGAGGATCTGAGAGGAGAAAAAAGTCTAGTGGCGCTAGCAGACTTCTTCTTCTTTATATTTCTTCAAACACTTGCTATGTCTTCTTCAAATATAGAAGCTCAATACTTCTTTCTTGGTTTTCTTTCTATCACAAAACCTGTCCATTTTTGCATCTTTGTTAGTCTGTTATTCATTATCCATTTGCTTATGATTAAATCCTCAACTCCGCCATCTGATTTTAACCATTAGAACAAAAAAGGATATGCTGCTAGAAGACTTCTTCTTTTTTCTTTACATCAGACAGTTATATATTTCTTCAATAAAAATGGAAGCTTAAGTTTTGAAGGTCTCTCATATTTTCTTTTTTCTAATGAGTTGCTTTTTTTGCTCTCTTTGTCCGTTTATTATTTATTCGTTCTTCAATATTTTCTTCTATCTTTCATCCATTTGGTTACGGTTTTTAATTAAACCTTAAATTTCGTGCCATCTTAATTTATCCATAGGAATAAGAGGGGATTTGAGAGAAAAAATAATAATGCTGCTAGAACGCTTCTTCTTCTTCCTATTTCTTCAAATGTGGAAGCCTTCCATTGTTTTGAAGGCTTTCCTTATTTTCTTCCAAGTATTGTCAATTTTTGCTTCGTTGCTAGTCTGCTATTCACTACCCATTTGGTTATGATTTCTAATTGAACCCTCAACTTCGCCCTCTGATTTTAACCATTAGAACATAAAAGTATTTAAGAGGACAAACAAGACTTCTTCATTCTTTACATCAAACAGTTAAATATTTCTTCTTCAAATATGGAAACTTAAGGTGTTGAAGGTCTTTCTTATATTCTTCTTTCCATTGACTTGCTCTCTTTGCAAGTTTGTTTATTATTTATTCATTCTTCAATATTTTCTTCTGTCTTTAATCCATTTGGTTACTCTCATTTTAGCACGTGCCACGTCTTATTGAAATGTAGAAGCCCAATACTTCTTCCATGGTTTTGGAAGTCTTCCTTATTTTTCTCCCACAAGGCCCGTTCATTTTTACATCTTTGATAGTCTGTTTAATTATTATTAAGCCTTCCATTGCTTTGAAGGTTTTCCTTATTTTCTTCCAAGTATTGTCAATTTTTGCTTCTTTGCTAATCTGTTATTCACTATCCATTTGGTTATGATTTTTAATTGAACGTTCAACTTCGCCCTCTGATTTTAACCATTAGAACAAAATAGGATTTGAGAGCAAAAAACAAAACCTTTCTTTGTTTACATCAAACAGCCGAAATACGGAAGCTTTCAAGGTCTTTCTTATTTTCCTTTTTCCATTGATTTGCTCTCATTGCAAGTCTGTTTATAATTCATTCGTTCTTCAATATTCCTTCTATCTTTAATCCAATTGGTTACGGTTTTTAATTAAACCTTCAACTTCGTGCCATCTTATTTTAACCACTGGAATAAGAGAGGACCTGAGAGAGAAAAGAATAGTGCTGCTAGAAAGTTTCTTCAAGCAGTTGCTACTTCTTCTTCTTCAAAATGTGGAAGCCCTACATTGTTTTGGAGGTCTCCCTTATTTTCTTCTTGCCAAGTCTTCTCCATTCTTGTTTCTTTAGTAGTCTGTTATTGATTATCCATTTGGGTATGATTTTTAATTGAACCCTCAACTTCACCCTTTGATTTTAACTATTAGAATAAAAAAGGATTTCTTCAATAAAAATGGAAGCTTAAGGTTTTGAAGGTTTTTCTTATGTTCTTCTTTCATTGAGTTGTCCTCTTTCATTATTAAATTTTTACAATTGAATATCATTTTGAATGGACTACAGAGGAGAGTGTAGTAAGACGAGCATGGCATGTAAAAGAGAGAAAAAAATTCCGCGCAATTAGTTTTAATTCAACGCGTCGGTCGGTCGTGGCAACCGACCGTTTAATATTCTGGAGCCGGATTTCGCCCGGACGAATCCGGTTCTGCGCGTTTGAAAAACGCAAGCCGCCTGCATTAAATTAGCGGCGCATTAGCCGGAGATGATCACCGGGCGGAAGACACCGGAAGCCTCCTGATAAGAAGGTGCGAACGAAGGAGCGGCAGAGGAACGAGACGGACGTGCACACTGTTGATTCAATCATTAGGCACTGTTTGCTGAATTAATGGCGTCGGGACGCCGACTGACGCCACATCCAGACATCGATGGCGCCATCCTATATACATACAGACTTTGCGAATGTGGGACATCGGCTAGTAAGTCCGGGATATTGCGGGCGCTTGCTTGTATGTATGTATGTGTGCACACGAAACTTATACAGGCGCGAAATTGTTTGTACCTAGGCAATTAGGCAATTACTGACTTGCTTAGAGTGTTTGTTTGTCTTGGTTCTAATATGTCAGGTTTATTTATTGCGTAATTGTTTTCCTTAATTATTTGCTCGCCACGTCGATTGCTTTTCTACGTCAACAAATTTCCGATGTCGTTTCGTCCCAAATTAAAACCGTAACTTCTACAACAATCGATTCTTTTACAAAGGATCACCGTATAGTACACTGCTGTCCAAAAGTATAAGGAACCCCATTGTTTCGAAATCGGTTTTCACTTATAGCAATAACATGATAATATGAGGTGCAAAAGTATAAATGGATTTCATGCGCGTTCAAGCAGAAAGCTTCAGAATAACTTCACCTGTTGGTACGGGCAACGGATGGCGGCGCATATCAGAAAAAAAATCATGTCCTTCTTTTGATTATTTATAGCGGCAAATCGCAGATATTTCCGTCTGAAAGGTCCCAGATTTATGCATGCACCCACTTCTTCATTGATCTGAAACGTCTGGGAAAATCTACCATAATGATACCGCATTAATATGAATCTCAAACAAAGAAGCAGATAATTGTTCGAACATCAAAGCAGTCGGAGGAGTTGGGGGCGAGCGGGGGTGGTGGTGTATGCGTTATCGCATGCACATTAACATAATGCCGGGCCGACCTTTCTCTTGGAAATGTCGAATCCCCCGGTCGGTTGGAGAGCCACCGATATGTGAAATACCAGCGCTTCATTATTGGGGGCAGGCGAGCGTCTAAAGGACGACCGTCGACGTCGTACTTTATGAGCCGAATATGTCATACATACTTTTATAATGACGGCGGGCGTCCCCTAAGCCCATGATTTCATTAACTCGCGAATTTACGAGCGTGAATTATTTAAATGCCGGATGCGGCGTACGAGCGAATGGACGGAAAAAAAATGCGAACGGAACAATGGGAATGGGACCGAGGTGTTTATGCGAGAGCGGAAAGTCGGCCGTAATAAACAAATATCCTTCGGAGTAAGATGAATGGCTGCTGAGAGAGCGGACGTTTATGCAATTAGAGTTTTTTTGCGCGCCTATAAATTCATTTATCAAGCAGGCTGTGCATTCGTCTTATGTAACCTGCAGGTTCTCTTTTTGGTGCACTCACCTTCTATAAATTCACCTTGACCTATTTTGTTTTCTCAATTTTTTTATAAATTCACACTTGGGCCCAATTTTACAATCGTGGAATAATCGCAGAATATCCTTTTAACATTTTTCCACATCTACGACACGTTATTCCAAGAATAGTGTTATACTCACTTTATACGATGATTGCAAAATCGGGCCTTAATATATTACAATTACAGATTCCGAAAATCATTTTAACTTCGCAAAAACTTTTCAGGATTCATTAAATAGTATAGTCCCCAAATGTCGAAATTTTTATTTTGTACTTTTTGAATGTTGGAATCACAATATGCGCAACGGTGTTAACAATTTTTCAAAGACAAATGATTTCGTATAGTAACTAGGTTCGTTATAAAATAAAACGAATAATAGTGGCTCTAACACACTACCCTGCGGATAATTTTCGTTGATTTAGAATAAAAAATAAACGCTGCATTCACGCGTGAAGGTTGTTTGATACGGTAACATATTTGTTATAAGAATTTGTGATGAAAATACAACATATTATTATTTTTTAATCATAGATTAGGTAATAGCTATCATTTTGTTGTACTACGTGGCCAGAAATTTCTGCGAGATGCAATTTCTGCGTTAATGCAACAAAGATTAGTGTCTAATTCTTCGCAAGATCCTCATTATTGTGGTATCATTCCGCAAGAAGTGACATAAATCAACTTATTTTTGGCGGATATACCTACATATGCCGAAACAAGCAGTATAAGTAGAAGTATGTAAGTCACTGCGATTGATTAGTATGAACTGAAAAAAGAACATGAAGAAACAGATGCAGACAAACAAGCACCTGGCCATTACGTTAACATCAGAATTTCTTATATTGCAGATGTTAAAACAAATGAATAATCAAATTACAAAGTAACTGTCAAATAACAATGAATTTAAACAGATTAGTAGTTTTATTAATGCCGGAATTAACTTAAAACTTGGTGAGTGATTACAAAAGATAGAAGCAAATAAATTCGTGCGTTATGAACTGACCAAGAGCGTTGAAATTAAATTAGAAAATAGATTTAAAAACGTAAATAAAAGCAAGCGTAAATGTCTTAAATGATAAAATGACGAAAATTTATGACAAAATGTTTCAAGACATATAACAGAAAAAGGTAGACATTTGAAGAAGTAATAACTGCAATAGATAAGAAGATAAATGATGTGCGAGATGAAAAAACTCAGATACTTTGAAGAACTATATAAAAAAAGACAGAAATTTTGAACTTTTTGTGAAAAGTATGAACGAAAAATTTTAAAAAATGTTAACAAAACTTACGTAAAAAAAAGAAGAAGAAAAGTAATAAAAGTGAAGAAAGAGGGAAGAGAGGATACAGTTGTTGGGAAGACTGCCTAGAAGAAGATACATTTTCGTTATTTGTGTAATACTGTAAACATGGTGCGTTCAAATAAATAAACCTAAGAAATTATGCAGTGTAAATAAATAAAATAATAAACAGATTACTTAAATACAGATTGGCTTGAAACAAATGATTGAAAATAATATCCAATCCTCGACGGTTTGAGGAACTATAATTAAATAGAATTGAAAATTCAGAGACAAACCATTTCGTCCGTTACTGGGAGATTATTAATCAATAAAACGAATAACAGTGGCCCCAAGTTAAATGTTTAATTCGTGCTAAAATTGCCTACTCAGGGTATGTTCACAGTTTACTTAAAAAAGGATCGTTGGCTAGGCAAAAAAAAAATTGATCAAAAATTACATTCAACACAGTAATCGACGGTTTGAGGAAGGAATACCCCACCCCCCAACAACAAACAAAAATTAAAAATGTTAAAGGAAAAAACACAAGAGGCAAGAACTAAATATGAACAGCAAAGAAGAAAAACAAAGGTGTTAAGGGAAAAGAAAAGGAAGTATAGTGAAAATATACTACAAGAAATAGAAGAAAACTATAGAAACAATCACATTAGGAATTTATACCAAAGAATAAAAAGTGAAAGAAGAGGATTCCAATCGAAGACTGTTTGTTACAAAAACAGAAGTGGAGAAATTATAGCTGGGGAGAAAGAAATACTAAACAGATGGAGAGAGTATTTTGATGAATTATTAAACCAAGAAAGCGAGACAGATCAAGACGAAGGAGAACAGAATATGTATACAGGAACGCCAATGTCAGGAAGAGGAACCACCACCGAACCAGGAAGAAATTGAGAAAATAATAAGAAAATTAAAAATTAATAAGAGTCCTGGAAGCGACGGAATAACTGCGGAATTATATAAACATGGTGGACAAATATTAAAGGAACAGTTGCAACGGTTGATAGAGGTAATTTAGAAAAAGGAACACTTACCAGAAGAGTGGGGAAAGGCAATAATTTGTCCTATACATAAAAAGGGTGATAAAAGCGAATGCGTCAACTATCGAGGTATCTCTCTGTTAAATGTGGCATATAAAATAATGGCAACCTATATAAAGAATAAGCTAGAAATATAATTGGAGAATATCAGTGTGGTTTTAGGAAAGCAAGAAGTACCGTAGACCAAATTTTTGCGCTAAGAGAACTACAGGCGGAAAGTTATGAATATGGAAAAACTACGATGGTCCTCTTCATTGATTTCAAACAGGCCTATGACAAAATAAAACGAAAGGAGCTTTACAAAGTATTGAACTAGGAGTCAGTAATAAATTGATAAAAATGATAAAATTAACGCTACAAGGAACAAAGAGTGCTGTTAGAATACAAAACAAACATACAGAGACGTTTGAGATCAGGGAAGGGGTAAGGAAGTAGCTGCTTTTCAGTATAGTGTTAGAAAAAGCAATAAGAGATGCTAATATCAACAGGACGGGACTTATTTGCCAAAAAAGGCACCAGTGTCTAGCATTCGCGGAAGACCTTGTACTCATAGCAAGAAGTAAGAAAGAGCTAAAAGATGTAACGGAAAGGTTGGAAGAAACGGCAAGAAAAATAGGCTTATACATAAATGAAGAAACGACAAAATATATGGAGTGGATAGATAAGCAGTCTAAAAAGGGAAATTACTTGACAGTAATATAATAACTAGAGAAGGGAAAAGATACAAGTTTGAAGAGGTGGATAAGTTGACGTACCTGGGAACAGTATTTACAAGAAAACCAATTATAGATATTGAAGTACAGGCACGAATAATGGCATGAAATCGATGTATAGGACCACTTAGTAGGGTACTAAAGAGTAAAAATATCTCTAGGAAGGCAAAGTTAAAAATACATAAAACAGTAGTAAGATCTATAGTAACATATGCAAGCGAAACATGGACCTTGAATAAAATAGTGCAAACAAGGCTAGAGATGTGGGAAAGAAAAGTGCTTAGGAAGATATTTAGAGGAAAGAAATACGAAGATGGATGGATAAGAAGAACGAACGGTGAGTTGAAAGAACTTTACAAGGAGACAAGTATAACAGGAATTATAAGAACACAAAGGTGGGCTGGGGCACATAGAGATAATGCCTGAAGAAAGAGTGACCAAGCTACTAACTAAAAATACAATCGGTGGGAAGAAGAGAAGAGGCCGTCCAAAAACAAGGTGAAAAAAGAGGAAGTTGAGAAAGATATGGAAATAATAAAAGTTAAGGGATGGAAAGGAAAAGCGAAGAACAGAAAAAAGAACCAAGCCATGGGCCTGCTAGACTCGCAGAACTAAAATATATATACCCCACCCCCTATAATTAAATGGAATTCAAAATTCGAAGACAAATCCTTTCGTCTAATCACTGGAAGATCGTTAATAAATGAAACGAATAATAGTGACCCCAAGACCCACCTTGCGGTGCTTCTCCGGTGGCTTTCGTTGTTTCAAAATTAAAACAATAGTTTCATTCATTGTCTACTCGTTGTATATTCACAGTTTAGTTAAACAAGGATCGTTAGCTGGAAAAAAAATTGATCGAAGATAATATTCAAGAATAATCGCTATCTTGAGGAAGGGCAGTTCCCCTAATTGTAATTAAATAGAATTGAAAGTTCGAAGACAAACCATTTGGTATATTTACTGGGAAATCGTTAATAAATAGTATGAAAATAGTGGCCCCAAGACACTACCCTACGGAATTCTCTGGTCGTTTTAGTTGTATTTCAGAATTTGTTTTAACTTTCCACTTGAAGTAACTTGAAGGCTTCCGTTATCCATGTTTGAATCAGTTTCCGGTTGGAACCGCGTCACAGTCTCGACGAATAACGAGAAGCAGCAGCAACACCACCAGCAGCAGCAGCCCTGAGGAAGTTCTTCTGCAATGAAGAACGAAACGTCGCCAGTAGAAGAAGTCAACGTGACGCGGTTCCAACCGGAAGCCAATTCAAACATTTCCACTTGAAGATTTATTTTTTAATAATTTTTTTGTTTGACGGTATTCTGTTTTTCAGCAATTTTCGTCGTCCTTTTTACTTCATACTTGACACTTTCCTTCCTGTTATTCTTGGCGCCACCACTACTTTCAAAAGAAAATAAAAGCGATGATGTTTTCTGAATGTGACGGAACCTCCCTTATAATTAAATACAATTGAATATTCAAAAATAAATCACTACGAGTGGTTACTCATAGATTACTAATAAATACATACATACAAATAATAGTGGCCCCAAGACACTACCCTGCCGTAATTCTCTGGTGATTTTCGTTGTACATGTTTCAAAATCTTTTTTAATTTCCCGCCTGAAGATTTAATTTTAAAAAAAATTGTTTTCTTCGTCTTTCCGTTTTGTTTTTTCGTCTTTCGTCTGAATTTTCGTCGCCTTTTTTTAACTTTACACTAGGACGTTTCGCCACATTTATAAATCATCGTCGCTTTTGTTTTCTTTTGTACATAAAATACATTCAGGCAACTTTTTCACAAAATACCGAATCAGAAAATGTACGAGGCTGTTTCAAATGAAATTCGGATTCGGTATGTAAAGCTGTATTTCATCAATTAATTTACAAAATGACATATTATTTCTCTGTCTCTCAATACACGTGTTCCACCTGCCTACCAATGCTTCAATTTCATCTAAAAAGAATTTCCTTGGTTGTGCGCGAAACCATTTATGCACCGCGGTTTTAACACTCTCATCGTCTCGGAATTGCAGGCCGCCCAGAAAAATATGGTAATCACTTGGTGCTAGGTCTGGAGAGTACGGAAAAACATCTTTTGACAAAAGCTAACGACGACGTTTGGTCCTTATTGCTGGTTTCAGGACATCTTTTAACAGAGTACAGTAGGTAATACTATTAACTGTCGTACCTTCAGGTGTGTACTCTGCAACAATAACGCTATTCTTATCCCAAAATATAGTCAACATCACTTTTCCTGCGGATGGTGCAACTTTGAATTTTTTCGGTTTCGGTGATGATGTGTGACGCCATTCTTTGCTCGACTGTTTGCACTCAGGTTGATAATGGTGCACCCAATTTAAATCACCAGTGACTCTCCTGCCCAGAAAAGCTTCCCCATCGTTCTCATATCGCTGCAGTAGAGCAATGCATGCCTGAACTCTTCATTCCTTAAGTTCGAGAGCAGAGGCGGCGTAAAACGTAGGGGCGACGTGGGCCATCGCCTACGACCTCGCGGTCTGAGGGGCCTCGCGCCTCACAGGTTTATGCAGCTTTTTTTAACTTATGAAAAATATTTAGCTTAAAAGCCGTGACCGCGAGTAAAGATTTTACTCATCATAAAACGATAAATCCCACCGTCTAGCAAGCATCTGGAAATACTAACCTACCATATTCGTTTTTTAAAAATCTATTGTGAACCTAGTCTAGCAACCAGTGTCGCCAAATTACGGGTAATTACCCGAACTGCGGGTAAATTTACCTTATACAGGTAAGATGTAGTAAGATGTAGTGGGTAATTTCTATCATGGAGAAGTTTTGGGTTTTTTCTTTATATTGTTACGGTAATATTTGGAGTAACATGAAATTAGGGATGTAGCTTAATATAACAAAACATTTATTATCAACAAATTAACTAACAATAATTACAACTTACATTTTGTGTATTGGGGCACTAAAAAGACAACTAGTCTACATGACACTCTGAAGAGATTTTTTCTAATACTAATTCTAGCGTTCACTCTATCGGCTTTTTATAGGGGTTTTGTTTCCGGGGTGTGACGTCAATTGTTGCCTTGAAATTTGTACATACATGTGATTCCTGTAGGTGAGTCATTGCAGCTGCATCTCGGATGAGTCATACGACGGAGGCATCTTTTGTTTACGTTATCGTTTTTATGTTTACTTGACTTAATCAGTTGTACATCTTTGCTGGTTCTCTTATCCTAGTTACAATATAAAATCCGTCCTCTTGCGCCACTAGAGGGCCTCGCAAAATTTATCTTGCCCACATCAAATTTAGGTCTTGCCCCGCCGCTGTTCGGGAGTTAAGTGCTTTGGAACCCATCCTTGCACACACCTTATGAAATTTAAGCTCTTCCACAACAATATTATGAGTTGAACCAATGTTGATGTTAATTTCTGAAGCGATTTTTTCTATTTTAATTCTTCTGTTTCGATAAATCAGCTCTTGTACCGACGCTATGTTTCCTGAAGTGATCACACGATTCGCCTGTCCCGGACGCTACGTCTGCTACGCTATCACATCCATTTTTTAAACTTACTGGCCCATTCAAATACGCTTGATCCAGCCATACAACTACGTCAATAGACAATAACCACCCTTCTATAAATTTCAGATGGATTTACACCCTCAACAAAATCTTAAAACTGAACGCATTTCTTCGCTGGTGCAATTCTCTAGCGACGCCATTGCAAACAACTATGACAATTTGTAATTGCAGATGTTTCTTTTTTAAATAAATAAGGGGGTCAGAGCCTTCCCAGATAAATACTTGAAAACATTATTCAATGCATTATTATTATTCAATAAATAAAACGAACAACAGTGGCCCCAAGACACTACCCTGCGATAATTCTCTGGTGCCTTTTACTGTTAATAAAATAAAATAAAATAATTTATTGTTAATTAAATACATTAAAAAAAACACACAAATGTTTATTTCGTGCACAAGTTGTACATTTGCGCTAGAAAATTAATTTAAATGGAAAGAATTGTTAATGTGCCTAAACATTAATTGGACTATCATCATTGAAAAATTAATATCCGAAAAACACGCCCAACATTCCTCTAATAATGTAATTCACCCTCACCTGTCATAAAAAAAAATAAATTAAGCACACGTACACAGGTCCGAGCCCGGTTAAAGTTTCACGGGGGATGTGTGTGACCTCCCCGGCGGCCTTCGACCGGGCAGGGACTTAACAGTTTAATTTAGTGGTGTTTACACTGACATAAAGGCGTTTTTAATTAAATTATCCCGCCATTCGTCACGATTAATAACGATGACGACGTCGCTCCTCGATGATAAAATAAAGTACGGCTGCAGGCAGTTAAGATACGATTTCACCTTGCACGCCTTCCATCGATATTGATTGGGCTTAATATGGGCGAATTTAATCAGGCCGTAAAAGAAACGGAGGATCGCAGCATGGTTTCCGCATTATCTAATGGAGGGACACCCCCGGAGTTCGTCTCCTTGATCACGCAAACGTTTCGATCCAATCGCATGCCGACAACTTTCGTTTTCTTTTCTTTTTTGTCTTTGATTGATTTTTCATCAAGTAAGAAAAAAATATTGTTACGAATTCGGGGTCGTTTAATAACAGTTCTATAACTTAAACGTTCTACTAATTGCTATATTCACATAGTAACTGAATCAAGTAGCTTGCCTTCGCGAATTTTCCAGCAAACGCCTGGAACCATCTAGCGTTCGACTCGAAACTAAATGGAATAATCGTGAGGTAGATGGCGTGACCAGGCTAAAAGTGAATCATCGGCGGCTCGAACGTAACAACATCAAAACTCAAATTTAGAATCAACAAATTCAGAAGTTTAAATTTTTTTGTGACTTTTCGTGACTATCATCGTCAATTACCATTTCTTTTTCTTTTGTTTAAGAGAATTTAAATGCGTAATGCCAAACGTAAGTCAAATTAAAAGAATGAAAGGAACTTTCGCTATTATTTAAATTCCCGGAGCGGGTTGCTCAATTTTTATTTCCGTTTTTTTTTTTCGTACTTTCTCCTTAATCGTTTACGATTAATCAGCTTAATTCAAGGCCCGACGAATCAATTAAGAACGTTCTCGATTGCTTAATTAAACCGGCCGAACAAACAGACTTGACCGTTCGGCCCAAAGGGCGAAATAAAGTTGTGCGTCCGTTGTTATTTCGCACGCAAACGACGCAGGATCGATCGTACGTCGAACGGCGTGCAAATAATCGTTAAATCGTATCCAGGATGTATAATGTCAACGTCGTAGTAAATAAAATTTCGCCGCGCTAAGGTGGGATAAGTTTCTTAAACAACTTTACGACCGGTCTTGAATAAACGCGCATAAAATCCGCACGGAAATACGTTTATTGCCGTTTCCGTTCTGCGAAACGGCCCGCGCAATAATCTCCCTCGCCACCCTCCCGCCACCCCCCGGCCATGCACTGCGACGCTAATTAACGGCACTCTCGTTGATTGTAATTGAAAATCTGTCATGTTTAGGAGCAATTCGATGGGTAATTACATGCTCGCCAACGCTTATAACATCTATTATACACAGACGAAGCACATTTTAATTTTCCTGCCTACGCCACTGGTTGTGATTTTTAAAGTCCGTTGACTCTTAAATCTGAAGAATCTAATTTTTTTTTGATCAAAGCTAAATAGCTATTATAATAATACAGTTTGGCCCATATAAACTGTTTGCTCTTGGATGATTTCTGCACCTAAATAAGACATGAAAATTGTATACAGGTTTGGGCAAAAGTATAAAATATTCTTTCTAACGCTTTAAATATTATTTTATAAAAAATTTATAGAGAAACTTTTAGCCTGTTTAGTTTTCACTTAGTTTTCACTTAAGCTAAGACACGCTGTCCAGATTTCATGGCAGGAGTTGTTAAAAAAATTTAAAAATCACCCAGTATTTATCTTGCTGAAGTGTAACGCCCTCTTTACTTTATTCTGTGACCGTAGATGCTCAATATTATATTAAACCTAACCTGTACTTGCTCGAAACAAAATATTATTTTTAAATGTAATGAATAAATCTGAACACCAGCTGATTAATATAATATGTAATAAAATAATTAATGAAATAAGATTGATAAAATAAATAGCTTCAGCATTACGTTAATCAACTCATTTATTTTATTTAAAATAATACATATTCTTGTTCCAAAAAAATCGATTGCTTAATATTTTTATTGTTTATGACATCGAATGTAAAAAGGCATTGGCGAATGTTAAGAGGCAAGTATTTATTTATAATACATCAAAATGGACCTCCTAAAGCGGCACAAAGATCCTCAGAGTGCCGTACTATAATAAACCGTTTTCCTTTACTTTTAATTCACATTTGGATAATACATACAATTTTCTTCATAAATTAGGAAACTACCAAACGAATAATTTCCACGACAGTAAAAAAAAATAATTTATGCCTGGTTTATTCAACTCCGAGTAAGTGGCCAGTAAAATACTTGATGATTAAAGATAGGGCAACGCATTGTGCTAATCCGCCAAGTTATAACTTGGCACTTACTCAGAGGTGAATAAATCGGGCCATAGTAAATTATTTTTTGAATTTATATTTTATATTTAACAGGAACAACATAACAGATAAAAAAAGAATGATAATACTTGACTCGAACTAAAAGGTAAACAAAGTAAATAACTAAAATAAGCAGGCGCATAAAATAAACAACTACAATTGACGTAAATGGGTATTTTGCGATGGAAGTGAACAGTGCAAGTGTCCACGAAAGGTGGCACATTATGGCACAAATGGAAACGAAACTTAAAAATAGTAGCAATAAGAAAATATTCCTCAAATTTACATGAAAAACATGTACATAATAACATAATAATCTTTGCATAATTTTTAAATTTATTTAATCTCAAATTAGATCATAATAAGAAAATAAGGAAAAGTGTGATAATTATAACTAGCGCATTAAATCAAATCATTAAATTATAGAAATTATACAGAGTCTCCCAAGTTGATTATACAGGGTCTCCTATGTTGAGGAGCTTACTAAAAATATTTGGAGGAGAAACTATGACACAAATATCTCTTAAACTAAATATTTCTTGAACTACTTGAAACAGACGTGTTACTAATATACTTGAAAAATATAAATTATTTATTATTTGAAACAAATATGTTACCCATACGCTTGAAGAACCAGTAATGTTAAAATAATATATATAGCTATCATCAACATCACGGATTTATTTGTATTTCATTTTCTTTATTTCTAACTTGTTTTTTTTTTTTTTTAAATTAATTTTATCTTTGATTAAGCTACTGCCATGTCATTGAAAGTCTGTTAGACCTAGTGACAGTAATCACGATTTAAAAAGAAATATCAAGAATCACTTATTTAAATTTAAAAAAGTTGATTATTTTTATATTTTTAAATAAAAATAAAATTTTGTATTTCATTTATAACTCTGAACAAGTGATCATGATTTTTAAAAATAAAAATCTGCTTAAATCTTACTTAATTTTAGAAAGTCGAATCAGTTTTGTTAATTTAATGAGAATTTATTATTTTTATACTGTTTATTTTTTTTTATTTTATAAAATTTTCTTATTTGTCGATCGTCTTTTGTTTTATTTCACGTCAAAAGTTGCACAATTGTCAAATGTCTTAAAGTACATACAGGCTGCAGCAATAGTAACGAATAATGGCTGTAACTTTTTTTATTTGAAAAGTTATGAAAGAATGTTTAATACAGAAGTTCTTTGATGTATTCCTATGCATGCTTTGACGTATACGATTCCTTCGTGTTGTCTTTTGTTTTGTTGCTATGGCAACCAATTTTTATTTTGAAATAAGCGTATTTTTTTCAATTCAGTGTTTTGTCAATTTTGTTGGAGACAAGAAAAATAAAAAGAACAAAATCAACGAGAAAAAATATTTAGTACGACTCACTTGTCAGCTTTAATCAAGAATGCTATGGAAATTTCACAACTAAATATTATACAGAGAAAATTAACTTTAATTTTCAAATTTCCATAGCCATTCTTGACCGAAAATAATAATTGCGTTCTATTACTGAATCAATTTTTTCTCCTTTATTTTATTTTTTTTTCTTTTCCTGAAATGACAAAATTGTATCAATGAACCTAGAAAAATACGCTTGTTTCAAAATCACTAAAAATAATTATAGGTACCATTTAAAAAACAAAAGTTGGTTGCCATAGCAACAAAACAAAAGACAACACGAAGAAACTACATATGTCAAAGCAAGTATAGGAATACATCAAAGAATTTTTGTATAAAACATTCTTTCCTAACTTTTCAAATAAAAAAGTTACCGCCATTATTCGATACTTTTGTTCCAGCCTGTATATCGTAATTTTAGAAAGTCGACCCAGTTTTGTTTATTTGAAGAGAATTTATTTTTGTTTGTTTTTAATTTTATAAATTTTCTTGATCTATTTATCAAACGTCTTTTATTTTACGTCATAAATTGCACAATTGTTAAATGTCTTAAAATGTAACTTAATTTTAGAAAGCTGCCCCAGTTTTGTTTATCTGAAGAGAATTTTTTTATTTCCTTTTAATTTTATAAATTTTCTTTATTCATTTGTCGGTCGTCTTTCGTTTTATTTTACGTAAAAAAAGTTTTTAATTTTATAAACTTTTTTGATTTATTTATCGAGCGTCTTTAGCCTGGTAGGCCTTTGGTGGCCTGGCGCAGTTGCACCCTCTACACCCCCGATCTCTATACTTCAAATTTATTGATTGAACTTGATTAAACTAATTTTATTAATATTTATGTCAACATAGAAGGGTGTCAGTTGAAAAGAGAAAAAGAAACATCTTATTTAATGATGTATCACATTGACCTATATTGCTATTTAAAAAAAAAACTGACTCAATTGTCGATGCGCTTTTGTTTTAAGAGCTAAGCGAAAACTAACAGAGTTGGCAAAATTTAATTTTTTCCAGAAGACTCTAACGTCACGAACTTTTAAACACACCTTGTACATATAGAAAAAAAAGTGTTCTTTCTGGAAATTATTTTGAATGAACTCTACCTACTGCTTGTAAATGGTTTATAATACAGGACCAACATCACGGTCACTTATAAATAGACAATAAATAATTCATGATATAACTTGTTTTTGTCACAGCTTTTTTGACATCTGTCGCCTTTTAAAAATTAATGCATACAGAGTGAATGACAATTGTTCCGACAAAAAAAAACGCATAAGAGAATCGATGTCACCCATTACGGGAAACATTATTTTGAACAGTTTATTTAATTAATTAAAAAATTATCCCAAAATCAAGTTGCGGCACTGCGTACGAAATACGACGCCACCTTGTATAAAGGCAACAGTATAATAGGACTATACATTTTATGATTACTTTTTCATTGACTACGTTTATCTCGCACGTTCAATCTGATTGAGATTTTAATCGATTGAAATAATAATGTTTGAATCCCGACATAAACAGATCTAATTTGTCACTTCAATCCGATCGAGAACTTAACTCAATCCGCCTGAAAATGGGGATTGAATTGACAAAGCCACTTGAAAAATAGCGATATAAACACGGATTCAAATTATTATTGGTACCTACTGGCTAACTTCATGTTGCATAAACATGTTATAATATCAAATTACTAAATTATCCATTTCAATTTTTCATAATAAACACAAACTTACAGCTAATGGTTGACAATTGTCATTTATTGTCCGCTATAAGCATGTAATGCATAATCTAATGTTAAGTTAGCAACTCAATGCATTCGTTTTTACCATGTGGTTGTCTCTTTTTAGGATTGAAATAATATTTCAAGCGGATTGAGGTAGATGATCAAAAACAGTTCAGATTTACGAATCCGCTTGAAATTTCAATCGGATTCAACGTGCGAGATAAACGTAGTCATTGACTTCTTGCCTGCATACAATGCGACCTTGACACATATCTCAATTTCGTTTTATTGCACGCTTAACAACTGGGAACGGAAGTCTGAGTTGTTTCTTTTACGCGACGTAATTATTAGTAATTTCTAAAATAACTAGAATTGCGTATGAAATAAGGGTAACACATAATTGTGTAAGTAATATTGTTTCTTAATTCGTGCGGATTATTTACTACACCGGAATATACCAGCTGCTTCGTCCACAAAAAAAATCGCAAGGATTTAAATCAGGTGATCGCAGGGGTCAATGCACGGGTAGCATGTCGGGTAGCTAAAGTAAAATCTTTCGTCTCGCTTTCGCACGGAGACAATGAAACTATTAGGGTGCAGTTGTTTTAAACGTCGCTAATATTGTGCGTAAACTTTTTGATCAAATTGTGTACGTGAATGCAGTCACAGATTACGAGAAAATGTATAAAAAATTAGCAAAAAATGAACAGTTTGTAATTAATTATAAATGTATTTGTAAATATAAATGTATTATAAATGTAATTATAAATGTATCCAAAAAAGTAGGCAAGTTTAGATTAAAACACCAAATTTACAGCGTACGTGTGTCATAAACGTTTTACGATATTTATTCAGAAGGTTTGTTCGGGTTCTCGTCAGGACAGTTCTAGAACCGTCCTAGAACGTCCAGTTATTTTGTTATGCGCATGCTCCTGACGGTTCTGGACCTGTCCTCACGGGAACCCGAACAAGCCTAGAATAAAGCTTGTAAAACTTGACCTTCTACAGCAGACCTGTTAAACTGCATACAACATGCCTCGGGATGCGCGGTGTACGACTTCGGGTCGATCCGAATGCTGTCGGTGTTCAGTGTAGACGTAATATTTTGTTGACTGACGACTTCGAACAACTGGCGAACACTCTCATGCGTCCTCGTGTGGAATTTTCACGAGGCAATTGGCGTCCTTTGTCAAGTGTGTACACAGCTTCAACCAGTTGACGAAATAATGTGAGTAAGTGCGCTAAAAAAACACAGGATGTGGAGTTGCAAACGCGCCTTGAATTTATTATACTTTTAATAGACTTGTGTTAATAATTCGTCACACACAAAACGAAATTATCATAATTAACAATCGAAACAGATTACGAATGAGTTTACTGATTATAATGTTTTAAATTCTGGTGAATTTCTTGTGGAAATAAACTTTATTTACAATACAATTTCAATGAAAATGAAAGAAAAACACTAGGAATTCTTAACACGGAAATTTAGATTGTTTTTCGTTTCAGTGATTTATTTGTTTCCCTGTCAAAGCACGTGTTGGTGTTTAAAAGTGATCCTTGCGATCGTTGTGATAATCTGCTTCACGTGATTTACATGCATTTGTTAAGTAAATATTTTGTAGATCCTATTTCACGGCGTCGCTCGGGCGTTGGCTTAAAAACGGAATTGACGTGAAATTCCACTTAAAGGTCAAGTTCATGCCGCTGAGCCTGCCATAAAACTGTTACGAGGGCATTTATTTCATTCATCTGCTCCTCTATTTTTTAACCAGAGGCTTTTCGGGGCTAATTTTTGATTAATTATTTCTCAAAAACTAAAGTAGAAAGAATTTATTAACATTTTTCCCATACTTTCGGACATTGCTTCTTATCGTGGTTTCATTTTGTCGGGTTAATTAACAGTCAACCTCTATACTTATTATTTTCCACTAATTTCAAAAATAAGTATTTATTGCAGCACATTATTGAACGCAGAAAAAGAAATTATTGCAATAAATAATTATAGCATGACATAAAAACAACAAAAATTGACTGCCGTGATGCAGCTGTCTTAAACGTAATTTAAAGGGTACATTGTAGTATTTTTCTGCCATTTCATTTGTTTTTTGACCATTCATATCCGGTAATAAATAATATACATTGCAAATTTGTTTTGACTCAGCCTATACGCCGCCTCTCTCGCAGTTTTAGGTCAAAACAGAATTAGATCTTTACCCTTTTGGTAAGTAAGCTGTTACGTAACGTATCCGCGTGCACACACACACACCTTTCTATACCTCGCCATTCTCACATAAATACGATGCCCCTGCTTGCTCGGCGCTTTTTGTAACTTGTGATACACTATTTCTGGCGGAGTGAGCGGCGGAAAATGGTAATTCTCACGCCTCTGGCCAGCCAAGACCACTTTCCTTTGCTGCTCAAGAGTTAAAACCTTGGCTCTAGTTGAACGTGGATTACGGATGTCTTCAGGTCTGGCGGTTGGTTTTTTAATGAAGACTTGGCGCCCGAGATTTATGGCCACAGCGACTCGCCCTGGACTTATTTTTTTGCCGATTGATTGAGCGATTAATTAATGGACTGAGAAAAAGAATTATGTATTAAAAAATAGAGTCAGGTCAACAGAGTATAGACAGAGGGAAGAGCAGAATAGACGAATTAGAAGAGCAAGAATAGGAAAAGTAACAAAAAAACAGTGAGGGTACTTAAAAGGAAGTATTAAAAACAACTAGTTAAAGTTTCGAGATATAACGCTCGTGTATGCTTAACTAATGAAAACGAATTAACACAAATTATAAATATAAAAAGTTACCAAAAAAGTTACCCAAAGTGAGGGCAGATCAGTCATAAAAATAAATATGAAGTGAAATGAAAACAAGTAGAAGAAAAAACAGACGATGATCCAAAATGTAAAGCGAGAAAGAAATTTATAAAATTAGGAGGAAGAGAGCAAGACGTCGTAAGTCAATATGGAAGGAAATATAAAGAAAAAACTGAAAATTATAAAACTTGTCTTAATCCTGAAATCATAAATGACATACGGATGAAAGTAAAAAAAAGGATAGATAAAAGTAAACGTATACATAATATAATTAATTAGTTTGTTCCCTTTTAATTTGTCTCCTAAAATATCTTCGAGATTTTATCAGCACTTCCTCAACCAAATTATTAAATCTCGATTAGATTAAACAATTTATTTAATTATTCATATGTTTCTTCTTTTAAAGATTAAATAAATTTATAAATTATCTTTTCATTTACATTAATTTAATTTAATTTAATTTTTGTTCGTTCTCAAACCAATTTTTCAATCAAAATACAAATATTTTATATTTGGTAACGAAAAATTGTCAATTATAAGTGTAAAGGAACAAATCGAAAAAAATGTTTTGATTTTATTCAGATGGTACCCTCCATTCTGGACACATTTTTCGTTATGTTTCAAAATATTTTAATCCTTTTGCAAATGGGATTTACTATAACGCAGTATAGCACAAACAATTTAATGTTAAAACATGTTATTTGAAGCAACTTTTGTTTAAAATGTTTGTGAAAGGTTCTTCTAATTTCTCTGAATTTCAAAACTGTTAAAAACTTTTACAAAGTACGATATTTCTTCCTAAATAAAAAAATAATCGTAACCTCTTGTTCAGTTCATTCTAAAACACATTGTATAATACTGAACTGAACAATAATTTTGTAAATTTCAAGCAAAATATCAACTGTATTTTTTGACACTTACAAACTCGATAAGTTTTGTACTTTTATTTTTTAAATGTTTTTGTATTTTTCTTTTTAGTCAATGCTTTTATTATTGATAGTTTAGCTACTCTTACCGGAAATGCAAGTTTTGTTGAATTCTTAATTGATTTTTTTGCCTTGTTTGGTCGACTGCACTGTTTACTTAAGCTAATATTTTTTTTTGTTCTGACGAACATAGATTTGGATTTTCGTCTCGACTGAAGGTGGCAAAAGCCAAAACTAATTGAAATCTATGTTCGCCAAAAAAAATAACAGTTTCTTGTTTGTTTTGTTCATTTTTCTCAGTTTTCTAAACCATAATATTAGTTTTAATTTATCCAATTAGACTTTTTTCCGATTTAATATTATATGATTATTCAAGTTATTTTTAAATTGTTTTTTAATATTTTTTAAATTTTATTTTACGTTTTCATTTAGTTATTTAAAATATGTTTTTGTTTGATTTTGATAATTGAATATTACATTTTTATATCGTTACTTATTATTTAAGAAAGGGAAACAGATTTTAATCGAATTATAGCGGGTGATTTATTTGCCACATTTTAAATATTTTTATAAATAATCAATTAAAAATTAATTATTTAGTATAAATAAATTATTTAGATTTTTTTAAGTGTAAATACGTAGGAATTATGTTTATTGTAAGTATATTGTAAATTTAAAGTTGGTTCTTGTCCGATGAAATTTGTAGTGTATAGTGCGAGTTTTAGTGTCCGGTTAAAAGATTTTGTGATATATATTGTAAATATTAGGATAATTAAAATAATTCAATGTGTACAGGAAACTGTAGGTTATAGTAAGAAGTTCGGAGAATAAACAAGTGAGGGCGCTGTGTTAGTTATCGCGTGAACTTATGGCCCGTCACGCTTATAAAACCGCCGACGCGCGGAATCCGATGGATGCAATAAAAACCTTTGCTGGATCAACGTAAGGAAGAAATTTGAGTAAAACTTTGAGGAAGGTTTTGTGAAAAGTCTGACCTAATATTAATAAATTTCCTTTTAAAAACCCGAACTTCTTCTTGCGGAATGATTAGTTTGTGAAAATTAATTATTTGGAATGATACAATAATAGTATATTATTATACAAGTTTCACAAGAAGGCTTATTGTAACACGAGTGGGGTTGGGGTACGACTAGCGAAGCGTAGCGAGCTAGGAGTGCCCCAACGGAACGAGTGTTACAATGCCTCTTGTGAAACGTGTATAATATACTATTTTTTCTACTTTGCGTCACTTATTGAACAAAAATATGAAAAATATTGGATCTTCTTAGTATATGGGGAATTTTAGTTGTAATGCGTGGCAACACTGAAAACCTTTCGTTTTAATCAAAAGTCACATTAACAAGTTATTAATTTTTCTTATCCAGCTTCATTGTGAGTATATTGTTAAGTAACAAATAAATACTGAGCTATTTTGTAAAATCTATTAAATATTTTCAATTAAAAATGACTAAAATTTCCCCAAAAACAGTGTCACAATGAGCTTCATTGTGAAACTGTTTTTGGTGTCACAATGAATCCATTGTGAACGCAAAGTAGAAAAACTATGTTGTACGTTTCTCTTCTACGACATTTTTTTATTATACACCCACACACACACACACACAACTCTGACATTAGATATTTTTGAATGTGAAGGCTCGCGAGTGCCATCTACATACATCCAAAAATTACACTTACAATTACACATTGCATAAAATACACTCTACAACAAAGAAATTGGTCTACAAGATACACTGCAAAATTCATCGTCGAAGAAGAGCATCCGAGAGGAAAATCAACAAAGTAAGAAAGTAAAATAATATAAAAAACAAAAGAGATAACACAGAAAATAATTTGTCGCCCAAAGTGACGGCATAACACAGCATAATGACACCCAAAACGTGGGGCATATCGGAAAATTTGCAAAATACCCTGAGATCACAGCATTATGTCCGATTTCATTTATTTAAGGAAATAGAAGACTTCAAAGTTTTGATTCTAATTATTTTAATGTTTGAAAACCGCTTAAATATTTACATAAATTGCTCAAAATTCAAAATAATGTAAATACATAATTATAATTAATTAATTAATAATTAAATTATATGTTATTAATAAATCATAGATATGGTTTGTACTAATTAATATTATTAAATTCCCTATTATTTTGCAACATTAAAATAATTAGCATCAAAACTTTGAAGTTTTCTATTTCCTTAAATTTTTTTAATGGAACACCCTGTATATTTTTAGTCGATCGGATGCAGAATTTAGTTGTGCATTGTGATTTGTATTGGCCAATCCGATACCCAAACCTGTTAGTTATCTAGTTATAAGGATTCTCTTAAAAAGATATATGAAAGTCTACAATGTAAATATCGCAATTTTGTCCTTTTTATTTATTTATTTTAAAATTCTAAATCTGGCGTGTTTGGTTGCGTCATTGATCAATTGTTTATGTCACAATGTCATAACTGAAGTTAATGAGTGGATAATTAAAAAAATTGTTATCGTATCAATCGATAAGCGTGTTTTCGATAAAAATACCTCTTGTTTCCAAGGCTCTCGACTAAAGAAAACGCAATTGTCCGCAAACACCCCCCGCCTATTTCTACGGCGAAGTTTATATTTAGTCTGGGCGAGGGCATAAATTTTAAAGGTTTTTGCGAAAGCGTTTCATTAGCGGCGATCATGACACTTCGGACGGTTTCCGTTTGTTCTGGGCTCGCCAGAGAAAGAATTATGAGGGAGGTCATATCGCGGTGAAATTTTCCGTTTCGTTTCGAAGGCGAGGGTGTGGCGCTCGTTGCGTGTCAGAATACCCTACTGAGAGTTCCATTAGCTAATAGAAGTCATGTTGAGCGGATATGCTTCTATTTACTGCCAAATAACGTAAAAAAAAAAACAAAATAATAACCCGTCGCGCCGCGCCGCGCCGTCGCGTTTTAATGCAATCGCCGAGCTTTACGTTACGTTACGTAACTGCGCGACTAATTAGATTTGTTTTAAGGCGCGCTGCGCTTAATTAAACTGCCTCGTCGTAATTATACAATTTCTTTTGATCGGTTTCGGCGCGCGTTATGATCGACGAGCGCCCCGGAACACGCAACCACCATTCCATAATATAATTAAAAAATTCTGACTTTTGACAAACAAAAGAAGGCGTGGCACGACGTTCACCTTTTTTTCATTTATTCCACGCTCCATTGTACTTCTATACACTATAAATTAATTAGGATGAACATTTACAAATCACATAATTATAAAGAGATCGCTTATCTTTAGGGACACCTATATATTATGGCCGTCCATCCTAATTAATTTTTGATAAGAGTAAGCCATGCAAAACAAAAACGCGTCTGAGATTGCAGCGTTTATTTGACTTGACAAGTTTTTAGTTTGACTTAACCTTCAAATATTACAAAGGTTTTTGTTTCCGAACAAAAGCGTCGCCGAATTTCATTTCTTCAAAAAAAAAGAACACGAAAGAATTTCGATTTAAATTTAATTGCTAAACGTTTTAAGTTTCGACGTACGTTTTAATTTCCGTATCGGTCGGTATCCTGTGATATGAGGGATTCCCCCAATTCTTTCACAGTTCACGTAAATAATTTCAAAAGAAAAATTTAACAATTATTGTTGAAGAAGAAAGTAGTATAAAAAGAAACTGCCAACTTTGAAAAACAAACTGCCTCCGATATTAACTCCAATAGCGCGTAAGGAGCGCCATCTACGGAATTAATTTAATTAAAGGCGCCACATCTTAATTGCAAATGTCTCTTCCGTTGCCATTCGAGACGTTCTACCTTCCAGCGATGAACTGCAAAATAACGAACGAAAGGCGCGCATTCCCTGACCCACTTTTCTAATTGACCTAATGGCGAAATTACCATGAAACGCCGATTTTAATTTGAAGACCCGCGTAATTATTTCTTGCGCTTCGTTACAGTGTAATACGTTACGAATTACGCTCGTTTGCTATACACAATTACGAAAACAACAAAGCATGATAATTCCTTTTACAATCTATGACACATTAAATGAAAAAGAATAAAACAAAATGAAATACGACATTTTCCATAAGAAATAAATTTAAAAAAATATATATACCGCGTGTTTCATGTTAACCAGAAAACGTACGCGCATATTTTGCCCGCCCTTCTCTTAAATTCTTTGATTTTTAAAAGAACCTTGGGTCTAGAATATACAGCGAGGTAGACGTGACATGGAGATCAATTTTATTTTATAATATAACCTGTTCCGTCTCTGCCGCTTTTCTAGTTTCAGTGAAACAGGCGGTATATCTGAAGTAAAATTAACTAATTGGTTGATTCGAAACAAATCAGAGAATAAAAAAGACCGATGTGACAAGAAACAATAAACCTAATAACAAAATAGAATTCTTATACAGTAAAAATCTCGTATTATCATGTGTAATACATCATTAATGACAGAAACTTAAACCACCTTAGGATTATGAATGCATACGTTCAGCATTCGTATGTAAACGAAAATAAGCTGGCAACAATTCACTAACTTGCCAAATTATAACGTGCGTTCAAAAAAATCCATTATCGAGAAGGCTCTGAACTTGCTTTTATTTTATGACGGCACGTCGTAGCCTAGTACTGTCAACAGCGTCAACAGTCAAATGTTTTGTTTAAATCTTCGAAGTATTTGTAATAAAATAAATGTTTATTTCATTAATTGCGTTTTATTATCCATTCTATAGAAAATCGTAATTACATGTGTAGGAAAAGTTAGGTTATGTTTCTAATAATCACACGGTGGTTATGACGTGACTTTGCAAAATTTTGAACGCACTTTATAAAGATCATTTTTAAACTGCATTTTAACAATCCAAAAGTTCGTGTTATTGTCATTATTGAGAAACACACGTCTTGTTTAAATACATACATAATACGTATTTGGCTGTCTTATTTTGATGACATTATATAATTTAATAATCAAATTAAAAAAAATAGTATAAAACAAACGTTTCGTAAGAGATTTTAGGGCACTTGTCCATTACAAAAACTTGCCACTGTGCGGCTAGTTTTTAAAACTTGGACGCATGCGCTTAAATCGTAGCTTGTGAAACTTGTTTTTTTAATATTCCTACTATACAGTCTGTGTATTATAACGAATTTGAGCTTGTTAGGTTATTTTAGGGTAAGTTTGATTAGAGTTCCTTGTACCTAAGTTTTATGGTGTTTAAGATACATATCAGGTTTTGTTTACGGTTTTCGGAAAATACAGATGTAACTTTTATAAAGTATCTTTATTTTTCAAGATACGCGAAAATATTATTTGGAAAAGTTATTCAGAATTATTACTAGATCTCAAATATGAAATCATGACCGTCTGGGATGAAAAAATAATTTTTGGACACAGAAAAGTGAAATTTATATTACTATAAATATTATTGATCATAATTTCTAGTTCGTAGATGAGCGAAAAATATATCCTACAGTATATTCATGGCACAAAAAATGTCCAGCTCTATACACTTATGGTGGATTTTATAAACGTTAATTAAATTTACTATTACATATACTAAAGGTATATTATTCTTAACCAAAAATTTAATTTAATTGACTTTTATGAAACGAGACACACCTTGAAGCCAAAAAATGTGACTTTTTTGTTGTTCATCGTAGACAGCCATGATTTCACATTTGAGATCTTATGACAGTTCTGAATAACTTTTCCAAATAATATTACCGCGTATTTTGAAAAATAAAGGTATGTACTTTACTCTTATGCCGATTTCAAATATTTTGATTTCCTCGGTATATGACTAGAGCTATTCAAATTTTGATATGTACATTTTGAGTTTGGGAAGATGCAGGGGTTTTCATAAAGAATAAATTTTTCTGAGAAATCAATAATAAAAAAAATCCCATGTGTGTCCAACTTTCTGCCGGTCTGTATAAAACTGTATAAAAAAATATACAGGGTGTTAGGTTATTGCTTGGACAAATTAAAACTGTAGATTAAGGGCTAGTTTACAGAAAATTTAATTGCAATCAAATTTTAATGACGTTGTTAATTTGGCAGTTCGCAGTGTAATTCTTATGGCAACTTAATCGTGATTAGTTAATTCGAAATTAAATATTTGATTTGCTTTCTGTAAACCCACCCTAAGGGTGTCAAATGGGATCAGAAAATACGTAGACATGATGGATTGTCGGGACATTTTGAAAAAATGCAAAAAGAGCGAACTATTGAGGACCGCTGATAGTACTTACGAAGCGAGCGCCTATTAAATCCAGAAATATAAAAAAATTCAAAAGTCGTATTCATACTTAACACTCTCTTTGTCTTTGACCTAGACTTTTGGTTAACATAAAATTTACTTTTAAAAAGCTCTTAGTTTTATCTTTTAAGTAGCAATATTTTTGGTAATTTAACAAAACAATAATTCTAATAATAAACATTAGGAAACTAACAGAAGAAACGAGGATCGAATTGAGCTGCACGTCATCGTATGGCAGAAAATAACGAGGAACGCGATGCCGCCGCGCGTTTGAAAATCTGACCATCCGGAGCGCCGCTACAGCACCGGACTCCCTGGTGACAATAAATTGTGTATCTCTAAAACCAGTAACTTTTGTATAAAGGAAGTTTAGGTATTCAGCATCTATTTAAAGAGTACTATCGTCAGTTAAAATATCTGTACAACTTTCAATAACACCCAGTATATCGTTTGAAGACTTTCACTTTAGCCAAAAGTGGTTTCAAGAATATTAACAAAGAGCATGTGTATGCGACTGATTGAAAGAGATAGATATAGCGTGCGTAGCTAGTTTTCTTTGATGTAGGTGGGTAAGCGCTGATCAGATTACACAAATGCGTTAACATGAATGCAGTTGCATCTAAGCCACAGATGAATATTAACAATAAAATATCTTTGCTGAATATCATCGGAAAGATTCAAATTCTCAAATGATATTACAGTAGAAATTTATTTGCTGCTGCTTTTGAAAATATTACAATCCACTGATTGCTATTCGTATATTTGCAGTTTACGCTGTAACACGTAATCTCCACTACATTTTGCCCAGTCCCACTACTCACCTTAAGAAAGCAAGGCCTGTACAGTCATGCGCATCTAAAATGCACCGCCTGCAGGCAAACCTCACCCTTAAAACCTTGTGGTACAAGGCTCACAGAATTGTCAAATTGTAGCACTTAAGCTTAAATTTCTCGATTCTAGACAGTCTTTTCCCGGGATCAAATTTAGAAAATTTCCCGGGAAATCGAGATCGAGAATTCACGGGTCAGAAACCCTACTTGCATTGTCTCTTGCCCGTTACACAATTGCAATAATTGTTTGACGATTCGGTGTACGACGCTGGGGATACAGCCGCCGATATCTACGCTCTGCGGCACGTGCATTGCACCTACATTCTCCGTAGGTTAGAATAATGTCAACAATTTCGTTATTTGTGTAAGCCGACCCTGATCTCACACTGACCTACACACTCCGAAGTCTGTTGAGACACTGTACGTGCGTTATTTGCTTGTCGTAAAACAATAAACCATCTGGGAATTTATGGCAGGCGATTACCCGCCCGGATGGCGTTCGGCACGTGGGTGTAACAGTAGATAAGAAAATCAGTGGTTTCCAAACAATTTTTATTGATTTTTGTTTGAATTTTTCCCTGGAAAACGAAAGCCGCAGCACCCTCTAATGTAAAGGCTTTTTTACTCTACAGAGTGTTCTCAATACGTGGTTTGAAGGTGTCCAGTCAATTACCTAACACCCTGTATATTTTGTTTTGGAAAATATGTAAAACAAGAAGTCTTCCTTATTGCCATCAAATGAATGCCTCTTCATTTTTTATTAAAGAAATTAAATATTTTCGGTTTCATTATAATTAACTTCTCGACAACACACGAAAAAAATTATTAGGAATTGACAAATACCTAAAATAAGTAATACTAATAAACCTCCCCTATACATCAAACGCTTTTCTGATTCTTTAGAAAGTGCATTTAGGTATCAAAATAGACATCCAATTTTTTTGTTACTTATTAATTTCCCCTTAAAGCTTTTTGAATTTTATGAAGGGGAAAATGTTTTTTCTTTTTTAAGCAGTTTATAGATGCGGTATTTTTAAATTATGTTTAGGCAACCAAACTGACACTCCTGCTATGCGTGACATATCTCGTTGCTTTAATAATGAATTTTAGCAAATTTATGCAACCTAAGTATTACCAGGATCACATAAACAGAGAGGAAATCTCAGACGGATGCCCTGGGCAGTGGACTTTCTATAACGATAAATAAAAAATTATATGTATTCAAATACACAATACAATAAACCGTTCTAATTTTATTAAAGGTTTTTAAACTTTTTGGAAGTGATTTGAGTTGACATAATATTTTATTACATATTAAGTAATGTTCGGTTTATTATTCATTTGAAATTAATATGTAATTTCTGGATACCAATAAATAAAAGAAATATTCTGTTTAAACAAATATGTACAGGTTTCTTTTTTAATACAAAAATTGTAAGGTTTTGCGTTTAAGAATTATCACGAAAAGGTGTAGGTTTGTGTGCAAAAATCATTTAATTATTTTTTCCAAATTTCAAAAATATGTGGAGTGGTGATAAAGTCCAAGCTCATACTTTGTTTATTTAATGTTTTCTTGCAAAATCTTGTAACAGGTTAAATTTTTAATTTTAAAAAGACAAATTTTAGTGCAATTTTTCTCGATCGGCTTGGAAATAATGTTAAGAGATTTTGATGAATTAATATTGTCCCCAATAGGTGATTGAGCTGGTGTCTCGAAGACAGAAATTTTGAAACTTAGAAATTCGTTCTCTTATTGATTTTGGAGCTTTATTGAAATTATTTGTTTTTTCGAGGTGACGTCATCATTAATTCTTTTTTAAACAACTCTAATTTTTTCACGCAGATTTTGATCATCCTTCGTGTCACCTAAATGTGCCATTTAAACAAATGGCACAGTGGAAAACCAAATGCCGATCGAGAAAAGATTTTTGCACTAAAATGTTTATTTTTAAAAGTACCTATCTATTCACCTATTCACCTATTTTTGCAAGAAAACATTAAACAAACAAATTATGAGCTTGGTGCGGGACTTTATCAGCATTGCGCATATTATGTTGATATTTGGATGAGCCGTTTATGACATAAACGTCATTTTTTTTTATTATATGACGATCAGATCAATCTGAGTTAAAAATACAACGTGACCTACAACTCCAAGCGGCAAAGCTGTTTGACGAAAGTTAAAAGGAGATAATTATATAAAAGTTCTTAAAATTATCAATCGATCGATTGGCAAATAATAAAAAAATGACGTGTATTAATAAATATAAATATTTAAAATTTTGGAAGAAATACTTTAAGAAACTTCTAAAATCACTCCCTTTCTTAATTAGCGAATGACAATATGAAGACGAATATTTGAAACCATAGTAATATTTCAATTTTCAAAGAGTTAAAAATTTTAAAAGGAAAATGTCTATTTTTAACATTCTTGGAGAACACTGTTGATTACATATAGGCAACCAAATCAGCACGCCTGCTGCGCGTGACTGGCGTGACGTATGACTATCTCGTCATCCCGCTTTGCTAGCTTTCATTCAATACAGAAATTTACTGGGTCTTGTGCCTCTTGTCCTGTCCGGGTTGTCAGATTGGGCATAATTCCGACATTTGAGCTACATTTTAGGCCCGTGTGACACTGATACTTCTTGTGCAAGATTTGTTACGAAATGAGCGAGAAGTGCCAATTCAACCAGTCAGAATTCACTGTGGTAGCTCATCTCCCTCACTTTGTAACCAAATCTTGCATGATGTCACACGGGCCTTAGACACTTGGCGCTTAAAAACCTCATTTTAACGATCAACGTTCAACAAAATTTTGCCTCTGGTCATCTATGACACTACCGACAGTACCGACCAAAAATTTGAAACCACAGAGTTCACAAAAAAAATATTTACAACGGCTTTTGTTTTGATTAAATATGCATAAATTAAACAACTACATAATTAATTTACTGAAATAATAAAAAAATTGCCATCCGTTACCTATACGTCAGTTGACATATTAAAATCATTTCTATAAATTCTGTCTGACCTAGTAAAATTAATATCCGTATAATTATTATTATATAGACATGATTTATAATATTTCGCCAATTAATAGGTTTATCAAACTTTATTGTAGTTGTCAGCTGTCATCACATCGACAGGTATTTTGATAAATGTCACGTATCAACATCTTTTTCATCAATTTTCGAGGAACAACAAAATACGTAGGTATAGTTCTATTCAAATTGATTGGCATCGCAGTAGGCGAGGGCTGCGTGAATCGGGCTTTATCCCATGTCAAAAAAGTTACTAGAATATATTGTGAAACTACCATTAAATTATTTTGAGGTTATGTTGTCACGCAAAAATAAAAGAACTTTTACAAATTAGTTAAAGGCGATGGAATATATTGTTTCTGTACGAAAATGTATTGACAAGGAGAAGAATATTATATATTACGAGATTCCTACTGTTTCTACGATTAAAACTAAACAATTTGAAATTTTTTGTGTTGGAATGGTCACATTTCGGAATTCACTGCAAATCTACCGGTTACTTGCACCGATAGAAAACCGATTAGTGCCAATGCTGGGGATGGATGGATTTACGGTGAATTTTGGAACGCATAGATAACTGCTTCAACCGGTAGACTAACCGGTGAATTTCGAAATTTTCAAATCATACGCAAATGTGAGGTAATTTTTGCTGTACGCCAAGTGTACGGCCGTTTTCGAAGGTACACTACCGGGACACTAGAAACACTTCTAGAACACGTGTACTCAGTTACTGGAATGTGGGACACATGTCCTCTAAGTGCAGGGTGCATTTTTGGAAAGCGGCCATTGTCTGATATTTAATACAAATGAGAACATCTGTTTTACTAAAATACCACATTTCAGACAAACTAACTACATCAGCAATGGACCACAGTAACACATTTTCTTCATTCGGAATCATCTACAACCATAATAACAATGTCTTCCTCATCCGGTTCTGATTCATCCTCAATTAAACCAAAATCATCTTCTGAGTCAGACGTATCTAAAGTAGTACCTAATTATAAATGGTGGAATATCAGCAACGTCTCGGACACCCATGTATTTTTGAAAGTCATTGGTGATTTCCTTTTCAGTATGCTGAATAAAATTAATCCATTTTTCCTGTGTGCATTTTTCAGGTGCTCCGCGCCAAATTTCTACAACTCTGCCTTTCATTCCCAGTCTTGCTTGAGTTCTCTGATTATAATATGTTTTGCAAAAACCCCATGGTAGCAACGACGCACTGCTTCACGTTCTCTTAAAGTTAAACGGGATGAAACGTGTTCCATTTCAAATAAAACTCAAGCTCCTACAAAATGTACATACATACAAACCTGAACTCAAGAAAGTAAATTTTCATTACTTACTCCAAATAAATATATCTTGAGGAAAATGTGTCTTGTAAAAGGCACAGATTTTTCGTAAATGAAATCAAATGAAACAAAGAAATGCCAAGCACAAATACGCAAATTACAAAACGATTTCAATGAACGTCAAAAACAAATTGACAGCAGAAGCACGCGGAAGATAGGGATGTTTATTTATTATCAAGGATGCATTGCTGCAAACATAAATTTGAATTTCCAACGCCTACCGAGATGCCATTCTTTTTGAATT
This sequence comes from Dorcus parallelipipedus, assembly GCA_958336345.1. Classification (NCBI taxonomy): domain Eukaryota; kingdom Metazoa; phylum Arthropoda; class Insecta; order Coleoptera; family Lucanidae; genus Dorcus; species Dorcus parallelipipedus. The sequence continues at coordinate 37,186,619 of OY284480.1, forward strand.
GGAATATAGCTAATTTTTTTTGTGAAGAGAAAGTTATTATTGACTGATGGTTCAGATTTTACTTCTACTGTCGAATATCCATGTTGACTTAAATCACGACTCAAGTTCAATAACACCCTATACATTAGGGTAATCAGATATTTTTTAAATTATGTATTTGAAACTAAAATTACATGTTATATGAATTTAAATAAGTCTTCATAAGGCTTAACTGTAATAATCAAGAATTTGCCTTTCGGTGTCATTTTTTAAACAAGCTGTCTACATATTTGCCTGTAAAGAAATCTGGCAAACCTGCCTCTTGCTACCAGGATTACATAAGTTGTCAGGAGGTTATGTTTTATTATGTTTATAAAATTATTATTTTTTGTTTTTCGGAAGCGATATAAAACTTTTTATTATCGATTTACTATTTATTAATTTTTATATAACGGTAATAATTTTTTTCTTATCTTGACAAATATGTAAAACTTCCATATCCTATAAGCCCCTAGCAAGCTTGTATTGTAATCTGTGCTAGCAAGCTACCTGGTGGCGCCGCCTGGTGGAGGTTGCGACATAAATTGTAGGAGGCGACTTGAATCCGTTATATCCATTTATATCATTTCGAAGAAGATTTGAATGTGTTTGCTAGTATTTTTTGGATTTGTTTTAAAGTATGGAAGGTAAATATCGTCCTCGTAACGTGCTCGTAACTCCAGTAATAGTACTGACAGTCAGCTGACAGCAGTGTTGCCAACCCTGATAAGACCAGTGTTGCCAACAGTCTGAATTTCACATCCGTTAGATCACATCCCTTAAACCGCTAAACATGGCGGTTAAATGGCGTTGAAAGCATTGAAAAAATTTACATTTCGTAACTTTTCCAGTAGTTCTTTCTACTGTAATTATCCAGTCTCTTTTAACCACGCTTCTCGAAACCTTTGATGATATTTGGACATTGTTGCACTTTTGTTAAACTCCTATTATTAATAATAATTTCATAAAGTACCTACACGCCTGCTACACACTTTTTCAAATACCTATTTACTTACGTGTGATTGATAATTATTTTACGGGTTTTACGTGACCGAAGTGAACGTTGCGCCAACTTTTAAGCAGCACTTTTACATGAAAACCATCGTTCAAAGGCGGGCAATTTAAAAATAATAATTAATTTAAAGAATTTCAGATATCAAAAAAACTTCATTTTACTTCACTTTTCACAATCAAAATATTTTAAATATTAATAACCGCTACTTTTTTTTTAATGAAGCTAAAAAATCCGCTAACCGCTAAATTGGTTTCTAGTCCGCTAAATAGAATATGATTCCGCCAAATCTAGCGGCAAAACCGCTGAGATGGCAACACTGGATACGACCGTTTTCCCTGCCTTTTCCTACATAAACTTACAGCTAGTGACGCTCGTGACGCCGTTTGCTTAAGGTTACTGTATTTAGAAGGTACCGCCATTCATTTCCGCGGCTTCGTCCTCCATAATTAAAAAGGAAGAGATGAAACGCTAAAGAAGAAAAAGGATAGATACATAACAAGTTACTGTTGCTAAGGAGTTTTTCGAGTAACCCCAAATTAAAAAGAGATAGAAAGTTGGCGCTACCTTCTTGATACAGTAACCTTACGTTTGCTACCCGCCTATTGGGACCATGCACATGCGAAGCCAGCGCCACCAATGACCATATTCTGCATTAGTGGTATGAAAATACGAGTTGTTTCAAATTATTAGTGTACATTTGAACTTGAATATTGTAATGTATTTCAATACCATGAAGCTCAAGTACCGAGTGACTTTTAATGATTGAAGCAAATTAATATGTTGGGAACACTGAGGAATTGGCATTACTTGAAAGTTCGTTAATTTTGCGGGAATGCGTAGCTATAGGTTAGAGTTGATGTTTACATTGATGATGAAAACTGTTTAACAGATTATTATTATTATTCATGACCTGGAAATGTTAACCCCCTTTGCGTAAGCAGCACCGAATCCTTTGAGATAAGTTATTGAAGACATTATTAACGTTTTAGGTTGTCCGATATTTGCAGTTGCCTGCTGCAATTCTTCCAAATTGTTTAATACATATTCTGAATACCAAATTATTGAAATAAGGAAGTAAGAAGTCCGGATTTAATTGAATATTAGAGCAATTAGGCCACCAACCAGCACTGATTAAACATCCTGGGAAAAACTCCTCTAAATAATTTATTGTGGCTCGTGCTGTGTGAGCAGTGGCGGAATCTTGTTGAAAGTAGCCATTTGCTAATTCAGTGTCGTCTAACTGGTTTATAAATGTATCCAATATAAGTCTCTGATATCTATAGGGGTTGTTTCCCGGAAGAATATTGGTCCAATAATTCTCCAAGACATTGCCACCCAAACACCAATTTTAAGTGGATGTAGTGCCTTTACATCAATCACATTAAAGGGTTATGTTCCGACCAAGTCCTGAAATTTTGTGAATTGATAAACCCAGAGAGATGAAACCAGGCTTTATCAGCAAAGAAAGTTGTATCTTGTTGTCACTATTATTTAGCAGATTATTGTTATACCACTGACAAAACTGAATTTATTGAAGAAAATCGAATGGGTGAAGTTGTCGAACCATTGAAAATTTGTATGATTGGAAATGAAGGTGTTTTTTCAAGATCTTCCGAGTGGATTCGTATAGGAAACATGAGGATTCTGTTATGCAGTATCATTAACATTTTGTACAATATCGAGTGTTATTATAGTGGGGCGATCAGTGAATTTTCCTTTTTTTACATTACCGGTTTGCAAGAAACGTTCATTTATTAACCGATTTTGAACTGAACTGACTTTAAAGTGAATAGAGAGACTCATAAAAGGAATGATGTTTTGGAACTAAAATTAACATAACCTCAAAATACGTATGAAATCACATGAAACTGATAACTGATTTAGAAAACCAGCTTGATCAGTACGGTGTGCGGGAGGGGAAATTCAATCACTTCCTTATCACTGGTCGCCAACTGAATAACTAAATGGAATGCAATCAATAATTTTTAAGTGAATTTGAATCGATTCGTGTTTGTTGTAAATGGAGGACGGCTATTCTAAAACAGTGTTGTGAAAAAAGACTAAACTCAATTTGTTGTTCAGGGTATATTTCAATGAAATCGTCATAGGCATGCTGCTGTGAATAAATTCAATTACTATTGGGCTGATTCAGCAGAACATATCAGTAACAGTTCCTGATCCAACAGTTGAGACTGAACACTTATTTCTGCTGAATGAAGTTCACTCATCGTAACATGTTCCAGTCAGGTAGCGGAGAAGTTACGCTACAAAAAATGGCGAACCCTCCAACTCATCAACCTCATGAGGTCGCATTCAGCAGAAATTTGTTCAACAGTTGCACAACTTTCGGGTCTGCTGAATGTGCCCATTTTCATTTTGTACTCCGCTTCGAAAATAAGCCATTACTAAAAATGTATTTTATTCTGTGCTCAAAACCATTTTGGTAATAAATTGTGATAATTAAATATCTTATTTATTTCGTTTTCTTGATTCGACAATAAACGAATTTATTTGAGTTTGACAATCTAGTGCACTAACCCATAGATAACACTAACCTAAATCTATATTTTAAATTTGAAAATCCAACATACCAACATAAAAATTGAAAAGTGTTGCCAATCTAATAAAATAAGTCTCAATCATTAAAAGTCACTCGGTATTATGTACTACAATCGTAAATTGTCATAAGAGTGATATTATTCCCAAGCATGAGTCTTGAGTCTCAAGAAATATTTTCATATCACTAATTCACGAATCACTACGCCAGGCGGCGCTGAACGCAGAGATGTGCATGGCGCCTATAATCATCAAAAGCCTATTAAATTTTTGTATTAAAGAAATTACGTTTTTGATATATTATTAATTTATCCCTAACAATAATTTCAAAAAAGCGAATTTGTCTAATTTATGAACAGAGAAGTCGAACTTACAACTTTCTTAAAACTATTCAAAATTTTAAAAATCTACTTACATATTTTTTATTTGTAAGGGCGTACAGGCAACCAAACCAGCTGCGCGAGTGCGTTACCACATCACCAGAGAGACTTGATTCCTACTATTCCTAGCTTCCAGAGAAATTTTGCTGAATTTTGTTCTTCTTATCACCAGGATCACATAAACACCAGGAGGAGATCTCAAGTAGAATGTGACCATATTAATTACTGAGTTACATATTATTTATTGAATAGTGACATTTACAAATAAATGTTATTCTACTCTGACAAAAACATATAGTAAAATAAAGCCTTTATAATAAATAATAGGTAGAAGTAATTATATTTATTTACAAGATAACCTGTGAATCAGTTGGCAAGCCTGACGATTCCCTATTCAGATGTACTACGTCACAGTGCATACGTCATGAGGTTACGACAACATAACCTAGTTTTTTTTGTTCTTTAAAATGTTGAATCTCTTCCGCCTGAAAATAATTTAGCGACGCAAAAACTAATCCAATTCAAGTAAGTGCGAAATTACTGTGTGATGCAGTCATTTTCGACGTATAATCCATCATCACAAAATTGCCATGCTGTCACGTTACTGAACCATAAACGAGGTGTTACTATGTGAAAACTCCTTTGAAGAGGTTCCAAGAATGTTGTTAAAATGCGTCCGATTCAGGCGGTGCAACCTGAAGCTCTTCGTGTGCTTCCTTGCGATTGTCTTTGTTATTCTATATTTAAAGCAGCTGCAGCTGCACGGCAGGATATCAGGTCAAGAGAAAATTGTACTTACGAAAGAGATGCAGGAGTTCGAAGATAAGCTGCGCTTGTATGAGTCGCAGATTATTCCACGGCTGGGAGATAACGGGGAAGCCGCTTCTTTAAAAGGCAAAGAGAAAGAGCTGGGCGATGAAGCACTCACAAAGGTCGCTTTGAATACTGTGCTTAGTGATAGAATGCCTTTGAATAGGACGTTGCGGGATCCACGGCATAAAAAGTTAGTCTTTTTGTGCACACAGATTTACATTTCCGTTCTTTTGTGGGTGAGGAATTGTACTGGTTAGGTGTTTTGTAATTTGAGCACTTTGCATGTTAGATGTTTAATAATTATTAAAATTCACACATTTATTTAATATTCTTGCTTAACACACACTGCTTATTTCAGTGGAATTAAAATGAAATTGAGTAGATTTTACTCAGTAACAACAGCGAATAAAAAAAAACGATTTTCTTGGGTTTTGTGTTTTCCTGTGCTTTGCAAGGAATTTTGTCTACAGCATTCGCTACTTTTTAAAATCGTTTTTAGGTGTAGGACTTTCACGTACAATCCGAAATTAAAAGCGACTGTTGTGATTATATTTTATAATGAATTGCTCAGTGTAATTTTAAGGACTATTTGGAGTGTTATTTTACAAACACCCGCTCATTTACTGAAGGAAATTATATTAGTGGACGATGCCAGCACGGAAGGTAAAAAATTTAACAGTTTACGTAATGAAATAAAAATTGTACGATTTCAGAAGACGTAAAGGGCCTTTTGCATTATTACATAATCACAAGGTTAGCAAATTACGATGTAAAATTGTTTCATTTAAAACACAGAATGGGTTTGATACGTGCTCGATTGCATGGAGCTCGCGCAGCAACCGGCGACGTCTTGATCTTCCTAGACGCTCATTGCGAGGCCACCAAAGGCTGGATGGAGCCCTTACTAGCAAGAATCGAAGAAGAACAAACCGCAGTGCTAGTCCCAATCATAGATGTCATCGAAGCAAGCAACTTGGCTTACGCAACAAACGGTCATTACATCAATTGTTTGTTAAAAAAAAATTATTGTTTAATTGTAGGTGATTCTTTTCAAGTTGGGGGGTTCACTTGGTCGGGGCATTTCACATGGATCGACATACAAAACCCCAAAGATAAAGACACTCTAGGCCCTGTCAAATCACCAACTATGGCTGGGGGGTTGTTTGCTATCGACCGAAAATATTTCTGGGAAATTGGATCCTACGATGAACAAATGGATGGATGGGGTGGTGAAAATTTGGAGATGTCGTTTCGAATTTGGCAATGCGGTGGTCGTTTGGAAACGGTACTTAATCTTCTTTTTTTCTGATAAAACAATGCGATCTGCCACCAATAAATTTTAGGTGCCATGCTCAAGAGTCGGCCACATATTCCGGGATTTCCATCCGTACTCATTTCCTGATAACAAAGACACTCATGGTATAAACACAGCCCGTCTCGCACACGTTTGGATGGACGATTACAAGCGTTTGTTCTTCATGTATCAGCCAGCTTTAGAAAACAACCCCGTCATAGGCGATTTAACGCATAGAAAACAACTGAGGCAGAAATTGCGCTGCAAAAGCTTTAAATGGTATTTAGACAACGTGTACCCGGAGAAGTTCATTCCGGATGAAAACGTTGTCGCATTCGGGCAAGTCCAAAACCCACACAAAATGTGCCTCGACGACTTGCAACTTGCCGATGATAAAGTAGGGCCCCTCGGCTTGTACCAGTGTCATTCTTTCTTGGCCATGTCGCAGTTTTTCTCAATCAGTGCGAGGGGAGAACTGCGAAAGGAAGCTTTCTGCGTGGAGGCGTCGGCCAACTTTAACCTTCAACTGACCGAGTGTCACAGCCACAACCGTGAGCAATACTGGGTCTATTTCCGAGCGAACAAAACGATTTATAATCCATCATTTAATAAGTGCTTAAGCAGCGAAGGAGTTCAAGATTCTGGCGGATTGGTCATCGATTTTTGCAGGAATACACCACACCAAAAGTGGACGTTTACCAATGTTAATGTAACTGCTCTTATTAAATAAATTTGTATTATTTTAGGCTGTTATGTTATTTAAAAGGCATTGTACTTGTAAATTGTTAATCAATCTCGAAATCTTTTCTTTTATTATTAAGCCAGTTTTATGAAGTCTACTCTTTAAAAGTATTTATTGTTTTAAGCCAATTTTAAACCAAGTATGAGAGAATACTCATTGTTATACTAACTAGGACTGATAATTGTTTATATCTTTCTTGTTACAAATATATATTTTTAAATAATTGATTGTTCTTCATTTTTATTTTGATGTTGAGGTAGGATAAACAAACAAAATATAATATTCCATGATTTAATATCAAATAAAGTGTTTGTTTAATGCAAAATTAATATTTACACAAGTGAGTCAACGATGGAATTAATCATTAAAGTATGAAGACCTCGTACAAAGTTAATAATGCAATGTAATCTGACCTGAAATTAGAAACAACTCCTCAACAAATAACAAAAAGAATTAATTTGTGATAAAAAAATTAATCTACGAGAGAATTAGCCTCAAAAATGAAATGATGCTTCTTAACGTTACTTATTCAAAATAAATAATTATAAAAATAATCAACAAGAAAAAAGTGTTACCGTATTGTTGGATAAAAGGCTGTCTTGTAAAATTATTAAAGCTACTTGCTGTTTTATAATACACAGTTTTTTATGCCAATCGATGGGATACTAATTGAGAGATGGGGTTACATTGCCACACCAGTTCACTTCTATATTTGGCCATTTCGTTTGCAGGCAAGTCAACATTGGATTCGATTCGCATATCGATTTCAAATCCGATTCCAAAAGTATTGCCGATCCTATATGATATTGAACCTGAAACACGAAATTTAAGATTCTTTTAACTAAAAGAAATTTAATTAATTACCTGCCCGTTTACGTTACTCTGCGGTAATCCGTTGTAATGCACTAAAGTGAACATATCGGGAGTTGAGGATTCTTCTTTTGGGAAAAATTCATCCATGAAGGCATTCAATAAAATAATGCCTAGGTTTTCTGAGTCCAATTTTCTTCGCATAATGTCTACACTAAATAAGATTATTAAAAAAAACACACGTGTAAACAATAGTTATTTATGTTACCAATAAAGAAATTAGACAAAAATGGACTTACGATAATCATTGATACTTACTATTCCTGATCGCTAACGAGGTCTAGTTCTGAAAGGACGGCCTGTAAACTGTCCGCATTTATAAAATTGTTTCCATCTCGGTCGTAACTTTTAAAAACTCTCCTGGCTTGCTCGCTTTTAGTTTCTGGACTAACCAATTTCCTTTCATCGCTAAACAGTACTATGGAGAAAAAAAAAATGATATTATCAACCAATAAAAGGGGAGAAACTACCTAAATGAATCAATACAATTTACACAAAATTTACGATAGAGTTTGCAATATAAAAATTACCTGTAATATGAGTTTCAGATCCCAGAACCCAAATAGGATGAACAGGATTCTTGTAGAATGATCCGACTGTACAATATCGTAAATGTTCCATCGATGTAATAAACCCTATTTGACTCTGTTTATCCAAACCCTTTAATTCTAAAAAAATTTCGAATTTATAAAATGAAGATTTACCCCAAAGAGGATGACTTACTAAGGCCACCGACGTCCTGCTCATTATCCCAAACGTATGTAACCGCCCGTCCAGTTACCATTAAATTTATAAGGCTCTGACTACCGTAACCGTAAGTCTCGTCTATGAGTGGTTCGCTAGTGTCGGATTCCAATCTGACTTGATCTAAACCCTGAATTTCACAATGAATTTCCGAAAAAGAAGGAAATGGTTAAAAGTTTACCTTAGTAGCTATCACAGAATATAGGAATAATAAGATTCCGTACTGATCCTTGAGGATATTAATGTTCTCGGTGTAATACTTTTCTACTTCGATAATGCTTGAGAAAACCGTTATCCTAAGTAATTCGTGAAACCGCTGCGAATCTAGGTAATCGAAATTATGCTGGTGTAACTCGGTATCCGAAGCTCCGTTCACGTCTAAATTATCACTAGAATTTATTTGACTATTTAAACATACTATATAATACTTTTGGCCACTGCACTGTTTTAAAATGTCACAGGCTGCACTAGTTAAGGCTTTATTTTGAATTTCATCAGTGATCTGCAACAAATCAAATTGAACTAACGGTAACAATAAAGCGTACAACTTACAGCTTCCCTGAAACCCAGCCCACCGTATTCCAGCAACAACTTTTTTAGAATAAATGCCTGAACCGGAGCTATAATCGAGCAGGGGCCACCCTCGAGCTGCTCAAGTGTGCTTTTCTCGTTTCGGCTGAAGTAGAAACCTGCAAGAATCTCATTTTAAAGTGTACGCCGCGTTTTGACGATATCAACAGCAAATCGACCACATACTCCGTGTGCTTGATTGCAAATCTCAAAAAAAGAAGCCTACCCTGGGACCACCTCTTGAATATGTCCGCTTTAACCTCGTTCCCCCACAACAACTGCTTTATTCCTGTTAATTCGTGTTCCAAGGTTGCCAATTCGGCCATTCTTTAAGGAATTTAATCGAGAATTGCGCAAATTTGCTTAATTTTTGATATTAAAGCGCGTTTTAGGTTAGAATATTTGACGTTTGGAAAATGTGAAAGAGGGACGCCATGTTAGCCAACTTAGAAATGCTTGTTACAGATTCATCAGGCAATTCAAAAATGTAATAACCAGTATTTTATTTGAATAAATAACTAACTAAATTATATTCATTTCTTGAATTAAATTAATTAAAACTTATTTAACATCTGACAACATAAATCAAGAGGACGCCTGACGTCATCAATGATGTGAAGTAGCAACTTTCTTTAACGTTACTAATTTCATGCCATTAAAAAAATGTTTGGGTCGAGCGTGTTCATGGAATTGTGATTATTGTGATTTTGTAAAGAATTTAAGATGGAAAAGTCCAAAACGCCCACGTTTTTGATGACGATCAATGACCACGGGCAAAGCGTTTACACGGACCAATCGGATCCCACAAAAAGGTATTTCCATTCAAAGACACTTTGCTGGGCCCCAATCCTAACCTCAACTTTTCCAGTTACATTTTCGACGACGATGGCAACCTGACCGATTTCATTTCTGACTCGGATCGAGCCCAAAGTAACGTAAAAATGGAAACTAGCAATGAAAATTACGACGAAAGTAGCAGTGAGGGGATTTTGAGTGATGGTAGCATAGGACACTTGGGCGATCCTTCACAGCTAGGTGAGTGAGCACAAGACCATTATACTTTTAAAAGATTAAGCCGGGATTCAACCACCACTGATTAACTCACAATATGTAATTTCACAGAAATCGGCTCTATTGTAAGGCCAATGTGACACCATGCAAGATTTGATAACATTTTTGTTACAAAGTGAGGGAGATGAACTACCACAGTGAATTCTGATTGGTTGAATTGGCACTTCTCGCTCACTTTGTAACAAATCTTGCACAAGAAATATCATAGTGTCACACGGGCCTAAGACAATTAAGTAAAGTCGTTAATTTATTGTAATCAAAAGACGATTTTCTAATCAAATTTTAGTTTATTCCCTTAAAACCTAACAAATATTTGGTTATAACATGAATTGTGGAATGTTTCATGTAAATTAAAATGGTTTTATTTCAAGTTGATGTCTTAATAAATAAAATAGTTATTTAACTTACTTTGAAATAGCAGACTGTGTAAATAGCATAGCAGACTGTGCTTACAGGCTTACCTTACTTTCATAAACTTCATTTTTAGCTTTTAGCTCTCAAATAAAAATTAAAAATAAATTTGTTTCAGAAATGATTAATAGTTTAGATGAAGTCGAAGGCTTTGAAAATTCGCTGATGCAGGTATTGGACTCCGACTTGATGAATATTGATACAGATTCGGATGAAAATTACATCATGCAACACATGGACATTCGTGAACCACTGTCGAAATTAAAAAAATTACTTGAACAAAGACTTGGGATTGACCTTCCCAGCTACATATTTACTTTGCAAGGAGCACAAATGGTACACACAATTTCTTATACTAGTAAGCTGGTTTTGCACATACTTGAAATTAAATTGTAATTTTAGTTGGAAAGCCATAAAAATCTGGTTGATCAGTGCGTACAAGGAGAAGGAATTGTGCAGATTAACGTTCAGATACAGACACACTTAAAGCGAATCAATATTATAGACGTACTAAAGCCAGCTGAAGATTATATTTTCACAGGTAAAATACATATTTTTTTTCTGTTTTAAATCTATTAAATATTTTAATTATCAGAGGATGAAACACAGACGCCTGAGAAAGCAGACTCTTCAGAATCAGAACCACCTGACAAAGCACAAAATATTGTACAGTGGCAAGTGGATTCGGCTTTCAGAAAAGAACAAGAACGTCTTAAAATGCCATCAGATCCTCAGGAATGGTAAGTATATAATATGAATTCTTTTCTACAAAAAAAAAAAATTAAATTGTGGTTGATAGGAATACGTTGCATGTTCGACATTGGGTTCAATGGGCCGTGAGGCAATTCAATTTACCCAATTTAAAATTATCTGACTGGTCAATGAATGGTGAACAACTGTATAAACTGACACTGCTTGACTTTCAAAAATTGGTACCGAATGACCCTGGTGATGTATTCTGGACACACTTGGAACTGTTGAGGAAAATGAAAGTCGTCGGTATGTGGTTAGCTCAGGCCCTTTTAAAAAAAAAAGTATATAATTCTTTGTTTCTTTAGCTGTGATTAGAAATAGAGAGAGGAAAGATGAACCAAAACGTCAGCCGAAATTGATGAAGCAAAAGGTAGGAATTTTTTACAATTTGCTACTCATTTATAGCTTCTTTTATTATTAATTCGATTCAATGAAATTTGATTTTAAAAAATTTCAAATGAAGTACCTCATTTTGTTTTGACAAATAGAATTTGTAGTCCATTCGAATTATTTTTGATTTGTGTTTAAATATAGGTCAGTCGTATGATTCCACATTCTTCTTCTTCGTCCGTTCGTTATTTTGACACAGTGGGTTCAATTGTGGGCAATAGAACTGGAAACAACGGTCAAATACAACTGTGGCAATTTTTATTAGAACTTTTAACTGGTCGCGAATATAAAAACGTAATTAATTGGCTTGGTAAGTAGTGGTTTTATCTTAAATTCAAGCTTTCATTACTGTTTATGCACAGGAAATGATGGTGAATTTAAGTTAAACAATCCGGAAGTCGTGGCACAGCTCTGGGGTGAGCGTAAAAATAAACCGACCATGAATTATGAAAAACTATCGAGGGCCCTGCGGTATTACTATGACGGTGACATGATTTCGAAAGTGCATGGAAAACGATTCGTCTACAAGTTCGTGTGCGACTTGAAACAATTATTGGGTTACAGTGCCGTCGAGTTATCAAATTTGGTTAATTTCGGCGATCCCAAACGAAAGGAATACTAATTGTAAATTTTAAATTAAGATTGCCTCTGTGATACATTTTGTTAATTAGTAAAATTTTATACGCCATGTCTTATTCAATGTCTCCCTAAGTTAAAAATTTATTTTTAAATTATTCATATACAGTTCGTACTTACATATTATTTCATTTATTTATAATTAGCGATCGATTTCTCCGAATACAACGTCGAGTGTTCCTATGATTGCAACAATGTCAGCCAACAGATGATTTTTACCAATTTTATCCAGAGCTGCTAAATGTGCAAATCCTGGGGCTTTAATCTTACAGCGGTACGGTTTTGAACTACCGTCTGATACTAGGTATACACCGAATTCTCCTTTGGGGGCTTCCACAGCTGTGTACGTAGTTCCGGGTGGTACCTGATAACCTTGACTGAAGAGTTTGAAATGGTGAATAAGAGCCTCCATAGATGTCTGAAAAGTTGGGACAAAATTAGTGATTTTGTTATAATTAAGGGCACGATGTATCTTACTTTCATTTCAGCTCTGCTTGGTGGTGTTACTTTCGCATCGTCCGTCTTAATTTCTCCAGGTGGCATTTGATTTAAACATTGCTGAATGATGTACAAAGATTGTCTCATCTCTTCTATCCGACAAAGATACCTATACACATCAAATAATAAATTAAAGTACATTCTTGTCTGGTGAAAATTTGTATAACAAATTCTTTTAAATCTTTTAATGATGAAGCTTTCAAATGAGAGTGAAAAGTTAAGTGTGAAGCTTTCAAATGAGAGTGAAAAGTTAAGTGATCGTGCGATTTTTAAAGTGTCCATTAAGAGATTATTAAAATCTTGGAAGGGTTAGAAATAATACAAACCTATCGTAACAGTCACCATTTACACCAATGGGCACATCAAATTCCACCTGGTCGTAAGCATCGTACGGTTGAGTCTTCCGCAGATCCCACTTTATCCCAGAACCCCTCAACATTACACCACTAAAATCAAACTTGTTAATTCAATAAATCAATTGCGCCCTTAATAACCCACCTGAATCCTAAATTCAGGGCATCTTCAGCTGAAACTATCCCGATGTCCTTTGTACGTTGCACCCAAATTCGGTTATTGGTTAAAACATCTTCAACTTCATCTAAGCGTTCGCCGAATTGCTCAATGAATTCGTAAATATCATCCATAAGCCCAAGGGGCATGTCCTGAAATTCAAAATTATAAATTCAAAGGCGCATGAGAGTGGATGACGTACCAGCGAAACACCGCCGGGCCTTATGTAAGCCGCGTGCATCCGAGCACCAGATACGCGTTCATAAAACTCCATCATTTTTTCTCGCTCTTCGAAGAGCCAAAAAAACGGGGTCAATGCACCAACGTCCAACGCATGCGTGCCAATTCCCATGATGTGGTTTAAAATTCGTGTGATTTCCGCAAACAACACTAAAGAAAAGCCACTTTAATTTTAAACATGACCAACTTCAAAATAATTTCAACTGTTACCTCTAATATATTTAGCACGAATTGGAACGTCAATGTTAAGCAATTTCTCCACTGCTAAACTGTAACACTGTTCGTTGCACATCATTGAAACATAATCAAGACGGTCGAAATACGGTAAAGCTTGAGTATACGTTTTATATTCAATGAGTTTCTCCGTCGCCCTATGTAATAGCCCAATGTGTGGGTCTGAGTGTTTGACGACCTAAAAACAACGCAATTGAATTTATTTACAAAAAGAAAAATGTGAAATACGGACCTCACCATCGAGTTCTAATACTAATCTTAATACACCGTGAGCAGCTGGATGCTGCGGGCCGAAGTTTATGGTCACATTTTTTACCGCTTTCTCAATGGGGGCCTTCTTGGCATTCCAGGGTTGCAAAGCCCACTGACTGGTGACTTCGTCGGGGAACATTACGGGGCCATCGAATTGCTTGACCCACTCTGAATCTGGGTACCATCTGTGTGCACGGTTGTTTTGACTGAAATCAAAAGTTTTTCAATTTGCATTAAAGCTTTAAGATTAATAATACAGGAATTAAAGTTAAAATAATATGACACATAACCTCAAATTCTTTTGTTATATAACGTGTGACGTGTATTCGTTTAACCGAAAGGGCACTGCGATGGAAAGCTTTTCCATACCTTGTATGAATTAATGCAGCGCTGTTTTTTATGTATAAACTAGCTGGAGTGGAAATACTTTTTCGCAATAAAGCTTTGACCATGGCAGTCGCCATTTTTGTAATGCAAGGTTGCCAACTGTCAACATAAATGTCAATCACAATTAGAACTATAGTGTTGCCAACTGGGTACTACAAATTTTTTTAAATCTAACAATTTTTACCGAATTTAATGTGCAAGAAAATATAATTCTAATATATTATGACGCCGGATGGTGGAACATAGTGTTCAGTAACAAACTACAAGTCAAATACTAAAGAAAAACAATTTCACTATTTAGTTTTCCATGATATTGGAAGGTGATATTACATAACTTTTTTAATGGAAACACCTGTTTTCTTAAATACCTTGTGTGAATTCATGCAATACCACTTTTTATAATAAATAAATTAGCAGGAGTAAAATGAGTCTTTCGTAAAAAAGCTTTTAAAACAGCAGCAGCCATTTTTACTACACAGTGTCTCCAACTTAAAATGTAAAATATCCAAAATAGTTTCAAAAGTCGGTTAATTTTACTCTTGCTTCATACATAAGCAATATAACCTGTTAGTACTGTTCTTAAATTAAAAGAAAATTAATAAATAGAGCGCGAGTATCTCAATTTTCAAATAAAATTAACTTTTTTGAGGCGAGAAGAAATTCCATTGGTAGTACTGAGTTTCACGTGTGTCTCTGACGGTGACAGCTGTCACTTCTCACGGCGCGGTTATGTTTCGCCTAGTTTAACGTAAAATGAACGCTTTAGGTTTAAGTTTAATAATGAAAATGGGTTGTTTCTGCACAAGAGAGACTATTAATGTAAACGGCGTCAAATACAGGGTGAAGGAGCATTTAGGAGAAGGGTAAATAAGTCGTAAGCCACTAACAGCTGTCGGTCCCCTTGGTAACAATCTGCTTGCAGAGGCTTCAGCACGATCGATTTAGTCGAACAGACAAACAACAAAAAGCTGTTCGCCGTGAAGCGAATAACATGTCACAGCCTGGAGGACCAGAAGCTCACGCTGCAAGAAATCGATTATTGCAAGAAAATGCGTCACCCGAACATCATCGAATTGATAGATTCAACTTTCAAAGGTCTGTGTGATTTGAGCAAAAAAAACGAGTTATATTCAAGTGTGTTTAGGCTCAGCTGATATTGTGGTTAATGTCACTTCGGAGGTATACATGGTTTTACCTTATTACCGCAAGGGAACCCTGCACGATTATTTAAGCCTAAAATCACCAACTAAGGACTACCTGAATGTAAAAGATATTTTGCGAATATTCAGTGATATTTGCGATGCCGTCGAGTATTTACACTATTTCAAACCTGAAGCACTCGCGCACAGAGATTTAAAGACTGCAAATATATGTCTGACAGAAAATTATTGCCCTATTGTAATGGATTTAGGTAAGACATTCATGATGACGATGATGATATATAATCGCAGGGAATATTAATATAGGATCAATGGCACCGGCTAAAGTTCAAATCTGCGGCTCTCAGGATGCACAGAAGCTGCAAGATTTGGCCGCAGAAAGATGCTCGATGCCTTATCGTGCTCCAGAATTATTTAACGTCGAAAGCTACTGCGTCATCGACGAACGCACTGATATTTGGGTATGATGACATCATTCCCCCCCGAAATCGCTCTAATTATTTGATTTCTTAGAGTTTGGGTTGCGTCTTGTACGCCATGTGTTATTTCAAATCACCATTCGATGCGGTTTATGAGAGAGGTGATTCTGTCGCATTGGCCGTCCTGTCGGGGAACGCACATTTTCCCGAAGACTCACCGTTTTCTGAGGTAACGCAGTTAATAATTTGGGGGCTCCCATAGAATCTAAATCGTTGCAGGACCTGCACGGATTGATCAAGTATATGTTGAGGGTGAATCCTACGGAGCGACCTTTTATTCATGGGGTTCAGGAGAAGATGGGTCTCATAATCAACAATATAGAGAATGTTGTTTAAGTATTTTATAAGTATTAATTTATTTTTTTATTTTAATTAAAAAGGAAGGAAATTTTACCGCCCATTTTTCGTGTATTGTGGTGTCAATACTTATTGTGAAGGTGTTATACGTGTTCCACTTAAGAATTCTAAAGTATTTGGAGAGATGGTTAAGTTAAATGAAGTTGAATTATGTACAGAAATGTAAATTTTTTTGAGTGAGTATTTCATTTTTTTTCTTCATACGAACAGGATCAATGCCTATGGAATCCTAAAGTGGGTCACCTGTATTTAAAGATGTCGTTGAGAAATTATGTCAAAATAATTTTGCCAATTAAATATTTTATATACAGTAATATACAAGGGAATTTTTTTAAACAGTTTATTTCTTCGTTTATATTTTTATTTTTACAATATAAATAATATCTCTATCACATTTTAAAAGTATTGGCCATGCTCAATCAGTAGAACTTTTATGAGCGATTTTTTGTTTTGTTTGAGCTAACAACAGACTAGAGGATTCAATCATCAACTTCTTCAAAGTTTTTTTTTTACTTACATTTGTAAAGACTGCCAAGAGTGTAACAGAATAAAATTTTCAGTCTTTAGAGTCTGTTGTACAGACGTTAATAATCATCCAGAATGCCATCCAACTCCTTGGGTGCCCACGAGAAGGCGAATACGCAACAGTTTGAGAATACATTGAGAACAAAGGACTTATAAAATCACAGCTTTCACTTCTGAGTTGCCTGCAACTCAGCCGAGTTCGTTTCCTTTAGGCCTTCGAGACCAAGGCAGAGCTTGCCTCAACATCATCATCACTCAGCGGTTCTTTAATATCATTCACACTAACCGCGACACTGTTACTTGCACTCAGGTCCGCTGCAGCTGGCAAGACTCCACTGTTGGTATCTTCGATGGCCTTGCGCAGCTCTTTTAACCCGACGACCCCCACCAATTTCCCAATGGCGGTTACGTACGCGTGATTCACCCCAACCATCGAAAAAATCGAGTGCACCTTGAGGAGGGAGGTTCGTTCCACGAGCTGGAACGGAGCTGGGTCGATGTGGGACATGTTGAAGTCGACCGGTAGTTTCAGTTGCTCCCGTTCCCAGTTGCGTTGATCCTCTGGGGACATGTCGCAGACTCTTTCCTTCGGCTAAATAATTAAATCGATAAAATTTTCTAAATAAAATGAACAATGAACATACCAGTTGCACTTTTTTAGACGTAGGGCTACTCGGCACGATTTGTGGTTTACCGTCTACAGTGTCAAGCACGTCAGATCCATCGGTGTTAACATCTTGTAACTGAGATGACTTTCTGCAAGCATGTTTATGTTACAAATTCATTGGAGCCCCGTAGAAGATGTTACCTAAATATTGTTTCAAATGCCTGCCTCATACGAGACTCTGCCCCAGTTACTGTCGTATACGGTGTAGAGCTCGGGCTGGTCGAAGTGAATGGGCTGAATCCCTTCAGTGTAAAGGAGTGCGTTTTCTTCAGGATGGATTTTCTTGGTTGTGTGCCGTACACTGGGGCGTATGATCCCTGAAGGCAGTGGTTTATAAAATTTGGGGTTGCGATTGAACAATACGTACCTGCTCGGTGTTTAAGCGTTCTTCGGACGTTTGTTTAAAACCGAGCGTGTCGGGGGCTGGGACGACTTGGAAACGCGATGGTCGTCTCTGTCTGTCTTCTGCCTTCTTCCTCATTTCTTCTTCTCTTGCCTTCTGGGCTTCCCGCATTCTATCTGCTGCAACCTATTCCAAGATAAACTAATTAATAAACGAGCAAACAAATAAAATATATCTTACTTGAAGTCGTCTCTCTCTGCCAATTTGTCTGTCGATTATCTGGATGAGATGTGCTCGTTGTATGGAACCGAGAAGAACCATACTGTCTGGGTTATCGACGATGGGAAAACTGTGCAGGTTTTTGTTTACTTTCAGAACACTGTAGAGTTGCTCGTAGGTCATCGAGCGAAAAATGTACTTGACATCGCGGATCATGAAGTCTTCCACGTAGATGTTGTACATTCCTATCAAAGCACCAAAATCAATTATTTCCTTCCGTTGTCCCCCAAAATGAACGACTTACCACTGCTGCTCGGCAACAAATCAGGAAGATAGGGTAGTTTTTTGATTAAAATGATACTATCGTAAATACTCGGCGCCAAAAGAGCTGCAATGGCATTCGATGTCAGCACGGCTATCATAATTGGTATGATATGCGTGATTTGTCCGGTCATTTCGAAGACTATCACAGAAGTTGAGACGGTGTGAGTGACCGAGCCACTGAAGGCGGCCGCCCCCGCCGTTGCGTAACCCCCAGGAATAATCTGAGCTATTTGCCCACCGTAACGCATCCCTAAACAAAACCAAAATCAAATCCAAATTAAGCCGAAGAGAGGCGGACGCACGCACCGTTGGGGAACATCAAATTCATACTCTCTCCAACAATCCTGCCCAGTGCAGCCCCGATTTTAAACACCGGAATAAAAATACCGCTGGGCACGGGGATGGTCGAGCTTATAATCGAAAAGAAGAACTAAAAATTGAAGAATTAAAAATTTAATTAAACCAAGAGGTGGTGGCTTAAGTACGGTGAATAGAAGGAAACCGATGAGGCTCGTGAAGACCCCCGTGTAAGGCGTCTGCCAATGGTTGAGGATGGCTTGCTCTTCCACGGTCATATTCGATTTAGTCCACGTGAAGTTGCTGAACAAGGTCTTTACTTGCTCGGGCGTCGTTAAATCCCCGGCCATGAACTGGCCGAGGCCTAAAGGAAACGAAATCGACGAAACCATCAAGGCTATGATGCCAGGATACAAAAATCGACTGCAAGAAAAAACTCAAGCTTCAATCTTTTAGATTATAAAGCTTGATTACTCTGTACTTACTTTTTCTGCAGGAAGCTGTTGATCGTTTTGTTCTTACGCATGAATATGACGTACTGTCGATGTAACCATACCCAGAAAGCCCCTCCGAAACCGCTGACCACCCTAAAACAAACTTATGACTTTCTTTGAGAATTGATTAAGATATTCAATTAATTTACCCTATCAAGGCAAACACGAACAATTCTTGCGGGTCAAAAGGAAAATCCATTTGGAAGTTGGTTTTGAACAGGGCCGTAACCGTGCCGGCTCCTTCAAACCAAACGGCTAGCAACCTGAAGAACGTCGCCCCGCAAACCGCGGCGAAGAACCCTCTCCAGTAATTGCGCACGGCGAAGTACACCGTCGTTACTTCTATGCTGAACAGCACCCCTAAAACGCGCGAGTTTTTAGGAAAAGAAGTTCGATTTAAAATGAAGGGGGGGGGCTACCTC
The DNA here is from genome assembly GCA_958336345.1 of Dorcus parallelipipedus. Lineage (NCBI taxonomy): Eukaryota > Metazoa > Arthropoda > Insecta > Coleoptera > Lucanidae > Dorcus > Dorcus parallelipipedus. The sequence continues at coordinate 37,206,290 of OY284480.1, forward strand.
CGACGGGGGCGGCGAAGCACGCCGCTACTCCCACGGCGCAGGCGGCGGCGAGCATCTCCGTTGTGCGGCTTTCGTTCTCGTAAATCCCCTGAAAGCCGGTGACTAGTTTGCTGAGGAGGGTTGCCACCATGCTGGCGATGTGCACGAAGGGGCCTTCCTTCCCCAGCGGCATTCCACTGCCGAGGGTTGCCGTGAGCCCCACGATTTTTGCCACTAGAGTCCGGAAGGTGAGGTATTCTTTGAGGGCGACTCCGCGGAGTATTGTCTTCATTTCCGGAATACCGGAGCCTACACGAATATTTTGGTCAGTACAAGATTATACAGGGTGAGACAAAAGAACATGGTCAGACAAAATAAAAGATGATCGGTAAGTCAATAAAATTAAACAAAAATTAACAGCATCTAATTGTTTCTGCCTTACCCTGTATATACAATTTGATAAAAAAGTAAAATTGTGTAACTAAATACCAACAATTTCAATAGATTTTATAGTTTACTTTCTTTTGTTACATTGTGCATGAGCTTTTATTTTTGGATTTTATTCTAAATGTGCACTCCAACATACCTATGGACTGCGGTGCCACCAAGTGAGCAAATCCGGCGCTGAAAAGCACCAAGCACACCGACAATGAAACCCAAGCAACGTATTGGATTAAGGGTTCATCCGTCAAATCCCTGTAGAACCAAATTCTGGCTATAAAAAAATAAAAACATTCCAGTGAGTAGACTGTTGCACACACGAAACCTGTTCACCTTTGTTGCACATGGATATTCCTCGGTCCATTATGAAACTGATGATGGCCATGATGATGCCGAGAAGTGCCAAGAAGACCCAGTCTTCCCCCAGTCTCGCGAACGTGTTTCGCCATAGGAACGAGACGGATCTTGCTAATTTGCCTGCGAGAAATTGGATGATTCAACCGATTTTTTTTTGTGGTTGGAAATGTGTAGGTACCTTGGTATCCTCTGAGCTCTTTTTTCCGGGCCTTTTCTTCCTTTAATCTTCGCTTTTCCGCTTGCTTTAGACCTTCAAGTTTCGCGAATTCTCCCAGTTGCCTGCTATACTGGCCATACATCTATTGAAAAAAAAAAGGAACGCAATTCAAATCATTTGTTTACTGCATGTTAAAAGTGTTTATCTGCAAGTCTGATTCTTGTTGATAAAATAAGGCGAAGTCTTATTATTCGCGCGATAAATAAGATTTACAGCGTTTCTTGTTGGTTATCGTAAAGTGGTCGTATTTGTTCTTTTTTTATGGCTTGCATCTTTCATATTTATTTTCAACTGCTTTCTAATTTAGTGTTTTTTTTTTTTTCAATCAAAAAGGATATTCAATGCGTTTCATTTCTATAAATAAAAAAGTAAGATTGATAAATTGGAAATATTAAATGAAAACTTGATGTTAAGCAAGTTTTTAATATGGCTATTGTTTATTCAGATGAATGCGCACCTTCATTGCGCATGTTTACAATCTGCGCAGCTCTGAAAAGCGCGCAATATCTTCTGCGCATCCTAGAGACCAGCAAAACAAAAAACGGCAGCTTATACTGAAGGTTATAACTGTGGGAAATTATCGCCTCAGTAGTCCAGCGATTTACGTGCCAGGTCTAATAAACCAAAGGTCCTGCGTTCGATCCCGCACAAAGCGATTGAAATTAAAAAAAAAATAGTCGTGCTTTGTTTCTAAACATAGTATGAAGATTAGGCAAATACTTTAAAGTTTAAAGTCTATAAACAGGATAAATGTCTGGCGAAAAATACAAAAAATAGTGATGCACTATCCCAAGTAACAATCTTATATAGGAGTTCTGGCAAAGATTGACGGACGATGTTAATGGTGGTTGTAACAAGGATTGTGACGTAGAAAATGAGACGTATAAATCTGGTTATAAATCGTTCCAGGACAATTATAATTAACGTAGTTTCTGTTAACTTTTATAACTCTAGGACACGACGTTTCTCCGTGTACCTTAATAAACCATCAATCCACAGCGAAACATCGATCTGCCAAGTGCTATAAAAGTTGCCCATACTTTTATAATTAAGTCACATTTCATGATTCCCTCTTTCGAAATTGAAAATGCACCAAAAGATTATTTTAGTGTGCGCTTACTATGGTACTCATGTAATCTTCTTCCTGAGGAGGACTCGGATAGAAAGCCTGTTCGTTTCGTTTCTTCCTGAGACCGACCAACTTGGTGAATTCCTCCCATTCTCTATCGGTCTCTTGATCCTCGTCATATTCGTATTGGGGCATCGGATTTATGTTCTCCATTTTCGCGTCACAAAACAAACCGACCGCGGCCCAAGAACGCGCGCGACTTTTTATCTGCACCGGACGTGGACGATCCAGTTGGAATTTACCGTCTCTCTTTGACCCAACAATTCGCTTAAGACTTCTTTCTCTTAGGCGTAATTTTCCAATTTAGGTTCACATTGAATAATTGCGGACGGCTCTGTCGTAACTGGGCAACTTTTAATGAGCTGCACGCATTTGGTTTCCGCACGCAAGAACTTTGTTCTTTACGAGTAGAATAATTTTAGTAGGTACGGATAGAGAAAGTTATTCTTAAATGTTAGCAACAATTCGGGTAAAAATAATAAATAAGTGTGAAATGGTAAACGCATGAAGTCATCACATTCACAACCCACCTGCTCTCGCGACTTATTTTCTTTGCGGCATTCATTTTCGATCCAAGTTGGATCGGCAATGTCTTCATTGCAAAGGTAAAACGAATATACCATTCCTTCCTGTTTTTTCCAGTGCATGATGACGCCTTCTTATTACAACAATTGCACAAGAACCAAACAGAAGCTGCAACAATAATTGGTCGGATGATTTGGCGTTCTTTTCGTTTTGGAGACTCTTTTCTAAATTAATTTAAATTTGATTTGATTCATGGGCAACAAACAAGTAGTACTGATTAATTTTGGAAATTCAGAAAAAATGTAATCTAAATAAAAAAAGGACTTCTTTGTGGTCCACGCACCAAACGAGGGCGCAAAATAGAAGGAAAAACGAATTTCATGAAAAACTTCAGAAAGAAATAGACAGTACAAGGAACAATAATTTAATTGTAACGGAAGACATGAATGGAAAAGTGGGAAATGGCAATGGAAGTTAAGGGAAATGGCAATTAAAAGGAGAAAGCAAGAAGAGCAGCAGAAATAAGAGAAGAATGGAAAAAGAACAGTGAAAAATAGAAATTAGAAGAAGGAATCAAGTTCAAACGACCAGAAATAGAATGAGGTATCTAGACTAACACAAGATAGAAAAGAATGGAAGATGGGGATGACTGGAAGGAGGAAAGATAAAGAGCAATAGAAATAAAGAAATCAATTGGAATAAGGTATCTCAGGATAGAAAAGAATGCAAGGAGATATGGAAGAGTGAGGAATGACATTAGGGGTTTAAGAAATAAGAATTGGAAGGAGGGACCAAGAAGTACAATAGTAATAAGAGAAGTCAACTGCAATGAGGTACCTAGACCGACACAAGATGGAAAGAAATGGAAGGAGATGAAGTGGGTAGTGACAATAGTGAAACGGAAATTGGAAGGAGAGAAAAAAAGGAGTAGTAGAAATAAGATAAGTGAACTGGAATGAGGTACCTAGACCAAAACAAGATAGAAAGTCTTAAAAGGAAAGTTGGAAATGACAATAGAGGTTTAGAAAAATTGGAAGAGCAATAGAAAAGAATGGAAGCCCACCCCCATCACAACCTAAATTTTCAATTTGTTTCCTTCTTTTGTAGTTGGTCAATAAAATATAGAGTCAGAAAAGGGTCTCCAAAAAAAAACCGACCAACAAAATACTTACAAACAAACTTTTAAGTTTTGGCTCTTATACTAAAAAAGTCGTACAAATGCAGCACGTAAGTTTCGAAGAGGTAATTTATGCCTTTTTTTCTTGTCGCCATTCACATCACCACATCGAATCTGACCACGACAAAGTCCTTTCGCTCACTTTTCACAAACGATGCCGCAAAAGCTATTCGTTTTGCTTGGCATCTCGCCAAAAACTAAACAGATCGTAGTCGTCGTCGGATCATTTATGCCGAGATTGGTATGTGGGTATTACAGAGGCTTTTCTCAAAAAAGAAAGATATTATACATACACGTTGATATCTCCGTGAATAATGATTTTTTAAGGTTAAAACGTGCGGATTAAGTAAGGAATTAAGCACGAGTTGAGTACGAGTGTGACGAGGCGCGCCATTGGATGGATCCCTGGATTGTTTTTATATCGGGAATATATATCTGTTTGCTTTGTTTTTGTAGATTAGGATTAAATCTCTGATTGTGAACTCGTGCGTTAATCAAACGAGAAAGACAATGATGACTATCAATTTTGTATAAGTCCCTGCTGTGAAAAAACAGGATTTTCATTTTGGACTTTTCACTCTGCTGAGACTGCACATCCAATAGCTTAGGAAAACTGGAGACCGCAGCTTGTATAGATGGTTATTACTGTAGGAAGTTACTGCCTCAGTAGCTTAGGGGTTAACGTGGCAGATCTAACAAACCAAAGGTCTCAGGTTCGAATCCTGTAGTGTCGGGCAGAATCGAGTTCTTTTAAGAATCGAATACTCGGTATTCGAGTACTTTCAAGAATCGAATACTGATCCGAGTACAAATACAAATATCGAGGACCGAGAAGGATGAGGACAAGTCTTCGATGTCGGACGTCTCGAATACGATTCACTTAAAGGTTGAGTTTTAGAACTTTGCTGCTTGTACTAAGAATCGAATACTTTTCGATTCTTGGTATTCGAATACCCCATCACTACTGTAGAGAGCGATTAAAATAGTTTCTAAAACAGCATCGCACACGCTTTAAATTTAAGCTGAAGCTTAAATCCATAACAACGGTTATTTCAACAAAGGTTTAAGCTTAAGGGTTTGAGCTTTGGCTTAAAGTTAAGCTGGAATTGTACAACTGGGCCTAAAGATGACAACAGATAAATAGCTGTCGAAATGTCGGATTGCAAAACTCTAAGATGTGGTGATAAGTAGTTCAACTAAAAACCCTAAACGTTAGCACTGTACCTTCAACAATTAATTAAAGCTGGTTCTTGTCCGATGAAAATTCTATCACCTACTCTTTTAAACGGACACTAAATGGCGCATAAACACTTAACGTTTCGCAGTCGTTCGACAGCTTCGTTCTCACAGTCAGTGCATTTGGTGTAAGAATAACTTGAACCATCAATGATATTGAAGACAAGGCCTTTTCATAAGGCAAAGAATTTTTCATTCATTTTCTACTTTTCCATGTGCATAAAAAGTAATATTTTTATTTTTAGTGACAGTTTGAGAAACTTTTTCGTTGCATCTAGTGATTTGGATTGGTTTGGTCTTTCGATTTGGACGTTTCGAATTTTCAACCTTCATCTGTTTATTTGTTTTGACTGACTTTACTCGTTTCGTTCATATTCGTCTTCAAAATATACTTACGAGAAGTGGATTTGGAAACGCAAGTTATAATTCCAACTAGGTACGTTTGAGTGAATTAATTTTAATAGCGCCACTAATTCTTCGGCTTTTTTTGGAATAATACATAAGCTGTCGATATGACTTAATTTTTTAAGCAGAATTTTATTCAGATATAAAAAATATCAAATAATTAATGGGGGGAGTCACCATCATTTCAGAAAAGACTAAATGCCAAATTAAGACGAGATAAGAAGGAATAATATTTTATGGCTTTGATTCATGGTTTTAATCCTTTAATGTATGTTTTAATTACATAATGTAAAAAGATTTTTTTTTTTTAATCTTACATTTAGTCCTTCACTCTTCATTGTAGCGGCCATCATGCTTGGCGTTCTTTTTGTGATACTTTTATTAATCTAAATTTAGAAACGCTTTTCAAAGTTGACGTAAAGTGCATAAGAAAAAACAATTGTTGTTATGAAATTAATTTTGAATTTCGTTTGGCATCAATTTCTTCCGCAAGTGAAAAAAAATTGAAAGGACCACATTATTAACTACCTGATATTTCGACTCGTAAACCTGCGAATGCGGTAAATCGTCCCCCCTTTTCTTCTCCATAATTTCCCATCAACACCACCGGAAACCAACCACAGAAAGAAAACTTCCACCTTTCACAGCTTGCGATGAACAAAAAAATTTCTGGAAGACTCCCGCGGGGTCAATTAAATATGCCAGGTAAAATGGTGGCAAATATTTATGCAATTTATAATTAGCGCCTAAACATACAGCAATGATTGCTGTTGTTAAATATTTTCGACTCTTCATTCGGGAGGGTAAAGGGGGAAAGGGACTTGTGCGTAAGGCTCGGCGCAAATTTGTTCTTGGTTTATCGTTTTATTGGTTTGTTCTGCTTTCTTTGTACGAGCCGAAATTGATTGTGAAGGATTCTACCATGAGATATGTACATGTGCTGTGTGGCTATGAAAGTTTAACACGCAAAAGGAAAGTTGTACTATTTTAAGGAAAAATGATGATCATACTTGAAAATCGAAGATTAAGAAGAATCTTCGTAGTATACAAGGGCCAGGAAAATAAAGAAAGAAGAAAATATTGGGGGAAAAACCAGGACATGATGGAAGGATACCCCCAATGCTGCATCCCAAATAGGTAAGTCTTGCCGCGGTAATAGTCTCTAGAGCCCTTAAATTACCAGCGAAATTTATTTACTGACGAAGTTCTTTCTTCTTCTCGAAATAAAAAGCAAATTGATTCTTTGGACGTGTCTTCAAGTCTTACTTTAATCGGTCGAACTTGTACTGGAAGCTGCCAAAGGCAAGAAAAGAATAGTACACGTAGAAAGGAAGATTAAAAGAGTTGCTAAAATTTGAAGGAAAAGTATTAGGAAAAACCTTTGAGGCGATCAAACTGGAGAATGGAAGATTAGGAGGAACGAATTTGTCCAATCCCCAAGATAATAAAGTATTGAAGACAGATGGGTAAGATTCGTGGTAAGGAAGTTCCGAATTTCGGGAAAGAAGAAGAAGTAAAAGAAGAAGTTTGTGAATTCAATGGAGGCTGTCAAGATCACATGTGACATGTTGGGTGATTTTTCACTAACCCAAAAAAGTGTGTTAGAATTCACGCCAGCAAATAATCCGAGTTTGAATTTTCAAGATAAATTGTGATTTTAAAATTGAATGACATCCTAATACGACTTGGCTGATCTCGTCTTAAAAAAATTATTGTCTAATTAAATTTTAATTGAATATCTTATCACCTTATCTGCAGGCTTGGGGCTTACGATGTTTTTTCCTTGCGAGAGTAAAGAGAACCACCTCAAAGTTTAATGCAAAATACATAGAAGCCCCTGGTTCAATTTTTGTTAAATCGGATTTCATATTTTCAATTTCGAATCAAACTCTGGCTCTAGATCACAGCTCTAGATGAATAAAGAAATGATGTGATTTTCATTCTTTTTAATTAACAATTAACATTAATAAAACTTTTTTATTGTAATTGTTTTTATAAAATAATTGTAAATAATTAAATATCTTTTGGCTAAATATAACGAGGAGTTCTTGAGTCATTCCTCGATTTTCCCACAAAGCGCTGCATTGCCTAAGGCCTAAGGGATTTTTCGCCTTCCTTTTTGGAAAACAATCTCCAGCTGTTGGAGTGCACGCAGCGATGCCTGTCGAAGAGCGACACGTCTTCCTAAAGTGTTTCATGACTTCAAAACTATGAAACAACAATAGCAGAAATGATGAACTCGTTTTTGGCGAGAAGAGCCTCTCACTACATGGCCCTGTTTTTAAGGTCACCATCTCATCATCTCATTTCTCCCTTACTGAACCTTGAAGCCCTTACTAGCTCCCTAATTTTGGGCTTGTGACTTAGAGGCAAGGATGGAAAATGTTACCGTAAGCGTTCCACGGTCCAAGGAACCGAATTCACATTACTTTTCCATCCCTGCTTAGAGGCCATTCACTCCTAAACTGATTATGTAATTGGTACAGAAAACGACCCAAATGGAACATCGAGTGATGTAGAGTCGTCTTCAACGATGAACCCAAATTCTGTTTCGATGTGCATGATGGTTGTAGAAGGCTCCTAGGAAGATCACACGTAAATAAGTGTAGAGTAAGTGCACGGTTTCTAATACGGACTTTTTACGAGAGTAGGTCCTCTTTGGATTTGGTGTAACTTCATGCTCTTCCAGCAAGTCCTTCCTCATATGGCGAGGAGGTCTTGAAATTTTTAAAAAGAAGCCCATTATAATTGTTTTGGCACTGGTAGTTTTCAAAGTTCAATTGTTCCTTTAATACTGGTGCTTGTTTTTTCTGGAAAACAAAGAAAACCATATAGCAGAGCTCAATTTCTTGGATTTCCGTTGGATTCTGCAGACCAATATGCATACGAAAAAGAAATGAGTGATATAAAGAAGAAATGAGAAATGAAATTCTCCCATAGAACTCGTTTCGGATATTATGGGAACACAGACTCTGGATGCTTTTTTGGATGGTCTACGAACTGCCGGGTTTACGAGAGTAAGTCCTCTTTGCAGTTGGTGGAACTCCATGCTCTTCCAACACCAAGTGTCTTTAACCTTTTATGAAGAGGCCCAAGTCAATTTTTCGCTATGAAAGGGCTTAAATCCCCAGACTCCAATCTCCCCATTGAACTCGTTTGGAACATTATAGATAGAAAGCAAAAAAAATTGGCGCGTTCATCATACAATTTGGATGATCTTCGGATAAGTTACAGGTAACTTGAGATGTGATGCATCAAGAAGACATTAACCATGTCGCTGATGATTGCATGAATGAAGGGGGTAAGTTGATACTACATCAATAAATAATTCAAAAAATCCCACGTTTCTTTTTCCGAGTGTACCAACTGTTATCGAAAAAAATCATCAAGGTTCAATTGGATGTTGCAATTTTGATGACACTTTCATGAAACTATTTTATTGTTTCCCGTGGTTTTCAGTCGACTTTTTGAATTGAGATTTTGAAAATTTTACTTTAATTTTGACAAAATGTCAGCGTGTTTCTCAGAAGAAAAAAAAACATTATCTCATGTGTCACAATATTATTTTTCTAGAGTGCCAAAGACCGAAATAATTCAATAATACCAGCCGCATGATCACGTTGGCGGCTTTAAAGATTACCGCCGCCATCGTTCGGTACGTAACTGAAGATTATCGCGCCTCGAAACGTTCGGCGTGATCGTCTTATTAGCACGAAATTAGAACCCGGGAATTAGGTGTAATCGAAAAATGATTAGTACTCCGATGAACAATCGAGTCTTTATTATTCGTTGAGATAATGGTGTTTTGCTTTCGCAATGTTTTATCTAAGTCTGAAAAGTTAATTAAGAACAGTGCTTTCAAGTTTACAACTTAATTCTTATCAGTTTCATCTTATCAAGTGGCGAACGGTCATGCAAAAACATACACGGACGTTTCTAGCAGGAATAACTTTCGTTCTGTTAAGTATTAAATAAAAATAATTGAGATTGCCAAAAGTTTTTTGCATTCACTCTGATAATCGCATTTATTATTCTTTTTCCCTCGTAAGGCAAACGTCGAAGGAGGAAACAAACAAAAATCAGTCGGTCACAGCCGCAACGGGTAGTACTGAGTAATAGAATTTAATTAAAAAAATCAAAGGCTTTCAAATCTGATCGTTATCATTTTATTATTAATATTATTAATGCACTTTATTTTTGTCTGTTCTTTCTATCTAGTTTTTTACCTCTTCTTTATCTAAAATTTTATTTAATTATTTTGCTGTGTTTCATTTTTATTATAAAGTTTTTTTCATTTGCTCTATTATTTTCTTTTGTATCTTTTTTTACGTAGTTGTCTTTTTGATTACATGTGTCCTATTTATTGGGTTGAAAAGTACGTATATGTTACAATTTATTTTTTAATTAAAAAAATAACGAGGCACGTCTTTTTCATAAAAAAATCTTCAGAGATGCAAAGTCACAAATTTTGTGATGGTCCTCAGCGATGAGATCATATCATTTTCATAAAGCTTTTATTTTTTAGAGGGTGGGGGGAGTAAAGAAATAGGCTCAGTTAAATAAAATTAAATAAAATTTCGTTTCTGGTTTACTCCGAGCCTCCGAGGAATTCTATTTAAAAAAAAAAAAAAATTGGTCAGTTTTAGATAAGCAAAATGTTTCTGTTTTGTTTATTGTCTTTACTGATTGATTGATTGATTGCTCGAATAATATTTTCCTGAAATTGTCAAGTGAAAGTGAGTAACAATTCACAACTTAATGAAAGTCTTGACAGGGTTTATCGTTGACAAAACTCACTTAGGAAAAGTCTCTCAAAATAATCACATGCACTCAAGCTTGAGTGGACAATGGCAATAAAAAGATTATTTTGTTTTTAATATCGTTTTCGTAGCGGAAATTAAACGAAACTGCAAGTCCAGATGTGTATATTCATCACACTTTATTTCTTGGATATTACATTTCATAACAAGCATATAAAGTGTCAAATATCGCACTAGTGTGAAGTGTCATAGCAAGAGCATGTGGTATTGCACTTTCGAGCGAGTTTTTCTTACCGTATAAAATAAATAATAATTTAACGATTCAAAATAAATAATTAGTTTTGTTAAAATTATTAAGCCAAATAGCGAAACGTCGATTAAAGGGAACTGAAACTAAAGAACTGTAAAGTACTTTGAAGGCAAGTTGAGTTTTAACCACTGTCGTATGTACAGGGTGTGAGGTACCCTGGTTTTGCAAAATCTAGGAAAGCCTTGTTGAGTCGAATAAAAATGGAGAATCACCTTTGTATTGCTTAAAAAGAAATCGTTCTTGGTTTCAAATTATCTCTTATAAAAAGCCAAGTAAAAACTAAAAGTAAAATTCCGTTTGTTGTTTGTTTTTTTGCATAAATAAATAAAGCACGTTTTTGTCCACTCCACTCATTCATTCATTTATCTTCCTTTTTTCAATTTAATTTACACAGTACCATCTTTTTAATAATCCTGTAAAGTTATTTGAAAAATCTGTTTCAGTTAATGATTTCCATACGCAGTTAAAAAATGTACGTATCAACTTAGGAATCGCCCTGTATTTTCCCAAAGTCAAGCAAAGTATTTAATTGAAATTAATGTTGTGCTGTAACGTATTATTCATTCAAACTAGGGCTCGGTTAATCAGGTAACAATCAACTAGTCAATTAATGATTGATGGATTACATCTTAAAGGATTCATTAAATAATTAAAAGGTGTGACGTTCTTGTCTGCAAAATTAGATTACTGAAAATAAAGTTATTTAAAATAAAAAACGGGGGGCATACAATCATTATGAAATTATAATAAATATTGGATAAATCAAAATGAAAATTTGTTTTCTCTCTGACTCAACAGCATTGTCTCCATCCGTTGTTTATTAGATCTTCCTCTTTTCCTTTTTTCCATATCTGTGACTGTTCTGAGCTCTGAGCATTACATCCAGCTCCCTTCTCGTTTATCCTTATATGGTCAAACCAGTTTATAATCGTCTTGACGTTTGTGTGGTTTACTAATATCTTCATTTCGTTCATTCACCCATCACTATTTCCACTTCTCCTAATTTTCTTGTAAAACCCATGATTCGCTGGCATAAATAATTACTGGTCGCGCCTGTCACTTACATATAGGGTTACGGTTAATTAAACCTACAAAACGAAACCACCAAAAGAAGCGATATCTGATAGCATGGGAAAAATGTTAAAAAAATTCTATGTACTTTAGTTTTCGATAAATAATTAATTAAAAATTATCCGTAATGGAATTTGATCTATTACGTGCCACGGTCAAGTTATATAGTTTTTGCACACGCTTACAGCTGTGAATTCGGCGCTTTAGTCTACATCACACTGGCGTAACATACTTTTTGGGTAAGTTTTTAATCTGTGACATCCATTCTCCTATGTACTTTTTTTTCTGAACAATTATCAGTCACTCTGTAGTTATTTTAATTTATTTCACCTACAGCAAGGCAATCACTTTTTACAAATTTATTGTTTGTCCTCTTCAATGTGTGATACATTTAATTTTCCTAGACGCTCTTGTATTGTTACATCTTCATCTTCAGCCAGTAATCCTTTCATATTCTCTTCCCTGAAGGTTACCACATCTCTTTATATGAAGACTAAGAGAAAGTACAGCTGGAAGAGATTTAACAGTTTAACCCTGTACATGTTAAGTTCAAGTTTCTTTCAGTGAATTTATTATGTTTCTCATATTTTATGTGAATCTGCAATGGAAACAATAGCATTTGCACAAGTAAATTCTTCTATCTTCATTGTGGGGTCTGTGTGTTGGAGCCAATCGTCCAATAGCTTTCTCTAATACTGTTTAACAGTTCGTCCTTCAATGTTATAAACAACAAAGGGCCCAAAACCTCACCCTTCTTGACTCCTATTTACTTTGAGCTACTACTTCATTGTCTTGGTTATGATTTACTCTGAACATTTCTAATTCTACTTAACATTTCCAGAGGATATTTCAGTTTAGTTCAAATCAACCGTCGAATTTCGCTTTTAAACTAAGTTTATTAATATAACAATAATATCTGCGCATTTGATAGAATTTGGAGACCCTTAATTGAGGCTAAAGATGGCAACGTGACCATTATCATTTAAGGCAATCATTTTAAGCAGCCAAAGACAAATTGAAGTCGAGAAATTGCCATTGATATTTCAGGTTATTTTTCTTTTAAACAATTTTACAATATTTTTGTGTTTTGCGTTTTTCTGCTTTGTCTTTCGTCAGCCCAATTCCTCAATAAATATCTTTGATTTATTATGAATTTTCTGTTCGTTTCCTCGTTTTCTGTTATTGCATTTTTTAATTTCTTTCTTTGTTTCTTACTTATGTCACTGTTTCTTTGATTGTTTCCTGTTATTATTCCTTTGTGTGAGCCGTTATTTGTGTACAATTTCAAGTTTTTTTTCTAGATTCTCTCGAATATTTTCCGTTCAGTTTTTTTGTTAGTCCAATTCGTCAATGAATCTCGATCCGTTCGATTTGCTATTAATTTTTTGTGTCACTCCTCGTTTTCTATGACTTTTTTAAATCTTCACTTCTCAGATTATTTCTTTCTTGAAATATTTTTGGCGAGCTATTTCCGTACACTTTCTTTTTCTTTAAATTTTTTTATTTATTTTTATTTTCTAGATTCTCTAGTATATTATCTATCTCTATTTTGCATGTTGTTCATACTTTAACACTGTTCATTCTCTATTCTGTCTATTGTTAGCCCAATTCGTCGTTGAATATCGGTCCTTTTTTTGATTTGTTATTAATTTCTCGTTTTCTGTTATTGTTTGTTAACCCTTATATTTTTTAGTTATTTCACATTTTCTCTGATTATCGTTTTTGCCTTTCCTTCGGCGAGTTGCCATTTGCGTGCACTTTCTTTTCTTGTCAATTTTTTTTACCTCTTTTTTTTTCTAGATTCTCTTGAACATTTCTCGTCTATATTTTGAAATTCCCATTTTTTGAATGACATAGTTTGTAGATACATATATATTTTCTTTTAACTCTGTTCATTCTTTTAATTATTAATTTTCTTGATTGTATTTACCTGCTACTCTGTTTACAATAGAATAAAATAATAAATAAATCGACTGCTTATGGGACAAAGTGTAATTTTTTTTGCCAACCATTTAGATAGTTTAGGCGTTTTATTGCTGTGTAAATATTTAACCGTCTAATTTATAGGAGTAATACGTTTAATAGAATATAAAAATTCAAGTATGTCATTGTAAAGGAATGCATACCTTGTTTAAGTTTTGTGTATTTTTTTTCCTTTAGAAGATTAATGCTAATTCGAACTTCTCTCTTGCGATTACAAACACAAGTATCTCATGTTTTTTTACGAAGTCTGTTTTTTTCATTAAAAGCATTTGGTGGTTTGTAAGTATAATTTACTGTAGATATCACATTTCAACAGGTGTGATACTGATAACGACGAGGCAAATCTTATTGATTTACAATAATGTCACCGGCGAAAGTAGATAAAACAAATAAAAAACATCGTACATACCTCCGCAAATATTTATTTACGATGTACAATAATTCACATAAGTGCGCGGCTTAATTCTCTACGAATTCATCATCTCTATCGACGCACAATTCATGTGATTAGGGAGATTATGTCGATTAAGTCGTTACTAACGATTCGATAAAACACAAATATAGGCCGTAATAATTCATTCCAGATTAAGAATGAAGCGAAGATAATTGTTTTTAATCTGTTTGTCTTGCACGTGAACCGAACTCGATTCGAAGAGGAAACCGTTTTTCCACCATGGTGCGAGGGCAACTGCAACTGCAAGAGTTGCATTCCACGTCGAAGTAATCATGGCGTGCGTTTTGGGAAATTTTTTCCATCACGGGACCCGAAATTGTTATGTAATTAGCTCGATTTTATCGACGTGCTCGTCCAAGTCAAGTGGAATTACTGCTGTCGTACAAACTGACAAAATTCCGCCGGTTTGTAATTAATTGGGTACCTGGTGACGCAGAAGGTCATATGTTCTGCAATCTGATTCAATCTCATCAGATAACAGACCAATATTGTCCATTAAGAAATACGGCAAATCAATCATTGCAGGACCGATAAAAATCACCTTTTTGCAATCAGTAGTAAGTTGACCTTATATCCTTTGAGTTATAATATCATTTTCACTCGTCAATTATAAAGAGGAAAGACAAGAGAATATTAAATGATGTCATAATTTAAAGGGAAAATGTGTGGTTGAAGCCGAGATAAGCATGAATGAAATGAAGATAAAAGAATGGAGCATGAAGCATATCCATAAGGACAAATCCCTCGATCCCCTGGATCTTGAAGAGTTGGGCCTCCTCCACTGTGAAGATTGGACCTTAGTTTCGGGATCATACCCAAAGACCTCCGTCTCGTCACCTGTTTTTCAAAAAATGACTTTGTCTCGTATTCCGAATTATACGAGATACTTTTTAATCACACCTCGTATATATTTGCAGGGACTCTAGACACGCTGAAGTAGTTCAAGTTATTTTATGTTATGTCTAGTCATGAAAGATTATTAATTATTCAATTTACCAATAAACAATGCTGTTATTCATTAATCACTACTTAGCGAAAACACCGCGTGACTTCCTTTAAAGATACTCCTTATCAGCATTACAAATTCCAACGATCTTATTAGTTCACGTGCGAAGCTTTCGTTTTTCCCTGTCATTAATAAGTTTAAGGCCCGTTACGCACCTCACCTGACCAGAGACCAGTAACACTGACCTTACGTACTTGGCCCACAAAACGTGCCGCGCTGTTGCGTAACGACGCAGGACGCATCCTGCTCGAAGGACAAGGACGAGATTCGTACCGCACGTGATGCCGATTTTTACGGTTGGCGGCTTTGTTGTTCTTATTACAGTTTGCGTGTATTTCTTTGGCAAATATTTGCCAGGTCAGGATTTGCGTCGATGACGTCAATCTCTTTATGCTCTATTTGTGGTATAATTAGTGAACGGCATTAATAAAATGTATCGCGTAAAAGGCCTCATATTTGAGTTATGTTCGTTCAAAAACATTTCTTTTTCGAAGTCGATTATATCAAATCAAATAATCGTTTTGATTTTCTGAATCTGCAAACATTTAAATGGGGCAGTATTTTGACGAACTAGGTTGAAGAGTACAATTAAAAGAGTCAGTAAAAGGATGCACTACAAAGGAAATTCGACAGGAAAGCAAAGAATATGACGTGAGGGAGGAAGGGGAAAAGGAAGAAAAGAAGAATCATACATAAGAGGCAATCCAAAAGAATGGGAACGGGAAAGACAAACGGCGCAATGTGGAAGTTAACTCAAAAAAGGAAAGAAGAAAACTTTACATTATCTTCACTATTCGACCTTGACTTCATGATTAACTTTGCTGTTCACTAAATACTTTCTGTAATGATATTCGAACTGGTTTAAAAATAAATGCGAAAACGAAAAGTAACTCAGAATTAAAGAAAAGAAGTCTTGACTGCAATACTAACTTTACTGTTCACCAAACACTTTTAATAATAATAATAATGTAATGATGTTTCTGTGGCTTTGAACTGGTTTGAAAGTAAATGGATGATGAAGAATAGCTCAGAATTAAAGAATAGAAAAAAAAATAATTTTTTTTACACTATTTGATCTTGACTTAAACATTAACTTTGCTGTAATTAGGAACTTTCTTTAATAATGCTGCCAAATGTCCTTGAATCGGTATAAAACAAAATTTTAAGTTAAAAAAATAACTCAAAAAAGAAAAGAAAGAAATATTAATACTTTGGTTTAGACTATCTTCACTACTATCTTCACTATTTGACCTTGACTTCAAGACAAATTATGTTGTTCACTAAAAACTTTCTATAATGATGCTGCCCTGTGATCTTGAGCTGGTTTTAAACTAAACTTAAAGTAAATTTTAAGATAAGAAAGTAACTCACTATCTTCACTATTTGACGAAGCTGTCGAACGACGGCGAAACATTAAGTGTATTGTGCGCGATTTAGTGATATAAACTTAAAGATCAAAAATAACTTAAAAAATGAAAAGAAAGTCAACATTATAGACTTTGTATTAAACTATATTCACTATTTGAATTGTTTTTACACTATCTTCACTATTTGAGCCTGATTTCAAGATTAACTTTACTGTGTTTCATAATAACGTTCCAAAGTGACCTTGAATTGGTTTTAACGTAAACTTAAACATTAGAGAACTCAAAAATAAAACGAGAAGAAAAACTAGTTTTTTTCTACACTGTCTTCACTATTTGACCTTGCCTTCAAGACTAAAGATCAAAAATATCTCAAGAAAAATGATGGGAAGGAAAAGTTTTTACACTTTCTTCACTATTTAAGCTTGATTTCAAGATTAATTTTACTGTTCACTCTAATGATGCTGCCTAGTGATCTTGGATGGGTTTCAATGTAAAACTTAAAGGTCAAAAACAACTCAAGAAATGAAAAGAAGATAAAATTAAAGACTTGGATTCGGATAGTACGTCAAAAAGTATGAAACTTATATGGAAAACATTTTTTTCGCATCATGATAGATGGCGCTGTAATCGACGAAATTTCATTTTTCTGATCTCTTCTATTCAAAACCAATACATTCGATTCTGCAGCGCATTTCCAATGAAAAATACTACTTTTTCTTCTAACCACTTGAAACTTAAAAGAAATAAAACATTTGTCATGGAAATTTGAAATTACTCGAAAATTTTTAACTTTTAGAAACCCAGATGACCAGAAAATAAACTACAACGACGTGGACGTAGTAGTTTTCTGTTCCCTTCGGGGTGCTTGATTTCTGTGAGTCCCCTCGCCTCTCATCTTTCATTAAAATGAAGTGCTCGAAATGATTTTTGTTTTTCTTTGCTTAAATCAATGCCAGAGTTAGGGCGACATTTAACGGACTACAATGGAATCAATTCGAAGTAGTTTCAATTTATTTTTGAATGAAAAACAACTCAAGTATTCAGCGTCCTATATTTTTGTTTTTCTTTGCTTAAATAAATGCGAGGTTTTATGGCGACATCTATCGGACTACAACGGAATCATGTCAAAGTAGTTTCAATTTATTTTTTAAATGGAAAACATCTCAGGTATTCAGATCCATGCCAGAAATAATGATATCTGTCGTTAGCGTCCTATATTTTTGATTTTCTTTGATTAAATCAATACCAGAGTTAGAGCAACATCTAACGGACTATAATGGAATAATTTCGAAGAAATTTCAATTTATTTTCAAACGAGAAAGAACTTAGATCTGTCACCACTGCAGGGCATCTGTTAAGATTGTCCCGTATTCTTCTTTTTCTTTGCTTTTAATTTAATAATAATAGTAATAAGGACGACATCTAACGGACTAAAATGGAATAATTTTAAAGTAGTTTTAATTTGTTATTGTGTCACCGTTACATCATATCTGCCAACGTTGTCCAGAATTCTTCTTCTTCTTTGCTTAACTAATCGTCAGGGCGACATCTTACGGACTAAAATGGAATGATTTTATAGTAATTTTAATTTATTTTTGACCAAACAATTTAATCAATTTAATTGGAGGAATTTTACAATAAAGTGAAGTTGCATGTACTATAATGGAGACTACTCGAAAATTATCTATAAATAGAAAGCATTATTCAATATTTTTGCGTTAAATCTAACATTAAGCAATATCAGATCCATTCATTTTAGGTTTCAAAGATAGTCACGCATATTGCGACAGTGTATTTTTTCGATTGCATTTCGAGAGATAACATCGGGAGATATACCTGGAAGATAGATAGGTGAAGTATTTTATTTATGTATGCTGTCGTCAGCTGTCAACAAACGCAAATGTTGACGAATTATTAAGATAACTCCTAGATTTTTGCTATTGCATGCAATTTAATTAACTATCTTGTTCATCATCTCTGAACGTGTTTCTTAAAATATGTGTAATGCAATAAACACTTTTTTTACTTAAATATAAAATAAATGAACCCAGGAGTTCTGATTTCCTAGACAACTCGATAAAATTGTAACACCATCGAGGTTGTCAAGTTGCAAGAGGAAACAATGTCTTTACGTTCAGGTATTCCCCAAGGATGTGTCTTCAGACCTTTCTTGTCCTTTTGTTTAGACGTGTCGGGTCAGGCACAAATTGGTTGATGTCAATTCACGTATTTCGTCACTCTAAACGGCAAACAAATACAGGGTGGACCATTTAAGTTGACACTGTGCAACATCTCAAGAAGTTAATTGAATATAAGGGGGCGAAAGCAAAGTGCATCATTTATGTTTCACTTCGAGGAGGACGTTGTCAAGGTCATTTGGAGGTCTTTAAAAGAAAACCCTTATTTGTTGCATTTTATTCTTGTTCGTCGTACAAAAATTAACAACTTTTGTATGAACATACCAATTGATAAACAGCACGTTAAGAATTCTTACACCTTCAGTAAGTTTAAATTTTGATATAGGATATAGGTTTTATATTGAGGTACGTACAGGGTGGACCAAATCTCAAGCAGGAAGCATTGTTTCAAGGAAATCTTAATTGAATGGAGAGGAAAGTGCATTACTTACGTTTCACTTCGAGGAAGACGTTGTAAAGGTCATTTCAAGGTCAATCTAGTTTTTTTTTAATGGAAATCCCTATTTGTTGTGCTTTATTCGTGTTCTTCGTTTTGTATAAACAATTTTTAAACGTACGGCACGTTAAGATTATCTAATACAAATAATATAAACGTAGAAACGTACTTCAAGATGGTTTATACAACAGTTATATAATACGTATAAAATACAACAATGACCTTAACAACGAAGTCTTCGAAGTGAAACATAAGTAATGAAAATTGCTTTCTCCTTTAAACTCAATTAACTTTTACTTGTACAGCGTATACCTGCGATAGAAGAATAAATCGCAAAGACGAGACGTTCTTGGTATTTCATGTTATGATTTGTGGTTTCTTTTTGTGTGGTGTGTATATTTAAATCTCTACGTCCTACATGGATGTACACGTAGTGTAGTACATTTATGGAAACACATTCATGTATCATAGCAGGAAATGCTGTAAGCAATTCAGTCAGTGGTCAACCAAAAACCCATTCGTTACTGTACAGATATAATTATATTGTATGAATACGTTTTCCTATCAACCTAGCATCTCTTTCAAGATCAATCGACAGATTTACAACTAACTTCTTATGTACACTCCATAGTTAACAAATCTGATTTTGATTGACATTTGATTACATGACAAGATAACAGTTATCAAACAACCAGGGAAAAGGAAATGTTAGTACAATATAGATTTGAATGAAAGTGCTGGCGTTAAATGTTTGTCTTTCTATTGCACATCATCAACAGAAACAATTGTCATCAAGCTTCTCAGCAAACAACATATCAATCATCTAAGCACATCTGTGGACTACATGTTCCTGAACAATTTCTTTCGTAAAAGAAATTTTGCCATTAAATTGACGCACTTGCACTTCCAGTAATTTATTATTAATGATAGCAGCAGTAAATCACCGCTCGTGCCTTCCAAGAATGAATTAAACAAACCGATTCATAATCGGTGTATTTACCGATTACTAATCGAAACAGAACACGCCGAAGTTACGTAACGGACCGGTTGAAATGACGTCACTTGCGTTTTATGACCGCAAACTCATTCTCATTAATCAGAACACTATGATTTTATGATCAGGTGGACAGATGTCTAATCTAATGGTGAAATTAAGAGGTGACCAACACGTTATTAGCAAAACTTAACGCGACTTGAATTACGATGGCAATAAATTAGAAACACAATCAAGGTCTCGTTGTTTCCTTGCAGCATCGTGTGCTGCAAAGTGTACTTAAATGACATAATGAAAGTCTTTGGCGTGATTTAGATCTCAGCCTCAGGGTAATTCCACACTTCGTTTTGATTAATATTTATATTATGGCATGTTTATGGTAAAATGAACTAGATTTATTTTTCCCCATATTTCTTTCCGAAAACTCCATTAAAAACATAAAAGTGATTGGGGGGATCCCCCCCAAAATTATTTAGTTCCAGTTTGAATTTAAATATTTTTTATTTATCTCGCTTTCATATAGAACCCAAAAAGAACAAACACGCTTTTGTTTACGACGTTAATATCTGCGCTAAGTATTACAACATCGTCACCGAATTAGTTAAAGACTCGCAGCATTGTTGATACGTGAGACTCATTTTTGCGTTATTTAAATTGTTGTAGTATGTACGCCGAAAACCTTTGGGTTTAACATCGTTATGCCCGATTAGTTACGTCGCTTGCTTGCTCGAGGCGAGTTTATTTGGCGGGAATCAAGATCGAGGACAGCTCATCGCTAAATTTATTTATTAATAATTAATTAAGAGGAAAACACTTACCAGGGTCTTCTCGTAGCCCAGGCCCCCCTTTTCGTACATTTTGGGCGAGAGCTCCTGTATCTTGTTCTCCATTTTCATTCTTTTGGGCGCAGTCCAACTTCATAATATCCTCTTCATGCTGTGATTAAACCACTACTTCGTTTTTTTTTTAAGTTCAAAGATCAAAACGTTCGCGGAAAGTATAGAGTTTCCTCCTCAAACCTGGATTTCCTTCCGACGATTAACCGCAAGTGTCATTGGATAAGTCGCAATATAGATTAATCTGTAACGATAGAATAAATTATTTGCGACGCGCGATCTGATAATGATGCGAAGAATAATATTTTGTCCAGGTTCGGCTCAAGGACCACTAATTTTTACCGCAAACACGGGCGACTCGATTTTTTTTTAAGTGATGGGGGGCTTTAATTACCCGAGTAAACAGTCCGAGTGAAGAAGCGCGTTAACAAAATTTGAGAGATTCGCTGTCTTATCATTATTTCTAGATTTTTTCTTGATAGGCTCCTTTTTTTATATCTGGCAAATAGCGTGCGTGATTTATTGTTCTTGCGATAGATAAGAAAACACGGCGGCGGCGGCGGTGACGATTGTTAACTCGGCGGGAGTTGAATTGTTAGTGCAAAATTGGTGAAGTAAGGAAAGGCGCGCGCGTGTTGTACGTCAGTCAAATGGGCAGAATGGGAATGATTGGCGGAATCAAGCCTCACCTGTAAAGAGTGCCCCAAGCTGACAAAATCAAATTCGCACCGGCTTTAAGTCGAAGCCGCACAAGGTCTTGTTCATTCATTGGAAGTTCAAAGAAGAGCGCTCACGTGTATGCAGATTCAAACCGAGTGGCCTTAACACGCATGCATTTATATTGCATTTTTCAGATGACCCTGTATATTTTACAAAACATTCATATGTAACAAAGCGTCCCTTAATATTAAAAAAAAATGTACAGGAGTAAAATTAAATCGAACGTTTTTGAACTTTGCTGGCATTTCAGGATTGAAAAGGATGGGAATGTTTGACATATCCACAAAAGTCGTCTGTTGACCGAAAGAAAAAAAAAATTGGATAATCTTCCAGCTTTAATTTGAACTTGCACAACGCCTTGTTGTTAATTCATTGGAAGTAGTTCAATAAAGAATACTCACGTGTATGCATATTGAGACCGAGTGGCCTTTACGTGTACGCATTTGCATCTATTATTGCACTTTTCAGATGACCCTGTACATTTTATATAGTATATTAAAGCGTTTCCTCAAAAAAATAAATAAATAGGGGTAAAATTGAACTAACAATAAGTAAAAATCAAACGTTTCTGAACTTTATAGGGATTTATATGGCATTTGACATATCCATAGAAACAAACCTCAGTCTGTCCCAAGTCTATCCATAACCTAACCGAATGAAAATTTAAGTAGATTACAGGAATTCAAAATTTATGAAAGAAAATAATTTGAAGAGGGGCAACTTCTTCCTGATGGCCAAGAGACAGAGGCATTTGAGATGACGTGCCCTCAACATTAACTGGTTGGATTTCATTATCGATGTTGAACCAGTGAGAACGAAGGAAACAATGTTGACACAGAAGTTGTAAGACTTGAAAATTGACTTATTTATTACAAGGAAACTTAAGGAAAAAATAGGGCTCCAGAAGACAACGTACGTCCTAATTGTAGAGTCTGCGACAAGGGAATGATTCAAGGAGACAGTGACATCCGATAACGGGTATGACACTTTGAAAAAGAGGAAGAAAATTAGAAAAGATTAAATTTCTTTCATGTATCAAACACATCAGAAGCTTTTAATATTCCAGAAAGATTATCTAAAGGTTTTTCAAACAACTTTGGAATTCTTCGTGATGATCCAAAAGGGCTTAGTAAAAATGAGACCCCATTAAGGCCCAGTTGTAAATCTAAATAATTGAACTTTCTTGTGATGACTCAAAAGTGCTTAGCAAAGTTGAAATAACGTCGGGTCCTTTATTTGGGTCTCTTCTTGATGATCATTGTTAAAAGCGTTTAGATAACGTGAAATACTTTTTGTATTTCAAAAGCTCCAAGTATTCCAGATTTCAGATATACACTTGAAAATCGAGGTTTTCTAAACAATTTTGAGCGTCTTCGTGATGATGATTCAAAAGGATTTAGAAAGGAAGAGATTCCTTGAAAATAATCCAAAATTTATGACGCCTAGTATACAGTGCGCGACATTTGATTACTCTCACCCCACAGTTGACGCCATTTTTTTAAATAAACCAGCTTTTTAGTCAACAGGACTAGCAAGATAGTTGAATTAGGCATTTTCAAAAAGATTAGGCACCAATTTGCATTAAAAATTTCAAAAACTAATTTTTGAGAATTTTTTTCCAACAAAACAAATCAACTAATATTTATTTTAATATTGAGTATGACCTCCTCGTTTCTCAATAACGGCTAACAAGCGATGAGGTAATGAATTAAGTAAACTATTTAATAAATTGATTGGAATTGCTTCCCAGGATGTTCATATGGCTACTATTAGTTCCTCTCTGGTGTTGAGCTGTCGTCCTTAGTCATCCAACCCCATAAATTTTATATGATATTCAAGTCGGGGGAAAGAGCGGGCCACTCGAGAACGTTGATATTCTCATTCAACCATGTGTTGATTATTCTTGCCGTGTAAATTGACGCATTGTCGTGCTGAAATATCCATTGTTGATCGGGAAATAACGCTGCAATGTTATCAACTTGTCTCTGGAGCAAGTCTATAAACTTTTGAGCAGTCTGTCTCCCTTCCAGAATTTCTAGCCCTACTTGTCCTCGACTTGAAATTGCCGCCCATTGACTCATTCTTCCAACCTTACATCATGAAAATAATATTGGAAGCCATCAGGTCCATTCAAATTAAACTTTTCTTCGTCACTGAAAACAACACGTTTCCACTCCTCTGCCTAATCACGATGATTACGAGAAAACGACCGTCCGCTGCCTATTAATTACCCACTTGCTTCGTCCTATTTTTCTGGCGATTTCTCGATTGGAGTAGTGTTCTTAGTGAAAACTTTTTATTCTTCCTCTTTCTTCGGCAGATAAAGTTTTTCCACGATCCTTCCTGTTGCAACGTGACAACTATTGTCGAACAATTGTTGATTCGTTGCTAAGGAACGTAATTTCCGTTTGTTGTATACTATCAGCGAACGTTGATTAAAAAAAGATAGTGAGAGTAATCAAGTGTCGCGATGGAAATAACAATTTAACTTTAAAAAAATTGCCCAGAATTGAATGAGCCGAAATTATGAGGTAAAGTTTTGCATAGATATTGAAGGTGAGTTCGCGTTTACGCTCGGATCGATCAGAGCGTTTCTTTTTCTCACTCTTACATGCAGAGAAACGCAGTTGCTCTCCCTCACACTTTCGATCGGAGCGTACTCCGAGCGTAAACGCGAACTTGCCCTGAAAGTGTATAATCTAACTCCATGCTTCATTCTACGAACCAAAACAGTGATTTTTGAACAAAATCCCACCGCTCAAGGTGTGAGAGTAATCAAGTGTCGAGCACTGTATCTAGTTTAATCCTCTTTTATTTGATGGTCATTGTTAAAAGGGATTAGAACAAATGAAATTTTTTAATCATCACAGCTAACAGAAGTTTTGATTATTATTTTGTTGATCATTGCTAAAAGGGATTAAAAAATTGAAAAACAAAATGGTACATTAAGAACATTTAGTTGGAAACCAATGTCTGAAGATTCTGAAGAATCTTTAGGTTTTTTCGTAATGACCTTAAAGGCTCAGCAAAGACGGAATTCCTTTTAGAATAATTCAAAAACTTTTACCGTCTAACCCTTTTTACTTTGGGTCTCTTCTTGGTGATCATTTTTAAAAGGGATTAAAAAACATGAAATTCTTTTTATATACTAAATGTTCCAGGAAAATTATCTGAGGAGCATGTAATTGAAAGTCAAGGTCTTTTGAGTAATTTTTGGGCTTTTTCGCGATGACCCAGAAAGGCTCAGCAAAATTGAAATATCGTTAAGAATGACTCATATTAGTTGCTTTATTTGGGTCTCTCTTTGATGGTCATTGTTGAATGGGGTTAGAAAACATGAATTTCTTTTATACATCAAAAGCTCCAAGTATTCCAGGATTCCAGATGATGTCTCAAAAGGGTTTAGAAAAGTCGAGATTCCTTGAAAATTACTCAAAATTTATGACGTCTGGTCATTGTTAAAAGAGATTAGAACGAATGGCATTTTTGGATCGTCACAGATAACATAAGCTTCGATTTTTGCAGAAGAATTGATAGTCGAAAGTCATGGTCATTGAGTTTCTTTATGATGACTCAAACGGGTTTAGTGAATATGAATTTTTTACAATGATAATGTTTAATCACTCGGTAGTTTAAAGGAAGTAAAGAGAGTTCTTCTTTACGGCACTAATTTGGGGTCCTTCATGGCGACTCAAAAGCAAAGTTTGAATTCTCTTGATGTGACCCACGTTTCAATTTTCATTTCTAGATACAGTCGCACCTCCATAACTCGAACCTCCACAACTCGAAACTCTCTGTAAGTCGAAATTTACTGATGTCCCTGCACATTGTGTATAATTGAAATCTCTTTCTTTAACTTGAAATTTCTATAACTCGAAGTAATTTTCTGGTCCCTTGAGATTCGAGTTATGGAGGTTCCACTGTACTTTCTTGCCAATTTTTTTCATATATGGTATAGAGGCTCCAAATATTTCAGAAGCTTTCGGCCAAGAACAGTTAGGAAAAAATCGAAATCTGCTTAAAATGGTTGTCTTTGGATATCTTTATAATACAAAAGTATTCAGCCCTTTCTAGTCCTCTCTTCTGCATTCCTCTATTCGAATCTCTTCTTAATTAATTTTAACCCTTTTTGATAAGGGTTGTCAAGAAGAAATCGAAAAGTTTCAAAACGCGGTTACACCGGACGTTCTGTTTTACGGATCCTCAAAGAATTCGAAAGTTAGAAAAGTAAATCCGTGATCATGTAGAGGGCCTGGATTTTTCTTTATGTAATTCTTTCGGATATTTGCCGTAAAAAGTCATGTTTGCTGATGACAATGTTGCCAACCTGATCAAAACAGACTCCTTTAGATCCCCAAAGAAGTCGAGAGTTAGAAAAATAAATCCATGATCATGTAGAGGGCCTGGATTCTTCTTTATGTAATTCTTTCGGATATTTGCCTGCACGTAAAAAAAATAAGTTTGCTGATGACAGTGTTGCCAACCTGATCAAAACAGGCTCCTTCAGATCCCCAAGGAATTCGAAAGTTAGAAAAATAAATCCATGATCATGTAGAGAGAGGGCCTGGATTCTTCTTCATGTAATTCTTTCGGATATTTGCCTGCACGTAAAAAAAATAATGTTTGCTGATGACAGTGTTGCCAACCTGATCAAAACAGACTCCTTCAATAAGAGGGCGTGTTTTTTTATTCAAGTGTAGACAGTTATTTAAAAGATTGTATAGAAATCCATCTCTGTTTGATTATAATCGATTTAGGCGATGTAAGAATGTAGTGATAAGTTGTCACTAAATTTCTACACAACATAAATCGATTATAATCTAACAGAGATGAATTTCTATCTATACAATCATTGAAACCACTGTCTACATCCACTACAGCAAAATGCTGAATAAAAAAACGCCCTGAAATCCTTCATATTCCTTCAAATCTTCCTGTATTCATGTATTTTGGAATGTGTAGTATTAATTCAAATTAATACTTTTATTACGAACAAGTAAAACGTACGAAATGAAGCAAAATAGAATATATTTTAGGAGTAGAGACAAAAATAAATTGTAACAAAAGTTATTTAATTTACGAATTCTTGGTATAAATCCTTCATATTGCAGAATTTCCTTCAAAGTTGGCAACACTGGATTATTAATTTCACTGAGGGTGGGTTTACAGAAAGCAAATCAAATATTTAATTTCGAATTAAACTAATCACGATTAAGTTGCCATAAGAATTACATTACGAACTGTCAAATTAACAACGTCATTAAAATTTGACTGCAATTAAATTTTCTGTAAACTGGCCCTTAATATATTACTTTTTAATTCGTTCTGTAATCGACGTTTCGCAGTTCGTTGACCACTCTCTCAAGTTTGCATAAAAAGATACAGAAGGTTGTTGTTCTCGACAACGTTATTGGTTATTGCTCAAGTAAAAAAACATGAATTTTTATATTTTCTCTAATATGTACTTTAATTTACCTAATGAAAAATGTAAGTCAATTTTGGGCAACGTTATTCCAAATGCTTTATAGCTTTGACATTAAAAATTAAGTATTCATGAATGTTATTTACAGAAAAACAATGCTTAAACTTTTTTTAAAATTAACTTGAGAAAAGAAAAATAATAAAAATCAAATCAAGAAATAAAATGCTCGAGGGGATTTTAAACTTTTCGGAAATGTAGACTTCAAAAAAATGAAAACTAAAACGTGTTGGGACACTTTGGTGTGTGTCAGGCTTTAGTACGCAATATTTTACAAAACCTGAAACTATGCCGTAAAATGACGTAAGACAAAATCCGATTTACCAAAAAAAAAAGCTTAGCGTAAACAAATTAAACTCCACAATAATCAATTTAGAGGCAAATTAATTTTTAAGTGCCCGAGCAATGACCAAAACAATCGCGGGGATTTTGGGAAAGAAAAACCGGCGATTAATTCCCTCCCTCCTAATCAGAGCACTTCGCATTTTCTGACGTCAGTTTTTTCAATTAATTGGCGCTAAAAATTTTCAACCGTAAGCTCTCCTTGACTTAAAACAATTAATTAAACGTTTATTACCGTAATTCCGGTGCTTTATTAAAAAAAACTAATTGTTTTATTTAACGAGAAACATTTTTATTGCAAGAAGTATGTAGGTTATCAGCAAGGTTGGAGTGCTTCATTAAGCAGTAGGTATGTACAGTCATAATTAAAAGTAATGTCTGCCCAGTTGCGATCTAAAACGCAAGCAAACACGTGTTCAATTTTATTTCATGTTTTTAGTTTGTGTTTGTTTACCTCCTTGCTCGTTTACTTATTATAGGGGGTCGAAAGGAATTAGGCCCCAATTTAACACTACTTTTGGAAATCAGCATACACACGTGTGCAGATTTTATGTGGTATATATTTTTAATGGTGTAACATCGCATTTTACTTAAGCAAGCAATCAAAAAAATAATAAACATCGAACTGTACCATAAACATCACATGTTATGCTAATCGCGATTTTCAAAAAAACAATGTAGTTACGGTCGTCATGGGTGATTAAATCGAGAGATTGTGTCAGCTAGAAAAAAAGTGCAATTAGACTTACATCATTTGTATTTAATAACAAATTCAGGCACGTGCACACGTAAACACGTCATAGTACGTAGGTGCGTTGAAGGTGTCGAAATTGTGGATTTTATGCGAGTGTTCGGCTACGAAAATTAATATATTAAAGCAAAGCGACAACCTTGACTTTTTTTGCTTCTGTTCATTAAATTAAATTCCACTTAATTGCGCAATTCAAACAATACAGGTTTTATCACAGGATAAACACTGTGTTTTTTTTTGTTTCAAACACGAGTTATATATAAAAACAGTATTAAATTGCCTCCGTTACGTTGGCCATTATGTTGTTATTTTTCGTAAGTGGACCGAAAATCACTGCAATCAAATTTTTTACGCTCCAAAACAAACATTTTAAGGCCGCTGTTACACTGCACCTTGTGCTTGATTCTTGAATAGACCGACAAAGTAAAAATGTTGAAAGAATAGAATTCATGAATAAAATTTTATGTAAATATTTTAGTTTTCCAGAAATACATAATTAATAAAAAATTACTCCTAAAATGACGATATGTCCCTAGCATGGTAGACCTTAGTTAAGAAAAAAAGCAGATGACTGTTAGAACGCGGCGTCGGGCGTGAACTTGACCTTTAAACGGAATTGACGTGATCAGCAGAAAACAATTCAAATCTTCGTGTTAAGAATTCCTAGTATTTTTCTTTAATTTTAATTTAATTTAAATTGTAGTGTAAATAAAGTTTATTCCCAACAAGCAACGTGTCCGTCATAAACATTTCGACTAATTTTTTATGCTTTCATTAAACTGAACATTCGATCTTTTGAACTGCTACTATACGAGTATTTTCTTTTACTCATTTTATAAAAGGTGAATTCAAAACTTCACGATAAATTAGAAATGACGATAAAGGTCCAAATACACGGACCTAATTGTCCACTTAAAGCTACTGAAATGGACGGCTAGCGACCGAGGACTGCAGCTAAAGCAACTCGGAGTTGTTTTTTTTTTAATACGAATGACTTCAGACTTATAATAATTTTAGAATACATTGTACCTGTTAACAATGACAATAAAGATTAGCATTGACTGGTTTATATTCCATTCATTAGCGAGCAAACCGAAAGAATTGGCGTTGAATATGCGACTTCAATTTGCAGCGCTAACCAAATTATCGCTTAAACGCTAATTTGCAAAGTTATGCATCGATAATTCTGTCAGCTTAAACGTATGACTTAACAATCCATGTAGCTCAAAATATCCCAGTTGTTTCTTAGTTAACCGTTTTCTATTATAATACATATTTGATGTAAGAAGAAGACACAATTTGCCTTGAATAAATCATTTAAAATATGCTGAATTTATACTCTCGTGTTTACTATAGCTATTGTACATTGATTCAGCCACAAAACCGGACTCTTATTGATCTAGTTACCGATTAATTTGTTTTTGATCTCGGTCCGTGTGACTCGTCTTGGCTATGGTCGAACTAATTTCAAAACCGGAGTCTTATTGGTCTAGTTATTGATTGATTTCTTTTCGACTTCGGTCCGTGTGACTCGTCTTGACTACGGTTTGTTACCACCGTGTCGTGGACGATTGGCGGGAAGGCCGGTGAGGTGACAGACCGATTGTCCTAGCGGTGGCGTCGATTCCTCGGCGGTTCCGTGTCGTCCGAACGGCGCTCCTCGAAACCCGGAAGCGAAAAAGAGAAACACATATATTGAATGAATATACAGTTAAAACGAAAAAACAATTTATCAAAGATCGATTCCGCCGTCGGGCAGAGATTCGATTCGTGTTAATTGCAACGAATAAGGTAGGTAGGTAAAGGAGCGTTGGGGACGGCCTCAATCTGCCTACTCCGTCGGGCAGAGATTCGGTTCGTGTTAATTGCAAGGAATAAGGTAGGTAGGTAAAGGAGCGTTGGGGACGGCCTCAATCTGCCTACTCCGTCCCGTCAATGATACCGGAGGATCTGAGATCGAGTGAACGGACGCGGCCTCTTTTATTCGGTCGACCGAGGGTGTTTCCTGGAACTGGCTCGGTCGGGTGTCCGCTTCTGACGTCATAATCCTCTGAGTCACTCAGGGTTGAAAAGTTTAAAGAAAACTTTTTAATTTCCCCGCCGACCCAGGGTTTTCTTTATGTAATTGGATAGCGCTTTTCGCGGGCTTTAATTTGACGTCGCGTCCGGCGAAATCCGACGGGCGGAAACGCCTGAAATTGCGACGGAAGCGCGGGAGTGCTTTCGGTCGCGTAACTATTTTTTTAGCGGTACGATCGGGATGAAATTTGGTAGGATTATCACTACTCTGAATATTTTTGCAAAGTTTCAAGTTGATCTGACGGTACAATTAAAAGTTATTCGAACTTAATTAAGCGCGGGCGGTGATTGGCTGACGTTTGGAAACTATCCTTTGTCTATGATTACAATGTAAATCGCAACGTGATGCTGCGAGCGATAAAGTTGAAGAGCCGTTTCCGCATGAGAAATAATTAACCTACAATTTATTGATATAATAATATAATAACTAAAGGTCCGCGGAACGGCGCTGGTAACAGGTTTAACTAATTTCAAGAGCGGACTCTTATTGGTCTAGTTATTGATTGATTTCTTTTCGATCTCGGTCCGTGTGGCTCGTTTTGACTACTATTTCAAAACCGGGTTCTTATTAGGCTAGTTACCAATTTATTTCATTCCGACCTCGGTCCGTGTGGCTCGTTTTGACTACTATTTAAAACCGGGTTCTTATTGGTCTAGTTACCGATTTATTTCATTTCTACCTCGGTCGGTGTGCTAAGAAAAATCGTTCATTGGCTCATAAAACTGTGTCGCTTCAAACTGGGGAATCCCAGGTATATGAGCGCTGTTTTCGAAACGGAAAATTGCTTTTACAACTCACAAACCCATTAGTGACTTCAATTAGAGTTAAAATTTTTCAAGCTCTTTAACGAGCAGTTTAAATTCTCCTTTTAACGATTTCGTGGACTTTATATTTTGAAATTCGTGATTAGCAACCGGCGAACTTAAAAAATATATATAATTTTATGCGCTCGTAATATCAACGAGCATTGTTTTTTTATTTTGTTTTGGACGGGGGCCAAGTAGCACCTCTTGCCCCGGGTCAGTTTATTTTGGTAGGCACTTGATAAAAAGTATACGTGGGCATTTTACGACGGTGGCCAAAGCGAATTGCCACAAGAAGAAAGATAATCCGCGGCCTTCAAATAAACCAATTTGTTTGCGCCTTACATTAAATTTCTCAAAGTAACACTCCATGTCTCATCGTAAATAATGAAATGTGCACACTTACTGGGCGTTATTTTTATCCGGCCGCTATTTTTAGCACCGGCGGTAAAAAGAAAATGAATCAACTCGCAGCCCTAAACAGATTAAACAATTAAAAATAATATCTGCAAAAAACGAAAGCAAATAAAGCGTTCGCTTTAATTAAATGAGACAGTATTCGCGTGCGAGCATTGATGTTTGCACTTCGTTGTTCAAATGTGAGATAATTTGTGGGATGAAACGTGCGACCGCTCAGAAAAAAGTGTTAATTTCTTCCAAGGCGATAAAGTAAAGGTGAGCTCTCAAGAATTACGAGCGTAACGAAGTAAATTAAGCAACGACGTTTCTATCTGCGACCTTATTTATTTATCAACAAAAACAACCGCTCGAAATAGGAACGCGTGTTAAAGTCCAGCACCAATGTTAATTACTTAATTAATAAAAAAAATGTAGGTATCTACCTGGCAGTTTCCGGAAAAATAAATGGTACATACTTAGTGGCTTGCTAACATCAGGATCAAGACACTGCGATATATTTTGTTTCAATAAAAGTAAAAGAAGGAAACTTTAGTACTTTACAGCAGCAAAATAACCGGATAGACCATACTGTTTGCTGATAATGTCGCGCTGGTTTGATAAGAATGCTCTTCAGCACGAGTTGATTTGTGCGATTCCATAATCTCATCGCATTCGTCGTTTATTTAATTTTTTTTTGAATGTAACAGTGTAAACAATGATTGTTGTTATTCGAGAATGTAAGCGCGCGCAGACATGGTAATTTTTTTTCCGCACGAATTTCAAATTACTTGATAACGACGCGAACGCCACGGTATACTGCACCGGCAAAAAAACCTCAGCCTTTCAAAAATAAACACACTTACCTGACGAGTGCAAAATATGATAGTGATTAACGCCTGGTGTATAGACAACCGAACGTCTTCCTGTCCTTCAATTCCTCCACAAAGTTGTATTGTAGCATCAACGTTTCGCTGTGCATCTCGTGGGTGGAAATGTCAATGTTTAAAACGAAACGTCGATATTCTATAAGTTGTAAAAGTTGTCCTGAGAATTATTGTTTCAAACACTTTTGAAAAGCTCGTTTGTATTTTTCGCAAAAAATTCTGAAATAATTCGAAATGTGAAAAGGATTTCAAACTAAAAAGCAGCGTGCAGATGTTTACCTGTGCCGAATAGATCAACACTTTTTAAAACGAGCAAATTAATCAACATTTGATATACCGGCCCCTTTCATATCTCTCTTTGGTTTTCATTGTTTGTAAAAAAAGAAAATAAAAATTTTGCTATATTCTTTGAAAATAGTTTTTTGTGTACAGAGTCTTCCATTTAGTATTACTGTTGTCGCTGTTAAAATACTCAAAACAGTTGCAAATAGCTTCTGAACAAATGACGCTTGAGATTTTTGCAGGGGCTTGAAATCCGAAAACTAAAAAATGTAAACAGTGTTGCGTTTAAACTAACGAAGTGACGAAACGCCCGGACTACACGGAACCGGCGTTGCCAAAGTTATTTTTTTCGTATATTACTTTGTACTGAATTACGCTATTACGAAGTTGCTAAAATCTATTAGGTTTTCATATTTTCAGTTACTTTTGTAAATAACTTGATAACTCTGAACTTTATGTCGACAGTTTTAGTTAATTTAGCGCGCCATCTATTATTCAATACTATAAACGTGATTTTGTTGGCGCCATCTATTACTATAATGTGAAAATCTATTACGAAGGTGAAGTGCCCATCTATTACGAAGTTTATGTTTTTTCTGCCAACACTGAACGGCACGCTCTGTATTAAGAAACTATGTATACCACTTGTTATAGTGAACCTATGACTTAAATTATAAAACTAGAAAAGTATAAAAGAAACATCCTTTGTCAAAGTAAATAACAAATTAAAAAAATAAATCAGACTACTGATTTTGAAGTGAACGTGAAAAGAATGTGTAAAAATGATCAGATTTAATAAGAATAAGAATTAAATTGAATTTTCAAGAAAATTGTTGTTGATGCGGTCAGGTCCGTTTTAAGAGGTGCCGCAATAGGTTGATTCTGATAAAACCTAATTAAAAACGTAATTTTTTTCTTCAAAACCACTGCAAATTTAACATCAAAGCTTAATTGGGTACATCAAGTAGTAAACAACAGGGAAAAAATTAACATTTTTGTGTTTATATTTTTTCCTTTTAGAAATAAAATGTTTCCGATTTGTTTTACTTAAAACTTTTTGTTAATAATTAAAAAAATATTTCGTCTAAGTTTGCATTTCTATAAATTTCTTAAGTCATTTAATTATATTACATTTCTTATTTTTAAAAAATTTGGAAAACCATTTAATGTTGTAAACAGCTGAAAATTATTAAATGAAATTATTAAACTAAAATGAGAATCACTTTAAGCGATTAGGCGAAACAATTTGTTGTTAATCGCTTGATTGTAACGTAAACTTTCCCATATGATAACGGGCGCAAACTGAAATCCCCCAGTCAAAACATTGAGCCTAAATTATTTATTTATTTATTGAAAGTCTCCTGATTGATTTGAAGCTACTTTTTAGAATTCAAATCTGACCGGATATATTTATCCTTATTTTCTGCTTCTGTTAATTAATTCCCCATTTTCTACATGACACAGAAATATGGACGAACAACGTTTATCCAAATTACAATTTGAAAAATTTATAATAATCAAAGTGTGGCAAATGAAAATAAATGTTAGAAGCAGTAAACTGAGAGAAAGACAAAAAGACAAACAAAAAAAAAAACTGGTTGGACAATGACGGAAGATGGAGGAACGAAAGAGTTAGCGAAGGAAAGAAAAATCAAAGGAATTGAATCTCTTTTTATTTAGTATTAGAGTGAAAAAAAAATTTTTTGGAAATGAATTAGAAGGGAAACGTTTCAAGGTATTATTTATTTATTTAAAAAGTAATAACAAAAGTGAAACATTGATCAGAAACGCAATTTATAGAGAGACCATAAAGATGAAATCACTGGAAGAAAAACAACTCAGATGTACAGACATACAAAAAGAATGGCGGACCTGTTTGAAGTAAAAGCATCCAAACATCAAAAGACAGATTAAGAGGACGTAAGACAGAAGGAGGTGAAACATGGAGAAGACCAACAGAAGGATTATAAGTAAGTTTAAGTTTAATTTTTTATATCTTGCTGTTACGTTCAACGTTGGCATTACGCATTAGCCTACCTAACATTATATACTCCATGGTAAATAAATAATGAATGGATTATATCAAAGAAGGGTTAAAAATATCCTAAAATGAATTGTGAACAACTTCAATTAATCATTTTTAAGATGTATTTGCATACACGTGTTATTTTGTGAAAGATTTTATTTATTCTTTTAAATAAATAAAATATTCTAAGCTAGGACGTGAGTTCTTTTATCACTGTCGCCTGAATTCTGATTGAGTGGCTTGTTACCAATGAAATAGTACAATTAGCAATGTCTTTAGGTGGCCCCCAACATAATCTCTGTGTTTGTTTACTGCGGACACAGTCTCTGATTGGTCCATTTCTACGTGCGTTGTGTAAGAAGTTGTAATTTTGATTGTAAACAAACCTTGGGCGTCATTTAAGGGTTTGGAGAGAAGTGTGGAATTTATAAATACTTTGCGGTAAAGGTGCAGTTCGTGATTCTCATTATGAAACTGAAACTTCGTATGTGAGATTGGTCTAAAATCTAAATAATATCCTTATCGTACACAACGATTTTGTCCCCTTTAATGAACCGCCACTGGCGCTATGGGATATGAAAACATTATGTTTTAGAGGTTATCTTGGGTTTAACAGATCACTGTATGGCGTATGGGCGTATCTAACTATCATTGCTTGTTACGATTATTAATTGCTCAGATAAACATAACATGAAGAGTCGGCCTTATGACGCCGTGTGTGTGCGGCCTTATTTTTTACCCCAAATACAAGCAAAGTTGGTAACAAGCAACAACACCAACACATTTTTGTTTTCATTTACGTTGCGCGTCCTAACGCTCGCTTTATGTTTGTATACAAAAAATGTCTCCAATTTTATTTATTTACAATAAAATTAAATCGTCCTGGTTTGTCAAATTTCCGGGAATCATTGTCCTAGTAGAGTGTGTTGGCGACACTGACCGAACATAACCTGCAAATACTTCTTAAAAATGTCAAGCGAAATACGCACTAATGACTAAACAAAAATTGTTAATGTGTTATGCCACATTACTTAAGTTTTAAGTTAGCGTGAAAATAACTGCGTCAAGTACTATGTTCAAGTAATACTCGGCATAATAGTAAACCGAAGAAAGACGTAAGTATACAGCTTCTCCTTGTCCTTCTATTCTTACTCTACTCTGAATTTTGGCATGATGAATCATTTTACAATGCAATGAAATTTAAAGAGGGGGCGTAATCGTAACACCGAAGCACATTGAAAAGTATGAATCAAATAAATGTTGCAGACAATGCTGTACTGTCCTCCGAACGTCAACATCTCCCAAATATGGATAAACCACGGACTGTCGCAATGCTTCATGGAGACCGTAACATCATCCGTGATAGCCGGTTTCCTGTTCATTGCCGGCACCATACAGATCTGCATGTACCGCAAGTACGGAACCGAAGTCTCACCAAACCACATCGTCAAGTCTAAACTGTACGCGGTTCAAATATTTTGCACCCTATTCGTTCCACTTTTAGAAATAGTTAGATTCATTTTGCAAGGGACGGTTTTAAATGATAAACAGATTTACGGTTACATGGTAAGTGTTATTTTTGCAGGATTGCAAAGTTTTGATATGTTTAAATTAATAAAAATCAAAGCTTAATGATTAATGTGTTTCAGATTCTTAATTTGATCTTGACAGTATTAGTTTACCCGTATTCGCTCTTAGTAATGAACAAAGAACGCAAGTATTTGCTTCCTTCGGTCCCAACGAGGGGGCACGGCTTGGTTTTGTTGACGTTTTGGACTTTAATTTTTATCTCGGAGAATTTGACTTTCGTTAACCTGGGACAGAAAAGCTGGTGGTTTCAGTTGAAGACGTATGTATTTAATTCCGCATCTACTACCTTAACTTATTGTTCTTTTTTTAGGCTTTCAGATGAAATCGAGATGGTTTTCTTTGTATTGCGGTATCTGGCATGCCTGTTACTGTTCGTGCTCGGGTTGAAAGCGCCCGGTATAATGCAGACGGTTGATTACTTCAGTTTGAACGATTCCTCTCGGAGTATACCGCAAGCTGTAAGTTGTAAAAATCTTTATTTGTTTGATCTTTGTATTTAAAACTATTTGAAGATGTTAGATAGCTTCTTATCTCGAGTTTATCACGATCACGTTCGTCAGTAGATTAAAGATGAATGTTAAATTAAAAGGTTTCAAATCGCATATTATCTATATTTTAATTATGTAGATAATCATGAGGGGAAACTTTAAATATTTAGGGCCAGTTTACAGAAAATTTAATTGCAATCAAATTTTAATGACGTTGTTAATTTGACAGTTTGCAATGTAATTCTTATGGCAAATTAATCGTGATTAGTTTAATTCGAAATTAAATATTTGATTTGCTTTCTGTAAACCCACCCTTAATCTAGTAACAAATATTCTTTTTTTTTTTGGGAATTAAAAAAATTAAAGATTTAATGCTTTTAAAAATTTGAATGAATTATTTTTCATTATTGCTTAACCTTTTCGGAACCATTTGTCTCATTCATTGCTTATTAAACTTCACTGGGTGATTTTTAACCCTAATTAATTACATTTGAATCATACAGTGTGATTTCTGATGACTGAGAGTTATTTGAATTTATCGCCATCCTGAATTGTTATTATGTTGGCAACACTCGGTTCTGTCATTCACTTTTGGCATTTTTCTTCTGATTCTGATTTGGAAATAGCAAAAGTAAAATAAAAGGAAGTAAAACATTAAAATGCGCCTATGAAAAATCAAACACTGAATAATCTGTATTAAAGCGAATTTTAGCGACGAATCAGGTTATAGTGGTTATGGAACTAAATACTTTATCGACAAACACGTGACGTCATTGTTATATATTTTAAACGCGGTTTGTGGAACTATTGGATGATGGTTAAGAAGAGTGTTTTAAGTTGTCATCCATTGTTCGTGAAAAGTCGGAATATATCGTACAATTCGTAGTTTGAAACAGTTTGAATTTAGAAGATAGGTTATGTTAGATGATATTTTGTTAATATTTTGTAACAATCTCTCTATTATAATACTGTCATCGTCAAATACGATTTCATTTGCTACGATAATAGCCATTTCTACATTCATTTTCACTTAAATATGAAAACAACCTCAATAAATTGATTGATTGACAGTTCACAATAACATGCGATGGAATAGCCCACTTTGGCGAATACCGTTTTTAATGACGTCATAACATAAACCGCGTTAAAAATGTAGGAATAATTGTTCGTCGCTAAAATTCGTTTTAGTTGATCGTAGCCACATTTAAAACGTGAAATACACTAAAAGCAATGGCGGTAAATTCAAAGTATCATCAATCATTAAAAGTCACACTGTTGATCTCATGCATTTATTGGTCTCGATAATTTTAATTTTATAGCTTTATATTCGACTTTGACAGTGTTAGACAACATAGACAACAGTGTAATTTTATTCAGACATGTATCGTAATACATTTTCTGTGGTTTCTAATTCTAATAATACTGGTATTTTTGAGTGGTATATTGACAGAAGTAGAAATACATTATTATTGCATCATGCATTTATGTTTATAAAAATGTTGGTCTCGATGATTAAGGTATACGTTGAACGTTAACAGTAGTCTACTGTGACAATGCAAAAGAACGTCAATTGTTTCAATAATAAGTCATAGCCTACTATAATATTACAAAAATCTTGAAAAGCTTATATCTCGCAAATGCTTTAATTAATACATCAAGTGTATTATGTTTTTGTAAAGGTAATTTTATGGTTCTTTTAAAAATGTAAAAATATACAGGGTGTTCCATATAAAAATTCAGAAGTTTTGCTTATATCTCGAAAACTATGCGCTTCAGAAAATTGTAATTAAGAGCAGTGAATTCTACGCCAAAAGTGCCTTCAGAAACTTTTTACAGAAATCAGAAATTTTCATAAACAAAAGAGCTACGATGGTTTATAGAAATTGCAGCATTTCGAAAAACACCTTGTAGCTCCGAAACGGTACAAGATATCAAAATGCGGTCTTCACCATTGAGTTTTTAATAAAAATCGAGCTCCAGGCACCTAGGTCAGTTTTTGTCTAACTCTTCTAAAAAGAGGTGTTCCCTATTAAAAGTGTCCAATTTGGCCCACCCTGTACAATGTGTAATACACATATGGTTTTATATGGTTTATATGGTTTCTAATTCTAATAACACTGATATTTTTGAGTGGTATATTTATATTGACATACCTACATATATTTATTTGATGTTGAGTCTTTAGAATCAGATCCAAATGCTTCCAGTAACAATTTTACAGATTCAAATTATGAAAATAATTCAACAGAGAAAGATAAACGAAAACAGCTGAAATTGTAGGACTGTGTTAAAAAAAAATAATTCCAAAGAAGAAAGAAAATGACGTCAATAGGCCTAATGTAAAAAAAACTAGTGACACAAATATTACTTGGTCGGCATTATTTCAAACGAAAATTTTATATTTTACCAGAAAGAGATCGAGTATAAGGAAAAATGCGTTAAAATTAGATGTTTCTAAGAAACTTTTTCCTTACTGTTTGTTACTACAGTAGAGAATACAAATGAAAAGATTGAAGAAAAAACCACCAACGAATAAGGAGGTTTGTTTCAAAAAATTGCCAAAAATTAAAGATTATTGATGAACCAGACGTTTGGGAAATAAATTCATAAAAGATTATTTGTCAATATAAATACCCTTACTTTTCTAAAATGAAGATTATATGTAACAAAAAAAAACAAACAAAAAAGTAGAATAAATTTTTTTAACGAAAATGAAATATGTATTTATAAAATGGCAAGATACAAGAAAAGAATTGGCAGTGGTGAATAATTAAATTGCAAAATAAGAAACGGTGGAAAAATGATGTTTCATATCTAGAGCATATAAAGGTGGCACGTTAGTGTGGCAAAATCCATATGAGCTGCTTTCTTTCGCTGAAATGTTTGAATCATGATTCGAATAATTTGAATCGTGATTCGAATAATTTTTTGGTTTGCCGCTCTGATTCTGGATTATTGCAACAGAACACGCCAGATCAGATTGCATTTGATTTCAAACGAGTCGTGAAAATAGGAAGATTGAAAGTGGAAAGGGGATTACCGATCCGGATTGAAATTTCACGAAGAGTGGGGATTGCAAGAAAACATCCATCTTTGAATCTAAACGCATAACGTTGCGTTTAGATCAAACGAAAGAAAGCA
Organism: Dorcus parallelipipedus; assembly: GCA_958336345.1. Classification (NCBI taxonomy): domain Eukaryota; kingdom Metazoa; phylum Arthropoda; class Insecta; order Coleoptera; family Lucanidae; genus Dorcus; species Dorcus parallelipipedus. Next base: position 37,246,156 of record OY284480.1, read on the forward strand.
GCTATGATATCCACAAAAAAAAACTTACATATAAAAGTTGTAGAGCACAAAAAAATCTATGTTGTAAGAATATAATTAAAGATCTAGGATGTCCCATAAAGCGGTGACACGAAAAGTCATTCCCCCACAGATAAAAGGTCTCGAGACCTTGTAGCCAATTAACGTGAAGCAGATGTGAAACGTGAAACCTTACTAAAAATACATATTTGTATAAACCAGACAATGTTACCAACGCACAAAATGCGAAATCCCCTCAAGAGTTGTCAATAAATCCCTGTTCAACATAGAAAATCCTTCATCTGTTACTAGATTCGGGAATAAATTAAAAAAACGTAAAAAATTCATCAAAAGTACATAAGGTTAAAGGAAACAAAATAAACCGTCGATTTTACAACGTAATTCAGTTAATAAATTAAAAAATAATAATAATAAAAACAAAAGACAATCGATTTATAGATACAATTTAATAGATTTAAAAAAAATGAAATGAACGATGAGCAAGAAATAAAATTTAAATAATAATAAAAACAACACGATTCAGCAGTTTAATACATTTAAAAAGAGCTTGGTAGGAAAAGTGACAAAACAAAGAAAACAAATATGTCTTTATATTAAAAAAATAAATAAAAACAAAACAATCTAGTTTAGTAAATTTACAAATTTTAAAAATAAGCAATTTGAAACAAACAGTAACAAATCAAAGAATTAATTGTCTTCCACATGGTTAACAGATTATTTAAAAAGCTGCAATAGATGGCGTTGTTCAATATCTCACACAAAAGGTGTGTTCGTTTGTTCTGCACTCTTCTACACTTTCTGTACCAACCGCTCCTGAGAGAGTGAGATGTGTGTATATAATATAAAGTAAGTAGGAGTGAGAAAAATAGAGTAAAGAAATTAAAAGCGTACAAAGTGCAGAACAAACGAACAAATCTAAATACAATTCATTTTGTTCTTTACTGACGACAATTACTTTTTATTGATCTTCCGCATCGCGGAAATTGCTAATGAACCTCCGCAAAAACAAACGTAAACATATTCTTTTTGAAACACCCTGTATGCTACAAAATTTGTGTACCTTGGCTAATATTCTTTTTACTTGAATTATTTTTAATTTTATTGAAAATTCATCATTAATCAATCGATTAAAATTTCAATTACATAATTCGTTGATTAAAAAATTAATCACAATTCACATCAGTTGCATTTTATAATTGAATTTAATTACAAGTAAATACATACTTCAGTTGCAGATTACAATTAAATTTAATTGCATCTATTATTTAAAAAAAAAGTATCTAATAACGTCATCATTGATCCATTTGATTGTTATATGATCTTCGAATTGGTGTTAATTGGATCGTAATTATTAAAAAATATCAGAAACTGTTTAATTTTTAACATTTTAACTTATTTAGGTGAGATGTAATCAAGCAGAAATGACATTTAAGAAATGATTCAATAATCAAACAGAAACTACATTTTGGAATTCATTAAAAAAATAACTATTAACTAATTGTAATTGTACGTATAATAGAAACACAGAATTGATGATTAATTTTTTTTTTATCTGTGATGGTTGCTCAACGGCAATTAATCGTAACTATTAATTGCCAGATTTAATTGTGACCAATCTAGGCACCTAAAGGTTTTTGTAAATTAAATGTATGCAATAAATTGGTAATATGACTCTCATAGTGGAATGAACAAATTGGTTCAACAAAAGTGGTTCCGAAAGGGTTTTCTTCTGGGTGGAATTTGCCACAAAAATGCAAACGAGGCATTTTACTAAAACGAAACAGACATTTCAGTCTGTCATTTCTCATTTGGAGTTTCCAAATTCGCGCGTGCTTCCCCTGCCAGATTTAAATTAACGTTGAGAATGGCATCGTTAGTGACTAGATACATTCCACTAAAACCAAAAGATGCAAGCCATGTTGCCATCGAAAGCTTGCAAGTCAAAGTCAAAGTGACGAAGGTACATAAATTTTTCACCGTTCGTTTGCATAGTTTGTGGCCGTTGCTATGGTTCAAGTAAACATGAACCCGTGTTTAATTTACAGCAACCCAACGATAACCAATCGACATGGAAGAACTTCTGGAAGAAGATTCGTATGCTGGCACCGTTCTTATGGCCGAAGAAAGACTTTTGCCTTCAAGTGCGTGTTATAGTGTGTTTCTTATTGTTAGTTGGTGGACGCGTTATAAATTTATACGTTCCTATTTATTCTAAACTTATAGGTACGTTTCACATTATAAAATCTCTACACACACACACACACACACATAGACATGCTCCTATCATGTAAAAATGAGCAGGTCACAGAAAATCTTTGTAACATCTGCCATTTCCAGTTGATAGCATGACGATTGCCCCAATTATTTTTCGCTGGGACTTCGTTCTGATCTACGTGGCTTTTAAGTTCCTTCAAGGCGGAGGCACAGGCACGATGGGTTTACTCAACAACCTGCGTTCGTATCTCTGGATTACAATACAGCAGTTTACAACGCGTGAGATTGAGGTAATTCGTAATTGATCGTGAAGCATGAAGACTCTTTGTTTTTGTTCGGACAGGTCGAGTTATTCAGACATCTGCATAGTCTATCGTTGAGGTGGCACTTGAGTCGGAAAACGGGGGAAGTCCTGAGGGTGATGGATCGAGGAACGGACAGCATCAATAACTTGTTGAATTACATTTTGTTTTCGATTCTTCCGACAATCGTCGACATAATCGTGGCCGTTGCGTATTTCGTCGTCGCCTTCAACGCATGGTTCGGACTTATAGTGTTCGTCACCATGCTTTTATACATCGGTAATAATTTATTTAGTAGCTCGAGCAGGATTATTTTCTAAGTTGTTTTCAGTGCTGACAATATCGGTGACTGAGTGGCGTACGAAATATCAGAGGCGGATGAATTTGGCCGACAATGCAACGAGAGCCCGTAGTGTTGATTCCCTGCTCAATTTCGAGACTGTTAAATATTATGGGGCCGAGCAGTATGAGGTTGATGCATTCCGTGAGGCCATCCTAAACTTTCAGGTGGAATTTCAATAATCACATCAACTTAACGCTAATTATGTTGTAATTTCGAGTGCAGAAAGAAGAGTGGAAAAGTATAATCACCTTGAATATTTTAAATACGATTCAAAACATCATAATCAGCGGGGGTTTACTGACTGGAAGCCTGCTCTGCGTGCACATGGTCGTCAACCAAGACACCCTCAAGGTGGGCGATTACGTGCTTTTTGCAGGCTACATCATCCAGTTGTATATGCCCCTGAATTGGTTCGGAACTTTCTATCGAGCCATCCAGAAGAATTTCGTCGACATGGAAAACATGTTCGATTTAATGAAGGAGGAGCAGGAAGTAATCGACGCTCCCGGTGCTGGGCCAATCGACGCGAGACATGGCGTTATTGAGTTCAACAACGTCACGTTCGGGTATCTACCGGAGCGTTTGGTCTTGAAGAACGTCACGTTCACCGTGCCAGAAGGAAAAACCATTGCTCTCGTAAGCGGTGGAATGGATTAGAAGTTTTATTTGATCACAAAATCAAAACACTTTTAGGTTGGACCTTCCGGTAGTGGCAAAAGTACAATAATTCGGCTGTTATTTAGGTTCTATGATGTTGAGACTGGCGCAGTTTTAATCGACGGACAAAATATTAAAACCGTGACGCAAGAATCTCTGCGCAGAGCAATCGGGGTTGTCCCGCAAGACACAGTTTTATTTAATAATACAATCAAGTAAGTATTTTTATTGAACAGACATTGTAACTCTTTTTTGTGGGATTTTCTTACAACAGATATAACATACAGTACGGTCGGATCACATCGATAGACACTGAAGTTATCCAAGCTGCAAGGGGGGCCGACATACACGATCGAATTTTAACGTTCCCCGACGGTTATGAGACACAAGTGGGTGAAAGGGGTTTAAGATTGAGTGGGGGTGAAAAACAGCGGGTGGCCATAGCGAGGACACTATTGAAAGCGCCACAGATTATATTGTTAGATGAGGCCACCAGTGCTTTGGATACTCAGACTGAAAGAAACATTCAAGTAAGCCTCATTCGGCACTAAAGTCAGCGTAATTGAAGTTTTTTTCTTGATTGCAGGAATCCTTGACGAGGATGTGTACCAACCGTACTACAATCATCGTCGCACACAGACTATCAACCATAATACACGCTGATGAAATATTAGTGTTGAAAGAAGGTGAAATAGTCGAAAGAGGCCGGTAAGTAACGAACCCAACTTTATTTGTTGCTTGGAAACTTACCGAGCTCTTTTAGGCATGATCAGTTGGTGGGACAAGAGGGCATCTATGCGGACATGTGGAAGAAACAACTGGAAAATAAAGATGCCCACAATTCTTCGGCGGAAACTAGCAAAGAACAGAGTGGGACTGCCGAGTGAAAATCTAGCTTATTAGTTTAATTTTTTTTTTTTTTTCTGTTGAAATATGGCAGGTATATATTTTCATAGAGTTTATCGACATATCTCAGTGAATGTTTTGTTTGAAAAAGAAAAAAAAAACTGCGTTATTGAATGATAATAATAAAAGATATATTTACTTCGTATATTTCAGTTTCATGCTCAAAACGAAACTAGTTCTCTTTTTAATTCGCTACATTAAAGAGGGTGTCCAAAAATAACACAGTCAGTTCAATTAAACATGTAATTTTCGTAATAAAATATATACATGGATTAAACTACATCATAAAGACACAAACCTCATAACGTTTTACAAATTAATAAATATAGTACCCACAGTTTCTATTTCCAATCATTAAACAGCTCTAAAAGTTTTTTTTTCCCAGTAGAAAAATAGAAAACGATGCTTATTTAAGGCACTACCTTAAGACACTCGGTTTCATTACATTGTATAGCAAATGTAAATAAAAATGTTACACGTATTTAAAACTAGGTGGAACAGCCCCTGCGATCTTTTTATTGTAACACTCTCTGTGATAGGACCGTTCTGTTTATAAGTAGAAGCAGATTGTGCGCAATAATTAAATACAATAAAAAAGAAACTTGTGCGGTGTAATTTCTGGTAAACGCAATCGATTAATTTCATTCATAACATTGTGAGAGGACTGTTCTGTTCTTTGTAAGTAATGCGCAATAAAAATTAATTAAATAATTACGACAACAAACAGAAAACTGTGCAGTGTGTAATATTTGATAATACTTAAGACGTGACACAAACAAAGAAAGCTGTTTGCAACGTTTGCATTTTACAAAAAAAATATATATATATGCGTTCACAACCACTCTGATTGGCAATAGTCTATTCACGTAATGATGGAGGGCAGACAACGAGTATTATGAAAATAAAAGCGTTTCCAGAAATATTAAATGTGACAAAGTGATTGTGAAAGCGAAACCAAAAGGAAATACAGTTTTATATAATTAATAGTTTGTATGTTTTATATATGGGGGACACCCCAAAAATCTATGCACAAAAACCAAGTAATTTTGAACACAACCGACGCTGACTTACTTGCACTAACCCATTCAGTTCCGTTGCACGTATTAAAAGGGGCGAGGGGGGTTAAAGTATATAGATTTTTGTGGTGACTGGAATAACATCGGCACTTATGTGCTGACTTTGTTGTCGATGGAAGCTGGGTCCGCTTGAATCGCATTATTATTCGTTGGGGCTGGAGTGCTGGATGAACCTGAATCGCCACCGGAAAATTGAGAGTAGACAGAAACTAAAAAAATGATGCTACAAAATACGTGTTTATTTATTACAAGCCACACTGAAAGCTAAAAAGTTGATTAACAGACAACATGCTTGTAACAGAATTCCCGCATTATGAACATAAAGGAAAACTTGCACTACAAATTTCTATATCTAATAGATTCTTGCATTTACAGATTACAGACTGTTACAAATTCAAAGCTCGCTATAAAGATTTTGCTTAGATACACGGTGTTTCTTATGACATTAGCGGCAATAACGTAAGAACAGTTAAGTCTCTGTTTATAGTCTCAAACATCTTTAAGATATTCAAACTCGTCATTCTTGACATTAGCAATGCTTTCTCAAAGCACACTTTTAAAAAAAAAATTGTAGTTTTAACTGGAGCAAAAGACAAGATATTAATTAATTTTTTTTTTTCACATATTACTGCCTTAGTTAAACAACCGTGAATCAATTCTAAGCAAGGGTACCCATGCAATATTTACAATAAATGCACTACAATTCTGTACAAAACAGATAAACATATGTGCAGCAAACGCAATTTGCAAGTATAAAAAAGATATCAATGACTAATACTATAACAATAGCCAATTCCATAGATAAGATAAAGATTAGACTTACCGATGATGATGATTATAATAACGACCCCGATCACACCTAAAATAATCATCATCTTCAGATTCTTCCACCAGTACTTGCGTTTCAGCTTCTGCGCCTGCTGCTCGAATCTCTTGCCCCCCTCCTGCAGAGCATCAGCTCGGCTGTCCAGCTCCGAAAGCTTCTGGTCTCGCTCGAGCACCTTCTCCACGTTGACTCGCATGATGCCGACCACCTCATTCACCTGCGCCTGGGTCTGCTCCAGCGCATTGTTCTTTGGGGGGTACTGACTACTGCCTGATGATTCCATCTTCGTTCTAAGTGAATCATTCATGTTTGCTTATTGAGTAGGTACTACAGAACGCGATGGTGACGAGACGTAATAAATTAAAGCAAAAAAAAAATGAGAGTTGGTTGAAGTTGAGGCAAACTGAAGATGATAAATATGATGTACTTACAGTTAGAAGGGAAAATAACTGTGCCGAAACTGCAAACAAAAAATAAATAACGGAAATAAAGGCGAAAACACGTCCTTATCGTTTGACGTTTCTACCTACAAACGTCATTAGCGTTGTTAATTTGAGAACGGATTAGCGCAAGTGACGCAGCTAACTTCAAGTCATTCAATCTTAAATGTTGGGCGCAGGGTTGGGAAAACTACGTGTAAAAAATATTTTCTACATTACATTACGCCTGGATGTAGTCAAATGTAATTATTACTCGACGTAGTTTATGTGAAATGTCACATTACTAACCTCAAAATGAATGTTATTTGACATGTAAAATAAATAAATATTGCGTTTTTCATGTTTCTTAATTCTTCTATACAACAATTTTAGCCATTTTACATAAAAATAGATATTAATTTGTATATAACTAATTAATTATAACCTTAAAATGAAGAAGTAGGAAACAACGTAATTTTTAAAGTAGTTAATTCATATTTCACGATGTAGATAATTACAAAATCTACGCGTAATTAATGGGTATTTATACGTCTCATTTTCTACACCCCAACCCTGGTTGTCAGTATGGGCGATTTGTCGCCAATTGGGCTACCTCGAACCATGGCTTTCTAAATGAAAAGCGAGTTCTATCTAGCCTGGGCAAAAGTGCAGTTCAGGCGTGTTCCGCCAAGCACTGCTTACGGGGCGCTTTCTTAACCTAAAATCTTGACAGTGCTGTGACATGTGAATGGTGGATGAGTTCGTGTAAGAACATTCTATGGTAAGAACAATTAATGTCATTATTGTAAAACTTTGAGCATACTGGATATTATTTACGTTGGAATAAAGTGGATTATTTATGTCCAATTTCGACAACTTAATTTAGCATTAAACTATTACGGTTTTAGATTAAAATCTTACCTGCATATACTCAGAATTTCTATGGTAAGTTACATGTATAATAAAGCTTTTCTTACTGTGCGTAATTAACATCGCCCTTTTTAACACGTTTTACTGCCCTTTCACAATAGTGTTAATGTTAATGGTAATGTTAATGGTTTCCGTGTTCAGAATAATGTTGGCGACGTTAAACATTTTGAATTTCCCGTTCAGGTGTAATCCATCCTTCATAGATGCCGCTGTTGTCGTTCCTAATTGTGTTGGTTTTCGGTAAAAAAGTAAACATGACTTCTGCTTTATTTTCAATTAAGATCTAAATGTAATTTAATAAGTTTCGTTAATCACAACTTGGTCTTATTTTGATAGTTTTAATTTCAAAATTAAATTGTCGATCTTTTTTATCAATCAACCGTTCAGGTGTAATCCATCCTTCTTTATCGACTGAGTTTTCGCGGCTCTTAGCTCTTACCAATTAAATTTGATGTGCAATTTCAAATTATTAGTCTTGAAATAATTTCGTTCTTTATAATTTAACCACTGAAGTCACAAGCCACAAGGTATCTGACACTGTTTTACTGATCACTGTACGCAAAAGACGAAGAAATACAAAGCTTAAATGGTTAAACACTTGCTGCGCCCCATCTGCACTCTAAGACCTCTTCATGTTTATGTGATCCTGGTAGCAGAAGGCAGAAAATCCAGCAAAATTGAAGTAGAAGCAGGGAAATCGAGTTAGTAAGTTATGTACTTATGTGCTTCAACTACACTTAATGCTAAACGATAAGGGGGTATCTGCGGTTTTTAGTTTTTACTGAATTTCAATTTTTAGGTTTAATTTAATTCTACTCTTACTTTAAAAAAAAACCTAGAAACTATGAACTGTTCGATAGCTCTGCACTTTTCTACACTTTTTGCATCAATCGCTCCTGAGAGAGTGCGATATACATAATATAACATAAGTATAATGAGTGAGAAAAATAAAGTAAAGGTGTTAAGAGTGTAGAAAGTGCAGAGCTATTGAACAGACCTAATATATGTATGCAGTGTAGATACGGGTAAACTGGCCTAACGTGAGATAAAGAAAGTGCTGTAGAATTTCTAGTCGTTGAAGTCTAATTTTTGAAAAAGGTGTAGATACCTCCTCTGAGCTTAGTAGGGCAGTACAGGCGTGCTGTTTTGGTTGCCTATATGCAGATTGCATTTTATTATTGCAATCGATGAAATTAATAAAAAAGCATTAAATGCCCATGTTCATTATACCTCTGATTGTTATGGCACTGAATAAATTGGTTTTTCTGTCTGAAGAGACCCCATTTGAAGATAAATGATGTCCCAAAAACTATTGACTTATTTTATGGTAAAAATAATAAAATCTAGTAATTTCTTCAAATGGCCATTATTAAGGGGAGTTTTTTCTGAGCCCCTCTTACTTCTCAGGTTTTCTTAATTTTTTTCAGCATTTGACTTTGCAAAGACATTTTATGTGATGAAGCATTACAAATAAAATGAACACAGACTTCTTTGGAAATAATAAAAAATAATTTATTCAACACAGTACAATAAAATAAACATTACAACCGCTGGTATACTCTATAAATTTAATTTAATCGATTTATTATTTAAGGGAGGCCAACATAAACTTACTTCCGCATGAGCCGACTCGGGCAACCACATCAGGTACTCGCTTAACAAAACTGAAACAAAAAGATTGACGACGATGACCACAAGACTACAAATAACTTACATCTCGGGTTATCCTGCCAGACGTGCTCGAGGGCATCTCGCGTTCGACAACGCATCGACATCAAACTCTTCAAGAGAGAGACAATCCTCGGCTGCGAATTAGCCCAGGTTTTGGTTAAAGCACTGGTGGGATATAACAGGACCTTCGAGTACTTTTCAAGCTTGCTAAGCACTTTGCCTTCCAGCAAAAACATGGCGAACCATTTGTAGGCATCCACGCCATCGGGGTACTCGATTTCAACGTGTGACAAGGGCCAAGCTTGAGTGCCAAACGTACCGGTTACCGTGCACAGCACTTTACCATTTGTGGAATCAAATCGGGGTTTAGGCTCAGGCAGAGGTTCGCTTAAATTGCACAGAGTAGGCACGAAGGTTGGCAGCCATTCCTGTTCGACTGCCGTCACTCCGCGTATGTATATTTTATTGGCTTCGTAGATCTCTTGGAAAACCAAAAATTCTGGTAGGGTGCGCCTCAAGATGGAAGCTTGGTGTAAGAAAACCGGTTCTTCCATGTTGTTGGCACGATATGCGTATTTATATTTCGCTTTATCTTCATTCTCTTTGATTTCCTCGAGGGTTATTTTCCTTGCGAGTTGGTCGCCCATGCTGGCCAACATTAATTGCCTCAGTAGTTTAGTTTGAAGGTCGTTAGGTGGTTTGAGTTTCGGATCTACGGTTATGTCGATGTCCGGAACGTTCAGCTTAATTTCTTGTGTTAGTTGCAGACGTAGTTTACGTATTTCAACCACGGCTTTATGCCTCAAGCCGTTTTCCAGGCAGAACTTTTCTAAATTGCCTTGCAAGTTTGCGTACTCGGCAGCACCGACCGCTTTCAATAGAACCATCGGATCTCCGAGTAATAAAGAATTGCCTACACCAGCCCATTGTCGACGGGTGGCAGACCATTTTTGCCTCGTGTTTTTTAATTCGTCTGGTGATGTCTGGACGATTGGTGTTTCAAGTAAAACTTCCTGTACGCTTAGAGCTGCCACCAAACAAATGGTGTATGGGAGTAAGTCGTGTTGTAGACTCAATGCGAGCATCTTCCCGAAACGAGGTAGCACCGGGTAATTGGCAATTACTGAACCTAAGGGGGTGACTTTGGAATCTTTGATTGCCCCCAAAATCTCGAGCCGGTGTTCCGCCATTTTCAACTGTAAAAGATCTGGGGCTGTTGGAAAGGGAAAGTTTACAACGTTGGAGATTTTCATGCACTTCATTTGAAGGAATAAATCATCAGCTGGTTTCTTCTGGATTTCCGGCAAGCTAAATTCTGGGAATTCATCGGAGAAGACCGCACTCGAATACAAGCGATAACAATGCCCCGGACCTGTTCGTCCAGACCGCCCCGCTCTTTGATCTGCAGACGCTTTACTTGTCCAAGAAATCACGTGGTTAGTTACACCCGTGACTTTATCATACAATTTCGTTTTCACTTTTCCACTGTCCACGACGTATTTTATACTGGGGATGGTTAAGCTAGTTTCTGCTATATTCGTGCTGACCACGCACAATCTACAACCGGGAGGAGGGGGCTCAAACACTTTCGATTGTTTATCACTAGGCAAAACTGAGTACATAGGCAACACCCACAATGGTTGTGCGTTGATTATACCACCTAATTCTTCCGGCTCGCACTCTTCATCGGAAGTCAAATTAACATCTGACTCATCAAACTCTTCACTTCCAGGCATACCATAATCATCGAGGTTGATCGCAGGTACAACTTTGAATTTGCGCTTGCGCTTCAATGTTCTACTCAATCGTTCCTCTTCTTCACTGTCGCTTCCTGCGTTTTCTTTTTGGACTTCCAGGATTTTTTCTTTGTGCCTCAAGGGAAACATTTTCCTCAACTTTCGCACCAACCAGTTAATATCGCGCTGCCCCGGCAGGAACACCAAAATTCCACCGTCTGGTAAAGTTGTGTGAATCTTGATGGTCTTCTTGAAGGCCTCCCTCAAATAATCTGCGTTTGTTTTCTTGTTGAAGTGCACTGTAATTGGGAACTGCCTCGCTTCGACTTTGAGCACCGGCGGGGGTGATTTGAAGAGGCGCTTGTTTTCCGTGAAGTCCTCCAGGCGGGGTGTCGCTGACATTATGATTAGCTTGAGGCGATCGCCTTTCCTTGCTCGCAGGGGAACGATTCGTGAGAGGAGCCCTATTAGGATGTCGGTGAAGACGGAGCGTTCGTGGGCCTCGTCTAAGATGACGACAGAGTATTTCGAGAGGAGGAAGTCGCTTTTGAGTTCTTTCAAGAGGACGCCGTCGGTCATGAATTTGATTTTCGTGTTCTCCGTCGTGTTGCCTTCAAATCGGATTAGGTACGAGACTTGCTCTGAGGTTAAGGCCATTTCTTCGGCTACGCGTTTCGACATCGAGATCGCTGCTACTCTTCTGGGTTCTGTGATGCCTATCGTTTTATTCAATGCGTATCCGGCTTCATAGAGGAATTGAGGAACTTGGGTCGTTTTACCACTTCCTATGAATGAACAAGTTGTAGATATTTGACATTTTTGTTTAGCTATGTTTATAAAATACTTTTATAAAAAAAAACTTCATTTATAAATTTATTTCAGCTATTTCAGGGTCATTATTATTTAATATTTCAGTCCAGTAATTAGGTTTTCTGACATATCAAACTTTACTTCTTGAGAAATATTTATCTTTTACTTATAACAAGCGAGATCCCAATCTCAGCAACAAATTTGAAACAGCCTGTACATACCCGTCTCTCCAGCTATTATCGTAATCAAGTTCTCGTTGATAGTTTCCATAATTTGCTGCTCCTCTGCCAAAATCGGAAGCTTCAGTCTTGCATTTTGAATTCCCTCGTTTCTATTAACCTGCACGAAAACTGCAGGCTTTCTGATTTCATTTTTACAGTCGGCTTTACAGCTACTCATTAATTTATTTCTTCCAGGTATATTGTCCTCAGATTTCTTTACTTCTTCATTACATTTAGCCATATGTAGACTTTGTTGTACTTGCTCTGTGGCTGCATCAGTTTCATCAGGCTGCTCACTTTCAACCTCATCATCCTCAGATTCGTCTGTGCTCGACGAATCGAAACCAACAATGTTAGGGTCATTGGAAGGTGGTTTATTCTCTTCAGCCGCCGGGAGTTTTCGCGTTGAACCTGCGATGCTGTTTATTTTACTTCGCCTGCCGAGTTCTCCGGTCATTGTTGGTTTTGATTTACACTTTTGTTCCGAAAAATACTTCTTCAGGCCCTTCGTTTGCACTGAGGCAATAGAAGTGAGATTCTGCAATTCGTCTGGGGTGGCCTGCACTTGAGCCAAAGCTTCCAGTAAATTAGCCCGCTGGAATTTGAACCACATTAAAAACCTACATTTCAGACTATTGACTGTTTTCAACAAGCATGAGACTAACTGTATTTTTGCTTGTTTTGAAATACTGAATGAAATATTTAATAAGTGATCATAATTACGTTTTCCTTTTTCTTCTTTTTCTCGACTATCTTTTCCAATCGATTTCTCTGTTTAGTCGATAGGAACTGTTGGATCTTCTCGTTGCGCCCCTTGATTTTAGTCTTGCGTTTCTTGGAAGGTAAAACGAGTGCGTTGCTCTGATCGTACGTCCCCGATGCAGCTAAGTCTAGTTTAATCTGGAAAGTGCATGAAGCCTGTGAAATAAATATATGCAGTAAAGATTATATTCACAAACCTTTTTGCTCGGGCTGTCGTCGATGACTGTAGTAACCACTTGACGGGCCCTCCAGTTATAACCTCTCTTTCCCATTGTCGTTTAATTTAATAGACTTGACACTTTTGATATTTTGTATAGTTCGTGTTTATTCAAAAACGTTGTAAACTGAACATTTCCTCTGAAATAAAAAACAGCGCGATACTACAATTCTTTAGGTTAACTCACCAAAAGCGAAGCAGTACTCTTCATTACCGTCGACGTCAGCGCTACCAACGTTCACATCTGAATACAAGGTTTCCAACCAGGTAATTGTATTTTATTTAGAATAAATAATTATTGAAAATACGAGTTTTCTTTAATAAAATAATAATCAGTCGATATAAATATATTCAATATTAATACATTATTGTATGTTTAACGTATTTATATTCGCTCCTTATACCTCCTCATGCTTATGTAATCCTGGTAGCAGGATGCAGAAAGTTCAGTAAAATTCCGTGTCTGAAATTGACCTGGTAGGTTGGTTATGTGTCGCCGGTGATTCTGCATTTGGTCGAACTTGCGCATCGGATTTTATACGAAAACTGTGATCACGTCACGCTTTTCTTCGCGAACGAGGAACGATCGTTATCTGTGAAATTTTGATATCAGTGAAAAAATCACAGTTCGTGAAATATCGCTCATCACTATTGGCAACACTAACTGTTGACAGCTTAATTTGAATTTGAATTGTCAAAGTGACGCTTCAAAATGCTTAATTAATCGCCGGGGGTGAACACTTTTAACATCAACACTCGTTGATGTGATCGGTGCTTTTAACATTTGCTATGGTTGTCACTAAAACTGTTTCACTTCCTTTAAATTAAAACGATTGGACATGAGAACTCTATCATCGTCAAAATATTTACATAACCTCTAATATACACAGCGAGTCGATTGGCATGGTGCACAACCGTATAAAAAAAATCCCGCCTACTTTAATTATAAATTTAAATGATCTCGTGGTATTAACTAGTAGGTACAAAAATTTATGGGCATCCTAAAACAGTAGTAACTAAATGAAAACGTGATTATTTTACAAAATTCCCCAGAATTTATTTCCACCGCGCAGTTAAAGTTACACGTGACTTCGATTAAAGCATGGTTCACACTATACACGCAATATCTTGCTTGCAATTTTCTCCGAGCAATTCAAAAGCAGGCTTTTTACATGATGCAATTTGTATTTGCAGCAAGACGCAATTTCGACAGTACGCTTGCGCAATCGTCAAATGTGTGTGAACAATACATAATACACTCAAATATAAGACACCGTAAATATTTACATTCAGACATTTCATTGTAACTATTCAGAAATAGCTTAAGCAGGTTTTACACGATGCAATTTGTATTGCAGTAAGACGCAATTTTTATCGTGCGCATGCGCATTGGCAAATGTTTGTGTGAACAATAATTATTAATTAACCGCAATAAGTTTATTCAAATATGAGGCACCATAAATACCGTGCGGTTTCTTGAAAACAGTCCAGAGTTTGCTTTGGAATCTCCAAACGTAGGTATGTCTTAAATAAATTCACTTTTGACAATTATAATATCCTGATTTGTCAGAGAAAAAACGTTAAAATAATATTTTTCAAATTTTGACCAGAATGCTTTCCAACGAACAAAAATCGTTTTTATTAGAAAGTTTAAATTTAATAATACGGAGGCAGTTATGTTTTGCAACATTTCGAGCATTTATCGTGATGTTTTGACATTAACATAGATAAAATCATTTGTTAAAATCAGTGTTGCCAACTCGGTGAATTTTTCACCAGAACTAGTGATTTCTTTCAAGTAGTTGCGACTTTCTGACGTAATTTGCGACTTGTCTCATAACTGGTGAATTTGAAAGTGATGTGTGACCTATGAAAAATCAAAATTGGCTTCATAAATAAGTAAGAAGAAAAAAAAAGGTCGCGGTACATATACAGGCTGTTTGGGATATTAGGTAACAAACTTTTGTATATGCAGAAATAAACGAAATAAAACTTTACTTCTGGTAATTTTTTTTTGTATAACAATAACTTAACATTTTTTCAATTTGAAGAGCTACTGTTTGTGATCTATTGGAATTTCAAAACATAGTGGAATTAATTGACATTAATATCAATAGTATTTATTGCTTTTGAATTTTTGTTCATTGTTGCTGCTCTAGTGCTTTGGTTGGATTACAACATCGGAGGGTACAGAGGCATGAAGTAACCAAGTTGAGAAAAACCTTTTGCATTTGGAGCCCCGTGGACGTCTCTAATAGCCGTAACTGAAATTAAAAAAGTTAAAAACCTTTCAGACAAAATAAAAACATTTCTAATTTATTTACTTATACAGAAGCATGGAGATTACAATTTCAATAATGAGATTATTATGGTTGTTATGGTTTTTTATTACTAGATATAAGCTCAACAAGAAAGTTTACAACTGATGACAGGGTGTCCAGTTCCTATCTTGCTGCTTGCTACGTTTTCTCACAGGTTGTGGGCCCACGTAGTACAATGTAATTAAGGAAATTACTATTTCAGTTACGCAAATTGAACTACTTTTACGTTGTGCGTCAGTATGATGTTATCTACTAGGTACAAGTTCATTGTGTTCACGTAGAATTTTTATTCCATTGCCCTATACAGTTTCAATAAGAAAGTTTGAAACTAATAATGGGGTGTGGATATTCGACAATTTAATATCTGATTTACCGCAGGTGAAACAAAGTGCAACGTTTCTTTTAGGGGACCATCATAACAACCATAATTTGTGAGCAAATATCATTGTTATGTTTCGCTTTTACAAAAAGACACATTGCTTTATCGTTCAGATAAATTCGGAAACTATCAACCAAAATACAAACAAAAAATTAGCTAAGCAAATCCAAATATGTATATTTACTTACACAAGAGCATGAAGATCACAACTCTGATAATAAGGCTGAAGGGCCCCATGGTCGGTGGTTTTGTGTGATTTTCCCGATTTTTGTGACGCATTTATAGGCTCTGGGTTTTACGACTTTTCAGCTAAATGAATTCCAGTGGCAAGGATAATTTACTTCATATCGATGTGTAGGTGCAGTTGCCCACACAAGCAAACCAACATGTTCATGGGTGGTAATATGTGAAGAGCCAAAGGGTACAGTTAGTCTAAGAAAAATAGGCGGAGAACAATAATAACAAAGTTTTCTATTTTAAAATAGATAATTCATTGAAATATAGCAAAGTTTTCATAACACGAAACGTAAAAATATTTCATGCGCAATTTACCGCTTATAAAGAAGTTGATCACAATAATAAATAAAAATTATTTTTATGAGCATTTTATGTCTGTAATTTATTTTGTCTGTAATCTTATTTTGCTTTCTTAAAACTATAAATCGCTGGTATTGTTTTAAATAAAGTAGAACTTAAACCCACGTCCTATTTAAAACAATAACTTTTATCCATCTTAAACGGACACTAAACGGCGCACAAACACTTAACGTTTCGCAGTCGCAGCTTCGAAGCTGTCGAACGACTGCGAAACGTTAAGTGTTTGTGCGCCTTTTAGTGTCCGTTAAGGAGAGGTTGTGATACAATTTTCATCGGACAAGAACCAGCTTTAACTAAAGCAGAACGTTTTTTTGTTTATTGTTAACCACAAATTAATAATAAATTATTTTAAAAAAGAAGAAGATAGTTTTAATAATTTGCAAGTTTATGCATTGTTTATTTGAAAAAAAAAGAACAATTTTTTATTTGCCGTTCTCTTATATAAAAATTGATGAGCAATTAAATAATTGATATTTTTCAATATGCGCCGGATATATTCTGTTTGAGACCTCCTCGAGCTTATGTGATCCTGGTAGCAGGAGATTGAAAATGTAGCAAAATGGTTTCGAATAGACCTAGCAATTGTGTCATGTGAAACGAGAGCGCTAGTTTGGTTCACGCTACAGAAAAACACTTCTTAAAAAGATACATACTACTACATTATTAATATTTTTTTTTAATTCAGAAAACTTTTGATAGTTCAAAGTGAATTATTATTATTATCTATTTGTGAAACTGCAAATATTTTTCACTTACTGTCAAGGAGAAGGGAAAATTAATAAATATAAAATTATTTTCTCTAATAAATTTGCTCTCACAAATTTAAGTATAGGTACTTGTCAAAATATTTTGTTAATAAAAAATATAATTCCTTTCTAAAAATACAAAAAAAGTGAAAGACTTCTCGTTTTACACATACATATGCCAAATCAGAATACTTTCTTTATTTATCGTTACTCAGAAGTTAATAATAAAATGTAAAGTGACTTTAAAAGTAAATCAAAAATCGTTTAATGCTTTGTAGCGTTTATTGTATGTACTCGTATATTTGAAAAAGAAATCCGGCAAAATCCGTGTCCGAATGAAACCTACGAATAATTGAATATACAAAGTGGTCAAGTATCACTGTTTGAGTTGGCAGTGCTGAATTTTATTTTTAAATGGTACAACTGGAGTAACTTCCGGTTGTTGACGGCTTGACACTGACAGCCCTCACGTTACAAGCGTCATTTGACATTTCAAATTAAAATTAAAAGGCTAGTTTCTACTTACATAACCTACAATTTTGTCGCTGCTCAGGTTATGTCAACAAAACATATATCCGGTTGCAGTGTTGCAAATAGCCGAATAAAAAAATGCTCTTAATTGTACTGCCAAGTCAAACAGTTATTCTTGACCATATTGTATAACAAGCGATGCAGAGGTGTTGGTTTGGTTGCCTATAAGTATATAAAAAAAATAAATAAATAATTTAAAAATACGTATGTAATTGTTAAAAGTTGTGGGTATTCGTCTTTTTAAAAAATTTAAAATTTCGGAAACCTCAGATAACTCGGCGATTATTATGTGGTGAAAACAGAACATCCTCTTCGTTTTTTTGTTAATATGAAATTGAAATGAATCTTTAAGAAACAATTACAAATTGGCTTCTAAAAATTTAAAAAGGCTTTTAATAAATAGGAAGAAATAGCAAATAGTAATTACTAGCAAATCGAGAAGTACATTTATTAATTAATTTAGAAAGAAAAAAAGTTTAATATTATTCAGGTATTCCTTACTTCTCATTTTATTAAGTAAACATTTAATAATTTGCATAGTTTACTGTATATTTGAAAAAAGAACATAATTTATTTCGTTATCCAAAAATTAATAAATTAATAAATATTTTGCAATTGCGCCTGATACTTTGCTCGGAATACTTTCTCATGTTTATGTGATCCTGGTACCAGGAGATAGAAAATCGCAAAATCCGTGGTCCGAATCGAATCTAAATTATATGCCCTGCGATGCAAGCCTGCTGGTTTGGTTGCCTATACGCAATTGAAAATACCAAATAAAAAATATTTGCTTAAAAAAATCAATTCTCTTTGTAAAAATTCAAAAAGCATTAGATAATTTACAGTAATTATTCTATGACCTATTCGTATTTTTGTTTGTAGTATAATTAATAATAAATTATATGTATACATATTTTCATTCTTAAAAAACATAAACCGGATTCTAAAAATTATTAAAGAAAGCATTTGATAATTAGAGGGACGTACTGTTTTATATATTTGCTGAAGTAGAATGTTTTGTTTGTTTATCGTTAAACAGAAACTAATAAATCGTAAAGTTCATATTAATTAATTAAAAAAAATTCAATAATAATTTGCAGAATTTTCTGCATATTTGAAAAAATAATAAAAATTAATAAATAATTGAATGATTAATATTTTGCAAATGCGCTTGGATACCATTAGTAACGATATCTTCTTACGTTTATGTAATCCTGAGAGCAGGAGACTGAAATGTGAAAATTTCGTGGTTCGAAACTCCGAAAGAGCACATTTGATGATGATCTGCGATACAGACCTGATGGTTTGGTTGCCTATACGTAATCGAAACTGTACACTAAAAAATGTTTGTTTAAAAAAAGTTCTTTTTCTTTTAAAAATTCGGAAAGCCTTAAATAATGCACAATAACTATTCTATGATCTATTTGCAAAAACAGATCGTCTTTTTGAATTTTCATTTAGGAGAAATTAAAATTAAATGGAAGCATATTTTCTTTAATAAAAAAGAGTATTTATTTAAAAAATTAACAAGACTTAATAAATTTGTTTCTAAAAAAACAGAAAAGCATTTGATAATTTATTAAATCTGAATATTATTCTTGTTTATAGTAATTAATAATAAATCAAGAAATGCATTTTCGCTGATAAAAACATAAATCGGATTCTAAAAATTAAGGAAAGTCTTTGATAATTAAGAGGTCTTATTGTTTTATATATGTATTTGCTAAAGTAGAATGTTTTCTTTGTTTCGTTAAATAGAAACTTTAATAAATTATAAAGCGCGTATTAATTAATTGAGGAAAAAATCAAAAGATGATTAAAATTTGTAGTTTACTGTATACTTGAAAAATAAGAAAATGATTACTTATTTTCATTATCTAAAAATTAATAAATAATTAATGTTTTGAAATTGCACCTAATATATTGCCTGGGATACCTCCTCAGGTTTATGTGATCCTGGTAGCAGAAGACTGAAACTGGTAAAGTCCATGATTCGAATTAAGGCCTAAATTATATGATCTGCGATGCAGCCGTGTTGGTTTGGTTGCCTATACTTAATTGAAAGTTAAAACTAACATTTTAAAATTAAAATTAAAATAGTTAATTTTCCTTTAAAAAATTCAAATAGCATCAATTTACAGTGATTATTCTTTTCGTTCATCATTAACGAGAAATTAATGAAAGTATACATATTTTCTTTAATAAAGAATATAAATTCGCTTCTAAGAATTTAGAAAAGTATTTAATTATTAGAAGGGCCCTTTGTTTTATATGTCTGTCCAGTCAGAATATTATTTTTCTTTATAGTAATTAAACAATTAATAATAAATCAAGATTTGCATATCTTGGTTGATAAAAAACATAAATCGGATTTTAAAAATTAAAAAAAAGATCCCCATAATTAGGAGGGCTTGTTGTTTTATATATTTGCCAAAACAGCAAATTTTTTTGTTTATTGTTAAACAGAAAGCGACAATAAATCAAAGAGGCATGCAGAAAAAAATTAAAAAACGAAGAATGTACTAATTTGAGAAGTATTAGCATCTACTTCGTTTTATGCATACCACCCATTGTCTCCGACACCTCCTCACGTTTATGTGATCCTGGTAGCGGAAGGCTGAAAATCGCAAAATTCGTGGTCAGAATCAAGCATAAGTTATATGACATACGATGCAGGCGTGCTGGTTTGGTTGCCTATACACAATTGAAACCACTCAAAAAAATTTCTTTAAAATATTACTTACTTTTTCTTTTAAAAATTCATAAAGCCTTAGATAATTCAAAGTGATTATTCTATGACCTATTTGTGTAAACAGAATGTCCCTTCCATTTTTTTATTAAGGAGAAATTTTAACTAAATGGAGGTATTACATACATTCTCTTTAATAAAAAATATAAATTCGGCTTTAAAAATTTAGGGAAGCATTTGATGATTAGAATGGCTCGTTGTTTTATACATTTGTCAAATCAGAATATTATTTTTGTTTCTAGTAACTCAATAATTAATAATGATGCTGATTTTCGTTGATAAAAAATAGGAGTATTATAAATCGAATTTTAAAAATGAAAGATGGCTTTTGATAATTAGGCAGGTTTGTTGTTTTATATATCTGTTAAATTAGAATGTTTACTTTACTTAACGTTAAACATAAACTAATAATAAATCGGAAAGTGTAGGTATATTAATGAATTCAGAAAAGTTCAAAAATAATTTGCAGAGTTTACCGTACCTATATGTACATATATTATGAAGAAAGAACATATATGTAATTATTTACTTTCGTTATCTAGAAATGAATAAATATTTAAATAATTAATGTTTAGCAGTTGCGCCTGATACATCGACCGCGACACCTCCTCACGTTTATGTGATCCTGGTAGCAGGAGACAGAAAATCGTCAAAATTCTAAGTCTGAATTAAATGTATATTTGACGACCTGCGATGCAGACGTGCTGGTTCGGTTGCCTATACGCAATGCCTATAACCCTTTTAAAAATATTTTTTTAAAATAGTTACTTTTTGTTTTTTTAAAAATTCCTAAAGTCTTAAATAATTCACAATAATTATTCTGTGACCTATTTGTGTACCAGAACGTCTCTACCAGTTTTTATTAAGGAGAAAATTTAACTAAATAGAGGTACACATATTTTCTTTAATAAAAAATACAAATTCGGCTTTAAAAATTCAGGGAAACATTTGATAATTAGAAGGGCTCGTTGTTTTATATATTTGTTAAACCAGAATATTATTTTTGTTTCCAGTAATTCAGTAATTAGTAATAGATTAAGAAATGCTGATTTTCGTTGATAAAAAATATAAATTGGGTCTTAAAAATTAAAGAGAG
This sequence comes from Dorcus parallelipipedus, assembly GCA_958336345.1. Classification (NCBI taxonomy): domain Eukaryota; kingdom Metazoa; phylum Arthropoda; class Insecta; order Coleoptera; family Lucanidae; genus Dorcus; species Dorcus parallelipipedus. The sequence continues at coordinate 37,267,683 of OY284480.1, forward strand.
CTTTTAATAATTACGAAGGCTTGTTGTCTTATACATTTGTTGAAGTAGAATGTTTTCTTTGTTTAACGTTAAACATAAACTAATAATTAATCGGAAAGTGCATATTAATAAATTATATGACATGCGACGCAGGCGTGGTGGTTTGGTTGCCTATACGAAATTGAAACCACTCTAAAATATTAGTTGCTTCTTCTTTTAAAAATTCACAAAGCCTTAGATAATTCGCAGTGAAAATTCTATGACCTATTTGTGTAAACAGAACGTCTCTTCAATTTTTTCTATTAAAGGGAAAATTTAACTAAATGGAGGTACACACATTTTCTTTAATAAGAAGTATAAATTCGACTTTAAAAATTTAGGGAAGCATTGAATAATTAGAAGGGCTCGTTGTTTTATACATTTGTTAAAGTAGAATGTTTTATTTGTTTAATGTTAAACATAAGCTAATAATAAATCGAAAAATGGATGTTAATAAATTCAGAAAAGTTCAAAAAATGTTTCATAGTTTACCGTATATGTAAAAAAAGAACATATGCAATTATTTACTTTTGTTATCTAGAAATGAGTAAATTTTTAAATAATTAATATTTAGCAATTGCGCCTGATACATCGCCCGCGACACCTCCTCACGTTTATGTGATCCTGGTAGCAGGAGGCTGAAAATCGCAAAATCCGAGATCTGAATCAAACGTTAAAGTAATTCTTTTCTGAACCATTTGTGGAAAATATGTTGAAACGTCCTTTTCATTTTTCTTCATTAAAGAGAAATTAATTTAAGCAAACATATTTTCTTTAAGAAAAAAACATAAATTCGCTTTTAAAAATTCGGAAAAGCATTTGTATATTTGCCAAAAAAAAAAATTTTTATACGTTATAATTCAATAATGAATACAAAAGTGCATATTCTTCTTATTAAAAAATATAAATCGGCTAGCAAAAAAATTAAAGAATGCTTTTGATAACTATTTTTTTTTTGTTTGTTCTATACTCACGGTTATCGTTTAGTTAGAAATTACTAATAAAACGAAATGTTTATTTTTTAAATTCATATATCGGTTGGTAAATAATTTCAAGTATTTATTTTATTGTACAAAATAGAAAAAAAAAAGAACATATGCTCACCCTTCTAGAACCTTTATTTTTTAATCGATTTCAATGAAATTTGGAAAATGAAAATTAAGCAAAATAGCGCATTTTCCGACATACTATTAAGCACAGTAGGATTTCCGGTTCCACCGGAAGTGACGTTAACTTTCTTATTTTAAATGGAACATCCTGTATATTTTTACATATTTGGAATCTGCAGATCATTGCGAGGCCGAATATGTATCACTTGGTAATTTTGATTTCCATGACAACGAAAACAAAAACTTTTTTGTTTTTCAATCTAGGAAGCTTTGAATCGTATATTTTCCTTCTAATGCGATCAAGCAATTCGAGAAAATCACTATTTTGATTGCATTTTGATTTTTAACATTTTTACGGCATTTCAAATTTTCATTAGGTCGTAACTCATTTTTTTTAAATGGAACCTCATGTGCTCCTTAGCTTAGTTCGACAGAATATTTTTTTTGTGAGTACACTCATACCAAATACTTCATAGTATGTCGGAAAATGCGCTTTTTTGCTTAATTTTCATTTTCCAAATTTCATTGAAATCGATTAAAAAATAAAAGTTCTAGAAGGGTGAGCATATGGCGTGGGACACCCGGTATAATAATTAACATTTTCTATTTGCGCCGGATATATTTCGTTCGATACCTCCTTACGTTTATGTGATCCTGGTAACAGGAGACTGAAACCTGACAAAATGTTAATCTGAATCAAACCTGTGAGTTATGTGCCACGCGAAGCAGACGTGCTGGTTTGGTTGCCTATACGGAATTCAAAAATTCCAAATGAAATCATCAGTAAAAAAAATAGAAATTTTTCCCTTTAAAAAATTCGGAACGCTCTTGAAAATTAAAGCCAAGTCAATAATAAATTCAAAAATACATACGTTTTTTAAAGAAATTTATAAATTCGTTTCTAAAAATGAAAGAAAATGTCCGAGTTTTGGGGGTTGTTCCTTTTTATTTCAAGAGACTAATAGATTCCAAAGCAAAAAACCAAACAAGTGGTGGTATCAAAGAAAAAGACAACAATGGGTCAACAATAGAATATTTTCTTGTTCATCGCTAGCCGTTTCACCAGACATTAATAATAAACGGAAAGATTGTTTTTTAAAAAGATTCAAAATGTGTTTAATAATTCATAGTGTTTATTTTAATATATATTTCAAATAAAGAGAATGATTTTCTATCTGCCGTTGTTCAAAAATTAATTAATAACTGAATAATTTATATTTTCCATTTGCGCCGGATACTTTGCGTGTAACACCTCCTCGCGTTTATGTGATCCTGGTAGCAGGAGACTGAAAATTGGTAAAATGCGAATCTGAAACAAACTCGCGAGTTATGTGTCATGCGAAGTACATGTGCTGGTTTGGTTGCCTATACGCATTAGAAAAAAAATATACGAAATCATGTGGAAAAAATATAAATTTTCCATTAAAAAAAATCTGAAAGCTTTTGAAAATTAAATCCAAGATAATAACAAATTCAAAAATATATACTTTCTTTAAAAAAATTTAAAATTCGTTTCTAAAGATGAAAGGAAGTGCTTGAGTTTTGAGGCTGTTTCTTTTTATGTACGTTTGCCATAATAGGATATTTTCTTGTTTAATGTTAGCCGTTTAACCAGAAATTAATAATATGTGAGTGGAAAAATTGTTTTCTAAAAATATTCCACAAGAGTAAAGCTTATTTTACTGTATACTTGAAAAAAGAGTACGATTATTTGTTTGTCGTCGTTCAAAAATTTATTAATTATTGAATAATTAATATTTTCTATTTGCGCCGGATACTTTATGTTTACCACCTCCTCGCATTTATGTGATCCTGGTAGCAGGAAGCCGAAAATTGTTAAAATGTGAAATCGACAAAAACTTGCGAGTTATGTGTCATACGAAGCAGATGTGCCAGTTTGGTTGCCTACATGCAATTTAAAATCATCTATAAAAAAAATCTATCGTAAAGATACCAATTTTCTCTCTTAAAAAATACAGGAAGCTTTTGTAAATTCCACGCGATTGTTCTATTATTTATATCTTAAAGTACGACACTTTTTCTCGCCTTTTATTTTGGAAAAATTAATTTCTTAAAAATTACTTTCTTAAAGTCGCTTCTAAAATTGAGAAAAGAAAGCATTTGATAACTTGGGCGGTTGTCATTTAATTTATTTATCAATGCGGAATATCTCCTCTGTATGTTGTTGGTTAAAAATAAATAATAAGTCGAAAAATTGATTTTAAAAACACTCAAGGATCAGTTAATAAATTGCAGATCTGCTGATTTGGTTGCCTATCCGAATTTCTTTTTGGAAATCTAAAAATGGTTAAAAAGTACGTTTCCTTTTTAAAAAATTGAGAGAGTTTAATAAATTGCGATATTCTACTTACCTTACTACATAGAAATATGTATAAATTAGTTTTTAAAAAGCGTTTGATATAACTAGATGTTTTTATATGCATTATGATTTCTGAAGTTTTTATATTTTGTTAGACCTTAAGACTTCCTATGATCCTGGTAGCGGGATGCATAAAATTCACAAAATTTGCAAGGCACAGTTTCGCGAAGATCCTTGCAATTATTTCATTTCCTGCAAAAATACTTAGCTATTTCTATTTGTTGGATCTACCTGCCATTCAAGAGCACTGCTCTGAGACAAATTTTATTTGTGGAGAAAGTTTAAGTAAAACTCTGTGCATTTTTTGAGAATCTTATTTATTTATTCCAAGTATACATTAAGTAAGACACAAATACATACAATCTATAAGAAAATATTTTTTTTGTACAAAAAAGGGATTAATAGTTTCAAATTAATCCGGAAATCCTGGCAGTGGTGGGCGCCTTAGTTCTTACAGTCTCCAACACCCCAGATCAGTGATGCACAGGATGAATCTAGAAGATTCAAATCAAATTGTTACACAACGACACCTGCATTCGAGGCTTAGCATGCGTAAAGAAAGAATTTGGGCGCGTTTAGCGAACAGCAGCTGCTGAGTTGCTTACTCAGCAATCGTTTGTGATTGGCTATTACCTTAATGTGAACCAATCACAAGCGATTGCTGAGTAAGCAACTCAGCAGCTGCTGTTCGCTAAACGCGCCCATCGTTACAGAATCTAGAGTTTTCTTTTTGCACTGGGGTCACAAACCTTTAACTAAATTTAAAAACTTTCACTTAAATCTGTGAAGAAACTCAACTTACATTTAAATTAGGTAACTGTGATCGTAGTGGACGACTTCGGAAGATTCAAGTCAAATTTAATTGCTTCTTTAAATCGTTGACCTCCTTCATCATCGAAGTTATTTTATTGGTCCTGAAAGAAGCCGTTATGCGTAAGCAAACACGTAAAGAAACGAGCCGCAACTCACATATTTTGCAGGTTACTTTTAATGGCTTCAGTTTGAACCGCGCCCAAGATGTTTTCCTTTTCGCTCTGCTTACTCCAGTTCTTCATCTGTAAAAGGCACAGTTTTGATTAAGTACAACTTTATAATCCCCCCTCACCTGGATATCCTGATAGAGAATTTTATTTCGTAACTTCCCGATTGCCTTCTTGTACGCTTCCACCTTATCGTTGGTGAGATTCAATTCCTTGAGGAAATTCTTCTCCGCGTGCGAGGGCTCCGCCTGCCTCTTGGATATTAAAAGCAGCAATTTCTCACACCTGCAACTTGCGCGTTACGAACTGGAATTCGCGAGACCCGACAAGACTCACCGCTTCGTCAGCTCCTCCTGTTTATCCTTGGTGTCTTCGTATTTCTCCGCCAGGTTTTCGGCCTTCTCCTGCAGCGTCTGCTTCTCTTGGTTCATCCGTCGGATGTCGTCCCTCTGGATCTGCTTGAGCTTAGTCAAGGTCTTCATGCGCTTCTCGATTTCATCTCGGGCGCGATTGTGGTTCTTGAAGTGCTCTTCTCTGAAGACCTGCGCCGCCCTTTGTAAAAGCTGAAATACACATCAACCACCCCGTCAAAACCACGTTAAAAATAAAATTTAAATTTGATTACCTCATAGCATTCCTGTTGATTGTGCTCAGTCCCGGAGGACAGTATTAGGATGGGCTGCGACGTGGACTGTTTCAAGATCCTTTGGACGATGAGATCAAAAGGCTCGCTCAACATCTGCAAGTGATACACACGCACAGAAGATTAAAAAAAATATATAGTAGTGGATGTTTACTTTCTTTAGAGGAGAAGTCATCGTTTCCAGGTCGAGTATGTCAAAATTATCGGGGGTTGTTCCAGCAAGGAATGTCGTAAGGGCAAGAGAGACGAGTTGACCGTTGGCCAAAAGCACGAGTATCCCAAGGGGTTCATAAAAAATGGAAAACCCGATGACCGCGTTGGTTCTCTCCGAGCTCCTCGTCTTCGTGCACAACACGTACTCGGCGGTGCTCGTTTGGTCAAAAAGATCGGCGTCAGGTTCGGCCCCTAAAACAACGGCGCATTGGCTTCCGCCCCGTTCATCGAAATTCCCCCAAAAACTCACCCGCTTTTTGGTTGGTGATGAACCTGTGCATATTTTCGATGGTTGGAATGTTAACGGAATGCACTCCGGTCTCGTGCGTGGCGAAATAGTGCCCCGTTTTAGCCTGGTTCTTATGTAGGAAGATGGGGCAGGAATATCCAACATCCGTCGAGGTGGTAGACAACCCCAATTCGAGCTCGACGCTCTCGAAGACGTACAGCGCTCTATCGGGGCGTTCCATGTAATTGGGGCGGTTTTCTTCCAGCTGAAATAGTCCCTTCAAGTGTTTACATTTCTTTTTTTAAATTTGGCGAAAACACACCGCGAATTCCCTGTCTTCATTTAGCTGGAGCGTAACGGAGTGGTAGATTGTGCCATTGCAGTTGGCTATACATAGTACTGGTGGAGTGCTGGGGACGCAGATGATTGAGCAGGCATCCTTGCAATAGTCCTCATCCGTGTCGGGTAATACAGGAAGGGGCCCTTTTACTATACACGGACTTCTAAAAATATTGCAGAATTTCAAGAATGAGACATTGCAAATAAAAGTGCGGAGAGGGGTGTTTGCGATCCAAACTGCTGCTGGAAGTAAGATAAATTCGTGTTGTGTTCTAGCTAATACTTAACGTGTACTGGGCCCAGGACTGTCCGTTGCTTTTAGAGTAATACTAACGAATTGGCTGGGATCCTCGATGTAATGTAAGAGTGATAAATTCATGCAAAAAATGGATAACATAAATAGTAATAAAGACTTACATTCCATTGATTTCAATGTCCACGACGAAGACGTCCCCGTTTCCGTACAGCACAAAAATCGGCCACCACAAGGGTGGCTTCATTTTATTTCGGTTTGGAGCGATCATGCTGCTCTTGGAAATAATTTGTAGGGCTCTTGAGTTGTCCCTGCTCGACTCCTCGTCGTCATCTGCAACGCAAGGGCGCATGCGAAAATAAAAAATAAGGACCACAAGTCTTTGGGGAGCAAATTCCCAAATAAAAAAAGACTCTTGATTATTTTTGTTTCGATTGAAGTCGAAAAAGAACGATTAATTCTGAAACTTGACGAGTACTGGGCCCAGGCAGTCGGAATTTCGGATTGGCTGTTGTTATTAGTTAACAAAAATTGCTTTGATTAGTTTTTAAGGGTTGCTGAAAATTCGAAGGTCCAAGAGGATGGGTATATATGACTTTGTTGACCTTCAGGGCCTCATCGATTCGTTTTAGACACATTTTCACAATTTTTACGAAAAAAATTGCACAGGATGAAAGCGGGTAAAGTGCCTTCTTCTCTAAAACATTCAAAATAAAACAGCTAACGTTGGTTGGCCTTTTAAAAAAAATGGAAGTGAGAGATAAAAAAGAATACAGCAGTGGCCATTGACGAAGATGAGCGGAGTTCAAATACTACATTTTAAAGGCCAAAGAAAGAAGGAGAAAGAAGAAAGAAAAGTAAAAGATGAACGAGCAGACTTTGCAAAGAGAAGAGCAGAAAACATAAGAAAAATTGGATGGCCAGAATCAAGGAAAAGGAGGCAAGAGATAAATCATTAAGTGGAAACGAAAATCGAGAAAGCCTACGTGGAGGATTGGATAGAGAAAGAAAGTAGCAACGGAAAGAAGGAAAAGCAAACGGCGAATGGCAATAGAAGAATAAAACGGAAGAGCCAAGACATAAATCATCAGAGCAATGAAAATCGAGAAAATCAAGATGAGTGAAGTTCATGGCCGATGTTCAAGGACGAAAAAATAAAGAAAGAAACAAAAAATCTTCCACTTACGAACCAAAGAATGGAAGAAAAAATCGAAAGGTTGAAACAAAAGTAGAAGACGAACGGAACAGATGAATAGAGCTTGCAAAGAGAAGAGCGGGAAGATTTAAGAATCTTCATCAAAGTTTCAAAATTAAAAGATTGGAAGAAGAAAGAAAGGAAGAAATAAAACATCCCCTCACTAATAGACGAAGAAGAAGGAGAAAAGATAAAAGAAAAGCAAAGGGCGAATGGGAGGGGTTGTAAAGAGCAGAGTAGAAAGATCTAAGAAGCATAGGCAATGCTTAAGAATGTAACAATTGGAAAAAGAAAGACAGCAAGAAACAAAATATCCTCCATTTAAGAAGAAAATAATGGATGAAAAAGAAGAAGAAGCAGAAAAGGATAAAAGAAAAGAAAAGGACGAATGGAACAGATGAATAGAACAGGGTAGGAAGAGCTAAGAAGCTTAGTTTATATTTAATGATGAAAAGATTGGAAGAAGAAAGAAAGGAAGAAAAAAAAACATCCCCAACTTAAGGGCAAAAGAATACACGAAGAAGAAAGAGAAAAGTTAAAAGAAAAGTAAAGAGCGAAAGGGAGAGGTTGTAAAGGAAGTCTTCAATGCTTCAGGATGTAACAATTGGAAAAAGAAAGAAAGGAAGAAACAGAACATTTAAGAACGAAATATGGTTGAAGAAGGAGAAGAAGCAGAAAGGATAAAAGAAAAGTAAAGGACGAATGGCACAGATGAATAGAGCAGAGTAGGAAGAGTTAAGAAGCTTAGTTTATATTTAATGATGAAAAGATTGGAAGAAGAAAAAAAAGGAGAAATAAAATATCTCCACTTAAGAGCAAATGATGAAGAAGGAGAAACAATAAAAGGAAAGTAAAGGACAAATGGAAATGGTGAATAGAGTTTGGCAAAGGGCGGACTAGGAAGGAAGACCTAAGAAGACTGGAAACAAGAAAGAAAGGAAGAAACAAAATATTCTCCACTTCAGAGTGAAATAATGGAAGAAGAAGAAGAGAGATGAAAGAAAAGTAAAGAAAGGATGAATGAAAAAAGTAAAGAAGACTAGAGTTTGCAAAGAGAAGAGTAGAAAGACCGAAGAAAAGCTGGGTGACAAGACTCAAGAATGAGAGAACTAACAAGAGCTGTAAAGAATGATAAAAAAACAAATGAAAATCGAGAAAATCACAGGAGAAAATGGGTGCAATTTATATTCCAAGTTTAAGGCAGAAAATAATGAGACAAGAATACAGAAAGTAAAGATGAAAAGAGCAAAAAAATAATTATCCCTTAAATTCAAAATGAACATAATAAATAAAAAGTGAAAATGGAAGAAAGGGAAAGGATGAAAGGAACAGAGCTTGAAAGAACTGGCAAGAGACAGAAAGAAAGAAAAGATGAAACAGAAAAATTAATTATTCTTTAAATTTAAAACGAAATAAAACACCTAAATATTAGAAGAAATGCAAAATAAAAATTGTATCACGTGATCATTTAACAAGAATTAAAAATGAAGCCCAAGGACAACGAGTGAAAGAAAGAAAAGGGAAGGAGAATAAAAAAAACAAACAGAATTGGAACGAATAGTAAAAAATAAAAGAAAACCGAAATTAATGAAGAAAATAGGTGGGTTTTAAATTCTAAGTTCGAAGCTGGAAGAAATAGGAAAAGACAAAAAAAAGGGGGAAAACAAAAAAGAAACATTATTCTTTAAATTCAAAGCGAGATTAATAAACAAAAAGCCAAATTATTAAAAGAAATTCAAAATAAAGATTATACCACGTGATCATTTAACAAGAATTAAAAAATGAAGTTAAAGAGCAACAAGAGAGAAAAAGAAGGAAAATAAGAAGAACTAGAAAGAATGATAAAATGGGGAATGAAAACCGAGAAAGTCATAAAGAAATTAGGAGGGTTTCATATTCTAAGTTCAAGGTCGAAAGGGAAAAAGCAGAAAGAAAAGATAAAATAGCAAAAAAACTAGAAGAAGTGTGAAAATGATCGCTTAACAGAAATTAAAAAAAAAAATCGAGTTAAAGTGTAACGAGTGACAGAAAGAAAAAGGGAGGAAAATAAAAAGGTCATGCTACTTCCATGGTCAGCATTCCTTTCGTCCCCCTTTTAGGTACAACAACTACATGTGCAACTTTTATTTTGTACTGTTATGTGTGTTTCTTTTTCGTAATTTTTGTGTATGAATATGTGACCTATGTAACCATTAAATTGGTTAACATCAATAAATTATTATTATTATAAAACGCCTGAACTGTCCAGTGGCAAGAGGACCGGGATTTTCTCGGGGGTGGTCGGTATCGACTTCAGGCACCCTTCAGTGTTGAGGATAAAATTCGACACTGCTTCCCCTTCCAAGATCAAGGCCGAAAGAAATACGAATAGCCAGAAAGAAAAGGCGAAACAGCAAATACCAATTATTTTTTAAATTCAAAAAGGGAACAATAAGTGAAATGACAAAATACCGGAAGAAATGCAAAGTGAAGATTAGATCACGTGATCAATTAACAAGGACTTAAAAAATGAAATTAACGAGCAAAGAATACAAGACCATCACAAATCACAAATAAAACCAAAAATTAGAAAGTTTATGCAATCATACCTTCTTTCTCTTTTAATTCAGGTGGACCAAAATCAAAATCAATGGCGACATCGCCCAAAGCCTCAAGGTACGTAGTTTTGGTGGCCGGAAACCGACCCATCGGTTGAATCCCCACAGGATACACCCCCACAGAGGTTGCCACACCCTTCTCGATGTTATACAACCTAAGAAACAAGCAAGAAATTAACGATTGGCCATTTCACGAAGCTCGGGGAATACCTGAAGAGATTATCCGAAGTCAGCACCAAAACATGCGTGTCCTGAAGACTCGCCGGGTGAAACCTGACGGTGCGGACCTCTAGGTTGTTGCTGAACGCTAAGATCCGCTCGTGCAGACTGAAACTTCTGCAAGAAGAAAAAAAAACAAGAGGGATTACACGCGATTCCGAATTTGCATCGGTCGCGGAAAGCCCCGGAATTTTATTCGCAAAGTTCGCAAGGAACGGAAGAGTTAGCGGCAATAACGAATCCGCGCATGTTTATCAAATAATTCCGGCGGAATTGGTGAAGTTGTTTGGGGATTAGGACCTCGCCAACTCTAACTGCAATTATTCGGATTATGATATTGTTTTAATGCGGTCGAGGAGCAGTTTAAAGAAGTGCCGGAGTCTTAGCGGGTATTCCCCGTGTCAAAAATTAAACTTGTTTATTTGATTTACGTTAGACTATGGAAAGGGGGCGATATATTACTTCCAAGACGTAGATTTCTTTGTTTCGCCCTTTTGGTGCGTCGATTGCTTACACGCGAAATAAATTTTTGGAGCGCTGGTGCGGACGAAATTTAATTAAAAAATTACAAGTAAAAACCGCCGTAATGAACGAATTTAATAAATTTCACGATCCATATAATTCAGGAAACAGAAAAACGAAATTAATGCGGGCCGCGCCCGTGTTTCACGTGGTGTTTATTTTGCGGTTCAAGCATTTGCACAAAAATCGCATAAACGGCGGCGCTGCGTTTCGTTCGGGCTTCTTCTTTTCTTTTTCGGCCGCGCTGAAAAACAACGGCTTGTAAATCTCTCCTAATAATTGCCTGATAACAAAGGGGAATGAATTCGTCGCTGCTGAATCGACTCTGGAGTTCTGGACTTGGATGTATAAATACTCTGCAAAACAAGGAGGATGTTTACAAAACAACTCCAGATAATATTTACGGAATTAACAAGATTTTTTGATAAACAGAAAAATGGAAATCGAAAAATTAATCACTTGCTCAAATTGTGTTTCTTTTCTTTAAAGGAGGTCTAACAATGAACGATGAAACGTCGCGATATTTAAACCGAATTCGACAACAACAACGCAAACGGAAATAAAGTTCTTTGGAAAAAAGTAACATGACGTTTGTAATTAAAAAGTTTTGATTTTGTCCGCTAGATGGCACTCTGAAGTCGGTCGTTGCAGCTAGGGTCCCTCACTTATTTGATAGCGTTCGGAAACAACCTGTCACCTGTCAGATTCTGTGTCCTCTTGACCTTGTGGCCACCTATTAAATGGCGATACTATAGTTTATTCTTTCTAATTTAGTAACTTAAAATTAGTGAGGAAGTTGTTACGTTTGAATTTGCCGCTACGAAAACCGTGGCAACAGAACATCATTTTGCCGCATTCCGATTATTCTAGCAACCCCGTACTTCTTCTCCGTTTATCTTGTTCCTCGTTCGATGGAGAACCCCACGTGACGGTATGCTGGCATAACATTGGTTACCGCTCCGAGAACGCCATGTTCGTGGCGTCCCTTGGTCAGTTGTGCCCATTTGGAGACGTCGACTGATTGTTTATGTTCGGCTTGTTAATCAAAGTCTCCTGGCGCCCTTTAACAATTTTTACCATCGTAATTAAACCCACCCCTATAATATCTCCACTGTTTGCTAGTCGAGGAGAACAGCTGACACGTTTAGTCAGCACCATCAAGGTAGGTACGAGGCTAGTCGATTAAATTATAAATTTGGTGACAAAGTACAGCGGTATAGGGCGTTGTCTAATTTCTATTTTGCCGGTAAAAGCGCGTTCCAATTTATCAAATTTCTTTGAAATTTCATTTTCTTTTTCTTTGTTTTAAATCAGCTTTATTTGCGCCATTTTTTTCAACCGGTAACGTGACATCTAGTAGCATTAAGATGAAGGTCCGTCAATAACTGCCATATTGGATTTGTGAACGGCAGTAAATATAATTTGTTTTTTTTATAATACCTTTGATAGCTTTTGATTTTTTTTTGACATTGTCTTCGATTGCTTTCACCACCATCTATCGGACAAAACCGACGTTTCTCGGCGTTTTCTTTATTGTTCTTCGTTGAGAGAATTCAAATGCGACTTACACCGTCTTGGGTGGACGCAGAATTCCTGTTGGACGAGATATCTCTATTATCTTTCGTTGAAAATATAAACATCACGTTGTGGTTTGATTTCATCCACCGCCATCTGTCGGACTAAAGAGAAAGGTCGATCAAAAGTAAAACGCCGTCTCTTGAACGATAGCAGTACAATTATTTTCGATTGCAACTGTACATATTTAACGTGCAGAATTATATTTAAGTTGTTACTGATGCCGATGTAGAAGAAAATTCTCAAATTTTCCTCACGCATGTTACATTTCTTCAAATTTGGGGATTTTTCGTCAAGGTTGGCAACACAAAATTTTGAAGAATCACTGTTTCAGTTGGCAGTGCTGAATTTTATTTTTAAATGGTACAAAAAATGATCAAAAAATGATCAACATTGGTTTCATAATGCGTTCAGTAATAAAATTGGACGCTCCATGGGAGTTTATGTTCCCTGTCCAAATAAAATTTAGATAATCTGGATTTATACAAAGAAACAGGCAAAAGAAAACGAAAGCTAAAAAACCTTTGACCTTCTCGAACTAAAACAACAAAAAAGTAAAGTTCTTGAAGACACACATAAAAATGGGGTTTTGGTTTAATTAACGTGTTTACATGGGGTTGATTTTTTTTTTGTTTTTGGTGGAAATTAGTTTGTTCGCCCATTTTCTTGACCTTCAAGTCAAAACAATTTTCAATTTGAAGGTATTAGAATCATTGCATCGTATTTGATACACGCGAAAACAGGCCCGCGTCAAACGTTTCTTGCCTCAAGCAGCAGCGAGAAATAATTTCGTGTTCCGAGTTTTGCAACCCTTAATCCGACATTTTAATACATTTTATTGTATCACATATGATACTCGCGGCTTAAAATGTCTGCGCCAGTCAAATTTTTCTATTGTAAGTACGTTTTATATTGAGTAAGTTCGAGGCAGATTGAAGAAATATTTTTTTCTACTTTCATAACCTGAAAGAAGTCGGCATGTATTATATGTGATTCAAGTCATCCTCAGGTCATGCAGACCTACCTTTTTCGCTAAGTGCTTACTAATTCTGTGTGGAATGAAAATAATAATTACGTATAATTTTACTTACAACCGGCGCTCGAACAAACTCGGTGTGTATCGTATGTGACTCACGATGCTCTTTTTTTTAACGTGAACCTCAAAATTTTACCTCTCGAAGCGATGACTTCACGCTGCTCTGATTATATGAAACCTTAACAGGCGTCACAAAATACGTAATGCAATGTATCATATATGATACATATGATGATACATGATAATGTTCTACCGTGATGCATGTTGCTTTCAGTCGTTTACGTATTTTGCTTGAAACTATAAAAGTTCCGTCTTTTACGATCGTCACCCGAATAAAATCGGCGTGTATCACACGTAACTCATGATGTATACTTAACCCGAGCCTCAAACATTTGGCCTTTTAAAAAGTATCGAAGTTCGAGTAATTTCGCGTTTCGAATTTATGGGCACTTAAGTAGTGCAACAAAATAAAAACGCAATGTATCACTAGTGATACATGGGGAAAACTATCTGTGGCAGGCAAACTTCAAATGTCATTTGTGTAAAAACCTTTGAAACTGAATAACGTCGAAAACGTTTGAAAAATAATCAACTACGTTACTAACTTGTTTACAGTCGCAGTGTATCGTATGTGATTCAAGCTGCTTTAGGTATATGATTACAGCCTTATGGATCACTAATTTTGCATAAAACGAAAGAAATTTGTTTTTTTTTTTAATAAACTCTTGATAAAATCGGTATGTATCATATGTCATTCAAGCTTACGCTTACTATTTCGAGTGAAGCGAAAGAATTGCATAATTAATTATCATTACAAAATTTGTAAAAGTTAATTCCACATTTTTAGAATGCTTTAATACTTTGAAGCGTTTCTGAGGTGCAAAAAATAACGAAGTATCACATGTGATACATGAGTTAAACTGCAAAGGCATACTTCTTCTTCCCATTTGCCTAACTTTCATGACCAAAGTAACTTTTCTTAAATTTGGGAGTCCTTCCAACTTTGGAGTTCAATAAAAAAACACAATGCATAGATTACCCTAATACCCGAAATCTAGAAATTGGTTTTAGCAAACTTTAGAGTTTTCTTAATCTTGAAGGTCCTCAAGGTGAAAGCGATCTTCTTCAAACAATGAAGATAGGAGGCTTCCCAAGAGCAAGTTCGCGTTTTTCTCAAATTCGGGAAGGTTTTTCCTTGTTTCGAACCATCACACCTACTTAAAATTTAGAAATTCTCGCTCGATTCGATTTTGGCAAATCTATCTACTCGTCTAAACCTTGAAGGTCCTCAGGGTCAAGGCAATTCTTGAATTTAGCTCGAATAGCTTCGTCCACCTTTTCCTTCAAATTGGGGAACTTACATTTGCTTAGGTCTGAGAATATTAGATTTATCTAATTTAAGAAGATCCTCAAGGTTAAAGCACCCTTCTGGAAAGCTTCAAAATTGTCTTGACGACCTTCTTAAATTCTTGATGATTCCTTTAAGTCTTTGGCGTAACCTCGACGCCTTCTTTAAGTCTTTGACCCGAATTTGTCGACATCTTTAAATCATTGATTGCCGAGAAGTTCTTGAAATCTTTTGACCTTGGCCTTGACGTTTTGTTTAAATCCTTGACGTCTCCTTCTTTAAAATTTCTTGGCTTGACGACTTCTTTATATCTTTGGCGTAATCTTGACCATTTCCATAAGTTCTTGACTTGTATTTGATGATTTTTAAAATTTTGACTTATACCTGACGACTACTCTAAGCCCTTGACTTGTCCTTGGCGACCTCTTTAAATCCGAGATGATTCCTTTAAGTCCTTGGCGTAACATCGACTACTTCTCTAAGTTCTTGACCCGAATTTGACGACTTCTTTAAATCATTGATGTATTCCTGAGGAGTACTTGAAATCTTTTGACTCGGCCTTGACGATTTCTTTAAATTCTTGACGTCTTCTTCTTAAAAATCTCTTGACAACTCCTTTAAATTCTTAACGTAACTTTGATGACTTTTTAAATTCTTGACTTGACGACTTTTTTAAATCTTTGCCGTAACCTTGACGGCTTCCATAAATCCTTGATGATTTTTAAAATCTTGACGTATACCTGATGATTTATCTAAATCCTTGACTTGTCCTTTAAACCGTGATGATTCCTTTAAGTCTTTGGCATAACCTCGACTACTTCTTTAAGCATTTGACCCGAATTTGAGCACTTCTTCAAAACATTGACGAATTCCTGAGGAGTTCTTGAAAAGTTCTTGACTTGGCCTTGACGATTTCTTGAAATTCTTGACGTCTCCTTCTTTAAAACAACTTCTTTATTCTTGACGTAATCTTGACGACTTTTTAAAATTCTTGGGTTGTCCTCGACGACTTCTTTAAATCTTTGGCGCAGCCTTGACGGCTTCCATAAGTACTCGACTTATACTTGATGATTTCTTTAAAATTTTGACGCATCCGTGACGAGTTCTTTAAATCCTTGAGGCATTCTTTAAATCATTGGTATAATCTTGAAGACATTTTCAATTCCTTAAGTTTTTGGCATAACCTCGTTGACTCCTCTAAGTCCTTGACGACTTTTGACGCAAACGTGATGAATTCTTGAAGTTTTTTTCTTTAAGATATTTGAAGTGTCCTTGACGTAATCTTGACGACGTTTTTCAATCCTTCACTTTTCTTTGGCAGCTTCTTTGAACTCCTCGACAACTTCTTTAAGTTCTTGGCATAACTACGACGACTGCTCTAAATCCTTGACATGTACTTGACTACTTGTTACAGTCCCAAATTGGGTGAGGAATAGGTTGGCAATATTTGAAAATTTTCAGTCAACTTAGAATTGATTGTGGCAACCCTGATAACGGATAATAGCAAAGGCGTGCGACTCTCGTTCGTCACGTGACATGTCCTAATATGGGCATCTCGATAATAATGATTTCCGATTGGTTGAGGTCGACGACTTCTAAGATTATCTCGCGTCATCCGATTTAGCATTGTTTTAACGCTTCACTACTCGTTTAACGTTGTGATTAAGATATCGTAGTTTTCGCCAAGAAAGTTAAATCGTTAAGCGAGTTTCGGGTGATTTTCACAACCCTGCCAGGGCCTGGTTTATCCAAAATCCAGATAATATTAGGCTAACGGCATGACGCCATCTTGTTATTAATTATACTGTTTCTTCTTTTAACTAGGGCTTTTTCATTTGGATACTCTTTCTTTTGGATACGCTTTTCGATATTGTTTTCTTTCAGTACTTGGTTAGTTTACCGATATTTTGGACGCTGTTGCCATCGAAACTCACCACTTTCATCCTGTACTGTCGAATCGAAGAACGTGTCCGATTGAAGGAGTGGTATCGCCTCGTACAACGTGTAGAATTATGGAGGCGTAAATGACCTTGACCTACTGGAGTACTGGACACACTCTCCGTTGCGTAAGTTTAATTATTTAGTTTCTCTTATTAATTATTTTGTGACGCTGCGTTGTTAAAGAGCGAATTTTCGACAGATCTATAATATAAAATGTATTTGACGTAAATTATTGTATTAGAAATAAGGCGGAGATGAGTAAATAAATAAGGTGTACACTCAGGTACAATATTCTTTAAACATATCACTTTAAACATAGTTCTTTGGCGACATTTTGCCGCATTGCATTAATCTGTTTGTAGTTATGTGTGCCACTACCCTAAACGTGCAAGTGTATTTTATTTAAATCGCCTGTGATTGTTGCGAACGATCTGCAAAATCGATATACTTTAGGAACACTGGCCTATTTCGGATCAGTTGGGTATTGTAACATCTAAAGTTACAAAAGATTCATTATTTTACTAACCAGTGATTTTCGTATTATCCTTATCAAATATCGATAAAAATTACTTGCCCAATTTAAGTGCTGTAAGCATTATTTTCACTTTCGTTGTTCAATTTCAACTTTGTTTACATTCGTTAGAGCTATTTAGGGGTTAAGTTTGTATGAGGCTCCAGTCAGAGTTAACCAATGAGAATATTTATCTTTAACTTTTAATTAATTGTTGTTTGTGAACAGATACATGTATTTTCGTCTTATACAATATTTGGGTTCTGCTTGACTTCATTGTTTAAACGGAAAATTCATCTTTATATTTGATTTTACCACAACTTTCGCTATTGTACTTTGGCGTCACTGCCAGCGTTGGGATACGTTCTTGAACTTCTCGGACTCCTTTCATATTTCCCGCATCCTTCTGATATTTTGATTGGTTCGATTAGAATGAGGGGCGGAGTTCGGGGACTGGCGCGGGAAAGGGGCAGTTGTCGTTGGATAGTGGCACATATTAAAATGGCCAGCTAATTATTTTCATCCTATTTAAAATATTTTGTATCACAAAATCTTTTAACCGGACACTAAATTTCGCACTATACACTTAACGTTTCACCATCGTTCGACAGCTTCATCGTTAAGTGTATAGTGCGAGATTTAGTGTCCGGTTAAAAGATTTTGTGATACAAATTTCATCGGACAAGAACCAACTTTAAATAAAATATTTTGAAATCCATCAATCATCCATTGAAAATTTAGTTTAACAATGTTTGTTTAATCCCCATCATTAACTAGGGGTAAGTTAGTTCTTCTTATTTATTAACATTTTCACTTGAAAAGTTCGCCTTTGTTCCGGACCTCGTGAGGACGATCCTAATTTTACTTTTCTTAGGAAAACCGGAGGGATGTTTCGAATCTTAATTATTGAAGTTTCCGTCAACTTTTTTTCTGAAGATGATGTACTTTTGCTGATCACCACACGTAGTTCTCTTCGACTATCCAGAAACCCCAATGAGGTGGAAGTCGTAATCATCTGGAGTGTCAGGATAAAGAGAAAGGACAGCAGGTCGTAATCCTTCTATTTTTTTTTTTACTTCATCAGAAATTTACATTCAATTCAACGTCGCTTTCGCCGTTCCTTTTTTATTAAATTAGTTACACGAATAATTATTTTTATTTCTTAAAACTCAATCTTTTAATTAATTTAATTCACTTTAATTATTAATTTCTTCTTAAGATTAATTCTCCTAAACTTTTATTACGATTTGTATAATTGTAAAATTATTAACTTTTCAATTTATATAATTCACCTTATTTATTTAATATTTTTTTTATGAATTATCATTTTTGTCATTTAATAATTGAAATTTGTATTTGAATTTGTGAACGAAGTTGAGCTCAATATCGTGGTATGAAAAAAAAGGGGTAATCCTTTTTGTTTTTTTGTCAATTACATTTAAAGTGCTGTATGAAGTCTTGCACATTCCTATTTGTGTTTATCATCATTATATATTATATATATCATCCCCTAATTATTTTTTTTTTGGGAATTGTTTGCATGTGCTCTTTTAGAGCTGCTATTAAATATATTGATAGTTTACCATTGTTGAGTTTATTTAATCTTGAATTACAGCTCGTATTTAACTATACACTAAAAATTTTAAAGAGGTTTCCAATTTTTGCCTCGTCATATAAAAAATTGGTGGCGCTTATATATATTAAAAAAAAAACGTTAGTTTTCTATTAATTTTTTGTGAATCTAATAAAATCGAACCACAACCTTTGCTCTCCAATAACAAACTGGAAGCCGTTAGCAATATAAAACCAAATAAGAATAAATAGGTTATAGTATCTTGTTCACCCTGGCGCCTACTTTAAGATCTATTTACTCACACTCATTCTTCACTTTTGCTAGTCGAGGAAAAGCTGATGAAAGGATACAGCGCAGACTTGTTATTGGTCAAGGTAAATAATTCAAGAGTAATTCACATTTTTGTTGACGACTTTAAATCTTGAGCTTTCCTTCTTTAATCATCATCAATTAATAATTTTTAAAGTTTTAAATAGGTTTTTCTGGAAGATCTGAAATAGTTTGTTACTTTTAGCGACTGCTAAGTAATAAAATCGCGGTAGTAAAACTGCAGCGGATACAAAAAATACAGCGTAATCAATTTACCCGAGGATTAATAGCAAAAATCTGCGCCGCAGCTCCGCGACGCGAATATTATAGCAAAGCGATGCATGCACCATTAAGCAAGCCGCTACTATATTTCTAATTACTTTCCGCAAGATTTTTTAATTTTTCAGCGGAGTTAGTTGGTTTTGCTATCGCGGTACACTTGAGATAAACATTAAAGCAGCATCCTCAGCAGTTAGACCGACGACAGTTTCAGATTCAACAATTATTAAAAAGGTGCAACTCTAAATCCCATTGGCTTTCGCATTCTTCTGTTTCAAATTTCATCAGTCAATTGTGCGATGGATTTGTAGATCTTCGACGTGCATTTTATATTAAAAAAAAAAAAAAACTTTTATGCGCTTAGTGTACCGAAGAGAGAAATTCGACGGAGAGATATCAAGCAACGCCGGCCGAGTTCATTGAAACGTCCCCGCATTTTTGAGTAATGTTGCTCACGGTAGATTTGAGGTCGGTTCTAAATTCCCCAGCCGTTTGAATTAATCGGGCGCTGCAAAAATTACGCGTTCGTTTTCTCCGCTCGTTAAAATTTAGGAGTCGAAGATTTAAATGACCGTTTTTGCAATAAAAATGCAGCTCCCAGAACCGAAAACACTTTTTTTTATCTATATCCCGACGCTCGACCGTTTCAGTAATTCAAGTAGAAATCAGTGATATGCTTGTTCGTTCGTAATTATTTATTGAATATTGTCGTCTCTCCAGTCTGATTTTCTTTTTGGTCAAAAAATAAACAGTAAAAAAATGGCTGATTTCTCAATAAAACCATCGATAAATAATCAATGAATCACCCTTGTAGAAATAAATGAAAAGAAGAGTATAGGCAAGTTTCAATAGATGGCGTTGTTGAATGTCTTACTATAATGCAATAAATAAGTTTTAAAAACGATTTAATAGATACTTTACGAAGCGTATTCTTTTATACGGGGTGACCCCGTCGCCACAGTGTTACGACCTATAGTCAAAAGTAAAAAAAATACAAAATTTATTTTTAATTATTCTCTTGGCAGCATATAGAGACACAACTGCCTTCTTCAAAAATGTTGATAAAATAATAATAACGAATGTGTACAGCAGAGAAATCTCAATCTCTTCCCGATGGAGAAATATGCACTGATATTAATTAAACATCAACGCAATAATTCTATCACGTTTTTAACCTTCAATTGATAGAGTAGTAATTTGTTTGTGTCACCAAATCTTAGTTACCTTTGCCTACATTCATTTAAAAATAATTGTCATTTGATTTAGCTGTCAACATGGGTAAGTAATCTTTTACATGTAGTCCGTCTCTCACTTCATAGTTTTCTATAAAATTAAAATCAGTTTAAAAGAAAACGATAAATATCGATTCTTCAAATTTTTGCTGAAACTTAGTTTACTTTATCATGTTTAATTTTTGATATTTGGTGGTTGCGCCTATCTGCGCACTAATGAGAAAATTTATCTTTTATTAGCACATTCCAATCTCAGTGTATTTGAAATTTGGAGGAACGCGCCCAGAGCAGAAAAACTTTCATCGGTTTATGAATATCTGATGGGTCTATTTGAACTCAACCTTGCACCAGATAACATCAAAGAAGCTCTGCACCGATTTGCAAGTTTACTTTGCCTGGAAATACAAAAAAAATGGACTAATTGTAATCGGCATTCAGTCAGATTTTTTAAGAATTACGAATTTTGGCTGAACGCTAATATAAAATTACCCAAAGAGATCACTAATTATATGCAACCTGGATCAGGCTCCAGACGAAGTGTAACTGGAAGACCGAAAAAATCTTTTAAAGAAGCTTCGATCATAACAAAGAAGAGACGAGTAGCAGATCTCATTTCGACTAAAACATCAGACGAATTAGTTTTTGCAGCTGAGTTGTCTTGTCATAAAACTGTAACTAACAAGAAATCGTCGTTATCAACAATCCGTGCGTTAGCCTTATTTTTAGATTTAGGTCTCACATTTAGAAAATATAATATATTACGGTCGACAATGAACTCCATATGTGCTGACATTTTACCCAGCTATTATGCAATTGAAAATTTTAAAAAGACATTGTTACCTACGGCGATCAGTGTTTCTGATATACAAGCGGAAGTAAATTTACAGGAGCTTTTAAATATAACGGTTCATTCAATTATGGTAAACCTTATTAATAGCAATATAGTGGAAAATTCCTCTTTGACGTTAATCTGCAAGTGGGGATTCGATGGAAGCTCTGGGCATAGTCGATATAAACAAAAATTTCTAGATCCGAACAGCTCTGACGAGTTTATGTTCCTAATAGCATTTGTACCTCTTCGTTTAGTTGATAATGATTGTCAAAATATCATTTGGGAAAATGAAACTCCATCTTCAACTTTTTATTGTCGCCCTATAAAATTTATATTTGTATAGTTACTGAAGAAAAATTAAGAATGAACTATTTGATTACAAATCTGGTACCGAGTAACGTTATGAAAGATGGAAAATCTATTCAAGTAAGTCACAACATGCTTTTTACAATGATTGATGGTAGCATTTGCAATGTTCTTAGTGGGACAAATTCATCACAAACTTGTTATATTTGTGGAGCCACTCCAAAGCAAATGAACCAAAAACAAGTTCAAAACCGAACACCTAATGAATCGGCTTATATGTATGGGTTATCTACTCTGCATTCTTGGATTCGGACTTTCGATGTTTACTGCACATATCGTATAGACTTCCATTAAAAGCATGGCAAGTAAGAAACGAAAATGCTAAAAGAATTTTCAATGAAAGAAAAATGTTTATTCAACAAGAATTTATACAAAAGATGGGTTTGCTTGTTGATAGGCCCGAAGCCTGGATTCGGATCCACTAATGATGGAAATACTGCAAGGAGACTTTTTAATAACCCAGAATTAAGTAGCGAAATAACTGGAATTGATGTGTCTTTAATTGGAAAATTAGGTTTAACATTTAAAGTAATATCATCAGAAAAAAAAATTAATTTGGTAAA
This sequence comes from Dorcus parallelipipedus, assembly GCA_958336345.1. Lineage (NCBI taxonomy): Eukaryota > Metazoa > Arthropoda > Insecta > Coleoptera > Lucanidae > Dorcus > Dorcus parallelipipedus. The sequence goes on from OY284480.1 coordinate 37,289,945, forward strand.
TTTTAGTAAATTAATTGATGAAACTAAGGAATTATCTATACACTACTCATGGTACTATATGCCAATTTCACTCCACAAACTATTAATTCATGGACCTTCAGTAATACAGTCATTTATAGTACCAATAGGACAACTTTCCGAAGAAGCATTAGAAGCGAGACACAAAGAATTTAGATATATTAGAGAAAAGCATACACGAAAAACTTCTCGCTATCACATAAATACTAATGAAAATGCTACTAATTAACACGGATCCAGGTCTTGCATCTTTACGTCATGTCACAACAAAAAAACCCTCCTCAGATACCGATATTATGGAGTTCATAGAAGCCGACGTTTCTGAAAATTCAACTAAGCTCACGCTAACTTCAAAAGTGGTCGACTCAGAAGAATCAGAAAGTTCGGAATAATTTATTTATTTTCTTATATTTTATTATCTTGTTATTTTTAATTGTTATAAAATGTTCAAATTAGTTTTATATAAAATTTTGCAGATCATAAAAATTATTTCAATTGTTAGGTTTCGTTTATTGACTTTTGAATTAGTTTACCATATACACATTACACTGTGGCGTCGTATCGAAGATTTCAACTGCCAAAATTTCTTGTTGGATATATTTACGCTCGTGTTGATTATATATCATTTCGTTCTTACATAACCATGCAAAGAAAAACGATATCAAAGCAAAAGGAGGCAGACAAATGTACGAACTCAGTCAACCAATTTAGGCAAGAAATTGAGAAAGGCTTGTTGATAAAAAGCGAAGGTAACATGTACAACAACAAATAAAAAAAAAGGCAGAGACTCCATGTGGGGGTTAAAAAACTGTGATGTGTGGGTGATATTAAAAAACGATGAACCCGCGTATCGTATATGAAATACTAATAACGAAGGTTGCAAAGGGATTGTTTTAAGTGTGGACATGCATTTCGCGTGTTCGGTAGAGGAAAGTGCGACCTGGGGCCGTTAGTCCGACCGTTTTTTATCAGTTCCGTCCAGTGCTGAATGTGTATTTTCCGTCTTCCCCGTTCGGCGGGGCCCATTGGGAGCGGCCGATATCTTTTTTGAATTATTATATTTGGGCAGCAGCGGCGTCGATAACAGTTTTTAATTTTTCGTTATTTGCTTTCGGGTCATTACTGGATTTGTTTTTAATATGTATTCATGATCGCGCGGCGGCGTTTCGTTCGTTTCATTTCGTGCCTTAAATTTATTGGGCTTCAGTTCCGCGCCCGCGATAAAAATAAGCGCGTCAGTGTTTTTCGATAGCGGATACGCGTTTTAATGCGCCCCCGTATTATTTATTCCGCGCTCGTAAAATATGAACGCGGCGAAATTAATTTCGTGAGCTAACGCGGCGCTGCCGTTGCTGCTGCCTTTACGGCGGGCTAATTTAAAAGTTTCTTCCCGATGTCCGGGGCTCTGGTGAGGAATGGTCGATATGTGAGATGCATCCCGGCGGTGTCGTTGAGGGGCCGATATGTGTTTAACCCTTTTAGAGAACAACCTTTTCGTTTCATCGTATTCCTTAGACAGGATGCCACGATCTGACCACTTTGTACACTCAACATCAAATATTTTTACTAGCTTCACAGTTTCCTTAGTATACACCTCATTCAATTAAGCCTTCAACGTGAATTTTTATTCAAAATCTCTTATTATTATCATCGGATTCTATTATCATTCTCTCAAACGAAATTCACACAAACGCACGGAGAAAGATGTTTCGTAATGGTTTGCCAAAACGACGTTTTATAAAATCCAAAAATGATGATGGAAGAGTGAGTGGGGAAAATCAACGTTTTTGCTTTTTAAGTTTTTGATGTTTGTCAAAATACTCGGCACGAAGTGTACGAAAAGTCAAGCCACTAAATAATCATTCTAATGCCCGTCTCCCGTTCGCATCTTTCCATTATCGCCGCGCCATCTCTAACTTTTTAATGTCCTTGTCCTGTGGTTTTTCTCATTTTCTAACGGCCGTTGTTTGCGCTAATGTAGCATACGCTTTCCTTCTGCTTCCAAATAAACAATACCCAGTGATACATTTTAAAAGTGAACTAATGCAGTAAATAAACTAAAATTTAAATAAAAAATATTGTATTCCTTAATAATTTAAATGATAAGTTGGGCGTCTCATTGAAAGATTTGGAATAAACTCAATGGACAACTTTCCACACACCAACTTTTCGTGGGATCTATTCTGTTCAATCAAATTTCATCATTCTCTTCATTTAAACCCTTTAAAAACAGAAATTATTCTATTTGGTCCAAGAAAACTAAGAACGACTGCCTTAGCGGCAAATGTGTTGAATATTTATGTTAATGGCCAAAAACTATCTTTTAAGGAATCGGTGATTAGTTTGGGGTTGAATATTGATAGCCAGTTGAAATTTGTAGAACACATCAATAAGTGTACTCAGAAAGCCTACGGGGCTTTGAAATTTGTCTACTCCAACAGAAAATTCTTTAGCAAAAAGACAAAAACCTTACTTTGTGAAATGTTAGTTTTATCAGTTTTCAATTATTGTGACACTGTCTTCAGTTCTTTCTTGGATAGCTCTAGCATTAGAAAGATACAGAAGCTTCAAAATTCGTGCCTCAGACTAATTTTTGGTATGCAACGTCGGACTTCCGTTAGAAATAAGCTTATTGAATCTAAATGGTTAAATATGCGAAGTCGCAGGCTTTTACACTGTGCATGTCTTTGTCATAAAATTATTTCCTACCAGAAGCCAGTGTATTTATATAACCGGATCACATTTAAAACTGATGTACATAATCTTAACATTAGATTTAAAGGTAGTTTAACACCTCCAATTCATAATACTGGGTTTTATGAAAAGGGATTTTTTTATCAGATTTCCAAAGTTATAAATGGTATTCCGAAGCATATCAGAGAGTTGAAATCTATAATTTCATTTAAACAACACTATAAAATGTTTTTGCTAAATTTACAAAATAGTTAACAAACTTTCCTTTATGTTTAATATGTATTATTATTATTATTATTATTTTTTCTTCTCTGTTCAGATTTGCATCTGTCAACATTGAGCGCGTTATTGCAGTTATTGTAGTTAGTGTAGTTGCCAATCTTCGAACATGTTTTAATTTCAGAACAATGTTTTTTTTTTCTTTATATAATGTGGACAATGCTTACAATTATTTTTTATTTCGTTGAGTGTTAGAGCAGGGAGCATCTTAACGGATGTAACTTGAACTCCGCCATTTTTTTCCTTTTTACACTGTAAATTTATATGTACTTTTCTGCTGTAAGGAAAAAAATAAAGAGCTATTATTATTATTATTATTATTAAATCAGGGACAAGGACCTTAAGTTCTTCCTAAGCTGATATACTAGGACGACAGGCACATTATTAATATTCGAAGACTTTTGAGACTCAAAATCCTTCTAGCTCAGCAGAATCTTTAAAGTCAGAGTCATGGAATAAATCCATTTGAATCAAGTCTCAGCCAAGCATCTTGAAGAGAGTTCTTAAGGTCTGATACACCAACACGATGGTACTTGAAGTCTTTTAAGATTCAGGGTCCCTCTAGGCCAGTCAAATATTCATGGGATCAATTCAGTTCACTGAAATCGTAGACAAGGATTTTTTTTTAAGATAATCCTTAAGGTCTTCCTAAGGTGATATACTAGCACGACAGGCCATTATTATTATTACTTGGAGATCTTTAAGACTTAAAATTCTTCTAACTCAGCAGAATCTTCAAAGTCATGGAATCAATTCAATTTAATCAAGTCATGGGCACGAATCTTGAAGGTTTTCCTAAATCCACACTACGAGAACTTTAACTATTGCACAAAAAGAAAAAAATAAATAAAGAAAAACAAAAGACGATCCCTTCAATGTTAATTTTTTCGAGGCGATTTGATTTAGAAAAAAGAATCGCGAAAAACTTGTCTAGATAAAAAGTTAGACGAAAGATCAAACAAAAATGCAAAAAAAAAGTTCCACACTAAGTACTGCTGCACAAAATGAAAAAAAAAGCAGCAAAAGACGATCGCTTGATTGTCACTTTTTTCGAGGCGATTTGATTTAGAAAAAGGAATCGCGAGAAACTTGTCTTGATAAAAAGTTAGACGAAAAATCAAACAAAAAAATTCCACGCTAAATACTGCTGCACAAAAGAAGAAAAAAAAAAACAATAGACGATCGCTTCATTGTAACTTTTTTCGAGATGTCTCAAATGTTCATGTATTTCTTAAAACATTTGAATTCGTATAGCCAAGTTATCAAAGATCTAACATTTCTAGAACATCAAAAGAACCGACCGCATAGAAAGTATACAGCAGATATCTACATACCGCAGCGACATCTAACGTCATTTTGCTATTTGCCAATTGTTTATTTTATAGTTAAAAAGAAATTAGAACAAATGAATCAATACAGGTCTGACGTTAACTTCTGAAATTGGCTTCACTGTAGTTGCCTCAGAAGAAGAACGTCAAAATCCCAAAAAATGCACAGGAAGATACTACACAGCGCCATCTGTCAATTGTATATTTATTTTTCGAAACATTTGAAATTTGTTTCGCCAAGGCTGGCCAAGGTTACTAAAGATCTAGTCACGTTAGGAACAACATCAAAAGAAGAACCTTGACATCACAGAAAATAGACAGACGAATGCTGCGGTGCCATCTAATGTCCTTTCACTCTTTGTCAGTTGTTTATTTTCTTATAAAACAATTGAATTTTCGCCTTAAATATTCGAGAAAAGTGCAGTGCAAGCCAACAGATGTCGGTACCCGCCACCCACCACAAATAAAACCAAAACACAAATTCCTTCCGATTTAATTAGGGGGGTACTTCTACTACCAATTATTTGTTTTCTTTTTTGAATTTATTTGAGTATTAAAATAATAGAATTGTCGTTTTGAATATTCGAGTGCAAGGCAATATGTAGATGGCGCTTCATAATGGCGGTAGCGCGTTCTTGACAAACCTGTAGCCGACTGGGTTCACCGGGTGATTATCCAGAAAAAAAAAGGCGAGCGCAAAAATGGAGGAGGCCGTGGAAAGCCTGGAGAAGAATGTGAAACCTCTCCCGCAGTGTCCCGAATTTGTGATTGTCCCCTTCCGTTCCAGATGCAGAAAACGGATGAGAAACTGGACGAGCTCGCACTGCAGGTGGGCAACATCGAGAACGAAATCTTCTCCGAGGAGGGCACCGAGGTCGAGGTGTTCAGCCTGCTGAAGTCCGTGAACGAGGTGAAGACCAACTACCAGAACCTGCACAGGGACCTCCAGGAGGTGCAGGGCCTCCAAAAAGAGCTAAGTACAACCTTGCAAAGTCAGCTGAGAATGATGCAAAGGAAATGCAACCTCTTGAAAGAGAAAATTTACGTTAAAGTGCCTGAAAGCTCAGCAACGGTGTCTAGATTGCTGATATCCCCCACGTCGACTGGGCGAAAATTTGATGAATAACTGTGCCGAAACGTCGGCGGGCTACCTGCTGCTTTAGAAACGGCAAGCAAAACTCTTTGAAGCGGGAACACCTTGCCGTTTTTAGTGCGCATGTGGCATCATATCATCATCACCACCACCATATTTTTTTCCCGAACATCCATCGAGCGCTCATCATTTTGTGTCGTGTCGTCGTAAAAGCTTGTTACGTAGAATTCCCTTCAGATTAAATTCCAATGTCCAACTTTTCATTTGTTTCATTCGTCAGTTACAACTTTCGATTCCGTTTAACCTTTTTTAAAGTAAAATCTGATATGTACTTGGCAGACAGCACAAGGACATTTAATTACCTCATCACCATCACATTTTACTTCCGGCCAAAACATCGAAGCAATTGAAGACCCTCGTCGAAAGTAGGTATGTCCAAAATTTTCATCCGCGAAAGTTTTGACCGAAGTCAGAGATTTTGGAATTTCTATCTCTTGAACTTCCCATTTTGATCAGTTTCTTTTTACAACCCCTTCCCTTGCGCCCTTACACACGAAAGATTTCTTAATTTACTTTTTCGGATTATAACCGACTTTATAGGAGGAATTTCTTCCGTAATCATCCCGATTACCTGCGATATCGCGAAAGGGAAAACGCGGCGGGTTAGGAGAGCGCGAACTGTATAAGAATTAGCGGCAGGGTGTGTGTGTGTTACGCCGGAATTATGCGGGTTAAATCCGGCATATATACGTGGTTTCTCTCACACTGCCAAAACGTAATCCAACAATAATTTTATAGGGTTTTTATGCTAATTCTGAAATCTTAAAGCCCAACTTTAGCGGGGCATATAATTCTGCATTAGAACCTATGTGTTCTTAATTACGAATATACTTAAATGAATATTCATTGTGCCCGCGGCTCCTGCTTCGCTTGCGTTTTCGTTTATAACTGAAGGACGTAAAAAAGGAATTAACAACGATGGCGGATTTTCATTTACGTACTTCTCTGATGTCACTTGACCTCCTCTAGTATTTCAGCAAACAAATTTGCTGGTAAGTTTGAATTTCGGTACGAGCTTGTTTTTGAGGTCTTAAGAAAAGCACACCCCAAAACCGAAGCAATAAAATACAGCATCAAAAGTGCCTGTTCCCAGTTGATACATAATAAAGGGAGTTGCTGAAATATGCCCCTATTCCGGCCTTACCGCATCCACCTATATCTTATAATCAAACCGTACCCGCAGCTTATTATTTATTCATTAATTAATCTATGCCTTCACACCCCCCCGGATCTGCCGTCCTCTGCCGGCGAGTTCCGAACACATCGATCATCCTTGTCAGCGCAGAATTTGATCAGCGGTAAATCGGAGTTTATGAGCGCGGGCGAAGAAAAAAATCACCACCGTCGACTTGTTGTGTGAGGCGTCGGTCGTGACGGGGTGAGTTATGCCAAAGCTGCAAATTGAGCTCGTTCGCGAACTCCCCTAATTAAAAATTAAAATCGCGAGGCGGAACACACCTCACCCCGTATGAGATTTCGAAGCCAAAGACCTCAGCATTGAACATCCCTGTATTTAATTTAAAAAAAAATATAATAAAGAGTTGCGCGATTGCTAATTCGTTTTCTTTGGGACGCGCAGAAATGCAGAAACACACACGCAGATGAACAGGGACGCGTTTACACCCCTTCGGTCGGCGAAAGAGAGACGTCCGACCGAAGCCTGTCCGAACGGCCACTTTGTATTCATGACGACGGCTAATGCCCCGCGATGGATACGAGGATAAAGTATTACAATGTAGAGGTTAATATTTCATACGAATGTGTTCAGAAAATAAAACGAATTACAACTTTAATAGCATGATGCGAAATTAATGGAGACGACGCTGCTTGTATTACATGTGTTCGGGTTTTGGCACGAAGTATGTTGCGTGTGTGTGTGTATACTTGAAAGAAAGAGTTGGAAGAACCTCGTTTTGTAGATTGGCAATAAATGAAAAGAATGAAAGTCGAAACTCTCTAAAATACTTGCCAAATTGATGACCACTGAAATCCTCCTGAAGAAATGAGGAGAAGAACCACATTTTATAGATTAGTGGTAAAACTGTCTTTAAGTGAAAGAAATTAAAATGAAATGTTTTCCAATTTGGTGAATTGAAACACCTACAAAATGTTTTCCAAGAATATGAATGACTAATACTGAACTTGAAAGAAAGGGATAGACGCATGACGCCTTGTAGATTTGCCTCTAAATGAAAGGAATGAAAATTGGAATACCACCAAAAAGTTAAAAAATACAGAAAATACCTTATTATTATCATAATAATTATTTTCAAAAAAATAATTTAAGCAGAAGTTAATGAAGACATCAAAGGTATTTATCCTTTGAAATAGGAATGATCTGGAGAAAATTTCTTTTGTGTTGGAGTAGTCATTTCGAATATTAGATATTTGTAGAAAAAAATTTAAAAAATTATTGTTTGTAGATGTGGATCCTTGCAGAAAACATAACGAAATCGGAAAGCCCTTCAAATCCTACAAATTCCAATATCCCATGTGTCATGACATTGTTCTTGCTTTACTTAGGCCCAGTTTTACAATCGTGGAATAAGCTCTATTCACCAAATATCCTTTAACATTCTTCTATATCTATGTTATGTTATTCCAAGGTTAGTGTTATACTCAGTTTATCCGACGATTGTAAAATCGTTTTCCAAGCCCATGAAACTCTCCCTCTAGGGTTCAATACCTTGTTCGCAATTTCTTAATTGAAGGTTTCTTCTTTCTCTCCCGTTCTGTGTTGATTCGATAAAGGTTCTTTCTAACATGTATTTTCTTATATTATATTTTCATGGGCTAATAGTCCCACCTTGTAACATGAGATTAAAGCTGATGGTTATCAATAGATTGGAGAATGGGGCGTCTATGTGGTGAGACTGTCAAGAAGGGCTGATAATCTCACACAGATGGTCATACGTTTTAGGAAGTGGATATCCACAATTTGTTACGTTTTGAAAAGCCGCAACAGAGCATCGTCTGGCTGCGTCCCGAGTTATTTGGCAACCCTGTTCTCCCTCGCTTACCAAGCAAAAGGGGAAAAACTCGGGTGAGTCGTTTATGCGATATTCATTGGTTATGGGGTACCACGTATTAGTATCTTCGACGATCATTGGTTACCGCTCCCAAAATGCCGCGACTATTTACGTACGTTAAACGTTAAGACTCTGTTTGTGATTGGCTAGATCCATAAGGTTGCCAAGCAACACAGCCTTTAACGTAACGATATTTTTATCGTAATGTGTTGCAAAAACTTCCTATTAGCGCCTTTGTTCAGTCCTCGTTACGCTTTCTTGGTGTGCAGTTACGTGGTTGTGCACTAACGAAATTCTTGCTCTTAAGGTGAGGAGAATTTATTAACGGCCGTGCCGAAATAGAATTCACACCAATGAACGAGCTTCGGCGTATTTTCAGTTCCATTCCAAGCTTGGGATTCCTACAAATCGCAGATAAAATATTGAGCAAATTGTCTAACGCCATTTTGGACGCTAACGGTTTTTCTTTCTCTTCACACAGGCTTCTATTCTACTTCTAACTTATGCTTTTACTTCGAGATTTTACGTCTCGATTGCCGTTTTGCGTTGTCGTTTTGGGGTGACGCAAGGCTGAGTCGACCCTACCTTTTTTCATTTTCGGGCGTTTGCTAGTACGTCACTTCGAGCTTCCGAGTGGACCTGATTCCGCCATCTTTGCGAGCTTTTCGTGTCCGGTTAAATCCAGAACACCGCCGTTGGTAAAAACATCCGGCAGGTGGCGTGGTGACCGCCAACTACCCGTCGTTAGGCAAGTGACGGACATTACCGACTGTTTATTTTTGACAGGAAGGTTGTAAGTTATTTATTTATTTGCCTCATTTTAAATCACGTTTCGTCGTTTGGCTTTATCGAAGAGCGAATTTCGGCTAAATGCAGTGTTGCATGTACAGGATTAAATTATGGAGAGTGAATAAAATTGTTAACTGTAGATTTATTGGGAACCCGCGTTATAACTAAATTTTGTGTTGAACAAGCTTAGGTTTAACCTCGTGCAGTTTGTATCCTGCATTTGTCCGACGTTTTAGTATTTAATAAAGTTCAAATTTGTTAACCTTAAGTGCGTGTTTACGTTAAGCTTCACGTACCAGTGAGTCAAGTGTAGCCTCTATTTTGTTTTGGCCTTCTGCCCAATCAAGTCGAGGTTGTTTGTCTATCATTTGGGCCAAATCCGTCGTGGCGTCCTAAATAATTTAACATCATACTAGACCCACCCCCGTCTCACTGTTGTTAACCGAGGGGAAAGCTGGTGGAAGGTACAGCAGAATTTGTCACCCGGTCAAGGCTGTCAAGTTTAAAGTAAATTTGGTGACAAATTGATATCCATTTTTCTATCCGAACTTCCTCTTCTATCCGAACTTCCTCTCCCAAACTGTTTTCCATCACTTCCATGGTTATATGATGTTACTTTGGTACTTTGATCACCAGCAAAGCTACAGGGATTGCAGGGATTACAAAGCAAATAATATTATTTCTAATCCATTTTCTATCTAATTCACATGATTATGGTCTGGCTGGCCTGGGCAAAGGTGCAGTTCAAGTAAGCTCCGTCTAGCGCTAGTTGTCGGGCGCTTTTTTAGCCTAATATTCTGAGAACTCCTGTCACAAGTGAATGGAGCAAGGAAAGTTAGTCAACATTTTGCGATCCGACAACTTAACTTTACACTTCTATAACACTCTTAGCCCAGTTCTATAATCGTGGAATAAGTACGGAATAACTGTTCGCCGAATATCCTTTAATGTTTCTCCATATCTACGTCACACCTACGTCACGTTATTCTAAGAATAATGCTCATCCGATGATTGTAAAATCGGGCCTTAGTGGTTTACCTCTCTTTAATTGACGTATCGCTTCTTTTCTCGTTATAGCTTCATCCCCCTTCGTTCTTCTTTTATACTACTTTCTTCTTGTATGTTATTCTGTTGGGAATTTGCTGCATTTGGTAGCTTTTGAAAATGTTACTTCTATCCTTGCGCGTTTTTTATTTCATTATTGATGCTGTAGATTCACATAGCAATGCTTTTTTGTCTCCATATTCCATACTTCACATCTGGTAGGAATTCCTTTTTTAAGTTCATAATCTCATAGTTCTCTGTTGGAAATTTTCGCCTCTCTTTGGTCACTAATACAATCTATTAACTGATTTCTGTAATGAACCCGACAAAGAAGGAATGCATTAAGTGTGTTAAAACTTTCTAAAACTTCGAGTTGATACAGATAGTGATATATAGATAACAGGCAGCCATTTTCATATAATACAATTGAGAAAAAATGCGATTCCTGCGCCTCGCACTTAGGCAACTTATTTATCCTACAGCGCGCGCCGGCACGGACTTTGTTCTCTCCTATGACATGCTACGATAGGCAACCATACATGCCGGTTTGATACATCTCCATAAGGAAGTAGCTCAGAACGCCCCTAGTGATGTTTTTTGAATAGTTTTCATTTGAATTACCCTCGTTATGTGTGTGTTACAGCTGGATTGGACTCAATACAATATTCTCAGTGAAATAAGACTGCCATTGACGTTCTGTTAGTCCTGTTTGTTTTAAACAGTCTATTCTAATCTCAATCCTGCAGGCAAGCATACATAAGTAAAGCGACACAGTGATATCTGTCTCTTTTTATGCTGGACGTATTCCCGGGGGTTTTCGAGCGGACGAGTATATCAAGTCCGGGCAGTGTATCAACGGAAAATGGTGTTGCATGTCTTCAGACGATTCCTCCGCCCGATGCAGTTCAGTTTTACGACGTTCCATTGCGCACGTGACAAATTACCGGCTGAATTTTTAAGAAACTCCCGGGCACGCAGCTCCGCATCACTTATGCATTTATTGCTGGAATATTTACGTCAGCTTTCAATAAAGTCGGGACAAGTACATTTGTAAGATGTGTGCGGTAACTTGTTTTCCTGACGTCGTGAAAAGTAAATAGGTTTTTCCGGGGAATGTAATACAGAGTGACCAAAATTATTTACAAACTGCTTTATATATTTTATACTTAACTATAATGGAAATACATAGATATTATTAGGCTGGAAAATTTCCTATCTCATAGACGGTGGTCAATGAACGATTTGCACGTGTAGACTATATTCGGGAAAGATATCATCCCCTTCCGAAGTCGACTCACCCTTTGTGAAAAATCACGTCCGCATGTGGCCCGAAATGCAAATTTAATACGCCATAATTCCACTCCCTATACAAGTATACGCAGCTGACCAAATTAAAGCCATCCAGCGTCCAATGCCGCCGTACGAAAAAAGCTCACCTTTTGCGGGGGTATTTATTTAAGAAGTCCGCGCGCTGTCTCTGTTTGAAACGCGCCCCCAACGCAGGGCGTCTTTTTCGCGGCGGCGCGGGGCGCACGATTTTTGATGGGATTTTTGGCCGGCGAGTATTGCCAAGATTTATTAACTTTGACATCGGTAAAACAAAAGGGAGGGTCCGCCAAGATAAAATCGATATTAAAAAGGCACAAAAGGGTTGAAATTTTATGCGCGGCAAGACTCCGCGGCCGCTCGTAAATTGTTCAACGCCTCGGTGATCTTTGTTGGCCGCAAAATTGGATTTGGAGGGAGAAGTAGAACCAAAAACCCCCTCATCGAAAGGACCGATTTCGATTTTTGCTCCTAGCAACTTTATAAAGTACTTAATAAAAATAATTTTGATCATAATCTCATCCGAAACCACTTAAAGTAATGGTCGAGGAGGTCGTCCTGAATATGTAAAAGAGAAAAATTTGTTAGAAGAATTCCTACTTTCAATACCAACAGCATGTTAGCTATAAAGTTTGATGAACAGAGTTTTCCTTTAGCTTCCTTAAAAGGTGGGGCTGCAGCATGTGACTTCTGCACATTTAATCATAATCCTGTTTACTTACCGACCACAACTAAAAATATCGTTCTAGTTCCATCCAAGACAGAAGGAGATGAATTTATTTCAGCCGGCAAAAAATACATAAAAGGAGTTGATGGCAGAAACCGAAACACGTTGAAGTTAATCAAGGGCTCCCGGCAACTTTTATTTATCGGTATAATATCTGACTAGAAGTTTGCGACACTCTACCTAACTTATCCATTACGGCTGATGTAAAAACATGTCGCATTACCATTTGCCTGGGCGAACGGCGCGAATAAAAATCATAAATCCGAGACGTTACGCGACGCCTTCTCATTCTTATTTCGCCTAATTAGAATTTCTTTTCATTATGCTCGGGACATTTATTAGAGGTTTAGGTCGGCGTAATTAATATGCAACTTGTATCGTCCGGCGGCCGCGTCTCCGTCCTTCTCCAATCCGAGAGGTATTTTTAAGTTTTCTAAGTTTTGAGTTGTCCTCAAATTTATTCGTATCACTCGGCTCCTGCCCGCCGCCGTTTCTGCAATTAAGCCGGGAATAATAAAGATTTAAGAGTTCTGAATTGCTAAATTAAGAGTAACGAGTATATATGTCACACGCCGGCGTTTCCCAAATACAAATTCTCTTTTTCCTGTTTAAAATTGCATGTGCGTGTGAGTTTTTATCGAATAGATTTATATTTGTAAGAAACCAGTATATTATAAACAAAACATGTCGCAAGCGAGCTAACCCGCTCGACTTTGCAATGACTGCAGAACACCAGTGTCCGATTTGGAACACGTGTGCGATGAGTAAACTTTTTGATTCAACCTGCAGATTTTGATTGTAATTAATCGAAACTTAATTATTATTATCATTCCAACCATAGATCTCAGGAGAGATATTGGTATCGTCATTGAAAGAGGATCATAAGAACTCTTTAAATTCATAAAAACAGCGTTCCAGCAGGAATTGTCTTAGTTCTAATTTAAATTTAGACATAGATTTGTGAGTTTTTAAATTTACAGGCAGATTATTGTAGACTTTTAGGGCCCTATAATAAACACTATGCTCAAATAAGGTAGTGTTATGTTTAGGAACGGATAAATTTTCACAATGCCTTGTTTTTATAGATAAACATGTCCCATATTTTTCTTTATTCTTAGGAAAAAGGCTTATATTGGATCTGGCAAAGATGGCTAAGTTGTATATATACAGACATGGCAAAGGTAAAATTTTTAAAAGTTTAAATAATGGTCTACAACTTTCAGTAAGCTTTTTATGCAAAATAGTCCTTATAAGATGTTTCTGTAAAACAAATATATGCTGAGTGTTAGTAGAACCGCCCCAAAATATTAAACCATATGATAATATAGATTGCACTGAGGTCATATAATATGTTTTCAACACATCAACAGTAACACAATTCCTAAGGTTTCTTATAATGTAACAAAATTTGGTAAGTTTTGAGCTCACATACTGTATATGCGTATTAAACTTTAAGGAGGCATCAATATATAAACCTAGACATTTAACGTTGTCAACAATAGGAACCGATTTTCCATTAAATTTAATATATACGTTTGACAGAATTGGTCCTTTTTTAAATTCCATCGCTACAGTTTTGTTAGAGTTTAGTTTAAGACGCTCAAGCTCACACCAATTGGACATTGTTAATATTGTGGATGAAATAGGATTCGAGCGGGAACTTTGATTGTTGGCAGTTACAACACACGAGGTGTCATCGGCGTATTGACATAGGGAGACAGATGGAAGCTGATTTTGTAAATCATTAACGAAAATTATAAACAACTGAGGACCCAAGATAGAACCCTGGGGGACACCCATGTTGATTTCTTTAGGTTCAGATAACACCTCCTTAATAACGCCTTCCTTCATATTTATAATGCAGACTTGTTGATACCTTTTTGAAAGGTAAGAACGAAACAGATCTAAAGCCACCCCTCGAATTCCAATATTATATAACTTAGAAAGCAAAACAGAACGATGCAAAGAATCGAATGCCTTTGAGAGATCAAAATAAATTCCAACAGGAAATTCGCCATTATCTAAGCAAGTGGTAATATAATGCAGAGATTCAAAAATAGCAGACTCGGTTGATCGACCTTTAGTGAATCCATGTTGACATTTGGATAAAATTTTATACTTCGCAAGATACGAGTATAATCTGTTATAAATAATTCTTTCAAGAACCTTAGAGAAAGCTGGCAGTAGTGAGATTGGGCGGTAGTTGTTCTCAAGCCTTTGTTCTTATAGATGGGAATGACTTTGCCCGAAGTTTTCTTGGAAGACATGTGATTCAATATATTTAAGACTTCGTCATGATCCGTAGGAAACAGGAAAAAATTAGATACCGCATTATCCTGTAATACTGATCCCAAGTTATTTGAATGTATTATTGGTAATTGTAATTATTGGTAATCGGTTGTTGTCGAGAATTGGGCTTATTGCCATTGTTAATACCTCGACAGAATTGACATTCGAATAATGTCGGAGGTGTGATCGTTCTGTTTTATATACTTTCAGATTGGGAATTACGAGGAATTGTCAGTTTTCGGAGACGAGAATTTTTGAAAAAATGGGCACTTTTTGAAAATTTTTGGAATTGAGGCGAATTGGATTGGAGATTCCGGTAATTATTTATTTTTATATTCTACTCCCATTAACTACTTGTGCATTTTATTTCTTGCTTTGCAAACGCGTGATTTTACAGGAACGATTATTATCAGATTATAACAAATAAGGGCGGGAGCGAGATATCTCGATAACACGACAATATTTCTATGACAAATGAAAGGATAGGATTCAACGTTATTTTGTGTTTTCGCATTCGTACATCCATGTGAGTAGGCCACTCGCAAGCCAGAGACGAAAGGAATCATCTGATAATAATTGCCGCCATTCTAGTAAGCTACGCGATGTTTTCGTCGACTTTCGAGTGATTCGAAACGTAAGGCACAGATTGTAAAAGCAGAAGTGAGCGCGAATAGAAAACTACATGTGCAGGTGTAGAATCGGAATCGATTCCATTTCCCTTCCATTTTATACTGAAATGTTTGTTCAAATTCCACATTAGGTACTTTCTGTAATGTTATTTAATTGCCGTCGCGGACAACGTCAACATTCATCGTGATTTTACGTACACATCCCCTCAGACGTACATTACCGATGTCGGATGAATAAATACGGCCGCGCAGCGTCGCCGGCACCGCGTCGAGTTTATTTACAAATGACTTTAATTGAAATGAAGTTCGCGACACACATAAATAAGGGTAAATTGCGAAGAAGTTTAATTTAATGCGGGGTGTATATATTAGAGACATTATAATAGCTTTTGCATTGCTATGACAGGGATAATGGAAGTTTGAAAATTTCGGGACAGGTGTTGCCGCACTTTTAAAGAAATTAGGACGCCTCTCTGCGCCACCACCCCTTTCGGCTTCGCCTTGACGAACAGGCGACGCTTCTTCGGGTGCACGCAAAAACGACACGGTTCAAAACTTAATGATTTTATTTAAGAAGAGAAAATTAACTTCATTCTTCTATAAGGGACGAGGATTAAAAAATACACCTGTGACATAACCCATGTTTTAACAACTACGTTTAATTACAATGAAATCTGCCGGTAGTTTACTCATTGCATACGTATTCCAAAATGGGCGCAGGTGTCTTGCGGTCATTACATAGTTAAATGAACAAATCTCTGGACGGAATATCGGTTTCTTTAATTCAAATAAATTTAGATGTTTTTTTAATTACTCGTAGGTACATATTGGATTGTAAAACTTATATTTGTTGTCCGAACAACAAACTTCGAATTCATATATTTTCTTTACAAGGCACTTGGGACAGGTACATAAAATATATTAGTTGCGGTGGTGAAGGAAACGGGACAGTAAAGTAAGTCCGTAAAGCACCTGAGAAATTCATTTGGCTCGGTGCGCTGTAAAAAGTCGGCCCTAATGAAAAATTCGGCGGGAAAATCTCAAGTCGCGTCGAAGCGTTAAAATCTCCCAACTTTTATTGAGCAATTTTTATGGCTGAAACTTCAGATTGGCCCCGTTAACTGTTCGCTTAACGCCTTTTGTTGGATTGAGTTGAATTTTTGATGCTTTTTTACGATCGGAACGATCGGGAACGCAGCGCTCCGTTTTTTTTCGTCCTTATTTTCTGATGGGGGGGTGGTGTCATCGCACGTATTACGGCGGGATTTAGGGGGACGATATTAATTCAAGATACAAATAACGACGTGTGCAAGGAAGAACTCGGCGCTCGGCAACTTCGGAAACTGCAATTAGGAGCAACGGTTTGCTCACAATAAATTATAAAATATTTCTATACGGGCCAACTTTAAATAATGCCACTTTAGAAGCGGGGATACACCGTCCTAATGTATTCTCGACACAAACTTTACTAATATAACACGAGATTAACAGAGGTGGTAGCTGCCGACCTTAACTTGTGATCTGCAATTCTAAGTACGTCGCTGAACGTTTTAATGTTTATTAAAAATATTTATTTATTCTACACCTGCAAGAAAAAAACCAAGGCGCAAGTCTAAAATTAACTTGATTAACCTTTTTCTTAAAGATTAATTAAGATGAGCAAGAAGTGACTTCTTTATACAGGAAATGAATCTTTGTTCTTTGGTTAAAACGATAGGAACAAAATTAAAAGGAATTTAAAATATACAACAAAAATAAATTTAACATTGGAGACTATTCTAGACTAGTCTATTTCAGATTTAGTTCAATTACTACAATAATATTTGAAACAAGAAATTTTGTATTGCAGATTCTGTTTGGAATTAGAAAACACTCTATTTTTTTAGACAATTCTTGATTCAATTTAATTTTTAATACACGTTATTGTGTGATAATGCACAATTTAAATTGAACATGAAATGGGACCAATTCTTGCACAAGAAAAGATCGGAGAGGAAGAATAACAGAAAATTGAAAAGTGTACTTGCCTACAATAAATCAGTTCCTTGTTGTTATCGAAAGCACCATACGGTGGACACTTGGAAGGCAATTCTATGACGAGAACTCCATTCAAACCGACAATAGCCGCCAACGTGCTGCTTTCGTTGACCAGGAGCGTACTGGGTGTAAATAGCGGAGGGCATTGAGGTAACAGAGTCTGAAACAAAACAGCAAAGTTTGTGAATCCACAAGCATACAGTAAACAAGAAGAATCATGGACATTGCACATTTTGTCTAGAACCATCACTCACAATCAGTGGTTCTGAAGTGTTTCAAATCCATCCTATTTCCTTTTGTCAACTTCTCAAATTCCTATCTTGTCTATCTTTTTTTGGGTTTCTTGTTCGTTGCCTCATCTATTAACCCTCACGTAATGTCTACATAAATTTATTTGCTTCTTTTAATTTTTTACTACTGATTATTGTAAATAGTAGAGCTACTCTAAAATCCTCAATGTGGTTATGTCTTGCCCTCGAATGCATCGGTGGTAATTAAAGATAAATATCTCCGAAGAATAATTAAAATAGAATTGCGATTCTAGACGATAATAATTCCGAAATTTACGGCCGCGCTCCCCGGCCGGTAGCTTACCACCGCCGCGCGGAAAAACGCACAAGAAAATATATCCCTTTATAAAGAGAGATTGTGTCTTAATCCAGGTTATTGCCTAATTTAAATCGAGCCCGCAACGGCCGCGTATAAATTATTGAAATTATTATATTAAAAAATCCATCTAAGAAGTCAAAGAAGCCATTATCCGGGCCCGTTTCGCCGTTAACTAATAGCTATTTTTCTCGCAGCCCGAGGCTCTTTCCGGTTCCGGAAAAATAGAGACTCGCAATTAGGGGCCCCCGCCGCCTCCGCCCTGCGATCAATTTGCGTGATAGATTGTGAAAAATTTAAATTATCCAACGAGATGAATTATTAATTGCAATCTCTTTTTTTACCTTCAAGACTTCACGAAAGAAAACACCTTCTTAAAACTAAACCAAAAATATTTTATTACATTAAACAAGCTCGTATTTATATACTTACCCTATTTATATTGAACTATTTTAAATGAAACAAGTACAACTACTAATTAAGGGTGTTCTAAAAGCATCCTAAAACTATTTTGATTGCTCTTGAAAATGATATTAAAGCACATCGGCTGATGTGGGGAGGGGAAGGGGTATTCTAAGACCATTCCGAATCAATTTTGATTGATTTTGTTGATATTAAAGACAACAACTGATACGGGGCGTTCTAAAAGCGTTTTGAAATTATTTTCATAATGATGTGTATTCTAAAAGCATTCTGAAACTATTTTGACTGATCTTGATAATAATATTAAAGCACATTGGCTGATATGGGGAGGGGGAGGGGTATTCCATGAACATTCCGAAACTATTTTGATTGATTTTGATGATATTAAAGGCATCAACTGATAGGGGGTGTTGTAACAGCATTTTGAAATGATTTTGATAATGATGTGTATTCTAAAAGCATTCTGAAACTATTTTGACTGATCTTGATAATGATATTAAAGCACATTGGCTGTTATGGTGAGGGGGAGGGGTATTCTATGAACATTCCGAAACTATTTTCATTGATTTTGATGATATTAAAGGCATCAACTGATAGGGGGTGTTGTAACAGCACTTTGAAATTATTTTGATAATGATGTGTATTCTAAAAGCATTCTGAAACTATTTTCATTGATATCGATAATGATATTAAAGCAACTGTGACTGTTCAATTACTTCACGATCATCATTTACATCCCCTGCCGTGCCTCTTTAAAATTCCGAGATTATTCGGCAGCGTTGAAACGCGGCAGCAAAAAAAAAACAAAGCGTAAAATTCCGCCCCTTTGTTAGCGTAAAAAGTACATAAATAAAATAATATCAAAAGAAAAGACAAGAGGGCGAAGAAAAATTAGTAAATACAAATACAAAGTACTCGCTAAAATATAATTCCACCTCGATACATCTACGGGGAGACATTACCATTAGCTATGTAAAACGGTGGACGGTCGCGAGTGCTACGACGCCTTGGTGGTCTCTTTCCGTTGGGGGCGGTAAAAAGGACGGCGAGCGTCCGCGTGCGCCCCAAAAACGACGTGCCCGGAGCTGCCGAACGGCGCGGCCCCGCGGGACTTTGAAATAATTACCGAGCTCAACTTAAAACTCGAGAAAAATTGTACTCCATTTTTTTAATCATTCACCTTTCGAGAATAGAATTTACTCTCTGGAACGTGGCCCGACTCGCTCACGTGCAGCAAAAAATTTAGGGGCGGCGATTAACGAAGTCGCATTACGCATTTCTACCTTCGATAAGAAAAAGAAGAATTAAAATACTTTTTTTTTTAATTTTGTACTAATTTTATGCTTATTATTATTTTAGTGAGTTTTTTCCTCTGAAATTCAAATGTAAATAATTCCGTTAACGTCGTTATCCTCATTATTCTCGGTAATAAGTAAAGTTATGCCGCTGATATTGGCTTGATAGGATAAAAAAAAAACTTTTTCCGTACAAAACTAAATTGCCGCCCCGGGCGAGTCTAAATTCGTTATTATGGAAGTTTGATGCCCTTTGCAAGGAGAAAAAATGCGGAGCTGCTTGCTTCATCAAAGATCGCAGCGTTCTCCTAGTTTGTTTCAGGAATTCCCTCCCCTCCGAGCCGATTTTTCTCCGGAGTTATTCGCCGACACCTGCACGCCATTGCATAGAGAAAATTTGCAAACAAATTGCACTAATCATACAAGAATTCACGCTAAATTTCGCCGATTTATGAATAATTTAAGTCGACACCGGTAGCTGTTGCAGTTGACTTGTCACGTGCCGCTGTGTTTTTTATTTTTATTATTTTCGCAGCGCATATATATTTTTTTTCAGGAACTGCGAGAGGAAACTGGAACACAATTTATAATACTTGCGAAACTAAATTTCACCCTTTCGTACGTAATACAAAATTAACAACAAAAAATTGTGGGGGGTGGAAGATGGAATGAGAATCTTCGAAGACGACGACGATAATAAAACCCCCAGTCCTAACCTCAAAATTCATCCCCCAGCGAACCGTATGATTTCCAATCTGTTTTAAAACTTTATAATTGAATAATTTTTCAATAAAAACAAGCGAAGCACGCCGACTCGCACGGCCGTCTCTCGGCTCTCTTGATTGAAAAAGAAATCCGATACGGCCGGAGCCAGCCGCCCGGAAAATTGTCAGTACGGAAATCTTATTATCGATGCATACTTTTGTTTTATGGCTCTCTTAATAACTCGGATTTCCTCCGGTCGACGCGGCCGGGAAATTTCCTACGCTTTCTTTGTTCCGCGAATGTTGCGTTCTTTTTCGATTCGGTTTTACTGCAGTTTTAAACTTTAAGCAAAGAAAAAAAATACCCCGAGAGTGTATTAACGTTATTTGGGAAATCAAGAAAGCTTACCAATAGAAATATTACATCCCTAGTAACCGGACCAATAACTTTTCGCTTAATAAAGCTTTCACACACGCTGAGATACTTGATACAGACGACATGAAACGAGATGTCTTATTTCTTTTTGAACTATGACATAAACTGAGTTGTTCAGAAAACAATCGTTTATAATGAACACTTACGTAAAAGTAATCGTTTTTAGTTGAGGTAGATACATAAACAATGATATAGCTTGTTACACATCATGATCAATCAAGTGAGCTATGTTCCCCATACTAGAAATGTAGTTGAACTCAAAAGATGGCACAATCGTACACTACCGCTTAAAAGCTTAAGCTCAACGTGATGGCTGTATAAATTAATTCACGGAAAATTGATTTCAAGGCGGAAAAGTATCCTATATGGCTTTCTATACGATATATAAAGCCAAAAAAATGTAATTTAATCTCTACAAACTACAAGTGCTAATATTTTAGAGCAAAATCATACAGGAAGTGATATCAGACTCGAAGTACCCTTTGTAAGTGCATAAACTTCCACAAAGTTTGTCTAGCCTCTGCACAACGATTGTTAAACAAAAAGGGTAGAAAACGTACATGCACAGGTCCTAGAATTAGATTCAATGAACGGTCATGTTTAGCATTCTTTTAATTCCAATGCTAAATATGACTAAGATGAGAACTCAAGAAACTTTGCAGTGGTTAAACAAAAGGGGTGGAAACCGTGTATATGAAACACAAACCTTTACAAACGCGAATTTTTAACTATTACATCCAGTGAAAGGTAAGCTCTGGAAATAGAAGAATGCTAAATATGACCACGGCGAGAGGTTAAGAAGCTTTGCATAAAATTCCATAATGAAGACTTTGCAAAATGGTTGTTAAACAAAAGGGTAGAAAACGTAAATATGGAATACAAAGACTTTTGAACTTTTGAACCAGTGTATGTTAAGCTGTGGAAATAGATTAATGTGAAATATGAGTGGTCAAGAAACATTGTATAAACATTCACAAACACTCTGTAACATGGTTGTTGAACAAAAAGGATAGAAAACGTATATACGGAACACAGATCCTTACAAATACGAATTTTGAATCACTAGAAGCCCTGGAAATATGTACATAGAATGGATTGACAAATAACGAGTAAGAGACGCTCACTGATGCAAAATTATAACAAGGGGAGAAAGATGTCGTGTCTCATGAGGAAATATTTGAAATCAAAAAAAGCATGCGAGCAAAAATGAAAGAGGAAAATACGAAGTGGAATGGTAAACTAAACACTTGCAGAAAATCATCAAAAATGGAAAGCCGCAAGTGAGACTCAAATAAAGATACAAATACATCTCACAAAGTAAAGAATAGATGAGCCTAGAATGGTCTCATTTTGTGGAGAATTGACCTTGCGTCACGTGATGTATTGACATTGACATTGTCGAGGAAATAGATTGTGCAAGTTTCAAGGTTAATTAATTAATTATAAAATAATTTCTTTATCACTAAAGTTTCTTGCCAAAACTTTCATTACAATTCTATTTTGAATAAAGCCTAAATCGATCGGTAATTGACGTTTCACTGCGCGATGACAGCTTTCTCAAAATCGTCGAGACTTCGATTACGGAACGATTTAATAGGTGTCCGAATCAACAGGTTAACAACTTCCTCAAGGTTAATCTTGTGAAAGCTCAAAATTAAAATCATAGGAGTCCCAAGGTTACTCTTAAGAGATTAATCTGGAGAAAGTTCTTGAGAGAGCTCTCATGTAAGGCTAAAGTCGATTACAAACTGATTTCAAAGGCGTTGATAACTTTCTCAAGAGTAATCTTGTGGTGAAAGCTCAAGGTTAAACTTTTAAGAGCCCAAGCCTTTAATTCAGATTAAGAGAGAGGTCAAGAGTCCTCTTGAGACTACTCGAGATTCAGTTCTTGAGAAAGCTTTCAAGTACAGCGAAAGTCGTTTACAAAGAGATCTAAAAGGCGCTGACAACATTCTCAAGATGACCTTAACTTTAGAACGGCAGTGTATAAAAGAAAATGAGGTTGATTATAAAATAATTGATGCATTGAAGATTTATTTCAATAATAAACGATGAAAAGTTAGCGTCTGCTGATCAATCTTCAATAAATTTTTAGTTTTGAAAAAGAATGAATATCGAATTCAGTAAAATCTTTACGTTTATTTATATACAACTAAATGCGTTTTATTTATAATGTAACCGGATGGGAAGTGTAGAAAGAGGAGTAGAGGAATCAGAGGACACGCAGCGGTTTAAAATATAATGACCAAAAACTTGCAGAGTTGACTGTAACGTGTGCGTTAATTTCACCTCAACCCTTACGTAAGTATTAAATTTAAAACGTGGACGTCGACACGGGGAACGTGGAAAATAAAATTGACGGCGAGAAATAAAAGCGTTTTTCAGCAGTTATTAGCCCGTACATTGTTTTCAATTGTAAAACAGAGGGTCATTAATAGGCTGTTTGATTAAGCGAAAAAAAGCAGACGTTCCGCGGACGTCCTCGTCTGGCCAAGGGGTGAGCGAGAGAGTGCGAGCAGAGACGGTCACTCTCCTCCCGCCCCCGAAGAAGATTGCGAACAATATTATGCAAATAATTCGGGCATGGCAAATAAAAAGTGGCAGTTTACATTTGCAGACTTTAAAAGTTGTTGACTAATTCATACCAACTTATTTTGCTGACGTTTAAAACTCCCCGGGCACGTGAACAGAGCCGCTCTCGTTCCCTTGCGCGCCCGACAAGGAGAGGGACTGCGAGGGGTTAATAATTTTTCAAGATTAACAATAAAAACTGTTGTCGCTTAAAAGAAAAATGCAAAGTTGTTCAATTAATATATTCAGGGTCTCTCGCACCCCCGTCCGGCAGCGCCCTCCATCTCGCCAACCCCCCGCCCCCACCCACGCCGTGCACAGAACATTATGCTTTCGGTTTTAATTTTTTATTCTTGAAAATATTCCGTAGAGATTAATAAGGCTTGAAATGCTGTGTCTGCGTACGCGGCTTTCGGCGGGAATTAAAAATAAAAAGGCACTCCTATTAGGGGGCGAGGTATTTAGAGATATTTGCAGATATTACCGACGCGCTGACGAACGAACAAGGTGGAAATTTTCGTTCGCACCCCTCGGAACGTGTCTTTGTTTTAAATAAACGACCGACCCTAGGCATTTACTTTCCTCGCCGATGATCTTACGTCATCCTTCAAACCAATATACAAGATACGGTTTAACCCCTAAAATTACTTTAATAATTTAGACTCTTCATCCAGAATACATTAACCCCTTTCGTAATATGTGGTATGTATTAAAAAAATGAAGTCCTGAAGCTGGAATGAGTTATGAAAACTCCTTCGCAAGTCCAGCAAATTAAAAAGAAACATTAAGATTCGAAGGACCACGCTGCCCTTCGAGGGACTTTGAGACATAAACAGAAATTGGGATCGTCACGTATTTTAAAATTTCCATTTCGTCGGATCGTTAAAAAGGTGATTTCCATTTTCCTGAAGTTTGCATTATGTTACAAGAATCCTTTCGCAACGTCAGCAGAAAAGAAGAAGAAAACCAAGGTATGAAGAATCCCTATTATATATTAGCCAACCCTACACGGAGACCTTGAACTCAAAGGACGAGTTTGGTGGAAAGGTGTTCACTTGTGGTTCCATTTCCAAGGATCCAATAGGAAGAGATCCTTGAAAAATAGAATCTTGCATTTTCGAAACCCTAAAACTTGCATTTTTATGAGAAACTCTTTGGAACTTTGACAAAGCAGAAGAAGAAGATGAAGAGAGAATCCAAGGATCGAAGTATACCTTGTGTATGGTGGGAAGGTGTACGGTTCCACTTTCAGGGAACTTAAAACTGGTGTTTTAAGATTTTAAGTTTGAATTTATTTTGAGAAACTCCCCACCGGAATATCTGCAAAGAAAAATAAAAAGAGAACACCGAGGTTCAAAGGAATTTGTCTCTTCTGCAAGGATTTCGAGACTGAAAAGACGTAAAGTTGGTCGTGACTCAGACCTCCAGATATTTTTCTGCGTGCTTCAATTTTCAAGGATTCAACAAAATGAATCTTTGGGATCGCAGCCATGACCTAAAACAGGGAAACCGTGAAAGGCCACTTTTAATTTCAAAGATGGTAAATAGGTCCCATATTAACCAGTAAAAAGAAAGGCCGCAGGTTCCCCACCTCTGATCTGAACCCTCCAGGTCCATTTGTTCAGAGAATCCTTTCACTATATCAACAAAGAAGGAGAAGGTTCGAATGATATTACCGTCCCTGCAAGGATTTCGAGAGTCAAGAACATAAAACAGGGCAAAGGAAGGTAACGATGTTTATCCAGATCTCGTCTTCGATGGAAGGATTTTTCTCTCCGGTTTCCCGGATCCAACGAGGTAAATAGAGCACTTATCTTTATTTCTGGAGGCTTGAAACTTGAATTTATTACGAAAACCATTTCGCAACGTCTACAAAGAAGACAAGCATCAAGTTTCGAAGGACCTTGCTGCTTCTGCATGAACTTCGAGGGTCAACGGACGAAAAGTGGGATAAGGGTAGGTAAGAGTGGTTACCTAAATTACGCTTTTTCTAGTTTTAAGGATGCAATGGGATGAAACTTTTGCTTTTAGAGTCAAGCACTGATCACCTTCCCTTCCAGCATCAGGCCTGGGTTGATTAGCAGCAGATCTGCTTGAAAGTTGTGAAACTTGAATGCTTCAAGATCCTAATTTTGAAGGGATCCTAGAAGACCACTGATTTGCCATGAGCATAAGATGACCCATTAAAACCTACGGTGTAGTTATTAAACTCATGGCCAAATCAGTAGTCTTCTGGGATCCTTTCAAAATTAGAGTTTTGAAGCATTCAAGCTACACTACTTTCAAGACTCGATAGGTTAAGCTTGTGAGAACAGTGAGGGAGTTTGACTTTGAAAAAAAAAAGGGTTTAGATGAAGATGTTCTGAAGAAGGCACATGTCAGTTGACGTCAGATGCTTTTTTTTAAACTGATGATCTGACGGAGTTAACTATAAAAGTATCTGCTACCTTGGTGTCCAAAATTGTACGTAAGTATAAACAAATTTCATTTGATTCATGGCCACCTGAGATTCGGTCGTCTAATTTTTCAGCTCCTTATCGCGTTCCGTGGCGTTTTTAACGAACACGCTCGTCCCCCAAGAGTTTATTGTTAATTGCGGCCGTATTCGATGATACATGTCCGCTTAAAGCGCGCAATATTTCGTCTTCCCTTCAGAGATGACGCCAATTTCGCCCTCACAATACAACAACACCGACGACGGTGTGCGAAATCCTTCGTTTGGGATGGCGTGTCCGGCGACAATGCACGTCCCTCGAACATACATAACGTCGCCAATAGGCTTCGAGCACAAAAGATGACAAATTTGGTCATTAGAGAAACGTCGCCCGCGCGCCATCATATCACGTTTTGTGAGCTGGTGGCACTTTGTCACCAAGAATGCGAGCGCGATATAATTTCGGCCATTTTTACGTGCCGCCTGTATAGGTGCACTCATTAGTAGGGATATTAGTCTCGCTAATTTCGCATGGACATCTCGAATTTTGGCCTCGTTACGCCCAAATTGGACCGGAGGACCTACCTACCTACCTCCCCCGAGCACTCTAATTCTTTGACCAATTTGCGGCAACAAATGCTTACGAAATAACTGGAGAGGACCTTGTACCAATCTTGAATGGTCTCTGCACACTAATTACCTTTGTTTTAATTGCGGTTTTGTTTTCTCCACATTCATTTCAGAGTTAAATACATATCTTAAAATTCCTTACATTTTGTATGACACGAACAAAATGGTGCTTTAGAGGATAAATAAAAAATATTAATACCGAAAGAGAGGTGTGGGAAGTGGAAGAGTATGTTGCTAAAAGTAAAATAATCATAGAATATGATTTCGTTTGGATTTTTTTAATCTCCACACGCAATTTTCTATCGTTGGTAAACATACACTGCTTTCCACAGAAAATGTATCATCCAGAAGGAATGGAAATATTTCAACGAAACTTGATGAATATATTTGTCTTGAATAAAGAATTAAATGATTACATTCTCAAACAAATTGGTTAACTGTATCAAGATATCGATTTCCTGTCTTGGCACATTGAATTACTGTCAAATTTAGTGTTGTTAAGAATTAAGACGTCCACAATTTCACCAATTGACTGAATTTGAAAGGAGTAGAATAGTGGACTTACGCGAAGCTGGAATTCCCTTTGGGGAAATTGCAAGAAGGATTGATCGCAATATTGCCACGGTCATCAGATTCAATCGTGCTTGAATAGAGGAAGGCCCTCGTAAGCTTCGCCATGATACTGGAGCTCAGAGGAGGACTACAGAGCGACAAGATCGAAGTCTTCGTTTGTTTTCTCTTAGGGACCTGGTATAATGTAGTGGGAAGGCCGATCAGTATATCGTAGAATTAGGGCATTTGGACTACGTTCGTATCGGCCTCAGTTGGTACTAATTTTGACTCGAGATCACCGAAGACAACGCCATGACCAAAATCATTGGAACTATGAATAGGATTCAGTTATCTTTAGTGACGATCTCCGTTTTGTTAGTAGTATCAGTGCAGGAAGCATGTTTCCTTTAGTAATTGTCCATGGTACTATGACAGCGGAACGTTATATTCGGGATGTTCTACAAGAAGTTGCTTTCCCTTATGTCACAGGCATGCCAGGTGCCCTTTTCCAGTAGGATAACGCTCGGGCTCATGTTGCCCATAGAACAATGGACTTCCTGGAGCAATCAGGAACAGGCATCCTTCCGTGATCCCCAAGGAGTCCTGATCTTTCTCCCATCTCTCCCATCTTTCTACCATCTGTTGCAAATTATTATGATCAGTGAATGAAATTTAGAACTTTTATTATTATGTCACAAAAAACAAGATTTCGTTGATTTTGTAACATACGATCGATCCATAAATGAGAAAGAAAAATTATTATCGCATTCCATTCTCTATTATTTATAGATGACGCTCAAAAATCCACGTAACTTTACAATGTGATGAAATTATTTATTATTATGCAATCAGATTTTCACAGTTTATCTAGTAGATGGCGCTACGTGACTTTCATGCTTTCCCACTTTGTTGCACTACTTTCTACTTCGAAATTAATGACAATGACAGTTAGCTTAATTATGAAATCAATTGTTTTTCTCCTTACATCCTATTAAAGGTGGACATTTACATTTCAGTTTTATTTATAATATTTCCAGCGACATCTACTGGCCGTTGTTGAAATGATTCGACCACCATTTACTGAGTGTTGTAAAAAAGCAAAAAACTTCAAATTTTCGTTTTTCAATTACTTTCAAATTTTGAATATTTCCAGTGCGGTTATTTGGATATTATCGTCAATGAACGGACGAAATATTAAGTTAATTTTTGAAGCATTATTCAGTTTAATTTTTAAGCACTGTGGCGCCATCTATCGAGCGATACCATAAGGGATGAATTAAACATCGGAATTTTGTTGATTTTGAATCAATTTCGAACTGATATTCATACAAAGGCGACCGCTGTGAACAGCAAATGGCTTGACTTTCGTAGGCGGTCTACTTTTTTTGTTTCTGCTTTAAAACTTTCTAATTATTTCTAGGAGAGGTAGAGAAAACACAAAAAAGTCAGAAACACGGAGAACTTTAAAAATTAGACTATTTCCACCGACATCTCTTACACATCGTTATCATCAGTGAATGGAATTTAGAATTTTGTTATTGCAAGTGTCACAAAAACCAAAATTTTGTTGATTTTGTAACTTACGACCCACAAATGAGTTGAGGTTTGAAAGCAATTTACCGACTTTCAGCTTTTGTTTTTAAATTTTCAAAATGTCCAGTTTTTCTTGGAGAGGAGGGGTTACTAAGTTCAAGAAATAAACTAAAGGAAGAAATACACAAGCAGCTTTAAAATTAAAACACATATTTCCAGCGTAATCTATCGTACACTGTTGTAATTAACGAAATTTTCGTGATTTTCGAGATAACTAGCGCCATCCTTGATCGTTGTTGCAAAGAATGTATCAAAAAACCGATATTTAGTTGGTTTTGACCCAATCATGCAGCAAATTGTTTGACATCCGGAAACCATTTACAGACTTCCGACTTTTATTTAGAAAAACGTCAAAATCTCCAGAGAAAGGAGTGGTACCTAATAAAATTTAAAAAAAACTATAGGCACAAAATAAACTCGCAGCTTTAAAATTAGAATACAACCAGCGCCATCTGTCGTACTTTGTTGTAAGGAACGAAATTTTCTTTATTTCGAGAGTTTAGCGGCCTCTGAGCGTTATTGCAAAAAATATATGAAAAAGAGAATTCAGTTTAAATGGATTTTGAATCCAAAGATTTTCTGTTTTCTTTTTAAAATTTTCAACTTATCAAAATACATAATGTATCTCAAAAACGGAAATTTGTTGATTTTGAACAAACTGTGATCAGCAAATTGACATCTGAAAGCCGATTACAGACTTTCAGCTTTCGTTGTTAATGCATACATATTTCGAAATCTTCAATTTTTTTGGCAAGCAGAGATGAAAAAAATTCAAAAAATAAAGTAAAGGCAGAAATACACTCGCAGTTTTAAAATTAGAACACAAATTTCCAGCGCCATCTGTCGTACACTGTTGTAATTAACGAAATGTTTCAATCGCGACATCCTGCCGATCACTTTTTGACCAAACTTCAATAAATTAATTAATGAAATTTTCTGGATTTTCAAGATAATTTAGCGCCATTTGGAGCATTATTGCAAAAAAACAAAAAAAAATTGAAATTCTGTTGTCTTTGAGCCAATTATGTTTAAATAAATGGCTTTTGGTCTTAAAATTGGAAGTTTTCAATTTTTATGGAAAAATACAAATACAGAATTAAATTAAAAGAGAGGTCGTTTTCTTTGCCTAAAAATTCAAACAAGTCAAACCCATGTATAAATGCATGTATAAATTCACTCTAGAAATCAAGAACATTCTGATAAGATGCAAGTAAATCCTATCAATTTTTTATTTTATTTTTTAATAATACATTCTTTTTAATCTTACCCTTGCAGATTCGACGACTTGGAATAATAATTGTGTGAGGAAGTGATTCGGGAGCAGAAAGATCTTGTAAGGGATATGATGGGAAGAAAAAATAACGATTTGCCCCGCTCTCCTCTAACTTTGGCAGCTTTGCGGCATAAGGTACAAGTGGCTTGGTATTTCTTGTCTCAAGAAGAAATCAATCATTTAATTAGACTCATGCCTAGACGAGTTGAAGTGTGCTTAAGACAAGGCGGTGGTTCTACACATTATTAGTTTCATCTAATGATCATTTAATACTTTATTCAAGACAAACATACCACCAAGTTTCGTAGAAGTATTTCCATTCCATCTAGGTGATCCATTTTCTAAGCAGTATTCCTAAAGAAATTCTCGATACTAACTTGAATAAATTCCTAATTGAAGTAGGTTATAGTTTCAATGTCTTTTGACCTAAAGGTTTATAGTATAGCTGTCCAATTATTTGGCTTTGCTAACATAACCCCCCAACACATGGCAAGCGCGTTTAAAAACATGAAGCGCAGGGTACGTTTGTGCATTCAAGGTGAAGGACATCGTTATCAGCATCTGCTCTTTTCTCTGTTAATTTTGATTTCGACAGCCTTAACTCGTTAGTGTATTTCCGTAAGTTTTCCTCCATTTCTGTAATAATTACTTCATCGTCATCATTCATAGCTATTTCACTGGTAGACATACTGTGCCGCTCTCTTAAGGGGATTTTACATTGAAGTATCAAACTCGCATGTATGGTTGCCTTTTGTCGTCACTTTTACTAGCCGTTGGCGGTGGCATGAACAAATTAATGCGTAAAAACAGGTAGCAGTTTTTCAAAATAACAGGTAGCAGTTTTTACAATAACAGATAAAAATTAGGTGGCTGTTTTGCTTTCGAAGTATGCTCCATCTCTTCTTCAATAATTATTAAGTCGTCCTCTTGGCATAATATTTGGAATTTCACCGCTTGAAAATTTTACTTTTTGTATGTAATCATGTTCTTTATTTTGGTAGTTTTGCCAGTCAAATATTCATGGGATCAATTCAGTTCACCGAAATCGTAGATAAGGTTTTTTTTTTAAGATAATCCTTAAGGTCTTCCTTCGCGCTAATGTAGCATACGCTTTCCTTCTGCTTCCAAATAAACAATACCCAGTGATACATTTTAAAAGTGAACTAATGCAGTAAATAAACTAAAATTTAAATAAAAAATATTGTATTCCTTAATAATTTCAATGATAAGTTGGGCGTCTCATTGAAAGATTCGGAATAAACTCAATGGACAACTTTCCACACACCAACTTTTCGTGGGATCTATTCTGTTCAATCAAACCAGGTACAAGGACCTTAAGTTCTTCCTAAGCTGATATACTAGGACGACAGGCACATTATTAATATTCGAAGACTTTTGAGACTCAAATCCTTCTAGCTCAGCAGAATCTTTAAAGTCAGAGTCATGGAATGAATCCATTTGAATCAAGTCTCGGGCAAGCATCTTGAAGAGAGTTCTTAAGGTCTTCCTAAGCTGATACACCAACACGATGGTACTTGAAGTCTTTTAAGATTCAGGGTCCCTCTAGGCCAGTCAAATATTCATGGGATCAATTCAGTTCACCGAAATCGTAGATAAGGTTTTTTTTTTTTTAAGATAATCCTTAAGGTCTTCCTTCGCGCTAATGTAGCATACGCTTTCCTTCTGCTTCCAAATAAACAATACCCAGTGATACATTTTAAAAGTGAACTAATGCAGTAAATAAACTAAAATTTAAATAAAAAATATTGTATTCCTTAATAATTTCAATGATAAGTTGGGCGTCTCATTGAAAGATTCGGAATAAACTCAATGGACAACTTTCCACACACCAACTTTTCGTGGGATCTATTCTGTTCAATCAAATCAGGGACAATGACCTTAAGTTCTTCCTAAGCTGATATACTAGGACGACAGGCACATTATTAATATTCGAAGACTTTTGAGACTCAAAATCCTTCTAGCTCAGCAGAATCTTTGAAGTCAGAGTTATGGAATGAATCCATTTGAATCAAGTCTCGGGCAAGCATCTTGAAAAGAGTTCTTAAGCTGATACACCAACACGATGGTACTTGAAGTCTTTTAAGATTCAGGGTCCCTCTAGGCCAGTCAAATATTCATGGGATCAATTCAGTTCACTGAAATTGTAGACAAGGATTTTTTTTTTGAAGACAATCCTTAAGGTCTTCCTAAGGTGATATACTAGCACGACAGGCACATTATTATTATTACTTGGAGATCTTTAAGACTTAAAATTCTTCTAATTCAGCAGAATCTTCAGTCATGGAATCAATTCATTTTAATCAAGTCATGGGCACGAATCTTGAAGGTTTTCCTAAATACACACTACGAGAACTTTAACTATTGCACAAAAAGAAAAAAAAAAGAAAAAAAAAAACAAAAAAAAAACAAAAGACGATCCCTTCAATGTTAATTTTTTCGAGACGATTTGATTTAGAAAAAGGAATTGCGAAAAACTTGTCTAGATAAAAAGTTAGACGAAAGATCAAACAAAAATGCAAAAAAAAGTTCCACACTAAGTACTGCTGCACAAAATGAAAAAAAAAAGCAGCAAAAGACGATCGCTTGATTGTCACTTTTTTCGAGGCGATTTGATTTAGAAAAAGGAATCGCGAGAAACTTGTCTTGATAAAAAGTTAGACGAAAAATCAAACAAAAATACAAACAAAAAAATTCCACGCTAAATACTGCTGCACAAAAAGAAAAAAAAAAACAATAGACGATCGCTTCATTGTCACTTTTTTCGAGACGATGTCTCAAATGTTCATGTATTTCTTAAAACATTTGAATTCGTATTGCCAAGTTATCAAAGATCTAACATTTCTAGAACATCAAAAGAACCGACGCATAGCAGATATCTAAACAATTCAGTAGTAAGTCTTTTAAACTGAATTTTAAATATTACGAAATGACGGGTATAAATCGCCATAAATTAAAAAATTTAATTTCGGTCGCATTTTTACTTTCGTCTGAAAAAAAAAGACGCCGTTGCCGTTAGATTGTTGCGCGAAATTCCTGGCGAATTTTTCCGTGTACATAAATTCAGTTGTGCAAATTTAGTGCATCATTAATTTATGAAATCACACATTCTACCCGGGGGCGCGGCGTCTCTCTCGCCGCTTAATTTTCCGCGTAAGCGCTTCTCTGTCGAACGTACCCCTTCGTTAATACGTTTGCAATAAATTTCCGAAGACACTTTCGCTATTCCGCATGTATTCAACGGATACGGGGTGGTTTTCGCGTTGGATTTCGGCGACGCCGGCTAACGCCGTCCTCGTCCGGCGTACGCCACTGGGGCGAGAGGAAAGAAACAGAGGCGGGCGTCGTTTTAGGGCGATCGTAATCGAATATAGGTAGTATGTTATACTGTATATGGAATTTGTAATGCGCGGCCGTGGTGTTAATTTACACGGCCTTATTAAATACTATATTATGTTTTGATGTTACCTTGTGGTGCGAGAAGTCGGAAAAATTTCGTAATTTATTGGCCCCTTCACTGAATTAATAACTATATTGTGTTTTAGGTGTTTCCTCAGTTAATTTTAGTTAATGACTAAGCCTGAAATTATTTTGGTAGCATGTGCTTAATTAACTCTCCTCTTTATTCTAAGAATTAAAAAATGGATCGTTTATTCGTTTGATTGTTTGCTGTTTTTGGAGTTATTAATTTATTGTTATTTTTATTTTTGAAATACAGAAAAATGATGGTTATTTATGAACACGGAAAGCAACGAAATAACGTAGGCAAAATCCGTAAGAGGAAACGCAAGCAGGTAAAGAGGGGGAGCAGCAGAAGCAGCAGCAGCAGCATCAAGAATCGCCTTATTTAGTATTCAATTAAAAATAAATAAAAATTAGCCTGTTTCTCTGCGATGTCAATTTGAGATTTTCTTCTTGTTAAATAGGAGAACAAATACAGAAATTGTATGAAATATTAAAAGGCCTTCGGTTAATTTTCCGCCTGAGGGGATCCGCTTTTAATAATTCACTTTTGCACTGACATCTCGGATATTAATTAAAAAAAAAAGTCGTTCCACATACAAAGTGAACCGGCGAAAAACAAGTCATTACGCGAACCGACATAATCAAAGCGATAGTGGTAATATTTTCCCCCCTAAGTTAATTTTAATGTTAAGATATTGGCAACATTATCCCGAACGCAGATTGCCTCCGTCCATAAATCAGCTTTTTATGTGCCGTTTACCCCGGTTATTAATCGTTTGTCAGAACTAAACGGCAATTTGCAAAAAAAGATTCGAGAAATTCCGCAATACATCATCGATTCAGGACCACGCACTTTATCTATTGTTGCATTAATTTCACGTTGATGGCTTTGTTTAAAATTGCCTCTGCCGCTCCGCCATTTTTGCGATTAAACTCGAAAACAAGAGGGTGGAAGATTGATTCGCCCCGCGCGCGTATCTTAAAAAAATTAAAATCGCCGGCCGCCGAACGCATCATCAAAGCTCCGAAAACGAATGAAATAAAAGATAAGTAAGTGGAACGCGGAACAAAGCGAAGGGTGCAAATGAACTATTTAGAAAACTAAACAAGACGAACGACGCGAATTAAAAAGAACCCTTTCGGAAGATAATACGCAGATAACAAGAATAAATTCCGGGGCCGTTTGCGAAGCAACCCGCGAAAAAAGAGGCCCATTAAAAAGTTAATTTAATTAGCAGTTATTGGTGTAAGTCGGTTAAGTTTTTTTTTTATCTCCCGAGCACATGGGGGTTGAAGACGATCCGAATTAAAACAAGGGTTCAGGCTCTAATTATATTTTGCGGAGACATTTATGCCGAAAGGGGTCTGATGACAAAATATCTCTTGTTGACTTTTTCGCAATCTTCTGAATTTGCTGCTTGGACCGCGTTGCTTCTCTCTCTTTCTTTAACACCACAACCCCACAAGTTGTGCGACGGAGACGGACGATTTATTAAGGACTCGATTAATGAGGACGCGGCATGTTCTTGCAAGTTTTTTATTGATGTAAAATGAAATTAAGCTCTCATTTTTAGTTTCGAAACTTTTAATGCCCTCAACCCCCCAACACTTTTGCATATTTATGACGTTTTCAATATTGTTAGACACTAAGACGGAGATTATTTAGCACAATCTGCAATTTTTATTGTCCTAATTAAATTACGTCAGTCATGAAATGAATTAAACAAAGACCACAGCTAAAAAAAAAATTCATACTGGAAAGGCATATCAACATCTACAGTGCCTTCAAGTGTATGACACTTTTACAATCAAAAACCTTGACGTCTGCAGTTTAATTTAATTTATAAGGCGGGTGATGTTTGGAGGTCTTTCAATTCGTGTGATACAATGAATTTGAATATTAAAAGGAAAAAGTGACTCTCAAAACGAAAAACACAATTATCATCCCCTACCTTATACAACTAAAACGGTCGAAGTAAATCCAGAGGACGAAAGAAGATTAACTAAAAGAAGTCCAACAAAGTGCTTACTTTATTGTATATCATATGAGACTTTCATATTAAAAAAAAAAAACTTGACGTCTATAGGATGTGAAAATTTAATTTATAAGGTGGAGGATTGGAGGTTTCTCGATTTGTGCTTGATACAATCATTAATTTGAACATTCGAAGGAAAAAAGTGACTCTCAAAAACGAAAAACACAGACAAATGTGACTTGGGGAAATCGGGTAAAAATTTTTGTTAACAAATGGCCGGCATTAATAAAATTACCCTCCCCCACCTCATAAATGAAAATAAATCGAGTTCGCGAAGAAAATCTCGGCGATCCAAATCGACGATTTTTCCACGTCCGCTAGACACTGCCGCTTTTCAGAAATTGTATTTCCTCGCGCCCTTTACGTTTCGAACGAACGGGAGCAGAGCGCTGCATGCACGCGGCGAAAGAAGATTTTTCATATTGCATCGCTTTTCTTTTTAATTCCGTCCATCACGCAAAAATAGGTGCAAAAATATCGTGCATGGCAAGAAGCCCTGCTTTATTGCGACGCGGGCTTGTAATTTTTTACGGAAGGCGAAGGGCACACACGTCGAAAGAAAATTGTGTTATAAAAATGGTTCACTTTTTCAGCTGATCAAGATAAATACCGATACACAGTTTACCGCCGAGCGAGACGAATATATGGCACGCCGGGGAGAAAATAGAAATGGATTGCGAGAAGGGCACCGTGAATCTATCTAGTCCTATGAAAAAACGAAAATATCAAGGCGTGAATTATTCATACGCTGCTACGTGGAGTTAATTCACATACAAAACAAATTTGCTTCTTTTTTTAGAAACTACCTGTATACATATGAGTTGGTTGCAAAACATTCCTCATATCGAGAACGACAATCATATGAATCACTAGGGAACTGAGTCAGATATTTCGACGTGATTAGGTGCAAACATTTCTCCCTACCTTTAAGCAAATCTGAAAACCAGAGCAAAATTCAACAAAAAAAAAAGAGTGGGAGTTAAGTTGAAATAAAACGGATCCTAAACCATCACCATCTATCGACGTCAATCAGAATTAACACATATAAAAACAAAGGGTGCCATCTGTAGAGTAGTTTTTCAATTTCTAGTTAGGTTATTTCATTGTTTTTCAGATTAAATTGGGCAAAAATATTTTGGGTCGATAATGAGGAAATCTTTTTGTTTTAATCAGATTAAAAATACACAAAACGAATGTATGCCATCTACTGAAGAGTTTATCAAACTTCAAATTGGAGCGGATTTAATTAATAAATAAAGGCGGCGTGGCATAATCACGCTAATTATAACCAGAAATCAAAAAATAATTTTATTCTATAATGAGGCCATCTTTCCACAGAAGAAGATAACAATAAACAACGATTTTCATTCGTTAAAAAATTAACAGTTGACGATATACCTCCAACGAAGTCAAACAGAAAAAAAGTGATTTCATGACAAAATAGAGACTAGCACTCAGGTGAAATAAATCAGAAACTATCGCCATCTATCGGATTTAATCAGAATTAACTAATATATGACATCTATCGGATTTAACCAGAATTAACTAATATATGCCATCTACTGAAGAGGTTTATCAAATTTCAGATTGGAGCGGATTTAATAAAAAAAAGGTCGAAATAAATTTGGCGTGACGTTTATCATGCTAGTTATAACCAGAAATTAAAAAATAATTTGGTTCTATAATGAGGTCAAGAAAGCAATAATCAACGATTTCCATTCGTTAAAAATTAACAGTTTACGATATACCTCCAACGAAGTGCAACAGAAAAACTGATTTCATGACAAAATAGAGACTAGCACTCAGGTGAAATAATCAGAAACTATCGCCATCTATCGGATTTAATCAGAATTAACTAATATATGCCATCTATCGGATTTAATTACAATTAACTAATATATGCCATATACTGAAGAGGTTTATCAAATTTCAAATTGGAGCGGATTTAATAAAAAAAAAGTCGAAATAAATTTGGCGTGATGTTTATCATGCTAGTTATAACCAGAAATTAAAAAATAATTTGGTTCTATAATGAGGCCATCTTTCCACGGACAACAATAATCAACAACAACAACAACAATAATCAACGATTTTTATTCTTTAAAAAATTAACAGTAGTTGACAATATACCTCCAACGAAGTGAAGCAGAAAAACTGATTTCATGACAAAATAGAAATCAGCACTGAAGTGAAACAAATTCAGAACTGTCGCCATCTATCGGATTTAATCAGAATTAACTTATACAAAATTGTTGTATGCTGAAGAGTTCATAAAATTAACGAGGATTTAATAAAAAGGTCGGAATAAGTTTCTTGTTACAACCAACATATTGTTGACAAAATTAGGCAGATTTTAGAAAATAATTCGGGTCTAAAGTGAGGCCATCTTTTTCCGAAAAAAAAAAAAAAAAACCATTCCGATTCTTAAAAAAAATATGACGAAATACCTCCAGAGAAATGAGGAAGACTGCACACCTAACGTCATCTAACGACTGAGTTCAGAGACATAATACACAAAGCGCCATCTACTGAACGGTTTCCCAATTTCAAAATAGAGCAGATTTAATTATAAAGAATTGAAATAAGTAAGTATCGTAACTAGTCAGTGACTGTCGTAACTAGCGGACTGTCGTATTAACGGTAATCTCTTGCTGAATGTAACTGTCCTATCGGATGGCAAAATAATTGAAAAATATTTTGATCGATACTAGCGTCATCTACTGAAATTTGTGGCTGTTAAATGAAAGGGAACACTTTCGGATTTCTGCTCTCACTAAAGAAAAAAATACACACAAGCAAAAAGAAACAACGATTTTGATTAGCTGTAAAATAAAAAGTTGACAAAAAGAGATGCATCGAAGTGAAGCAGATCCATGGCCAGCTACATCTGATAGCTATCGCTATTATGGCCGTCTCGTTTCGCAAAGAAACTGTTTCTATAAAGTTGGCCATGGAGAGTACTCTAAGTAGCGCCCTCAGTATGCCAAATATTGACATATTAGACTAAAGCGACAGATCCGTTGTTTGTTTTAATTAAAGATTTTTCTTTCTGAAGATGGGCAAGAAGTGATTTGTTTGTGGAAATAAAAATAAACCTCTTTTCCAAGTTCCAAGCGATTTGCCAACAAGGCAAAAATGGTTAGAATTTTGTATGCGTGTCTGCTATGATATTAATCTGTGCCTTAATTATGTAAATAAATTTTTCCAAATTTATAAGTACCTGTTTTTTTTTCTATCCGGGAAACAAATAAAAACAAACTGACAAAAACGAAACTTTACGACATTACTTTAACCTAAAAACGAGAAGTTTTGACACATCTCCTATACAAGTTATCAATAGGTGGCGCCAAATGAGGAACAAAACTCAGGGTCTTAAAAGAACAAAAGTTTATACGGAAAATCGTAGAAAGGGACGGCCATAATAGCGTTAGCTATCAGATGTAGCTGGCCATGGCAGATCACAAAACTAGCGCCATCTATTGATTTTAAACAAAGTTAAAGTACACAAAACGCACCAGGGATTCATCAACTCGCCTTTGATATTTTCATAACACTGTGAATCAGGTTTTGAATTAGATCAACGTGAAATGTCACTTTAGGTTTAGGTCATGCCACGTTAGGTTATAAGCAAAACATTACTATTATGTCAACTGTCAGCTGTCAAATGTCAATCGGTTGTGGACGAAGTCTCTAGCTTATTTCAACAAAAATCAAAACCAATTTTATAATCTTTTCAATTGAACACTCGTTGTATTAAACTAAACCGATCGACTGAATCGCCGGCCTTTGAAATAAAACTAACGCCATCTATTGATTTTTCTCCAAATTAATTAAAACATTTATGTTTTCTTTTTGTTGTGCACAATCAAAACGAAGTCAAATGTTTTGAACGAGTCAAGTTAATAAGGAAATTACAAAACAATTGATTAAACATAATTTTTTTCTGAACTGTATAGAAATTCGTGCTACGATGAAAGCAAGATAAAACACGTAATTGATCGAAGTTGGCTGTGAAACGTGTAATTTCGACACACGTTTGTTCGCTTCACGTTTTAGGGCCGGATCTGGCACGTTAATAATCCATTCGGAACGATTTATGTTCGGACAAAAACGGGCGCCGAGTTCGTTTTGTCAAGTGTCACATCGAACGATACCATTAATGCAAATGACTGTAACAAATACGGTGTCAATACCAGATCGGGGGGTGCGTCACCGACCGCATTACAATCCCTAAAATGTCAATTCCAACCCCCCGCAACATACAAGTGCTTCGTAATTTATTCCGCAACTGTTCCGAATCAATTACGTTTCCTGTGCGAAGCGCGTTTTACTGCTTTTTTTTTGTTTTTTTGAAATTTTGTTAAAGCAGAAACGCCGACAATCTAAGTAAATAAGAGTAATTACAACAGATCGCGTTCACGGCCAGGGATGAAGTAGAAAAATGGGGATGTTCGGACGGGCATCCCCGGACATCTTCATCACAGACTCCCGCAGGACCAAGGTCATTATGGACGTACAGTCGAAATGACCGCGGAGACTTCGAGTTTTCTTACGTGCTCCGACTTCGGATCCGTCCGAATCTAATCTGAGATATTGCGTGTTTGCACATCGGTAATATGTCTTGATAATGTCGTTGGGCAAAACGCACTTATGAAACATGTAATTTCTAAGTCGCCTTTTAAAACAATGAGTTTACCCTCAAGTTCGCCGTGTACATGCAAACCTATCATCATAACAGGCCGAGGTCTGACCCGGTCAAGGGGGTGCAAATAGCTGTGTTCAACAGGTGCCCTATAGGTCAGCCGCCCCTGCTATCGACACCCCCGCCTCACTTATCACCATCCTGGTCAGTCACCCTTTAACAATTTCACTAAATTTTAACAGTATAATACATGTTGTACAACACACGTCTTTCATAGTGCATACTAATTTTTTGAAAAGTATAATTTGATGTTATTGATTATGATTATACATTGTTTGGAAGATATCGGAGGGTAGGGACAAAGAAAGTTACACGAGGAAGGGAGGTGGTGATTGAGGTTTTGGAAGCAAAAGTACTCAGAAAATTGGAAGAAGAAAGGATAAAACAGAGACACCAATCTTACCAATGGAGACAAGTGGACAGGGAGAACTGGAAAAAAGAACACCACAAGGAGGTAGGGGCCTTTTAAATTCGTCACGAGATGGTGACCCATTTTTGAAAGTGAGGGTTACGTCTTTAAACCTATTCTGAGATTGAAAGATAGCAAAGAGTAGGAGAAAGAAAGGTAGCCCAAGGTGAGAGGTGATGGTTGAGAAAAAAAGAGAACAAAGGTTACAATAGAACGGAAAAAGAACATGTTGTGAATGCCTACATGACCTGTGCAGGCTTTACATGAATATATGGCGAAGCAAGTATATCGGGGGTGTGATAGAATTACAAAGAAAGGGTGGCTGGAAAGTTAGAGGGCAGACAAAGGAAAGAAAGCTATTGTCAATGTTGCATGTTTAAAAGTATACTGAGCGGGTTTATGTCTCTACAGTCCGAGGTAGGACTTTTTCTTATATGTACGAGTTTCCTTTGTTTTTTTCAGTAAACAATGAGACTGTTATGACTTCTCTACTCGTAGTTGCACAATAATCACTTGTGTAAACATATACGTGTTTGGATGGCATAGAATTATGATGACTAAATAAGACAAAAACACAAACATTAAGCGCACAGTAATTCTTGCACATGCAACACAATTAACAATCACCTGGAAAAATTGCAGTTATTACTTTAGTTTTTTTTCGGTGCACGCTCGCGAGCTTTTGTAATTTAGTAATTGGTGGAGGTGTGATGGTAAAACGGGCATGACAGATCGCTGTCCAGATAAGCAAGTGGTTATAAATAATACGAATACAAATGTCGCAGTTATCCTGATTACACGTAGCATTCTCACTTAATCAAGCCTGACGACGCGATTTTTTTCAGCTAATTAGAATAATGCTTCACGCTCTTTATTACATGATCAGGCGATCATTTTCGTGTGCAGAAAAATAAGGGGGGGACGGGACGCCAGCAAATCAGATTAATATACGGTCGAGGAATAGTCGAAATTCCAGTATTATCAATCTTGGTTGGCTTCGTCGTCCAGTCAAATATCATTTAATTAAGCAACAAAAGACACACGATATATCAAAGAGGATCGCGAGATTAAGAACGAAGAAAATAAATAAATGCCTCCGCTTTATAGATGTGGGCAATTCTGGTGGCAGAGCTTGGTTTATTGGCTAGCGATAGTAAATGATCGCAGTTGACTCGGACGACATCTGTCAAGACGTCGCCGGCCAACCGGACGAAATAAAATCACGCGCCGGATCATCCGGGGAGAGTTATTCGAAACTATTTCTTAAAAATTCCCGACTGTATTTATGTCAAACGCTACACAAAATAGATCCGGTTTCGTCGCACTATTTTATAGTCGAACGAACGCGAACGTTCTAATGTTACAGAAGAAGGAGACGAAGACGGAGATATTCAACAAAATACTAGAAAATTTAATCAAATGAAATTTACGAACAGAACAGTTGTCTGTTAACAAAGTAAAATACCAGTCAAGAGATTTGGCAGCTGCTTTGTACCTACGCTCGCCCCCGGAACTCACCGGAGTCCTCTCCGTCCTTGTCTGGAGCGCGGAGTCAGGACGGCCGCCGCTGCGGAGCTCCAAGCACGTGCCCCGGATTAATTGAATGTTCTAATACAGGTGATTACATTTCACTATATCAAGTTGCATTCGTTTTGATTGTAGCCGGAGAATTTACGATTCATTTTCCACTTTCTTAAAGGAATCTTATCGCAGTTTAACTGCGCGCGTCTCTTTGTTGATGAAACTCGGTGAATTAACGGACTCTCCTTTTCGGATATTTAGACGGGTCGGGTGCCTTATTTCACATTTGTTTGTTAATTGCGTATTACACATAAATATTACTTAGTCAGAGGGTCTTAAGTAATCACGTCTCACAAATTACTTGTTAGAGAATCGATAGGAAACTTGTGGAAAATATTTTAACATTAACAAAATAATTAGAACATCTCGGTGAGTTGCTCCGTTTTGATATTAGTAATCAAAAGTTAATATTAACGAAGTTAATGTTATATGTCAATATGTCTTAGGTTACTAAAAAGTCAAACACAGTACAGTTCGGTACCTAACTATTCAATGGGTCGACTTAGGTTACTGTGCTTTACGTAATGTATTTAAAATAGTTTGACCAACACTGTCCAAGTCTGCCCTGAAGATGATCACCTCTGTGATTGAAACTAGTCGGCCCATTAAATAGTTACCAAACCTTACTGTGTTCGACTTTTTAATAACCTAATACATATCCTACAACTTCGTTAATACATATAAAATTAGAACAAATTTAAAAAACATATGCTTTGTAAATACCGCGGTAAAACTGTACTATAAATTTTAGTGGTTATTAGCTACATCATCAAAGCGTGATCTTGATTACACATTTTACACATTTATCAGTTGAGATCGGAAAAGAAGGTATCAGTGATGATTTACTTACGAAATCAGTAAATGCCAGAAAATCAATGAGAAACGATGATGTCAAAATGTAATGGCTGTTTACTGTTGAAATAGAACCAGGCACAGGCAGAACAGTAGCCACGGCAGCAGAATAGTCAAGACAGAGACAAAATGGAAATGAAGAAACACAGAGGAAGACTAAAGGCCACTTTACACGATGCAATTTGTATTGCTGCAAGACGTAATGAAAGTTTAAGTTCAGCTGGTTCAAGATTTCTTGCATTCTGCTGTGATTTTTATTGCATTAGGGATTTTAACGTCATTGTTACATATCGCAATCGTGTAAAGTGACCAGCAATATGCAATTTTTCTTACAGTTTATTGCTTTGCGTTGCCTCCGTAGCCGGTAAGCTAATGTAAAAAAAAACTGATTCTACTTTTAATAGGTTTGAGCTCACAACCCTTTGTAGGATTTAATAGTCTTATACCAACTAGTTCTTTGAAATCTACTTTACGTGTTTTACTTTCCGGGCCAGATAATTTGTTTTCAACTCAAAGAGAAACATATGGTGTATACAGTTCAATTCTAAAATACCCCCCGCCTTCACCCTGTTCAGCTTAATAATTTCTGAACTAATTGTAATAAAGCGGAGAACTTCGAAAGGACATTAAGTACTATTCTCCGTAGTTGGATTCTTTTTTCAAAAGGCGGTGACAGAATGACACCTTATTTTGAATAGAACCGGAATGGTGCCATTTGGTTTAAATTTTTTATCCCAATTGATTCAATTATGCTTTTAACAAAAGGAGACTTTTTAGAATCGCACGATGTATGCAGGGTACCCTTTTTGCCCTTATATGTATACCTTCGATTCTAAAATATCTCCCTTCATTAAAAAATGGCACCGTTTTTTAATAGAAACAAAATGGTGCTATTTGAAACTTCCCACGTTTCAATTTTCTATCCCGATTGGTTCAATTTTGTTTTCTATTAAAAACGGTGCCATTTGAAACTTACCGCGTTTCAATATTTTATCTTAATTGGGCAAATTGTTTTTTTTTTATGAAGGGTGACATTATATAATCTACATTTTAAATCGTGACGCCTGAAAACTAGAAAATAGACAACTCATTCTGCTTCTAAAATGTTGCAATGATAAATAACCGAAGTTGTTTCTGATTTGATTGAAGGGTTGCCTAGTCGAAAAACTTCACGACTATTGTTAATAAAATCTTCGCTTTTGCTAAGCAAGCCATTTTATCGAATTAATTTAGTTTCTCATTTAATTATGAATATACGTGACCAGATGACGTCCGTGCGCATTAACTCTCGCTTGATTAGTTTAATAATGAAAAATGTTTAAATATGTCTCCGTAGGCCAAGCGACTAATCGAAGGTGTGTCTGTCGTCACACACCTTCGATTAGTACCCGCATTAGTTTAATCTGGTCTTGTATTTACGTACTAGTTGCCCTGTTCGATAATTGTTCGATTCTGACGTGAGGTCATCATAATTCGGGCTTTCGCCCCTTTTTCATCCGGAGTAATGAAAAACGCCAGTGATCACGCGATACACTCAGTGACGCGTTATTGATTCATAGACGAATTGTTTTTAATTAAATTATTCGATGTAAACACGGCGTTACTTCCATAAATTTAATACATCAAGAGTGTTCGGGGAATTCGGGCTAGGATTGGCACTCCCGGGAATAATGAATTTATCAAAACGAAGCTTTTTTTTTCGCTACCCCCCGTAATTCCGTAATTTCATAGTAATAAGGTGAATAAGCGGATCACGAAATTAAAGGTTACAGAGT
Organism: Dorcus parallelipipedus; assembly: GCA_958336345.1. Classification (NCBI taxonomy): domain Eukaryota; kingdom Metazoa; phylum Arthropoda; class Insecta; order Coleoptera; family Lucanidae; genus Dorcus; species Dorcus parallelipipedus. The sequence continues at coordinate 37,334,642 of OY284480.1, forward strand.
ATTATAAATAATTGCTTTGCTTTTTTCACAGAAAACAAAAACTCAATACATCTAACCCGAAAGCTTCGCTAATGATAATCACTGGGATAGCCAGTAATACCTTTCATCTTTTTAATTGATCGGAAACGGCGGTCTTTTATAAATACAGTCCTGCATTCGGGAAGGTCCAAATGGGTGCCAAGATGGATTTAGACCTTCGACCTTTTCGATATTTTAAGTTCACGATCAGGAAGGTTCACCCTCCTTCTTAAAAAAAGTAATTTTATTCAGTTTTTCATTGACTCGTTAATGGCCCCGGCTGTTCCAAATTCTTTGAAACTTTGCTGATGAAACCGTTTAGGTCTTCTAGAATCTCCTTGATTGTCTTTCATTGACTCGCCCATGGTTTGGCTCCTCCGGATTCTTTGAATCTTTGCTGATAAATCCGTTTGGGTCTTCTAGAATCTCCTTTCTTTTCGATATTCTATCCTCACCATCAGAAACGTTCCCATTTGGACGGGCTTATCTTCTTTCTTAAAAAAGTAATTTTAATCAGTCTTTCATTGACTTGTCAGGCTGCTCCAGGTTCTTTGAAACTCTACTGATGAATCCGTTTTAGAATCTCCTTTCTTTTCGCCATCAGAAAGGTTCCCATTTGGACGGACTGTTCCTCTTTCTTCAAAAAAGTAATTTTAATCGTCAGCTCCAGATTCGTTGAAACTTTGCTTATGAGTCCGTTTTGAGTTAATCTCCTCTCGTTAGCTTGAGTAAGATGTCCTGTAGTTTGGATTAGTATTGAAATGAGTTCAGCAAAGCGAATAATGATAATCGATTTTAGAAGATGCAGGAAGCTCGCAAAGACGTGAATACACAAGTACGTTTTCCGAATGCTGGAGTCTAATCTAAATAAAGTGGCGTCTCTTAATTCCGGCTGATATTAGAAATACGCAAACACATTTACATTAACGAGACACGAAGCCATTATCTCGCTCGTCGTTCGCGATCATTCCTATAAGATCGGTTCGTCTGGTAACGGGCCGCACGTAGCCGCGCGAAGACGCCTACGCCGACGAGGAAGACGCCGAATGCGACGTGAGTCCAACTTATTACCCCCTGCCGATTACACGAGGCCAATCAACCTCTCTGATAACGAGTGTCGGAAGGGTTGTCGTTATCTCAGATGCGATTCCTATGCAAATCATTCCGAGGCACTTTTGATTATTCCGTTCCTGATGGAGCCGTATTACTTCCTATCTATAGGAATTGCCTCGCGGAGGAGGAATCATCGGACTTCATATTGAAATCAACCTTTGCTCTAATCATAATTTACTTGAGCGCTAATGAGATTCTTGTGTGGCTTGCGCGTGTTGGGGGTGGGCGAGGGTGAGTTTTTGATAAATGCCCGTGCATTACGACCTCACGCTGTGACTCCACACCGTCGAAGGTCCCCGGCGAAGACGCAAAACGGGATTTCTAATCTTGCGAACTGAATTATTAATATAAATAATAATCAGTGCCCGATCTCCCGCGTTAATCGCGATCTCTCTCTCGCTCCGTAGAAGACGACGACGGAGACGCACCTGGAGCACATTTCTTTGTTTCCTCGGCGGTCGGCGCTTTAATTAAAACCGTACGAAACGCGATTGTCGGTTTCCAAACGATCGTCATTCGTTAAGTGAACCGACGCGATTGTGTATTGTTTCGGTTTGATGCCGACTCGAAATCGTTTAGCATTGTTGAGGATTAATGATTTCGTTTGGTTGGGGAAAACGAGGCAAATTGTTTCCAAAACAGCAATTTACATTTGCGATTTTTTTTTACCAACATTTACAAATGTCGTTCTTAGTTTTCGTTGCTTTGTCGTCAATACATTTAGTAAGGGAGGGGGATAGCAAAAAAATTCACAAAATCTTTTAACCGGACACTAAATCGCGCACTATACACTTAACGTTTCACAGTCATTCGACAGCTTCGTCAGAAGTGAAAAATTTAGTTCAATCAGTTCAGAAATTAATTCAGAAATTTCAGAGGAGACAGTCTCAAGACGAACCATCAACAATGTTTTTAAACTGCCACATATGAAACTGATGAAATAACTTTTTACTGCTAAACTAGCATAAGAAGTTAGAAAAGGAAGGAGGAAAGGGAGAAGACAGATTAATAAGTTAGAAGAGGAAGAAGAAAAGTAAGGAAACCTAAGAAGTTAGAAGAAGAGGAAAAAAAAAATAGAAACACTTCTGAAAGGGAGACTGAAGAACTCAAGTGCAATATTGGAAAGAAGAAAAGACACAACAAAAGAAAAGAAAAGAAAACAACAAAATTATATCGAAAATAATAACCAATACTTAATTACAATGCAAGAGAAATGGGTTATTATAAAATAGTTAAAAAGAAGCGTTCTATTAGAAGTCAGTTTAAAAAGTAATATCATTTTTAGTTGTAGAAACGGGAATGGTATTCAAAGTACTGGGTGTTTATAAAATTGAGTCATTTATTGAAATTATAAACAAATTTAAGAAAAGAAGCAAGGTTTGTTACACAACTTTCATGTAAAAATCAATGCTAAGGTCGGTTTTTCATCTTTACAAAAACCATTTGAGCTGTACTCCTTAGAATATCAACTGATCGAGAATTCTCAGACTATGACCTAATAAGGGCGCAGTTTCTTGTAGTCAAGGAATTAAATTTGAAACACCTGATAGACATTATTTATACATTTGGCTACAATGTTTTAATTTCTACTGCAAATAGGAATGGAATCAAAACAGTTAAAGTAGTTCGAGTACATGAAATGTATGTAAGACATTGGGCGGCCAAAATACATTAACTCTGGAATTAGTATGATTCGATGTCGTCACGATTTGAATAAAAACGATTTACTATTTCTCCAAGACAAAAAGAAAAGAAAAAGAGTCGAAGGGCGAAACAAAAGGAATCGCTTTAAAATTGCTAATTTCCATTGTGAGGGCGACCGGGGCGGCGGCGATTATCAATTCCTAACCTCACTTTTGCCGCGCAATAAATCCGGCCCGGTTTCCGAACGGCGAAATAATAAAGCTTAAATCAAGTAGCCGTAACGGCCAGAAACAAAAGAACCCTTAACACAATTCTTCGGGACAAAAAATCGCGCGATGGCGTTACACTGTTTTAAGTAACAAATGAAAGAAAATAACAATGGTCGATTTGCATTTATCCCTCCCGGCTAAAACAATCGAAGTCGACCCGCACCCCTGCACACGAGGACTAAAGGACGAACGTGATACGGGTGGATTCATTACGATGCTTAAGACCCATGCAATATTTTCTGTATGTACCTGCCTATGTATTATACACGAATACACTTTTGTTTTTTTTATTACACCCAAAAATATACAGGGTGTCTAGCTTTAAAGTACTAAGTATAATTCTTTTAAATTACTGAAGCGTTTTCCACTTGTAAGGGAATTACAGAAAAAATAAAGGCCCTCAACACCATTATGGTCCTCGTAAGAAACTCTGCTTTAATCGTTTTACAATCTTGTATTATGCACAGTGGTACCACAGAGTAGTGTAATCCAATCACCCTAAAATAAGCGAACGGACAGTGGTGGCACTCGGAGGTCACATATACTCACCTCCTCCTCCCCCCACGTGAAATTATCTTCGATCGCGAAGCCCCAAGAAAAAAAAACATACAGGGGGCCGACTCCAACAACGCAAAACGTATCGGGAAGGCGGCGCAGACAGATTTTAATTAGATATTTAATTGGCGCCGCCCGGGAAAAAATGTCACCCGGCCGGTAACTACGTGTAAATTACAGCCGTAATAGTCGGGCTAAATTAAAATCAAATGATTAATTTAACGGAGACGGCAATTGCAGCTTCATCAAGTTAACTGTGACGATCTGAACGGCCCGGACTGATTAAAAACTGCCGCACGGTTGCATTTCCTCCTCCGCTTAATGCCCGCCCGGACATCGGTGTCCGTTGGCGTAGTTTAACCTTTGTTTTCAGCCGCTTTTATGTCCACCGTATCTTTGTTTGCTTCCTTTTTTGTACGGCGTGAGTTACATCTAACGAAATAATTAAACAGAAACGAAATAAAACGTCCTTGCTTCAACGCGGAAAAAATCGTTAGCGAGGCTGGAACTGCATCAGGCTTCTTCGTTCGTTCCTTTTAAAACAAATTATACCATCTGTCAATGTTGATGTTGACAGGACAAAGATACAATCATAGTTTGATGACCTTCTTCCATTCTTCCCCATCTCCAGATTCTTTCCATATCAGTAGGTTTCTTCGCTCCAAGCAATATTTCCTTCCAACTTCTTCTTTCCCTTTTACATTTATCTTTGTATTATCATCATCTTCCTTCGCAGTTTTTCTCCTTCACAACTGATTATCTTTCTTCCTCTTAAGGGCCGGTCTTTCCACCTTTTGATAAACTAACTGATGGATAACTACCATGGAAACAATTCATAAAAATCAATCAACCATTCACAAAAATCAAGTTATTCGCCGGTAACTGGATGATGGAAAGAGCGGCCCTTAGTCTTCTAATATTATATTTCTTTAACCTTTGCTTGGTTTCGTTTCTTCTAGTTCTAAAGTGGTCAGCAGCTTCAAATTGTGCAATGAAGATATGGATTTAACATTTCTCTTGCTGTTGACAGGCCTTATGGTCTACTCAGTTCCTCCTATTACTTCATATCTGTGGACTTTTTCCCCAATCCATAATGTTTCTGTCTTGTAAGTTTTCCAGTGCTACTATCTCTTGGAGTTACTTCTATCAGCAATCAACGTTGATTAGTCAAAAGATCTATGCTTTTATTATCGTCTCCTTTCCGTGGGTTTCCTTTCCCGTTTTTTCTATTTAAATCTTCTAGTTCTAAAATGGTCTCCTTTAGTTTCAAGAGCTTAAAATTGTTCGATGAAGACAATCAATCATCTGCTAATAATGAATCCTTTTCCCCAATAAACAATAAAAGGTTTTCTTTCACCTTGGGGCTGTCTATTCTATCAATCAATCAATGAATATTGCTGTTGATAGGCCAAACAACCTCTTCTATTAATTACCCTTTCCTTTTCCCGCTTCATTTTTCTTAAATCTTCTGATATCATCTCTCTTCAGCTTCTTTTTTTAAAACTCATAGCTCCTTCTAGTTCTAAATTGATCTTCTTTATTTCCAGTAGCTTCAAGTTGTTCCATGAAGAGACATGGATTTAATATTTGCGGTTATCCTTATTCCTCAGTGGGTCAATATTGCCTATTGAGACACCTCACTTAATTCCCTTGTCTTCTATCTTTGCATTTCTTTTCCCAACTCATAATTTTCTTTCTTTTTAAGTCTTCTTATATCATTTTCATTCAGCTTTTGCTTAGTCTGTGTTTTTTTTATTACGTAGCAGCTTCTAGCTCTAAACTGGTTTCCAGCAGTTTAATGAAGTCACTTGGATCTTTCCTTACCCATCAACGTTACTGTTCATGGGATCTACAGCTTATTCATCTCTTTCCTTTAGATTTCTTTTTCCAATTCATAAATTTCTTTTCTCTTAAGACTCTAATATCATCTCCCTTCAGCTTTTGCTTGGCCTGCGTTCCTTTTTTATAACACGTAGGCTTCTTCTAGCTTTACATTCGTTTCCAGGAGGTCAATGAAGCCATGGATTTGACATTTGGAGCTTTCCTTACTCAATCGGTGAATCTATTTGCTACTGACAAGTTTTATAGCTTACTCGCCTTTTTTGGATTCTTTCCCCAATTCATAATTTTATTTCCCCTTGTACCTTTAATATCCTCCCCTTCCAGATTTTACTTCTTTCTTATAACAATCAGCTTTTTGTAGCTCTAAATTGGTGTTTTTTTATTTCTAAGAGCTTCAACTGTTCAATGAAGACAATAATTCAATATGTGGGGCTCGCCTCACTATTAATGAATCAATATTGCCTTTGATAAGCGTTACTTATCACCTTCCATTAGGACTGCCCATCAGTATTGCTGTTGATAGGCCAATCCAATCCTTGGTTTCTTTTTCCAATCCGTACTTTTTTTCTCGTACAATTGTCTAGTGCTTTCTCCTTTCATTTTGGAGTTTCCTTTCTAAAACTAATGCTTTGTTCATTCTACCATTAATCAATTAGCATTGCTGTTGCCCAGCCCTATAGATTCATAGCTCGACCACCTTCATCTACTAAGGTATTTCCTATCCACGGCTTTCTTTTCCCAATCCAAGGACTATTTCTCTTGCGAGTTTCTAATATCATCTTGTTCTGTTCTTTATTTGGTTTGCGTAGCATTTTGACTCTCTAGTTGTTTCCAGTTCTAAATTGGTGTAAATGATTCGGCTCGTGTAGTTTTCAGCAGACCAAAAAATGTTTGGCTTAGTTTAACAAACACAGTTATATCCACGGGGGTTTATAAGAGGTTCATCGATGGCGCTCCCTGGATTCGCGCTTCATCGATCCCCAAATGATCCGGAAAAATACAAAACCGCAGCACACACGCGTCAACCTTTCGGATTTAAATGGCATTTCTCGTCGCCCGCAAAAATCGACTGTGTGACATTTATTTGTCATATTTCAGCGAACGTCGCACACGTCGGACCTCGACCGATATTATTAGCCTTCGTGGCGATAATTCACGTGCAATTTATTTGCGAACGTAAAGTTACACGATAAAGAAATAATAGCAAGTGTTTGAATAAAAAAGAAAGATCGGGATTACACAAGGACCATTATGCGTTGGTGGCCGAAATAGGTATACAAAAAAGCAACGACAATTAAAATTTAGAATTTGAATTAAGTAAAATCTATGAGTTAAGAGAAGAAGAAAAGAGTGAAGGAGACATGACAAATTTCGCAGAAAGAGACAACTAAAGAAACTTGAGACAAAATGAGAGTAAGTAGGGAAGAAAGGCAAACTATGTATTCGGTGGAACCAAGGTTGGAACTTGAGAAGAGTCGAAAGAAACTGGTACGGTTGTATATATTTACTAAAAACCAAGATTATATTTTCTTGCAAGTTTCTTAGAGGCAATCTTATCCTTGGACTACATACTAGGAGTAGGAATGTTAATGATGGCTTCAACTTTATCAGGATCTACACGGATCTACATGGTTCCAAATCAACACCAAGAACTCTATGAGACGCTGCCAAGTTGCAGGGGCATTATTCAATCCCATTGGAAGTTTTTTGAATTGAAAAAGATCTCTTCCAGGAACAGTAAAAGCAGCAAGCTCTCGACAGGATTCTTTAACTGGAACTTGTCAATACGCAGACTTAATATCCTTCGCTACTTAAATATTTCACACCACGAAGGCGATCCAAAATAGTGACTTGATGACTTTTCTACTACCCTTTAAATAAAATATATACATTATATTTGTATTCTAATATTATTATAAAAACGGCACAGTTTCTGTTTCTGTTCGTAAATTAGTTGCTCGTAAAAAGGGGGTAACGACAGGTGTGTTAACCCCGTTTGATTTCGACTCACATTAACGAGCATATTAGCGGGGCGATTCTTTGCTTTCAGGCGGTCATTAGCGGCATTAAGGCCTCTGAATCTCTCAAATTTGAATAATGAGTCGGAGGCAGCGGCGAGGCGCGGACGGCATAACAGGAACAGATAATTGGAGAGACAATATTAGTTTCCATTGATTCGGGAGCACGCGATCTGGGCGCGCCCTGAATAAATGACACCGACAATGTAATGACTTTATGAAAATTAATCATCTGCCCTATCTACTAATAATCTATAATACCTATTAATGGCCTTGTACACTCCCGTTGCACGGAACGACCGCCGAAATTAGTTACGAATTAAGTACGGAAACGTGTTAACAGTCGATAATTACAGGGGGATCCCTTTGCATGTTGTCCTTTTTTTTATCTCTTTATATTTCAGTTCAATAAATATACTAATTTTATCTACCTGTCTGACCTTAATGTTATTTTATTAGAAATTTACATATGTATTTATTTTTTACATTTAAAAGTAAAGTAAAAATCACTTATCTAAGGGTAGTTTAAGAGCTTGTGCAACCTACCCGAACGCTATTTCAAAGTTAAGATTTTATTCAAATTTGCACGTCTCTGCTTTATATGATAACTTGAAACCATATAAATTCATCTGTTCCAGTGGAGTGTATTATGACATGAGTCATTGTATTACTCACGAGTATGAATTGTCCGGAGAACTGTAATTTTCAAAATTTGATTTGATTTGCGTGTACTTTTTTTTATTTTAGATTCATTTCGTCACTTGATCACGATATGAAATGCACTGATTCTTTTAGGATTCTAGACAAACATAAACAAACAAATTTTGTTTCAAATATAAACAGGGGGGGTTTTATTCGCCCGTTTACTGTTAATTTAATGAAAATTTACATCGAGTTGAGCACGAACAACTTGTTGGCTGGTAACCGACGCTATAATTTAGTGGACGTTTTGATATACAAACAATCTTTAATGAAATTCTTGTTGTTCATTAATAGAGCATTAGGGCCGGCGTCGGGCCTGTGTAACGGGGCGCAAAGGGTCGCGAATCGCGTGTCGATTGCCGGCAAACCCCAAAATTATGCCCATGGTGTACCGGGAAATTAACGGATGGCCGGACCGAGAACGCGAATGAATGTTTGTTATTTCATCGCAACAATAAACAAGCGACTAATGAATAGTGAATCGTTTTCGGATTACTCGGATGATGGATCGACGCGGAGGAAACGTCGCGAGTAAGCTGATGCCGAGACATTTATCTATTGCTCCGGGAAATACTGGAAGCGGACCGTTTCAGGAAGACACTGCTTCCGGTCTTAATTTCGCTTGTGTTGGCTTTTACATAAGAACCGAATCTAAAGTCCGCTTCTTGTTTCATAAATCTCATGTGCGGATGTTCTACTAGATTATTTATTACCGCCAAAAGATTAAAAAAGATTCCATCAAATACCAGAATTCTATTTGAATTATAAATTCAAGTTCTTGAAGATGTGTGTGAGTACCTCTTTTACGCTATACCTATACAGGGCGGGGCATTTAATAATGTAATTATTAGAATACGAACGTGAAAAGTACTTCTCGTTTCTACTTGCATACAATTGACCGAAAGCTCAATGATACGGGCTCCACTTGAAACGCTCTTTCTATAGCAATGGAAAATTATGGCAATACTGTTCACTCGTAAAACGAATTAAGCGCAATCAAAGAGAGATCGACGGGGCAAGAGCACAATGAGAGCCGCTCTTTTTTTTCTGTTTTTCAAAAGAACAATGCGGTCTTGAACGTAATTGTTACGGGACACTTGTGAAAATTTCAATTACAGTTTCGAGGCGCGTGCGAGAGCGCGCCGGGCGAAAATTTAATAAGAGATTCCGGCCCGTTTACGCCAACTTTTCGAATTTAAATTTTTCGGTAAATCAGGGCGAAAATAAAATGAGGAAGCGGGCCAATTTCCAAACACAATATACACACAACAACACGACTCGAATGCCGTATTTGTCACTTTTCAAATGCAAAACTCCGGGCGGGCACGTGAGGGTGGCGGCGGGCGCCGCTCCGCTTCCCCAATATTTTTCGCATATATACTCGTCGAGGGTGCAATTCGCCGTAATTTATTGTAAAATAATGTCAATTGTCAGACACCTTAGGCGCGAGAATGTCTTTTGAATTTTTGCTGTTTGTTTCCTCACGTTCTGATACGAAGCGACTCCCGGAGGCTTTCCAATACGACCCAACAACCCCCTTGAATTATGTCGCCGTCAATTTTTATGAACATCTTTGCAAGAATTTAACTACTTCCGGACAAGTTATGTTACGTCAAATACATATTTCGAATAATAGGTAACGTTGACTTTAGAGTTTGTAGTTTGGATGGTTTTTAATATTCATTATCCTTTTGGATGCTGAAACGAGTTAAAACATCCTTTCTGATCTTACACTTTTGAATTATACACCGTGTCCACGGATCGGGTTCACTATAGGAAAAACTTTTTTATTTTTCACTTTTCGAAAAAAAAAATCATTTTTTATAAAAGTTTTTGCTTGTCCCAAAGATTCTAAAAATTAAAAAAATTAAATTTCTAAAAACTTTTGCAAAGAATGATTTTTTTTCGAAAAGTAAAAAATAAAAAAGTTTTTCCTATAGTGAACCCTATCCGTGGACACGGTGTATATATATATATTTTTAAAAGTTGGTTTTTAAAAGTTTGGCTTAATACTTGTTTAATTAAAGTAGGTTCTTGTTTTGAAGAAACTGTCAACCTGTTTAGCGAAACGTTGATAAATGAGTGATTTTAAAGATGTCAGAAGTATAATTCCGTTTGAGAAATTTAATTTATTAAAAAAAATAATTGAAACACTTTTGTGTGTTGAGAATGATCACAAAATTTGCAAATATAATTGAACAGTTGTAAAGTTAATTTAAAACTGACAGGCCTTTGGGATAAATAAAACTTTTGAGGAAACTGTTAACGTCTAGCGAAACGTCGACTTGTAATTAAAATACACAAGTGTCTGTTACGTTACAAACTTAGTTAAACTAGTACATTAAAGTAAAAGTCTGAATTAAAAATCTGGAACTTGTATTAAATATTATTTTTCTTCCTCCACATTTTCCCATTAATAATAATAAAAAACGACATTTAGCTTTACAACATAATAAGTCAAACTAAAGAGTCATGTACTTATCAAGTACGTCATTGCATCTTGTCAAAGAAATTAAAAAAATATTAGATTCTATTTAAAAAAAAATCAGCGATGACGTCACATCCCTTACTTCACTAACTTCAGTTATGAAATTTTTATAAGAAAATTTGAACAAGAAAAAAATATTTGTCGAAAGTGCACATTTCCAAAAATACTGAATTTATTCCAGATTTTTCTAACGTACTGTACAGCCGTTGTATTACTGTGTTATTTGAAATTTATTTATAATTATTTAAATTATTTAGAATATTGTTTGTTTTTCATTTGTTTGGTTTATATCTATTGTTTCATGTACGGTAACGACAATAAAATCCGGCGATGTCATTTGTGCAACGTAAACCTTACTTTTTGACGTTTAATACATATACAAAATGTCACTAGTAATTCTGACGTTTAATACAAATTTTGGCTGCGGTCAGATTAAACCACGCGTTCAATTTTTCCAATCGCCGATTGGTCAATTGGTGTAGTCTGACCGTTGACTTGATGATTTTGTGTAGTTCACTTAACTCGCCCTATATTTATTTATTTTGACAGAAACATAACCTCGATAAAAGTCTGATTTATCAAAATTTGTCTAAATATGCACCACATATTAAATTCTTGCCCGGATTTTATTATCCGTTATTGTACGTTTGTATACCGAGTGTCCCGGCTCATCTGAGCTATAGGAAATTAATATGGGGTTTCAAATATTACTGACTTTTATTTTCTCAAAACAAAATATGACAAAAATTTACATTGCGTCTGCTAGTTCTCGATCGAGTACAACTTAATGTTTAAAATTATGAAGGATTATGCTACAATTATTTAAATAATTAAAGAAAAACGTTTTCCAAAGCTAAGTGTCACTTAAGACTTCCTTTATAACATTTGGTATGGAAATCTTAAAGTTATTCTTCGAAAACGTTTTTCTTTAATTATTTAAATAATTGTAGCATAATCCTTCATAATTTTAAACATTAAGTTGTACTCGATCGAGAACTAGCAGACGCAATGTAAATTTTTGTCGTGTTTTGTCTTGGGAACATAAACATCAACAATGTTTTGAAATTTCCTATAGCTCAGAACGGCCGGGACACATGCTAGGTTCATTTTTGTTTAATGGAAATGAACGTTTTTATTATCTTGAGGGCGGATTTAGGTGCATTTTTATATCATGAGTCATCGCTCCACAACGCGCATGCCCGACTAAAAAGATGATCTAAAAATGTACTTAAATCCGTGTCTTAATTATTTATTATTGAATTAAACAAAATAGACTTTCGTTTTTATTTCCGGCATTCTATCTGGAGTTGGTTGCGTGACTGCGACTCTTTTAAATCTTCTCCATTTTCAATTGTCAGAATGAATTTTTAACAGGAGTTAAAGTAGGTATAAAAAATCAAAAAAATTTCGAGTTTTTAGAAAGAAAAGTTTCCTTTAAGGGACGTTTTAAAAAGCGTGCCCTTATGAAAAGAAGATTTCTCATGGGTTGATATGTTTCCGATTGACTGCTTTAGAGCACTCTCAGAGTATCTCCATCTCTTATTATTACACGAGGTTAAAATAAGATGAGAATACTCTGAGAGTGCTTTAGAGCAGTCGATCGAAAGCGCTATTAGAAAGAAGAAAGGCAAGAAAGGCGAGTCTAGCAAGAAAACCTCAAATCCTGAGAACTTTAAACCGCCGAAAAGAACAGCAATTAAAACCTTGAAATAACAAACTTTTAGCGATTTGGGTTATGCTTAATACTTAAAAAATAAAAAAAAATAAGCTCGGAAGTCAATTTCTTAAGGGCATAAGCCTCGCCCACCAAAGAACTATTTACAACTCGAGAATATTTCGTTTCTGATGTTACAAAAGTCAGTATTATTTTACACTTATTTCCTATACGAGGTTTGATCAAAAAGTACGTGGCATTTTATATTTATTTATTCATCACCTCTTAAAAATAAACCCCATAGGATGTGGTATACTTTTATCAGTGTCAAAACACTTCTGAAAAGCATTTTTTGAAATAGCTTTTTGGTCGTTCAGCGATTTTGCCTTTGCCTTCTCTATGAAGGTAAAACTTTATCGTTTCAAGGTTCTCTTTTATCTTTGAGAATAGGAGGGCCACGTTTGGCGAATAAGCTGGTAATATTGTCGCTTTCTGACTCATATTCATGAATAAGTAGGAAAGTGTAAGCTGATATATTGTCGCTTTCTTTGGGCTCTCAGAAAATGCGCCTTAAGGCTTGTTTGCACGAAATCTAGTAGAAAGGCAGGTCAAGTAGCCTAGTTACCTGTTATAAGCTAATTTTTTTGTGTAAACGGTTACTTGCTGCATAATTGAGTCACTTGCTTGATCACTTGCAGCAGAGAGAAGCTAATCAAGTAACTTTCCTACTTGACCTGTCTCTCTTCTGGCTTCGTGTAAACAAGCCTTATTGACAGTATAACCTGGCAGTAAGAATTTGTAGTGGATTCTACCATTATAATCGAAGTATTTGATCGAATTTAACATGCTTCGTCACCTTTATTACGCAATGGAATACTTCTACGATTTCATTTGACAAATGCATCAGTAATTTACTGTTTTTGTTGAAAATTCGAAACAAATTTGGTTTTATGCCCAGGACGTTAGTCGCATGTGCCACATGACGTACCAACTTCTACAGAAACCTCCCTAACAGTGATTTGGCGATTGTCAAGAACAACTTCCTTAATTTCATTTCACGTTTTCATCTTGAACGTCTTCTCGACTTTTGCATCATACAAAAACACACATTAACTTTTTGATCAAACTTCGTAGTTTTATGTTTTCCAACAATTTAAGGAATTATTCTGGTCGTTGTAACTGCTTTGCGAGGAACATAAAAAGTTTTAAACAAATACATTTTAGAGAGTCGATAAAAAATACATACAGGATGTTTATCAAATAATAACTTAACTTTCCACATTGTTCTTCTTGAAGTGACGTGTTTCGCTGTGAAAACTCATATACATCCCTGACATTAACAACAAATTCTCAGACTTTTAGTATTAAAAGCATTAAGTCTTGTATAAATGTTTACTTTCATGCAAGCAACAAGTTGCTGTTAAAAAACTCTTTCTTTGTTGGATTGAAAACGAAACCGAGTCCAAGGTCGGAGGTACAAAGCAAGTTATACAAGGAGGTCCTGGCGAAAACTGTTGAGGGTGCGTTAGCATCACGATTAACCATCGAGAATCATCAGAGGAACATGTGTAGACAGTTATAGCGGGTGATAAGTGCCCAGATACGGATCCGCAGCGTCGTAGAGCACGGTCATATCCTTGATGACGGTGTCGTATGGCCGCCGAGTGGTCCTGAGGGTTGGAAGCGTTCCCGCGCGTCCTCACGAACGCGTAATTATATAATTTGAACCGAGAGAATTATAAAAATCAATCCCAGGTGAGGTGTCGACGGCGACGACGGTGCGCAGCGCCTCTCTCTTTCCGCGACCCGAGGGCGGAACTAATGCCTCGTCGCCGCCCACCGATCTAGGCTTAATCTCCACCGGAGTTCATCCGCTTGATTTTTTCCGAGCTCAAATTAAGTTAAAAACTGCTTTCGTTCGTAATTGCGCTCTGGACGTATTTATATAAACTAGACAAACTTGCAATCGCCGCCGCCTTTTTAACGATATTATCCATTACAATTGCCTTCTTCGGATTTCGACGACTTCAAATACGAATCTTTTTCAAATCCAAGTTGAAAGACATTCTACTTGCTACAAGAATCACGTTTATTTAAAAAATACTTACTAGCATGGATTGCATCAGATTATCAAACAATTCTTGTGAAATCCTATCCCATTCTCCTCTGAGAACAATATGAAGTTCCGGAGCTATACGTGGTAGCACATTTCGAGTAAAAACACCTCGTTCTAAAACAGTCTATACATGATGAGGGATGGGATTACTATCAACCAAGTTTCTGTTTTCCATCAATTCCTCTTCATCAAACCAGTTTTCCTTCTTGCACAGACAATGAACGGGTCAGGTGTTCTCATTGAGATACCTTCAGTAATGAATGCAGGAAATAAAGACCTTAAACCCATATCATCAAATCGCTACCTTCATATAGTAGCCAGAAAAATTGTGGATTATTTAGTAAGGTGGGTTCATGCCAAAGTAAACCTTGATTCGTAATTAAACCATTCCCAACCAATACGCCCTCAATTTTTATGCTGCTTTGCCTAATTCCTGTGGGCTTTTATGATTGTCGGCAACAGGAATGCAAACCATTGCCCTTCGAGGATAAGGATCACGTATGCAGGCGACTCCTTATATTTTTGTGTTGATACCATCCAGCTGGTAGTAGCATCATCCTAAGCTGGATTGCATTAAAATTCGATTTATATCATTACCTATCACCTCTTGATGTCGTTGATGCTTGTCTGACCTTGTCTGTGTCTTCGCCAAACATTTCTAATTTCTAAAGAGCGAACAATCAATCATTCCAAGCTTTTAGGAAAGACTTGCTGTGCTCGTCCTTCTTACAACTGATTTTCCAGTACTTACTTCATTCCATATCCATCATACTGTGGCATTTCCACTTTTTTTTAATGTTTCATGTGGTCGCAAAGTGAATCTTGACTCTTCACTAAAGAATCCTCGTCTCGGTCATTATTGTCCCCATTCTGAAACTCCTTTGCCCATTTTCTGTTAATTCATTTATGATTTGCAGTAGGTTTCGAGCATATAGGCTCAAGTATGAAGACGATTCCATCCTTCCAGCACCAGCAATACACTCACTCCTAAGGTGGGTTGCATTAGGAATTCTATTTCTATCATCGTCTATGAGCTCTTGGTATTGTTAATGTTGGGCGATCTCGTCTGTATCACCTACGGAAATGTCTAGTTTCTAAACAACGATTCCAAACTCACTTAATCACTCATTGACTGTGTTCGTCTACTTTCCAAAAAGTAGACTTCTAATTCAGACCAGCTCATGGTGCTCGTTAAGTGTAATTAAAATTAAAGAAATCATTGGTAACTACGGAAGTGAGAACTTGAACTCACTTATCAAGATTTCTAATAGTTTGTGTTGACACCATCCTTCCAGTAGTAGCAAAAAACTCACATCGACGTTGAGTTGCATTAAAAGTTAGATTTTCTTCGTCTATCGGCGACTTCATCCTTGTCTTCGCCGAAAATTTTCTAGTTTCTAAAAAACGAATCCAAATTCCCGCTCGCTTATGCCCACTTTGCGCTCTTAGGAAATCGTTTTCATCTTCTTTCTCCTTCTTTAAGCTTCTAATTTAGATAAACCACAATGCACTTCAATTCTTAAGTGCAATTAAGAATTTTAAGTCACTGGTGGTAATTAGGAAAGAAGGAAAGGAAAACAAAATTGAATTGATCCATGTAAGTCGTGATTCATCGCCAAGATGGAGCCCCTCACATAATGAATTTCTTTAAATGCAATTGATCCAGAAATGGAAATCGCAACAAATGGATGAGGTCGTTAGATCTCAAGATACTTTTTTTGGTTATTTTTCTTTAACTTTCTAAATGCAGTCTATTCAAACAGACTTTTTAGAAACAGAAATCACAACGAAGTGATGAGGTGGCTAGCCTAGATCTCCAAATCTTACTTCTTTAAATTATTTTCCATGAAGCCTGTGTTCTCATAAAGCAAAAGCTTATATAAATAATGGAAGAGTCGAGAGTACCACAAAGGTTGATGAAACTGATGAGAATAAAAATAGAGGAAACAACGAATGTAACCAAAGTGAAGGAAAAAAAGTCAGCGATATAAAAAAAAATTAAAAGAGATTACCTGCAACATTAATAACAACTGCAAGCATGAGGATAAACCAAAAGGAAAGTAGATTTATGAAAATAGGGAAAACAAAGAGAGGAGGAAGTAAAAATAACAACGAACACGAAAATAATGATGATTTGAAAAAATATACTTAGGGATGATCCTCATAAATAAAGCGGAGGAGGAACTTAAATGGAGAATTGTGGAAGAAAATAAATGTGCGAGCCACCTGTCTAAGGCAAGGGATGAATCTATAAATGGAAAGCTGAGTATAAAACTGGATTATGAAGAAAAAATCCCAAGAAAGCTTATTAAGTTGAGAAAGAAAAATACCAAAACGAATTTTCGAAGGAAAAAGGCTTGAAGAAGGACATATAAGAAGAACAAACCTTCGAAATTGATGACAATGTAGCAGAAATAGTGAAAACAAGTAGATTGTGGTGACTTGGGCACACATAGAGACAAGGCCAGAAGAACGGATGATTTATGAGAAAAGAAAATGATGAACTGGAAAAGAAAAGTTAAGGACAAGAAAAGGTGGAACAAAATAATACAGCTCAGGGTCTGAATGGCCTGTTTAAAGCTGCAGCATGCAATTAGAAACAGAAATCGTAATGAAAGAATGAAGTGATTATCTAAGGTCTCCAGATTTTACTTCTTTGGATTATCACACGTCTTTTACCTTGAGGAGATGATGGGATGATCAGAACTCTTATGCTAACTGAATTTGTTGTCGATTTAGTGATCTGTATTGTAAAGAGGGTGTACCTGCATATATAATTTAGGGGGCAATTAAAATAATTTACAAGTGGTGCAGTAATAAGGACGATGGAGTGGATGATTCATTGGCGGCAGCGAGCGGTCTTTTGAGCGGCCGAAAGTCTTGATAAACTCGCAATTTGTGTCACATCTCGGTAATAAGTAGATTCTGAAGGAATGGGTGCGCCGGTTCGGTATCCTTAGCTACTTCCTAACCGGTTCCGGCTCGGCTGTTTCAGCTTTTATACGTTGGTAGGACGAGTGCATCCTGTCTCTCCCGAGATGGTCCTAATATACCGGCGAGACCGTATTATGGATATAATTTATGTCGCCAACTTAGACAAGCAAACGGGGGTTATTTTATTGCGAGCGCGCCATTGTTATCGTATTTATTATGTTGGTAAGATTGTCTGTGAGGAGGAGGTGGCGTTAACTCGACAAGACCGCGCGGAAATAATTATTAGTTATTCGAGTTTATTTTATGCCAGAAACTCCTGTACTTAACGCTGATATTATTGTTCGCGATTTTAATGGAGATTTGTTGTTTGCCACCGACGACAACGTCTGCAGGATACGTATCCGCATTGCACGACCTCGACTTCGTTAAGATTTCCAAATTTATGACGTTAATCCAACGAATCATCTGCATGCATGCAAAATAATATATTGAAGTTTCTTCTCATACTTCCTCGTTGCTCCATGGTATCACCCTGTATACAAAATCCTCTCGAAAATAAATTAAATGACTTTACTGATTCACTTTTCACTTTCACTCCATCATACTAGTGACGTAGTGACTACTTCTATATTTCTCCATATTTTTTGAATAGCAAAAGAAAGACCAATTAAAATTCGGTGGGATGATCTGCATTCCTCAAAGAACTTGAAATATGATAAAACGAAGCAAGTCTTCAACACAATGAAATATGATGAAGTAGAAGAAAGACCAATCAAAATTTGGCGGGATAGTAATCTGAAAGAACTTGAAAACTGACTGAAGAAAGAATTTAAAAAAAGCAGTAGTCTTCAATGACAATGAAACATGAGAAAAATATTCCCTAGGGTCCGGTTTTGGGGACTTTGTTCTTTCTCGTTTAATTCTAACAGTATACAGATACATAATATAAATTATCACTATTATGTCCCCTTTGTAGTTTTTCATATTTATATTTAAAAAAAGCAGCAGTCTTCAATGACAATGAAACATGAGAAAAATATTCCCTAGGGTCTGGTTTTGGGGACTTTGTTCTTTCTCGTTTAATTCTAACAGTATACAGATACATAATATAAATTATCACTATTATATCCCCTTTGTACTTTTTCATATTTCACGGGAAGTTCCCATTAACATTAATTTTCAACCGAAATTTTATTTAAAAAAAAAGAAAACGAGATAACGGATTGCTGATGAAAAACTTTAATTCAAAGATGGTGGTACTTCTTGTTAATAATTTTTATGATCAAAAAACGGCTATGTAATATTCGCCCGTTGTTGTTAACTCTTGAACAATCTGCCCAGATTTATCGTAACAACTTCTAACAACAACAAAAAAAAAACTCAAGAGATGGCGCCACAAATTTACCGCTGAATTAATGTAATTGAACTTCTTAATATTCACTTTGACATTTTAACCGAAAGCTTCTTTACGATTCAAAAAAAAAGGCAACGACGCAGTGTACTTTCAACTTAAAAAAACTTCGCTTTTAATTAAAAGATGGCGCTTCATGTTGTTGTTCGTGATTCTGCGATCAAGAAACGGGGAAACATTTCGTCTTTGTTGTTAAACATCGAAGAACTACCTGCATGTTTTTTGACTTTAATAACTTATAGCAAAAAAAAACCTTTTGCGATACGTATTTCAGTAAGTGTTTTAAATAGGACGTGGGTTTAAGTTCTACTTTAGAACAATATCAGCGATTTATAGTTTTAAGAAAACGAAATAAACCATAAATCAGAAACATAAAATGCTCATAAAAATTATTTTTATTTATTATTGCGTTCACCATCTATTATAAGCGGTCAATTGAGCATGAAATATTTTTGTGTTTCGTGTTATGATAACTTTGCTGTATTTCAATGAATAAACTATTTTAAAATAGTTATTATTGTTCCTCCTTACTGCCTATTTTTCTTAGACAAACGATATCTTCTGGCTCTTCGCGTATTTCCACGAACATGTTTGTGGGTGTGTTTGTGTGTGATGATAATTGCTCCTACACATTTGATATGAAGTAAATTATCCTTGCCAATGGAAGCAATTTGACTGAAAAGTCGTAAAATCCTGGGCCTATAAATGCGTTACAAAAATCGGGAAAATCACAAAATAAAATAACCAACCATGGGGCCCTTCAATCATATTATAGGAGTAGTGATCTTCTTGCTCTTGTGTAAGTAAATATATTTGCATTTGCTTAGCTAATTTTTTGTTTGTATTTTGCTTATAATTTCGGAATTTATCTGAACGATAAAGCAATGAACAAAAAAAAAACTTTTGATGTCTTTTGTAAAAGCGAAATATAGCAATGGTATTTGCTCCCAAGTTATGCTTTTTATCTTATGTTCCCTTAAAAGAAACGTTGCGCTTTGTGTTTCACCTAGGGTAAATAAGGTATTAAATTGTGGAATATATACACACCCAGTTATTAGTTTCAAACTTTCTTATTGAGATTTTATAAGAGCAATGGAATAAAAACTTGTAGTAGATAACATCATATGCAACTGAAACATTAATTATCTTAATTACTGTTAACTACATGGGCCCATAGCT
The DNA here is from genome assembly GCA_958336345.1 of Dorcus parallelipipedus. NCBI lineage: Eukaryota > Metazoa > Arthropoda > Insecta > Coleoptera > Lucanidae > Dorcus > Dorcus parallelipipedus. Next base: position 37,354,585 of record OY284480.1, read on the forward strand.
TGTGAGCTTCTATCGAGTAATAGAAAAAAAAATTCTATATAAAAACAACAACTTAAAACATGTAAAAATTGAACAACCATGTGTCTCGAATCTCATTGGAATTTATTGCAATCTTTATGCTTCTGTACAAGTAAATAAATTAGAAATATTTTTATTTTGTCTGAAAGTTTTTAACTTGCATTGTAATTGCAGTTATTAGAGACGTCCATGGCGTTCCAAAGGGAAAAGGTTTTCTTCAAACAAGTAACGAGCAGATGGGAGTGCCAGCTAAACAGCCTGTACCAGTTAACTACTGGCAGTAGGCCATTACTAGCAACAATGAACAAAAATTCAAAGACAATAAATACTTACTAGTAGTATTATTAATGTTAATATTAATCTGTTATTCTGTTCTAAAATTTACAGAATATAACACGTGTAATTTTCAAGGTTTTAGAAGGCTGGGACGTTCTGTCTTTTGTAATTTGCTTTCTTGTTCAAACTTTAGTTGCATTTTAATTGTCTTAATATTGAGAATAAAATGTTTTGAAAGGGCGCTTCTTGTTAATGAGTTTGTAATGAACAAAACGGGGAAAGTATACGTTTCTTGACTTTAGTAACTCTTAGCAAAAAAAAAGAAATAATTGTATGTCAGTAAATGTTGTCGTTAGTTCTATTGATTTCGAGAGATGGCGCCACAAATTTTCCGCTCTAATTTAATCTATTTGAACTTTCAATATTTACTCTTAAATCGGTTAAACGATGGTGAGACACAAGGCCCATCTTTTAGCTAAATTTGAAAGTTTTTATCTACAATCCAAACCATGTCCTGCACAGCAAAATGGGAAATAAAAATCCGAATTCTAGTGGCGCCATCTGACGGCCACCCCTAAGAAGTTCTAGTTACTTTTTGACAACGAGTGGCCGTCAGATGACACTATTAAAATTGAACCAATCGTCGTCAGTTGTCGTTGTGTATGTATTAAACATCCGTTTTATGTCTTTTATTTACTTTGCAAGTTATATAAGTAAAAAAGAAAATATATTTGTAAGCTAGTAGAGAAACGCAGAGACTAAAATCAGGTTATTCCCGAAGGGTTGTCGTAAGATGGCGCGCTTGCGCTTGATTAAAATGAAATGCAATGACTGTCCGTTTCTGTTTTTCTTTTCTCTGACCCAGACCGCGTTTTCTTTTTGAACCATTTCGATTAAAGCGTAATTTAAACGAAATCTGCGAACTGATATTAAGGTCCCATTTTACAATCGTCGGATAAGCATTATTCTTAGAATAACGTGACGTGGATGTAACGTAGATATGGAGGAACGTTAAATGATATTCGGCGAACAGTTATTCCGACCTTATTCGACGATTGTAAAGCTGGGCATTAGAAGTGCAAATGGATTAGATTACAATGGTCAATTTGTGGCGCCATCTTTGAGTTTAGCGGAGATAACTTTAGCATTTACTGAAATTCAAATTTTTACATTTTTCTTTTTTGACTGTTAACCGCGGTCTAAAAGCGGCCACGTTGTTCAAAGTTTAACAACAAAGAGAAAATATTTCGCATCTTAACATAGCAAAAAGCGAAAGTTTATTTTTAACTTTTTTTTTTTTGAAATTTAAGATTTTACGAAACGTACGTGTAGTATACAGTTGGCTAATAACGTGTTTAATATGCGACTAAGAATGCAATATTGACAATCGTAATAATAAAAGCGACACAATTTTCGTCCAATAAAAAGCATTGAATAATATTTATTTGGCGTTTCTTAGACACAGGGGTATAAAATAAAAGTCAATAACATAAGGGGGATTAAGCGAAGTCCAGGATTGTATACCCGATTTTTTCATTTGTTCAAAATTTTACAATTTACGGCTAAAAAGATCCCACAGCTTATGCCTGGTTTATACAGTCACTAACAACCGAACGTTAATAATTAACAATTAAGGAATTAACGGATAGTACTGACAGTTTATACAACTTCACTAACAATTAAGAATTCGTTTATTTCAATTGGTTTATAGTTAATGGTTAATTCTTAAATTTAGTTGTTAGTGACTGTATAAACCAGGCATTAGACTTCATTATAAGAGAATTAAAAAATTGTGTGAAGTTGGGAGATGAATTTTTTCCTTGAGTTGAAGACTCCAGCGATTCTTGCGCAAAACGAAATGATATTGGAAAAAGGGTCCAGGAATTGGAGACAAATGTCTTCAATTGTTACCCTAGTAATTATTTTTGTTTATTCTATTTTTCTTCTGACCATCAAATTGCATCAGAAAAGATTGGAACTTTAAAATTAAAATTGTTAGTTAGTCTTTTAATATGTTATTAAAATCTAGTACTACTTATCTCAGTTCCATTATAAACATTAAAAGTTATTTTAGTTTTGTCTTCAGTGTACACTTATCCGATGTATACCCCTAATTGTTTTGACTAAAGTACGTCACCGTCCCTATGAGTCCGACTCTGATCAATCCGATATTAGGGCCTTTTTAGATTACACTGGTTCAATTTTTACAATAATGTTCGATATAAGGAATTTTTAGTTTGGAAATGGACCACGGATCTATTTTTTCAGAGTACTTTTGAATCATTCTACTTTCTTATACAGTTTACTGCACAAATTAAACAGCTTTTACACAATTAATTTAATAGTAATAAACTGTTTAGCGCAAACGATGAGATTATTGAAAAATTAAAAGCGGCTTACAATAATTTAAGTTGGCAGACCTGGCAGATAATTAAAAAAACAGAGCGCCATCTGGACTTGGACAATTAAGGTTAAGTGTATGTAAACAAATCGTTTATAGATTAATTGCAGCAAATTACTTACGTTTTCATGACAGAAATACCTGCAATTGCGTGTTGTAAATGAAAAGAAGTGCTTACCTGATGCTGAATATCGTTAGATTCGCCGCTGCGAGCCGCTTTGATATTTAAGGTTAGGATACAGTTATCTTGGAAATCCCAGGTGAACAGCACATCGTCCTTAATCGTCAGCACGTCCTGCGTTTTCCTTATATTGTTCGGCAAAGTATCGCGCACGTTCTTGAACAGTTTGTGGTCGTTGAGGCCGAGAAAATCGGTCGAAGCCATTGTCTTGTCAGCACGCGGAACAAACACGGAGCCACGACATTGCCAACTTCGGCGCGCGAAAATAACGCGCGGCAAATTCGAAAGTTTTTGCGGCGGTTCCGGCGCAAGTTTCGAGAGATAATGCACAATTTCAGGCGAAGTTTAATAATAATTTATAACGCGACGGTGAATGGGCCCTTATCTTATGCGCAAAACATATTCTCTCCGCGTCCTTTGTACCGTATTATTATATTATACGTGTGCAGGTGTTCTAACTTGTATGCACTATTATTTATTGCAAGTGGAACAATGAATTGCAGATTGTTTAGTTCTGCACTTCTGGAATATCTGCGCGATAAGGTGAATTTTTGTTCGTGTTGAGTACGCTCGGGAACTAATATTTCACCCAGAAGTATTTAAAAAAAAAATACCCCATTTCGTGTTTATATGGGGACGACCCTTGCTTACAAAGAGTTGTGACAACTCAATACCAATTTTAATAAAGCATCGCAATTTAGACATGGTACTTAATGCTAAAAGTCTAAGAACAAAAAATCTCACTTATTTATACATAGAAAAAAGCTTGATATATAAAAGATGACGCGGAAAGCAAATAAATAACTATACCTAGAAGCTGGGAAATGCAAGAGAAACTGAAATTGTTTAGACAAGATGACTTTTAACCTTCTTTTACCCAAGAGCGAGGAAGAACCCCATCAATGTTTCTTGAAGTTAGAAAGACTCTACAGTAATGAAGTTAACACTGATAAGTTCTTGAAAAAAGCAGCTTCAGCAATCAATCAGAAAGAAAGTAAAGGAAGAGAAAGTTTTTAAGAATGGAAGATGATTAATTAAAAGGGTGATGAAATTGAAAATGAATTAGACTAGGCAGTGAAAAAATAATTATTTGAAAATAGGGATGGATGACAAATATTGAGAGAATCCAGGCGTTGAAAAGCAGACCACTGAAAGAACGAGAAGTGAGCGTTAAATGAAATGAAGAAAAGCTTAAACTGACGCTCAACTGAACCAGGTTCAAAGTTAACAAAATCGCATCAAATTTTATTTATGAATGCATTAATTGCCATATGTCCTTAAGATTCTTATGAATTTGTTTACTTTGAACCTGGTTCATTTAAACTTGAGTTTAAACCGAGTTTGTACAACTGACCCTAAGGCCCAGTTGTACAATGCCAGTTTAAATTTAAGCTGAAGCTTAAACCCATATCATAGGCTGAAATTATTTGGGTGTTCCATTCATATTTCTTGATAGATTTCATGATCTCCTTGTTGTTTGGTTTCACGCAACACTTGATTTCAGCTGCCCTGTCACTTTCTTATTAATTTCCTGCGCTTCCATGATCTGCTTTGTTTCTCTTATTTGCAGTTTTGCAATTTCTATCTTCTGTATATGTTTTAATTGACTTTTCAAAGGTTCAACTACAGTGGCTATGTTAAAAGAAGATTACCATAACAAGGCAATGAATTTATTAAGTGATGTGAATACCTATTCATTAATAAATAAGGACCCTACTGGTTCTACATATACAATTAACAAATAATGAGATCATAAAAGATCTTAAAAGATTGAACTACATAGACGCTAATAAATACAAAGAATTAATAAAATGTAATTCTACATCACCTAAATTTTATGGACATTTAAGTAGCGACATCTTTCGATCGCTTGTTGACCTGATGAAGGCCCAACTAGGCCTGAAACAGCTGTACAGAGCCTGCTCGGGGAATCTGCTGCAATCAAAACCGATTTGCACAAAAATTTTCTAAATTTTATTGTTTGCCAAAAATCCACAAAGAAAATATTCCTTTACGGCCAATTGTATCTTGCATCAATTGTCCAAATTTACATCTAATATACTAACATTAGCTTATAAAAATCAAAATGAGTATAATGTAAAAATTCTTTTGTTTTTGCAGAACAATTTCAAAACTTTCAATTACCTGAGGATTTTGTCTTAGTCTCTTTAGATGTTGTTTCCTTATTTACTAATATACCTACAAATTTAATTATAGAAATTGTTAACGAAGACTGGTTGAATAAAATTGAACCACAATGTAATTTAAGTAAAGAGAAATTCTTAACAATTTTAAATTTTTTATTTAATAACAGTTATTTCTCTTATAATGACGCCTTTTATAAACAAATTTATGGTGTTCCAATGGGCTCTCCCCTTAGTCCTACTTTAGCCCAGATGGTGATGGATCGTCTTTTGGATAATGTCATACCTCAATTACCCTTTCAATTTGGTTTTATAAAAAAATATGTGGATGACATTATTTGTTCTGTACCAAGAAATATGATTGTTACTACATTAGATGTTTTTAATAACTTTCATCCACAAATTCAGTTTACATTAGAAGAAGAATCTAATAATTCAGTTCCTTTTCTTGATATCAAATTAATCAGATTAGAAAATAATAGAATCATATTAGATTGGTATCAAAAACCGACACATTCTGGTAGATTCATTAATTTTTATTCATGTAATCCTTTAAATCAGAAATTAAATGTTTTAATTTCTTTTAAGAACAGAATAAAAAATTTATGCCATCCTACTTTTTTAGAAAAGAATTTAATTAAACTAAGAAATCTTTTTTGTAATAATGGATATATTTTAAATTTAGTTAATAAAATTTTATTTCAATATAATCAAAATGAAAATCAAAATTTTCATAATATTCACAATAATAATTCTCAAAATAATCAAAATCAAAACATTTTATTTTATAAAAAATTTCCACAAATAACTGGTTATACAAATTTGATTATTAAAGAATTAAAAAATATTAATGCTAAAATTGCAAAATATAATTTAAAAACTATTAATAACACAGGCCAACCAATAAATATTTTTTAAAAGCTTTTTTCAAAGTTCAACCTGTTTCTTATGTATTTTGGTGTACTGAATCCAAATTTTCAATCAGTTTCTTTCTACCACGTATCAATTTTTCGCAATCTTTATCTTTTGTTGGGTATGATAGTATGATAGTAATATGATAGTTAAGATTTAAAGGTACGTAATTTATTATCAGAGTATAATTTAAAAATTTAACATTTTATTATTACAATGGCAGTATAAATTTGAATATGAACAGTGTTTTACTTATTAATCTAAAGTGTACTGTGAGCATTTACTACTAATTAGGTGTCGAGACCAAGGTATTGTACGCTTACAATGCATAAATAACGTAAAGTAAACATTCGAGGAAACTTTACGTCCTGTGGTATTTTAAAGTTCATTTTCGGATTCAGCACGTCAAAAAACATAAAGGGGAGCCAACTTTATAAAAAAAGTTTTTTCATGGTTCAATACGGTATAGTTTATTGTATTCCTTGTACAGAATGTGATCAGGTTTATATAGGACAAACTTCCAATTGGCTTAAATCACGACTATCACAACATAAATCTGATTGTAGATTGATTACCAAAAAAGAAAAAAATTCTAGTGCTTTAGCACAACATTTTAAGGAGAAAAATCATTTATTAGATTTCAATAACACTAAAATTTTAGAAAAAGAAACCAATTATCGTGCAAGATTATTCTTAGAATTATTTCATATTAAAAAAAACAGTAATTCTATGAATTTTCGATCGGATATTCAAAATCTTAATTTAGCTTATGAATATTTAATAAAATTTGATTTCAATCGTAATTTGGAATAACAGAATCCAAAGGTAATGATATTTTCAAACAATTTTCTAAATCTAGACTATCCTTGAAAATAAATAAACTTCGTTTTAGACATACACTTTGAAATCTTGAACATTTTAATTTGGAATGTAATTCAAACTAAAAGAATATGTAAGTTATTTAATTTGAATCAATTCAATCATTGTAACCTTCCTTTTGTAGTTTTTGCTCTGATGAAGGCAATAAAGGTTGCCGAAAGCTTAGCATAAAAATAAAAAAGTCTTTTATTGACCGCTAGCCCGATAACTTTTAAATAAGTTTAATTCCCAACGGTCAAAAAACTCCTTAGTGATTAATATTTATATTTTTGGATCGGAATATTTGACTAGAGACCCCTTCTCTTCTCCTTGTGGCATTTCTTATTTCTTATTTCTTATTTCGGTTTTTCTAGTTTTACTTTCTTTCTCTTGATTTATAGTTATTAGTCAGTTTTCTAATTATTATAGTGTTTTCCGTGTACCGCTACAGGACGGTGAAAAAAACTTGCCGAAAGTCGGCTGCAAATTTAAATTTACCAAAATTTAATTGCTTCGAATTTAATTGTTTCCAAAACATTTTATTCTCAATATTAAGACGATTAAAATGCAACTAAATTATAAACAAACATTGAAAATTACACTTGTTCTATTCTGTGAATTTTAGAGCATATTGACATTAATATTATATTAATAATAGTATTTATTGCTTTTGAATTTTTATTCATTGTTGCTACTCTGGTGATTTGTACCTACCAACCAACGGAACGGGATAATGTAGGGAGAAGGTTGAGAAAAACCTTTTGCCTTTGGAGCCCCGTGGACGTCTCTAATAGCCGTAACTGAAATTAAAAAAGTTAAAAACCTTTCAGACAAAATAAAAACATTTCTAATTTATTTACTTATACAGAAGCATGGAGATTACAATTTCAATAATGAGATTATTATGGTTGTTATTGTTTTTTATTACTCGATATAAGCTCAACAAGAAAGTTTACAACTGATGACAGGGTGTCCAGTTCCTATCTTGCTGCTTGCTACGTTTTCTCACAGGTGGTGGGCCCATGTAGTAAAAAGTAATTAAGGAAATTACTATTTCAGTTACGCAAATTGAACTACTTTTACGTTGTGCGTTAGTATGATGTTATCTACTAGGTACAAGTTCATTGTGTTCACGTAGAATTTTTATTCCATTGCCTATACAGTTTCAATAAGAAAGTTTGAAACTAATAATGGGGTGTGGATATTCGACAATTTAATATCTGATTTACCGCAGGTGAAACAAAGTGCAACGTTTCTTTTAGGGGACCATCATAACAAGCATAATTTGTGAGCAAATATCATTGTTATGTTTCGCTTTTACAAAAGACACATTGCTTTATCGTTCAGATAACTAATAACGGAAACTATCAACCAAAATACAAACAAAAAATTAGCTAAGCAAATCCAAATATGTATATTTACTTACACAAGAGCATGAAGATTACAACTCTGATAATAAGGTTGAAGGGCCCCATGGTCGGTGGTTTTGTGTAATTTTCCCGATTTTTGTAACGCATTTATAGGCTCTGGGTTTTACGACTTTTCAGCCAAATGGATTCCAGTGGCAAGGATAATTTACTTCATATCGATGTGTAGGTGCAGCTGCCCACACACGCAAACCAACATGTTCATGGGTGGTAATACGTGAAGAGCCAAAGGGTACAGTTAGTCTAAGAAAAATAGGCGGTAGAGGGAACAATAATAACAAAGTTTTCTATTTTAAAATAGGTAATTCATTGAAATATAGCAAAGTTTTCATAACACGAAACGTAAAAATATTTCATGCTCAATTTACTGCTTATAAAGAAGTTGATCACAATAATAAATAAAAATTATTTTTATGAGCATTTTATGTCTGTAATTTATAGCTTATTTTGCTTTCTTAAAACTATAAATCGCTGGTATTGTTTTAAATAAAGTAGAACTTAAACCCACGTCCTATTTAAAACAATAACTTTTATCCACCTTCAATAAGTTCTCTTCTAATAGGACTTTGTTATTTAATTATGTGATAAAATAGAAGATGACACGGAAAGCAGTTTTGATTTGGTCAGCATTTTGGGCACTCAGATAAATAACAACATCTAGAAGCAGGAAAATGCAACAGAAACTGAAATTGTTTGGACAAGATGACTTTTACCCAAGAGAGAGGAAGAACTCCATCAATTTTACTTGAAGTTAGAAAGACTCCAAAGGAATTAATTTAACATTGATGAAGTTCTTGAAGAAAGCAGCTTCAGCAATCAAGGAATTCGAAACAAATCTCAAAAATTATGTTGTTCTCGAAAAGAGGACGTCAATTAGAAGGAAAGTAAACGAAGAGAGAGTTTCTAAGAATAGAAGGTGATTGAAAGGGAGATGAAACTGAAAATGAATTAGACATGAAGAGACTAGGCAGTGAGAAAAATAATCATTGAAAATAGGGACGGATGACAAATATTGAAAAGAATCTTGGCGTTGAAAAGCAGACTACCAAACGAATGAGACGTGAAAGTTAAATGAAATGAAGAAAAGCTTGGGGACAGTTGTACCTACAAAGGAGGTTTAAACTGACGTTCAACAGAACCGGGTTCAAAGTGAACAAAATCGCATCAAATTTTATTTATGAATGCATTAATTGCCATTTGTCCTTAAGATCCCATGCGAATTTGTTCACTGTGAACCTGGTCCAGTTAAACTTGAGTTTAAACCGACTTTGTACAACTAGCCCTTAGTCTTCAACTATTTATGGAGTTTAAAAGAAAGAAATCAAGTTCTTCTTTTGTTTTTTGAACCTGCTTCTACTTATTCATTTCTAATCTACCTTCTTCCTCTTGTACTTTTTCCTATACAGTTCTTCTGTTTTTTTTTAAATTTGCTTTGCTGAAATTATTTGCGCGTTCCTTTCATATTTTTGGATAGACTTCACGATCTCCTTCTTGTTTAATTTCATAGAATACATGATTTCAGCTAGTCTGACAGTTTGTTATTAATTTCCTGCGCTTCCTTAATCTGTTTTGTTTATCTTATTTGCAGTTTTGAAATTCTACTATATTCTGCGTAGTTTTTTCATTAATTTTTCCATCCCAAGTTAACTTTAACTTTCGAGATTTATTCCCATAATAACAATGAAACAAGTGTTCTTATTTCAATAAATTGTAATTGAAAAATCGAGCCTTAGGGTGGGTTTATCGATGCTAGGATAAATTTATCTCTCAGTTTGTTACCAATGGCAACGTATACTTTCATAAGTGTTGCCACTGGTAACAAACTGCAAGATAAAGTTATTGATGAAATTACTACTGGTTTTAGTATTGAATTGATTTATTAACGTGGAAAAATAATTATTGACAACTTGAATGTATTTAGTATTTTTTTTTATCAACAACAAACTGATATCGATATGTTTAGTTCGCGCATGAAATACCGGATTGCTTGCAAGTTTTTGAGCACCAATATTATCATTATAAATCATTACGGTCTCAGAATAGTTCAAATCTATCTCAGTTAAGAACTTTCTTATGTATATTGCCTCTTTGGCAGCTTCTCCTAATGCCATATATTCAGCTTCTACAGTGGACAATGCTACAGTTCTCTGCTTTTTAGATTCCCACGACACGATGCCTCCATTAAATATGAAAGCATATCCCGTGAAGGATCGTCTGTCGTCTAGACAAGCTCCCCAATCCGAATCTACATATCCTCGTAATGAATCCTTGCATCTCTTAAAAGTGATTCCCATATTTACGGTTCCCTTTAGGTAACGCAAAACTCGTTTAGCAGCATTCCAATGACTTTTTCCAAAACAATCTGCAAATTGTCCTAAAACACTAGCAGCATGGGAAATGTCTGGACGTGTGGCTACTGATAAATACATAAGAGCTCCTACTAATTCTCTGTAAGGAGGTTTCTTTCCATCATCATCATTCCAAACATCGGACTTCGTCAGTTTTGTGTCAGCTGCCAACGGTGTAGAAACTGGATTACATTTACGCATCCCAAATCTCTGAAGAATGTCGTTAATGTAATTCGCTTGACTTAATGTTATTCCCTCCTGGTTTCTATCAAATTTTATCCCAAGGCAATATTTTACTTCTCCAAGTTTCTTGACGTCAAAGTTATTCTTCAAATGATTTCCAAAATTGTCGATTTTTCTTATGTCTCTACATGATGCTATGATATCATCCACATAAATTATAATTACAATTGGTTCATTGTCTTGATCAGCCACGTAAACACATGGATCCGATTGTGTAGGTGTAGCTCCGAACTGCCTCATTACATCATCAAGGCGTTTGTTCCAACTTCGTCCTGCTTGACGTAATCCGTAGAGAGCCTTTCTAAGATGACAAACTTTTTCTCCAATTGACATTTCGTTTAACATACATCTGGCTTTTTCGATAATGTCAGGAGTATCACATTGGGTTTGAACAATGAATTCAAGCACCTCTCTACTATAATCAGGAAGTTTCATGTAAATATCTTCTTCTAAAAATCCATTCAAATATGCAGAGGCTATGTCAAACTGCTGCATATGCATATCATGCTGAATAGCAAAAGCTGTCGTTAATCTAAATGAGCTCAATCGAGCCACAGGAGCGAAAGTTTCGTTAAAATCAGTTCCAGGTCGTTGAGAGAAACCTTTCGCTACAACACGAGCTTTCTTCTTCACAATCGTTCCTTCCGGACCCTGCTTGTTTCGGAGCACCATTCGGCTGCCAATGATTTCTCGATTCATTGGACGCTCCACCAGATCCCAAGTGTCATTCTTCAAAAGAGAACAGAATTCAGCTGCCATAGCTTTCATCCATTCCTTTGACTCAGAGCTTGCAATCGCAACATCTACCGACACATCAGACATGAAGGCAAAATCAGCTTGTTCTTCATTTTCCTGAGGTATCATGTTATATATCTTACGTGGACGCCCTCTTTGACCTGTAAACATTTTTCTTGGCCTACCTCGTCCTTTCTTGAAATCATCTTGAAGCGGTGGCTCTATAACTTCTCTTGGTTCTATTTCAGGGTTGATTATTCGCTCATCAACTTCAACTTCTTCATCTTCTCCAGTTCGGATTAATTCAATATCTACATGCGAACGAACTTTATCAGCATATTTTTCTGTGTTAATTTCATTTTGCTTAGGGTAGAATTCTTCATAATTGTTGCCGTTTACTAATGGCTTATGTAGAAATTTTACATCTCTCGTTATTTCTATTTTACGTCCTTCTGGTATCCAAATTCGGTATGCTTTAGACTGCTCTGAATACCCGAGGAAAATACCTTTTCTTGAACGTGGTTCAAATTTTCCTTTGTTGTTCGTTCTATTAAGGCAGTAAACTTCGCAACCAAATTCTTGAAAACCACTAACATCTGGAGACTGTCCCAACCAAATTTCGTAAGGCGTTTTTCCATTTAATGCACTTGTGGGGCATCTGTTTCGCAGATAATTTGCCGTTGAAATGGCTTCAGCCCAGAAACTCGCAGGAAGGCCACTCTGTAGAAGTAAACATCGGGCGGTTTCCATGAGTGAACGGTTTTTCCTCTCTGCCACCCCATTTTGTTCTGGATTATGCGGCGCGGTTAATCGTCGCTGAATTCCGTGACTATTTAAATATTCGTCGAATTTTCTGTTCACGAATTCCGTACCATTATCCGTTTGTAAGATTTTTACACGTTTGCCTTTCTGTGTTTCCACCATGATACGATAATTTTCGAATTCTTGAAGCACGTCACCCTTTTGACGAAGAAATCTAGTTTCGCACCACCTAGAACCATCATCCATAAATGTAACAAAATAAAGAGCTTTACCATTAGACTGGACTCTCATAGGCCCACAAACATCAGCATGGATAATGTCGCACAAATCTGTTTTTCTTCCGGAACTTTTCGGAAATGGCAGACGTGTCATTTTTGCACGAAGACACACTTCGCATTCTAATTTTTCGTTTGTATTCTCAATGTTTAGTCCTTTGATTGCTCCAGATTTCACAGCTTCGCGGAGATCCTGAATGTTCAGGTGCCCAAGACGTTTGTGCCATGTTTCCAACAGACTGACTTTTGTTTGATTAGTTGAAGTAATTGTTTTACACTCAACTTTTGCCTTTTCTCGCACATAATACAGTCCATCTATACGATCTGCAATAATTTTTACGTTATCAGTTTCGTAGACAATCTTTGCGCCGTGTTTATCAAATATTACTCGAAACCCATTATCGGTAACTTTTCCAACTGAGATTAGATTCGTACGCAGATCTGAAACGTGCAAGGTGTCATTTAAACTTACGTTCGTAATTTTTCCTTTGACATCTGCAGTGAACGAAGTGACGCCTTTCGCACTGACATTTGTAGTTGCGTTATTGGCGAGATTTAGCTTACCAATATAATTCTTGTCGCACTTGTTAAAATTTGTTAAATCTTTACATAAATGGGAAGTGCATCCACTATCAAGGCACCAATTTCTTCCTAGGAGTTCATCTTGCACTTGAAAAATATTTTCTGAAGTAGTTTTTGATGTAACATACAGACTCACATTTTCTGTTTTGTTAGCGTACTGCTTTCTATTGTAACATTCCGAAGCTTTGTGCCCAAACTTATGGCACTTGAAACACTTAATTTTATTAACAGTCTTATATGTAGACTCTTGTTTCGCGGCTTTATCTTTAGTATATCTATTATTTGAAGATCTAACTGCCAACGCGTTTTGTATTGAACACTGCCGATTCTCATTTTTTCTTGCATCACATTCTTCCGTAATTTTTACTCGAAGGACATCGGGTGCTGGCAACTCGTCTCTTGACTCTATGGCGCATCTGAAATTTTCGAATGATGCAGGCAAACTGTAAAGAAGCATCACGGCTAGCAAGTCTTTATTTATTTTAATATCCATATCTTCTAATTTGTCTACAGTATCAAAAAACATTCGTAAGTGTTCCCGTAAATCTTCTCCTTCTTTCATTTTGTGTAAGGTAAGTGTAGCTTTTCTTGCAGGACCTATCGATTGGTATATTGCTTCTAGCTTCAACCAAACATCCCGTGACGTTGTACATCCTTTTATTTGCTTTAACTCGGAAGGATTCATCGACAAAATAATATCCGATTTGGCCTTACAATCTTTGTCAATCCAAGTCTTCACCGCTGTCACCGAAGTTGCATCGCCTTCAATAAGTTCTGGTTTTACAACAGCTCCATTTACATAGTTCCAAGCATCATTTTTGACTAATAAAGCCTCCATCTGTATTTTCCACGTGTCAAAGTTATCTTTATTTAACAACTCGATACGAACTGCACCGCTTCCACTCATTTTTCAAGTTCTACTTTCCTAGACACTTCAAATGGTACTCTTTCAATCCTTTCGCCACTCTGGGCCCATAACCTGATGAAATTACTACTGGTTTTAGTATTGAATTGATTTATTAACGTGGAAAAATAATTATTGACAACTTGAATGTATTTAGTATTTTTTTTATCAACAACAAACTGCAATCTGTAGAGCTGCTTGGATCGCATTTTCAACAGTTATCCTAGCACCGATAAACCGATCATTCTTCGGCGAAGAGCCAGAAGATATCGTTTGTCTAAGAAAAGTAGGCGGTAGGGGGAACAATAATAACAAAGTTTTCTGTTTTAAAATAGTTTATTCATTAAAATATAGCAAAGTTTCCATAACACGAAACACAAAAATATTTCATGCTCAATTTAACGCAGATAAAAAAAGTTGACCGCAATAATAAATAAAAATTATTTTAATTTATGGCTTATTTTACTTCCTTAAAACTATAAATCGCCGGTATTGTTTTAAATAAAGTAGAACTTAAACCCACGTCCTACTTAAAACAATAACTTAAATAGGTCGTCTTTAATAGGACGCGACTCTTTTTATTTATTCCTATATTCTACATTATCTTTCTTGATTTATAATAATTATTGCAGATTAGTTTTCGAATTCGATTATTTTTCACCTGCCGCTGTATTTTTATTATATTGCCCCATAAACGTCCGAGAAAAAAGTTTGAAGTTAGCATGCGAGCGCTAGTTTTTATTTTGCTATATTTTCTTATAGGTTATGGGCCCAAGTCGTCAAAAATGATGAAGAAAATTGCCACTTTCGTTAAGCAAATTAAAATACTGCCACATATTCGGATGTTTATTCTATTTATCGATGCAAGGTCAATAAGGAAGATAACCGGGTGGGTTTGTGCTTACTTTGTTCTTTAGTTTAATATGGATTTCTTACAGGTTATGGGCCCGTGCCCATGTCGGTTCTTATGTTTAAAATAGTTGCAAATTTTTTGTATTCGAAAAGAAAAAAAAATACTTTAGTTGTTCTGAATAGGCTAATTGGTTAGGGTGGATTAGCTGTAATAATAATAACAATGCCGCAAATGGTAGATCTGACGTAAATGCTTCAACACCCCTAAATTCGGTTGTTATTGATATCCGCCGATATCTCACCGCCCCCGCATCTCATACCGGATGTTACACCCTCTATATTTACCCCAGTCATTAGAAACATCCGATGAACTAAACATTAATACATGTCCCATTGTTGATGTTTGATATTGATCATGTACGTGGCGGCCCCTTTCGCTCTTCTTTCGCGCCGGATATAATAACGCGAGCCGTAATAAATCGAATTAATCTGCGAAATTTAATTCGCAATTTGGGAAATCGCGACATGACGTGGGATTACGTTGCAGGTCGGCCATTCCAAGTTATTATATCGAGGATATCAGAGATATGAGCTCCACGCCGGAGCCGTCTTTAAGATGTATGGGGATATTTATTCATGTAAAGTTGGCCAAAGATTACTCGCTGTTAATCTCCAGTCACAAAGTTGGTAAGACTGTTCACGCCTTCAGCGCGGTCGGACAATAGATTGTGAATTATGGATGTTCGTCTTTGTTTACAAACTTCCTTCTCTTGTTATCCCTCGTCGTCTTAGATTTTATATTCTACAATTTAATTACCATAGGTAAAACAAAGTGCAAACACGAAAGAATTATAATTGATAAGGGGTTGCTAATATCAATACCATGTTTCGTTTTTATAAGACATCATCAGTTATTCTCTGTTTCTTTCTGTTTGTTAAATCTGTTGGGGGTTTAGCATAAACAAATTGGTGTTTTGTTACGTAGTTCAAATACAAGCACAAGAATTACCTAGGTACTACTGTTTGTAGGCGTATTCAGATGCTCTGGGTGTTACCTTGAAGCGGCCGTTTCCATTGTATTGTATCAAATATTTGCGAAAGTGTTGTTGCCTCGTGGTTACCCCGTTTCTTAACCGCTCGCCGCCGCCGCCGCCGCCTCCACCCTTATCTTGAGCATTGGGTTTCGCATCGACATAAATTCACGCGTGCAATCTTACCCCTTCCCTACTTAGCTTAGGGTCATTGTAAACTGATGAGGCTCTAAATAACCACCCCCTCCTCTTTTTACTACCCCGTTCATCTTAACCAACCCTTTATGTCTACTAAAGTCCTTTCATTATATCGAAGATGCCCGGCAAGAAGTATGCTGATGAAATTTATGGATACAACACCTTATACATGGCATTATCCTTTACTAGAGATGATACTGTGTCTACAGTTCGCTATATTATATTAAAACTGATGTTTCGCAGAGACTTTAGATACCTACCACCGACAGATTAATGTTACCTAACACCCCTAATACGATGCACAGGGTGGAAA
This sequence comes from Dorcus parallelipipedus, assembly GCA_958336345.1. Taxonomy (NCBI): domain Eukaryota; kingdom Metazoa; phylum Arthropoda; class Insecta; order Coleoptera; family Lucanidae; genus Dorcus; species Dorcus parallelipipedus. The sequence goes on from OY284480.1 coordinate 37,371,045, forward strand.
TCATTAAATATATTAACAATTTAGAAAGTTATTGAATTTTAATAAAACGACCAGTACTCCTACTTCTTGACATGGTTTTACATCAGTCAAGGCTTCTACTTGAAGTTATCATGATTGTAAATAATAAATTATCACCACGCCATTTGATTCGGTATCCAACTCTTTCTTCCCCTCATTCTTTTTCTTCATGAACTGGCTTGTTCTTCCAATCTTATCATGGTTTTATCGACTACTTACTCGCATCACGAAATACTCACGTGGTCTGAACGCGTCTGCCATTTTTGAATCCACTTTGTGATTGTTTAGTTTTAAACTAGTTTCGCATTAGAATTTTTCTGAATAGTTTGAACTGTTTGGGAAAGGCACGGCAATACAGAATCGGTCATTTGGAAAGGATGATTGATAATAAGGTAATTAAAGCATCGTATAAAAGCAACAAAATCAGAAAAACAGAAAAAGGGAACGCCTAGAAAGAAATGGAGAGAGTAATCGAAGCTTTACAAGAATAATAAATCGAGGTATGAGAGGCGATATCACGAAGTAGATGAGAATGGAGCGGAAGAAGTTCACTAAGCCGTGGTCTGTTAATGCTTCATATACATTAGGGTCCCTAGCTTCAAGTTCTTCGATATGTCCTTTTTTTCCCTTAAAAGTACCATTTGGAAGCAACCAGATAGAACAAAAAGGGAAGGGTTAAAGAATCGAGAATTGGAAGAAGGCAGTAGATGAGAATGGAGAACGGAACGGAAGAAAATTATGATGTGTTAATACTTCACATTCCCTATTTCCTGTACTGTCCATGTCCCTTAAAAGCAGCAGTTGGAACCAACAAAAAGGAAGGAATGAAGGATCGAGAATTGAAAGGCAATACTAGGGAACATATGAGAATAGAATGGAAGAAGATCACTAAGCCATGGTCTATTAATGCTTCATATACATTATGATCCCTACTTTCCTCTCCTTTGATATGTCACTTCTTCCCTTAGAGGCAACAAAAAGGAAGAACTAAAGGATCGAGAATTGAAAGGCAATACTAGGGAGCAGATGAAATGGAACTGAAGAAGATCACTAAGCCAGGTCGTTGATACTTTGCATGTAAGCAAAGGTATGTAATGCCTGTCGCATGGAAGCAACCAGATAGAACAAGAAGGGAAGGCCAAGAAAGAAATCAAGAAAGGATGCAATTGAAGATGTAAAAGGAAAAAAGAAGAAACCCTGGAAAGTGATTTTAGAGAATACAACAGAATGGAATTGATGAATAACTCTAAGCCATAGCCTGTTAAGCATCATACATAGCTCTCTGTCTTTCAAGATGCCCTTGTTCTCCAAAAAACAGCGCGTGGAAGCAGCTAGACTAAACAAAAGAAACGAGAATTGTTTCCTTTAAAAGCCATCACCTGGAAACAACCACATAGACCAAAAAGAGAAGGAATAAAGGATCGAAGATTGGAAGGCGATTTCTGTCCCTTGTTTCCTTAAAAGCAAGGCATGAAAGGAAAAGAACAAAAAGGAAAGGAGTAAATAATCGAGAATTGGAAGGGAATAAATGAGAATGAAAAAAAGGTAGCTATTGATGAATAAATAAAAATCTTGTGCGAAAAACGTTTTGTGATCAAACCTCGCATGTATATTAATGCTTCGATACCCCATCTTTCCTTAAAATTTAAAATGGAAGCAACCAGATAAAGGTACGGCCAAGAAAGAAATGGATAAAGGCAATGGAAAGTTTCGAAGAAAAAAGATTAAGAACCGGAAGGTGGCTGTAGGAAATGGAATGGGGAAAAGGTATGAGGATTGTCGTTTAACAGCTGACAGATAAACAGTTGCTTTTTATGACCAAAAGTGACACTTCGCAGAAGACCTCTAGGCCATGGTTACTTAGTTCATTGTCCTTCGGTACGGCTCTTATTCCCTTGATTTGTTGCAAGTCCTTGCGAATAACTTTCTTTGTCCTACTCTTCTGATCATGTTGTCTGTCTTACTTCCTTTAGTTCCTCTTTTTATTCTGGTTGTTGTTCCAATTCTCTTTACCCCCCTTTTCTCTTTTTCGCTTCGCTATTTGTCGTGAGCTTCGGCATCTTCAATTTTTAAGGGTTTTAATCCATAGCTTTTGAACCAATTTTCTTTCTTTTCTTTTTTGTTAAATCTAGTATTTGCGCCATTATTGGTCAAGTGTTGTTTCAAATTTGATTTCCTCAATTCAGATTCATTAGCAAATAAAATGGAAGATGGATTCTGCAATTATTTTTAGTAAGTAGTGATTGGGATGTGTTAAGAGCGTGTAGTAGATTTTTGGGTTTGTTGCTGTTAATTGGTGCTCGAGTCGGTTTAGCAATCAGTAAAATTTGCTCCGTTTGTTCGTAACCACTAACGTCGATATTCAGGCGGAATATTAAGAGCAATCGTGTAAAATGTCTTTCTTACATTAGATGCGAGATGTTCGGTATTAATATGCGGCGTCTTCGGCGTCGTTCCTTCTCCGTCGAACGCGCCCTAGGAACAGCGACGGAACGCGCCACAGCCGCGCGCTCTTCTACGCAGAAATAAAACACACGCACCTAAAATAACACCTTAAATAATGTAATCATACTTAGGCAAGCCGTAATAATTTTAATCATAACTGAGGCCCGCGAACGCGCCCTTAAAACGCAAGAGAATAGAGGCGCGTTTCACTGAGGGGCTTAATAATCAAAACTGTGACTTTCTCCAACTTTCTCCAAACGGCCCTCTTGATATTTCGCGCCAAGTCTTAACTAACGCACTCTGCAAATTACAAATTAGAACTTATATTTTCGACACCCTCTCTCGGAAAGGCCGAGGTTTCGTTTCGAAACCGCTACATAGTTACTTTGATTAAATTTAATACCAGTTCCTCTCTCTTAGTTTAAGTTCGCTTGAATTTAGTGTCTGTTCGGTATTCGGCTGTTGCTGCCCCTTCCACCCTTCTCAACACCACCCCCCTCCGTCACTAGGTCGGCGATACATTTGAGGAATTTGTACTTGGTCCGATATTACACGGCACTTGAACCAATTTGTTGCCAACGGCGAAGATTATTTGTCACACTGCTGCGCCTCCACCATTTTTGTTCCGAAAGAAATTCCAAGTTTTTTTTTCTTCCCTTATAATAATATTTAGGCGAAAGCTATTCGGTATTCGTGAAATTCGCCCTGGAACGTAACGCGTTTCCATAAGCGAGCACAAAAAAATTCGCGAAATTTAAAACAGAACGTGTGCCGCACAAAAGAACACAGCGGAAATAAAAGAACACCCTTAGGTAGGTTAAAAGAGGCCGCAGCCCTTTGTAAATTTAAATTCTTGAAATACAAGCTGCAACCCTTTCGTTGCCGCCGTCAAAGAACATAGGGGCGGTCGTTCGTTCGGGGCGAAAAGCGCGGCGGCGGCGGCGTTTCGTTATTAGTTCGTTTCTTTCTCTGTTGCGACGGCCGCTCCGGCTTCCGGAAAGAGACGGTCGACGCCGGAACGCCGCAATTTTATGCTAGTTTGAGTACAGATGTAGTTCGGCTCGTACTGGGGGTATATTTGTATATAAACGATACCTATTCATTGACAATACGGGTTCCAGCCTCTTTGTCTTTTGCTAATTAAAGACGGCCTTCCAATCAGTCACATCTGCAGTTCTAAAACAATGGTGACTACGCCAACCAAATACATATTATTAATTTTGCCAAGAAGAAAGACAAAAAAGTAATTCAATTAAATAGAGGAATACCTACCAAAGAATGTATTGTTACATAGTTTTATTTAAACGTCGTTTAATTATTCAAAATTGTTTACAACGTACCATCATTCTAAAATAATTCTTTTTTTGCATTATCTCGGCTTAGTTGGTGAGACTATTGATATTGAAACTATTGAGCGCTAGATAGGGGGGAAAATGAGTGAAACTGTGTGACGTGGTTTTGATAATGAAGGAAAAGGTAGGTATGTATTTGGTTGGCGGAATAAATGTTTGGTGCCACTGGTGATTCGATTAGAGATCAGGATAGACAAAAGTAAAGTCCCCGAAGCGTGAAACCAGTTCGACCGTAGATGGCGTTCAGTCGTGCGGGTGGTCAAACGGACATTGTGTCCACCCCAATTTAAAAGGGCGATAATCCAAACGAGATAACTAACTTGTCTGCAAAAGCGAAACTACTTAATTTCGCGCAAAGAACGAAGAAATAGGCAAACACGATTTCGATTGTTTGATTATTTTAGTGTCCGCGCGAGAATTTATCGCTTGCAATAATAATGAAACACACACACACTCGCGTACACGAGCGAGCGTCCTACTATTTTGTAATATCGCAGCGAATCAAAAGTGATATGAGACGGAATTCTAACACATGTCAAAAGTTTTTCCTTACATATCATGTCTGTTCAGTGAAATATGAATAGAAATATTACGCTCCGGCGAACATTGACTATGAAATGAAAATTCAGTTTGGTTTTTACATATCATTTTGTGCTCATATTTGTATATTTAATGCAGTTGTCAGAGATGTTCGGAGCAGCGAACGGCCGCACGCAGAATGTATGTATGTTGTACGTACGTGTGCTACAAACTTTTCCTCGTATCCTTCGAACCGAAACGGATATAACAGGAAAAAACGATGATAATGCGAGCTATGAGAAGTTTCTACTTGTTTGCGTGGTCCATCATCCAATTGATTTACTTTCGTTTTCGTAAAATTGACACGCTATTACATGAACCAGGATCAGTGACCAAAGTGAAGGTACACTGCTATTCTTCCTGGTCCCCAAAGTAAAATTAAAGAATTGAGATAAATTGGCGCACAGGTATGTATAAATTTATGCAAGCAATAGATAGGGACGATTGCAGCAATGAGACAGCACCTCCACTACAACAAACTACACAGGGGCATGTTACGTACTCTTCTCCTGAAGTTAGACAAGGTTAAACTTTTCAATTCTGTAGGAACAGAGTTGTAAATTTTTGCAATATTGAAAGAAAAAATCGCTGGAATACAGCAGTACGGTGGAGAGGTGGGGTCAGAAGACCTCTGCTCCTAACATTAATGTTATGAACATCAGTACGAAATGAAATTTCATTATATAGATATTGCGGAGTCTTAGTAAAAATTATTTTGTGATAAAAGACTACACAGTGAAAATTTCGTCTTTGCATATTCAACCAATTAGCCCACTCAAGTGTATGCGAAATATGTTCTCTTCGTCTGTTACCGTAGATAAACCTCAGATAAGCATTCTGCACTCTCTGTATACGAGTTTTGTCGACGCTATCAAGGCAAGGGCCATAAACTGTATCACAGTAGTTAAAGTTGGACAAAACCAAGACTTCACATAGTGTTTTGCGAAGGTTTGTATTTAAAACTTCTTTGCAACCAAAGAGAACTTTTAGTTTGCCGAACGCTTTTCCAACAATATTGGACACGTGACTCTTAAAACGCAACTTATTGTCCATAAGCAGCCCAAGATTTTTTACACAGTCAGTTGAACGTAAGGGTGTATTATTAATATACAGCGAGATTTGACTGGACACAAAAGCTCTGTGTTTTTCTTTACAAAAAACCATATAGTAAGATTTTAACGGATTAAGACGTAAACCATGATTTGTGACAGACTTGTGAAGTTGTTGTAAATCTAAATTCATTTTTATTACTGCTTGTTGCAAATTGGACATCGGAAAAGAACATAGTAGCTGAGTGTCATCGGCATACGAGTAATAGTTAAAGAAATTTATAGATTCAAATAAATAAGTCGAAAAAATCGCAAACATCAAAGGACCGATGACACTTCCCTGCGGCACCCCCGACTTCAGCTGCATAATTTGAGAGCAATTGTCACCCAGCTTGACCCTCTGAGTTCTATTATGAAGATAATTTCTGAAAAGTTTGACACTGCTTTCATTGAAACCCATATAATGTAGAATAGCCAAAAGCAATTCATGATTAATCAGGTCAAAAGCTTTAGAGAAATCCAGAAGGACAAGCACGGCGACATTGCGACTGTCAAGAGACCTGAAGATTTTATCCGTAACTGCTGACAACACCGTAGAGCAACTGTATCCAGGTCTAAAGCCTGACTGTGTACTTAAAAGCAAATTAAAACTGCACAAATGCTTACGAACTTGGGCGTCCAAGACTTTCTCTAAAACCTTAGAAAGAAGTGGAAGAATACTAATTGGTCTTAGGTCTTGTAAAGAACAAGGGTTATTATTTTTTGGAAGGGGTAAAACTACAGCTTCTTTCCAGGTTTCAGGAAAAACACTATGTGATATGGAAAAATTGATAATGTATGTTAGTACAGAGAGAAGAAAAGGACAACATAATAACAGCATTTTTAAACTTATATTATCACACCCACAAGAGTTACTTTTAAAAGAATTCAAAATATCATTATCGGTGACAGTAGAAAAAGATAAAAGGTTCCGAACTTTCGGTGATATATTGTTAGAGTAGAAAGCAAGCAGATCATCGTTAGATAATGGGAGGTTCTGAGTGAGAAAAGAAGCATTAATAGCATTCACATCAGATATATTTGAAGGAATAGAGACATTTTTTTTCTTTTGGTAAATATTTAGATTTCTCAAATCCTGCCAGAGAGTACGAGAATTGTTATTCTTAGCACTATGTTCGATATATGCTCGCTTTTCCCTAAATCGTTCTACTAATTCGCTAGACTCGCATATATCGCTCACGAAAAAAAAACTGATTTAAAAAGCGCGCCGTTCCGCACTTACGTAGTTAATTCACTCATTCGAGAATAGCGTCGAATAAGTAATGAAAGTTTCAGCAAATTCTACCACCAACTAGGGCGAGTCTGGAAAACACTAGAATCTTTGGCTGGCTTATAGGTGGGGTGACCAATCTAAAAATACGGGACACAGGCGAAAAAAGAGGAACCCATGATAATTAAAAATCAAACTTAATTATTAAAGATTAAGATTAATTAAAATTTATTATTACTATGGTTTTAATGTACCCTTTATAAAACAGTGGCGTGCAAGTTTTAATAAATTCATAAATACGTAAGGCGTCAGTCCTTGGAGTGCAAACTCACCTTTAGTAATAATAACCCGAAAAGGGATCGATTGATTAATCATTCCCGATCTATTACCCGACGGGAACACCTGTGACTAGAAGGGGGTGAGTGACAAATTTCGTGAAACTCATCGCGTCAAATAAAAATTAATAACGTGTCACCCGAAAAAAGCGAAAATAAATAAAAGCATTGTTGTGGCGAGGACGCGGGGGCGGCAGTATCAAAATAGACTGATATTGAATTCAGGCAGTGTATTGCCGTCGCTCGGGGAAAGCGGGAAAACACATCGACAGTTGGAAAAATTTCATTACTACAGATATCATTTATAACGGTTGAAATATATTTCATCATTGGATCAAAATGACATGTGTCACGACATCCGCTGGGACGCACAACAGCAGATCGTGTCGAATTGTATTTTTTTTCCTGTCCCTCCCTCTCTGTCTCGCGCGCGTTTTCCGGCCCGAACTGATAAATACACTTTTAATTTCCATTATTTGGACGAATGGGCGGACGTGACCTGATCGAAAACATCGCGTTTAATTACGGAACTGAAGCGGGTCGAATCGATGCGATTTCCACTCGTCGGCCTTGAAACAATTTTTTTCCCTTTGGGCGACGGTATTAACTTAATTGAGGTCACGTGATGTTTGATTAAGTCTTGTACATATCTGATTGGGATTGTTACCAAGAGGAAAAGCGCCTCAAGGATGATGTGTGTCTTGTTTACTTGATGTAATCAATGCTGCCCTAATAACTGTCCCTCTATCATCCCCTTTCATATGTGTAGGAACTTTTGATAAACTGAAGTCTGTGGTGGGAAGAAAAACAATAATAAAGATCTGAGAACCATCGTCAATTTATATTTGGACCAATCTGTTGCTTATGTAAGAACGAAAAACCGCGAGGTTACTCAAAATTCCGCTCTATCAAAGTCTTTCCCTTTTCATTAATTGATCGCCTTTTCTTTAGTTTTGTATTTTGTTTTCAATTTCATTTTGCGTCACTGTTTTTTATAACCGACTTTCTTTCATCTTACTTCGCCCCTAACTTATTCGCATTCAAACAGTAACTGCGCAGGCTCGGAGCTAAAATCCCACAAGAAAAAACATAGGGGTCTCAGGGTGCTGGTACTCTTGTCTTTTACTGTTGGCGTTATTTACCTACTTTATCTTACCTTATTACTCCTAAAATAGATAAAATAGAAATAGGTTTTGCTATTGTAAGCTAAAATAGGAACTTGTATTTTCACGGGTGGTATATACCGGGAGGGGGTTTGGAGTTGTTGTTGTTGTTGTTAGCTTCGAGTGCAGCGTGAAAACTTTTCCATATTCTTTCGGACGATAACAATTAGAGAGTGCGGCAATTACGGGCGCATAAAATCGCACGGGCTTAGTACGTCGCGCTCCGGCTGCCGCAAAAACCGGCGGGCGAAATGTAAAAGTTTTTAGAGCCTTATGCTTTTAGCAGTTGGCATCATAATGGTAGGTTTTAATACGAAACGGCAGCATTCACAACAGTTAAGATTTGACAACTCCAGGGAAGTTAATCTGTAGAGATAAAATTTAATTCTCCGTGCGGAATCTCTGAGGAGTATTTGAGCTTTTGTCGGCCCTTTGTTGGCGGCCCTGTTTCATCTTAGGCGCTCCTAGCTGCCGCTTTACATATATCATAAACGTGGCAGCGCTAATGTTGCCGGTTTGTAAAGTTTGATATATGCGCCCCTGTATCTGTCTTAGGACTTGATAGACGAACTAATTATTACTGCAGTTATATCGCTCGCGATTACGTTGTTGCTTCCAGCCACACGTGAGGATAATACTGTGCAAACATATTTCGTTTTACTCATAACTCTACACCTCTACGCGGTAACATTTCCAAAAGAACCAGCAATCTTTCTTCCCCCCTCACCCAAAGAAACACATTTCAAAAGGATCGGCGACAAACCTTTCACTTGTGTCACCTGGAACGAACAAAACATAGGAATGTCTCTTTTCGAAGATCCCCAATCCCCGATGGCCACCAAGAAGGCTTTCATCTTCAAAATTAATCAAAATAATCTCAGCTTTCCTAACTTTCAAGAAGTTCTTTTCTTTAGGTTTCTTTATATCACCATCAGCTTCAACACGAGTTGAAGGAAGCTGAGGTTTTTTCCTTTCGAAAGCTCCTAATCCCTCGATGGTCAGAAAAAAAAATAAGAAATAGGTACGAATCTTTTTTCTCCAAAAATAACCAAAATGATCAAAGTTTGAATTGGCTTCCGGTTGGAACCGCGTCACGTTGACTTCTTCTACTGCCGACGTTTCGTTCTCCATTGCAGAAGAACTTCCTCAGGGCTGCTGCTGCTGATGCTTCTCGTTAGTCGTTGAGACTGTCTCAACAGCAGCAGCTCTGAGGAAGTTCTTCTGCAATGGAGAACGAAACTAGTCAACGTGACGCGGTTCCAACCGGAACCAAATTCAAACATGGACGACGGCCGCGGAAGCCTTCAAGTTAAATTAAAATGATCAAACTTTCTCACCTTCAAGCTAACCTTTTGTTTATTTTTTTACACCACCATCTATTACCTTCAAAACGAGTTGGAAGAAGATTTTTTCTTTTTGAAAACTGTTTACCCTCGATGGTCACGGAAAAGGGCATGAGTCCTTTCTTCCTAAAATAACCAAAAGAATCAAGGACTTCCTCACCTTAAAGCAAGGCCTTTACTTTGCCTTTCTATATATTACCGGTCACCTTCAAAATGAGTTCAAACAAGTCTGGTTTTTCTTTTCAAAAACCCTTAACAGAAAAGGGTTTGAAGTGAATATGAATCCTGTAGCAAATACAAAATATAAATGAACAAAAAACGAAAGAAAATTGATAGTTCTACGGCGAATTGTTTGAAAATTAAGAAAGTAACAAAAAGAAGAAACCGTCAGGGAGACGCGGAATATTAGATCGACCAACAGAAGCAAGAGAGAATTGGCTAAAAGGTAAAGAAAATCGACGCTAAACAAAAAAGCAAAAGAAAATCGACGCTAAACAAAAGAAGAAATTTAATTAAATAAATATCAAAGAACACTAACAAATTAAGGCAGAAAAATTTCCGCCGCAATCGAAAATCGAACTCGAGTCTTCTGGTTAAGCGTCAGACGCTCTAAGTCATTGAACCACGTGACCAGAAAACTCGAGTTCGATTCTCGATTGCGGCGGAAATTTTTCTGCCTTAATTTGTTAGTGTTCTTTGATATTTATTTAATTAAATTATACACACTAAAGGCTGGTTTATACAACAAGAATAAGAAATAAGGTTTAAGGCGTAACGCTTAAGATAAAAGTTAATCTTACGGGTCTGTGTGTTTGCGTTTATAAACCGAATAAGGAATAAGGTATACCGCGTAAGATAACAAAAGTTGGTTAACATTGAACTTTTAGGCCTTATTCTTTGGCGATATGTCATGCGCGCATGCGTACAAAACATTGCTTTCTAAAATTATTCATAAAAAATATTACTATTTAGTTTTACCTGCTAATTTCTAAAACCACTTATTTTGTACGTTTATTTTTCCGGTAATAACCGGTATACCCAACTCACGATTTTAACGATTGACAATAACAAACCTAACCACGCATGCGTGCTTTGGAGGAACACTAAATTTTATTGGTCAGTTTTAAAACATATCTTATTCTTATTCTGTTGAATAAACACGTACATTCTTATTCCTTAAGCTTTATCTATTAGGCGTTAGTCCTTATTTCTTATTCTTGTTGTATAAACCAGCCTTAACTTTGTGATTATTTAATATTTATTTAAAAGAAGAAATGATACGAAGTGCCTCAATATAATTCGAAAAAATATTATTTGCTCGAAAAGAAACAAACTCAGAAAGAAAAATTGAAAATAGTGCAAACGAAATTAGAAAAATGTATTGAGTAATAAGAAGTCAAAGAGAACTCGAATAAAGAACAAAGAAATGCAGGCGGAATCTTTGAAAATTAAGAAATTAACAAAAAAAAGAAACCATATAAAGAGCCAATGAAACCCGGATTATTAATTCGATAAACAGAAACGAAAGAGAATTCGATAAAAACAATGGAAATTGACAATTCTCTAGCACTGGGTTGTACGTAACCTCCAAAGTAAAGGGACAATAAAGTAAATAAACAAGAAATAACCAGCTGAGCACACTTGTTTTAATTTGATGCTGCTCAAAAATTCAAAAACAGAAATAAATTGCACAACCGAAGCGGGGTGTCAATAAGTTGAGTAAAAGAAAAGATGTAAACGGTATATCGATTAATTAAAACTTTAACCGAGAAACAGATCTGCTTTTCGTCTACAGAAGACTGCAAAAGTAAATACTCAAAGTTATTCAATTAAAATGACATCACAAAATAAACAATAAAACAAAATATTTCCGCTCTTGGACACTCAGCTGTCAAGGTGAGGTTGGAAAAACCAATCGACAAACAATCCGGCGGAGGAGGCCGGTGCTGCCAATTACGTCACCAGGCAAAATAGCGTCACGGTGTCACGTCACGATCTCTCCTGTTGGTTGGTATCATCTACGGTCGAGTCAAACTTCAACAGGGAAGGGGTGGACAGCGATGTTTTGACCTTTAGCAGCTAAGGCTCCGCTTATGGCTTTTCTACACAAGGGTCGGTCTCAAATGACGTTACAAAAAGAGTAGTCAGAAAAGAGGTACGACTACCACTACAAGCCTAAATAGAAAAAGAAAGACGCATGTTACAGACCGAAATAGGCACAAAGTTGCCAATAAAACCCTACCTGGTCTTTTTCTCGCAGCACAGACTTAGAAAAGCGTATAAGAAAGCTTGTATCGCTTAACGTGCACCAAAGCAGATCTCGGAGTAAATAAATACTGATCAATTTTGATTCCGGAGTAAATAAATTCCGTTTCAGGTTTCCATCAACGAAATCAACATGATTAAAGCACAAAATTGTGGGCATTACACTCACAATAGATGTGCACGCCAAGACATCCTCAACAACAACGAATGCGCCGGGAAAGAACACGCTCTGAACGGGTGTTGTTGTTACGAGATGGCCTCTGTTTTAACCGGGCGAAAGAGTGAAATAGAATATTACCGTGAGGCGTAGGTAGTTGCTTTTGTTTTCTGATGCAACATGACGAAACGTGACGAACAGAACGTAGGCCCAGTTTCCACGCAAATGAAAAATAAAAGAAGATCGACGAATCTTCAACATAGACACAAAGTGTCTCAATATAAAACGAAAGCTCACAAGGAAAAGTTAAAAAAAATTCAAACGTAATACGAAATATTAATTCGACAATAAGAAATGAAAGAAGATTCAAATAAAAAACACGAAAATAGCAAAGATGAATAAAGAACAAAAGGATATTGACAATTCTACGATAAATTATTTGGAAATAAAGAAACCTAAAACGAAAGCTCACAAGGAACAGTTAAAAAAAAATTCAAACGTAATACGAGATATTAATTCGACAATAAGAAATGAAAGAAGACTCAAACAAAAAACACGAAAATAGCAAAGATGAATAAAGAACAAAAGAATATTGACAATTCTACGACAAATTATTTGGAAATAAGGAAACCAACAATAAATAAAAGAAGGAGCCTATGAAGTGGGCACAATAATTAGTCAAACCGAAACAAAAGTGAACTGAATGAAAAACTAAAGAAGATCGTCTATTCTTCAGCGGAGTATGATGAAATCTAGAGATCAACGCAAAATCTTAAGAAACGATACGTGGCGCCCTAATATAATTCGAAAAATTAATTTGACAAGGAGAAACGAAGTTGGAAAAGGAAGGAAGAATAGGACGGAGAGAAAAGACAAAAATGAAAAGTGAAAGCTTTTCAAAATCGTGAACTGAGAAGTAACTCTACAAAAAAATATTGAAATACGAGAAATTTATGCGTTAAAGAGAAGCAAAAATTGAACTAAATAATAAAGGTGAACGAAAATAAGCCACATTGAATTCGAGTTCGACTTTGAACATCCGTTTTATTCTTTTTTTTATATCAATCTTATTCTATAAGTTTAACTTTTATTGCCCATGCCTGTAGTCTTTCCTGCTTTCACTATTATATCTCTTCTATGATTATAATTCTAATAGAACCAGTTTTTACTTTTTTCATATGTCCATCGCACGGCACAAGTGCCCATGTCTGTGATCATTTCTGCTTTCACTATTATCTCTCTTCTTTGATTGTAATTCTCATAGAATCAGTACTATGATTCTGTGTGGTAAATATATTATATTACATTTAGAATGTAGAATTTGTTTTGATTAGGATTTTTTAACAGTGTTATAAACTATTTGTTCTAATGAGGCGACGACCTTTGAATGATTCAACTAACGCTTGCGAGGCATCATTTTATAAGATGGCGTTACAAATTTAATTCCGCATAGTAATTAGTAATTAGTAATGGCGATCAATTACTTAATACAACTGTAATGTTGAAAACACGCAGCCTACTATATTTTACAAGGATATTAAAACGTTTCGTGTGTCGCTGCATTACTCACCGGGTAGAAAACAATACGACCGAAAGCAATAAGCGAAGGAAAAAAAAGGTAATTAAATTTGCCCGTAACGCAATCGATACCATTTGCATATCTACCCTTAACGAATCGATATATATTTCTAATTGCTAAGCAACGTTATTCCACACAAATATAAATAAATCCTCGTTTGTTCTTGGACACATCGGGCGGCCGTCCTTCTCTGTTGCACGCCGGAGAAAACTCGGCCGCGTTTTATTATCGGCTCGCAGGGGGTAAAACAATATATCGTGACTATTACCAATGATATCTGATACGTGCGCCGGTGGTAATGTTTGAATTAAATTTTGTATAAATTTGATCGCAGATAAGCGCCATATCAATTTGACAGTTATGGAATGATGTATTGCGATACGCACTTAAATGTGTATGCTGCCCTCTTTTTCCATTGCTAATGGACGAGAAATTTATTTCCTCGAATTAAATATTAACAAAGAGATGAAAGAAATAAATCTAAAAATGTGTGACCAAAGCGGGGGATAAAGACGCCATGAAAACTCAGGCAAATTTTCATTTGGTTCAGCATCAATGCAACTTTCAAATAGTCTTAGATAAAGTACTTAGTTCCTTACCTTTGTCGTACTGCGTGATTTTTTAAATTTTTTATCAACTCTGGCCACGAAATCTGGACGGCATGTCGTAGCTTTACCGTAAAACAGCATAAAGGAGTGCAATGATGTACTTCTCACTTAAGCTAAGACATTACGTCCAGATTTCATGGCAAGTGTTGATAAAAAAATTTAAAAATCGCATGGTATTTTATGTGTGGAGTAGATTAAAACAAAGGACCCCATTAGATTTACGTTAATTACACAACCAACAAATATTATCAAACAGATGATAAAAATGAATCTAAAAATATGTGACCAAAGCAGGGATTAAGAGATGATGAAACCCCATGCAAATTTTCATTTGGCTCAGCATCAATGCACTTTTCAAATAGTCTTCGACAAAGTAGTTATCACCCTTGTTACACTGTATGTGTGAACTAGACTAAAACAAAGGATCCCATTAGATTTACGTTTATTACACAACTAACAAATATTAACAAAGGGATGATAAAAATAAATCTAAAAATGTATGACCAAAGCGAGGATGAAGGGGCTATGAAACCCCAGGCAAATTTTTATTTGGCTCTGCATCAATGCACCTTCCAGATAGTCTTCGACGAAGTAGTTCTTACCCTTGTTATATTTTACGATGTCGTCTAGATTAAAACAAAGGACCCCATTAGATTTACGTTTATTACACAACATATTTCAGCCGTTAGAACATAACATAATAATACATTCCCATTTCATAGTATTAATAAGTTTGTGCGGCCTCACGGTGACGATAGCTTTTATTTAATTAAAAAATATCGCGGAGAGCTTGAGGTGACCTTAATATATATTCCATTTGAAAGTTTACTCGACGAATTAACTCCGTCGGCGTTAATTTTTCGCCGGCGATTAACTCCGCGCGCGCGTTTTTTTTTGCTTTTTGATTTGCGGCCGGAGATCAGTTTTATTGAAAAAAAAAAAAAAAATTGGGCGACGTAATCTGTTCCGGGGACAGATGTGAGAGGACGTGACGTCAAAGCCCGGGTGGTGGCGGCAGCGCCGGCAAAAAGTTGGTAATTTGAAAGCGGGGCCAATTTGAAATCCTGCAGTAAATCACGAGTAAAGTAATTAAGAGTGTGATGATTCCTCTGAGATAGTCCCGCGCTTTTATATACTGATTACGTGACATCATTCTATATTAAAATTAAAAAGCGGGCGTGTTCTCGGAATCACCTCAACTTCCATACGTTTTGCATTAAATTTACCACACGCTGGAACAATGCAAACAGGTAAATAGGCTCTCACCCCACTTCCTCCCCCCCATCCCTCTCTCACCTCGTAATAAGTACAAATTGCTTATCGGGCTTAACAAGGATTTCGTTTTAGTTTGAAGAGTGACGACGTGCACGGTAATGTTCGTTTAATATTATGATTAAAATTTTGTACTGCCCAAGGAAAACGGGGGCGATCACATACCCTTGAGATAATAGATAAGATATAACTGGCAATAAAATATTTTAATATGTAATCTGAGCTCGCCCCTTCTCAGCACGAATCTGCGCATGTCGAACATAACAAGATATCTGAAACATATTCGAACTTACTTAAAGAATTTAGCTCAAGATTTGTAAGAGATATAAACAAGTGAAATGTTGACATACCCTTGAAACAAATATAATAGTGAAAGTAGAAATCACTGCAGGCATGGGCAATAGAAGTTACATTTGTAGAACGGACGCTACGCTAAGTGATTCTGTGAGAATTACAACCAAAGAAGAGAAATAATAGTGAAAGTAAAAAGGATTACAGGCATGGGCAACAGAAGTTAAACTTGTGGAATGAGATGGATGGTAGATAAGAAGAACAAAACTTGACCAGTACGTGCTCCA
Organism: Dorcus parallelipipedus; assembly: GCA_958336345.1. Lineage (NCBI taxonomy): Eukaryota > Metazoa > Arthropoda > Insecta > Coleoptera > Lucanidae > Dorcus > Dorcus parallelipipedus. Next base: position 37,387,058 of record OY284480.1, read on the forward strand.
AAAGCTATAAAACAACATCAAACGAACGCTTGTCTAATCACTTTGTTCCGGGCCAAATCTATTTAGGATAAAAAAAAACCTCATCGAGAGGATAAGTAAAAATTTCACTTTTCTTTAGTTGAGGTCTCGTGGTCTAGTGGTTTACCAAAAATTGATTGCAAAGATTTAAATTTTGGAAATCCTTCAAACCGTCCAGATTGAACCAGATTGCTAAAAGAATAGAACGTCCAGAAACTAAGCTTTGTTTTTGTTTTGTTATTAATGACACTCTATAAGAAAATAAATTAAAAAACAAAATGTAACTATAGAGTGTGTCAATGTTGATTTCCTTTTCTGTGTAGTCATTAGCCAGGGCCGAGGCACCGTGAAGGACAGATGTTGAAGTTCACTAACATCCTTTTAAAAAACCAAAAATTCTTGCAATTTTTTAAACGTACTCTCTTGACGTTTCGCAGTTAATAGGCAGCTTCGTCAAAAGTGAACATCAAATAAGTTCAGAGTGAGCAAATGCTACTGAAAGTCTCGTGACTTAAAACTTTCGAATGGGAACACCGTCGAGTTGACATCAAATTTAATAAATAAATAAATAACGAACACATCCCATGGTTACCAGAGGCTTTTCACTTCATTGAGGCATAAAATGGGAGAAATTTTTTTTGGGGGGGTTCTTTAGGGGAGGGCGAAACCCAATGGAAATTTAATTTTATAAAAGTATTTTTTTTTAATTTATTTATAACCACGGAACAGCTTATATTAAAGTTTAAAATATGTGTCAAACAATCAAGTAACTTTTTTAAAAAATGCTACAGGTTGTCAATGCGAGAATTCTACCCCCTCCCTCCCCCCTTTAACCTTTTTATTTCTGCAGATTTATTTAAGTTATAATTACAAAAAATATTTATTATCCTTTAGGCAACTGTTATAACGGAAAATTGTTCCAAGAATTTTATTTTATAAATTGTTAATGCTTACGATACATTACGTTAACTGGTTAAAGTCAAAGTCTTCAATCTGTATAAAAAGTTAGTGAAGTAGCGATATCTGGCGGTGGCATTTACATAAATTATGTACACAGTCGTACTGGAGTTTGTAGTTTATTTTAAAATGCAAAAATGTATCAATATACAGAGTGCTCCAATTAAAAAAAAAATCGTTTAAATCTCGTTTATGGAATGTTGAAATATTTTGTAATATATTTTGTTTTAAGTTAAATGCAATAAAATTAATTTGCGATATTATCTTTAAAGAAATCTTATTGACTTCCACATTTTATTTGGGGAATACGGCGCTGAATATCTGCACAACCCCTAAACAAGTTACTATTAGAAGTTCATTTGAACAAGGCTTTAGATGCCATATAAAAAATACCTGAAAAAATATAGATCTATAGAAGTGATAGAAGTGATCAAATTAAAATTGTATTAGATTGGCGATGCAACTAAACGCGCTTGTGTGTATTTAATTCATCAAACTTTCCTTCAGTCACTTTGACGTTTTTACAAAGCAAGAAAAACGTTTTATTTTTAAAAAATTAAAGCAGATGCGTAAAATTACCACTGTCTGCATCAACTTTATAAACAACTGCATGACTAACATTAAACAATATTTCCGGCGTGTTATTTATGTCACAATTGATTGATAATTAGTGTTAATATGCACAAGATTTTGATAACATTAAGTTTTTGTTGGATATTTTAACGTAAAGTTAGATTCAAGGAAGAAAATTTTAACTTTGACAATAGTGTTTAATTAAAGAAAAGAGTTACCTAAAGTTACCTAACTCTTTTAAGTAAGGGGGAAGGGATGTAAGATATCGTTGTACCGGTACTGACTGATGCCAGTACTGTGTTTATTCAGTACAAAGACTCGATTCTTTTCATTCGTTATCCAAGACATGCATTTAAATTCCAACGCTTACTCTAATTCATTTTTATATTGATCACTGGTTATAAGCAAATAATAATGAGAAATAGGCAAATAATTCAAATTACTTGACGCTTCGCAGTTAATGTGACTGGTTTGTCAAAAATGAACACTGTCTTTCTTTCACTTTTGACAGAACACTCAATATTAGGGGCGAAATATCAATTAAGTATAGAACGAACGAACGAGAAACATAACAAATTTAACAAATGTAAGAAAAATACGATTAGATAAGCAAACTGTCAAACTTAGATTTTTCGTATTGTAGGGGAATTTTACTGCTAACCTTCTTCAGTTTCTCACCTTGAACAATTTTAAAATATAAATTTTGCCCGTATTTAAAACACGTTTCTAATATCTGAGGACGAGGAGTAACATTTTATGGAATAATGAAGACCAACGGCAAAAATTAAAGAAAATAGAAAAAATAACCGAGAAAAATGTACATATTAGGGAGAATTATAATAGAAAAGGAGAGATAATAGTGAAACCAGAAGCGACCAAGGGCATGGACAATAGAAGTTATAGTTCTGGTATGAGATGGATGGTATATAAGAAGAACAAAAGTAATTATATGAGACAGGAGAAGTTTCCTCATTTTCGAAATAGAATAGTTTTTTTTAAATAATAGTAAAATATGGAGCTAACTGGTGACAAATTTTTTTAATTAATTCATCGACAAATAACGGTGAAATGGGCTTTTAAAGTTGTCATTTTTTTAAACAGGAACGACTCGCTTGTGACGTCACGTTTCTACGCATGGTTGAGCGCGGCTACTGTTGTTAGACAGAATTCATTCTATTTGACACGTGCTTCACATGTTTGTTGTTTATTAGCTATGTATTTGCATTAAATGGAAGAAGGGTTTTTAAAGCGTCAACGTGATAATTCGCCGAATAGGAAAAATGACGTCACGCCGTTTGGAAACTGTTGCCACAAGACGCAACTTTGTACTCACATAATTTGGAAATTTTTAATGATTTATTATGTCTTTCACAATTTTATATCAATTTGCTTTAACTTCCTTAAAATAAATATTAAACTTTTCCATTACATTAAAAAAGAGAGACAATAGTGAAAGCAGAAACGACTACAGCCATGGGCAACTTGTGGATGTTATACAGCAAGAACAAAACTAAATCTATGAACAGGAGATATAATAGTGAAGGCAGAAAGGACTCTGGGCATGGGCAATGCAGGTTAAACTCGAAAGTAAAGATATATGATATTCTAAATTAACGTTCTTTAAGGACGAGGTAAAAAAAGTGTAAATCAAGAGTAAACCAACGTTTGGTTTGGGGCAGAACACGAATTTTTATGAAGAATTAGAGGAAGATTATTCGAAGTAAAATTCGTCAAAGAAAAATACGTAAAAGAATGTTGATTGGGCATGGGGCGAGTTCAGATGCCGTGCTACCTGAAGGACAGCAAATTGTAGGAGGACAATTTAAATTCTCCAACACAGCCGGCTAACTCGTGGGGACAATAAAATATAAATAAAATAAAAATCACAAGCTGAGCACACTTGTTTTTAATTGGTGTCACTCAAAATTAACACATAAACAAAAGTAAATCGTACAACCCAGACAGGGTTTCAATGAAATTAAGAAAAGAAAGTGAACAGTATTTCGATTAATTAAATCTTTAACCGAGAAACAGATCTGCCTTTCGTTTACAAACTGTTCCAAAATTATTCACTTAAAATAAAATAAACAATAACAACTTTAAAAGTAAGTAAAACAGATCCGACCTTGTTTATAAATCCACTTTGACATAATACCAATCGAGATACAATCCGGTGCAGGAGGACGGTATTGCCAATTGCGTCACTACGCAGGATGACGTCAAGATGTCACGTCACAGTCTCCCCTGTTGACTTGATTCGTCTAAGGTCGAGTCTAACTCCAACGGGAGAAAGGTAGGGGTTTTGACCTTTAGTAGCTAAAGCTTCGCTTACGGCTTTTCCACACAAGGGTCGGCCTCAAAGGGCGTTACGAAGAAAGAAGTAGTCAGAACGGGGTACGACTACAAGCCAACAGCAATAGGCTTAGAAAAGCTTATAAAAAAGCTTGTATTGCTTAACGTGCACTTAAGCGTAAATAAATTCCGTTTCAGAGTGACGCGTCGAAAAAAGAACATGCGCAGACTAAATAGATCGGGGCGGGGTTGTTACGAGACAGACTCTGTTTTATCCGGGCAAAAGAGTGAAATAGAACATCACCAAGGGGTCGAACAAAATCACCTCATGTTGAAACATGCCGAAAGTCACGTAGGCACAAACGGACCGTTGAATTTCCCACGCAATACAGGATGACTGGTAATATCAAAAATGATTTAAATGAATTTTTCACCTGTTAACAGCCAAATGAGATGCAAGACACAATATGAAGAAGAGTAGAGAACGTTGAAGCCGAACAATTCTAAACGTCGTTGGGATTGAAGCCATAAATTTTAGAAAAAAATTAGAAAAATCGCAAAACTATGCATAGAATATCGGTTGGCTTTTATTTTGGGGCATTTAAAGTTAATTAAAAAAAACAACCAGGGCTTTCAGCTTTAATAATCAAGTGGTATCGCGAAAAGGTATTTTATCATTACGGAACATTGCAATAAAAAAGAGTGATAACAGTGAAAGCAGTGACTGCGGGCATGGGCACTACATATGTGAGTGGAGTGTAAATACTCCAGGAAAATCTAGAAGGCATCAATGGATAGACTCTAGCCGATAAGTACATAGCTTAAGATTTGTGAGATAAAAATTAATGATTAGTCTCAAAGACTGGTGCTATCGTTCTGGATCGTCCTCTTCGTTTCATAATTTCACTTCCACACATCTGTCTTCATGTATTCTTTCTATACTCCCCAAACCATTTGGCATTTGTTATTTGGGTAATCGTGTGCATCCAATACTTTTATTCCACTCCTTGACTGACGTTTTCCACCCTCCAAGCTTGTCTTCTTCCACTAACGTAACTATGAGGCGCTATACCACCCCCCATCCTGCAATTGGAATTGTTGCGCCCAGAATGATCACGAATCCCCAAGAAGCTTGCTCCCCACCGCGTGACGGGGGTCGCGAGAGCGTTATTTACGCCAATGTCTTCTTCCTTCTTATTGATGATCCATGCTTCGCAGGCTTGGGTTTATTATGGTCTTGATTCTATTCTGACCTTACCCTCAGAACCAACGTACGTTCAACATTAATGTTGGTTGTTGTATGTTAGTCGTGTCGTTTTTAATCCGCCTTCCCTCAAAACCAGTTCTGGTACTAAGCTGAATGGTGTCGTGGAAAACGAGTCGCCTTGCCTTAGCTCATTTTCAACTCTAAATTCTTTTGATACTTACCCCTCCCCCCGTCCACAAGTGATAATTGTCATCTGTATCAACGCTGCTGCTCTTTCGATGCCTTGGAGGGTAGTTTTCTTTTGATGGAATCGTAGGTTTTGCTTGTAATCGATGTATCATATTAAAAATTTGATCAGCTGGAGACTTCCCTCTTTTAAAATCTCCCTGGTATTTTCCCACCACTCTTTTCTGATAGCTATTTAGACGGGTATCCCAAAGAATTCCGCCAGCACTTTATACGATAATCATAATAGGAAGGCAACTCCTTTTTCTTATCCCTTTTTCATGTAGGGCCTTTGCCTAGTCGTTTGGCATCCGTTTTTCCTCCCATCTCATCGTTCGCCATCTTGCTTCAAAAATGCTGCTATTTAGACGGGTACCTCAAAGAATCCCCCCAGCACTTTATACGATAGTGAATAGGGGGGCAACTCCTCTGTAGTTTGTACTTTTTCTTACCCCTTATCCATGTAAGTCCTTTGCCTAAAGGTTTGGTAATCATCCTTTCTTCCTCCCATATCCTCCTCCTCCCCCTTCCTTAACTGTTTCGCCATCTTGCATTATTATTATTATTCCTTAACTACTTTATACATTCGTCAACTTCTTGACATGTTGGTTTTTAGTCACCTCCTTTATCTCAGTGTACTGGTCTTCTTCTTTTTCCATTGATATGTTGTTACTCCATCTAAATCTACATCTGCATTGTGTTGTTCTTCTTCCATTGATATGCTGTTATTCCATCTATCTCTTCATCTTCATTGTACTGGTCTTCTCCTTCGTTATTACCTTCGTCTTCTTCCATTGATTGATAGATTTCCATCTATCTCTACATCTTCATTGTGTTGGTCTTCTTCGTTATGTTCTTCTTCTTCCGTTGGGTTTAGAAGCTCTTCAAAATAACCCGCAAGCATGTCAATTTCAGCCTCGTTGTCCCTTCTATCGCCTTCAGATATGAGATTCTGTTTGGAGGTTGTTCTTTGCCTTTTTATTTTTGTTGCCTGATAGAAGTTCGTCATTTCACCGTCTGGTAAATCGGGAGCCCATTTTACTTCCCAAATAATCCCGTAATGTTTATCAGTCACAGAGTTGCTTCTAAACGCCGCCGCCCGGTTGAATACCATCAAGGACCCGTCGTACAATCCTACGACCACCATATAAGGATACTTGTAGAATGAGATGGGTGATATACATGAATTACATGAGAATTACAATCAATGAAGACATATAATAGTGAAAGCAGAATTGACTATAGGCATGGGCAATAGAAGTTAAACTTGAGATTGAAGATATACGAGAAGAATGAAACCGGATATACGTTAAGCTCGAATTCGTTCAAGTTGATCTCTTTAAGCTGAGGCAAAGAAAGTGTAAATTAAGAATAGATCAACTTTTGGTTTATATTTTGATTTGGGACCTTTAACGTTAATTTAAAAACAAGGGGGCATGGGTACGTGAGCTGGTGACACACGACTTATAACTTATTAACGTCCGAGGGCTTTCAGCTTTTACAACCGATGACTGCCTGCGTTCGAGCGGTATCGCGAAAAGGTATCTATTTTTTCATTACCGGACATATATTATTTAGCAAGTGGACGTAGGTGGAGAGTGAGAGAGAGAGAGAGAGAAAAAAACACGCCAATATCGGGTATTAAAACCGTGTCGCGTGTGCCCTCATCAGCTCCGATCATGCGATCCATTCATGCAGTCATAAATCATAGTTCGGACAATCATTTCCTGGGTTCGAGTTTTTTCCTTGCTTGACAGACAAATTGCGTTCTGTATTAAATCACAACAAAAAAAAACAGGACGATTTTAATTTATTTCGCCGTCTGCGAAACAAATTGCTCCGCGATCAATTTTCAACGACCTGGTACGATGATGATATGCTACATGCCCTGCTTCAAATACCCCCATTGTTCTCGTCAATTAACATTTAGTATACTCGACTTCTGCGCTCGCTAAAATCTCCCGTTCGAAGATTCTCCGCGCGCGCAAAACATTGATTAAACAACGTTATTGTGGATTCTTAATATAAATATTACGAGTTCAAACACAAAAGATTGGGGGCCGGAAGCGGAAAGCATTCAAGTGAGAACCGTTTGTTTTGCGAGAATCAATTCACTTGTCGGTGTGCAAACGGTAAAACAAACCGAAGTCGGCGGTTCGACAAATCGGATTGGGATTTGAAAGGTGAACGGGAAATTCGGGCCTTAAACGACCCTATCTTAAGACGCGTCCCCCCCCGATTCAATGCCCGACCGATGTTATAATCTTGAGTCAATGTTTGATCTGAACGGGGAAATATAAAGTATAAGCCTCGGCGACGTCTGTAGGTGTGCGGGAGTTTGTTTTGTTATTATTTCCGTCTGATTTCGGTGGGTTCTGTTTGATTCCCGGATTATGAGATCCATCGACAAGAGATTACCGAGATTCCTCAAGTAAATATTTAAGTACAGAATTTGAGATACTATGATTTCTAGACAATTGTGACTCGGAATTTCTTCATATCAATATTAATTATATAGTGTACGACACATTTCCAACATCGCCAACATCTTCTTTTTCCCTCTCGCTTACTTTTAGGGATTACTCTCGAGTTTAACTTCTATTGTCCATGCCTACTTCACTATTATCTCTTTCGTAGTATCAGTTTTTATTCTTCTCATATATCATCTATTACACGGTACAAGTTTACCCTCTAGTGCCCATGCCTGTGATCAATTCTGCTTTCACTATCACCTCGTAGTCACACTTGAGAATGAGTTATGCACTGCTTCCAGTATACTTGCTGCACCTTGCGTTGTAACTAGCCTTGCAACAATCGCACCTCTGCCACCATCGTCTTTTTCCCTCTCACTTACGTTTAGGGGTCGCTGCTCTTAATCATCGATACTTTTTTCAAACTCTATTTACTTTTATCGTTTTAACGCGCTCATAAACCAAGTTCTAAAAGCAATTTATGAGAATGTAACGCGTGTTTTATAATGATTAATCCGCCTTTCAAATATAGCCCTTGCTTAAAAATACCGGCCAGCTAATGATGAGGGTGTGACCATAAAGTAAAGGGTTATTATATTATTACTCATTTCGAACGACCGCTAATGATGTTTAATCGATTACCGGAACACGTAATGCAACCCGATGAGAACGAGTACAATCACGATATTTGCACAAAAATTAAGATGATTAAAAGGAGAGGGACTAATAAAATGAAAAAAACAAATCAATTCATCAAACGCATCGAAATTGAGAGTAATATATCAATAAGGCCATTAGAGGCAAGACAATATACGACAAGACGGACGATGTGTTGAAACCTTATTGATAACCCAGTCAGGTACGGTTGTCTATGGGGAATGGTATCAATATATCTAGAGTCGTCGGCGTCTGTCATTGTTTCATATATATATATCGAATGTCGAGGCACACACTTGATAGTTCCGTCGCGTTCCTGCCAATCCGGATTATGCGTCGTTTGTCATTGCGTTGTTTTTTCCTCTCCGGAATCCAATTTGAAAGGTAAACTTCTTCCGTCATCCGATGTGCACTCGTAAATTCCGCTGCAATCCCGATCTTAACCCTATCTTAACAGACACCTTCAAAATTTCCAAACTAATGATATTTAGCGAGTTAAATAATTTAGGCGTACGTCGGGAACGGGCGTCGCGACGCGGACCGCGCGCCGACGGAGACGACGGCGGGACGCCGTGAAGACGCACCGCGCACGGATGGATTATACATAATTACATTCACAATCATTACGATGCAAATTTCTTTAACTTCTATATCCAGTGTTTGCAAACGGACGTCTTGGAATAATATTCGGGATTAATTCCGGAATATCTCCTGGCAGATCAGCGGGTAACGGTTTCTTATCCCGGTGCTCGTATCCCCGGAGGAACCCTTTGCTTTCGACGTACAAAATATTACGTTTGTACTGTCTGCTCGCGCTGCGATAGGCCCGATACAATTGCTGCTTAACTTTATGCTTCTTCTTAGAATTACAATCACTATAAATCCTTGAGCCAACGCAGACGCTCCTACGGCTTCAGCTTTGCCCAAAAATAAGATACACTGTAAATTACACATTACACAAAGATACACATTTTTCATTTATAAATTATATCCGTTAGAATTATAATAGAGATAATAATGAAAGCAGAAATAACCGTAGGAATGGACAATAGTAGCAATAAAAACTAATTGCGTGGGAATTACAATTAAAGAAGAGATAATAGTAGTGAAAGCAGAAATGACTAAAGGCATGGGCAACAGAAGTTAAAATTGTGGAATTAGATTGTTAGCAATTAAAATGAAAGACTACAATATCTACTTCCGGTGCTGGTTCAACAACGGGATTCGGATTTTCTACCATAGGAGCTAGAACCTTGCCAGGATCAAAACTTGGTTCGGCCTGTTTCTAGTGGAGGCGAATTTTCTGAGAGCGTCGATAGTGGTTCACCTTATCTGTATGTGGAGGATTCGGAACTTCTGTAAGAGATCGACAATTTCGTAAATTATTAAGCTCAGTACGTAAGTTAAATTCAATACAACTTCGTCTACGCGACCGCGGAAAAATTCACCCGCATAAAAATGATGTAAGCAAACGTTATTGCGACTCACTAACTCGGTACCGACTTTACGTTACAAAAGTCAACACAAAAGTTAACTAACTTCGGCAACAAACGATTGTTTAATTTACAAAAAAGTTTAGAATCGTGTGTTACCACAATTTAATCCGACTTTGGTTACATCCTCGTGCTTCCAACGGCAGCTATTGTCGTCAAAGCATGTAGAGTATCGAATCCGGGGGAGGACCACTGAAATCAAAACGGTGTCACAGAATATACAGAAACCACACTCCTTGTCGGTGCCTTTGATGTTTCATGAGAACAACCGGTGATCTTCGGCCGTGTTTTCGATGGTACATTTGAGCGGGAATTTTAAATATCCAAGTACAGTTCATACGCCGATCGATCGGTCGATAGATAAGTCAAAGAATCTTTATGTAGCTATCTCTTTCTAGCTTTCGTGAAACAGCCTCGCAGCTTTTGTCACGTCACGTCGTTTGGAAACCTAAGGAACCTTACATTTTTATTAATTGTCCTACTTACACGCTTTTTCGCTGCACAAACAGTACCTCCCTTTTTACTCAGAGTTTTTTAAGTATAAACAACATCAACACCTTATAATTAAACACTATTTATTTACATTTATACGCACAACAAAAGAGACTGACATGATAACACTTGTCGAACGCACCATATGATCAAGTTCGGCCATATTTTCGATGGTACGCGCTCTAAAATGGCGGGAAAGACAGAGTGTCGTTTCTGTACTTTGTTCTGTGACGGTGTCTCGCAATTCCCAGCGACCTCTCACGCCGCAATTCACCAGCAGCGGTTGGGTGAGTCCATGTCCGGACAGACGGGGGAGTAATGGCGGTAAATGTAACCGTTGTCGCACTGATCTTGCGGCAACTTAAAGATGGATGGACCCCAGAAATCAACTCCAACGGTTTGGGAGCCATAAATGCGATGTACAGCCTCAATCAAAAGTAATGAAACTTTTAAAACCGAAACGCTGTAGTCAGAGTGCAACGGTGCCGAGTTAGAGAGAGCGCAACGTGTTGTGGGGTTCCGAAGGACTTCGGAAACATTTGTTCGCCATAAGACTTCATCTCACTCAGTATCTTCTCTCTCTGACTACAGCTACTACTTGTTTCGGTTTTGAGCGTTTCATTACTTTTGATTGAGGTCGTACGTGGTACTCGAAATAAAATCGAAGGGTAGAAGAAAGAGCCACAAACAGCAAAGCGTAGAGCGCAATACAAACAGGAAAAAAAGTCCTAAAAGAAAAAAGCACATGCGTTACACTTTGGACCACGCCCCAATGCGCGCCACATTTATCTAATCTCGAACTGCCGCCGGGACTAGGCTTAGACAAGCATTGAACAATGCTTAAAAATGCAGGGGTGACGATTTGTAAAATCCAGTAAACAAAGTACCGTAAACATTCATCTCCAGGCGATTTCAGCCAAATGAATTTCAAAGCACAAAACCAACAACAACACGACTACACTCCGCAACGAGCCACGAAGGATTACCTTGCATGCAAGCGCCTTCAACGCCATGTAAGATATCAAAAGAGGGGTTGGTAGAAGAACAGAATTAAGAATTAACTCACTTCAGGACAGAGGGAGATGACAATTTCGTATTGCGTATTGCAGGCCATTGTTAAATCGGCGTACAACTAAAACGCGCATGGCAAAATAGCGGAATGTTCATGTTATTTCACAATACAGGGTGACTGATGATGATTTTCACCCGTAACATCTTTCGTTTTTTCTTTTAGGGCGTCAGTTTTTAGAAGTCGCCAGCGATGAGTGAATTTTGTTTCTTGTTGACCGAGTTTCAATTGTTTATTCCTATTTTCGTCAATTTTTTGTTTGAAATCAATCGTCTTTTGCTTTTTTCGTTTCTTAGAAGTAGACGCCGATGCATCGATTGATTTTGCACAAAGACGTTCGTCTTTTGTTTCTTATTTAAGGATTTTTTTTCTTTTCATCATGATTCACCTTCGCAACTTGCAATAATTTTAGTTGCATAGTTGTGTAGGGCAACTGGCCCACTTGTAAAGTGTTACGTAATCGGAATTTCCGTTATAAAGTCGTATAAAAGGAGACTGCTTTCCACGAGAGATATCAAACAGCTAGAAGTCATTTAGTCGTTAACACTTCCCCGAGTTCGAAGGAGTAATTAGCATTCGAAGAATGTCCATCTCTTTATACATACAGCTTAATATAAATAATAGTGAAAACAGAATTGACCATAGACATTAGCAACCTGTGGAATGAGATTGTTGGTGTACCAGGAGAATAAGAACTGATTTTATTAAAACCAAAGAAAAGGTGATAGTGAAAGCAGAAATGACCATAGGCATGGGCAGTAGTAGTTAAACTAGCGGAATGAGGCAGATGAAATTATGCTTCTTCCTGCAATTACAATTACATCAATTGTAAGACATAAACGAAAGAGTAGAAAAACGATAATAGATAAATGTGCTACCAATAAATTTCTTTTTGAATTAGTATCATTTATTGTGGTTACGTGCAATATGTGATTCAATCGATTCGTCGCTCGTAAATATGTTAACAATATTTTGATAAAACTTGGGAAAAAAAAGGAGAAGGAAACTTTTTTAAGTCCCCCCTGTTTGATATGGCCCCCGTAATCTTATAAAGTTGGCAACTCCGCTGGACCTAAAACTATTAACGCGGAGCGAGTTATTTTAGAGAGATTACTGCGGTAATAAATAAAACAACAATTCTGGTGTCGAAACTTTCTCCCCGTTCGAGAGACAAAAGTTGGTCGAGAGATAGGCTCTAATCGTTCGCTGTCAGCGATATCATAAATATCATAACTGCGATTGTCAACAACGCGACGATGCATCATTATTTTTATATGGACGTCATCATCTTATATTGCCGAACTTTCTTTCGTTCGTTCGCATTTCGCTATCGCGGATTTCCGACGTATCTGATGTGATGAATTATTGTGATGCGAAAACAGTCGGTCGATTAAGGACGCTGAGAATTTTCCTGCGACGCTGTAGCAGGCATCAAAAACGATTTTAGAATATGTTCGTTCGATATTAAAAATATATATACATCTGGAGGTGACGTTACGATTTCTGCTTCTCTAGATTTATGGCTTTAATATCACATGTGCGAAGTTCATATATTGATACTACACATATAGACTTTTATTTTTTGATCCTACTATACTTCGGAGCACATTTAGGACACCATTAATGGATTAACTAGCTTTTAAATAAACATCAAGTCTCGTATATCCACAAGTTTAATTACCATTGCCCATGCCTTTGGTCATTTCTGCTTTCACTATTCCCTCTTCTTTGATTTTAATAGGATCAGTTTTTATTCTTCTCGTACATCATCAATCTCGTTCCAAAGGTTTAACTTTTATTGCCCATGCTTTGGTCATTTCTGCTTTCATTATTACCTGTTCTTTGATCCTAATTCTCACAGGATCAGTTTTTATTGTTCTCGTATATTAATTGCAATCTTTAATACCGTATGTGAAAAGCTTAAATATTGATACGTGCTTCTCCAAATATAAAAATAGTGCGTACTTATTCCAGTCCTAGATTTTTATTTTTTTGATCACACTATACTTCGAAGCATATTTAGGGCACCATTAATGGATTAACTAGCTTTTAAGCAAACATCAAGTCGGCTTTGCGTCCTGCAATATATAAAACCGACGCGACCCAGATTTCCGAGATCAAAACGATCTTTTTGTCGATATCCTCCCTAAATGAAAAATCTCGGATTGAATCGTTAATAATAAAAGCATCATTACGGGATGAATGGAGCACCAAACAGGGTGTCTTATTTACGACGACGGCGGTGGTTTCGTGCGCTTCTTAAGTCTTAATTCCGCGCTTTCGATGCGTGAAAGAAACGGGACGGGGATGATGAAGCGCGTGCCGACCGATTCGGGAGGGCCGATATCGGGCTTCTTTGATGTCTTTTTGTCTACATTATGCGAACGATCGCACTCTCAAGTACTGGTCGTGTTCGTCTTTGATTGGGGATCGTTTGTGTTCAGGGTGCTCGTGGCTTCTTGGATCGTGTTTATAGCTTTATGAAGTCATTTTTCTTTTGAGCCGGGGAGTTTGATCAGGAAACGATTAGCAACGATAAAGTGCACAAAACAGTCTGTGACTTTAGTTCCTTCACCATTTTTCATTGATTTTTACAAACATCCACCTCCACAAAACGTGTAATTTTAATTTTGCGAGAAAAAAATTTATATATACTGCATCTTATTTTTGGGTAAAATAAAGCTGGAGGAGCGACGTTACTTCAAGGACTTATGGTATTGTCACGAAATATGAATACGGAATGTTACAAAATAAGAATAAAGGCGACTTCACCATGTCACGAACTAAAAATATGGAAAGTCCTCGAAATAAAATACGGCAATGTCTTTTGTGTTAATTTAATCTAAGTCGTCTTTTAACTTTAATTATTCTAAGTATCTTCTTCTTAATTAATCTAACCTTAATTGCCTAACTTAGGAGGCACTCGCTTAGCTTTTTCCACGCACTTCGAACTTCCTATCACTATCGTTATTAATTAATTACTACTTTCGATTATTATCGGTCTACCGGTTGGTCTCCTACCTTTTTATGCATCTCTAATTCTACGTCACAATCGGTTCTTTTTGTCCTGCTGGCTGGGGTTCGGTCCAAGGTACAAAGTTCTCAAGGTGTCAGCATCAATTAACCCTTGCCAAATTTGTTTCTTACAAAACGTTCTAAATGCCTCAATCTTAATTGGCACATGTAAACATACACGCCTACATTTCGCAGAGCTTTGCGTTTCTACGTAAAGTGAAATGCGAGCGTGCGTAACGCGGCTGACCTACTAATTGTGAAATGCACACAATTGCAATAATTACGAAATAATTCTAATTTTACTTCTTTTCTCAGATAATGACATCGTGACAGTATTTGTAATTCTCATTCGTCTCAGTCCACAAGCTTAACTTCTTTATCTATCCCATGCCAATGGTCATTTCTGCCTTCACTATTATTTCTTCTTTAGTTGTAATTCCCGTAGAAACAAATTTTATTCTTCTCGTGTGTATCATCAGTCTCAATTCACAAGTTTAACTTCTAATGCCCATGCCTTTAATCGTTTCTGCTTTCACTATTCCATTTTCGTTGGGGTCGTTCAGTATAGCGATTGGAGTATGAACAGAGCTATTGCCATGTAAATACTTAGTCCTAAATGTCAAGATGGCAATGGCAGAGCGCTCTGTCTGCTATTTTAAGTTTTTTTATTTGAATAATGCACACTAGGTTACATGTTAATATTTTAGAGTACGTTACACGCAGTGCATTCTCAGTGCTCCGTTAGAGCACACATAAATCACTCACGTCAATTGTGATGGTTGGGTTGGAACGTCAATTATGTTGAATAACATGGGATTCACATAACCTTAACGTAAAGATAAAAGATATGTTTTTAAAAAAAAATGACTGAAAATGTTATTGGAGTTTGCTGCTAAGCGTTCGCCACCTGGTGTCAACTAAACAAACCCTTGTATGCTACACAACAAATCGTGTTTTGGCGTCGATCCTGAGTGTATGATGTATCAGAATTGTGTTATATGTGACATTCACGTTGAATCAACTTGTGTATTTGTATTAGTACGCACTTAAACACGTGCATTACAAAAATTCCGTATAGCTTACAGAGGTTCAGATTTATCCACGGTAGCGCTGCGATCTTAAAATCAAACGCCTGTATGTATGAATTTAAGTTCGCAAATCCTGGTATGAATATCGTAACAAAATATTTAGAAGAAAATCAGTCGTTATGACTTGTAGCTTTATAAGAGGAGCATGCAGCGTGCTCTAATACGTTTTGGTAATAAGACAGAACTCCCATTACTTTGGTCACGTGATCAGAATACTCTACTCTGCACTTCGATCCGAATAACGATTGATACCTTTCATTCAATCTCATTCCGCAGATTTGACTTCTATTGCCCATGCCTATGGTCATGTTATAGTTTCAAAACGTGTAAGGAATTGGTTGGCAATATTCTTAAAATTTACTGTTGCAATCCTGGCAACTCATACACCCCGTGACATGTCCTAATATGGGCATTTTCGATAAAAATGGTTTCTGATTGGTTAAACCTGGTGCCACCTACGATCATTTCGCGTCATTCTGTTTGCTTTTTGTTTTAATTTTTCATTGCTCGTTTAATTTTGGTGATCTTGTGTCACTGTGATTGCAATTATCGGACTTTTTACTAAAAAAGTTTAGAAGAACTCGTATTTGACGTGGTCGGAGTTTGGGGTGATTTTCACTACCCAGCCAAGACTTGCTTTTCCTAAAAATCCAGATAACGTTAGTCTAAAGGCATGACGCCGGCTTATTACTAGTTTTGCTGTTTCATCTTTTAATTCGGGCTCTTAGTTTGGGTACCTTTTACTTTTGGATACTTTTACTGTTGGGATATCTCTTGGTCTTTTCGATTTGGATTATTACTAGTTATGCTGTTTCATCTTTTAACTCGGGCTCTTAGTTTGGGTACCTTTTACTTTTGGATACTTTTACTGTTGGGATATCTCTTGGTCTTTTCGATTTGGATTCCCTTTTGGTACTCGGTTAATTAAACGATATTTGGGAAGCAGTTGCCGTGCCCGGTTGAATCGGAGGTGACTGTAGCAGGTTACTCCACAATGCTTCGGACAACGCGCAGAAAACACGCAGGGAAATGTCTTTGACCTACAGGATGCATTCTTGATTACGTGAGTCTAATGCCCGGTTGCACCAACTTCTTAAGCAGAGCTTAAATTTAAGTGGTGTTTTTAATTATAGATTTAACAAAAAGTTAGTCACATTCTAATTGATACTTAAGTTGAAGTTTAAATGTCAATCAGAATGTATTTGACATTATACTGACCTTACGTAAATGCCCCATTCTAAACATAACTTAAATTTAAGCTCTTCTTAAAAAGTTGGTGCAACCGGGCATAACTGTCGCATGACGCTGCATTGCTTAAGAGCGAATTTTCGACAGATTTTGCCCCTTTAATTAACTGATGTCAGAGCTCTGAAATCATTGCGGGAGATATTATAATACAAAAACCTCGTTCGTAAGTTGGTTGAGATGGCTTCCTCTTTGGTTTCAACGTGAGTGACTCTTCTTCATAGTCTGTGGTTTCGGGTTTAGGTCTCCGCTTTCTGACCTCAATTCAAACTTCCTCTTCTTCCTGAATGGCATACTGGGGTTTAGACTTCCTTCTCAAGGGTACGTGGTAGCTTTCTTCTTCATCGCATGGAAGTTCTTCAGCATAGGTCTGTTCCAACATCACTTTCTGACGGTTTCGAAACCGTCCAAAGCATCAAAGTTTTACACTTGATAAAGTTGTCAAAATCGAACATCATTTCGGTGGGCAACTGATTATGACGGTGTCGATACGGTCAGAAAGCGATATAATTTCCTCGATGGTCTTCGATTTCACGTCTGATTTCGATCCAGCTTCTTCGGAGAGGCTCCTTTTTGGGTATTCTTACTTCACCTGACATAGATGTTTCCTCTTCTTGATACGAGTCGAGTTGAATTCTGAATTCTTGCTCGACCTCTTCTTTCGTTTTCGTTACCCTCGGTCTGAATTATTGTCGCAGTAATAAGGGTGATTGATCTGATTTATTGAGTAAATAAGTAAATAGATGTACACTCGGGTACAATATTTATGAATCGCCTTAGGCCTAGTATTTCGGCGACATTCTGTCGCTTTGTATTAACCCGTTTGTAACTTTGTAATTATTCTGTGTGTTTGTAATTAAAGTGACAATCGTTTTAGCTGTTTGTGTATTTGTGCCACTACCCTAAACGTACAAGCGAGCGTAGATCAAATCTCCCGTGATTTTTACGAACGATCAACTCCAAGGTCAAGATACATTGGGAGGCCTAATTTGAATCAGCTGGGTATTTTGTTCACCCTGGCGCCTACTTCAACATCTATTCATCCACACCCATTCTTCACTGTTGTTAGTTGAGGAAAAGTTGATGGAAGGTACAGCGCAGGTTTGTGTGTTTGTTCTTCTCGTACATCATCAATCTAATTCCAGAAGTCCGAGAAAACTGGATTTATATAACTTTGCTATAAGAACAATACAGAGTACGACAAAAATTAAATAGATGGCGCTACCCCTAACTTCCTGTCCAAACTACTTACATTTTCTGTACACTTTCGATTATATTGAAAGCTCTTGTTTGTGTTAGCATTAAGTTCTAAAATTAGTCAGTTCTGAAAAAGTCGGATTTAAACCAACAAAGGTAAGAGACCCAAAAAATGGTTCAGGAAGGTCTAACTAGATGGCGCATTACATCGTCTGCATGAGTTGATTAAAATAAGTAATTGCAGATAAAGGAATAAATGAAAGAGAAATGATTTCAAAAAGTTAAACAAATCATGCAGATGGGTGCCACTAAATTTCTAAAAATTTTATAATTTTTAAAAAGGTTCACAGAAGAAAGTTACAAGGGCTTCTCGTAGATGACGACATCGAATTATTCTTCACTCTCTTTCGTTATTTCTAAAAGCCGCCCATTAACAAGAGAAACTGGTCTGAAAAAGAAGAAAAAATTAAACACTTAATTATGGAAAGTTCAAGTTTATGCTTATAGGTGGCTACTGAATTTTTTTTCTATATTTATGGCAGAATATAACTTCTATTTTGAATACCCTCCATTAAAAATAGAAAATTGATCTATGAATTTACATTGACTGAATATACACCGTGTCCACAGAATATGGAATATGTTATATACTGCAAAAAATATGCGTTACATCAAAAAACCCTGAAACAGGTAAATTTTTGATTTTTCTTGCGGATCCTATGACATGATTAAAATTTTAATTTCGCTTGTCATTTGTCATTAGTGACGTCATTGACAATTTTTTTAAATGGCATGACTAGGTTTCATTTATTTCAAAGAAAGCACACTACTTTACTCTTTACAATGGTATCCTACTTTTGAAGTTTTTCACAAAAGTATTCTAGTTATCCATGCTAAGGCACTACTGAACCTTCTTATTTATCAAAACATTTGCATTCTTCTAAATGTCAGAGTGGTACTTGAACTTAAAGTTACGCTTGTGATTTGGAAGATTTAAAGAAGCACGAAAGTAATAAAACTTATGGCGCATTTATCTGAAAAGCATCGAATTGAAATATTGATGATGTTGGGATATGGAGACAGAAGAAGACGACAGGAAGAAGTTTGCAATTTATTTAATAACGTATACCCCGAGCATCATATTTCCCAGTCTACTGTTAGTAAAATCTTGCAAAAGTTTGAAATGACCGGTACTGTCAAAGACTTGCCGAAAACAGTAAGAAATTTACCTGAAAATAATGAAAATCGTGAAAACGTTATGTTAGCTGTAGTAGAGAATCCTCGTATTTCTATTCGACAAATTGCTCGAAATCATAACTTAAAGAAGTCAACTGTACATAAAGTCATAAAAAAAGAAAAGTGGCATGCATATCGACCCTGCGTTGTTCAAGAATTATTTGAAGATGACTTTGAACGACGAATTGAATTTTGTGAAAACATAACGCATCGACTTGAAGCAGATAGAAATTTTCACAAAAATATTCTTTTCACAGATGAAGCAACGTTTTGTTTGAATGGAAAATTAAACAAACAAAACACACGTTACTGGGCTTCACAAAATCCTCGCTGGTATGTAGAAGGACATACTCAATACCAGCAAAAAATCAATGTTTGGGCAGGAATTATTCGAAATCGAATCTTGGGACCCTTCTTTTTTGAGAACAATCTAACTGCAGAAACTTATTTAGACTTTTTGAGATATGAATTAGTTCCTGCTTTAGCTATTTTATATCCAAACGAAGCAGATCCGGATATACCTCATAACAGAATTTGGTTGCAGCAGGACGGGGCTCCTCCTCATTTCGGTATTAACGTCCGTCATTTTCTGAATGTTACCTTTGCCAATCGATGGATAGGGAGAGGAGGTGCAATAGAATGGCCAGCTCGTTCACCTGATTTAAACCCGTTAGACTTTTTCCTTTGGAGCTATCTTAAAGACAGAGTATACATAAATAAACCAGAAAACATTGAAATCTTAAAAGATAGCATAAGAACAGAGATGAGAGCTATCACACCAGAAATGACTGATAATGTCATTAATGGATTTGAAAATCGAGTTTATCATTGTCTAACAGTAAATGGAATACAATTCGAACATCTTTTGTAGTTTATGAGCGGCAGTTGGATTTTTTCTATTGATTGTGACCCTCGTTTGAAGATTTCATTTATTATTCGAAGAATCATTTAAATTTGTTACATTGTTTACTGTTTACTGTTTTCTCAAAATTGATGAAGGATAAAATAATAGTTTTATATCATCGAAAAATCTCTGTCAAATGAGTATATGGGGGTACCTTATCAGTTAAAAATATTTACTTGTTACTCGTTGTGCTTTTGTCTGTGAAAAAGATAACGATTGGCTACTGTTTCATGATAGAAAACTAAATGTCAAACAACTTTTATTTGAAACATTTTTTGATTAATGCATATTTATTAAAGTAGATATCTACTACATTCCATGCTTTTGGGACAAGGTGTAAAAATTTCTATTTCACCTGAAAAAAGAATGTAAACTTCAAAAGTAGGATACCATTGTAAAGAGTAAAGTAGTGTGCTTTCTTTGAAATAAATGAAACCTAGTCATGCCATTTAAAAAAAATATCAATGACGTCACTAATGACAAATGACAAGCGAAATTAAAATTTTAATCATGTCATAGGATCCGCAAGAAAAATCAAAAATTTACCTATTTCAGGGTTTTTTGATGTAACGCGTATTTTTTGCAGTATATAACATATTCCATATTCTGTGGACACGGTGTATATTGCTTAATGTCTGTTCACAGAAACATAAACATAGGGCAGAATTTTTTAAACATTTTTCCCATGCACAGAGGGTGTCCCTAAATAGTGCAGAATGGCGCTAGCTCATCATTTTTTAAGCACCCTGTACAAGAACTCTCCAAACTTTTATAAACTTTTGTCTAATTTTGAGTTTTTCAATTTTAAAATTTTAAGTCAACTTTTTAAAACAGATTTACGATAAACGCGTGAAGAAAATTTGGTATCGCCGTCTACAATAATTCTTTCGAACTTTCATCAACTTTTTAATGCAATTTTGAATCTTTTTAAGTACTTACGATAATCACAACACCTGTATAATTTAATCTACGATGCGTACTTTTATTTTCAAAGTTGACTGGAGGTAGGATTTTGTTGAACTCTCCGTTGCCCATTCCCATGGTCATTTCTACTTTCACTATGATCTCTTGATTATAATTCTAATAGACTTATACAAAGATTTGTAAATAATTTTTGTTTGTGAAACATTCGCGAGAAAAATATATTTATTTGTATCTTAGTCTTTATGGGAGTCCGTAAGGTTTAGACTTTTCCAAACCAGTATTTGATTAATTCTTAGAGAACTTTAGTGCCTTCTAATTTTATTTCCTTGATTTCAAACGAGATTATTGAGTTTTCAAGATTTCTAAGCGAGTTTCTTGATTGTGCGGCGCGGCGCCTCCACCATTTCTGATTCGCACCGGATTCTTCTCGGAAACTCGATCGTTGATGGGCTTCTGCTATTATTTTATTCTGGTAATAGTGTTCTGGTTAGTACGACGATGCAATAAAGCGATTTACGCCGCAGTAAAATTAACGTAAAACTGATGATTCCATGTAGGTTTGGTTTAATGAGTTTTAGTGCGGCGCTAATTGTCCCGGATTAAAGCGGACGAAGAACCGAAAAATCCTGTCGAATCACGCACTCAAATAAGTATAAATTATGCGGCTACGGCCGGAAAGCGTAATTAAATCAGTCGTATAGAGCAAGTTTACGTGCCAGGAACGAACCGTGTGCGGGCTATTATCATACGGAAAATGATACGTATTATTCATATAGCTAATTAATTGTGGTATCGCGTTCGCGTTCGCGTTCGTTCGCGTCCAGCTAGCGGTTATCTAAGATCGGGGTGAAGCGGTTCTGCACCTAGGGTGAGGTGTCCCGCCGGCAGGGTTGGTCCGAATCGTGCGTTATACCACCCCGGGGAATGCATGACAAATTTTTGTATTGTATTTTCTTCAGACATGCCCATTCATGAATTCTTAATGACCGGGATTTATTAATTAGGACAAGTAATGTGATTTAATCATCATCATGCGCGGCTATTATTACCGCATTCGTGATATTCGACGATCGTCCGCGCTTTATTACCGTGTAAATTATTTTTTTCTGTCACGGTCGACTACGACGTTCCACCGATTTATGCGTTATTATTACGCAGCTCGCTCTGATTACATAAATATGCATTGCGTTATTTTAAATAGAACAGGTGTACGCGAATAGGCCTTGGCGAAAGATCAGAGTTCATTCAAATGCGATGCATTTCATCATTAAGCCTCCTGCTCACTTGATCCACTCATGAACTGTCAGTTATCTACTCGTATATCATATACATACATCTGCACCTTGTTATCGATCTCTTTTCTCCATAGTATCGCTTGAATTCAAGCGTCTCCCCCTTTTTTTTAAACTTTAGTCATCTAGTTCTATTTTTGTTATTGAACTTTGGAAACTATACTGCAAAACGACACGCGCGAAAACCAGTAACAGGCTCCACCGCAAGGTATTATTATTATTATTATCAGAAAACTGTATATATACGTATAAAACACAATATTCCGCCTGTAAACGCTGATTTTATCGCGTAATTTACACGGTTGCGCCGCCGGTTGGCTCGCTCACGCCACGGCATAAATTCGCGGCAATGCTATTTTGCTAAAGGAGCGTCGCAATTAATAAAATCAACGTGGACTCACTTTAAAATATGGCGTGTCGTCTTAAACTGGAATATAACTTATGTGTACGGTCGTGTTTGCACGAGAACGACGTCGAACGCCGCAATTCTCAAACCTACATTTCGAGAAGACTTTTCGAATTCAAATCGAACCCACAACGTCTCCCTCATCTTATCCTAAATCGTTGCAAACCTACATTTTGAAAACTTCTGGATGAGACTTTTCGAATTCAAATCGAAACCATAAACGACAGGTAAGCTCGTCTCAATCGACAACATCCCCTCATCTTATCAGTACTTGCCTATGTCACGTGGAGTAGAACGAGAACGAGAACGAGAACGAGGGTGGTTTTAATAAAAGGGCAAATTGAATACACACACGCACACGTACATAAAGCAGCGAGCTTTCACTGTCGATACCCGATGACGGGCGCGCGTTAAAATTTCATCGCGCAAAAATCTCGTTGCGGAGCGCGCCTCTTTCTTTCGATTCGACTCCGCCGCCGCCGCCGCCGCAGCCTGAGGAGGTAATTGAGGATGGCGAAAACACACAAAGAAAATCAAACATGAATATTGCAGCGCTTTAAAATTTATGAATTTTTGATGTGCGATAGGTTTGCGCCGAGCGCTTTGGCCGAACTGAAATATTTAAGAGGCTCTTTCTTTTGCTATGATAATTCGTCGTGAACATCGCGACGCTGATTTCCGCTACCGCTTTGTTGAATTATTCCACTCCCGGTTGTTTTCGATTTATTATTACGAAGCACCCCCTCCCCCCAAAAAAAAAATGTTAATTATCGCGTACGCTGGCTTTTATTCATTCGCTTATGGTTTTCATTATTCTGCGTTAATTACCTCTCATGTATGGGAAAAAAATATTTATGACAAAGAAATATGTATAGGATACGGGAGTGTAATAAAATTGAGAATTAAAAACGTGCTAAGTCTTCTTCATGTTGCAGAAAAAAATATTTTTCTTAAATAAATGTTTCGAAAAAAACTTGCTTTTGCAGAAGAACAAACAACTCATCTCACAAGTTGCAAAATAATTATTAATTCACGTTGTCAGCAAAACAGAACGAAAATATAAACAATTTCATGCCGTAGCAATATTTACAATTATTATCTGAAGAAAGAACGAGTTCCTGTTAATTGAAAACAAGAGATGACGTGAAACGCTGTTGTATTTTCTACACAAACGCAAGAAGCTAATGTCGGGAAACTCCCACAGATGTCGGAACCAGTATCGATTTCCCGGAGCTTGCTGAACGTAATGCAGAAACAACGCGCTTTAATATTATCGCAATCCAAGTACACGGGCTATTTTTAATTACTGTGTTAGCTACGATTAGCTAACTACAGAAACCGTGGTGTTATAACAATGTGCTTCTATTACAAGTATGTTAATAAAAACATCTTGACTAAAGTCTTTGCAGTTTGAGTTTAACTCACAACCAGTGGGGTCAGTAGTTCTAAAGTCTTGAGTATTTTGAGTTTTATTAAATTCAACTAACTTTCTGGGCTTCTCCACTACTTTCAAGCTTGAAACTTGGCTAATACGTTTGGAACTTAAATTGAACTGGGCTCGGCCAATTTCTGAGTTGGTTAGTTAACTAAATTTAACTCCTTAACTTCCCCGTTGCTTGCAACTTGGCTAAATCCTTTGAAACTTGAGTTTAATCCAGATCGCTTAATCTTCTGAGCTTGCGGATCTTGTGCATTTCGCTAAAGCCTCAGCTTAATTAAGCTCAGTGAGCTTTTTAACTACTTTACAGTCCCAGCACTGGGCTAGGTCTATGGAATTTTGAGTTCCATTAAAGTCTTTAAGCTTCTTAATCTCTCCGCTGCTTCTAAGCTTAGAACTTGGCTAAAAATTTCGGAATTCGAATTTAATTGGGCTCAGTGCAGTTTCTGAGCTTGTTAATTACTTTACAGTTTCGAAATTGGTTATAGTCTTTAGAATTCGAGTTGCATTAAACTCAGTTAAGCTTTAAAATTTAGAACTTGGCTAAAATATTCTGGAATTTAAATTAGCTTAGTGAAGTTTCTTGTTAACTACTTTATAGTTTAGAAAATGAGCTACAGTCTTTAGAATGTGCTTATAAATTTTAGAAATTGGCTAAAATATTTTGGAATTTAAATTAGCTCAGTGATGTTTCCATAACCTCCACTGCTTCTAAGCTTGAAACTTGGTTAGAATTTTTACTATTTAAGTTTAAATTGGGTCCAGGCAACTTCTGAGTTGCTCAGTTAACTAAACTAATGCCTGATTGCACCGCTTTTTTAATCATTGATTAAATTTAAGACGTGTTTAGAATGTGACAATCGTGAATACATGACAGCATTATGTCAATCACCATCTAATTGACACTTAAACTTCAACTTAAGTGTCAGTTAAAATGCGCCTGACATTATGCTGGATCTACGTTAAACATCACATTCTAAACACGACTTAAATTTAATCTCTACTTAAAAATGCGGTGCAATTGGCCATTAACCTCTTAACTTCTTCATTTCTTAAACCTTAGTTAAATACTTTCGAATTTGAGTTTAATCCAACTGAGTTTATCTTCTGAGTTTACGAAGTGTTTCGGAATTTGTGCACTTCGCTGAAGTCTTACCTTAATTAAGCTCAGTGAGTCAGCTATTTTACAGTCTTTGGAATTTGAGTTGCATTAAACTCAATTAAGCTTCTTAACCTCTCCACTGCTTCTAAGCTTAGAACTTAGCTAAAATATTTCATAATTGGAATTTAATCGAGCTCAGTGCAGTTTCTGAGTTGTTAACTTTTTTACAGTCGCGAAACTTGGCTACAGTCTTTGGAATTTGAGGTGCATTAAACTCATTTAAGCTTTTTAACTTCCCCGCTGCTTCTAAGCTTAGAACTTGGCTAAAAATTTTAGATCTTCAATTTAATTGGGCTCTCTGTAGTTTCTGATCTTGTTAACTACTTTACAGTTTCGAAACTGGGCTACAGTGTTTAGAATTTGAGTTACATTAAACTCAATTAAGCTTATAAATTTAGAATTTCGCTAAAATATTCTGGAATTTAAGTTAGCTCAGTGAAGTTCTATGAGCTCCACTGTTTCTAAGCTTGAAACTTGGCTAAAATCTTTGCTATGTTCTTGAAATTTGAGTTGCATTAAACTCACTTAAGCTTCTTAACTTCTCCACTCCTCCTAAACTTGGAATTTAGCTAAAATATTTTATATTTTGAATTTAATTGCGTTCAATGCAGTTTCTAAGTTGTTAATTTCTTTAAAATCTCGAAACTGGGCTACAGTCTTGGGAATTTGAGTTGCATTAAACTCATTAAACTTCTCCACTGCTTATAAGCTTAGAACTTGGCTAAAAGTTTTGGAATTTGAATTTCAATGGGCTCAGTGCAGTTTCTGAGCTTGTTAACTACTTTACAGTTTCCAAAGTGTGCTATAGTCTTTAGAATTTGAGTTACATTAAACTCAATTAAGCTTACAAATTTAGAACTCGGTTAAAATATTTTGGAATTTAATCGAGCTCAGTGAAATTTCTGTGTCAACTACTTTACAGTCTTAAAAGTAAGCTCCGCTGTTTCTAAGCGCGAAACTTGGCTAAAATCTTTGGTATTTAAGTTTAATTTGGTTCTAAACCTCTTAACTTCTTTATTTCTTAAACCTTAGTTAAATCCTTTGGAATTTTAGCTTAATCCAACTCAGTTAATCTTCTGAGCTTACGAAGTGTTTCGGAATTTGTGCACTTCGCTAAAGTCTCAGCTTAATTAAGCTCAGTGAAGATTCTGAAGTAGCTAATTATTTTATAGTCCTTGGAATTTGAGTTATATAAAACTCAATTCAGCTTATAAATTTAGAACTTGGGTAAAATATTTTGGAATTTAAATTAGCTCAGTGAAGTTTCTATGTTAACTATTTAAAACTACTGTCTTAAAATTGAACTCCACTGCTACAGTTTTTGGAATTTGAATTTCATTAAACTCAATTAAGTTTCTTAGCTTCTCCACTGTTTCTCAACTTGGTTAAATATTTTGGAATTTGAATTTAATTGAGTTCAGTGTAGTTTCTGAGGTTGTTAACTATTTTACAATCTCGAAGCTGGACTTCAGTTTTTGAAATTTGAGTTTCATTAATCAATGGAACAATCAGTATACTATTAGATGTCTTTTTTCAATGGCGACGTTTCGTTTATAATGCCAGTTTCCTTGAGAACCCTAACGAAGCATTGTGTCTTTTTTTTTTACAGAAGTTAGACATTATGAAGGACTTGGTGGAAGACAATATGAAATGATTCTTGAATGAAGTATTTAATGAAATTTAGTAATTTGTGGAAAAAATGTTTTCAATTATGAAAGAGAGACAGAGGTATTGTTTGGTATTAAAAAATTGAAAGCATCTAACATACAGAGTGCTTGCTTCTTGATGCACAACCCCTCATCAAAATCAATCAATCGGTAAAGGTGTTGCCATAGCAACCCGAGAGACACATATTAAGAGCGGTCCATTTAGAAAATTATACACACCGTTGTCTGTACACCGCGGGGGAAACGCCGAATCGATACCCAAGAATAAGGGCCAAGTGGCACGCACGCACACGTCGATTTTTGCACTCACTCAAAAACGAGCTTTCCCGTCGTCGACGGCGTAACCCAATTTGTCCCGATTGATCTCGCCTAACTCGATTTAAAACTTGGCGCTAAGGAGATGCTAAATAAAAATAACCTCCTCCGCCGCTCAAAGGGGAACGTGTCGCGATTGAGAAGTTCGCTCGAAATCTGACAGGGGGAGGGGAGGGACCGCTTTGATCTTCTTCGATTATTTCAAGTTGGTAATTGGTGTTCCGAAGATTTCCGCGAAGTTGAGTGAGAATCGCTGACGGCAACCAAACACTGATCTGTTACAATCAAGTAGAGCTTAAGATTGAGATTTACTAACTCTCGCCGTTATGCGGCTCGTGCGTACAACTTTTATACTTTTAGTATCGTCTAAAAAAAATCTCTGTAAGTTGTTTTCATAATTGTTGGTATTGGTGTAGGGTTTTTCTGAGTTCTCCCCCGGAAAAAAGTGATTCGTCAGAATTAATTTTATGTGAAAGCGCCTAGCTCGGGGAGACAATAGAATTGTGGCCCTCTCAATAGGACGATCTCAGTATCGACTGCCAGCCTACGGAGAGATATAACTTCGGTTTTTGGCAGTCTAATACGGGATCTGCATATTCATGTGAACGGATGGAAGGCGAAAAGAGACGGCGCGACGGCGGAGAGCGTGCGGGACGAGCGCGTCCCAAAAGTATGGATCAAAACGTCGCAACTGAATTTCTAATCCACTGTCCGAAGTTAAGCTCGGCGCAGAGGACTATGGGAAATATAGAAGCTTAATTCCGGCTACTGTTTCGCCCTCTTCCGGATATTTACTAACTTCGGCGCGCCGTCTCGCTCTCGTTTCCGCGAGCGTCGCGGGCGCAACGGAGACGGACGCTTTCGCCGAAAAGCGCTGAAATATGTCGCCGCTCGTAGATGTCGTTTGATATCTATGATTTTGCAGGCAATTTTAGTGGGCCCGGTTTTTTGCTCGCGCGCACCGTAATAAACCCGATGCGTATGAAGTGTTTGCGGCTGGAGGATTTAATCTTCCAGTGTGTCCAAATTTTCCCGGATTTCGGATACTCGCCGAGACTATTCAATAAAGTGATGAATGCGCGACGTAAAAACTGAGCTCTCATAAGTAACTAAGCTGGTGTCATTACGAAAACACAGACGACGCAGTTTCCCCTCAATCTCACGGGGGGGAAAAACCTATGAAAAGAAATTCATCCAAAAATATGGTATTACTACGACGTAGCAACTGAACAAGGACTACATCAGTTTATGAAAAAAGAAAAAACATAGGTGCATGGATTGTATTAGTATCTTTTAATTATTTTATTTAAATTGATTTGGTTTCTAACAAGTAAATAAATAGCTTACGAATCCATTTGTCTGTGTTCACTTTTATGTCTTTTCAATGTTTACACCAGTTGAAACTGTAACGTTTTAACTAAGAAGCACAAAATTGTTTGCTTGAAGTGGAAGCACAAAGTAAAAAAAGTTTCGCGGACGCGCCTTGCACCGGTATTTATATGGAAAAACAATTGAATCTGCTATTTGATTTTGCGCGCCGCTCGCTGGCTTTATACGTGGTGCAACCCTGGCCGCAGCTTGAATAACGGAGCGGCTTGACTCACGCTAATCACACGTAGGTTATGTTGCCTCAATTTTATTTACGTGAACAAGCATTGCCACAATGTTTCCAAATTTTCGGATTTCCGATTACCAATTTTTAAGTTACATCTAGTCGGTAAGTGTGCTACTTTGTTTCATAAAATCAAATCTTCCTTCGGCTAACCTATCTTTCTAAATTTCGCAAGATTACGGACGGAGCGTTTACCCAAAACGTTACGTTATGTACAATCGTAGACGCTTTAAAGAAATCACTTTTAGATTTCATTGATGACAGTCCAATAATTCTGCTTTAAACCTCTCGCTACAGTTCTAGCGATATGTTTCTTTAAGTCTCTTTCATTCATCTCTTTTTTTGGCCTTTTTTCTTCTTTCCTTCATATCTCCTATTGATGATAGTCTTCGGCAAGCTCTCCTCTGTTTATCTCTAGTCTATGTGTCCTATCCATCTTATTCTCTTTTTATTTGTATTATGTTTGGTTGTCCGAAGATTCTTCCTAGTTCCTTGTTTGTTCTTCTCCTCCTCCAGTGGTTATCCTCTTTTGTTCCTTCGTAAATTCTTCTCCATATATATTTATAGAGTTAGCACCTCCTATTTCATCAGGGTTCAAATTTGTCTGTATACTCCTTCAAAGTGGTAGTATCTTTAGTTATCTTTAATTCTTCTTTCGGTTTGGCGTTCCTTGCACTCATCTACGTGTATTTTGTGTTCTTACCGTTCACTTTTAGTTTCATCCCTTCAGCTTCTACTATTAATACCTTCGTTGCGCTTAGTAAGTGTCGTCCAACATAGATTAAGATTTTTCTATTTACTTTTCCTCTCTCTTTCCCCTTTTCCTCCCCACTCCGAATTGAAATAATCCAGTTTATCCCGACTGTGCTCCTTATATTGTCTAAGATGGCTTCTACTACCCTTATTAGTTTCTGAGTTGTTAACTTCTTTACAATCTCGAAACTGGGCTACAGTCTTTGGAATTTGAGTTGCATTAAACTCATTAAACCTCTCCACTGCTTCTAAGCTTAGTATTATGTTTGGTTGTCCGAAGATTCTTCCTATTTTGTCTTCTTACCGTTCACTTTTAGTTTCATCCCTTCAGCTTCTACTATTAATACCTTCGTAGCGCTCTTTGTCTTCTTGATAATCGTGATGAGATTGGCACTAGTAAGTGTAACATAGATTAAGATTTTTCTATTTACTTTTCCTCTCTCTTTCCTCTTTTCCTCCCCACTCCGAATTGAAATAATCCAGTTTATCCTGACTGTGCTTCTTATATTGTTACGGTATAAATCGAAACAAAGGGGCATAGCTTAAATATTACATTAGAAATATGACTAGACAAACATTAATTATACAAATATAATTAAAATACTCACATCCTTAATTCACAACACAAATCAAAGTACAAGAAGTTACACGCTGTACTGACAGATGATTATAATCTTATCTTTTTATATAGATCGCGGGGTTTTTATAGGAAGTGCAACTCGAGCAATTTCGAATTCTAACGAAACCGGAAAGGTACGACAGAATACGAGATACTTTAAATCCGTTTTAACTTGTTCAAGGTTTACCACCTGCAGGTGTCAAGGTTCCGTTGTTTACGTTGACGAGTTGCATTTTCTCTTATCTCAAGTTTGCTAAATAAATCCAATGCATGAATTTACTTGCATCTTGTCACAATATTGTCTAAGGTGGCTTCTACTACCCTTATTAGTTCTTGGGAAGATCTATTTCGTTCAGTGCTTTTGATCGAATCATAGGGTTGCCAAAAGTCTACGAAGAGTTCCTTTGTCTTAGTGGGCGGCTTATAGTTCTTTTAAATCTTTGCTGGATTTTTACCCAACTGGATGTAGCGATTTAAGTAATGCCAATTTCGAGTTTCAAGTTATTGTTTGTAAGTTGTTCTGCTCCATATCTTGGCCCTCGCTTCTGGCATAATCATGTCAAAAGTTTGTCCACTTGGATGACTTTTTTTTACCGATAGAGGGACACTTATCATTCAAGAGTTTCGGAAAGAAACAGGAATCAAAACTTCTGCCCAATGGTCTATCGCAGCGGTTCCCAAACTTTTTTGTCTCGTAGACCACGTGCCAATTTGTTCTGTTTTGG
This sequence comes from Dorcus parallelipipedus, assembly GCA_958336345.1. NCBI lineage: Eukaryota > Metazoa > Arthropoda > Insecta > Coleoptera > Lucanidae > Dorcus > Dorcus parallelipipedus. The sequence continues at coordinate 37,418,110 of OY284480.1, forward strand.
GTATCACCCCCCCGCCTTTCTAATATTAAATTGTTACAAATTCATCAATTTCAAATGTGTTTTTGACAGCTGACACAGTGCTACTCACTTTTGATAGGTTTAACTGTAGTGTAAAGTAAGAAACTTAGAAAAAAAAAACACGTTAAGTTTTATACATTCGTATATCAATCACATGTTAACTTTAACTATCTGTTTATTCCCATAGTAACAATTATGAAAACAATTATTCCTATGGCAATAAAATGAAGGTTAACGGTTACCTCATGTCAGCAGTTTGTGACGTCAGCTATAGACCAGTCAAAGCCTGCTTGTTGAAGTTAAATGCAGTTTTGATTAGTTGTCAAAAGGAAAATAACACTAAAAATCATACCAGTTGAAGGTGAAGCATTTGAATGGTCAGTTGCACCAAACTCTTAAGCTGAGCTTAAATTTGAGATTACCCAACATTGTGTAAGTCATATTTTAAGTCTAAAGTGACGCATAAATGTTTGATGCAACTAGTCGTAATTGACAATATTTTATCGTTATCTTTACTGTTTACGTTCTCAGTCCCGGGAAATTGTAGACTAGTCTTTACTCTCATTAATAAAAAATAAATAGTAATATGGTTTAAAAATTCGTTTTAATACAAATCTTCTGACAGTTAGAGAAAATTCCTGGAATCCGGTGTGCAATCTGAACTTGTACCTACTAATAGTAAACACAAAAAGATTTTCATCGTACATTGTTAATATTGATGTGACAATAATGCAAAAATCAATCTAACATCGATTATTCGTATAAAAAAAATAGATTTAAATTGCCCATCTGATCGTGAGTGACATTTTACCGTATTTATTATTATCACCGACTGAAATTTACCAGGCAACTTATAACTTTAAACTTTAACTTTAGTAGCCATGGAAATGTCGAGTAAGGTCTATCGGTGACGTTGTGTTGCTGTTGGTTACAGGACGGATGAGTCAACCGTTATATGAAGGTTAAAGTTAACTTGTGATTGAAAAACTGGCCCTTATTAATTAAAACGACAAAATGCAAATTCTAGTATAAAATAACTACACAAAAAAATGCTTTTAATGGGAGGGATGAGCCTGATGCAAAGCTCTGGTACAAGTCTGGACAAGCGTTGCTATTTCACGTATGCGCGCAACATAATTATGGAAAGCCAAAATTTCGGTCACGACATGCTTAAATGGGATGCATTCCCGTGGACCCCTATTTACATCTCATGCACCCCCAATTTTTGTTTTCGCTAATATGGACCCCTTGCAGGTCGAAGTCGACCCCTAGACCACTTTGGGAATCACTGGTCTATCGAATTGAGTTTCAGGTTTTTGATTTGTAAGTTGTTTTGCTTCCTTTTTTTTGCTCCTCCCTTCAGGCATAAAACAATGAAAACTGTCCATCTTGATACTCTTTTACCGATAGAGTGATACTGATACTTAACCACTCAAGAGTTTCAGAAAGAAACAGGAATCACCGATGGTCTGTCCAATCGAGTTTCAGGTAAGTTGTTTTGCCCCCTTATTTCTTGCTCCTCCCTTTTGGCGTAATCATGTCAGAAGAATGAAAAGTGTCCACTTTGATATTATTTAACCGATAGAGTGATACTGACGCTAGAGCATTCAAGAGCCTCAGAAAGAAACAGGAATCAGAACTTCTATCGAATGGTCTGTCGAATCGAACCCTGATGGTGTGATTGTTGAATGAAATCGTGCGGGTTCGCTAAGAATCCCAAATGAGGAGACGAAGAAGCTCCTTTTTTTAATCACCACCTGGTTTACTATTTATTCCAGAAATTGATGATGGTGATGATTAATACTGAAAAACTTCCGGATTTCTAAATAGTCGCAGTTAAGATTTTCATCTGATACGAAGGCATCTTGTTCTATCGATGATAATTTCGAGAATTGCATGTGAAACCCCTCGGAATGCATATGAAAGGGTGCCCAACCCCCCTGCTTTAAATAAAGCTCCTTCGAAATAGAGAGCGCCATTTCCCGTATTGGATACAAGCATTAAAAACGATATGATACGAACAATAAAATATAAAGGCACTTGGTTTATGGCCTCCTTGATATGCATGCGAAAATATTGAGAGATATATTTCAAATGTTTAGTGGCACAGCGCCGCGGGTGGCGCCGGGGGCGGCTGAGCCATCGAACTCGCGTTTTGCACTTCTTTTGTGACTACGGCGGCGGCGGTGGCGGTTTGATTTTATGATTTTTCCCGTTACGATATTTTCATTGTTGCTTTGTTTTATGATCAGGTTCGGTTTCGGTAACGACACCTTTAAATTTTATTTCATGTGTTTCCTGCTTAATAAATTCGGTGATAATGGACCCGAGTATTTTTACGACTACCCACCCCCCCGACGTTAATTTTAGGTATTTTAGTTTGTTTAACGGAACAAAAAGAGATTCTATTTTTGTTCTCTACTTTCTATTATCGCTAACAATCTTTGAAACTTGGGGGATTTCTGTTGCTGAACGAAACGAAAGAGATTCTATTTTTGTTCTTTATTTTCTGTTATTGTTAACAATCTCTGAAGCTTGAGGAATTTCTGTTGTTTAACGAAACGAAACAGATTCTATTTTTGTTCTCTATTTTCTATTATTGTTAATAATCTCTGAAGCTGGGGGATTTTCGATGTGTAACGAAACGAAAGAGATTCTATTTTTGTTCTCTATTTTCTATTATTGTTAATAATCTGCGAAGCTTGGGGAGGGGGGATTTCTCAGTCAGTTAGCCACCCCGCCGGTTAAGTTGCCCAATTAATAAATTCGGAAAGGCGACGGCGTAAATTTATATCCTGCATCAGGATCTTAAATCCTGTCGCGTAGACCAAAGACATATAGCTTGCAAGAATCGCGGTTGCTGCTAATTGTGACGAATGCCTTCTCTGATTGTTGTTTACACAAAGACGACTGACTCTGCCGCCTGCATATTTCATGGACTTATATGACTGCAGATTTACGTCTTACGCATCAATTAAGACGTATCCACACGCATGCACACGAGATAATTGCAAAGGCCCCCTCGCCCCCAAAGAAGCTCGTCACCTCCAACAAAAGAGAGATAATTAACTCAAAGGACTCAATTTTTCCGAACAAAAAAGATGATATATCGCCGGATGTCAGTCCTCGTAGATTGAAGGAATCTGTTTACAGAAACAGTATTCTAGGGGGGCGGGGGCGGTTAGGAGAATAAATTCTGCTGTGATGGAAATCAAACTTGATAATCAACATTCTCGCGGCAGTTAGTGTGTACCAAAAACCAAAAATCAAATTACTGAACTAGAATGTGAAAACAGACGTGAATGAGCGCGTTTTGGGGGAAAAACGGCGACGCGTTGTCTCAGTCGCGTCCGCCTTGAAGCGTTTTCCGTGCGGGGGTGACGTGTACGAAAAAATTTTCCGAATGAACCTGTACATCGCTTGTTGAACACAGATGTGTCAACGTTTGTAAAGCATACGGTTAAGTTAAATGTGCTGAAAATATTTAGGCAAGCGACAGTGTCTACTGCAGTCGTCCTGGAGAGGGTGAGTTACATAAGGGTTGCCGGCGCGAGGAAGGAATGAATAAAATTTCCTGCATTTTTTTAATTATTTTGTACAAAGTAAAATACTCTCGTGCAACGTTTAAGATTCAATCAACACGTATAGCGTTCATAATAATTAGTAATCCACCCCTAAATACGGAATGCTCCTTTCAATTAATGTGCCGTTGCATTTCCAGACTGAGCAAGGCGGTTGGCTATATTTAATTAAGGAATACTGATTTAAGTTGGCCATGCAGTTAGAAACAATTGGCTGCGAACCAAATTTCAACAATATCCCTAAGTTTCGGAACTGTTTAGACGTTATTTCGAATCTATTAAGTTGCGATTTATACGCGAGCGCCGCGCGCGCCCGCGTGTATGTGTGTGTGTGCACGTACGTGTACATAGCACATACAATTTAACAAGTTTCATGCGATGCTAAAGTCTGCTGTTTACTACTAATACAAGACGCTGCCGCCGCCTATTGAGATGGAATTGTTCGTGTAGAACATTTGTTATTACCGCTATTTAGATTGTTTCGGTTGATTGTTAATCGAAATTAATGTCTCGTTAATTTCAGGCAAGATTCGGTTTTGTCTACACATAGTTTCAGTTGATTTATTAACTTTGATTGAAACAATGCAATAGACAAGAAAGAAAGAGAGAAAGGCAAACATAGAATAGAAGTAGTTGACTACAGGGTTTTTTATTCAAAAAGAACTTCGAAGTATACTGCAGAAATTACAACCCCAATTCCAATCCTGGAAGCTTTGTGTGAACTGTCACACCTCCATCTACCAACGCAGAGGGAAGCCTTGAAGTTAAACCAGGCAAAGAAATTAAAACCATGTGATCGAATGGATCATTTCAAAATTTAGGACCTTTTTGAAGAAGAAATTTGTTATTGGAAGAATGGAATAAGGTAGATAGGAAAAGAGGTAAAAATTTTAAAACTTTCAAGAGGTGGAAAATCTAGGAGGCGAGAAACGTTGGGATAAATATGAACGCATCGTAAAAGCCAAATTGACTAGAGAACTAAAGAATCGCAAGAGAGGTTGACCTATCTCACCACTTCAGTTACAAGTGTAGAGGCTAAGCCACGGAAAATAAAACCATTTGACCGAACAGATCCTCTTCTTCTGAAGCTTTTCTGACCAGACATATTGGAAAGAAGAAAATGTTCCCATCGCATACAGATGAATCAAAGGAGATGAGCAAATTGAGGTATCAGACCTCATCTTCATTCAATTCTAACACGTGATCAATATCTTTTCTAATCAAGTGACCTATGGAAATAAAATCATGTGTCTTTAATTAGTTTATTATTTCAAATGCCACTTGAATTACATACTTATATTGTATTCCTATACAAAACGATAGGAATGCAATAGAAATAATTCAAATGGCATTTGAAATAATGTACCAAACAAAGATATAATTTTTTTCCTTAGGTCACTTGATTAGAAAAGATATTGATCACGCGTTACAAGTCGAAATACTACTTGACCAAGCGAAGCCTCAGGAGGAACACAAAAGGCAATACCTCTCAAATATTTGGGCAACAACTAAGGCGCTTCAATGGACATTATTTAGTCAGGTCACGAGGGTTTAATTGGAAATTAAATGGGCGATGGAACTCACTAGAGTAGGTTTGGGGGCTTCTCTGATAAGTCCCGAAGCTACTCATTTTATCGAGACCTCTTCACTGATGCCACTTCAAAAAATAAATTGAATTTCACGGAAAGTGTACCTCAACAGCTTTGGCACCAAGAATCATGTTATAAGTCAATGACTTTTAGAAGAAACACAAAGGCAAGAGAAAGTATCTAGTTGTATGCTAGGTCATGAAGGATTAGCAGGAAATGAGGTACCATTTAAAAATTAATAATTTGGTCTTGGCGTCAAGTGAAACTAACGCTGGCGCTGCGGCGAGATATTGCGATTGCAAATTTCAAAAATCTTAGCACCGCCCCGAGTAACACAAAGGGCAAAGCAATTTATAATCTAGTTTGTCATGAAGAAATAATAGGCGATGAGGAACCATTTCAAAAAATAATTTGGACTTGGCGACAAGTGAAATAAACCTGTTTCTGGTGAGAAACCGCGTCAGAAAATCTCAGCACCAGCTCAAGAATCATGCAAGCTGAAATCCTTGCAACGCGTCCATGTGTCCTTGGGTCCTTGGGGGAATAGTAAGGAATGCAGTAGCCTTTGAACCCGTTAGAGTAGGTGTGGGGGCTTTCTCGATACCTTCTGAACTTTTCTATGGTCTAAGGGAAGGTGGAAAAAATCAAAGCGGAAAAATGTTCCCAGTTCAAGAAATTAATTGAGTACTTGCCAAAGGATATTAAGAAGCTTCTTCCTTTGTCAAAAAATAAATTAGGACCTCCTTACTGGTCACCGCTCAGTGGGAGTTACCACCTCAAACAATACTTTGGATTTGACTGAAAATTAAACATACGTGTTGTCAGAACCCAAGGCAATTCTTTCGCTAGCTTCTCCTTCCACTACAATATAGTACCAATAAGAACATTTTAAGAGGCAAAATAATTTGTAAAAGGATAGTATCCAAGTTGGTTACATGGTGTTCCATACCGATAAGGATATTCTAAAGAATAAGTAAGAGAACAAGGTTGAAAGAAGGAAAGGAAAAAAGTTCCCAGTCGAAGAAATTAATCGAGTACTCGCCAAAGGATATTAAGAAGCTTCTTCCTTTGTCAAAAAATAAGGACCTCTTTTTACTGGTCACCGCTCAGTAAGGTGCCACCCAAAACAATACTTTGGATTTGGCAAAAAATGAAATATACGCGTGGTCAGAACCCAAGGCAATTTGTTCGCTAGCTTGAAGCTTGACATAACAAAATAAGAGCTTCTTGTTTCGAGTTTCTAGGAAACTAGTTGCTTATCGTCGTTAAGTTTCTGAAAGGCTGGAGGAATCTCATCGACCTGCCTCCAGTACAATACAGTGCCAATAAGAACATTTTCTGAGGCAAAAGAATATGTAAAAGGGTAGTACCCAGCTTGGTTACATGGTGTTCTATACCAATAAGGATATTTTGAAGAATAAGTACAAGAACAAGGTTTAAAGGAGGAAAGGAAAAGTGATCCTACGAAAACAGGCGAAACTACCAATTCTTAATCCAATTAATCTAGTTACTAAAAAGAAAGTTGCAGCTAAATGTATAAAATAATAGAAGAAAATAATTTTCGAGATGGGAAAAACTTGGAGAGGCTGTAGGTTGCGGTGGTTAATGGCGAAAAAATGCAATAGATCAAAAAGTGTGGCCAAAAGCGTGCCTACAGTAGAAGAAAACAAATTTTGAGAAGTGGAGAGTCTAAGCGATTTTCCCCCCTTTATTGTGGCGATGTGAAATAGAAGAAAACAATTTTTGAGATGTGAAAAGCCTAAGAGATTTCCCTCCTTTATTATCTGAATGTAAGCAGCGGCGGGTAAGGCGAAAGGCCAAATGCTGTCGTGTTTAGATTTTTATTTCTCAAGATGTCCATAGAACGTAGATTTTTTCAAAAAGTCCAGAAATATATAGACCTCCAAACCCTACACCTCGAGACCTCGCGCTCTGGCAACTCATAACGATAGTTTTTGTTTAAATTTGAAAGTCGTAAAAGTAAAAACGACATCATGGTATTTGGGAAGAGAAAAAGAAACTATCAACTTATTGAATCACATCTTGAATTATGGAATTGTTTTAATTAATACTAAAAATTGCTATGAGACTTTCTCATAAAAACTTAGTTATAGTTTCTTTAACATCTTGGTGTCTACCTCTTCTTCTTCTTCATTTGAGAACCATTTCCTTACTCAAAACCTCCCCAGTTTTTTATGCTAGTTGATGCGTGACATGATTCATTTGAGGAGGAGGTGCTTATTAGAGAGTATGTAGAGAGTTTAGCCGTGCCCTAACTCTACTTTATAGTCCAACACACACAGCGATTTATGTAGAGTAGTTTAGCTAGAGAAAGCCGAGTCTAGCTATATTTTTCTCTACAGAGTACAGGGCTTCAAGGTTTCAATAATAAGTACTAGGGCAGTAGCCTTAAAAATATGGCTCTTTTTCCTATTATTTTTCCACATTCTCTAATTATTAGCAAACAGCAAAATAGTGCAACTCGTAAGAACCAAAGTAATTTCTATTATTTTCAATAATTCTCTCGACAGTTTAATTCTGCCTCAAATACGTCTTGTGAAGAAACTTATAAAGTTGGAGGTAATAAAATTTAAATAAATGTAATTGTACCTGTGCTTGCTAAACGGTGGTCTTAGCGAGTTGTCTTGTATTGTGGAATCAAAAAAGGCCAAACAAATTTAGCGTCTATTGAATAAACCGCAAGCACGTCCGTCACGGTACATTAACTAATTCGATTCAACGTATTTCACTTAAGAGGAGCCGAAAGTCTCTTGTAAAATAGCATAAATCTGTGCCAATAAGTCGGAGCGACCCTCCGCCTTGAGGGGTAGGCTCCATAACAAAGTGCGCCGGAGACTTTCGTCTAATATCAGGCCGGGACAGTGTATAGATTCACCAGATCCGATATTCAAATGAGGCTCACCCTCGTTGAAGGGTTGCGAATATTCACAATCATATTTTCTCCAAGGGTGAACACCCCCGAATAGCGCCGCGGCCTTTGTGTACTTTGACGGATCTTTTTTTCGCGCGCTTGTTTTCGATACAGATCCGCGAAACGCCCGATTATCGACGTAATTTATTCACGAAATTATTACAAATGCAGGAACGTCACTTTATAAGCTGACAGTTCGCGCAAGTTATGATTTGAAAGTTCCGAACAGCAACCGGGACGGAATCTACTTCGTCGCAGCGGTCCTCAATTCGGATGCCACGCTCACTTGAAACTTTTCTTCTTCGGGTCTTCGTAGTGCGACGACGTCAATTATGTCGTTTCTATTTAACGAACTTAACGTAACTTTCGCAATTATTAACCGAGAAACGTCACGGATTTTCACGCTTTATCGGAACTTATTTTTCACCTTTCACAAGAAACGTTACAAAAAAAAAATATTAAAAAACGTCACCAAGTCAGAAACTCTAAAATTCATAGTCCATGTGGATTATTATTTGGAAATAAAGGGATTTACATTATGTTTAGTGTTAATATTCAACGGGGGCAGACAAATCCAAATTGTGACACTAATAGCGATTGTAATAAAAGAATGCTTGGTTTAATTTATGTTCCAGTTTTAGATGATGTTGCTTGCCTTTAGAACACTGTAAATCTGTCAAACGAGTAGGAGTAATTGAGCCAGATCCAATATGCACAAAATTCTTTGATATTATGAAGCAGAAACAATTTTTTTTAAACATGAACCTAATAATATAAAGACAAACCCATCTAAACATCCTCTGTTCTAAAGAATTCACTTATTAGTTCAAATTTAAAAGAATTCTGTGATAATATCTGTTTAATGAGTTAAGTTTGTAAATTTTTGTGCAAACTTGAAGGATTTCTCAAGTAAAGTAAAGGACCCAACGCAGCACCCTGAAGAACACCCAATTTCTAATTATGGTTTTGGATTTAAAAGCATTTAAACAAAGCACCTGCATTAAAAGTTATTTCTGAGGCCTTCATCAATGCTCAAAGCATTATCCACGTATTTAGCAACCACAAAAAATTGTGAACCCTATCCAACTGCCTGAAATCTTATTTTATCCCTTTTTTCATATCTCATCTTAATAAACCCATAAGCGTCCCTCTTATTAAAGCACTGCTTCTTTACTTGACCTTGAACCTGAAGCTAAAACGCGTTTATTAGTTATTCTGATTCAATAGAAATGTATCAGTCCTGTCCTTGAAAGTAAGGAGGAAAATAAGTTTATTGAAACATTCTTCTTCCTCATTTAAATAAATGCAAACCGTCCTTAAACCCATTTATCTGAACCTTGAACCTCAAATTTAGGCAAATCACCGAATGTGTTACACTCACCAAGGACAGCATAACAATAATTTAAACAATTTTTAATTTTATTGAAAAAAATACTTCATTGCAAAGAGAACTAATAAGTTTAAAATATGCTTCTTCCTCGTCCTGTTTCAACTTTAAATGGGTGTAAATCCCCTTTATCCTTATAGTTGATCTTGAATCACAAGCTTAAGCAAAGCATCAAATGTTCCAAGCTCACCAATGCCTTTCGTAGCGTAACAAATCAAATAATATCTGTAACTTTAATGTTATCATGGCCAAGCCATTTTAGAAACAAGAAACAAGAATTCCTTGCATTCTTAACACTTTTAACTTACGGGTATGCGGAGGGGAAAAGGTAAAGGATAAGGACGTGGAAGACCTAAAAAGATGTGATTAGATAGAATGGAAGAGATCGAAATTGGGACAGAGGAATTATTGCTTTAGAATGAAACCAAAAGAATTGGAAGAAGTCAAAAAAGTAGGAGATTCGATACTATAATAGCATTACGATAAAGGGAAAGAAAGGAAAAGAAAAATAATTGGGAATAAGTTAATAGGAGAGAAGTAATAAAAATTAGAAGATTCGACGCTTTCAGAACATTACGTTAAGGAAAAGAAAGAAAGAACTTTGGAAGCTCTTTTTATAAAGATTCGATTTTATAAAAACTATGAAAAATTTTATACCAAGTTGTTTACGTCTTTTTATCCTTTAATTTCATGAAAAGTTTGATATTTAGAAATTCAAATATGTGATCGCTAACACTGGTATTATCAACAGCTGACGCAAGTTTTCTCTTTTCAAGAGGAAAATTAAGGATAAATTTAGTTAAAGGGAAAAGGGATTTTTTGTTTTGCTATAAAAGTAAATAAAATGGCAATAAATCACTTCATAAAGTACATCAAATAAAACACTCGTCTTAAAAACTATAAAAAAATCTGAATATCTTTAAAAACAACAAAGGTATTTGGATCTGAAAAACTTAATTTCACTTTTTCAGTTGTTTCACTAAATCGATAACAAATATTTCATTTTGGGATGGGCCATTGAAAGAAACCAGCTTAAAAATTGTCCCAATAATAATAATTTACTTTTATTAGCTGAAGTACCTACAGGATGCCGTCCAATTTGGGACACCTGTATATCTTCGAGCGCTTCCAACAAAATTAAAAGCTCGGGCATTTACGAATTTCAAAGAAGAGAATAAAATATTAATTGCTGGCATCACTTAGAGACGCTGTCTTCCGACAAGCTTCGTCAGTGATTGGATGAATGAATGAAGCACACTGTTTATTGTATTCTATTCTTTTATGAGTTTCATGTTATAATATTATTAATAATCTAAGCTAAAAACGTCAAGATTTTTAACCAAAAGTAAGCCACGCGCGTTAATGACGAAACTTGACACAATATGTCGTCCCCTGACTGTATATTTCTTGACACAACACAAATCTGAATATACATCTTTTTTAAATTCAGAAGATGTCAACAATAATACCGTTACTAAAAAGATATTAGTGACCAAGAAACAAATGTTTCTTAAAGCACAGGACATTGATATTAAAAAAATATTCGAAATTGAAGCAACACGTTTTGAATCGCCCCCGACTTTTTCATTAAAATAATAATAATAATCGAAATAAGTTACAGTCTATTACAGTTGGCGTTCAAATATTTAACTTTGTCAGAGATTTACATGTAGCTTTCAATAAGCACTTGCAAGCCCGAGTTCATCGAGCCGAACCTTTTGGCGACCGCTGTGTTATGTGCGATTTCATTTGCATCGATAATTCCTTAGCTGCCGCCACCGCTCACCCCATAGAATGTGACATTAGCCCTTAATTCAGTTAGCAATCACCGCGATCAATCACAGTCTTATCAACATTCAACGTTCATTATGTGCCAGGCAAAACTTATGTGTTAGAGAAAACACTCACGTAGAGCTTCGGCGTACTTCATTTATACCCGTTTTACAACGACATGTGTCGTCTGCAATGAAACTATAACCTATCGACTGTACTTTATTAATTTTATCTCAAAAATATATTCCCATCATCTTCGATTATCGTACTTTAATCATAAATAATCTATTCTTTAAATTATCGAGTTCAAAATCGATTCTAACCCAATGACTTTTATAATATCTCTCTGTATATAGAGGATTTTTTTTTGGAGTATGCAAAGCTAAATGTGTTAGAGGAGTGACAATGACTTTTTAAAATCTTCTGCACGCAGTCCTTGACTATCACATCGAATTAAAATCGATTATTTTGTACGTTTCTGTTATTCTTGATTCGTGTGCGTGGAGCTTGTTGTTGTGATGTTCAAAATACATTCTGATTCAAAGATTTTTTTTAATATATGCGGCACGCAAGGTACCTGAAAGGCAATCGATATTTGCATCGAAGGACAGTTGATTGTTTTGCATATTTTTGTTGTGTAGAAGGAGCTTTAAGTTGCTGTTCGAAATTGATTCTGCCTCGAAGATTTTTTTAAATATTTATCTATGTAGAGTCCACAAAGCAGACAGTTATTTCTGATAGGAGCTTTCTTAAAGTCGCTGATGTTCGAAATCGATTCTAACTCGAGGATTTTTTAACCTGTGCGGGGAATAAGGTTTAATCTTTGATGCATGAAAGGCATTTACATCGAAAGCCAATTGATTATTTTGTTTTCTTGTTATCAAGATTTCTTTTGAGTAGGGGGAGCTTTAAGAGAGAGCTGATGTTCGAAATCGAATCTCCTTGGAAGACTTTTTTAATGTCTGCTGCACACAAGAATTATTTTTTGTTGCAAGAAGAAGCAATCGACATTTATAACAAATAAAAATTGATTATTTTTTTTTTGTAATATTGTTTTAAGCTGGGGAAGCTTTAAGATAGAGCTGATGTTCGAAATCGATTCTGCCAGGAAGTTTTTTTTTTTTAATGATGCATATAAGGGTTACTCTTTGGGGGGGGGGGGTATGAAGAGGCAATCGACGTTTACAATGAACGAAAATTGATTATTTAGTTTTTTTTGTCATGATTTTTGCTTCGAGTCAGAGGGAGCTTTCGAAATCGATTCTACTTCGAGGATTTTTTTAATGTCTGGTGTATCTACATTTACATCGAATTAAACTTGAATATTTTGTGCGTTTTTGTTTCGTGTATGTGTGTGCGCGCGGAGCTTTTAGTCGTTGATGTTCGAAATCGATTCTAAGTGGAAGATTTTTTAATGCCGGGGCGCACACACAAAGGGAAATCTCTGGTGTATGCAAAGCAGTCGGTGTTGGTAATTTGAAATATAATAAATAATGAAACGCGGGGAGAGAGAGAGAGTGGCATCACATTCTAAGAACCGATAGATATCCGCGAGAGATAGAGCTTAATGCAAATGGTCCATCTCTGAGCACAATGGAGCTTTGATGAGAGCCAATAAATCAGGGATATGCAAAACCTCCCTTTTATTAAGGGGTGGTAATGGTACAAACACATCAATATTACTTCAGATAACGTCTTTAATTACATGAAATATAGAGGTGAGTTTTCGCGACGGCGATATTTCATCCGCGGCGTCTCTTATTGCGTCGTCGCTCGGGCAAAAAAAGAAGGGCGCGCAAAAAAGAATCGATGGGATCGCCGTCGGTCGGTTTGTTGGTTGGTTTGGGATGACCTCGATTTCACGTGCGTGCTCGATTAGTAAAAGAATAATCCCCGATTTAAAATTTATCCCAGCGGCGCGGCGCGGCGTGGCGTTTTTTAAAATTCATCAATCAAAATGAAGTCGTAAAATTGATGGCGAATGATCAGGCGAACGTCGCAGATGAAAATGACTACATTCGCCGTTTCAGGATGCGCCATGCATAGATATTGGCATATCAATAACAAATTCCTCGTCGCGCTCATTCCGACTGTTAGTATTTTGACCGCATTTAGAGATCTCTCGAACAGATTGCGCGATGAATTCTTAATTCGTCATATCGCGGCGGAATTTTCAAATTCAAATGCGACTTCAAAAACGCACGAAATTCAAGTTGCCGAGTTAAATTTAATGAAGAACGAGAACGAGGGGGGTGGAATTAGAGCGGCAAAACTAGATTTCAACTTACAACTGCGATAGTTATTTGTATTAATGTATATTTATATAGGCATATCAATGAGTCCCCGGATTGTAATTTCGGGGAAACTCGAAACACCTAGGCAGATGCTGCGTCTCTGTCAGACGCGTCCTCATCCTGGAGCTTTCTCCTCTGATGTTTAAAATTGCTTATTAATTCGGCGCACTCTCCATTTCACACGATTATATATATGCAGAAGTAGTTTGCTCGTTGATTGCACTTAATGTTTTTGCGAAATGTTGTATGTATGTTGACAATGACACGCGTCGCCCTGCTAACTCTGTGATGGTCATTTGAATTGTTAAAACACTTCCGCAAAGTAAGAGCGAATTTCAGACACACACGTTTTAATTGAAATTACAATGAGAAGAACCCCCCTCCTCCCCTTCAAACGCCAAGCATAATCAATTTTAACTGAAGTTTCAAAAAAATGGAGTCTTTTCACAAAATACGGTTATAAATCGTATCGGTGATATTTCTGCAGAACATTCAGCGATATTAATGTGGGGCGCAGGGGCAGAGTAGGTATATCCGGGGTAATAAATATCTATATTTAAATGCCTTCGAATTCTTCAACGGGGGACATTTGATATTCGCGCTGTCAGGCCAAAGCTGACATATGATTTGTGGTCGCGAGTGTCGTATCTGCTCCCGGTAGCATTTATCCGGAGCCCGCTTAGACTATTGTGACATTAAACATTTTTTGTGCGGGGGATGCGCGCCGCTATTTGGATATGTTTGAATGTATTCTGACATCTGGGAGTTGGGCGCTCTCACTGATCAATATAAATATGAGACTCTATGTTGGATATATTGCAGCCACCCCCCTCGTGTCACCCACGTACTCTGGGTATGAAGAGACGAAAATACATTTAATCCTACGATTGGTTGGTTTTAATTTGTCACTTTATTTACGAATCGATTGCTCATTGGACATGTCATTTCAAAAACTCGCTCAGCTATTTAACGGTAACATTACTAAATTGGTTATTACGTGCTTGAAGTCATTTACAAAAGCAAATACGAATTTCTTTCACAAAGCCATCATCTTCAAGGCTTCATCAATGCATTAACAAATCTTAACCTCTTACATACCGGGTGATTCAGGTGATTATCGCCACCCCCCCTCGCCCTAATCCATACACAAATTCATAAAAGAAAACACAAGTTTCTTTAACGAGGTTGTCATATCCAAATGCAAAGCTTATAGTATCGAATATTCATACATTGAGTAAGAAACACTTAGGCCCAATTTTACAATCGTCGGATAAGCATTATTCTTAGAATAACGTAACGTAGGTGTGACGTAGATATGGAGGAACGTTAAAGGATATTCAGCGAACAGTTATTCCGTCCTTATTCCACGATTGTAAAACTGAGCCTTAATGTCACATACAGGGTGATTGCGGTTTAATCTAATGGCGATTGATTTGAAGAAGAAAAATCTTGCTACGTCTAATCCACACATTTCTTCAACAAGATAGGCTTCTTCAGGGCTTACAATTCTTAAAAACTTTATGTTCTACAGAGGGTTCAGGTTTAATCGCGAGGAAACAGCAATTCCCAAGCATTACAAACAAAAGAAAAATGTATGTGATGTACACCCACGGTGCACAGTATCTGAGATACATGTACAGAGTGTCTTTTAAAAAATATTGCTGCTAAGAATATTTTTCGTTTATTGACGAAGGACGACGACGCGACGATTGGGTCTTTCCAGAACTACAGTCTCCTGGTGAATTTGTAAACTGGAAAACAATGACGTCATTGACTTCTCATGTGACATTTGGTATATAGGATGTATTTACATAACGAGCACTGAAATCAATTAACGACGTCTGACTCGCCTTGTTTGATGATGATGATGATGATATCAAGTGAGGTTTAAAGAACTGGAATCCTTAAGGGTTTCATATACACATTAAAAAAAAATTACGTCAGTGACAGTCTCACGTGATGAATGAACTTAAAAAAATTGTAAATAGCTTCAAAACTAAATTCTGAGGAAGTTTCGTTTGAAGTAAAAAGCTTAAAACAAATCGAGGCTTAAAGAACTGCATTCCCATGCGACAATACTTGAGATGTACAGTACGTTCTACAAATTTGGGAACGGACTTCTGGAATCAATTGTGGGTGAGAGTCGTTTACGATGAAAGGATTAAAACAGAAAACGTTAATCGAGAGTTAAAAAGAAAGAGAGGAGACGATGTCTGACTAAGCTTTTCCATTGTGATTCGTATTCCACATAAAGTGCCCCATAATAATTAATAATGACGCTTATAGAAAGCTTACAGGACATCGTATCCATCTCCTTAAAAACTATGAACGTCGAATGCATTCAAATCTTATACTAATCAAAAGTGGATAAGGGATATCGTAAATTATTTTTTGCTTAGAAACCACAAATAAAATGTCCACGTCATGACTAATTATTGTGACTGTACATACCTAGAAAAATTTGGAAAGGACGTTCACAACTAATTTAGGGTTAGTAATGGAAGTTGATGTCATTGGCGGGGAGGATCAAATACATACAATCTTTGAGTCAGTTTTAAATGACCTAAGATACAAAGGTGTAATAAAAAATTGAAATGGATTTCTGAAATCAGTTGGGGGTTGAGTTCCATGTATAACAAAAGGATTAAAACAGAAAGCAATAATCGAGGCTTAAACGACTGTAACACCTGAGACGTACAGAAATGCCAACCCTTTAGCCTTTCATTTTATCGACAAGTTTTATTTCACATAAAATACCCCCATCTATTTACTACCTAAGCAAATTTGGAAGTGACGTTCAAAAACAATTTGGGGTGAGATTTCCTATGTAATGGAAGCCGATGGTGATTGAGGTTTAAAGAACTACAATCCCTAATTTGTTTTTAAAAAGAAAATGATATTTCATATAATATACAATGCCTTAAAAACTTTGGAAACTTGGAAAGAACTTCTGAAATAAATTGGGAGTGGGATTTATTACAATAAAAGGTTGAGTGAATATAAGGTTTGTTCTAATAGCAGTTTGTGACTAGTTCGAAACCACCAGAAACAGTTGCTTACCGAAATATGATCGGCTTTAACAACTCCATCGAGTGCACAACTTTCATGCATGAATGTTTTTGACAATTTTGAACTAGTCAAAAACTGCTGTAGGAACAAATCTGTAATAACTGACCCTAGTTATTACGATGCCTATGCATCTATTTTTATATCAATACAGTATGTTCAAGTCCAGTATGGACTTTTGGAGTCACTTGACGATTAGCTTCGTTTGTAATGAAAGGAGACTCAAAAATTGCCAATCTTAAAGCTTTTAATTTACAAGCGACAAATTTTATTCGACATAAAGGCTTAATATTTTAAAAATTTGAAAATGGCGTTCAAAATCATTTAGGGTGAGCTTTCGTATGTAGTGGAAGTTGATGGATTAACAAGTACAGTATGTCCATATGTTATGTAGTGGCTTCTGAAATAAACAGACAAGGATTGAGCTCGCCGTCTCTAATCTGATGACAATTGAGGCTTTAAACAAAAAACTTTGGAAAAGCCGCGTTTTGGATAAATCATAACACTCCCCTCTCACTGTGCGCCTATATAGAATGTCCTAATACTTATGTAGTGGCTTCCGAAATCGATTAATAACGACTGATTCACCTTGTTTGATACTGAGGATAATAAACTGCGTTTCATTTATAAAGAAGGAAGTAAATGAATGTCGACGACGCACCTCATTTGACGTAGGGTGTCTTATATACATACAGGCTGTCTTAAAAAAATTAGTAAAGCCTCGTTCTGGATTAATTGTATCGCTTTCCTCATAGTGTGCACATTCCATGGTCCTGACTTCTGAAACCAGCGATATTGTTCGTGGGATACCTCAAGGGTCAATGCCGGGTCCAATTCTTTTCATTTTAAATATCAACGACGTAAATGCACACATGTATTTATCTTAGTTGTATAATTATTATTGCTTTTACATACGTAGTCATGTGTAATAGAGTTTTTGCGTTATATACAGGATGTCTTCTAAATTTTAAATCAGTTCCTTCACGCTGTACACATTTCATGACTAAGGTCAATTATTTGACTGAAACTGAAACTTACAGGGTTGAACATGGGATACCTCAAGCGTTAGTGTCGTGCCTAATTCTTTTCATTACACAAGTCAACATGTCATCCTTTGAGTTGTATGAATGTTTATCTCATTTGATCTCATTATAGTTGTGTACAATAAAGTTTGATCTGATTTGATGATATCAAAGGCGTATATGTGGTACTAGAGCTTCTGTAAAACCTTTTTTTTTACAAGAGTAAAAATGAGTTTGATTTTATGAGCCCAAGTAAGAAAATTTGCAAATCAGCGTCCGACTTTTCAGTAAAATGTGAAAGCAAACAAAGAATTTGAGAATTAATGCGGCGAGGTAGCGCCGCCGCCGCCCGTAACATAATTTGTTGTTGTTTGTGTCGAGGGTTTAATAAATTCAGAAGTTAATGCGGTTAAATATTACATTTAAAAATGGAATTAATGTAACGAATACGACGTTTGCATTTTGAACGCGCCCTCGCGCGCACACACACACACCCAAACGTACCCGCGGACAAGTAAGCGTCCGCATAGATAAAACTTTGTGCACTCGCAGAAATGAAAACAAATTTCTGCAGTTGGCAGGACGCGAACATATAAATGAATAATCTTGTATTTTTCGCCACCCCACAAAGAGCATATTTATAATAATATATTTAATTAGCGATGTCGGGACGTCAAAAGCAGGGAGAGCTTTACACTAGAGTTACTTTGTCTCTTCTCGTATTAAGGACTTAACATGTGATGTGCCTGCGCGCGATGTTCGGGGCCCCCCCAACGACCCACACCGCCGCCACCGGTGCCCCCCCCGTATACCCGGTCATGAAAAGCGTCCCACACATCAGACAACGGATTTTATTATTATGATTTGTTGAAGCTGCTTACTACCTTATTTCGAATTATGTTGTACGTACTTCACATTAGAAACTTTACGTTGCAACATTATCTCTAAACCCACAAACGCGACAATTAATTTTTAAATTATCTAGAAAAACAAACGTTATAAATAATAATAATTTACAATTACAATACAATTTTTGATTTTCTCTTGGATTTGTTGTTTGTAAACCAATGTAATTCACCAGCTAGCTCTCGGGAATTCACACCGCCGAGGAATTTCTAAATCATGCAGATCTTTTCCCCCAAGAAGGGGGTCCATTAGAGAAAGCATAACCGGAAGACGCGAGCACGTGTTTATTTCAGATTTTAATCTTTGAATTCAGCGTGCATTTAGCGGCGAGCTCTTCGCGATCCCGTCGTAGCGACATTAGCACGTGAGAATCACTGAAAACTTGCACACGCCTATGTGTACACTCTGTGCATACATTACGCTCATTATACTTTCAGCCTCTTAGAAGAGAAGGAGACGATTCGCGAATTGTCACCCCACTAATAACGCTCTTATTCTTAATTAAACTTAGACTCGGATTCCGAAACAACGCGTCAAAGTCCTTAATGTGTTAACATGCAAGTTCTTAGTGTTAGAGGATCGCTAATGGTAAGTTAGATATTCTAAAACGGAATGGCTAAACTTAGGCCCCTTTTGTGACTTCTAATGGCATCTATAGTAGCTCTCCTGCTTTTACCTTTGAGGCGCCCTAATTCTTTTCTCTTGTTTACTGCGTAATTCTGTTGCATAAAAGGACGCGTTCGTGCCTGCCGAAACACATTCGGCTTTAATTGGCGTGATTCTGGGGGCCCACGTCGGACCATTTGTTACGAAATTCCGTTACGGTCCTTCTTAAATCGCCTCGCTTTGTCAATGTAACAGATCAAATCGAGAATTCCCGTCATGTTCAAATATATAACTTGTGCATACGAGAACCATTTGACGGGAAATTGCCTTCATTTTTCGTCGCGCTGACCTATCTGCCTCACCGGGACGTTCGCTATGTGCTGCTGGAAGCGCCGCGACGCTCTTACGACGGTTGCAGGGTTATATTCGACTAAGACGAACGGCCCGGCGCGGCATGACGTTCTTGTATTGGCACGGATATGTAAATTCGCGCACATTGGTTCTATGCATTAGTTATCAACTCAGTTTTCTGTTTAACTTGTGTAATCATCCTCACACTAAATTACACGAGCTGAATTCAAGATGTAAAATCTCTTAATTTATTTTTAAGAAAACACCTCAACGTAGTTGGCTTGACATCTTTCATTGCGTCTAAGACATTACCACATGATCCATCCGTGTGAAAGCAGATTTGGGTGTTGTCAAATCCACCACAATATTGCTTGTTGTAAGACCAAGTGAATAGAGAGCAGAAGAAGTCCAAACTCGTTATCAAAAAGGCCATTGAATGAGCAAGATGTCGAAGGAGGTATATGGGGATCCAGCTCAAGCTTGCTAAAGAAGAAGAAGATTGCTTGTTGTAAGACCATGTGAATAGAGAGCAGAAGAAGTCCAAACTCGTTATGAAAAAAGCCATTCAATGAGCAAGATGTCGAAGGAGGTATATGGGGATCCAGCTCAAGCTTGCTAAAGAAGAAGAAGATTGCTTGTTGTAAGACCAAGTGAGTAGAGAGCAGAGGAAGTCCAAACTAGTTTTCAAAAAGGCCATCCAATGAGCAAGATGACGAAGGAGGTACGGGGAACCAGTTCAAGCTTGCTAAAGAAGACCGTCCATGGGCAAGTTAACGAAGGAGCACGCCTGCAATCTTTTTTGGCCATTTTGCGACCGTAATGAGTGTCTCCAAGCATCATTAGGCGCGTATGGGGAATCAGTTCGAACTTGCTAAGGAAGGCCGTTCATCATCGAGATGATGGAGCAACTGTGAAGTTTCATCAGCCATTCCAAATGCGATTAGGTGAAAAATTTGATGAAAGAGAGTATGAGGAACCAGTTAAAATTTGCTAAAGAAGGTCTTCTATGAGATGATGACGGCGGAGCTCGTCTGCGGTCTCTTTCGCACATTTATGCAAGTGTGTGAGTTTATTCGGCCATTTCAAAAGCAATTAAGTGTAAAATTAGATGACCAAGAACTAAGAGAAAACTTGTTGGCATGGAGAGGCTGCAAAAGAAGGCCGGCCAACGACCAAAGGAGGTGTACGACCTTGACCTTCGTCCATTTTTCGACTGTAAGTTTCTTTGGCTATATCAAATACCTCTAGGTGTAAGTTAGATGAGTAGGGAGTATGAGCAACCAGTTCAAACTTGTAGTCGTGTAACTCATGAGACTTCTAAAAATGCAAATGCTTCCAATAAGCAAAGGCAGTGGATTTCTGCGGTGGTGTAAATTTCTTTGAGAACTATCAAGAACATCGCTAATTCAAGGACAAAACGACAAGCGAGTACTAGTTTAAACTTGTCATCAGGAAACTGGCTAATGAACAAAGATAATGAAGGTGTATGGATGTGACCTTTTTGAATAATATCTGCGACTTTGTAAGTTTCTTTGGGGTCTGTCGAGAACATGCTAATACAAGAACAGAATGACAGAAACTGGAACGACAATACCAAGGTGATGCTAGGTGATTATCGGCATTGAAAAATTGCTAAAATTATATCCAACAAACGAAATCTTTTTCAACTGTTTTTGCTTCGTTTTGGAAGTATATCCAATTTTACAAATAGGCATTAATGCGCCTGCATGATAAGCTGTACCTTCTCCGAAATGTATACGTGATAGAATTTTGTAAATTTCAGATTCAAATTTAGCGTATTTCGACCATTAAGAATCACCTATTACAATACCAGTCACAAAAAAAATTATTAATTTCTTGACTTTTTGAATAATATTGAGCGTTCATTCTGATTTTGTTCGTGCAAAAATATGTTACAGGGGCCATCTGTTTTCCTTTTTAAATAAGATTCGGCTAAAGCTTCGGGTACATCATCTGTCAGTGAAATGAACGCGTTAATTCTTACGGAAGCAATAGATCGTCTATGCAAATTGGCAGAGCGAAAGAAGCGACAATAAAACGCCAGTAAAATCGAGCCCGAAACAGTCGCATTTGACGCAACATTAAATATAGTTTTGAATATCTATAGATGGCGCGCGGAGTGGGCCACTTTGCATTAGGCAAATGATCCGAGATGTCTCTCCCGAAACATAAAAACTAGTGAAATATCGCCGGGAATTCTGTCATTGAATGCGATTGCGGGATTTCTGAAGCGGCCTCATGAAATTGAAAGATTACTTTGTATTGTTATGATCGTCGTCCCGATATGCAAATCGAAAGTTTTACATACACGACGCTCCTCGGCTCGCTTACTCCTCCGTATGAATATTGTCTCTTGGACAAAATATTACGTCAATATTTAAAGCTAAACTCACTCTACTAAAACTTTAGTCCGGAATGTATTAAGCAATTCATCCTGATTCAAATCCACAATACACAATTGGATTATGCCTTACCAGCTTACAAAATAGAATGAAAATAGAATAGGAATGTATGGGGTGCACATAAAAGATCGTACAGAAACTATAAATTAAGAAACTTTTGCTTCAAACTTCATGTTTATATTTTCAATTGTTTTTACTTGGAGGAGTCACAATTTTGGATTTTCATTGAGGTATCTAGAAATGAAGGGTGGTACCTCATTCTTGCATCTATTTTTCCATAATCTTTTTATATTAATATTATCAGAGTTTTTAATTCTTTATTTTTTTGTTGCTCTTTTACATTACTTGCAGTGATTTCTCTCTGGCCTGAAAAAGAGAGTTTTACCCTCATAGAGTATTGATGAATTCCACAAGTAAACATGAAAACTGAAAAGTTGGTATAATTCCGGAAGATATTAAAGTTAAGAAGCGAGTTAAAGTGAAGTATTAAAGACGAGAGTGAACCCTTCTCCGGCATCATTGGCACATGAATATTCATGGGGTAAATGTCATTCGGGGGCGGCACTCATATTTAAAGTATCCATAACCGCTAATCATATTCCGAAAGATTCGGAGCGCCCCCGCCCCATCGTCCGTTCGTTAAAAAAAAAGAGAAAAAATCGAGCAACTCCGGACCGGAGCAGATAGCCCTTAAGTGCAACTAAACTATTAATGTGATTATCTCCGAATCAATTTCGTTCGCCGGTATTCGGATCGAGTGCTCCACTAAATCTACACATACATAGTTTCCCGTTAATAGTTTACAAACTATATTCAAAATTCGTTATTAACACACCATTGAGCTAATAGCTTCGCTAAACGCGATACCCATACATATCTCTGGTTTAGAGTCGGATTGCGTGATTCGTTTATTGAAAACATTTGTGTATCCAACATCCAACATAGTTCAGGGGTCGTATTTTAATTAGCAATGAATTTAGAATTTAGAGAAAAGAGCATCGTTTACAAAATGAATGTATTCCATAAAGAAAATTCTCCTATCGTTGTTAAATTAGAAACCATCAACCTTTATACAAACATATTTGTTGTTATAGATTTCACTTGGCCTGCCAAGTTTCATGAACACCGTTTCTATTCTACACAGAATTCTGACGATAAAATAAAAAGTTTCTGTTATTTATTATACTGTACTTTCAACTTTTGTTTGCTTAATTTTGACTTATTCTTTATGAGAATCTACACAGCTGTAGAAATATGATCAAAACTGGAGTATGTCATTTGGCGAATCCTGATTCGAAATCTGGGTGATACACTCGACCATACGGCTTGTAGCTGTATGGTACCTCTGCATGAAACCCAGACGTCTTTTATATGGTTTATACCGGAAATTCCGATTAAGGCATGCCAAATTAGCTTCGCTAAGACGTTTACGGACAGTTTCGATGCTAATATGAACACCATGCACTTCCCGTAGTTGCGATTGCAAACTTCTGCTTGTAATGAGTCTCTGTCTTAAAACAGAAAGTCTAAAAAAAACGATCCTGAACAAGGGTTGTTGTACGATGTCTACCTTGCCCAGGTCTTCGAGAATGATTATCAGTATCTCTATACATTCGGGACACTGAAGTATAGGACATACCAAACCTTTCTCCTATTCGTCGATAGCTCCAGCCTTCTTCTGACAATATCACTTTCTCATCTTTTTTATTTCTCTTTGGAACGCAACAAAGGAAACAAAAGACGATCGATTCTGCGAAGAGAACATTCGATATTTCTTACTTCGTCAAAGGAACATCGAAAGCTCTCTTTTAAAATCAATCGTTTTTGTTTGCGTATCTTCGTCAACAGATAAACGAAAGTTCCCTTGTAATATCAATCACCCTTTGTTATTTTTACAAAAAAAGTCTGTCTTGTGAAAACGATCGTTTTTTTTCTTCTCCAAAACGAGAGTTCTCTTGTAATATTCAATCGTTTTTTTTTCCGCCAAAAGAAAACTAAAAATTATCTTCTAGAAACGATCGTCATTTATATTCATAACAAAAGAAGATTGAAAGTACTTAACTAAAAGTTAAGTTCTTTTCTTTTTTCATAAACAAATATTAATATTTTATTTAAAAGCAAAATTTTTAAAATTACGTTTTATTTTAGACAATCCTGTTTTTTGGGACTATATTTGGTTCATTTTTCCAGCAACTTAAATTCTAAATGTTACCAATATTTGTAATGGATTATCCATGATATTAGTGACTATCGAAATAAGAAAAATTTTGGAAAAATATTTGCCTTAAGTCACTATTAAAAAACGTCGTCATGTAAAAGCTGTTTATTTTCTAATCATCAAAGAGTTAATGTCCAGATGACATGTTTCGGTAAACTACCATTTTCAAATCTTTAACAGTATGAGAAGTCACGATGTGGAAGACATTTTAATTAAGGCCGAGTGACTCACTCAGCCTTAATTAAAATTAAAATGTTTTGGTAGTTTACCGAAACATGTCATCTGGACATTAACTCTTTGATGATTAGAAAATAAACAGCTTTTACATAATGACGTTTTTCAATAGTGACTTAAGGCAAATACTTTTCCAAAATTTTTCTTGTTACCAATATTATTGAAAAAATTATAGAATTATAAAACAAATCTTGTACATACATACACAGGCTGTCCCATAAATAGGGGATCATAAAGCAAGGGCTAACATAATGATACGTTATGGAGTCCGCGAATGTAAATGAAAATGGTCTGCTCGTTAAATTTCTTGGGAAATTTTTCGAAGAAATTACAAACGGAATACCGTCCTGTTTTGCTTATAAATTCTATGCGTCATTGGCACGTAGCTGTAATTCAAAGCGAAGGTAATTCGATTGTAAAACTATAATTGACCTGCTCAGCATAATGACATACATATATTGCTGGGATCTTTGGATTCCGATTGTCGTGTCATTACTTAACACGATGTATACAGCAAATGTTCGAAATGCCCTCCGTTGCGCAGGTCAGGGAGGGCGGGTTCGTACTCAGTATTATACTTTAGCATATCTCCCAAACGATGCCGTTTTCGTAATTTTTTTAGATGAAAAAGAAGTTTTGTATATGGTCTACCTATCCACTGCTGCCGTATGACCCATTATAATAATAATATATTTTATACTATACAAAAGAAATTAACATTTCTAGTATAACAACGTCATCAATATTTATATTAAATAAATATACAAACATTGTTGTTCAGTGTACTTAAAGCTACTCGAGAAAATTCTTCACAGATTCTTGAATAAAGATAGTGGTTGACTTCTCCATTTTTTCGGGATCTTGTTAAAAAGTTTTAGATGGCAGTGTTGGATTTCCGTAGTTACTATCCTGTGGTTGGAGATGTTAACATTGTGATCATCTTTTCTCGTCTGGTTGTTAGCATAGAGCTTAGTTTTTTTTTTGCGGCCATCAGTTGAGTTAGTATGTATACACTCGGGAGGGTTAACATTCGGAATTTTTTGAAGAAGAGTTTGCAATGGGTATTTCAGTTCATACCTGCAATAGTTCTTACGGCCTTCTCTTGTAGAATGAAGATGTTTTCTTATGTGAGCTGACTTTCCCCAAACCTGTAATCCGTACGTCATCATCGAATGAAAAATGCATAATACGTGTTCCATATTAATAAGTAGCTTTATTCATCTTATCGCAAATATCGCTCGAGATAATTTAGCTGATATATAATAATAATAATATGTGTTTTCCATGTCATTTTGCTATCAAGTGTGAGCGTTGCCTAAATTCTCTATTTCACTGGTGAAATTTATTTTTTCAGTTTTATCCCTATTTAGACATAGCCGATTGGTTGTGAACCATTCATATGCTTCGTTAAAAACAGTATCTGTTGTGTTTGACAGTTTCTTTGTCTCGATCTCTCACTAACAGGGTTGTGTCGTCTGCGTATAGTACTGTACATTCTGAGTTATTTGCAGGAAGGTCATTAATAAAAATTGTGAAGAAAAGCGAACCCAAAAGTGAACCTTGAGCAACTCCACATGTGTTCTTACACAATTGTGACCGTTCGCCATGAAGTCAACCAGTTGTTCTCTGTCCTTCAGGTAGGAGTCTATTAATCTTAAAGCATTGCCTCTGATTCCGTAGTGATTTATCGTGTAGCACACAATCAAATGCTTTACTTAGGTCACACATGATTGCCTGCCTCGCATATTCCATGGTTTTCCAAGGCGTCATATACGACGTTAACTATTGAAATAGCAGCGTCTGTGGTGTTTTTCCCTGTTCTGAAACCATATTGATTTTCGCATATGGAATCATGCTTATCTAAGAAATGTAATATTCGCTTTGAGAGCACGGTTTCAAAAATTTTTGAAAACACCGGTAATATCGATATTGGTCTGTTGTTATCCGGAGAGATCTTGGGTTACCTTTTTTTGTGCATCGGTATAATTCTCGCTATCTTAATTTTTTGGGGAAGACTCCTTCCACCATACAAGTATTTATGATGTCCGTGTGTGGCTTTTACTCTCTGATTTAATTTAACATTCATGTCATAGACGTCCGGTGTTACCGACGGGTTAAGTCCCTTAATTGTTTCTTCTCTCTCAATCAATGTGGCTGGAGTCCATTGAAGGGAGGTGACAGGCGAAGTTTGCATCATATTTTTATCGTAAGTACATTTTGCTGTAGGTAGACTTAGGTCTGAGCCGATGTTACAGAAAATTTATTTAATTCTTCACTCGTTGGTCTTTCAGTGTGGCGGATGTTGTGTAAATTTAATTCTCTTTTAATAATGCTTCAAATACTTTTGGATTTATTTATTTATTTATTCTCTTTTCCTCTTCTATACATTTCAAGTAAAACTTCCTGTAGTTGTTTAGAATATTTTTAATGTCATTATCTCGATTTTTTTCATATACCTCGTGTATAAAATGGTAGGCGCTTTTTATTTGACGAATTTCGTGAGAATATTATTCATGAGATACCCAGTATACATACAAGAAATAGGGCAGACTAAGACGATCTTTAGATTCTACATTGATTTTTTATTAATTTTCTTAGGCTTGATTTAAATTATGTTTTTGTTTGTCACTGTCAATTAGATACTTTTTTTTAATAATATATTCACCAATTCTCTTTGATATGTTCTTCATTTTTCTTTGTATTTTATTGTGTCTGTTGTTTCCCTTTGGTATTTTTCTGTCAGTTTCTTTTACCAATTATTTAATCTGCAATTCCGACATGTCTTTCTATGGATAGCTTCAATTCGTTTGACAGCTTCTCTACGACTGAAAAATAATACTACAGATAATTTTTTACTATATGCTGATCGTATATCTGAATTAAGAAAATATACGATGAAATGACACGACATGACAAAAGCTGCAAGGCTATTTCGCGAATGTTAGATCGGCATATAGTAAAAAAATGAAGTGTACATATTATTGTTTAAAAGTTATACTCGAATATTTTTAGTCATAACTATTCCCAGACTGTTACTACTATATTTCTCTAGTTCTTCTTTGGTTCATTTTTCTTTTGTTAGTTTGTTTAGTTTCTCCGTTTTTTACAAACTCTTTTGCTTTTGGTTAAATTAATTTGTTTGTTAATATTTCTTTCTCTTAATTTCAATTTTTTTACTGATACAAATAAATGGGTCAATTAATTTTAAAATCTGCAGACTCTTGACCTAAATCGTTGTTTCTTAATCTTCTCAAACATCTTTCACGAAAATTAAAAAAAAAAAACCCTAAATAATGTTTATTATAAAAGTCTTTACAATTATCTATTTGTATACATATACATAATTTTTGGTGCAGCAAAGAGGTTACTAGTTGAGTTTAAATTCTTAAATTTCTTTTTCTTGTCCAAGTTTTTTTTTTATTTCGCCCCATCTCATTCCAGATATTTGGGAATTGAGCTTGGAAACGCCCACTTCCATATTTTCTTCCATATCCTCCCATCTTGCTCAAATTCAACTTCGTCTAATTTCGTTCCTCTCCTCTTTGCTGCTGCTTGCACCATTTCCTTCTTTGATTTCAGTCAAAAAATTTTAGAATGATAATCCAAGTACCATGGTTTATTACCAACAAAATTATCCACCAAGCGTCGCTCATCAAAGACGAAATCAAGAAGCATATCAAAAGATATGGAGACTAGAAAGTGCATCCAAGCTTGATAGCTAAAGGCCTCATAAAGCAATTGTTAGTGATTGAAACGCAGAGTACCGGCTGATCTTGTCTAAAAATACTAAAATAAGCCAAAAGTGTAGTGCACTGATGAATACCCAAAGACTATCATTGTCGTTTAAGGCTAACCATATAAAGGACATGCTTCACTGGAATCATGACCTACAATTACGTAATGTCTGCTCTGTTCTGTTTAGATGAGCATTTTAAGATATTATAATAAATATGGGATGTTAAAAAAATTACCTAAAATATGATTTAGTAAAATAAAATGAGGAAACGGGAACGACTATATTACTGACTCTGACATTAATTTATAGCGCTTTCGACTAACTGAACCTGAGAATGCTGAGAGTATCTCCTTCTCCTGTCATTGTATGAAGTTAAAAAAGATGGTGATACATTGAGAGTGGTCTTTAGCAGTCAGTCGAAAACACTATTAGTTTGGAGCACTCTCAGAGGATCTCCATCTTGGTTTAATTTCTTCATGTAATAATTGCGGATGGAGATACTCTGAGAATGTTCGAAATCAGTGAAACGATAACGGTATTAGTTTTGTACTCATTTTTAGGTTCCAAGTTCTTAGTTAAAACTTTTCAGCGCAAGTATTTTGTGTAAGCGAATTTTTTGAACAACACATAAGTCCTGCGCTGGCGTTTTGAGAATGAGATTGCGTTATAAGAATGAGATTGCTCTTAAAAACCAATCATTTTAGAATTAGCGAATGAAATTATTTGCTGTATCTTATATTTAATTTCCCTCACTACAACTGAGGGACAACTCATTACTGATTACAAATCGGGTAAGGAGGAACCAAACTTACCTCATTTCAAGCAAAAGGAGCTTGTAATTTAAGGGAGCAAGTGCTCTAAAACTTTCAGCATGTCCGAGAAAATTGGTGACTTTAGTGGCTGACATCTTATAACTTCTAGTCCACATCGAGTCGTTCGAAACGAAGTATCAAGAAGCGAAAGGCAAGGGAATTTAAACTACTTTATGCAAGGACTGCATTTTATCAAGTTCCAACCTGGAATCTAAGTAGAGAAGCTTAAAGCAAAGGAGAAGAAATAGCTCGACCGCAAATCGGAAGGTTGGAGCTATGGTTAGGAGACAGCAGAAGAGAAACTACAGTGGAAAAAAAAACTGAAAGACGTAGTAAAATTAAAGAATTAAAGAAAAGCCAGAGAAGAACCAAAACCTTAAACAATTTTCATTTTGTCATCAAAAAGGTCCTTTTTGATTTATAATAAATAGATAGTCAGTATACTCTTTCCTCTGAGCCCATAATCCTGTCCATTCTAAGCTACAAAGTCGTATAAAAAATAAATTGCGCAGAAATTTCAAAATTTCGCGCGCTTTAATTGATCACTTGGGAACGCTTGACGAGTAAATAGTGCACATGCATGTGTCAGCATTCTGTTGCGTACGCGAACTAATCTTACATCATCACATAAAATAAAACTTCGCTCATTAATTTTGACAGACGGAGTAATAGAGTTCTCAGTGGATTCAAATGTCTCATTCTCTTTAAATAAGCAAGCAAAAGTAATTTTTGAATAACTTTTTTTTGAGTGTTGGTCTTCTAACAGTAATACTTGTTTTTCCTTATTTTATCATGATTTTTTTAAATAAAATTAAGTTAGATGTATTTTAAAAATTTGCTTGTCGCGACGTGTACGTCGAAGAAGAAGTTTAAAAATGCGTGTTCATCTCGAGCCGGGGGGTAGAGCCATTAAAAATGAAATAAGAATCACCGGTATGTCTCTCTTTCCTAATTCAATTAAAAAGTAATCAACTTCGAAAATTATTTCACGTTCAAGTGTAATCAGAAAAAAGAAGAGGAACGGCGGCGGCGGCGGCAGTAGTTAAAATTTATCGTAGATTAAAAATTAAAAATTATCCAGGCCAAGTTAAATGGCTAAGAAAACACGAGATAATTTCAAATTTCAATAACGGACGGCTGATAAAGCGGCGGAGGCGGCGAGCGCACTTTAAAATTCCTTTCGCGACGGTTTTTTTTAATTGCAAAATGAATTATAAATTTCCGCACCTTGACTTCATCGGACCACCGCGCGACATTTTTCATAATTAATTATCCCCCTAGCCCCCCACCCGCCGGTGGTATCTGGCTAGCGTTATCTATGACCCTCCAAAATGTACATAGGTACCTACTACATTCGGAATTTGAACGGCCTTCCTCCCCCTGCGACCCCTCACGAACTAACGCGCAAAAATGCCCGCCAGATGTTGCTCCGGAGAGCGCATAATTAAACAAAATGGTAATTAGCGCTGGAATCGAGCAATTTGCGACAAGTGTAGGTAAATAAGAGGCGGCGGCGACGCCGGCGTCGTCGTCGTCTTCTATGAAGTTAAACAATTGAACTGCACATCAATCAACGGGGCCTGCCAACATAAACACGAACAACGTGAAACAATCAGACAACTTAGCACCTAACATCAAATGCAGGTTGTCTTGATTGCTCAAAGGCATGGCCTACTAAGACAACAGGACACAACTCTCTCTCGTATAAATACCCTCTATACTACAAAGCACCCCTTTAGATTCACATAATTTGAATAGGCACGGGGGCCAAACGAAAAATTCACTTCACCAAACAAAAAACGAAACATTTCATTGGATGGATGGATCACAGGATGGATTTTCATAATACATTTTTGGAAGTGAAAAGCTCCAACACGTAGCTCAAGCTTTTATTGTGGTAACTATGAGTTACTATTTGTGGTGGAGGCGCCTTCGAATTCGTAAGGCAGTTTCCACCTTTTGAACAAAACCACCCCCTCAGTAAACTCTTGCCCTTCGTTAATTACGCACATATTCTTGATGTGAAGCCGAATCTATTAGTGTACAATTTCAAGAAGACACATTCCAAACGTTGACGTGTCCCGATCTGTCTCGGTTCGACGGCGCCCGACACGTCCTCCCATGCTCTCTCCTGCTCTGGTACACGCCGGGAGTCGGCGAAGGAGGCAGACGCACACGTCGATGCCTCCGCCTCCGGTCCGCTCCAAGCGAGCGGCGAAATGCAATAAGATATTGTAAAGTATGTGCCGAGGTGTGAGATCCGAGTGTCTGTATTGTTTGCTAATTAAATTTCATTAACCCAAGTCTCAGAAGTGGGATATAATAAGTGACAGCTGATCTGTGCAGCGGAATTACAATTTCTGACTTCACACTCCGCGTTTCGCTTAATTACGGATTATTCGAACTAGCTGTGTCGTTTCTAATTGCTCTGGAGGAGGTGTAATCGCAACTCAACCTTTAAACTTATCAAACAAGAAAAGAAACGATTCGTGAAGTTTTTTTTTTTAAGCATTAGCTTCGCTTGTGCGCATACCGAGCAGGCTGTTTCTTTTTAAATGACACTAAAACACATTAAATAATAAAAAAGGAAAGTCCAAGGCCAAATTGTTACATCTTAGTGAATAGGCCACCAACAACACAGACACGAATGACCCTAGTAGCTAACATCGCGCTTGGTTTCATTTTTTTTAAAGTACAGTAGCGGACAATAAAATCCGGGCAAGAATTTGACATGTCGTGCATGTTTCAACTAATTTGGTATATCAGGCTTTTATTGAGGGTATATTTCTGTCAAAATAATTAAATAAAATTTATATTAAATGTCAGAATTACTAGTGACATTTTGTGTTATGTATTAAACGTTAAAAATATTAAAGTCGAGTTTACATTATACAAATGGCGTGCCCGGATTTTATTGTCCGCTACTGTACTCGTCTTAGTTTCGCTTGTACCGAATTTTTTTTTCGCTATTTCTTTTTAAATGACAGTAAGTGAAAGTAATAGAAAAAAGCAAAGTCCAAAGTCAAATTATGAAAGAATTCACAACGAAAAGGACACGTTGCATCGTGGTGAATAGGCCACCAACAACACATAGAGGAATGACCCGTTAATAGTTAAAATCGCGCTTGTTCTCGTCAGTATCCAACGGTTCAAACACGAAGGGATCAGAGGATAAAAGCAGGAGTGAGCTTGAAGTTTTCAGTTTGCTTTCTAGAAAGCTTTGCTTATTGTTTTTAGATTAAACACGTCGGCAATTTCGAAATTAGCTGCTTCTGGTTCATTTCGTTCTTCTTCTCTGCATGTCAGGGTCGTTTTTTTTTTATTAAAAACAGCCTTCTTTCTATAAGTGTCCTGATCACTTTCGTTTCGCAACCCTTTAATTGTATAGTTCGGAAAACTTCATTTGTTACATTCTGCTGAATAGGCCACCTGCACAACTGAAAGTAATGGCCTTTTCATAATTGCCTGTTTCCGTCAATTTCCGTCGGTTCTTGAAAATCCGAAAGTATCAAAGTAACCCTCTTAATTAGGCACTTCTGTTGCTTTAGATCAATCAAATCGGTGCCTATTGGAAAGAAAAGAAAAAAGGCTTTTCATCTTGATTTTTCGAAATTTAATTTCAATTTGCAACTTCCTGAATTGTGAATACGAAATGGGTTTAAAAAAGTGTATGAGGGCGAAGTGTAAATACTATTATCTCTAAACTTTCTATTTGCTTTCTAACTGGATTTGTTTGGATGTACTTGCATTATTTTTTAAATTTCTTTCGGAAACTGGTACGTATTGAAATTTCAAAACCAAACGCTTCCGAGTTTTATCCTTCTTTTGCAAGAGATAGTCATAGGCATTTTGGCAAAACAGTTTTCTTCCTAGAAGTGCTTTTATTTTCAGCTGGGCAATCTTCATTTTCAATTTTTAAATCCCTGATGAATAGACCAACAGCAAACCAGGGGTGAGTTGCCTGTTAATGGTTAATACGGTGTCTACTCTCGTCAGTTCCCGCCTATTCTCGAAGATTTCGCACGAAGGTATGAGTTTATAAAAGCAGGGAGTGAGCGCGCACTTTACATAAACTTTCCTATTTGTTTTCTGGGAAGTTTTATTTGTCTCTTTAATTTCTTTCAGAAAGTTATCGTCAATTTGCTTCTGGAGCTTTTCCTTCTTCTGTGGAACCTTGTTTTTAGCCTTTCTCTTTAGCAGGAAAGTTTCATTTTCAGTTTTGAACATTCCTAGTAAATAGGTTACCAACAAAACAGTGACGAGTGGCCCATTAGTAGTTGCCGCCACATTCCAGCAAACGTTGCGCCTGTCCTCGTTGGTTGCCGTCGGTTTTCAATGACTCGGTCGGATTATAAAAGCAGGAATCGGCGCGAAGTTTGCTGGAATGTGAAGGAAATTATTTCACATTTTGATGGTGGCCCATTTTATCAAACAAAAAAAGAAACGATTCATGAAGTTTTTTTTAAGCATCAGCTGCGCTTGTGCGCATACCGAGCAGGCTGTTTCTTTTTAAATGACACTAAAACACATTAAATAATAAAAAAATGAAAGTCCAAGGCCAAATTGTTACATCTCAGTGAATAGGCCACCAACAACACAGACACGAGTGACCCTAGTAGCTAACATCGCGCTTGGTTTCATTTTTTTTAAAGTACAGGAGCGGACAATAAAATCCGGGCAAGAATTTGACATGTCGTGCATGTTTCAACTAATTTGGTATATCAGGCTTTTATTGAGGTTATATTTCTGTCAAAATAATTAAATAAAATTTATATTAAATGTCAGAATTACTAGAGACATTTTGTGTTATGTATTAAACGTCAAAAATATTAAAGTCGAATTTACGTTATGCAAATGGCGTGCCCAGATTTTATTGTCCGCTACTGTACTCGTATTAGTTTCGCTTGTACCGATTTTTTTTTCGCTATATCGAGTGGGCTACTTCTTTTTAAATGACAGTAAATGAAAGTAATAAAAAAAGCAAAGTCCAAAGCCAAATTATGAAAGAATTCACAACGAAAAGGACACGTTGCATCGTGGTGAATAGGCCACCAACAACACATAAAGGAATGACCCGTTAATAGCTAAAATCGCGCTTGTTCTCGTCAGTATCCAACGGTTCAAACACGAAGTGATCAGAGGATAAAAGCAGGAGTGAGCTTGAAGTTTTCAGTTTGCTTTGTAGAAAGCTTTGCTTATTTTTTTATGATTAAACACGTCGTCAATTTCGAAATTAGCTGCTTCTGGTTTATTTCGTTCTTCTGCTTGCATGTCAGGGTCGCTTTTTTTTATTAAAAACAGCCTTCTTTCTATAAGTGTCCTGATCACTTTCGTTTCGCAACCCTTTAATTTTATAGTTCGGAAAACTTCATTTGTTACATTCTGCTGAATAGGCCACCTGCACAACTGAAAGTAATGGCCTTTTCATAATTGCCTGTTTCCGTCAATTTCCGTCGGTTCTTGAAAATCCGAAAGTATCAAAGTAACCCTCTTAATTAGGCACTTCAGTTTTAGATCAATCAAATCGGTGCCTATTGGAAAGAAAAGAAAAAAGGCTTTTCATCTTGATTTTTCGAAATTTAATTTCAATTTGCAACTTCCTGAATTGTGAATACGAAATGGGTTTAAAAAAGTGTATGAGGGCGAAGTGTAAAATCTCTAAACTTTCTATTTGCTTTCTAACTGGATTTGTTTGGATGTAATTGCATTATTTTTTAAATTTCTTTCGGAAACGCGTACGTATTGAAATTTCAAAACCAAACGCTTTCGAGTTTTATCCTTCTTTTGTAAGAGATAGTCGTAGGCATTTTGGCAAAACAGTTTTCTTCCTAGAAGTGCTTTTATTTTCATCTGGGGCAATCTTCATTTTCAATTTTTAAAATCCCTGATGAATAGACCAACAGCAAAACAGGGGTGAGTTGCCTGTTAATGGTTGTCATCTTACGGTGTCTACTCTCGTCAGTTCCCGCCTATTCTCGAAGATTTCGCACGAAGGTGTGAGTTTATAAAAGCAGGGAGTGAGCGCGCACTTTACATAAACTTTCCTATTTGTTTTCTGGAAAGTTTTATTTGTCTCTTTAATTTCTTTCAGAAAGTTGCTTCTGGATCTTTTCCTTCTTCTGTGAAACCTTGTTTTTAGCCTTTCTCTTTAGCAGGAGAGTTTCATTTTCAGTTTTGAACATTCCTAGTAAATAGGTCACCAACAAGACAGTGATGAGTGGCCCATTAGTAGTTGCCGCCACATTCCAGCAAACGTTGCGCCTGCCCTCGTTGGTTACCGTCGGTTTTCAATGACTCGGTCGGATTATAAAAGCAGGAATCGGCGCGAAGTTTGCTGGAATGTGAAGGCAATTATTTCACATTTTGATGGTGGCCCATTTTATCAAGATTAAATTATAATGGCGAATTCGAATAAAGGTTCTATAGGTGACGGGAAAAGAAAAAGAAGACGACACGACAAGCTCATCAAGAGGAGGTAGTCGTGTTATTGACACACGTTTATAAAAGACATCAAACCCGAATAATAAAACAAGCAAATCGTATGGGATTATTAAAACAAGATGAATAAATTGAACAAACCAGGACAGAGAAGAAAAGAGAAAATAAATATAAAAAAAAGAGAAAATCAAGAAGTTGAAGAACTAAGTCAAAATATGTAATAAGAAAGGAGAATAAATGGGGAAAGTGACAAAAAAATGAAAGTGTAGTTTAAAAAATAAAACAAGACATTGAATTTGCTGAAGCAATAAAAATCTGAACAATCACGATTATTATTAAAAAAAAAAAAAACAAATGGCCATAAAACTTTTTCCAAAAAATCTTCAGATAAAAACGTCAACATTGACAACAATTTAATTTAAAATTAACATATTTTGCCTGTCGAATTTTCTAAAAATAATTACCACCGAATTTTCTCAAAAGAAAGGCAAACGCAAAAAAAACACGAAGACAAATTAATTTAAGTTTTAAAATTTTCGTTTCAATAATTGAATACGTGACGTAATAATTGAATGAACTTTTTGAAAAAATATTCGACAAAAACGCGAACGTTCGTCAAATTTTTTGAAAAAGAACAACTTACTATTGACGAATATTAAAAAAGAAAATGGTGTAAGATATGGGAATGTTTTTGAAAAATAAGAAGAATTTTTCAAGCAAACAAAACCTAAATAGTCACATGATTTTCAATTTTTGAAAAACAACAAATGATCGTGTAAGAAGTCGGCAATTTCGTAAATCATAAGTTGAATTCGATACAACGTCGCCTACGCGACCACGGAAAAATTCACCCACATAAAAAATTAAGTAATCAAACGACTAGCTTCATTAAAGGCTTTGCCGTCATGACTCAGGATTGAACGTTAAAATAAAACTGCGTTCGGAGCTGCTATTGCATTAGCAAGCAGTCGCCGAGTTGACTCATCAAAAACCACACTATGTAAACATAACTAAAAGCGGACGATCCAGGGATCGGAATGTCTGGTTTAAAATGATATAAAAACGAGACTGCTTTACATGAGAGATATCAGACAGCTAGAAATCGTTTGGTCGTAAATACCTCCCTGAGTCCGAAGGTATAATTAATATTCGAAGAATGTCATAGTGAGTGAATAAGGTCCGAAAATCCGTCCGTCTCTCTGTATCTAGTACCATGGTTTGGGTGTGAAAACATTAATTTGTTTGCCAATTAGCTATTTTATTAAAAACTAACAACTGCTTTATTTGATTTATGAAGTGCTGTTTTTCTCGTTATAAAATCATTCTGATTGATCTCGTATGATGATATCATTTTGATTTTGTATAATATCGCTCTGAAGTAATCTGTAATTAAATTTAAATTTTACATTTGTCTAAATTGTGATTTCTAATAATACAATTTGACTAAATTGTTATATAATTAATAATAAAGTTAATAATTTTTAAAAGTGTTTAAATCGATTTGTAATTGTTTTTACTTATTCTGAATATCTACATTTATATAAATTTTCTTATTATTTTTAATTATATTGCGGTGTTTATGAGCAGCATAAAGAAGTAATTTTGTAAATAATAAATTAAATTGAGAGTGATGTTGTATTAGATGTGTTTTACGGGAATTGTTTGTGAAATTGTTGAATTCAAGTGTGTTTTTCGAATATTTTAAGTTTATGTAAATATTTTTAGAAATAGGCGATTTAAAATTAAATGTTTATTATAAATAAATTATTTAGAATTTTTGAAATGTAAATACGTAGGATTTAAGCTTAGAATAATTAATTTAATAATGTCAAGACGATCCGGTTGTTAGAAGGAAACTGTAGGTAGTTCAGAAAATGAACAAGTGAGGGCGCCGTGTAGCTACTTTAGGTGAAGGCACCCGGTCGCGCTTCATAATCCTCGAGGCCCGCAGTACGGGGCAGTCAAGCACGCGGCTCGAAACCTGATGTAAGTAAAGTATAAGTCCAAACCGCTTCTCTTTAAAACTCCGAACTTCATTACTGGATAATTTGTTTGTGCAACTCTTTTAAATAGGATTCATAAATTGTCGTTTTTACATTCTATTCTACGAAATATCTTCTTATTTATTCACCCACACACTGGCACAGATAATTTTGAATGTGAAGGCTCGCGAGTGCCATCTACATC
Source organism: Dorcus parallelipipedus (assembly GCA_958336345.1). Classification (NCBI taxonomy): domain Eukaryota; kingdom Metazoa; phylum Arthropoda; class Insecta; order Coleoptera; family Lucanidae; genus Dorcus; species Dorcus parallelipipedus. Next base: position 37,455,683 of record OY284480.1, read on the forward strand.
CAAAATTTATCACACAACAAATACACTCTACAAGCAAGAATCAGTCTACGAGGTACACTGCAAAATCCATTATCGAAGCAGAAGCCATCGCAAGTAAAACAACGAAGTAAGAAAACAAATAAGAATAACAATAAACAAAATAAGAGAACAGAAAAATTGCAAAATACCATAAGAGAAGAGAGCAATAAACTTACGCGGCATAAAAAGAGACTCATCATCAACTAAGGGCATATCACAGCAATATGTCATTTTAAAAGAAAGGACATAATTTCATCAATCCCGAAAAATATATGTAATGGAGGGCAAGGGCTAAAATCACATTCCATATAAAGAGGACATTTATGGCAATCTCTGATTGAATTTGATTAAAATTTTGGTAAAAGGAAAACGAAGATATTTCAGAATTAACAATTTTTTTTTAAAAAGCAAACTACCAAATTTTTTTAAGTTCCTTAAAATAAAATCACATGATTAAAGCTAGAATGTCGAATTTTTTTAATTAAAAATTAATTCTAATTTATGGAAAAAAAACTGGCGCTTTAATGTAAATGATTTTTAACGAGATTTTTGTAAAATGATAAATGATTTTTCTCAAAAAAAAGTAAACGATAAAAGCTTCAACCATTATCATGAAATTTTTCAAAAATAATAAAAACTACTTAAATGACGCCAGCGTCATCTACACCGCAAAACTTTAACTACAACCTTTAATTCAAAATTAATAATTAGTTTTAACGATAAATAATACAGGCAGGGTACACTCTTTCTTTCTTTTGTCCACCATTTTTTTCCATTCGTTAAAGAAACGTTTAATTCCGTAAATTTCAAATGAAGACCTCAATTACAGGGAACTATAAATGATGGTAACTTTTTCATAAAACAATTCTGCTCTTTTTAAGCAGTGCTTAAATTTAAGTTATGTTTAGAATGTGACATTTGCGGTATAACGTGTCCTGATGGACATTTAAACTTTAACTTAAGTATCAATTAGAATGTGACTAACATTTTGTTAAATGTAGGTATAGTAATGTCATAGTTTAAACACCACTTAAATTTAAGCTCTGCTTAAAAAGTTGGTGCAACCGGGCATTAATGTTACAAACGCTAAGCGCTGATAGTAAATATTTAAACATATTAAAGAGAGTATAGAAAACTTTATGAAAGAAAAGCAGGAAGTAAACAACAACGAAAAAATTAAGAAGACAATTCGCCTACTAGCTAGCACTAAACTGCAAAAACAGAAAACAAATTAAACAACTTCGGGAGCGAAGAAAGAAACACGGGACAAACAGAATAAAGCTTGAAAAATAAAGTTGTAAAAATTCTCTAGAGACAAAAAAAGACAAAACAAAATAAACTTGAAGACTTGTTGTCCTTATCGTGCTCTTGCTTCGCAAGAACCAAACGAACTGAACGTTGCATGCTTGATTAGCTCTATTTATATTTCAGGTGGGGGTAATATAGCGGTGGTGGCGGGGGGGCGTAACGCATGCCCGTTAAGTTGTTTCCAGAGCTGCCCTCGAATAAACTAATAGCGTTTTCGATTTACGTGCATCGGTTGCACTCAGTCTATTTGTATCTTCTTTTAACCTCATGTAATAACACGAGATGAAGATACTCTGAGTGCGCATTAAGGTGGTCAATCGAAAACGCTATAAGAGTGGTGAGTGAAAGGAGAATGACAAAAATGGCATGACAAAGAAAAAAATAAGCGCAAGTTAGGAAAGAAATTTGGTTATCCTTCGTTTAAGAAAAAAATATGTTTCTGGTAAACAATTTTTTTTTTGATCTTTTTTATTGGTCATTGAGATTTAATAAAAGTAATTGAGTTGTAATTACGTTTAATTGTTAAATGAGTATTAATGTGTCGGTGGTGTGGATGGCGCCGTACATGCGAAAGCGAGAGGGGGAAGAAAAGCGAGGAAAAAATATGCGTTGCGGGCGGAGAGAAATTAATAAAGGGAATCTTATATATTTTAATTAGTAAGAAGGACAGCGAATGTCATCGCGGAAATTTATTTATGCTAGAGTAACTTTTAAATTAGATAAAAGGTATAACTTTCGTCATAGATATAATTCTAGATGTGGAAAGAGCCGAAGACTTGCGCGGTTTTTGAAATTAATTTATTTCCGCTGTGTATTTTATTTATTCAAAGGGTGGACGGCCGTGCGTCGGTCGCGCTAATTGTGAATTATTACAATTATGTTCAGGGGAGAAGAATTTTTGTTAATTCCGGGCCTCGACAGTGACTGTTTTTAAATTGGGTATAGCAGATGAATCTACTGAATTTTTCTGCTGGGACATATTGAATTAATATTCATTTGTTATATATGATTTTTTGGTATAATGACAACATAAATGTGTAAAAGAGAAAAATTGGATTCGCGTTTTTTGTGTTTTTTTTTTGAAACGACACGTACGCGCGCCTCCGCTGCTTTCATATTAAATTAAAGCGCATTACTCGTTAATCAACAAGTTAACAACTGCAAACTCTCTCCAAGGTATTCTTTCGCTAAATTACTGTGGGGTTACGGACGCGACACGTAAATCGACACCCCAACCACAAAAGATGACATTTTTGTTTCACAACAAAAAAAAAACTAACCAACGCTTGTTCTTTCCACCAACATTGCACTCGTACATACACGACACTTCCATCGATCGTACATATACGATTTAATTTAATTACTGTAATAATTCCTTTGATATTTTGTTTGTAAATAGTATACAGGGAGTTGGAAGATATATATCAACAGCAACAGTGCGGATACGTGGACCTCAATGAACGCCTCCAGGGTTGCGTAAATCCAGTGAAGTGATGGAGATGAGAACAAGGGATGTCTTCGGCCTCGGAGCAAAGATTCGTCCAGAGAGCAACGATCTGGTCGGTCCTTTTGGATGCGTCGGCAGCAAGGGATGTCTTCGGCTTGGTGTAAGAGTCATCCAGGGAGCAGCGATGCTGTGGCATGGCTATGGGAGTTAACCATACTAAATTATGATTATAATTAATTCTATCGTGACAGTATCAATTAAAAGTAAACGCATATTTTGTTAGTAGTGGTTATGCCCCCATACATATGTCATAACTTCGCTTCTTGTCTTGTGTGTTAATAGTGATTATAGTAAGTGAAACTTATTCGATTACACACTGTATAATATGAGTGGAAGAAGTTAAACAAATGACGAAATGTAAAGAATGAAGTATAATAAAATTTTAACGTGGTACGTGCGTAGGTAAAAACGTACTGAAATTTTCAGAAGGGGTCGGAAACAGTATCTCCCGATTCGACGTGAAAGATCAAACCCGCCGGTTCTGAAACATCTGTTGGAAGTAAATAATTAAGCGCGAGGTAAGGGGGTAAAAACAGAAATTAACCCTTCTAATTTCGGAAGTAGAGATGTTAAAACCTTAAAGGGGCGGCGGTCAATTTGAAGCTGGTCACTTCCTCGTTTACTAAGGCAGAGAATTATGTCCGGTTAATTAGGATAATACTTCATTATTAAGTCGGGGTATTCCCCGAGCGTTCTCCGCCGGACTCTTTTTCCGGACCAAGAAGATATCGTAATAGCCAAGAATCGATCGACGACACTCACACACGCCCAACCACGAACAATAATAACACACGTTCGACGATTAAAACGGGGCGAAGCTACGAAATTACAATTTGATTGTTATCTATAACGAAATTAAATTCAGTTCGGGCCCGCCATATAAATTATCTATAGCGTATTAAAAGTTAATTAGTATTTTCCGTAACTCGATGAAATATTAAAGGCGAATTAGTAAGAGACACGCGGAAAATCAAAGAGAAATTATCAGGATACATGGTGGGTACACGTGCTGCCCCGAAATACACATTTGTATTGTTAATTATGTCCTTACTTATTAACGATTTCCGTTATTTATTCACGAACGCCACAACGAACGTATTTAATCTTGGTTTTATTGCCGCTCCCTAATTACCGTCTCGATTTTCCAAAAGTTTCAATCCAAAAAAATATAAGCAGGTTGATTTAATGGAAGGAATTGAATTGACTGAAATGTTTACCAAAGTTTTTTTTTTGTAACCAATTGTAACCAATTGGGGGAGAGAGAGTGTGTTAACTTGATATCAAACTGAAGCTTCCAGCTTTTTAATCTCCTAGCGAACTCCAATTGGAAAATTCAATTTCTCACATTCAATTCACATGTACCAGGATTGGATTGAACTTACCGAACTTACAGGCTTGGGTGAACACCAAATCTATTACCAGAGGATCCAAAGAACTTTAGTTTTTGTTCTTTCTAGATAGGTAAAGTTGAGAGCAGTTTTAATTACGATCGCGGGGAAATAAATTCCGGTGGAAAAGCCAAGAGCGTGAACGCTCTTCATCGTTCGGTATGAATCATAAATCCGGGGCACATAAAATTTTTCTTTGGATCTGATAGGAAACGGGGCACGTAATAACACCGGCCAGGGCTCTTTCGACTACGTATTTTTATATTTATTCTGCTCCGCAAACAGTAATTTAGATAACCTAATACCCGTACGTCGGCGACTACTTTCAAACGTGAAATCGGGGCATAAATTAAAAGTTGAATTTCAAGATTTGAATTATTTTTAATTAGTTTTTATCAGTGGCTAAGCGTTACTAAATTAAAAATTACATTTCCGCAGCAGGAGCCGTCACATCTTTATCGGGAACGGCGATCGAGAATTATGATTTTTAATTAAAATCCGCCGAGGACAGGGCTGAGGGGAAATAAAACGCCTCGGCTTTCGGTACAACATGTTTCTCTATTAGTTTGTCGGCCCTTAAAAATTAATAGCATCCAGAACATGACCGCGCCGGAGATAAGGGCACGCCGCCGCCGTCGAGAAAATTTTTAATTACCACCCCTCGTGCAAAAAACGCGCATCTTATCACTTCTGATCTCATCACTCGTCCTCAATTATTTATAGTTATTTTAACCGCGCAGGGGATGAAAAATAAACCACCCGCTTCTAATTTTTAATTTTCTTGCAAGGGGAAAATTGCCGCGCGTGCTTCGGACCTTCTCTTTCTGATGCACCGCCAGAATGAGAAAACCGATTCGAATTCGAACCGATTCGTTTTGAAATCGCAATTTTTCATTTCAAATATTTACTATTTACAACCTTCAAAGATAACGGCATTTCAACCAGCAATGCGAAAAATATATCTTTTGCGGAGTAGATTACATACTTTCGACTCCCCCTCTGACACACATACAAACGTTATCGATTAATTGTTGCCTTCTCTTACTAACAGACGCTTCAGTTTCATACCCCACATTCGATATCATAATTTACTTCACCTATCATCATTTTTTTCTTATTCGTAATTGTCTTAATTAGAACAAAAATGAATACTTACTATTAAAGAGCATAATTTAGACTAAATGTAAAATTTAAAGATTACTTCAGAACGATATTGAACGACGAGAAGAAACAGCATTTTGTAAATCAAATAAAGCAGTTTCCAATAACATAACTAATTGGCAAATGAATTAATGTTTTCTCACCCAAACCACGGTATAGTCGTCCAAGTTTTATATCGGTTTTTTGATCTTGTAGCAAAAAAGGCGTCTTACTCAGACGGCAGTGATTTTATAAATATCTGTTTCGCCCGACAAGTTCGCAGGGATGTACAAAAGTACTTCTTGAAGATCGGCATTTACTTTCTCACGGTGCCCGAGCGGCATTTAACAGGAATACATCGTTTCTGTACACCCCTGCAAACTAAGCGCGTGGTTGGTGTTCTTTTGCAAACAGCTTATCTTTATTGCCTCACTTGTCTCGGTTTTTTGTTACCCATCATAAAACCGATAGAAAACTGGGACGACTATACTGAATACAAAGAGATAGACGGATTTTCGGAATATGGTCACACACTATGACATTCGGTGAATGTTACTTTCGGCTTCGGATTCTGGTTGATGTGCTCGACCACAATACTTATAGTTATGTGATATCTAATCACGAAACCCAGTCGCTTTTTATGTGGTTCATACCGGATATTCCGATTACGAAAAACTTTGCAAGTGGGACACTTGCCCTACGAGTTATCGTGGATTATGATTATGCTTGGCATAATGCCGGTTTTTTTGATGAGTCACCTCGGCAATATGCAGCTGATATTCTCCGAATGCAGTTTTATTGCAAAGGTCAGCCATGATTCAATGCCAAAGCCTTTGATAAAGCTAGTCGATTGTACTAGTACATGAGTTTTAGGTGGACGTATTTTCCCGCGGACGTTTTATCGACTTTAATTCGTTATAAATTCCGCTAGAAAAATGGTGTTACCAATTGGAATGCAATAAACAATTTCAACGCATAGAGAATTTCAGAGCGATTTAGAGATTCGCTAGAAACTTTGTCTAAGTACGTCATGATAACAGAGAAGAAGGAGAACCGAATATGAATAATCTCACTAATTGATGATTCATAAAACTTCATAAATGCAAAAGGTATGTATACGTCATATAGAAAAAAAATTAGAAACGTATCAATTCCACTTTTTACATTCGTTCATTCACCATGTAATTATTTATTGGTCATACCTCGTAAGTCTTAGAATTTCCTAAAGGAGAAAAAGTGTTTTCGATTGTGACTTGGAAATTTTGGCCATTAAACAAAGGACAATTACCGAAAGCAGAGTGCGTAAATGCGTATTACGGGTGGGGGGTGTTACTCAAACGGAGGGCAGCAGTTGACCTTCTCTGGTGAAGATGTACAGTTTTCAAATCGAAAAAGATTCGTCTTTCTTCTTTTGGTACTACCCACATCGATCTTTGTTTCCGTGACTTAAAATAATGTGAGTTTTGGTTAGAAAGAGGAGGCAGTTGACAACAATAAAAAAAAGAGTACACGCAGCAAATAAATTATTGAAACTCTGAAAATAAAGTACAATTTAAATTAACGTTGCGTTAGCCGACTGTTTTGACTTCAATTTATAGAAAATAAAGTCCACATATACAACAAAATAACGGGTGCCTAACAAATATTGTAGTCCTGGGTGGCTGTGTAATCTTTCTTAACGAATTATTGTTTCAAATTGCAATATAACATTAAATACGTAAACAAGAATTTATTCTTCGTTTGACAGTCAATATTTGAGACGTCAATTCAACGTTGCGAAATAAGAATCGACACTCATGTTTGATTCCACAGCCCCCCAGTGCTACAATAATTGTTGGACACATCTTATATTAAAAATGCAGTATACAGGGTTAACTAAAGTCGAGTTGTGAACGTAATCAAGTAGATAAAAAATCTTTTTTGCAAAAACCGTTCGGAATATGTTTCAAAAGCGTTTCAGCATTTATTGTGCCCGCCACACATAACACATAACACATATATTTTTCGGGATTGTCGAAATTACGTTATTTGTTTTAAAATGACTTTTATTTAAAAAAAATTAAGAGTATGTACATTCAGAATAAGTAAAAACAATTATAAATTGATTTACACTCATCATAATTCAGACAAATGCAAGCTTTAAATATAACTACAGATTACTTCAGAAGGATATACGAGACATTATAAAACAAACAGCATTTCATATATCAAATGAAGCAGTGGTTAGTTTCTAAAAACATAGCCAAAACGGTAAAATCAATTAATGTTTTCTCAGCCAAACCACAGTACTAGATACGGAGAGACTTGTTGTCCAAAATGGTAACTAATTATGTGAAAAGGGTGTTTTCGTTTTTGCGTTTAACTAATTATGTAGTTTCTTGTCCAAAGTGGTAACTGAGTCTGTAGTTTCTTGTCCAAAGTGGTAACTGAGTCGGTAGTTTTTTGTCCAAAGTGGTAACTCGATTTGTAGTTTGTTGTCCGAAGTGATAACTAAATGTATAGTTAGAGCCAAAATTAATGAAATAATTGGGAGCATTAATTTTAATGGTAAAAGCCTTAAATAAAACCGAAGACCAAGAACAAGAGGAAAAACAAAAGATTGTTGATTATTTCGCGGAACAATAACAAAGCTTCTCTGTTTCTACGGTCTCATATATAAAAAAAAACAAAAGACGACGATTAATTTTGCCGGGCAGTCAGAAACGTAATCAACTTTCTCTTAGAAAATTTAAATTAAAAAAAAATCGAAGAAAAAAAATAAAAGACTATGATTATTTGGCGAACGAAATTGAAACGATTAAAAATTTTTTAAGCGACAAAAATCGCAGGCTTCTGTTTCCACGGTCAACTATTTCAATAAAAAATGAAGTAAATAAAAAAAGAAAAAGAAAAACTGAGAACCACAAGGAAAAGCAAAAGATTTTAAATAATCGAAATTAAAAAAAAACATTTATAGTAACCTTGGAAATAATTTATTTTTTATTGTCCAAAGTGGTAACTAAATCTGTAATTTCTTGTCCAAAGTGGTAACTAAATACGTAGTTAGAGCAAAAATGAATGAATTAGTTGGGAACACTGATTTTAGTGGTAAAATTTTTGAATACAAATTAATTATTGGAACGCCACCGACATCTTAATTGAAGAATTCTCCAGAAATTATTTAATAATCTTCACCGTTTTTATCTACTGGTAAAGAATAAACAGGAGGGAGTCATAGTAACAGTGTTTGTTGTCCAAAGTGGTAAGTAATTATGTAGTTTCTTGTCCAAAGTGGTAACTTGATCTGTAGTTTTTGTCCAAAGTAGTAACTAAATATGTAGCTAGAGCCAAAAAGAATGAAGTAGTTGGGAGCACTGATTTTAGAGGTAAAATCGAATCTTAAGAATTTGAATTTTCGAATTTTGAACAATTCTGTGGTTATTTGCGATTTTGGGCGATTTCTGCTCAGTTCTATTGCGACATCTAACTTCTAACATCTGGCAACCCTGAAATCACTTTCGTTGTACATTTGTTCTTTTGCTTTTAAATTTGTTTTTCTTTTTACAAACATTCATTTTTTTAATGAACTGTGGTAAGGGTTTGGTATTTTACTCAAGAAATTCAACTGAATCTATTTTATTAAAAAATTAAAATAATTGTTAAAAAATTAATTAAAAACGTTCGATGAGAAATTCAATTAAAAATCAAAAATTCAATTAAAATTGAAGAAATTTATTTATTTATTTTTTTATTTTCAAATATTCATTGTTTTGTTTTTTTTTTAAATGTTTTTAGATCCTTTGTTTTTAGATAATCGATCTTCTTTTGTCGAAAATTAAAAGAAGACCTAAAATTCATTACTTTTTTGCAAAGTACAGACAAAAAACGATGAAAAATGGAAACAAACAAACAAAATAAAAAGAACAGAATGCCGAATTTATGTTAAACGATAAAGCGACCTCAGTTTAGTAAAAAAGATAATTAAACCAGTCCATTTACATAAAGGACATGCTGTAGTCGTGTAGATGCAATTAAAAAAATCAAATTCCGCTGAAACACGGACGGATTTTTTTGGAGATCAACCACACACTATGACATTCTGTGAATGCCTTCGGGCTCTGGAGATGTACACGACCAAACTGCTAGAAGCTGTCTGATTCCCTGTCGTTCTACGCAATGGCCTTTCATTTGGTTTTACGGAGGTCATTTACGTAATTTTCTACATGTGGACCTCACGCCCTATGAATCATCGTGATTTTCAGACACTGTGTGCCCACTTATGCAATTAAAATCCTGCGAATGCGATCTCGTTGCAAATATCAATCATAACTCATTTCGACCAAGGCTTTTGATAAAGCGAGCCGCTGTAATACTTGCTTACATAATCTTTAGGTGGGTGAATTTTTCCGCGGTCGGGTAGGCAACATTGTATCGAGTTTAACTTATGTAAGTAATGAGATTTTTACAGTTTTATAAATAATGCTTGATCACCTGTTGTAAATCATTCATCTTCGCTTCACCGTTAGCATTATTTTTATGACTTTGAATAATTTAATTTCATAGTTTATTCGTACGAGTATCGCATCGCTTTTTCATCAGCTGGTTAACAACGTACCGGTATTCCATCTATTAGGTGTTACGGTCAAGTTTTACAGTTTTTTACAGCTCTATTATATCAATAACTTTTTGAGTACATTTTTAATTAATTATATAAACTGTTCCATAGAATTTTTCAGTCATTTTCCCCGTAATCTGTGACATCCGATAATTGCAGTTATGTTTGCTAGATTAAGTAGATTAGTCCCTAGTGACAGGTGTCTTGTAATTTAAGTGACGGTGCTCATCCAGTCACTTTTTCGGTGGAGGTGCCTCCTGATATAGTCTGCGTGGCCAAATTAAAATGGTGATTTCGTACTTTCAAGGATCAGGATCAAAATTTTCGCCAGTATTTCGGCACTCCATCCATCCGCAGCGATCCATCTTTTCACATTTTAATTGCAACGGACGAAACGGCGCGCGCTTCCCGTTACAGGGCAATAAAAGCCGTGTCGTACGTACAATAAAAACTGGAAAGGACGTGTTGAAAAAACGCCAATAACAATAAATTTCGTATGAGGAACGCGGCTCCTCTTCTTTTGCGCATCACTTCATATATCTTCCGGCTTTATTCGCCACTTAATTTCTGATAGATGTAAAAAAAAGGAGCGGCTTTTCTACTACAAAATAATTTGAGCGAAAATATGAACCCCCTATAGACGAAAAACTCTCGTGTGATGTAATCAGTCCACACAGCAAATTGAGACCAAAGACAAGAACGCATCTCCTCCGTATCTGAAAGTAGAAAGCTAGGGCTTCTGGAATTCTGCTGAAACGAAACGTCAACTTCAGAACTCGTGGTACTTCGGAAGCCCTAGTGACGACGGACATTGGAGATCAGCCTCGGAAGTGTCTCAACATTTAATTTGAATCAAAGTTAAAGATTGTTATGGTCTTTTCGGGTTTAGATTTTATTAAATGCGTTGTGCCCTAAGCAAATTTCGCTCAATAAACATTTAATGGCTGCGGAATTCGAGCCATTCGCTGCGATGGCGTCGCGGCGCATTTTTCGCGCTACTAAATGATCCGCGGCTATATTAAAATTGAATATAAATGGGCGCCATTTATATCATCAAATAATAAGATTAGGGCTTAATAGATTTCGGCGAAGCGATGATGTTTATATTAAAAACGCAGCCGGGGCGATTTGGGGCGTTCTTTGTTGGAAACGGTGGGTTTTATCTCGTTGCATTTTTGAGGTTTTTCTGAGAGGAGTTTTAATAGTAAAGGTGTATTTTTGTTTCTGTTATAATTGATTAACTTCGGAGATCGATAAGGAACAAATTAAACAGTCACTTTCTCTATTCAAAAGTAATGTCATTAATAGGCCCCGTCGCGCTACATTATAAACAAAATTGGGATAATTCTGAGCATAAATTATGCACGGTATCGTGTGTCGACGTAAAACCTCATCGAGAAATAATTGAATAAAAGCATTTTATGAATAATGTATTGATGACAGGCAATAACAGTAATTGATTGGTCGTAATGGGCCCATATCCTGATTTGCTTTTGATTGCCGCGATATCTAATGTCGCTTTCCCTTCGATTGCATTAAATTTTATTCATTGATATTGTTGCTCAGATGTGATTTGTTTTCTCTTTTTGATCTTGTTTCACTTTGTTTGCACATAAGGTTCTTTTATCGCATGTATTAATGTAGGGGCCATTCATAGTAGTCGAGGTTCTTCTTTTCAACTGCTTGTGGTCTTCACATAGCAATCGTCGAGTATTGTTACTCGACCGTGATTACCGATTGTGTACCTACCATACATGCAATTGGTTGATGGATCTGTGATCTGGTTTATGTTCGAAGGGAGGCTTTGATTATTTTGGATTCTATAAATTTAAATTATTATTGTTTTCGGGATTTCGTACGAAATTCGCAACGGCAGCACCGGAAACGACCTGGGGACTCCTATTATCAGATCGGGTTTCTTTCGTGTTTGCTGGCGGTCCCATCGGCTCGCAAGTATTTAGAGTTTTGACAGGAGGTATCGCGCCCCGGGAATACAATATCATCTTATATGTGATGCGGTGTGTGTGCGCGGTGTCATTTTTTATTTTGTGTTCGTCCGTGATGCGTCACTCCATTTTCGTCTCATACGGTTTGAACGTACGGACGTCATCTTGCGTCGCAGACTCGAACCACTCTTCTTTAACACAACGCTCGGTTGTTGTAGAGCCGAAGGAGTCACTGCTAACAACACTGATCACGTGGTTGCAGCGAGATAGGCGTAGGGAGGTCCACAAACTACATTATTTATTAATTAGCTCTTTTTCTTTTTCACTCCCTGAGAGCTTGAGAGCTTGAGAGGTTTTAATTTAAAACAAAGTCTTCGATACTACGTGTATCATAATTAAAAGAAAAAGATGTGTGTTACACTTAAGTAAATGTCACTAAGAGCAGCGAAACCTTCAATAAAGATCTAATTCAATTAGAACGCGCACAAAAAGCGACCGTTTTAAGTTTGGCGCCCTAATTACTTTTCGTTGCGGAGGTTCGCAGCAACTTCTTTTCTCGCTTACATTTCTGATTTTTTAGCACACTTCGAGAACGTTTCAATTTCTTTAAGAAATAAGAAATCTAATTCTTTTTGTATTCCTTTTTTTCTGTTCGGCGAAATGCGTCCGTTAGGCCCGTGTGACAGACACCATGCAAGATTTGATAACATTTTTGTTACAAAGTGAGGGAGATGAGCTACCACAGTGAATTCTGATTGGTTGAATTGGCACTTCGTAACAAATCTTGCACAAGAAATATCATAGTGTCACACGGGCCTTATAAGTAAATGTTTTGTATTTTTCTAACGACATCTAATTTCAAGGGAAGCACGCTCCTAAATGTTCGAGAACGTTTCAATTTCTTTAAAAAATAAGAAAGCTAATTCTTTTTGTATTCTTTTTTCTGTTCGGCGAAATGCGTCCGTCGTCGTAAGTAAGTAAATGTCACCGGCAGCGGCGAAACCTCCAATAAAGATGGCTATCAGCGCGTAACAAGTTATTTTACACATCTATGGTTACCCTGATGACTGAGGTCCTTGGAGTCCTGGCGAGTACTTCCGTCGCAAACGAGCCCGGTCGTAGTAAGCCATGGGATTCCCGTGAGGGCCGTTATACATATAAAATACGGTATCGGTGGCGGCGTCAACGTGCGCGCGAGTTTGATTACTTCTGCTTGTTTCGTGCCTGTCACGACGTTATTATTATTATTATTATCCTTTGCATTTCTTCAGCTGCAGTGCCGCTAATTATAAACCAAGAAAGTTAGGTTTCGACGTTTCACTGTGAATGATCCCGATATGAAAAGAGAAAAAAAAAATTGGGTATGTTGAGGAACGGGGGAATTTGAAACAAAGGATTGCATCCGTTGCGTGGCGCCAACTGTGGACGCCGCTCCGAACTGCAAACTGCAATGTACATTTATGATTATGCCGGCCATTACTTTCTCTTTCTCTGTGCTTCGGCTTACTCTCACTCGGCAGCTGTTTTAGTTCATCTTAAACTCTGCGGCAGTAATTGGTTAAAGTCAAACGAAAAAAGAAACTCGCGTTTTCATCGTCTGCCATACAGTTCCGAATTCACTCGATTAAACCGACTTGTACATGCACAAACAAGTCAATGATCTTGTTATTTTTTGGTTCTTTCAAGACGTTATACCCTAACAGGGTATTTTAGATAAGAAAAGTTCTTTTGTTACATAAACTGTTTCCTTACTATTTTCTAGAAAATATTTTGTTCACTTTTGATTGGTGGTTTTATTGCAAATAAATTTTGCAAGACTAAAAGCCATAAATATAGAAGTGGTTCTGAAAACGAAGGAGGGAAATTAAACGAAACGAACGAGGAGAGATCCTGAATGGAAGTAAGCCCTTCTAATTATAGATTTGAATAATCTTTGAACGTCTGTTATTAAATTTCGCGCATATTTCGTTTTACATGGTGCAGTTTACGTAGGCGCAGGTAAATTATTAGAGAGATAAATGAAAGTCAAAGCAGATTCCGAAGCAGGCAAGCAAGTAAGTAAGTAATTATCTCTCGCTAATTAAATGTTATCTGAAATAAAATCGAAGGTTCATATCAAGGATCAACGTGGGTATTCATAATATGGACTTATCTCGTGATCTTTATTTCAAAATCCTTATTGCCTTTCATATCGCTTCCTTTGGCATTCAGTCGGAGCAAACAAGCGGGCGGAAAGACATCGGAACATCAAAGATCTATTTCCTTTTAATTGAATATATATCAGGGATTCTATTAAGTCTCTTCGGATGCGGATCTGTTATCTGTAATCCGTTCGTTGCTTTTATTTCTTCGGTCGTCGCAAATGAATTTGTTTGCCGAAGGACGAGGAGGAGGAGGAGGTGGAGGGTGTTTCGTGTTTATGCCGTGCGGAGGCGCGCACCAAGTCACGTGAAAAAGTGCTCCGAAATTGTTCGCTGTTAAGATTCTATCACGTCGTAAAGTATTTTAAAAGTTTAAAGTTATGAGCTTCCTATCGGAGTCGTATTACTTCCTTTACAGCACGTCGGGGACGAATTATCGGATACTAAAGTATACTTTGAAAATATTCCGGCTATCGGACGTATATTTTATGGAGCAAGATTGTGAAATATTTCTAAGCTTGTGCCATTTATTCATTATCCTACTACACTTGAGGATTTCTCTACTATGTTCAAAATGACTTCCATCCGAATTTTTTGTCGCCCAACAACAGTTTTTTTCTTTCCACCTTGGCCACCTTGTTTACTACAGCTTTCTAATAATGAATGGATAGGATGGGCAAGATGATGTTGCCCCCTAAACATAGTCTGTGTGAGAACAAACTGACCTTGTTGATGAAAGAGATAGAAGAGATACAATTTTAAAAATAATCCGACCTCGGCCATTTTACTTTATTTTGGCTTGCGCCATTTACAGAATATGATGCTTCGATTGAGTAAAAGTACTGAATTTTTTGCTATAAAAATCGAGATCCTTATGCTTTATCGAAGGACTTCTATAATTCAATCTGAAATTTGGCGCCCAATGTGGAGCCAAGTAGTTGGGCGTCAATTTCCTTATTATGCATGAGTAGGGCGAACGATATAAAGAGGCCCTTAAAACCAACCTGGGTGAGAGCTGTTGGAAGAGGTAAGTAACACGTAATAAAGGATTTCTGTAGCTCTTTTTCTCAATCCTTCGAACACAATACAACACAAGAGCAATCATCATCCTCTGGCACGTTGACGGCACACATACACACATGGAAGAACTAATTGATAAGATGACGTCATTGTCGACGCAAGAACTAAAGGGGATGTCCTTGAACCACACAAAAGACCAACGTTTTAGACCAACCAACGATCATCTCTGGTAAAATTACGTCATTGATGATACTTCTCTAGATACAAAAACTCTCTAGGAAGGGGTAGACCTAGAACGATAGTCACTTTGGATAAACACGGTCGAAGTATCCCGCTTGCTATACTACTCAAGTCCTCTTTTTCTCTTCTATTTTTTTCTACTAAAGCATTTCTTTCTTTCTTCCACTCATTTTGCCGCTTTCAGTATGCTACCTCTCTCTAAAGGTATATTACATACTTTCTCTTCATTTCATAAGCCACTATATGAATTATGGTGGGCTGAGAAGAATTTGAAGCTTTCCAGTTCCATTGTGTTTTTATCTTCTTATGCTCTTGCATCAATAGCAAGTGCGACAATTGTGATACCTTCTGAGCTTGTACGCAGATAAAAGGTCCAAGAACACTGGTCTGAGGTACTCCTGCTCGTTTTAAGTTGTATTAAATTCTCGCCTTCCTTTATTAGCAAACGTAACGAGAGGGTGTCTCCTGAGGTCGATATATTTGCGTACAGCTGAAACTTTACTTCATAGAAAATACGAATTTTGTAGCGCCCAGCAAGATTTTCCCTCTGCACGTTATTGGGCGCCAATTTTTTCTGCCAACAACCTAGTTTGTCTTGTGCCAATTTGTTACCTTTCAACAACGTGGTGGGAGAATTTTTTTTTCTTCTCCCCACGTGGAAGGAGAAATTCAAATTTTCTTTTTCCACATGGAGAAAGTGGAAGGATGAAAAGGTACTCCTAATCGTATTAAATGGTAATTATTCTTGGCCTCGTTTATCAGCAAAAATTGTATGAAATCAATATATGTCCTACAGTTGTAACTTTAATTCCGAAAGAATGAGATTTTTTGACAAGTTCTTGGGCGCCAACTTTTTGTATCACAACTTTCGTTATTTTAAGTGGATAAGACGAACCAGATGAAGCTGCTTCTAAATCAGTCTTCTAGGTTGCGTCTTTCTGATGAGAGGGAGGATTAAGAAAATGATCAATTATTCAAATTGGTGCAGATCTTTATCCATTGGTTGCAAGCAAACGCTCGACCAGTCAGTAGTTTAAGTTGCACTAGAAGACTAGACATGCGAAGATCCCGATGGCGGAATGGGGTTGTTTATCAATTCCACGCAATGTCTTTCGGACTGAAGAATATTACCTCTCAAGAAGTCTTGACCGAGTTATTTCAGAATTGCCGTTTGGCCTACTTGGAATGATATCGTCAAAACACTTAAAGTTCAGTGATGGAAGGTCATAAGATTCACGCAGTAGAAAAGTGCGCGTATTGAAGGCGATAAATAGTTCCATCCTCATCGAATCAGAAGAATTGCAAAGTTGTATGTGTGTAGCACTGTCTTTGAGGTTATAGGCCTCATTTCTCGAAAATGGCGCCCCTCTGTTGTCTCATAAATGCCGATGGACGTGGACACAGTTGGAATACAAAGCACTTCGTCAATTCCAAGCGGCTACGGAGAAACCACGCAAGCGCCCCACGTAGGGCGCCAATTTATAAGGAAAAGAGTTTATGTTTTTATTTAATACTTTTGTCACTCACGATGTTTTGTCCATGATGAATAAATTGTGACATTTTTCTTGCTCTGTTTGCTTTCTGATCGACAGTGACGTCTGATTGGGTTGGAGGGATGTAGTGATAATAATAATAAATTAATAGTTTTTAGGGTTAGGGTATCATTTAAATACGAAGGCCGACTTATTCTCCAGGCTTTTATTAATGCAAAAGTTCTATTACTTGATGAATGTGCTTGGCAATATTTTTTTAATTGGTTCGCTTGAGCAAATTCGTACAACGCAGACGTGTAGTCTTTTTAATCCCCAGTTGTAATCAGTTGTGATCAGTTTCCAGCTGCGGAAATAATCATAACGAAACCATTACTTAAACAAAATAAGACAAGCCAAAACTATTATAATTTAACATAAAAATGTGGTGAACAATTAGACGTTAGGATACATCCTGAATTTATATTGCGCATTTACGAGGGCCGAAAAAAAAAGGAACGTTATCTGGAAACCTTAGATAAGACATAAATTCCGATTTTTGTTTATTTTCCAGTCTGATATACGGCGAGGCAAGTACATAATTCTCCAGTAATAAATACTGTGTAAAGAACAAATCCCTCTTCAAGATGTAAAGATAAGCGAGCGTCCATTTTCGGAACTGTCAACAGTTTCATAAAGATATAGTTACGTTTTTTTTCGGTAGGTACCCGGATCGTTATCTAAATTGTTCGGGGCGCGGAATCTCGGCCCGAAACGTGCGCGCTTGAATCTATCAATTCGTGTCTTAAGATGATTCAGGGCGAACTTAACGTTCCGTATAAAATCGCAATAAATTCACGGATTACCGATTGGCAGACGAAACGGAACCGGAGTTTATCCGATAAAATATCCGGTGACAACAGAGGAATTGTAATATTTCATCCCACGTCCTATACTTCGAAAGCCATCGCGCTTCGAAGTGCGCCCCGTCTAAGACCCAACGGGTTTCGAACGATGCCCAAGACGCACGTCGTTTCTACCGGAAAACGGACGCATAAGTACACAGCATTAGGTCCATAATCTCACGTGATAATTTATCAGTATTTTGACTTGAATCGCTCTTAAAAATTAGAATAAAATGTATTCGGTTTGAATAATGCGTTTTGATTCATGTGTATCCAAAGATACTATTTAAATGCTCTTAATGTTAATATGCTTACTTAGGGGGCGCTGTAAGTCTTAGTTTACGCGCATATTTATGTGCAGCATCCTCTTTTTTCTTACTAATATCTGGTTCGAGTTTCAAGTCCTTGAAACTCGTTTCTAAATTTAAACGATATTTGAATCTACCTGTATATGAAGTAATAAATATAAGATTAAAGCTGGTTCTTGTCCAATGAAAACTGTATCATAAAATCTTTGAAACGGACACTAAATAGCGCACAAACACTTTACGTTTCGCTATCGTTTGATAGCTTCTTCGGAAGTGAAAAAATATAAATACAACCTTGTTTATTTTGACAACCTTGTTTATATTTTCTCACTTCCGAAGAAGCTATCAAACGATAGCGAAACGTAAAGTGTTTGTGCGCTATTTAGTGTCTGTTTAAAAGATTTTGTGTTAACTATAAGAGATGACCAGTACGACGTGACCGACGGCGACGTGAGGAAAGAATTTTTCTCTTCCGAAATTGGTCTCAATTGGCGTCGAACATCAATTTGCGAAATAAATGGAGCGCCCCCGAACAGCAAGATAAATAGATATATATCAATATAAAAAACGACACAATCTGCCCTCCCGATATCCTTAGCGGTGGCCTCCGACGCTTTACATCGTCGTGCAGCTTCTACCCTAAACCGCCCGCCCTTACCCCAGATGCGATCTCCAATCGACTATAAAATTATGTCCTCGCCCTTGGTCACTTTAAATCTTCGGGCCCCCGCGCCTTATTTGTCAATTTGCCAAATCGTTTTGGGCGAACGGAATTTGTTCTGTTTGTCAAATCTTAAATGTTGTTACGAATTCGATTTCTTCTTTTTATACATTAACACTTAAAATATTTCACAATTTTCAATCGTTATGTTAATCATGCTTCGCGTAGAGTGTTCACATTCACATCTTATATAATTCTAGAAAGCTCTGGAATCCGCAAGCCTAGATACATCTAGATCTTTCGCGAGTTGGGATAGATCGTCGCATTTTTGTTATTTGGGTGGCCTATACGTCAGGCTGTGACTATATACATATATTTTTTTGTAGTTTGCTTGGGAGCTCCCTTCATTCTGATGTAAAAAAAAAGGGAAAGGGAAAAGTACGTCGCGTCGTTCGCGAACAATAACACCGAACGCGAAGGAACGAAACGCGAACGATCTGGTACTTTTAATTTGAGTAATGGATCTGCAGATTGGTGATTATAGCCTCAATTTCTATACTTTCAGGCGGCAAGACAATGGTATCTGCAAAAGATGGAAATGTCATACGATACGGAGTTTCGCGCCGGTTTCACAACCGAAAAATGTCTCCATGCGGTTGCTATAAAGCTTTGCGTAATAAGTAATCGTCATCCGAAGCTCTTCGGTTGTCTTATTATTATTTAACTTAAGTTAGCGCATTTCGATCTGATTTAATTTCGATGAAACAACGTGGCACGTCAGCGTGGAATAAAAATTCGGGACCCTCCGGTTTGGACGGGTGTGAACGCGGCTTTCGCAGACATTCACGCCAAGAACAAAGAAGAGCTCCGTTTCCATTAGACATTATTGAAAAGTGTACAGCAGTAATATCTCAAATAGGAAATATCTATAGAGGAGGATATCAGCTCTCATTTGTATATCTGTCAGTGTCAGTCATTCCCTGTCCCTTGAAAAACGTCTTCCCGCGTCGCGACGCCCGCCCGCCCGGGAAAGTGAACAGAGTCGATATTTCAGATCGACTTTCCGCCCCAGCAATTAATTCTTGGATCTCGCAGACAAACGGAAAAATAAAAGGACGAAAGTTTAAGACAGTTACACTCTCTCTTCTATGTACTAAGAAAAAGTAGTTGTAACACAAAAGAATGCTGTCAATCACACCAACCTATTATTTCGCTTGGTGAAATTGACAAGCGGGGATAACTATTTTACCTGAAGTTGTAAGTAAAAAAAGTGGCACGTGCACTATTTATTTTACAAGTTAATATAGGGTGATGCCAATAAATTTTTAATAATGGTATTATTGAAAAGGCTTCTTCGCGAATGATACTCGGTGTTGTAATCTAAGAATTAAAGTGAGATTGTAAACGATATTTGAAATAAAACCGAATCAAGTCTATGGCGCTCAACAATAGATTGAGGATATTCCTTTATGATCTAGAGTTACGTTCAAAGATTAAGTATCTTTTGTGCGATTTTTTACAAATTATTCACGTGAATCGACGTAATTTACGCTTTGGAAACGTGATACGCACGCATCGTTGCCGCTAAACAAGAACGGGTTGGCTCCGAAGAAGAAGAAGAAGTGCATGGTCCGATCGCCGGCGGAGGGGGCGCCCTGTTGATCCGCTCCTCTCGGAGTAATATCCTGCGGAAACCCCTTAAATCTACTGGCCAAGTGGGCAGATAAAAAATAAGAAGAATGCCCTTTATCCCCCCCGGATTCGGTCTATTTTATTCGCCCTATCTGTCACTATCGTTGTTTAGGGATATTTATCGTTCGGAAAGTGGAGACGTCTGTTCGCGAACGGCGATGTCGATTGCGGCGGAAGAATTTGGTTTGATTTATTTCGCAGCAGACGCCGCCGTACCCTTTTCAGGCCCTGCTGCTCCTTCCTGCCTGATTTACTGTTCTCGAGTGTCAATATTTACTGCACGTCATGTCGACAATATTTTTTTCACATTTATCTGCTATGCCAAACGTCTCTTGACTAAGGCTGTCCAAAACTATCGAAAATAAATGCTGTCGACTATTGTATGGAGACATTTTCTAGCACAATTGCAACGTACTTTAAAAATTCACATGAAAAATCACAGGACGCGACGTCACATTTATAAGGAGTGCCTTAAACATATCGGTTTCTCCCGAAAACGTAGAACGCTTCATTTTACCTGCAACACAGAGCTAAAATTATTTTTACTTTAATTAACGGGCTAAGACATAAAACAATAAAACTCTTGAATAAAACAGCGTTTCTTCTAATAATATATTAGGATAAACCAAGAAGAACCAATTAAAGAAGTTGATTAATTGACAAGATTAACAACAACTTTTTTTTTATGTGTAGAAGCACTCTAAATTTATAATTCGTTAACACTCCCACTATTTAAGAGCTTCTGCACAAAGAATGAACCATACCGATTTTATTTCTTAAAGTAATAAATTTATCTTTCGGCAAGGGCTTTGTAAATATATCAGCAAGCTGATTTTCACTCGATATATATTGAATATCTAAATTTCCACTTTTATACACATCTCTAATAAAATAATATCGGATATCTACATGTTTGGTTCTTTTATGAAATTCTGGATTTTTAATTAGCTTTATTATTAGCACTCTGATTATCAATATATAATTTAGTTGAAGAATCATGTAAATATCCAATTTCACATAAAAGTCGCCTTAACCAAACTAATTCCTTTGTTGCCTCACTTGCAGCTACAAATTCCGCTTCAGTAGTGCTTAGGGCAACAGTGTTCTGTCGTCTCGATGACCAGTCAATTGGTCCATTTGATAATTTAAATATATACCCGGACGTTGATCTGCGTGTATCTAGATCACCAGCAAAATCAGCGTCAAAGTAGGCAGATAACAATTCATTAGTTTGTTTACTAAACGAAATTCCAAATTGAGTTCCCTTAATATATCGTAAAAGGCGTTTAACTGCTTTACAATGCTCAGTTTGAAATTTTGTTAAATATTTACTTAAATGTCCAACTATGAATGAAATGTCTGGTCTACTAATTACTGCTAAATACATTAAACAACCAATAGCTTCGCGAAAAGGAAATTGTGAAGTTTCTGAATAATTATTATTATCTGTATTATCTGTACTTGACTTTAAAGTAACATCTGAATCAGCTGGAACAGAGACACTATTAGCATTAAACATAGAAAATTGTTTCAAAATTCGCTCAGTGTAAGCCTGCTGATTTATAAAAAAAATTTTATTTTCACGATCGCGACTAATCTGCTTACCTACAAAAAATTCACCTTTTCCCTCTACAATTTCAAAAGAACTTTTCAACTCATGTTTAACGTAGTTCAGTATAGTTTTTAATTTTGCCATTAATAAACCGTCATCTACATATAAAGCTAGAAAAACTACGTCATCGTTGAAAACACCGTAATAAACACATGGGTCGGCTGTACACTGTTTAAATTTGAAACATTTTAAAATTGTCAAATTTTACATTCCAGCATCTTGGAGATTGCTGTAAACCATATAATGATTTTCTTAATTTACAAACAATTCCCTTTTTGACCGTAATACCTTTCGGTGTCTCCATAAAAACTTCTTCCATATAGAAAAGCAGTTTTTATATCAAATTGAGCAATTTCGTAGTCTCTTTGTGCTGTAATTGCCAATAAAGTTCTAACAGATTCATATCGTACTACAGGTGCAAATGTTTCTCTTTACTCGATATCTGGCTGTTGAAGAAAACCTCTTGCACAAAGTCGAGCTTTATAACGAGTGCTTCCGTCAGTTGGAGAATGTTTGATCTTAAATACCCATTTGCAGCTGATTGTCTTCTTATCTTTAGGCAATGATGTGAAGATCCATGTTTCATTCTTCTTATGCGCGTCAAGTTCTTCGCCTATTGCTTTTCTCCACTTATCTGCATCTTCTCTAGTAATTGCTTCTTCATACGTTTCGGGTTCTTGAAGTTCTGTAAAATTTGCTTCATATCGATCTGGTTTTCTTAGTTGATGACGATCTCTCAATTTGTAACTTCGATTGAAAACTTCATCCTCAGTTACATTATCTTCAACATGGCTATCATTTGTTTCAGTTTCTTCATTCACTTCAGTTTCTTCATTAACTTCATCCTTAAGAATGTTTACTGGAGTCAGCTCTTCAAGTCGAGGAACTTCTAAAAATGGTACTTCATCTGCAGTCACAATATTATTTTTTTTTTAATTTTGAGAAAACATCTCTTGAAATCATAACACTTTTTGTTTGGGGATTGTATAATCGATAGTTTTTAGAATCACCCTGATAACCAATAAGTATCATCTTCTGAGATTTAGCATCAAACTTTTGTCTTTTAATTTTAGGAATATGAACAAAAACAGTCTCACCAAAAATCTGAATATGACTTACGTCTGGTTTTCGACCCATCCATATCTCGTAAGGTGTTGCATCTTTTACTTGCGAAGACAGAGTTCGATTCAAGATATAGACTGCTGTGTTGACTGCTTCTGCCCAAAGTAGCAATGGCAAGCCACTAGCTTGAAGCATCGTGCGAGCACATTCAACGACAGTTCTATTATCCCCTTCTGCTCTTCCATTTTGCTCAGGTGTGTAAGGTGCAGTTGTTTCTATCTTGACGCCGTGTGTTCTCAGGAAATCAGTCATTTTTCTATTACAAAATTCAGTTACATTATCAAATCGAATTACTTTTACAGAGCGATTAAACTTGGTTTTGACCGAAGCATAGAATTCTTTAAATCTATCAAAAACATCATTTTTATGTTTCAGAAAATAAACAGATCTGTAACCAGAACAGTGATCTTTAAAAATAACAAAGAATTGTGAACCACCTTTGGACATTTTCTGCATTGGTCCCACAACATCACTGTGTATGAATTCACCAACTTCAGCCTCTCGTTTTATATTGTTTTTAGGAAATGGTAAGCGATGTTGCTTGCCCATTTGACATGGCTCACAGAAAAAATCTCTGTCATTAGAAATCTTCAAGTCATTAACAATATTTTTCTGATTCATTTCGCGTAAACATTTTATTCCAATATGACCAAGCCTTTCGTGCCATTGTTTAATGTCCAAAGCAGCATGTATATTGACTTCAGTTGAATTAACTTTAAAAAGCATTCGAAAAAGATTGTTTTCTTGTCGAATACCTTCTGCAATTATCTTCGTATCAGCATAAATTTCAACTACATGTTTCTTGAAATAAATTTTGTAATTTCTATTTATACAAGCTCCCACTGAGAGTAAATTTTTATTTAAATTTGGCACAAAAAGCACGTTTTCTATTCTACCATATTCATATTTACCTTCGATAAATTTTTGTATATGAACTGTACCTTGACCTTCAACATTACATTCTGTACCATCTCCAAGTATCACTTTTTCACCTCTGGTATTGTGGAACTCAGAAAATCAGTCCCGTCGATACGTCATGTGTTTCGATGCATCACTGTCCAACAACCAAATATCATTTGTGTTGAGACGAAGAAAATTTGCTGCATCCATTGATTCAATGACAAAGGCATTGTCATTCTTGAAATTTGTTCGTTTTTCTTCATTCTTAAAGTGTGATGATTTCTCTTCTATGTCATGACGTTTCTTCCGGCATTGTCTTGCAATATGACCAGGTTTGTTGCAATAAAAACAAATAGTTTTCTTCTGTTGTTGAGAGTTCTGCTTCCAATTCTTCTTCTGAGAAGATTCATTGTGAGACTTGAAGCTCATTGTAGAAAATACTCCGTTTATATCATCAGCTGTAGACATACGCAACTCTTCCTTAATCAGACGAGATGTTAAATTTTCGATGGTTTGTTTGTCAGCATCTATGTTATCGCAAGCAGTAATAAATGCATCATATTTTGACGGCAAACTTCCCAAAATTTTTGCCATAATTGTCACTTGAGAAACTGTCTCTCCGACGTCTTTCGAACGACTTGCCAAATTTTGGCACACAATTTATCCCACATTGACTTAGCTGTGACACACGTAATAAGATACTCTAACTGTGATGGAGCAATTGAAGATGACAAAATAAACATCGCCTTTGCATTACTTTTCACCCATGTTTTCCGTACTATCTCATCTGCAATCTCTGCAGGTTGCTGTTCGGACCCATTAACTATTTCTAACAGTCCATTCGCTACTAGAACTGTTCGTATTTGGAACTTCCACACTTGAAAATTCGTTCCATCAAATTTCGAAATACTGCGTACGTCGATAGGATCTGACATATTAACTTCTTTAAATATTCAAAATACCCAGTTAACACTTCCAATCAGTTACTGCATGTCTGGGCCCATAACCTCTTGAATAAAACAGCGTTTCTTCTAATAATATATTAGGATAAACCAAGAAGTACAATTAAAGAAGTTGATTAATTGACAAGATTCTATAATAACAACTTTTTTTTTATGTGTAGAAGCACTCTAAATTTATAATTCGTTAACAAAAACTTTATTAGATACAGCCTTGGAATGCATGAGTTTTCATTCAATTATATCTCGAAAACTAAGAGATTTTCCGCATTTTTCTTTTAGTTAGATTGATGACAACAATCATAAAAAAATTGCTTCGCTGAAATATGACCATCGTCAAATTAAATTGTTTAAAGTTGGACTTGGTTGTTTAACAACATCCATAAAGAAGATGTGCTAGCTCGTTCCCGTTCTGACCTGCAAGTTGTGGTAAGTATAATTTAATATTTTGACGTGTTTATCTATAAACAAACGATAAAAGCAAAAGAACCCGGTCGCTATTATCATAAGAACAATTACGCGCTATTTTACGATTTAATAAATATATTAATATATTATCCAGCCCGTAGACGTTCCCCTTGGCAGCGGCGTACGGCATTTATGTGTGTCGTAAAATCCCCGGTTATCCCATATAATATTTAATATAGCTTTGATACCTTCGGCTATCAATAATTAAGGATGTTATTGCCGTTTTATTGATTCATTCCGGCGGCGGCGACGGAGCGGATTTTTTTGGGCGCTCGGCCGCCCGCTCTCGCCGCGAATTACCGACGGCCGTAAACTGATTA
Source organism: Dorcus parallelipipedus (assembly GCA_958336345.1). Lineage (NCBI taxonomy): Eukaryota > Metazoa > Arthropoda > Insecta > Coleoptera > Lucanidae > Dorcus > Dorcus parallelipipedus. The sequence continues at coordinate 37,481,401 of OY284480.1, forward strand.
AAAACATTAAGACCACCAATTACGAATATCAAATTATATTATTTATTAAGGCCGTAAAGTGTAAAATGGCCGGCGTAAATTATTTATAACTCCTAATGGCATTTTTAATTGGCTGATTATAAAAATCTTGTTTATTATTAATTCACGACGCTTTCGCCGGTCGTGTATACGCGAGGAATCTATGAAGGCACCGCCGCTTTTAAAAGATTAAGGACATTTTTCTGAAAAATAATCATCCACCTGCCTGACAACCTCAAATCGTTTACCGTAATAAAATAAAAACCGATGGAAAAACTCTGGTGTTGAGTGGAATGCTGACTTTTTTGTTGCAAACACAGAAAAAGCATTCTATGTACTTTGAATATGTTGTTTTTCATTCAAGTGTTCTAAAATGAATTAAACTTCTTTAGAAAGCGTTTAAGTTTAATTCGCGTCAATTTGCTTCCTCGTTGTTGTTAATACAGAGTCTTCATAATTGACTGTACCCCACGTGATCAAATTGTGCCTAATAATTAGGCAATATCAACAGAACTGCGACAGCAATAAGCTAGGTTGCTATATTTTTTTACAACAGCGTCGATTGGGGTTTTTACCTACATACTTTGACAGTTGAACGTGAATAAATATTTGATCTAATTGCATCAATCTCTAAAAATATACAATAACAAAGTTTATTCACATTTAAAACAAGGCACTTTCGAAAAATACATAGTAGGAGGCCTGAAGGTGCGCTCCGTCATTGTGTGCTATCATTTTAGGCCCGGTATTTTCATCTCCAGTTAACTTAATCTGACGGCTTATTCCCATAGTAACAATTGTGATCACAATCATTACTATGGAAATTAATCTTAGTCTACTGTTAGATACTTCATCACTTATGTCATAAGTCACGTGGGTTACAAGAATAAATGAAGTTCCCATAGTAGGGCTGCGCAATATTTCAATTTGACCGTCGACGTCGGATAGTTTTCAAATATCAAATATATCGGTGAGTGGATATACTGAAATACGAAGAATAGAATGAACAAAAATCAAAAGAAAATCGACGATTCTTCGGGGGAACGTGGAAAAAATGAAAGAAGAGGAAGAAGTGCGAACGAGAAATACGTAAAATTAATTCGCTTATAAGAAAACTCGGACAGAGAACGTCGAAATACGAAGAGAAAGAAACGACGATTTTTGAGTGGAAACTCAAAAACTAATAGTATACAAAAAAAAAAAACTAGTTTAGGTCGCGACATCCTTCAGCCGATTTTTGACCTAACGGAGTGGAGTGAGTCCTCGAGCTAGTCTTCTCCAAATTAAGGCCGAAACAGCTATCCAGAGGATGCTTCAGGAGTCTATTGAAATCAAAACCGACTTGCAGCAAATTTCTAAAAAAAAGAAACCGTTCAAAACATAAATGTAATAAGATAAATTTACGAGTTGGAAAGAAAAAACAATGAAATGCAAAGAATAAGATGCAATGAAGAAGCAAATGTTTCGACCTTCCTTTGTTGAAATCATTTAAACGCCAGTATTATAATGTCTCTATCGTTATCATATAGATTCCGTAGACGCGTTGATCTTCTTGAAACCTCAGAGTATTCTGAGGAGAAGCCTCAAAGTAGCAGCGATTTTGAAGATGATTTGAAGTCGAGGTTAAATTGCGACGTAACGAGAACTGGATATTATCGGTCGCATTTCTGTTAACAAAAAGTTGAATACCTCAGGGAAATTTAGGCTAAGCCCCAGAGTCTGGTACGTGGAAGGGAAGGGCACTATTTTCTATTTTGAAACCTATTCGATGCAAACATTACTTTATCGTCTAAGAAAATTTCCGTTGTTGCGTTCAATCTTTTGAAACCTCAGAGGGTTCTGAGAAGAAGCCCCAAAGTAAGCGGCGATTTAAAAAATGATATGGTGGATTGAAGTTGACAGCGAGACTAAACTTTGAAGTGAAGTATCTATCGCATTTCAAAACGCTTCCATTAAAAAAAAACGGTTGGAAATCTCGGAGAGAAATTTAGGATAAGCCTCAGAGCGTGGTCCTTGCGTTATACAGGAAACATTTTTCTGCTTTAAAATCCAGCTTTGCTCTGTACCAATCGTTTCAGAAAAGATCCATTTTGTGTTTGAACCTTTTGAAGCCCCAGAGTATTCTGAGGGGAAGCCTCAAAGTAGCAGCGATTTTGAAGATGATTTGAAGCCGAGGTTAAATTGCGACGTAACGACAACTGGATATGATCGGTCGCATTTCAGAGCGTTTCTGTTAACAAAAAGTTGAATACCTCAGGGAAATTTAGGCTAAGCCCCAGAGTCTGGTACGTGGAAGGGAAGGGCACTATTTTCTATTTTGAAACCTATTCGATGCAAACATTACTTTATCGTCTCAGAAAATTTCCGTTGTTGCGTTCAATCTTTTGTAACCTCAGAGGGTTCTGAGAAGAAGCCCCAAAGTAAGCGGCGATTTAAAAAATGATATGGTGAATTGAAGTTGACAGCGAGACTAAACTTTGAAGTGAAGTATCTACCGCATTTCAAAACGTTTCCATTAAAAAAAATGGTTGGAAATCTCAGAGAGAAATTTAGGATAAGCCTCAGAGCGTGGCCCTTGCGTTATACAAGAAACATTTTTCTGCTTTAAAATCCAGCTTTGCTCTGTACCAATCGTTTCAGAAAAGATCCATTTTGTGTTTGAACTTTTTGAAACCTCAGAGGGTTCTGAGAAGAAGCTCCAAAGTAAGCGGCGATTTAAAAAATGACATGGTAAATTGAAGTTGACAGCGAGACTAAACTTTGAAGTGAAGTATCTATCGCATTTCAAAACGCTTCCATTAAAAAAAATTGTTGGAAATCTCAGAGAGAAATTTAGGATAAGCCTCAGGGCGTGGCCCTTGCGTTATACAGGAAACATTTTTCCGCTTTAAAATCCAGCTTTGCTCTGTACCAATCGTTTCAGAAAAGATCCATTTTGTGTTTGAACCTTTTGAAGCCCCAGAGTATTCTGAGGGGCAGCCTCAAATACCGGCGGATTTAAAGATAATTTGAAGGTGATAGTGAAGCTAAATTTCTAAGTAGTTAGATCGCATTTGCGAAAATTTCTATAAAAATATAGTTGGAAACCCCAGTAAGCCTCAGTGCCTGTCACTTTAGTTTTTGATTAAAATATTTTAGGAATTTTAAAACCCATTTAAAATATGCTTCGAACGAAAAATAAAAGGAGATTATTCCGACGAAGTATTTGAAAATCGTGAGGATAACGAAAACAGAAGAAAACTGAAATAACAGAAAACAGAACAATTGTTAGTATTTCTCTTTTGTTTTTTTTATAGAATTAATAAATATTTATTTAATTTACTTAATTGTTTTAGTTCTCTGTTACGTTTCTTCTTGTCGATTTAAGTCTCTTACTATACTGACGTTTTTCACAGTTTTCGTTTACTTCCTGCTAATCCTTTATTTTTCGAACAATTTTCGTCGAAGAAGTGTCGATCTCCTTTTGTTTTTTGTTTGTGTTTTTTTTGTACGTATTAAAAAATACGAGTTGGACTCCAGCGAATCTATCGATTTGGTTTTGTTCTTCATTCATTATTGTTGTATGTTTGAGTTCTTTTTTCTTTATGTACTGCACTGAACATATTTTATTTTCTTTCGTGTTTTCAAATTATTTTTCAATTTTTTAAATAGGATCATCATAAAACCAAAATGATTTCAAAAACCTCTGTCAAAAAAATTTTCGAATTCATTTGTATCTGTAATGGTTCTTTTAACATTTCACGCGCTCTGTTTACAAAAAAATAAAATAGTTTTGTGTAATTTTTTGTTAGGAATTATCAAAAAACGTTTCAGATTTTTTTCTGCACATAAAATCAGAATTATTTACCAGAATTCAAACTTCTAAGAATAAGTATAAAAGGGTGACAATTTATTCATGTAAATCCTTGTCCCTCTCCTCGCGCAAATTGATTGAGCTCCCCCGCAACATACACCAAGAAGTAGAAGAAGAAAAAAAAAAGCGGTTGTCTATGAAATCACTTAACGCCCCCCTGAGGAATTTTAAACGTCGCTCGGGCAGTGGTCAGCCCGGCTTCACCCTCCTTGAAAGTATACACGCGAAGTCCGCGCACAAAAAATCCTAAATATTTGTGTACCCCTACGCAGTGATTTATTCCGCCGAGGGAGGAAGAGGCGTTCTTATTTGAACGTGAAATCGGTTTTAACGAGAATATCAAATAAGCTTTTCCTGTTTACACACCGCAGTAGCTTCTAAACTTACACCCATCGGATGTGTATCTTTCAAAGCAATTTGACATCTTTACTATACGATCGAATAAATCTAGAAAGAAAAAAAATCGTACAAGACAAACTCAACGAACTTAAATGTATAAAAGAACAGAATTAGAATCAATAAAAAATAGAAAGTTAAAGTTTGACAGTAAAGTTGACATGTTTGCATTTATTAAAATCAGTGTTGCCAAGGGTTTTTATTTATTTATTTTTTTTGATCGGACGGTATCTCGTAGTTTTGTAATCGGTGTAGAACACGAGGCACGATCGCGTAAAAGGCGAAGGGGGCAATAAAACGGAGCGCATTACTGGACTATAGGTTATAGACAGTCGTTGATGACCGATAGAACGAGTGCCTGCCGTAGATAGGTTAGGTTTACGATAGCCGGCCAATTAGCGTTATGGCCTAAGCCTGCGATCCCGCAAAGTATTTGCGATTTGCCATTACGGGGAAACTGCCCCGAAACGCACGCACTCGCTGATTGCTCGCAACATTTATTGTTATTGGTTCGGCACTCGTTTAATTGGTAATTTCGGCCGTGTCCTCGTAAATATTAACCGTTGCGTGAAAAGTAAACCGTCGCCGCGGTCTACCCTGTATATGTCGCACATAAGGCGAACCGTAAACTCTCGGCTATAAATAATTAGATGCTGGCGAGTAGTCACATAAATCCTGATTTCCTGCAGAATATAAGTCCAGTATCTTCGGTGATTTATATGTTTGCGGTGGAATTTATGGCGGATGCACCTGTCAATAGCAATATCAATTCAGATTATAGGTTAGATTTGATGCATGTGTGTCATGTGCTATTGCCCAATTACGAATGCAATTGCAGCGAATTGATTTATATCTTGATGTGTGTGCGTGTGTGTGTGCGCGCACATTGAACAGCGATACCGCAGCAGTAATTATTGATATCTGTCGATGTACACACCGGGCAGACAATTTAACGAATTTCCTCAAATCGCATTGTACAACATCAGCAGCCCCATAATACAGAACGATTCTTGAATAGACTGACAAAAAAATACTGACGTATTCTGTGATGTCTATTCTTTTAACATATTTTCTTTGTCATTCATTCAAGAATCACCCTGTATAAACAAGCGTACTAACGACCTATTGTAGATCACAAAAAATGTTTGTATAGTCGAGCCCACTTAAGTTTGTATCTACAGGAACTGTATGTCTTCAATAGCATCATATTTATACAGATTACTTTCAAAAGAACTGAGTTACAACAACGTAAGGCCAGGTTTCGCAGTGACGACTACGAGCTATTTATAATATTATCATTTTATTACGGATTCCTGAGATTCCCGGTAGATTCTAGGTAGCAGGTAGTCGACCGTCTAGAGGACAGGATAGTGCATGCCTAATTGAAGTAATAAAACTTTGAGTGATCCTTGGGAACTCTTAGCAGGTAGACTTAGGGTTCAGTTTCGGTCCAGTTATTTAATTTAGCAATAAGTTTAATTTGTTATTTTGTCTGGACAGTTTTATTGATTATTTAGTTGTCCGTAAAAGTCAACAAACAAGGTGACACGTCGGCGTGTTACAGTCAGTCGATTGTCTTTTGTTTTTCTTTACTTTTCACGTTTGTATAATTCTTGGTTTTTCAGTTTCTTACTAATTTTAATATTGATTAAAAAAAAAGAAAAGAAAATTAACAGATAGACAGAAAAACTACAATTAATTAGTTGCAAACTAAAGTTTGGACTGATTGGCTCCATCTGCGCGCATTTACTGGAATTAACATCATAAGCGCCAAATTCAAACTTACAAATATTTTTTGAAGCGGAACATTTACTTCCCTGAAAATTTTTGAAGGAAATGGAAAGGAAAATTAATAAATAATTAAATAGAAAGAGAAAAATTAATACGTACATATTTTAACTTTTAATACATATACAAAATGTCATAACTAATTCTGACGTTTAATACAAATTTTATTTTCTTATCTTGACAGAAATATGACCTCAATAAAAGCCTGATTTACCAAATTTGTTGAAATACGCACGACATGTCAAATTCTTGCCCGGATTTTACTGTGCTCTACTGTACTTTTGAAAAGAATTGGTTCCAGTGGCGGCAACTGTGTACATTTACTCGAACTAAAATCATAAATGCCTAATTCAGGGTACATATTATCTGATTTTAATTAATTACAAATTAATTAATAAAAAAATGGATTTAGTGGCGTCATCTGAGTACATTTACTCGAACTAAAATCGTAAGCGCCAAATTCAAATTTTCTGAAAATATGATTAAAAATGAAACTTTCATTCCTCTGATGATATTTATTAACAAAAAGAAAGGAAAATTAACAGAAAAAGTATAATTAATTAATTAATTACAAGGTGAAGTTTGGATTGTGTGACTCCATCTGTGTGCCTTTATTGGAATTAAAATCGTGATGTTTATTTTTGTTATCAACGTTTTCTTCTCCCTTTATTTTATCATATCTTGTTTATTTATGTTAATTATCAGGTTGTCTTGGAACTTGTTCATAAGTCTAGCAGTCGATTGTCTTTTGTTTTTTCTTTATTTTTCACGTTTGTATAATTTTGTTTTTTCAGTGTTTTACCGTTTTTTCATATGTAATAATTTTCGTTGTTTTCTTTCCTGATTTTTTCTAACACTTTTGTTTTACGTTTCATTTGTTATTTCGACTTTTCGTTTCTTCAGGAAGTCTTTTATTATTTGTTTTTAAAATAATTTTTATGTTTTGCGTCATACCTTCAGTTTTGCTAATTCTTGTTGTTTTTTTTTCATTTTGTTTCTGACGTTTTGCTTTTGACTTTTGAGTCTGCATTTATTTTTACACTTTTCATGTTTTAGTCTTTTTTAAGTTTGTCGTTTTTCTTCCTTCAACTTTTACGTTTGTTGGTTCTTTTTTACTTTTGTAATTTCTGTCGCTTATAATTTTCATTTTTTGTTTTCATAGCTTTTTCCTTTATTTTGTTTTTTTTTCCCATTTATTTATTTTACATTTTCTGACTATTTTCATTAATTATCAGTTTGTTTTAGGATCTGTTCATAGAGTCTGGCGGTCATAGTTTTCTTTTTTGCTTTTACCAACGTTTTTCTTTTTATATTTTCCTTTTTGTTTTGTTATTGTATTTTCTCGTTATCCATATTATGCTCAATAGATATCACTTGTCATGATGATGTCAACTTTATTTGGGCCCAACTAAACAAAACATTTTGGCCTTTGGCCTCCTTTTTAATGAGAAGGATATGAAGATTTAAAAAAATTATATTTGATGCGTCCTGGGCCCAGCACATGTCATTGAAATCAAAATCGCAGTGAAGTTAAATGTTGTTGGCGGCTGTGACCAAAGCTGGCGAGTATAGTATAACCAAAGGGCTCGAGGATCTTATTATTTTTATTGTTTATTTTTCTACTTGAAAGCGTCGTCTTTTTTAGGAATTACTTTATTTTTTACGTTCCATCCATTCATAATTAAGAAAGTTGCAGTAACAAAAGTTGGCGCCCAACGAAATGGGAGGAGAAAATGTTTTTTTCTTTCCCTCCACGTCATTAGAAGGCAACAAATATGCGTGAAGCAAGCCGAGTCGGGAAGTTACTACATTTGCAAGGAAGATCGTACACAATTTGACCTCCTTTTATGAAGGGCAGGGGAAATTAATTTGATACATCTTGGCCTAGCCCATGTCAAGTTAAACCAAAGTCAGAGTGAAGTTATTTTTGTTTACATTCTAGCTAAAGATTGCAGTCATAACTAAAAGGACTAAAGGCTCTTATTTTTTTGGCTTCTTCATGTTGAAGGCATCGAACTCACCGCTTCGCTTCATTCATAATAATAAAAACATTGTGATAGCAAAAAGTTGGCGCCCAACAATGTAGGAGGTACTTTTTAAGCTTATTTTATTTTATTTTCTACGAAACGTTAAGTGTTTGTGCGCCATTTAGTGTCCGTTTAAAAGAGTTTGTGATACTTATTTTCTCCCTTCACATTGCACAAAAGGCAAACCGATATGTCACAATTGTGCCATTGTTAGATTTGCTGATGATACAGGATTACTTGCAGCAGGTGAAAATCCAAACATCTGAAAACATCTGCAGAAAATGTTTTCGTTGAAATTTCAATTTTTAAACCCGAGTAGACTCTTGAAAATGATTGCAAATGCCGAAACCGGTCGAAACAACACAAACAAAATTGTGCTTAGTTGAGTCAGTTGAAGTTATCCACTTCCGACTTGGCCGGTAAAGGCTCTTCTGCATCGGGTAGACCCAAATAATGTTTTTTGATAACAAAACTTCAAGATACTCTTTTGTTTTCGTAATGTACCTATCATCCTCGGCAATACAACTGCAAAATGAAGAACAATATTTTAAATGACAGTAGACTCTTGAAAATGACAAACGCCGAAATCGGTCGAAACAATACAAATAAAATTGTGATTGGATGAGTCCACTTGATGTTGTCCATTTCCGACTTGGTCAGTAAAGGGTCTTCTGCATCGGGTAGACCCAAATAATGTTTTTTGATAAAAAAAGTTCAAGAAACTTTTTTGTTTCCTTAATGTATCATCATCCTCGGCAATACAACTGGAAAATGAAGGCGAGTATTTTAAACGTGAGTAGACTCTTGAAAATGACAAACGATGAAACCGGTCGAAATAACACAAAGTTGTGATTGGATGAATCAAATGAGGTCTCCACTTCCGACTTTATCAGTAAAGGGTCTTCTACATCGAGTATACTCAAATCAAATTTGTTGAGCATCTGGAAAATGAAGGCGAGTATTTTAAATGTGAGCAGCTTATTTTCTCCCTTCACATTGCACAAAAGGCAAACCGAGATGTCACAATTGTGCCATTGTCATATTTGCTGATGATACAGGATTACTTGCAGCAGGTGAAAATCCAAACATTTGAAAAAATGAAGAAGCATCACCAAATCAGGTATAACGTGATGATTTGCATAAATGACGCATCTCATTTTTTGTTTTTTGATGTATTTTATAGCTACCGGTTTCGGCTGTTAAACCTTCTTCAATTATGCCCCAAAAGGTACAGTTGTCGTTCACAGTTAACAACAGCAATCAAATTCATTTTGAAAATGTATCATGGAAAACTCATGACGCTTGAAAGTTCTACAGACTACAAGAGTAAAAGGTGGTGGTATCTTCTGATAATTAACATCATCAGGATAACGCGTCTATTGTAATCCTTGTAACTCATTGTGCTCGCAAGTTCTTTCTACTTCCCAGTAAAAATTGGCGCCCAACAATGCAGAGATTGAAAATCTTTATTTTTTCCCTCGACGTCAATAGTGGGAAATAATTTTGACACTATCCTGTAACTAATATCACTAGGACAATGCTTTTAATGTAATTATTGTGATCCAACAAAAATTGGCACCCTAAATTAAAGACCACGGTCAGAACATAGTTTTTGTTATATAATATATATTTTTTAATCTTGATGCTATTATTATTAACATCTTTACAATAACCTTCTTAAATGTGACTTCCAAGCTTTTCCAACTTTCTACCTTGGCGCCCAAAAACGCAGAGTGTAGATTTTTATTTCTGCCTCCTTGTTGGGCGCCACTCTTTGGTCTTTTTGTTATTCAAAAGAGTATTGAGTGAAAACTTTGAGAAATAATAAACAAAAACAAAAGATTCAAAAGAATCGTGAGGTAGAAGTCACCGAAACATCTGCTTTTGAGATTAACAGACTGCAAGTGCCATTATCTTTGACAGATAAAGCAAGAGGTTCGATTTTGACAGGTATCTACTTTCCGAGCTAAAAATCTTGACGCACGAAAACGGACGAAGGCGGCAAATAAGAAAGAAATTTAATGTAAAATAAAATCTCAATCTGAACAGTCGAACTTTGACAGGTAAATAACGGCTAACAATTCTGACAGAGAGAATCGCGTATAATCTGAACGAGAATTAACAGGAAAAAAACGGAATACAAAAGAGAAAAAGAGAGATAATTCGCTTGTCAAAGCAACGTCAATGACTTTGACAAGCAAAAAAATTTACTTCGAATACGGACGCAAAAATTTAATACATAAAGATAAACGAAAATAACAAATGCAGATGGCCGTAGAGGTCTTTCACACAAACATAAAACAAGTGTCGTTTCTTGACAGTTTGACATAGAGAAACAATTGAAAACTATGGACAAGACAAAGGTGATAATATGCCAATGATTTTGATAGATAAACCAATTCGCTTTTTAAAATCAAATAACTCGACAGTAAAATGTAAAATTGTAAATGCCAACAACTTTGACAGGTAAACAGATAGGCGTCGATGTCTTTCACACATGCATTTTATGACTAGCGACAGCGTGGCTTTTTGACAGGTTTGACACACAAAAACATTCGAAAACTAAACGAGAGAAAGATGACAAAATGTCAACGATTTTGACAGATAAACCAAGTCGCTTTAAAATCAAATAAAGTATACAGTAAAATGTATACCAAAAACTTTGGCAGGCAAACAAATAGGCTTTCACACATGCATCGTTGATTAGTGACAATGTCGTTTTTTTTCACAGGTTTGATATACAAAAACAATCGAAAACTACAGACACGAGAAAAATGACAGATAAACTAAGTCGATTTAAAATCAAATAACAACTCGAAAGTAAAATATAAAACTGAAAATGTCAACAACTTTGACAGGTAAAAAAGATCACTCTCTCAAAGACGTACTTTCAATTTGTAGAAGCACAGATGAAATTGACAAATGCAAATGGTAAACCGTTCGATTTATAAATAAATGTCCGGTAACTTTGACAAGTTAGTGAAACTGACTATTTTGGACAGCCCAAGCTTGACGCGCAATACAAACGAAACGACAGATAAGACAAAGCCATCCAATTCGTAAACTAAACAGGTAATAAATGTCAACAACTTTGACAGATAAAGAAACACAAGCGGTATTAACAAAAGCCAGTTTTGATAAAGTATTGACAAGTTGAATTGAATTGAATTGAAAGTTTTGACAAGTAAATAAACGCGTTGTTCAATGTAATGCACAAAGACAGACGAAAATAGATATAATGAACCATTCAAGTTATAAACAAACGTCCAAAAAAGTTACCGAAACAATCAATTTTGACAGTTTAAGTTTGACACGCAAAACAAACTAAACTTACAGATAAAACAGAGTCGTTCAATTCTCGAACGAAACAGTTAAAAACGCCGGCAACTTTAACAGATGTAAAGGAAAACAAACGGCATTAACAAAGCAAATAACAAATGTCGACAAATTTGACAAGTAAATAAATACGTTGTTCAAAGTAATATCCAAAGACAGACGAAAATAGAAATCATAAACCATTCAAGTTGTAAACAAATGCCCGTAAGTTTGACGTATTAACGAAACAATCAATTTTGACAGGTTAAGTTTGACACGCAAAACTAACGAAACGGCAGATAAAACAGAGTCGTTCAATTTTCGAACGAAACAGACAACAACGTCAACAGTCAACAACTTTGACAGATAAGGAAGATAGTCGATATAAGCAACATAAACAAAAAATGTCAACAATTTTGACGTTGTTTAAGTAATGCACAAGGACAGACGAAAATGCAAATCATAAACCACAACTTTGACAAGTTAGTGAAACAATCAACTTTGACAGGTTAAGCTTGACACGCAAGACAAACGAAACGTCAGTTAATTTTCAAACGAAACAGATAACAATGTCAACAACTTTGACAGTTAAAGGAAGACAAACGGGGCAAAGAGGCAAACAGCGCCCAATGGACGGGCACAAATTTGCACAAAGTAAACAGGGTTATCACAATTGCTAAACCTGAACCTCCCCCCTCCACCTCCTCCTAATTGAGCTCCACATTACATGCGACAAGCAACAATCTCGCAGGTGCACTACGCGCAAGCAATTTGACTTCGTCTAGACCTTCAAGTGATATACATAACTGTATAATTTCCCATGTAACAGCAGTGTTTCTTTTGTTTACACAAAGCGGTTTACCTTGTCACAAACCGTCACAATAATTCATGTCAAACACTATAGCTTTCACAACCTATTTAGTATCTCTTGTACAATCTTGTTACGAAATTTACTTTGACTTAACTTAAAATTTAATAACAAAAGGCAATAGACAGAAGTAGCAGAAGACACATAGCCATAATGTAATAAAAATAATAACATACTTTAATGTTAAAAGATTAATTATATTTAAAAAAAAATGTGTAATATGATATTGTTACGGTTGTAATGAATTGAAGGTGTCCGCAACACTTGTCAATTATAGAAATAGTTGTTCGACCGGTAATAAACGACGTCATTTACGTGGACTGTACCCAATCGGGCTAAGTGACATATGTATCGTAATCTGCATATGCGGACTATGTTAATGGGCGAGCTAATTGTGGACAGTTGGCAGCACTACATCACACTACGTCACGTGACCGTATCGCCTGTCAGCCGCCTATTGACATGTATATTAGTTGTTTGATACAGATGTATGCGAGTGATTCAGATCCACGCGGGAGCATCGCATTTACGTCCTGTTATCCTGCAAATATGCTAATCGCACCTGTAAATTATCCCCCTCCTGACGCGCGCTCTCTCGCCGGTCATCCTTTTGATAATTGGGATCGGGACGTTAGGTTTCGATATCGGGGCGTAATTGCCGAGGCGGAGAGAAACGAGTTCTAAACAAACGGATCATTAATTCGTGGAAACAATCAGCGAGGACCGGCGCAAATATCGGGAGCGGAGAGGCACATAACCTAAACCGAACAATTCAGTTTTACGCGCGGAACGACTGATAATGAGCTGACCGGGGTTCGAACTCGGACCTTAACCTTCAATTGCTCTACTTAATGGCACCACCGACATTAGTGACCCTTCCAGATCGACGGGTTCTCGATTGTTTCCTGCTTGCAACTTCTCTTCTCGAATTAGTTTGCGGAATCACTCGTGTGATTACTACATTCTCATTGACGTTGGATTAAATAAAAGACACCCTTGTTATTTATATTTTGCAAATATATTTATATTCTGCAAAATTATATTTATTTTTCAAGTTGTTGGGCGGCGCCAACTTTTGCTAACCATAATTTCCTTGTTAATTATGATTATGAATGAATAGGACAAGAGAAATAAACTGCTGTAGATGGTGTAAGAGGTAAGTCAACCATGTCTCTATGGTGAACCCCATGCAATTTTTATTTATTTTACCCCTCCGTGTTGTTGGGCGCCAATTTTTGCTGCCACAATTTTCCTAGTTATGAATAAACTAATGTACACAACAGATCACTTCTCTCTGCTTTATTAGTGACCTTTCGTTAGGGTGTAACAGTAATCTATATACAGGGTGTTTCATTATCGCAACACAGAATGGTGCAATTTTTTTTTGGTTAGAAATTCACAATCAGCACAAACATTAGAGAATCTTTGCCCATTTAACTAAATTTCTATCTTCAACAGTGTTGCCAATCCACTCTAAGCCGATTACCCTTTTCAAATTTTAAAAAACCCGCTCTTACCCACATTGAGTAATGAAATTGAAATGAATGAATGAAATGGTACAAAATTTATTTTATTTAAATGCCTAATATTATTGGACTTACCTTACACACATGGACGTTGCACGACAGATTTTTCAGGTTAAAATCATCTGTATGTGGAATTGTGGGCGGCAGTCGGCAACAGTGCTGCCAACTGACCAAGCAAAGCATTTCGGAAAATAGTTGTGAAAAATTGCGATAGATGTCTCTTTGAATTTCGGTTGAGCTAATTTAAATCACTTGATTAAAATCGCTGATTTTATTCCGGCGATTTTTATTTTTTAAAATCATTAAAAAAAAATTAAAAACATTATCATGAAATAAACAAAACTGGGTCCAAATTTCTAAAATTAAGACATTTAACAGTTATTGTGCAATTTTTGACGCTAAATAAAACAAAAGACGATCGACGAATTTATAAAATTTTAAAAAATCTCATTTAATAAAATTAGAAAAAAATTACAATTAAGACGATCGAGAAATAATGAAAAATTATAAATTTAAAAAATTCTTAGTAAATAAATAAAACTTTCTAAAATTATGATTTGACATTTGCGCAAATTTTGACGTAAAATAAAATAAGAGGATCGAGAAGTAAAGAAAATTTATAAAATTATTATTATTATTAAATTTAAAGAAATAAAGATAAAAAAAATCTCATTGAATAAAATTAGAAAAAATAAAAGTAAAAGAAATGTCATTAAATAAAATTACAATAAAATAAAAATTAAAAAATTCTCACTAAATAAACAAAATGTACTTTCTACTTTCTATGAAATTCCAAAAAAATTATAAAAATTACAAAAAATCATAAAAGTAATTTTTTTTAATTAATTTTTTTTTATTAAGTAAACAAAACTTTCTAAAATTTAAGATTTGACATTTGTGCAATTTTTGACGTAAAATAAAACAAAAGACGATCGGATCGACAAATTATAAAGTTAAAAAAAAATAAATATAAAAAAAATCTCATTGAATAAAATTAGAAAAAAAAATTAAAAAAGAATCATTATATAAAATTACAAAAAAATAAAAATTAAAAAATTCTCATTAAATAAACAATACTTTCTACTTTCTATAAAATTACAAAAAATTATAAAAATTAAAAAATTCTCACTAAATAAACAAAATGTACTTTCTACTTTCTATGAAATTCCAAAAAAATTATAAAAATTACAAAAAATCATAAAAATTAAAAATTTTTTTAATTAAATTTTTTTTATTAAGTAAACAAAACTTTCTAAAATTTAAGATTTGACATTTGTGCAATTTTTGACGTAAAATAAAACAAAAGACGATCGGATCGACAAATTATAAAGTTAAAAAAAAATAAATATAAAAAAAATCTCATTGAATAAAATTAGAAAAAAAAATTAAAAAAGAATCATTATATAAAATTACAAAAAAATAAAAATTAAAAAATTCTCATTAAATAAACAATACTTTCTACTTTCTATAAAATTACAAAAAATTATAAAAATTAAAAAATTCTCACTAAATAAACAAAATGTACTTTCTACTTTCTATGAAATTCCAAAAAAATTATAAAAATTACAAGAAATCATAAAAATTAAAAATTTTTTTAATTAAATTTTTCTTATTAAGTAAACAAAACTTTCTAAAATTTAAGATTTGACATTTGTGCAATTTTTGACGTAAAATAAAACAAAAGACGATCGGATCGACAAATTATAAAGTTAAAAAAAATAAATATAAAAAAAATCTCATTGAATAAAATTAGAAAAAAAAAATTAAAAAAGAATAAAATTACAAAAAAATAAAAATTTAAAAATTCTCATTAAATAAACAATACTTTCTACTTTCTATAAAATTTCAAAAAATTATAAAAATTAAAAAATTCTCACTAAATAAACAAAATGTACTTTCTACTTTCTATGAAATTCCAAAAAAATTATAAAAATTAGAAGAAATCATAAAAATTAAAAATTTTTTTAATTAAATTTTTCTTATTAAGTAAACAAAACTTTCTAAAATTTAAGATTTGACATTTGTGCAATTTTTGACGTAGAATAAAACAAAAGACGATCGACAAATTATAAAATTAAAAAAAGTAAATATAAAAAAAATCTCTTTGAATAAAATTAGAAAAAAAAATAAAAATTAAAAAACGAATCATTAAATAAAATTACAAAAAAATAAAAATTAAAAAATTCTCATTAAATAAACAAAACTTTCTAAAATTAAGATTTGAACTTTAGGCAATTTTTGACGTAAAATAAAACAAAAGACGATCGACGAATTTATAAAATTAAAAAAATCTCATTTAATAAAATTAGAAAAAAATTACAAAATAAAAGAACCCATTAAATAAAATTACGAAAAATTATAAAAATTAAAAAATTCTCATTAAATAAAATTAGTTCGACTTCCTAAAATTAAGATTTGACATTTGTGCAATTTTTGACGAAAAATAAAACAAAATACGCTCTAGAAATAAGGAAAATTGATAAAGTTACAACAAAAAAAAAATAAAAAAAAAGTTGAGTTCAAAATCGGTAGATCTACCGAATTATTGGTAGGGTTGGCAGCACTGATCGACAATGTGGAATTGGCTCTCAGTTACTTACTTTAGTTTTTGTCGGTTTCTGGCTTTAGTGATTTCTTTGTTGGCAATAGTAAAGCTGAAACATCACTAACGTCGTCAATCAAGAATTTAAAAATTAATCTGTTTTCTTTCTTCCTTGAAAATACCCATTTTTACCCACGTAATTTTTTTACCCGCAAGGTTGCTTAAAATCTCCGTAATTCGGGTAATTGCCCGCACATTGGCAACCCTGATCTTCAAAAATAAAAAGTTAGCAAATTGAACTCCCGATATAGGCAACCAACGTTACACACTACAAAATAATATAATTGATGAAGTTATTCCTGCTGTTTGTAGCCATAATTTAATATTGTTAAATGAAATGCTATGTCTTGTGGCACAATGTTTTTTTATTATTATAACGATCGGTTTCGCCTTTTAAAAAGGCATTTTCAAGTTATATATAAAATTACACCTAAAAATAAATAATTAATAGTAATTGTCTTAAATATGTAGATATTAAAATTACTTACTTAAAAACTTTTTAAAAATAATTTATAATATTAGATTATATATGTAATGTAAAAATATTTTAAAGAATTTGACGTAAATTTTTCTGATAAAAATATATCGAAAACGGCATTGTATACAAGCCTGAACCTTCTTGAAGCCTGAAGACTTCTTGTGTTCGGCTAACAATAATGTTTTGGCTGAAATTTCAATTTTTAAACCCGAGTAGACTCTTGAAAATGGCAGACGCCGAAACCGGTCGAAACAACACAAACAAAATTGTGATTGTATGAGTCACTGACCTCCAATTGAGTTTATCCACTTCCGACTTAGTCAGTAAAGGGTCTTCTGCATCGGGTAGACTCAAATAAGGTTTTTTGACTACAAAAATTCAAGAAACTCTTTTGTTTTCCTAATTTATCCCCCTCGGTAACAACCCAAACAAAGATGTGATTGGATATGTGTTTCCGGTTTAGCCAGTAAAGGGTCGAGTAATCTCGAAGTACCTAATGCTTTTCGACATCAAAATTTCACGATCTTCCTTTGTTTTCCGCAATGTATCATCGTGTGCAATAAAAAGTGATAATAAAATAAATTTCGCCGCGCGAAAAAAGTGAACTGCGAGCGATGCTAAGCCCGCTCGTGGTGGCATCGGCAGCGCGAAGGTATTCGCGCCGTATATCAAATATTCCGTTCATGCGTGCCGCAGTACGGAGCTGCCAACCCCATAAATCAGACTTCACCACTTTCGAAATCTGAAATAAATTATAATATTGTCATTTGTTTGCGCGAGGAATGCGAAATAACGCCCGTCCCTAAGACCTTAAGACGGCGACGACTCACTCGAACATCAAAGCAAGATAAATCGCCTCGCTTCGATTCGAATTCGCCGCCGTAAATGGGAGGGCTTATCTGAAACGTGAATTTTTATGTTTTGTTTGCGTATGTACACTACGAGAAGGAAACTTTAGGACCTCTACGGTTTGTGATTAAATAAAAACGAGGCCTTCTGGAGTTCTGGAGTGAGTAAGTCGCGTGATATATCATCGAAGGAAATAGGAACATGTAATATTTACGCGGGAGACAACAACAACAACTACAAAAATCGGGCAATCTGAACGCGTCGCCCTCAGAGCGCGCGCAGCATCAGCGTCTGGTAATATCTTTATTACACTCCGGAGCGATGTACAAATTGCAGAGCATTACGGCATGTGATGCTGCAGACGGAAAAATTGCAAATATGTGACTACGGCCTCTCATATGTCACCGGCGATGATTGCATACGGAGCGGCGTTCGCTCCCAAAAAAGAACAGATACAAGTTTATGCGATCGTTGATATTCCACTTTGGTTTCCCTTTATCTGCCACTATTAAAACTATACACCGTTTGGATTTGTAATGAAGCTGCCAAGCGAAATGTACTTCCTACGTGAAGTACTTCTTCTACGAATGTAATCCGAAATATTTATTGTAATAGTGCAGGTGACATATTTATGTACACATAACCCAAGCTACATCACGATTCATACCGTTATATCAAATCAAGGGGAAACGCTTGAATGTCCTGGAGAAAACTGGTGGGGGTCCTACCACCTCCTAGTTTTTATCTTAAGAAAATATCCTGAAATAATTACGTACTTATATAGTGTGAAAATACAGGGCGCTACTATACTTGAGTCATGCTGTTAAGTATATAAAATCAAGACTAACGCAGAGGAAAAGCTTGAATGTTCTGGAGGAAACTGGTGAGGGTGCTACTATCCTAACACAGTATTTATTTTAAAATATATCAAGAAATAATTACCTAAGTAAGAAATATGGCGCCTGATGGAGGTGCAGATGATGAAGCAGCAGATGAAGATATTAAAAAAGAAAGTTATAAATTAGAAAAATATTGTGCATATTGTAAAAAGAAAGTAATAGACAGTATTAAGTGCCTTAAATGTGATAAAACTTACCATAAAAGTTGTGTTAGCAGAGTCAAAAATATAAAAATACTTACTCAAGAAGTGGGGTTATGTTGCCACGAGGACAACAGCATTTCAAATATACATATTTTTACGATATTAGCCAAGGGTATTGAAGCCAAAAAAAGGGGAATTCTTCTGCTATAGCAATTAAAAGAAGAAATAATAGATAAATTATTGGAAGAAAAGATAAAAAATCTTCAAAGCGACCAAATAAACGTTACATATACAAATGTAACAGCTGGTAATATGAATTTAAAGCAGAATTTAACGCATATAGTAAACGCACCCAAAGTAATAATTAAACCAAAGAAGAAGCAAGATGTAAATAAAACAAAAGCAGATGTGGTTAAACTCATAAAACCATCAGATATTCATGTAGGCATAGCAAGTGCAAAATCTTTAAGCAATGGTAGTATAATTGTTAAATGGTAGGGAAGAGGTAGAAATATTTAAGAAAACAGCTCAAGAAAAATTATTGAACGCTTATGAAATAGAAGAAATGAAACTGCGAAAACCGAAAATAAAAACCGTGGGTCTAGATGAAGAACTAGAAGCTGATGAAATAGAACACAATATCAGAAGCCAAAATAATTTTTTTGAAAAATGTGATCATTTTAAAGTGACATACATAAAAAAGAACAAAAATAGAGAAGCCACAATATTTGCGGAATGTTCACCTAAATTATTTAATAAGATGGAGGAACATCGTAAAGTCTATATTGGATGGGATCGTTTACCGGTATATGAAGATATTAGTTTACTGCAATGCTATAATTGTCAACAGTATTACCACAGGAATAAAGAATGCCCAAACAAAAAAGTATATACTTATTGCTCACAGGAACATGAAGAAAGAGACTGCCCAAAATTAGAGTGCAAATGTAATAATTGTGGACATTTAAGTAGCGACATCTTTCGATCGCTTGTTGACCTGATATTGCAGTAGGATTGACAAATTGAAGCCAGTCCGCTACATAATAAGTCATCCCAATGCAAGGCGGCCATGTGATTTAGCAAACCAGAAGTACAAGATGAAGTATAATACCAACCATAAAACAAATGATAAAGAGTGTTCAACATACATGTATCTAATACAAGTACTAAAATCCAAAACCGATTACGGCCATAATAATGGATAATCAACAACAAATAAGTGATATTCTGGACACAATCGGAAAAGAAAAAATACTGAGTAAGACTCTTGTACCAGAAACTCTAAAGGATTACATTAATTTGAAAGAAAAAAATATTAACTTACTTCATTTAAACATGAGAAGTGCCCGTAAAAACTTTGATGAACTACTAATATTTTTAGAAGCCTATCATCTTCAATTCTGTGATGTAATTGTGTTGAGTGAGTGTTGGCAAATCGAAACTGCCGCAAATTTTAATATACCGGGTTATAACAACTACTATAATGAAGCAGATTCAAAACAGTAGCAGTAGTTCAAAACAACATGATTAAAATTATTCAAAAAAAGAATCGTTTATATTCAACAAATTCTCTATATTCAATTAATATCTTAAACATTCGCGCTATGTACATTTTAGAAAACTGTAGCTACACACACAAAAGAAACATAAGACAATTAATAGAACATACACACAAATACTAGAACTGTAATTGAACAAAAACTATATATTCCAAAAAGTAACAGAAGTGTTATTCAAAAAAGTTTTCTATATCTTGCACCAAAATGTTACAACCAGCTTCCCTTACAAATAAGACATATAAAAAATCTCGAACAATTTATAGAAGATAAAGAATACATCTTTAAAAATTACTCTGACTTCATAAAAATAATGGAACACAATATGAAGTGTGAAGATATAGGGTGTTATTATACTTGGGTCAAACTATTATATCATATCAGGAATAACATGGATAGAGATGTACTGGTGGAAACTGGCATACCACCTAGCATAAATTTATATAGTAGTATAGAAAATGTCAAAAATATTTATTGACAATATGGGGCGTTACTATACTTGAATCGTATCGTAATTTCAATTCACAAATAACAAAGAAGAACAGTTTCAATGTGGCAGAGGAAACTGGTGAGCAGTGTTGGGGGGTATATGGTATACAGTGTTTATTATATACTGTACAGAATATACTTTGTAGGTAAACTGTATACGTATTCAAGTTTTTACGACGGATATGTATATATTGTATATTAGATACCTGTACAAATCGAGAATATTTAGATAAATATTCTTTTCGGGCCACAAAAAATATAGTTTGACGTATATTATAAACATGCATACATTTTTATGATCGATTTTTAAGTTCCTTTGAATTGACCATCTTGCAAACGACTATGTTACAAACTTTTTTTACGGGTGGTATAATATTTCGGATATAATATGTTGTCAAAAGTAATACAAAATGGATATGTATATATATACACAAATGAAATATCGTATATTGTATATGTATATATATACTCTTTAAATGAAGTACATTGTATACGTACCAAATATCCACTTTTCCAAAATATATTCTGGATCCAAAAATAAAGTATATTACCCCATACTGCTGGTGAGAGAGCTACCACCTAATATAGTATGTATTTATCTAAAAAATTTCAAAGAAATTATTACTTACGAAGTATGACGATGCAGGGTGTTGCTGTACTTAAGTCTTTTATTAGTATCGCAAGAGTTCATTCGCCAAATCTCATTGACTCAGTTCAACAATGAAAAACTGACTTACCACATATGACAGAGTCTCTTTGTTTTAAAACCTCTGCTTGGTTATGTGTTTGGTTCATGAAAGATGTCCTTGGAGTTAATAAAATGCAATGAACTCACAAATGCCGAATCTACCATGTCCTCCAAGGTCAACTAAACTAATTAATTACCTTTCAATTTAGGTTATCTTTCGTATATTTACAGGTGTCTCTATTTTATTCATAGCGAATAGAATAGGAGTCAAAATGTTGTACACTATTTCAAAAATTTGTTTTCGTCTTTGCTTGTGACTTCAGAAAGACTTGGCGATTGTTTTGTTTCGTTTCGCTTTAAAACCCTGTATCCTTTCTGCACAAATCGGATCCCCTCTTAATACTTTTTGAAAGTGAATAGGTGTTTCGTTCGCGACGCAGTCGTCATCAGTGCTACATTCAAAGTGACTAGACTTTCAGTCTTCCTTTCTGTCGCTATATCTTTTTTTCTTTTTGAATGACTATATCATCTTTCGTTCAGCAAAGTAAGAAAGATTAATTTTTTTTTTAATTTTTGAAAGCAAAGAGGACAATAAATGAAAGTGAAAATAATGGAAAGCAAAACAGTGCCTTAAAAAGTAAGTTCACTTCTTCATGTCTTCGTCTCTATTAAACCGTTGATACTCAAGTATCATGGCGTTGGGCGCCAAATTTATACATGCTATTGTAACTAGGATAAGAGAACCAGCAACGGTGTACAGCTGAGAATCAGTCAAGCGTAACATAAACATAAAACGATAACATAAACATAAGAATGATTCCTTCGCAATTATGTAAAGTATGACTCACCCGCGATGCAGAAGCCCACCTGCACTCTTACGGCGGCCGTGCGCAAAATCTAATGACTCATCTGCAGGCACAGATCTAGCGCGGAATCGCATACACAAATGTGAATTAGAACAAATCTCTTCAGAGTGTCATGTAGTCTAGTTGTCAGTTAGTGCCCCAAAACACAATGTAAGTAACTTGTAATGATTGTAATTAGTTAATAATAAATCTGTTGTTATATTAAGCTATGTCCCTAATTTCATGTTACTTCAATTATTACCGTAACACTATGACATCGTGAGGCGGTGCGCTCAAATTGGAAAATCAATGGTTTTTTATTTTCCTTTTGTTTTTGTTTAGCGAGTCCGTATATTTGTATTCTATAATTACATTATTTTGTTTTAAGTATTTGAACTGCACCAATAACTTCATAAATTAAATCAAATAGCTCCGTCTTTCCTTTTTGAAAGAATAGAACGCTTCTTATTATTATATTTTTTTTATTTCTCTTTCTTTCTCTAGATCTTTGAACAGATTCTTTTGACCTTGAACGGGATAACCTAAAAACATATGAAATTAAATTTCGCTCATTGCGTAACAGGACATATTTAAAAACCACTTCTTGAAAAACCCGATGGTTTCTTGTTTTCGTTTCTGTTATAGTTCAAATCGGAAAGTCAAATTGATAGGGTTGAGTTGACCAACGTCAACCAAGATCAAAATAGGACTTCCTTCGCTTTAATTTGAGATTAACTTTAATTAATGCGGGAACATGGCTCCACGTCGGATGCCTACATCTATACATGCTGTGAGGTGATGAGATTGATATGGAAATGTCAAAATGAGTGATACAACAAAATAGGGTTATGGTTCATCGAATCAATTTTGAGTTGCATACAATTTGATTGGATTATGATTTTGGTCAAAAATGGAAAGTTTTAACGATCTCTTGTCAACTGTGTGAATGTCTGAGGTTTAAATCTGTTCCTCGTGACTGGTTTATGATAAATCTTTGCCGTAGATCAAGACCAACATCAGTTTTAATCTACAAACGAATCGTAAATCGCGTACGCATGTTTAATATTGTTCAACTGCACTGTGGTAGTATGGTATTATTATAATGTTCAGAGAAACAAAGTCGGCTTGGGTCTTATCGCAAGGTTTCAATCTACGACGCGGCCATCGGAATCATGAAGCCGGTCATTTCTGCAATTCCACGAAAATTTCCTTACCAATCCAGCGGTCTCTTTCCCGAATACGGCCGCGTCCATTAAACGAAACGTGACGGAGTGATAAAGTGCGGTAAAAATTCCTCATTTCGAAGCGTTCTCATAATTGAAACGTTTTGTACGAGGATCACGTTCGAAAAGTTATCATATTTTAGTGCATATTATTCATTTCGGGAGGAGATAAGCAAACTCAGGCGTATATCATTCTTTTCGGGGTCGTATTTTACGTGGTCCGTTCTTCTGCGTGCGTCTGCGTTTTAATTTTATCAGCGCACGACGCGACCGACACGACGTCCACGTGATCGGAAACGTTTAAATCCGGAATTAATCACGAGGATGTAACGTGAATAAAAGCGCCAATAAAAGCGAGTTTGTGTTTAGGTGAACGCGGCGGTGCGTTCGGGAAATCGGCTAAATCAAAAGCTTCAATAACAGATACGCTGCAATTGTGACGCGCATCGGACCAGAAGCGTCGTGCTTGAACGGGCGCCGCTTTTGATGCTAACTCGACGTCGACGCACGCACTGGACGCCTCCTCGTACATGTGAACGAGAACCGCAAAACCGAAAGCTCGGTTAATATGTTTAACACCTAACCTGTTAGCTGTTTGCATTGATATGGGATTTGCAAATGCGGAGGCCGCGTGATAGATGTGTAGACACTTTGGTTGCTGCAATTGATTCCGCGGCTTTTCGGATTATTTCATGTACGATGATATCCGGGGGGTACAAATTTATCGATGCTTAAATACATATGAAAAGAATCTACCATTTAGGATCATGTAAACATTAAATTTCCTCAATACATTCATGTTTTACACTATTCCTATTAAACTGTAGATTGAAAAAAATCTCCCTCAGTTGAGCGCAAAATTTGTACGTGCGAGGTGATACTTTCAAATATCGTCAAGTAAGTTGCCCCACGTTGGGCGCCAAATTTTACGCCACCATGATATTGTGAAGTAGGCTTGAGATATTTATCATAAGAGGTTACAACACAATGTATTTCAGCTGTTCACTCACAATTTTTTTTTAGCAGTTTGTAAGTTAACAGGTGATTTTGTTTTAGAAACTAATGACGTACTAATGGACTACGGTAGTCTCTTCATGAGTACATCGTACATTGGACAGAATCGATTCCATTTGCGGTCGTGCAGAGGAACGAACGGGAGGCTTCGTTTTATTAAATTTCCGTCGAGAGCACTCCGTCGTGATGTTACGTATGTCATTTGTGTACACTTGAGTCACGAATAGCTTTACCAATTACTGCGGAGTCAGGGTCCAATTAAAAAGGCGAAACGGCAAATTGAACAGTCTTTTAAATCGTCATACTTTCACGTCATTTTCGCTGTGTGGTGTGCGGAGATGGGGTGTCGCCGGCACACATCGTGTAACGTGCGTGCACATTTAATGAGCTTTCCATTCATCGATTTCCGCGTTTCGTTTCCAATTACGCGGCTAAATAAATGCAGAGGTGGTCGACGGCCCGGCGGCGGCATTGTGTGCAGAGTAAGCTGTTTGGATGAAGTTGTCTGCGAGTCGATTGTGGTGGTCGAGGGTGGTTCAGTCTCACCTTTATTTAGGGCCGCGAGCTCCGTGTCGGTTTCAGTCGCCGTGTCCAGTTCAAGTTTCAATGGATATTGTTCATACACGCTTCAGATACTCGGAACAATCACCGGCCAACTTTGGTTCTGCACGCTGCATATCGCTGACCGCTCGTCTATCTGCCGTTTCTTTATCTTAACACGTGACGTTTGTAACGGATACCTCTGGCGCTGCCTGCCGGCCACCGAACGGATACTCTACATGCACAACAACTTTCAGCGACGCTTCCCTAAACTCACTTTATTATTACCATCAATACCTTTTGTCTCGTTACAACCTATTAACAATGACACTTACAGAAACCGAAATACCATTCTTCTTCAATTCAAGTTTGGATTTTGTTCCGTGTTAAATTCGACGTTTCACTTTTTATATCCAAACATCTTCCTTTAAAAGACTCAAGCTTGCAAATGAGGTACGTCCAATCAGCGCGATTACAAAATGGTTCGGGGTTACACACCTCTTCACCTCCTCAGGTGCATGCAAATTTCTACTACCTGAGCACCCTAGTGCTTGCGCTAAATTTGGTGGTTCCACGATCACTAGCGAAACAAGCTGGCTTTGGAACACTATTTCAGAGAGTCCATCTCCGAGCTAATGGCTCCGTCCGTATATTACCGGTGAAATTTTAACCTTTCATATAAGACCATGCAATTCGGGCTTTGGTAGGACGTCAGACCCAAAGGGATCCTACCAGGCTTTCAGTTGAATCACGAAAATCGCATCCTGAAAGAATTCTTTGGATTCCGACCAAACGCAGGCAGGCTTCCTCCTTTTTTCATAGAATAGTTCAGAACTGCGTTTCACCCTTCACTCCGTGAGGTGTAGATCTAAATATCTAATAGCTTTAAAGCTAAGTTTGGTGGATTCACCAGTCCGAGTAAACATTCTGACTTTCAACCACTACCCAAGAGAGTCCGGAAGGGATGCACCTAGCCTAGGCATCTTCGAGAAAGCCGTAGCGTAAATTTCTTGAGGAAGGCCTATGTAAGCAGGGCTTTGGTAGATCAACGGGGTCACTAAACTCGAAAGGAACCTATCAGGTTGTATTAGGTCAAGAAGAATGCATCCCAAAGGAGTTCTTTCGATGCCGACCATCCGCAGGCAGGTTTCTCCCTATTGCACAGAATAGTTCCTAGCTGAGGTGCAGAACGATTCTAACCAGACACCAATAGCTTTGGAGCCAAATTCGGCGGATTCACCAACCAGATTGGCTTAAAATCGATACCCTATAGAGTCCGAAAGGCCTAGACTCAACTAGGGGACAGTGAGGTCACCGAATTTGAAGGAACCCTATCAGGTTTTCAGTTAGGCCATCCCCAAAGAGTTATGATCATTCGCACGCAGACTTCTCCCTCCTGTTGGGAATTTCAATTCAGTGGGTTCACTAAACACGAAAGGAACCTATCAGGTTTTAGTTAGGTCAAGAAAAATACATCTCGAAATAGTTATTCCGATGCCGACCATCTGCAGGCAGGCTTCTCCCTCCTATCGTATATTTTATTGCACAGAATAGTTCATAGCTGAGGTGTAGAAAGATTCTAACCAGATACCAATAGCTTTGGAGCCAAATTCGGCGGATTCACCAACCAGATTCAAAATGCTGGCTTTCAATCGATACCCTAGAGAGTCCGAAAGGCCTAGACTCAACTAGGGGCAGTGGTGTCACCGAATTTGAAGGAACCCTATCATTTTTTCAGTTAGGCCATGAAAACTGCATCACCAAAGAGTTACGACCATTCGCACGCAGACTTCTCCCTCCTGTTGGGAATTTCAATTCAGTGGGGTCACTAAACACGAAAGGAACCTATCAGGTTTTAGTTAGGTCAAGAAAAATACATCTCGAAAGAGTTATTCCGAAGCCGACCATCCGCAGGCAGGTTTCTCCCTCCTATTGTATATTTTATTGCACAGAATAGTTCACAGCTGAGGTGCAGAAAGATTCTAACCAGATACCAATAGCTTTGGAGCCAAATTCGGCGGATTCACCAACCAGATTCAAAATGCTGGCTTTCAATCGATACCCTAGAGAGTCCGAAAGGCCTAGACTCAACTAGAGGACAGTGGGGTCACCGAATTTGAAGGAACCCTATCAGGTTTTCAGTTAGGCCATGAAAAATGCATCCCCAAAGAGTTACGACCATTCGCACGCAGACTTTTCCCTCCTGTTGGGAATTTCAATTCAGTGGGGTCACTAAACACGAAAGGAACCTATCAGGTTTTAGTTAGGTCAAGAAAAATACATCTCGAAAGAGTTATTCCGATGCCGATCATCCGCAGGCAGGTTTCTCCCTCTTATCATATATTTTATTGCACAGAATAGTTCATAGCTGAGGTGCAGAAAGATTCTAACCAGATACCAATAGCTTTGGAGCCAAATTCGGCGGATTCACCAAGCAGATTCAAAATGCTGGCTTTCATCGATACCCTAGAGAGTTCGAAAGGTCTAGACCATCGTTTCTCAACCTGTGGGTCGCGACCCTCAAGGGGGTCGCGGTGATATTAAACGGGGGTCGCGAAAATAGCCTAAACAATAATGAAATCTTTCTATGACGTCATACATGTATGTTCATACCCGTCATTATAAAAGCAGCGACATAAAATTATGGCAAGGGGGTCGCGAAATATTAATTTTATTTATATTTACTATTTGGGGGCTCGCGGAGCTAAGAAGGTTGAGAATCGCTGGTCTAGACCCAACTGGGAGACAGTGGGGTCACCAAATTTGAAGGGACCCTATCAGGTTTTCAGTTAGGTCATGAAAAATGCATCCCGACCATTCCACGCAGGCTTCTCCGTCCTGTCGGGAATTTCATTACGCAGTACTGCATTTCCTTTCACCTTCTGAGGTGCAAGGATGTCTTATCTTAGCTTTGGGAGAAGGTCCGAGCTAAATTCGGTGAATCCTACAAATATGTTCGTTTTTAATCATTACTCCGCAGAGTCCGGATGAACTAAATTTGGTCTAGATCAATCGCTCTGTCCGCACCGGTGAAGGGTTACGTAAATCGGGCTTTGGTAGTAGATAAATTCGGGATCAGTGGGACAATCAAATCCAGAGGATACTCAGGCTTCTAGTTGAGTCATGAAAGGTACAGACATCCCGAAAGTGCTCCTTTAATCCCGATCATAGGTTCTTCAGGTTTCTTTCCCTTGTCGCAAGCTTCACAGGTCATTAGAACGGGCTACGGAAACAGGCTCTGTCCTTATCAGTCTTCATCTCCGGTGAGGAGTCGTATAAATCGGGCTTTGGTAGAAGATAAATTCGAGATCAAAGCCCGAGAATCCTCAGGCTTTTACTTGGGTTATGAAAGGTACGTACATCACGAAAATGCTGCTTTTATCCCGATTATGGGTAGGCAGGGACTCCTTTCCCTTGTTGTCGGAAGCTTCACAGGTCAGGAGGAAGGAGAAGGAAATTGGGTAAATTGGTCAGGGATAGCCTAATTCCTCAACTATACTTAAATCTTGAAGGACGACGCGACGCGACGGTAGAAAACGGATTCCACCACCTTGTAGAACAAAGGCTGAATGCCACTGACGAAATGGGGCAAATAAAAAACAGGAAACGTGACAAGTGGTAAAAAAGCATACAAATCTGGAGGAGGAGGTGAAAAGAAATTGACAAGTGGAATTCTTCAAATATATACATCTTTTTTGTCTTTAATTTTTTCTACCTGTTTATTATTATAATTATTATCTTCTCCCTATCAGTTTCTCATGGTTTCTCTTCATGTATTTCGCTGGTTCTTCGCACATGAATAATAATAATCTTTCTCTCCCATTTTCTCTTTAATATCAAAAAGAAAACAAAATTTTACTTTAAATTTCTATTCCTTTTTATAGAATAGTTTGTAGATATAATTAGTTAGTAGTTAAAGGGATCCGAAGGAAGAGCAGTTTTTTCCTTGGGATTTCTTAATCATTACTTCATCTTGTAATTTTAATTTTTATAGTTTTGATTTTAACGCCTGAAGGGTCCAGTGGTAAGGGATCCGCCTTGCAAGCGCATGGTTGTCGGTTCGAACCGCACTCGGGATTTTTCTCGGGGGTGGTCGGTATCGACTTCAGGCACCCTTCAGTGTTGGGGATAAAATTCGACACTGTTTTCCCTTAAACGGCGAGAAGGTTAGAAGTAACAAAGCCATGGAACACTTTACACACATTCAAATACACTCCCGCTCCTGAGGTCGTGACAAGTCTTTGACTTAGGACCCCGTTGGGCAACCACCACAGATTAAAAAAAAATCTTACTTTGTACGAAGAATGTAAGGATCAAGTAGTAGTATAGTATTATCGTATTATGTAAGGGAACAACATAGCAAACAATAGAGGCAGATTAACAAAGGTGACAAAAGGAAATGAGAAAAGAAATAGGAAAGCAGCACAAGTAAGGAGAAATTGGGAAGACCTAACTCTCCCACAATGTCTTACATTCATCAGAGTAGAAAGGCTTGACGAAAGACGATCAATTTTTACAATATCTTAAATCAACAAATGAAACAATTTTTTTGGTCATGCATCTTAATGAATCCGTGTATGGAAAGCGAACGCGTCCATTAATTTCCACCTCCCCCCCCCCTTAACGGGAGCGCACACGTTTGCTTTCCCGATCCCATTCTGGCGGTCGCCGAGTTAAAAGCGGACTCATCGACCAAGACTTAACATATCGAAGTCCCTAATTCCATTCTAAACCAAAGTCCACAACAATCAAAGCGGGCTAAATAAATCGGCGGCCAAATTTGAATGGCCCCGTCTTGCTTCGTTGACAACACATCCATTCTCAGCTGCGGATAGGGGTGAGTGGTCACAGCGAACCGCTCGGAAATTAGAGAAAATACGACCGGGGTTTTCGGGTGAGATCCGACCACAGAAATCACATGTTATTGGTTGGCGGCGCTTTATGATAAATCGAATTAACTACGTTAATCTGAATTGAAAAAAGGGTTCCTAGAGGCAATTATTTTAAAATAAAAATTTCGTTCGCTTGAAAAGGACGTCGATACAAAGGGACATCTTGTTACTGGCAATCTATTGAAGCCTCGCCTGAAATTTCCAGCAATGCAAACGTATTATTGTCAACGATCTGAAGAGTTCTCTCGTCCCGGCAACGAATCCGCCCGAGTTATTGAAACCGTATCCGATTTATTTTCACTCCAATAAAAAGGCACTTGAGCATCCGCGCCGCATATTTTTGCTCTTTTGAATCGAGTTATTGAATTTCCTGCAGCATCTTCCCGAGTGCACCGCCGCAATAATGAGGCCAAAACATACACTGTGGCTGCTCCTTGTGGCACGTCAATGTTATTGATGGCTGTGGCGGGTGGCGAAGGACCTGATTGTGAGATGCGAAACTGCGCATGAGGACACTGATTGCGAATAATCCCCGTGGAGCGGGGAAATTATAAGATTAAAAGACGGGCCGAGACTTTGGGAGGCCCTTTGACTTCGAGATTAACCGTTATTTATGGGGTCATTTCTGATACATCGCCTCTATAGGCAATCAGCGATCATTCAAGGATGCTAATTGCGAATTATACCGCTTCAGACGTCGTTATGGCCCCGACAGTGAACACTAAAAACCTCGTTTGAAGTCTACTCCAACTCAACCATCAGTTTTCTTTTAATCACTAAAATCAACTGAACTCTCTCTCATTAATGATCAACAGAAAAAAAAAAATTAGTTTATTTTTTCTTGAGGTGCAAACAATCGCCCCACGTTGGGCGCCAATATACTGTGCGCCAATATTTAAGTATTGAAGTATAATTTGTTGAAATTCAAACTTTCATGTTTCTTGTAGTTAACATTAACAGAAACGAGGGGGTTTGAGTTACTTATTGACAAAAAAAAAATAATTCCGTTTAATTATGGAAGCGGTCGAAACGCGTAGTGCGGTCTGAGTTCGTGCATAATTCGCTTCGTTACATCGTATTAGCTCGGGCCCGCTTAAATTTCGAATTAAGCTTTTATTTTTTGCATAAAGATTGATGCAGAGAGAGCAAAGGGGCCAGCCGAGTTAAGAATATATGTGTATTTATTCCGGCGGCCGACATATCCGGATTCGAGAGCATTTAGCCGGTTTCCGGGAGGAAATACCTCCGGAGTTGCGGTCTTACCCGGATCCCTATCCGACCTGTGATTCTACTATTTCTAAGGATATCGTGCACGAGGTCTAATTAAGAAGCGACGCGGTGTTTTCGGAAGAGCCGTCCTCTTTTTGCATTTCGCTGCACGACCACGGAAGAGGTCGAAGAGCGGAGGAGGTCCTCGGGGCAAAGAAAAGAAAACGGAGCTCGTTCGGTGAGGGGTTTGTTTCTGGCGAATTTACCTTTCGCTGTAAATTCTTGCAGGCAGCTTACAGCGCAACCTAGAAGGAGAATCCGGTCGGTCCATGAATCATGATGAAGAATCTGCATTTGCGAAATCGCGTTGATGTGGTCAAATGTACACCGTTATGTGGCTTATTACGAATTCATACCCGGCGTTTTGTTCTTCGTTTACCTGTAGGAAATTAGGAGCCACGAAAAACACACCGGTGCGGTGTTTTACACAAAACCCACTGGGACTCGTCTTTCTACGTAATTCATTTCATTTCTTATGTCATACCATTCGATGGACGATACCGACTGGCAGACACCGACAGTATCTTGAATGCCTTATGTATAGGCTTACCATAATCGTGAAGCTCCAAACCGAGACAGGACTGGGAAACAGAATAGGGCGAAGAGAAACACATTAGGCTACTACCAAAAAATGTTTCATTATTTAAAAAAAGCAGATAGATAAGCTACCCAAAGTACCGAAAGTCCATTGAAGCAGAAAATTAAATTATTTTAATTATTTGTTGTACCATTCCTACTTCTCGCTGGGATGAACTTTTTTCAACACTTTATCATCCTTTTAAATTTTTTCATAATGCAAAACTTTAATTTACAGTAACACTCTTACGGTAGACTCCACCACGCCGCCCTCGGGAGGGGGGGGGGTCGCATAATTATTGGCTGATTTGCCCCAAAAAAAATATTACCTCATATACAAGGGCGTCTCGAAATTAGATGAAACATTGCGGTAACCAGATGAAAGCCTTTCTTTATTTAAATAAAACCTCGTTTTGTTTATGAAATGTGTATTGTCACCCTTAGACACCCAGGAGGGGAAATCACTTGAAGATTTAGCTTTTTAATGTTTTCAGATGTAGACAGTCTTTGACTTTAAATTGTGTATTTATAGGTTCTCTTATCTTTAAACCAAAAGTATAGCTTTTCTAAGTCTTCAGGTTTCCAAATACATTTTTTCATAAGTTCTTTTCTTTAATATGGGTGCGTTATCCAGGCTTAGAAATGTGCCAGCTTTCCCAAGGCCATAATTAACTTTTTGAACTTCAAGCATGAAGATATGTAGCTTTTCCAAGTCTTCTAATTGAGTCAATCTTTCACTTGAAATTATTATAGCTTCTCTGTCTTAAAAAAATATACAGCCTTTCCTAAATCTTCAGGTTTTAAAGTACAATTTTTTTGGGTCTTGTTGAAGATATGCCTATATTGTCCGACTTGGAAATGTGCGAGGTTTCCTAAGGCCAAAATTAGCTTTTCGATCTTCAAGCTTGAAAATGTATATGTACCTTTTTGTGGCTCTAAGTTTCCACTTGAAATAAGTCTTCTGATTTAGAAAATCTTCGACTTAAAATTACAGCTTCTCTGTCTTTAAACAAAAACTATAGCTTTCCTAAGTCTTTAGGTTTCCAAATACAATAAGCTAAGCTTCGATAGCGTTGGGCTTCAAAATATAACTTTTCTAAACATGTAGCTTTCCTAAGGCTACAATTATCCTTTCGATTTTCAAGCATAAAAGTGTATAGCTCTTTCAATAAGCTTCGATTTCTTTCTACTTGAAAATATAGCTTTCCTAAGCCTTCGGTTCCAGACGATCTTTAGTTTGATATACAATAGCTTTTCTGTCTGTGTTTGTAGGCAACCATTGACTCAAAAATATAGCATTTCTAAATTTTCACATTTAGCACTTCGTGACTGGAAAGCATGAGTTTACTTTGCCTTAAGAAATATAGCTTTCTTTTGTTTTTTTGGATTAAAAAATACAACTTCTCTATCTTATACACTTGAAAATGTAAGGTTGTTAATGTTTTTACATTTATACGGCCTTGTATGAAAATACGAATTTCGAAAGCTTCAAGCTTAAACATTCTTTGACTTGAATATATAGCTTCCTTATATTTGGTTTTGAAAACTTAGCTTTCCTCTTTTTAGATTTGAAAAGTGTATAGCTTTCCTGTCCTCAACATTAAACTTTTCTCTCTTCAGACTTGAAAATATATAGCTTTCCTGTTCTTCAATTTGAAAATATAGCTTTCCTATCTTTAAGTTTGAAAATATAGATTTTTCTGTTTCATTTTATACCTGAAGATATAGCTTTCCTGTGCTCAACATTAAAACTAAAAGTTTCATACATAATTGTTAATTGAGTGATTGTCTTTTGGTTTGTCTTTTTGTCAAATTTTTTGTCTCTTTTTCCGTCTTTTTATATTTAATTCCGACGAATCACAAAAATTAAAATTAAAAGAAATACGTATTTTTTTTTAAATCGCGATGTCTGTGTTTTTGTTTACATTACAAGGTCTCGATTTCTCTTAATTCATTATTTTCTATTTCTTGTCGCAGTCTTTTGTCTTTCTCTAATTGAGCTTGAGAGAGAGAGAGAAAGAGGCGCCTTCTGTGCTCGCGCGTCTCTATCGTTTTAAGTTTATACAACCGTTAACCGGGACAAAATACCAAACCGGCCGGGACGCCGGGACCAATGCCTGAAACCTGGACAGTCCCGGTTAAACAGGGACGTATGGTAAGCCTACTTATGTATGTATACCGATTGTACCTTCGAAACCCGAAAAAAGGCGGGGCAAGCATTGCAAAATAACGGATGTGAAATGCAAGTGTTCCGCCAACATAACTCAAGTAATAAAATTCATTGTCATAATAATGGAGTTGAATATATTTCTGGATGGTCGGGTTTCAAAGCCAACTCGATCCTCTTCTTTAAGAATCCGACCAGAAATCGCGGCGTAACAATAAAACATGAGAAAAGTGTGCCGGTCGCAATAAATTCCCGAAGAGGAGCGCGGGGGCCGTGAAATACTGGAAAAATGTGAAAATTATTGATATAAAGGAGCAGTATTTCTTCGGAAAATACGCGGCCCGGGAATACATAAGGCGCGCGGAATTCGTCGGCAATACGTGTGGCGGTGTCGATTTCTTTCTTCGATAAGCCCCCGAGAAGAGGGACGGAGGTAATTTGTTCGTGGATGCGAACGGCAACATTTTACACGTCGTCTATCAACGAAATAAATGTTTTTTACACTGCGTTAAGTTTAATGTAGTTTATTGATATCGACGGGTTTGGAGGAGACGATGGGGCCTTGCCTTCGATTGTAACTCACGTTTTACGTTCCGTAAGAAAATTCTCGAAAATTTATGTAAGGAAGACCATAATTTTCTTCCCAATCATTAAATTTACCAGAACTCTCTCTCACTTCTCGCAATCAATAGAAATAATCGAAAGTCTAAATCATTTTTATAATTAAGGTAATATTTTGAAGCGACTCAAACGTTCAGTTCATTATTTTATGGTGCAAATGAATTTTGTTATAGCTGCCCCATGTTGGGCGCCAATTTTTTTTATTTTCATCTTTGTCATTAAGTCATTATTGCTTATAAAACTTTAGAGTTTCTCGTTTATTTCTGTTAAGTTGTTTTTAGTAACTTTTTATAACAGTTCTCCCTAAACTTCTTGGCTTCCATTTCGTCTGTGACACATCGGGTGAGGACGCTTTGCAAACGTTGGTCGAATATTGTTGTATTTCTTGTGTGTTGCTTGATGCATTAGACCGCCCATTTTCTTGGGGTTTTATAACGTTTGTGAAAAGCATCTGGAAGATTCAGTTCCAACGCCCTCGAGGCGGGTAAATGTTTGCGTCCCCGTGAATAAGATAGTCCATTGCCTATTGGGATAAGTTTTTGTTCGATTTAGCTTCTTTTTCATTATCGAGTTTCGCTTATTTTTGTATATCTTTCAATAGCAGCATGCTCACTTCCCTTGTTCGAATAATTGCGACCGTTTGGTTCTTTCCGAACGAGTTTCGCTGTTAATGCCTAGAGTCTCGAGAGCCTTTCTACCACGACATCGTTGTTCGCCGTTCAGGAAGTTTACAAGTATAGTTAGGTCCATCCGGGGACACACTGTATGTTTTACACATTAAAAAAAAATCGATTAACATAGTTTCTTTAGTACAGTAATTCTGCGTCAGATAGAGGATAGCTGGGTTGGGACGTAGATAATGAGACGTATAAATACGCATTAATTACGCGTAGATTTTGTAATTATCTACGTCGTAAAAAATGAATTAACTACTGTAAAAACTACGTTGTTTTCTATTTCAGGTTATATTTAATTATTTATACACAATATAATACCTATTTTGATGTAAAATGGATAAAATTGTTGTATACAAGCATTAAAAACATCAAAAATGCAATATTTATATGAAATACGTCAAATGAACATTCAATTTTGAGGTTAGAAATGTGACATTTCGCATCAACTACGTCGAGTAAAAATTACATTTAACTAGACGTAATGTAATGTAGAAAATATTTTTTATCACGTAGTTTTCCCAACCCCGGTCAGGATGGCATACGGTATTTTCGATTTACAAAGTTAGCAACCAGGGTTGCCAATGTGCGGGCAATTACCCGAATTATGGGTAATTCAAGCAACCTTGCGGGTAAAAGAAAGGCGTGGGTAAAAATGGGTATTTAAAAAAAAACAGATTAATTTTTAAATTTTTAACTGACGTCTTGTTAGTGATGTTGCAGCTTTATTATTGGCAACCCCCATGTTGCCGATCAGTGCTGCCAACTCTACACAATTGTCAAATCTTAATTTTAGAAAGTTTTGTTTATTTAGGGTCGGTTTATCAATGCTAGGTTAAATTTATCTTCCAGTTTGTTACCAATGGCAAACGTATACTTTCATAATTGTTGCCATAATTGTTTGTTACCAATGGCAAACGTATACTTTCATAATTGTTGCCATTGGTAACAAACTGAAAGATAAAGTTAACCTAGCATCGATAAACCGACCCTTAATGAGAATTTTTTAATTTTTAAAAATTACACAATTGTTAGTTCTAAATTTAAGGCTGCGTTGTATAAAAGGTTTAAGCCTGGATTAACTTTAATCCTAAGTTAGCATTTTGTGTGTCACATTCTAGCTAGGATTAAAGTTAATCCTGGCTTAAACCTTTTATACAACGCAGATTTAGAATGTCGAATCAGTTTTGTTTATTAATGACAATTTTTTTAAATTTTATAAATTTGTCAATCGTCTTTTATTTTATTTCGCGTCAAGAATTGCGCAACTGTCAATTCTTAATGTTAGAAAATTTTGTTTATTTAATGAGATTTTTAAAATTTTTGTTATTTGTTTTTATTTTTATGTTATTTTTGCTAAATTGATAAATTTTTATTTATTTGTCGATCGTCTTTTGTTTTATTTTGCGACAAGAATTGCACAATAACTGTCAAACGTTTTAAAATAATTTGGACCCAGTTTTGTTTATTTCATGAGAATTTGTTTTATTTTCGTTGTCTTATTAAATCTTATAAATTTGTCGATCGTTTTTTGTTTTATTTTACAAGAATTACTCAACTGTCAATTCTTAATTTTAGAAAGTTTTGTTTATTTAACGAGATTTTTGAAATTTTTGCTATTGTTTTTTATTTTTGTGTAATTTTTGT
Source organism: Dorcus parallelipipedus (assembly GCA_958336345.1). Taxonomy (NCBI): domain Eukaryota; kingdom Metazoa; phylum Arthropoda; class Insecta; order Coleoptera; family Lucanidae; genus Dorcus; species Dorcus parallelipipedus. The sequence continues at coordinate 37,518,364 of OY284480.1, forward strand.
TGAATTTATAATTTTCTTTCTTTATTTGTCGATCGCCTTTTGTTTTACTTTGCATGAAAGATTGCACAATAACTGTCAAACGTCTTAAAATAATTTGAACCCAGATTCGTTTACTTCATGACAATTTTTTTTATTTTTGTTATTTTTTTTAAATTTTATAAATTTGTTTTATTTTACGTCAAAAATTGCACAACTGCCAATTCTTAATTTTAGAATGTTTCGTTTATTTAATGAAATTTTTGCTACTTTTTTAAATTTTTGTGTCATTTTTGATAAATTTATAAATTTTCTTTATTTATCTATCTATCTTTTATTTTCCGTCAAAAATTGCACAATAACTGTCAAACGTCTTAAAATAATTTGGACCCAGTTTTGTTTATTTCATGAGAACTTTTTTATTTTATTTTTTTAATCATGATTTTCAAAAATAAAAATCGCTTGAATAAAATCAGTGGTTTTATAATATAATATCTTTATTGAGCTTGGGAATCACAGAGTGATATAAGCTAAGTCAAAAAATACATAGAAATGTAAAGTACAAGAAAACACAATAATAGACAAACATTTTAATGTTTTAAACATAACTTTAATCAAGTGATTTAAATTAGCTCAACCCCGATTTAAAGTATTTAAACCATTTTAATAAATCTACCGAGATTCAGAGACATCTACCGAAATTGTTTACAACTACGAAATGTACGCTTGTCGCTTGGTCGGTTGGCAGCACTGTTGCCGATTGCCGCCCACAGTCTCACATATGATTTTAACCTAAAAAATCTGAGGTGCAACGTCCAACGTTTCAGAGGCCGAACACATTGTAGCATCAGCTACATTGTGGCGTCAGCCTTACCGGATCGTGTCTTGTCAATTTTTGTTTTATTACGATACAGGGTATCTGTCAGTTTTGTTACTATACAGGGTTACCGACAAACGTATGTGTCACGCGGGTATAAACCTGTGGGAATTTCGATCACTTTCAACAAAGTGTATAGTCCTAGCGATCCCACGAATTTTACCATGGCCCAGCTACATTAACATTCACTGACGTGTATGTATGGCCGTTAATTCGACTTTTAAAAATTTTGACTGGTACTCCTCCCAGCGCCTCTTGTGAGTTTTTAGGTAATTGCACTTGTCATTACGTTACTATTTGTTGTTTTGTAGTATCTTTAATAGGGAGCGCTGAGAGGAGTACTCCACAGCATGCTTTCTCGAAACCGAATTTTAGGCGAATTGAAACGGCCATACATACACGTCAGCGAAAGTTAATGGAGCTGGCCATGGTTTTACTAGCCTACTTCGACAATTTTACGCTAGGTGGAGCCCTCTTTACATTCAGGTTTTGAGGTAGCGACAATCTATTTGTAGCCCACCTCGTCTCCACTGAGCTGGGCATATTTCCAAGTAGAGTTTTTAACATCGATGATTTCCCCCAGCGTTCGCAACTTATACAGGATGAAACAAGTAGGTGGAAAAAGTAGGGAGCAGTATTTGGAAGCAAGAGTTAAGATAAACTGCTAATTATACTAGAGACTCTAGTATTTAAATTGCTAGAGGTATTTCTGTCAAATTTCTCAGGAATCGCTAACTTTTTAAATTTAATTAAAGAGTGCGAATCTGTATAGTTCGTCACAACTTTGCAAAATTAAAAAACTTCCGCACTGATGTGAAGGTCATAATGTCAGATAAAAAAAATTGTTGCATACAGCTGTGGAATGCATGCATTTTTATCAATGAAACCGCCAGTGGCGTTTCATGAGCTTGGGCTCATTTTTCAACTGCAATTCTCTCGAAATCTATTAACTCTTGTTTAAGGATGTTACCATTTATGATGAAATATCAGAGGTTTGAAGTTTGTCATAATAATTAGTCAAGCAGAGTGTCCATGAAAAATCTTGTGTACGAATTCGTTCTCGTATTTTCAAGATATAAAAGAAAAACTAAATTTTTAAGGAAACTTTAACGCGTATTTTGATAAGGCTGCATTTTATTCAATAAGGGATGTTCGTTTATAACTATGTTTCCGGTTTCGCCGGATGCGTTGAAATTGCGTGACAATACGTACAAGAATGTAACGATTAACAAACTACAAAAATTTCATTTCTTATTCTAAACTTAAACAAGGGCGGTGTTAGAATATTTGAAGAATTGAGGGAAAAAATTTAGGGCCCCTCCACAACATCCAAGAGCCACTTCTACATTATCTAAAAGAGCCATTTCCCATTCTGGATTGTCTGAGGAGAATCTGAATACGTAGTTCTATGTACGTCCAGAGAGAACGCGGCGGCACATAGCAAGCAACGACACTAAGAACATAAGAACATAAAAAATCAAAGAAAATTCGAATAAAAAACAACGAAATGTGAAAAAAAGATAAATAAAAGAAGATCGATGATTGTTCGAAAATCAAGACTGATAAGCAGACTTCGGACACTTCAGATTGCCATGGCTACACAATGAATGGAGACTTTTCATTGGTCCTCGTATTGCGTAACCATGGCAACGCTCCGAAATGTCATAAGTCTGCTGACAAGATGATAAAGTGGACCAAAGAAACAAAAGAAAATCGACGGTGGAATTGAGATAATCAAGTTGTCAACAAAAAAAAAAGGAAAATCTATTTCAAGCATGCATATGAAGAATTAATAAGATTCGATTATAAGAAACCAAACAAAACTCGAATAAAGAATGATGATATACGAAGACAAGGACAAACTAAAAACAAAAGACTGATGATTAGGCGGAGTGTTCGACATCAAGACTGATAAGAAAACAAAAGAAGAAATCGACTTTTCTATCTCGAAGTGCAAGAAAAAAAGTCAAATCAAAAAAGAAACTGTGTCAACATTATAACACAAAAGCTTTGCGCCGGAAATCGTCAATTTTTCATTTGTTCTCAGCTTTCTTTTTACTTACTGAAAATATTTTGATTTTCAATCGCTCTCAGAATTGATAGTCTTTTGTTTTCTGTTCATCCAGTTCTGCATTTGGTGGTTTGTTTGTTTCAGTTTTCTATTGTAAATCAATAAGATCACCAAGTGCACCTAATACTGTACTGTTATAAAAAAATATTGCTGTATACCAGTGATGAGCAAAGCATTCGAAAAGAGTCACTCCCCACTTTCGAGAATTCAAATACGCAGTAGCTTCTACGTCCAGACACGTCGGCATATAATGACATACATCGGGCCTTCCAAATTAATTCCTGATTAAAATAAGCTGTGATTTTTTTATAAAGTTGGCGACACGCAATACAAGAGTTGTCAATAACTGTCAGTGTCATAATTTCTGATCAGACATCACATAAACAAATGTGTTAAGTAAACGCAAAATTCAAAGAAGTACTTAATAAATTCACTTCAGAACTAAAGCTTAAAGCAGATGCTAAAAATGCTATTCTTCAGCTGGATTTCACAAACGTACCTGCTCTTCATGTTTTCAAACGCGATTGCCAAGTGTTGGGGGGTTATGTCAGCACAAACAAATGTCAGTGCTACAAACTTTTAGGAGAAATATTAATTAGGAATTTAATAGGATGCACGGTATATAGCAACACGCATATCAATGACATTAAAAAAGTACCGAGTCATTGAAAATTAAAAAAGAAAAGCGAATATTTTTTAAACGGTCATGGGAGTTAGAAGTTTAAATAAACAGTCAATGCACAATGGTGTGTGTGCAAAAATTTTTTTAAAGTGCAATAAAAAATGTAATTACAGAATACGCTTGGACGAAACCGACAAGGTGGGGGTGTACTTTGCAACTTCTCTGATCTATAGATATACAGGGTGCTTGTTTCGAATAGCAGTGCCATAAATTATATGTATAATAGATTCGTTATGAAATAAAATAAATTCGTAAAGTAGTTGTAGCTAGTTCCATTCCGCTTATCATTGGTTTCCGGATAAGTAGCTGATCGTGAAGATTAATCAAATGATTCCCTAATTTATCATCAGTTGACTTATCCTGTGGTCATTTAAAATTTGTTGTGTATAAAAACACTGCCTTACAGATAAGATGGAATTTGAAGAGAGCTCTCGCTTCACATATCACAAAAGAGACAAGGAAGGTGCGTTTTCTCAGAATAGATTAGTAAATCCGTAAACAAATATTCAGCAACTCCGAATAAATCTTGGGTCTCTATTCCTATCCATTTTTTGATGTTGTTGAGTTCCCCTTGTCTCTTTTAATTTCAAAGAAATGTTTTCGATTTCTTAATAAAATAATAGTTAAAACGATTTAAAAATTAATTATGGCAAGGAAGTAACAAAAGGTTGTCCGATCCGCCGCAAGAGCGAGCAAACAACACTCGAGTAAAAGAAAGTCGTCAAGTACGTTCGATAAGGAGTCAAACAGTAAACAGATATTCTCACCCGCCGCAATACAAGTGTTTTAATTAATATTGGATACTCGATTCAAAGAGCACCCTTGTTTGCGGAAGGACTTTTTCGCTTTGAATTTTTCAATTAATTAGCTTCCCTTGTCAATAAGACGAAATTCTTAATATTAAGGAAGCGGGAAGCGACGACGAGCGAGCGGAGTTTCGACGAATCGATGAATATTTAAAATTGAATTCTTTTTTCTTTCCTGCTTTGCGCTAATTCCGACGGCGCATTTCCGGGGCTAAGGTTAAGTAATAAATCAAAGACTTTTGCAATCGGTATCTCTACGAAATGATGTACGCTATCAGGTCGCGTGAGATCCGACCATAATAACATCAACTGTAGCAGTTTATCGTTGTTATATCGCACTTAACTGCAATGTATATTAGTTATTGCCAGATGGAATCGTTCGCCCATCAGTTTTCACTTATCTGCGGCTATCTACCGACGTTAATATCTGGCGCAGCGTTTGCTGTTCATTGCATTTCAACAATCGACTTATCAATTTTAATTACTGAAACCGTTTTACCATACGTGCTTTTATCGTTAGGTGTCGTAACGTAGTATCTTATGTACTAAAACGTGAGTAAATTTTTCATAGTTTACATGAATTAATAGTAATAAGATATTTGGAAATGTAATTAGAGTCGATGCAGTTTTCCGTTAAAGTCGTAACGACACTTCTAAGACAACCGCCTGTGCTTCGAAGAGCCGGAATTAAATTGCACGGAAGGTTCTTGATGAAGAGGATACGTGGAACAATGCTCCCGGATTTCGGAATCATACACATGGGATAGACATGTATTATCTACTATTCAATACTCTATACAGCTCTAAATCTAAACTCGCATCAAGTATAGCTTTGAAGTTGACAATCCAATTGTTTGCGGATTTCCTTATCACCGTTTAAATTCGGTTTGCTTTCGACGGGTATTTATCCTTCAGCTGACGATCCTCCAGCCGGGCGAAAATTAAAACGAATCGCTCCACCAAGTCAGTCGCGAACTATAATTCGCTTAATTCGTGGAATTTAAGCACTTAAAGGTCTTTAAACTGACCAGGAAGTTCGTAGGTGTTCGGAGCACACGTATTCCCCGTATTAAGTGAAATAATGCCTGGATTAGTCAACTTCCTGCCCCCTTAGATATTATTTGATTGTTAATCACGCTCAATAAATGCAATTGCTGCAGTGGGCTGTCATTACGCGCACTTATTCATCTTCTTTTAATCGACAACAATAAAGATGACGCGACGGCAACACCACTGAGTATTCACTTAATCACGATTTAACACTAAAAGTAAACATAATTTCTAATGGGTTGGCATTCGTATATTTTCACGATCAATTTCGTAACTTGGCCTTCAGTGTCAATACAGTAAGCATCCTTAAACATGTCGTGGATAATAAATTTGTTTGCGAAATAAATGGAAGCATGTTAACTTTGTTGAACAATTTCCGTAGTATGAACTCTTATTACATTATGTTTTTGACAGTGACAGTAGATATAATCATTTAGGTGTGTCACATCTCCTCGTACCGCCTTCCGCACCGTGCGCCTGTCAGAATGACGGTAGGCAACCATACAAACACATTTGGTACATCACTTTCATTCTCCATAAGGAAGTGAGTCAGAACTTTCATAGTATATGTAGTAGAGACAATGCGTTTTCAATTAGTGACCGCTCGAACCTCCATCTGTGGACTAGTGATGAAAATTGTTTTGCTGTACCCTAAAAAAACAAACAGAATTGCATAAAACCAAACATTGATTTCTTTTTTTTTTTAATGATTTATGTTAAATCTTTGTCTAAAGTTTCATTTCCCTCCTGATGATTCATGAGAAAAAAAAATATATAAAATAAAGAAGGCAAACTTCGACCACGTTGTCTAACACCTAAAATTAGAATTGATAATCTCTGGAAACAATAAAAACTGCTCCCTCCATTGTTGGACGAGCGACACACAAGGGCCCCCCAAATCCGGGCGAAGAAGCAAGGCATTCTTCACACCCGGGCCCGACCGGGGCGAGACGTGGCGATCGCTATTATTATTTTTAATGCACCTCAACAAAACGCGGAGATATTGAATGAAAGGAAATAACAATTGGTTATATATTAAAATAAATATAACAACGTCCGGCCTGGCTGGCGGACGAAGAATGGACCAATTTTAGATTTCCATTGTGTTCGACTCCCACGCGCTTAAAAAAGGGGAAACATGTTTAAAACTCCGGGTGAGTGCGCCTGTGTTTGTTTTTTTTTGTGTGTGTGTGTGTTTCTATGAAGCAGGTAGACGCAATCAAACTCTCAGATTCAATTCAATTTCAATTATATTAGTTAATGTTTCATCTAAATGCAAAAAGGTTTCGCTCCTTTCCATACATCTTAATCGGGAAAGGATTATTAAAAATTATCCATCAAAATCATCCCCTGGTGAATACAATAAATTAAAAATAAACGATCGAAATACATACTATAAAGATTCTTGTATAAGCAGTTACTAAGTTACTTGGTGGCATTTCTTTTTGTTTATAGCAATGCAATGAAACCTAACGATTTTGTTGCTATTTGAGCGATAGTAGGTCGTGTTGGAGTGAGTATCTTGAATAAAACATTTACGGGGAAGTTGTGCGAGTAAGAAAACATAAATAGTTAACTGTCAAATTTTACAAAGTAACTGTGTCCGGTTAATATTAAGAAGTGAAATTTTTGCGTAATAACTAGAGCAAAACGTCGGGACGCTTTAGTGCCCAAAGTGTACTATTTCAGTGGCACGGAACTAAATATACAGACGTTTTCCTATACGTGACTCCATATCCTTAAAAGTATTGAATAATTCCGAAGCTGATCCCGCTTCCGTCGCTTAAGATCGTTCTGTTTTATTCATGCACAGTCGATTCTTTTCTTTGCCGCCATAAACTCGGAGATGTATAACAGTTAAGCGGGGCGCGTTTGAATATATTTTGAAGCGCGAAATTCGTGGCGTTATTATCATCGCGCGCCGATAAAGAGACTCCACCCGATTAATAATAACTCGTTTCGAGTTTTACTTCCGCAATATGGAAAATATGTCCGCAATTCTTCAAGTCGCCGGTTTCGGAATTTCGTCGTCGTCCTGTCAATGTGGTATTTCAATATGTTCAAGTGCTTCAGTGGAATTCGCGGACAACGGTCACCAGATCCAATAAAACGTCGTCCTGTAAATGCAATGGTCCTTTTTGTATATTTGCATTCTTCTATATATTAAAGGATTTTGCATTCACATGCGCGCATATCTTGGCGAACGAAAACAATTTTATTCCAGGGGATTTTTCTCGATGTTAAAATATCAAAAAAAAAAAAAAATTCAAATAAATCCGACGTGGACTGCAGCAATTTTCAAACTGACGTTATTTTTTACTAGAACATATCTGTGTTCTTTCTGGAAACAAGCTAGCTTTGTAAATATAGTAAATATCTAATAAAGATCGTACAATCATCCTGAAGGATCGATTTGTAATAACACAGACAGGAGAAGAAATAGAAATCACATGCGGGGTACTGCTAGGCGGGAGCACGACAATTTGGTGAAAGACAATTCGGTGAAAGACAATTCGGTGTACGACAGTTCGGTGAACGACAATTCGGTGAGCGAAAATTCGGTGTATGCGACAATTCGGTGTGCGACAATTCGGTGTACGATAATTCGGTCTACGACAATTCGGTGTACTACAATTCGGTGTAAGACAATTTTATATAGGTATAATGAAGTTCGCACCGTATGAAAAAAAATTCATTATCGATTTTTTTTAAAACTTTGTGCTAATAATTTATGCATGTTCCAATACCAAATATAAGCAGAACAGATCCAGTGAGAAATTTTTTATCTTGTTAAAAATGGTATCTGTATAAAATTTGAAAATAAAAAAAATGTTATAATTTGGATTTGTTGGACACATTAGACAAAATTTTAGCAAGATACTATAAGCTTTTGCAAAAGATGTTCCGTGATAATTATACAACATATTCTGTGGTATAATAACTTTTCACTTTCACAGTTTTATTCAGGATGTAAAGGGATCCTTGGTATTCAACTTTTACGAATAGTTTAACTTATTCATTTATATCCACAAAAAATATATATAAAGGAACACATTTTTTCTTGAATTCTTAACTGTTGCGTGCACAATAAAATTTGAGACGATTTTTCAAATTTCTGATTTGCGGTCTTTTTACGCAAAATTTTATGTTATCATTTTTTATTGTTAACTTTTCGCAATTTGAATAATTTAAATTTAGTCTAAATATACTGAAGAAGAATTGCATGCAAATTTCATTTTGGATTGTTTAATATTCATACATACTTATAAAATGCATGTAAACGATTGTTTCAGATTTTTTTATGAGTGCAACAGTAAGAATGCAAGAGGAAGTTTCAATCTTTTATTTTTTTATTATATTTTAAAAAGAGAGAAAAAAATGGCGTCTTGTAATGTAATCAATTAAGGGTAACGATTAATAGGTTAACGTTTTGCAATTTTATTACTATACGTACTAAATACGTGAAAATGTTCCATATAATTATGTAGATGTTTTAAGGCAATAAAATTGTAATATGTTCTTTCTTCAAACAATAATTTATTTGTGAAGCCAATGTACAGGGTGGGCCAAATTTGACACTTTTAATAGGAAACATATGTTTTTAGAACAGTAATGCCCGATTTCTTCATCGCCTTATCTTGAGGTTAAATTTATCTGTCAGTTAGAATGCGACACATAGTATGTGTACGGCTAACTGTATGGCACATTCCAACTGTTAGATAAATTAACCTTAGGTTAAACATGGTGAAGAAATCGGCCAATAGATAAAGACTGACATAGGTGCTTGGAGCTCGATTTTTATTAGAAACTCAATGGTGAAGATCGCAATTTGATATCTTGCACCGTTTCGGAGCTACAAGGTGTTTTTCGAAATTCTGCAATTTCTATAAACTGTCGTAGTAGCTCTTTTGTTTATGAAAATTTCTGATTTCGTAAAGACATTCTTAAGGCACTTTTTAGCATAGAATTCATTGCTCTTAATTACAATTTTCTGAAGCGCATACTTTTCGAAATATAATCAGAACTTCCGAATTTTTATACGGAACTCCCTGTATATTTTTACATTTTTAGAAAGAGCATAAAATTACCTTCGCAAAAATATAATATAGTTGATATATTAATTAAAGAGGCAATGGGGAAACATCATATTTAATGATGAATTTAGATTTGAAGTGTGTGTGTGGGTGACCCGAAACAAGAATGAAACATATCATAGAGATTGTTTCAAAGGAACTGTTAAATTTCCAGCAAGTGTGATGGAACTGTATGTCTAGCAGAAGTTATGCAACAAGTATGCTTTCGTCCATAGAGTTGTTATCGACCGGTGAAACCTATAGGTTTCAATAAGACGGTGCCTCCTGCCATTCGGCAAGAACTACCAAGCAATGGCTACAAGACCATAGCATATAGACTTTAGAATGGCCTTCGAGTAGTCTAGATCTTAATCCCATCGAGACGATAATGGGGAATAATGACAAGGAGGTTGCGATCGGAACCACAACGTACGTTGCCCGAATTGCGAGAAGAAATTCAATAAATTTGGAAGTCTATAACCCCAAATAAATGCAAGGCAATTAATTGAGACCATGCCTGATAGGATAAAGGCTGTTGTAAGAGCAAAGGGCGATGATACTCAATTTTAATTTTTGATAGTTCAATGTTAACTAGTCATTATTAGCTGTTTATAATATTATTCTTGCTTATTTCTGGAAATTTATTTTATAAAGTAGCAAATTATATGACCTAAAGTTGACGGGGCTTGTATACATATAATGACCTGCTGTGCCAAAATATGGATCAGGACGTGACGCCTATGACCTAGCAATTCAATTCGCTCAGTTCGCCAAGATTAATTAAAATCGAGAACTGGCTCGAAAAACCTCAATTGAAACTAGCCACGGTCAAAACTGAATTGATTATTCTGGCAAGGCTAAGGAAATCAAAATGAAAATCACTACATTTAGACAACGACGCAATACAGAGCAAGGACGAGTTGAAGTATCTAGGAATGCACGTCTATTAGAGACCTAAAGTTGACCACAGGTCAAAAGAACCTGCGGAAAGGCTAGAAAATCATTAATGGCGCTCGCCAAGGACTGGAGGACTCAGACCAAAAAAGAGGATCCTGTATGCAGCCCCTATATGGCACCACTGCCTACGGAATGGTCGCCACTGAGGCAATTCTTGTAACCGCAGCAGTGCCACCAATAATACTGAAGGCAGAGTAAAGCAGGAACTATTATCTACTATTCTAAGCTTAATGGTCCGTAAGGTGGCAATCATCTTGAGACTCATATTGAATTGGACAAAAAATTTTGTTAAAAACCTACAGAAATGATGCGGTGGGAAGTTTGGTGACGTGGACCATTTCATCACCCAAGCCATGGGAGTGTTTGCGTGCTATTTGCATTAATTTGGGAAAGCACGAAACGATTCTTGGTGGTACTGCAGAAAAATCGACACAGCAGAGCACATAATCTTCGCTTTAACCTTGAGGTTTCAGTATTAAGAATTATTAAAACGGAATTCTGACGATAGCCGCCAACTTTCCTAATTAAGTGAGTCGGGTGGTGCACTTCCAGCATCAATATCTTGAAAATCCGCTTGCGTCAAACAGAATCATCTTCAAGAAGGAAGTGGCTTCCAGCCTAAACTAGGACATTAAATACCTAAAGAAGACAACCAATACCAAAAATGCATCACCCGGTAACTTCTTCATAAGTTGAAAGCATTTCAGCATCTCCTCCTGCAAATCCGTTTACGTGAAACAGAATCGTCTTCAAAGAGGAAGTAGCTTCCACCAAATACCAACAGATGATTTAAGTCGTAATATAGGAAGCTCAAAAAATATGTTGCTTTGAGGTTTAATCCGGAACTGATTGCCTACAGAAAAAGAATTTAAAAAAAAGACAATGAATCTAAAAATTGTGGCATCCAGTAACTTCCTCATGAGTCGGAAGCGTTTTTAGCGTCTCTCCTCCTGCAAAATCCTCAACATCGTTCAGACTATCATCAGAGATTGCTATTACATCATAGTGAGTAGGTCACCCACACATCAGAAAGGAATAACCTGTCAATAGTTGCCAGCACATTTCAGAAGGCATCGCGAAGATTCGGAATTAAGGGATCAAATTATAAAAGCAGGAGTGACTGTTTACTCTTTAGATGCGAGTCTAATACAACGAATAGAAAACTGTGGAATATTTAAGTGTCGCGAGGAAAATAATTAATTTGAAGTCGAATTCTTAACAACCGCAGATCAACCAAACCCATCGAATGTGGCTCCTCCAGGAGGTGAGTTATAGCGTTTTCGATTCACTTGCACCGATTGCACTCAGTGTATTTGCATCTTCTTTTAACCTCATGTAATAACACGAGATGAAAATATTCTGAGTACGCACCAGTGCGGTCAATCGAAAACGCTATTAGTTCAAATTCTTGTGCACTTGGTGAACTAACAATTTGAGTTTTTATCCGTTTAATAATTTTACTCCCAAAGTGTACTTTTGTTTACTTTAAATTGTAAAGTCTTTGGGGCCCAAAAACATTAGTACGATATTGTTTCACTTGCAATGAGACATAACTGAGTTAAAGTTCCATTTTGCATACATTATTGCTTTAAATAGTACATACTAAATGAAACGTTATGACTCAGACAGACGTTTTTCCGAGCATTGTTTTATGTATATTTTCTTCTGGTGAAGGTGAAGATCAATCAAAATCAATAAAAAACTATGTTTAAATCGATCGAGTCCATTGAGTATGGAGCATATCATCATTTCATCTACAAAGAAGAAACAAGAACGACTTAACTGACAACAATTAAAAGTACAAGAATAAAATGGCGTAGATGAATTAAATGTTAAAATTGCTCACCAAGATAATATAGAGAACAATGAAATAGGAAAGAAAGTTTGTTTTTGATGAGTGAGTGAGACTGTGTACAGTGCTGAAATAAAAAATTTAATAAATTAAAAATTCATATTGAAGGTTGATTTATTTCGTCAGAAGAGAATTTGCAAAATATTGCATTGAGACCTGAAAGTAAAAAAAGGGAACCCCGTTAGCGTCTTTCGCATATAGATTGAAATCGATTTGCATAAACAATGAGAGTGTGAGAATGCGAAATAAGTATCGCATCGTAGTGGGCGAGGGAGAGAAATAGATTTTAATAAGTAATAAAAACAAGCATAGGTATACTCACCTAACCGAGGGACGATGATGAGGGATGATCTTACCCTCTACATATGCATATTGATCGCAGCTTTATTCTAATAAGTACAGCCGAACGCAAAATACGCGCGCGCCCCCCCGGAGATGGATGGGCGCTCCGCGGTGGCTTTCTTTAATTATTTCTGGAGGACGACGGCCGACGCCTTTTTTTTCTCTTTTTTCCTCCGAATTACCTTTTATTTGCTTCCTTCGCCCGACAATTATAATAAAGTCATTATTTAATTGTAATTGGAGTATCAGGAAATTAAGAAAAAAGTCCAGGAGCGTGACAACCGAACTGTCAGGACGAGGAAAAAAGTAATTAACTCGACTGAATAATTAAGGACGAGAGGAAGATGGATATTTACTTCTTCCCTTGTAGTACTTTATTTGGAATCAAGGGAGCGATTGGTTACTTCTTGAATTACTTTACGAACACACACGTGTTTCACCGTTTCCTCAATTTAGTTTCATTTTTTTTTGGAAAATATTTCTTTTCCAAAATTAGCTAGATTGGTACTTTTATGATTGCCTTGCCAAGCAGCAGTAGCTTCGTGAGGATTCTCGAAGATTCGACACATGCTCTAGACACGACTGTAATTGTACTAGAAAATTCTTCAACGCTTCTGGAATATTCGGGCGCTATGATCTCAAAACTAATCAGATCGTGAATCAAAGAACACATTGAACTAAATGAGATGTTAGTTAAAAGCAAAGTACTAAGCGACTGTCATTAATTAAATTAATTATTCGATGTTTTTTTCCCTTCAATGTAGAGTTAATATTTCAACAATATTTTGGCGCCCCGATGCAATCT